>JAWNOC010000052.1:12500000-15000000 GCA_035046325.1 Drosophila niveifrons
ATATGAAATTTTGGTATAAAATTATCTACAAACTACACTCAAGTTGTGACAACCTCGTGACACGACGGCACTTTGTGTGTTTCTCTTCTCTGTTTTTTTTTTGTGTTTTCCTTTTTTTGTACAAAATTATATCTTAAAACTTGTAGATGCGCATATATCGGAACTTCTAGGCATTCAGAGCGTTGTCCGGTGGCAGCACAAAAGTCACTTCATTGTGTTCCTTGGCATTTGATCTGGAATGTGCGAGCAGAAGGCTGCTCTTCACCTTGATTTTTGAGGATTCGACTGGAGGAACTGCGTCATGTTTGGCCTGATGGACCAGCAACAGGCCGCAATTGATGCTAGAAAAGTTGCATTCATTGCATTTATAGATGATGCTCGAGAGCTCCTGCTCCGGATGCCGTTTCTGCAGATGTATCTGTGTGAGCAGAAAGAAGAGTTTATTAATGATTTTCGTTTAAGATTGTTATAAGTTATTAAATTGCATGTGTAGCAAACCAAATTCAGCAACTCTATCTCTTATACTATTTAAAATTGGGTTGTTCTAAGTGACAGACGGACAGAAAGACAGAAATGTTGCAAGCAAGACTCGAACCTAAGCAAGCCAAGACTTGAACCTACCCGATAGGCGGTGCTCTGAATGGCCCGAAAGTCGCAGTGCGGACACGCATAACGCTTGGGCTCCCGATGTGTGGCAAGATGACGTCGAAATGAGTTGTGATCATTTGCCTCGTACTCGCATTTGTCGCACTTGAAGCGCTTGTTCGCCTGATGGCTGCGCATGTGCAACTTGAGGCTGCTCTTGGAGCTGAACACACGCTGCAACAATCAAGGGATGACACTTTGAATTGCTCGATCTGGGATCTCAGACATTACCTGACAGCTGCTGCACTGTGGCTGCTCATTGCGCTGCTTGCACAGATGTTCGCGCAGCGTCTTCCGATGCTTAAAGGCAGCCCCACAATCCTCGCAACGATGCAGCGTTGGCGTCGCTGGCTGCTCTTCACTCAAGGCGCTATTGCTTGGCTTGGCCATGCCCAGACCCTGAGTGCGATGCAATCGTCGATGGTTCTTCAGTTGCTTGGTGTTCTTGAACCCTTTGCCACACTGCTCGCACTTGTAGTTGCGCTCCTCCGAATGGATTTTGGCATGCGTGTTCACCAGTCGCGAATAGATGGGCGTCTTGAAGCTGCACAATTGGCAGCAGTACAGCTCCATATCGATCTCATGTGTGCGCCACAGATGCGTATGCAAACAGTTCCAGTTGCTGAACTGCGTCGATCGGCACTCCGGACAGATCATCGGCTGTGCCGAGCCCAGCGCTCCGTTGTGACAACGTCCGTGATACTCCAGCGTCGATGGCGACTTGAAGCGGAACATGCAACCCTCAACGGTGCACTTGCCACCCTCGAGCGGCTGTGCAGCACCCTGGGCGGAACGACGTTTGCCTTGGGCGCCCGCCTGCTTGGCGCCATAGGGACGACCACGCACTGAGGTGCCGCCAGCCAGCGGTGGCTGCTCCACGGCAGCGGGCAGCAGATTGTTGGCCACATAAATGCGTGCTGGCTTCTCAGGGCCAGCAGTGAGCGGAGCTGCAGCTGCAACTGGCGATGGAATAGGTGCCGAAGCAGTTGTCGCTGCCACCGCTTCAGTTGCCAGCGGCACCAATGGCGGCACAGGCAACGCACTAAGATTATCGCTTGCGACTGTTGCTGTGGCAGCTGTGCCCGGTGTCGCTGTCACCGGCACCAGGGGCGGCACCGTGGCCACCTCGGGCGTCTGTGGCGCATACAGCTGGGGAAAGTCCTTGATGAGTATGTCCTCTGCATTGTGCGGCAACTCGAGCTGTGTGCTCTCCTGCTCCGACTCAACGCCAACTGTGTTGCTCATGGCTGCGCCAGCTTCCTCCATCCAGGGCCAACACTCCAGATCCTCAGCCAAGTCGTAGCTATCATCGTAGCTCAATGTGGTGGCCGCTGGCACCGAGGTCTGTGGCTGCTGATGCTGATGGAAGTCCAGCAGCGTTGGCTGCATTGCACCAGCTCCAGCCGGTGCTGCACTCAGTGGCAACTCCAGGGGCAACGGCTCACGATTGGGCACTATGAGATGCTCCACTTCGTTGCGATTCATCAGATTCAGCTCGTCCACAGTGCGCAGATGCAGCGTGCCACGTTGTGGCGCCTTCAGTATGTCCACGTTCTTGATGAAGATCTTCTGCTTGGACGTCGCTGCCGCTGCAGCTGTGTTGTTCACGGGCAAATAGTTGGCCAACTGTGTGTTGCACAGTTCGTCTTGGGGAATTGTGGCCAATTCGGCCAGTTGCGCATTGCTGGACATTGGCGCTGTTGGCAGCGAAGGTGGCGGTGGCGGCGGCGGTGCTGGTGGCGGTGTTGGCTCCGTTACCAGCGGCACACTGTGCTCAAAGTCGACGCCAAAGTCGAGATCGAGTGCGCTGAAATTGTTGCTGGCAATGCTGCCGCTGTTCGCGCTGCCTGCAGCACTTAACACCGTCTCAAAGTTGAAGGCCTCGCCACACATGTTGGCCAGCGGCGCCAGGGCGGGCTCAAAGCCCGGCAGCGGACCACTGGGACCGGTGGGCGTTAGCAGCGTTTCCGCAGGGAAGATCTCAACGGCCGGACTGGCCACCGTTGAGCTGGGCACATCGCTGAAGCCCATGCCGGGCAGCAACATCGGCTCCTTTAGAATGTCCACGTTGCGTATGTAGATCTTTGGCTGACGCGGCTTCGCCGGCTCCACATCCAGCATGTTGCTGGGCAGCAACAGCGGTGGCAACTGTTGTTGTTGCTGCTGATGTTCCACAGCGCTCGGCAGCTGAAAATCAAAGGGCAGCAGCGCTGGCTCTCTAAGCACATCGACACTTTTAATGGATATCTTTTGACCAGCGGGCTTTTGCATTGGCTGCGGCGCTGTCTCCGCCGCCACATCGGTTACATCGTCCAACAGATCGAGAATATTGCCAGCGCTGCTGTCTGGCGGTGATGTCAACAGTGGCAGAAAGTCGGACAACTGATTGTCCACTTGTTCACGCAAAGGTTCCCTCAGACAATCGACGTTCTTGATGTAGATGCGACTCTTTGCAGGTGGCTGCGTCGTCTTCTTCCCTTTGTCCGTGAGCTTCAGCGCCTGCAGCAGCGTCTCTATCTCCTGCTGTTCAAGCTCATGATCCTCTCCAAGATGCAAATGCAGCACATCTAAGCTATAGAATATATTCGCACAGCCTACAAGAGGAACAGCATTACACAAGGGGGTTGGATATAGACTTGTAGCTTACCTGGACACTGCAGACGCCGCTGCACATCGAGGCCAAAGCAGCTGGCGATGTGGTTTTGTGCCTTCACAGGGCAGAGGCTCAGGAACGGGCAGTTGGGACACTTGTGCAGCTCGCCAGCTATGTTTTTGGCCGTGGGCGGTGTGGGTGTGGCATTGGTGCGTTCCTTGGCAGCTTCGGCTAATTCAGATTTAATGAGCTCCGCCTCCGATTTGATTTCGGCGGTCTTGCGTCGAAAGCCATTGCGATAGCTGCGACCCGATTGCTCCGATTGTTGTTGCAAGTCCGTCGTGTGAATCTGCACAAAGGGAATGCAGACGGAGGTCTCAATGTCGCCTTTGTGTGCCGACGGTGCGCCCACTGTAGCCGCTGTTGTTGTTGCTGTTGTTGTTGCAGTAGGCAAGGGAAGCGAGAGAAGCGCTTGCTCGTCATCGAATAAACCGGTGAAATTGTCGTGATCCAGCGAGTGAATAGGTGTGGACAGCGAGAGTTCCGCGTGCTGTAATTGCAGCTGCTAGGCAGCGACAATGACAACAATAACAATAACAATTCACACGACACAGACAAACGACAGCAAAACGAAGCAAAACTGAACAAAGTGTGCTCACCTGGCTGCCAACGGTGCTGTAGAAGCTTGAGAAGGCCACATCCGCATCGTTCATCGTGTAATGCATTTTGGAAGCAGCTTGTTTATTGTTGCATTTTGTGTTAACTTCGCATTTCGCTGACAAAAAGCAATGGCGAAAACTGATCTTCTGATATCATATCAAAACATCTGATAACAACAACAACAACAACAACGAAACAATTGCACAGCATCGATACTAAAATATACTATCGTTGAAAACAGCTGCATAATTGTTAAAATACCAAACATTAACAATGACGTCACAAGCACGCTGGCCGTCAATACACAGAGTTGCTGAGCATGCAACTACCACAGTATTTTACCGTACGAGCGGTCACACTGACTTGTTTATAGCGGCCGCCGACAGTGCAAATAAAAACTGCAGAAAATTTGTTTTTATGACTTTTATGTGTTTTTCTTGTAAT
Source organism: Drosophila niveifrons (assembly GCA_035046325.1). Taxonomy (NCBI): domain Eukaryota; kingdom Metazoa; phylum Arthropoda; class Insecta; order Diptera; family Drosophilidae; genus Drosophila; species Drosophila niveifrons. The sequence continues at coordinate 12,504,343 of JAWNOC010000052.1, forward strand.
TAAAGTGTAATAACAAATAAAGCGACAAGATGCCGCGTATAATGATCAAAGGCGGCGTTTGGCGCAACACAGAGGTGAGTATAAAAACCATGCATAACTGCCTGGAAATCAAGACCACGCGTTCCATGTTTTTTTTCAGGATGAAATCCTCAAAGCGGCTGTCATGAAATATGGCAAAAATCAATGGAGCCGTATTGCGTCGCTGCTGCATCGAAAGTCGGCCAAGCAGTGCAAGGCACGTTGGTATGAGTGGCTGGATCCGAGCATCAAGAAGACAGAATGGTCGCGCGAGGAGGACGAGAAACTGCTGCATCTGGCCAAACTGATGCCGACGCAGTGGCGCACCATAGCACCCATTATTGGACGCACTGCAGCACAATGCTTGGAGCGCTACGAGTACCTGCTGTAAGTACACATCAAACCTTATAGCTGTGACCTAAATTCACTTGGCAATCCATTATAGTGATCAGGCACAACGCAAGGAGGATGGCGAAGATGCCATGGACGATCCACGCAAGCTAAAGCCTGGAGAAATCGATCCCAATCCTGAGACTAAACCAGCACGACCGGATCCCAAAGACATGGACGAGGATGAGCTGGAAATGCTGTCGGAGGCGCGTGCCCGTCTCGCCAACACGCAAGGTAAAAAGGCGAAGCGCAAGGCACGCGAGAAGCAGCTGGAGGAAGCACGTCGCCTGGCCACGCTGCAGAAGCGTCGTGAACTGCGTGCCGCTGGCATTGGCAGCGGGAATCGCAAACGCATCAAGGGCATCGATTACAATGCAGAGATTCCCTTTGAAAAGCGTCCAGCTGCTGGTTTCTATGACACCTCGGAGGAGCATCTGCAAAAGCAGGATCCCGACTTTAATAAGATGCGTCAACAGGATCTCGACGGAGAACTGCGCTCTGAGAAGGAGGAACGTGAACGCAAACGAGACAAACAAAAGCTCAAACAGCGCAAGGAGAACGAGGTGCCAACGGCCATGTTGCAAGCGGCGGAGCCAGAGCGTAAGCGCTCCAAATTGGTGTTGCCCACGCCACAAATATCGGACATGGAGTTGCAACAGGTCGTGAAGCTGGGCCGTGCCAGCGAGATGGCAAAAGAGATTGCCGGCGAGAGCGGCATTGAGACAACAGATGCGCTGCTGGCGGATTATTCGATAACGCCCCAAGTGGTGGCCACGCCACGCACACCGGCTCCCTATACAGATCGCATTATGCAGGAGGCGCAGAACATGATGGCATTGACACACACAGAGACTCCCCTCAAGGGCGGTCTCAATACACCGCTGCACGAATCGGACTTCTCGGGTGTGCTCCCTAAGGCGGCAGCCATTGCAACTCCGAACACGGTCATTGCCACGCCTTTTCGCACACAACGCGAAGGCGGCGGCGCAGCCACGCCTGCTGGCTTCCTCACACCAGCATCGGGCGCTTTGGTGCCGGTGCACAAAACCGGAGCGGTGGGCAGCGCCAACACACCGGCGTTTGTGCGCGACAAGCTGAGCATCAATGCCGAGGAGAGCATGAGTGTCACAGAGACGCCAGCACTCTACAAGAACTATCAGAAGCAACTAAAGTCATCGCTGCGCGAAGGTTTGTCCACGCTGCCAGCGCCACGCAACGATTACGAGATTGTGGTGCCGGAGCAGGACGACAGCGAGCCCATGGAGACAGGCACAGAGCCGGCCATTGAGGATCAGGCGGATGTGGATGCGCGACTGCTTGCCGAACAGGAGGCGCAGCGTAAACGCGAGCTAGCCAAACGCTCGCAGGTCATTCAACGCAGTTTGCCACGTCCCACAGAAGTGAACACCAAGATTTTGCGACCGCAATCCGAGAAACAGAATCTCACAGAGCAGCAACAGGCCGAAGAGCTGATCAAGCACGAAATGATCACTATGCAGCGTAAGTCTAAGCTTGAAATTATGATAATAATCAATTTTGTAATGACTTTTGCTTCTAGTGTACGACTCTGTGAAGGATCCGGTGCCTGGGCAATCGCAGCACAAGCTGGAGCAGCTACAGAGCTACTTCAAAGCCAATCCCTATGAGGAGATTACACCAGAGGAGCTGGCTGATGCCAAGAAAATGCTAGCCGATGAAATGGAAGTGGTTAAGGAGCGCATGTCGCATGGTGAACTTCCCTTGGATGTCTACGCTCAGGTGTGGCAAGAGTGCTTGGGTCAAGTGCTCTACTTGCCCTCACAGCATCGCTATACGCGCGCCAATTTGGCCAGTAAAAAGGATCGTCTGGAGTCGGCAGAGAAGCGACTCGAACAGAATCGTCGTCACATGGCCAAGGAGGCGAAGCGTTGTGGCAAGATTGAGAAGAAACTGAAGATTCTAACGGGTGGATATCAGGCCCGAGCACAGGTGCTGATCAAGCAGCTGCAGGATACGTATGCGCAAATCGAACAGAACTCGCTGTCGTTGTCCACATTCCGGTTTCTGGGCGAACAGGAAGCCATTGCAGTGCCACGACGACTCGAAGCGTTGCAGGAAGATGTACGCCGCCAAATGGAGCGCGAGAAGGAGTTGCAACAGAAATACGCCAATCTGGCCGAGCAGCGGGAAACGTTGTTTACTCAAATTGAACTGCTTTCTGGCGAGCGACCCACAGCACAGCAGCTGCTCGGTACGGATCAGGAAATGCAGCCCCAGCAGGCCTAGAAATACAGTCAACAGCGCCCTCATCATTTTCATCATTGACTACGCCAACAACTTTAACAATTAATCCAAAAAAGAGTTCAATACAAATACATAATTTTATTCACTTCAATCGAACCGAAATTTAATCTAATGGCCATATTTTTGGTAGACCCACTCTTTGTTATCCAGCGGACAGACATGACGCGTCTTCAGCCAGCGTGCAATGCAGTGATAGTGGAACGCATGATTGCACTCACCCCAGGCCACGGTGCACTCGTCTTTGTTGGCATTGGGATCTGCCTGACACTCGATGCACAGATTCATGATATGATTGCGACAAATGGCGCAGTTATCCACCGCCACATCCCACGACCAGTTGGCATGTGCCACCCACTTTTTAACCACAAAGCGTTCGCCCTTCTTTTGGCCATTGCTGCCGGAGGCGATGTCGTCCTCGTTGAACTCCTCCAGGTCATGAAAGTCCTCTGTTTCCTCCACTTCAACTTCTTCAGTTGTGGATCCATTTTTGCTTGAAGTCTCCATTTTTCATTTATCTTTTACTAGTGATTTAAAATATATTAGCTTCGAACTTTTATTTAAAAATTTTCACATAGTGGCACAGAACGAAATTTCCAAGGCAGTATGATGTACGAATTTCTCATAGTAGAAATAATAATGTATTATTTTTTCAATAATGAGAATGATTATACATCAGCTTAGAAGATATTCAATAATCCTTTTATTATTAACGACATAGTGAAAAAACTTTTTTAAATTGTATTATATACATAGTACAAAAGTTTACTTTTAAGTTTACGCGCCACAATGTATCGAAAAATATCGATAATTATCAAAACATCGATAGCTTCATGTCAAATAAAGTGCGCGGCTAGTGACCATTGTTTTCATTGTACTAGCCACGCACTAGCTGCTTCGTATACAGCTGCAAATTATATACAGTTTGCATGGGGAATTGTGTTCATTACAGCTGACAATAGTTACTGTAAACGCGAAAATAACTTAAATATTCTGTGTAATCAGAGATAGCAAATCACTATTACAACAATAAACAAGTATGTAAGAAGTAAATAAAAACAAACTCAGAAGACAACAGTCCAGTGTGCCCCATTTGGGAAAGCAAGACAATAGTGTGGCCAAAACTAACGCAGCGAGTGAACATTGTTCTCATTGGACTAGCCACGCACTAGCTGCTTTGTAGATAGCTGTGGAGTAGAGTGTTTGTTTAAGGAATTATGTTCTGCCGCTGGTTACTAAAAACGCGAATGTAAGTTAAATGTTCTGTGTAATCAGAGATAGCCACTCAATATTTCAGCAATAAACAAGTATGTAAGCAGTAAATAAAAACAAATTCTGAAGACAATAGCCCAATGTGCCCGATTGGAAAAGCAAAGCAATAGTGTGGCCAAAACATTCAAGCCGGTGGCTAGCGCCACTTTTGAATTACTTTAGAACTCGCATGTGATCGCATTAAACGCAACAAGTCTCAGAAATCACTTAAGTTTAAAGTTTTATTTTTAATATCATTCAAATTAGCTTTGGATTTGAATTGAAGTTGTTTGTTAATAATTAATTCGAAACATCATGTCGGAGCAGCCCGCAAAACGATCCCGCAGAACAAGCGGTAAGTCATACTGATTTAATATAAAATACATACATATAACATATTTTATTTATAGCCCCTCAATGCAATTGTGATTGCGATTGTGCAAAAACAGTAAAAAATTTGGAGGATCACTTTAAATTATTGACAGATTTGGTTGTTACTGTTTCCCATAAAATTAATTCAGTCCAAGGTATGGAACACAAATCGATTTCCATCTAAACTCATATTTACAAAAATTTCTAAATTCTTTCAGAAATAAATAACCAAATGCAATCGCAGCTTACAGCTATATCTCAAGCGCTGCATCATCAGAAAGCTGAAAAGGACAGCTTCATAGAAAGTATAGCGGGCAAGCAATATGATAAAGTCTCTACGAAACCCAAGTTTCCCATTAATTCCGCTGAAGAAATGGAGATAATTGATAGGAACATAGATATGTTAGATGTAGAAAACATTGTAAGTATTAAAAAGAATAATCTACTGAGTCAATAATTTATAAATTGCATTTCGTTACAGGCGTCAACAATAGCGCGTTTACTACAACCGAACGGAGTTGAGAAGCAACTGCAAAACATTTTAACTGATGATTTTGTTATGGCCCATAATTTAGATGGCGTCCATGGCAAATTGGCCATTAGGTCTTATAAAAATTTTTGTGAAGTTCTTATCGGTATGTACCAATTTATTTGAGTTGCATTTTGAGATTAAATTTTACTAAAATATATTTTCAGAAGCCATTAAAGCTACCGGTGGAGGCGACTCAGCGGAGGACCAACTGCGCAGGGCGTTACAACTCCAGAAAAAGAGAGTTTTCAAAAAGAGGAGCTGCGCTTTGAAAAAACAGCGAACATCCGACAGTTTTCCATCAGATTATTTTTAAATATTTCTACGATTGTTATTTAATCTCATTATAAATAATTAAAAGAATTTAGCGATATTTGATTTAAAAGCTTATCCCAATTGATAAAACAACTTCGTTACAACTACATACAACAGTTAAAAAACCGCCCTAGTAAGCTGAAAAATATCGATAATGTTATTATCGATATTAGCGAAATGATGCATCGATGACAACTTAATGCCTTCTCTAGTGCGCCAGTGGCCATTGTTTTCCTTGGACTAGCCACGCACTATCTTGTTTGTATACAGTTGTGGGCTACACCGTTTGTGTATAGTATTGTGTTTATTACAACTATTCAAGTGTTAATTAGAAAATAGAACTTTCTTGTAACTTGGCACTCTTAGCTAATCAATATTTAAGAAGTGAATAATTAGTTAGCAAATAATTAAAATAACTGTGAAAGCTTTAGTCCAGTGTGCCCGATTGGAATTTCAAAACAATAAAGTGTGACCATAACAACGAAGTCGTGGAGCTGCTTTTAAAGTTCAAGTGCGATCGCCTTGAATTGTTTACCAGACAATAGATTTGGATTGCGGTTGTTTCCTTGTGTATCATAATTATCAATTATGTCGGACAGGGCCGCAAAAAGAAGATTTCAGACTACAAATGGTAAGTTATATTGATATAGTATACAATAAAAAAAAGGTGCTTACATGTATGTATATCTTATTTATTACAGATCGTCAATGCAATTGTGATTGCGATTGTGCAAAAGCAGCTAAGAATTTGGAGGATCGTTTTAAAATATTGACCGATCTGGTGGTTAATATATCCAATAAAATAGATAGCGTCCAAGGTATGACACTCGATATGATATTAATATGTTTTAAAATATACACAAATCTATATTTTCAGAACAAAATAATGAAATGCAACCGCAAATCGCAGCTCTTCTTCAAGCAGTGGCTGAGGAAAAGGAGTCGAACACGACTCTTCAGCAACGTGATGATATTCCTGTGTTAACCATGTTCCCAATTAAATCTGCAGAAGATATGATAAACATTGATATGGGAATAAATAGCCAAAATAAAAATCAATATGTAAGCAATATTTAAAAAAAAATTGTTTAAATAATTCATATTTGTACTTCGTTTCAGACTTCAATTATAACGTGTTTACTACAACCGAATGGAGTTGAAAAACAACTGAAAAACGTTCTAACTGACGATTTTGTGATGGAGCATAATGTAGATGGGCTCCAGGGAAAATTAGCGATCAAGTCGTATAAAAATATATATGAAGTTCTTATTGGTATGTACATATTTAATATACATAATTTTTCTTCATATTTTATTTAAATACATTTTCAGATGCAATTGACGCATTATGTGGAACCGGATCTTCGGAGGATCAGTTGCGCAGGGCATTACAGAGACAAAAGAAAAGAGTTTTCCGTAGAAGAAGCCACCCAGTAAAAAGTGAGAACACCGAAACATTTGAATCTGTGTATTTTGAAAATATTTAATGATTGAATCATCAGCTGAATTCGAAACAAAAAGATTGAATAAAGTTAATAAATTGTTTTCTCATTTATAATATATTTATTTAATTCTGTTTTCAGCATAAATACATGTACATATACGATTTGAATTTGGTGCTAAAATACTAACAGTTTTTACTTTCTCATTTTTCTTTTAGTTTTTACTTTTAAATCTAAGCACGAATTTATTATTGTTGTTGTTTGTTTGTTTATTTGTTTTATTTTTGAATATATTCTCTGTAATTTCCACTTGGGGGATAAATAAATAATGCAATTTATTTAATTCGTAATAGCAATCGCGTTTAGCTTCAGCTTGTTTTGTATACGTTTGAATTAGGTAGTTTTGTTCACTTTGTTGTATTGTGTAAAATTTAGAATTGATTCCTTAGAGTTTCTTCTTCAGCAGCACTTGCGTGGATTATTGCCCATTTGCGACAGACATATACAGAGTTATCAGTTGATTATAATATATGTATATAGTACGGTAGTATAGACACAATAATGATAATCATAATAAGAATATAATTATAATCGTAATGATATACATAATGGTTGCAAGCATACATAAGTCTACGGGTTTTACTAACAATAAGATTGATTTCATAAGTTTTTTTTTGTTTTGTATATAGTATAATAATTGATAAAGGTTCATTGATTGGTTTGGTTGATTGAGAATAATCAAAGACGTCTCATTGTTAGACGGGATATATTGTAGGTATATATACTTGTATGTTTGTGTTTATATAAATATCTATAGACAGGAAGATGTGTGTAATAGATTGTCCACTAGTAGAACTTTGGAGGGGGGAAGGGGATGGAAGCTGGTTAATCGTCGTCGTCATTGATGGCAGCGCTGCTTCTTGATATTTTCATGTACGCTGCACAAATGCATTCGCAAACAAAGCGATATTGACTCTGAAAGCATAACGAAGTTCGTTAGAATGGAGATAGCAAATAAGTAGAGTCGCAAGTACTTACCACATTCTGCACCATGCAAGCGCGTTGATCGCGCATGGTCCGCACTATATCCAGCGGATAGACGGGCTCACGTGCCTCCATTAGCGCCAGAGCCGTGTCCATGAGTATGAGCACTCCAGTGCGTCCAATGCCCGCCGAACAGTGCACAATCACTGGCGGATTCGCAGCGCTGATGCATCTAAAACAACACATTAATATCTTGACTCTCCACTTCGAAGAGATCATTAACAACTCACTGATGCACGCTGGTGGATACAGGTGTCTCGTCCTCGGGTGTGGCACCATTGCTAGCCGCGCATTTGCGTTCGCTCATCAGTCCGCCGTTCTCATCGGCATCGGCATCAAGCAGACGCACCTGTTTCAGACTCTCTTCAATCTCCTGGAGCAGCGTGCGATTGCGGGCGGCGCGCACACGCTCGGTGAACTCGAGAAACAGATTGGGATCGGAGGGAACGCAGTGATCGGGCCAGGCAAGATACTGCATGTGATGTATGTGCCGCTGTTCGTGCTTATCCCGCAGCACAAACTCACGAAAGACAAAGCTGCCCGTCTCGTCGGGTTTCTCGCTCAGACAACGCACCGAAAAGCCATCGCCCAACTGCAGCTCATCGCCAGTCACTGGCCAATACTGATGACACTTCTGGCGTCCGGCCTCCATGACAGTTGTGAGCATCACAAGCAGATGGCTGCTCTCCTGCTGCACCATGCGCCAAAAGTCAGTTGTAGTGCTGGCCAACGGTCCCTGTGTGGCAATATAACGATTCACGACGCCGCCTGGTATCTCCATGTTCACATAGTTGGCATTGATGTAGTCGCCAGTTAGCGAATTAACCAGCGAAACACGCGTGCAGTCATCTGGACGTATGGAGTAATAAATTAGTCACAAGCTGAGCAGTTTTGAAATGTGTCACGACGAACTTACAGGGAGAAATGTCGCGATAGCGATTCTTGGGCGCATTCGCTGGCTTGCGAGCTTCTGTGATTGCCAGATCGGGATTCTTGCGATACATCAGCTCGTACTGGGCAAGCAGAGCACCCGAGGCAAGACCATCGCTGAGCAACAAGAGACTCTGGGTGAAGAGCGCATCGCCATCGAGCAGATTCGAGTGCGAGCCAATCTCATCGCTCTCGGGCACATACTGATACAGCGGCTCCTCCTCCGCCAGCAGCAGCGGCGCCGAGCGCTTTGGCCGCACGGTGAGCAACAGTTCGCCACTCGACTGATGCCGGCAGTCGCGTATCATGGCCACCACCTGCTCGTGCCGCAGTCCGTGGACGTCGCGACCATTGATCATGAGCACCTCGTCGCCCTCGCAGACACGCGGCGAACAGCGATCGGCGGGGGTGTGCGGCACCACCTTGGACACCTGCACGGGCAGGCCAAGATCGACGCCGCCCTTCACATTGAAGCCATAGCGACCCTGTTCGTCGGCGAGCAGTCGCATGGTGATCAAATCACTGCCACTATCCGGCTGCTGTTGACCCACTGCGTCCGCTATGGTCGTTGGCAGCAGCACCGGACTGTGCTGACCCGAGCTATAGGCGGGCGGCATCGGTGATGGTGTGCCCGACTCAAAGCGTCGCGTGCACTGCTCGATAAAGCCAACATCGCTGCAGAACACAAATAATTAGAGTTTGATTTAATGCTTACAGAAGTTGATTTTAAGCGCCACTTACAGTTGAATGTCGTATTCGTCGCTGTGCTGCTCCCAGGCCTTGCGTGGCATTGCATCCGCCTGCTTCGATGTCACCTTAGAAGTGTCTTGTGGACGGCTTGTTTTTGTGATGGTCAGTATGGTGGAAGCGGACGGTTTGCCATTGTGCGAGGCAGCGCTGTCGGAGCCACTTCCCGTGCCATTATGCAACAGCTGTGGAGTGCCATCCGCCGAGCTGCCGCCGCCTCCCGTTCCTGAGCCACCGGCCAGCAAACGTTTGCTGGGCGAGCGCACAAACACCTTGTGTATGCGGCCACGTTGCTTGGACTCCTGCACCGCCTGCAGCTCGGTGCGACCCGAGTAGTAGAACTTGCTGCCCAAACTGATGTTGAGGAAGCGCGAGAGTCGATGCGGTCGCTTCAGTCGGAAGAAACTGTGATGCTCCACACACGATTTCCACAGCGCTTTCGCATGCTTGTGGCTGCTCATGCCGAAGCCCAGCAAAGTGTCGTAGCTTTCGCTGGGCTCGCGACGCAACTGGATGAAGAAATCCTTGCGCTTGAACGACACCTTGACCATTTTGCTCCACGAGAATGTGTTGATGCGCAGCGCATGCTGAAATACGAGCAAACCGATCGCCGAGACGCCCAGCTGCAATTCCTTGCCATTGGAGTCCGTGGCCTTGTGCAGATCAATGCCATAGAGTTCCAAGCGTTTGCCATGCTCCAGATAATTGTATTCGGCATCAGCTGGCAACTGGCCGCGATGCAGCTTGTGCAGCTCACAGACTTTGCGTTCCGCCTCCGGCGTTTGCTCTGCCAACAATTGCAGGCCACTCAAGTAGCCCGGCTGATGCTCCACGGCATTGAAGTCGCCCAGCTCCGCTGTTGAAGATAAGTTCCTTCATTACTGGATGTGACAAGAAGTTAGATTAGAGGTAGCTACTCACACTGCACCGTGTAGCTGGCAAGCAGGCATTGGGTATTGCTGGAGCAGGGCAATTGGCCCAGCAGAATGTTGCGCTTGATCTGCAGATAAAACTGGTAGCGTGTGAACTCCTCCTGCAAGCGGCTAGGATCGCTTACAAAAAACTGAAATAAGAAATTGTTTCTATAAGTATAAGAATATGTATAAATACTTAAGATGATTCGCATACCTTAACTCTAAACTCTAATAATGGAACGGCATCATTGTCGAGCGAGACGTTGCTGCATTGCTTCTTGAATTGCTTCTGTGCGTCAACCCATCTCTGAAAATGAAGCATTACATCAATTATAAATATAAGAATAAAATATTAAATCAATTATAAAGCTTTTGCGTTCATTTACTTACCACAACGTCACCTGGCTTCTGTGGAAACAATAGACCAAAGTAGTCCCTTTCGGATAGCTCGAGATACTGGAAGACCTGATCTAAGAGTTCAGAGCCTTTCGCACGTTTCTGCAAGAAATGGGAATGCGTTATTTAGAGGCAGATAAATATGTGATTTTGAAATTAAATAGGCAGATGTTGGCCTTTAAGCTTTAGATCTTTCTTGCCAGTAAACATTTTAAGTTGCAGAATATGAAAAGTTAATCTAAAAGTTTTACTAACTTAAGCTACACAAAGACAAATATATATTTTAAAATTTAAATGGCCTGGGAAATTCCTATACATTTTAGATTTTCCTCTTCTAAAAAACAATTTGGATAAAGTAAAGGATACATTTTTTAAAAGAATTTGTAAAGTTAATATACAAGTTTTACTAACATAAACGACACAAAGATAAATATATAATTTCGATATCAAATATACAGGGATTGGCCTATAAACTTTAGATCTTTCTTTTCTAATAAACAATTTAGATTAGGTTAAAGAAACGCTGTTTGAATGTGAAAAGTTAATTTTAAAGTTTTACTAACATAAACGGGGATTGGCCTAAAAAGTTTTGATTTTTCTTTTCGATTAATCAATTTAGAATATAATTTAAAGAAATGTTGTTTAAAAGAATAAGTTTAGCTTATTCAGAAGTTTTACCAATAAAAAAACTAGATCTTTTGTTATCATTTAGTTGCTTTTCTTTCCTGTCACCTTAATTGCCTTAAATTTGCTACGATTTCTTAAATTTCCCCCAGTTTTTCACTATTCAGTTGACTAAATGCTCATGGCATGAAATGATGGCAATTTGCTTGCAAATTTTGAGTAGACAAATCTCATCATCAACTTGCCAAGCAGCAGCGGCTGGAAAAGCGAAACGAACAAATCATGTTTTTGGCATTTTGGACAAGTGCGTGTTGTGCTGTGTCTGCTTTGTGCCGCCCAAAAAGATGAAAGTGAGATTCAGATGAAGATGTGCAATGCCATGGCAGCTATGAATTGAAAGATGAGTAGACAACAAACAATGGCTGGATAATATACACGCAATGCACGACAATAATGACGACGACGACTCACACTTTCTATACTTCGCATCATTGTTTTGGAGTCTTTGCTTCACTTTGCACATTTTGTGCGATTATTATTATAGTGGCTGATGTTTGCTTTGATTATGCGCATTTCAATGAGCAAAGTAGCTAAACTATTGAATATGCAATGTAAATGTAAAAGATCGTGCAATAAAAAGGCTTTTTTTCAATAATTCAAGACACAAACCATAGCAAGTATTTCTACCACTGCTTATTTAGAACACGAATTAGTTGTAGCTAATAAAACATATGCATTTTTTATTGCTTAAATACGCAATGTGGTCGAATCTGCGGGTTCCACTGAGTAATATTTAATATAAAATAAAGCAGAGGCTAGCTAATGGATGAAAGTAGGACTCACCTCGATCCGAAAGGTGTGCGGGATGTCATCTAGGAACAGGACGGTGACGCATTGCTGCCGCTGTTGTTTCTTGTCGCGCGCCAGTTCTGTGGACGCTCCGCGTAATCGGTAGTTTCTGCTCAGGTTGCCTAAACGAAAGCGTTCAAACATGGCCCAGCTCCATACTGCCCCCAATTAATTGCTAAACGTATTCGTGTTATGTGTTTCTTCACTGTACGATGTGTTTTATTGTGTTGCTTTTGCTTTTGTTGCTGTTGTGGTTGGCTCCTTTATGATGAAAGACTCTCCTTCTTCTTTCCCTTTGGCTGGCAGTTGAGATTGTTTATTCGATAAAATGGCAAGACTTTGACTTTGGACGTGTCTCGTTCACGTTATGGCTAAGACTTTGGATGGATAATAATGCTCTTTCTCGCAATTTGCTTTAGTTGCTGGCTGTGTTCGCTCTGCAAAAAGAATAGAAACAAATGCAAAATGTTATTCTCAAGTTGAAATATTATATAAAAGAATCTGTGAGTTACAAGGGATATAAATATTGAATAAGTAAAATCTCCATATTATATGTTGATTATTTATTTGAGTTTTAAATAATATAAATACTAAATAAGTAAACTATCAGTATCAGTAAAGTATTGAATGAAGTTATTTATAAAATAAATACTAAACAAGTAAATTATTATTGATTTGAGTTTCAAATATTATATTTGATACTAAATATGTAAACTATCAGTATTAAAGAATTGAATGTAGTTTATTAATCTCTGAGTTACAAATAAAATAAATACTAAACTAAATGGCCATGAGAAACCAATAATATAAGACAACTGATCGTGCAATAAAAAGGCTTCAAATAAATACTTTAAAATCATTCGAAACAGTTCTTAATGTGTATTTCTTAATAAATTCAAGACACAAACCATAGCCAGTACTTCAACTACTGCTTATTTAGAACACGATTCAGTTGTAGCTATAAAACATACTTTTTTACGCAATGTGGTGTGCGAATCTGCGGATTCCACTGAGTAACATTTAATATAGAAAGCAAAGCTGTTCAGCTTCTTATGAATAGCAACATATGCGAAGATTGGCGTAAATAATAAACCATATTTGATAACTTTGACTCCAATAAATTACTTAAAAACGTTTCTCATGAATGTAAACCGTTTAAAGCTATGATATTATTAGCTGTTAACAAACCAATAGACTACAGAACTGTTAACGGAATCCTATCAATCACTTCACTTGTTTCATTCCTTATCTCTTGGCTATTGAGGTAGCTTCTTGTGTGTAAAATGATCTGCTAGCCCAGGTTAGTATCTAAGACTGTTTCTAAGAGTATCTGTTGGTCGTTGCACAGTTATGAGCTTGTTAGTCTATTCCCTTTGACTTGTCTATGGCCATTGTTTACCTTTGCTCGGTTATTGCTCAGGTGTGTGCGAGTGCGGGAAAAACACTTCACATGACAACGTTTGGCCTAAAGGTCTTCAACTGGGCGCATAGCTTCACGCGCTAGCGAACAAGATACTCACACACACACACACACACACATACGCACAGTTATATGGCTGGTGTGTGTGGAGAAGCCATCGACAAGTGCAGAGTGACTAATATCGTCTTCGAAGTCGCGACGTCTTTGTCGACTTCCTTTTTGACTTTTCCCCGCAATTGAATCAGCGGAACGCTGTCAAAGCCAAGCATACGTGTATGTGCGTGTGTGTGTGTGTGTAGATAAGACACTGGCCCACATACATACCCACACACACACACACTCACACTCACACTCACACACATACTGAAAGACCTTTCTTCATTGATGATTGATGCACCGTGTAATTGGCTTAAGAGCTTTTTTCAAATGATATACGAACTAGTTATAAATATCGAATTATGCATTTGTTCACAGTTTGCCTTTTGCTTTAGTTTGCCTTTTACGGCATTCTCTCTTATTTATCTGCATTATCTATTGTCATCGTTTATCATCTTCTATTGTTCATCGATTATAAAGCATCTTTCAACAATACTGAGAGGCGTCTTTCAGCTCATTTATAGTTACTAATAACCATACGATGACACATGCTTATATTTTGTAATAATATTTTATGTTAAGTATATTGTTTTTGTCGAAATATGAAAGATCTGTTGATCTGGAAATGTAGAAAAGTTACATTCAACTAATTTATAGATAAGAATTCAATGACACATTCTTATATTGTTTTAAATCATCCTATATATCAGATCAGATCGATCAAAAAAGAACTTTGTTCAACATCTTTTATTACATTTAGTTACTGATAAGCATTTAATAACTTCCATCTTCTCTCATCGGAAGTTGAAATATCTATTGATCGATCGCAAAATATCTCGATCAAATGCAGAAAAGTTTCGTTCAACCTTTTTCTAGCTAAACATTCAATGACACATTCTTGTAATTGTATTTTATATAAAATATCATATTTTAATGAAATATATTATTTCTATTGATCGATCACAAAATATCTCAGCTATTTGCATAAGTTTATTTGAACTGATTTCTCGTAAAGAATTCGATGACACATTCTTGATACATTTTGTGATATTATTTGAAATGAAATTGATTGATTCATTGCTTGCATTAACCACTGTGCTTAGGCTGCAACTCACGCTCTTTGTTAGTCTGTGGCTTTCTTCTGCACTCTTTCTTTGTATTGAACAGCAATATGAACACCCACACACACACATACACACACACTTACACTTAGCTACTTAGGCATGTGTGCTAGTATGTGTGTGTGTGTGTATACATGCTATTAGTTATAGCAAATACAAATGTTGCTATACGTAGTACACTCGCGTGTACATGTGACAGATAAAGATATTTTTGTTTCTCTGTTCTATATTAATACACAATTTCCGGCTGGCAGCCAAAACTGAACCGAACCAACAAATTCAATCGGGGGAAAAAACGTCAAGTACATAAATTTCTGCGCAATAACAAAACTTTGCATATACTATAAGTAATATTTATAGGGCTCAACCTCTGTTTCGTTTGATTGCTATCGCAAACGGGGAAACAAACAATTGAAATAATCAGATATTATTATTATTTCCTTCAATATAGAATGACGAAATCACTATAAAGAAATGATGCAGTTGCAAAGTTCAGCAAAGAATTTAACCAAATAGTGGAGAAGAAAAATAATGCGATTCGGATTGATACATAAAGAGAGTCTGTAGTTATAAGAACAGTTAGAGCTAGATCAGTTACAAACTTAAAGTCATTAAAAATTTCACAAATGTAGTTCACAAAAGAATTCAAATAGAGAATTATCCAACTTTCACGTTAACCTAGGAATGCAATTAGATCTAGGCCTTGATTGAACCTAGCATTTTACAATATCTATTAACGTATCATTACAATCGATAGAACAGCTTTAAGCTCAGTTGGAGGCACAGTGGGTTAAGCTGCTTAGGCAGCATTTGAAGGCTTTTCTATGCCGCTGTGTTTTCGTTATCAGCAAATTAATGCAAATTTGTTAAACACACACACACACACATACACACACTGAGAAGAAGAAGCAGCAGCATTAGTATTAATGCCCTCTAAACCTCGTTTTGTAATAGGTCGATAATTTTGTAGATTGCGCTCAACAGGTTGAAGAACGAATGAACAGAAAAATGAGGTTGCGTCATTTTGTACCGCTGACGCCCACGAGGCCAAGTCTCCACTCTCCACTCTTCCCATACCTCTCCACTCTCCACAAATAGTAGTACTAGGGTAAGTTGACAACTGATTCAGGGAATCGACGAATCGACTGCTGGCCATATTCGAACGGAAGCCTTATAGACTGGCGCGTTGTGGTTTTGACGGCTTTTGTAATACGCCGTCGAGTCGAGTAGTTACCTTATTCTCTATATGGACAATGCAAGTCAATGGGCGGTTGATATTAAGAGAGAGACAGAGAAGAGTGAGAGAGAGGGAAGCAACTTTATTTGTTTGTATTTATTACATATTTATTTATTTGTTTTGCTGCCATTAATTGAAAACGAAATGAGCAGCAGCAGTAACAACAAAGACTCAGTTGTATTGTTTAAATTGCATAAACAAAGCCAAGTACACACACACAGTTAAACACACACACACACACACATACAGAGTATTCTACCTAAATTGCATTCTCCTGACAACAACAGCAAAACTTTTTGGTTCGTTGACCGACTTTTTGATTGCTGTTTGCTCCCCGCACCTTTTCCCTTTCCTTCCCTTCCCTTGCCATTTCACCAAAAAAGGGAACCATGGTGCCAATTTGTTTATTATGTTTAGCTATATGCATATGTTTATATGTATATACATACATTATATGTATATATGTTTATGTTTTTGTATGCAGATTTGATTTGCTTTTGTTTTGTTTATTCGAGCACTTCTGAAACTGGAAATGCTTTTGGAGCAGCTTCCGTTGCCAGCAACTGTGGTTCAAAAACAAGTATTTTATTCATATTACTACAATAGGAATGTGTAAAGGCATTAAAGCTAAACAAAGATCGATATGTAAAAGAATTTAAAGTGATAAATGCAAATATGTAAACTAAATTGGGATTTGAAAATGTAAATATTATTAATAAAACTTATAGATCAAAGATATTAGGATTAAAAGTGGTCAGAAAACCATGTTCATATAAAGAATTAAGCAAAAGAAAGAAAGAATTGAAAATATTCGAACAAGAAATTACCTATCAATTGAAGAGGATTCTCTACAGAGCAGTTGACTATAAGAAATATATAACTCAAAGCGTAAGTAATTCCATTAAGCGTAGGCAACTAATAATTCATTATTACAAAGAAATAAAATACATTAATTAAAAATAATTTGTTCATATTTGAAATAGGCGAGTATATAATAAATACAAATTATGTAAAACCTCATTAAATCAATCAATGAAGAAGCTTCACTCTAAAGAACTTTACTGTAAATAGCGTTTAATACGAAGCGTGAATAATTGCATTACTTACAGCCAATTAATAATTCATAATTATAAATAATTGAAGTATGCAAATATATATTTAGCATTTAAGTGGAATGAAATTGCATTTTGAGCAGGTGGCAAACCAATGTGCGACTTGTGATTTTTCTTTGTTCGCGTGACCCGCTGAGTATAAATGGGGGAAATGGGAACGTAAGCAAATCCAATTTGCTTGGCTTGATGCTCTCCAAACTTAAGTGAAGTGCAGAGCAGAGCAGAGAAGAGCAGCAAAGAGAGTGGAGGTGGAAGCTCTCGAAGTGAACCGGTTGAGAATTTGCCATCTAGCAAAACTGTGCTTTGATGTCTGTATAACTGGGCAACCAGTCAGTCAGTCAGCCAGTTTGTTGGTCAGTCACGTAGATTTGGTGCAGATACGCGTAGATGTGAAAGATGATAATGATGATAGGAAGTTGGAGATGAGTCAACTTGATAGGTAACGAGGTAACGGGGCGGCATGGAAACGGCAATTGTCAAACTCTCAAGAGGTCACAGTGCTCATTCTCTGACTCTTCAACTATTTTTTTTGCTTTAAAGCGAAAGAAGAAGAAATGTGTTGTTTTGTTGGAGGAGTAAGAGTAAGGCTTGTCGCGATATCCAATGGAATGAGCTTTGTACTCGGAACTCGTTGCTCGTAATTGAAACCGCAGGCGTTGAACTTGTCAAACATCGCGATAGGAAGCGTAATATGATATTGCAAACCGCATAAACCAAACACAAACAGCGCAAAAAAAAGGTGACACAGCTGCCAACTAAATGAGGGGCCAACAAAATGGGGACAGGTAAGCGAAGAGGCGAGTGCTGGGGGAGGGGTAAAGTGAGGAGGCGGCAGGCCTGCCACTCAATTTCAATTAGGGCACATCACTCAATGATGTCCATCACAAAGTTTACAGGAGCTAGCAGCAACAGCACTTGGCAACCCTAATCAAAGTCAAAGCTCAAAGAGTAAGAGCGAGAGAGTGAGAGGGGGTGAAAGTGGGGGGTAGGAGGAGTGCAATTGAATTTGTCGTGCCAGCGACGCATCAATAATGTTGTTTGCCCCATGCATTTGCATTTGTTTGGTTTTATGGTGCTTTATCGTTATGTTTTCAGGGTTGCCATGTGCACGCACAGTCGAGTCGAGTCAAGTCGAGTGGAGCTTAGGTGGGTAGCACAGTATAAGAAGAGCAGCGTCCCCGCTTATCGTTGTTTGCCTTTTAATTTTTATTGCCGTTGCGCACCCCGACAACGAAAATTCTTATGCTATTTTTGTGTTCATATTTCACATGCAACGGTTGCGACGGCTGCGACAACAGCCCCCAGGCCAAAGAGACTCAAGGCAGCCCCGGGCGGCACGCACACACATGCATAAACTCATACACACACACACTCACTTGCTCTTGCTTGCGATATTCTTAATGCTCTTTGGTCTAACGAAATTCAAGACTAGTTAATGGTTTTTGCACCACGAACTCACCCTGTGGGGATTAAGCAGGGTCAATCACCACTTCCACCTGGTTCGAAACTGTGCTAAGCTTAATGCGCCGAAATAGGGAAAAGAGTTTAATTAATTAAACGATTTGTAAACACAATGCAATGATTAATTGCACACACATACAAAGAGTACTATATGCATGTGTGACTGTGTCTGTGTTTGTGTGTTTATGCAGGCTATCTGTTTCTTCATTGCATTGCTTCTCTTCTTCCTCTACGTTGCATTAATATAGGATGCACTTGTGCAACTGTGTGTGTGTGTGTGTGCTTACTCTCTCACTCTCTTTCGCTCTTTGATTTTCAAGCAGAACAGAGACCCTGCTGCTGAGTAGGCGGCAGCTTGAGATGTCCATGCTTCAAATGGGGGAGCGGGAGTGTTAGAGGGAGCAAGAAAGACAGCAGACTGAGACTGGAACGAGCATAAGAAGAGCATAATAATAATAATCAAAGGGCAGCAGTGCGGTGGCGTTGATTCTGCCTGCGGCTGCAGATAAGAATGCACACACACACACACACACACACACACACACAGAAACACAACACACACATAAATATACAATTACGCTCACAGCAAAGAGTTAAATGAACCGCTTTTGACAGAGATCTCTGTGCTCACCTTGTTGCGCTGGTATCTTTTGTACACATATATGTAAATATGTTTGTATGTATGGATTTATGTATATTTTGTTGTTGCACTTTCGTTATTTCACTGTTTGCCAATGGGGCAGTAAAAACACATGTATATTACAATTCTCCTTCATTCGTTCGTTAACTTTACAAAAATAAGTAAAAACGCACGCATACGCACACACACATACTCATTGACTGGTCACCAAAAACACCGCTGCTCACGCACACACGCACAACAGGGACGCGAGTTGGAAGGAAAACAATAAAACAAAAAAAGTATGTATCAAACTGTCCGACAATGTAGCCGCACTTGAAACGAAATCGTAAGATTGCTATACCGCAAGCAAAATTATGCACTCGATAACGAACAAAATTAACAAAAAATTAAAATAAATTTAATTTTTCTCTTCTCCGAAACCGAACGAGCAGCGTGACCGCAAGCTGAATTTCAAAATATACTAGTGAAAATTGATGTGTGGCCGCATGTTGTATTCACAAAAATATACCGCGAGGAAATTTTTTTTTATAAATTTTGGTATTTCGTATTTACTTACTAGCACACTGGTCATATTCCAATCAGGGCAAGTATTTCTTTCTGCAGAAATGGTGATTTAAATAGCGACATATCTTATTTAAGCTTGTTATGCATAATATTAATAAAATTATTATATTCAGATGTGATTTCAATTTTTTATGCCTTTTATTTAAAAATGATTTATTTGTATTTGTAGCAGCCATAAGATTAGCGGCATGCGTTCTTGCTGACAAAAGTTTGTTGCTATGAACGTTCACAATAGGTATTTAGTGCCGGCGCCCTAAAGTATACTTTAATTTTAAAAATTAGAGTTTTCTGATTCAACTTTTAAGATGCAATTATAAAGGGTATTCATAATTAATTCATTAATTAATGGAAACAGCTGTATCAATAACTTTCCCGAGTCTTTTCTATATAAACAGCTATAACATCTGTAATATTTCAGTAAATCAGTTTAGACCCTGAAGTTAAATAACCGTTTCCAACATGAAATTAATAATTTTCGGGTTTTCAGTAATACTTTGCTTAATACAAATTTGTGCTCAGAGTGTTTGTCGTGGATATGTCCGATCTAGTAATACTTACATGTATAATATTTATTAAAATTATATAAAAAGTCTATAATTGAGTTATTTACAGTTTATCAGACTTGTGAAGGATCAAAGGATGAAGGACATTCGTTTGACAGCGATTGCCAACAAAATTCTAATAACAAAATGTGGTATTATGAGCAGAGAAATGGAGCCTGTCTGGGAATGATTTATTTTGGATGTGGCGGCAATACGAATAGATATTGCGATTTGAACGATTGCCAGCGAAAGTGCGAGAGGAGATTTTGATACTGAGTGCAATAGACTAATTTTAATATTAAATTATTTTAATATATAACTCAAGTTGAAGAAACTTTTTGTAGTATTCAAAAGTTTAAATAATCATTTGAAAATAGTTGTAAATCACTTTGTCAGCTCATTAATAATATGCGAATAAATATATATAAACTT
Organism: Drosophila niveifrons; assembly: GCA_035046325.1. Classification (NCBI taxonomy): domain Eukaryota; kingdom Metazoa; phylum Arthropoda; class Insecta; order Diptera; family Drosophilidae; genus Drosophila; species Drosophila niveifrons. The sequence goes on from JAWNOC010000052.1 coordinate 12,525,072, forward strand.
TTCTTATAAAGCTGTCGTGATCAATAGATTAGTATCTTATTATATATATTAGAAATAAATCCTTACTGATTTTAATATAATATTCTAAACAATAACGAAAAGGTGCTCGAATTATAATTATAATTTTTAATAACTTACATTGAACTAAAAGATTTATATTAACGTGTCAAGTTCGCTTCCTTATATACATACACAAGTTAGTATGTAGATCAGTAAAAATACAAAAGACTCGTAGAGTTTTTGGGCACAGTTGTATAGCACTTTATGAAACAGCTGTTACCTGAATTTAATAATTGATATTAAAGCAATATTGAAAAAGTAACCTTAGTTTAAAGAGTCAATTTATGTGTACTATCATGATATAAAGTCAGCTTTATTTAAAGAGTCAATACTAAAATAAACCAATTTTTAGTAAACACACTTAGAAGATTCAACTTTCACATTCGATTAATAAACCCTATCTAGATGGCGAGTCGTGAAGGTGGCAAGAAGAAGCCGCTGAAGGCGCCTAAAAAGGAGGCCAAGGAGCTGGATGAACAGGATGTGGCCCACAAGCAGAAGCAGAAGGAGCAACAAAAGGCTCTCGAGGCGGCCAAGCAGAAGGCGACACAAAAGTCCGGTAAAAAGGGGGGAAAGTGAGATGTGAGCCGGAAGTTGTCTACACTGACTGCCAATATATACGCACACTCTGACTAAAGTCAATGATAAATGTTTTGGTTCGTCTCTTTAGCTGCATTAAATTGAGTTATGATTCCCTTTTTTCCTTCTTGAATGATGATTAATTGCCTGTGGTCAGCCAATCGGTTCGCTTAAAAAGCCATCACAAAAATGTGACATTCAGTCTATCCCCAAGCGCAGCATTCAGGGTTAGTCCTTGTGTGCAAAAAAAAAGTAAGGAAAAGGAAGCAACCGGACACGGGAATTGAGCGCAGCAAATGTGGTAAATTGGAATTTTATGCGTTTTTTATGTTAATCAAAAACGAACCGAATGGACATTGCGCCTGATGTGCGACTGTCCGTATGGGACATGTGGTTAGTTTATTGCTTTAATCCCACCTTGATGGAAGGCGATTTCTTGTTGCTGTAGTTAAAACGTTAAAGAATAGCGTGGGAAGCAATAACGAAAAGAGTTGCGCTCTTGAGAGCGTAAGCTTTACTATTTTTACGCTCTCGAGAGCGTAAGTCTTGAATGAAAGCAGAAACGAAAAGAGTTACGCTCTTGAGAGCGTAAGAACAGTAAAGCTTAAAGCTTTGCTAATCGTTCGAGCTTAAAGCTTGACAAATTGAGAAATAGATGGTATATACTTTTAATATATGTGTGTTTGTATATAATGGGATTTTTGTCTGTTTAGTTTATATATAAATGAAAAATAAAAATCTAGTTAATAATATAAAGAAATGTAAAAAACCCGACCCATATCATAAGACAAGTTTTTTGTTTATCGTCATATTTAATATTTAAGCCTTTGATGGAATTTGTTTATACAAAATTTAATTACACATTATAGCTAAAAATTTGATAGACTCGTTTAAATATAATACATACAATATATTAGATTTATCCTTCATTTACTTTTCATAGAGGCGAAAACAGAAAACACAAAACCAAAAACTTTAGCGAATCTCTTAGAGGTATTTTATTTTCTCATTACTTTATTTTACTTGTATTTTGGAGTAAAATAAAAATATATAATTAACTCTCTTCTAAGGGGAAAAGTAGAAATGTAGAAAGGGATCGAGTTTTTGGGTTTGGTTTTTGTTTTTGATTTTGTTTTGTTTTTTTTTTTAATGCTTGATCGTTATTGTAATCGTAATCGTAGGTGTAATCTAGAAGAGGAAGCATTTGATATGTTGTAAAAATGTGTTGTTAATTATAATAAGTATATGCCCATAGTTATTGGGGGTAATTATTAAGAAATGTACAATTAATTTAAATAATTAATAACAATTAGCATAAGAATTAGAATTATGGGAATAAGCATTTGATTCTTTTGTTTGTTTTGCTTTTTCGATTTTGATTTACGAGTGCTTTAAAGTTAATGCTAAAGTTAATTTATTTAATTAATCTCATTATGGTTTATAGTTATAATTATATATTATTATATAATGTTGTGTTTTGTTGTTGTTGTTGTTTTTGTTGCTGTTGTTGTTGTTGTTGTTGGCACACTATCCAAGTCTTATGCAAGAGTATATTAATTTACTTTAATTTAATTTAATTAGTTAATTGCAATTATGCCGAGTATTTTAAATAGAATTTCAATGGGTTTTGCCATGTGTGAGTTTTTTTCCTTCGCTTCTCTTCTTATGTTTCCATGTACAAGCTTACAAATTATTTAACAACATTGAATGTTTTAACATTTTGTATTTAGCCAAAAAATAGTATATAAAAAATTACTAAACAATTTTATGGAATTTTCTTTTTTTTTTGTTGATTTCCTTTAAATTAAGCTTTAAATTAGGTTGAAAATGTGAGTGATATTTACAATTGCGTGCTCCACCGCACGCTAGATGGCGCTACCTTTGGCTGCCGCAGCCGCCGCTAGATGGCGCTAATTACTCTTGCGTGCGTTGAAAAACATACGCGCCACTTTGCCAAGGGCACCCACAAAGTCCCAACGCTCCTGATGCTGATGCTGATGATGCTGACAATCGGGCAGCTGCTGGCCCGATGACTCATCCAGAGCCTAGGAGGGTGTGGAATACCAGCCGCTGGCGGGGCTGCCCTTATGATACAGATGGAAGCTCGAGTGCGGTGCAAAGTACTGCGGCTGATCCAGATTGCTGTAGGTGACGCCGCCCTCCGTTGTCGTTGTGGCATGCCCCGCATGCGGATGCATGGTCGCCGTATACGCCTGTGGCTTCAGTGGCAGCGTAGTCGCCGCCGAAGCATCCACCGGAGTGGCATATTGACCCCGCAGGGGATCAGCATAATCGTAGCCACTGTTGACCACGAGAGCAGCCGATGGAGGCGCCTTGGCGGAGTTGTTGCTATCGCGTGGCGACACCGAACTGGGCGGCGTCATTGCGTTGTGGTAGTCAATGGAGCTGTGATAGCCACCGTAGGTGGACACCAGATTGGTGAACGCATCCGAGAGATTGGCGCCCTTCTGGCTGCCAGGACGTGCCACCGACGGCGCCGCTGCCGCCGAATGCAGTTGCAGATACTGATTCTCATACGAGGATTCGCTGCCCGGCGGCGTCGGCAGCGGACCGCCCTGCTGCTCGCCATAGAACACGCCCACTCCGGTGGGCGTTTGCCTGGCCGTGGCCCGAATGACGCTCTCCCGATTCACGGCGTGCAGCTGCCGGAGCAGCGCTGTGGCCGGCATATGCGGTGGCTGCTGATACGGAGCACCTATCCACTGAATGGTGCTGCTCTTCTCGTTGGGATCATGCTGCTGCTGCTGTTGTTGCTGCTGCTGCTGCTGTTGCTGCTGCTTGAGCAGCGCATCCGCACTGAAGTCTGTGTTGGGCTGGTTGCTGTTGTTGTTGTTGTTGTTGGCTGTGGGCGAGGGCAGATGCTTGGACATGGCATGCTCCAGATCCTTGACAGCCGAATCAGCTGCACCAGCTGCCGGCTGCTCGTCCACAATTGAAGGCAATCGACTGCGCGGCTGCTGCACTGCATCTCGTTGCTCGAGTGCCGGCAACTTGCTCAGCGGTTGCTGCTCCACTTGCTGCTGCTGCTGTTGCTGCTGCTGCTCCGCTTGCTCCTCCGCCTGCTGCGCCGCCTTGCTCTTGCGCTTGCGCTTCGTGGTGCCGCCCGTGGTGGGCGTGGGCGTGGGCACGGGCGTGGCCACAGTGGCGGGCAGCACGCCATCCACTTCCACGCCCAACGGCGTCGGACTGTCCTTGATCAGCGCCAAACTATTGAGACTTCCATGCGACGTCGTCGCATTGCGTCCCCGACCACGTTGCGTGTGTCCCTCGGGATCGGTCTTAGGGGAACCGAGTCCCAGCTTCATGTCCCCAGCACTGAGATGCGTGTTGCCATCGCCATTGGCATCGCCGCCGGGTGAACCGCTGCTCTTGTCATTGCCCAATCCCTCCTCGTGCTTAATGCTGTCCACACTCGGCTCCAGCTGACAACAGTCCAGAATAAGATTTTCGTTCTCCCGATTGCTGAAGGAATTAGTATAGGGATTAGTTACTGTTTAAATGATCAGTCATTGATCGGAACTTACCTGATGACATAGTTGACGCAGATGATGTTTTGCTCATCGGCGTTCTTGGTGCTGCAGACGACTGTGGCGCAAGTTTGGAGCCAAGTGTAGCCGCCGTTCTTGTTCATCAGTCGATAGTAGCCAGTCAGCACCTGACCCTTTTCGATCACTACAGGAATTAAAGGAAATCAGAATTAAAATCGAAGTAAAGATCATATAAAAGGCATTACATTATAAGATATATGAGGTCATATTGAAAGAGAATATCGCTTTTTATGCATTCATTCCTATGGGAACTATAGGTTATATATACCTAATCTAGTCTTTTTTCTTTTATGAAGTATTTTGTCTTCATTTTATTATCACTTTTCATTCTATTTTATTAAAATTATTGTCTTTTTATATTATCACTTTTCATAATCTGGTTTAAGTCAAATATGGTAGAATACATTCTCGGTTTTTAGACAGAGAGAAAAAAATCTAGATTGAAAAATCTTAACAAATAATTTGTAAGATTAAAAAAAAAAACAATCTTGACATAAAATGTTGAAAGTATCTGAAATCAAGATTTTTAAGCTAAAATTGCATTTTAGGATTAAAAACAGCCTTTTTAAAATTAAAATCTTGATTTATAAAGCAAGTCTTGATTTTAGAACTTATCGATCTTAGCTTAAACCTGAAGCTTTTTATAAGAAAAGTTGATATTCTGTCGATCAGTCATATGGCACCTATAGGATATAACTGTTCAATCTTTTCGATTCTGTCATATATAGATCCCACATAAGTAATATGCATCTCTGCCAAATTTCACTAAGATAGCTTTATAAATGAGTGTTAAACTGGAGTACAAACAGACGGACAGACAGGCAGACGGATTACAATTCCTATATTCAATGACAAAAGTTTGCTACTTACAATCTGTGTGACTTTTGCGCAGGCGATTGGCATCCTCAGCATGGCAGAGCGAATACATGCTCTTGTTGACGAGATCCTCGGGTGAATAGTCCAACAAATCCGAAACTCTGTAAAGCAGATTATCGAGTGAATTAAGATCGTTGAGGAATAGTATTACTCTCTCTCTTGACTTACCTTGGTTCGCAGTGCGCAACGCGCAGGTCAAAGTTGACGCGGGTGACAAACATGTCGCACTCGAGGCGAATCTCGTGCACTGAGGGCGGCGGCAGCGCAATGGCCAATGCGACCATGCCCAGAAGGGGCGGCTGTGATTTGCGGGTGTGCGAGAAGGTGTACTGGGGACGCAGCTTACAAAGCAGCAGCACAACCTGCAAAGGGAACAAGAAAAAAAGCTCGCCAATTAGCGCAAATGCAAACGATCGAGTGGAAAAGAGAGAAAGCAATAAGAGCTTAAGAGCTAGCATTAATGGCGGCTATCAAGCAGCTTTTGTCAGCTTACAGAGAGGTGGCTGGAATTAACGTTGTAATGGGACAGAGTGAGACAGAGTGCACTCATAGTTGTAGCAGTCAGCTTAGTTGATTTTTCGTAAGAAAGCTTTCCTAAGCTTTCTCTCGCTGTAAACTGACAAAAGCGCTGTCTGCTGGCAGCTGATGTTAAATGATGAACATGATGACAATGATGATTGGCGATTGTTGATAATGAAGCGAGGCTGCAGTTGATGATGAAGTTGGCCTTAAATTGAAAGCTTTGACCCTTTTGCGCCTGAGTGAGTGCCGTGTTCATATTCGATACTGATCAATCTAAAATCAGTTTTATTTGCATTGCCTTACGATACTTGGATCAAAAACTGAATATGGCCGAAATTGTTAAAATAAAAGACTACGTCTTCTTTTCTTTTTTTCTTTTTTTAGGCGGGGACAGCTGCTCCCCAAATTTGATAAAAATGATAAATTTTTGGTTTTATTTTTAATTTTATTTTTTGTTGCCTTGCATTTGCATTTGTCGTACTGATTTCAATTGATACGTACCGAATAGTTTGAGGCCGGGTTCTTAACATTTTTACCATTGTTATTGTTACCGTTGCAATTGCTCGTTGCATCGCTGGCCTGTAGATAAGCAGTGGATGGGATGGTAATACGTATACGTAATAAAAGCACAATTTATCGCTTACTGACTGAATTCAACCAAAACAGAACAGGTTAGTTTAGTCTAACGCCCCGACGAGCTAACAAAAGTGTCAACAACAAGGTTAGCAGCACTACAAACTCAAAATTCGAAAACAAACCAAAATGATAACAACAAAAAAAAAAAAAAGAAAAATCAAAGAAAACAATAAACGTCGCATTTTAACACTACACTACATGGCACCGTTAAGAGCTTACAAACTGAGTGAGTGGGGGAAATACTATGTAAGGAAGGAAGAAAGGACAAAGGAAACTCACCCGATAGCCGGAGGATTTAAAGTGACAGCCACGTTTCGTCAGCGTCGATTTCATGCGCACACAGAAGCTGCGATCATAGCCTTTATAGCCGCTGGTTGAAGCCTGCGTCATCGAGGCAGCAACTGTAAGGGTAAAGATGATCAAATTAGTTCAAAGATTCTATGAAATTCTTAGTTGAGTGATGAAGTCTTTTGGGCAACTGGCTGATTAGGTTTGTAGACGGAACAACAACTCGGACTCGACTCACCATCAGGATTGTTCGTACCGTGTGTGCCACTGCCATCATCGGAGGCGCCCGATGTGGGCGATGCCAAGCCTGCTGCACCGCTGCCGCTGCTGCCACCGCCACCACCGCCGCCTCCTCCTCCTCCTCCGCCGCTGGTTAAACTTAAGCCCAGCTGCTCGGCGATTTCCGCATGATCCGCCTGATGAATGTAGTCGAATATGCTGCTGCCGGTCATCTCCACCTGCGACAGTCCCAGATAGATGGACACCGTTTCCGATATGTACAGGAAGCGACCATCCGCTGCCACCGCCAAGGCGAAGCCATCCAGCGACTGTAAAGGTAAAATAAATTCCATTTTTAAACTGGCATTTGCATAAACAGCCCAAACATGGCTGCAGCTCGCTATCTCCCTCTTTCTTTCTTCTATACTCTCTATCTTTGTCTCTCTTCTTCTTCTTCTTGTTCTTCTTCTTCTACTGCTTACCTGTAGTATGTGGGTGCCCTGATGTTGCTCGAACAAATCAACGGCGGGACTGCGTCGAATGGCTGCACCTGCAAATGAAAATGGGTACAAAACGAATGAATGCTGATGAGTGTTGGGCAAACAACCGAGCAATATTCTTGTAAACACAAGCTGAATGAATTTTGTTGTGGCTTGGCCGCACTTTAAATACTCTAACATGAATGCAATTGTATATATATTTATGTAACTTATTGGGTATTATGAATACACTTCTAATTACTACGATGAATATTCTAAATATGAAAATATTTGTAAAGTTATATGACTTAAGATTTTGAAGAATCTTATAAATACAAGTAAATGAACTTTGATTAAGCATATTAATAATAATTAATACTCTTAATACTATTCAAAATTATAAAAAATATAGAGAAAAGCTTTCCGATTTGTACTAGAATACTAGTTGAATATTTTGCTAGATAAGTTCAGTTAATTATATTAATATTTATACTTATAAAAACTCGAATAAAATAAGATTAAAGTTTTGTAGATTATTACTAAATTTCATTGAATATGTAATGCAGAGGAATTTTTAATATGTTTGCAAGTTTAAGGTGTGAAAATTGGCTGTGTAAGTAGATCCTGGTTTTAAAGTCAACAAAACAAGAAAACTAATTAAAGAACCCAAAAAAAAAGACCAAAAATATGGAAAGAATTCACATTGTTTTAAGATGTTTATATAAAATAATAGAACTATACAGAGCTCTCGATAAAATATTAATATTATTTCCTATAATTGTATTCATCTTTTGAGGGTGATTGCAATTAAGGAAAGGTCTCCAATCTAAGGATAAACAATAAAAATTTCGGAAAATTCGAAAGCAATATTAAGTAGAATTTGTAAGTAAAATTGTAATGAAATCTGGCAAAAATTCCATTGTTTATTCTAAACTTTTAAGTATTATGAGATCTACCAAAAATCAAGCCATTTAATAGCTTTTCTCACTGAGTAGAGATCTTAAGTGATATTAAAAAGAAGTAATCTTGAACAATTTCGATAGTTAATTGTAAGCATTATTTATTTTAAAGAAAATTAAGAAGTTTTTTGTCAAATCATATCAAAAACTTTTCTAAAATGAAATAGTTACTTCACTTTTTAATACTTCCAATACTTGTTATATTGATCTACGAAATTTCAGCCTCACACTTGCCCATCTGTTTTAGTGTTCGAAACCGGCCAGGAAACAATCAAGCTGATGCGCATCCTTGCAGCTTCATTAGCTAGTCATGGCTGGCTCAATGGCCTCTCTGACCAATGGCCGCAATGTTGTTGTTATTGCTGGGCGAAAAGCCATAAATGATGGTAAGGATAAAATGCGAAGAACCGCAGTGTCATAGAGAGAGAGAGACAGAGAGAGAGAGAGAGTCATAAAGCTGGAGACTGAGTTCAATATTTTCTCAGCTGATGCCCATTTGAGCATATTTATTTAATTCAATTATTGCATTTTACGATTATAACCAAAGAGCGGGAAAAGGGAGTGATGAAAGTGAGAGAAGCAACCCTAGGCTTAATGCTGACCAAGTTCAGGTCATAATTCGCACAAGTGCAAATCGCTTTAGTCTCGTTCAATGCCTCTTCCACCTCCTCCACCTTCTCCTCCACCTCCCCTCTCTTGTTCCATTGCGAGTGGCAAATCCCCAGCGATTTCAATGCCTGCTAAGTTGGCAAACAGTTTCCGCTTCCGCTGACCATATGTGTTGCCCATGTGGGAGGGGTTTCTCTCTCTCTCTCTCTCACTCTGACCTTCGGAGCTGCCCCCTTTCTTGGTTTCAAATACTCATATATATATATTTGATATTTTTTTTTTGCTGGCTTAATATTTATTTTTTTTGTGGGTCAAATTGAAGTGCTTTTTATTGCCCGCAGCTTGTTGCTGCCTTTTTTTTTTTGTTTGGGGTTTAGTTTCGCATAATAATCCAATTCAATGGAATCCCATCCCCCTTCTCTTCTCCTTAGCACCCCCATGGCCATAACGCCCCATTGATTTTGGATTATTTTTTAGTGCCTTGTCTACCTTTTTGGCCTCTGCCAGTTGCCAGTTTCCAGTTGCTATTCAATAGCCAGACTATAGTACTATATGTATTATATATAATACTCCTTGTCATGCTTTTGGCTGTTGCCTTCACTTTACTTCACTTGGAATGCTTTTGACGTGACAATAACTTGCTGTTGTTGCTGTTGTTGTTGCTGTGGTTGTTGTTGACGTGGCCAACGATGCACGATCCATGACGCGACAATCGCTGACAATGCTGCCAGCCACCTCAAGCTGTCTTCCACAAAATTGGCATTTTTCACTGGCAAACACTTTGCTTGGGTTTTCCATACTTAGGTTTAAAGTTAAAATTGCAAAAAGGTAACTTGAAGGCTTAGCGAGAGCGGAAATTGGGCAAGAAACTTTTATTGAGATTTTTAAATTTCGATTTTCTTGGTAAAGATAATAATGATATGATTAATTGGAATTTTCTAAAACATTATATAAAATACTTCAAATGTATACAGTATCTGAGGAGTCTTCGAAAAATTTAGCTTGTGATAAAAAATTTTGATTAGATAAACATAGTTTAAATATTTCATATATTATAACATTATAAGCAATTCTTCATTGATCTTAGAGTATAGAAAGTTTCATATGCATTACAAGAAAAACGTATTTCTGATAAATATGGTTTTCAAATATAAGAATGTTTTGTATGAACTTAAGAGTTAATACAACTATTTGGACAAGAATTTTAAAAATCAAGATATTTAGAAATATCTATGGATATTTAAAACTTTGAAGAAGACTATTGATATACGCATTATGCTTATTTCTTAAAGTAGAGTTTTTTTTATTGATATCTATAATAATTATAGCAATAACATTAAAATAAGTATTCAAAAGTAAATTCAATTTGCAAAAAAGAGAGCGTTGGCTGCTTGGGCCTTTAACTCGAAAATAAAATAAATATTTCAATAGTTCTTCCTTGTTGTGTTTGTCTTTTTTTTACAACAACAATTGATATATAAATTTTTTATCTAGGTAATGAAATTAATAGTTTTCTTGTTAAATGTGATGTAATTTTTTTTGTTTTTGATATATGTTATGATTACGTTTTAGATTTTTTGCGATATTTTCTTTAACTAAACTTTAATGCAAATTTTAACTTATAGTTTCTACAGTTCCAAGAGACATTTAAAGTATTTAAGTTTATTCCTATCTTTTAATTACGTTAATACAAAATAAATAAGGTTAAGGCTAACTTTAAATTACTTTAGGATTAAACCTATTATGAAAATACAACAACAACAACTGTTTAATATCCCCTGTTAATTTCCTCGACAAATTGTGAAAGCTGTTGACTGTTGACCATTTGCGATTGGCAGCGACTTTAATCGATAGCTGCCGAAATGGGTTAATCGTAGAACCGCATTTAGTTAAATTTAATGGGCTCTACGTCTGAAATTGGCTGCGTTAGCTGGCCAACTGTCTAGCTGGCTAACTATTTGTGTGTATGTGTGTGTGTGGCCCCTTTGATTGGCCTTCTGAAATTCCACAATGGCAGCCAACTCGCATGACACAGCAACAGCCAAAGCAACGACAACTACAGCCAAAAAAAAAACTACAAAGTAAATAAATAAATGAATGACAACAATAACAATTGCGACTATGACAATAAAAATGCTCCAGTGACGTGAGCAAAACCAACAACAACAACAACAAATGATAAAAAACAAAGTAAAAAAAAAAAAAAAAAAAATGGCTGCGCATGCGCGACAAATAAAATAAATTACGCTTAATAGCGATATTTTATGCAAATCGGCAAAACGAGGCCCCCATCGTCATGGCTTACGCTCCTCCCCCCCCCTCTTCACCCCTTTCCCTTCACTTCTCCTCCCTCCCTCACCTTCTCGGCAGTCCTAAAGCCCAAAACAAAATAATACCAATAAATTGCTGGCTGCTCAGTTGTCAGTTGGCTTAAACAGTTTTTAAGGTGCGCGCGCATAATTTTTTGTACTTTGTATTTTTCATTTTTGTTTTTTGTTTTTGTTTTGTTTTTTGGCATAGAAAAGTTGACAAATTTTTGATTTCACTAAAGGCATCCGAAAACTCAAGTTCCCCGCTCATCGAATTGTGTTTCCTGCTTTCGGTTTTATTGCTCATTCTTTGCCGTTCACTTTGCTCCCCGCTTCGCCAATGGCGTCCAAAATGGCTGCCGCCCCCCCCCCCTCTCCACTCACACTACTGTACTACGTATGTATGTATGTTTATAATATATGATAAGTACAGTCGTCAATGCAAATTAGCTCGGAAATTTCACTGCACTTACAATTTTGGCCTCACTTCGCTGAGCAAAACTTGATAAGCCAAGTTTCTCGCTTGGCAACAGAGACAATCTTTTTCTACTATATATTTTGTGTAGAGGAAAGACGCATTAGATCATGAGTACTATAATCGAAGGTGGCACTTGCGGAGGATTAAAGACTAACAAAGGTAAGAAAGAAGTATGTATGCACTAGATATAACATATCTATATCTATTGTTATTAATTATTTTAAGAATGGATTTGAAGAAAAATGATCTAGAAGTTAAAAAAGTAGATCAATTATATGCCAATATATCATAAAGGCTTTCTCATGTTCGTGAATCATTTTCGAGCAATGGAAAAATATGTAAATTTTCAAGTATAATAGAATTCGATCAAAATTGATAAATAATAATGTTCGCAATATTTATTTATATAGTCCATAGATATGTATTTCGAACTAATTTTAACTAGAACCCGATCGAATATATATATAAAACTAGTAAATCATCAAAGATATACTAAAAGTGTGAAGCTTCTTCAAGCATACTTAATAATTTCTTTAATTTAGAACAAATATTTATAAATTTAATATTTATTTATAAAAATATAACTGATTTTTTGACATCGGCACAAAATTAAATAGTTTTGCAGTTTAATGAGTATTTAGTATATATTTTAGTATAGAAACTCATTTTAATTGCTTTACAATTATGTTCAAAAGTATTTAAAACTTTTTTGGAAAATGAAGTATAAACAATTAATCTTAAATTGAAAGACAATTTCATTATTTTATGTTATCAATCTTAGGCTAAACCGAAAAATGGATTTAAAACTTAATTGGAAAATTAAGTATAAACTATTGATTCTAAGTTTATATATGGTATCTTATAGTATCATTATTATGTGCAAACTATTAAAAATATTTAAACTTACTTGGAAAAATGAAGAACAATATAATGACCCTAAGTTTAAAGATAATTATATTACTATCGATCTTTCGATTTTATGAGCATACACTTCGATTATTAATCTGTTATGTTATTTATGAAAAGTTAGTTTTATATTCTTGTATTATTTATTCCTTATTTTACATATGTATAATATACTTCATTAATTGATAATTAATGGATAATAATTTCTTTAAGTAAAGACAAAATTTATATATAAGCTATCGATCTTCATCTTTAAGTTATAACTTTTAATTTAAAACATTAATTTATGTAATTTCTTAAGTTTTTTATTTGAAATGTACTATTTTATTTGGGGTACTTACTTTTGAGTTTGCTGCTGCTGGATGCCTCGCGGGTCCATGGCGGATCTCCGTGACCGGAGAAGTCTCTCAATTTCAAATAGCTTATGGTCAGTCTTATAATGGAAGCCTTGTCCAGCTGGCTGGTGATGGCTGCCGGCAGTGGCAGCATTTTGGCCAGCTCATAGAACTCATAGTTCTCCTTGCCACGTCGCGAACGTGCAGCATCTCGTGACTTTTCCTTGCGCAGCTCAAGAATGCTGCAAGAAGAAGAAGAAGAAGCGAAGAAGAAGCCAAACAAATGGACACATTAGCAACAATTTGTGGCAATAAATATTGATATAAGCTATAAGTAGACACTGACGAATGCCCGAAGAGGATCCTACAAAGTTCCCTCTCTCTTTTCCCCCCTCTCTCATTCCCTCCCTCTCTCTCTCTCGCTTTGTCAACTCTCACCTGTCGTGCGAGCTGTCAGCGTAGACAATTTGGCAATTTGTTTGGTTGTTGCCCCATTGTGATGAAATGGTGTCAGTCCAAACAAATTGCCGCACATTTGTCAGTCTTTCAACAGTCTGTGGAACGAGGGCGAACCCTAGAGTCAAGTCTCCATCTCTCTCTCTCTCTCTCTCTTTTTACTATGACAATATTGTTCTCACAGTCAAGACAACTTGACGATCAGTTCTAGCCACCAGCTAGAGAAAAATTGCCTCATTTTCAATGCGCTACAGATTTTCCATTGTCCATTTAGTTGCCAGTTGATATTTGTATTATTCAGTCTCTCTTCAGTCTCTGTCTTTTCCTCAATTCCCTCACAAACATGGCATTTGCAGATGCCGACTCTCAGATACTCTGATTTCGATCTCAGGTCGCGGTCTGCGTTTTTATTTCCCTTTAATGCACAGACTTTTCATTCAGCAAAACAGTTGTTGCAACGAGCCACAAAAGGCCAAAAACACCGCCAACAGTTGTTGGCCAAGTCTCGCTTGGAGTCAGTTCGTCTGCTATCTGATCACAAGCATCTGGCCATCATCTTCGCCAGAAACTTGTGTTTTAAGCGTTCATAATTTAAGTTTGTTGTCATCTTCAGTTGTCGTCGGCTTTTTCGTTCGCTCACTTCTTCTTTTCGTTGTTTTTCCCCATTTCATTTTTTAATTTTACGTTTCGTTATTGTAGTGAAATTTATAAGTGCTCTGCAATGTTTGAAGTACTTTGATTTTGTAACAAGTTGTGTTTGTTTTTTAAAGCAGTTATCAATTTTCGTTTAATGAAGTTGAACTTATAAGTTCAACTGTCGTTAAATATATTATAGATTTCAGAAAATATTCTTTGAACCTTAGATATCTTTGTAAAATAACATTTATCGCCTACATTTGAAATAACTCCGGACATAAACTTAAGAATGTATCAACAATTATATAAATATAAATAATGATTTTAATAGATACATGGTATTAAGAAAGTATCAAAAATTATATAAATGTAAATAAGTTTTTTTAATAGATATGTATTTTTAATAGAAACTATAGAAATTAGTTTTGCTATATCAAGAATATAAATTAACATATTTTGAAAATTTAAGAGTAGATAGTTTATTTCTAAAAATCCCACTGAACAAGTTGAGCTTTTATTTGGGAAAGTATCAGAAAATATAAACACATAAATGTGTTGTTGATGGATATATATATTTTTTATAGAAACTACAGAAATGGCTCTACAAATAAATTAAATGAAAATAATTTAAAAATTTACAATATAGATTACTTCTAAGAATCACTTCGATCAAATTGTGCTGTTAATTGCGAATTTACTTAATGCAACTTTGCAAAATTTCCCATCACTCGAAAATTTCCCTTAACTTTTTGCTGACATTTCCCATCAGATTGAAGCCGCTGCCTACGCAAATTGCAGGGTATTAAGGCTGCTCCCATGCCCTAAGTGATCTTTGCGTTGGCTCGGCAACATTTTGTGGGCTTTTAAATTTATTTTTATGTCTGTGGGGCATCTGTAAATGGTAAATGTGCTCATCACAAGCGTCGAGCCTCGTCGTTTTGTGTAACTTTATTTGAGCCGCGGCGGCTTCTGCGCTCAACGCATTTCTGGTGGGGATTACTCGAGAGCTGCGGCTGCTGCTGCTTGGGCTGCTCATCTCTGATGCTTATCTGAGACTGCGTCGTTGGGTTATAAAAATATTTTGGATAATTAAAATGAAACCGGCGTAAAGAGCGCGTCTTCAAAACCCGTACAACATGCGTCTGCCACGGGCCAAGCCAGTTTTTGGCCTTTTTTTTGTTATTAATGTTGTTGTTTGCCTTTACTTCTTTACAAGCTCAGACTCCACTTGCTTTCCGAATAACAAATTTTTAATTAGTTTGTTTAAATCTGAGCTGAGTGAGTGTTGTTGCCCATCAAAATTATAAAGTACCTGGCTCTGGTTTCCACATAAAAATGCCTGGTTCAAAGAACCTATGGAAATGTGCGTGGAAACTGTTAGAACCCAAATGAATCAACACTATATATCAACACTATACGCACAGCAATTTGCCAAATAATTCGCTACACGTTCCGCTGTGCGAAATTACATGACATTTTTCTCTAAAAATAACATCATGAAAGCATCAATCTTCCGGACATCAATATATAAACAGCATTCAAATTAGCCCCGAGAAGACGTGCTATCCCTTAACAGATGTCAAGGTGTCGCCTTGATAAATGATTCTCGTGCTCTTTTTAATTTCGCACACACCAAAAAACAACACACCAAACAACAAAAAACAAATTGCAATTTTACCGCTAACGGGCGTATAAATTGCTCGTCATTAGCAAATTGACCAGATGTCTGTGTATTGGTGAGCTTTCAAAGCTTTAGCTTGTCAGCCTGCGGCGCAGTTGAAAGCTGTTCTTATGCATGCGACGTGTCTGTGTGAAAGCTTCTGTTATGTTTCCACTTGATTGACTGGGAATTTCCTTGAATTGTAAAGGTATTTTTGGGTATTAGCGCTCGATATTGTCGTCTGATCGCATTAAGAACCAAAGCGGATTACATATGCCCTAATATTGCGGTTTTTTTTGCCACATGATTTTTTGCCAATCAAACGCAAAAATCATTCGATCAAGATACGAGGGTAAGAAAGTGAAAAGAAAACTGCCACTGCAGTGATTTTCTTTTTTTTGTTTTCTCACACACACACATACAAGAAAAACTGTCAACATAAAAGGATAAGAACTGTGCTCCTAGCAGACCATTGTTTATGGTCTGTGTGCAGTACCGTTATGGCTTTATCAGTTCTTCTTTGTTGCCAAGACACACACACACACACAGACGCAGCGGGATGACTCTAACTGTTGTCTGCAGAGCTGATATTATGTAATCGTAATTCCCAGAAAAAAAGTCAAATAAAAAATGTTGACAAAACACTCATAAAAAGTGTTCCAAAATGTGTCAAATTGAAAACGAAAGATGAGCGAAAAATAAAACATGATAAATATCAAGTGAAATTTTAAATATGAAGGCATTGTTATGGCAAAGATGTTGCCTTTATTATTATTATTATATCTCAATTAGCAAGAATTCATAATGTTTCTTAAGAAAATTTTAAGATTTTTCAAATATTAAAGCAAAATATTAAATACTTTAAGGTATTTATTAAAATTATTATAGAATTCAATAAGTTTCTTTATCATAATACGAATTCATTGAGAATTTGTATATTCTCATTATTATATGAAAACTAAGGAGTGTTAAAACTTAATATAAAATAAAAGTTGTATGGCAAAGATTTGGAACTAGACATAAAAATATAATAATTAGCATTTATTGAATGTTTTTCTTACAATGTTGGTACAAGATAGTCAAAACAATACATATAAGGTGTCTAAACAAAGTAAGAGACGATATTAAAATCTCTTAAAATTATTGTACTCTTTTGAAGACGGTTTGGGAAAAGACTTTTTGTCAATTGAAAAGGTCTTCCGTTGAAGTATTTTAATAAATTTACATGGGGAATAAAAGATGAGGAGTGCGAAAAGAAAATTTGATAATATTTGTTTTCAGGAAGTTTGATATTTCAAATGCTGAGGCGCATCTTTGTAGAATCCAAACCAACTTGAAAATACTGAAGCAGTTCTTAATATTATGATATTTTGTATTTCAAGAAGTGTGTTAGTCACATATTCCCATTAAATGCTACCATTATTAGTAACGACACTTGATGATATATGTATGATGGTTGGTAATTTACCCCGTGTCAACTAACCCCGGTTCGATGGGTTGCTGTTGTGAGTGCATTCCGGGTGCGCCCGGCTGATGTTGGTTGGGCATTTTGTTGTAGGGGGACATGCCGCAAAGGTCCTGGGCGGGGACCATCCACGAGGGCGTGAATGGGACCGCTGACATGCCCAGGGAGCCGATCATGTGACTGCCCGGATGACCTGGCGTTGGCTGCCGCTGATAGCCGGCATAGTCCATGGCCACCGCCTGATAGGGCATCATATCTGTGCTTCACAAAAGTGCTCTCGAAATGGGGGGAAAAATGTTGTGCGTAACACTTGGAAGACTTTAACTCTTAGCACTGGCACATTTTCTCATCCAATATTGCACTTTGGAGATTGGGTTTTGTTTTGGTTTCGGTTTCGGTTTGTTGTTTTTTTGGCACACTTTTTCTTGGGTCAACGACGCATCCTTTTGTTATCTGTCTGGCAATTGGAGCACGCGTACGTGTCAGTTGCTGTCTTCAATTATCCTTGGACGCAGACACACAGACACAGACACACACACAAACACGCGTAGACACAAAGTCACGGAGCGTGGGCGTAACACGCACGGAAAACTAACGTCGGAGAGCGTCAGTCAGACTTCGATTGGCATTCAAATTAGCGAGCTATCGACTTTTGGCCAGTTAATTCTTTTCTCTCTCTTTATCTATTTTTTTTGGATCACGTCAGACACGCGTTTGGCACGTCGCTCGGCGAAAATTGCAGCTTCCAACTGAGCAGTTGGCACTGTGATTGTGATTGCGATTTGGGAATCCGGCAAAACGGATACGGAATACGGTTACGGTTACGGGTACGGTTACGGGTACGGGTTGCGTTACGTCGTGTCGCGTCGCGGCCTGCAAACAAATGGGCGCCAATTACGCACGCACAGGGCGTCCACGGTGGCACGCACACAAACAAACACACGCACACACGGATACGGATACGGTATACGGGATACGTTGTTACAGTTGCACGGCCGGGCAGCGTACGTGAAAACTGCAGCGCTGATGATGATGACGACGCTGACGATGGCGATGACGATGGGAAAGTAACGTGAAGAACTAGAACGAAGCGCGCCACACGAGAGTGCTGTGATGTTGTGATGTGATGTGCTTACGTTGTACGTTGTACGTCCGTTGCGGGCGACGAATACGTGCAGAATAATTCAGAGTCACGTTCACGTCACGAACAAAACCAAAGTAAGGCAAAAAAAGGCAGCGCTGCCCCTTTACAATAAACACACTCGCAGCAGAGAGCGAGCCAGCTAGCCGGAGAGAGTGAGCGAGTGTGAGCGAGAGAGAGAGCGTGCTTGTCACGCACACACAGCTAGACAATTTTTGGGGGTGACATCTTTGACTCGACACGAAGTGAAGCGAACGAGCAAACGAACATCGAACAACGACGAAGACGACGACGTCGGCTAAACGAACGTGAGCAGCAGCGGCGCCAGCAGCATGCGTGTCTCTCTGTGTATATGTGTATGTGTGTGTGAGCACCTGACACTACGCCTGGTCATGTACTGGGCGCACCAGTAGCATTTTAAGCAGCCTCACGCTCCAATTCGCCGCAAGCTCTCTCGCTTCGCCGTTGCTGTGCGGGTGTCTGTATGCCTCTGTGTGTGTCTGTTGAGTGTGTGTGCGTGCAAATGGGCGGGACGTGACTGCCGTCGAATCGGAATCAACATAGCGCGCATACCAAATGAGCCCGACTGTGTGTGCGAGCGAAAGAGCAGCATACGCTGAGCAAAAGAGCGCAACTCTATAAATGTCTGTCGGCCTGTGTGTGTGTGTATGTGTGTACGTGCAGACGTTAACTAAAACTGGTTTCGCTTGCTTTCTCGCTTGCGCCTGCAGCATTTGACTAGCGTGACTTGCGTTGTTCTCTCGTTCTCACTCTATTATATACTTAGTGGATACCCAGCTTTGTTGTTGGAGCTGCGTCACGCGCAGCAATTAGTTTACTTCTTTACACATTTGGGAATTTGTTTAGCGGCTCTTTCAGCTGCTTTTGTCTCTCGCTCTCGCAATGCTTATGTGTCTCTGTGTATGTGTGGGAGTTTTGTCTGTCGTTCGCTTTTTATGTGTGTTTGTGTATGTGACCGAAATGCCAATGACAAAATGCCAATGGTGGAACAGGCCAAAGCCAACAAACTGAGCCCCAAAGCAGCCACAGCAGCAGCCGTAGCGACAGCGAACCCGAACCTTTGCCAGGAGCAGCAGCTTGTGGACTTGTGGCGGAGGAGGAGTGGCACTTGGGTACCTGTATCTCAGGGCTTTTCCTTCTGACTCCCAACAAATCGGTTTCCACCGTAGCGCAGTAGTAGAAGGGGGCGTTTTAATATTCCGAACCCGCACAGACAGCGACCGAGCGTCCGACGAGTTTTACTTTTTCGCCTCGCTTTTATTATGCGTTTATAATAATTTTCAAGCAATCCCAGAAATTGTTTAATTTCATCAATGGCCTAAAGGGCGACCGCAAGATTGTGAAAGTCTTTTGGTCGGCAGCCATTTTGTTCTCCAGCTGGCGAAAGCTTCAATTCGCCTCGAACATGTCTGTCACCTTCAAAAGGGACCGTCGCACACACTTAATAAAATGTCGCAGAGGGTTTCGCAAGTGTCCTGAATGACTTAAATATGCTTTCTAAGTGAGATTCCTTTGAAAATGCTTCGTTTCCCTCGCTTTAATTAGATTTTTGTGTACAAAGAACTTAGTTATTAATGTAGGAATTCATTTTAATCATATTGTTAAGCAATATTTTAAATATATGACTACATACAAATAAAGTAAATGCATTAAATTTTGTGTTTTTGATTCATATTATATTAGGCATGCGAGTTTTATTCTATATTTTAATTAAATGAATCTTTTGAACTATGAAAAATAAATATTTTTATTATTCTTTTTTCCACATCATCAGATT
Source organism: Drosophila niveifrons (assembly GCA_035046325.1). Classification (NCBI taxonomy): domain Eukaryota; kingdom Metazoa; phylum Arthropoda; class Insecta; order Diptera; family Drosophilidae; genus Drosophila; species Drosophila niveifrons. The sequence continues at coordinate 12,545,052 of JAWNOC010000052.1, forward strand.
TGTAGAATTGAAATATGGTACATTTTGTATTAAGACTGATGATTGTGTAAGAAAATATATGTTATATTACACTATTCAAAGTTATTTGATTTATTGAAGTATGTTATATCTTAATTGATATATTGAAGCCGCATTTTTTCAATAGTATTGTTGAATAAATATTACGTATACGCATTGTTCACAGTCTAACTATGAAATTCCGTAAATTATCATTAGCGCACTTAAGAAATATACTCAGAAATATATTATTTCCGTTGTCATAAGTTCATCACTTTTATGGTAAAATTTACTAAGTAAATTCATCACAATATCCTATGCTCATAATCTCTTAATTTATACACGTTAGCTTAACGCAATATCCTGCGTACTGAATTTACGATTTTCCCAGCAATTTTTCCCGCGATGTTCGATTAATGTGGAAAACATGTGAAAAACTAACAAACAATGTGGAAAATGAACCAAGTGTAAAGCTGGAGCAGTCGTAAGCTAATGGGAATTTAAAGGTAATTGCAGCACTTTCGCTAAATTGCAGTTGCAAGTTGCCGCGTTGCAAGTTGCATTGAGTTGGGAAGCTTGCACGGTTATCGATTGACTGCGCTGCAGTTCTAATTGGAGCACCCAATGAATGGCTTCGTTTGTTGTTTGTTTTTTGTCACCACATCCTCGAGTCGCGTCTCGAGTTGAGTCATTACGTAAGCGCAACGTAACGTAACTGGAACATGTGTAGAAACGTGATCGATTTCTTGTAGAGTTTTGTGGACAGTCGCGGGATGCGAGTGGGAAAGAGATAGATAGAGTGAGAGAGAGAGAGAGAGAGGCAGACAAGTTGGCGTAGCGAATTCTCCCACAATTACGCGTCGCTGGCGGCAATTGTGAATTTTAAAAAGGAAACGTGCCAAGTGGCAACCGCGGGATCTGTGTGTGTGTGTGTGTGTGTGTGTGTGTGTGAGTGGGTGGACTGTGTGTGTGTGTGTGTGTGTAGGTGAAGGCGTAGACAATGAATGAGGAACTAAAATTCAACGCCAGAGTCGCCATAAAAATCGAACGTGAACGTGAAACGCTGAGCCGTTTCCGGTTTGTTCTTCTTCCTTCCTCTTTTTTCGTGTGTCGGGTAGCATTTTCACGCTGCCACGCTGCCACGTTTCCCCCCCCTTTGTTTTCCACGTGCAGACAGCGGCCAGACATTGAAATTGGGTCTGGTGACTGAAGCTGCTGCTGTTGCTGCTGTTGATGGGCGAGCGTAGGTCGGGAAATTGATGCGTGTGGATGCCTCGAGGACAATGACCATGGACGTGGATGTGGCGACTGCGATTGCGACGTGGACATGCAACGAGCTGCGTGCGGAGCGCCACAAAGCCAACCCTCCCCCCTCTAAGCATACCACTTTGGAGTCAGTCAAGTCAGTCAGTCAGTCAGTCAGTCAGGCATTGCCATATAAAGGTGCGTGAGCCGAGCTGAGTCGAGTCGAGTCGAGTGCGTGCTGCGGCTGTTGATGGACCTACTACTGCTTACTTCGACTATATTCGACATGAGTTTGAGTTTTCATTTCGGTTTCGGTTTCAGTTTCAGTTGCCGTTTCGGTTTCTGTTTCTGTTTTGGTTTTGGTTTTTCAAAAAAAAATCTATATATATGTATATATATATCGCAAATGTGTATTCCAGTCAGGAGTCAACGTCGTCGTCGACTGCCAATTGTTGCATGAGTTTATGAATGGAATGCTTCGCAGTCGCCGGCACGTATGCAAGTATGCCTCTCTCTAATCAGTTGGCCACCCACTTCCCTTGCTTCTTATGCCTCCTCCTTTTTTGCCTGGCTTCCACACACACACACACACACACAGGAAGAACCGCAAAGAGAGTGACTTGGTCAAGAGACAACACACAACTAAGTGAGGAAAAGAGAGAGAGAGGGGGGAGACAACACTTGCCTGTTATCCATCACGTTTTCTCGGACACACGAGGCGTCCATTTCAAATAGCCGAAGCAACAGCAGCAGCAACAACAGCAGCAAACGCAGCAAAAACAACGTGATTTGCGAAAAATCAAAACAAATACGAAAAGGCCGCTGAACGCTTTAGGCCAAGTTAAAGACGCCCACTCGATCGATCGATCGATCGATAAACCAAAAGCGATAACGCGTTTGTTCTCATCGATCGTGTGTGTGCAAGAATGCAACAGCTGCAGCTCAAGTTTTAGCTTCCATAATAGCCATGCATATCAGCAAATTAATTGATTAGAAACGTGACGAAAGATCGATTTCATGTTTCTTAAATTGACATTAAATTAACTAATCTAGTGTGGGGCAACAGTTTGGAAGAAAAATTAAAGTTACACTTCTGGCATTAATGATAAATTATCTCTAAAATCGCCGCTTTAAAAGAATATATGTAGTTTAAAACAATATATTCCCTCCTTAGTTTCATTTAGGATTTTATTCTTGTATTTGGCATTTTTTTTTTTCTGTCTATAAATACATTAAAGCCATTTCAGAAAGCGGCATCGAATGTACGAAGCTGTTAAACTTATTTCTTTAAATACTTATTCGAAATACAAATTTTAATTCTTGATAAAAAAAGTCTTGATATTGGGTCACACTTAATGATCAATCCGTAACAAGCAACTACTTTGATTAATATGTAGCTTTAAATAATACTAAAATCTGAATCTTTTAAATTACTATATCAATTATTTTAAAAGCTTCAATAAACAAGTGTTTTTATAAGTGTTTCTAAACATTGATAATACTCACTTTAAAGACATGTATGCAAAGGCCTTTATTAAAAATCATAAACAAAAGATTGCAAGAATAATTTCATGAACTAACTTCCCTAAATGTCTTTAAAATATTCAAAAGCACTTTATTAAGAAATAATTCATAACTTTTTCGATTATTCGAGTAAAATATAACAAAAAACAATTGAGATCAAGAATTACACTTCATCATCATCATTTGTAGCTGGATTTCCTAATCATATTTAAACTGTTTCTAAATTAAAGATAGTCAGAACAAAAACAATGAAAATATTAAGCCGGCTGTGCAGACTGGTATGGATCGCTACATTCAAATTAAAAGGAAGATGAGCCCTCTAAATTCTCAACGAAAAATAACCCGTGGCAATGCTAGCCTAGCTGCAATAGAAACGGACATGAACTCGAACCGATTCAAAATCTTGGCAGACGCCTCTGACGTTGAGGCGGCCGAACCTACTGAAGTCGAGAAAAGGAAGCCAAAGCCTCCGCCTATTTATATTCGAGAAAAAAGTTCCAATATTCTCGTCAACAAAATTATTGAACTTATTGGCAAGGATAACTTCCACATAATACCCCTTATAAAGGGCAACATTCACGAAACAAAAGTTCAAATGAAGTCTGAAGACAATTACAGAGTATTATCGAAATATCTTACCGATAATAAAAAGAACTTTTACACGTATCAGCTTAAAAGCAGCAAGGGCTTGCAAGTCGTACTTAAGGGTATAGAATCTGAAGTAACGCCTGCAGAGATAACAAAGGCACTACAAGAGAAGGGATTTAGCGCAAAGACAGTCTTCAATATCCTTAACAGGGATAGAAAGCCGCAGCCACTCTTTAAGGTTGAGCTCGAGCCAGAAAATAAGCCCCTGAAGAAATACGAAGTGCACCCTATATATAATCTTCAATTCCTGCTGCACCGCCGAATTACAGTTGAGGAACCGCACAAACGCAATGGTCCGGTACAATGTGCGAACTGCCAAGAATATGGTCACACAAGGTCATACTGTAAACTGCGGCCGGTGTGTGTAGTTTGTGGAGAGCTTCATGACTCCGCACAGTGCCCAGCAAGCAAAGATGACTCCAACTCGAAAAAGTGCGGCAACTGTGGTGGCAATCACACTGCTAACTATAGAGGTTGCCCAGTTTATAAGAATCTGAAAAGCCGCATCCATCAAAAAGGAATTACCGCCCGAACCCAAAATATAACATTAAAAGCCTCCAGATCAAACCCTGAAGTCTTCTTCTCGACTGCAGCCAGATCCTCACTAGGACCTATTAACTCTGACAAAAGTGTGACATACGCAAGCGCTTTAAAATCAGGACCGGCTATCCCTGCCTCAAAAAGTTCATTTCTGCAATCAGCATACCAAGAATCGAACATGGCTCAGCAACACCAATCGCCGGAGCAGCCAAAAAGCAACTTCGAAGCTATGATATGCAGCTTACAACAAAGCCTTACAGAATTTATGTCATTTATGCGCACAACTATGCAAGATTTAATGCGAAACCAAAATCTATTGATTCAAATGCTGGTTTCACAACAATCCAAATAATGACTCCCCTACGGATCTCTACGTGGAACGCTAACGGCGTTTCACAGCATAAACTTGAGTTAGCTCAATTCCTACTCGACAATCAAATCGACGTAATGCTGCTTTCAGAAACACACCTTACAAACAAATACAATTTTTATCTACGAGGATATACTTTCTACGGAACAAATCATCCAGACGGTAAAGCACATGGTGGGACTGGAATTCTAATCAGAAGCCGTATTAGGCACTACTATCATAACCAATTTGCTAAAAACTACCTACAGGCCACATCTATAAATATAAAACTAAATACTGGCAACCAACTTACACTAGCCGCCGTATACTGCCCCCCGCGCTTCACTATAGCTGAAGATGAGTTTATGCAGTTTTTCAACTCACTAGGAGACCACTTCATAGCAGCAGGAGACTACAATGCCAAGCACACACACTGGGGATCTCGTCTCGTGACTCCAAAAGGAAAGCAGCTCTACAATGCCATTATCAATGCCAAGAACAAGCTCGACTATGTTTCTCCTGGCACACCAACATACTGGCCGGCAGACCCAAAGAAACTGCCCGATTTAATAGACTTTGCGATTACCAAAAACATTCCAAAAAATCTGATAAGCGCCGAATGCCTTTCGGATCTTTCATCTGACCACTCGCCTATACTGTTTATTCTACACCGGCATCCAGGAACATTGGAACAATCACTAAAATTGACCTCACAGAACACCAATTGGATTAAGTACAGAAAGTATATTAGCTCACACATTGAGCTAAGTCCCCATCTCAACAATGAAGACGACGTAGACAACTTTGTTAATTCACTGGAGTCTGTACTTGTCTCTGCAGCCCAAGCTTCAACACCTCAAACCATAAATACACAAAGCAATCGAAAGAAGACAAATCTACAAATCGAGCAGCTCGTCCTTGAAAAGCGACGCTTACGTCGAGAGTGGCAATTCCACAGATCGCCATCTGCTAAGCAACGTTTAAGACATGCCTCTCGTGAACTTACTAAAGCTCTACAGCAAGAAGAAGCATATGTCCAACGCCACTACATAGAGCAATTGTGTACTTCTAGTACGAAAAACTCACTATGGAGAGCTCACCCTACTCTGAGCTCACCGAAAGAAACCGTGATGCCTATTAGAAATCCCACAGGGGGCTGGGCGCGTAGTGATGCAGACAGAGCCAGCACGTTTGCCAACCACCTTAAAAATGTATTCCAACCAAATCCTGCCACGAGTGCGTTTACTCTCCCGACTCTCTCTAACGAGCCTCAGCTTCAACGTGAGCCAATCGAATTTCGCCCAAATGAAATCGTTAGCATCATCAAAAATCAACTGAATCCGAAAAAATCCCCGGGCTGCGACCTCATAACTCCCAAAATGATCATCGAGCTCCCATATTGCGCCGTTTGCACTATCACCCAGCTCTTCAATGCCATTGCAAAACTTGGTTACTTTCCAGTGAGATGGAAAAAGTCAATTATAATAATGATAGCAAAGCCGGGAAAAGACCACACAATCCCCACGTCGTATAGACCTATAAGCCTACTCTCATGCTTATCTAAACTCTTTGAAAAATGCGTTTTGATTCGGATAAACACATACCTAAGACTCCAGGAAGGAATCCCCTCACATCAATTTGGGTTTCGTGAAAAGCACGGAACAATTGAGCAGGTCAACCGGATAACATCAGAAATTCGGAACGCGTTCGAAAAACGAGAGTACTGTACTGCCATATTTTTAGATGTCTCTCAAGCATTTGACAGAGTCTGGCTAGAAGGTCTAATGTACAAGATCAAGACAATGCTCCCCAGCAACACCCATAAACTTTTAGAGTCTTACCTTTACGACAGAAAATTTGTTGTGAGATGCAACACTGCTATATCTGATGACTTCACTGTTGGAGCTGGAGTTCCTCAAGGCAGTGTGCTAGGGCCAACACTATACGTCCTCTACACAGCAGACATCCCGACAGGCACACGAATTACAACATCTACGTTTGCTGATGATACAGCTATTCTTAGCCGCTCAAAATGCCCGAGGCAAGCTACTGCGCAGCTAGCTCTTCATATAATCGATGTTGAAAAATGGCTATCAGATTGGCGAATTAGAGTGAACGAACAAAAATGCAAGCACGTTACATTCACCCTGAACAGGCAGAACTGTCCGCCGCTAACATTAAACAACACTCTACTCCCGCAAGCAAACGAAGTGACATATCTAGGAGTACACCTCGACAGAAGACTCACATGGCGCCGGCACATCGAAGCCAAAAGAACACACCTAAAGCTTAAAGCCAGCAGCCTTCACTGGCTTATCAACGCTCGGTCTCCCCTTAGCCTTGAATATAAAGTCCTGCTGTATAACTCGGTACTAAAACCTATATGGATGTACGGCTCCCAACTATGGGGGAACGCCAGCAATAGTAATATTGACATAGTCCAGCGAGCTCAGTCGAAGATCTTGAGAACCATCACCGGGGCACCGTGGTACGTTCGCACCGAAAACATACAACGCGACTTAAACATCCTACCAGTCAAAGAAGTGATCGCAGAACAGAAGGAAAAGTACTTTACCAAGCTACTGTTGCACCCTAACCACATGGCGAGAGGTCTAACAAGGTTGAGCAACCAATCACGTCTTCGTCGTAATGACTTACCTACCCAGCGACCGACTTGAGGGACGCGCAACCAGAATGCAGTTTTAACACACTGTTAGCTAAATTTTAATGTTAAGATTCGTAAACTTATTGTTAGTCTCAAAATTTAGAAGAAGATTCAATAAATAAAAGCAAAGTAATAATAAAAAAAAAAAAAAAAAAAAGATAGTCATTAAATATGTATATTAGTTATAGAAAATAATTTTTGTTTGATAATTGATTGATAAAAACAGGAATGAAAGCTACAGTCGTGTGTATTCGAACTGCTATTAAATTTAAAATATACCGAATTAATATACCACAAAATTACCAAATATATACCAAAGTATATTTTAGGTATATTGATACTGTTCTACTATATTCAAAATATACCATAGAGTGCAAAATATATCAATATATATCTAACCAACTTAAATCGGAGGATTTTGTACACAATATTTATAAAAACATTAAAAAAGAAATAACATAAATATTCTTGATAATCGATTGAATCATTCGCGTCAGAAGGAAGCCATAAAACATTTCTCTGAAATGTTCGTATTCCAATCCCAATTCAAATCCCAATTCAAGACCCAATTCCAGTGTCAGTTTCATTTCCAGTTGCAGCATCGAATTGAAGCGCCAGTTGTGGAGACAGTTTTGCTTAGAGGAAGCAATAAACTAACCGCGATCGCTGATCTGTCACGATCAGTTGCCAGTTGTCTGTTGCCTGGTTGCCCACAGGAGAAAGCAATAAAAGTGACACAGGTGATAAAATAACACAACGAGATGATTCGTTTATTTCTTTGGTCATCTCTCTTTCTTTTTATACTCTCAGAGAAATGGGAGTTATCAGCGTGTAGGATCTGTCAGGGATGTATTATTTTTGTTTTTTTTGGTTTTTGTTTTTATGGCTCAGTGAAAGGTAGCATAACTGTTCTTGGGCCTTGTTACACAATCGAAACACACACAAAACGATTCATAATTCACAAAGAACACGACCACAGAACCCAAACAAACAATTAAGCAATAAAAGCGAGACAAGGACAGCGATACGCTACGCAAAAGAGTGAGATGGCAATAATATTACTGCTCCGGGAGCTGAGACCTGAGGAGCAGTTAGATTATTATCGCCTTGTGCGTGCTTCTGATGAAACACATTTCCCCCCAGTGTTTGGTCAACAAATTTGATGACTCCAGTAAAAAGGGGCGTAATTATTTGTATTCCACATTTATGATTAACTACTACTACACAGATCTTAGTCTGAAATGAATCAGTTTCACTTGTCTTACAATACCAGGAGTTAAAGAGTTTCAAGGAATAGAATTAGTTTTTCTCCTTCTTTTTAAGGTCATTTTTAGAGAATTGAATGAAATTTGTAGGGGTTGAGAAACTAAAATGGAATATGTTTTCTTGATTTACAGAATGAACGGATTAATAAATCAATAATTTAGCAACTGAATTTTTGAATGGGAAGAAGTATTTAAGAAATTGAAATTTAAATAATTGTTTTAAAGATGAATACAAATAAGAATGAAACAAGTAACAAAGCAACTTTTGAATATGTTTTCTTGATTTACAGAATGAACGGAATAATATATCAATAATTTAGTACTGCTTTCTTGAATGGGTTGTAGAAGAATTTAAATCAAAGAAATTTAAATAAAAATCTTTATAGAAGAATACAAATAAGTACTAAACAAGTAAGAAAGCAACTTTTGAATGTGTTTGACTGTGAGTTATCCACAGTAGTATTGTTCTTAAAGTATACCAATAAAGACATGCCACAAAAATATCAAAAAAAAAAAAAAAAATATCAAAAAAAAGATGAAGTATTACATTCAAAATATACCAGAGACATCAAATTTATCAAATCCTGATTGCAGTAGGCCTAATTTGCCACTCTGAAGTATAATTTAAGAAACTTCTACAATACGGTTCAAAAAAATACGGATTTATCTCTTATAGTCTCTGTGATCTAGGTATTCATACGGTCAGACAGACAGACAGACAGACAGACATGGCTTAAACGTTTCGACTACTAAGCAAACATTATAATAATAATGAAATATACAACAAAAATATATACAACAACTATTACATAAACAATTTTGAAATGAATTTAATAGACAAAATACTTCATGCATTTTAATATTCATTTCGAATTCATTCATTTTAATATTCATTGATGTTAGACAGAAAATTAAAAAATAATAAAATTCTAAATTGAAAAAGTTCAATAAAAATTTACCGACAAATATTTCCATTAATAATGACTATTCAAACAGTATTAAAATTCATATTCACATTTAAATTGAAATCTTCTCTTTAATATTCGATTTCATAACAAAATGTTAAAAATTCCCCCACGATCAGAATAATTGTGCGCACACAAATTCTTCTATATAATAGCTAAATTTTTATAATAAGATAATTTATTTTTAGCACATTCCAAAGCAGATTTAATGCCCAAAATGAGCCAATCAGCTTTAATTGTTTATTTTGCGTTCTTCTAAAAGCTGAGCATAAATTTAGATGTGCCATTTTGGGTCGATTGATTGATTGATCGCCTGATTGGAAGCGATCAGATGCGATCGTTGACTCTCTGTTTTGTTATTTACTTGGCCGTTATGTGAGCCATAAATTAGCTTTGAAAAGTCAAAACAAACTTCAAGTTGCGGCACACAAAAGATGGAGGAGGAGGAGGTGTTGTTGTTGTGGTTGCTTCCACTTGTAGTTGCCCCTCCTTGCAAGTGGCGATCTGCTTGTTTGTCGTTCACTTTTCTGGTATTTAGCAAATAATTCGCATGCCAAACCGTAGCCGTTAACTGCGGCGACACAAAGTGCGCAGTTGTGATCGGAATTATTAATTAATATTCTTGCACCTTCCGAAACTGTGTCGTCTTGGCCATCGTCGTCACCTCGACTCGACTCAACTTCTTTCCTCTACTTTATACTACTCGACTCGTAAATCTAGTTCAGAACTCAGTCGCTGCCTGTGACGATGAAGAGGCAACGAGGCCAAAACCTGCACATTGGTCCCAGCTGAATAAGTATTTCAATCAAAATAATTTTACTAAATAATTGATAAACAATTATTAGTCTACTCTTGTTTAAATAAAACTAAAATTAAACCTATACTATATTTTTAATCACAAAAATTCTTAAATTCAGATATATGTTAATTAATATAAGACATAAGTTAATAAGAGCTATAACATAATAAGAGTTTAAGGTAAGCATTAAAAAACATAAAATTATTTTTTGGCATTTTCAAAAACACATGGCTAAAGAATTTGTGATAAAAATGTTCAAATTGAAAAGTAGAAGAATATGATAATCATTAAGCGTATACTTGTTTGAATCAAATTGAAATTGAATTAAACTCTCATATTTAAATTTTAACTCAAGCATTAATTTTATTAAAAATGTATTTGGAGTTAACATTTTCAATAAAATTATGGCTTCAATTAAATTTAAATATGTGAGTTTAAGGTAAGAATTGGTTTATTACAAATAAATGTAATAATAGAAATTAACATTTAAATTAATTTAAATACTATAATCAAAATAAATAAGAAATATAAGACATGTATGTATATGAAATAACTAACAAATTATATTCAAGTATTGAATTAAAAAATGAAAACGAAAAAGGGAAATATTTTGTTTTAATACATTAAAAGATTCCAGTCCACAAAATTCATTTATTGTTTTTAGTATATACCTTAAAGTATATATATATTTAGTATATCACTTTTAATATATCACTTTAAGCTCAGATTTACTTCAGATATTAAAATTGAATCAAAAATTGTTAACTTCAGAAGTGGTTGCCAAATGTGAACACATTAAAAATTCAATCAATTTATGATATTGTCATTTATGTGACAATAACTTAAACAATATTTACATTTGATTACGGAGAAATAAGAAGAACTGAAATAGTTCTCTCTAAAATTCAAATCATTTCATAATTTGTATTTGAATTTAACAATTAAATGTCACTGTCGATAAAGTTTTGATAATCCGTCTTAATAATGTTGTTTTATAAATGAAATAATTTATATTCTAGGAAAAGCCCACATTATTAAAATTTTAATTAAATTAAAATTGGAAGGTAACTTAGATATTGAATGAATTGATTGAATCAGTGTAATTTAAGTTGGAGAAGAATCGAATCAAGTTAAATCGAGTTGAGTTGAGTCGAGTCGAGTCGAGTCAACAGCCCCCAGACATGACCGTGACAGCTGTTGGCAAAAACAGCGAAACTTTAACAAAAATCGAAGGATGAACAACAACAAGAAAAAAAAACTTGGAGAGAGGAAAAAAGGTTGCAAGGAAGCGGCTGCCTGCCTCCTGCTGCTCTTGCTCTTGCCGCATGTGGCATGTCTGCTGCAGAAGCGAGCTGGAAGCGTGTTCGGGAGCAAAGTGCATTCCTCACATAGTTGTTGTTGTTGTTGATGTGGTGGTGAAAAATGGTGCAGTTTTTTTTCTTTCTTTTTTTTTTTGTTTATTTTGCTAAAGTTTAGTTGCTTTCAGTTTGTCATTTGCGTTGTTCAATTAATTGCAGAAATCAATTTAAGCAATGCAACTTTGCCTCATTGTGACATTGCTTAGTTGTTGTTGTTGTTGTTGTCATTGTTAATGTTGTTGTTGTTGCTGTTGTTGTTGATCGATTCATTGGAAATGTGCCTTTGGGTCTTTTGAGTCTGGCTTTCGCTGGGTGCGCGTTCGTTCACCATTCGTTCCCCCTGTTTGTGTGCTAATTGCCAACAAGCTAAAGAAGTTAAGGCTAGAAACATGTCTTAGGATTCGTTTGATGCCTTTGCAACATCTTCCGGCAAGTAGCTCCAAGCATGGCAAAAAGAGTGTGACAACGCGCGACAGCCTCGAGATAAATCCAATTAGTCTGATATTTGTACTTTTTATGTGAGAATTCCCATTAAAAATGTAAAATGTCATAACAACGAGAACAAGACAACAGACAAACAGCAGCAGCACCAGCAGCAGCAACTGACAGCGACAGCGACAACAACAACAGTAGCTATTCAGACTAGCGCTGAGCTTAGTCGAAGCGTAAAATACGCTTAAATAACCGAGTAACAGGTGTAAGCATTGTGAACACCTCGAACGATTTTGCTTAAATTTGACACACTTATTAAACAGCAGCTTAGAAATGTGTATGCAAAATTTAAATGAGCTAGCTGTACTTTTTACGAAGATATGGCATTTTAAATCGAAAATTGGTGAATCAAAATAATACCGAAAACTGACTGCTCTAAAATGTTTATACTTCGCAATTTTTGTGCTGTTAATGTTTAATATTATTTTATTATTATTATTATTTATTATAAAAGTCTGTTGTCTTATTTTATTTTAATTGTTTCCATAAAGGAATCTTCACCAAATTCGCAATCTCAAGTTTTCCCCCTTGAACTTCGATTTTAAAACTTCAGTACTGACAAAAATTTGATTGGTTTTAGTAACTAATTTGAAATTTTTAGAATTATTAAGAATATTTTATCTATAGATTACTATACTTTTTATTTGGATTGGGTTTTAGTAAGAAATTTAGATTAGATTATATGTGTTTTTATAAATTTAATCTTGAATAAATCTGCTCGATTTTATTGGATTAAGATTTAAGTTAAATACGATTTGGTAAAAACTTAAAAACAAAATTAGACATTTTTGTTAGTCATTATATTTCTTCCACTTTTTTGCAGTCTCTAAAGTTGTCTCTGCAAATTCCAACAGCGATTGCAAAGTGAATAGCAAAGTTTCAACACTTGCAGTTAGATCATCACATTAACGTTCGACAGCAACGGTTTTCCACTAAGCTGCGGCTACAACAACAACACATCTGAGTCTCAGTCTCAGTCTCAAGTCCGAGTCGAAGTCAAAGTCGAAGTCAGAGACTGAGTTTGAGTATCTCATAGATGCGACATGCGCCTTTGACGTCTGGCGGCGATGTTGGCGACGTCGACGTCTTTGGTTTGGCATTCAATAATTTTATGCTAACAAATGCGTCGCCAAGTGGCGCTGCTTGAGAAGCTGCCACAGAGCGAGCCCGAGGGGGGAAGGAGAGGAGATGAGAAAAAGGGGGGCAGAGAATCGTTTACGGTAACATTAACACTTACCGCGCATTCACCGAGGATTGTGCAGCACCGATCTCCTCCATGGACTTTCTGCGAAGAGAAACAGAGAAAGAAGAAGAAGAGATACAGCTACAGATATAGATACAGATACACAGAGAGAGATACATTTCGCTTGCGGGGCCTGTTGAATATTCGATTAAGCGAGCGCGCCGAGGAAAAAGTTGACATTTTCTAAATAAATTAAATTAGCCGATAAATGTGTCGGCTATCGGCGTTCGCAGCCGTGGCAGAAAACTCACCTGTCGCCCCAGCAAAGCGCATCCTCGCGATACCTGGCGCAAAAAAAAGAAAGAAAAGAAACCAAACATTAGTTGCCAATCAAAGCTCACTCTCTTTCTCTCTCTCTCTCTGTCAATCTCTTTGTTTTGGGTAGGTCAACAGGAAGTTGTGATTGTCTAATAAACAACAATCTGTGGCAAATTGCACTTCAAAAGTTGCCACAGAACTGCGAACTTTAATAATCAAGTGCAACAGCTACAGCAAAGTATGAGTATATAAAATTTATTGATTTTTACCGCTGTCTTTCCCCCCCCTCACTCTCTCTCTCCCCTCACACAGCGCCAGACAATTTTCGTCATAGCCGTCGAACAGATCGTAAATCATTGCCCCAAAAATATTTTGTGTGCCAGACTTTCGATCCTTTTAAGTTGTCCCGTTTTTGAAGTCGCGAAGCCGCGAATTCTCTCTGACCCTAAATCGATCGCCCTCTGATCAATACAGTGATTGAGATCGAAGGAGAAGCTGAGAGGTAAGGGGAGAACTTTTTGCTTCGACGCGCCATGCCAATTATCAAAATTGTAATAATATTCATAAGTTTCGTCTGCTTTTCGCTTTTGTTTTGCTTTTTTTCTCTTTTTTTTTCTGGTTGCAGTTTATCAATCCTAGGTCAAGTCCGTTTAGCTTTAAACAATTATTGCCAACTGCTTTTTTAGCCAAGATTCTGCTGCTGTTGTTTTTTGTTAGGTTGAAAAGCGGAAGCACTTGCCCAACAAAGAAGCGATTCCATTCATCGCCATCAATTAGGTTTTAAGTATTTAAGTTTCTTGAAAACTGTTGCCAAATTATAGGTTTAATTAGTTACTTATGTGATTTACGATCTTAGAACAGCTAACTTAAATTGTTTCGGAAGTGATTTGATATATGATAATTATTATACAATAAAAAACCGGAATGATTTGAAATACTTTGCTATAGTATAGATTTCCATAATTTTATTGATAAGTAAATATCTTCTCACAATCTATATTGTTTAGTTCTATGCTTTGTGTTTCTTTAGTTTAATCTGTTAAGCAAACAAGCAGTAAACATTTCTCAAACGAAGTTTTCTAACCTTATTGTAAATTGAAGTATGCATTAAGTGTTTGAATTTGCTTAGCAAAAGCTTCAATGATATGTATTTAATACATATGTTAAATATCTATTAAAGACATAAACAAACTGACATCGATTTTAAAGTTAAGAGAGTCGGTTCGAGGCACAGTACAGTAAGTAACAGCAATAAAGATAATGTAAAAAATTGAATAACTAAAGTGTTTTATTGTTCATTTGGCTTGTCTGGTTATTACTTAAGAGTCTGTTTTAATAAATAATAATTACTTTAACACCGATTTTGATTCCAAAGAAATAACGTATTTTTCAAAAATGGGTTTTCGAAGAATCATTTTCTTCCTATTTTTGAGAAAAATTTCTTTCTGTATTTAAGAAATGCATTTGAATAAGTTTTTATGTTCGCATGATTTGTTTTATTATGTAAAATTCAAATTTAATATTCTTAATTCTATAAATGAAGAAGTGTTCAGTTCGCTTTATGAAACTTAATTAATATACTATAAAAAAAAAATCGGAGAGGTGTTTAACATTAAGTTTCTGTATAGATTGTGCAAAATTTATTTATTCCCCTTTCGTTCTAAGTTATTATATTCTTAATTTTGGTGTGGTATCTAAGCTTCTTTTGCATTATGGTATACCACTCTTTATTCTTCTTCCCTCTTACAACTTTTCAAATTGATTGTTTTTCACATAGTTTATTCAATTTCATATCGTTCACTTAATTTTATGTTTAGTCCCAGATATCGTTTCTACAATTGAACTGCCTTTTGGTTTTCAATTTCCTCATAAGTTAATTAAATTTGATAGTGTAGCTGGACAGCAACGGACTCTTCAGTGCCTTCTCCCAAGTTTACAATGTTTTGAAGCTTGTTGAAACAGAGTGAACAGGCTTCTGTCCTTGCAGTCCTTGTAAGCTGGTAAGTGGCAGTTGAGTTTGGCTTTGGCAAAAAGACACGTGTTCTCCCTCAACAACAGATCGATCTGATCGAATGTTTAGAGAGCAGCAATTGCATCTCCAGAGGCAGCTATTTTTAAGAGTTGGCCTAAACGGCTTACTTGTAATGGCCAAAAGGAGGCGGTAAAGAGGAGGCAGGACAGCAGTCAACAATGAGATGTCATTGTCGCTGAGCACAAAAAAAAAAAGATGAGAGAGACCACTGAAAACGCTGATAATAACAGATAATTGTGTAGAACATGGCCCAACTATTTTGCCACAACTATGTGGAGAGTTTTGTTGGGGCTGGCGACTCTGAATGCGATCTTGGAAACGGGCCACAAATCAAAGCCTCATCAGCGTTATAAAGTTCAAGTGATCGATTCGCGATACCGCGTCCGATCGCTTTGGCTTTTTGTCTGTATCTTCAGGTTCTACAATGTTCTCTCTTTGTCTCTCAGTCATCCTCTCTCTCTCTCACTCTTTGCTTAACGTTGTCGTCGTCACTTTGATTGCGTTTCGTGCCCAATTAGTCTCAGAGCACTTGAGTGCGTAAAAACTTGTACCGCACCATAAATAAATTGGCATGAGGAAAACAGGAGCCAGAGTCAGAGACAAAGTCCAGCGACAGGAGAGAGACTTCCGAGAGACAAAGAGAGAAGAGAGAGTGAAAGAGAACAACGTCATCGTCATCGTCATCGTCTTCATCGACAGCTTTGCGACGTCGCTGAGACGTTGTCGCCAAGCCACAAGACGCCGGGCATTGTCAATATATGGCGCACAGTCTGCTTGCCACATGCCCCTTTGCCACCTTGCCACCTTGCCACCTTGCCTTTGTAGAGGGCTAGAGGGCTCTTCGGTAGTCGGCAGTCGGCAGTTAAAATTACATAAGGGGAGCTACCAACTGACTATTAAGAGGTTGTCCCAGAGTCGCTGCACAAACACGATGCGCACACGGTTAAAGTGGCCATAATTATGGAACATATTTCATAATAATAAGGTGTGTAATCTCCACATTTAACTAGGCTACGAAATGTGCAACCAATTAACTAACCATCCATATGCAGTTGCCTCTCTGATTACTGAAATTGTTGTGGATACTTTAGAGCAGTTATGCGAGAAGTTATCATCGAGCAGAAGAACATTTCATATGCCGAGTAATCAAAAGGCAGACAAATTAACTAACTAAAGGCAGCACATTCATAAAGTCAAGTTATGGGTCATTATAATGTATTTATAATTTAAAGTGTATTATTTTCAAGATCTTCATAGTATTAATACTTGTTAGAAGAGTCAAATTAGGAGTGGAGTTATAATTTGTAAAATATGTGAAGAGGTGAATTAAATCTGCATAAATTTATAAATCATTCATTGAGCAAAGCTGTGACTAATATCGAAAATATAGTATGTACATATCAAAAGTACTGATTGTCTTCTTAGAACGAAATTCTGAATTTATTTTGTACAAGTTTTCGTTTTTATGGAACATATAAAATTTTGCTTTATATATCTTTTTCATTATATTACTTCTCAAGCTAATTGTATTTAATTTTTCTTAAGACTGAAAAATTTTATTCATAGAAGAGTAGTCTCTTTATTTTTCATATGAACTTCTATATGGTATTGTAGATTAAAGTGTTTTGTGTTAGTGTCTTAAAATAGTATTAGTTTCCATTCCTAATTTAAATAAAAGAGTTGATTGTACTTGGCAGTGAGATACCCTACACACATTGTCAATAAAACCATAAGCGTAAATATACCGCAAAATATTTAAATATACCAAAGGCTATATTACAAGTTTTGCCTTGGAATATTTTGCTAATATTTCATTCTTAAATATGCTCTTTATTTATGATCCGATCTTTATGAAATTTGGAGTATGACTAAAACTTGTAAGATTATAATAATGTAATATTTCCACATATCAAAAGTAATCAGTTTTACTAAAAATTTCCTAGAGTCAATGAATCATTTGTTTTTGAAATATTGAATGAGACAAATGTCTATAATATATGTTATGTATAAGATAGTATCTAATAGAGAGACATATCTATTAGAGATAGTATCTAATAGAGAGACATATCTATTAGAGAGTCTCTAAAAGAGAGACCAAGAGTCAATAAATTTATTGGTGATATATATTGTATTTAAGTAATTTTGTACCTGAAATATTTTTGAAGTATTCATTCTCATTAGATAAAAAGTCAGATACAAATACAAATATTTTGCTGTTCAATTTTCATTCAAAAATCATTTGAGCTTATGGAAATTGTAAGTCTGTGTTACGTATGTTTAATAATTTAGATGTAAAGCTGATAATTTAATATCAATGTTCTGCTAACCAGCTCCACTGTGAGTACTTGTTGCATCAACAGAACATGAAGCTCAACAGCTCTTCTGCAGCTTTTTGAATGATGCTGTCAAAGCAGCCAAAGCGATTTGCGGTCAGACGTTGATCGCACGCGTTTCTTTCTCATGTTGACAGCTAAGATCTTCTCTCTTCCCTTGGGGGGAAGCGGAGAGAGGGCAACCAATTGGCTGATCTATCATTATTGATTGTGCCCAAAAGAGAGATGCAGTGTGTGTCGCAGATGCACTTTGTGGCAGCCACTCAGATCCACTTGCGGTTGCCGTAAACAATTATTTATATTAAAGCGAAAGACGCTGTGCACTCAGGGAATAGCTCTTTGCTACACGTAGAACCTAGCTGATGTTAAGGGGGCTGAGGGGAGAAGGGGAATTGGCAACTTGTGGCACTCGAGTTCAAGTGCAATTCCAGCTGCAATCAATTGCGGCAAAGTCTCATGCTATATATATATTGGGGCGTTTATTTCTGCTTAATTTTATTTTAACAATTTCGATTTTTTTTTACTGCTTTCAGTTTTCAGCTTCGTCTTTGCCGTAATTTTGTTTTTTTTTTTGTTTTTTGCGTTTTTGGTTCTTGGCCTTAATATCAAATTTTCGCTCTAAATTCCGCTGATCAATGATTGCCTTTTGCCTTCCTGCATCGACACTCCTCGCGATCCTCTTTCGCTTTCCCCCTTTTCAACTCGGAGTGCCTTTCCCCCCTCTCTCTCTCTCTCACTCTTTGGAAACATTCGAGTCTGTCTGTCGTTTTGGCTTTTGAAGTTGAAGTCCGAGTCCGAGTTGACTGACTGACGAACTGCTCTGATCGACTGATCGACTCTGACTTTGACTCTGACTCTGACGATCATCGACCGATCGCCGCCTGTCTTCTTACCGACCTTGTGTTATTGCTCTTCTTGTTTTTGTTGTTTCTGCTTTTTGTTTTTTGTGGCTTGTCGGCAGGGATTCCAACAATTTCAAAACTTCTCATACATATTTATAAGTTGGCAAAGTTTTGCGAAAAGCGTAAAGCTCTGCCCACAACTCTGTGGTTATACCCTGTTGCAAAATTCGCATGGGGTTGCTTCAAGTATTCGACAGCCGAACATTGAATACTTTAATAGTTATACTCAACATATGAAGTAATGCTTATACTTAATTTTTTGTTTTGGAAAACATTTTCGAATCTTTCAAAGTTTCTTTTTATGATGTTGTATTTGAAACTGCATCGTATCTATGCATTACATTTAGTATTAAAAATTCCTGGATGCTTCCATATCTTTATTTCATAGACTCAAAGAATATATGCAGAAATATGTAATTATCTTTTAAGCAATAAATTAAATAACAATTCAACTACTTATATTAATTCTTTTAAAAGAATTGCCTTAAGTGTGCCCATAATATAACAAATGTGCCCATATTTAGGTTTAAATATCCTTCACTTTGTTTCTTTGTCATTTCAGCGCTTATCGAAAGCATTCAATTATTATTGTAAATATTTAAAACTAAATCGATATTGTGTCTTTTATTTGGAAACGGATATTGATTATCAAATAAGATTAGAATGCTATCTTTGAAGTTAGTTAGCTAGTTCTCAGTTCTCCTTTATAGTTGGTCAAATTTATAGTTGACTTAAATTGTAACTAACTTTAAAATAGAGAATATTTTCAATTCTAAAAAAAGTAATCATTGAATAATGGAATTTGAAGAGTATTTTGAAATATTAAAACAATTTTCAAATATTAATTAAATAATATTCTAGTATCCATTGATAGATTTTATGAAAATAAAATATTGTAAACTTGTATTTTAAGGAATCTATTCAAGAATTTATTCTATTCTATTCAAGTAATTTTAAATTCCCATATTTGCCATAATTAAGTCTTAGTATTACAGTATATATAAAAAAAGATGCATTTTCTACTCCTCAAAATAAAATAAGTACTTAATTACACATATTAACGATAATCAGATAATGTAACGCAGTGGGAAATTTTTTCGATAAATAATCTAAATATATACAAGATGTATTTTATTACTTCATTGATGGTTCTTAAAGACTAGCATTAAAGAGTAACATATCTGTAAGCAGAGTATTCATAAACCGATTGAGCTTTAGCTAGTTTATATTCGCCTTCAATTTTGGGTTGCTTCAATACTTATCTCAATTATTTGATCGCGAAGTTCCCTTTTTGTCGGTAGAATGAGAGAGAGAAGCGATAAGAAAATTGTATTTTTCGATGAATGCGATTTATGAATCACAGCGCTAATCACAGCAAAACTTAAAGTTAATACTAAAACATATGAAATGCAATTGTATTTATTGTATTTGATATTCCAAACAGGGATTTGTACTTTTGCACTTTGGGTGTGTGATGCCAGTTGCCAGTTGCGGTTGCCATTGCGGTGGCAGTTGCCAGTTGCAGTTAGAAAAAGTGCAACTGGAGGCCAGGTGGTGGTCCGGTGGCGGTCTCAACTTTGTAGACCAAAGAGGAGGCAACAGAAAGGAGGAAGCCAAGGGCCAGCCCTGGCACTGAGACTTGGAAGTCATATGTGTGTGTGTGTGTGTGTGTGTGCCGTTTAATCATTGTTATTGTAACACGGCATGAATTTCAATTAATTTTACGCGCTACCAGAAGAAGGCAGCAGCAGCAAACAAGAGGAGGAGAAGTGACGTTGCCATCGTCGCTTGGCGTTGATGAAATTGTTGGCTCACTTTGAATTTGCCGGCAGCAAGGACATCACATCATCCAGCCAGCTTGTCTACATGTAAGTGAGCAGACTGAGACTGAATCGGAGTGTGTGTGTGTGTGTGTAATAGCTTCATGCCTGGCGGCTGTGTGAACATCAAGCTCATCAAGCTGCAAACCCGCCACGGCAGCCGCGGCAAATGCAACACAAACAACCGCAACATGAGCAACATGAGCAACAGCTACAACAAAGCTGTAATTTACTCTACTTGATGGCAAACCAGCAAAGTCGACAGCCTCTGGCGGAGTGGGTGGAGTGTCTTGCCTTTGCTTTCAGCATTGGCTTTAGCTTCACTCTGCTCTCTCTCTCTTGCTCTCTCTCTAGCTATCTCTCTCTCTCTCTCGCTTGCATCTTTCCTCTACGCTTGTCTTGGCCAAGATCTTTCGGCAAACTCAATTTGCAGTGCCGGACTTTTGTCCTGGCTCAAGTGTTGCGCTTCATTTACATAATTTAATTGAATGTGACGTAGGCTGGACCCCAAGCTAAGAGACTTTTACTGAGACTTCGACTTCCACTTCGACTGCGACTTCCACTGAGATCGAGTCTTCAGCACTTGCAGCCGAAACAAGTGTAGCTGGTAATGCATTTGGGGTGGGACTCTTGTAACACCTTTAATTTTATGGGCGATTCTGCAAAATGGGCAAAGGGCAAATGGAAAAAGGGCAGCACCGTTAGCTGGCGAAAGTTGGCAAATAATTATTTATATACTTTTTCAGTTATGTTGAAAAGCAATCGTTAAAATTTGTTTTAAAAAAAAAATAAAAAGTAAAAAGACTACTATTATTTTTAAGATTTGTACAATTAAGCAATCGATATTGAAAAGCAATCGTAAAAATTTGTTAAAAAAAAAAAAAAAAATTCAAAATTCCTGAAATCGAATTTCTGTAATAAATCAACTTTGTTGGAGCTCAGTAAGAAGTCAAAGGCGAACCTACCGCATTTTTTGATTAAAATTGATATGGAATTTGAAAACTTGAATATTTATGTTTTTTAGATTTATTTTAGATTTAATTTGTTTTGTTGCTTTTGCTTTCCATATTATTAAGCTTAGAATTTATTGTATGTATCTTATTTTCAATATTATTTATTTTTATTTAAATGTAATCATCCATAGCAAATAAAGCGCTTTGTTAAGTTAAATAAGAAGTTGTTAAATTATGAATAAGTAATTATTGTGATTTTCATTTCTTAGCAGTGCAATTATAAACTTTACTTTCAATTGTTGGTCGTTATTATACTATTTGTTAAAGCTTATTATTGTAGTTAATATTGAAAACATAAATATTCAAAAATTTGTATTTGGTCATCACATAAATTTATTCATATTTCAAGTTTGCTAATTTGGTATCAGTTCAGTAAACTATTGATTATCTATCAATCGAAAAATTGCGTTTCAGATTTAATTTAGGTCATAAATAAAGTCAAATCAAATTATTTTGACACATATGACGAAGTTGAAGCATATCGTTGAATGATTCATAAGCACATTAATTATTATATAATAGGCTAATGATTCTTAAAATTTTTAAACTTAACTATGCTTACAAAAGTCTGTTTTTTTTTTTTTTTTTAAATGAAGATAACTTAAAAATTTTTGGTAGTAAATAAATCTATTTAATTTAAAAATAATTAGATAATAAATATGATCTATTATAGATTGACATTTTGACAACTTGATCATAATAAATAATCATTCATATTTCGATTCTATAAAGATTATTTTACAGTATTGAATATGTTATTATTTATAGTAAAAGTGGCAAGATTATAAATTCGTTCAATAACGATATAAAAGACAAAAGAAAAAGTATAATTTTTTACGAATACATTTCGAAAAAGTTAATAATCTGAAAATGATAAAAGCGAATGTTGTCATATATAAGTATTTTCTTATTTTACTTCTTGACGACTAACTTTAAAGATTATTCACATATCTGTGAGCAGAGTAGCTCAAGTTGATGTTATCATAAATTGAAGTTTAATTATTTTGCTCTTCGTAGTATCCCCATAGACTGATATAGCTATTAGTTAGCCAAGAAGTACTGCAATTTGTAGCACTTTAATCTAGCTACATAAAAGTAGTCAACAACCGAATTCGAATACGAATCCAAAATCGAATATTCGCTGCTCAGTTGTGAATAGGCCGCAACACTCGAATCGATTGTGAACGCTTCCCATGAGGTCAATTCCCACTCACACTCACACTCACACTCGCACACACTCACACATTCACACACATTCATTCCCAGCATATGTGGAAGCCAGCTCTTTCCCTCTTTCCCTTCTCCCCTCTCCTCTCTTTCGCTTGCTCCTTTTGAAAAGCTCATTTCGCTGAGCTTCCAACATAATCGCAATCATAATCTTCAGCATTTTATTTCATTTTCTCGCGTTGTTGTTGTTGTTATTGCTTTTCGGTCGCTGTTCGGTTTCATTTTGCTCTTTATGCTTTGCTGCAATTTCTTAATGGCCGACTTGCACTGTCTTCTCCCCCCCCTCGCCCGCTGCCCCACAAACAATGCAACTCCACCAATCACGTTCGAAATATAAATTGTGGAAATGATGGTTTTTCTGCTGCAGTTGCTGCAGTCTTCCCGCTCCTCTCTTCCCCCCTCTCTCTCTCTCACTCTCCTAGCTTCCCCTGAGTCCAAGTGCTGATGGTTAAGTCGACCTCGAAACCGCAAAATATGCTGCTGACCATCTTTTTGGGGGCAACGCCGTGGAAAATTGCGTGGCGCTGTCGCTTTTTGTTTTTTTCTGTTTTTTTTTTGCTCTACGGCGATCGCTTTAGGGAATGAAAATGCCGTTCGTGCCACAAGGGGCAGCCGCAGCAGTCGGCGTTGCAACTCTTAATGAAAAACAAACGTCGCAGCAATTTTCCAGTTAGAACACAAAAAACGCATTCAGCATCCAGCATTCAGAATCTTTTTCGCTGAGTGTAATTTTAAAATACGCGCGGCTTTAACGAATTGTGCAAAGAGAGAGAGAGAGAGAAAAGTTAAAGGAGAGAAGCAGAAGAAGAACTGTATGAAAATAATGGGAAAAAAAAAAGAGTAAAATGAAATTGAGGCAGCCACAAACGGAGGGGCACACAGCACACAAACAACAATCACAGTTTAGATTCAGAGTCGAGAGTCGAGTCGAGTCTCTCAAGTTGTTGTTGCTTTTAATATTACTTTGGCGCTTTTCGTATGTCTTCGCCAATATTCGCCAAGGTAATAACTCAGGTGATTATAGTAATTATGCGTTCTGACGCGATCCAGCCACGGATAACGCTATTTCGATATAATTGAAAAATGCTGATAGACGCTGATTGTGTCGACTCAAGAGTCAAGAGTCGAGAGTCGACTTCAGAGCGGCGGCAGATTGACTAACTGTCCAGTCCAGTCGACTCCACTCCATTCCACTCCAGTCCGGATTCGGTTCGGTTTTGGTAGCTCTTCAGTCTTCGGTGTTCACGCTGGCCCTGAGTTAATGGACATCGCCACCAATCACAGTTCATGAATTACATCGCCATCGCCATATTGTTATGGGAATGTCTTCTCCACAGAGCTTCAACTCTTGACTCTCGACTCTCGACTCTCGACTGCGGCAAAATGTTCTTTGATGCCGATTTCATTTTTCGATATTGAAAATAACCATGCATTAAGCGCGCTTCAACCTAACTGAATCATGCTCACAGAGAAACACCCAACGAGAGACAGAGACAGCGAGAGAGAGACAGAGAGAGAGAGAGAGAGAGAGAACTGTTTTAAGTTATCATCTCGTGACAATCTGTGTGCTTCAAGTACATCGTTGAAAGTGTTATTGTCACGTAAATTCAATTAGTTTAATTACAAGTTTCATCGATGTTGGCACCTCTGTAACGGTTTGGCTTCCTCTTCCCCCCATCACCTTCCTTTCTCACTCTGCCTTTCACCTCTTTAGTTTTTTTTGGGAGCAATTTGCAATTCAATCGCAGTTTCTGAACTCATTTTTAAGTTTATCGCCATCCTACCAAATTGGTCTTGGGTGGCTTTCCTCTTTTTTTTGTTTGGTTGAGGAAAAGTGCTTGGCTGATTATGATTATGTGGGTGAGGTAACTTGATGGTCACGATGGCCAGCCAGTTAAGCTAAATGTTTAATAAACTCTCTCTCTCTCTATCTCTATCTCTCTCTTTCTGGCCAAACTCAACAGCCCATTAAATTGAACTGTAAATTGAGAAATTGCCGCAGCTCAACATATTCCAATCAGCGAGAGGTTACGGGTTACGATCGGCTAAGATCGGAAAATAATTAAAATTAAATTGATTTAATTTATGCTTAGCAATTTCCAAAAGATTGCACTTTATTTTGTCTAATTAAAATGCAGTAAATAGAGCATATGATATGAATAAAATTAATGCAATATTTGAAAGCAAAATATGAATCTATATACTCCCATTTTAATTATAGACTTTGGGATTCTTTCTTAACTTGTATCTTTAAATATTGTTGTATACTACGAAAGATATATTAACACTAAATTATTCTTCAATTAAGGAAAATGAAAATGATTTATTTGAAATATGTATAAATATATAAATATTAATATAATTATTAAAAAAATATACTAAATAATATAAATAATTTTATTAAAATTCTTCAAACTAAAAACTTAGAAAAAAATAACTTGGAATACTATCATAAAATACAAAATATAGTTAACATAAAATATGATTAATTCTCAAAAAAAAAATTGTATATCTAGTTTTATACTGTATGTGAAAAAAATAAATAATATAGTCGAAGTATTTCTACAGAAAATATGTTATATAGCACCTTCACAGAAAAAATTTGGTTAAATCAAAAATCATCATGCTACTTGATATTTTAAATATTAAAAGAATATTACTATTTATGAATAAAAAAAATAAAATTTTTAAATCTGGATCAACATTCTATAATAGTTTCAGATTCGACATTTTTTTAATACTGTAGAATATTAGGACTTTTTCGCTTTTTCGATTAGAAAAATCGGCTCTTCAAGTAGAGTTTTAATACTATTAGTAATATATGATTGCAATTTAACTATACAACTATTAAAAATGTAAATACTTAAATATTTCATAAAATTTCTAATTCGTATACTTTAAAGTGTAAACTTAACTTATTTTAAGTTTCCCCAATGTATTCCTTAAATTAGCATATACAGTATATTTATGTGATATAGGTATTTGAATATTATGCAGATAATGCAGCCAGCTTAGAGGTTTTCGTTTTTAATAGAGCTCAGATAGTAATGTCAAAATAATATTTTCAAAAATAAATTGAAAATTTCAATCATATGACAGTTTCAGTATTATGCATCCTATCTCTTTATAAATCCTCTCAGGCTTACGACTCGGACCTTCCCCAACTCAGTTATTATATTCAATGTTTGTATTATATTCTTCCCATAGTTTGCCAAATTTATGTACTAGCAATTAAAGCCCAATCAATTTGCAATTTGCACTTATTTTATGCGCATTCTCTCTCACTCTCTTGATATAAATTTACTTCTCATACACAAAGAGCCGAATTGGATGCTGTTAGTTTTGGTATATAACGATTTAAGTGGTATAATTTCCTATGTGCAATGCAGTTGCAGGTTGCTTGGGGAATGGGGAAGATGAAGTTGATTCAGTGCCATTGGCAGGACAATTTGAATACGGCAACGCCCCCAAAACAAAAGGCGACAAACTCAGAGAGTTGGAGAGTGCACCTGTGTGTGTTTGTGTGTGTGTATTGATGTAGTATCCTTGTATGGATGGCTAGCTGGGTATTTACCTATAGTAGGGGAATCCCTGGGGCACATGCAAATCCATGGGCATGCCACCGCTTGCCGCTGCCGCCGCCAAATGATGATGATGATGATGATGCGAATGCGAATGTGGATGCGAGTGTGAATGTGGATGCGAATGCGGATGCGAGTGCGGATGCGGATGATGATGCGGATGGCCGGGATGCATGGCATGCGTATGATGTGCGGCAGCTGCCACATTTTGGACATGCGCCGCAGCCGCTGCGGCTGCAAAGCCCGCATCCGAGGCCATCGAATGGTGACCGAGGACCGCTGCCCAGGGGGAGGCAACAAAACCGCTGCCATGATGCTCCATGATGCTGGATGCGCGCGTTTGTTATCGATAACGTTTATCGGTTTATCGTTTCACACTGCACAGAATTGCAATAAATATGCAATATATATGTAGATCTTATGTATTATGTGTGCTATATGGGTTATATAGCCAGCTGTGATTTGATTCAACTCGCGCCAAGATGGCGGCCATTATTTACCGTTAACGCGCATGGCCGCGACAAAAGGACGAGAACGATAAACCGACGGCGAATTCGCACAGCGAGCAATGAAATACACAAGCAGTATATAAATAAAGTAGGTTCCTGGCTGGCAGGACGAAAGTCGAACTCGGCACTCGACACGATTTGCACTTCGACGACACACTCACGACTCTCGACTCGACTCGACTCGACTCGATTCGACTCTCGACTCTCGGTTTCGGGCTTTGGGCTTTTTCGCACGTTGTTGGTCCGCGTTCACCTCTGCACGGCACGAAAATTGGCGATAAACTATCGCCTCGCATCAGGAAACATGGTCGCTTGGTCGCTTGGACGCTTTGGTCGTTTTGGTCTGCGGGTTTTGTTCAGCCTCAGCCTCAGTCTCAGCCACAGTCTCTGTCTCAGCCTCTGCTGCTGCTGTTGCTGCTGCTGCCTCATCGTCATCTCTCTGCTGCTGCTGCAACAACGATTGCAAGCTGCAAATGGTGGTGGAGCAGGTTTTGTGTCGTAGCCCCCAAGTGAGCGCAGCCAACAGCCTCAGAGCAACCGAGCATCGGAGCATCGGAGCCTCAGAGAGCAATCTCGCAGGCCGGCCCCGCTGCGTCGACCTCGACAGCAACAGCAGCAACAGAGGCAGCAGCAACCACAACAGCAGCAACATCTCAACAGCATCCAACACACACACACTGACACACACTTGAAGCCTTGCCTTTTTGGCTTTGTTTATTGTTTTTGCGTTTGCCGTTTTTGCCATCAAAGTGTTGCACAAATCGGCAGACACTCTCCCGGCAGCAACAACAACAACAACAACAACGACTACACTTGCCACATGTTTATGGCCACAACAACTCTGAAGCTTAATCGCATTCGCAGTTTGTTCTTCCCCTGCTCAGAGCTCCCTCTAGCTTACTTTTGCTTACCTGTGGTCTCTCTCTCTCTCTCTCTCTCTCGTTCTCTCTCTCTCTCTCGTTCTCTGTGTGACTCTCAGGTAGCCAAGGATGCCGCAGCAGGCATCCTCTGGAGACTTCGCTGCCTCCTCGATACAGCAAACATTGAGTTGTGTTCTTGGCGATAAGCAAACCTATTGGGGAGTCATTTCAACGATTGCGGTTCTTTTTTTTTTTTTGGTTTCTCCTCTTATATTATATTTTGTTTTTTTTTGGTTTTGTGGAAATTGCATTATTGCTGAAATTTGCTAAATTGTTCAATATGGCATCTTAATAAAATATTATGCCTGGTTTTCGCAGTAGCCACCGCAACGGGAGATGAAAAATTGTGCTTTTTTATTGGTCTTTAACTATTGTGATCGCAGCTCGCTTTATCTATTTAATCGATTGTGGCATTTAGTATGAAACGCTTTGCGGCGTCTTCTTTTTTTCAATTCTCTTGTCGATTTTGATTTTAAAGTAGTTGATTACCAATTTCCTAATGCACTTCTTCGAGCTTCTATAAAAGATACAAATATCAGCTATCTATTCATCTATTATATAGCATCATTCCTTACATTATGCTTTAAAATCAATTTCAAATTTTATATAAAAGTGTATTGTATTGTATTTCTTATTATTTTTTAACAGATTATTTTTGACAGAAAAATAGACGTAATCATTCAAATTATAAAGTTTCTTATATTTGTTTGGCTTTAAAGTCTTTCTACTTAATTAAGTTTTTTTTATTTGGTTAGCTTTAAAGTGTTTCTACTTTTATACCATAATTTATGAGCTGTAGACCTTGGGAAAAATTGATTTCATATTTCAAATTATATACTAATATTATATTTTCAGAATTTTATGATTAGGAATATGAAATTAAAGACTGTTCATAATGATAATAATTTACGAATTCAAGAATTCTGCAAAGGTTAAGTTGATAGAAAAGCTTGACGTACTTAAGGTATGATTGATGGTTTTTTTTTAATAATGAAGACATTGTTATGTTAAAACAAGTAAGAAAGCTATAGTACCACATTCAAAGTATACCATAGACGGCATAATATACCAGATTGTCGGCCAAAGAAACTGAGACCCCTAGTAAGTAGGCGTTTTAGCCCATACAAAAGTTTATCTTTAATAACTTCCACAATTTTTATCTGATCGCAACCAAATTTTCAGGAATCACAAAGACTATAGTTCTTAATGTATATCCATTGCGATATCCTATTGCAACTCTAGCTTTATTATTACGCATGTTATTAGATTTTTACTGATTTACAGGGGCGGAAGTGGGCGTGGCAAACATTTGAAACAAACTTGATCTGTGTGCAAACATAACAAATGCTGTCGAAAAAAAATTAAAGCTCTATCTCTTATAGTCTCTGAGATCCAGGGTTTCATACAGACAGACGGACAGACAGACAGACGGACAGACGGACATGGCTAGATCGTCTCGGCTGTCTACCTATGGGTAGCGGCTGTCTACTAATGGTACCTTATGGGTAGCGGGTATAAATAGCGTTATTATTTTATATTATATTTATAATTATTATTCATAATTTTATATATTTCGTCTCAGCTTAAAACTTTTCTTCTCTGCATTTCTTTTTATTTATGTGATTCAACAAAAAAAATTATAATCTTTGGCGAGCTCACAATCTGTGAATTGTTTGTATTCTGTATATTCTGTTGTCTATATTTATTTGCTGTTAAAATCGGTTTATTCTTGTTATTAATATTTTTGTTGCTCTCATAAAATTCCTTAGCGATGCATTAACACAATTGCAAGAACAATTCAAATATTTTTCCCATAGCTGCCATAATCGAACAACAAAACAGCCTCGAACACTGCATTTATATATTCATAATAATGAAATCCAAAACTCCTTTCAATTCCGGCTCTCAGGCTTCGAAGTTGTACTCGACTTCGTCCCTTCTTCAGCTGAGAGTTGTTGCAGTTGCAACGTTGCAGCTCCCGCTGAGGGGCCAATCTGCTGACAACTTAGTTAAATAAGGCGCCACCTGTCAAGTGATTTTCAATAAAAATAAATTCGTGATTACACGACAATATCGTCGACGAAAAATCGAAGATCAGCCAGCAGCAGCAGCAGCAGCAGCAGCAACCAGCAACAATAACAAAAGACTCCCACGGGGAACAAAACTGAGGAGGACTGAACCAAAGTCGCCGAAGTCTGATTCTGATTCAGCAGCTTCTACCTCAACTTGCCACGGCAAAAATCGCACACGACTCAAGCAACGAGAATCCTTGTGGCACAAACACACACAGACACAGAGACAGAGGAAGAAACTTCTGTATGGGAGTCGTGCAGGGTCAACGTCAATATTGAACGTCGTTCCCTCCGTCTGTCTGTCTGTCCGTCTGCTGTCCGCTTGGCTCTGTTGTCCCACTGTCTTGGCTTGTTTACAGTGTGCAAAAATCATTTAGACAAGTTGACAAAAGCTCGTTTGGAACGTGAGTAACATGACTCGGCCTGAGGCTCGCTCCAACAACAACAACAACAACAACTGAGCATCGAGAACTTGCGACTTGCATTTGGTAGTTTGCTTTTAGTTGTGTTTTGTTTTGTTTTGTTTTGACTTGGCAGCGGTGACTTCGCCTTGGGTTTGGCTCGGATTGTTTGTCGCCAGTTTCATTTCATTTGAGTTCAGCACCGAACGATGCTAAAGTCTTAATTCTAAACATGGCAAATGTACTTGGAGCGTGCTGCTGCCCCAAACTTTAGTTGTGGCTGCGCCTCAGAGCACTAAATGAGGCCTTGCCCCCGGCATACGAATCGTTGCTGACCTTTTATTGTAATGAAAATGATATCTACTTTAGCTACTCGACTGTGTAAAGTCAGTTCGGGTTACGAGCAATCGTCGACATCGAATCGACGCGATTCTTAATGTCGCATATCAAAGTGTTGGCGCATAAAAATGTTAAGATCTTAATAGGCATTTAGTTGCCTCTGGGTGTCACTATGAAATGCCAGCACAATATCAGTTACAATTATGTTAGGAATTTTAAACGGTTCGTTTAGTGTAATCAAATCAAGTATTGTATTGTATTCGATATGTTAGAAATATAATTGAGCAACTTATTGTCGTGCATATAAACTATCAACAAGCTTAATATTAATCAAGTTTCTATAAATAGTTTTCCTCTAATCGTAGATTATCTCATGTGTTCTTAACATTTATTTAATTTGTTCAAGTTCAAGACAGAATTTGCCTGTAATTTTTCATATATTAGAATTCTCATCTAACAAAATAATTTAATTTCTTAAAGGACAAATAAGAAAACTGTGAAATATGCCCCACCCAATTTCAATAAAAGCTAAGCAGTGCATATACAAAACATGTATCAATATACTATTACACTCTACTGAAAATATACGATATAGTACAAGACATACCAGACCCATATGTCGATATACTACTATACTCAAAATATACCAGATATATTACTATATTCAAAACAGACCGTAGAGTACGAAATATACCAGATATACAACTATATTCAAAATATACCACATAATACAAAATATACCAGATGCACTGCAAAATTAAAAATATACCTCATATCACAAAATATACCAGATATATTACTATATTCAAAATATACCATATACACGAATATATTCAAAATATACCACATTGTACAATAGAGTTCAATATTGACTGCAGCAGCCGTCGACGTTTTACGACGTTTTTTTGTTCCTTTCATTTTATTTACATAATTTCATTTATTAATAAGTATTATTTCATGGTATAACTAATATAAATTAGTTGCTGGCAACTATAGTATAGTAAACGATTTCATTATATAAATCTTACTTTTATTGCAAAACTCTAAGGTTTTTAAAAATATTAAAATTAACAATCACTCTCTTTATAAAATTCTGATTTTTTTTAAGTAAAAGTAAAAAATTATTATTTTTAAAATACATTTTCCAATTCCTTGAATTGACAACTGCATTGTGCTACTTTGAATAGATTTATTAAAATATCAAATTTTCATACCTTTTAAAACATATTATTTCATAAAATTCAAAGGAAAAATTATCAAGAACTTTCATCCCAATAACAGCTGCTCTTAGTTGGTTTAATAAGTAACTCTTTTTCATTTCCTTTGCTCAATGATTAGTTTAAGAACTAACTCAAAAGCAGGAAGTGCAAGCGCAACTTTCGAGGGCGATGAAGTTATGGTTGCATGTAAGTGAAATACATAAGCACACAGATACTAGATGTGTTATATAGTATAGTATATGAATATATAGATGGATATGCTTGGCATATCGGCTGTGAAGTAACGACGAGTAGTAGACAAACTCTCGAAATATTTGCGAAAAAGTGCACAAAACTTCTTGATGGGATATTTGCTGGGAACTTTGCCAACGTTGTCGCTGGCACGTGATAAGCATACTGGATGCGGGAAAAACTCTGTGTGTGGAAAGCTACTGAAAGAGAGAGAGGGAGCGCGAAAGAAAGAGAGAGATAGAGAGTACTGAAAGCCGTGAACCGTGAGCCGAGAGCTTCACGTCAGGATTACAATTTCTCGTATTGATTTTCTCTTTGCACACACACACACACACACAAACGAAAAAGTTTAATGAAATCTCGTGCATTGCGATTTTCATTTGGAAACTTTAAAACTATGCGACGAAACTTACGAACTTGATTTATGCACCTGTCGAGCTTGACAGCTTTATCTTTGGGATCAGGCAACTGTAAGACCTTCCCTGATTGATTCGCCTGAAAGTCGAATGGAAATTAAAATGGACAGACAGACAGTCGGACGGAGAGAAACAAACAAATAAGTTGAATCGTTGTCGCGGCTTTAACGACCTAACCGTTGGATTGTGTTCGACGTGTCTATCATATTAAGTACCGCCTTGGTGACTTCGATAATACTCTCGGTGCTCGGTGCTCGGGGTTTCGATGTTCGGTACTAAGTTGGGCCTACAATTTCGGTAGTTGATGCCGTGCATTTAAAGCGCACACCTGACCACAGACTGAGTGAGGCCCTGAGACAGCGACTTTGAATTTTGGACTCCGACTTCGACTTCGACTCTCTTGGAATCGGTGACAATATACAAATTTCGTAGAATTGCCGATATTTATGAGTGTTGCTTGGATTTGCATAACTGGGTCTCAGACATACCATACATGCTTAATGCGAGAAACTTTCCCAAATATATAAAAAGAAATGCGCCTTTAATCTGTAAGGGATGCAACGGAAATCGTGAACTCAGGGAGGGGAGGGAAAGGTAAGCTGATGGCTGTGAACCAGGCCCCTTGATATTGATTTCCTGCCTCCGAAAGAGAGTCCAGCGACTTGATGAGTACGTGACCAGCATTGGAAAGTGACCAAGTGGCCAAAGTGTGACCATCAGATGGTCAACGTTTGGTCCTCTCTCTCTCTCTCTCCACAGGCTTCTCAGCTTCGCAGCTTCCCATCCTCTGCTCTTCTCCCTCCATCGCTTGACTGTCGTCTCAGGTGTTGTATGCAAAAGTCGCGTTTGCGGAACGTGTGAACAGTTTTTAGCAATTAACTTGGGCGTGCAAGACAGGGAGCCACTTCTTCTTCTTCTTCTTGAGCAGCTTCCCTTTTCTCTGCTCCACCTCCTCTTTCGTCTCCTCAACAGCGGCACGAGGCGTCATGCAGTCTGGAACTGTGGGGCGTTCTCCACTCCAACTCTGAATCTGACTCTGAGTCTGCAGAGAGCGGCGTGCGCCAAAAGCCAAAACATTCATCCTAATTGGCGTTCAATCTTTGTATACCGCCTGCGATTTGCATGCACGCGATGCTCTCATCGCACTCGCACTCGCACTCTTATTCGTAGCCACGTTCTTAAATTCCTGCACAGTGGTGTAAGTAGGATGAGAATTCTAATCTAAATTAAACAAAAGTCGAAGTTAGCTTAAATAACTTATAAAACTAGTATTTCTGTAAATACTATTAAATCCATACACAATATGCTAAATAGTGTTCAAATCTTTGTTATCGAAAAATGTGTATATTAATAATTTAAGATAAATGAAAAAAATAAAAACAAATTAATTATGATAAAACTTTTTAAAATTGTACTTTGAAGCTCTTAGCAAAAGCATTTGTTCACTATCTTGTTCTTTCGTCGTGATATAAGTGATTTGTGATGGTGTCAATAAAGTTTTTTCATATATTTCATACATTAATTTTAATAAAAGACATAAATATTCTATTCTTATTTAAATTTTTGAAGAATTGTAATTGGTAAATATTTCTGTATTTAAAAACGAATAGATTTGAAAAAAAAAATTACAAGAGATTAGTTATAATTCCAAATTATTATGGTGTACTATATAGTGTATAATTAAAGTTCTTCAAGTTATTTAACGTGAATATAGTAAATTTCTTGAATCAATAGAAATAGAAATTAATAGAAATTTAAAAGATACACCTTTTTTATTCAATACATTTTTTATATTGAGGCGAAAATAAAATTTGTAACCGATTTACTAGTATTACTTAATTTAAGTAAACAAACTTTGCTGAAGACCAATAAAATGAGTATTAATTTTAATTATAGCTAACTTTTAAAAATAAATATATAACTAGATTTACAAACTGATATAAACTTCTTAAATTTTTTCTATATTTCTTTTATTTTTTAACAAAGTTTCTATATTACCAAAAAAAAATTTTTCTATATCAACCCATAAAAAAACAAACTTGTTCATTCCATTTAATATTTCTTAAAGAATTCCATCTTCTATAACTAATGACTTAAATTCAAATAATATTTGCAACCGCTAAACAAAATTAGCTTTACCTTGCAAAATATTATTTGCAAGTTTTCACAGCATCTCATACCACTGTGCTTTCGGTCGCAACAGTTGCGGATGATGCTCAATCGCAAATGTTTGCAATGTTTGCGCAACTAATTAACATTTTTAATGGTGAATCCTTGTAAGACGCAGCACAGTGGCAATCGGTAGGCAAAAGTCTGCTGTCGCAACCTTTCTGCCGCTCCCCAATTTGCCACCGCCGCACACACCTTGCCACCTTGCCGCCTTGCCACAACAACGGGCGTCCTTCGGCGGGGGCAAAATTGAAAATCGAGACGCTGCGTTTTCGTTTGTTGTTTGTGTT
Source organism: Drosophila niveifrons (assembly GCA_035046325.1). Taxonomy (NCBI): domain Eukaryota; kingdom Metazoa; phylum Arthropoda; class Insecta; order Diptera; family Drosophilidae; genus Drosophila; species Drosophila niveifrons. The sequence goes on from JAWNOC010000052.1 coordinate 12,579,875, forward strand.
TAAAGGATTTGCGTTGGCAAATGTCAAATGTTGTTTCTTTGCCGTTGTCTTTTGTGGTGTTTTTTGTTTATATTTAATTTAGATTCATGCCGCCTGATAATTTATGCGGCTTCTCAACGGTTTCCGCCTCATGCGCCATGCCACAGGCCCCAGGCTCCAGACGAAGAGGCTTTTTTGCATGAAAGTTGCCGACGGCGCTTTTGATTTAGGGTTGTCATATGCTCGTAAAGCGGGCGCGCTTTTGTAGATAACAAATCTGGCGACGGGCGGCGACTTTGAGCCGGAGAACTGCGAGCTTCGAGTGTCCATTCGCATCTCGGATCAGCGATCTCCGATCTCTCTACAGCCTCAACTTTAGCTTCAGACTCGGCTTCAGTTGCCAGCTGCCAAAACGGTTGCGGTTGTCGTTTGTAATAGAGAAATATATCACTCACATATAATGCTCGTATTTAGACAGAAGGTAGACTTCCATCGCTTATCGCTATACACAATCGTTGACTGCCTGCCTGCCTGCCTTCGAATGCATTTGTCCTGCGAGTGTCCTGCGAGTGTGTCCTTGAGCAGGTTTTTACAGTTAGCCGCAGAGATTCACTTTCTAGGGAAAGCAGCATTAAACAAGGCCAATAATGTCATAAATTTCTTAAAGTGTCAAAAGGAACACCTGAAACGAACACACAGCATTGCCCAGATCTCGATCCCGATCCCGATTCCGATCCTGTCTCCGTCTTGGGCATTGTCCATAGGGGCGTTTGCCCTTTATCGAACAACAATCAGAATGGTTTGCTCTTGAGCAAGATAAACGGTTGTTTTGTAGCAGGCAACGGGACGAAAGGTCCTGGGAAGTGCTTAATGTAAAACTAACACGATTTTTAAGTGGCATATAAAGAAAATAATGGTATAAATGGAGCACAATAGATAAAACATATTGCATATAGAATTCTTTTATTTGAGAGAATAAAGGAATTACTTTTTTAACACTTACAAAATAATAAATATTAAAATAATAGTGAAAAAAACAATCTACACATGTATGGAAATATATTTCCAATATACAAAATATCCAAAATGTTTGTTAATGTAATTAGTGTTAGCACAGAAAAAAAAAGATTTTGTTTTTTGTTCTTCATTTTGTTCAACTGAATTATATTTAAAATAAGTAGAAAAGCTACAATCGAGTGTACTCGACTGTGATATACCAACTACCCTTTTTCAAAAACCATATTAGTAAAAAAAAGAAAAAAATTTACTAAAATAGAGGCTTCATTTGTTATAATAAAGTATTACATTTTAAATATTCCATAGAGTACTAAATATACCAGACTGTAAGACAAAGCAGTTATGTTCCTTTTGTCGTTTTACAAAAGTATTTCTGAAATAACTTCTACAATTTGTATTATAACGCAACTAAAAATTATATTTATTATTATTATTATAGCCATTATTAGAACTTTGGTTATTATTGCATGTACGGAAATCGATTAAAATAAATTTTTTTTTATAATAGTATTTAAGTCTTACCTATGTTTATGTATTTTATGTTCATAAAATTAAACTAAGTGAAGAATTTTTCGATTTGAATAAAATAAATTTTGTTTTTGCTCTTCTTCCTTACATAACAGATAATATCTTTTGTCAATAAATCGATATAAATGGTTCATTATGGTAAAGTTTTCTTTCCATTTCCATTTCCATCTCGTTTGTTGTTGTCTACTTTTGAGAGAGAGAGAGAGAGAGAGCTTCATCTTGACCGGTTCAATGACCAACAAGGCACTCGGACACTCCTTAACACACATACCTGTTAATAATTCATGACTGTTTTATGTGGCTGCGGCAATGCCGCAAATAAATTGAAGTAGCAATTTCCATTTTATTTTTATGATCGATGAAATTCCCAGTTCGAACATTTCGAATACCCGATGATGTTCGCTTCTTTTTTTTCCTTCGCTCTCTTTCGCTCACTTGGTGGTCATCGAGCAAACTGTGAATGTTCAATAACAATAAACAGTGAAGAGGAATCGACACCATCAGCAACATCATCATCATCCCTTTAAGCTGTTGGGAATTGCGAGTTATTCTTAGCGTAGTTCTTTGGCCGGAATTCACTGATTAAACTCATTATCATAAAGTTGAATATCTCAGATCATGTTTAAAGCGCACTTCATAAACAAATTGTTAGCTAGTTGAGCTAGCGAGCAATTTAATAACCAGCTACACAGCCACAAAATGCGCTGCAAATTAAGTTATTAAGAGATTCTTTCAATTTTTCGTGTGCTCGCTTCTCGGATTTTGAATTGAATCAAACGGGTTGTGCTCCGCCTTCGCCTCAGCCTCCTCCGCCCCCTCAGAAAGATGGGGGCAGGGTCCATGGACTGGCGCCGTGTTAATTAAAATGCAATCAGTGTCAAGAATACTAATGAAATATATTCGCTACGAGTTCGAGTGCCCCTTCCTCCCTCTCTCTCTCTCTCACACTCTTGTACATTGTATGTAGATGCGAATAACTCAATTTGTCATATTGCCAGAGCAACTGACAGACGCACTTGCAGTTGGGGAAGCAGTTACAGTTTGCAAACCATTCACAGTTTGGGAAGCACTTGCAGTTTGAGTAGCAGTCACGGTTATGAAGTCACAATCCTTAGCAGCAATTAAAGCAATAAGAAAAGAGAAGTTTGTGAGAGATTTGCAATCACAGTTATGCAACCACTTTACCAATTCTTTGCAGCAATTAAAGCAATAAGAAAAGAGAAGTTTGGAGCACATCCCAGTCGTGCTTATTCATGTTTCTGATTACAGGGTATGTGCTTATTTGATCAATAGCCTGTCAAACTGTTCATTAATAATGTTATTGGGTAAAATGAGAGAAAAATGCTGCCACAGTTATGCAGTCACTTTTACAATCCTGTAGAGCAAATAAAACAATAAGCAAAGATAACTTTAGAGCATATTACAGTCGGGTTTACCTCTTTCCCTGATTACAGGGTATGTGCTTATTTAATCAACAGCCTGTCAAACTGTAATGTTATTGGTTAAATTAAGAGAAATTTGCAGTCTCAGTTATGGAGTCACTTTTACAATCCCTTTCAGCAATGAAAGCAATAAGCAAATAGAGCTTTAGAACGTATCTCAGTCGTGTTAACCCCTTTTTCAGTTTATAGGGTATGTGCTTATTTAATCAACAGCCTGTCAAACTGTTTCTCAATAATGTTATTGTTGCCTCGGGTGAATTGAGAGAGAGAGAGAGAGATTTGCCGGATTTTCAGATGTCTTCCGCTTCATTAGACTTTGCTTCATTGAGAGTATTTTTTTTTGCCAGAGGCACTCGAAGGCAGCAAATTACCTTCACTTGTCCGCACACGCTTCCTTGCCGCTGGCATATATGAGTTTTTTCTACTTGCTGTTAGACGGGGTCAGGGGTCAATCAATGAAATAAAAGGCTAGCTGTCGGATTTGCGGCCAATAATCGAGCTAATCTGCTGCAATAAAAAAGAGGCGAATAACACACAAAACTGAAAATCTGAAGCCAAAGCTCGGGGCTGTCTCTCTCTCTAGAGATAAGGCGGAGACAGTTGAGAGATAAGTGAGGCGGAGCTAGTTATAGATTCGTGAAGCGTTCCACATCAAAAACAAACAACATCAAAGTGCGGCAAGTTGATTTGCCAACGTATGCAAATTTCTTTTTTTTCGCTGTGCGACTCAAGCTAAGAAAAACTTGGTAGAGAAATCGGTCTAGGATCTAAAGGGGGGATTAAATATATTTCTAGTTTGAAGATCGTAAATCATCTTCTATTTAGAGTTGAAAATAATTCAAAGTTGCGTACGCACGATTTACATACATATTATGCGAACAATTTGCAAGAAGTTGGGCAATAAAACTAATCTGGCATCTAAATGACCTCTGCGGTCACACGGTACACTGACTTTTGTTTGCCACTGTAAACCACAAATCAGTGCCGAGACTTCTCACATAAATCACTTGACCAGGATGTAAACCTTAAGCGGACCATTGAAATTAATTATTCAGAAGAACCGAAAATTTGTAGCAAGTTGAAGCGATTTATAACTTCGATTTTGGAGAAACTAGTGAAAGAGTTTTGCTGGGATAGTTTCTTTCTTATAAACAGGCAGAAATGTTGTTGACCCAAAAGCCACCCCCGCTTTCCCTTGGTCTGTCCCTGACCATTAGTTTGCTTTTGTCACAGCTGAGAGCCCGAGGGAATTGTTTCATAGCCTGCTCCTAAACTGAATTCAACTCGTCACGCACTTTGAGGCCAACAAAAACATTGTACGCCTTCTTCTTCTTCGTCTTCTTCTTCGTCTCTTGACGCTTTATGAGTCCGAGTGATGAGTCTGATGAGAAGCAGCAGCAGCAGCATCCACAACTATGTCCCTTTAGTGCTGACTCTGCGCAAATTTCTAATTGAAAGGCTGCCTATCCCTGCCCTCCCCCTTCCCCTCCTCCTCATCCCCAAGAACAACAACAATATGTGAGTGTAAGACATCTCTGATGAAAGTTTTTCCTAAGACTAAGCATTATGTGAGGTGAGGTAAGTGAGAAGCGCAATTCGCTTTCCATTAGACAAAAGAATTTCATGCTACTGCTTCTCTCTCATGTGTTTAATGACTTTTTTATGGCTCACAAAATATTTTCAGCTTAAAAGCAAAATATTTTGAGATATTTTGGAGACTTTAATATGCTTGAGATGTCAACCAACCCCTTTGAAAGTGGATGAAAAGATGTGTGGATTTTAATAAGGAAATATCATTAATTGAAATGCTAGAAAGCTCAGACAAAAATATGAAGCTGTGCTTTAGAAACACGTTAGTGTTCATTTTATTTATATATAACCCTTTTTAAAAAAATAAATAAATATGAAGTTTTAGTATATATGAAAATGGGTTATAAACATATATTTGGCTTTACAATAATCAATTAGTAAATTGTAGTATAAAAAACAGATGTTGAAAAAAAAATCACAAATAATACATATTAAAATTGCAAAAAAAATTAAACTAATTCAAAAAGTGAGAAAATATTAATAATGATATTTTTTGCTCTAATTCAGTAATTTTAATAATGAGGATGTCGATATTTTAACATAGAACTGAATTTACTTATTGAATTATAATTTCAAAGTATGAAAAACAATTAAAATCTAATCTAAAGAATAACATTAAAATTAATAAAATATAATATATCTAGCTATAAATTGCAATAATCATGAAAGATATTCTGAAATATACACAAAAAAAAAATTGTGATTAGAGTCTTTTTAACTTAGAAAAAAATTCATTTTAAAATTGCAAAAAAGAAGATATTAGTAGTTCTTGCTATGACAGAACTCAGTAGTAATAATATATATGATACTGAAATTTTGATATATAACTAAGTCTAATTATTAGATTAAAATTTTCATTCATTCATTTTCATTGAATAAACTTCAAAATGTATATAAAGAATTAATGAAAATAAAAATGCACAACTTAAAGTATTTTCAACTTATTTAAAAAGGATTTATTTCCATTCGCCAAATATCTAAATAATAATAATTTTAATAAACTGTTACATTTTTTTTAAATTCCTGAAATATAAATTTCAGAATATAACTTAAGTTTCTTTTTATATTCTTTTAAAAAATATGATTGTAAATAATGACTGTTCTGAGAGAACTCAGTAATTGTAATAGATATAAACTGAAATTTTAATATTCACTATATCTATTTGTTGGATAACAATTTCCATAAAATACAAATCACAATTGCATTGAAAATCACTCAAAAATTAATAAAAGGAGGCCCACTTTTTTGTATTTGTGAATAAAAACCAATAAAATATCAAATATTCGACCATAAATTGTCAAACACTGTGCCACAATTTGCGGCATGATACACATCAGGAACATATGCCTCGATCTATCTATCTATGCCGCACATCCTTCCTTGCTCGTCGTCCTTCATCCCCCGCCCTTCATTCCTTGCCACTTACAAGCAACACACACAAAACACGCCTCGAGCTCTGCAAAAATAAATGGTGTGAAATATTATGCGAAATTTTTGAGTTTTTTTGGGGGGTCGCTTTGTAGGGAGGGATGTGTTTTTTTTTTGTGTTATTTTCAGCGCACTGTGATTTGATTTTATGTTTTACAAATTTTAAAATGTTTTCACGGTGGCTGCGGGCATGTCAATAAACAACAACTGTCACCAATTTCCGCCGGGCAACTGTTGACAAAGAATCGAGAGCGAAAAAAGCGGAAACAAGAGCAACAAAAAAATCGTCGCGAGTGTGCGAAATTGTTGCAAATTTATCAAGTCGCGAATCGGCTCGAAAAAGAAAATATTGAACCACCCACAGCAATGACAATTTCACGGCGTATTATTCAGTTTTAGGCAATTTATATATTTAAATAAAACTGCAATTTGTCTACAGTTTCCACTCTCCCCTTGAGCTCATGTTAATTTGATGTTATGCGATTATTAACATTTAGCAGAGAGTTCTCTCTAGGATATCTTCATGTTAATTTGATGTTATGCGATTATTAACATTTAGCAGAGAGTTCTCTCTATGTTAATTTGATGTTATGCGATTATTAACATTTAGCAGAGAGTTCTCTCTAGGATATCTTCAGGTCTGGCACAGTTTTTACTTCACATTTTGGTTGCTTGATTTCTTCACGTTAACATGCCAAATGTGAGAAATACTTTGTACTATAAGTGCACTTAAAAATGTAATTATTTTGTTGTTGAAATTACGTGAAATGCTGTTAAAAATATTTTTACAGCAAAAGTTGCGACATTAAAAACAAAAACAAAAACAAATGCTCGGATTTCTTGTTGTTGTTGTCTGCCAACTGTAAAACAATAAAAACGCGGTAATGATTTCCCATTTGAGATAAGGTGCGGTATAACTTACTTTACCCACTGTGCTCGTGCTTCTGTTTCGCCGTTAAAAAACCCATCGAGAAACCTCCAAAAACTGACAAAACTGACCGAGAGACAGATTTTAAAGCTGCTCTCGTTTAGATTTGCCCTGATTTTTTTGAGTTTTCTGTTTTCTGTTTTATTATTTTTATCTCTTACTTCTCTTTTTCTCGAGTTTCGGGGGTTTTTGTTTTTGGTTGCTGTGGAAAATTAACAAATTTTATGACCCCTTCGATGTGAGGCCAATGATTAAAGAGGGTCAGATATCAAGTACGTTGAAGCGATCTTGAATCTTTTGCTGAACAATACTAAACTCCAAAATAGGTAAAGCACTTATGTGAACTATTTCTCCGAGATTAACATCGCTCGCAAACTGAACTTAATGAAGTCGCAAAAGAGAACTATTAGATGCCCGATTTCTAATGGAGTATGCAAGAAGAGTTTGGATAACATTAATTCTGGAGTAGTGGAAATTTTCCATGCTGTTGTGAACTGAAATGATTAAAGCACCGATTTTTGAAAATAGCTATATTAGATTATGAAAAACCATATTGATATTATGATATTCTGCGACTTAACATGATTTGAGCTTAATTAAAAAAAAAAAAAAAATTATGGTTTGTTTTAAAGATAGATTTCAAACATTTTTCTCACTGTTTTGAAATTTTTAATACTTATTTATGAGTACATAAATCAGTTTAAAAATTATTAAGATTTAATTTATACTTTAATAAACTTTGTTATATACCCATTTATTATTTTTATAAAAGCAGAAGTTTGAATTCAGTTCTTTGAAGGAAATTTTTTTAAAATTTTAAGTTTTTAGTTTCAAGATAGTATTGTCTCAACAATTTCCGAACTCTTGGATAGTTATTAAACCAAGAACTATTTGTGTCCAACTCGTAATATAATAACAGAAAATTTTAAAGATTCTCATTAAATTTGTTTATGAATTCATATTTTTTTTTTCGGATGAACAAACTAAAGAACTTTTTTTATTTAACTCACAATATAATGGCAGAAATTTTATGGATTCTCATTCAATTTTGTATGAATTTATATATTTTTTTTCGATTAACAAATATGAACATACTAATTTTACTAAAAATTTGTATGTTTTGTCATTTTTATAAATTTGATTCCAAAATAAGATGAATCAAAGAGATGTTTAGGTGAATTTCGAATTATTGTAGGAGAATTTTTAACTAGAGACAACATTTCCATTTCTACCATCATCAACTACTGCGAAATTATGACTAAGTGAAGAATTTCATACGTTTATAAGTCAGGTGTTCAATCAATTAGCCACTTATACTTATAGAGGTTAATAATCGAAGCGGAATTCAGACAGTTAACGCTCAAAATGCCTTTGGAGCGAAGCTTAAACAGTTTTGTAATATGACAAATGGGGATTGTAAATAATAAGTGTGACCATATACGAAGTGTTCTTTAGACAAGCGTTGATCATATATGAGAGAGAGAGAGATACCCTTAAACTCAAGCGTCTTTACTTACAGCTAACCCGTATTCGTATTTGTATTCACATTCGTATTCGTATTCGCATTCACATTCGCATTAAATGAATACTTTTGCTCGCGCGCTTGGCTTAACTAGGAAATTTCATGCTATATCGCCAGAAGCCAGCCATAATTTTCAAGCCAAAGACTTTTGCTGGAGCTGCCGCTGTTTGTTGTTGTTGGAGGAACTCTTGGAGCTGCTGCTGCTGCTGGTGTTTTTCCAAAGACTTTATGAAAAAATACGAAGTATTAAAATCATAAATCTAATTGGAAATGCGCGTCACGTGCGCGGAACGTTAGTCTCTGTCTGTCTCTCTCTCTCTCTCTGTTGCCGCTGCCTCCATCAATGTTGTCTACGAGCGTTGCATGCAGCAGCACTCAAAGTGCGTAGCGAGTATGTACAACTACATTCACTCCGCCCCCTGCATCAGTCTCATCCGGCTGAGCAGCTTGTTGTACTTTAATTTCAGCAAGGAATTTACTTAAAAAGATTAAGTTTTTCTATGCAAAAAATGCGAGAGGAGTTGGCGTTGGAGTTGGAGTTGACTAGATTTTTGAAATATTCATGCCGCTGATGAGCAGCAGGACAATAAAACAATGAAGCTCAAGTGGCAAGGGCCATAAAAATATTTAATGCAAAGCCATCCTGCTTGGTTTGCCAACTTGTCATGGAGCTGCCACTGGGATGACAATTGTCTCTACCTCCCCCTCTCCCTCTTCTCCTGCAAAAACAAATAAGTCTCCCAAGACATATGGTCGGGTGCTGCCATAAATTCGTTTGGGGCTGCCGCAGTGTGGCGGCAGCGCTGCCAACTTGCTCAATTATGCAACGGAATGTTTTATGTGCTTTCGCTTTGCGTCCGGGCCAAGTGCATAATTCCTTTTTTGTACAAGGACTGCACGCATCCTTCCTTGCTTCCTTTGGCAACTTCTAGGCAAGTTACTTTACTTGATTAGTGTCGAGTGGCTGCTGAATAAATCAGCAACTACAACCACAACAACAAGCATTAATACAATTGTATCCACCTGTTTTTGGCCTCGTTTTTTTTCTCTGCTTTTTCATGCCACATTTACATAAACCTTTTTCGTTAAAGTTCTGACTTCTTTCGGTGTTTGATTCAACAATTGTTTGATCCGCAGACAAATTACCGCAATGTACTGAGAATCAGGGAACAAAGCAAAAGGTACTTATTCAAATGAAGACCCAAAAAAAAAGAGAAAAAAAAGCGACGCACGCAGCCTACATATTAAAAAGCAACAATTATTTCTCAAGAAATAATCCAAAGTTTGGTATTGAAACTCCCAAAAAAATCTGCCTTTAAAAATGCTTAAGCTATGGAAAGTATATTTCTAGGTAAAAAGTCTGATTGTCAGGTGAATTATAGAAAATTTCTGTTTTCTTTGCTTTTTCAGAAATTTTAATTGAAATAGAAATTGGATTCAAGTGCTGTACCATATATGAGAAAATTTGGTATTACATTATTATGCTATTTTGATTATATCAAATTATTTAATGATTAAAGAAGTCTTTTGTAATGAAATATGACTTTTTTCTAGTATGTGAAATGAAAAAAACAAACATTTTTTCATATTTTGAGTTTAGTTTTAAATAGTTTTAATGAAAATAAAATAAAGTTTACAAATTAGTATGTAAAGAGAATAAGAAACATTATTAGGTTTAAAATGTTAACAAATATTATCATACTTATAGTTTTATTACTAGCAATCAAACATTTTATTGTTATTTTAAAGCTTTTTTAATTTAACACTTTTTCGGAAACTATGGGAAAGCTTCATTAAGATCTTTGGAATCTTTAGTAAAGAAAATGTGTTTAAAATGTTCCAAAAATGTTAAACCTTAAATATATTTTAAAGCGCCTGTATAAACCCTCTCTACTCTACAATGTTATGACTTGAGACTTGACCTTCCACTTTTACTTATGACAAGCTGAAAAGGACTTTTTCCCCTAGCCAAAGTTTCGATCTATTGGCAAAATGGCAGACATTGTTTGTCATTAACAGCAACAGCAACCCAATAACAGTCGCAGTAGCAGCAGCAGCAACAAAAGCAACAGCAACAATGCGACTGGCGACGCAGTAATCAGTCACATCGAGCATCGACTTTCCAAGTGAATGGGCGGGACGTGACTGAGCTTTGTACATACACAAATACATGCACACATATTTAGGAGTGTGTTGGTGTATATAAGCATTGGGATGGTATGTAATGTATGCGCCGTCCTTTTCTCGCCCGTTTTGCCCCTCGCTGGAATGCGCATAAAGTTTGTATTCTATTTGCTTATGTAAAACGTAGCGTTAACATGGCTCCCACGTCGCCTCACAGTTCATACTCTCCATTCACTTCTCTCTCTCTCGCTCGCTCTCTCCCACACTCTCTGGCACTATAATGCTGTGTGTTCTGGCTGCTCCTTGTTGTTTACTTATTTACTTTTGGGCGGTCTGTTTGTCTGTCAGCCTTTCTGCCTTTCTATGTATGCTCGTCTGCCTTTTTTTTATGTTGTTGTGTTCTTCGTTTGAAATGTGACTGAAATTTTAATGCAAAATGCTCTCTTGCTGCTTATCAGCAAAGTGCGCTCTCTCTTTGTGGCCATGCACACATACTTACATATGCTTTCACACACGAGTTTTGTATGCGTATTCTGCATTGCTTTTGTCTTTGGCTTTGGCATAGAGAGAGGGGAGTAGGAGGGGGCAACGTGCGTGGATTTATTATGCTGATTTTATGTGCTGTCGCTGCGTTTTTAATAATAAAGAAAACATTTATTAATGATTAATAAAGCCGGACGGCAGCAAACAACAGAATTGACGTTGACTTTGACGCTGACGCTGACGTTGACGCTGAGTCAGTTTCATTTCCAATTACAGTGACGCATGTTTCAATTCCGCAATTCCATTGTCATTTGCGCTCCCTCTCCCTCACACACGAAAGCTCATTCGTCACTTGCAAATCAATGATGTTCCTCGTTCCACACCATTTGAATTTCATGCATAGCTAATGAAGTCCACACTCCATTGCTTACAATACACACACACATTCACACATATGGCAACATCAATTTTGAGCGTGCCATGAAAAGCGTGAAAAGTAGTGCAAGTTTTTCTTCGCTTTGTTGCAGTGTCAACGAAATGCGGCAAACATTTATAATTTGCATACTTCAGCTTCAGCTCCATTTGCATCCCGTGGCGGAGGTAACTTTTTAATGAGATTTAATGGCGCCGCAGGGAATGGCAAACGAACGAAGAGAGCGCCAAGGGAAGAGAACGAACAGAAAGCAGCGCGAGCGAAGAGCGGAAGCACAAAACGGGAGCAGTCACAGTAGCCGCTGCTGTAAGTGAGCATTAAATCATTTGCGAGGCGGATAAGGAGTTGAGACTTGCCCCCAGGTAGATCGGGTTACCTCTCTTGGCTGCCAGGCTGCCAGGACATAAATCTTTCCCTCAGCGATAAGCGCAAAAAAGTATTCAAAATGAATTATGAAACTGGCCGCAGTCACCTCGAGGGGTTGTTGGTAGATGGCGCCACATGTGCAGCGCGCCTCGAGACGAGATTCATCATTTCGTAATTAGAGTTTTGGGGCTCCACAAAAACTGTTGCCACATTTTTGACCGAATTTCTGTGGTCGCAAGTGTTAATAATGGCACATTTGTCCTGCCACACGCCCCCCATCCTCAAATTCGCCTTGTGTGGTTACGTTGGTAAATGAAATTAAATTGTCCTTTTTCATTTTGATGCATATCACTGGATGTGTGTGGCGAGTAGCAAGTGGCAGGGGCAGCTGGCAACATTGACAATAAATTAATATTAGCCGCAACGCCAACAACAATAGCAAAGATGCGAGCAACCCTCAACTTGGATAAACTAATAAAGCATATGTAGATGGGGAGCCAAACGCCAAGTTGCAAGTTGCGTGCCACGTACAAACTTGGCAACATGTGTGTGTGTTTGTCTGTCTGTTTGTGTGCGTGAGGGGGCGGGGAACTCAAGTTCGACTGGTGTCAGTTTGCTGTCAGTTAGCTTTGCTGGTGGAAGGGGATGGTAAGGGAAACATCAGTGTCAGTCAATTTGTGCAAACAATGAGCGCGCTCAGCTGATGAGCGGAACCTGCTATGTGGCTAATTGAAGGGAGAGGCAGCAATAACAATGCTAATGGAAGGTACTAGACGAGAGCAAGTGCCATATGGAATGGGAGAGCGCGCAGGCAAATACAATAACAGCGATCAAGAGAGTGGAGTGAAGAGTGCGAGAGAGCGGCAATGCAAATTAGTTGTGTGTGCTAATGCAAAGCATGTGCATGTACGTAGGTGTGAAGTGTGGATCACAAAAATGTGCATGCTAAAAGGAGAGCGTGAAAGAAGAGAGCGCAAATTAGATGTGGACGCCCATACAAAGCACAAGCACTAATATGTATAGGTTTGTAGTGTGTTATTTATGAATGTGCATGCAGATAGAGCGTGAAAGCGAGAGAGTTGGAAGGTAGACTTAATGCAATGTGTCTGAAGCAGCAAAAACAGGGTGAGAGCATCAAATGCAAATACTTGCAAACTGTTGCCCGACGGTCTGTCTGTAAGATCAACATGCTTACGATCCACACAAGTTCTCTTTGAAGCTACAGCCCATATGTACTTTGCAAATGAGCGCATGCATTCCACACTTTGGTCTGGGTAATTGTGAACATAGAAACGTCCCCACTCACACACACACACACGGATAGAGCAATAACAGGGAATGTGAGTAATAGAGAGATACGCTTAATGACACACACACGCACACGCTCACACATGTAAACTCATTTACGCACATTTGTAGACAGATAATCACTGCCAGTCGCCCTCTCACTCCCTTCACACGCACACAACCAACTAGACATTTAAAAGGCTTTGTTGAAACAATTTCATGCATTATTCATTGCACGCCTTCACACATTTTTCCTCATTTCGTTTTTCCGACCAACAATTTTCCTTTTGTCTGCAAGTCAAAATTTAATAAAGAAAAATTCAACGCTTTGGCTCAGGACTAACGAACTTCCTGTTTGTGTGGTCATTAAGAGAGGGAGTTGGGAAGAGAGAGAGAAAAGAAGACTGAGCCCCCGTTCAATCTAAGAGCAATTAAAGTGACTGCTGAATTTCGATTATAGCGCTTAAATTTATCGATTGTCAGCAGTCATCGAGCTAATCCCATCAACGCAGTTGTATTCGGTATTTGTATGTGTGTATTTATTTCTATATGTATGTGTTGTTGCATCGTCTGGACATTTTCTAGTTATCTGCACATTTGGCCAATTCAGCTGACGCTCTTATTGGCACTTGGCCACAATCTGCGCATTGCGATGTGGCATGCCACACAGGTAGCAAGGACTCTGGTGCAAGCATTTCACTGATTTCTATCACACATCGTTGACAGTTTAACTAAGAAAGAGAGAGAGAGAGATGAAGATATGCAGTAAGAAGCAGACAAACAATTTCAGCTAATGCCAAAAATGCTGGAAATGGAATCGAACACGTGCAACACGAGTCCATGGCAAAAAACAACAAATTTGTTGGGTGCAAACATTAATTTTATGTTTGTTAATTTCTTTTATTTTGAGCATTTCCACGACTATTTCACGCCCATTTGCATAAATTCCAAGGCGTTTTATACCAAAACAAAAAAAAAGGAATAAAAAAGCGAAGCAAACAATTGTTGAGAAATTGCGTTAAATTTATCGTCTGTGAAAGGCAGCAAATGAAAACTGTTAAAAAATGCACGAAATTAGTTCAACTAAAGCGAAAAAAAATCCCTCGAGCAACCCTTTTTCTATATAGTAAGGGGTGAGGATAGAAAAAAAGAAGAGAAAGAGAAATGAAAAGCCGCACATATGCTACTACTTGAGATAGGGGAAAGGAGAGGGGGGGCAGGGGTTGCACTTGTGGCTGGAAATAAATCTTCCTCCATTTCGATTTAAAATGTAACAGGCCGCAAATCGAAGATTTATGGCCAAAACATTGTCGAACAGTTCGATTACAAGCCATAATCGCAGGCTAAAAACCCCGTCGAAGAAGAAGAAGAAGAAGACCGAAAAAAAAGGAGAAAAGGATCTCAACTTAACGCATATGTGAACGCATCATAAATCTTGTTGGCCGCATGTAATCAATATTATGACTTGTCAAATTATTGTTGTACTATCACTTAAAGGATTCGTCCTTAAACGGACTCGAGTTTAGTTTCTATTGTGCTCCCTGGGGCAACATTTTGTTGGCAGCCACTGTCCCGATTTCACCTTTTCCAATTGTCAATTAATGCTAATGACAACAACCCCTTTCGTTGTGCAACATTTGGTGGCAACTCTTGCCTGCTGTTTAATTAGCACAGCACGAACAACACGATTTTTATGGATTTTCCTTTTTATTTTTCAGCACTTTCTTCTTGTTGTTCTGCTCTGTTATGAGTCTCCATAGTGCAATATGTGATTGATGGCGGCCATAAGGAGATTATGTAAATCAGGTCTGACCTTTGACCCTCCACCGATTGTTGCAGCAAGTGTGCAGAATTGCGGAATTATGGAAAATTGGCAAACCCGGGGCGAAAGGACATCATTTGTCATCGGATGACGATGATGATGATGCTATTGACCCCATTCTTTGGCACTGTTAATGAAAACATGTGTCGGCAATAAAATGATAATCATGATTTACATCCCGACATCATCTTCGATATGATTGCAACACACACACACAATCATTCATCGAACGTGATCAATTTGTATGCAAAAAGTATTTTAATTGCCGCATCGAAGACATTAATGAGATTCGAAATTCTCTTCTTCGATTTCATTTGCATTCGTTTGAGGGAACGAAATACTCTTTTTTTTCACTATCAAGAAACCACTACGTAGGTGTGAAGAGTGGATCACAAAAATGTGCGTGCTAAAAGGAGAGCCTGAAAGAAGAGAGCGCAAATTAAATGTGGACGCCCATACAAAGCACAAGCACAAGTATAGGTTTGTAGTGTGTTATATACGAATGTGCATGCAGAGAGAGTGTGAAAGCGAGAGAGTTAGAAGACAGACCTAATGCAATGTGTCTGTGTGCCTGAGACGGAAGAAGTAGGGTGGGAGAGTTAAATGCAAATACTTGCAAACTGTTGCCCGACGGTCTGTCTGTAAGATCAACATGCTTACGATCCACTCAAACTCTCTTTTAAGCTACAGCACATTTGTATTTCGTAAATGAGCGCATGCATTCCACACTTTGGTCTGGGTAATTGTGGCTGTAGAAACGACACCCACACACACACACACGCACACATAATTGCCGCATCGAAGACATTAATGAAATACGAAATTCTTTCATTTGCATTCTGTTGAGGGATCGAAATATTCTTTTTCTTTGCAATAAAGAAACCACTAATTTGTTGCATTAGTGCGAAATTAAATTATTTTTTACACACACACTCTTCACAGTTATGCAAAAGAAACGTTCGTTGCCTTTATCTTCGATTCGATTGTATTGTGCCCTTAAAAAAAGGGTTGACTTTTGCCTCAAGGGTTGAGTTCCGGGTGTCAATATGTGAACAAAGCCGCATTTGCATGTCACGAGGAGAGCAAGGACAAACAGGAAACAGGCAACAGGAGTTGACAACATAGCTTGGCATTCATTAGCTTTGACTTTCGTGTAGTATTGTGATTGGATTTTGTACTAATTACCTAAACAAACATTGCTGCAATCGAATTACAGTAGCTGAAGTGGTGATTCAATTAAAATTCAGCAGAAAGAAAGGCATTGATTGGCCACAATCTGGAAAAGATTTACTTTGTGATATAAATATTTTCTCGATTTAAGACTTAAGCAACTTAATTTAGAAATAAAAGAGAGCGCCTGCTAAAATATTCTTCATTATAGCATATATTAATCTTATTGCAATCGGTTCTTCTTCTAAGCTTCTTTGGCTGGTAATCTGGTATATTTTTATCTCTATGGTATATTTCGAATGTAGTACTTCATCGATAACAATTAGTTTTTATGGTATATTCGGTATATTTTATGAATAATAATGGCAGGAAATGTATGTATGTAACAGTTAGAAGAAGGCATCTCCGACCCCATAAAGTATTCTTAATAAGCGTGAACAGTCCAGACTATAAAGCCAAGTCCGTCTGGCTGTCCGTCTGTCTGTTTGAAACCCTAGATCTCGAAAACTATAAGAGAAAGAAATATAATTAGTTTCGATCTCAGTTGTTTTTTTTGCACGCAGATCAAGTTTGTTTTTAACTTTTGATTGGATTAAAATTGTAGTAGAAGTTGTTTAAGAAATACTTTTTTATATGGGCTAAAACGCCTACTTCCTTTGGGTCTTAGTTGCTGTGGCTGACAATACGCGAAATTTCGCACTCTACGATATATTTTGACAATAGTGCTATATAAATATACCAATTGTAGCCTTTAGTATATTCTTTTAGTATTTTTGCGGTATATTAATTTGGTATATTTTAAAATTAATACCACACCGTTTTGTTTTTCTTCTTGGGTAGCGGATACTTGCTTAAGTTGCTGAAGGAATAAAGTAAATCGGGTGTTTTTAACCAACATTTAGTGTAAAAACTTATATGTATAATAAACAAAATCATAATTATTTTTTATTTTTGGAATTCTTTTTGAAAAGCCTTAGTTTTTGTATAAATTAAATATTTGTAACTTTAGTTGTATTGTACAATAGTTTAAGTCTTTCTTTGTTTTATTAATATTATATATGTTACATGAATAAAATATTATAAAATTATTATTTTATTAAAATCTTAAACATATTTCCTTACACTACAATCTTTCACTTCATTCACCAATTGCCGCTGCATACAAATTTCACTTTGACTTAAAATCGAAATATGTTATATCCCACTTGGTGTAACACTTGGTATCTGGCATCTCTTTCTCTCTCTCTCTCTCTCTCTCTAACATAATTAAGCAGCTGCGTGTTGTCGTTGTCGAATTCAGCTTCAGTTTCAGGCTTCAGGTTTAAGAGCGCCATAAAGTTCGGGACATGCTTATCGAAAAGTGTTTTGTTTGCACTTTTTAATTTAGTGCAGTTTAGCTGCCAAATCAAATTGCGATAAGAAACGCATAAAACTTGGCCTCCACTCGACTTCGAGTTCACTTTGCTTGGGTTCCATGTGTGCTTCGCCAAACTAAGCCAAGTGCAATAATTCAAAGAGTATTCCGCTTCCCCTCCTCACTCTTTGTTTCACAGTCTCAAAGTAACCACCCTCAAAGGAGAAAAGAGAGAGAGAGAGAGAGAAAAGAAAAGTCTCGCAGTTGGATTTATTTTTTAAAATGCCGCAGGGATCGATTATTACCGTTCAAATTCGCATAAAACGTGCGAGTTGCCAAAGCGATTTTAAACTCGCCATAGACAGACGACAGTGTTTGGCATTGGGATTGAAAAAACGACAGAGGCAATCGCAATTGGAATCGACAATCGGAGTGAGCATATGTGCTCCTATGGGAAGGAATATATATAGAGCATATATTTTTTTGTTTTGGGGGTAGGCAATAATTTAAGGAATTTGAAGTCAATTCAAAGTCACATTGAATTCTTTGCACAGTCTGCGAATTCGCGATATGAATCTCAATAAAAATGCATTTAAAATGTTGACAAAAGGATCTGAGCACACTTCATTTTCTCTCCAATTGCCTCAGCTTACTTTTAAGGGGTCCCACAAAAAAAAAAAGTTTTGCACGCAATTTGGCCGTAATTCAACTACAGCTGAGTCCGCAACCTGTTCATAAATTTCCAAATTATTCAAATACTTAATTTGAAACGAATTCTACCCAAAAAAAAAACATATTGCACAATTGAGACTTGTGAATATAGCACAAGAAAATAAAGATTTCTTATCAAAAAAAGGTCTTTATTGTGGCGCCTATGCGAACAGTTAAGATCTGTGTAGTTGCGATTATTATGATGGCATTGTTAATATTATGACACTTATTATAAGGCTGGGAAACTCATGCTGTGAGTACATCTTGTACAGTTAGCCACTGTAAAGATTTTCCCGGAAAGGTCAACTGCACACAAAATAATGTCATAAATTTTAGTGTTAAAAGACACCTGCCAGAGAAAGGAGCAGAAGACAGAAAAGAGAGAGAGAGGGGAAAAGAGAATTTACCTGAACAAGTTCCTTTGGCAGTTGATTAAAGTTGATCGACTGAACTGAATCTCATTTGTGATTCAGTTTTGCGAGATGACAACATCAAAGTCAAGAGAATCAAAGTCAAAGTCAGTGCAAAACTTGTTCGATGGATGGTTGCAAGTGCTGGGTAATTATGTTGAACAATGAGCAACAATTCCAGTTGCAGCAGTTCCAATTAGTCACATTACACGACCAAAGGCAAAAACATGTCCCGCACCATAAATGGTCAATAGAATGATACAACCCACAGCAAACAGCGATGACAACAACAACAACAGATAAACACAGGTAAAACTGATTGAATTGAAGATGAACCTGAAGATGAAGAGCAGGAAAAAGTCGCAAGCAAAATTTCAGTTAAAGTTCGTTACGTTGAAATAAAGATATGAAGTGGAATTATTTAACATTCAAATTTTAGCTTAACAATATAAATCTTAGCCGTCGAATAAATAAAGATAAGTTCACTTTTTCAGTATATATCTTTCTCAATTAATGTGCTATAAAAATAAAAGCATAAAAGATTTTTGTAATGTTTCTAGAATTTTTTTTTCAATACTGTGGGAAACTATAATTCCATATTTATAAATATGTTGGAATGGTGTCTTTAAGAGCACTTTCACTCTATGGCATATTTTGAATATAGTATCACATAAATATACCAAACGTAGCCCTTAGTATTTTTTAGTTCCGTCGTATAAATTGAGATTAGCACTTAATAAATATACTTATAATAGAGAGCGATTTACTTTTTATTGTTGATATCCTGATCCGAAACTGAAATTAAATTTTAAAGATAAAATCATTGTTTTATTATTCGTTGATCATTGTTACATTGTTTTTCTTAATTTTAATTTAACTATTAATGAAATTCAATTTAATTTCCTTATATAAATTTACGTTTATTTATGAAATGTTCATTTATTCAAAATTAGATTTAAAAAAAAGAATTGTGAAACATTCATATATCCAAAATAAGGTTTAAGAATAAATTTATATACATATGCATATTACAAAACAAGTATTTTATATTATTTCCCTACTATTTATAAATATTATTATCTGTTTATTTACAATCTATCTAATTGATAATAAGTAAATTTTATGAGAAATATAATTATATTCTCGATTTTGACAGATAGATTATCTTTATATTATGATTTAGACCTCGATCAACTCCACTTTGCGAATGACAATCCAACTAATGCCATTTGACAAGCATTATGACAGTTTATTAGCCCCGCTGATGACGATGATTGGCAGTCGGACTGGATCCATTGCGATCCAAATGCAGTTCGTCTCGCTAATTGAATGCAATTAAAAAGGAAATTAAAATTTAAATTACAGAGCTGCGGCTAGGCACGTGTCCATCGCTGGACGCCAGTTTTAGAAGATTCCTTCTCCTTCTTCTCTGTCTCCCGACTTTGTCTCTGACTCCGTTTCCGTCTCGGTCTGGCAAAGAGAATCCCTAGATGGCTCGATGACGCCAATCAGCTTATAAGGATGCCAGCGATCATACGTGGAATTCTATTTTAATTTATGGAAACTCTCTAGCCGCCCCAACGTACGCATATTCAGCCCAATTTGGCCAGCAATTGAAATGGAGCTACTTCGATGTTATGATACAGATCGTGATCGATAACTCTAAAGAGTTATCTTGCAGGATCTGCTCATTAAAGTTTGCTGTTCAGCTTATCTATATAACATATCAAGAGTATGTAGAATACGTTCTGCATTCTCGCTCTTTACGGAAGTTTCTCCATAATAGAATCATTAGGCGAAAACCACATCCTAAACCTGACTATAAATTTTGGTTAAATTCAGTAGATAGCGTCTTTGACTTTATATCTGAAGATCCATGCATCTGAATCTAGTATCGATAGTGTTTGAAGGATCTGTTTATTATTGAACCACCAAGAAAGCAAAAATAAATTATTTCCTTGTCAAGAATATATTGTCTTCTAAATTTTTCATGTAATTTATAGAACTTAACCTCATTACCCTAAACTCAAATCCTAAACCTCATTATGAATTTTTCTTAAATTTAGCAGACAGTTTCTTTGACTTCTTATCTAAATATTTGTGGACTTACATCTCATATAAATAGTGTTTTATTAGCGTGTTTATGTAAATTTAGTTTATTAAAATTTACTATTAGTATTCGTATACACCAATATTAACGAATACCACAACAAATTATTTTCTTACCAAGAGTATATTGTTTTCAATAACTTCCATGCAGTTTATCGAAATTATCCTCATTATACTCTAACCATATTCTGAACCTTACTATGAATTTTCCTTAAATTCAGCAGACAGTTTCTTTGACTTCATATCTAAAGATTTGTGGACTTACATCGAATATCGATAGAGTATTTTGTTTTATACAACTTTCATGCTGTTTCCCAAAACTAACCTCATTTAACAAAAACCATATCCTGAACCTCACTATGAATTTCCTTTAAATTCAGCAGACAGTTACCTTAACTTTATATCTGAAGATTCGTTCACCTAAATCACACTTCGATAGAGTTTTATTGACTTCGTTTCCGCTGCCACTGTTGATGATCTAAACTTTGGTATATCAGAGATCTTTTACCTGCCTGCAAGCAAATTTCTGATGAATGAAAACATCTCTTTTGGGCGCGACAATTAACAAGTCTAGGGAACAGCTCAGCTCTCTTGGCTAACAATGATGGTTTCATGTTGATTCCACTTTGATTTCAATCTTGTCTCAGCACGCGCTCTGAATTTCACCTACCGAAAAAAACCAAAAGAGACAAACAAAAAAAGTTTTTCATTCACTTTTCTCGAGATTTCAATTACTCCCGCACCTTTTGTCGACTCCTTCTCTTAATTTCTATCTTAAATTCTGTTTCATTTATGATGCGTCTTTCTCTCTGCGTTTTTTATTTGACTTTTTTTTCTGTTGTTGTTGTTGTTTCTGAGATGCTATCAACTTCCATAGCAAATAGCGCGACGTTGCACGTGCCTCAAATTTTAAAATACTCGCTGTTCATTCAGCTCTTTGGATTTTATGAATGAAACAACGTGAAACTCTTCGTGAAACCTTTAAATACAAGTCTACATATAAATTTCATTAATACAATTTGAAGTTATCAAACAGGAAACTGCGTTCGTCTTCTTCTAACTAACTCGTAGTTGTCCTTCTTCTTCTCCTTCATCTTTTTCCTCTCATCCCCTTTCCTACCCTGACTCTTATTGCTTGTATCTCAGCTATGATTTATTACTGCCAATAAATTGAGTTCCCTGTGTGTATTGCTTGCTTTATTTCACGCTCTAATTTTTTGATAAAAGCTACAGCATTTTTCTGGTAGCAGATGGAAAACTCCCAACACAACTTACAACATATTCCTGCAACACATAACATACAACAAGCATTTGCCACACGCATTATTTCTGCATAATTTTCCAATATTTTATATGACAGCCATAAAAATTGTCAGCACAATTAGAAGCAGGTTGCAAATTATCCAATGCTTCACTTGTTTCCTGATACAGCCTGCTATCGATATATCATAAAGTGGAGTGAATTCTCTTGCTTTGGAATAACGAGAGCAAATAAATTTGAAAAATTTTTGCGAATTTTTTTCGAATTAAGTGAGTTTTTGGTAAAGTCGTATGTGAATTTTATTGAAGTGTATTTTTGTTTTTCTTAATTAAAATTGGCATGTAAGTAATGGCATTAACTCAATAAATTTGTTACTTTAAACTGGTTTTAAAAACTTTGCATTTCTAAGAAACTGGTTTACACAACTAATTCAATTTTTTAATGAACTTGCATTAAAAGTATTTCCTATTTAATGAACATATGTTTTGATGTTTATGCTAATAATATTTTAGTTTAATTTTAATTACTAATAATAGCGAACTTTACTCTTTTTTGAAAGTAGGATTTAATTCCTTTCATTTCTTTACAATGATAATTTTATATACGGGAATTCCATTCAAAATTCATTTCAATTAACTAATTTCCTGGGCTTCAATTTTTTTCCCTAGCCACTGTACTCGATTATCAACACTTTTCTCCTTAGTTGATTTATAATCTTGATTTTCTTCATCATTATTAACAGTTCTCTTTAAAAGTATGCCAAAATAGTTTCATAAGTGTATTACTTTAATTTACCTTCAGTTACTGATAATAGCGAAAACTAAATTCATTTCATCTTCATAAATTAAATTCCCTTTTCAGATTGTATTTAATCTTTATTTACTTCTTCATTTACATCACTTCTAATTCTATATATATTAAAAAAATTTCTAATATTCGGAAAAACAATAACTAGTTTCTGGAAATGTGATATTTTCACACACTAATGTATTCCTAGGATATATTTACCTCCTTCTTCCCTTACTTCTTCCCTTACCCTTTCGGTATTCCTTCTAATGAACTAAGTTATCAATCAGAGTTTATTTAATCATAGTTTCCAAGTTCATTTATAATATGCCGAACTCTATTTTTGCTTGTAGTATTTTACTTTACTTTCAGTTATTTATATTGAAAACTAAATTATTTATTCCTAAGAAGTTTCGATTCCTTTCTTTTCTTTACCCATAGTCTTCTGTTCTTAGGACCTTCCTAGTACTAAACTAAGTTCCCTCTCAGAGCTTATTTAATCTTTGTTTCCCTTTGTTCATTTATAATAGTTGCCCATTAAAATATGCCAAAATATGATTATGTTTATCTTGTTTGGCTGCTAATCAAGTGCACCAAAAAAGGGTTGCCAGAGAGTGAAAGAAGAGAAAGAGAGAGAGAGTGAGAGAGAGAGCGAATCGTGTGCTCGCATATTAACCGGGTCGTAATATCGTTCTCTGGGGAGCATTAAGCGCTCTAATGCTGCTCTCATTTCGAACAAAGGCGAAGCATCATAACTCATCTCGAACAAAGGTCATTTGTTATGTTCCAGCTGAAATCGCCCCAAAAACTCAACTTTGGCCCGTGACGAAAGTGTCGCATATTTGAGACAAGTTCTTAGAGACATGTGTGGAGAACTTTTAAGGAGGGGAATTGGAATCAGGAATAGTTCTGGGGGAGTTAGATACCAATATGCAATCGCCGTTGACAAATGACGTGACCAAGAAATGAAATTCTGTGATTTATCAAAAGTCAAAAATTATAAAAATTTCGCAACGCTTTGCGAAAAGAGATCTGTGAAAATTAATGATTGTCATTTTGGAGT
This sequence comes from Drosophila niveifrons, assembly GCA_035046325.1. NCBI lineage: Eukaryota > Metazoa > Arthropoda > Insecta > Diptera > Drosophilidae > Drosophila > Drosophila niveifrons. Next base: position 12,603,689 of record JAWNOC010000052.1, read on the forward strand.
GAAGAAGGAAAAAAGAGTTTAACATTGGATTTCTCTGTATTTTTTTTTGCTCTGGTTCAATGCACCGTTAGACATGTGTGTGGGCGTTCGAAGTGAGGGGGCGTGACAGCAGCTGTTTCAGCCGCCTTGTTTTTTTTTTGTTGCCTTGGCCTCTGTCCATTCGGACATTCGTATCGATTTTTTACTCAGACGCCGTCGCAAACGTGACAAGCATTGCGAATGCGATTGCAGAGGGCAAGGACAAGGTGAAGGGGATGTAGAGGGGGGAGGGGGTGGTAAAGTGAACCTGTAAATAGACGGCATGTGTTTGGCCAAAAGTGACACTGACTTCAAGTTCAAAGTGTCTGCGAAATTAGTTCATAATTATGGAACTTTGCTCGCATCTCAAGACGTCAGACTGTCTGCACTTTGAGTGCGCTTATTCATACTTGTATTCACACTCACACTCACTCACTAGGGTACTCGCATTCATTCTTAAGTGCGGACATGCTGCGAACATTTATCTTAATTGCCATTCAATTGGGGGGACACCTCCAGCAAGGAGCTTCTGCTTCATCCTCAGCCACGCATTCAATTTGCATACACGCGATGTCGGCATCCAGAAGTTGCCTCCAGCTGCCTCCAAATGTTGCAACTGCCACTGCAACTCCGCTGGTCGTGTGTCTACCAAATTCCACACACTTCGTGGCTGCTGCTGCTGCAATCACCGATGCTCAATGTTTGTGCAACTAATTAACATTTTTAATGGGCAATCCTTGTAGGCATTTGCAACAAACTGCTTCTGCTTCTTGCCTCTTGCCGCCGACAAATGAAGTGCAACAACAGTGTTAATGTCCTCCGCTAAGTGGACCAAAGCATTTGATTTAGAGCGCACTTAACAATCGCTTTACTATCTTTTCTCCATCCAGTAAAGTGACAATTTAAGACCTGTTTCCAGCGGAATTATCTGAAGATTTATGTTAATTAAGTGACATTATTGAGACATTAGCTAAACTTTACTAGCGATTTATGAAGCTGAGTTTCACTCAACATTTTTATTTATGTAATGTGGGAAGTTAATTCTCGAAATTAAAATAAATTTGTCAATTTAATTGTGTGCACATGAGGAAGTATTTCATTGACTTTTAATATACACTTACGAATTTTATCTATCGTTTAGATTACTTAAATAAATTTATGACAATAATTTTCAGATTTTTAATTTACTTTATATTGAAGAGTTAAACTATGTATCTCAAATATAAATTTTCATAACATAATTTTTATGATTATTTTTACAATATTTTAGCTAATTTTGATACAGACAATAACAATATATAATATTTTTATGAATTTTTTGGGGCTAGGATAATTGCAGAATTGTAGAAATTATTTAAAAATTTCATTTCTATGGCAAATCAGGATTTCAATGGTGTTTTAGCTGTTTTAACTAACAATCTGGTATATTTGTACCTCTATATTTCGAGTACTTTATCGATATATCAAATATGGCTTGCGGTATATTTTGATATTTTGCGGTATATTTAGGCCTCTATTGTATATTTCGAAATTAATACTTTATCGATATGCCAATTATGACATTCGGTATATTTTACTATTTTGTGGTATCTTATTTGGTATTTTGAGGAATAATACTCCAATGTTTTGCTTTTATTTAAAATAGGTAACTATGTATGTTTCTCAAAGTAGCTTTTTTAATTGTTTTGATTAGTTTTTATAATTTTATTTATTTTTTACGATTTTTTTGAAACTATTGAATGTACTGGTATTTAATATATATAATATAGTCATTTTTGAGTTCCTAACTTATTATTAAAGAGAAGTCATAATATTTAAACATTAATGGTTTCTTTTAAACAACAGTGCTAATGATTTTTACATAACTTAATATTATATATTATAGTATTATAACATTAAATATATTTTTATAAATCTTCGCAATACTTATTAGACACATAGAACTTTCACATTCACTTTCACCCCGCTTTGATAGATTATTTCCGCGTTATTTTACTCTCATAGCCAAAAAGCAACCGACAATCGACAATCTCATATGTGACACCCCATTGAATGGCCTTTTACTAAATGCAGGCAATTTTTTTTTCTCGTTTTGGGACATAAAAAGCGGCATTAAATTCAATAAAATTGTCAGAGCTGGGCAAAAATGTCATAAGTAAATTATGCACAATAGATTTGGCTGTTGTTTGATTGACACACACGCGTCGCTGTGGCATTCGTTTGATTCGTTTGATTCACAACTAATTCACATGAAATTCGAGGCAAAAATTGAGCATTTTTTTTTTGGTTGTTGGGTTGTGGTGACTGCCACGTGTTGGGGGCGTGTGCTGGTCTATTAGGGATATGTGCGGAAGTTGTCATTGGAATGGGGATGAGAAAAATATAAAGAAGAAAGCGAAACATTTCATTAGTTGATTTTGTAGAGGCTGACATTTAATAATCTTAACTAAATGGCTGGGCATTAAGTTGACAAATGTCTTAATAAGCAAAACTGCAACATTGTCACGCCAAAGAGAAGTTCAACAAATTATATCGTCTGAGTCTGCTTCTACTGGCTGATCCCCCAAGGAACTAGGCCTCAAGGAATGCAAATAGAGTTGTTACTCTTGTCGGATGATAAGACGACGTTCGACCAAGTGTAAGACTATGAATAATAAAAAGGGTTAAATTAGCATTTTCACATTTATTTGAGCGATGACATGCCCAGATACAACTTATAGCGAGACGCCCATATAGCATCAAAAGGGTTATGCCTCAGTCCTCGGAATTTATTAGCGAACCAAAAGCGCGGGGCGCAACGCGTGCGGCGGCAATGATGAGGCGTGTTAGCCCTGGTTTGGGGTGAGCTAAACAGAGAGAGAGAGAGAGAGAGGGGAGAAAAACGAGTTAAGAAATTGCCAAAGCAATTTCCGATGACACACATGAAAGCCCCGACTCTGCACTGAGCACAACCATCAAATCACCAGCAGCCAAGCAGCCGAGCAGGAAGAACAGCCTCGAGACGGAAGCCAAGAACAGCTTAAAGTTCGAGTTGCAGGCGCCAAGGCGTTGGTGTGAACAGATTATTTGATTAGAAAGCATAACTACACAATTGCGAGATGAAAGCAACGCGATGGAAGCTGATAAGCAGAGATTATGCGACAAAGCATGCAGGAAATGAGAGTTATACTTATGAATAAGCGAAAAGGAAGCTCAAAAAGTTTACGACACTCCTCCCATAAAATGCATTAAAGTAAGTAAGTAAGCTAAGAAAAAGAATACGCAATTTTAACAATGGAGACTAGGAAATTGTTTATATTAACCGAAAAGATTGTACTTTTTTTATTGTATTTGTGGTCATAAAACAAAACAAATAAGAAATACCATATTTTGTACCGATTTTGTACCCATTTTGAATGAAAGTAAAACAGTGCGCTACTATTCTTAAAATATACTCATTTAATATACCGCAAAATTTCTAAAATACACGAAAGTATTTAGTATTAATTCAAACTGTACTATACCATAGTACATTGTCAGACAAAGCAAGTATCATTCGTAATAAGTAGGCATTTTTCACTTCCAAAAGTTTTCCTTAAATAACTTCTACAATTTTTATTTTACCACAATAACATTTTCAGGAATCATAAATACTGTAGTTAATATTGTGTGTACCAAAAATCGATACATATCTATATCTATTATGGTCTCTGAGATTTAGGTGTTCACGCAGACGGACAGGCAGACGGACATTGCTATATCGTCATGGCTGTTGACGCTGATCAAGAATATATTTATTTCACCTTAACTTTCTGATTATGATATTTTGAATTAATTTAAAGAGATATAATAAAATCAACGAAATGAGGAAGACATAGCATAGAAAGAGTAATAACTATAATGAGCAGAATTTCGGTTAGTGAAACTAATATCGTTAAAACTAAGCAAAGACTGTGTCAACTAATGAAAAATTCTTCATTGAAACTGCCTATTGAGGTATACAGGAAAAAGTCACAACCTCTAAACTTGATTTGGTCTCTGTTTTTGGGGCTGACATTTATGTTGGTTCGCCTCACTCCTTGCACGCGTTAAACATGCAGAAAAATGTAAAAAATTTGATTTAATTTATCGAGAGATACTTTCGTTGAGATGCAATTCGATTCGTTGTGATTCGATTCAATGCGAGTCGCGAGTTCGCTTCGATGTGATTTGATTCACCTGCAGTTGCCCGCTGACCGATCGCAGCCTGCGCCAACAAACTGAAACAAAAGTTGGATACACGCTTTTAGCGTTCGACAAAAGTAGCGCAAAAAGGCCCAAAAAGACATCGCAGACATTCAAGCAAAAAAACGGGCGCAGAAAACATATTTGAGTGAGTGTTTTTCTTATAGGCCGAGGAAGCGACGCCAACTAAAAAGCATTTTATACCACGAGTACAAGAAATTCCGCGCATATTTTGCAATTTGAAATGTTCCCTGCAAAAAAACACAAAAAAACAAACTTAAAATCAATCAGACAAAAGTAAGCAAAAGCAAAACTGCAACTCGTTCAGAACTGTGACGATTCTCTAATGTGTCTCGATTGCCAAACAGAGCAAAAAGCGAAAGAGAGAACTTTACTTTACTTCAAGCTCATTACGAACCGAAAACTTAACCCTAATAAAGTACAAATGGGACCAATTCCATTTCATTTACGTGGAAATCTCAGCCGAAAATGCAAATGCAAATTACACATGAGGGCCCCAGATAAAAGCACTCTGAGCAATAAAATATGTCATATTTTAACAAAATGTTGCAGCACAATTACAATAAACCCATTCGCCATGCTTCCACACTCCATTCCCATTCCTTTTCCCATTCCCCATTCAGCTTCTCATATGGGACACACACACAAAATATATCCGTGTGCTGGATAAGTAACAAGGACAATAATGTCGACGGTGCGTTGCCTGCAATTAACCGCAAAATTGTGGGGAGAAGGAGTTGTCTGGGAAACAATTTCAAAAGTTACATTATCTATTAGTCCATAAATGTAGATGAACAGATAACGAACACAGGACTTTGCTCTGTAAGTTATTTTAAAGAGGCTTGTGCTCTGAGAGCAGAGTTTAAACAGTGGTAATGGCATTAGGTGGTCAAATATATGCTGGAATTAAAGACAATTATGAATAAAAGGAAAGCTTAGGACAAATAGTAATATATTTTAACGTTGGAGCACATGAGATTGTAAATATTTAGTATTTCATTTAAGTGCAGTCAATAAATCGCTTAAGAATTTTATCAACACGAAGTAAAAACGAACACGATAATAGATATAGCAAAAAGAGAGGGAGCATAAGGCATTTTTTTAGTTTCCATACAAATTTAACGAATATGAGAATAGAAAAGCGAACGAAGCTGCCAGCAAAATGTTAACGATTTAAATGTAAGGCGGAATTATATGAAGCGCTATTTGCTAGAACTACCAACATACTTCTAAGATCGTCAACTAAGAAATATATCAATAAACGAAGCCCAACTGCATTGGCTGCCAGCGAATTGTTTACGAATTCAACGCAAACCAGAATTGCAAAAAGCAATTATTATTATTTACTTATTTATTATTTATTCATTAAATATGGAAGAATGACAATGAAACTTAACTGCAAATTATTTGCCTAGATATATTCAAATATTCGACGAATGTGATGCAAAAAAGAGAGTGAAACATCGTTGTCTCTGCAGCCAGCGAAACGTTTACGAATGCGATGCAAAACAGAATAGCATAAGTAAATTATTTGCCTTGCTATATTCCAACAATTTCTGCTCGTCATCAGTAAAATGTTAACGAATGCGAGGAAAAGAGAATAAAGCTACTATGTCACTGCAGCCAGTGAAACGCTTACGAATGTGACGTAAAGCAGAATCGCCAAAATTCGCTTAACTAAATTTAAACAAACTTTTTAAATGCCTAAAATAGAACAAAGCCCAGCTGTGGCTAATAAAATGTATACAAATAGTACTCAAAGTAGAATAAAGTCGCAGTAAAAGTAATAAAATAATTATTCGCTTAGCTATTTTTAAACACACACGACTAAAACTATTTAATGCTCGCAATTAGTTCTAGTGAAGCGCAGCGTAATGAGTTCCTCCCTAAACTACAGTCCACACAATTGGATTGCTATTTTTGCAAATCAACCCAGTTTTATTGCCCTCATTTGGCTACTATTTATATGTACATATGTGCATTTGTAGGTCGCTAGAGTTTTATTGCTAATGAGAGACACGTCATAAAATGAAGTTGGACCATCGGCAACAAATCTCTCAATTAGTTTATACAAATTAGTTTACCGCCCCCGCTCGGGAATCGTTGAATTGCGTAATTCCCCCGACACATTCAGAGTACATATGACTCTCCCTCTTCGGTGGTATTTTAATTAGTTTCCTTTATGCAAAAATAATTAAATGAAATCGATAAGTAAGAGAAAATGCTGAAACCAATAAAAGAAATGTAACTTTGTTGCAATTACCATAAAAAAGAGATTTGTTTGTGTTTACACAAAATACGAAGATTAATGAGGTTTTTTTTTTTTGTTTGTTGTGTTAGGTGAATAAATGAAAAGTTGGAAAGAGATTTAACAGGTGTCAAAGTTGAATTGGTCGTTGGAGCATTTAATTGCAGCAGTTTCAAACTTTTTTTTTCCAGCTTTCTCCCTCTGCTATAATTAATATGCTAATAAAAAGTCGCGTGACAGCTGAACAAGGATATGCTGACAGGACGAGGATGTCGAATAAAGTGTTTGAATTGGAATTTCGGGAATAATGTTGATGCTGTCGGTAAATCATGATTATCTTTTTATTGCTCACACTTCAAGAGTGGGGGGAAGAGTGAAATGCTCGAGTGTCGGATTATAAAATTCCAGCCGCATTATTTCGCAGTCATAATTCGAAATGAAATTTACCATCGACATAATTAGTGGTCATAAATTAAGCCAAAGGGGAGTGAAAGGCAAATATGTGAATGTGTGTGTTTGTGTGGCCACAAGTGTGAATTATGGCCGCAGTCCTTTATCCACATAACATATCCTTTGCTCCGCTGCTGTCCGCTGCGGCAAATTAAATTAAATTGTCCTTTTTCATTTCGATACACTTTCGAATCCTCTGGAGTCTAGCTGTCCACATGTTGTGCTCTCTTGCTCCCACTCTCCCCACTCCCCCCACTCTCTTCAACTCCTGCTCCATTAGGCCAATAAAGCATTCGTTTCATTGGATTACGTATGCTGATGTCGAGCTGAGGAGCTGAGGAGGGAAGCTGCCGCATCCGGTTACACAAAGATGTACAACCAATTTTTGTGTGTGTGGGGCAGATGAATTGCGCAAATATCGATGTCCAACTAATTTGCCGCAAATCATTTGCACAAATTCATTTTGCAATTTTGTGCCGCAGCACTAAATCATTTTGCAAAAGTTTCAGCATCGACTGATTAACACCCGAACCCGAACCCGAACCTTGAACTCTGTCTGGGTAATTACGATTCCCCCACAGCAGAAATTAAGTACACACACATGTGTGTGTGTATAGATAATCATTTAATCCTTGGGCCAGCATTCACTATTCTTCTTCAGCATTAAGCGTTTCATGTATTATTCATTTGAAAGAAGAAGAAGACTGGTGCGATATCTAGATTTAATAACCGAATGCAGCGAACCTAATGAACATCCTGTCCAGCTTTCACTTCTTCATTTGGCTTAATTCAAGCAGAAGCGATTCCCTGTCGCTGATTGTGATTCTGATTGTGATTGTGATGGATAAACTATCGAGACGAGTCTGACTCTGACTCTGACTCTCAGTTTGCTTGCCATCCATCCCTTCACTTGGGATTTTCCACAATTCAATGATTTTCAATTGAAATTCTTTGCTTTTTTTGGCATTGACATCAGCCACGCCTACGACAAGAACAGTTGCCAAAATCAGTAATTCTCTCTCTTTGAATGATATGTGACAACATTGGCTGCACTTTCAGCTGAATTCCGAATTGACTTTTTGGGGACTTTGTGTGTCTTTGACAACAAAGGATTGATTTGAATGGCAAGTTAAGGAGACTAATATTATATAAGTATATTATGAAGAATTGATTCATAAATGGTAAGTACAGAAGAAGTTTAAAATAAGTTAATCTGTATATGCAGTAGAGCTCAGTAATAGGTATTAGAAAATACAATATACATACTATACATATATATACATACTATTATATACATACTATTAAAATACTAAACTAAGAAGTCATACGTAGTTTGTAATTCACAATCAATTTACACAAAATAAGTTCACAATAACTTAAAATTATCAGAAAATATACTACGAAATATTTTATGTTTTGTTTGTCTACAAAATCTTACGAAGTTTACAATAAATTAATTACAGCAGAAATAAATAATGAATAGTTTGATAATATCAAAAAATACCAAATACTTAATAAATAAATTCTACTGAAATAAATAACTCAATACTATCAGAAAATTATAAATCATATGTACTTGGTACAGAAAATACTTAAAAAAATTTGATGATATTAAAAATTATTACGAAGTATAAGAAAATAATTCACAAATTGTTCGCATAACAAAAGTTGACATTGATTTAACCATTAAATATTACAAGAAAATATTACGAAATACAAAATATTTGGTAGAAATTATAAAGAAGTTTAATAAAATGTCGGTAATATTAAAAGTTATAACGAATTTGAATAGAATTTGACAAAATATGAAATTTTTAATGGATGAAGGCCTTCGCTGCCATTGCTTTAATAATAGTGTAGTATTAATTATAATTTTTAGATAATAATGAAATTTAAAATAAAACTGGTATACAAAAATTTCAAATGACAATTGAATAGGCGTTCAAAAAACGCGAATATTCTTTTTAAATTTTGACTAATAACAGTTCCAACATGAATTATTTATCGACATTCATAGATGCCAAAATTTTCTAGCAAAAAATCAAACGTTTATTGTCTTTAATCTACTTTAAACCCTATTTATAGATATTGTATTTCGCAATCCTTTTAAACTCTTTCATATTTCAAATTAAAAAGATTTCAAGCATTGGGAAATCATAAGGGTATTCACATAAATCTAAAATCTATAGGCAATCAGCTTGTGGTCATAACTGGAGCAAGGGGAGAGGGAAATACTACTTGTATATATGCTTTACTCACATGTGTATTTTATGGTGGCAAGCACCTTTGGGCAGAGTGTTGCATGCCACATGGTCTTGTTAAACAAAACCCGCAATCAGCCCACAAATTTGTTGCATTAGTGTGAAATTAAATTATTGTTTACATGTGCGTAATTATGTTTTTAGAGAGCACCCTTCTTCATGCTCAACATACAACACGATACTGCCACACGTTGCAACCCTTCGCATTGTTGCATGACAATAAAAATGAAAAAAATATAGGCAGACGATTGTGGTGCGTGGCGTGACCAGAGAAAAAGAGAGAGAGAGAGAGAGAGAGAGAGGGGGAGAGAGAGAGGAAGAGGGAGAGAGACACCCCTTTTGAAATTCGATTTTAAAATGTTGCGACAACAATGAAAAAGTGTTGCAAGAGGCACGAGAGAAGGGTTTCAACTGACTTTCACAGCTCGATTAGATGAGGGTCAGACACAGAGAGATTGAGAAGAGGAGAGAGAGGGGAAGAGACATTTGCATATGGTCAGTCAGAGGTCAATTTCGAAATTTAATCGTATTCAATTTCGAGTGGATTTGTTTTTAATCCTTCTAGATTTGCCCGCAAAGAAGAGTCAACAGCAGCGAAAGGAAGTTTACATAAATAACTCGCAAACATGTTGCAGCTTAATTCCGATGTTTACTTTTACCTTAAACCCGAACTTTAAGCTGTCCTTTATCTCTGAGACTTCACTTTTAGAGTTGTTCAACCCCTCGGCGGCATTTGAAATCGGATTTATTCTTTTTAAAAGTGCCACAGGGATCGATTATTACCGTTCAAAATCGTATAAAACGTGACCGTGCCCACGATGCCCTCGAGAGAGAGAGAAAGAGTGAGAGACAGAGAAGGCAATAAAATATTTTTGCAAATCTGTCAATACAAATGCAAACCATTTGAGCCTTCCGCTTTAAGACTTTTCCAGTCTATTCTTTGTACTACAATAAACTCCCCAATCGATTGTCGATGCGATTTTTATCGCTTCACATTTTAACAAAAGAATTCCGATTGTGCTCAACAAATGCCAAAGGTGAATGTGCTTTTGTATCTTAAAAGCTAAAGTACATTTTAATGAACAAGAATTATGAATTATATTGCACTTTTTAAAGCTGGAATTATATATGAAGTGTTCAAAATACAAAGTGGAAATATGAGGTATTTTAAATAAAGTGAACAGACAGTAAATTTCAAAACATTTTCAATAATTTATAGCTTAAATTAAACTTAAGATTTAAAGAATCGAAAAAAGTCAAAGAAAACTTCATACAGGATGTATCCTAAATATATTTCAATAGTGACTTTAATCGCTTCTCAATTTAATAAAAGAATTCTTATAATACTTTATACATGAAATTAATATGATATTGTGTGAAAAATTAATATTAAGGTTATTTTAAAATAAATATATATATAATTTTTATTGCAATTCTTAAAGTCGAAATTATTTGCGAAATATTTCAAAAATACAAAATAAAGTGTAAGGAATATATTGTACAATTCTGAATATTTTGAAGAATTTATAGTTTAAATAACTAGGAATATAGAACAGAGGGAAAAAGTGAAGAGTAAAATTTAATAGCATACATTGTAAACATATTTTAGTTTTTTGGTTCTACAGAAAATTCATTAAAATACCAAACCAAACACAATCAATCAGAAATTAAAACCAAGCATGAATTTACATCTAATCTTCTCTTCCGATAATGTAACAATTTTTTGTGAAATATTTATATTAAGAAATTTTGTGAAATATTTATATTAAGAAATAAACTATAAGGAATACGGAGTGCCACCAGAATATTTTTCATAATTTATAGTTTAAATAACTTAGGATTGAAAAGCATAGAAAAAGGCTGAGTAAAACTTGATAGCATACATTCTTAACATAAATTTTGACTTTCTGCTTTTATATAAAATGAAATCAAGTATTCCACACAATCAACAATAATATATGTATCTGAGAACTTAATGCGCAGCATAAATTTAGTTTTAATCTCTAAGCAAGTCCAGCGATGATGTCAACACTTCTGCTAGCAACAAAATAAATATAAATTCCAGTTGAACTTTCATTACAAATATTTGCAGAAAACTAAGCCAAGAGAAGCAAAATGCTCTAATGAGGTAATTTATATGAAAATCATGGATTAATATCAGACGCTGACTTTAAGGGTGACCATTAAACTGTCGCCAAAGAACTCAGTCAAGTTGAGAAGCGTGCTTGACCCCTCTTTGAGTGTGGCTCACAAGGGTCACATTCAATTGAAATAGTATATTGACTATAGTTGAAATTAGCGCATATCTTAAGCCAAGATATTGTGCCTTTAACATCTGGGAAAAGAAAGAGAGAATAAAGCCAGTTTGTAATTAACATGCTACAGTTCTGGTTGAAAAGATATTTTGCCACAAAGTTCATGGAGCGAGCAACTTTCAGGTCGAATGAGCAGCGGCGCAACATTGTTGCCACACTTAAATTTGCATAATCAAAATCAAAAACATCACTTCCATTCCGATTGCGCCGTGTTCACAGAGTCCTGTCTCACTTCCTGCCAGCCTGCCAGCCTTGTAGCGTGTCCTGTCAATATGCCCAACACACTTAGCCACTTGGAAGCCGCAGTTGGCTTTTAAAATTATGCAAATTCAATTTGGCGACACTTTTCCAACCCCCGCAGCCATAAATTCGAGTAACTGTATTAATATAATTGGTGGGTGCGCCCTCAGGGGGGAGGTGGAGAGGCAGTAGAAGGCAGCTCTTAAAATTAGATTTACTTCCATTCAAAAGAAGAGAAGTACCCGTTGTTCTCCATCCCCCGAAACTTGATTTTCTTAGCAAGTGAAGCTCAACTTTAAGTCGAAGTTGAACTTTTGAGATATTCCCCATTTAACATTTGAACCGTCATAATTTAAACTTATATCTTATCTACTCTACTTGGCCATATTTCTGCTTATCCTCGAGCATTATTCATGTTCAGTATTTCGGACTTGCAAATCGTTTTATTATTCAGCCCAATTGCAGAGAGAGAGAGAGAGAGAGTGGGAGTGGACTCCTCTATCCCTATAAATAATTAATTTAGATGCTTGTTTTGTCTTTGCTTCGGCTTATTTATGGACTCCAGCTCCACTTGTGGGACCAAAGCTTAACTGTTGCTTCCGCATCCGCAGTGAGCAAGCGAAAGAGATTTGTGGTCACCAAAAGTCATGATTCACTCAGCTAGCGCCATTTAGATATGAGATTAGATTTTATTGCTCTGCCCCACTATGGAGTTCTATACAGAAGGAGGAGAGAGCTTGTAAACCAGTTGCTTATATTGATGTGATTGTGGTCCAGGTATAAGCTATAGATACAGATATTGTATCTACGAAAAATTATTGTGTACTTCAGGCAGCAAATTTTATGTTTTATCGACGAAATTATTTTATAATTTTAAAAATACCAAATCAAATTTTAAAAGGTTGAATGTAGAGTAGTAAACAAAGACAATTTATGAAAGTAGTATAAAAATCAAAGGCTCAACAAAATCATGTAAGATGATAGCTAATAATCAGAGTTTTGACTGCGCTCAATATCCAAAGATTCTTTCAATATATCTTTAAATACTGCACAATACTATAGAGTTAGAAATGAACGAATTCATCCACTTCTCAAGTAAAGAAGAAGACTAGACTTCCATTACTCTTCAGTTATTGATAGATCTATTTATTGTAATCGCATTGTAAAAATAGATTTGCATATCTTTCTTTGCATAAATATCTAAATAAATTTGAATGATTACAGACACATTGTATCTTTATATCCTGAATAATCTTATAGAGTTCCCAGATACTCTCAGCATTTATGCAGATCTTTACGACATACGTAGATTGCGAATATTAAAAAGAATTTTATAAATTTTATATTAAAGTTTGATAATTCAGTAAGCAAGAATATACATGGATAATCTCTTTAATTGTTAATAGAAAAATGTATCTTATTTTTGGTGCAGAGTTTTCGTACTTTTATTTTCAACGAACAGAATGTACTATTAAAATAGAAATGTAAGTAAGCTGTATCCATTATATTTTAGTGTCTTATGAATAATTATTTATAGGTAGCTTACAGCTTACATAGATTGGCTGCATTTGTGTATCTTATATATGAATGAAATCTTTTGATTAATATCTAAATATATTAAACCACTTTATTCCTATTCTAATATAATGTATAATTTTAATAGATACAATATATGTCATTTGTATCGATTATATTGTGATCTTATGAATAAATATCTTATAAAATATGCTTTAATATATTTTAATTCTATATTATTGTTCTAAAAGAATGTTTTATTATTATTACAATATATTATTGTATGTTATATGTATACACATATCTTAACATAATACACTTCGAGTCTCCACAGAATCATTTGAATACTTTTTAAGCAGTTCTTTAAAGAGCTAAGAACTCAAGTGCCTCTAACTTTTCCTGCCTTTTGATCCGCCAAGATGTTTCTTAAAGTCCTGCCATGTAAGCTTGCTTTTCTGGCAGCTTCTCACATGAATTGGCATTGGCATTCCATTGATGTGCGTCGGATAATGCGTTTATGGGATCTTGCAGCCGTTAACTGTCCATAAAAATGCACATTATTGTAATGTTGCATTGTCGCCTCGATGGCACTTTGAGCCTGGCAAACGACAGGACGTCCATTTCGGCTACTAACTTCACTCTCTCTCTCTCTCCATTCACAAATACTTAGCACTAATCTTTCGCTGTTGTTGGCTGTTTGCCTGGACAATACGTAAGATGTCCTGCTGCTGCTGCTGCTGCTGCTGGTGGCAGGACTGTTAAATGTTTGACACTGGATTAACGTGTGGCACGATTTCTATCATCGAATGGCATTCGATTGGAATGCCTTTTGGCAGCGAGTGAACTGCAAAGTGCGCCTCAAGGTATGCAATGGAAATTGCCATTGGCAATTGCGAGTCCTGCGAGTCCTGTGACTTTAACTGACCTCCGCTCCACCCTTAATTGAGTGCCATCCAAAAAAGAAAATAAGTATGTGTATAAAACCATTGCAAATCTCGTTAGCCAGCTTTGCGCCCCTCATTTAAAGAAGAAGAAGTTCATAAAGAGAGGCCGCAAATGTCAGCAATAAAAAGATAATCATGATTTACAGCCAGACTCAATATGTACAGCATGGAATGTCAGTCAGTCAAACATGCCAAGCACTTTATTGCACAACATTCCACAGCCTGCAAAGGGGAGTGGGTGGGTGAGAGAGAGAGGAGGAGGGAGGCAAAGACTGGCTGTCAAAAGTTCTTGTTCGGCTGTCATGAGATATTTTATTAGCATATTAATTATAGCCAGGTCCTGACACGCCCAATTAAATGCCACAGCGAGGCATTTAAACTTTGACACCTGACAACAGCCACAGCAAGTGAAGAAGAGAGAGAGAGAGCGAGTGTGTGGGAGTGAGCTAGCATTCGATGCTCCATTAATCTTGCTTCGAGTTCGCTGCAAATAAATCGCTTTTTTATGTTAATTGAACTGCGCCTTGTTGTTTGCTTTGTTATTGTTTTCGACAGTTTCGACAAGCACAAATACAACAACGCAAAACAGCAGAAAATAAAAGAAAAGAGCAAAGAGCTAATTTGCCATTTGCAAACGTTTAACTTTTGATTGCATTTAAGGCTGCAATAAAGACTTCAAAGTTCTATTAGAAGTGATGGACTTTTTAAAGTACTGTGATGCTGAAAAATTAGCTACGTGAGCTAAGCTTTAAACATATTTGAAGGTAGATAAAGTTGCATAAAAATATATATATGTATGTCTAAATATTGATATTGGGTATTGAAGAAGGTTATCTATGGCAATACAATCACTTTAACCTTACAAATTTCAAGGTAAAAGGATCTAAAAAAAATATACATTTCTAAGTATTGATAAAACGTATTGAAGTAAGTTATCAATGGTAAATTCAAGCAAGCTGCAACACTCTAACTTTAAAGGTCTTAATCTTATGTGCCTATTTAAGCATGCATTTCAGTCTTGTTTTTCTGTTAAGTTAATTTACTATGTTTCTTCAAATTTAAACCTATTTCATTATTGAAGAACAAATGTCAAAGGAAACCGTCAAGAAAGTCAAATGTTACAGCTTAAACTATTTGACCAAAGCACATTTTTTAACACTTTTAAACTGAATTGTAATTTTTTTCGATAAATAATTTTGTATAGTAAGATTGAAGTATTTTCAACACTTAATACAAATATTATTTTCTTTTACTTATCTTCTTGAGATTTTGAATTTTCATTCTAGCATAAAGCCCAATTTTGAGGGTATAAGTATCAACTTCTCTTCAGGTTCTTTAGTACTTTTTTTTTTTAATTTCTGGTTAAAATATATGCCTCGATCTGAACTTATTTAATAACTATTTATATTTACAGTAGAATAGAGTTTTATATTCCATTCATTTAAGCTTATTTAACGCGGCTACATTAGAGCAAAAATCCAAGTGAAGTCAGCTTAATAGGATTTGTCAGTGCACTGCGAAGACGAAAGGACTTCTTCAATGTCCTGCTGAGGAGAGAGGGTTGCTCAGCTTGCCTCCCGATCGACCTTGATTAACGCCAGACAAATATTATCTTGCACACATGAAGCACCCAAAAAAAAAAAAAACTGAACTGCAACTAAACTGAAACGGAACTTAACTCAACTGAACTGAAACTGAGTATTTTGCTGTGTGAGTTTTATTTATTGGATTTCGTTCAATTGCAAAAGGAATTTGGCAACGAGGTCCCAGGACGATTGCAAGGAATGTCCATCAAAAGGCGAGAGCAGGAAGGCAGGGAGGTGAAAGAGACTCCTTGGTTGGCCAAGCAGGCGCATAAATTATCCTTTTCTTTACTTTTTTTTCGTTTGGTTTTCTCTTGCAGCTTTGGCAAGTGTGAAAATGTGAAAATGTGCTCAGACAAGTGCAAAATAATGATATGCAATCCAATTTACTTGGACCCGGACATGAACTTGGACACTTCACAGCGGAAGTTGCACATTCATCACTTTTGTGATGGACTCCATCCAGCCAGGATATGGAATGATGTCCCTTTTTATACCGGCTCCCTCTAGGGTAGAAGGGTATTATAAATAAGTGTCTTCAAATGATGTATGTAAGGCAGAAGTCTGCATCTCCGATCCTATAAAGTATATATTTTATTCGGTATATTTTTGTATTGTTTCAGTATATTGTTTTGGTATATTTTAGTATTTTTGGTATATTGTTTTGATATATTTTATGGTCTTCTTCGGCCCTATGAAGTATATATGTATATTCGTCGGTATATTTTTTGGTATATTATGTGGGTATATTTTTATTGACATCTCCGCCCCTATGAAGTATACATATTCTTTGGTATTTTTTTGTTTGGTGTATTATATTTTTATTGGCATCTCCCGCCCTATAAAGTATACATATTCTTCTGTATATTTTAGTATTTTTTGGTATACTATTTTGGTATACGTTTAATGACATCTCTGATCCTATACAGTATATACATATATACTTTGGTATATTTTAGTATTTTGTTAGTATATTATTTTGATATATTTTTATTGAAAATGGGTAGCTGGCATCTCACAGTCAAGCACACTCCATTAGGTATATTTTCGATATTATATTTTGGTATATTTTATTTGATTGAAAATGGGTAACGAACATACTCGATTAGTATTATTCGTTACATTATGTTTGTATATTTTGTATGGAAAATGTGTAGCAGGTATCCGATTGTTATAATTTCAGTATTATATTTAGGTATATTTCATTTTATTGCAAATGTATAACGAACATACTCGATTAGTATTTTTACTTACATTATTTTTGGTATATTTTCATTAAAAATGTATATCGGGTATCCCACAGTCGAGCCCACTCGATTGTAGCTTTCTTACTTGATTTTTTTGTGTGTCTCGTTTGGGGCCAAGTGTCAATTTGCAAAGCATTAACTTGAGTTGAACGCGCTTTTTATTTGCCACGACAGGACATGGCTGCCTCAAAGGATATGCGTCTGTGTGTGTGTAGTTGTATATTTATATATGTATGTGTGTGTGTAGTGCTTGTTTGTGTGGAAACTTGTGCTGTAAATGTTTTCAAGCCACTCTGCGGGAATGGGTTAATTACAGACATCGTTATCTGTCCCATATGAGAACAAGCGAGTCCTGAATCCTGAGTCCTGAATCCTTTGCCATGGCGAATGCGTTTATTGTAATTGTGCGCTGCAACATTTGGCTAAAATATGACATATTTTATGGCTCACTGTTGTGGCTTATCTGCATGTTCATAAGTGTTGTTCTTGGCGCCTTCAAAATTTGCATAATGAAATAGAATTGCTCCCATTTGTACTTTATTGGGGTAAAGTTTCATTTCGTTATTATCACAGATAATGTGTGGCATGTTCTATTAAAGATTTCCCTTAACTTTTCTTAATTTCAATTCTGATTATTTTCACTCATTTCCTCACGTTGTAACGAATTCTAATTGAGTTTTTTTTTTCGACTTTTCTACTTTAATTTATCGCATTCACAATTTCATTTCGTTGCATTTGTTCTGAAATGAAAAACATTTTTCACTCCATAAAATGCATCGTAAAATCATGCACCTGTGAGTTACAGTACACAACAACAAAAAAAAAATGTAAACCAACAAAAAAATTAGAGGAAAATCCCCCAAAAAAAAAGTGCGACACAAAAGGAACAAAAAAAAAACTTTGTCCAGCCCCCTTTAGGGAAAATTTGCATAGGAAAATCGTAAAAATTTTCGTTCTCTCGTTTTTTATGTGCAATTTCAGGCGTGACGAAGCGAAGAAAACTCCACGCAACAACGAAGGAGTTAAGTGAGAGATGAGAACAACTTTTTACAGAGAAGAGTGCCACAAATGCAAAGCCTGCTCGCAATTACAGGACGAAATTAGTTAATCCTGCAATGCGCGAAACGTGCTGAAATTTGTGTACGACACACTTAAGAAGTTGCTGGAAATTCTTTTTGGGTGGGGGAAGTTGTGAGGCGATCGTAAATTTATTAAAATTAAACTTCAAAAGCAATAATAAAGCAAATAATGAGGTGATGGCAAAAACGTTAAAGGAAATTATGGAATTTCTTGAATTTTAATAAAGAATAAGTCTTTCTTTCCTTAGAAATATTTTATTTTGTAATTAAAGTCTTTGTTGCTTTAGATATTCTCTTTACTTTTAGCATTGCTGCAAATGTAAATTGTTCAATGATATCTAAGCACTATTTTAAGTGCAAATTGTTACGTGACTTGGAAGTTTTAAATACATAAATACAAAGCATGAAAAAATACGGTATTCTAACTTAATATTCTTGTATCTTTTTAGAGCATCTTAGATACAATTTCCAACAAAAGACGAACAAAAATAAAAAATTTCATTGTATTAACTAAATATGTTCTTAGGTTGTTTCTATACTTTTTGCCGCTTTGATATTTGCATATCATAAAAATAATATTAAATTTTTATATTATTTAGTTATTTAATATTAAAATTTGTAATCAGTTTAAGATAATTTTCCTTTTGTTTTCTATTGTTTCGATCTTTAAAACATTTTTAATAAAGTTTCTTAAATTTTCTGAATTTTGTATATATTTTTGCATTCCATTCAAGATTCTGATGACTAGCAACAATCTGACATATATAAAAAATGCATATTAGTATTCGCTTAGAACACATTTAATGTACAGCAGTTTTAAATTTTTCTAAATCCAGTTCATTATCAAAAATACAATATTACTTCTAGAATCTATGATTTTTCATATATCTTATAAAAAATTCGTAAGTAAAAATTCTCAATATTAAAATAATATATATTATATATTATAATAATATGTTATTACTTTGCTATCTCAATTCCATTGTCAATAGAACAGTCTCTGATATTTATGTTACTATTAATCAAGTTGACCTTTAAATGGAGTTAAGGCTTATATTATTTCAGTTCAATCAGTTTCTCTCAACCTTTTTTGTTAGTTTCTTAGAAAAAATTTAATGGTCAGCAGTCTAGAATATTTCAATGTATATCAAAATTTTAGTCAAAAGTTCAATATTTATTTTCTACATCTATACTTATATTTATTAACATTTACATAGCTAGTTTTAATAAAATTTTATGAAAATTTCCCCAGTTTTTTTTTTAAATGTGACCTATAATACGAACATTTAATGTTAAGCCTGAATTTCTATCCATTCCTTGAGTTTCCCTTGAATTTAATGCTGTTTAATGCAGCAATTGAGCATCGTGTGTGGCGAAGGAAAGAATTTCAGTTTTCCTATGGGAAATATTCAATGGTCAGCAGTCTCGAATTGCAGTCGAAGCTTGAGAAGCCTGAGCTGAAGTTGGGTTGGAGAACTCCAAAGACACTCAGGATTGCATAAGCTATTGTGGCAGCCGCAATGTTGACACTCTGTGGGGTCACAGCTAAACCAACAGCAATAGGAAAAGCTAAAACGATGACCAACTGTCAGGTTTAATAGAGGCGGACACTTTGATGGGCCGCAGTTGAATGTTTGTTGAATGTTGCACGTCTGTTGTTGTTTCGGGGGTCGTGTGGTTGGTCATCGATTTGAACGCGGACTCGAATACTCGTCGAATACTCGTCGAATACTCGTCGAATACCCACGGGAGCAGTTTCTAATGAAGGACAACATGTGAGCGAGCGATGTCGAGGATTCGCTCAGTGTTGCTCATTTGCTGCAAATTTTTGACGCTTTATGAGGTCCCTTTAGTGCTGAGTGTGCGCAAAAATGTAATTGAATGAATGAAAATGAGCAAAGGCAGAAAGAGAGGGGGAAATGGGGGAGGAGTGTGAGAGGGCAAGAAACTGTTTTTAAGGTCAACATCGGGGCCGTGACTTCTTCTGCCTGAAGCAGTCGTAAAATGTTTGTCTTCCATTAGGACAAACACATGATGACGCATTGCCACAACAGCAACAACACGATGATGAACAAGTTGCAACAACAACAACAGCAGCAGCTTCTGCCTCACAAAATACTTCAATGGGAACATCATAATTTTTTTTGTGAAAAACAACCTCTGACAGAGTTATGAGCATATATGTTTAAATATTTTTTGTTTTGGGTTTTTATTTTGTTTTATTTTTATTACTTCTGCCAGTCGAATCAATTCGCGTGACTCGCGTTGCTGGCGTTGTCTTCTGTCATGATTTCAGTCACGAATGCAAATGAACATGGGACAAATCCAACTTCAACTTCAACTCCGACTTCAAGTCCAAGTCCAGAGCTCATGTTACGGGCATCAAACGATATTTCGCTGCTTCCTCTTCTTCTTAGGTCGCAGTC
The DNA here is from genome assembly GCA_035046325.1 of Drosophila niveifrons. Classification (NCBI taxonomy): domain Eukaryota; kingdom Metazoa; phylum Arthropoda; class Insecta; order Diptera; family Drosophilidae; genus Drosophila; species Drosophila niveifrons. The sequence continues at coordinate 12,624,239 of JAWNOC010000052.1, forward strand.
AGGTTTTCGCGACAACTTCTTCTTCTTCTTTATGTGCCACACAATCCCAAAAAAAAGTTCCCTTCGGTATCATGACTCGACTCCTTCCCCAAACTCTTGAGCTGCCTTTTTGAAGTTTCATCTGCTCAAAAAGTTGAAAGTTTACCGCACTGCAAATGCTAATTAGTAGTTGCCATACTCAAGGTGTGTGTTGCAAGTGGCGAGTGGCAAGTGGCAAGCATAGCTGCCTCTTGACTGGCACGTAGAGTTCACAAGCTGACACCTTGGGCGGCAACAACGAACCTCACTCATCAGTCACCAAACTCAATTTGAGTTTTGTAATTAAACAACCATCTGAAGTGTTGAGAAATATTTAATAATTAAAGCTTGATAAGCTTAATGATAATTGATTAATGATATGCTTAAAATACATTAAAATTTGAATACAATTTATGAATAGTTAAATTTTATGGTTCATTAAGTATGAACGAAAACACTGAAAGAAGAATTTGATATTAAAGTGGTGTTTTATTTAAAAGAGTATTTTTAAGATGAACGTTTTAGATTTTACAAACTGCTTATTTTAGTGTGAAAATTAACAGTTTGTGTTGAAACAATAGTTCTCCTTTTTCAAATGACATTAGTCAATTATTGGAAGTTAAAGTAAAATAATATTTTTTTTATTAAAAACTATTCAAACTAAGTTAGGTATATTTAGATAATTATTGAGCATTCTTAATGTATATTAATACATAATTGATGATTAATTTTTATGGCTTTCTTAGAAAAAAAACAAAAAAGTTAAGTTTTCTGTTAAAAAAAATGACTAGAATATGTTAAATTAAATTTTTTTGATTGTGCCTATTCAAAATACAAGGCGGAATAAACTTGAGGAATATATTGATATGATTCCATTTGACTTTATCTGGAAATAACTCTAGTTCATCAAGGCTAATAAATCTTGATGGACAACTAAACATTTTTTTGCAAAAAAATTTAAATTTTCAAAAATGTTGAAACACATAAAATGACATTAAATACAATTAGTCATTAACATGATAGCCAGTGTTTATTTTAATTAAACCTTTTTATACAAAAGTTAAAATTTTGTAATTTCAGATTTTAAGAATCTATTATTTTTATCCTACGAATATTTGTAATATAAAATATGCACATCTTAAAGCAACTTCTTTGCATCTTTAAGTTAAATTTTCTTCTTCATGTCGCCCAAAAAAAATTCTTATCATTGCATTTCATTTACTTTCGCCCTGACATTAGCCTCGCATTTGCTTTGACAGCTTTTTCTTACCTTTTGCGTATCGAAGTATTTACGGGTCAGGGGTCAGGGGTTAGGGGACAGAGGAGAGGGTGATACTAAGGGTTTGCCATCTTACGAGCTGCCAATAAAATTGGAATTCGATTCGATGTGTATTTTTTTCTTCTTCGTGTATTTTGCTGTTGTTGCTTGCTTGGGTCGTTCGATTTGGCCGGATAGAGAAAAAAAAAGGTCTTGCCATTAAATGTAACTGCACTGTAATTTGCATAATTTTCTATTCATTACATAATTCTGTCAATTTTCAATACATTATAATTTGTTAAAAGAAAGAGCCAACCCTCCAAGAGAGAGAGCGAATATGTAAAATAGCCTAAAGAAAAGCCAGAGCAGAAAAAATAAAAATGCGAGCAAATTATTATAGAAGAAAGAAGAGAGAGAGGAAAGAAAGAAGAGGGAGAAAAGTTGTTGTTATTTGTAATTTGTTTTCGGTTTAAAAAGATTATTTTATGGTGAAAACAACCCGAGGCCAAGTTGTTCAATTTTTTATGCGCAATATGTCTCAAAAAAAACGAGAAGAGCGAGAAGGAAGAGGGAGAGAAAGTAAAGAGATAGAGAAATTAACACATGCACTGAGTAAGGATGAGTCTAAGAAAGAGAAAGAGAGAGAGGGAGAGGAAGATAGTAACATTTCTGGCCAATCTGATAACTGAAATCTCAAATCACGTTTCCATTATAAATGCAAATCAAGTGTCAATATTTTCCTCTTTCTCTCTCTCTCTCTCTTTGCTCTCCGCTCATTTGAATACATTTCGCACAAGGATTTTCATTTGGAAAATTCGCAATTTCTGGTATTTTTTCCTTTTCATCGTTTTCTTTTTTTCGTTTGGCAAATAGAAAAACCGGAAAAATCAGCAAAGCAAACAAAATACGAGTGGCAAATCAATTGGAATCCCAAATGTCAACTCAGTGTGTGTTTGGATCAGGCATACAAATGAGTGGCAGCTTTTCCTCCCCCTCCCCCTTCCCCATCTCCACTCCCCCCTCCACCATCAACGAAACTGGACAGTGTGGAAATCATGGCCGGAAATGATGAAATGCTTGAGTTCATTAAAGCATCGTGCAGGTTTATCGTCAACTGGGGAGCAATAGCTACAACATTTTGCGCATTTTCCACATTTTCCGCATTTTCCACTGCTCACTTATCGCTTTTCATATTCAAATTTCCTCTGCTCCTCGGTGTAATTAATCATTCTCGCTGAGGGGAACAAATGTCTCTCGAGATAATGTCAACATAAATTGTTTCGGCAATTTCTAACAATTTTCCTCGCATTATTTATGCACTTTTCTCTTTTCCGAGCTGCTTTAAAGCTACCCGCAAAAAATTAGCCCAGCTCTCTGGTAGCTTCAATTTTGCTGTGTGTTAGTTTTTGGCCGCGGGCCAGTGTGACCAGCCGCTGCTAAACAAATATGTCCTTCCCCAGCCCAACTATCCGCAAGTGGTCAGGGCCAATTCTGAATGCGGCATTTAATGAGCCTGTCAGCAGTCAGTTTATTCACTCGACTGAACAACCTCAGCTATAGGATTGGGGTTGGAGTTGTAGTGGACTGAATTTTTGGGGTTACGGAGTGTAACATGGGCGTGCATGTCCTTGCCAACCCCTTTTTCGTCCTGTGGTCAGCGTAATCACAAAGTTTAATGAATGGATTAGAACAGGACTTTGGCAATTGGACGGGTTTCTCTTGTCCTCACATCCTGCGAGGGTTGCGTTTTTGCCTGGCTATGATTGCTGGCTTGTTCCGAATGTATTTTTGTTTTATTCTGTAGGCATTTATTTATGTATGTGTCGCCTTATTTATAAAAGCATTTATTTATTTATGCAACTATTAATTTGTTCAATTTTCTATTCTTAATTTAAGCATTCTGTCTCTGTATATTTAAACCTATATGGTATTTTTGGTATGTACATCGATATACCAAACACGGAATTTGGTATACTTAAGGTATTTTTCGTACAATACCTAATACCTCATCAATATACCAAATATGGTCATCGGTATATGTTGAGTATTCTATTTTTAATAATACATCGATATACCAAATATGGCTGTCGGTATATTTTTAAGTATTTTTCGTATGTATACTACTATATAGACTATATCGACATACCAAGTCTATAAAAATTTGGTATATTTTTCGCATATAATACTACATCGATATATCAAGAATGGCCTTTGGTATACATATGTATTTTTTTAAAAAATATATTTTAAGAGTAACACCGCACGTGTTGCATTTATTATAATATAAGTAGCGGGTATCTCACATTCAAGCTCACCCGACTAAAGCTTTCTTTATTGTTTTTATTTATTATGAATATCATTTTTATTATATATTTTAGTATTACTTCTGCTTTTATTTTTATATCAAGCTTTACTCTCGGGTTTTATCAGCCGTTGATTCTTGCGACAGATTCTTCATATTTATAAGTTAATGAATTGAAAATCTTTTCTGCTACTTACAGTCCTTCTTTTATTTGGCTGTGTTTTTTATAAGTGTAAGTAATTATTTTTTAATTTTTCCAGTTATTGTCGTTTATGTTAGTTATACTTCTGCATTTATTTGTATATCAAACTTTACTCTTTGGCTTTAACAGCAGTTAATTCTTCAAGTTTCTTAACTGTAATCAATTTTTAAAAGCTTTGTCTGTTATTTTATTATACTTTTTGAATTAATTGGAATATCTACCTTGACTCTCTGCCAATTCGTTGCTGCCCTTAAACTTCCCCCTTTAATTCCTTGTTCTTACATTAATGAATACAAGTCAATAATGCGTTCATTTTGTAAGCATTCACATTTGACCTTTTGTTCCCATTCTTCGCTGTTTTTCTCGCCTCTCTCTCTCTCCTGCCTCTTCTTGTCGTTTCCTATTTTTTTAAACATTATGTAAATTTAATTTTGAGACACTTCCTTTTTGACACGCGAACATTTCCCTCTGCTCGCCTTCCCTTGGGGTGCCACGCCCTCTTTTTTTGTATGTTGTTGTTGGCAGTGAACGTATGATTATTATTAGTGTTGTTGCTGCTCGCTTCGAAGTCGAATCAACTGAACCCGCGGGCAAAAAACAGCAGCACAGAAATTAAGCATCCATTCAATGGGGTTGCTTTGGCCCTCAAGAACTGAGTTAGCTCTGAGTTTAGCCTTTTATTGGTCTGAAAACTGTCAACTGCTTGACTTTATGATTAATGATCTCGAGTCATGTGAGGTGTCCAGAGATTGCAAGTTCTTCTTCTTACGCCCTGCAAAAGGAAATTACTTTATCCTTAGACAGAAAAAAAATGTCAGCAATTTCTTTTTTATTACAATTTTAAGCCGGATTATATGTGTCAGACAAGACCTACTTCTTAAAAATAAGTTATAAATCCTTAAAATAACAAAAATCTTAAAACAAAAGTTTATTTGAGCTAAATTAAAGCATAGAAGTTCCAATTATCACTTATATAGTTTGATTAATTAGTATTATATATCAAAAAGCTACACTTATATTATAGCATTGCAAATACACAAGACTCCTTTAATCATAAATAAAAAAAAAACATCAAAATTTAAACACATTCCACGCTTTCTTTAATTAAACAATACAAACGACAATAAATTTAACGCACAAAAGCAAACATAACATGCACTTAACAGTGGTTCGTGTCTTGGCTACAGCGACAACGAGTGACATAAACAGCAATACACAGCGCACTGCTTTAGAGCAGTGCAAACAGCTCAATGAGGGTGACAAACTCCATGCGCTAGAAAGAGCGCACTATACACAACAGCAATGAGGGGAAATTGTTATGTACAACGAAACACGCTGATTGGTTGCAGCAAAATCAACTTATATACGCAAGTGAACGTCAACTTGGGGCTGCAGCACACACACATACACACACACACTCTCGCACGCGCATGGTATCCACTTAAATGTGGTTGAGTTGTCGCTGGGAACGCGTCTCATTTCGCACAAATCCATCATCGTCAGCAGACGTCGCTGGTTTACATACGATTTGTAGATTGTGACAAGTCGATAAGCAAGCAAGGACAACTCGATTAATAACTAACGCAAAATAAAAAGAAAATCTTTCGAATTCTACAGCGAATAAAAAATAGGAAAAGCACTTGAAAAAAAAAGTGGGAGCAACCCTTGCAACCGCAAAGAACACAGAACTAAGCAGTAAAAATAAGGAGGGTTGGGACTTGTTTTCGTTCATAGATTATTTATGAACTATGGATGGATTCCCGTAATGCATTTGCCGCAAATTGCCGGGCGTGAATAATGCGTATTACCAATTATTGGATTACCTTCTTGGTTTGTTTGTCGGTTCAAGGCAAAAACAGAGAGAAATCTTTGCAATTCGTGTGTCGCATTTTTGGTTTTATTTATTTACGAGAGTTCTCTTGGTTTCATCGATCTTGATATGTCCGCTGTCCCTTGTGCTGCGTCGCACTGGAGCATGATAGCACAGCTTGGGTCCTTCGGCAATCTCGATTTGCGTTGCATTCATGCTATTCCTGGGCGATTCGTGCGAGTAACGAGTCACAATCACAGGCCCCAAGCTCTGGCGTCGCAACGAATAGCGAGCCGAATTGCTCGACGAACTGCGTCGACTGGTGCCGCTTGCCCTCGTCTTTGCCGATGGACGCCTCGCCTTTGTCAGATCCTCCGTGATGCCCACGGCATTTTGCTTCGCATGAAAACTTTGAAACCCTTGCAGCTTCTCCTTGCCCAGTGATCGTCTTTCAGCCGCCACTGTCTTCCATTCATTTATCGTCTCTCTGACGCTTAGGCGACTGCTTTCGGCATACAACTTTCGGCTAGTGACCTTTGGCTCCTCGAATCCTGGCAGACGTCTATGCATTTTGTTTTCTTTCCTACGAAACTCTGATGCGACACACTACAATTTTTGTATTTTTCAAAATTCTTTTTGTACAATTTACATTACGAAACACAAACAATCGGAAACTAAATTTTACATTCAACAATTTGATGGGAATACTTAAGCTGTCTTTTTTTCAACAGCTTGCTTATGTATTTAAATAGGAAATTTTCCAGATTTGTAACTTATTTTAGTTGTTGTAACATATTTCTTAATAAGAATTATCGCAATAACGGTCTTATAGCTATGATTTGGCTTTCGAATATAACTTTTCAGGACAAAAATGTATGGAAACTTAAATTTAGATCGAAATCACATGGAAAACCATTTCAAAGGACATTTCCAAAGGAAAATTAATGAATATTCCTTATCCAAATTAAATCCGTGCTCTAAATATTTTATTTTTATTAATCTTTTCGTAATCTCCGCAACTATCTAATCTATGCTAGCTTTATAAAACTTGCAGCTCTTTTTAAAAAGTATAACACATTTTTAAAACAAGTTTGTTAATCTTTAAATAAAATGTTTTTAATCTTAAAATGCCAATTAGCATAGAAATCTTGATTTAACATTGTTTTAACCTCAAAATATTATTTCAAAATTGAGCATAAAAAGATTGATTTAACATTGTTTTAACCTGAAAATTTTATTTCAAATTTTGTTCTTTCTAAGATCAAACACTTTTTTAAACCAAGAATTTTTCAATCTACATTTTTTTCTTTTCTGTGTAGACATACAAAAAACAATATGAACTTAGTTTGTTCACGTATTGTATATTCTTTTTTATAATAATAATATATAATAGTAATCACAAAAAACATAAAAAAAACTTAAAAGCCAAAACATCTTCACAACAGCAAAATCAATGATAGCAAAGATAGCCAATAGTCAAATAGCATCCACAAATGTGGACTGCAACTGCATGATGCTTCGCTGTGCTTAGCTGGCTTTCACACCTGCATGCAAAGAAAGTTCTCAAATGCAATCCACACAATTTACCCGAGCTTACACCTGCTAATATTAGATTGATATGATAAAGCTAGTTTAACAAATAACTAAAACACCAACTATGATAATAAATAATAATAAAAAGGGGGCTGCAAACAACAATTTGTATATTATTTTTTCTTAGAAGGCTTTGCAACGGAGCTCTCGAAGCGCACACGCACAGGCTCATGATAGGTAATATTAAAGTCCTGGCCGGGCTGACTGACTGTCGTTGCTCTTTGGTGTGTCCGACGCTGTTGAGTAGTCCGCATTGACGTGTCTACCGAAGGTTTTGAATCTGGGCTCACACTATTAGCTTTTGATTGTGATGATCGTTTCGAGGAGGAATTCCTGCGAGTTGACTTCGATGCGGAATTTCGAGTCTTATATTCGGAATAGCTGTCGTGTGTCGAAACTCCAGCTCGACGTGCGGCATCCTCGCGACGTTCGTTTGCCCTCTGCTGCCATTGCTGGGCGGTCTTCTTATAGCTGCGTTCGCTATTTGGTTCTGACATGCTGAAGCCGCCTCATTTGAAGGAACTGCAAAGCCCTTGGACTTGGTTTTAATTATCCCATGCCAAATTTATGATGTCAAAATTGAACAACATTAATTACACTTTACTTCAAAGTTTGACAGAAAAAGAAAAAAAATCGTATATTCCGGTTTGTATAAATATCATTTACACTAGAGGTGAAGAACTATCAAAACAAACAATAATATAATTAGTTTTTGAAATAATCCATATTTATTGAAAGTATGAGAGTATAAAATTCGCTTTTCAATCTTTATCTGAAAATAGGGTTTATTTAGGGTTTACCTTAACTGCTATTTATATATTTATTTCAACCAATAAGTTTGTACGCCTATTTGAAGTGATTTGCCTTGCTTTGCTGAAGACCGTCTCCCACACATAAATATTTTTTAAAAAATATCGACCACTATCGACGATAGTGATTGATCACTATCGAGAGTGCCTGCCGCTATCGAGAGAGAAAGCGTGTCGATAGTGGCCAACCATCGATAGTCCCGATAGTGCTATCGATAGTTCTCCACCTCTAATTTACACATTCCTAATCTATTTTCACATTCTTCTTTAATATATTACTCAACACTGCCTGTTTTATGTCAATTGACTTGTCAGCTTCTAAAAAGTTTTCATTGTGTGCAAATTCAATTCATATTTAAGAGTTGCTCAATAAAAATAAAATAATCCAAAATAAATATTTAAAAATTGTGTTAATAAAAAATGTCAGAAGGGGATGACCAATTTAATCAATTCTTAAATGAATTCCTATTCGAAGAAACTGCTCAGGCTGAATCGTCAGTTGGATTGGAGGTAAGTGAGACATTATTTTGTGCTAGTTTAAGATAGGACTAGAAACTTACGAGAATTTGTATGCATAATGAACTGCATAGTTACCCATTGAAGTGTCGCAATAATTTGTAACATACATAACTCTACATCTCGTTTAACGGCCTCAAATAGAAGAAAAGTTATTTGTCGCTAAAGTAAAAAACCTTAAGTGAAGCAACCTTATTGTGTCTATGCTTGTGGCCGTTATATTGGTTCTTAGTGGCCATTAAGGGAGATATCACTGTAATTTGCTGTGCTTAAAATACTCTTTTCTTATATAGAGTCAAGAAGTAAACCATGCCAATGACGATCTCTTCAATGTGGACATTGAGCAGCTGCTCGATCTGGGACCATCAACAACCGACAACAACGATTCCAACGAAGATTGTGAACTGCAATTGGAACCGATTGCAACCTTCGATAATGATGACGAAAAGCGTTTGCAGGAGGAACTAAATGCGTTAAATATGACTTTAACGGAACTAAATTCCGAAGAAGGCGCAGAGGCAGGGGCAGAAACTGTGGCAAGTGGAGCAACTGTGGCAGCTGTGTCGCCAAAGGCAGCTGAGGTAATCGCAGTGCCTGTAGAAGCAACAAAAGTCAACTTAAAAGAAGACGAAGATGTTGAGATCGATGCGCGACTAGAGGAGGAACTGAACTCGCTGCCCATGGTGGAGCCGGAGCCGGAGCCGGAGCCGGAAACCGAGCCCGCAGTGAAGCTGCAACCGTTGCCACAGCCAACTCAACGAGCTCCCTTACAAGTTCCTTTACAACTTCCTTTACAACCTTCTTCACAACTTCCTTCACAACTTCCTTTACAACTTTCTTCTCAAGCTCTTTCCCAAGTTCCTCCCCAACCTCAGCGTAAGCTGCCACCGCAGGGAGTCGTCTACAAGCTGCCTCCAGGTGCGTTGCCCGGACAGCGCATGCCTCTCAATGCGAACTTGGCCATGCAACTGAAGCTGCAGCAACAGGGCAAAATACTACAGTTGCCCCCAGGTACAGTGCGTCCCTATCGCATGGTAGTCAAGAATCCCTCGCAGGGAATTGCTATGCCAAGGATGCCTGGTGCACAACCCATAAGAATGACATTGAACAAGGCCACGGTGGACATGTTAAAGGCACAAGGCAAGTTCATAGCGATGCCCAATCAGTTGCGCTGTGCAACACCAACTCAGTTGCAGCGACCGCAGTTGAATCAACTGAGAATGCAGATGCCGAATCAAGTGCGTCCGATGACAGCACGACGCGATGCAGCCACGTTGCATGCACCGCTTGTGGAGGACGACGATGTGGACTTTGAGGAAATAGGCGTGGCAGACACTTTTTCCTCCTATTGGCCTAGCAAGTTGAAAGGCGGCTCAAAGCATCCCGATCCTGTGGTGGAGACTGCAACTCTCTCGTCCGTTGAGCTGCCCGACATCACCTATGAATTAGCTCTTCCCAAAAAGGTGCAGAATTCGCATCGCTTGAGCGCTCTCCAACTGGAGGCAGTGACCTATGCATGCCAGGCACATGAGCAGATGCTTCCGAGTGGCGAACGCGCCGGGTTCTTGCTCGGTGATGGCGCGGGAGTGGGCAAAGGACGCACCATTGCGGCCATCATCTATGAGAATTATCTCCGGGACCGAAAGCGTGCTTTGTGGATATCAGTGTCGAATGATCTGAAGTTCGATGCGGAGCGAGATCTGCTGGACATTGGCGCAAGCAAACACCTGAAAGTTGCCTCGATGAACAAGTTCAAGTATTGCAAAATCAATTCGGGAGAGAATGAATACTTCAAGAAGGGCGTCATCTTTTGCACTTACACCGCATTGATTGGCGAATCGGCGAATGCGAATCCCAAGTTCAACACACGCCTCAAACAGCTGACCAACTGGATGGGCGCCGGCTTCGAGGGAGTAATTGTGCTCGATGAGTGCCACAAGGCCAAGAATCTGTGTCTCATGAATGCGGGCAAGTCCACAAAGACTGGAACAACAGTGCTGGAGCTTCAGCAACTGCTGCCCATGGCGAGAGTTGTTTATGCCTCGGCCACAGGCGCCTCGGAGCCACGGAATATGGCTTACATGGTGCGTTTGGGTCTCTGGGGTCCGGGTACCTCGTATTCGGACTTTTTCAAGTTTGTCAATACGGTGGAGAAACGCGGCATTGGCGCCATGGAAATCGTGGCCATGGACATGAAGTTGCGGGGTTCGTACATTGCCCGCCAGCTGAGCTTCAAGGATGTCACCTTTCGCATTGAGGAAGTCCCGATGTCCCGGGAGTTCATCAAGCTTTACAATCACTCCGCTGAACTCTGGGCGGAGATCAACGAAAAGTTCGTCAAGGCGTGTCGTCTAATGTGCATCGAGAATCGTGTGCAGAAGATTATCACTTGTCAATTTTGGTCTGCGCATCAGCGTTTCTTTAAGAATCTCTGCATTGCCTCGAAGGTTAATCAGGTGGTCAAAATGGTGCGGGAGGCGGCTCAACAGGGCAAAGCTGTCGTCATTGGCTTGCAATCGACGGGGGAATCGAGAACTCTCGAGCACCTGGAGATGTATCAAGGCGAGCTGACCAACTTTGTGTCCACCTCGAAGATGATTGTGCAGTCCTTTGTCGAGAAATATTTCCCAGCACCCACCCGTGAATCGCTCTACAAGCTGCTCAGCACTGGCACCTTTGTCCCTGAGTCGCGCAACAGATCCGCGTGGAGTGCGAAGAGAGCTCGGCTTTTACACGATTGGTCCGACGATGACATTGACGATGACAGCGATTTGGATTTGTGGAACGACGATGAAGACGAGGATCGCATGAAGTTGGGACGCAAGCGTCGTGGACGTCCTCCCAAGGCAGATAAAGGTAAGATCCCCCCTCTACTTAAATATAGTAAATATGATTAATAAAAGTTTGAAATTTAGATTGAAATTTAGCTTGAATTAGGCTGAGATCATTTCAATATTGAATATTATAGTTAAAACCATCTAAAATAGTTCTAGATTATACGTTCAGGAATATATTTTTAATTCAGTAATACGAATATATTTCAACGGAATCTAGAATACAAATTCGGCTAATCAAGTCCAAAAAGGTTCTGAAATTAGATTTTGAATTTTTCAAAATTATATTTTAAATCTATTGCGTTTATTTATTAACATTATTAATATTAATTTACACTTATTTTTGAACATTTTCTAATATTTTTACATAAAATTTCAAGTGTCAAATCACATACACAATGATTCTCGGCCTCTAGTTTCCTTTAAATACTACATGTGTAATGGACTGATTAAATATTCTTTGCTTTCAATTTTTAGTTGACTAACAAGATTTCAATCTTTATTTTAAGATTACAAAATTACATTTTTTCATTTTGAAATCTTAATGCCAAAGTGTTGTTCTTAAGACAGAAAAGTTGTCGAACACAAGTTTTGTGCTCTATTTCTTAGAACGTAATTTTAAATTTTAAGATATTAAAATGAAGTTTTTTTTAGATTTAGCTCTAAATTCAAGAACTTTATTTCATATGCTCGATTAGAAATTTTGCTCCAAGAATTTTGTTTTCTTGTGATCAAGAAGTTTTCAAACTCGAGATTTGAGTTTTTCTTTTTAGAGGCCATTATTCGCATAAGAATTTTAAAATGAAATTTATCTCAGATTTAACTTTTGATTCAAGTGTTCAGTTTCAAACTCAAGATATGTATTTACCTTTCTTTTCGTTTACTTTTACCTTAACTTTAATCAACGCCACTTTAGTGGAGAAGCTGACGATGCAAGAGCGCATTTTGCAGCATCTGTGCAAGAACATGAATGCGCGGAACTCATCCGCCTACGAGAACAATCGTTCACTTGCCTCGAAGATCACTCAAAGAGACGTGGAACGCTGTGTTGCAGTGCGTGAGCGTCTGCTGGACAAGATCGAGCATCTGGGACGGCGCATGCCACCGAACACGCTGGACAAGCTCATCTCGCTGCTGGGCACTAATGTGGTGGCCGAGATGACGGGTCGTCGGGGACGTGTCATTCAAACGGATGAGAACACCTACAGGTATGAGCAGCGAGGCGAGGCGGAGACCACAATGGATCTGGTCAACTACATGGAGAAGCAGCGCTTCATGGAGGACTCGAAGCATGTGGCCATCATCTCAGAAGCAGCCTCCAGTGGCATCTCGCTGCAAAGCGATCGCCGGCTTGCCATCCAGCGGCGTCGCCTGCACATCACGTTGGAGTTGCCGTGGAGTGCGGATCGAGCTATTCAACAATTCGGACGCACTCATCGCTCCAATCAGGCCAATGCACCGGAGTATGTGTTCCTCATCTCGGATCTGGGCGGAGAGAATCGCTTTGCTGCCACGGTGGCCAAGCGGCTGGAGAGTTTGGGCGCCTTAACCCAAGGCGATCGTCGTGCCACCGATGCTCGGGATCTGTCCAAGTTCAACATTGACAACAACATTGGACGCAAAGCGTTGGAGAGTGTGCTGCAGCAGATTGCTGGCGAGAAGCCACTGGAGACTGTCCATGTGCCGACGAACTACAAAGGCGACTTCTGCTTCGATTGCTGTGTGGCATTGTCGGGTGTGGGCTTCCTCAGTGTGACGGAGGGACCGAAGGGCGAGCAGGTGTTTGTCATCGAGAAGGAGAGCAGCAACATTCCCAAGTTCCTCAATCGCATCCTCGGTTGTCGCGTCGAAGTGCAAAATGCCCTCTTCAAGTTCTTCCTGAACAAAATGTACTCGCTCATCCTGCAGATGAAGCGCTCGGGACACTTTGACTTGGGCATCCTCGACTTGGATGCGCATGGCGGCACTGTGACGGTGGTGAAGCAAATAACCTTCACCAGACAGCATGCCACGGGCACAGCGGCCACCGAGTTGCACACAATGCATGTGGTGCGAGGCATGTCCTTCGATCAAGCGGTGGCCAAGTGAGTAAAAGTCGATTTTATTCCCTCCTTAGATCTGTTCTCTTTTCACGAGAGTAAAGAAAAGTTTATAAAAGTAAAAGGGACAAAGCAGCTTTAATACCACAAAAAATACAATAAGGCAAGTCATTAGTAATGTTTCCATCTGTTTGTCTTTCTGTCTGTCGGACAGATCTGTGCAATTATTAAAGATAGAGTTCCTAAACTTTGCCACATGCTTCCGCAGATCGCTTTGCTATTCGAGATATATTTTTGTATTCTATTTCTCCGTAATTCACTAATTTCCACCAAACCGATTTATGGACAAAATAAATAAATTTTAATGCATAAATTGTCATGAAAGAGAACTAGTTCGTACCTTTCACCAAAGTTGTATATATTTAAAAAAAATACTTCTTTTTTTCGAGTTATATTTGACCATAGTAATACAATTACAACTGAAATGATTTAATGATATTAACATGTGTTGAAAATTATTCTCTTATAATATTGATTCTAAATAAGTTCAAATTTCTTCGCATGTCAGTATGCTGTATTTTCTGTTAAATTGTTATAACTGCAAAAAAAAAAGAAGAAAGATATAATAAATTTCGAGCATAAATATAAAATTATGACAAAAATGTATTACGAAATATATTTTTTCTTTTTTCTGCAACTCTACAATTGCAACAAAAAAGAGTTGGAAATATTATTAGGTGCTAAAAGTGAAGACCCTTCATAATATTTATCCTCGAAATTGCAGGAAGATCAAAGTTAATTTTGAACTCCATAGTAAAAACGTCAGATCCATTAAATATTTAATTAACTTTCCAATTTCACAACCTTTCCTCCCCTCAGGTTCAACAAGGAGGCCCGTCACGAGCACGAAGGCTTCTATATCTTTAAGCAGGAGCGCAACAACAACAACTGCGCCATTCTCTGCCTGGACACACAGTCGGATGCCAGCGAATCCATCAGCGACCAGACCAAGATCAGCTTCAAGATCTACAGACCCAACACGGGTCCGCAAGTGCGCACCGAAACCCTTGATTCGGTGACCAATCGTTATGTGAAGGCTCAGCCGGAGGCAGTGAAGCAATTCTGGGATCGGCAGTTCAATCAATGCTTGAGCACGTGTTCGCACATCTATTGGAATCGTCGCTGTCCGTTTGGCAACAAGTGTGAAGTGGGCATCAGAATGCGTGTCTATCATGTGCTCTCGGGTCTCATGCTGCCCATCTGGGATCGCATTGCGTTGATCATCGAGAAGAATGGCCGCAAGATTCAAATGGTGCGTGTAAAGACTGTGGACAATCGCAAGATTGTCGGCACTGTGGTGCCCGACAATGTCTATCAACAGCTGGTGGAGGATCTATCAGAAGACTCCACCGTTGAGAGCAAGGAGTTTACTCCAAACAAGGAATAAGCGTGGAAGGGGGATTTTAACTGAATAACTTTTATTTTTTGAACTTATGAAACTTTCTGAAACTTATCAATTTTTGTAGATGCAACTCAAGAAATAGGTTGGTGACTTGGACTTTTAATATCAAATTGTTGCACATTGATTTCTTTTTAACATCATGGATTAAAGACGATAAGTTCAAGTTGAAAAAAAACTTTTTTTATCTTGTCAAACGGCTCGCGTTGTTATTTGTTAACCTTGCTTTGATCTTTTCTTTAATCCCGATACTCATAGGGTAGAAGGGTACTATAAATATGAACCTTTAGGATTATTTAAGACATACTTTTGTATGGGAAAAAACCTTCACATATTAAGGGTTTAGTTTTAGCTAACAATCTAGTATATTTTGCACTCTATGGTATATTTTAAGCATATATCAATATGTTAATTATAACCGTTGGCATATTTTTAGCATTTTATCTCATTCATTTGGTATATTTTATAATTAATGCAATACAGCATTTGTCTACAGCTTTCTGACGTTTAATGTTGAACATTTAGATTAACTTTTCGATTCCATATTAGTTGACTCAATAAAAAGGACATGCATTTAAAATACTAACTTTTTATTTAAAATCTTCAATCCTGAAAATATAATTCTCATTCCATGCAAAGGTTTCTTATTTAAATTAGAATTCATATAACGGAAACTCTTCCTTAATTAGAAATGTGAAAATAAAACCACAATGCGTTTTCGCCTCTTAATACTTTTTATTTTTTACTTTTTCATATAAATTTTTTTTGTAAGTTTGTTTTTTTTTTTTTAGTGTATAGTTGTAGCATTGAAAATATTGAAAAACGCACAAGGATATACGAAACTTAAACGTAGATTATAATTTAATTGATTTTGCTTATTTTGTTTGCTTTTTTGTTTGCCAAATATGTAGTACACATGTAAATAGTATTTAGTTAATATAGTTCCTAAACATAGTTTAGCTGCTGTTTAGTGCTCTAACAACTTTTCAGATACATTATGAATATTCTCTGATCTTTTAAGTATTTTTTGTTTTCTCTCTTTTCTTTTTTTGTAGTTTTGTAGTTATCCTCTCTGAATTTATCCTATTAATATAATAGACATAAAACTGAATTAATTAGAGCTTAATAGAGCTCGCATCTCTCCGTATATAAATTGCATTTCGCATTTGCGTTGTATAAAAATAGAAACTCTGAGTTCATCAAATCTCAAAACTCTGGCTTTTTTCGGCCAGTTCCGATTGGCTTTAGCTTTAGTATTAGCTCTATATGCCTTGTTCTCGATATGACGCTCTCTTTCTCTTACTCTTTCTTTCTCTGTTTTATTTGTTTGCCCCTGTTTGGGCCTTTAATAGGCACTTGTCGTGTTTTTCAAACCGAAAAGTTGACACAATTAAATCGCACAAACAAAAATCTCGAATCCAAATGTTGATTCTTGTGTATATTGTAATTGTATTTCTAGTATAACTGGAGCTTGTGGTCATGGGTCTCACACTAACTGTGGTACTGTGGTAAGTACATCATAACTTAATGCCAACTGCACCTAAGGTTGAGCTTACTCTGCACTCTGCTGGTGCACTTAATTTTTTGTAAACGCGTCTCTCAGTTTTCAGATTAAAAACAAAACACGCAAACTAAATTCCTAAGACAAATACCAAACGAATTAATCAATTGAATCAAATAACTATTTAAGTATAGCTTAAGTGATAACGTTGCGTTCGCATAAAAAACTAAGTGCCGCCGTTTATGTTTTTTTGCTTCCTTAAAACAAATGAAGACAATCAATCAATTGCTTCAAAAAAACGCACACAAATCGCGTGCAAAACGCGCTGCGTTTGCGGACATCGCCTAGACTGGCTTTCGATCCGCTTTAGAATCGGTATCTTTATCTATGGATATGGATCCACTTAACGTACGCGTTACTATTGTAAATTATTTGCTGTTGCCTACTTAAAAACGCGCCAAATGTGTCGCTCAAATTGGAGGCGGGCCGCGTATGTAGCGCAGCTGAGGCGTAAAACTCATCGACAGATTGTTGAGATTGTCACAGCAATTGGGCTGCATCATGCATGCCGCACAGAAGAACGTGAAGAGCGCCAGTTGCATTGGCACCGCGGCACGCGCAATGCGCCAAGCCCAACCACGACGCTTCGCCTTGGAGTTGGCATCATTCTCATCGTCGCTGTTGTCGAGCAAAGCTGCCTCATTGGCCGGATCCTCGGGATCATCGCCACCACCAGCAGCTACAATGCGCTGCAGTTGCTCCACCACCTGTTGCTCTTGCTCCTGCTGCAGTTGCTGCTGCTTCTGTTGCAACTCCAATTTCTCGGCAGCTTGACGCGCTTTGCGTGCATTTCGGCGTTTAGGTGACTGCTGCGCTTGCTGTGGCTTCAACGCTTGCTGCTTCACATGGCCATTGGCCAGCTGTTGCTCCACTTGTTGCTGTTGCTTTTGTTGCTGCTCCTGCTGTTGCTGTTGCTGTTGCTGCTGCTTCTGCTGATGCGAGGCAGCGGTGCGCACAATCAAGTCACGACAAGTGTTTTGCAGCTGCTTCAACTCCGCTTCGGCGCTCTCCATGCGTGCGGCAATCGAGCGCATGGCCGCACTGCCCGGTGCTAGAGCCAACTCCAGCTGCTTGGCCAGACGACGCAGCACACCCAAGCGACGTTCACGCTCGGACAGACCACCATCGGAGGTGGCACCGCCATCCGAGATGCCCGAATCGGAGAGCGAACCATTCGATGCGGTGAACTTGGCAATGTGATAGATGTGATTGGGATCGAGATGCTGCTGCACAGCGAGCAGTTGCTCTTGGCTAACGTTGACCTTCTCGGACAGCAGTTTGGCCACCAGTTTCACATTCTGTGCCAGCTCCACGGGTGTGGCCTGCCCCTTATCAAGCGCACCTTCGAGACCTTTCAGTGTGCCGCGATCTTGGCCCAAAGCGAGTTGGAATTCGCTTAAGCCGCACTCGAGTTGACGCCAGGCAATCAGCGAATTGGTGAGCATCTCCAGCTGTGAGTTGATTCTATAAAGAATTTATATTTAGTAAAGAATTGAATGAATATTATTTCATTTGTTGTTAGCTCACCTGGCATCGGCCTCATCCCAAGCGCTGTACATGTCGCTAACCTCATCCTTGAGATGCTTGTGGAACTCCTGCTCAGCGCTGAGCAAACTATGCACATCCCAGTTGCTGCTGGTGCCTGTGGAGGCCTCCACCACCTGATTGCCATTGCTATCGGTCACTGTGATGGCCACCGTTGAGTTGGCATTGCCATTCTGTAGTTGCTGTTGTTGCTCAAGTTGTTGTTGCTTTAGTTCCAATTGCTGCTGCTTCTCTAGTTGCTGAAGTTGTTCGGACTCCTGTTGCTGCTGCTGCTGCTGTTGCTCCTGCTGCAAGCGACGCTCCTGACGCGTTAGCCAACTGTGCACCGAAGCATTCAGACGCAACATGTTGGTGCGATAGCTGCCCAGCTGTGTTTGCTCTTGCTGTGAATGCAAAGATTGTTAAAATGCAATTTCATCTTCAGTTAATTGCTTGATCAATTGACTTACCTTCAGCGCCTCGACGGCTATTTGAATGGCCGGCTCCGTGTCGAGGAGTTCGGGTGTGGCGTTATCGCCGAGACGTCTCAGTGTGTGCTTCAGTGCGCTCATCTCCTGCTGCAGCTTGCGTGCTCCAGCTGCATTCTCGCTCCAGTTAAGCAAATCCTCCCAGGCAGCCAACAGATCTGCAAAAGTAAATCAAAAATGTGCAACGAGTTAATAATTTGCAGTGAAAGCCAAACAGCTTCTTAATTGATTTCAGTTTGTGGAGCGACGAAGTTTGGAGTTTTTTTTTTGGGATTTGCTGCCAGCCCTTTGGGGTAATAAATACCTTTCGCTTTTCTCCTGCGCGCCGAAAAGTGAAACTTTTATTTGTTTACCAAGCCGAAAAATAAAACCAAAAAAAAGAAGCAACTACAAAATGTGCAGCGAAAAACAAACAGCAACTTTTCCACTGAACGCTTGAGCGCAGTTTCAAACCAAGGCAAAGCAAAGGTTTGTGACTTTGTCTGTGTGTGTGACTGAGTGTGTGTGTGTGTGACTGAGTGTGTGTGTGTGTGACTGACTGTATAATTGTGTGTGTGCTGGTAATGTGAGACTGACAGCGTATGTGCGTGGGGGAGCAGCGAGTTTTCAATTGTAACAAAAATGCGCTTTTAATTGAGCCTCAGGCGACGCCCAACTGCAGCAAGAATCTGTGATACCCTGTAAACTACAAGCGAGGGCAACAGACTGTGACGAAAATGCTATTTAGGAGAGATTTTTATGTCAATTCAGTAGAAGTATAATTAGTATTATAAAAAGCGGAACCGTTATACTCAATATTTAAAAGCGCTTTTAATTAACAAATTCTGTGCAAATATTCTTTAGCAGTCACCAGTCACATAGTACACTGCTCGCCATTTGAAAAGAACACCCTGTAAGCTTTCTTAACAACTGCGCCTAACTCAAAAACGGAATGGTAAAATAACGGTGTTTTTTCATAATTTCTGTGTGCATGCATTCTTCGTGCTTTTTAATATATTCCAGTTGTTTGTACTTTATGCGAGAGTTTGGTAATTTCGTGGAATAAAAGTTAGGAATCTAAAATCAATAAATTGTTAAAAACGAGAACAATCTTTTTGATTTTAAAATTATTTAAATGCCCTTTTGCTTTCATTCAGTATCTTTGTTTAAGAAATACGCACAACTAAAGAGAAGATGCACTAGAATTAATATTGCTTAAATCCATTTGAGCTTTTATGATTATTTTCATTCTCTTTAAATTTCATTAGCCACTTTTTGCTTAAGAAATTTGCTTGACTAAAGAGAAGAACCACTTGAATCAAAGTTCTCTTAATTTTTTTGTGCTTTGAAGTTTGTTTTCATTCTCTCTCGATTTCATTTGGCAATTTTCGTTTAGCAAATTCTCACGATTTAAAATGAGGTATCTCTCTAATAACAGACCTATTAGTTTTCTTCAGTTAGCACAACTCTCAAGATTTAAGTTTAAAGTCATAAATCATTCAAGTTTTTCTCATTTTAGTCAATTCTAAATAATTGCCCACGTTGCCAATCGATTTAGTATGTTTTGAGTGATTATTTGCTGCATTCAAAATTAGTCGAAAAACACGTTGCTAATGAAAACAATTAGCATATTTAACTATGAGTGAATTAATGATGTTTAGCAATAGAAAAACAAAAATACTTTTTGAAGATTCAGTGATTTTGAACTGTTTGAGAACAAAAACAATAATAACTTTTTAGTTATAACTTGATTATAACTTTGATTATAACATTTTCTACAGAATATCTATAGGTTTTGGATTTTTGGTTCAAATTTCAGATTTTTCCATTCTTGAAACAAAATTATCATCTTAAATTAAGATTGTTTCATTTTCGCATTTAAGTCATAATCAATCTTATATCATATATATAAAATTTATATTAATATAGATCTTGATTTAGGACTTTGCATTTTAGGTTCAATTTTGAGATTTTTCCATTCTTGAAACAAGATTATAATCTTCAATTTCAACATTGGGCAATTTACATTACATGTGTAGCAGTTCTATCTTGATTTAAGGTGAGATTTTTACATCAATCTTAATTTAAGATGTTATTCTCGATTGTAGCACCTTTTTTCTTTCTGTGCACTTTTTGTAAAATTCTAGTTGAAAAAGCTTTCAACTCAGTTCAAAAGCATTTTACAGGGTAAGTTTTAGTTACAGTTTTTTTTGTGGTTACTTTCAATCACGTCATTGACATTGCAAAACACAAATGTTGTGGGCACTTCTTAAACTTGATCAGAGCACTATGCAACAATGGGCGGACTGGCTGCATTCTGTGTGTGGCAGGGCAGGAAATGTTTAAGCAGGGGAGATTAAGCACTTACTTGTTGTATAAAATTGATACTATAAATTCACTTTGCAACTGACACAACAAATGAACTGCTACAGCAAATTACTTTCACCCACAAAATAATGAATTGCAATTGGCAAACGCACTTTAATCAGTTCGTTTTTTCAAGTAACACTCACTTCAAAAAGAGGATTTGTGTGTGGCTAAAGAGCGTCTAAAGACCGAACGTGTTGGCTGGCAAAGCGTAACTGGTTGACTGAACTTGTGGCTGTGGCTGTGGCCAAGTTGCAGCCAAGCCCGCAATTGCAATCGCAACCGCAACGGCAACAGCAACTCGAGCGCAGCAAAACGATCGAGCAAGAAAACTAAATTGAGCTCAGAGAGCGAGAAAAGAGAGAGAGAGAGAAATACTCTAAAGAGTGGGAGGGGAAACAGGTAATTGACTCGAATCTGCGAACGAGATTCGTTTGTACTCGTATGTGGCATTAGATGATTGCCACTCGCCACTTGCCACATGCCACTTGCAACGCATTCAGACTACGCACTTTTTTTTCATTGCTAAGCAACCTGTAATCTTCAGAGATTGCACAACTCGTGGTCAGGTTTTTTGTTTTTTTTTTTAGGGGTGGCAGGAGAGATCTCCTCACTGAGGCAGAGGCAGGAAGACATTATCAGGCAACGACCCGACGACCACTTAAACTGATACACAGGGGCGTCAACTGGCAGAAAGAGATTCCCCCTCAAATCGACTCCTCAAGTAATAATCTTCGCTCAGCTTAAGCTTCGACTTAATGACTTTGGGGCGGCGGCGATTGTGCATAAAATTGATTAGCCATTAGCAGCAAATGAAAATGGAAATGGAAATGGGAAAATGCAAAATTGTAATGCCACGACTTTCACTTTAATCAGAAATTAATTGCCAATTGCTGCACTTATTTCGCAAATTGCGATTCTAAACAGTGAAATCTCTTCCTACTTTCTGTCACTTTAACTTTAACTTGGCCAAGTCATTGTCAGTGAAATTGTTAAATTATTTGCATTTCGTCACGCAGCAAATAGCAAACAAAATAAAAAACACAGAGAGGGAGAGAAAACATCAAAATATGCAAATGCAACCGCAAAACAATAAAATGCAAACTGCAGTCAGAAAACAGATAAACAAATAAACCAAGGGCGTTGACTTTGTCTGAATGAATGCTTCTTTTTGTTTGCATTTGCACACTCAAAACTTGGCAAACAAAAAAGACATTCGAAATGTGAAAATCATTTCGCGTGGGAGTTCAAAATCCAAATACCTCTTGACTACCTCTAAATTTGCCAAAGAGAACAATTTTGTAGTAATATAAACAATCTCTCTTTTAATTTCACTGCACTCTCTCTCTCTCTCTCTCTGGCTGTGTTTCTCTATCTATTTTGATTCATAGCAGCTGTTTGCTGCACTCGAAATCCAGCTGTTTAAATTCTTTCGAATGCAGTACACTCACCTTAGGGTTTTCTTATTTATGTGCCTTCTCAATTCGAATAACAGACCTCAGCACACAGTAGCAGTATTATATTATTATTTCATTATCATTATTCGCAAACGAACTTTGCAGCTATTTGTCAATCACACTGATTATTAGTACACTCACAGTATCTGAGTTAGAGGTAACAGCTTGCTTTCGATAGTGTCTGCTGCTATCGATTGTGCCTCGATAGTGACCAACCATCGATAGTAGCATCGATAGTTCTCCACCTCTAATCTGAGTCACTTAAATAATCTTTGGAAGGTTTTAGATTCAGTTAAATTACTATAATATAGATTCTAAGCTTACTCTCGAGCTTTGAAATTTTATAGCGTTACAGCTAAAATATTATGGTAGTATTATATTTAGGTAGTAAACCTTGTCATAATTTATTTATATATAAAAAATATATAAGAGTGCCACAGAAATCGCTAGCGGAATGAACATTGCGGAAACATTTAGCATTAAATTTGTAGATTGGATTTCGAGTGAAATTAAGCGAAAGCGATATCTGTATATTCTATATTCTATATATTCGAAATATAGAAATAAAAAGACAATACTGTTTATTTAAACACGCTGTACTTTCTAACTTTCTTGCCTATGTCAACTTAAGTTAACTTGAAAATTTTCTTGCACACGAAAACAGCCTTGTAAATGGCTTAAGTAACCTATTTGAGGGGTTCGTCCTCCGTTCGTCCTGCGTGACAAGAAGTCATAAATGTAATGGGAATGCGACAAAAATGGGAGCGCCGCAAGGAAGGCGGTGCCAATTGGCGACCAGGCACGTAAACGAATCGAGACGCCTCTTTCACTACATTTTTACTCGCTTAAAACAAACAAACTAAATTGTAAACGAAACCAAATAAACATATGTTTTTATTTGGAGGATGAGGTAAGCGAAAAAAAGGTGTACAATGTGTAAAGTCAACAAGCGAGCGATTAAAATAGGCGACTCCAAATATTTGCCCACGAAATAAGCCTGAATAATTATGTGTGTGACATCAACAGCAGAGCAGACAACAAAAATAAAAAAATTATATACAATTTGCAAAAAAAATTATACACAAAGTAAACAAATAACTTTTCGGTGATGTGCTGCTGATTAGTTAGAGAGGCTTGCGAGATATATTTCGACTCTCGTTTAATGCTTGAATGCAATGACCCCTTCAGGCAGATGGGGCGTATACGCGACCTGCAGTCAGACAGACAGACAGAGACAAATGTAATAATAGCAATTGGCTTTTAAGGTAATTTCGAAGGTGTGTTCGAGAGCTAACCACAAGACTGTAACTCAACACAACACTTGGGATTGTGGCTCTATTTCAAATGCGAATTGATTTCAATTTTTTTCAATGATTTAACATTTCCAGCGAATTGAAGGTCAACCAGAAAACGAGGGCAAAGCCAAAGGCAACGAAAACAGATGACTGAAAAAAGTTTCATTTATAATTAATGTAGCGAATGAATGACGCCACACAATTTGTATAACAGCATAAGGTTTTGCCTTTAGAACTGTGTGACCCACGATGAACCGGGTTCCGGTTTTCCTCACTCGGCCATAAAACTTCAAAAGCGGAACGCCTCAACAATTGACCATAAAAGCACAGTCCCCATGTACCGTTAATGATGAGAGTTGCCTAGCTAAGCGTGAATGCAACTCTACTCAGCAGATTGATGGCTATAAAGCGAATGGCCATAATGCAACAACGCCCTGCACATGCAACTCCATTGCATGCCACATTCCACACTTCTACAGCAACAATGCTTAATTAGCAATGCAGCGGGAAGCGGGAAGCGGCAAGTTTGCAGCTAAAGTTGCAAGAATCAGGCCAACCCAATGGGGCAACAACAAGTGGCAGCCAAACTCGGCCAAGCTGTCTATCGCTACGAAATGTGGCACAAATGCGCAACTAACTGAACTGAAGATTCATCATATAATGATTCGCAAATAAATTGTGAATATACCTGTCGAAATGCCTGAAACTTTAATTGAGTGTTTCTCTTTTACAAAGTTTCTCCAACTGCTTTTTACTTGCCGATTACATCAATTTTACTGCCTTTAATTAAAACATAAAATCTTTATAATAGGTACCCAAGTGCTTTATCTTTTTTAATGCCTTCATGAGCTGTAAATTTACATTTGATTTGCAAAACTCAAGAAAGTATTTTTATACAATATCTTTTTCAGCAAATGGAACTACTACTTTAAGACTTTTACTTCGAGTATCTGAATTTAGTTTTGTGTTATTAGAACTTTCTATAAATTTCCATATATTTGAAGCTTCAATGGCGTCTTTCTTCCAAGTGTTTCTCTCATTTCTTTTTATACGAAGATTACATCATAATTTGTCTGTTTGGATCATTGTACAATCTTTTTCATATTGTAGAAAGACTTTTATGATATCATTGCTAAGGAGGAGAGTACTTTGGGAGGTACTTTGACTTAAGTGCCTCTTAAGAGTGGTAAACTCTTTCTTTTATGCATTTTGGAAATGAGGCTTATGGAGATAGAAACATAAAGAAGTTTTAAATAGCTTGGAATGGGAATTTTTAACTCTGTCTTTATGTAAAACTTCATTCCAACTCGTAACATATTTAAATTTTTTTAATCCATTTGAGTTTCTAAAGAATTTTGATAATGCTTTTCCCTAAGTATTGATTTCATCTGAACTAATCTCTTCTCTATCGTTTAAATGATTATAATATGCATTCACATTTAGAATTTCCTAATTTGGTTTATTACCAAAGAAAATTCCCGAAATTCTTCAGTTAACTTATTCGTTCTGCTCGCCCTAGTAAACGATGAATAATGCATTAGCTATCCCTTTCTACTTCTCGATTTCAACTGCCAACTAAATATCTCATTTCGAATGTATTCCACTTTCGTCAGCTTTAAGTGTCCAATTAGCTTTTTCATCTTATCTCTTGTGTACGATCTTCTTCTCTGTCTTTCTCTGCTTCTTCCACTCTTCCACATCTGTGTCTGCACCTTGTATACAACATCGTTTACACCTGTACCTAATTTAAGCGATAAGTTTCCCCCCTTTAGGCACGTCTGTTTGCTCTAGCATAAGCCCATCTCTATGCACATAACGGTATCGCCTTTTGTGTTGTCTACAGAGAGTACAGAGTACTTATTTACCTTGCTCCGATGAGGAACGCGAAGTGGAGGCCGATGAGCTGGCGGAGAGCATACCAGAGATGTCCGTTTGAATCGCGACACTAACTTTGCCCATTGTGACACACGAGCTTTCGCTCTTGCTATCTCGCTTACACTTGACACTCCTGAGCAACCCTTGGGGTGACCCACTTAAGCGTGTTTTGCTTTGCCAGCTGCTCGCTTGCTGTTGCCTTATGCATGCGCCAGGCGGCGCCACTTGAACACAATTTTCGTAATCAATTTGCGTATTTAAACATTTCAATTTGTTTACTTTGAACACACACACACACGCTCAAATAAGCAGAGAGAAGTTTCTTTTAGAGATTGATTTACACACAGCTCGATGACCTCGAAATGTTGGGAAACTCTAGCGTAAACAATAAGAAAAACCCAACAAGCGTTTCCACTGCACCGACTCTTATACTGCACTCTTATACACGATATAAAATAAAACACGCGACTTGTTTTATGAATGGCAAATGTCTCGACGGTTCGACGAGATTTGTTGAGCTTATTGAGATTTTTTTTAGTTGCTGTTGCTATCACAGTTAATGGAACATGTGTTTTTATGGGAAAAGGAGATTCGATGAAAAATTAATGTGAGTTCTTAAAGCTTGCGGAAGCACATTGAATAACAGTTAAAAGCATCGACGACGACGACGACGACAAAGACGACGGCGACGGAAGCAGAACCGCTTGGAACGCACGCTAAAAATGAACTGAGACGTCAACGACGCCTCGCGCTGCGTCTCGTTGGCCGTTTCAATTGTTTTTGGCGCAGCAGCTTTCAGGTAGAGAGAGCACAGAGAGCGCACGGAAAAAAAGAGAGTGGCAGTGTGTAAGGGAGAGTGGTAGCATTAACTTTTGAACTTGGCTTCACACGCAATGCCATACCTATACATGAATCGGTGTGTGTGTGTGTGTGTGAGTTTCGGCTTGCTCATTAGTTTCGGCAGCTCAGCAACAACAAACGACGGCGTGGCTAGAGAACAGCGAAAACAACAAAAACATAAGCAGCGCCTGCGTCAACATTTCAAAGTGGCGACGGCGACAACGACGTCATTTTCAAAAGCAGATGATGGCGATAACAGCAACGGCAACAACAATACCAGATGACCAACAAACACACAAACAAAACACATACAAACTTTAAGCTACAGTTGGGGAGGCACAAGCGAGGCTTTTCATTTAGCGACATCTAGCGGCGCTTTTTAGCACTGCGACAACCTCAAGCGCATGCCAAAGCTAATAAATTATTCCACTCAACAGTTTTATGAGATTCTTGGCATTTCTTCAATATACATTTCAATAAATTTTCACTCAGCATCATCATAATATTTCCGCTTTTCGCTATATCAAAAAAATGACGTCAGCTGTTAAAATAATTTGCTCTTGTAGGGGTCAAAGCAGTTGTTTCCTCTAATGCGCACATATAATCCATAATATTAAGTAAATTTATCACTTTCCTAGTATTCTTGAATGCTTCATGAAAATTCTCGTATACGTATTTTGTTATGATTACAGTTTGAATTTTTTTGCTAAGCATAGCCACAATTGCTCGTAAACTGTGACAGATCTCAAACTGTACTGTTCAAACTGTGATTAATACTAAATTTGATTAAATCAAATTAGATTATGAAAATTCAGATTTCAGTTTAAAATGAATGATTAGTGCAGATGACGATTACAATGTGAATTATATCAAAAATAACTCAACTAATAAACGAAAATTCTAAATTAATTTTTGGTTAAACATTTGACAAAAACACAAGCATACTAATATTAACAGATTACGAGTAGTTAAACGAAACAATAACACCAAATTAATACGTATTTAAATATATATAATATTCATATACAAAATATAGAAGAGCATAAATACATAATCAAAACTATAGAACAATTTGAAATGCTTTTGGTGTATTTTCTTGATATAAAAACGATAATTTTTATTGGCCAAAAAAAGAAATAAATGCGCAAAAATAAATAATATTTTCTTTTGTAGTTATTAAAATTAATAATAGTATTAAACAAATGCAAAAATTTTTTTTAGCAAATAGAAATTCGATGCAAAATGCGTTTTGTCAAATGCAAAAACAAAAATTTTTCCAAATTATAATCATACAAAATAATACAGAATCGTACAAAATAATACATATTTAATGAGCTTTAAAAGCTGCTGCATTAAAAGCTTTCTTCTTCTTCTTTTCTTCGCTTGGCAAAATTAAGGCAAAGCTCTCCCTGTCTCTTTATTGTATCGCTAGCAGTTTGAGAGCCACTGCTCTTTTAGAGCAATCCTCGAAAACCGCCAAACAAACGCTCGAGTCGACCCAATGGCCGATTAACGAGCGCATAGAGCGATCTCAGCGTGCCGGCCAGGAATCTATAGAGAGCAAAATGCTCCAGCAGATTGCCCACATCCAACACAAACTCGATGACACGCGCCACAAATCGTGTGATGGGCGCACACTTGCACTCGATGATAGGTTGCAAGGCGGTTGTTGTTGTTGTGGCTGTGGCAGCAGCACTAGCCGATGCCAATGCGGTTGCGGAAGTGCCAGACATGCGCACAAGCAGCCGGCAGCTTCTTGGCAAGGACTCACCTTTTGTCTGGCCGGCGCAGTGCGTGGACAGCACCGTCCCAGGCGGACCTCTCAGCACGGCCTCCAGGCACCGAATGTTGTCCCGGCAAGTGTTGATAATCTCGTGCTGCAAAAGTGGAAGAAAGTTTACATTTTTAATGTGATTTTGAAAAGGGAATATTCGAGAGATAACGTTGCATGCTGGTATTCTTCTCGTATACTTATTTTGTTATGATTACAGTTTGAATTTCTTTGCTAAGCATAGTCACAACTGCTCGTCAACTGTGACTGTAACTGCAGTTTAGTAAACAACAACAACTAATTATCTGATATTTTTATTAACAACAACTTATCTATCTTTCAACTTATTTATCTCCAACTATTTTTCATAATTTTCATATTTTATTCAATCTTGTCTAAGTATTTAATTCTTAAATGCAACTCATAGTTTTTATAAAGGACAACTAATCTGTCTTTCTTCTTATATATGTAAGTATCTTCAACAAATTTGAAATCTAATTTAATACAATAGTTTTTAAATTTGATACCTTACTATTGATTAAATCTCTTGCTTTTGTTTAAAAACTTTTCTTTAATACAACTTAAAGTTACTAAGGCTCAAATTTGTGTCATAAAATCTTAGTTTTTCTTTTTTTTCTTATGCGGTACAAAATCTTTGATAGGCAACTTCTATAATTTTGTATAAATTTTAAGTAAATTTGTTCCTTAAGAAATTTTTCATTAACTCTACTTTGGAGTGCTTTCACTACAGTTTAATAGACAACAAATTATTTACTATTATTATAAGAACTTATCTGTCTTTCATCTTATTTCATTTTCAACAAATTTTACAAATAATTTTCATATTCTAAAGATTCGATTATTGATTTGAACCCTTGCTATTGTTTAATGATTTGTGCACTACAATCTTAAATTTTTCTCTGATTAAGAACCTTTTATAATTTTAAAGTACACAGAATATTATAAAAAGTTCTTAATTAGAGAAAAAGTTAAGATTGTAGAGCACAAATGAATTTGTTCGTTTCTTAAGAAATTGTTCACTACCTTTTTAACATTTAATATAATTTACGACTTAACTATTGATTTTATATCGTATTTATCTCAACAACTTCTGGCTGCTACTCTTCTCTCTTTTATATAAATTAAACTCTAATAAGAACATCTCTAGATTTTCTATCAATTTTATATTCATATTTATATGTTTGTCTCTTAAGAAATTGTTCACTGCCTCTTCAACTTTTAATATAATTACCAATTCAATTTCAGTTTTTGTATCTTATATATCTCTACACATTTGTTGTTTTGCGAATTCACATTTGCTTACACATGAAATGCATTTAGCTAACTAGCATTTCACTATTTTATCTACTACCTAGTCAAGTGCGTTTTACACTCTCATTTCTCTGTGTCACTTCTTTTAAAACACTTGCTGGAGAGACTTACATAATCCTCAGGTCGGAGTAGATGACAGCGTATCTTGAGAGCACGCGTATCCTCGAGTCTGTCGCGACTCTGCTGGAGGAGAGAGCGCATCTCCTGCTCGCCATCCTCGGAGTCATCGCCACTCGACGACGACGTGGCCGGGATCAACTTGATGCACTTCTCCAGATTGCGCGAGGAGCGTCTTCGCTCATCGGCGGTGACAGTGCGACGACGTCGGGTTGAGGTGTCGCTCTCGGAGGTGCGACGGAGCAGCGACTGGGCGGAGTGACTCATGCCAGCGCCGAACTCCAGTTTGCGGCCCACAGACTCGGTGCGGATGGGTTGACGGGGGGCCGCGGGCGGATTCTTGGGTGTCATCAGCGCTGTGGCCGAGGAGGAAAGATTCGCAGTGGTCACCAGCTGCTGCTGCTGTTGCTGCTGCTGCTGCTCCGTCTGTGAGCTGATGGCCTCAGCCATGTCTGCAAATATTGTAAATTAATAGAATGAACTACTAAAGAGGAATGTTATATATATGTAGTACTCTCAGTCGTTACCTTGACACGATTTGCGACGCACTTCGAGCGTCTTGCGGCGACGCTCCGATTGCAATTCGAGGGCGCGTTGGCGACGAGCGTGATCAACGCTGCTGCTGATCGTCTCCTGGTTGATGTGCAGCGCCTTCAGCTCGTGCTGCTGCAGTGAATCCATTCGCGGTGGCGAAAACGAATCCAAATTGTTGGCTGCCGACAGCGAACTGCAGCAATCCGACTGCGAATCGATGAAATTGCTGCAACCCAACAAAAACATAGAAACAACATTTACTATATGATTTATGAACCAGGCTATAAATAACCAAAGATCACTCGCCAAGGTTGCCAGAGAGAGCAATAGCAAAAGCTAGAGATCTCTACTCACCGATAGTCATCGCCAAATTCCAAGAGACGACGCGCTGCATCCGAATCAAAGCCCTCCGAATAGTTCTCCGAATTGTATTTCTCTTGATAATCATCCCAGGCGGTCTCCGAGATGCTGCTGTGATGATCCTCAGTGCTCAGTTCTGTGCCCAAAATAAAACACAAATAATTATGATTAATTAACTTGATCGATGCCAAAAGCATTTATGGGGGATTATTCTTTAATAGATAAAGAGAGGAAGAGGTGCAATCGTGGTACCTTTTGGCCTGGGTACGGGCGTGCGTGCTTGTGAGAGAAAAAGTCACAATATATATACAAAAAGTATTACAACATATAGTTTATAAAGATTGTCAGAAAAAAGATTACAATATTTAGAAAGTATTACAATGTAACCGAACTCACAACATACATAAAGTATCACAACATATAGTATGTTATTTGATAAGCAACACTTTTGAAACGATTGCAATAAAGGAGCTGATACCTTTATATAATTCTTAACGCGTTAATAAAGTAATATATATTTATTACGATTGGGCTTATCCGGATGAGCTGTGAACAATAACTTTTAGTATTTTATTTTACTTTCAGTTATAAGAATAATCTTAATTTAAAAAAAAAAAAAAAGTCATATTGAGATTAGTTCGAATAAGGAAATAAATATTTACAGGGTTTCTTCCTTCCTACTAGACATTATGAATAGTCTATTTTTTATCAAATATGATTAATATATTTTCATATTTCTGTTCACTTTTAGTTTTAAGAAAGATCTTATTGGATTTAAGAGAAGTCATATCGAGTTCAGTACGTATTAGGAAATATATAATAACAGAGTTTTTTCCTAAAAATAAATACAATAAGGAAATACAGTTCCCAAAGAACATTAAAATCATAGTAATATGTATAATAATTATTAAGAAAAGTTTCTTATATTTTAATGTACTATACTTTTCTAATCTTAGAAACTTTCTCGTACCATACTCAGTTTCTCTTAAGAAAGAATTTATGTTAATATTTCTTTCCTAAGAAACGATTTTTCTCATAATTAAAACTTATTTAGTTATTTATTTAGGAACCGTATTTTATCTTATTTAGTTTCTCTAAAAAAAAAGAATTGCAGTTAATATTATTTCCCTATAAACGATTTAAAGCTTATTTAGTTTCTCTTTATAAAGAATCTCCGTGAATTTTTATTCCCTAATACATAAAATTAAACTGAGCAAATACCGATAACAAAAAAGTTCCCTAAACTAACTTTTTTGGAAACTCTTGCAACATTTATAAATAGACTTTGCATTTATCTCTGTCAGATTACACATTCTACTGTCTATTTAATACTGTCTGTATTTATACTGCCTACTTAATACAATAATCTGAACACAAACAATGCGATTAGGCTTAACATGCAATTTGGGAAAGCCCCTAAAGTGATAAAGGCATTTATTTTGACGATAAGTTAATGAGGAATATAATAATAGAATTATACCTAACGCTTCCATATATCGAGTTGAAATATCTGTCATTATTAATTGCGTCGATAAGGAATATAATATAAGTATTCTGAAGGCGCTCTCTAGATATTCCTAGACTATATATACGACTGTTTAGATTAGTAATTGTTATTCTCTTGAATCAAACTGCATTGCTGATTAATTGTTGTTTACGTGAGTTTGGGCACGACGCCATCAAAGATGATGTCATTCTCCGAAGGAAGTAGCTTTAAGAGATCGTTTCAAAAGTGTTCCACATCTGAATTATCCCTGCTTTAACTTACCAGCTTGCTGCTCATCCTCGTTCATGTAATTGGAAAGCGCAGCCAAGGCGCCCAAGCGAATTTCGCTGGCCATGAGAGCAGCTGTGGTGAATGAACCCACTCGGAACTTGGGCACCATCAAGTGCGACTCCGATTCACCCTCGGGCAGCGACTCCTCAGCCTTGAGATTGGTGGGTGAGCCACCTTTCTGTATGCTAAGCAAAGCATTGGTGAACTCCTGCAGCTGTTGCGATGACATCGATTCGCAGGACTTCATCAGCGTCTGTGTGAGATCGCCGTGTGTCTCGGAACCCGAATCGGACTTTCGGCCACCCGAAGCCGCAGACATGCGCTTCTTCCGGGCACGACGACGACGCAGGGATCCCTTGCTATCGGCCTTGCGTGCCGCATTGCTGCCCGTGCCCGAGGAGGAAGCAGCTCTGGCCCGGGGACCTGGGGAGAGCGAGTCCAAGGCGCTCTCACTGATCGAGTGGCTGGCCAAACCCGGCGGGGAACTCTGTCCCACATCCGCAATGGTTGTGGTCAACTGGGCGGCATCGGTGGTCAACTGCGAGAGGCAGGAGACGGACCAAGGTCGCTCCGATTTGCGACGCGATTGCGGACGCTTAACAACCTTAACGTTCAAGCTCTGATTGCTGCTGCCAAAGCCAAGCGGCGTGGTTGGCTGATGAATGGGTTCAGCGGAGCCGCCAATGCGCTCGGTGGAGTTGCCATACGAGTTGGTGCTCGTCTGCATGCAGGTGGCAATCGAGTCGGTGAATCCCTCCGACGAATCGGAGCCGACACCGCATGTGGCATCCTTGTGGGGCATGGAATCGGTTTCGGATGCCTCGCCCGAAGCTTCGCAGTCATCGGGTTTGCTGCTGGGAGCCTCATGCGAATGATGATTGCGATTCAGCAGCTGTGGCGTTGAGGGTTGATGCTCCAGCCATTCCTGCAGAGAAAGTGGGAGATTATTTTAGAGAATGTGTTAAGCAGAGAAGTTTATTGAAACTCACCTCAACTCGCTGCTTGATGGGACCGGGCATAATGATGTCGCGTTTCTTGACCGTCGAGGAAATCTTGATGATGGAATGTTTCTGCTTCGTTGGCGTCTTCAATGCTGCCTCCTGAGCGTCGCGCACCAAATGCTCTGCCTCGAGCACAAGCTGCTTGATTGAATCATGCGAGACCTTGCCCTGAAAGAGGGAGAGAGAAATCAAGAGAGTGAGTTAAGTTGAGTGAAGATAAAAAGGCGAGTAAAAGTTAATGAGCATGGCAAATTGAAGTGAACTCGGTTAGTTAACACTTCCCCGGAATATGACTCAGTTGAGAGTCAGTTGAGAGCCAGTCAAGAGAGTTGAGAGCGAGAGAGAGTGGGAGAGCGAAGTGTATGGAAATGCAGTTAGTTTTCCATCTAAATCTCTTTCACTCTCTCTTTTGCTGCTTATCCTTATCGCTCGAGTTGTGTTTGACTTGCTGCATTCATCATTCATATTATTCACTCATTTCATTTCATTTTTTTTTTTTTTCATTGCTTATCTGCAGTTTCATGTGCATTACTTTTTTTTCGTATTCTTGCTATCTCATCAGTTCGCATTGTCTTTTTTTGCCTTTTTGTTCTTAACGCGTCAATCAAGCTTTGCCTAATTGCTGTCTACATAAATGTGATTTCATTTGTATACCCTGTAATCGGTGCATGATGAATGAGATCATGTTCATTTGAGAACAACTACTGAACTTTGATTTCTAATTTAAATAAATAATAGTAAGCAAAATAATCAATTTAAATATATGTTATTGTATAATTATTATCATAAAATTTAAAAGTGCTAAATCACGCTTTTTATAAGAAATGTTTTATAAGAAATAGTTGTATCTTCTGCCTAAAACTCTGTTTAGCTCAAAGTCTTCACAATAAATTTTTATTGACGCTAATGGAATTTTTTCGATTAATCCTTATCATGACATTTCTAATTTCTATTTATAAATAGCTTATTATAGCATCACAAAAATACCACATTTATCAATACACCACAAATACTGCATTTCTTAAATACATTTTTTTTTTGCGAAACTTCAGTTGATCATAAAAACGAAAAATAGAGCTACAGTCGACTGTGTTTGAATAGAACCAAATATCACATTAGTATATTGCCAAACTGCTAAAACTGTACCAAGGAATATTTTAAGTATACTGTACTACAGTGTAAATATACCATAGTGGGCAAAAGATACCATATTGTCAGCTAAAGAAAGTAAGCCCCTGGTAAAAAGGTGTTTTCCCCATAAAAAGTAATCCAAGAATTACTTCTTTAATATTTAAAAATTTAATTTTTGAATATAGTCTTTCACCATTTTCTTCATATTGTATGAACATATATGTATTAGATACACAAAATTTCAATATTAAGATAGGTCAACAATTCTAAAACAAAACTGTTTCTTCTTTAGAATTGTTTGACCTCCAAATTTGGAAACCCCAGCGAGAACTCTTGGCAATCTAATGTTAATTTGACATAATCAACGTGAGATTGCTCATGGAATTAGAACTTGAAAGATACTTGAAAATTACACAAAATCAGAATAGGTGAAGAGGGAAGGAGGAGGAGAAGAATAACGGAAAATAAGAAGCAGCGAAGCGTTGATAATGATTCGATTGTTTTTCGTTTTGTTTCGTGTTTGTTTTTCTTTTTTTTTTTTTTGCTGTTGTTTGTAATTATTACAAAAGTTGTAGCTACATTTGAACATGGTATTTGAACAGAAAATGTTTGGGGTTAACCTTTTGGGTAAAAGGCATTAGATGAATGAATGAATGCTTAATTGCAAATAGCATTGCACAATTGTACAATATCCGAGTTATTTTTTGTGACTCACAAAAGTCCAAATTAGGTAATCTTCATGTCTATCGAATGTTTATTTTTTCTTTTTCTCTGTCTGTTGCTGTCTTTATTTTTGTTTTTATTTTTCGCTTCGATTGAACACGCTTAAACTTTATTGCTAATCTTTTGGTTTAATTTAATTAACAGTTTCCTGTCGCCGACGCCACGCGGCAAGTTTGAGTTGCACTTCAGTGGCTGTCAAACTGCAGCGCAATCACACGCACACACACAAACACACACACACACTTGCACACATACAACGGAAACAATTTTCCAAATGCTATGCGAGAGTGCCAGTGAAAATGTCGACGTTTTACGACTCTTGTACAGCTGAAGTGGAAACTGCAACAAGAGCAACAACAACTCAACTAGCGGCAGCAACAGCAACAACAGCAAACATCGGCAACATTTGCAACAAGAGCAGCAGCAGCAGCAGCAGCAGCTACTGAAAGGCCTTTGCGATTGGGCGTTTGCGATAATTAAAGGCAATTATATGAGTTTGACTTTTTGTTTAGCCAATGGCCAATTAAGCAAACTGGAAACTTAAACTACAAAACTAGAGCTGACAGCCTGACAATGTTACTTAGGCGATAGTCACAGTTTCTTTAAAGGTGTGGCAAGGACAAGCAGATGCGATTAATTCTCTTGAGAGTAGGGTTCTTAAGCGATAGTTGAAATAGGATGAAAAGGAAAATCAAATATTGCCATGGTAAACTTTTCAATAATTGACAATATTTGAACAGAAATAGCTGTTAAGATATTAAAAACATTTAAAAGAATTTTATTAGATCAAGAAATGAATACTATGAAGAAATATTTTATTTATTTATTGCTTAAGTTGGAGCATTTTTAAAATAACTTGGAAAGGAACTTGGTAAGTGGCCTATGCAGTTTTATATTCCTTATATAAATATGGCCACATTTCAAAAGATAGTAAAAATTCTAATAAATCATAATAATATACTAGTAAGAAAATACTAGTACTATGGTACTAAAAGTTAAATAGTGTGGTAGTATTGTTAAAATATGCCAAATAAATATACCGCGAAAAAAATACTACCAATCATGACTATATTTGGTATATTGATAAAGTACCTTATTCTAAATATACCATAGAGTACAAAATATAAAAAATCAGCCAATGCAACTGACTTCTAGTATGTTGGTGTTTTCTCATACATAAGTTTCATCGTTTCAACTTATGCCTAACCCAAAGTAAATTGCAAACTTCTTTAAGCGATAGTTCTATGCGATAGTTTCTCACCCAAAGATGTTTACAGTTACCGACCATAAATATTCATGAGCCTTACTAATTAGCGTTGATAGTTTTTCGACTCACTTGTGTAGCTCTCAATTGATTTACGACTTCCTTTGACACGCGCCCATCTCTAACTCGGACAATTCGCAACACACACACTCAGTGGCTGATAAACTGCTGAAGTTAGTTTTGTTTTTTCGGGGGGCCTTGACAATAGTCGTTTCTTGTGTTGCTCTTTTTGTTTATGGCCAAAAAACAAAAGGCGAACACAACAACAAAAACAAAAACAAAAACTAATTTAATTGCAGTGCGACACGCACGCCAAACGCAAATCGCGAAATCGCGAATTTAATCGCAATGAGTGAGCGACGACATGCACTCACAGTTTGACAAGCACTGTGCGCGGCTTAATTACACACACTTTATTTGGTTGAAACTTAATGCAAATTACGCGAAAACGACAATAAAAACAATCACAATAACAATAACAATAGTTGCTGCTACCAACACAACAATAATAAATTAACAAACGAAAAAACGAGCAGAAATAAAAACACTTGACAATAGCTTTTGACTTTGGCTTTCTATTGTTGCGCGACAATTGTGTTTGCAACAACAACAACGTTTTCTATCTGAATCTGAAACTGTAACTTTGTATCTTCGTATCTACATATGTTGGAATATCCGTAACTCAACCGTTAACCGCGACGTCTCTTCACGTACTGAAAGTCGACTGCGAATTAAACTCAACTCGGACAGCGTCAAATGCGTTTGATAATAGCTGTGTTTGTGGTTGCTGCTGCTGGGAACAGGTGATAAGATAAAAGAAGAAAAAACCGGCAAAAAAAAATTGCCAATAATCGAATAATTTTTTGCAAACCTTGTGATCGATGATCAAACGATCGTCGAACGTGACTTTCTTTTTATTTGCTTAGCGCTTTTTAATAATTTCCTAACACTCATTTAATTTTTTTGTTAACAACTCAATCGAGCACTTGTTTTACTTTTATATATGTGACACTGAATGCGCCGCGTTTGAGATTAGATAAAGCGCAAACGATTTGATTTG
This sequence comes from Drosophila niveifrons, assembly GCA_035046325.1. Classification (NCBI taxonomy): domain Eukaryota; kingdom Metazoa; phylum Arthropoda; class Insecta; order Diptera; family Drosophilidae; genus Drosophila; species Drosophila niveifrons. The sequence continues at coordinate 12,661,535 of JAWNOC010000052.1, forward strand.
ATTTCCATGTGGCACTGAACGTCATTGATTTGGGTTCGGTTTTTATTTATTTATATTTTTTTTATTTGCTTTGCCCCGCTTATCGCTGTCTCATCGCAAAATGGGAGGCGTTTTGCGAATTGATATACGACTTTGCACTGCACTGCACTGCACGAAAATGAATAAATTAAATTAAACAAAAAGACAACAGTCTCAACTATATCCGAAATTTGTCATTATTAATCAAAAGCTGCGCGAATTTCACTCTCAATAAATCAACGACGCATGTGCAACGGATGCTGCGACAGTTGAAGTCAAACACAAAGCTGGAGAAGCTGAAGCTGGGATGAAGCTCTACAGTTATACACTGAGCTGCCCTCGGGTGGATGACAGTGAAAACTGCGTTGAGGGGATTCAACTTGTCAGTTACCAAATGCAAATACTTTTGCACACACACACACACACTTTAGGAGCAACATGTTGCACGCAACGACAACTCTGCGGCATGTTGCTGATGAATGCTGCCGCTGATCGTTGGGGACAGCGTCAAGAAAAGTGAGAGTGTTGCAACGAGTGCCAAAACATGTTGGATAACAGCACAACCCAGACATTGATAATAGGCCCGGGACAAGTAATAATTGTCTTCCACAAAAAAAAAAAACGTACGCATAAGATTGAGCGAGATTGAGAATAATTGAAGCTGAAATTCCAGTTTTTAGTTACGCGCTGATAGCTAATGATATTCATAATATATGTCATTATTTCAAGGGGAAAATTTCGTAGAGTGTAAAGAAGAAATTCAGAAGGAAATTTATGAATTTTAATAAAGTAATTAGTGCCTTAAAGGCTAATAACGAAAAACTGAAGTTGAAAGTCAATTTTAGTGTTGAATCGACAGCTTATCACATTGATAATAAAGTAATTATTTCACGACAAAGTTTTTGCAATATGTAAAGTAGAAATTATAGAGAAATTTACAAGGTGCAAATAATATAAATAATTTAAATGAGAGGACAATTAATAATTGCCTTAAGTCTAAGTTAACGCTTAAATAGAGGAAGAGAGAACAGCAATTTATAAGAAACAAATATTATGATTCATTTGAATAAAATTGCAATTATTCATTGTCTTAGCTTTATGTTTAGACTAATATAGAGGAAGATTGAGCAGCAACCAATATACTTCTGCTATTTTAAGAATACCTAAAGTATATATTCATTCATATTTAGTTGTGAATTGATAACTAATTATATTGAGATTAAAATCAGCTAAAAATATTGATGCTAAAGTCATTATTTTATTGCATAAAGTTGGTAGCTTGGAATGAAGAAATAAGAAAGGAATTCGTTCGGTCTTATGCATGATTTACTATTGCATTTACCACCCAAAGTAGTAATAATAATAACAATAGAAGTTACACTATTTATATAGATTTACTACACAAAACAGTACTACTTTTATTTTAGAAAAACTGTATAGAATAACTATTGCATTAACTACAAAAATTAGTAATATTTATATTTAAAAAAGAACTATGAAGTATAAAGAACAGCCTTATCAAGCACCCCCATCAAAAGCTTTACTAATGTCTGATTTACAAAGTGCAGTCCATAAAAGTTTCGCCATTTGTGTCCAGATTTGTTAAATCTCGTTACAAATTTGCCAAGTTTGAAGTGTTTTCCACCCGCTGCTTTTCCCCAACTTGTCTTAAATTACCAAAAGATGATCGTTAACAGCCCATTACACTCATCGGGTTGTCAGTGGACAACATGTTTGGGGACATGTTTACCAGCAAATTGACACGACAAAAGCCACAAAAAGAGCTTAGAGAAATTTGAGGCGCATCGACGCACACACGCACACACACACGCACACAGTGACACCTTCGCATACTTGCACCACTGTGCAACACTGTGGAGTGGAGTGGAGTGGAGTGGACCACCAACATGGTCAGCGTTGAGCTCGATCGATCGATTGCTGATCTCGTATGCATTTCAAGCGAAACTGAAACCATGAGAGCCTCGCAAAGTCAACAGCAACAACAACAAAGAGGAGAGTCCGCCAGTGAGTTGGCGAATTGCCAATCGAATTCAATTCACTTCACTTCACTCCGCTCCACTTCAATCTCGTTAGCTGGGCATGGTCATGGTTGTGAGACTCCGATTTAGTGTTGCTGTTGCTGTGGTTGTTGCTGTTGCTGTTGCTGTGGTTGTCGCTGTGTGCGAACGTGCGACACGCAATGTTCAAAACGAACTCTCTGCCATCATCCGATGACAAATTGCAACTGCATTTTGGCTGCTGGCTGATGAAAGGGAAAACCGTCGCCGTTATGCGGGCAGCTGCACTGACAAAAATCAGTGGGTACTTAGCATAAGAGCAAATACTTAAATGAAATCGAAAATTGTATATATATTTAGTGTTTAAGAACAGTCGAAAAACGCAAAAATTGAACCCTTTTAAATATCTTGTGTTTATGGATCTCATAGCATTTTCAATTTAGTATGTTTCAAAGGCGTAGAAAAAGAATTTAAATATGTATTGCTTGAAAGTAAACACACATACTTGGAATTAAAGATTGCTTTGTATTTTTTTAGTTTATGCAATTTGAATAAGTAAGAAAGCTATAGTCGATTGTGCTCGTCTTTGAGATACCCGCTACCTGTTCTGAATAAAAGCAAAATAGTGGGCTACTAATTTTAAAATATACTAAATATATATACCGCAAAAATACTAAACATATACTAAAGGCTATTTTAGATATATTGTTAAAGTACTCCATTCAAAATATACCATCGAGGAAAAAAGTGCAGTATTCATTTTAAAATATAAAATACCACAAAAGTACAAAAAAATACCAAAGGCTGTTTTGAGTATGACGCTGCACTATATTCAAATTGAGTGCAATATATATCAGGCTAACAGCCAAAGCAACTATAACCTTTAGTAACTTAGCGGATTTCTTTAAAAACTTCTAAATTTGAATCAGGCCGCAACTAAATTTTAAGGAATCATAAGGAATCTAGTAATAATTGTACCTGCCGAAAGATTGCTTACAATTTTCATTTATCTATTTAAGAAGTCAAAAAGGAAAAATAAGAAATTAAATGTTCAGGAACAAAAGTATATCTATATTAACATTTACATATTCTCAGCAATCAAATGGATATTATTTTTGTGAATTATAATAAAGTGTTTTTATAGCTCTTACCACTAGACACTTTGACTTTTATCGCTTTTGACATATGCTTATTGAGGAAGTTATTTCCCAACTCCGATTAGCTTTATTCAATTTGCAAATTCTTATAGCTCAATATAATAATATTGTTTTACTTTTATTATGCACAACTAACTTATATTGTGCAGCACTTAAAACTCTCACTTTTTGCCCCGAATTTCTCTCAGTTTAGCCGTGTTATTTTATAAATCATAATAAGTTTTGTCAGCGTGGAAACCAATTGCCACTTGTGGCGCAGACTTTTGAGAGAGAGAAAGCAGCGACTCAGAAGTCAATCCTCTTTTGTGATACAGTTTTGAGAGCAGGAAATGTTTCCGCTTCCTTTAGAGAGGGGGACTAACTAACATATATATGTACATATATTTGTATTATCCGCGACTCACCTTTGATGGCGACATTGTGGCATTGCTGCTGCTCGCCTGTGATTTGACCGACTTGGCTGGCGATCGAGGTGGCAAACGATTTCCATTGGCAACATTCTGTTGTTGAATGCTTCCATTGGTCATCTCACTGGGCCAAACACTAATGTTGCAGATGTCGGCGCGACTGTAGAAACTGCAACCATTGTTGTTGTTGTTGTTGTTGTTACTGTTCAGATGCAGCTGTAGGAAGAAAAAGGAAAAACTTGATTTAATTAAGAAATGCCATCGAAAATTGGTAAAAGCGAAATGCTCTGCTCTAACTTTATGCCTCTCTGTCTCTGTCTGTTTCTCATAATCAATCAGCTAAAGTTGGGAGCTGCAACATTTCCTGTGCTTCATTCGTGGCCATGTCTCTATTACAGCTATGCAGCTTTTGGTTTCGTTTTTGTTGGCCACATAAATCTTGGCCAGTCGAACGAATGAACGATCAAACGTGTCCTCATCGTCATCGTCTTAGTTGTCTGTCTGCGTCCCTTTCAATTGTAAAACTGTTTGCCATTTCTTGGAGATTTTGTGTCTCGCAATGAAGAAATAAATCACACGTTTTTAGTTAATTTCGTACTTTCCCATTTTTGACGTGCGCCGCTCAATTTCAGTTGTTCAGTTGTTCAGTTGTTTTTCCTGGACCCCAAAAAGATTGACTTCTGCATTCAGTTTTGTATATTACGATTGAAGTTTTGCTTAGACGGTAGTTCGGCTTTTTGAATGGCAGCAGCAGCAGCAGCTGCCGGGATTTGCAGCCGGTGCATGATTCGGTTTCATTAACCCAACTGCTTAATCATCAGGTTGCAGGCAATAAGAGGCGGTAGCCATTTATTGAAAAGGCGCCCCCCTTTTAGACCAGTTCAGTTCACTTTACTTCACTTCAATGCAGGTACAAGGAAAATTTCCTCCTCTCCATCGATGGGCTTACAATGTTGCAACAACTGCAGCTTTATTGACACAAGTCAAGAGACCTGCCAGCCACACAGACACAGACACAAACAGACATAGACAGACAGTGATCGAATCGTAATGCCACAAAACGAGAGGAGACTCGCAACTGTGGTAACTGTGGGAAACTGTGCAATACTCCCAACAGCTTGCAACTTGTGGCTTTGTGGCATGTCTGTGATTTGTATTTGCGAATTGTGGTCTATAAATGGCAGCACTTCAGTTCTCAGCTTATGTTTCTTGCTTATTAACTGATATATCGGTTAAGACCCCATTAAGCCAGCCTGCTGCATAGAAACCTACCCAGAACTAGGTAGAACCAAGCTAAGCTAAGATTATGGCAGATTAAACACAGAGTTCTCTATATTGTGGTAATAAACTAACAACCTTTGGCATTCTAGTATCATTTTAATGTGGCATTGATCGGCTAAACTTTTACTTGTTTGTATAAGGAAATAACTATGAAGAATTCATGTTAAATAAGAGCTTCTTTAAATTGCTTGTATTTCTCATCTAACATAACATTTATTGATTCATTAAATAAACTAACGAAGTAAAAAAATAACTTAAACACTTTTCTATGATCATTTGAAGAAATAACTAACAAGAATTCAAGTAAAATAAAAGCTTATATGTATTGTTAATACTTCTTATTTTAAATACTATTTTTGAAGTCATTAGGAAATAACTATCGAGAATTTATGTTAAAACAAAAGCTAACAGCTAACACTTTCATTTAAGACTAATACTTTCATTTTTATAGTTTCTTAAGCAAATAAAGCACAACCTTAAATAATTGCCTTCATAGTTAGCTATAAGATTAAGAATCATCTACTGTTTAAGCTCATTTGTTTTTAAAGTTCCTTTATATGATTAAGAATCGTTAGCTAACTTTGAGCTCCTCCAACTGTTTTCCCATTCTAATCCTAAATATAAGGAAATAACTATCAAGATATCACAACGAAAAATTAAAGCTCATCCTAAAATACTGTCTATAAAAAGTTAAAGTTTTTTCTTTTCATAGCTATGTATAAGATTAAGAATCATCAACTGTTTGTTTGTTTTCAAAGTTCCTTTATAAGATTAAGAATCGTTAGCTAAATTCGAATAGTTCTTCAGCTTAGCTAACACCTCCAACTGTTCTCTCATTCTTAATCTAAATATGAGCAAATTACTATATAACGGAAAATAAAAGCTTACTCTAAAATATCGTTTAATAATTGAACCTTTTGTCTACGAACAGTTTAAGTTTTTATGTATAAGATTAAGGATCATCAACAGTTGAGTCTCATTTGTTTTTAAAGTTCTTTGATAAGCTTAAGAATCGGTTGCTAAACTCTTGATAGTTCTTAAGTTTAACTATATCTTAACTTTACCATCTCTAAGTTTTTCTTATTCTAAATCTAAAGAAGTTAAAACGAAGATTTCTTTTTTCTTCTTCTTTATATTCTGAAACCATTAAAGCATACAAATAATTGAAACCCATCTCTATGAACAGTTTAAGTTCTTTCTGTTCATAGTTAAATATAAGATTAAGAATGGTCAACTGCTTAAACTCATTTCTCAAAGCTCTTTTATAAGATTAAAAATCGTCAATAGTTTAAGCCCATTTCTCAAAGCTCTTTTATAAGATCAAGAATCGTTAGATGAACTCTACAAGTTCTTTAGCTTAGCCATATCTTCAATCTACCATCATCTCCAACTGTTTCTCATTATAGACCTTTTTCCCTCTCATTTCTGGCATTGCTACTCAAAATTTCTAGTTCTATGCCAGTCGATCATCAACTTTCTATTGAAATTCAAATGGCAAAAGCAGACGAAAGAAGAAGAAAGAAGAAGAAGAAGAAAGAAGAAGAAGGAGGAATCACTTGACTTCACTCACCTGTGCTGCATTTCCATTTGCATTATCAGCGGCAGTTGCCTCATCAGCGATCTGTTGCTGCTGTTGTTGTTGTTGTTGCTGTTTAGAGTCAATGCGAGACTGTTGCTGATGTTTGTGATTATTGTAGTTGTTGTTGTTGTTGCTGTTGTTGTTGTTGCTGGCATTCAACAGTTGTTGCGACTGTTGACTGTTGCTGTTGCTGTTGTTGTTGTCGCTTTGCAGTTGTTTATAGCAATTGTTGCTAATGATGTGTCTTGTGTTGTGGTTGTTGTTGCTGTTGCTGTGGCTGTGGCTGCCATCGCTGCTTTGGCTGCCCGACTGCAATTGCATTTCCATGTCCATGACGCCGCTGCGCTGCATTTGAGTGACTCGCGAGGTTGCCGAGGTCTCTGTGTGGACACCGTTCGAATTGGACGATGAGCAGGCGCTGCTGCTGTCGTAGTTGCTGCCACTCCCACTGCCAACCAGCACGACACCAACACTAACAGCACTTGTTGCTATGCTCGCTGTGGTTGCTGTTGTCGATGTGCTCACCAACGTCTCCTTGTTCTCCTTATCAGAGTCGTCGCTGGTTGTTGTTGTTGCTGTTACTCCTGCTGCTGCTGTTGTTCCGACTGTTGCTGCTGCTGTGGCGCCAGAGGTTGTCGACGAGATGGCAGCCGACTGCAGACCATCGACAGTAGATGTTGCTGTTGCTGTTGCTGCTGTGGTTGCCGCTGTGTAGAGCCAACCCTCGTCGTCGTCATCCGAAGAGGCATCAGCCGATTTGAGTATCTGCAGAGCATTACAAAAAAATATAGTTAGTATGGCAAAATTAAACAATAACAACAACAACAACACAAACAAACAAACATAGAGCAACATCAGCAAAATGACAACAACATGCAAAAATGCTGTGTGGGCTGCTGAGAAGAGAGAGCGAAGTGAGATGCAATGGAATAAAATGCAATGGCAATGCCAACAGATGAAGATGAAGTAGTGGAAAATGAAGTTTAATTAGCGTTACTTGCGCAAAATGGCAAATTGTAACTTGTAGCCAGCAACAGCCAACAACAGTCAACAACAACAACAATTGCAGCTACAAATTGTTGTGGCTGCAGCAGCAGCAACGCGTTGCATGAGTGGCAAAAATCTTTTGAGCTTCGTCTCAGATGCCGTCTTGACTTCTTCTCCTTGCTGGCAGCTGGCTGCTGGAGGAGGCGGAGTTGCCGCCCTCAACTGCAACCCCAGCAACAGTTGCTGCTGTCGTTTTCTCTCTGCGCTTGCAATTTATATTAATGCCGCGACGTTTCGTTTCGATTGTATGTTGGCAAGGCGGCGACCTTAGGCTTTGAATACAGTTTTGTTGCTCTGCCTGTTGCACTTGTCAATGCTCTGTTGCCTGTTGCACGTGAGGCAAGCAACAACAACACTACTAGAGTTAAGCTTAGAGTGCTCTGAGCCCATCAAACATGTGATTGCAATGCAAATAAGTCCAACTTTATTAAGCGCGTTTCACTGCAGCTTTGAAAGTGTAACTAAACCTTTATAAGCAAATCTTTTCGAGAGTTGTTCAAACTGTTTTAAATATAAATATATATATATATATATATGTGTGTGCTCGGTTCGGCTCGGTAATGAGTTTCGCTTTCTTTAGGAAATTCCCCTTTCGATTTTGTCTAGCATTATGAACTTTTCCAGCGATTTGAATTTAATTTAACTAACTTTGAAATTTGCAAGTATTATAAGAAGAAACTCTATTTGCCAAGAAATGACTTTGGTGGACAATTTGATATATTTTGCTCTCAGTGGTATATTTTAAATGTAATAGTATATCAATATACCAATATAGAGATATATAATATATACAATATTTAGTTCTATTCTGTATATTAATTCAGTATTTTGAAAATAATACCGAACTCCTTCGTATCTTTTTGTTACATTCGTTGGCAATTTGATATATTTTTGAATAGTTTAAATGTATTAGTATATCAATATACCAATATACAGATTGTATATAAAATAAACCGCTTTCGACTATGACGACAGCTTATGTGAGGTCTTTGTTACTTTGGTTGACAATTTGGTATATTTTGCTTTCAGCGGTATATTTTTAATGTATTAGTAAATCAATATACCAATATAGATATATAAAATATACCGTTTTTTGCATTTTTCTGCATATTAATTCGGTATATTTTAAAATAGGTCCGCTTCGTATTTCTTTGTTACATTGGTTGATAATTTGATATATTTTGGTATATTTTGAATGTAATAGTATATCGATAAACCAATATATGATTTTAGTATTTTTGGAATTTTAATTTGGCATATTTTAAGAATAATACCGCACAGTATCATATTTCGACTGTGTCAACAGTTTATTTCAGGCCTTTGTTAATTTGGTTGGCAATTTGGTATATTTTGTAGTCTGTGGTATATTTTGGTTTTTATTACTATTTCATTAATCGAATATTATTTGCTTTCGCAATACAAAACAAATGTTTACTACATTTCCCCACTCATTATTTTTTGCTGATCTCATCTTTACTCTGACATTCTTTTCGTCGGCTATTTTTAAGAACTTTGAATATGAACTTTTAACACGGAACAGCAATTGTCTATTTTTGAGCGGCGCATATTTTGAGCTGTTGAACCGTTGGCCTCTGACACAGTTGAAGCAAATGTGGCCTCAGGGGCAGGTGTTTGACTTTGGTCTATGTTAAAAGTATCTTAAACCCTACGAAAGTCTATTTATTGATGTCTAATGATTAATGATAGATGCGTCAAACTGACTACCAGAAAATGAGGCAAACAAAGTTAATTAAGAAATTGTTAGAGAGAGAGAGACATGCCAAAGTTTTGACTACATAGATGAATAGTTTCAATCAAAAGTTGTTTATTAATAAATTAATTAGTTAATTTAGTTTTTAAGTGGATGCAAAACATGCAAATTAGTTGAAGCCAAAAAAAACAACAAAGCGGGAGACATGATGAATGTCTGTCAGTCTTGTCCAAAGAAAGAATCCAAAACCAGAGAGTGAGAAGACCGCGCACCTGCTGCTGATAACGGTACTTACTTGCTGCTGGGCCACGGCTAAAGCCAGATCAGCATCTCCATCTCCACCGGCTCCATCGGTGCCAGCACCACTCGTCTCATTATCCGTGTCCAGATGCTTGAAATAGAAGATGGCGCAATTCTTGGACTTGCGATTCGAGCGATTGAACTTGGAGGTGTCATTGTGGCCACGATGCGACGCCGTTGTGGTCGATGACGATGACTTTCGCAGCACCGACGGCGACTTGTTTAGGTCATGACCATGACCATTGTGATTATGATGGTGATTATGATGATGATGTGTATTGGGTGTAATGACAGCCACAGCGATGCTCTTCGGCTTGGCACTGTTGTTGTGATGATGTTGGCACTGTGGCAACATTTTGTTGCCGTGTCGCGTCTGCAACAGCGACACATTTGCGGAGCTGTTGCTGTTCAACTGCGACTCTGACATGTCTGTTGGCTGTAGGCGTCGACTATGCGCCACAGTGGTGGCAATAACAGTAGGAACACCTCCACAACTGCAAACGTTGCGACGATGCAGCTGCTGCACCTGCTCCAGATCGCTGCTCTCGGAGTCCGCCTCAAAGTCGGTGAGCGTTGCCGGAGCTGAGTTGGCTGAGTTCTGGTTGAGGAGGAGTTTCGTTTGGCGCCAAGCGCGTTTCGCAATCACAAAGTCAACAACGTCCGCTGACTTATCGTCTTCTTCTTCTTCGTCTGGTTCCTCGTCAGCCTCGTCACCGGGCTTCGGTTTTATTTGTATTGTGAGGGAACAAGAATTGGTTAGGCAAATGCAAGTTGCAGGCAAAGTTAGGTCAGAAGTTCACACACACACACACACACGGTTTACAGTGCTGCCAACTTGGGCGGAGGAATCAACGAAATGCTTCAGGATCTTTTCTTGTTGGCGGGGTTAGGTTTTTGTTTTTTTTTAGGTTTTCTTTTTATGGAAAGTTGACAATACTGTAGAAGGCATGCATAATTCTAACTAGCAAACATAGAATATATCAACAACAAGAACTACAATACAGCATACGAAAAATAACAACAACTACATACAAAACAACGCACAAATTTGGCACAAGAGAATATTATGCAAATTGTATGCGAATTTCAGTTTACGGTTTTCAGTCTTCGAGTTTACCTTTTGGGTTGCGATACAATCGCGTGACTGATCCTCAGTTGCCGCACGCAGTTGCACGTTGGCGGACACAATCTCTGTGGCAGCAACTTGACAATGTTGCAACAACAACTCGCCTGAATTGCGACTCGCTGCACTCTCGCACTCCAGATCCAAATCGGAGCCAACTTCGTTCAGATCGTCCTCGGTGGCAGCGTCTCCTTCTCCGTCTCCTTCTCCTTCTCCGTCTTCGCCCTCGTAGCCAAATGAATCGTCTTCCGTATCGTCGTCGTCATCCAGGCCAGTCTGTAAAATGGAAAACAGATTGCAGATTGTTTAGCATGAGTTGATATGTTGGAGATGCAAATGTTAAGATATAGCAAAATTATATATATTAAATCGACTTGAACTTGCTTAAGAGTCTTTCAAGAGGGGAGGAGAAGAGGAGCAATCAAAACATTATCTAGATAATATCAGTGATCAAAGTATAAAGTTATCTAAAGCGAGATTATTCTTTACATAATTTCAGGGATGAGAGAACAAAGTTATCTAAATTGAGATTGATTCTCAATATTATTTATTACTTAGGAGTTTCTAGAGAGAAAGGAAGAAATTAAACATTATCTAGATAATATCAGTGATCGAAGAAAAATGTTATCTGAAGCACGATTATTCTTTACATAATTTCAGTGATGAGAGAACAAAGTTATCTAAACTGAGATTGGTTCTCTATATGTTTAAAGGTATAGTAGAAATAAATGATCGAATTTAAGATCGCTCTTTGAAGATCATTCTTAGCATAATTTGATGAGTTAAACTGAGATTAATTCCCAACATGATATAGCAAATATAAATAATCTAATTTAAGATCGCTCTTAATAGATCAATCAGTCTCGACTACACAAATCGAGATTATTTTTTTAATCATTTTTGGTATCACAGAATAAGGTTATTCAAATCGATATCTACACTTTTATTTATAAGTTATATAAATGGAGAATAATTTGCAGATAATTTCTTGGACTCAAAAATAAAGTTAATGAAATCAAGATTGTTCTTTATACATTTTTGAGGAATCAAAGAAATTTCTCAATAAAATCGAGATGATATTTGTAAAAATTTCTCATAGCATTACCAAAAAAATCATTTCATAAAAAGATTTCAAAACTTTGAAAAAAAAACCTTATTTAAATCATAGAGAAAATATACATCAAATATAAAATACAACTGTTTTTCCACTTTTAATAATCATTTCTTAGTTCAATTTTAATCATTTTATATTTTGTAATAATTTTTCGTGATTTTACTTTTATTAATTTTATGTTTTGTAAAAGTTTTCTTAGATTTTACTTTTTTTTTTTTAATTTTGCCATAATCTGATTTTACCTTAAATAATTTTATTTTTTGTAACAGTTTTTCATAATTTTACTTTTAATAGTTTCCCTTAATTTTTTTTTTTAGGTTATGCCAACCATATTTGATTGCCACTTAAAACTCTTTCTCTGAAGATTTTTAACACTCTGGTGCATTCAGTTTTTCCGACATTTTTTTTTTTTTGCTGATTAGCCTGGCAATGTGAAGTTTGAGTTTTTAATTGGTCGCCTTGATTGCAATCAGAGGAAAGAGCATAACATATAGTAAATGTGTTGCTCTCGCAAAACTCTTGTGGTCAGTCTCATAATTTTTCACAATTTTCACACAAATTTTCCCATTGGCCTTTCAACGCTTTTCGCTTTGGTCATCACGTAACCATCTCGCCAGCTAGTTGGCTTTATTTTTTTTTGTTTTTTTGTGAGCTTCCTTCTTCACATATGTTATAATTGCTTTCAATTGCAAACAGGGGGCCAAGAGCCAGACAAACAGACATAAAATAAAAGGAAAATGTGTACAGCGACAGACAGAGAAAGAGAGAGAGGGTGACAGAGACAGACAGACAGAGAGACAAACAGTTGTTGGCCCACCAGACAGATGACAGATAATCCGAAAAAACCAAAACAACAGCAAAAAAAAAGTGTCTAAAGCGAGGCGCACACGTCATGTGGGTGGCAGATGAGGAGAAGGAGAAGCTAGAGGAGGGAGGGAGGGGTTGGGAAGGGGGGCTGTAGCATACTCTTCATATTTTGCGGGGGCGGGCCTTGACGCCCCCTTGAAACATGAACACACAAGTGTTGGGTGTTAAGTTGTTCAAGAGCTTTTGTTTTTAGTTTTTTGGGAAAGCAGCAACTTGTTGTTTAGCAACTTAACCTCAGTTGACCTTGAAAGTGCCTCCTCCCCCTTCCCTCTTTCCCCTTCGCTTTGCTATTACATTTTTGTGTATGTTCATAAAAATAATCAGAACATTTCATTATGTATTACCTCATTGAATTCAAAGCTTCTTTATAGCCTCAGCACATTAACAAGTTTGTTCTGCCAGCTTTTAGCGGATTTTGCGTAATGCTGGCCAAAAGAATTTTCAATTTTCCAATTTCCATTTTCATTTCCATGTTAACGAGCTACACGCTGAAGGTCAAAAGCAAATGCTACATTCTTGAGGCATAAAAATTGATGATTTATCGTGTGTATTGAGCACTTGGAGGCGCCTTCTTGATTGTTTTGTTTTTTTTGTGTTTTATGGTAAACAAGAAATTAGCGATTTTCCTTTTGAAATACAGGCGAAGCAGGTGAAACTGTGCCACATAAATAAACAAAAGGAGAAGAGGTTGTAAATGACTTTCAGCTGGACAACACTACACACATCAATTTCATAATAAACAAAATGTAAGAATGTATTAAACGATGCCCAGCGATCACTCAAACTGTAAACACTTTTTAAGTTTTCAGAGTCTGTTTCAAACTTTATAGAAACATCTGGTTATTCTCACTTTCTAACCATTTGCATAGTGTTCACCCGCATTTGTAACGCTCTCTCGAAAATTAAATGGGGAAGGAAAAAACATGACAGTAATCCAATAAAATCTAGCGACAAGCTGCTAAACACGACCACAACCAACATAATCCATGACTGACCCTTTTTTTTTTTGATCGAGTTACGAGCAGCAATAGAAATGAGTTTGAGATGAGTGTTTTTCAATTTAAAAAATATTGATAAATATATCGGATTATTGTATGTAGATAAATGAAGAAGTAAATCTAAACATAATGAACAAATAGATGAACAAATTATAATATTAAAAAAAGGCGTCAATTTTAAAAACACACAGCATTTACTTATTATCTTTAGATAGATGGATTGGAAATAAAAAAAAAATGAGAAAATAAATTGTATAAACTTTTAAAAACCCTAATAACAAAAATATATTTTTAAATATTAAATCTACAACGTATAATCTAAATGATGAACAGCAAAGTAAATCTATCAGGAAAGTGATGAACAAAATGCAAATTTTCAAAATGTTTTTCGTTTAAAAAAATATATTTAATAGTATAAACAAAAAAGCTAAATTTGATAAAATCTACTGAAATACTTCATTGGGTTAATTTACAGACTAATTGCGTCTATTTTTTTATAGGAATGTTAATAATTTGTTTAAGCACTTGTGAACTAAGGAATGATATCATTCAGTGCGTTAAATTGCGTATCAGAAATATCGAAATTGAAAGAATCTAAAATATAATATATGAAAAAAAATCGAAATTGAAAGAATCTAAAATATATTAATAAAATTTAAATATGTTGTGGTACAGTTTAGTTCATCTGTTTAGTTTATCATCATATAAAAAGTATTTAAAAGATATGAATGTAGTTAAATTTGATATAATCGAGTTAAGTTCATCATCAAAATATGAATATATCTAAATTTGTTTGTGATGCAGTTCAGTTCATCTCTAGAAATCATCTCAGCTATCTTTTTTTCCATCTCTCTTTCTCTTTCATTAGCCTACAGCTACTCAAAGTCTTGTTTGATCTCCTAGTTTCGGTCTTGTTCTTCTTGTTCTACACAATTTATGAACTTATTATGCAAAATTCCTCTGACAGAGGAAAAAGACGAGATCACGAGACGCAGCAACGCCTGCCACAAATAGAGATAGAGCAGCGGCATTACTTGCAACATGCCTTAGTTGGAAACTGAAGTTCGAGTTTATCGCGACGCACTTCACGCGAACTCCACAAAGGGGGCGAGAGGGAATTGTGCAAGGGGGCGTGGCACTGGAGCTGGACACGTGACTTTGCCGTGTTGGCAGCTTAGCACCTCATTTGACTGACTCCGTGTTTCCTTTTTCTCGCTCGCCTCAACTATCATTAAGGTTGCCTTTGGGCCAAAGTGCGATAAGCATCTGCCACGTAAACGACAACTGCAACTTACAACTTACAACTTGCAACTTGCAACAACAACAACTTACAACAAACACGCAATCTTTCGCTCTGTCACAATATACTCATGTCATTTCTCAACCTTCCGCAGAACTTTTACCACAGAGTGTGTGTTGCAGGTAGTACTTCAAAAATCCGATTACTCGATAAGTCTTTTTTGTTTTTTTTTTTGGTATTTTTATTTTTTGTGCTGTGGGAAATTTTGATGTCAAGTTTTCTTGCTGTTGTTGATTGCTTTTGACTACTGTTTTTTTTTCTCGTTTCTTCTTTTTTTTTTAGTATATTTTTCATGGTCTCTTTGTTGTTTATTTGTATTTGAAAACATTATTATGAATTTCTCACACGCGGGCATTTAATTATCGTTAAACACTTTCATGTCATCGATGTGTAGGGGAACACCTCAATTAACATATTGAGACGGTGTGTGTGCTGTGTGTTTGTTGTGTGTGTAATTATCGTGCAATAAAAACGTGAGCTGCAACTGGAAATTGTTAGTTGTATATACCATAGTGAACACAACTTTACAACTTGTATTCGTTCACGTCTATGCGCTGACAGCTGCTTATTTATTGGTATTTCAGGGTGGCATTCAATTGAGACACTCAAACAAAATTGTAAAAGCTATTATGGAGTTTAGAATTTACTGAGAATAAAATGGAAAAGCAAATAAATACTTTAAAGACTCAGAGAACATTATGAAATTCTGTATTTTTCATAAATTATAGCATATAATTATATTGTAGCAACATAAATTTAAGTAATCATTTTTAGTGAAACTACATTTTCAATTAAATGCTAAAGAGTAAAGAGTAAGACTTAATAAAAAAGTTCATTAATATAACACTCAAATTAATGTTTAATAATTTATATTTTGATGTTTTTTTAAGGTTTTCTTCCGCCACACTCAGAAATCAAGATTAAAAGAGGGAGAATTTAAGAATGTGATAGTTGCTTTTACAACGCGCTTAGAAATCAAGACTAAGATTGAGATAGACAGAGAGAGAATATCACAATGTGACCAGACTTAATGTCACGCTCTAATATCTAGAAAGAGAGAGACTATCTGCTTTTCTCTCTCTGGCCAAACTTCATTTCGCACTCAGAACTCTACAAAATGAGAGAACATCTAACAATGTGACCAGATTCATTGTTTTTAAATATACTAATTCGTTTCTATTGAGTTGATTTGGTAATCAAATGGGGATACTTTAATACTATTTATAAGAATCAGGCCTGTTAATTTCCTTCACAACTAATTTCATGCTGCCTTTTTCTAAGTGTATTGAGATTGCTCAAACAATAAGCATAGCTCTTATTGTTTGCTTTCAATTTAACAGGTTCTAATGTCACCAGAAACAAATAGTTGTGTATAGTCCGTCTGTAACTAGTTGTCTTATATCATTGGAGCATTCATCTCGATGTGAATGCCATAATTATGAAATAATTCACATGGAATTTAAATCCGTTTACAGCGCGTCAACAGCAAATGCCATGCAAAAAGCCGACGATGGTGCGAACGAAAAATTGCAGACACAACAAATAACAAACAGCAAACAAGAGGCAACAAAAACATTGACTGCAGCAACAGCAACAACAGTAATAGTAGCAATGGCAATGACAACACACTGTTGCAACAAATGCGAACGCGTTGACAACCCACAGGCAACAAGAGACACAACAACAACAACGAGAGAAAGAAAAAAGCAAACAGCAACATGCAAAGCTGACTTTTTGCTGCCAGCAACTGTGTTGCACCCGCCGCAGCAGCAACAACAACAACAACAACAGCAGCAGCAACATTATTATTACTTTCATTGTGCTGTTGCGAGGCAGCAACAAAAAAAGAGAAAAACATTTCCTGGTACAGTGGCTGCTGCAACTGCCACAGCAACATCCACATTGTCCACAATTTAGCGCAAATATTACAAATCGCATTAGACGCTAAATTTAGACAGAGCAACTCTGTGTTTGTATCGCTGTCTGCCCCCAAGCTGCGTTGCACCATGTGGCAACAGCAACAGCAACAGCAACTCCAGCAGCAGCAACATTCGACAGAATGGCGACTATATTTTTTAAGCAAATTCTTGTTATGGCCTGACCCCAAACGATGTTGTCAGCTTCAGCGCCAGCGCCATGGGCAACATGTTGCTGCAACATTTCACTGTGTGGCATGTGGGTGGCAAGCAGCAGTCGCCAACGCTTCGCTTGTCCCCCCACGCAGCAGCAGCAGCAGCAACACACAATGCTTGAGCCACGCAGCAATTGCTCATAATTTGCAGGTTGTTGTTGCATGCAACTCTATCTTCACTCCTCCTCTTGGCGGCTCGTGCGCCTTTGAGCCTTTTTGTGTGGCAGACACATTTGCATTTAAGGTGTTGCTTGTTGATTAATGGCAAACAGTGCAGTATTTAGCATGCCATTTGTGGCACAGCGACAGCAGCAGCTTGCCACATCGCTGATGGTGACAATTGAAGCGCAATAAAAAGCAGCCAAAAAAAAAGATAACAAAGACAAAGACAAAAGGCCGCCGATTGACATTTGCGGCCGCAAAATGTCAATATGCCATAAATGCAACTAAATGCGGCAAATGAATGGCCAAATCATCTCGCAGGGCATTTGCAACAAAAAGGATTACACGTTGTTGCAACTTTGCAGATGGTTTGTCTTTTGTTTCTTTGATTCATCTGCCATTGACAGCAGCAACATGTTGCTCGTTGCTGGTTGCTAGTTGCTGGCTGCTGCTTTGTTTACAGTTCGTCTTGTGGCATGGAAATTTCCCCCCATTTGATTATACTTTTGTGGCCACATCTCGATCGAATGTGTGTTTACCAGCTGCTGCCACACAATGAAGCAATTTTCTGCTACTTTTTTTGTTATTATTATTCTGGGCTTCTTTTGCTTTGTGTGTCTTTATGGCAATCATTCAATATAGTTTGCTTATGGGGGGCCTCCATCGATGTTGCAATTAATCTTTTATGACATGGATTTCTTATTAAAACTCTAAACTTTGTTTTGACTTTACAATCGTTAATTATGCTTGATTTACAAATTATTAAAGTCGTTAATGAATCCAGTTTAATGACCAATACAATTCACCAGTTTTATGATGGTTGCCAAATAATTTGCGTCAAATCACAGTCATTAAAAAAAGTTGTTAAAATTGAGAGTAATATTCAGCAAAATTACAATAGCTGACAATGTATCTTATACTAAATGGCAGTATTAATATTAGAGTGTATTTAACACTTGTGTTTAAATGAATGAACATTAAGGATCAAAGGTTTTAACTAAAATATTTCCTCATTAGTCGCTTATGATCATTAATGTTTCATAATTAAAGATGGAACAATAATAGTTAACAGTGTGGTATTAAGTTTTAAAATGTACCAAACTAATATACCGAAAATATGCTAAAAATGTAGTAGCTGAAATTTGGTATATTGATCTAGTTGTGTTAACAGCGTGGTATTTATTGTAAAATATACCAAATTAATATGCCGCAAAATACTAAAAATATACCAAAGGCCATATTTGGTATATTGATGTAGAATTACATTTACAATTTTTTTCATTTACTTGACATTTAATAAGAAGAGGTGCAAAGATTTCTATTTCACATGTCATTTTAACTTCGTTGAAATTAAATTTATATTACTTATATACTTTTATACTTCTTTTTTAAAGGGTCATTCTATATATTGTCTTTCCAGGTTTAAGAATTACAGATATAATACTGTAATTTATACGAAATCATTCCATTCTATTTTACAATTGGAAATTATTAAAATTTGACTTTCGGCCCACAAATACAGTAGAAACTTTTTGCAATTTATTTAAATTGAATTGATATAAGATTGTGCTTTATATATTTCTTTTAATCTTTTTAGACATACTGAATTTTGCAATTTATACAAAATAAAATGTACATTAAATAACATCAGATATTCATAACAATATTATAGCTTCTTTTAATTTGTGTTATAAATTTCTTTTAAATATTTCAGAAGTATTTTAATTATATTTACATCAGATATTCATGAACACTCTATACTTTTTTTTTTATTTATGTTATATTCGCATATTTTAAAAGTACTCATATTTTAATTTTTTTTATTAAGAATGTATTACACAAATTTTAGTATTTGGAAAGTTGTCAGCTTTAACTCTCAATCATTTTGCCATTGCCATTGACAATTTGAATTTGGATTATCGGACTGAAATTATCTGTTGTTCATTTCGAAGTTTCATATCTCATCATTGGCAGCCTGCTCAATGAAGTTGTGATTAATAATCGTGGCACGCAGTTTGCCAATCTGCCGGAATACGAGTAATGAACAATAAATGGCACATGGAAGCCCACATTATCTGGGTAATTGAAAATGAGCCAAGAGACAGCAAAGCCACAGCTCAACAGCAACTTACAGCACACTTCGGGTTCGATTTCAAGCTGCATCATTAGCTGCCACCAAAAGTAGATCAACTAACGGCTTGCAGCAACTGTTTTATAGTTGCTGTTGTTGTGAAGTGTTGTTGTGGTTGCTGTTGCTATTGCTGTTGCTGTTGCTGGGGATGTGGCCACATTATAAAACAATTTCTCACAAAAACCCACCCAATTTGCCTGCTAACCGCAAACACACAAAACAAAAAAAAAAAAAACGACGACCAAACAAATTTCCAATTACATGAGCCATTTTGGTAACTGTTTTTTTTTGTTAGCTGATGTTGCTGCTGCTGCTTGGCTACGGCCAGCGGCTAATTACTGCACTTGGACAGCAGCAGCAGCACAGAAAGTGAGACCCGTGCGGCGTGGTAATTACTTTGGCTTAAGCTTAAGCTTTGCTGTACGCTGTACGCTGTGTGGCAGCTGCAACAACGGCCTTGCAACGCGACGGCGCGTCAGTCGAAAGTGAAACTTAAGCTTTGTGTTTTTTCGGGCCATTGTTTAAAGTTTTTGTTTTTGCGGCATGTGGCAAGTAGCAAGTGGCAAGTGGCAAGTGAGTGTGTGGCTTGCTTCCGCATTGCGCATTTTCCACTGTTTGTGTGTGTGTTGTGGGTGTCACGCCCCAAAACAAGCTATAAACACTGCAAAATTTACATAATTATTGTGATTTAATTTGCGGCACTCGCATCTTCCGGGCCACAGTCACTGCCACATGCCACATGCACAGTATTTAATAGTCACAATTTGTAGTTGTCAGTGCAACAACACACACAACATGCAAATGCAGTTCCGATATTCCAAGCACGAACAACAACACCAAAAACTAAAGTTGCAACAACATTTGTTGCACGTCACTTTTTATTCACTGCGCATTCATTCATTTTCGCTGCCTTTTTCGCAGCCAATAAATAAATAACTATAAAATACGTATAACGAGTAAACCACACACTCTAATTTGCATTTTTTCATTTTTTATTATGAGCTATTTATTTCAGTTTTTTTTCTGCTTTTTTTTTTTTTGTTGTTGCTACCGTTCGCATAACAAGATTGATTTATGCTTTTTTTGCCTTTTTTGATTGATGTGCCGCATTCAATCATTTCGATTCGTACAATTATCGATTGGCAATTAAATTCATAAATAGTTAACAAAACTTTTATTATGTATATTGATCGACGTTAATTGGAAGCTTGTTGTGTGTGTCGGACTATAGCAAAATCCAATTAGCTGCACATTGTTCGTCAAGTGTTGCTAAACGTCGTGTCGAATTGTCTTTAATCTATTTTCAGTTTGATCACACATTTCTCTTTCTTCGTTTTGTCAACAATTTGCAAACGTTTCAATGCCAAGGCTAATAGAGGAAATGTCACATGTTAAGTGTTGAATAACGTTATGTGGGAACTTTTATTAATTTGATAGAGCAAACAGTAATTGAATGGTGACAAACTTTTTTAATTGTTTCTTTGAACTACATAAAACTATTTTGCACATATTTTGTGTATTTATTCAATGTTGCTTCTTGTGATGTATAGAAAGGAAATAATATAGTAAGGAATTTATCCCACCAGTGTTAATAACGGCATAAAAATATTTTAAGGTTCTTTCTATTATTTTTAAATAATTGTAAATATAAATTGTAAAAATTTATGAAAATATTTTTTTTAGTATTTTTATTTATGAAGATTTTAGTCAACTTTGTATAGGGGATAAACATTTTTCAAATTTAAAAATGTTTTCTTTTTTCTATTATTTTTAAATTTTGAAAATATATATTTTTTTAGATAATTTTTTTATTTTTAAATTATTTTTACTCACAAAGATTTCATGGACACACTTAACTTTGAATTATCCACCACTAAATAAGTATTCTTAAATGTAAACTTAAAGTCCACAAATAATTGTTGTTAAAAATCGTTCTGACAGTGTTGCAAAGCGTCAAAATACACACTAGAACTCAAACTGAATCATTAGTAAATAATGTTGGCTTCATGAAGTCTACTTTGGAGTTGAATTTGCAAACTTTTCTGAAACATTTTTAACGTTGTATTCGCAAATTGTTTACCTAGAACTGAGAACTTGCCTTTGTCTTTTGGCTTTTGTTGCCAAGCTGCAGTATTTACACATTTGTTAATTAATTTATGGCCAGAGCTTTGTTTGCTATACATTTTTTAAGGTTAATACAGATGGGGAGAAGATTTTTCCGAACTCGAATTTAAATGTTGTTATAAGTAGCAGCTGTGGCCAGATGCGAGGCTTTCAACACTTTCGCTGCAGTTGGCCTTCAACTGGCTAACTGATGAATCAATCAAAAGGTGCATTGGCCCTGCCAAGAATAAACAACAAGACAAGACAAGGCAAAGGGCCAAGAAAATACAACAACAAGCAAAAGCCAAGGGAAGAGCGCAACCACAAATAAGCAAATATAATAATCAAGTGTAATCAATGTAATTCAACAGACAGCAAACTGCATTTGTTTATCGAGAAGAGCGAAGCTTTGCTGAGAGGAGAGGGAGGAAGGGAGGTAGAGAGTGGGAAGTGGGGGAAGAGAAGAGAAATAAAATGCATAACAGGCAAAATGCATTTTGTGAGGCACGTCGTAAATTTGATTTGGTTTATTTTCATTTGTTGTGCTTATTTTTTGTGTCCCCTACTTCGCTTCCTCCCTCTCTCTCTCTCTCTCTCTCTTTCTCTTTGTGCATCTAAACTTTGGCTACTTTCCACTTTTTGTTTTTTGGTGGCAGCAGCTGCAACAGCAGCAGCTGATGTGGCAAGTTCGAAGTGGTAAGTTGTAGGTGAAGAGTCGACCTCTGGGCCAAGTTTGCAATGTTTGCTGTTTGGGGTCGCCATAAATTTCACTTTTACTCGTTTCATGTGTAATTTGATTTTATATTGGGCATAATTTCTGCGCTGCATTTTACAACACTGGCGCAGCTGCCTGCCAGGTTTTTCTGCATTTTTTGTTTATTGACAGCAAGCAGCCGAAATTAATGATCACATTTGACATTTGTTGATTACGTGTGCCTGTGCCACACATGTGGCAGCGACTTATCTTTAGGCTTATCCGCCGCCAAAAATTAGCATGTGGCCTAAGCCGCCACAAAATGTGGAGCACACTGGAAATCAGTCAGGAAAGTGTTGCAAATTATAAGGCACAACCGACGCCGCCGTCGTGTCCAGCATGCAGAGTCGAGTAGGCGGCAAATTGGTCACAGCACAAAAAGGGGGCGTGGCAGTAGAGAGGGGGAGAGAGGGGTAAGTGTGCCTAAGCTTAGCTGGCGGCGATCAAATGCAAATTGTTGCATCAGAGAGTGAGAGAGAAAGAGAGAGAGAGAGACCGAGGAGAAACTCGAGACTCAAATGAAGCGGTTTAAAGCGGGCATCATGAACTGCTTTGCTCCAGAGCCGCAGGCTTGACAGCCACAATGAGAAGCAGCCAAGCAGAGGGCAGCCAAGTTTTGCCTGTGTGTTGTGGGTCAGTTGCAAGTCTCTCAGTGCGTGCCTTGTTGCATGAGTTACGACATTCAGTGTAAATAACGTGGCACGAGTCACACACAACGGAAGCCAAGCTTCCCAAAGGCAGAGACTGCATCCCTCTCACTCACACAAATTATACACAATTAAAATGTGGTTACCGAGAGCGTTTACAAAACGATTGCAATTATATGTTGTGTCTTGCCTCGGGCCAAAAACAACAGCAGCAGCAACAACATCAACAGGGAGGCGAATCGACTCAGAACTTTGCACCGGGAAACGCTTTAAGTGCTCTAAATCAGAGCAAAAGCTGGAGTAGAAAAGAAGAAGCGGGAGTAGAGGGAGTTGTGGGCAAAAACTGGGTCAATGTGATTATAGGAAAAAACTTTCACTACCGCACAGCTGTGTGTCAAGTGAGTGGGATGTAATGCACATAGAATAAAGAGAGTGAAGAGTGGAGGATTGGAGAGTGTGTAGAGTAGAGCAGAGTGCAGAGCAAGGAAGTAAAGAGTAGGGAAGTGGCGAGTGTGTAGAATAGAGCAGTGCAGAGCAAAAGAAGTAAAGACAAGGAGTGGAGAGTGTTTAGAGTAGAGCAGAGCAGTAAAGACGACATAACTGTAGAGTGAAGAAGTGGAGAGATGTGCAGAGCAATGAAGCCACGCAGAATTGAGAGATTGTTGCTGTTGTCGTTGGATGCAATTGAGAAAGGCTATAGAAAGGAACTCGTTATGCCAAAACAAAGCCAAACATAGAAAGTGGAAGACACTTTTATTTGTGTCGTGTTCTTAAGTAAAAGTAAAAGATAATAACTTCAAAAAGTGGTATAGAGAGACAGTTAAACTGTCACAAAGTATAAAGAGTATGCAGTAGATTGCATTTACACATAAATTGCATAGAAATCTAAATTTATGACATTATATTCAAGATATTTTGATTGCACAATTTCGTTTAAAGAATCTTTATCCATTCTGGATTTACTTTGCAGTATAAACATGTAAGAAAGCTTTATCTTACAGTCTCTAAAATATAGTGCTTCATACGGACGGACAGACGGACAGTCGAACATAACCTCAATATCTCGGCTGTTGATCAAGAATATGCAATATATACTTAATAAAGCCGAAGATGACTTCGACCACCTTCTACCGTATGGATAACGGGTATTCAAAGACTTTTTCAATCAATACTAAAATCTCGCTATATTTATAAACAGATTATCGAAAATTGGTCTATTGTAAAAATCAGTTGCAATCAAAGAAATTGGCGTTTGAAATTTTCAGCTTTATATATAGCAATATTATACTTTGATTTTGCTTTTGAACTGAAAAACAAATTTATAAGAATATTGCTGTCACTGTCTTGAAGTAATTAAAACCTAAAACCTATACCTATACCTATACCTATACCTATACCTATACCAATGTATCTTTGACACCTTTAAAGCAAATTTAAGCACCAAAATCTGTTTTATTTAATTGACACCTTGAAAGCAAATTTAAGCATCAAAATATCTACTATTTAGTTCCTATTTCTTTTTGAAAATTGCACTTGCACAATAAGCTAATTGCAAATTCATGACACCGATATGATGATGCATCAATGCAATTCACCAAGTTGCACTTGGGGCTGTTTTTCTCAAGGATATCACAGCAAATTACAAACGTTTAAATTAACCATTTGTTGGCATTCGCTAACAAACAAAAAAAAAATAACAGACAGAAAGATAAATCATTTAATTAGCAGCAATCACGAAACAATTGATGGCTAAATTAATGTCTCTCCAGGCATTTGAGAAGGTGAAATTGTACTTTTTCTAGAAATACGTAGTTGCCTTAGGATTGAAGCATCTCTGTTGCAAGTTGCTGCTTTGGCGCGTTGTCTGATTACATTTCGAGGCATTTGCGGCATCGTCGGCATTTTCACCAAATGAATTAATTAAATCAGTGAGCAGAGACACTTTTGTAATTAGAAATGCCCGCATTTGGCGCATTGAGGCGGACACTAAAAAAGGCCGCAATAATGTAAGCTTAAGGAAAGGAAAGCGGCGCCACAAAATGAGGCATCACAAAGTGGTTGCAACGCTCTTTATTTTTTTTCCAAGAATTCAAGAAATGCAATGCGTTTTCGGCTCATTTTCTAAACGTAAATAGAAAACGACGCAGGTCGCTCTTTAAGCGTTTTTTTTTTTTATAGCTTTGCAAGTGTTTAAGGCTAAAGTCTAAAGGCGATTTCAAAGTGTATTTTAACTTACCGCTGTGGAGCTGCGTTTGCGCAGTAAATTGTCCAAGCAGAGTTGCAGCTCAAAGGCCTTCAAATAGAGCAGATGATAACGATCGCGTAGACGCTCCAAATTGCCTTCACCTTTCCTTGGATGAGCTCCAGTTGAAGTTGCTGCTGTTGGGGGAGCTGCTGTTGTGCTGGGCGTGGTCAATGGTGGGGCATCTGAGGCGAAGCCGCTGCTAAGACTATTCGATTTGGTCACCGATTCACTGGTCGTCGACTCACTCGAACAGTTGCTGGTAAGGGAGGCAGGCTGTTGTGTTGCAGTTGCCACTAACTGAGACTGCAACTGTTGCTCTGCTGCACGTTCCCTTTCAGAGGCGGCTCGTATGCAAGCGCTTACAACTCGAGCGTGTGATACAATTTCATGGTACAACACCTGGAAATAGACAGCGAATACAAAAAAATTAAAGAAAGAAAAGTCTTAATTGGCGTTGACAGGCAATTGGAAAGCGCACACATCACGTATACTTAATATGACCAAATTGTAAATGAAGTTGTTGTCTTTGTCTTTGGGCTTGTGCTTGCCTCTTTTTTATGGCGCGTGGGTTTTTCGCCCAGCCAAAAAGAACATCAATATTTGCCTTTGTCTTTGGGTGCAGCACAGTCCCAGAACCGAGAACTCTAATGACTTGACTGCACCTCGTACACTGAGCGAAAGCAGTGGTAACTAAATTAACTTAGAATCTAGGGAAGTTGACTTCAATTTAAACTTCAGTGAAAAGCAAAACGTTGTAAATATGAAATTTTATTAGATACATTTGCACCTCGTACACTGAGCGAAAAAAGTGCTAAGAAAATAATCTTCCAGGTCAGTCTCTCCTTTTTAAGTTTTAACTTCATTGAAAAACAAACTTAAAACTATTTAAAATTTTTCAAATAAAGTTTTATAGAAAGTGTAAGTGTAACAAGCTTCTTAGTTAGTATAAAGTTAGTATATAGTTAGTAAAAAGTAAACTATCCTACAAATATATAGTTTGGACTGCTACAATATAATCCTTTTGATAAGATTAACAATATTACTTCTCCCTATTTTTATTGAAGTGTTAGTATAAAGTTTGTATATACTTAGTATGAAGTGTATTATCATTCTTTACTTCTCTTTCAATTAAATACTAAATATATTTTGAAGTGCAAGAATATCTTTAACTTTAGTTAAGTTACAAAAACTTTAGAGTTAAATGAATTATTAAATAGAGTCTGTAGTTTTATTTTGCTCTATTATTATGTAAGTCTTAGTAAGTATAAAGTTAGTATAAAGAAGGTGCAAACAATATAATCTTATTTATTTTTTAATGGAATAAATTGAATGGTTTAATTTAATACACAGCATAGTATAGAGTAAAACAGTATTATCATGCTTTATTTTTATTTAAGTGCAAATAGAGTATAAAAATAGTACTGTCATCATTTTATTATCGTTTTATTTAAGTGTTGCAAACTTCATGGTTTAATTCAGATTATCATTTAGTATAATCTTTATTAACTGGTATTTAAATTAAATACAAAAAAGAGTAGAAATAGTAGCACTTTTTTCTTCTTTTACTCATTGCAGCAATCTCTACAGTTAAAAGATCAATCAACAATTTAATCTTCCTCTGTTATCTCCATAAATTTATCTTTCATATTTCCACAACTTTTTCTGCGAGTGCAGTTGACTCCTGGCATCGTCTGCATTTCCGTTTTGGAGGGGGGCAGACAACCAAAGAGTCTTTAGATTTTCATCACTCATTTGTCATCTTCGCCCCCAAACACACACAAAACAAAGGTCAAATCCCACACACACCCACACACACACACACACACACACTATTGCATAAGCCATTGTTTTGTTTGCGCAGATGAATCGATAAATTTGGTGATGGGGCGAAAAAGACTTTCCGCATTGAGTGCGCAATATTCAATTTATCAAAAAGCAACTATGAAAATAATTACAATGTAATTGACACGCACCGGTCAAAGTTGACCTTAGCTGCAGTTGAAGGCGGAGTTGGAGTCGGAGTTGAAGTTGAAGGCGTGGCAAATGCCGCACAATGACACCCACTCAAAATAGCCAAAGAAAAACCACACACACATACACTTAAGAAAAGACCTCTGACGTTGGTTAATCGCACATTGATCTTCATACAACAGTTTAACCCCAAAGTTGCACTCTTGCATCATTTTGACTGTTGCAACAACAACAACAACTAAGAGCTGTCGTTAAATATGATAAGGCATCTTCGCTGGCAAAACACCTGGACAATAATCACACATCCTTGAACCGCTTTTGAAGAGGTGAAAATGTGAAAAAGTCATAAATATTTTCAATTTTCACCTGTTCCCTTTTTCCCAGCAACAAATTGAAATGTCACACACCACAACAAAAAAGGCGATCGTGAGTTTATGAAATTGATTGCCATCGACATTTTGACATTTGTGGCAAACATTTGCGACAGCTGCTACTTCGAGGAGACTTCCACACAGAATGATTTATTTTGTTCGATTTTTGCTTTTACGCGAAAGTTGCAGCGGGAAAGTTTTCTTTTTATACCCGCTACCCATAGGGTAGAAGGGTACTATAACTTTGTGCCTCTAGGATTATTAAAGACATACGTTTGTATGGGGAAAGCGTCCACTTATTGGGGGTGTTAGTATGGTATATCTGATATATTTTGCACTCTATGGTATATTCTAAGCATATCAATATGTTAAATATAACCGTTGACATCTTTTTAGCATTTTTCTAGCCATGTCCGTCTGTCTGTCTGTCCGTCTGTTCGTATGAACACCTAGATCTCAGAGACTATAAGAGATAGAGCTATAATTTTTTTTCGACAGCATTAGTTATGTTTGCACGCAGATCAAGTTTGTTTCAAATTTTTGCCACGCCCACTTCCGCCCCCACAAATCAAAATTAGGCTGACAATCTGGTATATTATGCCGTCTATGGTATATTTTGAATGTGGTACTTTATTGGTATACCAAATATACCATTTGGTATATTTTTAGTATTTTTTAGTATTTTCGGTATATATTTGAAAATAATACCGTAATATTTTGGTTTTATTCAAAATGGGTAGCGGGTATCTGACAGTCGAGCACACTCAAATGTAGCTTTCCTACTTGTTTTTCCTTTTTGACGGTCAATTTTGACTTTTACTCTTGATCAAAGTTGAGCAATTAAATTGAAATTTCCCTTGCAATGTAAATATTGAAAATATATTAAATAAACAAGTTTATTCTTTGCAGAACTCTCATCAATATCTGTGTATCTTTATCATAAACAAACTACGCCAAGAACACACTCGCTTCCAGTTCAATGGCTTTATAGAGTTAACAACGTTGCTTCGATCGCACAAATTTTCCCGTAAATATTTAAACGAGCTGCACATTGGAATTTTCATTTTTCTTTCCTGCTTGCTAGACAATTTTCTGCGTCATTACCAAACACGAGCTGAAATTGTTTGCATTATGATTTTTATCATTATATCTAATTATGAGCTGCAAAAGAACCTCTTGAGAGAGAGAAGGAGGGGGAAACTTCATTTTAGAGGCTTGGCCATTTTGGGCCAATAAAAATCAACTTTAGTTCAGGCTCTACTTGAGGTGAGTCGAGTCATCTCCCAGAGGTTCTCGACTCTAGGCAGGTGTGTGGAGGCGGGTGGGTGTGGCACAAGCGGCTGCTTATTTGCGATACTTGCGGCTCATTACAGACGCTGAAGAGCACCGAATGAGAGGGAAAGAGAGGGAACAAGCTGCAACTCTAGAGGCAGCCACGAGGCAAGACATATTGTGGCTGCCACAGAGCAACGCCTTTCTCTTTGTTTAGTCGAGTTCAGTTGTTGTTGTTGTTGCTGTGGTTGCTTTGGTTGCTTTGGTTGCTGGAGGTTGGCTGCTGGGCCTTGCGGTGGCTTTTTGCTTTGCCACCACTCCCAATCTTTGCACGACTCTTGGTCTTGGCAATTTGGCGAGCCTCTTAATGCATTTTGCACACGCTCACTCACCCACCCACCTGAAAGCTGAGAGCCACAACAAACACACAACAAAAGCTAAAGCCAAAAGCGAAGAAGAAGACGAAGAAGAGAACAAAATATGAGCCACAATACAGAACTCGTGACTAATCTGCGACTGAACTTGAGATGTTCTCCGTTGTTGTGATTGCAATTGAGACTTTGAGACACTCAACCAGCGGCGGCGCCCATTGGCAAAAAGATATTGAAGCCGAGTTATGGCTAAAGAAAAGTGAATGCACTGCAGCAGTTGAGAAATGTAGCAATCGAAAAGAATAACAAATAAATAATACAAATGACTGAACTCCCTCTGACTCTTTGAGTTGACCATGAATATTGTAATCAACGATTTTTCTTGGTATTTGAAATGAAATTTGAAACTTTTATTGTAAATCTTTAAACCAAGAAAAGGGTATTATAAGATTATTATCCATGTTGTGTTTTGTTTGATACAATAATAACTAAATTCTTGGTTCTTGATGTGGTAGTTATTTAAGAAATTATTTTGTATGAGCAAATTTACGTCAATTTGGTATATTTTGCACTCAATGGTATATTTTAATAGTAGTATATTAGTATCGATATACCAAGCATAGCCCTTGGTATATTTTTCAGTATTTTGCCGTATATTTATTTAATATATTTTTAAATGAATATAACCATTGGTATATTTTTAGTATTTTTGCGGTATATTAATTTAGTATATTTTAAAATTAATACCGCACTTTTCAGCTTTTATTTAAAATGAATAGCAGGTATCTCATAGTCGAGCACACTCTACTGTAGCTTTCTGATTTGTTTTAAATTGTTCTAGCTAGGTTTCTATAGATATAGATTTATAATCCACATTTTATTTATACCCTATATTATATTTTTAAATGTTTTATAGAATTTTTATCCATTTTTTATTTTTACTCAAAATTATATTTTAAATTGTTTTTTATTCAATTTTACTCAACCTTTCCTTTTTCAATCTAAAAATTCTCTTAAATATATTTTTCATTTTAATTTGCTCATAATATTTTATTTTCCTTTCCTTTTCCAATCAATAAATGCATATTAATAACATTTTTCATTTTCATTTGCTCATAATGTGGATATTTATATAACTCCAACTCTCATTTATAACTTTTACAACCCTTTCTATTTTCATGCACACTTTTCTGCAATTCAAATCCAAATTGTTTTGCTATTATTTATTTGGCAATTTATCTCACATTAATTTCAAGTATTTAAATGGTTAAATAATATACATTTTATTGGCCCCTATCAATTAGTTAACTAACTCTTAACGTGCCATTAATTGTTTTATATATTTCTTTCACATTTCACATTCCACATTTGTTTAATCTGTTGACCATGTCGTATACGTAATATGCCCAATTTGCCTTTTACGTTTACAGCATTCTTTATATGATTTCTCATAAGTTAAGCTGCAGCTTGATTATGATTTGTGAGTAGCCATTAAGCATCAAATTCGAGCAGCTGAAAAATGAGTTTTTACCACAGTTTTGCCAGTGAAATGCTAATTGGGCAGCAGCTGAGATTGCAACACTTTTTTTTGTTTTACAACAGTGTCCTCCAATTGTTGTCTGTCTGCCACCATGACGCACACACTTCTTTTTATTTGTGATTTCTCATTCGGGGCACAAAACAAATTTCATGCAAATGTTGTAGAAATCGTGCGTCTTCTAATGCGTTGTCTATTTATAAAAAGCTAAATACTGGGCACGTCTCTCTATCTCTATCTCTAGATCTTTTTTTTTCTGCTGACTGTGTGTGAGGTTCGTTGACTCACAATGTTGTGGCTATAGTTAGTTGAGCAATCGCGTTGCTGCCACACCAGCAACAGCAGCAACAACAACAATTAACTAGTTGCTACAACAACATTATCATTCATTATCGAAAATGTCAGTACGTGACCTCGACCGCGTTTCTTAAATTCTTTATCGCCCCTAGACAATGTTTTTGCTGTTGCTGTTGCTGTTGTGGGGAGGCATCCACCCATCGTTGCTCTCAATTCTCAATATACAATCTGTGAATCATTTCGTGACTACAAAAATTTGTTGTACTCGTATTCATTAATGTCATTCAAATGTCGCGCTTTACCAACATTTTATTGGTATTAGGAATTAGGCTTATGGATTAAACATGTCATGCCAATAAAAAAAATAAAGAAATATCTAAGCATATTTCTGCACAGCAGGAAGTCAATGAACGAATCCCCAAGACGAAAACAACAACAACGAAACATTTCCAACATGTCACATAAATTGGAACGCGCACAACTTTTCGCTTTTCGCTTTTTTTGCTCACTTGGGAAATATTTTCATAGTGAAATAGTCACGGCATTTGGAACACTTCCAAATCGCTATCGAAAAAGCGCCTTTAAATAGACCAAATACACGCCAAGCACTAAGAAAAAAACGAAAAAAAATTAAAGTGCCCAGTTTTGGGGAAGCGACTAATTTGAGCGTGCAACAAGCAAAACTGCGCTGACTCTCTAATTACCTGGACAACACATCATGATGCACAAGAGTTGAGTTCAGTTGACTGAAGTTGGGGGAGTTGATAGAGATCTCTCTCTCTCTCTCAGTATTGACAAGGTAAATGACAAATGACAAGCGGAAAGACGGGGAATGGAGATGGCGATGTAGACAACGAAATTGACACTTACGACACAGCGAGGTGTGAGAAAATAAACAAAAGTGATCTTCGTTTTCTGAGTGTCAATATACCCTGTAAAAGCTTTGCATTTATTGTAATAGAGTTGAGTCGAAAAAAAAAAAAATGAAATTTTCATCACTTTATAATTCGAATTTTTATATTACACATAATTTACAAATCCAAAATTCCACAAATTAGTTAAAAATAAAGAAAGAAGTGAATTTTCATAATATTTATATTAAATAAATAGGTATTTGAAAATCTAAAATTTAAAACAACGAAAATTCATCTTTCTTTGAATATTTAATCTGCTTCTTGTTTTCTTCATGTTGAGTCAATAAAGTTTTTTAGAATTTGGAGCATTTTAATCATTTTTATAATTCTTGTACAATCTTTTTTCATTGTATTTTCAAAAATTTTGATGTAATGAATCATTATTCATATTTCTCTCGTGAGAAAAACACTAATTTTATTTTTCTTTAGTTTTCGATATATGTATTATATAAAAATTCATAAGAATTTTATACATTTCACACACTTCATTAGAAGATTTAGGTGAAATGGTATACAAAAGATATAGTGTTTCTATTTTATCCTTCTTATGTAGTAATTCAAATGTTATTTTTCCTAAATGTACACCAACGCATCAAATTTAAATAGATTTCGTATCTTCATTATGCAAACCCACATATTCTTTGTTTTTCTATTTCATAGATATATGTACATCGTTTTGTATACTCCATTGTCACTTTTATAGGGTATATTTGTTTTTTGAGGTGGAGCCCTCATAGGAAGTGAGTGCAGTTAAGCCACTCGGCGTGCTTGGGTGTTAAGTGCAACACTCTGTCGCACGTTGCTTGTCAGCGAGCAATTAATCTGCCTGGGAGTCATTCAAAGCAAACAAATGACCCAACTGCTGACCCAGAAAACAGGCCAAAAAAAGGCAATCGGAATGATGTCAACGTGCTGCCAGCAAATGCACTGGGAATTAACCCACAAAAAGAGAAACAGAAGGAGAGAGAGACTTATTCTGAAAACGGTTCTTAGAATGCAGCAGCAGCAGACAGACAAAGAGACGAAGACAGACAGAGAGAAAAAGAGCAAACAGTTAAAAACCCGGCTCGTCGCGGACTATTGAGTAACATATCAAAGAGTGAGAGAGACGAAGATGTAAGTAAGGGGAAGAAGAGGATAGCGACCAACGAAGCTGGCTGATATTAAAGAGACGACGACAACAACGACAACACGGTTGACATAATCACGTTCGAGTGTCACGTTCGGAGCCGGGCACGATAAGACGACGACCGAGACGAAGTCGCCGCCGACGACGACGACAACGACGACGACGACGACGAGAGACGATGATGACAATAATAATGATGGTGATGATGATGATGCTGCTGTAGCTTTTGTTGCCGTCACGTTCTCAAAGTCCATGGGGGGGAATTTTTCTTTTTGGCTCGACGAGCGAGAACAAGTTTCATCTTCGTCTGTTTTGTCAACCGTTTGTTAAGTTTTTTTTTTTCCTTGTGGTCTCATTAAAAACATGTTACATGCTTTTTAATGCTTAAACTGATTATGAAATTGCCAAGCTTTAACTGTTTATGTAATTAATTTTTGGGAACTAAGCATTTTGAACTTAACCAAGTCGCATACTTTCTCAGAATCTACACAAAAACAGCTTTGATTGATCATTTTTTTTTGGGCTGCTTTTATTTCACTCATTTATTTGTGTGGTTAAAAAGCAAATCCTTTGTGCTCGCTTTCACTGCAATGCGCAACTGAAGCATTAAATTTCAATTATTACAACATCAAGGGGCAGCAATGGACGTCGTCTCTGGCTTTTGTCTTCACTTGACTTGGGTCGCTTTCTATTTATTGCACAATTAACAAGTCGTTAGCCCAAAACGTTTTTCGGAGGGGGATCTCTCAGCTAGTAGCTAGCTAGCGGTACCTGGTACATTGACCACAGTTGGGATAATAATATCGTTTTAATTGCCCGGACGGACGATGAAAATTAATAGCTTTCAATTACCGAATTTCGACTAACTAACATACTATATATACTATATATTTACTTAGTTAGTCTATGGGCAATAAAGATTAAGACTCAACCTTTCATCGCTACGCTTCGACGACTCTTTTCTTGGCTGATCTTGGCTAAAAGTGACCTTGCCAATGGTATTCGAAATGAAGTTGCTGCTTGGCTGTTTGGGCCATTTGGCGCTGCCGTTTATAGCCCACACTCTTGGCCAGGCACTTAATTGCACTTCAGTTGTGGCTTTGCCCCAAAGACCACACGACGTCGTTTGTTTTTGATGTGTTGAAAGTGTTCCAACATGTCCACTACAACAACTCAGTACTGAGTATTTTTTTTTTTTTTGGGGGGCCTTGTTTGGTAATCCGATATGTTGTGAGAGAGCTCTCGAGTTGGGTATCAAATGTGGCAGCGAAGATTTAGGTGAACAAGTTCACTGAACTCCGGAAGGTCAACACTTGACTTGATTTGCTCCAATTTTTAGTTTTTTTGTGTCTTCTTTCATTATAGAAAGCGCAGCATATTTGAAATAATTGTGGAAAAATCAAACAACAATAACTCTTTGGCACAAATCCAAATCCGATTTCAAATCCATTGTGATTGATTTTCCGAGCTAACAAACAACAAAAATGGTAACTAACCACATTTTCTTTGGCTAAGCTTGGCTTTCCCATTCGGCAGCATTTTCACAATTTTCTGACAGTTAACAAATGATCGCTGTAAAAATCCACATAAGCTGCACTTGACAAATGCAGCTCATAATCGACGTTGACCAAATGCGTTTTAGCCATCAAATGCAAATGGCCGAAAAAATATGGAGGAAAATTGCTATGGAAATTATTGAGCAAATAATAATCACAGTTATTGTGCAATTACAATTTCCACGAGCTCTGATTGAAGGTTGCAACTTAATGGGGCACATTGTGCACTGCAACGAGTCTTTACTGTACACTCAAGTCAAGGTCAATATTGTAGATTGTCGTACATTAATCTTTGCATCTCAAACATGAGGGTTAACGTATGGGGTTAATCTGTAGTTGTTATTAGATGGTGGGAGAGCATTAAGGAATCTGTTGATAAGACATGTGTGGCAGCCACAAGACAATCGCATTGCACTGTGGCAGTTGCAGCAGCTAATCTGTGTAATTTTTATGCGCCAAAGTGAACTTAGGGTGACCTTTTTGGGAATGGGAATAGTTGAAACTGTAATTTATGCATAGCATAGCAACGATTATCAAAGTATTTTTTATAAAGAATTCATATGCTGGAATGAAGTGATGAGAGATTTGATTTATGCTCAACTGTTTACGAGTAAAAAAATGAATAATGTTATGTTTTGTAAGTTTAAAAAGTACTGAAATTTTGTATTTATTTGTGAAGAACTTTGGCTATACGACAAAAGTTATGGAAAGACTTGGAATTTTCATTTTAGATGCTTATATATCATATATGTAACATCAGCGATCAAATATCATATCTAGAAATTTGGTTTTAGTATTAAAAAATACCAGATATTGTATGAGATATAACTGAGTATTTTTTGGTATATTAATGAACTATATTTGTAAAATAATTATAAATATAGTCTTCGGTATATTTTAGTATTTTCGGTATTTTAATATGGTATATTTTAGTATTTTTCGGTATTTAAATATGGTATATTTTAGTATTTTTGGTATAATAATTAGGTATATTTTAGGAAGAAAAATGTACTATTTTGATTTTGAAATGGGAAGCGGCTTTATTACACTTCTTAATTGTTTTTTAAAACAACTGAATATTTTAGTACAAGTTAAACTACTGAAAGCTTTTAAACAACATCTTTTTAATACAACATCCTCTTTGACCAACATAATTACTTTCCTTTCACATAATTACAAGATATTTCAAATTTCTAATACCAATAATTTGCCAAGTAAATGCCATTAAACACACCTGCTTAAAGCATATTTAAATGCTCGAAGCAACAATAATCATAATCTTTATGCGAAGTGCACCATTTGAAATTATGATAATTTGATCAATTTATTTAACCTTTATTGAACTGCTGCTTAACTTAATGATGTCTCTCTCTCTCTCTCTCTCTTTCTCTCTGATCCTCGCTTGCAACTTTCTTGACAAGTTGCAAATGGGGCGTGGCCAAAAGCAAAAAAGTAACATTCAACGACTATAATTGAAAATCGACATTTGGTAAATTAAGTGGCCATCAAAAGAGTTGTACAATGTGCATAATATAATTACCGCCAAAAACTAACCAAAGGCAATCAAAAAATAATAAAAAATAAAGAAATAGCAAACAACAAGAAATAAAATATATACTCAAAAGTGACAAACCGACAACTAAATACACTAGGGAAGGGAAAATATGTATACTTGATGCATTTAAAATTGGAAAAGATTTTAATTACATTGGAATTAAAATAAAAATCTTAATAAATTAGGCATTAAGCATGTTCATCAATTGCATAGACAAATACCAAAATTTTGTTGTGCATTGCCAAAAGTAAAAAAAAAAACAGTCCTGGGGGCAAAAACAAACAATGGACGAAAACTTTTTTGCTTGACTTTCACTATCAGCCACAGAAAAGAAAAAAGCAGGTGGAGATGAACAACAAACAACGTGAATCGCTGTGGTTTTTCTTTTTTTTT
This sequence comes from Drosophila niveifrons, assembly GCA_035046325.1. Lineage (NCBI taxonomy): Eukaryota > Metazoa > Arthropoda > Insecta > Diptera > Drosophilidae > Drosophila > Drosophila niveifrons. The sequence goes on from JAWNOC010000052.1 coordinate 12,697,994, forward strand.
CTCTCTTCAACAATTACGACACCTCAATTTGGAAGGAGTTGAGATGCAACTAAAGGGGGAGGAGTAGGAGAAGGAGTCTGTCTCTGTTTGCCCAGAAGCTACAAAATCAAAACACAGGCACATGCATAACTCAAGAGAGACCCCCAAAAAGCGACCGCATAGTGTGGTGTGGTGTGTGTGTAGTGGACCGCCTCCTTATCCTCAAGTTGCAGCCTCAAGCGACAGAGGCTGTGCAACTCATTAAGCGGGGAACGGGTTCATAACTCAGCGCACACTGGGGTCACATTTGGGGGTCAGCAAGTGCACACAGCCACAGCAACTGCAACAGCAACTGCAACTAAGACAGCTTGTCAGTGTTTGGCACTTCCGAAAGATAAACGACAATCAACGCGACGATGTCGAAGACATGTGAGTGCACTTGTATAGCCACGATTCGATCGAGTCGGGAATAAATTGATTTTTAAAAGGCGTCCAGAAGAAAGTGTTCAGCAGGCAGCGGAGGAAGAGGGGAAAGAGGAGAGGGAGAGAGGAGAAGCTCATCCTCTCTAGGGTTAGCAAGTAAAAGTTAACAAAATCAAGCCTCGAATCTCAACTCGGACGTGGTCCATTGTGGTGTGCAACACTTTGCTGCACTTTTTGCACGTGATTTGCTACCAACTGCAATTTGTTGTGCACAACCCCAGCGATATTACTTAAACTCCATTTAATCGCCCAACTTAAATATATATATTGTCTTTTAACTCCTTCCTCTTTTTGTTTTGTTTGGGTCTCTTCGGGTCTCTTTTGGGGCGTTAATAATGTGGGCTCGGTTCAATAACTTATGAGTGTTGAGATCTATCGGGAATTACGCTTTTGATGCCATGTGAAAGAGCGCCAAAAAAAAACGACCGCAAAGCAACAACAACAACAACAATAACAATAACAAGCAAGCAAAGCGCTTAGCGTGCTTAATGTTCAATTGTTTAGAGGACATTGAACTGAAACTGCAGCAGAGAAAAAAAAACAGAAAAAAAACTCTTACTGAGCAACCGAAACTGAGAGCAAAACTTGCCGATTAAAAGGTGTAAGAAAAAAAGGCAAACAAAGAGGAGAGAGAACGATCAACAAGTTTTTTTTTAGTCAGTTCAGTTACACAAAAGGGCTTACTTACAAAGCAAAGCAACTTACAGCTCTGAAAAGATTTTGTGGACTTTAAGCAAACAACTCGGAAAGATAATCGAAAGAGTGAGCAAATTCTTTTAATGGGTTATATAGTTAATGAATGATGTTATTTAGATTACGGATTTAAAACACAGAAATAATTCCTTTGTATGGAAAAGTAGACAATTTCTTTTGCAAATAAAATCCAAGGCAAATATTTTCAACTCAGAACTTTAAAATGTGAAAAAAAAAAATACAATAGGTAAGCAAACGCAGTCCATTTTCAATAAAGCCATATTCACAAATATACTGAAAATATACCACCAAAACTAAAATATACCGAAGGCTACATTTGGTAGTTGTCCTGTACTACATTTAAAATATACCATACGGTGCAAAATATACCAGATTGTCAACCAAAATGGGATCGGAGTTGACTCCTTCTGCTTGTTACATGCATTTTCTCCATTCGCAAAGTTAAATTGCATTTCTAACCTATGAATAGCGGCTATAAATAAGCAGAATTTAGCAATCACGCATAGTGTTGTTGTCAAAAGAAATAGAAAGTAAATATATATCGACAAAATAAAGCTTTCGATTTATAACTTGTATTGTTATTAACTAATCGAAATGATTAAGCTGCAATCGGCAAGCTTTATCTATATTCATGCTAAATAATAATGACATTGATAAATTGCAAATCTATTCTGATTTAATTGTCATTGATAAATTGCAATCTATACTGATTTAATAGCCATATTTGCTTTGATAACATACAATTCAGATTGGACTTTAATACGTGTCATAGCAAAACATCAATGTATAATATTGAATTATATTCAACGATCAAATTCAGATTCCTTTATTAACAAGTACGAAAGTCGAAAGAATATGTTCGACTGTGAGATACCTGCAATGCGGTATTAACTTTAAAATATACCGACTTACTATACCACAAAAATACCAAGAACATACCAAAGGGAATATTTGGTATATTGATAAAGTACTACATTTAAAATAAGTAGCGGGTATATAAATGCAATTGTTTCTATCTTTAAATGTAATTGGAATTAAGAACAAAATGTTCAGCCTTGAATTTATAGAAGAAATTCATAATCGTATACAAGTAATTCACATTAAATTTTTCAATGTTGAAATGTAAGTAGAATGAATACTAAAATCTTTGGGAGTATATTGATAATAGAATGCATAAATATCGATATCGAATAAAAACACTTTCGTCTGACATTTCTGATGTTCAACTTTCTTTCAACAAGCTGATCAATAAAACCCAGTGAAAGTTTAGCTGATCCTTCTTCGTTGAAAGCCTGCGACAATGGGTCGATAACGAAGTCATTGAAAAAAACAAAATAACACAAGACAAACACTCTACACTTGGGATTGGGATTGGGACAATAACAACGCCTTGTTGCCAGTTGCCAGTTGCAAGTTGAAGTTGCAGTTGCACATAAAATTTGCATAGCTGCGAAATAAAAGCAATAATTTTTATTGGCAACGCGACGATTGGCAACTTTATTAGCAATTTGCCAACGCGACAATTTGAATAATACGACGATCGAGGCGTGTGCAGCACACACAACACGAGGAGTGTGCCCCATCGATTGTGGCAAGCAGACCGTCTGCAGTCTGAGTGGGCAGAGCACACCTTGAAGGCGCACTTGCAACTGTTGCACGATGATGATTGAATTGAAAATGTTGCAAGTGAAAAGCGTCGGCGTCATTGGGATTATGATGTCGTCGCCACCACCACATGTGGCATGTTGCAAGAGTTAACAAGCGCTAATCATGTGCCTGCACAATTTTCGGGTCATCAGCAAAACAAATGTGGGGGGAGCGAAAAAAAAAGGTGCAAACGAGATGCACCCTTGAGATATCCGCTCGCAGTTGGCATTAGAAAGTCTCTCCATGGGGCAATTTGCATATCAGCGAATTTTCAATTTCAATTTTCACCTGAGCTGTGAATAGTGTGAGTGCATTTTTGTTTTATGATAATCCTTTGGCGATTGTCACTTAGGGTTTTTCACCAGGTGGCAAGTTACGAGGTGCTAGTTGCACGTTCCCCCCCCCCCAAAAAAAAAAAAACGAATCGTGTGGTGACTCAATTGGCCCAAGTTGAGTGGCAGCAACGGAAACAAAAAACCTTTTTTTCTACTCAATGTGTCTTTGACATATCAGCTGAGCAAATCGCTGAGCGGCAGGCAGAAGCAGACCAAATGTCTTCCTCTATTTTTTTTTTTTAGTTGTTGTTGCATTGACAGCGCGATTGGCAACGAAATAGAAAAGGCCAAAAACAACAACTGCAACGATCAGTGACAGCTAACAAAACTGAAACTGAAATTGATGCAACAAAAACATTGTAACATTGCCGGAAGACAGACGCTGCTGCTTTTGCTTTGGCTTTGACTGAGGCAGCAAATAAAAAGTTCAAACAACGAATTGTTTTCCATATTCCTAATGCTCAAAGACGGTCTTCGTTCGCTCTCTGCGCCTTTGACAGACAGCCGGACAACTCGAGTTTCGAACTCTTCTCCCTCTCTCTCTCTATCGCTTTGGAAGCACTCAGAGATATGCAATCTGACAGCTTGCAGTCCAAAAGACTCCACGACAGTTGCAGACAGCCAAATGGAAGGGGCACAAGAAGAAGACAAGCGGAGGCAAAACTGCATTTGATGTGCCCTGCGATCGAATGCACATCTTTCTTGTACTCTCGTTATTGTGGATAACTTAGTCTTGTGTTTGTTAGCTGCCACTAAATGTTCGCTTTTATCAAAGCAATTGCTTGCCCCCTCATGATGATGATGATCATCATCATGATGCCGATCGGCATTCGGGTAATAATAAAAGTTATCGGCGCGCAGAGATTGCAGCGATAAGTTGACTGCGTAATTAGCTAATTGAATGAACTGCAGTGAGATGCGAAAACGAGATACGGGAATTGGCAGTAAAAGAAGCTAGAAAATAAAAATGTGAAAATTAATTTTAGTTATACTAAGAGAACTACAGTAGAGAGCGCTCGAATCTCAGAAGTATTATCACATAAATAACATATATTAAATTAATATATCGAACAAAATTCTGAATTATACACAAATGTATATTTAGTATATTCATATAACAAGTGGTATTAAAAAAATATACCAGATACAGATATTAACAAATACTGAAATATACTGAAGTATATATGTGCTACATTAATATAACGAATGGTAACAAAAATAACATGGTTGTATCTTTTCTAGTCTTTAAAATAAATCAAATTAATTTCTCGAGAAAATACTGAACTACACCGAAATGTATATTTGGTATATTGAAATAACAAGTGGTATTAAAACGACAGAATGGTTTGAATCTTTATAGTCTCTGAAAAATATCAGAATAATGTATCGAAAAAATACTGATATGTATATTTGGTATATTGAAAGAGCAAGGATACAAAATACGATGCGGTATTATATATAAATATACTGAAATGTATATTTGGTATTTTGGTATAACAAGTGGTGTTAAAATATATAACATAAATATCTGTTGAATTTATATATCTTTTAAAGTTAGAGCTGCTTCCATCTGCACACTTCCTACCGACAAAAAATTGTAAATTTAACAGGTTAAAGTCTTTTAATTCAATTTCCCTCCACTAAAATAATTCAGAAATAAAGCTGAACCATAACTTTCGCTATGCATGCCATATGTAATTTTATGTAATGCTCGAAAAAAATGTTCAGTAATTATAATTCCATTTAGCTAAGCTAAATGTTCTGCCAGGGCAAAAGCCAAAACGCTTTGAAGAGTGAGCATTAAAAAAAACGTTCTCCGATTTCCAAGGAAAACTCTAAAGTGCATAAGCTTTGAGAGGAAGAAAACATTAAATGGAAATGCTGCACATAAAAGAAATTGTGATTGAGCCAAGCGAAACCTTCTAAAAGAAAATTATAAATTCAATTGAAGTAGCTGGCAAAAAAAAACTTGACAAAAATCACGTAGTGCGATGCCATTAAAGATGCTGAAAATATCAATTATTTGAGAGACATTAAACGGGGATAATTTGGCAATAAATCACACAGCACAAAAATGCGAAAGTGATGTACGAAATCGAAACAATTAAAGCATTGCACGAATTCGAATTCGAATTCAAGCCGAAAAAGAAAGCGAATGAATGTTAATTATGAAGAGTGGGGAATTTTCAAAAGGGGAGCGTCCAGCTGGACTAAAGGAGTATATATAAAGTATATATACACACACATTTTGAGCTAATCTTGGTAGCATTTTTTTTTTTTTTTGGCATTTTCAACGTTATTGCAAACGAAAACGTTTTTCCATGAAAAATTGAAATTTGCACGCAATGCTTAAAACTTAAGTTATGACAAAAGAGGAGGAGGAGAAATGGCATCTCGTTTTGTTGATAGCTCCACATGAGAAATGGCAATTTTAATTGCGGAAGCAACACGAAAAATGTAAACATAGAGAGAGAAAACTTACGCAACATGTGTGCAACACACAACCAAATACACTTTCCACCAAAATGCAATAATTTATTTCTGTCTGATGATTCTTACCTAGAAAGAGAAGAAACCAAAAAAAAATTAGTTAGATGCAAAAAGTGACATAGTTAAATCATTAAAAATACACTTCAAAGAGGCAGCTGGTAAAATTTATTGAGAAGAGAACTTCGACTTCGACTTCGACTTTAACACTATAAATATATAATTTATGTCTAAATAGGGGCGCTTCATGATTTGTGTGTGTGTGTGTGTGTGTGTGTGTGTCCCAAAAGTGAAATGTTTGGACACACTTGGCGGCCAAATAATCGCCAGATGCCAAGTCACGCAACCCACAACACAACATTTCTAACAAATCTCCAATTGACAGCCGAAAAACACAACCACAACAAACTGTGGAAGGAATGAGAAAACATTTCTCCCAGATATGGAAAAACAATCTCTCTCTCTCTTTTGCATTCCCCCAAATACCAAAAATGGGCGCCGCATTAGAAATTCTCGAGTGGGTGTTGACTGGGGGGGGGGGGGGGGGGGGGGGAAAAAACGAGACATAGTTTGTTATGCTAATTGAATAGGCAAAAGCTTTTCTTCTACTCATGCACAATTTATGTATGGCCAGAGAAAAATGAAAAAACGAAACATAAGATTTTCACCCAATTTTCTGGGTCCGTGCATGTGGCGATGGTGCATGACACACACTCTATATATATATATATATATGTGTGGGTGTCTTGCCACTTGGGGGCATGCGGGAGACACGCGACAAAAGTGCAGTCAACCAACATTGGGAAATTGGAATTGCGCGGCGGTTCAATTTTAATTTTTCTTTTATGTGCTTTCGATAGCATTGTTGACATTGTTGATTCAGCTGGCGATAACACAGAAAAATCGATAAAGCACTTACACCATATAGTATATATAGTAGTTGGCCCACTTTGCGGCCGATAAGTGGGCCTATTGAGGAAGCGCAGTTGGCTCTGAAGTGCATCAATTAGTGCCATAAATTTATGGTATCATCAGCTATTATATTTACATATAGCACAAAGTATGGATTGAAATTGGTTTGTTTAGAAAGCAGATAGCAGCTATAGCTTAGCTCTGATAAGATAGCGAAGTGAACAATCCAGACAATGACTATAAAAAAAGTATATAGTATATAGCAAAGGCATACGAGATTTTTACGTCTTACTTTTCTTTAAAGGTCAGTTTTATTTTAGTTTGTAAAACCATAAAAATACAATTTATGAGATCATCAATGGATGACGAATAATTTGTTATAAAATAGATTGTACAAGTTATTTTACAATATAGTTTTCTGCTCCTTTATTAAGTTAATTTTATGGTTGTCCTAAAGTTGAAGCAAGCAAGTATAAGAAAGTTACAATCGAGTGAGCTTCAATTTAAACATAAGCAACACAGTGCAGCATTAATTTTAAAATATACCAAATTAATGTACCGCAACTATACTAAATATATATATCAAGTGATATATTTGGTATATTAAAAAATGTAAACAAAATTCAAAATATACCAAATTAATATACCGCAATTATACTAAATATATATCAAGTGATATATTTGGTATATTAAAAAATGTAAACAAAATTAAAAATATACCAAATTAATATACCGCAAAAATACTTAACTTCAACCAAGGACTATATTTGGTATATTGAAAAATTTAAACAAAAGTAAAACAGTGTATTATTAACTAAAATATACCAATTTAATACTCGGCAAATATACTTCATATATGCCAAGGACTATATTTGGTATCTTGATAAAGTACTACAATCACAATATACCGTAGAGTGCAAAATATACCATATACAAGTATTTCTTTAATAACTTCTACAATTTGTACTCATAAAGACTTTAGTTGTATTGATACACACATTATTCTTTTCATCACTTTGCTAAACTTATTTTTGTCTTAAATTTAAGAAAGATGACTTTTCAGATCTATACAAAATAAATTTTAATTCATTTTTGTGAAGTGTTTTTCTATTCTATAAACTTATTAACAGATATTTGAACAGAAGTCAGCAAAAAGTCTTCAAAGTAAACACTTCCCTTACATACAGTATGTATATCTATTAAACGAACATTCGTAACTTGCAAGTTTAATAAACCATTCCAAGATTCGTGTCATTAGAAACTCAGATACATGCTGCATGAATATTTTTTTTGCCATGCCGCTCTAGAGTTGGTCAATTCTCAATGTAACTGCATTTGAAATTCATTGCACGTTTCTGAATGCATAGTTTTTGTTTTTTTTTTGCTCTTTTCAGTTTCAGGGTCTGTTGCACACCAACGGCCAGCAGAAAGATTTCAAAATTTATTGCTGCACGAGTCAAACAACAACAACAACAGCAGAGAGCTGAGCAAGACATCAGACATCAGACGAGCTCTGGATGCAAATAAATAGTTGATAAACAAATAAAATACACAAAACGTAAACTGCAAACTATGTTTATGCAAAACAATAGACACAAAGAAAACAACAAATGGCCAAGAGGAAGGAAACCAAGGCCACAAGTAGGAAATGTATTTTCTTGCTTGGGTGGCATTCGATATTGAGGATTGTTGTTGTCATGTTCATATTTTGCATGTTGCTGCTGCTGCTGATGTTGCAACTGATCATCGAACTGATGTATCAACTCTGCTGGGAGTCGCTCTCTCAGCAAGAGAGAGAGAGATGCATCGATGATAGCAGAATTTCTATTGTTTAACAGGACACACATCGAGTGAGGCTGGTTGCAACAAAGGACGCCACGCTCCCATGCCACATCAAGCAATTGGCGGGGGGAAGTCAAAGTTCAGACTTTCTAAGAGCGATAAAACAAAACAAAAATTCCATTACAAATTGTCAGCGCCAGGAGCCACAAGACAAGCTAAAAAAAAAAACGAAAACCAAAATGCAATTTCATGGCTTGTCAATCAGTTTTACCTTTTTCTTGTTGCTGTTGTTGTTGCTGTTGCTGTTGTCTGTGGCACAAAGGGCGCCATAAGGCGGCCAAAAACTGTCGTTGCATTAACTGATTTATGCACAATTTTCGCGGAGTTAGTTTGCAGCGCATTTTTCTATTCAATCGTCGCCACAGTTTTGTGGCGGCTGCAGACAGTGTCAGAGGTTAACATAATATTTTTGATTGCATTTCAATTTTCATATTGCCATAAATCTTGCACAAGTGGCAAATTAAAAGTCATAAATTATTAGCTGCGATATCATTTGGCAACAACAACAACAACACAAATTGCAACTGCAACTGCAATTCCAATTTCAATTGCCATTCCTATTTCTTCCATTCCCATTTTGTGCCGCACAGTCAGCAACATGCTGCGCAGCAACATGTTGCCAACATTTGTTGGCTAATTTACGCTGCGGTTTTTTTTCTTGGCTCTTTTGGCCACTTTCAGCTTTGTCAGCAGCTAGAGAGTCAAAGGTGTCTGAATTGTAATTTAAATTTGTGTTGTCATTGCAACGGACACATGTCAAATGTAGCAGCAACAGCAGCAGCAACAAATGAGCAATCAGCATGTGGCAAAACATTTCACTAATGTGCCACAAACAAAATATAAAGAAGGAGTGCCTGTAAAATAACTTTAGGACATTGCAATTAATGTAGCTTAAATTAAGTGCAATTAGTTGAATGCAATAAACTGCAAAAATATGATCAAGCAAATCTAATTTAGAGTGCCAGAAAATTCAACTCTAGAAACTTGTGAAATACTAAATTTGTAATTCCTTTAGACATCAACAAACCTAGAAAATGCCACTCTAATAACTTATGAAATGCCAAAATTTGTAATTTCAGAAAATTCAACTCAAGAAACTTTCAAGTTTTGTAATTCATTTTGCATTTATTCGCACGCTTTTACTTCCAATTCAATCTCATTAGCTAAAGACCATTTAATATGTATTTCCCTCATATTGATTTATTACAATTGTATTAATTTTATTTCTATTGCTTCCTGTTGCTTAGCTCATAAATGTTTTTCTATCTCATTTCGATTTGCACCTTTCTAGATCAGTTTCATTTGATTAGGCTTTAAACCTTTATCGTTTTATTTTCCTTGTTTACATGTCGCATAAAATGCGCTCGACAATCACAAATCATTCTTATTTAAGTCGATTAATTTAGAGCTGTGTTTTTGTGTGTCGAAATACGATATCGTAATGTGTAACATAGTTTGTCTCTTGTTTTCTCCACTTCCGTTGCATTTTGATTTATGATCAAGACGCGCCCCACGCATCTTCTTCTTCTTCATTCTCTCTAGCTGTAACCCTAAACCTTAAGCAGCAACAGCTTCCAGAGAGAAGAGAAGAACGTGGGCTGTTGGGGAACAAAGCAAACATGAGCTTAATTATTTTTAAATGATTTCTCAAACAACCCACGGGGAATTGTAGATGTGTTGCACATGTTATTGATCCATTGTTGCAGTTGAATTCCCTATTCCAATCAATATATTTTCTTGATATATTGCTTCTTGCCACAACCCACGCAACAGATTGCATAAAAAAAAAACGGGCAAAACAAATCGCTTTCTTTGCTTTCTACCCTCGCTCTCGCTTCGCTGATGTGATAAGACTCTAATAATGTTTTCAACGCTTCGAAGTGAGCAATGCAACGCATTCACCCACAAGCAGCTGCTGCTGCTGCATGCTGCATGCAACATGCAACACAACTTGAGAAGATGACTTTGTCATTTTGTTGTTGCGTGACGATTTCGCGTTGTCGATTGCAATTGATGTGTTCATAAAAAAGGCTTAAAGGATTTTTCGCATCGCAATGGGAAATGGTTAAAAATGAACTTAAAGTGCTTGAAAATTATGCAGCATAACTTTCCAGCTGCATTTTGCAATTGCAGCGCACCTCGAAACAAACACACATAGAAATAAAAATGACTTATCGAATGCAATTTAGTTTTAACCTCCATGACAGACAGTTAAATTTTAATGTTATTGGCGCCTTCAACTTGAGACAAAAGTCAAGACAAACCCAAACCCAACATCGAAAATAAAACAATAGCCGCACCCCAAAATAAACTCAACTCAACTCAACTCATCTCACAACTCATCATTTTTCTCTGGGGTATTTGTAATTCAAGAGCATCGCGATAAGCAGAATTGTAATAGATGTTTAGCTCAAGATACTCATATAAAAGGCGAAAGGAAAGGCTGCTTCACTTCGTTTTTTTTTTTGACTCTGGCTTCCAGGTGGGCAGAGTTCAAACAAATTTGTAATGATGATGAGCTTTCTTTCGCTGCTGTTGATGGAGAAAGCCGTAGAACACCCGCGTGTTGAAACGCCCACATATCGTTTTTTTTTTCACATATATATTTATGTTTTTTTTTTTATGAGGGGCACCCCCAAAATGTAATTTAATGTATGACTATCGTAAAGATTTCACTCCGCCTCGAAATTCAATTGAATTTCCTGTTGCTTTAATTTATAATTTCATGTTTTTTACTTAATTTAATTATTAGCAGAGTTTAAACAGGATTTGTGGCAAGCAAGGAAAATATAATTATAGAAACAATTTCAATTACCCCATTCGCTCTTTCTCTTGCTCTGTGAACTGGACACAGGTGAAGCTCTTCAGCAGGTGGGTTCGCATTTCGTTTATGTTGACAGGCACCGCAATTTGTGGCATGCAGTTGGCAACACTCGCAACACCGACCCCCAACATGGACACGCCCACATTTACAGTTACACAAATGCGCTGGCAACTCGAATTGCAATTGCTGTAGTTATTTTAATACCCGTTACACATAGGTTAAAAGGGTATAATAACTTTTTGGCCTAACTTTGACATCAAAATCAATATACCAAATATACATGATGGTATATTCTCAGTATATTTAAGTGATACGGATTTTTTAAATAGTAGATATATACCAAATACACATTTCGGTATTTTACTTTGGTATATTTGTATATGTAAATATATATTTTGTGTACAGTATTTATTATGACAATATACCAAATATATATTTATTCCAGTATTTTTGGTATATTAATTTGGTATATTGAAATGTATCGAATTCTAAAAATAAATTGTTTTCCACAGAACTAGTTATAACAATATAACAAATATATATTTCAGTATATTACTTTGGTATATTTGATATATGTAAAGATATATTGTTTTTTGCAGTATTCGTTATAACAATATACTAAATATACATTTTATAGTAATTTTTGGTATATGAAATTGGTATACTTGGATAATACCGCATTGTATTTCTACAATTTTATTATTAGTTATATCAATATACCACATAAACATTTCTATACTTTATCAATATTTTGCAGTATATTAATTTGGTATATTTAATAATACCAAATAATAATAATTATGGAGCTACAATTTTATTGCTTGTTATAAATAAATACTAGATTTATATTTTGACAGTACTAGTTATAAAAATATACTAAATATACATTTTGGTATACTAATTTGGTATATTTAAATGATAATACCGCATTTTCCAATATTTTTCAGTATATTAATTTGGTATATTTGAATAATACCGAATTATAGAGCTACAATTATGTTGCTTGTTATCTAAATATACCACACATACATTGCGGTATACATATTTCAGTATTTTTTGTTATTTTAATTCGATGTATTTAAATAATACCCAATTGAAAATATGTATATTTTGACAGTACTAGTTATAAAAATATACCAAATATACATTTCAGTATATTAATTTGGTATATTTAAGTGATAATACCGCACTGTTGAAAAAGGTTAGTGGGTAACTCACAGTCGAGCACTCTCAAACATATCTTTCTCACTTGTTTTTGTTATTTTATGTAGCTGGCGCGTGAAAATTTCGTTGCAATTGTTGCGGGATAATTGCAGAGCATTGAGTTTTGAGCCGATGGGGGGATTCGCAGTCAAATCTCTGGTCACGTTCGATGAGATTCTCAGCAATGACATGGAACGAACCGGAAGCGATTGGCTTTGGTGTGAAAATGCGAAGCGTGTTGCTGCTGCATTTCCTTAAGATTATGAAAATTGCGCACATCAAAAAAAAAAAAAAAAAACTGAAAATCACCTTTAGAGCTCTTGTTACGGCAAATTGGGCTATTGATGTTGCAACTGAAACGTGGCAAATTCAGTAGCCGCAGCTCTGCCACTTTGTCTCTCTACTAATGCCATGTTGTTCTATTCTTCAGCCATGTAGCTGAGCCTGTAATCAAGGCGTTGCTGCAGCATGCTGCCCTCAAGTGTTGTAACACCAGTTGCAGCTGCCGCTGCTCCACAACCAGGGCCAAAAGTCAGTTGGCAGTCAGAAGAAGTCCAAGAAGAGGCAGTCAGGCCGTCAGCGAACTAGGCAAATGACTTGGCCAAGTACCACAATCAGCCAAGTATTCGTATTCCTTTAACTGCTCCTCTTTCAAACTCTTTCTTCCCCTCTTTACCGCACTCCAACTGCCATTTCTCTTTCTCACTCCTAGCTTAGCTGTGTCTTTTGGCCCAGCACCTGTCGCCTTTTCTAAATTTGCCAGCAATTTACGCTGTGAGAAAAGTTTTCGACATTGAAGCAGTTCCCTCTATTTCAAGTGGTTTAACTGTTTATACACTGAGCCAAAAATATACCAAGAGTTGCTAACGATACTAACATCTTTCGTTTAGTATAGTAAATTGCAGATATTTGTTTGCCTAATTTATATTTTTATCTTTTTTAAGTGTTTACCTATTCAAATCTTATCAAACTTGGCTACGAATTGACCAAAATACTAACAATGAAAGATGTTCATTTCATCATAGTTTAAATTTATCGTTTTTTTCTAGAGTTGAGCTTTTCATTCATTAAACACGAAACTAGGCAAATATTGCTCAAAAACTTCAGAGAATATTTTAATGTGTTCTCCTTGATATCAAGAAGAAGATTTAACTGCTAATATTTGAGTTCCATATATTTTACCCCACTATATCAAAAATCTGAATCAAACACTTTATTTTCAGTTCAGATATCAGTCGATAGCCTTAGTAGCTAGCACTCCCTTCTTTTAGTTATTTTATTATTTTGTATAAAAATTAAATAGGTAAATACATAAATAATCATTTCAGATATTTCTGCTAAAACTTTTGTTACTACACTAAGATTTTGCCATTTCCAATAAAATATTTGCATTGCCAATTATTCTTTTTTCATTTGCATATATTCCACTTTCATGCTAGATCACTTCTCTCAGTGTATTTGCTGCCCGTTGGACCGGAACAATGCAGTTCATGGTATTTAACGTGCATTCTTCTTCTTCTTTGGTTGCTTCCTCTAGCCGCTGCTTCTTTTGTTTATTCAGGCGAACGAATGAACGAAATGGGGGGGGGGGGGAACTTGAAACATTTTCAACTTTTTCACACTCACTGCAAAAAACTATTTCGTTTTGCATTTCCGCACTTTCCATCCATCCACACACACAACGCAACACACAACACTACTTTTTAATGGGGCATGCAACAAAATGCAGTGCAAATTTTTCGCAGAGTTGCGAGAAAGGAATTTCCGGGGTGTTTTTCCTCCATTTAATGCAAATGCTCAAATAGCATTCGTCAATCATGCAAATGCAAATTGCAATTTACGAGGGCGACTCTTTTTTTTTTGTTTTTTTTTTTTTTGGTTAGCCAAGTTTGGCTTCCTTTCGACCCTCAAGACGTTGCGTTAGCTTTGGCTTAAGCAGCTTTTTGCATAATTAGGCAACGGAGGAGGAGGGGTTCAAAGGGGTCGTCAGGTAGTAGTCAAGCGGTAAGCAGTTAACCCGTGGCAACCTTATATGACGAACCTCAAACACATTTGCATAAGTCAGAGTCAAAAGTGCAAGCCACAAAAATTTATGCGGGTGGCCAAAAGCGACAGAGAGAGAGAGAGAGAGAATTGCCAGCGGTAGAGAAAGCCTTGAGACAGCGTCAGCGTGTCTTCTTCAGTTGTAGTTGTGTGTGTGTGTGTGTGTAGTTTATTGTCTGCCAGTTGTTGTGGGTGCTAAGCTCAACCTTGTGTTAGGTGTCGACAGGGTTAGGCGAATTAATTTCTTTACGGCTCTGTTGGCCCCACTGCGATGGCCCCACACTGATAGCAGCTCAACAACTGCCTGCCGCAAAAAAATACAACACGAGACAGAGCCAGACAAAAATACAAAATACAACACTAAAAAAACAACATTTCATTGCCCATTTCTGCAGTTGTTGTCACTTTTACCCGAGGTTATCGCCAGCGAGACATCTCTAGCCAAAATGCAAAAGAGTCGAGAGGAAACACACTACGCAATGTTTGGCAAAAGACAACAACTCGCGAGGGGTTTTTTCAAAATTTCCTCACCAGCTTCCGTTGAGGAGCAGCATGAAGAGAAGCAGGCGGAGGAGGAGGAGACGGAGGTGAGCTACTCAGTGTCGCCGTGTTGGCATCTGACATTCCATTAAGCATTTCGGCATTTGCCGAAGGTCAGCTGCATCAAAAGCGTTTTCATATTCCACAACTTGCAGCATGCGAGTGACAAGCGCCAATAAACTCCAAAAATTATGAAAATGCAACAACACACTTGACTTTTTCCATCACAGGAAAAGAGAGAAACACACACACAAAAAAAAAAAAAAAACACTTGGTGGTGGTGAAAAACCAAATGGAAATTTTTCATTAGAACCGCATGTTGAGAAAAATATAACAACAGCCATAAAAGGAACTTGTTTTTCGAGTTGTTCAGTGCTCGAGAGTGAGAGATCAGTCACTGGAACAAAACTATTAGACAGTCTCCACGCGCTTGGCATGAGGAAGGGGAGAAGGAGGAGGAGGAGGAGACACCGAGAACGGAGAGAATGGGTAAGTGAAATAAGAATGGAAATGGATATAAAAACGGGAATGAGAACAGCATGGTTCCATGGCACTTACACTTGACCCTAACTGGGTCTCGATTCTGCTGCCAGATCGTCAGATACAACTGACAGACAGACAGAAGACGAAAGACGGAAGAGAGAACTGCGGATTGACAGAACTGTCTGCCATATGACATCATTATTTTGTTTGAAACAATTAAAGACAAGCTTCGCTATTTGTACTTGAATGAGTTTTAAATGATATTTACAAAATTGAAACTATTTAACGCAACTTGAATATTTAATTGATAAATAAGTGATCTAAGTAATTTTTAAATGCTATATTATGGCATTTAAATTTAAATTATAATATGTACAGTAAATATTGACTTCCTGCCATTAGACGACGAATGTTTCCCGCTTTGTTTTTAAGATTATATTTATGAAATTTTGTACTCAAACTTTTAATTTAAAGATATGGAAGTCATAATTTCAAATTTGAAAGACTGTTTTTAATAATTTCTGAAATATTTCAAAACAAAATTGCAATTTTGTATTCATATCTTTAATTTCAATTTGCGTCAAATGAATTTTGAGATTATCAATTTATTTTCCATTATTGTAAATAATAATGCAAATTCTTATCATAATTTTGTTTGTCAAATTGCGGAACATGATGTTTAAAAGTAAGTTCTAAAATGTGTTATAATCACAAAATTTCTATAATTATTTTTCATGACAAATGGCGGAAAATGAAAATGAAAATTTTGGAATTATGTCAAAACCTTAAATGAGTTCTAAAATGTGTTTATTATAATAACTAAATTTCTTATAATTATTTTGTATGTCAAATTTGCCAAAAGTGAAATTTCAAATGATCTTCTTGCGTGAAATAATGTTTGCCCAAATTGTTTTAAATTTTTTTTACCCGAAATTTCTCGACCCGAAAATTCTAAATGACAGGATGAATTTCACATTTGATATTATTATTTCATTATTATCTCTGGTTGTCTCATTTTTTTTTTTTTTTGTTAATGGATGTTACGGAGCTGTGAAGCGCACAAAAACAAAGTGGGTTAATTGCTCCGGCAGTTAGTTTGTTGTAGTCGTTGCTTTTGTTTCGTTATTTTGTGTTTTTGTCATAAAGTTGCAGCTGAAGCTGAAGCTGTTTTATAGCAAGTTCGGGTAGTACATAGATAAT
Organism: Drosophila niveifrons; assembly: GCA_035046325.1. NCBI lineage: Eukaryota > Metazoa > Arthropoda > Insecta > Diptera > Drosophilidae > Drosophila > Drosophila niveifrons. Next base: position 12,714,686 of record JAWNOC010000052.1, read on the forward strand.
TCTCCAAATTAAACCCATTGGCTCTCATTCGTTACGCATTGTGAGTTGTGTGTTCATTTTTTTTTTAGGTTTTTTGTGTCTCTAGATGTTGTTTAGCGGTTTCCGGTCGCATTTTGTGCTTTATTTTCTTTTTTTTGGTTTGTGGTGTTTGCTATAATTTAAGTGCTGAGCTTATATTTAAATTATGGAAGTCAGTGCGGTGAGCTGAGGCAACTGGTTGGAAAAGCAGCACAAAAGTCTCTGACTGACTGGTCAGGGAAATTGCTGTCAAACCTTGCCATATGGCCAAGCCAATTAAATGCACACAACCCTCTAAAACTCGCCGCCTTATCAGCTGCATTGCACTGTGACAACATCGCCTCCCTCGTCGCACGTCATATATCATAATATAATAAGGGCATTAGCTGATAAATGAAGTCGCAGGCGGAGTCGGAGTTGGAACTCACACACTGTAGGCGTTGCATTTGTGTGTGTGTGTGTCACAAACGATTCGTTTGTATGCGACCGAAAGCAGGTGCAGCACTTCGGCTAATTTGCCGAATGCTTTGTACTCTCTCGCAACTAATGTGATTTCCACTGTGAATTGCATATTAGACCCATGTGTTAGTTGTTGTTGCGTTTTTTTTTTTTTTCTTTTCTTCTTTTCGTTTGATTGTTTTATTTACTGTGTTATGAACGGCGAAGCGAAAAGCGAGAACTGCGATAACTATAAATAGAAAAGTGCAGCGAAACATCGACGTGAAACAACAAAAATGAGTTCATGCTGCTTCCAATTTAATTGTAGAAAATATGTGAAAGAACGAGTTGAGCATTATTTTAAGTAGCGAGAGAGAGAGAGAGCAAGAGAAATTCCTACATAGTTGAGAGTGATTGTTTTAGAATGAATGAACTCATTAGTAAACTGCATATTACAAACTATGTAAAGGAATTAATAAAACGTATAAATAGTTTGCTTTTAATAGTAATATTTATATGCATGAATGAATGGCATGAATTTAAGTAAAAGTAAAGTAAAGACAACATAAGTGAGACATATTTCAGAAGAATAGTGATGACAAACATGTTTAGGCATGACTGAATGTGCTTAATACTGAAGCGACGATTAAACGTGCGTAAGCAAAATTTAAGAAAATTTGAATGTAATTCTTAATTTTGTTTACGTTGTAATCATTCCTTTTTTTTTGCAAATATATGAACATTAATAACATAATTTCAAATACCATAAATATTTGCTCCAATATTCATATTTTTTCATTACCTATTCAAAAGAAATAAAATTGAAAAATCGAAGAAGTAAAACTTCGAAAAAAAAAAAACAAAATAAATGATATCTGAGTTTGTCTTTGATTAACTTTGAAAAAATATAGCATTTATTTCTTACATCTGCTCTTAAAACCTGTTCTTCCCAAATTCTCTATTAAATACTCAAAGTTCTGCCGAAATTTCATTAAATTTTAGAACACTTTCTCTAACCTTTAAGATGTCCCTCCTTCTGCTCTCTCTTCTTTTCCATTTCTCGTTCTAGTTTTGCACTCTTCTAATTTTTCAGCATTATTAGAAACCTATGCCACGTTTTAAGTGCACGAAAGACTCGAGAGTCGATACCGTTTCAAAGAGTTTTTTGCCTACCAATTGAAGCCCTGCTCAGCGTCAAGAAGTGGCAATTAAAGACCTTAAGTTGACGCTGCCTCAAATGGCACAATCTCTGCTTTCTTCTACAGTGCAAACAAGTACTGGCTTCTCTCTCTCTCTCTCTCTCTCTCTCTCTCTCTCTCTCTCTCTCTCTCTCTATGTATGTTGGCCCTTCTAAGAGTGCCGCAATTTGCAAATGAGATACCAAAACGAACGAAAAGAAGACAGCACAGAAAAAAAAAACGAAGTCCAAAACAAAGAGATCTTTTGCAACGGTATAATTAAGTTGGCCTCATCAGCCATTTACGGACATGCTAAGAAGAAGAAGAAGAACAACAACAGCAACAACTAAGCAAAGACAAGTGCGCGTGTGTGTTTTGTGGCATAGATCCTCTTACCTTGCCACCTGGCCACTTCACTTCCCCCCCTCTCTTAGAACTCTTCAGATTTTATTGTTTCATTTGGAAAACGCGAAATACAGGCCCCCGGAACTAAATAACTTTCCAAGCAGTTGTTCTTGCTCCGCTGTGTGCGCCTTCTTCTTTTTTTTATGGCCATAACTTAAGAGCCAACAATGCTGTCTGTCTAATTAGATTTTTAAGGCCATTCATTATGCATAAAAGAGTAGTCTGTGTATGTGCTGAATTTGGCACGCAAATCGCTCTCGAATCGAGTTTTTATTCGACTCGCTTACAGTTACCTCTATGAAGTGCCTCTTGTGCAACTCGCCGTGGCGGCATTTGGCAAAAGGCAAAGCCAAATGCTTGAGCCGCTCATTTGGGACACGCAGCGCAATGCAGACACAATTGTCTCCCCCCTTCCCCCTTTTTCAACTGCGCTGACAATCATATAATCACATAATGCTCACAAATTTGTTAAAGCCAAAATGCAATGGCGAGACTTCATAAACTGCCAGCGACGACGAATGCAACCAAACCTATCGATAACCATTTAAGCCACAGAAATTAAGCCAAAATACACAATAGAAAGACAGACACAAGAAAGAAACAAAAAAAAATTATAGAAAAATACAAAATGATTTCCATGGAATTTTGTTGCGGTTTGTGTCAAGCAACCAGCCAAAAGGCTTGGCCAACCAACTCAACGAACAATAACGACATGAGAGAAAAGTTAAAGCTTAGCTTTGCCGAAGTTTAAACACTCTTTACTGAAAGATATAATATGTAAACGTATTTCGAATTTTATTAAAAAATACTCTTTCTTTCTATTGTGGCAATTTTCTGCTAAATTATCAATTTCTTTCTTACTAATTTTCTTCTTTCTCTGAAAAGAGAAGTTCTCACACTTTTTCTCCAATTCGTCACTCTCCGCAAGACTAATTAAATGAGCTATGCTCAGTGTTACTCACAAATTATGATTATTTTTCATTTTAATGTTCTTTTTTTCATTTTAATGCCAGTAGAGTTCTAAAACTTTTTGCTTACCTGCAACGAAAGAAAAAGAGAAGAAAAATTTTATTAGTTGAGTTTGTCATCGTGTCTCATAAAACTTGACTCTAAACTAGCACAGAATGTTTTTTGAACCTTGAACATGTTTAAAAATCAGAGACCAAATGATGTTATATATACTCCGAAATAAATAAAACAAATGGTCGTAAAGTGAAAAGAAGTCCATTAAGAAAGGGGAAAGGTCTCTTGAGGTTGAGACACATTTGCTTAACGACGACAAAGTCGCGTAGAATTTTATAGTCTCAGAAGAGTTTTATGTGTATGCAATGCATAAATTTTATACTAATTTAATTAATGCGCCAGCGCGATGACGAGCAAATTGTTTAGACTTGATAGCAAACGCAGTAAAAACGCATATGTTCTCAGCTAATGTGCAAGATCATAAAACGCCCACAAAATCTAGACTGAAGATTGAATAAATATGTTGCTCATATAGAAGTGATTCATGCTTTCAATTATTCCACGTTTTGGGTTCATTGTCTTTATTTGAAATGTAAATTAATCTATAAATATTATAGATAAAAGTATAAAAAGAATACCGTTTTAATGCTGGCTGTTTAGAGTAAAGTGGAAGAAAAATTTTAAAACAAAAATTGTATTTTTCAAATGCATATTTATTAATTTCTTTTATTCCCAAATCAAATTGTTAAACTCGCACATTAAAATCTTTGTTATTTGGCGCTTAAAGTTCAATACAATTTTAAGCCAGTTTCTCTCTCTCTCTCTCTGTAATAAAAAATACTCGTAGTCATAAAAACAATTTGTGTTATTGGCAATGAAAATGTTTGTGCACTGATTTGCAATTAACTCCGAAGCTGCATTTACTTTCATTTAATAGATTAAGCAAAAACAATTTCTTGTTTTAGCAGCAAATCAAAAACGCCGACAATATGTTTTGATGGCATCGAAACAATGTGTGAATCAAACTGAAAACTGGCCAAAAACCAATAACAGCATTCATTCATTCATTCATTCACTCACTCGAATTCAGTCGATTCAAGTCAGTTCTCACAGACAGTAGCAACGAGTCTTTTTTGGTCTTTTATATTGCGCAGCCGCCCCGTTGTCCCATTGTCGTTTGATTTTGACGATGGCTTTTGCTTTTCACTCCGACAGCGATTTTCATTACGGACTTTCGTAAATAAATATTTTCACAGTTTTAGCGTTAATTGGAAAATGTTGTGAGACGGCGGGGAGGGGGGGAAAAAAAATTTTGGAGTCCGCCTCTTTTTCAAAGCATTGTTTTTAATGACCACAAGCAAGAAAGAAAAATGAACAATTCGGTTTATTAAAATTTGGAAAATAAAGCGGCAACAATCGACTGGAATCTGGTTAGACTTTTGCATTGGGGGGCCGAGTTTTTTTAAATAAAGTGCTAGACTTTTGCATGTGTGAGGCATAATTTTGTTGGTGCTTTAAGATAAAGTGCTAGGTGTGTCTAGTAAAAACTAGGACACAATTTAATTGAGCTGTGTGGATAGCACAAAAGTTTGGCAATACGTTGCATTTTGTTATTTTTTTTTCGTTTGTCAGTCTTTAATCTCAGCTTCATAATCAATTAAAAAATAACTTTAAAGCCGAATTGTAGTAAGCTTCATTTTGACCCAGAAAAAAATGGAAGTTTTTTATTTTTTGTTGAATTGCTTCACACAAACGTTGGAGGCAAACACAATGTTGCTGCAGCATTTCTGTTGTTGTTGGCTTTCCTTAGTTGCCGCAAGGCAGCTGCCAAGACTTCGACTTCAGTTGAGTTGAGTTGGGGAAGCCAAACAGTTGCCAATAAGATGTCTTGTTGTTGTAGCTTGTCTCTCTGGCTTGGCGTGGCATTTGATATCGATGATGTCTTTGTTTCATTTACAGCTCGAAAAATTATGCAAAATGCAATCGCAGCAGGGGGCAGAGACAACACCAGCAACAACAACAACACATTGAACACAACAAGCCCAAGCTCAGAGAGACATGCAGCAAAATGCAGAGATTGCAACCGAAAGATGTTGTTTTTCCTTCTTTTTTTCCTTTTTCTACGTGCAACAAGCTTTAAGAAACTTGTCAGTCTTATGACAGAAGACAACACTCTTTTTTTTAGTTGTTGTTTTCTCTTTGCTTTTGTGGTTAAAAAGTCAGCGGCAAATTGATATGTTGTGAGCAGGATCAAGGGGCAAGAGTTTATGAAGGTAGCCTATCAATTACTTGCTCAAAAAAACAAAAACAAGAGGGATGCATATCAAATTTGGATTTGTGGCTGCGCTTTGGAATGTGTAGCATCCCAAGAGGCTGAATTATACTTATTAAAGGCGAAAAAGGTATCAATTAAAGCATTACAACTGCAATGCGAAAACAAGTAAGAAAGCTGGAGTTGAGTGTATTCGACTCTGAGATACCCGCTACGCATTTTTTTATTAATATGCAAATATACCACAATATACTAAAATATACCAAATGATATATTTAGTATATCGAGCTATAGTATATAAGATACTAAAAATATACCGCAAAATACTAAAATATAAATTTGGTATATTAATATAGTACTACATTTTAAATAAAGCAGACTATATACTGCAAAAATACTAAAAATAATACCAAATACTACATTTGGTATATAGATATTAAATAAATTTGGCATATCATAGTTCTGCATTTTAAATAAACCATAGAGTATATAATATACCGCAAAAATACTTAAACTCACGAAAGACTATATTTGGTATATTGATACAATCCATTTTAAATAAATACATACATTTATAATATACGGACAATATATACCGCAAAAATACTAAAATATATCGAGTGGTGTATTAGGTATGTCGGTATAGTATTATATTTGTCAGTCAAAGCAACTAAAACCAGTAAGATCCGTTAAATCTAGGGATTCATACGGACAGACAAACGGACAGACAGACGGACATGTCTATATCCTATCTCCTGGTAAGTCCGCTCAATAATACATATACTTTACAAGGTCGGAGATGACTTCTTCTGCCTGTTTCATATATTTGCTGCAAGCAAAAAGTCATAATACCCTTCTACCATATGGGCAGTGGGTATCAAAAGAGAGAAAGATGCAAATTGTTGATGTTGTCAGTCATGCAAAATGTACACACACACACACACACACACAGCTGATGTGATAATAGTTGGAGATCAGCGACGAACGTGGACTTCAGAGTCTGTCGCCGACTTGCACGGCAGCGAAAAAAAGGCGGAATTATTGGTCAGCGATCTTATGCCATGTGTTTCCCCAACTGTGTTTGCTGTGTGCTGTGGGCTTTTCTTATCGCTTATGAAAAATCAACGAAGCTCTACTAAAAAGGGCCACTTTCGTTTCAGCTGTAAGCGTTGAAAACGAAAGTGTTATTCATACAGAAGAGAAGAGAAGATATTGTAAGTACTACCTCATGGTACTCGTTTCCCCATTCCACCAACAACAACCACCAACAACAACAACAAGAGTGCAAGAAGTCGTGTGCGTGATAAACCAATTAACTGCAGCACACTCTGAACAGCAAAAAACTTCAACTCCAATTCCGACTCCAAACTCAGCTGCTGGCTGAAAGTGAAATTTATAGTAAAAACAAAAAGCACACACACAAAAGAAAAAAAAAAAACAACCAGCGCACTTTTCGGGCAATCAAAGGAACTAATGGAAAAGAGAGAAACTAAAGAGAGAGAAATTTTTTTTCTCTCTTTTTTTGGTTTATTTTGACAGACTTCAATGCGTCAGTCAGATGTCATAATTAGAAGCAAGCATTGAGATTCTTTTACTGGCTGATGGGTAAACAAAGGAAATTCGAAAGGCAAATCGTATTAAAAGAAATGGGGCAAGAACTGTTAGAAAAGCAGCAATAAGTCAATCAGTTTCAAATCTTTAAGTCAAAATACATTGTTTAAAAAACAAATAGAAAGGAATGCGTAGACTTGACAATTCTGAAAAAAGAAACTACAAAAGGCATCAAAATGTGAACAGCTATATTTAGAAATGTCTTTTACTTAAACAAGAGAAAAAGGAAATTCCATTTAAATATGCAGTTCAAAACTATAAAGTAACGATATTTTAAAAGTTTTAAAATATTTATTTACTTCATTATTTATTGGCTTACAAACATGGAAGAAGAGTCTTTAAAGCGACTTTTAAATGTACATTTGCTTCTCATATTTATAAAATTAGGAAAAAATATGGAAAAAAGATTTTAAAAGTATTTGTAAATTTAAGAACATTTAAGAAAAGACTCATGAATGTGTTATTAAAATATCTTTGTCTGAAATAATTATAAACTTAATTATTTATTGGTTTTACAAACAAAGTATTCAAAATGTATATTCAATATAATCTTTTTTTGTAATTACTTTAAAATTTAAAATAAATTAAGAAAAGACTTTCAAAAATGTCTGTGTCTAGAACATAAATTGAATTATTTATTAGTATAAAAACATTTTCGAAATGTCTTAAAAGTGTATTTGAAATTGAAATACTTATTAGCTTACAACATTTGAAAGTGTATTTTTAGTATACCTTTGTATAAAATATTTACAGCTTTTATAATGCTTGAATTTGAATTATTCACTAATTGGTTTATAAACTCAAAAGTTTATAAGTGTCTCAAAAATAAAATGCAGTTATAAATAAGCTGCGAATTTGACGGCTTTTCACTTTGCTATCACAGCTTTTTATCGACATGACAAATCAGAACGACGCGAGCTTGGCAATTAAAAAAAAGTTAAGCTGCAGCTACTTATATTCAATTGCGTTCTAGAAGATACGCACTGACTACAATCTCTGTGAAGTCAGACAGATAAACTTAATTGACTCATTAAGTGCACAGGCGAAGCGTCACTTTCCCCCAACAACAACAAAGAGAACAGCAAGCGTATGATTAGATAAAAATTGTAAGTAATTTATCACTTAAGTAAGCAGAGAAAAAATAACTTCAGACGCAGCTCTGGCTTTCCACTCGATTGCAGCATTAACTGTAATTGAATACGTCGATGATGTATCTCAAAAGTTGTAAATATTGTATTTGTTAGGTGTTGTAGCTCAGAGCTCATCAAACTCTACACACATACAATTTAATTCGGTTTTCCAAGAAGTTTTCAAGCATTGAATTTGTACTTTTTTTTTTTTTGGGCTTGCGTGTTTTGCCAGCTAACGGAAATGTTTGTCTTGGTCTTGATATTTGTGATGTAAGCTTAAGATGGGCTAGTCTACAGTCTAGTCTTTAGGTTGGGCTAGCTGCTGTTGTTTTTTGCTGTCTGTCTGACAGTAAGTAATCTATAGACTTTGGGGCTTGGCTTGGCTCGCTTGCTTGGTGTCTAGTTAGTTCCGTCCTGTCCGTAGCTCATCATCAAGTGTAGCCACTTTATTATTACAACATTTTCCATTTCGCTTCGCTGAAATAATAATTCGCGCTTCGTTGTTTTACAACTGCCAATGCGCTGAGAACAACAAGAAATTGCTCTAACCAAGATGCCATTGACCTCCAACGCCAAAGGCAAAGGCACAACTTCAACAGAGTGAGAGAGAGAGAGAGAGAGAGAGTCGAATCGGGCATCGAGAATTCTGTCCAAGTTGTTGTTGTTGCTCTGGACAACAACGACAAACGTAGAGTCGCAACTTTTGACGTTGCGGCTATAAATCCAGAGCAGACTGTGTCCGCCTGGACTCCGACTCTTTAGTTGGAGGAGCAACAGCAGCAGCAGCTGCAATGCGCAACGCGCAACGCGTTGCACGTTCAGCTGTTCCCTGGAATTGCGAGAACGCGTTTTCCTCTTGCTTAACACTCAACACTCAACAGTCAACACACTCGAACACACACTCTCAATTCGAGACACACAGCGCATGACGACTTTGACTACGTCGTTTTCATCTTCGACTTACATCTCGACACACTTGTCGCCCATTGCGCATTGCAACATGTTGCCGACGTTGCCGACTTTGTGTCTCAACATTCTGTTAAAGCTGCTGCCAAACAAAACTAGTTTACTTTTTTACTAATTACAGAACGTGGCGATCAAGACAAGCCATAAATCCATTTCGTACTAACATACTACATAAAACTATTCACAAACAAAAAAAAAAAAAAACAAACCCCAAGGCTGTTTGACTTTGGAAATCTTAAAAGAGCTTCTGGCCAGATTAAAGCATCAATCAATGATTAATGGCTGCCAACATTTAAATACATGTAAACTCAACAGCAATCATAAAACCCTCAAGCTTCAAGTCTAAACTTAAAGCAACATTTGTTCGCTTTCGAAATTAACATTTGTCAAAGCAAAGAGGGAACAATTAAATTGGATTAGCTCTTGAATAAAGTCCACAAAGTGTAATGATGAGATTTGTTTTAGAAATTCCTAATTTGTTCTAAGAATAAAGTTTCTTTTAAAGCAGACAAGTTCAAGTGTAAAAATGAAGCCTTTAAATAGACTTTTAACAAAGCTATAAACTTATTGCTTTCCTTTCTATTGTCAACGAATAAAGTTTGGAAAAGATGAAAATTTAAAGAAGAAACTTCTACAAGGAGTTAGTATTTGCAAATTTAAGCTTTGAATGTATTTAAAAACTATATTTATACTACTACTATTATATATATACTAAATTTGTACATATACTGAATTTGAATATATATACTAAATACCATATTTAGTATATACAACATTTTGAAATGCATGACCTGCACTTAAATCTTATTTATCATTTCATTTCTAGTATATCTCAATACTTCATTTGCTTAGTTACTACACAGTATATATATAAAAAAAAGTCTCATTATAACTCCATCGTTAATATAAAACTCAAATAAAGCTATTGAGGTAAATGTTTGTTATTTGTTAACCTTAATTGCATATGCAGCATAAGTATCAATTTCCAGTTAATAACAGTTGTTGTAAAGTCTTTAAACTTAATGTAAATATCACGATTTGCAATGAACTTGGTTAATCAAATCAAAGTTAAGTTTTAAAGGCACTTAGAAATCATATTAGAGCAAATGGCAAATAATAATCGAGAGAAAAGAGCATAGCATAGAAAACTCATTACTCCACAATCTCCACACAATGAGGTCGATTCCAAATTGCAACATTAACCACAAAAAGTGGATAAAAACGAAAAAAAAAAAAACAAAATAAAGACAGAAAACAACAGAAATTACGTGCAAAATTCCAATCGGATCTCTCGAAGGTGGCAAAGACTTGTTGTTGGGGGCGTCTTTGAATAGAGCACGAGCTTTTTGCGAAGCTTAGACACATGATTATTAATTTGATTTGTAGTTGAACAAATTTCCTTCGCTTTTCCTATATCAAATTGCTTGTCGATTTCACTTTTCATTGATGTGGATGGAATTTTGCAAGGCAATTTAAAGAAAAAAAAACTGTTTTGTGGCTTGAAAGATTTCAATGTCAATGATTTAATGTGAAGAAATTGCTTTTGTTTTTTTTTTTTTTTTTGGAGGAGTGGCATTCCCATTTTCTCCGATTAGATAGCTGGGTAAATATTTGAGGTTTTAAGTCGAGATTTTCCACTGTTTGTTTGTACTTTTCCTTTCGTTTCTTGCTGATGAAAAACAGTGTGAATTGTGGGCTACTCACAGGCAACACCCTTGAGGTGCAGGCAAGAAGAAAAACCATAAAGCAAATCTCATTAACAACTGGCTAAACGACTTGTCAGCGGCATGCAGCAATATTCATAAATCTTTGAAAGAGTTGCAACATAAATGCCAAGAAATTTAAATAATATTAACAGCCTCTCTCTCTCTATCTCTCTTCCTCTCTCTTTCACCGTCTCTTGATTCCTGTTGTTCTTCTGCTGGTCACTTTTCTTCTTACTGGTTTGCCTTGTGCGATCATAAAAAGCTAAAATCTGCAATTCTGTTTCGTCTGAAGAGGCAACTTAATGACCGTCTCTCTCTCTCTCTCTCTGTCTCTCCTTCTACAACTAGATTCTCTCGGTTGTATCTTTATTTTATCGTTTGTTTTCATTGCTGCATTTCCACTTACTTTTATGATTACGTTTGCATTTTATTTAACCTACACTTTTGCTCTGCAGCTGGAAAAACTCAGCACAACCTAAAAAAAAATGCTGTAAATGAGTTTTAGCCAGCTGCGTTTAGCTCTCTTCACTCTCAGGAGTTAAGCACTTGGATTCAATGGCCCAAAGGGGTCGGCACGTGTTGCACACGCCACAGCATGCGGCATGGGGCATGCGGCATGCGGCATGCGGCACGCGGTTGCAACAACAACAACAACAACAGACGTCAACAGAAAAAGTGCTGTCAGGCAAATGCGAGTGCGCGTTTGTCATTCTAGGCGACAGCAATCAAGGGAAAACTCCAAAGTGGTGAGCAGAGAAGAGGGGAGAGGAGAGGAGAGGCAGCAGGCAGGCAGGCAGGATGCAGGAACCTTATGCGTTAATTGAATTTGCAAAGACATATGCGAAATATCCAAGCGATAAATGCGGAAGTACTTTGCCAACAATAACGGAGCAGCAATTTAATGCCTCAAGAGCAGGAGAGTAATCATTAAGAAGAGATCGTAAGGAAGATCTTCTACTAAGATCTACTTCTACTGCTTCAAGCATGCTCAGCAGATTTACAACTTAGCTTGCGAAATGTTTTTATACTCGCTACAGATAGAGTATTATAACTTTGAGCCTCCAGGAAATGTTTGTAATAGGCAAAAGGAGGCAGCTCCGAACTGAAAATTTGGTTTACCAACAAATAAAAATTGTTATTTTTATTTAAGAAATACTTTTGTCTGAGCAAAAACGTCTATTTACTACGGGTCTCAGTTGCTTTGGCTGACAATTTGGTATATTTTGCACTCTCTGGTATTTTTGCCATGTAGTACAAAATCAATATATCACTCTGGTATATTTGGAATTTAGTAAAGTTTGGTATATTTCGCACTCTGGTATATCTGAAATTTAGTGCTATATAAATATACCAAATATAGCCTTTGATATATATTTAGTATTATTGTAGTATATTAATTAGGTATATTATTAAATTAATACCGCAATGTTTTGCAAAACTAACCTTTGGTATATTTTGTGCACTCTGGTATATTCGGAATTTAGTACTATATCAATATACCAAATGCAATATTCGGTATATTTTTAGTACTTCAAGTTACTGCACGGAGTTGCTCATATTCACAATCTATGTCGGGTATTTTAGCTATCTTACATGTTACCTTAAGGGCAAAGTATTTGCTTTTTAATTAGAAGCCTTGTCTGCATCGCCTTTGCAGCCAATAAATTTGTGTCTAGGTAAAATGAGTCATAAAATCTTACGCAAATTGCAGTCGAAATAGTTGCAGATGTAAATATGCAGTTGCAACGTCCTTAAAACGAGTTTTATTTCGGCTTCGAAAAAAAACACAAACAAGTTTTTTGTTAACTTAACGAAATCATTCCAGAGTTTTGCTTGGAGCTTGGAACTGCGAAACAAAAAAGAGGAAGAGACTTAAACCAACAACAGAAGCTGCAAAACGTAGCACGAGTTTTGTCGACCAAGACAAGACTCCAAGAAGAATCTGCCCAAAGAGAATGAGGGAGAATAAGAGAGAGAGAGAGAGGACCCGAAATTCAATAAGAAGCGACGATAAACAGCAGCTGATAAAGACGAAAAGGTAAAGGCCGAAAATTAGTGAAGAACGAACCAAAGGTACAACAAAAAAAAAAGGGGAAACCAAAACCGAAAAGAAACGAAGCGAAGGAAGCGCCAACAAATGTGAATATGTATGTGTGTGTGTTGGTGTGGTGCAACAACTTGTGGCACGAGTTGACAAGTTCAGGGCCTGCAGATTGGTATAGAATATCAGGCAGGGGCGACACTCATAACAATTACGACGACTCAAGTCTGGGAAACTACATTTATCTATATGCATTGGGTTGAGGGTGTGTGTGGGAGTGTGTGTGTGTGTGTATGTGTGTTGAGTGTGTGGTTGTGTGCAAGTGTGTGTACCATGTGGGTGGGTAAAGTGGCTATAAAATAATCGATGAATCGTATTTGAGGGGTTCGGTTCGGTTCAGGGGCTCTATCATCACTCGTCGTCTCACTTATTGAAAAAAGAATAAAATAAAATAAAATAATGTGAAACAGGAATGAAAGAAACGTTTGATTAGAGTTTAGGTGGAGAGCGTTAAATCAACCACCGATAACTAACGACCATGACCAGAAATAGACAAGAGAGCGGGAGATTGTAGTTCTTACGAACCGAAGATACTCTCAAGTCCAAAGATAATTTCATATCTTGATCAGATGGCAAAAACAAATGTAATGTAAGCTTAATTTTTGCTATAGATTTGAGTGCAAAGTTCTTGTCCAAAGAATTTGTACATGACTTTTATATTTGTTACTTATTGTATTGTATTTCATAAGAGAATGCAACTTTTAAAGAAACAAATAATATAAACTATTTTCAACATACTTTTTATAGTTTATATTCAAAGGCAAATTTATTTCAGAAGTTTTTGCAAAGTTCTTTCCAAATCAAATCGATAAAGAATTCATATGATTCATAAGTGCATTCACCTTTAACCAATTAAAATAAATATATTCTACTTTGGTCGGATTTTCTTTCTATTAAATGCGTATTCATTTAAGTAACTGATAATATAATAAACTATTAAACAAATTGTAAAATTTATATTATATTTTATCATTATTCTATATTATTCTTTAAAAAAAAAGGAGCTGTCAAGAAAATATAAAATAAATATAATGTATTCATTGATTTGTTTAATCATATTTGTAAATGAAATGTTATTCATAAAAAGATTTTAACCTTCAGCAAATTATAAAGCAAAAACCTTCAGTATATCTTACTTATTTTATTTTTTTTTATGATTGGTTTATGACTTTCTTATGTATTCACTTATTAAAAGAATACATCTTTGAATAGGATTTAATTTTTGTATATTTATTTATTAAGCGAATGCACATTTAAACAAATTATGAAATTTGGGTAAATTGTAATTTTCTTCACAATGTTTATCTATTATTTTATATATTTACTATGGCAGAACTGCTCCGTTAATTCGTATCAAGAGTCAGCTTAGTTTCCTTGTTCAAACGTTCTAATAAAATGTTACTTCCCCTATGTGTGTGTAAGGGTATTAAAACAAAGCAATAGGCAAACACCTTCAGACTATGCACAGCTGGCTTGCAGGTTGCTTGCTGCCTGTCCTGACCATCAAACTTAATTGCTGTGCTTTGTTGTGCCAATAGCAATAACAACAACAACACTATCAGAAGCAACCACAATGAATTGAAGCAACCCTCGCATGATGGCAATTTTCGAGGCCTGCAACACGCAACCCAAAATACAAAATACAAAAACACAAAACTCAACAACTCAAAAGAAAAACGCGCAATGAGATGCGTTCACTAAAAGCTGTGAATATCACTCGCTGTAGCTGTAGCTGTATCTACAAATTTATATATCTGTATCTGTATCTGTGAGAGGAATTTGTGAGCAGCTGCAAGGAAGAAAAACTTCGATCCTGACTGAGGGTGGCTCAGCTGTGAAATTTGTGGGATTCGTAATTCGTGTGATTTGTGTGTCAATGGAAGGATTCTCAGCACCGCAGGATGTCAAAGCTACATATACATGCAACAGGATGTTGCAAATTTACCCAACTTAAAGCCAAAAACCCCAAGCAGATGTTGAATGCGTGTTGGAAGAGGAAACCAAAGTAAAAACACGCATTAAATTTACACAGTTCACATTTTGTTTGGGGTTGGCCCTGAAGACTGTTACAAGGGTTAAGCTCTGGGGTCGCAAATTGCGGCAAGCATTTATCGAATTATAGCAAGAAATCAATTTAATTCTTTATCGAAACATATGCGAGGAAATCCGAGACAGAGTTTGACTTTTTTAATGATTGTATTGTTATTTTTTTTGGAAGCAACTCGCATACTTCATAATAAGCTACAGCTGTTGATATAATAATTATGAATAAAAAACTGTGCCCAATTAGATTTAATTTAAAATTTGAATGAGAGAACTTTGCGACGTCCTCGTCTATCAATTTGCCCAAGAAAATTCCACATCAGAACGTACAGAAAAAACTATAAATTAACTGCCCAGCAGAGAGGCAAAAGCTATATATTTTTTTGCCGGTTCTTCTTAACTACAAATACTATATATATATATGCATTGAAATACTTTTGTATCTTTGTGTCTGTGCGTTTTGTCACTTTTATAATTAAAATAACAACAAAAAATAAAAAAAGACAACGCGCACATTCACGACTTTTATACAACATGTGTGTCGAAATTTTGTCTAGATACAGACGTAGCACAAATGCCGCATATAGAACACTCACGAGTCGAGTTATTAGCAACTGCAAAATAATTATATATACGACCAACGAAAAAAGAATCAACTCAAGAAACGCAAGCAAAGCTAAATTTGAAAGTGCTAAAACTTTAAATGCGCTGCGCTATTTAAGAGAATTATACTTTTTTATACTTTAATTCGTTTTCTTATATTGTATATCATGAATTTTACAACTTATATTAAATATAGTCACTGATCTCGCACAATTTTTTAACACGCACATAAAACATAAGTAGCAAAAACTGAAATCTTTTATAATGCTGTTACACATTTCAACACAATTTTATAATAATTTAAGCGTAAGCGTATCACACAAAAAAAAAAAACGAGCTATGCAAAAAATGTGTCTTCATCTTTTTGCTCGCTAAGCAAACAGAAAAGTTGAAATAATAATAATAATGACAGTAACAAAACAAAAAAAGGAATGAAGACATACCAAGTGTGTAGAGAAGATTTGCGTTGATGTCGCTTAAATCCAATTCGGGTTGAGTAATCGACAACAAACAAAACAAAACAAAGATGACGATGACGATGAAAATGTATCCACAAGATGCGACCGCGTGCGCAACTTAAGCCCAAAAGGAAGAAGCTGCAGATGAAGCGCGAATGCCGATGATGATGATGATGAAGAGGAAGAGGATGTGTGCAAAGAGGCAGTAAATCAGAGCACAGACACAGAGAACAACGAAGATTCACTTTGATTCACTTTTATATAGCGCAATGTTGTGTGTGAGATACTTTTGGCTGTTGCTCTTGTTCTTGTTGTTGTTGTTGTTGTATATACATATTATTCGGTATGTTTTTCGTACACTTTTGCGGCTGCTTCGCCAAAAAGGCAGGCAAAGTAGGTAGTTTACCTTATATCATGAGTGTGTGTGTGTGTGTTTTATTTTGTATATTTCTTCTTTGCGCACGCACACAAGAACCGACAACAAAAACACAGCGCGCCGTTTGTTCGGATACAGCTGCAAGCGTACTCACAGATACACACTCTCACACACGCACACACGCGCACAAAATTGTAAACGAAGTTGGTTGGGGTAAGAATAAACAACACTCACTCACTTAGTTATATGTATAGGCGGACACACAACACTAAAATGCCGCCAGAACTTCTCTTTCAATATATTCCAATGCACTTTCATACAGTTTTCATACTTTATATTGTCTCTCTCTCTCTCTCCCTACAGAGTTTCCTGTTCTGCTTTTGTATGCGTGAGTATCTATGTGAGTCTTCTGCAGTGCAGTGCAGTTGAATGTTTCTAGGGAATTTTTATGCTGGTTCCTATTCACTTAATTCAGCAGTTCTCAAATGCAATTCAATTTCGTTTCTTTTCTTTTTTTTTTTTTGCTTAGTAAAAATGCCGGTAAATGCATTAATTATATCTTCAATATTTCAATTTTGTTTTTCACTTTGATTTTTGCAATGCTTTGCATTAACATTTACTTAGCACGTGTTGTGTTGGAGGCAAAAAAATGTGTTTGGGAAAAATCATTTAGAAATTATACTTGAAAAATGCGGCGAGACGCGCGCGCTTTAGTTTTCAACTTTAAACAGACATCGATTGTCCGTGGCGACGTTTGCCTTTGAGTAGCGCTCGCGTGTTACTGAGGCTAACGCTCACTGCGCAGATACATTTTGCTGGCTGGCGTGTTTATCTGCGCGTTCGCGTATCCGTCAGATACACAAACAAACTGCTCACATACACCAACACACACACACATACAGCACAACTCCAACCGGAGAGTGAATCGAACGAGCAACTCGCACTCGCACTCACTTCGAACATGTTCGAAGCGCACACACAGTGCACGCAACATGACGCCCGCAACATTTTTGCATGTTGCTTAGCAACATTTTGTGTTTGTGCTTCGGCAACATTTGTTGCGCTCTGCGAGTTTTGTTTTTCTCTTCACGCATTATTCTTCTAGCGCCTGGGCGGTCGCTTTGGGTTATTTTATGACCTCAGCGCTATGTTCTATGCACTGCAGCTGATAATTGTCGGCAACAATGTATCCGTGTATATAACTGCGACTGTGCGTGTGTGTGTGTGTGGGTGCTAAATTATCCGTTTTTGTAGTTTGCTTGTGCGCCTGGAATTTCGCGCATTAACATTGTTGTAGGAAATGCCTGGCAAGATTCTCATGAATGCAAAGGGTCTTTGACTTGCGGTTCAAAGGTGTTAAAAAGAGAGGAAAGAATAGCATCCAATTAATGTTCATTCAAAGACAACTCTTGGCTACTTTTTTATTAATTATTATTTAATTTTGAAAACGCATGTAGAAATGTTGTTTTGCCTAATCTAATCACATCTTTTGACTTACTCAATTACACTCGCTTGCGGTTGCATTAATCAAACTCGAATTCGCGGAATATATAAGATTTAGTTCAATCTCTTTTTCTTTCGCTTTGCTTTGTTTTACATAATCCGCACACCTTCAACGCACTTTGTTAATGATCTTTTAATGCCAAACTCTGGGAATTATCTGTGCAAATTAATCATATCAAAACAAAGAAATCCAAATCCAGTTGTTCGTCAAATTATGCAAGACTATGGCCAAAAATTATATATTTTGTTTAAGCATTTTGATTAATTTTCACCCAACTATAAAATCATTTACGATTTTACAATAAATAAATTATATATGAAAAGACAACAATATAACAGCAAAATTCAAAGCTGCGGGCGGTGACAGCAAAATACAAATTCGAATAAGAAAAAAATAAAGGGAAGGTAAAAGAAAGAAAAGAGATTTGACAAATGAGCGAGGCATACAAGAAAATCGAGAATGGGTCGCCGCAGCAGCTGTCAAAATATCGGCAAAAGATACACATCGAGAGACCCCAAACAGACATCAATAAATGCCCCCGTGTAGAACAGCCTCCAACAAGCAAGAGGGCGAGAGGAAGGGGAGAAATCGCCATCAAAATTTTATGTAAATTTCATAACAAGCCCAATTATTTATATTGTAAAACATTGCACAAACTTTGATAGCCCATTGAAAGCTTGCTTCAAGCTGCCTCGTTTCTCAAACTACATTAATTTATTCAAAAACCCAAAAAAAAAATGCGTAAAATTGTTTCGAGACGGTCTAAAAACGAAAAAAAAGAAAAAAAAACGTAAAGGTTTATGGCAAATTTGCCGCTCTAAAGTCAATAAAGTCCGCTCTTGATCATCCGAAAGAAAAGGGAAAACTCATAAAAAAAACTTTGATGAATTTTCGGGCATTTGTCAAAGCAGCGAGACAAATTGTGAACAGCGTTAAAACCGATCGACGGACGATCCAAAAACGAAGGGCAAGGCATTGTGTTGGTCAAGAAAATTAGGCACATAAATTAGAGAAGCTGGCAACAAAACTATCGTCTACAAATTGGAATCGCATATTTTAAAGTTTCATTGAGACATTTTAACAAGTTTATATTCCGAATATCATGAATATTCAGCGAAGTCATATTATATTTGACTAAAGAAAAGTCATCATCAATCTTTACGCATACTTAAATGTTATTACATTCGATAACAATTATTCAAAATTTAATTCCCATCTAATCTTGAATTACTTCATACAGTTTTCACTTCCGTTTTTTTCCCAATCTATTTCCCATTAGTCTATCAACAGTTTTTGTATCGTACTTTCTTTTCACAAAAGTTATCGTTAATCTCCACTTATTTTGAAATTATTTAAAATGTTGTCTCATCTAATCTAAATTTACATCATTCAGTTTTTACTATCGATCCCTTTCCTAACTATGTCTATCGATAGTTTTTTTTTTTCGTTCTCTATTCATCAACAATAAGAAATTTTCATTCATAAGAATATTTTTGGAAGGGATAAAGAAAAGTTATCATCAATCTTTAATTTCTTATTTACTCAAATTACTTTCTAACTATTTTCACTTTCGAACTCTTAACAGTCTATCGATAGTATATTTGATCAATCCTTCATTTCTTCCTTCCATTCAGAAAAGTGATAATCAATCTCTACTGATTTACTATTCTCTCATCTAATCTTATATTATGTCTCACCGTTTTCTCACGTTCCATTCTTTTTTTTAGCTATTGCATAACATCGAAACATATCGATAGTTTCTTCTATCGTTCTTATCATCAATCTCTACTCATTTAAAAACCTTTAAATTATTTTTTTACTAATGCTTAATGGCTTCATTCTACTTTTCACTTTCAATCCCTTCCCGAACTATTTCACAACACTTTATCGATAGTATTTTTTATCGCTCTCTCATCAACTCTAAGAAATTTTTATTCGTTATATAAGAATATTTATGGGAGTGATACACTATATTACTTAGGTGACGAAAAGTTATCATTATTCTTTATTTTCTCATTTACTTAAATTTCTTTCCTACGTTTTTCACTCTCGATCTCTTTAACTATTTCGTAACAGTCTATCGATAGTATTTTTGATCAATGCTTCATTTCTTCATTCTATTCAAAAAAGTGATCATCAATCTCT
This sequence comes from Drosophila niveifrons, assembly GCA_035046325.1. Lineage (NCBI taxonomy): Eukaryota > Metazoa > Arthropoda > Insecta > Diptera > Drosophilidae > Drosophila > Drosophila niveifrons. Next base: position 12,734,603 of record JAWNOC010000052.1, read on the forward strand.
ACTGATTTAAACATTGTTAAGATTAATCTCTAATTTTATTTCAAATTTTGTCACTCCGTTTACTTACTTTCGCTCCCGTCTTTAGCTATTGCATAACATCGATATCTATCGATAGTTTCTTCTATCGATCTCTTCTTATCATCAATCTCTATTCATTTAAAAATACTTTTAAATTATTTTATTTACTGATGTTAAATTACTTTATTCCACTTTTTACTTTCAATCCCTTTCCCAACTATTTCACAACACTCTATCGATAGTATTTTTTATCGTTCTCTCCTCGTCAACCTTAAAAATCTTTTGCATAATAGTATTGACATCATCATAGTCAAGCAGTATATTTCTTCATTACCCCTTAACCCCTCATAACTTTACCCGTTACTGTTTCCCCCCCTTTGCAGTTTGACCCACCACTTCCGCCATAATCTTCGTTGGCCGTGCAGATGTTTGCCTAATTTATGAGTGTGCTACTTACGTGGCGATAAAAATACGAGTAAACCAAAGATCAGCTGTGGGTAAAAGTCGTATTTTTTGTTTTCTTTCTTCATATTTTGCTTACCTGAAAATAAACAGAGAATCGAGAAGAGAAACGAAATTAACAAATTGAGAAAAAGATTTTTCTGTGCGTTTATAACAAAATATTTTGTGAAAAATTGTGCATGGGAAAAGAGAATGAAAAATTAGCTTAAAATGCGTAAAAGTTGGAATTGGAAGACTGATTGTTGTCGCTTTTCGGATCGAAATCTTTTTGGGTCGCTGCAGCAATTTATTGGGCATACTTTTTAAGCTGGCAACGTTGCAGTTAATTAGCTGGCCGAGAGCAGCCAAGTTCAATTCAAAGTGGAGTCTTTGCGATAATATTTGCATATCGCTTTGCGGGTTTTAGAGTTTTGAACTACTTTCGTGAATGTCGTTTGGCCTTTTGCTTGGTGCGCACACAATTTATGCATTGTTTTTTGTTGTTGTTGAGCGGTGAGCAGAACTCGGTTTTGGTTTCGGCTTGGCCAACTGCTTGCAACTTCTGTCTGCCAGTGAGCCGTGACGACCACAACAACAGCAACAGCGGCAACTATGTATAACTAGAAGCGCAAACTCATTTTCCTCGGCCATGGCAGAAGCTTTCACAAATCGCAAACAGACGACGACGACGACGTTTGCGATGTGGAAAAACAGTTAAAAGTTGCGAGTTCATTGTGGCATGCACCGACCGAAAGCAGCGGCAGCGGCAAAGTCAGCCACCGTTTTGTCTAAACACCCCTTGCTTCGAGTTCTCTCTTCTCCCCCCCTCTTCGCTCTCCCAGTTACGACCTGGCCAATTCACAAAGCCGCCTCTCGCGTTCTACTGAACTGCCACATGAACTCTGCGTTTGTTATGAGGTTTTTGTTTTTTTTTTTTTTTTGTGCTTTCCTAGTTCAGCTTGAAAATCGTAGCAGCAGCTTCTTTATAAACACATAACGAAGTCAACGTTGCAAAACAGTTAGAATAATGGTGATTGATAAATATGGTCTATGCACGATTCTCAACTCAGTTCAGTTCAGTTCAGTTTAATTGAAGTCTCTCCCCCTCTGTGCCTGCCTTGCCAATGTCCGCTCTAATTGATGGCAAAACAGTTACCAAAAACAATATATATATATAAAACAAAAGACTGGATGGCTTTCTCCGCCCACACGACAATCAAAATTGCCAGGAAGCTGTCAGAGTCAGAGGGAAAAGCTCTACAACGATTCAGTAGTTGATTTGCCATGCCTAATTGTTGGCCAATTTATGAGCCAAATCTTATGCTCTTCACTTTCTCAAGAGAGCTTTCTTTCTTGCTGCGAGACAATAAGTTTTAATTCCAGCTTCACTGTTGCATGATAAATAGAAAAGTGAATTGCCTGCAGTTGCACAAACATAAATAAATAAATAAATAAATAGATCTGTTGTAAACGAACACACAACTTTCATGTTCTTCTCTGCTGTTCTTCGCCTTTCGCTGTGCGATGCGACAAATGATAAGAGACGAGAAGCGAATGCGTCGTCGTAAAGTTTTCCATTTCAAGGCATCAGTTTAGCCGCTCAACAATTTTCCGCATTTTCCTGCCGAAGAGAGACTCCTCTTCGTGTGCTTAGCTTGCCACAGGAGCAAAACCGTCAACAGATAAAACATGGAACACAAACTGCCAACAGCAAACGATGGGGTGAAAGAAGGAGTCAAGGGGGAGGAGGAGGAGGAGACTGACCAATTGAAGTTGTTCTCTCTCTCTCTCTGCTTGTGGCCTCGTCGTAGCAATAAAAATAATAATCAAACCGCAGCCGTGTTGCGTGGTTGGAAAGTTATGGCCATTTGCCGATAGATGAAAGGCAACCTGGAATCGAATGTTTATAATGTTGGCCAAGAACGAACGAAGCAACTCCAAAGTCGAACTCAAACTGCACGCAGAGCAGCGCAACCGATTGTAATTTGATAATGAGCATTGGTCTCTCCCTCTCTCTCTCTTTCTGTCTCTCTAAAAATCTGGTTGGCAGTTGAACCGGCTAAGAACATTGCATAATAACTAGAGCAAAAGTGCAAAGAATGCGAAGAGAGAGAACCACAGAGAAAGATCGAAGCTCCACTCGTTGGGTCTATAAAGTGTGAAATTACATTTACCATTTTTTAATGGTACAGTTAACGTAATGGACTTTAATAAATAGAAGTCAATAGAGCAAGGCCTTCTGCATTTGATACCAGTTGCATCAGGTGTAGGTTTCACAGCATTTTCAGATGAGATACTCTTCGAACTTAATGACACAATTATTGCCAAAGCAACACTTGTAAAATTTATTATATAATTTCGCTTCAAATTGTGCATTCAACACTTCAACGTTTTCCATTCCCACAATAGAATGAACTTTTGAACTGCAAAATGATTTCGAGCAGCAATCGAGAAATCTTGAAGTTGATGGACGTTAAAAATGCGTCGTTGCAACACAAATTGATTTCAATCATTGAATATAATCAACAATTTGAATAGATTTTTCGCACTTCAGTGGCTTTCAATCTCAGCCGCTGATGTTAACCTAGTGCTCCACAAAGCGCTTAATCCCCAAATGGACTGGCCAATCTCAGACACAGACCACAACAACAACCACATTAAAGTGGCAAACAAAACGCCAATCTGGAACAATATGAAAATAGCAAATCACTCGACGCGACGCCTGCGAATATGTGTGTGTGTGTGTGTCTATGTGTGTGTGTTTCTCAGGCAATTTCATGCAGCTGACAATGAGTCGGGAGAAACTTGCATTACAATAAGCGAAAGGATGCAAGGAGATGGGAGGGGATGAGAGCATGCAGAAGCGGCTCAAGACAAGGGGGGAGGGGTGGGGGGGAACCTCAAGTTGCGACAGCTGCGCCTGCGTAAGCTTCTAATGGACCCTGGCAACGCCCACCAGCGACTGGGCGATGATTTATGAGCCGCTCTTTCGGCTGCAGCGACAGCCACAGTGGGACAAGATTGCAATTAAATGCATTACCACATAATTGATATGTAAAAATGTATATCAATTTACAATAAGTGTGTGATATACAAAAATGGAGAAAATACGTCAAATATTTTGCTATTATATTTTTATATTGTAGAAATAGACGTTAAATATAAAAGAAATAAAATATTTGGAATTTTTGTATTTTAGAAAAATGCGTAAAATATATAATATATATATATAGAAAATTTAAAATATATAGAAAAAGAATCTATCTAATATATAGAACAATAATCTATCTATCTAAAAACTGCCAACAAAGAGTTAATTTAAATCGAATATGATCAATTTTAATATACTTAGCTGTAACATAATACCAACAAAATAAAATGTAGTTATTATGTACCATATATCTATTCTTAAAATTAAGTTGTCATTAACCAAAAATAGTTAGGTTTCATATAAAGTTAAAAGATCAATCGACGTACACTTGATTAACATCATAAAAATGAATAGTTATGAAAAATTATAGACGAGTACTCAAGTACACGAAAGTCTGCTTCCTCATCATCTCAAATCTAATTACAAAATATGAGATTATTACTGCTCATTTTCAAAATTCCCATTTACCTTATGCATTTAATTTTATAATTTACTCCTTTTATTTTTATTTTAAATTTTGAATGAGAGCAAGGAATACAAATCTTGTATACTGTTTTCCACATCTGTTTCTAATATATGTAAAGATATTGCCTAAATATTTAACTATAATTGAACTTGTCATTTTTGTTTTATCTATATTATTGAATTATTGTGAATTAAGATAAAATGATAAATATATGAAAGCAAGTTTTTAGTGCTCTTTGCCCCACTGTGCGCTGACAGAAGTGAAACTACAGTCGCACTCGTGTCAAGGCTGGGTGTGAAATGTGGCAATAATGTTCCCAGACAGTCGGAGACAGCCAAAGAGCGCAGACACAGTAACAGTTCAAGATCTGAGCTGAGGTTCTGGAGTGAAATGAGCGCAAATTGCAGATTTGTGGAAGCTGCAGCAGCTAAGCGTATCCGGGCACAAATATGTATCTCTGCTGGCCCAAGATTAATCGTTGCGCTTTGAAGTTCAGCGTGTTGAGTGTCTAAAATGGCAAAGCGGCGAACAAAAAGTCGACACAAACCCGAGAGTGTTAATGAAGCAGCTCTGGCAAAAGGTGTTTTTGGCTGACAATGATGATGATGAGCTTCAGCTTTAGAGGAGTCGTGTCTCCTCTCTCGGCCACCCACGCATCATCACCTCAACGAGTGTTGCAGTTGCAGTCAACTTATTTGCAGCTGCAACTGCCTCGCATAACGGCAGTTGAGCAAAGCCACCCACTCGGCTGAACAAAAGAGAGAGAGGGGCATGAGAGGAGTTTTGTTTGTTGCTGGAATACATTACAGATTAAATGGCAAAATGGAATCTGTTATTGTGGCAAAGTCGAGTCGAGTCGAGTCGTTGACTCGTGAAGACTCTGAAGCTGAGTCTTGAACTTGCCACCTGGGTAGGGTTGTGATCCTCTCAGTCGCAGCGCAACTATCGATTACATGCGATGAGGCAAGTGCATGATTAATGAATCAACTCAAAGTGCACTCGAAGTGCAAAGCCAACAATGAAGAATCGCTGCGCGCAAATGTGCAAAAGAAACGCAGGCCAAAAAAAAAAAAAAAAACGAGAAAAAAAAAGCAAATGTCATGGTTGGCTGCCAAGATGCAATTATCGATAAGTTGAAATTAAATTATCGCTTCAATTGTAATGCTATCGAGTGGTGACTGCACCACTTATCAACAGATTAAAATGACTGTCAACTGGAGCTGCGCAAATTGAGATAAGTTGGCAGCTCATGCTTTGCATTGCCTAAAAATATCGATAGCGGAAGCGATGTTATCGAACTGAGCTGCCTCAACAAATTTTGTAGTATCTTCCACTTTGGATACGAAATAATATCTGCTTAAATAAACATATTTTTGGCATTGAATTTTATCAATTATGATATTAATTAAATAATTTAAGTTCTCAATTAAAATTATTAAAATTTATAAAGAAAATTATTCTCTAAAACGAAGCGTTTTTATTGGAAAAGTTTCCCATCCAGTTTATAAAATTGTCAAATAATAATCTGCTTTGTTGAAATTATTTTTGGCAGCGATTTTTTTTATAAAAAATGTCATCTTTTTTACCCACAATTAATAAAATTGCTGAACATATACTGTAATAAGAATATTTTTCTAAACGTTTTTCATCAAGATAACAAAATCGAATGATTTTTTAATCAGTTTTTAAAATTCATAAGTAAAAATCTACTTCAATGAAAATAATTTAATGATCATTTTTCATGTATAACTTAAAAACCCGAATTTGCTATTTTATCATTTTTATTTTTATAATAATGAATCATAATTTATAATAAAATTCAAAAAAAAAAAAAATTCAAATCACAGTTTATAAAATTGATAAATAAATATCTGATTTAATAAACATATTGTTGGTATCTCAATATCAATTATGATGATAACAAAATGAGATTACTGCTAATCTTTAGTTTTTTAAATTGATAAAAATCAACATTTTATCGGTCTTGTAGACCTTAAACTTGAAAGCTATCGAGGTACGTGTTATATGGTGAAGTTGATAATTCATTAACAAAAAACCAGTCTTTTTTTTTGGGAAAGTTTTAAACTATATTAAAAATGAAGTCGCTGAAGATTTATGAAAATTAATCTTATTTTATTATTCGATCTGATAGCTAAATCAAGAAAATTGTTCTTGCTCGTAGATTACTCACACTCTCTGACACTCTTAGTAAGTTTGCTTTTATTAGTATCGATTTTAAGGCACAATGTAAGATGTTTTTTTTTTTTAGAATATCTCGTAGATTTCACTGCTTTCATTAGCTTCAATGTCAAGGCTCAATCTAGGGAAATCCTCTTCATTAGTTCTAAAACATTTCTCTCCTTCCTCTATTGCATTTATTTTACTTTCTTTACCCCATCAGCTAAGCTAAATCAAGCCAGTGACCCCTGTTATATAAGCTGACGATTAACATTATCCCCAACCACCAGACACGGCACTAACCACCGCACCACCCACCGCACCACCCACCGCACCATCCACCGCAAGCCACCCACAGCCACAGCATAGGAAGGAAAACATAACTCGCTTAGATTTCACGCCAAGAAGCCGCACAAAATGTCGCCCGCCGTTTTTGTTTGTTGCCCCGTTTTAAAACGAAGTGCAACAACTTTTACCACAAATCGGATTTCCTGCAACGATTTGTGGCCGCTTCGCACGCGCTTCACTGCCCCCAAACAGCTGCCTACAATAAGAGCCACAACAACTTCAGCGATGACCAAAAGAAGCGGTGTAAAGTAGATCAGAGTAGGAAAAATTTGGCACTCAACCGGAGCAGGAAGAATTACGGTAGCAAAGCAAAGCAAAGCGCTGAGCAAACTTAAATCACAAATCAAATCGAATCAAATGCGAAGAGACAAATGCCACAAATATTTCCCAAGGAAATGCAACAGATTCTTTGTGTTTCTTTGTGTATTCCAAGAAGCGAGCAAAAGGAAACGCGCGACACAAAATGTGGCCAACAAGTTTTCCCTTATTTGAAGTCACTGCAAGAAGAGCGTTGACAACAACGAACCAGTTGAGGCCAATAACGAGAATAGAATAGAACAGAACTGAAGACTTGCAACCGCGTTGAAGTTTGTTAAAACAATCACGACAACAAGACAAAGCGCGCGCCAATAGAGAAGACATCAAAGTCGATGAAGGCCAAACACACACAAGACAGAAAGTTGTGCCCAACCATCGTCGAGTGTTTTTGTAAACAAGTTCTCTTGATAACGTGCCAAAATTGCAGCTGCAAGGGCCAAAACTAATTGCGCAGGCGCGCCTCCAATTCAAAAAGAGAGGAGCGTAGAGGAGGGGAGAGTGGAGAGGGGTTTTAAAAGGGAGCGGCTAGATCTCATCAGCGACAACATTGCATATTCATAGTCATAACGAGATGAGTCGAGAAGAGTAGAAGAAGAAGGCCTTGTTGGTTTGGTTACTTGTACATTTAATTTGCTGCGCCATGTTCACACGTCGTGAGGCAGCTGACCCACTGTGCAACGTCCCTCATCGCCTCCCCCCGCTTGCCACACTCTCAATGTGATACACCCTAACTAGCTAGCTAGCTGCCTGGTTATTTTAATTAACCCAAAAACAAAATATGACTACGAGAGAAAAACCAAAACAATTTGAGCAAGTGTGCAAAAAGTAGAAAAGAGTAAGAGGGGAGTTGGGAGAGAGAGGAGGAGAGACGCCTCTCAAAGTGGGGTGACAACATAGGAAACGTCTAAATACATGCAAAGCGCTGTGGCCAAGATTATGTTTGCCAAATGGGCATAAATCAGGCAGCAACAGCAGCGGGAATCAGTTGTAACTGCAAAGCAGGCTAATGAATGTATCTGAGAGATACATCTGCATTGAAGTCGCGTCGCTTGGCAGAGTTGAGCGGCCACGACAAATAGACTTATAAAAGCGACTGGCCGAAAAGCTAACGCCAAATGCAAGCGGCAATAAAAAGCGTTAACAAGACAACCAGCCAGCAACAGCAACAACAGCAACAGCAACGCGACAAACAACAAACAAAACCAACAATTGGCAGCGTCAGACAATAAAATACACTTAGCCATGGAAAATGTGTGCAAAAAAAAACAAGTAAGAAAGCTGCAGTCGAGTGTGCTCGACTGTGAGATACCCGCTACCCATTTAGAATAAAAGCAAAATATTGCGGTATTATTTTCAAAATATACCAAAAAATACTAAAAAATACTGCAAATTATACCAAGTGGTATATTTGGTATATCGATATAATACCACATTCAAAATATACCATAGACGGCATAATATACCAGATTGTCGTCCAAAGCAACTAAGGCCCCTAGTAAGTAGGCGTTTTTGCCCATACAAAAGTATTTCTTCAATAACTTCCACAATTTTTAACTGAACGCAACCAAATTTTTAGGAATCATAAATACTATTGTTATGATTATATGTGCCAAAACTTGCAGCTCTAGCTTTAAAATTACACTTGTAATTCGATTTTTTTGATTTTCGGGGGCGGAAGTGGGCGTGGCAAAAATTTGAAACAAACTTGATCTGCGTGCAAACATAACAAATGCTGTCGAAAAAAAATTATAGCTCTATCTCTTATAGTCTCTGAGATCCAGTGTTTCATACGGACAGACGGACAGACGGACAGACACACAGACACACAGACACACAGACACACAGACAGACAGACGGACAGACGGACATGGCTAGATCGTCTCGGCTGTTGACGCTGATCAAGAATATATATACTTTATAGGGTCGGAGATGCCTCCTTCTACCTGTTACATACATTTCCTGCCGGCACAAAGTTATAATACCCTTCTACCCTATGGGTAGCGGGTATAAAAAAAATAGCAAACAAAAAAAGCAAATACAAACAGCAAAGCTGATGATCGGGGCGAGAGATCAGGGGCATTTAGGCAAAAACCGCTTAAATTGTTGTTAACAATTCTGGGACCAAGTCAAGCACATAAATTTCTTTTGAAGTCCGCATACTCTACACAAAAGATAACGTTAAAAAAAAAAAGGTAGACGGCAAGCGGTGAGCGATAGAGACAGAACTCGAGAAATGTCTAGTGAATTTGGGTCAACTGGGAGGAAGTGTTTCTTGGCTGATCCATTGCAAAATTCACAAGTCAAATACACTGAGAAAAGTACAACAAATAATGCAACACAAGGCACAAAAGAATGTTACCAATAAAGAAACTTGAGTATAAATCATTGAAGAGAATTAGTAAGGAGAATCAAATATAAATTTTTAAAAATAATTATTACTAAGGAAAAAAAAGGTAAAGAAAAAAATCAAACGAAACAAAATAACAAAGAAATTTAAATATAAATCTTTAAAGAGAATCATTACTAAGAACAATAAAAAGATGTAAGAAGAAAGATAAAAATAAATAGGAATCGTGGATTTTCAATTATAAAAACTGATCATTTTATTCGTAAGTATAACTCAAAATGTTTTACAAATTTTGTAAAAAGGTTTGAAAATATTTGCTCTTTTACACTAACCATTATTAAATAACTTTAGAGAAAATATTAATGATTAAATTTTTACAATAGCTCAAAAATTATTCCCACAACTTCCTAACTATAACTTAAAAAGTAAAGAGGAAAAGGTTTGCTATTATACGCAAAACTTTATGAGATAACTTTGATTAAATAACAATCATTAAACTAATAAAGTGTTTTTCAAATGTAGCTTAAAAAGTATTCCTACAACTTCTTGTAAAATAAAAAGAATCTTCCGTAGCCAACTGTTTATTTATACATATGTATATAAAAATAAACATATAATAAATTCCTCGATACAAATATTACTCATAAAATATGAATCATTTATACTTTTTTATAAAAATATAAATCAAAAACTCCTCCCACAACTTTTAGCAACTATTTTGTTCACGGTGCACTCCCATTCGCATTTTTATAATCAATTATTCATGCACATTATGTATGACAGATTTGAATCAATGAAATTCACAAGTCTCTCCCACTCCATTCGCTCTGGTTTTCTTTCAGTGTACAACCAACCCCTCACTCTTTTTTCAGGTGTTGCATTAATCAATTTCAATCAGTTGGCCGTTCTCTCTTCAATTCTTAACAGCTTGCCAAATGGTTTTCACAGTGACTGCCACTGCCACTGTGGCAAGCTACCTGCAAAGCTGCCCCCTCTCTCTCTCTCTCAGTGCTTTGACTAATGCAAAAGTATTGCATCTTTTGGTAAATCTATCTCGTGCAATGTGCAAACTGGACTTTTGACTATATTCACCCGTTGTGCCTGGAACGCAATTGCATTTGGCTTTTATCATTTAACGCTTGACTGAAGCAGCGAGATGAAGAAGCAGCAGCAACGAAAACTTCCATACACAAAACACATTTGCCCTGTTTAAGTCAGAGAAAATATTTATTCTAAGAAATATTTGTTCTTCTATTAGACGTCATTGCAATGCCCTATTATTAATAGAAAGGCATATTATCAGCTTATTCAAGGAAAATAATAGACTCATTTTTAACTTACTTAATCACTTAAGACACTTAAATACTTATTGCGTAAAACTTTTAATAGCAGAGGGTAACTTTCTATCGAGTAAACTCGAGAACTTAAACTTTGCGTGATCTTTTCGCACTTTGCTTAGCATTTTATGAGCTAAGAAATGCATTTGCATTCACACGATTTGTATTTAAAAAGCAATTTTAGTAGAGAACACTGGAGATTTGCTATAAATCAACATTAAACGAGTGAAAGAATGCAGTAAATTAACACTAATGGAGTACAAATTACCATTGATAGCCAATGAACGCTGCTGATAGTTAATGAAAAAATTGGAAAGGATTTAATTCTTGATGCAACGAAGCCCAAAAAACCAAATACTATATACAAAAGCGGAAATAGACAAAACAAAAAAGTTTGTCATTATTGTTAATATATTTAAAGCTGCTCGTGGTCAAGGCATTGACATAAGTGCTGTCGATTAACAACAAGAAGTGATTGCTTCATTAGTTAATTAATTTATACTTTTGATGGATAGAGTTAAATAACAATCAGTTATTGATAATTGAAGTTATGAGCAGAGATTAACAATATGTTTCAAAAAAGAAAACGCTTTGATTAGGAAATTACGGCAACAAAAATAAGTCAAATACAATAATAACTCAAATAGTAGAATAACTTAGTTACTCTCTTATTTTATTACTCAACTGAGTAATTCGAATTATTATTCCATATTACAAAAAAGATTTATTAAAACTCATTTATTTTCCACATCTTAGATTTTTTCAGTTTAATGTTTGGTTAAGTTACTTCGAAATTTAACCATGATAATAGTGAGCGTAGGGAGAAGCATAAGCTCCGTAAGATTTAACAACGGGAACATATGACTGATGATAAACAGGAGCAACAGGAACTGCAACAGGAACAACAGCTTTTACCACAGGATAAACTGGAGCCACAGCAACAGGGACATGCTTGACAGCCACTACAGGAGCATAATGATGAGGATTCTGAACGTATCCTGGAGCTGCGACAGCAACGGCAATCAGAGCAAAGAAGGCGACGATCTGCAGTCAAAGATGTGATAAAAACTTGTGTTTCGAATATCCTTTTAAATTACTTACGAAACGAAACATTTTGTGGAAGTTTTTTAGTTGAGAACTTGGTATGTGTTTGAAGACGTCGTTAGACTGTTTGATAATATCTCTCGAGTTTAGCCATGTTATATACCAAAATATTGGACAAAAACTGGTAAACTTAGTCTAACAAGCAAAGCATAATACAATAATAGCGAGAATTTGAATCGACAATCAACCGATTAATCGATATTTTAGGCCTGAGGCCACTCGAACTTTGCCACGCGTATTGTGAGTAATTTGCAAAACATAATTGATTTGTTAGTCAATTTTTAGATCTATATTTAGAAACATAAAGTGTTAAAATAACAAATCATAATGAAGAGCTAAACGGAAGCAGAACAATTTACCCATTCGGAAACTATTATTTCACATAACTCATTCAGACCGTGCTAAACGTTTTAAGAGCTTACGATTGCATTTGCATTAATTGATATCCATTTGTGAAGTTCATGTTCTAAAGTTGCAAAAAATGCTGTATAAGCTGTACATTATTGCAACCCATTTTCAATATAGGTATAACAGTATTAAAATATACCAAATAAATACCAAAATATATCGAAATCTGAATAATAGGATTTTAGGATTTTCTAATATGTTTCTAATATATATTAAATATACCATAATATATCAAATATACCAGATTGTCAATCAAAGCAATTAAAATTAGACCCTTATTTGCCATATAAAATTGTTTCTGAATAACTTTTTAATATTTTTCCCTGATCGCTTATAAATTATCAGCAATCATAAGTCTGTAGTTATTATTGTATTTACAATTATTCAAATTACGCTTGCTATTGGATTCTTTTTTCGATTTGGGGAGGCAAATAAACATAAACTCATGATTTAATATATGTCATTAGTAATAATATATCAAGTAGTAGTAATAATATAACAATTTTAAAACCCATGATCAAATAAGTTTGGGTCAAATTGGCATTTCTTGCGTTGATAGTAAGATAAAGAATTAGTTTTTCAGTATAGAAAGCTCAATTCAGTTTCAACAATTGTATTGACTTTATTGTTGTTAAGTAGCAGTAAGATATAAAAACTTAAGATGTTTTCCCGTGATTTTTATTCCTTACTGAATAAAAGGTTTAACAAATTTAAAATTTATACATTTTCCATCTTTTTATTAAGTTTCGTACATTTTAAAACTTCATTCAAATCTAACCATGATAGTAGTGTGCGTAGGGAGAAGCATAAGCTCCATAAGATTTAACAACGGGAACATAGGACTGATGATAAACAGGAGCAACAGGAACAACAGCCTTCACAACGGGAGCAACAGGAACAACTGTTTTCACCACAGGATAAACTGGAGCCACAGCCACAGGGACATGCTTGACAGCCACTACAGGAGCATAATAATGAGGATTCTGAACGTATCCAGGAGCTGCGACAGCAACGGCAATCAGAGCAAAGAAGGCGACAATCTGCAGTCGAAGATAGGATAAGAATTTTTGTTTCGAATATCCTTTTAAACTACTTACGAAACGGAACATTTTGTTGCAGATTGTTGAAGTACTTGGTGCTTGGTTGAAGAAGTCGACTATTTGATGTTATGGCACAAGATCAACCATCTTATATACCAAAACATTGGTAAATTTAACAGCTTAAGCAAAACGTAAAACACTAATGAGAACTTGAAATGACGATCAGCCGATCAGTCGATACATTAGGCCCCTCGAATTATGATCATTAATGAAGTTTCAGAGTTATATTTAGAAACATAAAGGTGTTAAGATATACCATAATAACGAGCTAAACGGAAGCAAAAGCGTGTTCAATAATGTCTTATTTAATTTAGATTGTACGACTAAAACTTTTACCTCGCCGGTTTTTTTTTTTCAGACGGTTTTAAGAATTCTAATTAATTGGTAGAAAATTTCAAAGACATGTAATGTATGTAACAGGTAAATACACTAGTAATTATAGTCTTATTAAAAAGGCACATTCAAGTAATAACTTTTACTGAGATCCTATATACTCAGTACAAATTTAAAATAAAGAAAGAACAGTTTAAAACTCTTAATCCAAATTTGTAACCAAATGGATGGTAAGTCCCACAAATACATAGTAGGTCCTACTTAGCCGCACCTCCCAATATAAATAAATACACACTTCAAATACATCCGATCAACTAGATGAATCCCCGTATTGTCGTTAAAATATATGAAATGTATATACGAAGTATACCGCAAACAATTTTTAGTATTTCGATATTCTAATATATTTAAAATATACCATAGATTACAAAATATACCAGATTGTCAACCAAAGCGATTGGGGACCGACAGCTACAACCCTGTTTGCCATTATTTCTTGCATACCTTCTGATATGATCGTAAGTAACTTTTTAGGAATCATAAAGCCTTACTGTTCAATAACTTTAAAGCCTCTTGAATTCGATGCATTGTGTTAAATGCTGACGATTATAAATTTAATAATTAATTAACAAAATTTGCTTTCGGCATTTGATATTTTTGATGTATAGATACAAGAACGTTGCTTAATAAGAGCTGAAGGAAAATAATGAAATATTTCAAAGTGAAAGAATTCCTATTTAAATTTAACTATATAAATAAATTATTTTTCGGTGTAGGCAACAACCTAAAAAAAAATGTTAAAAATGTATATTGTTTTCGTTTTCCAGTTTTATTATTGAGTTTAATACATTATAAATCCGCATTAAAATCTAACCATGATAGTAGTGAGCGTAGGGAGAAGCATAAGCTCCATAAGATTTAACAACGGGAACATAGGACTGATGATAAACAGGAGCAACAGGAACAACAGCCTTCACAACAGGAACAACAGTCTTCACCACAGGATAAACAGGAGCCACAGCAACAGGAACATGCTTGACAGCCACAACAGGAGCATAATGATGAGGATTCTGAACGTATCCTGGAGCTGCGACAGCAACGGCGATCAGGGCAAAGAAGGCGACGATCTGCAGTCGAAGTTGGGATAAGAACTTTTGTTTCGAATATCCTTTTAAACTACTTACGAAACGGAACATTTTGTGGAAGTTTTTTAGTTGAGAGCTTGGTGTGTGCTTGAAGACGTCGATAGACTGTTTGATAATATTACACGAGTTTAACCATTTTATATACAAAAAAAAAAAGACACTGACCAAGTTCAACGCAGACACAAAACGGAAAACAACAATAACGAGAACTTGAACCAAAGATTGACCAAACAATCAGTATTGAAGCCTGAGGCAACTTTAACTTTGCCACGCGAATTGTGAGCAATTAATGCAATAATTGATTTGTTAGTTATGTTTTGAAGTTATATTTAGCAACGGAAAGGTGCTAAAATGACAAATGTGTAGAGTTTTAACATAATGAAGAGCAAAACAGTTGCAAAACGTGAATGAGAAGAGAAGACAACTGTTGAAGCTTAAAATATATGCAAAGAACAATCTTAAGTTATCTTCGCTCATCACAATTGTTTAAATAGTTAGAAAAGCTTTTCACTGATTAGTTTTCTGTTTGTCTTACAACATACCTTGAAAGATTCGTAAATTCCTCACTCAGATTCAATTAGTTTAATCTGTAAGTGATCGCAAGCGATGAAAACATCAAAGGGAAAGACAAACGAACGTTAAGTTTGTTCTGACTAAATGAAGATGATCGTTTAGTGGGTCAGAGTAAAGAGTTTTTCCAGACGCACTTTCTTCTTTCGTGTGAGTGGCTTTAACGGCATTAAAGTGCCTGGCCATATATCAAGTTTAGTCACATTTATAACCCTAACACACAGAGAGGAAGAGTTTTTCCAGCGGCATCGGCAAAACTGCAATTTGCAGTCGTCATTCCATGAGTGTTTATCATTTTATGGGCTATTTCATAAATTTAATTTTCTCCATCGTCATTTGGCAACAAAAAGATGAGAGAGAGAGAGAAGTAAAATGAAGACGCTTAGCACATAAAGTCGTTAACAAGGTGGCGAAAAACAAAAAAAAAAAAGAAGAAAACCAGCGAGAAAAATACAAAATATTGTCTTCATTAATCAGCGAAAAAAATGCGCCTCCCCCATTCGCTGCACTTCTCCTTAGCCACCTGGCTAAGCATTTGCCACTTGGCCAAGTTGCATCCAAGTCGAATCGATTCGTGTTTGAGCCAATTAAATGGCGACATTCGCAGACATTTGCTGTCCGCCTTTCCCTTTTTTTCCACAAGGTGCTAATGATGAACCTGAATGAATCGCTTCGGTTCAATGCATTTCTCATTGTTTCACGACGCAACAAATGATATCAAAATAAATTGTTGTGTCTTGTATATGCTGTTTTTTTTTTTTTTTTATTATTGTTCAGCCTGAGATTTATTGTATAACGCTTTCTTCTTCCTAATTTACTTTTGCGCATTTTTTTTTTGTATTTATACCCCACTATCCAAAGGGTAGAAGGGTATCATAACTTTGTGCCTCCAGAAAAACAGGTAAATACAATAATAATTATAGTCTTATTTATATTTTATATAGTTTGATTCCTGAAAATTTCGTTGCGATTGGATAGAAATGGCAGAGGTTATTTAGGTAATACTTTTTCACTAGTCTGGTAGCTTTTGCTGATAATCTGGTATATTTTGTACTCTATTTCGATTCTAGTACTATATCAATATACCAAATATAGCCTCTGGTACATATTAGTATTTTATTGTATATTGATTTGGTATGTTTTAAGTACGATACACTGCACTCTATGGTATAGTTCGATTCTAATTATATACAAATATACTAAATATAGCCTTTGGTATATTGTAGTATTTTTGGTATATTAATTCTGTATGTTTTAAGAATAATAGTATTTTTGCAGTATCTTGATTTGGTATATTTTAAGAATACCACATTATGTACCCTTTGGTATATTTTAGTATTTTTTGGTATATTGACTTGGTATGCTTAAAAAATTAATACCGCTTTTATTCAAAATGCGTACCGAGTATCTCACAGTCGAAGCTCTCTTACTTGTTGTTTTTTTATTGGCTTCAAATTTGATTTTCGACTTCCTCAAAGCGTTGACCAATTTATTTGAAATATTTCGAGTGCGCGGTTTCGAACATTAGTTTGGTTTTCTATTTCTTTTCAGTAAAATGTAATTATGTTTGGTCATAAATTTTATTTGACTTTACAACTCGAAAATTGCTATGGGGACGACTCGCGTCTTTGGCCTGATGATGACGAAATCTTTCCCGATTTGCTCACATCATATATTGTATACATATATGACGTGGTTTTGAGTTTCGGACTTCCATTAACTACATTTTTTTTTTTTTTGGGGACGGGCTTTTTTCTTTGTCTGCGTTGTCTGTGGTAATGACTTCATTTTATGCCTCGATGTTGTCGTCGTCATTCGATTACACAAAAAAATTTATTTGAAAAATGGCTCATGGAAATGAACTGCAACTCTTTTGATAAATTATTGTTGTTATTAATAATATTATTACTTATTTTTGTGTGCCGTTAAAGGGGGCGTCAAAGCGTTGAGCCTCAGTTTTTTTTGGTTGTTGTTGTTATCATTTTTGTTAATTATCGATTTTAATTGTTAATTTAAATCACGAACAGCCAAACGATTAACAATAGAGAAAAAAGTGAAACTTCGAAATTGGATATACTCGAAAAACCCCTCGAAAAATCTTTTGCTCTCTCTCCACATCCACAGCTTCAACATTGTTTTTCCTGTCGAGATTCTCTGTTGAAGTTTTTTGGGCGTGTTGTGGCAAAACAATGTCAAGTCAAGTCGAGTCAAGTAAAGTCGATTCAGATTGTTTGAGGCAGCCAGGAGAAAGGTTTTGATTGCTTGCCGATTGCGATTCCGATTGCGATTGTTTTTCTTATCACGCTAGAAGTGCAAAATCGAAAACGCTTTTGTTTTGATAAATTTGCGCACAAGTGGTTGACTGATTGATTGCCAAAGTGTTTGACTGATTGATCGAAAAGCAAAACTGAAAAATGTTGTTCAATTCATTAACAATTAGAGAGTTTAACATTGACAAAACAAAGAGTGAATTGAAATTCTTAAGAAAGGTCAATAAATAACTTTCCATTTTATGTGAACCATCTTTAAATTTTGATAAACGATAATCAGATGTAAATTCCAACTATTTAATTATTACTAGATCAGCAAAATATTGATTGTAAGCACAATCTAAATAAATGTAATAAAATTTCTTCATTTATGCTAAAGTTGAATTCCCTTTAATCTTTATATGCTGAAGTTGCTAACAACTGATACTTAAATAGTCAAATTTTAAGCTTGCTAATAATTAAATGATATGTAAAACAATTTGATGTTAAAACTAAATTTCTTTTTATCCATTCAATTTATGTTAAACGATAATTAAATTCATATTTTGATTTTATTACTGTTACTACTTTTTCATTGAACATAGGATAAATGGTAATTAAATTTTATTTCTCTTTATTGATTCTTTGTTTATTAGAAGCTTCACTATGATACTTTAAACTGTATTTTACTTCAATTAGTATTAGCTTAATCCTCTTTATTAGTAACTAAAAACTAAAGATATTTCTCCATAATTATTTCGTATTAGCAGCTGAACATTTCAGAATTTTTAGTTCATACTTAAATTTGGTAACAAATAAAGGAAATGCATAAATTGGACTACATTAAAGAGTGCATAATTATGCATTAATCGATAAAACATTCGCTCGGTTTATTAACTCAATTCAATTGCTGGCAGTAATTGCGCTTTCAGCATTCACTAATATGTAAAAATCGAAAACAAAAAACGCCAACGACTGAACAACTTTCAACACACACAAAAGTTTATTTTAAGGTTCATTTGGCTGGGGCAGCAACAGCAACAGCAACAACGACGCGACGCGAAAGTGCATCAAATGTGGCGCAGAGATTTTACAGCTAATTCGGTAATGTTTTATTGGTCAGCTTTGACCATATGGCAACTGCAGGCTAAACTACTGGGCCAGCAACAACAAGAGAAGACAGTCATCTATATAGCCGATGGTGATATGCAACAAAATGTGTTTGTTGCCTGCAACTTAACATGGGCGAAAGGTTTTTTTTGGCTGCAAACACAATTGTTATGCAAATCGAGCAGAGATTGTGACTCAATGAAGGATATCGAACAACGACAACAACAACAACAACAATGGTTAGTGGGTAGAATTCGACAAACAACTGGCAAAACTCTGGCAACTGGTCAGATCCAAATCGAATTGGCGGCAACTTTAAGTTATGGCCTGGCCATAAAGCCACAGCCAAAGCCAAAGCAAAATGAAAAACTTAAGCGACAAACTCGACCATTTCCTGGGCGACCAAAACTGGAACCCGCATAATCAATTGTCATTGTCATTAGGTTACAGCTTCAATGCGCGATTGTCTGCCACAGACATAGCACAGAGGAGAGAGGGGATAGAGGAGAGATGAGAGGGGGGACAGAAAATCCCGGCAACAAAATTGCGCCACCTTCACTTTATTAAATAGGACTTTGCTATGCATGAACACCCTACAAATTGGCAATAATATTTCAGTATTACCTTCACATATTTGTATGCTCATAAAATACCAAAGCAATTGCCTCTAAATTATCAAAATTATGGAAATAAGAATAGCTGATTTTTTAATTAAAGACGAAGTTGTGTGGTAAAACATGTAAATTAAACATTTGTTGTTCTGGAAAGTAGCTCAGAATTCATTAAAAATATAGTAAAGATTTCGTGTTTATTTTATTTGTAACATTAAATTTAATTCTAATGCCAAGAAATGCAAAAATTAACCTTTAAAACATAAAAGCTAAAAGTGACTTTTTATTCAATACCAAAATTTATTAAACTTACAATATATATATTTATTTATTTAACTCCGAATACAATTTGAATTCCCAAAAAAAAAAACATAAAATCAAGTTATGAAATGTGGGACTTGTGATTGCCAAAGCTGTTTAACAAATTCTTAAAATACGCAAGGAATTTTAAAATCGATAGCAACTTTTTGGTATATTTATTATGTATGCTTATTTGATTTCTTACAAATACATTTTGAAATTCATAAAATGTGTAATTATAAGAATTGTGCTTTTTAACTATCTTTCTTCAGACTCCAATTACAGTATTTCTTTATTTGAATTTAAATAAATATACAAAATGGTAATTATGTCAATGTGTTATAAGTTACATATATAAACAACATTATTTTGATAGTTTTTCAAACAGGAAACTATTATCGATGCTTTTTCTTCACTTTTCTACTTAATGACAAAAATATATGTTACCCATTAAAAATCTTAAGTTCTCGATATTATCTTTGAAAAATACAGATTCCCTACATAAGTTGGGAATAATCTACATAAATGAAAAATTCAATATAATGTACTCATATATAGAATAAAATCTTCATTTTTGGGCATTTATTAGTGCATCATAAATTGAGTTTCATTTTGGCGCCTTCGCTTTATGTTGCAGCATATTTGTTTCCGCTCTCTGGTTGCAACGAGAACTAAATCAATATTTGGAAAGTCCAAGTTGCAGCTGGTACGGATCGCTTCAAGGTGCATGCAACTCATCCTTGCAACGAGCCTAAAAAGCATTTCATATTTGTGGCTGCCAACTGACAAATATTTCCTTTCCATTTGCCAATGGCTGCGGCTAACGAAATGATTGCCTGCAACATTGACAGGATCAATGAGGGAAAGAGGGGAGATAGAGGAAGGGAGAAGGGCAGGCTGTAGTTGGAGGGTGCAGTTTTGGTGTTGCGGCTGCAGATGCGTCTTGTTGCAAGTGGCAAGCGGCAGCGACAGAGACAAACGCCTAACAACTTATTGAAAATATGTTTAACCATTTTGGGCAATTGACATTTCGACTGCTGCTGCTGCTGTTATTGGCTGCTGTTGTTCCCCTCCCCCGCAACCCCTTCAGTCCCTTCTCTCTGCCTCCACCATCTCGTACTCCCCCCTCCAAAAAAATTGACTACGTGACAAAACAATTGTCGTAAATCAGTGGGCCAAAACGGAGGCGACGCCGCGGCGTCTGTTTTGTTTTGTTTTCTTGGTGATTGCACTTTTTGGCCAATGGAGCATTTTGCAGCTAACAACCCACATTGAATAAACTCAGTTTCTGCTGCTCCAACTTGTTGTTGTTTGTTTGTTTGCAGTTGCTGGTTTGTTGTTGCTGCTGGTTTGTTGTTTACTTTCATTTGGCTCGTGGCCTGCAAAAATAACAACAGCTGGCGGGGAGCTTAGATTATTGTGAATGGGCCAGAGACAAGCTAAAGAGCAGAGAGTGGGTGGCAAACACACACACAGAGAGAATGGGAAGGGAGGGGAGAGGGAGGGCAGACATCGAGCTATAGCTGGATGTGTGAAGTATGTGCAGGAAAACATGAAGCTGCGAAATTCCAGCGATTTTTGTTGAAAGGAATTCTCATGCAGCTTGTTTTTAAAGCCAAGAAATTTTCACACTTTAAATTGTTGTCTCATGTTTTGGATGAAATACATGTTAAGGAAAAGTTTTAAAAGAAAACTTAACTCTTTTATAGAGGCACTAAATAAAAGACTATTAAGGCCTTAAATACTTGTTCATTAGTTCATTACAATTGAGTGTATTTTAATTGGTATACATAAATAAGGAAACATTCATTTTACATAAAAGTGAATTCAATTAATTAGGCCTTAAGAAAAAGTTGCCACAATACAATTAATAAAAAAAACAATTTTCATTAACATAAGTGCTTTAAATACACGACTTTAAGTCAAAATACATAAACTTAGAAAATGACGAGGAAATTGAAGTAAATGCTGTATTGCAATCAAATAAAGATTAAATATTTAAATTATACGACTGCTATGAAAATTAATTAGTCCTTGAACACTAACAATAGTAAATTTTGTGAAAAAAAAGTATTAAAGTTGAACTTCAGCTGCTGAAGAAATCGAGGAGTGTGATTTATTATTCGATTGAAATTTGTTTAATGAAGCTATTCATATTTATCTAATACTATTCTTATTTGGAATCTATCAACAGATTCTTCAATATATAATTATTTGTTTTAATGATCCTCTTTCTGCAAACCTTCTAATTTTAATATAATCCCATCTGAAATTATTGAACCAGAAACCGAAACTTCAACTTCAGCCTTAGGTAATCATAAATGTCCAAAAAATATTGGTACTTTAACTTTTAAATTATAACGACAATCACATCATTAAAAATAAAACACGTCGAACTGTTTTTACAATTTATTCGCGACTGTAAATATTGAATGTTAGTTTACATAATTATGTGCAGAGCAGATGTTAATGTTAATGCACTGCTTAGTTATCGATATCATCATCATTATCATATGCGTACATTGATACTTTTAACAATATTCCTGCTTATTAAATTTATATACGTCAATTCAATTCAATTTATATTATAAAAGTTTTAAATTAACTTAGTTAATGGTAAACTTAATATGCCCACTAATAATTCAGGGTTTGTATTTATTTCCCTAATGCGCAATTAAAATCTGCAATTTGATTTAAGTCGGGTGTGCTCGACTATGAGATACTTCAGAAATAATAAAAATATACCAAAGGCTATATTTGGTATATTGCTAGAGTACTGCATTCATAGAATATAAAATATACCAGATTGTGTAAGCGGTTTTTCCATACAAAAGAATTTCTTAAATAACTTCTTTAATTAAATACTGTAATTATTATTGCATTTTCCATTCTTTTCATTCATTCATTTCGTTCTTATTCGAAAGAACCGTTTACAGCACATTCTAAGATCATCTAGTCACAGAAATTTCGCGCTCAGTCAATAACTTTCCCCACTCTCACTCTCAGTGAAATTTCCAACACGTGCTGTCTGCATTCTGTCCAAGTTTTATGTAAAAATTACAGCTTATGTAACAACGCCCCCGCACCTTGGTCGGGGGGGAGTCACACACACATCACATTATCGAGGCAGCTGTCTGGAGCTGTCATGGTCATGTTCAATCAGCCGAAGTGCAATGGACTAAAGCCAAGCCCAAAGGCAAAGCTATGCTACAAAAAAAAAAAACAAAAGGCAGCAGCTCTTCCGTCTTAGATTTCGCCTCCCTCCAGAGCTTTTCTCACAGCCTTTTTTTGCATTGCATAATTGCAAGCCGAAAGCCACGCAATGAAGCGTTCGTTGCATGCAACACACATAAATATGGTACGAATATATGTGGGTAACATATTGTTCAGATAGATAATAATCCCCCCCCCCCAACAATAAACAAATCTCCTGCGAAGGTGTTGCAACTAACGGCTGCCACTTTTAGTTCGAGCATCGTTCAACTTCTGCAGGCCACAACAAACTCGAGGCTGCGGGGTTATCAATGGACAACAATAACTTTGACTTCGACTTCAACTTCGACTGCGACTTTGACTTGGCTGCAATTGCCCGCCTTTTGATTTTTCTTGGCCAGCACAATTTTCACTTTCAGTACAATAAATTTTCGTAACGCCAATGAAAATAATGAAAACAAGGGAACATTGTTTCCCTTTTTTTTATGTTTTTTCTTTTTTGTTTTTAGGGGAAACCAGTCAATGTATTATTCCCCCCATTTTTGGCTGCATTGCGGTTACACAATCTTACAGATACTTGTCGGTGGCTTTTCAATGGGCGGCAACAAGTGGCTGCAACAGTTTTCTTGCCACGCACTGACGGAAGACCACAAAAAAAGTAAATAAAGTCAAAGTCATTGCAAATGAAAAGCAAAATGAAATGCGTGTAATTTTTTTCGTGTGTTTACTTCGTTACACTTTTACCTATGATTAGTATCTCAACTGGTCTCGCATTATGGCTTGTTATCGTCGTTATGTATCTTTAAAGGTTTCTTATTTTTATTATTGCTTTGAAAGTTTTTCAAAAGAAAAATTAATGTCCAATATAAAACGTAAGGCCTTCCGGAAAGTTCAACACAATTTACATTTTGGGGTTTGATTATTTTTTTGTACAAATGTTTACAACAAATAAAGATTCACGCATGTTTCTGCAACATGAACGCCCGAACTTATGCTACAAAAAATATTTGGTTTGTCAAGCACTTACCGAGTGCACTGCTAGATGGCGCTGCAAATCCGAATTGCTGTACAAAGTCAATTCCGAAATAGTTGGTGAACTCTCCAATTTGTTTTCCATGTCGCGCAACCAACGTCGCAACTCTTTCGGATCTTCACACAAACCTTCCTGTCGTTGGGTTTCGTCCAAAATCTACACATTAGAATAGACAATAAATTGGTTAGGAACTTGGCTTGGCGTCATTTTAAAATTGAGTGCCGTAAAGTAGGCAATGGATTTCATAAGTAGTAAAAAGTAGGCAATACTTTTTACACTCTTTATAGACTTTGCTATCAACCGCTAGATGGCGGCAAAAACTGTACTCACATGAAGTTGGCTGCCGGTAAATTTACATTCACGCGAAGTTGGCTGCGCCTCCTCGATTTCAAACCGCGCCTCTTTGCACGTATCGAGCAGGTTCGTGTCCATAATATAATTGTAGTTCGTTTGTATGGCCGCCCAGAGGTCGTCTTTGCCCGACGAACCCAAGCCGAGTGTGGCGCTGCTGTGCAGACTGGTGGAGCTGCTATGACTGTGACCGCTGCCCCAAGAGTAGCGATTCATTTTGTTGTTGTTGTTGTTGTTACTGCTGCTGCCGCCTGAAGAGCACTTGTTGCTCTGTGAGTTTTTCTGCGTAAATAGAAAGAAAGAGAACGAGAGTTAGTCAAAGCAAGTGGGAGAGAGTGTAAGAGAAGGAGTTGAGGGGATACCATTAAAAGTTGTTAATAAATAAGTAATTTGAGCTGCCAAATATGGTTGCGATAATATGCTTAACCATCTTTGGTACGCAACAATACAATGCGTCAATCCCCCAAAACCGGTTCACATCGCTCCAAATCGCAAAGCGCGCACAATTAATTAATGAATTTTTATTTTCTTGCCGCAAGAGAGGGAGACAAAAAAAACCGCCAAGTCAAACAAATAACAATTTCTGCCATCGGCAGCAAAATCGTTAAGGAAATTCCTTGTTTACACAAAACTCGTAATGCACAAGCAATGTTGGAAAACAAATACTCATTGCAATCGCAATTGTGAGTTTGATCTGCAATCAATTGTATTGATTGAATCGCGTTGCCTGCCGGTGCCGTGTGTAATTAATTAAATTGTATAAACAGCGCTGCCCCCGGTCCATGAAATGACTTGATTTTCCTGCGAAAATTCAGCGCACACTCAGCGACACAGCGATACAGTGGCAGCTGTAAATTTGCATACGATTTCATTTTGCCAGCTGGGCTTGCAAAACGAGACAGTTCAAAATGCGTTACTAATTCATAACTCGAGAGTTGGGCGTTCTTAAGTGAATGACAATTTACAAGATGCATATTTCGGAACTGGAACGTGTGACTTTATGAATTTTCTCCAGTTGAAATTTAAGAAATCTTTACCTTATTAACACAGACTGTGACTAATCATTTAAAATATTTAATGGCCTGATTATCTGGTAGCCAACATTCGAATATCTTTTCTCCTTCAATGCAACCTATTTAGTCTAATTGATCAGTTTGAATAAGCAGTTTAATAATTCATAATCAAAAATATTATTTTAAAATTCTAAATAAGAAAATATCACTAAATATATTGTTTCTTTAATCATCATATTTAAAAATGTATATTCATTTACGGCAAATGTTTCAAGTTCCAAATACAATTTTTAAATTCACAAAAAAAGTCACTAAATATATTATTCTTTTAATCATAATTTAGCTTTATAGAGAACGAATGCAAATTTTCATTCATAATAAACTAATGGGCGTTCCAAAATGCTTGATAATTATTGTTGATGAGCCGAAAACAAAACCAAACTATTTTTAGGAATTTCATTTGCATAGCTAAAAACTATATTTAAAATATGCATAAAACGAAAAAGACTAAAAACATATTTTAAATTCAAGGTATTAAAGCTATAATCCAGATTTTTAACATATGCAAACACTTGCACAAAATCACTGCCAAAATAATCAGAATTTTTAGCACGTTTCGAATTCGCAATTTGAAGCACAAATATCGCGCGATTAAATCTCACGTTTCGATTGTTCAGCGATGACTAATTGATCAGTTGATCAGAGAGAGAGGAACGCAATGGAATTTGAAATTGATGCCGTTAGCTTGCATTTTTAATAGCATGCTAATAATGAATTTTATTAATAATTTATTAAAGCAATTTCCGCTGACACACACACTGTGCAGAAGAGCGAAAGAGAGAAAGAGAGAGAGAGACGAACTCAACTCAACTAGAACAAGAATTCATATTCTAACGGCAGGTTGTCATTTAAGTCGCCGCCATGAGGAAAGACATGACCATGAATGGAGAGCAAAAGCAATGCGCAAGCGGGCTGCCAACTTGCTTCGTTAGCGTGTGGAACGCAAAAATGCGCAGCTCAATTCTCAATTGCAAATTTATGCGCAACCCACGAGTAAAGTGAAGAGACGACAACTTGCAACAGCCACCTGCCACCTGCAACATATATGTACAACCACAACATGGACACTTACCTTGAGGCTGTTGTAGGGCCGCTCCAGATGCAGCTTGGCCTGAATGACATCACGCCGTTCCTGCTGCAGTTCATCGGCGGGCAGCGAGGTCATCGATTGTGATGTTTTCATATCGTTTGCTTGGCCACCGCCAACACCGCTTGCAACACCAGCAGCAGCGGCAGCATCGCTGTTGTTGCGTCGCTGTTTCCTTAGCGAGCTGCTGCGACTGCTGCTGGCCGATTTGCTAGCTTTGGTGGTGCGTATGACTGTTGTTGCAGTTGGTGTTGCGGGCATGACAAATGCCACATCCTCCAGTCTCATCGTTGTATTTGTTGCTTTAGTTGGTGTTGTTTCGATGGCGTTACCACCGCCTTCGCCACCGCATTTCATCATGGCCGCTGTTTCAGTCTCTTGGTTGCAGCAATTTGACGCTGTCTCTGTCATTGCTTCTCTCTCTGCATTCTCTATGCCTTCTACTTCTTCTGTTTTGATTTCAATTTCAATTTCTGCTTTTGCTTCTGTTCCCTTTTCGTTTTCATGTCTCACAGCTTCCATTGTGTGTGTGTGTGTGTGTGTGTGTGTGTGTGCTTGTGGGTTGGCGCTAATTGTTTTTGGTTCCGATTTCCATGTGTATGTTAATTTAATTAATTTGCTTAAAATCTCCTTTTTGTTGCTATTCGTGTTTCGTTGATGTTGTCGTCGTTGTTGTTGTTGTTGTTGTTGTTGCTGCTGTTGCGCTTAAAATGCACAAATTTGCATGTCGTCGTGTTCGACTCTCCGTTTCATTCCACACCGTTCCGTTCCGCTGTGTGAATCGCGACCTTTTGTCTGTTGGGCTGCAGCAAAGTTCCAGTTCCTGGCGCGATTTTGTTTTTTTTTTTTGTTTTCTTTCGTTGATTGTTTTCGTTTTCCGTTCGTTTGCTTTTTATGCAAAATACATCTTTCGTTATTTTGATAAAAAATTAATTGCTCATTTCACTGTAATTAAAAAAAAACGAACAACAAAAGCGTTTAACGCAAATTAGTACAAAAAATGGAAAGGAAAAATCCTAAAACGCTGCAATTATGCTAAGTATTAAGTTGATTGATTAAATTAAAAGGCGGATTATAATTAATATTAAAAGTAAACTTGGTTGAGATAAATTAATTGAACTATGCATAAATTGAGCAATCAATTAGTTTCAAACTTATATTACATAATATTTATATTTTTTGATCTATTATGATTTTCTAAGTTCATTATTATTATTAAATTTTGAGAATAAGTTTATCTAATTAATATTTATAATCTTTCGAAATTTCAATAGAATTTACATTGAATTGCTCATTTTACTGCAATTAAAATAATATATTCGGATTTTCTAAAATAATAAACTTTCTATACCATTCCTATTACATATATTATTATACTTCTGATTGATTATTCACTTGAAATTTTGGGGACATAGTTACCTAAAATGAATCTGATGGTTCTATAAAGATTCTTCAATTTTTTTGATTTATCTTAACTTTTATATGTATATTCCTTTCTCATTCATAAAAAAGTTAAGACTTTTTATAATTTGATAACATTTCAACACACACGTAATTTGTGTATTCAACGGGATATCACGACACTGCTAATTGGGATTACCAAATCAGCTAATATCGCTAGGATCTGTTGACAATGGAGAACTATTAAGGGGGTCTTTCAAGAGGCAGTTAAGACTTGTTAAGTTGGATCATATCTTATATCACACCCACGACGACAACAATGGTAACAACTGTAAATGGCAATTAAAGCCAACTGAATAAACTGACAACTACATAATTACACACACACACATACAGAGAGGAAGGCCAACGACTCTGGACGCATGCATATAAGGCGAGACTGAAACCGAAATGTGAACAAAATTATTATAATCACGAGTATTACTTAATTTCAAAAGAGAACCCACAACACCAAAGACAATAATAATAACTATGGCGAGAAAAAAACAAACAAAAAGCAAAAGCAAACACTTTACAGCAATGTTGTGGGTATTTGGTCAACATCGAGATAGAGAGAGAGAGAGAGAAGGGGAGAGATGGGGAGAGACGAGGGGCGTGTCGAGGGGGCTGGTCGGGGGAGTCACTGAGTCGGCGTGGCCAAAACAATGAACACGATTCTAATCGCAGGCAATCAAATTTTCATACGAAATTAGTCGCCGAGACACTTGTGGACCATATTCGTATGCAAATCGAAATCGCAACTCGAGTTGCACGCCTAACTTCGCCGAGTCGCCAAAATTGGCTGCAAGCGTTTATTTAGCCACTTAAGATATGAAGTAGCAGCCACAGCAGCAACGGCAGCGGCAACAGCGGCTGTAATAATAGTAGTAATAATAACAGCTACAATTACGTTCAAATATTATTGAATTGGGCGGACTTTAATATACCCTGCATACAATTGAAACAATGTTCTTTCCTCTAGGTATTATTAATCGATAGTAAATACGTACTATCGATTGTTTATCGACTGCACATACGTACTATCGACTGTATATTTTGAAGAATATAGGATATTTTGTGGTTCCGCAATTGATTATTAGACAAATTAATAATATATTATTCAGTTTCGCATTAGCTAAAATATAATAGCAATCATGACATCCAGCTTTTAGTAATCGATAGTATATTAAATAGATAATAATATATTCAGTACGAAAACTAACCATTTATAGGCAAGTTAATAGCATTGTATTGAGTATAATACTACTGAAAGAATACTTAGCAAAACAAAAAACTTGTTAAAACGATTTAGTTTAATTTAATCTTTAACTGTCTAAATACTCAGAAAGTGTATCTTTTAGTTGTAATCAATTTCAATGAATGAATTGAATATTTCTTTAAATTTGTCTATATTAAGTCTTTCTTAAGAATGGTGTACAAAGTTAATTAGCTTAGATTTTAATGAAGTTTTATTATGTGTTAGTACCTAATGTTAGCTGAACTTGAAAGGAACTTTGTTATAAAGGCGCACAAAATCCATAAAACCTACCGCCTAAGTATAAGGACATTCAATTTCTTGCACCTCTTTGAACTTCACAATCAAAGTCTAACCTGATATACCTGCCAGACAACAGCAGAAACAGGCAAATGAACAACCGAAAACCACCGAAATACTGCAAAGTTATCAGCATAAAAAAAGTGGGAGGAGGCGGCACAATTGTCGGCAGTTGTCCAGAGGGAAGCAGAGGCAGCAACGAGACACGGGGGAGGCGAGGGGCGTGCCACGACACACAAATCGACGCTAAAAGCAGTAAATAATGTTTCTTTTTTTTTCTATTTTTGTTTTTGTTTTTTTTTGGTGGTACAACCATTATAATTGTTAGGAGTTTGGCCTCCGGCAAAACCTGAGCTGAGCCTCGAAGCCATTAAACGGGGAGTCTAGCTGCCTCCTTTGTCCCCCCACTCTGTCTGTCTCCCTCTTTTATTATCTCTCTCCCTCTCTCTACATTTGCGAGCTCGACTTGCACTTTTCGCTGTTGTTAATTCTTGTGTTGCGAAAAGTTTGTTGGCAACAACACAAGAGCGTGATTTTGGTCAAGCGAAAGCGAAACTTTAACTGCCAACCTACACACGGTCAACTGAATTGGCCAACACACACACACACACACACACACACACAAATAATTTATTTATGGCATTTGGCACGTCGCCCATTATTGCATTGAGGAGGAACTCTGCACTTCTCGGGGCAGGCCTTTTAGCCACTTCAACAGCTCAAGCAACACTTTGGCTTACTCATTCAACTCAAAAACGCAACTCGAAGTCATAGAAAAAGGCAACACAAATGAGCAAATAGTCAACAGCAGCTACCACAGTTCCAGTTCCTTCTCCTCCCACTCTTTTTCCTTCTTCGCCTCCTCCTCTAGACAAACCTTTCGGTTCCCCTTTTTACCTCCCATTCGCTTGTCGTACATGCAAATCGCGAAACTTCGTCATCACCTTCTCTCCCTCTCTCTAACTATCGCTAGCTCTCTCTCGCATTCACTCCCTTTCAAGCCGGTCATTCACACATGACTCATTAAGAGAAATATTTATAAATTTTAGGCTTGACGCTTTGCTTTATACGATGTATTTATATATTCGCAAAACTTTAATGACGAACCCTATTACTTAATATCACAATTAATATGTCAATGAACCCATTCAAAAGTTCTAAAAATGGGTGTAGATTATGAGATATGACAAGCACAACATTAATGTAGCAAAAGAGAAGCTGTTTAACTCAAATCATTAACTCAAAATCTGCTTTAATCGTTGCAAATTAAAGAAGTTAAGCAAAAATATGTAATTTAGTTAGTTCTTCAGATTATCATTGCTTATTATGAAATTAGTGCTATTCGAGTCTTAACCGCAAACTTTATAAAACATTAAATTATAAAAGAAGTATTTTATTATAATCTCATTATGGTGAACTTGAATGAAGGTTGAAATGATTGGAGATTATATCGGCAACTCATAGACCGTAATTCAAATTTAAACAAGCGATAATTTCCTTCATTTATCAACTGTTATCTTCACTTTTACTTTTAAATGATGACATTCAATTTAATACCAATGGAATTGCTATCTCAAAGCCAATTAACTTTTAAACCCCACTAAAAAGATTTAATAGCCGCAAGTCAATCAAACCTAAAGCGACATAATTAATAACATTTATTTATCGATAGTGTAATGTGACAAAACCCCCCCAAAAAAATGGTAGAAAACGAAACACTTAACAGAGATAGATTTATGCAGATCTTTTTTTTTTGTTGATGAGCCCGCCACAAGCAAATTGCGAGACAGAGAGACAAAAGTGCTTTAACCTTTCGCCCCGTTAAGTCAAAAAGCCCCATTCACATTTCCGACTGCTTCATGGTATTTTAATAGGGAAGTGCGAGAGGAAGGGAGGGGAGAGAAGTCACCTGTCGTTTGGGTCGGTCGGACATTGCATAAGAGACTAAGCCACTGGAACTAAAACCGAATGAGCAAACATGCGGTAATACTAAAGAAGACGAACAACGCAGACGATGACGATGAGGAAAAGGTATTTAGACCCAAGTTTATGCCAAACATGTTCAGAGCACCACACATAAAACTGCCTATAGACCGAAAGCACACGCGGTCGCAATTAATAAACAAAGCGAGCAAAGCAAAATAGAAAAGAAACAAACAAAGAGATGGAGACATAACAAAAAAAAAAGATGACAGCAAATATTTGGCTAGAGCTAAAAACCACAAAAGCCTAAACGACAACAAACTATGCGATCAAAAACAAAAACAGAAATAAAGTCAAGTTCCCCATCACACACAAAAAAAAAGAAGCCAAAGAAAACCTAAATAAAAAATATTTTTACAGAAGAGCCAAAAAGAGTTGTACGTGTGGTGCACAATAATAAAACTCGTAAATCTGCCAAAAAGAAAATAAAAATACAAAAAGCAAAGGCATTCCAGAGTTTGTTGTGTCAATAAATAAAAATCAAAACGAGTTCACAATAGAACTCACAATTCGATGAAAATGAAAACAAACTTTCGATTTTCTTTTCATTTTCATTTTGTTCAACAAAATCTTTTGATCTTGTTATTATCTAATATTTGCTTTTGTCTTCCTGCGGAAGTTGCGTTCTATTCACGTTTCAGAAAATGTTTAAGTTCTCACAGCGAATGAAAGTAAATAACGGCGATAATTATAATTGAATAGCCATTGTGTGGCACTTGAATCGTTTTTGGCTTTTTAGCTATGCGAACTTTGGGCACTCGTGTCTCTTGATAAGATAAGTGGCGAACAGTACAGAATGATTTAGTTCTTGAGGGGAATCCAGAATTGCAAATAAATACATAAAGCTAATCAATTCTAAATGAATACATGTTCATTTTAACTTTAATGATTCATAGGCTGATCAATTAGTTGGCCAATAACTGTATTATCGACTATATAGATAACGATTTGAGGGAACGACCTTGAACGTTGACAATTCATATAATTTACCGGAAATATAATCTATATACATTCATCTATATAAATGTAGCTTATCAGTCGTGGTGTTCAAATTAAATGTAGACATTATCTAACCTATAGATCGACTTTACTAATTAAGCAACAATGATGATGAACGAAATTTTCCACTTTCCGCAATTTCGATTATATTAGGAAAAACTCGTAGAATATTTAATTGATGCCCGTTAACAAAAAAGTAATATTCATGCCCATAATCATATTAAATTTGAGAGAAAAAAAATTGTAACACAATACAATTTGTATTGTTACTTTATATAAAGAATCTTATTACAAATATGTTTTAGACTTATTGTCAATTTATACCAAATTTATATACTATTTTCAAGTTTACTTAGTCTTAAAACTTCTCTCATTTTAACAATAAATAAATAAATAAATCTTTAACCTCTGCGATAGTTCTCACAATAATGTAGTCTAACAAAATCATCACTTGCCCTTCTTCCAGTTATTGCTTTTTTTATTTGCCCATAAATAAAGTAACCTATTAACTGTTTTGCGCTATTTCGACTTTAGACAAAGTATTGTTCTACTTATCAGTCTTAAAACTTGGCCACAAGTCAAATTAACTGGTTTTGTCGTCGGAAACGAACAAACTTAGCTATGACTAAGCGAGTTAGAATTTTGGCAAAACGAAACTAGACAAAGAGTTGAGGTCGAAGCTGCAGCTGATGACAATTTATGACAGACAGACAGAGACGACATTCCAGAGACCGTTTGAAAATGTAATGCATAAATTATCTGTGTATGTGTAAACTTGGTAAATTCTTCCAAGAATCGTTTGCGACGCATTTGGCGCGCGCTTTTTGCAGCAAGTTGCACTCAAGTTGACCACAATTCGAATCAAGTTGCCATAATTTATTACTGGTTGCAATAACAACAACAGAGACAACACCTAATGAATTGTTAACTGCCTGGCAACATGTTTGCCAGAGTTGGGCACACACACGTGAAGTTGTCGCCGTTGCAGTGTTGCAGTTGCAACTGCCAGTTGCTGTTGCTCTTGTTGCCAAATGGCCAAATTGCAGGCAATGCGCCAATGACAATAACAATAACCATATTGACTTGTAACAAACAACAACAATAACAAACTATAATCTGCGATCAGACAGCAAAAAGCGAAACCTTTTAGCCACCCTAGGGGGCAAAATTTACCCAGTTCCAGTTCAGTTCAAGCGGCATGTCAAGCACAACCGCAACGGCGACAACTTGTGGTTCAACGGGCAAAACTAGAGCACAGCCACCTTAAGACAATGAATTGTTGCACACGTTACCTATAGGGTAGATGGGTATTATAACTTTGTGTATAAGCTTTGGCTGACAATGTGGTATGTTCTCTATGGCATATTTTAAGTGTAGTATATATTTAGCCTTTTGTATATTTGAGTATTTTTTGTATTTTGGGTATAGTATAGTATTGACTTACCAAATATAGTCTTCGGTATATAGTCTTTTGTACTTTTGGTATGTTTTGGTATGGTATATTTTGAATGTAGTACTAGTATTTTGGGTATATTTGGTATGGTGTATTTCGAATGTAGTACTATTCGGTATATTTTTGTACTTTTGGTATATTTTGGTATGCTATATTTATACTTTATTTTGGGTATATTTTGGTATGGTATATTTTGAAAGTAGTACCTTATTAATATACAAAATAGAACACTCGGTATATTTTAGTACTTTTGTTATATTTGCGTATGGTATCTTTTCAATATACCAAATATGACCTTCAGTATTTTTGTGGTATATTAATATGGTATATTTTGAGAATAATACCACACAGTTTTGCTCTTATTCAAAATAGGTAGCGGGCATCTCACAGTCGAGCACACTCGACTTTAGCTTTTTTACTTGTTAGTTTCTTGTCTTGCAGACAACTGAAGGATGCTGTTTGGCCGCACAATAAAACCCTTGGCTTAATTTGCATACGAGAAAATGTCAACTGAAAACGAAAACATTGCAAATTCCTTAGCTTAAACCTACGTGTGTGCCACACATGCAACATGCTAAACTGTCAACCCAAAGGTGGTAAGGTGGCAGGCAGGCAACAGCAGCAGCCTGGGCGACATGAACATGTAGTAAAAAAAAAAAAAAAACAGCACACGAACGAAAAGAGCGAGGCCAAAACTAGACCAGAGATCAGAGATGAGGGGCGAAACAATGTTTGACAAACACAAAAGGAGGTGGTTGGTGGTTGTTGGCTGTTGGTTGCTGGTTTGTGGTGCAATTAGAGAATTGCCAGCCAGCCAGGCACATGAACGTGCTTTTTGCACTGTGGCGAAACGAAAGTTATCGAGCATTGTGGACAAATGTTGAACATGCAAACACCGCCCCAAAAAAATACAAATAAAAAGACAACGAGGCACCTGCCTCACCACACAAAAAAAAAGCAAGACTTAAGACTCCCGCTCTAAAGTGGTTGCTAATCGCTCAACAACAACAACAAAAATAAGTGTTGTATTTGTTTTGGTGGCCTGCAAATTTGTCTACATGTTATAAGCATTTTTTTGTTTTTTTGGGCCCATTCCCCAATGATAAATGTGTCGTGTTTTTTGTGACTCGAACATGTTTCCATTTGTTCTGTGTGCCCCAAAAAATCGGTAGTCAAATAATACATTTAAAAAATATATATCCAGAGATTCGACCACGCCTCCATTGCAGTGTTTTGTGTCAAAAGGGAAGTCATAAGTTATGGCCACAGACAGGTGCTGTAAATAACTCCCTCGGACCAAGTCCGAAAAGACAAGCTACCAAATTAGCGGTCTCCATTCGGCTTGGCATAAATTATGAAACAGATACGACAGAGCTGATTAAGCTACTGCTGCTCTACTCTATGGAATGCCACAGTCTTTGAGTCTTAAGAAATGATATATGCATTTTATTCCCCAAAACTGGGTGATCACAATGAAGTGACAACAGGAGGTGTGAAAGATGGAGAGAGAAAGAGTAGCAATGATAGGTTGTGGGGACTTTTCTGTAACCTACTTACTACAAATATATATCAAACTACTCGCGCCTTTGGACACTTTAGAAAGGAAAACAAAGCGAATAGTATAAAGTGATTTAATAATCAGTGTGGCAGTGGCATGAGAAGCACAACTATAATTAGTGCTAACAAGACATCAAAGCAAATAATATTTATTAAGCCAACACACTGCCATTTCTATTATTATTTGGACTGCAGGAAAATTGTGACCCGTTGAAATATTTGCTTGCAGTTCAAATATTTTTAGAGTGCTACAGAAATAGTCTCACAAGTTTGAAAAGAATTTAGTCTAGACTCATTGTGTACTAGACTATTTATAGAAAGAACAAAGTAAATAGTTCTTTAATTTAAGAAAACAACCGTTTCTATTTGAAAATAATTTCGAAAAGTTTAGAAACTCAAAATTATTTAGAAAGCAATTGTAATAAAACTATAAACAACATTATACAAAACTATGAAAAATATTTCTTATTTTCTATAATTTGGTCACACTTGAGATTAAAACGATTACTTTTAAAGAGTTTTTGACTCAGAATATAACAAATTAATAAAGTATACTAATTCATTAAACAGTACTTTAAAAAGTACTTTTACTTTATATAGTTTTGGTCACACTTAAGAATCTACAGTCAATTATAATTTGTAGTCACTTTTTAATATGACATACAAATCGATTGAATATTGATTTCCTTATTGATATGCTTTATGTTGCCTTCTGACCCAGTTTAGAAAATTCCATTAATTCTTAAATGAATTATACTACACTTTATACTTTCTCAAGTCATTAACCTGTCATTAAAACTTAAACTGCATTCCGCAATATTTACTGCAATTTCTTTATGAACTGTAACACCTACTTTGAAGTTTCCTTGACCTAAACACCTATATAAGCCGTCGATACTCTGCCAACTGTTTCAATGTCAAGTGCAATCAACATTATTATAAGCATCATTAGTGCATTAATAAACAATAAAGTCAGCTGCTGGCATTGTCTATTGTATTGCGAGTATTGTCATTAAAAGCTCATTATGATGTTTACCTCTGAATGTGAAAAGTGACCAACAATATTGTTGGCTCCACTCCAATCCAATCCCAATGTTGAGGATGTGGAAGAGGTTGGCCACCATCAGCGAGAGAGATGAAGAGATGAAGAGAGAGAGAGAGAGCGCGAGGTAACCACAGCAATTGCCTTTCAATTCACTTTCTGTGCCAAAAG
Organism: Drosophila niveifrons; assembly: GCA_035046325.1. Lineage (NCBI taxonomy): Eukaryota > Metazoa > Arthropoda > Insecta > Diptera > Drosophilidae > Drosophila > Drosophila niveifrons. Next base: position 12,771,094 of record JAWNOC010000052.1, read on the forward strand.
CTCTGCAAAAGAAAAAAATACAAAAAACGAGTTGAAATGCGTGTTAAAAACAAATGTGCAAAAATTATGTGCAAAATGGAAGAAAAAAAAAAAATCGAATGGAGCGGAAATAACAACAAGTTGTGTTGTCTTCCACTTTTGACAAATGACAACAAATGAAAATTGTTAACTGATTTTATTAGCACTTGGGCATTGCATAATGCTTCAAGCGCAAGAGGCGATCAAGGAAAGCACAAAGCACTTTATAAAAAATAAGGAAAAATCAAAAGCGAAAAGTGAACCATAAAGAAAACTTTTACCTAAAAACTCCAACTGGGGCTGCGTCAACATTTGTTTAGCAACATTTTTATGGCAACCTTTCGCTCGCCACTCGAGTGATAAATCAACTTTACCTCAACCTCAACCTCAACTTCAGTCTCGGTCTCTGTATCTGTCGCTGTCTCTGTCTCAGTTTCAGTCTCAGCATCAACAACAACTACAATTTCAACTCCCACAACAAACAAGGCATCAAAATGGAGAAAACAAAAATAACGAAAACTTAACAACAATAAAATTAAACATAATTCGCAAGGCTTCCCAAAACCAAAAAAAAAAACAAAAAAAAAATCGTCGCACGACATTTTCCAGCCGCCAAGTAAATATTTTCCTAAATCTCTTTTGTGGGCGTCTCGGAAATGCGGAGCTGGTGGGCAGCTTGCTTAGCTCTCTTCGCTCCTCCATCCATGTCCATAACAATTCATTATCATTAATTATATTTGCACTCCACGGCGACTAAGCATGAAAAATGCAACCCAACTCCATTAAATTGAAAACAATTTGGCCGAAAATTTCAATATTTCTTTCGCCGCTTTTTTTTTTTTTTTTTTTTTTTGACCGTTAGGCGTTTTGCAAAATCCTTAAAAATCGACCCCAAAAACCAAAACGAGCATAAAAAAAAAGCATGGCCAACAAAATATGGCCCATAAAGCAACGACGGCCAGAAATCAGCAACAAATCGCCATAACAATTTATTGGCCGTATTAACCCCAACGAACTCTCTCACTTGTTGAAGCCCCTCTCTCCACCTATAAAACAAAAAAAAATGGAAGGGGGCGCCTACGGGGGCCAGCGATCGATGCGAGTTGTGAAAATATCATTTACGGGCAATTTGTAAAACTGCCAAACAAAAAATCGCTAATAAAATAAGACTTATCGCGCCGACTACTTAATACTCTGCTAATAAATTAATCAATAATAAAATAATGTTAATGTTAATTTTAATGTTAATGACAATGACATTGACAATGACAATGACAATGACAATGACAATGACAATGATAATGACAATGACAATGACAATGACAATGACAATGACAATGACAATGACAATGACAATGACAATGTCAATGTCAATGACAATGACAATGACAATGACAATGACAATGATAATGATAATGATAATGATAATGATATATATATAATAATAATAATAATAATAATAATAATAATAATAATAATAATAATAATAATAATAATAATAATAATAATAATAATAATAATAATAATAATAATAATAATAATAATAATAATAATAATAATAATAATAATAATAATAATAATAATAATAATAATAATAATAATAATAATAATAATAATAATAATAATAATAATAATAATAATAATAATAATAATAATAATAATAATAATAATAATAATAATAATAATAATAATAATAATAATAATAATAATAATAATAATAATAATAATAATAATAATAATAATAATAATAATAATAATAATAATAATAATAATAATAATAATAATAATGAGAATGATAATAATAGTAATAGTAATAGTAATAGTAATAGTAATAAAAATAATGATATTGATAAAGATGAAAAGAAATTTTAGATAATGAAAATCAATGACATTAGTGTTGTTCTTTTCAACTAAAAACCATATATAATTATGTCTAGAAAATTATTTTGCAATACCCTTAATTAAGAAATAGCTACACCTCATTATTAACCTGATGTTGTCATGGAAATTATTCAATTTTGAAACCATATTTAGTGAACGCAGCTTTGCTCAAAAAATAAGAGTTTATTACTCCATAAAACGATTTAATTCCTTCATTTAACATGAATCCAAATAAATAGTTGAAATGCCTGCACTTAAAACTGGCAATAAAACTGAAATCTCAGCGAAATTTGCACGAACAACGCGATGAAAAAACAAATGAACGGCGATTTACTTTGGCAAAACTAAAAAAAAACTCAAACAAGGCGCTTCGGGGAGCGAGGAAAGGAGAGAGAGAGAGATACCCCCGATTTTTTCTCTCTCTAGCACTCTCGCTTTGGTTAGTTGATGTTTGTTTGTGGTCAAGTTGAAGTCGGAAATGGGAACAACAATTGCGCTTCGTCGATCGTCGAGATCGTCAGCGGTCAAACAGGCAATTGGCCAAAGTTGTTGGCTAACTTGTGTTTTGGCCAAAAGCTGACGAACGAAGTTGACTTCAACATCTCCGGGCGATAATTGGTTCCCTTTCCCAGCCACGATGTTTTCTTCTTCTTTGTGGGGGGAGGGAAAAACAAATTCAATTTATGCTACTTTCAGCAACAAATTCTCAGCTCTCTTTCACATGTTGCACAGCTTCAATGATTTGCCACAAAATATTTTGATTCATGCGGGCGTTACGATAAAAGTTGGCAAGAAAAAAATAAACTCTCAAGTGCGTGTGTGGGAAAATCGAGTGTAAAGTGCTTAAATTTTCGGAGTACTTGACAGTTAATTAGTTTTTGATGGTGGTGTAATAAACGCTAATGGAACTTGAAACCTATCTCATAATTATAGGTTTCATTAATAAGCTTTTTTACAATAAATTTTAAGCAACTTTAATACAACATTTATTTTTAGACATGTAATTTAAATGAATAAAAATGAAATAAAAAATAATAAAAAAAACTTTGCTTATTAGATTTTAATAGTTGGCATAAAAAACATAAAACAAAAACTACGAAAAGTTTGATTTGTTTTAAATCAATTTCAAAAGTATTCTCACATTAATGAATTAGTATTTGATGGTAGCAGAAAAAAACCTTTAACAGAGCTACTAAAGTTTTTATTAGTAAATTTATTTCCAATTATTTTTAAGCAACTTGGATATTGCAAAAGAATTAATTATTTTTTTGATGGCGGTATAACAAATGTAATTATAGGAAAGGTTTGATTATTTATTTTTTGTTTTTTAATTTTGTTTACTGTACGTGAATACAGTTAACATTTTTATGAGGTTTTAGTAATTGTTTCTTACTCCGTTTAAGTAGAATGGCTAACTTTGAATAAACTATTTTTCTTCAATTTAAATCACATCCATTTCTTTTCATTAATTTTGAATAATTCACGAATAATGCATAGTAATAGGTATTGTTATTATTACGGATCTCTATTCTTTCTATCTTCATTCAACAAACAAGTTCATCTTTCTTTACTAAATTGAATCTGCTAACTTCCTAGCTTATTCTTTTTTCACACCTTTTTTTGCTAGAGTTGCATAAGAATGCAACACTCAGCTTTCAGCGGCATCAGTAGAAGACACTTTACAAAGCCTTCTCATATCTTGAGTTTTGTTTGCGCATAATCCAAATGAAATTCAATACGTTTAAGCAGCAGAACACACGGAACCAAGACGGAAATTCTGTCAGGTGTGTAAATACGAGCCAAGCGAGAAAAGCCACAAAAAAAAAAAACAAATTCAAATCAAAGCAAGAGTTAGTTTTTTTTTTTTGGCTGCCTGAGCACAAACAAAGCACAGCATAGAAACTGAGAGGCACAGAAGTTGACAGAACTGACAACAGAGATTGCAAGTCGAGTGTCATGCGGAGTGATATGAGAGAAGTGTTATGTTAGATTCGGATGTCAAGTGGCAACGCCATGGGAATTGCAAATGTTTAAATAAAAGCAACAACAACAACAACAAGTTAAAACGAAGTCAAATGAAATGAATACATTAATTCATGGTCAGTTAAAATATGGTAAAAGGAAACGCCAAAAAGCGCTAATGAAAGTGAAAAGCGTGAAGAAGAAAAATTTTAACTTGTCGATTTCGGCCCACTTGTCGTCTCAACAACAACAACAGCGACAAGAAAAGTAGCAAACAAAAATGCATTCGAAATGCAGTAGAAAGTGAAATGCGTTGGCAAAAGAAAAAAAATACAACAAAAAAAACTAAAAGTAAAGACAGCAAGCAAAGTAAAAACAATATAAAAAGCAAAGCAAGAGACAAACACCAAATGAGCCAAAAGATGCTGGAGATATGACCAGCATTCGCAGCTAAAAAGACTTGAGGACAGACAACGACATTGTTAGTTGGCTATAAACAGGGTGGAAAAGGGGGAGGAGGAGGAGGAGTAAAAATCTCTCACATGACCTTGTTACATTGCATTGAATCGCACATATGCGAATTCTGTGTTGCCTTGGGTGCAGCAGCAGCAGTCGTCGTCGATTGGCTGCCACACAATCTCTTGGTTGCACATAATCAAGAAATATTTGAGATTCACTTTCAGGAAAGAGACGACGACGACGATGCCAAACGAAAGTCCAAAGCGGCAACAAAGCACACACACAACACACACACAACTCATAGATAAAATATCTTTGGACTTCGCTCAAAGTTGAAGTTGTGCGGTTGCAATTGCACTTCATGTGGAAAAACTTGGCGGCAGATGTGTGGGCCGTAGAAGCAAATGAAATGCCACAGATTCGTTTTTGATAAAATGGCAGGCGACAAGTTGAGAAAGAAAAAGTGACTCAGCGAGTGAAGCGTAGAGGGGAAAAAAAAAAAAGATACAGACACTGACAGTAGCCAAAGAGGCGGCTCAAAAAAACTCCCCCCACTTCATGCCCGCCCACCACAGCAGGTCGCTCTCCGCTTCTTCCTCCTCCTCCTCCTCCTCCAGAGACAACTTTAGTTTTTGGCGTTTGACGGTCTCTCAGTATGGCTGTCAATGGAGCCACAGATAAATCTTCAAGTTGTCAATGCGGCGATGAAGTGGAAAGAAAACAATGCACAATGAGAGATGAAGAAGCCAACATCCAAAAGGGGGGAATTGGGAGTGTGAGAGAAAGACACACTAAAGAGAAAGAAAGAGTGAAAGAGAGAGAGAGAGCACGCTATAATTGGGGCACGGCTAACGCATTGAAATGTCGGTAATTGATATGTTTACAGCTTTATTAACGTTTTGCGTTACCATTGCGTTTTCGCTCCTTTTCGCTTCCAATTCAATTAAAATCATCTCATGCTGTGTGTATGTCTGTGACAAAATATATAGACATGCAACAATTAGATGCTCCCATTTGTTTGGCATCGCAATTCACTTTCGTTTTCTATCCACCACCAAGACGAGACACAACTTCAGCTCGAAATAAGACATCAGTCCAATTGTGGACAAACACTTGGCGACACTTGAAGAGCAGCTTGAAGATGCCTTTGCATGAATGCATTATTGGGTAATTGCATTTTTAGAAAAAAAAATAGAGAAAAAGGGTTAAATTAACATAATGAAATGAATTTTAGAAAATCGTTTTTGGATTTCAATTTAAAATTTAATAATAAAGTTGGTTTACAATCTGGTATATTTTATGGTATATAATCAATATAGTAGTATTTTTACATACTAAATGTCTTTTGGTATATTTTTAATATAGTTGTATATCGACCTATCGATTATGACCTTTGGTATATTTTAAATACAAAATATAGTGTTTGGTATATTTTTGATAAAGTAGTATATCAACATATCAAATATAGCTTTATGTATATTTTCAATATAATTGTATATCGACATACCAAATTTGGATTTTTATATACTTTAAATATAGTGGTATATCGACAGACTAAATATAGCTTTTAGTATATTTTAAATGTAATTGTATATGTATTTTCAACTTTATTGTATACCGACATACCAAATATATTGGAATATTTAGCAATTTTGTTAAAAAAGTAATTAGAAAAATGTTATTGATAAAGATGTAAAATATGAAAATCATTCAATTTTATAAAATTAAAAATTCAATAATATTTGAGTTAATTTATAATACCATTCTTGATGTAATATTTTCTAGTAAACTATATAATTGAAACGTTGTTCTTGATTTAATTATTGTTGTTTATTTTCCTATGAAGATCACTTTTAATTGAGTAACTGATTCATAGTACATCAAAATTAATCTATTTAACAATTCAATTCCTTGAGTGTAATTTATTCAAACTTCTCAACTTCCTAGCTCAAGTTATTTTTTCCCTTATTGCTGTCGATGACAATAAAATTGGTTTATTTTTAGCTTTTTGGGTCGACTGACTGAGTTATGTAAGGTCCTCGGTCCAGAAAGGTGTGCGAGCAATAAACTGGACACGAAAACAACTTTTTGCTGACTGATTGACTGACTCATGGGCAGACTCTAGACTCTACAGAGTCTAGACAACAGCAGTAGACAATATTATGACGATGACGGGGTGCTATAAATAATAGAAAAGTGCAACAATTAAATTGCGCCTGCTCAAAACGAGTTTGTCGTGTGAAGGAAGGAACGAAAGAGCGAACAAACGAATGAAGTAGGAGGAGATCTAAATGAAATGAAGTCGATTGTTGGAATTTGCGAATGGTATCTGTGAAATGTCTCTAATTGTGCAACTCTTGCACATTGTCGCGGCTTCTTTTTGTTTTTGTTACTTTTACTTTACACAGAGAGAGAGAGAGAGAGAGAGACAGACGCCAAGCGATGTTTCCTGTGTGGAACACACACAACATTCAAGAGTGCAACAAAGCCGCAAGACGGCAAACAACAACCGCAAAACAACAACAACGGTAACAAGCCTGACATGCACATGAACACAGTATTTTCTTTAATGATTAATTGACTTTTGCACTGTGGAAAACACGTTCGATCTTTGTTTTATCTCTGGTCGGAAAATTGCCTTTTAATTTCCCGCCACGCTGTTTCAATATTTATTCATTTGCAAATGCATCCACATCCATGTATCTAACTTACGGATACAGATACGCATGAATATCACACACACATCTGTGTGTTTTTGGCCATTGTTTATGACGTTTTTATATCGTGTCTGTGTGTGTGTGTGTAGCTTTCGTTCGTTCGTGTGATTAATTTATTGTTCAATACAATTGCGTATGAATTATTGAGATACCGGTCAGAAAAAAAAGAGCGACATGCAACCAACATCGCCTCAGGTGGCCACAAACAAACAAACAACACTAAAGATCACCTCCTCCTCCGTCTTCCCGTATCCCCAACCCCCCCCCAAAAAAAAAAGAAACATGCATATTTGTTATTGTTTTGCTTCTTTCTCAATTCATAAGTATAAGCGCAAGTATCTAGCAGATACATGTGTATCTTTGCACTCGCTTTCACATTGAAAAGCTCGAAGCTCGTCAACAGGCAAAAGGCACTGGGCCAGGTGAAACGTGCCAATGAGCCAATGAGGAATGAGGCCTAACTCTAATACGAGTAATCTCTAATAATCATAGGGGTTAAGCTTCATCAGATTGCCACCAGCAGCACCCCCCCTTAAAAGAAAAAGAGCGGCATGCAAACAGCTGGAAGTGCAGCATGGGGCAAAAGACCTTGCGACCCGCAACGGGTTTTTTTTTTCTCGCTTTTTGCTCAAAAAGAAATCCCATTGAAATCGAATTAAGTGTCGAACACGATAGCGAGAATTACTTGTTTTTTTTTTTTGACGCTTAAGTAGGAGTTTGATACTTTAAAAAGTAATTTATTATTGGTGAATTTTACAGCTAGTGGGAAAATATTAGTTTATGCGGATAAATGTCAAATAAATGAAAAACGTTTAAATTCTTTTATGTTTTGTTTTGTTTTTATTGATAAAAATGATGTAAAATTTCTTGACTTTAGATGACAAGTTTTTATTGCGAAAAACGATGTAAAATTTTGTACATTTTTTTACATTCAACTTTAGTTATTATCTTCGAAAATATAGACAATAAAAGACGTATGACAAAACAATCTTGTGCAGCCTGAAAATTTCAATTTTTTTGTATAAACATTTTGTTATTACCAATCAAGTATAAAATAGCTTAAAATAAAAAATTATTACAAAAAGAAGACTTGAGAGGCTAATAATCTATTGGATATTTCTTTTTTTTATCTCAAAAGAAAATAATTATTATAATCTCTTTATAGATTATTATATAAATGTAAGTAAAAGTTCAAGCTTAGGTCTCTTATTTTGTATTGACCATTTGTTAGAAGACTAGAGAAAGTTGTCAGATAGCTATTGAGATATAGAAATATGATTTAATAAAATATAGAAATAAAAGCACATTTATCCATTTTGTTGCATGGATAATGTAAAAGTCCAAGCCGAGGTCGCTTATTTTGTATTGACCATTTATAAAGAGAAAGATAGAATTATGATTTACTAAAATCTATAAAAACACATTTATCCATTGGGTTTTATATGATGGAATATGTGAAAACCTGTTAATCTATACAAACTTATTAAGGATCATAATAATGTAATTTTAAACGTATTATTATACTTATCTGATAATAATAATCTAATACTTATCTGATAATAATAATCTAATTTTGAATTTATTATTATGCTAATCTGATAGGCTAGACCCCTTAAAGTTTTTCTTCAACTCCTTCAGCTGCTCTCAATTGTCGCAACCTGTTTAAATACACCTCCATCAACAGCTACATTTAGGACAAACTATTTTATTAGTCGAAAGGGAAGCTCCAAGGAGTGCAACAGGAAACAGCTGCCACTCTTAGGCAGTTGCCTCCATTCACACAATAGACGCTAGCCACCTAGACGAGGTGGCAAGCAGCAAGCAGCAAACAGCAGATGTGGCATATGCGTGGCCATGCAGCAACTGAATGTCAATGTTTGTGGCACTCTTCTGTCTGTCTGGCTGTCTGTCAACTGAATCCGCTTCAATTTTATGGTCTTCTAACATGCAAACTTTGACTTTGGCTGCAAAATTCGCGGCCATCGCGTGTCTTAGCCAAGTTTATAAAGCGGCATCTATTTTAGCCTATGCTTTAGCCTGTTATTGTTGTTATTGTTGTAGTTACCCCTAAAATTAGTTGAACAAAAGTCGTAAACATTTGCTTTGGCTGTGGCTGTTGCATTTTAATTAGCAGCACACTCGAGTGTGTGTGTTTTTAAGTATGTATGTGTGTGTGTGTGTTTGGGGATGCAGCTGAATTGTGGGCGGATCTTATGCCTAGTTGTTGCAACACAGCGATAAATATTCGAAATGCTCCACGTGAAAATTTAACACATTATTATTACAACAACAGCAACAACAACTTGTCTACATATGTTTAATATTTCTCAATGGTATTTGCTTATTTTATATTGTTGTTGTTGTTGTTGTTGCTTCGAATAGCGTGTCAAAGCAACGTTCAACGACCGCCGCCAGGTGGCGTTTCACTGCAATTTGCATTGTTAATTGTCAGGCAATTAAAGAAACCAAATATTCATACACACTGTATACATATGTATATTGTGCCTGACGATTGCGATTGAAGCTACTTCAATTGAATCGAATTGAAAGTAAAAATACTATAAATTTCAAGCAGTTGCTAATGACAGTTAAACAAGACACAAAACGAAACTAAACTACTCCAGCATTACATTAAATCAGAAAAGAGAAATGCAAAATACAATTTACAAAATGAGCCTACAATTAATTTTGATAAGTATTTGCATTAAGAGCGAAGCTGATTAGATTCGAGTGCTATAAAATGAATGGCATTGACTGATTGTATTTTTACCAATTAACGAGACTTGCAGATTAGACTATTTAATCTGTGCACTCGACTATTAATGTTTATTCATTATATTGATTTAAGCCCTCATGTCACAGATATATTTATTCGCTATTTTTAGTAAAGATAGTAAGTAAGCACTCTAAGGCATTTCTTTTTATTAAATTTATTTTCTATTTTTAGTAAATAAAGAAATTAGGTACTCTAAGGCATTCATTTTATGTTAGCTACCAAATAGTTATGTCCGATTATAACAACATTTGTTTCAGTGAAACATTTTATTTTACATTCTCATTCTTTTCCCCATTCTAAGTAAGCATAAAAAGTAAATACTGAAAAACGTGAATTCAAAGTAAAGATGCTAAGATTCTATAATGGATTATTTCTGCATTTTATAGAAAACAGTTCAAACATTTCTCATTAAATTAAGTAAGAAAAAGCAAAGCTAATCCAATAAAGAATTTTTAGTAAGACAGAAAAACTGAAGTGGGTGAAATTTATGTTAGAGACCAAAGTTTATATGAAATTTAATGACATGTGTTTACAAATTTTCTTGATAATGAATAAAAAAGGAAAGTTAAGACGTTCGTTCAGTTAAGTTAAGGATTATTTTAAGTAAGGATTCGATTATTATTACAGAGTTACTATTATTCCAAAGTTACATAGGACTGCTTAAGAAAAAGCAAAACCAAGACTTTGCCGTTATCATTCATTTTCTCATTCTTTGTAACATAATTTTAAGTTTAATTGCCAATCTGTTCAACTTAAACACAAAAATAATTAAGAAATAGCAAAGCTATTCCAATTCCCCGCAGAACTTTCTTTTATGTCATCATTCTTTATTTTCAAATTTTCAGGCACTTGCATTATTTTTACACATCATCAACAGTTTTTTTGTTTTGTTTTTGCCACAAAATATGCGCTTAACGAACATTGCACACACTCAGAAAAACACACACACACATTTTGGTCATACACTCAACTGAGAGGAGTGCGAATTTGGAACTGTCTGAGCCATTTGCATAGCAACTTTTGCAGCCTGCGGGTTTTGGCAGTGTCCATTAAGAATGCAATTTGCTAAAATCGCCGGGAGGCTGACAAATGGCTGCAACATTTAATGGGGAGTCGACATGGAGCAAAAGAGTTCCAAGAGTGAAAGAGAGAGAGATGCACACACATGTAGCACATGTTGTTTGAGAGTTGTTAAACAGTGTTGTGAGAGAAAGAGGGGAATCCACACTTGATGGCTTGTTTATTAATTTGTCAAGACTTTTTGGGCTATGCGCCAAAACTGATGGGAGAAATTGTTCAGACTGGCAGCAGGTGAAAATGTGAGAACGATCAAAAGACCGTTAGAAGCAACAACTAAAAAAAAAACAACTGCAACAAATGGCAGGCAGTTAGGCAGTTAGGCAGCTAAGAAAGTAAGTCAACGATGTGTGTGTGCAGCAAAAGAACTTGATGATGCCAAAAAAAAAAAAAAATTGTATACAAAGTATGCACTTTTGCAATCGGAAGTTTCACTTGACTTTCCCAAGGTGGAAATGTCAATTGGCGGACATTTGGCGACCGGATTACGTGGGTGTCCCGCAAAGCTGCTGTCCACTAAATTACATGATATAAATTTCATTTTACCTAATGGAAAACAGCTCGCCAAAGGAGCCAAAAAAAAAAAAAAACACAAAAAAATGTGGTTGCTGCCGCCAGTCCACATTTCACATTCAAACAGCGACAGCTGACCACAGCGACCACAGACAAGACAGCAGAGACAGTAGCCAAATGACGACGCCACCTTCTCCAGCATTTCTCCATTTGCAAACTGCCAAGTGCTCCATCCTCGAGTGCAAAACTCCGCCTCCGCATTCCACATTTTGGCATTGCATGTTGCTTCTGTTTCAGCGCCAAAGGAGACAACAAGTGAATGTGGTCTCTCGGACCAACATGAAGACAACACCCGCATTGATTTGACTGCAGCAGCAGCAAAGAAAGACGCCCCACTCAAGTCTTTCCTCCCTCCCCTTCGCTTCATTCATTATCTGCCTTTTGCAACCATCTCCTCCTCCCACTGCTTGAGTCATTTCGCTGTGGCTTTAATGAGTTGATTTTTCTGTCTATCTGTCTCCTCTTCGACGAGCTGTGTTGCTATTACTGGAAAATTGCAGCCGGGGCCAAGGTGAAAAGTCTCTCTCTCTCTCTCTCTCTCGTGTCGAATGTTAATGTTAATGACGTTTTTAAAGCGACATCATGATGCCCGATGCTTGAAGTAGCTTAACGCTGCTTGATTGCTGTTGCTGTTTCAGTTGTGTGTGTTATTGTTGTGATTGCACTTACAGGCAATTTAATTCATTTGGCAGCCTGTGTCTCAACTGCAATTCCAAACAAGTTGCTCATTCAGAGCGCAGCAAGTGCAACAGCAACAGCAACAGCAGCAGCAACAATGATTAACAGGGAAATTGTTTTAACACGAAAGAGACCGAGACAGCGCTTAGAGCGCAAAATGGTTTGTTAATTAATTACGAATGCAATTTTCAATAAGACTTTTAGTACTCTTATTGACAGCTCATTCAATGATTGCTACTACAGATACGAATTGCTGTATCAGAATAATGGCAAGTGAGTGATTTACACTCAAGTGTGATAAAACGGTGACATAATCGTTAATATATATGTAATAAATATACCAAAAATATACTGAAATATACAAAAGTGTATATTTTGTGTGCCGATAGTTCATTATTTTTAAAAAATCTTAAAAAGTATCTAATGAACATACAAAAAATATACTAGAATATACTGAACGGTATATTTGGTATATCGATATACCATTATTTTTTAAATATAGCATTAAGTATCTAATGAATATACCAAAAAAATATACTATAATACCAAAAGGTATATTTGGTATACCGATATACCATTATTTTTAAATATACCATAAAGTATCTAATGAATATACCAAAAATATACTATAATACTCCAAAAGGTTTATTATTATTTCTTAAAATATACCGTAAAGTAAAGAATATTGAATTGTTGACAACATATTTTTGCCTTCCAACATTAAGGTCTTTTATGTGATCGAATTTTCAGGGTATATAGTAAAAAGTGCTGTCAGATTAACGGCAATCATTCAATAACACAGACTTCTTCAACAAATATCGAATATTTTCTGATTGAAATAAATGACAAAAACACTGTTAAATAATAAAGAAAAAAAATATATGTATATATTTAATAATTCAATATTAACAAATATCTTTATATTCCTTATAACAACTCTTTAGCAGCTCGCTTAAATGTTAATTTGTCTTCGACAACCTCAATAATAATGCACAAGTTACATTTCTCACTCTGCTCCAGCTTGTTGCATCTTTGAGCTACTTTTGGAATAAAAAAAAGTTCCCACAATTTAGCATAGACAAGACTGACATACTTGTAAGTACATGTAGCATCTTAAAGTATCAACTATTTCTCATATTTACAAACAATCAAATTTGTGCAACAATATAATGATGCGTTCGTTGCCTGCCCTCTTTTTGGGTTTAATCTTGTGCGTTTTGCCTTAGCAACATAAATTCGAATTAAGGAAACGCCTGAGACTGAAAACTCAAAGCCAACTGACATAATTCCCAAGGAAAATGTTAATGTGCATTAAACTACAGTTATGTCTCAATTGGCTCGAGAGCAAAACCAGTTACTAGCTAAATACTTAATGAAAAAAAGAAGCGAAAAAAAAACATATAAGCTAATGTTTTATGTAGGTAGAGAAAAACTTGAAAAACCTGGAGGGGAAACCTTTCCTGATTGCCATTCCCAGCGATAAATACCAAAAAGTTGGTCAGTGAAAATGAATTTCCTTTTTGGGCTTGACGAGAAAACTCGCAGTTCACACAAGAGAAAAAACAAAACGAAGCAAACTAATGTGTGTGCAGGAAAGGATGCAAATGCCGATAAAATCATTAAAGTTTAATAGTAAAAATCTGAAATTTTCACAACGCTTCTCACTCTCTCTCTCTCTCTGTGTATCTCTTTGTTTATCGCAACTTCTCTATCGCTGTTTGCTTCCTCTGCTTGCCCACGCATGTTCAGGCGCCTAATGGAGACTTTAACTGAATGCGCCGACAGCATTTCCCCTTCACCACTTCCCCTCCTGCTTCTGTCGTCTGCTCCATTTGCTAGCGCTTTAATGTGGCGCTTCAATTGTGTTTAATGGTCACGTTTCGCGCCCCCCGCCTCTCGCCCCACTACTTCGCTTTTGCCTTGCCACTGCACTTTCCGTTCAACTGTCGCAACTTTGTTTACCCCCCCCCGAGTTTTCAAAATACCCGGCATTGCAATGAGTTAAAGGGTATAACTTTGTTATTCGTAAATATCTAAAGAAATAATATATTAGAGAAGAAAACACTTTTATTTCGTGACAATCATCATTAAGGATTGAAAACCGAAAATATTTATAAACAAAAAAAAAAAAAAATAAAGAAATACCTTCACTTTAGAGATTATCTTAAAGAAAGCTCATCAAATTTGTGATAATCAATGTAAGGTCTGAAATGATTGAAGAGGTCTAATAATAATAGTAAAAAAATCTATAGTTTAAAAATATTTCGATCTCAATAACAAATTCTTGAAAGAAAATTTCAATCTAACAAGTTCTTGAAGAAAATTTCAATGTTTTAATAACGAAGAGTCCGCAAATTAAACAATTTCTTTCTTTTTATTAACATCATTTTAAAACAAGGGTTATAAATCTGAAACTAAACTCTGATACATGCTCATTAACTATGTCAATTTTGAATAGTGGTCGAATTTTGATCTTGATTTTAGAATTCATTTTCTAGTTTCGATGTCGTCTTGATTTTACCAAGAATATTCTTTCTTTTTTCTGAAATTCCTCTAAAAAAAATATAAATATTTTGCATAATTAAAACAAGGGTTATCAATCTGAAACTAAACTCTGATACCAGCTCATTAACTGTGTCATTTTTGAATTATTGTTCGAGTTTTGATCTTGATTTCAGAATGTATATTTTAGTTTTAATTTTGTGTTGATTTTAGCAAGAATATTCATTCTTTTTTTCTTAAAAGTTATCTATAAAAATAGAAATTTTTTGCATAATATTACTATCATTTTAAAACAAGGGTTATCAAACTGTAACAAAATTCTGTTGCTAGCTCATTAACTACGCCAATTTATAATTATTGTCGAATTTTGTTGATCTTGATTTCAGAATTTATCTTTCGATTTCGCTTGTGACTTGATTTAAGCGAAATTTGAGATAATTTTTCTCAAATTTAGCACGTTTGCGTTTCTTGCATATATTTGATTCGCGCAGTTCGGGTATCTCACAGTTGACTACACTCAACGTTAACTTCCTTAGTTGATTTTTTATGTGGCTGGCCGCCATTGGGGGCCACTCCATGAGCTCATTGCGCGCACGCACGCCTCCGCACACACATTTGCTCCAAGAGTGAGAGTGAGAGAGATGCCCCTCCAGCTACATAAAAATTTACTCGTATCTTTAAAGTCGCGAGTCGCCACACAAAGTTGCAATTAAAACGCGTGCAGTTCCCTTGTAAAATGCCAGCGATGCGTGGAGTGGACGCCACTTCGAACCAAGTCCAAGTCCAAGTTTTGTGGCTGCCTCTCGATAGTAAATGCTGCAATTTGATTTACGAGACGATTGACCGTTTGTTGTCGATGTTTGTTCGACTGTTTTATTTGTTTTTTTTTTTATCTGTTACCCAATATGATTTCATAGCTTTTTTTTGTTTGTGTTCAAATATGATATGTGGAAACTAGCTTTGAACCACTTCAGGGTCGTTCCATTTGGTGTCCAGCGCACTTGGCACGCAATTAGCATATGAAATTTTTTGTGTGTGTTTGAATTTCATCTCAAAAGGTCTTGAAAATGTCGTTTGAAATTTCATTTACAGCTTAGCCAAGCCCCATTGGGAGATCTCATCGTAGAGTCGACACCTTGTGGCAAACTTCATGGCTGACCTTAGCATTAAAGCTGTGTAATGAGTTGTGTAGATCGTTCTCATTAATGTAATGCGATATAGAACATAAAGGTTAAGCCACAGAACTGGTTAATTAATTCTGCATAACGCAAAAAGTGTGTGTCTACTTAATGTCAAGGTTTTGTCTTTACTCATTTTCTTGGAACACAAGACCTAAATCCGTTTTGTGGCAACACTGTTGCACCAAAAGTTTTTTGTTAATCTTCTTTGTCGTACGTCAAAGATTTCTCTAGCAATCGGGGCTTTGGCTTGGAAAGCACCTGCTAAAAGTCAAACTAAAGCACATCCATCAACCAACAGCGAAGCTCGTGTCAGAGCTCAGGTTATACGGTTAGCTGTCAGCCTACAAGTCACATTTCTCAACCAGAAAACTCCACGCAGATAAAATACAGCCCAACTTTCCAATGACCCCATTTATTATGTGTTACAACAAAGTGCGCGACTTCAATTCCACTTTTTTTTTCTGAACCTTATCTGGTGCGAAACCTACACGCAGACATGACATATATATATATACGATAGTATATATAGTCTCTTTAACCATTTTCTTAACCCATTTATTCCGATTGAGTGAGTGAGCCACAGGGCAGGCACGCACATAATATGTATTATAGTATTCATAAGCCATCAAGGGTGGAGACTTGACACATAAATCTCTTTAATTGCCCCTCACGCAATCCAAAAAAAAACAAGTAAGAAAGCTACAGTCGAGTGTGCTCGACTGTGAGATACCCGCTACCCATTTAGAATAAAAGCAAAATATTGCGGTATTATTTTCAAAATATACCAAAATACTAAAAAATACTGCAAATTATACCAAGTGGTATATTTGGTATATCGATATAATACCACATTCAAAATATACCATAGACGGCATAATATACCAGATTGTCGTCCAAAGCAACTGAGGCCCCTAGTAAGTAAGCGTTTTTGCCCATACAAAAGTATTTCTTCAATAACTTCCACAATTTTTAACTGAACGCAACCAAATTTTCAGGAATCATAAATACTATTGTTATGATTACATGTGCCAAAACTCGCAGCTCTAGCTTTAAAATTACACTTGTAATTCGATTTTTTTGATTTTCGGGGGCGGAAGTGGGCGTGGCAAAAATTTGAAACAAACTTGATCTGCGTGCAAACATAACAAATGCTGTCGAAAAAAAATTATAGCTCTATCTCTTATAGTCTCTGAGATCCAGTGTTTCATACAGACAGACGGACAGACACACAGACAGACAGACACACAGACACACAGACAGACAGACGGACAGACGGACATGGCTAGATCGTCTTGGCTGTTGACGCTGATCAAGAATATATATACTTTATAGGGTCGGACATGCCTCCTTCTACCTGTTACATACATTTCCTGCCGGCCAAAGTTATAATACCCTTCTACCCTATGGGTAGCGGGTATAAAAAAGGTGTCTCGCAAGCAGCAATTAATTAAGGCAAGCGACTCGAATTAACCTAATGCTTTATCTACCAAATCAGAAAAACGCCGTTGCATCATTAACACTTTGCCAGCAAAACATCAAGAGCGACCACATAAGATTCAGATTCAGATTGAGCAACCTACCCGAATATATAGTACATGCATGCATACATATATCATAAAAGCCAGCTGCTGTAGATGATAAAGATAACACACTCACCTGCAATGAAAGAAATGTTAAGAAATGCGATCATTAGCGAGGTGTGAATTAAAACAAAACAAAACAAAAGATTCTTAGCAGATAAAAGACAGTGGAACTTCTCGATAGGGAAAACTTTGAAGTAAGAAATTGAATGCAGTACAATTCTCAGAAGTAAATGAAAAGGAGAAACAATTAAAGTAAATTGCAATTCTTATGCAACCTAGAACACATTTTGAAGATTGAAATTATAATGTATTTAAAGAAAATTGTTTAGTTTATTTTTGAAAATTTAAAAAAAATTCAATTCTCAGAAATGAAATCTTAAGATATACAATAAAGTGTAAGTTAAAGAATAATTGCATAGAATGCTCAATTCAATAAATTTAAATTCTCTAAAATGCAATCTAGAAGTAAACAATAAAGTTTAACTTCAAAAATAATTGCATAGAATGCTCATCATATTTATAGGAATTAATGCAAGATCTTTTAGCAAAATGTAGATAACTTTGAAAGCACATTTATATTAAACTAAATGCAGACTGTGGAACTTTTCTAAAAATGAAAGTACTTTAAGATTAAGTAAAGAGAACGATATTCATCTTTATTTATCTTGTAATATAAGAAGTGCACAGAATGCACATTATGCAGAATTAAAATTAACCTATTCAAAGGCTTATGTCGAGTAATAATAATAAAATAATTTTCAAAATTTAATGAATTTCAATTCTGAAGAGTAACGAAAAACGAGTCTTGAAATATAAAATTTATAAATTAAAGATAAACAGTAATTGGGTAAAGAATGCCCTACTTTTTAATAATTTTTTTTTTTTTTTTTTTTGTAGTCAACCATTTTGTTGATAGTTTCTTCATGCATTCTACCTTATCAACATCAATTACTCCAATAATTTCTAACAACACTCCCTTTTTTTTTTGGGGATAAGCAGAAATTGCTGATATCTTTTAGCCTTAATCGATTTAACAGAATACTTAGAAAGCCTCATCGATCTAACAACAATACACAATATATCACAAACGAATTGAGTAATTAAAGCCGACAACTGTCACCTATGGTTTTTTTTTTTTTGGGTGATTACAAAGTTCTAATTGAAAGCGGGGTGGATGTGAAAGGGAGGGGAGGCGTGTGGGGCGTGTCGAGCTGTTTACCTATGACCGTTAGATAAACAAAGACAAAGCAATGCATTTGCTGCGTGTGTATAAATAACAGTAAAAATTGTATCCATGACTGCATGATGCACGCATTCACGCCCCGATCCTCCTCCTAACACCGTCCCCGTCTCGACTACGAAGCAAACACTCCAAAAAACAACAACAAAAATTGCTGAATAATGGCCACGCCCCGAGCCGACATATTAAAGCGTGTAATTAGTTTTGGATAGACAACATTTGAGATGGGGTGGGGAGGGGGAAAGGGGGGTTGACTAGACACTCTGCATGGTGCAGTTTTCTTGTTGATTGACTGACAGGCGAGACTGTCAGTTTGCCGGAGCCACATAGCCGGAGGTCAAGTGCAGCAGAAGTAAATTGGAAATGGGATGGATGGATGGATGAGTGCTGAGTTCTATTCCTAGGCCTCCCCCAACTCGCTTGTTGTTACTAGCATTGTCATAGTGATATTCCATATACTACATATATATCGTATATGGGAAAAACTTGCACTGCACTTGGAAAAGCATTATAAAGACAGCAGGGCCATGGGCCAAGTGCAATGACTAGTCTGTTGTTGTTGTCTTCCGCTTATGCTTTATTTATAAGACTGCCGCATGCAAAGCTGAAATCAATAACAATTAGTTGTCAGTTCAGTTCATGCAGCTCTCCATCGTGTCCATTAATGGAGTGTGTGGGCGTTATGGGTTGGGTGGGTGGTTGGTTGGTTGGTTGTATTGTTGGCTGAGTGCACTCGGCTGCAAGTTGATCAATTTTAATGCACAAGTCAATCACATGTCGCTGAAAGCGGCTTAAATGGCAAGTAATGAAATGTCAGTGAATTTAAATGCAGTTATTAGCTATTTTACCAGTTGAAGAAACTCTTTGTGTTAGCCTTGATAGAGCAACTAAACTGTTGGCTACTTAAGCCAGGCAAATGTCATTGAACATGAAGTAATAATAATGTTTAATAGGTATTTACAACTATGCTGTGGTATTTTAATTATTTTTTTTTAGTTTAAAATCTGGTATATATGGTATATTTTTAAAGTACTAGTATTCCGATATACCAAATATAGTTCAGTATATTTTAGTATTTTTCGGTAGATTAATAGATATTTACAACTATGCTGTGGTATTTTAATTATTTTTTTTTAGTTTAAAATCTGGTATATATGGTATATTTTTAAAGTACTAGTATTTCGATATAGTCCAAATATAGTTCAGTATATTTTAGTATTTTTTCGGTACATTATTTTTGGATCTAGTATACCAAAATACCAAATATACATTTTAGTATTTTTCAGTATTTTTGTTCGTTTAATATTAGTATGTCGATATACCAAATATATATTGTTTAGTATATTTCAGTATTTATTTGTTAATTTAGTATTAGTATGTCGATTTACCAAATACATATTTTAGTATTTTTTCATTTCGTATATTTTTATTTGCTTTGCTTTTATTATAAATGAGTAGCGGGTATCTCACATTTAGTACAAACTCGATGGTAGCTTTCTTACTTGTTAATTATTTTTATTGATAAGAGAACTTCCTTCGTTTCAATTATACGAAACTGATAAGCAAGCGTTGTTTACTAGTAGACAGTAGACACCTATGCAATACAAATCAAATATCATTAAACTGAAGCTGATAATAAATTAATAACATTTCACAACTTATGTCCGAGTTCGAAAATATTTATACAAAAATATAACCTGATAAGTTTATCGTAGAACAAAAGCACACACTTATTTTTTGTTTGCTATTTCATTTTCCACAAAAAGTCATAATATTTGAGAGCTCAACATAAATTGATCAATTAAAAGCTTGGCAATAACATTGGACCCCTTTGTTACTTCATTTTTATTTACTCATTTGCTTGACAATCCCAGCTTCCCCATACAAATACAATATACCACATCCCATTTCATAATCGTTTAATTCTCACATGCGACAAATGTTGGGTAACAAAATGTATGGAAATTTATGCGGGTTTCGCCGCCCCCATAAAAACTCTCAAACAAATGCTGCTTTTGTTGGGATTAATTCTGTTGTTGTTTATTTATTTCTTCACATTTTTTGTTTTTTTGCTTTTGTGGACAACTAATTGAATTCGGGAAACGGATTGCAAAGTTCTTGGCGCCTTTGGCTGTATGACATCACTACAAGCCAGGCTAAATGTTTATTTTGCTTCTTTTCAACCGAAATTTTTGATTCATTCCCACAGCCAATTCAATATCTAGGAGTGGCTCTGTTTGCTTGCTGTCGCATTTGGCGACTTGTAACAAAATCCTGTGTCGAGCTCAAGTCATATTAAATTGTATTAGCAAATTTATTGCATCTGTTAACAGACATGACAACATTTTCAATTGCAACGCAGCAACTGCAACAACAAATAGTCGTGAGTAGAAGAAAAAGAAGGAAAAAAAAACAAAAAACAAACACGCACTAGAAAACCAGCTGGAAGCATTCAACACACCCACAAGGGGGGGTGAAAACTTTAGGAGGGGAGGTAAATGGCGACAGCTTGACAGAAATGTCAAATTGGCAGGCAAAACAACAGTTACAAAATTTGAATGAATGACTGGCGAATGGCGGCGGCGGCAGCAGCAAATGAATGGATGAATCAGTAAGCGAGCTGAGTGAGTGAGTGAGTGTGTAAGTGAATGTGCGAGTGAGTGCCTGTCGAAGCAGTCTTCTGGCCTATGCAAATGCTGCATCGAGAGTCGATTGCCAATGCAATTGGCAAACAAGGAAGCGAAAAAAAAAGCCGGCTGCCTGTCAATTGAAATTGAAGGAGACGCCGTTGGCAACCAAAAGGTGGAGCACAACTTAAGATGCTGTTGCACACGTATCAAAAGAGTGGGGAGTGAGAAGCTGAGGGGCGAAGTCATGCCGCCAGTTAGACGCCACAACAACATCGATGGCAGCAAAAATATTTCCACCACCAACAACAACAAACGCAGCAAAAATTAATGAAAATGCAAATGGAAAACGACGTTTAAACACAAATGAACGATGCGGCAAATGGAGCTTAATTGTTCAGGTGGTCGTCGTCGTTGAAACTATCGGTTAGTTGGCCATTGCACCAACTTTTCCAGCTGGGAATCATGCGTAGACACACACACACACATAATTAGCGACAACTGAAAACCTTTGAAAACGGTACCGTTGATAACCTCTTGAATAGCAAACAGCTGAGCGCATTAACTGGGCGCGTCTCTCTTAATGAGTTCTCATTAATTTGATACAAGACTATCGAATTATGTTTGTGTCTGCATATGATAAATGAGCCTAAGCCGAGCTGAAAATGCGGGCCTCTCTCAAATGTTTGTGTGTGTCGCTGCGATAAAGGAAAAACATTTAAGAGATCAAAACATTACGAGATCAATCACTGAATGAAGTTCAATGTTAATTTGCTTGTCGTATTCGATGAAAAATTGATTTTATAAAGGAGTTAAATTTGAAATTAATTTTCAAGGTGGCAAAGACTTGGCTATTATAAAATATTAGAGGTCTTTACATCATTTTTTTTTTGGAATTCATTCCAATATTTCAAAAATTAAAAAATTGACAATTTGTAAAACTGGGTCAACAAATGAGAAAGCTACAGTCGATTAACCTTTATTAATAAATCCATATTCTACAAATATACCTAAATACTTAATACTAAAATATACCAAAAGCTAGAAGCCCACATTAAATATTTCTTATTTCCCTAAAAAGTCCTTTTAATTTCATTAAATTTCCCAATAAATTCCCCATCTCTTCTTATTTCCCTAAAAAGTCCCTTTAATTTCATTAAATTTCCCAATAAATTACCCATCCCCTCTAAAATTCAAGATGTCAGTCAATTTCTTCTGAAAATACGTGCTCTATTTGGTTTCTCAATTATTTTTCGAGTTGTTTGGAATGCAACTTCATTTGTCCAATCCCGAATTCGGTTTCATGGCAATCACACACTCCTCTCCACAAGCAGCCAGCACAGTGCACAATAGATCCTTGCCATCCCCAAACTCAGTGCGCAATGAGCCGCCCAATTCCCCATCCGGCACCTTGAGATCCTCACGTATATCTCCGCTGTCCGACATCAGAGTAACGAAGCCATCATCGCTTATGTCTGTCAATTGATACTCTTCACGCTTCACATGCGGCACATCCATGTTGTGGGTCGAGGGACAAATATCCTCGTACTTCTTCTGGGTGAATATATCGATGCCAACGAGATGCACTTTGGCATGTCCATGTTTGCCCGTCTTCGAGGTGGACATGTCCACAATTTTACACGGACGTCCTTTGAGCATCACGAAGCCATTCTTACGCAAAGCCGAGCATTGCATTGGAAATGTTTTCGATGCTCCCGAATCGACAGCATCGAACTGAACTTCATCGTCGTCGGCCATCGTTTCTATCAATTGTGGAAAAAGTATATTAATAATTCCCGTAAAAAAAAATGGGAGTTGTTATTCTCAGCTCTAGAAAGTAGAGACTGACTTAATGCCGAGTTCAACACACTTGACACTTCAGTCAATGTCAACTTATCGTCATCGAAATCACAATCGAAATACGATTCTCTTTTTCCTAGGGTTGCCCAAAACTAATCGGATTGCGTAAGAGTTGTGTACTTTTAACTCCCACAACATTTCTATTAATATATGCAGCGTAATGTGAGCTCACAATTTATATTTCCTACAAGCCCAAACTTGGTCATACTCGTTAAATGACCACCGCAACTGCAATCTACATACGATTATCATTCGATTATCATACGATAGTCATATACCGCACATCCGGCCTCTGACTTCACTCTACGATTATTGCATTTGACGCAGTGCGTGGGGCTTTCTTCTGCTCTCTTCTCTGCATTTTCACGACGAACGTGTTCAACTAGTGGAAATAGTCACATAAACTCTGACTTCAAAAAACATTGTGAAATATGAAAAATTCATTTCTTCTAAATTTAATTAAAGTTGTTAGTTTCCTCCTCATAAAGTCATCCAACATTTTTTGTGGGTGTAATTTTAGTAGCCCATAAATTAAGTATTTACAAATGTAATCAATGTAGGTTTCCATAAAAATGTTACGAAATATGCAAAATTAATTTCCTTTTAATTGAATAAAGGTTGTTAGTTAGTTTCCTCCGTGTAAAATCATCAAATGTTATCTGTTTTTGTATTTGCTAATGTGGGTGTTAAGCATTTACATATTAAATCATATGTTATCACAAATACTCTGGTTGCCTAATAAAAGAAAAAACAACTTGTGACAAATTCACAAAATTAATTTCTTCTCAATTTTCTTAAAATTCAATTTATCTTTACAAAAATTATCAATAATAATAACGTACTAAAAATCGAGTTTATCAAATTTCAATACCAACTACTTATTTAAAAAAAATATTGATACAAAAAAATCCGACAAGTAAAAGTTAAAAAATAAACCATGAAAATATGATGCACAAATATAAATTTTACTAGGGTAATTTAAGTACCCCTTAAGGACTGTCTTCGTTATTATGTACAAAAAATGTCATGTTTGAATATTATTTCATAATATCATGTTGATGAACATTATGATATCCTGGGCAACATCACAAACGTTTGTAGTTGTCTGCAAAATATGGTATATAGTAATATATACAGTATTCATTTCATTTAGTTCGTTTTGCATTGATAGTTTTCCCCTTTACTAAAATCATCATATATTACAAAATTAATCTTTAATCGAAGTTATCATATTCGTAAGTCTGCATAAAGTACATAAATAAAAGCAGCAACCAATTTATTAACCCATTAGTTATTAAACTACATAAACAACAACTGTTATGCAGCGCTGTCTCTTCGCAGACACGAAACCACCTGCAAACCTCGAATGCTGTTCAGTAGTATATATAAAAAAATGAGAAGAGCATCGCCTGAAGGGGTGTGACGGTGACCGCAATGGTAATTAACGCAACTGGAAGCACTTCACGCACTCTCCAAGCAAGCCAAACTACAAGATGCAATTGCCGTGGGGGATACACGCACACACACACACACACACACACACACACGCATCAGAGAAGACAAAAAGTGGGCCAATGACGCTTTGGCCAAGTCAAGTTGGTCGTCCACTTTTGTAATTAAAGCCATGGAAATCAGTGCAAGGTGTGCATAAGAAATGTGAAAGAGGAAAGAGAGGCGACACACACGCACACACACAAGCAGTTGGCGCCACTTGTTGCACTGCTGATGCCACGCCCACCTTTTTTGATCACGTCGTTGTGGAGTGGAAAATCAACTTCCAGGAAGAGTTTTGCTTGAGAATTTTGCCTTAAAGAAAGGTGTGGCAGATGCAGATATGTGAATCGTCTTTTATTTTTGGGAGTGTTCTCGGATTAATGCTACTGCTATTAAGAAAAAGTTTTATTATTTATTGCTTTAAATAGAATTCAAATGTTTTACTTTTATATATGTACATTAATATAACTTTATCATTACTTATTCTCACCATATTTACTCAACAATTCAAATGCATCAAGTTAACAGTTTCAATTACCTGCAAATAAAAAAAGATGACTTTGATTAATGAAAGGAAAATATATAAAAACTACTTATGAGAAATATTCCTAATTGAATTAAAAAGAATAAAAAATAATTCTTTGTCGAGTAAACTAAGAAGCCACAATGAGAGGAAAATATACAAACAATTTTTAAAAATGTATTCTTAATTTCATTAAAATGACTAAAACGTTTGCTCGGTCAAACATTTGATCCACAATAAGAGGTAAATTTAAAAATAATTCTTAATTCAACTAAAAAGAATAAAACTTAGTTTACTCGGTCAAGTATGCTGGGAATTCTAAGCCACATTTAATAGCAAGCAAACTTTGTGTAGGCCAAGCTAAATTGTCGCTGTGGCTGGCATAAATCATCATCATCAGAGAGGCCCAACCCAAAAGCCACTTAACCTCCATTGCACATCGCAACGACGTCGCAGTTTGTTCAGTTTTTCCCGAGTTATCTGCTGCCGAACATGATTACGGACAAAATGTAAACATAAATTGAGCTTAAACATTCGCAAAACTTATTAAGCCTGACAAATGTGACAATTGACGAATTGACTATCGAGCAGCGGCAGCTCAACGGGTTTCTGTCCGTCCGTCTTTCTGTGTGTGGTTTTGTAGTTTGGCCAGAAAGCTTTGCGGTTCGGTGGCTCTAATTGTGTGTTCGTTTCGATGTGATGGCTTAAATGCTAAATTGGTTTACTGCCGCTTTGCAAATGCTTCGCGCAACGACATTAATTTACAGTTTGTCAATAGCCAAAGAACATGAAAACTCATTAAAACATGCTGCAGATAACACACAGACAAAAGCAACGAACGACAAGCAATAACAGCCAGCCAACAAAACAACAACAGGCTATAAGACGTGGCTATAATTCAGTTGCCAGCACCAAAACATAAACACAACACACACACGCACACACACACAGCAAGTAAAGAGAAACACAGACAAACGTGAAACAAACAACAATTTATTGACACTTTTAAACACTTGGCCAATTCGTATACCCTTTGTGGTGGGACATAAAAGAGGCATATGCATATTTATGTATGCTAAAAAGCAGTTTCGCAAATTGTTTAAAAATAAGTTTATTATCGATACTTCATTTACTATCGATTGACTCATCGAAATGCGTTGAGTTATGTATCTTAAAAAGCAGTAAAAGTAAGTTTACTATCGATGCTTCATTTACTATCGATTGAGTTAGTTAATTAAGTTCTTGTCAACATGAAACTGTCATGATTTTCATGAAATTCAAATATAGCTTCACAAATTTTCTTAAAATAATCGATACTCAACTTACTATCGATTGACTCATCGAATTGCGTTGAATTATGTATGTGAAAAAGCAGTTTCGCCAATTATCTAAATTTACTATCGATTGGCTCATCGAATTGAGGTAATTAATCAACATGAAACTGACAAGATTTCTATAAATTTCACTACTAATTTTGTTGACTTAGTGCAAAATAATTGTACTACTAATTTGATATCAACTATTTCCAAAAAAAATCCCGATGAACCCAATTAATACTATCGATTGACTTACAGTATTTAATATTACTTTTAAGACTACTTCTGTTAAAAAAAAGTAAATGAAAATTAAATAAATTCTACCGAATTTAAAAGCTAACTTTGAAAGGAACTATCAACTAAATTCTAATAAGTAAATATTGTGACACAAAAAACCAACTTTTGATATTTTAAATGCTCCGAACTATCAAATAAATTCCAATAATTAAATATAATGTCAGATTTAGAACATTTTGACACTTTAAATGCTAACTTTGAATGATGATATATACTATATAATTATAATCAAATACACCAGCCTATTTTCTATCACAAGTGTAAAGCAAATGTTGCGCTATAAATAGTTAGTTTAGGTGCAAAATAAATTGCTCAATGTTTCTCTTATCTTATCGATCTATATCGATAAATTCTTCATTCTTCTTCTATTCTCTCTCTCTCTCAGGCAGCAAGAAGCAGGCGACACGTTTTTAAAAGTCGGCTGATGGATTGATGTGGCTTCGCGTGGCCGCAAAGTCCACATGTGTGAACTGCAAGCTGGCAAATGTTCTGCTGCCAAGTGAGTCACCACCACCATCAATGTTGTCACACCCCTGCCTCAAAGTTTTCCTATGACTATATCAGCCCCTCTCTCTCTTTTGATAAATACGCGCTCAATGGCCGAATGAGCACAAAATTGAACCGCATGCAGCACGCAGCGTGGAAAGAAACTGAAACCAAAAAAAATAAGTTAAAAAAGAAAAAAGAGCGAGTGAGAGAAGCGAGAAGCATTAAATGGAAGTGGCAACAAAACTGAAAACTGACAGAAGCTTCGTCCCTGAAAAATATCGATTTCGCTGTTTGTTGTCGTCTTGGGCCCAACGACGACTTCTCTTCGCTTTGCGCTCTTGTTCCGAGTGTGTGTGTGTCGCCCCAACCAAGAAGAAGGCATTCACCTCATTTCCTGCACATGCGATACTACAAACTGGACAAGCAGCTGCCCAGCCTCAGCCTCAGTCACAGTCACAGTCACAGTCAAAGTCCAAGTCTCAGTTGCAATTGCTGCCACGCCTAATAGCCATAATGGGGCGTTGTCAGTTCAGAGTGAGACAGACACAGCGAAAGATGAGGCACACAGATCATTGCATAATCAAGCATTATTGTATGGAGAGCTGCCAGTCTGACACTCTTCTCTTATCTTAATACGAATCCAACTGATGATGACTGATGATCAGCTGCTGCTAGGATGGTAGTCAACTTTCCTTCTCAGCTTGCTTCATACGCATCTTTTCAATTGATCTGTTTGAATACTACTTGTACTCCAAGTAAATCCACTTAAATGCGGCACAAGATAAATGAAAGTTCCTGTCAAGGCTTGCAAACATAAAAAAGAAGAGAAGAGAATAATAAATAAGCAATAAGAAAAGAATGCGAAAAACGATCGATAATCGTTATGAATGCAACAGCAGATATCATTATTGTAATTGCTGTTGCAAAGGCAGATAGCTATGCTATAGAAAGGGAGTTTGAAATGCAGCAAACACATTCATCAAAGTTTTTTGAATTAGTTTTAATGAAAAAACTTGTTAGAAAGGTATGCGAGAAAATCGATATAATTATCGATAATTATTATAAATGCTGATCGTAAGAAGATACGAATGCTTAGTCATAAAAGATTTTGGAATACATTTTAAGACAATTTCTAAATTTTACTTTAGAAACCCTTTTTATTTATTATTAATTTAGATCTTAGTTCGATATTTGTTAATTTTATTGATTGATCAATTTATGTTCGTAAACATTTCTTGTTGATTATTGGAAAATTTGATAGTTAGTTCATAACTTCTAGTGACCTTTATACAAATTAATTTAGAAATATCAGATCCGAAACCTTTCTTACATATGCTTTATAATAAAGGTTAAATTTTATTAATCGTAAATGATGTACAATTTTGGAATAAGACAATTTCTAAATTCTAGTTCTTAAACCATTCTAACTTTTTACATTTCAACATTGCTATGCTATAGAAAGGGAGTTTGAAATGCAGCAAACACATTCATCAAAGTTTTTTGAATTAGTTTTAATGAAAAAACTTGTTAGAAAGGTATGCGAGAAAATCGATATAATTATCGATAATTATTATAAATGCTGATCGTAAGAAGATACGAATGCTTAGTCATAAAAGATTTTGGAATACATTTTAAGACAATTTCTAAATTTTACTTTAGAAACCCTTTTTATTTATTATTAATTTAGATCTTAGTTCGATATTTGTTAATTTTATTGATTGATCAATTTATGTTCGTAAACATTTCTTGTTGATTATTGGAAAATTTGATAGTTAGTTCATAACTTCTAGTGACCTTTATACAAATTAATTTAGAAATATCAGATCCGAAACCTTTCTTACATATGCTTTATAATAAAGGTTAAATTTTATTAATCGTAAATGATGTACAATTTTGGAATAAGACAATTTCTAAATTCTAGTTCTTAAACCATTCTAACTTTTTACATTTCAACATTAATAGGTTAACTCTCCCCTGTGATATTTATTAAATATTATCGCCAGTGATCGTCTAACAGTTTTCTCATTTATGAACTTCATAAATAAACTTTGGCATTCCGAAAAACATGTTCGTTGAACATACAAAAAAAAACCCTCCATATTTCTAAGCTCGGAACGATACACGATCCATTCTTGCACATTCCGCTTACCACCTTTCACTTGCTCTCAAGCTCCACACTGATCATCTACTTGTTATCTCTCTAATCATCCTGTCAAGAACATTAACTACCTTTCGGAGTTTAGCTTGCCGCTGCTGTTGCCCATGGCATAGCATTCGCTACAAGCATAGAGAGAGAGAGAGATCGGTTTGGGAAGGATAATGATTATCAGTTAGCACATAATAACTGCAAAGTGGTCAAGTTGAAGAGTCATCCCCGAGGCACTTCGGTGATTAGCGGCATCATAAATTGTGCGCTTTATCTGTGTAGCATAATCTTCACGAGACGTGATTTTTTTTTTTTGCGACACACACACAGCAACTGGCAACGAAAAGAAACGAGACGACAACTAATATCACAAAAAAAGAAAATGTTGCGTAACGGTTCTTCAGCCACCCAGCAGCTGAACAATTTTCCCAGCCAGCTCCCAGTTTTTCCCCCAACTCTTAAGAGCCATAAATGGCCAGCGCTAATTGCTTTGCTGTCCACAGAGTTAAAGCTCTTTTTTTGTTTTGTTGTTATTGATGTTGAGTTGAAGCTGTTGTTGTTATTGTTGTTGCACTTGGGCACATTATCGTTAGGCGGCACAATGTGCGCCTTTAGCACTGGTCACACAAATGCAAATATCAACTCTCAGATATGCGATAATTCCAGTGATTGCACCGAGAGCGAGAGCGAGAGAGACCTGAGACATCAAGAGTCCAGTGTCCACAGGAGGAGGATTGGCAATCATCGATTGCTGTTGCTGTTGCTGTGTTGCATTGTGCTTGCTTGATTGCCGGGATTGCTTTTGATCGACCTGGGTTGGCCCTGGAATGCCGGCGGGCCAACACTTTTTTGGAAAGTCCACGCGATTGCATAAGTAGGACAACAAGGCGTTCCTCGTTCCTCGTTCCTCCACCACAACTGCAACCTGCCTTCAGATTTGGGTTACTTACTGAGTTGTACACTTTCTTCTTCTTCTGGGGCAGGAAGCACGCTTTTAATTTTTCACTCCTCTTCTCGAATAATTTATGCGCGCAGAACTTTTGATTTTATGTGACCCATTTTAACATTCCACATTCGCTTCATTGGGTTCTCACGAACAGATACAATTTAAATGTCAGAAAATGTCACAAAGATCGCAGCAACATATATGTATGTGGCTGTTTTTATGTGCCACCCAACACATTATGTATGCATCTAACCCGCCCACCGCCGACAAAACTTCCACACTTGAATAAGTTGTGAACAAATGTGTCCCATTCTCAGCTTTTTGTTTGGAGCTGCTAAAAGCAACACGTTGAAAAATGCAATTAAATTCTTTTGAATCCAAAGTTGACTTTGTCTTCGTTTTTCTTGTGTTGTGTTTTTATGTTGCACCCATTGTGAATGATTTTCTGGGTGTGTCTCTCGATTCTAGTGAATTGAATTGAGACATTAAAGTCTTGTGTAATTGAAATTGTAAAATTGAAAAGTGCTAAATTGCATTTCGGGCAGTCAAAATAAAGAATTAAGCTGCAACTCGTCACGAGGGAGGTTAAAGTGCAAGAGCTTTGGATAATAAATATTCTTGAAATGCTTTGAACGAGGTGATATTGTAAAAAGCAATTGAAATGTTAATTAATAACACATTCTAATTGAAGTTTTAAAGTTTCTTATATTTAGAACCATAAGTTTCTTCATGCAAATCGAAAGAGAGCAAATAATAAAGTGTGACCAGACTTGAATCAATTGAAATGTTAATTAATAACACATTCTAATTGAAGTTTTAAAGTTTCTTATATTTCATGCAAATCGAAAGAGAACAAATAATAAAGTGTGACCAGACTTGATGACATTAAAAATACTTATTCGTTACTATTGTATAAAGATATTGAATTGATAGTATTGTAGATATTAATGTTTCAATAGAATCTGTACATTCCTTTCCCACCACATTCATAAATCAAAATCAAAATAGAGTACAATAAAGTGTGACCAGTCTGTAAGTCTTACAAAATACTTATTCGATACTATAATATACAGATATTGATGTTTTAATATTACTGATACTGACACACATCATAGATATTGATGTTTTAATAGAACTCTTCTTCTGCGCAACACTTAAACGACAATCATAAATCAAAAGAAACACAATAATAAAGTGTGACCAGCTTTACTGTTATTAAAATTACTTATTTGCTACTGTCATATAATGATAATTTGGTTTATCAAATAGAGATGTTCAAAAAGAGAAATAGATTAAATCAGGTGAAGCGCTATTATTAAAGTCGAAGAAAAAGTTATTACACTATAGATCGCACTTCAAAATTCCACAAAATAAAAAGTTTACAATCAATAATTGTCAACAAATAAAAAGTTGTTGCAAAACCTTCACGATTCATAAAGCGAACGGTTTTATCAATATTTTTTCTGCACATCGTTTGCATATTGAAAGCAATTACAAATGTTTGGGCATCTAGCTGATCTTTGCCTTTGTTGCTCTCGTGTCTAATGGATAATCCATTTCAATTGCCTGTCTGCTTGCCACATGATTGAATGCCTCATTTAAACGATTTATGGGCTGTGAATGGCTGGTGAAAATTGTTTTTGTCTCTCGTTGATGTTTTCTTGTACTTTTTTTTGTTTTTTTTATTATTATTGTTATTATTTTTTGTTAGTTGGTTGGCTTGCCGGTCAATCCGTTAAAAGGATAATCACCAAAACGGTCGCAGCAGTCGCCGCATGAAAAATGAATGTTGAACCCTCGCAGCGTTGCAACTTTAAGCTGCATCAAAACTGCAACCCCCTGCCCCGAATTCAACCCTCGATTCACACGTTCGCGTAATTTGTGGCATGCAAACTTTCACATGGCGGACAGGCAAATTAACAGCAACAACAACAACAAGCAGTAAGCAGCAGCAGCAGCAGCTCTTGTTGCAACAGTAACAGCCCATATAAAGCGTCTTGGCTGCATTTACGACAAAACAAAATGCCCCAAAACACCCACAAACAAACTATAGACGCCGCGGCTAAGGTGGCCACCAACTAGGTCCCAAAAGCAGCCATAGCAAATGAAAGTGAAGTGAAGAATTGATGGACATGGTGTGTTGACTCCCAGCACCAGTTAAAGCCCAGCTTAGGAGGCGTGCAACACATTCACATGACAAAGCAGGCAAACAAATGCGCAGACTTTTAATTTATGATTCAGCTGGAAGCTGGAGGAGCTGCTGCTGCTGCTGCTGTTCATCGATTACAATGCAGATAACTATCGAAGCGTAACGCCCTGTCTCTTAGCTTGGCTATAGCTCCTTCTGCCTTTGCCTGCTTCGATTGCATCGATAAGACACAACCAGGTCGACCAATATGGCCAAGATCGGGGCGTTCGTTCATATTGTTATCGCTTTGCGGCTCTAACGTCGTCTGATTTGCTTAATTGCATAAATTTTTATTTGCTCGACTCGATGGTGCATGCGATATGCAAATGCCTAAGCCTAACCACACAAAACACAGCCCACGGCCAGCTGCCCAAAAAACAACAAAAAAAAAGCGAAAAGTCGCGCATTAAATCACACACACAGAAATTGTAGCAGGAGCCAAAAGCTGAGCGCTGAGACTTGACTCCAGCACATCCACAACATCCGAGACCAAGACCAAGACCAAGACCCAGACTTCATGACGTTGTCTCCTATGACGACGATGGCAGCCAGCAACGACTTTCGCTGCCTTGGAAATGCCCAAAAACAAATGCATGAAAAGCAGGCTAAAAAAAAAAACAACTGCTGATCGAATTCGAGTAGCTGGCAAGTGAATACCCTCTAAATTTATCAGAAATATCCGAATTAAATATATGTAATAGTAAAGCACTTAGAAAGCCATAACTATTACCGCTAGCCGTAATAACTGCATTTAATTTAATTCCGAAATGTAATAGAGATTTAATAGTAATTTTGTATTATTATTAAATACAAAATAGTCTATTTAGAGCTACAGTCTCTAAATATAATAACTACATTTAATAATTGAATTTAAAAAAAAGTTTAAAAAATATTATTATTATCATTAAACACATCAGAATTAAGTTCAGTTACAGCCTCTTAATAATATAACACCATTTAAATTAACTTAATTGAATCTCAATTGAACATAAAAATTCAATAATCGAAACTCCACATTTTAATTTTAATAAAATTGATTATTTTCAGTTTCATTTGAACCTTAAAAATTGTTCAATCAGAGCACCATATTTAAGCTTTTAAGAAGTTCATTATTTTGAATCTCTCTTGAGCATAAAAACTCTTCAGCCAGAGCACGATTAAAAAAAAAAAAAAAACAAAAATTATTATTTTGATTTATATTTAAACACACACATTCTTTAGCATTGATTAAAACCGATTATTATTATGACTATTTCCTTCTCCAACTTCAATCTCATACATCTTTCTTAATATCACATATTAAAGTTGAGTGTTTTGAATTTAAAACATACAAATTCTTTGATTTGATCAACATATTTTAACTTTTATTAAAACAGATTATGATTATGATTATTTTCTTCTCCAACTTCATCCTCATACTCCTTAATCTGCATAACATATTTTCGTTGATTACAAACATACAAATTCTTTGATTAAAACAGATTAAGATTATTTTTTTCATCCCCAACTTCATTGTCATACCCCTTTCTCTGCATCACATATTTACGTGGTATAAAAAAATGCACAAAAACATAACTAAATCGCAGCTTAAACCTGCACATAAGTAAATTCTTCATAGCGTGTGAATAACAACAATCCAAAACAATAACCACACAACAAAACAAATACAGCAGCTGAGCATTAGACGTTTTTTTTTAAGCTTTTCAGTTGATTCAAATAAATAAATAAAAGAAAAAACGGACAGTCAGCTTTTGGTAATCGCATTGCATCCTACAAATATTCGTGTGGGAATTCAAAAAATTTGCAAGTTGGCCACGGAGCAGGGCCAATGTTTCTTTTTCTTCTCTTTTTTTTGTCTTTTGTCGGCCTCACAAAGGTCATTTTATTTGGACTTTTACTTTTGCGTTGTGGTATTGATATTAAGCGAGGATTTTAGTTTTATATTCGCGTTTGATTTAATATAAAATAGTTGTAGACTTCAAATTTATTAATACATAAAAGTTCATATTTGTATTATTATATTTTTGTACTTTTTACTTGAGCGTTCATTTTAAGAAAGTTTTATTTAGTATTCCAGTTTCTCATAATAGAAGTTACATCAAAATGGAAATATTCTTAAACTGAAAATCACTTGATAAATAGGTTTTAATTATTGTATTATTATTTTTTATTTGCATGTAAGCTTTTGAATTGTACTAAAGATTTTTAGCAAGGGTTTTAAATTACCAAAAAAAACCATATGGCATGGAAATATTTGTATACTAAAATTCTTTTAATGAACAGCAGATAATATTTTGTTTTTATGATTATTACTTATTTGTATTTTTTCGTTTGCTTTTTGCAAACGATTTTTTGTGGTGATTTTACTTGAATATCAGAGTATGATAAATAAAATATAATTAATGACGAAGAAGATATATTTTTATTATGACAACCCATGGTTTTTATAAAACTTTTAGCCTTCCTTCCTTCCATTGTACTTTGCATATTTCACTTCAACTTTATTAATAACTCAACTACGCTGCCATTAGCACTTCCTTATTGAATCCCCAATATTGCCGCACTTGCCAAGTGTTAAATCTGACACCTTCCGAGTGTAACGGAGAAATCTTGAATAATTTGTGAGCTCATTAAATGAATTCTCGATGCCATGAATACCAATTCCAGCTTCCAGCAATTTACTGCAACTCATTGCCCCTCTACATGATGGAAATTCCAAGGCATCCGTTATGCGCTTTATGCCCGAAGAATGCGACCGTAAATCATAACGCATAATGGAGACTGACTCCGCTGAGACTTATCGCTGTGGTAGTATCTTGGGTTCCCCCCATGAACTTCATGCTTAAGGTTTATCTGCAATTTCTTTGGCGCACTCGAAAACTATTTTTAAAATCTGCGCCAACAAGAAAAACAAGAACTTGTACATTACAACTTCAGAGAAGAAGACGCCGCCTTATCTTGAAATTTTGTGTGTGTGTAGAGAGCAAAGAGCAGAGCAGCAATTAAAACAAGTCGAAAGAGAAGATGAAGAAGAAGAAGAGAAATGAAAATGATCGTCAATTCGTGTGGCCCTCCTCTCATATATACATATATGTATGTACTATATAAATTGAGCAACCAAAGTTGATCATCAAAATGGATCACTGCGCGTGTTCTCAAGCTATTCATAGTTCTCATCTCCCTCTCTCGTGTTTGTGATGGAAGGGCTTTTGGATTTATTTTTAGCATGCGCTGCAGTTACGCTTTGAAATGTATCTACAAGATGCAGCAGCAGCCAGTCAAATGCCAGGCACAGCCCTAGTCAGTGACAGCAGCAGCGTGCAACTAATTCAAGAAAAATAAAGATGCATATTCCCTCAGTCACTCACTCAGTCACTCACTAGCTAGACATTCCCCAGATCCGAATGTAATACCAAAAATAGTTGCACATTCTAAAGATAAAGCATTGAAAAATGCAAGTGTCGCCAATGCATTTCCAGTTGAAATGCATTTGCAGCATGTTTGTTGTATCTATGCGAGTATCTTGCAGATACTCCTTAACAGCTAGCTGAGACAGACGTCGCATACCACTTGAGTTTTATTAATGATGTCGATTACAGAGATGCCACAAAAACGTAAGGCACACACACACAGACATTTCTACGCTAATTGCAACTATTTTTAAGCAACAAACATTGACAAACTTGTCCCAAATTTTTGTGCGTCTGCCGCATTTGACAATGCCAATGTTTGCTTTTTATTTTTGGGGATATAACTTAAATGCCTGACCCCAAAAAAAATCTCTCTCTCTCTCTCTCTGTGGGGAATTGACCATTGAAAATGTGCGAGTTGTCGTGTTAGTCACACAATTATTATAACTATATATGGCTAACGAGTTGACAAAAAAGAAAAAAAAGGTGTCATAAAATAGGCATTTTACGCAAGTAAAAGCAACAAACTTTACAGCATATTTTTTGCTATTTATAATACTCAATGAAAAGCGTCAAGTTACCACATATAACATTGAAGTTTCTTATTAGTAAACAAAGCACGTTCAATTAGCATTTTTTGCAGTTCCTTTTTGCGTTGTGACAACACCTTTGAAATATGTCAACGTTTAACAACTTAAGAACCAAGTTAAAAGCATTCCATTAGGCTTATAAACGTTTCATTTTGCAGCACACAAAAACAACAAACTAAGCAGATTATTTAATAAAGTAATCATAAAACAAAAGCTACAATAATAATATAATTTAGAATGCGTTCGTGAATTATGCAAAACTTTTTGAGTCGACGGAGCATTAAAAATGCGAATGAGAGTGCTAAGAGGAAACGGACAAAAAAATGTTAACCGGTTTTGAAATTAATTTGATTTCGTATACTTTAACCATTTCAAGGTTAATTTCGTATGCAAAAGGCAGCAAATGTTGACAGAAGCATTATAAATATTGAGTTTGAAGTTTGAGTCTGCGATTCTCCTCGGAGGGAGCGCATAATAAATTCCGACTTTGGTCAGCCAATTGGCATATATAATCGATTATCGGCTATGCAACAGTTGACATGTTTTATGGGCGTGGCAAAACGCCTTTTTGACCTCTTGAAATTTAAAACAAGCAAGAAAGCTACCGTGGAGTGTGTTCGACTAAGAGATACCTACTGCGCATATTCAATAAACCCATATTCCAAAAAATATACCAAATAAATATACTAGAAATATACTAAATTATACCGAGTACTATATTTGGTATATCGATATATTTATACCTATTTCTAATAAAAATCATATTCTAAAAATATACCAAAATGATATGGCGCAAAAATACTAAAACCGAAGGTTATAATTGGTATATTAATGTAGTACGGCATTAAAAATATACCATAGAGTTCAAAATATACCAACGTTGAGCTTGTCTTGGCTAACGCCTTTTTAGCCTTCCGCATCTTTAAACATTTAAGAAAAAGGCATTGGAGTGTGCTCGACTGTGAGATAGAAAATAAAACCATATTCTAAAGATACCAAATTGATATACCGAAAAAACTATGAAACTATGGACCAAGGGCTATATTTAGTATATCAATATGCACTCAAAATATATGATAGAGTATTATTTTCACTAAAACCATGTTTGAAAAATATTCCAAATATACTGCAAAAATATTAAAGTCTATAATACTGCATTCAAAATATACCATATAGTACAAAATACACCAGCACAGTGCTTGTGTTCACTGACGCCTTTTTAACCTCTCGCAACTTAAAAAAACACGCAATCAGTGAAATTTACAAGCCACGCCCGCAAGTTGCAAGTGCAATTTGATCAGCGCAGATCAACAAGACGACTACGAAATACACTAACTTACAGAAGAGAAACTCAATCTTTGTTAAACCAAATACAATTAATCTTGGCAACACGGAAATCCATTTATTTTATAGATTTATGCTAAGAGATTCGCATACAAACTAAAGAACAAGCAAATTGACAGCATGAATAACGAGAGAATGAGTTGATTTATAAGATGAATCTATTGTTATTTTTTCGCTTTATTACCACAAGGTATATACTGTAATCATTAAATTAATTTTAATGCTAATGTTAATAGCACCTTTGTTAATAGGGAATATTTAAAAATTATGCTGTACTATTATTACATTATTATTTTTAGCAAGCAAGCATTCATTTTCCCATTAGAATAGCAAATTGCATGACAAATTAGAAAAGCAAAGAAACTACAAGATTAAAGCTACTCACTGTGTTGTGCGTGCAAGAAAAGCTGAAAAGCGATGCGGAAATGCAGATAAAACCTTTGGGAAATTAATGAGCTGCAAACAATGCGGACATTGTTAAGACGCTAACAAAGTTGGAGGCGTCGAAGAAGGAGGAGGAGTAGGGGAAGATGCAGGCAAAGATGGGGGCGGAGTCTACACAATATTTTGACACAAAATGCCAGGGAGCAGGCAGCACCTACAACAACTATCAGATAACTATAGGGGAAAAATCCCTCAAGGAGAGAAAAAAGCTAAAAAAAAAAAAAGCTATGTGCGATGGAAAAGTCATCAAAGAAAAGTAAAAGTTGAACCCACAAATTCATTTTCGAATGCAGTAATGATGATTATGATGAAGTTTAATGTTGCTAATAATGATATCGCCGACATCAATCAAATGGCAAAAGCGAAACGCATCAAAAGCAATCAAAACAAAACAACAGGAAAATGTGTGAACAAAAACTGAAAGAGAGCTGCAAGGGGGGGAATGCAGATTGATCATTTTCCAAAGGTGGGTCACAAATATTGCGCCACCGCAACACAAACTAAACGGTTCGCTTTTCATTTTACACCTTCCACGAAAAACACAAAACAAAAAAATCGAAGCAAGCAAAGTTTTTCCCGCAGTGCCAAACGTTGTAAACAAATCCAAAAAGGAGGTCAACTATATTGGCACACAGATCGGGACAACAACGAGAGTTGTTGTGTTGTGTGATTGTTGTAAGTGGCAAAAGATATTGCTGACTTGTCGATAATTGCAAAATTCTTAAGTGCTTCCATTTGCCAAACGAACTCAAGTGGGCGGAGCGGGGCGAATTTTACAGTTGCTGTTGTTGTTGTTGTAAGTAGAGGGAGATATTTTACTTTACAATTTCCCCGAATGAGAATCGTTTGATGGATGTAAACAAAATGCGCTTTGCGCAATTCAAAATAGACATAAGCAACAGCAGGCCTTCGATTCTACTGAGTGCTGATGGACTATTTTTGGTATTTACTTATTTACTCTGAGGTAAATGTTGCGGAATTCATGCGCTGTCTGAATTTATACAGTTATAGTGGAAAAGTATCTGATGATGAGTCATGCTTGGATGCGATCGCCAGCCAAGCAATTGAAGCAACGGATCGAACAATTATCATAAAAAAAACAAAAACAACTAAGATACATGTATACAACAAGTGTATAAAGCTGTAAATAAGAACGATCCAGAGAAACGTTTGTTGATGAGTTCATGCTGAGATACAAAAACTAGTTTATAAAGGTTAAATATATGGTATACGGCATGTACAATATATACAGTAAAGATCTTCGATTTCAGCTAAAACAATTATCATCAATCAAGAATGCAATTTTTAGACTCAATCATCATCAATCACTTGCGTGCAACTTAATGACTAGAATTCTAAATTCTAGATACCGATTTATAATTTCGAATTTCATTTATCTCCAAAAGAGTGAAGTCATCTGATATTCAAAATACAAAAGGATTAGTTCTGTTTGAAAATTCTTTCCCCGCTTTCAAATTATTATTTTTCCCCACTTTCCCGAGCTGAGCTTATGGTAATCAACTGACCTAATTTTAAATATATTCTCAAGCCTCATTCTCTGGCCAAAGTTTTCCACGTCATTCATCTATTTACTTATCGCGTTATGTACTTCTTACGTGTCATCTTTCCGCTTTCTCAACAATTATGATACGTATGTACATCGGGGCATTAACAGAGAAAGAACAGAAACAGATCAAACAGATTGGTTCATCCAATAAAAATAAAGACTCGATGATCGCAATGCCACTTGCAATTAGAGTTGTTTTCAAGACATTACCACTTCCTGTTGCCATCATTTTCAATTAATGATTATAAGAGACTA
Organism: Drosophila niveifrons; assembly: GCA_035046325.1. Lineage (NCBI taxonomy): Eukaryota > Metazoa > Arthropoda > Insecta > Diptera > Drosophilidae > Drosophila > Drosophila niveifrons. Next base: position 12,811,237 of record JAWNOC010000052.1, read on the forward strand.
TGCTTTTATGGTGTAGCTGATGAGTTCGATTGGCTTTCAACGGTCTTCAACGGTCTGAGACCCAAAAACAAGTGTCTCCCACGCCCCGGTCGAAGATGAGAGAAAAGTTAAGCGTCTTGCCGCTAAACTCGTTAATTTTTTCAGCAATTTTGTGTAATAGCTTTTTGGCCTAAACTCTTTTGAGCTCCGTTCAGCTAATGAGCCATTAACACGCTTATCGGCCACATCCAAAAACTGAAGTCTGAGTGCACTCAGAGGGAGGAGGGGAAGTTCAAATTGGCCACGCACATGACATGGACCCAAAAGTGAAGTTATGACTTCACATGGCCTCCTCGACTGGTTGCTTCCTTTGGCACGTGAGCGGGCATTTCTACTCAGTTTTAGGGTCAACTGCGAACAAAATAATATGAATTTCCTCAATTAGATTTTCCCAAAAAACCACGATTCAAGTTGACTGCACACAAAACGAAACGAAACCAAATGCAAATCGCATTAAGACGCGCTTTTAATCAGCTTCAAGGCATCGCCATCCTCTCTACTCCCCCTCTTTATGTTTCTGGATGCAGAGTTTGAAGCTTTTTGCAATATTGCAATTGTTGCTGCTGCTGCTGCCGGGGAAAAACGTTAAAAGTCGAAATCGCCGTAAACGTAAACGAATCTCTTGTCTGCTGGGTCAGCGGGTCAAATGCGAGGCGCCCATTGAAAGTTCCGTAAATCCAAAGCCAAAGCCAAAAGCAACTACAACAATAATAATCCAACAATAACTACAGTTGAACAATGTGTGGCGGCAATCAATGAAATGAGTATCAGACAAAAATATATATACATGTATGTATATGTGTGTGTAAAGGGCAATAAGAAACGAAAAAGATTCTTTTTGGATGGCAAGATCACGAAGATCGGGCAATAAACGAACGAAACACTTACACTCAAGTGTCACCCTCTGGCGACTCTTGATGTTGGTGGCAGCAACAGCAACAGCAGCGGCAACAACAAAAATAAACAACACCACAGTCGAAGCACAGCTGGAAAAAGAAACAAGCGATAACCTCAGCAGGATCGATCCATATACACGTATATATAAACTGAAGTGTGTGTGAACTGATGTGGGTGAAAGCAGATTGAGTGAGGCAACAGAGAACTTAATTTCAATGCAATATGTTGTGTACACACTTCGGTTGCCATCATTATCCACTGTCAAAATAAACGAATGAGATTTTAAGAGAATATCAAAAAACTAAATATACAAATTTTGTATTCTAATATAATTTCTATAGTGAATTTAATGGCGATTTGAATATAAGTGCAAGATAAACAAATTGCAGTTTATTTGCTAAAAATGTTTAAAAGAAAAAATCTAAAATATTTTCAAACTTTGATATAGAATGTTGACTTGAAGATAATAAAATAAAATAAATAAAATATTTACAAACTCTGATATATAATGTTGACTTGAAGATAATTGCCCTAAAATACCAAATGCAGTATATTTCCGCAATATTTTTAAATATTTAAATGCATTTCAGATAAATGAACATGTTTGATTAATGCAATTTATTTGCTTTAAATCTTGTAACTTGAATGCATTGCAGATTAAAGCACAATTTAAAATGCAATTTTTTTGCATTGAAAATATATTAAATTCAATTTCCCAATTAAAATTAAATGAAACAAACAGAAAATAAATAAAATTTTCCATATCTCGGATAACTGCAACATTTTTAAGGCATACAATTTTAAATTTGGACGCAATTTTCAATATGCAGTTAACTATAAATAATTTTAACTTAAATGCACTGCAAATAAGTGCACATTTAGGATTATTGCATAGTTTTTGAGGCAACAGCTATTAAATAGAATAACTTGTAAAAAGTTGCACAATTTTTGTACTTAGCAACTGCAGTTGTTAACGACATTTAACTGCATTTAAAAATATCCACAGCAGTCACACATTTTACGACAGCTCAATTAATAATTCACTGATATTGTTATCACCCAAACGACAGTAAATATCAGATAAGAATTTAAAAAGTATATGAAAGTAAATTAGCGAATGCTCAAAATCACTTTCTTTGCATAACTCAATTCGTTTATATTTCATCAGGCTGCATTCACTTGAAACACATTTCATATGTCACGTGTCCTTTCGCATTTCGCTTTCCACTACATTTCATTAATATTTTATTACATTGCGTTTTCCATCAATCGCTTCATTTGCTTTGTGGCCCACACTGCTGATAGCAATCGATAGACAGATAGATAAATAAAGTGCAGCCCACGCACAACAACAACAACAGCAACAATAACTGCGACTGCTACACAGCAATAACAACTACACCGCCTGCTGTCATTGCACAGTTATGTACACATATACACGGCATAGCACTTGCATAAGTGTGTGTGTGTGTGTGTGTGTGAGTGCGAGTGCGAGAGAGCCAACGAATACGAATATTATCGCAGTCGGCGGTCGGGCAAACTCAAAGTTATTACGAAATCGCAATCGAAACATAACGGTAGATAGCAAAAGCAATATATGTTTGTAAAAGTGTGTGTAAGTATGAGAGAGTAGGCACAATGAAATTGAAACACAAATAGAGCAAAGCCAGCAAAACGCAACACTGAAATTTATTGAACGCATTCAGCAATCAACAGCTCCCATTGATAATACAAATGGAAATAAATTTAGAAATAACAACCGGTATGTTTTGCAAATTGCGCAATAATTCATATAAGATTTATCAAATTCACTTGGTTTCTGATTGGACCAAACAACAAAGGTAAACCGAAGTTTGCCAGCTGAATGCTTCCATTTAAGTTTACGATGCAGTGCAAAGCGCAGCGTCGGCCGAGGCAGAAGCAGCGCGCTGCCCAAGCGAATATCAAGACAATGGAGTAAAGCACAAAACAAGCGAATAAGCGTAACTGGCAAACTGGGCAGCAGCAGCAGCAGTCAGAACAAAACTTGGCCGCAAAATAGAAAAGAAAAGCCAAAGAACCAAATGTCAGAGAAAAGAGTAGCAAGCACAACTACACACAAACTCTCTCACACACACTCGGATATTCACATACACGCATGCACACAACAACAAGTCAGTGAAGTTCTTTTTTCTGCAGTTGAAACGAAGAGAGCGAGCGAGCGAGCAGCAGCTACATTAAATTTCATTGCTCGTTGTTTCTCTCACTCTCAATAAATTCTTTTTTAGCACTTGTTCGTTTTTCTTACCTTTTTCCTTAGTTTTGTTGATTTTTTTAAGCAGCTATTCAAAATGATTTTATCCCACAAAGAACACGAGTTGTTTTATAACGTAGACAAAATAAAACGGCAGCGACGCATGCGCAACTTGCAAATGCAAATTCAAATTGGAATTTGTACCCCATACATGTGTAATCGCAAAATCAAATGCAAAGCAAACGCAAACGATGGTCTGCGTCTTCTTCTTCTTATTCCTCCTCTTTGCGTTTTTTCTGCTTCACACACGACGAGCGAGCGAATTTGTCGCCCTCACTCACACAGATACACGCACTGCATTTGCTGTCGGTTTTTCTGCATTTGTATGTGTGCGTACAAGTTGCTTGCCGCTGCTTTTGTTGATATTCCTGCGTTTTTCGCACTTTAAACAAACTTGCGATTTGTTATTTGAATATAGACATTTGTTTAGATTGCTTCTTTTGCGGCACTTTGATTTCCTTCTTCATGCACATGCACTTCATAGACACTTACACAAACATACACTCTCACGGTTACGCGTACACGAACGAGAATGACTCCGACACACACATACGAGTGCAAGTATAAAAACGGCTTTGCAATTGCTGCGCTTCGTGTTTCATCAACGATTTTTAAAGAAATATAAATTATATTGCTGGCAAACACTTGATCAATTGTTGCTGTACACGCACAATAAAAACATTTAACACTTTGATTTACTTTTTTTGGCACACGCGGCGGCCATTTGTTTGAAAATACAACAACACAGCGACGCGAGACGTCCGCACGCGACCAACCCGCTGAATGTTGTTTTTGTTTATGGTCAAATTAGGGATGTAGTACCGCATAAAGTGTGACCGTGGTTAGCATTTCAAAATAAGTTATTTTGCTTGCATAAAAATACTAAAAATAGATCTAGTTATTAAACGTTATTTTAAAATATTTTAAAACTTCGTTAATTGCGAAAGCATAACATTTTTAAATTCTTTAAAAATATGTTTGAAATGTATAAAAAACTGAATATGAGTAAAAACTACGAAAAATAAAAGCGTCTGTATTATGTTTAGTATTTACATTGAGTAAAGGGTCACACCTTTCAACCATATAGGCTTAATTAATTTTCTAAAAACTACTCAAGCAAAAAGTTTTTAATTAAATGGATTAAAATATAGAGTAAATACAATTATTTTTAAATACAAGTAAAAATCAATCTTAAAAATACTTGTAATTTTCTAAATGCAAATAAAAACCGTTAAACTCCAATGTCGACCGTTAAAGCCAGCGGCAATAACATGGCAACGTTTACCTGGCACTGCTAACGCAAAAATGAGCTGCTGTTAAATGAAGTCTATCGATAAATGGATGTTGCAATGAGCAATCGTGACACTGAACTGTAACTTCTAACAAAAACAAGAAAGAATTTCTTGTAGCTGCTGCAAATTTTCCAGCTTTAAATCATTTACACTTGGAATTTTTGCACTCAGCATGTCGCGTCGCAGTCAGGACATTCCCATACGGCCACGATACGGCTACACGGACGAAGCGGAAGGTGAAGAAGCTGCCGCCAATCACAACAAGCTGCCACAGCAAAGAAACAATTGTGGAACGCCCGCATCCTATTCCGAGATTCCCTTTCTGGCACAATACGCAGGTCCTGTGCCCGATCATGTGCTGCAGGACATAACTCCAACGGCGAAGAAAGTGCCGCCATTGGGTAGCGGTAACGAGAGCTATGTAAATCTCGACTCGGGCGACGATGACAACGATGATGATGACGACGATGAGGACGAGGACGAGGAGCCGAGCAACAGCAATTCCAAGGACAGCTCCGGTGAGCTGAGCAAACCCTCAAGTCGTCCAAAATCACTGCAATCTAGTGAGTTGAGCGTTGAATCCTCTAAAGGTATTTTTTTTGTCAATCATTCCAATCCTCTCCAGCATTTCCCTATGAACTGGAGGGCGAGGGCGCCACCAGCAGCACGGGCGCAATGCATCACTTTGTGGCACACAATCTGGAGTCCAAGTTGCGCGCTGCCACCGACAATTCAAACTTGAACTCGGAGCACACAACGCCATCGACATCAACGGCGCCCATCTCGAGATTTCTGCAATCACGTCACGTGCCCGAGGTGGATGGCAATGTGTTAAGCGACATTGAGCTGGAGGCCCAGTATCTGGCCACATCGGTGGACAATCTCGTCGAGAATCTGGGCAATCTGTTGCACTCGATCTCCTCCATTACGGCAGACAACGTTGAAGTGCACAAGAATTCGGTAAAGAAGCTAACGGATGCTCTCGATGCCAATATCAAGTGTCAGTATCAGTTGCTGGCCAAGACCGAGGAGATCACCAAGTCGATGAAACCCACCGAGCAGCTCAGTCAACGCATGTGAGTGAAGGCAAAAACAAAACTAGATTGAAATCGAAATTAATTAATTAATCATTGTTTTAGACGAGAGATAAAACGGCTGGTGGACATGCTGGACAGCACAATGTAGGAGGAAGCCGGCAGCGGAGGCGAAGGTGGAGGAGTTGGCGTTGGAGGCGTGGACTTCTCTGCTGCACTTCATCAGCTGCAATTTGACTCGGCCATGGAATTCCAGTTCGGAGGCTCGCCATGTGCTTTTCTTTAGTGCATTCCATTGCAATGTTTTGCTGCACACACTTCTAGTCATATTTTTATGTATATTCAATACTTGTTAATTTATTAGACTTAATAATTAAATCAAATTACCTTAAATTACATCTTTGTTATTGAAATTTAAACTGTGCGCTCCATAGCGATTGTCGATAACAATATTCTCTACCATATCGATTGTTGTCTCTTGCTGCATATCGATGCGTGAGCAGCAGTGTGGCCGTTAACTTATTTATTATTGTTTTTAACGTATATCAAATTACTTTACAGAGCATATAGGTTTCATAAAAAGTTTTAAACCAATTTTAAATTTTTTTTTTGTGCAATGTCAAGCAAAAACTCTTTTCATGAGTTTTCTGTTGATGTTTTTAAAAATTTTCTAACAAGTCTGTTTGCCTATTTGGTATATTTTTAGTATACTTTGGTGGCCTTTAATAGCATATTTTCAAAATGCCGTTTGCGGTCACCCTACACACTCGCCAACAGTCTACTAAAAACGCTCGAACAACGCGGACGGAAAGTCGCTCGTTCTTCCCGGGCTCGTGTAAAAAGAAAAAAAAGTGAGAAAAATTTTTGATTGTGATTCATGCGTGCGTGTGTGCGTGCGTATACGTGAGCGTGAGTGAAACAGAGCGAGCGAGCGAAACATGGCGAGTGTTTTAATAACGGAAATTCAATTACACTTTCTATAATTCAAATTCTGTTTCCCATTTGTTGTAATGCGGCCAAGAAGTGTTTACGCGCAGTGTGAATGCTTTTATACCCTTTAATTTCCTCTCGCATCCCTCGAAACAACATCATCAAAATAAATGAAAAGTAAGCACAAATACACTTGCATATATGCCATAATAAATCCTATGCATGTATATTGAGTAACTGTGCATGTGTGTGCGTGCATGAGCGCGCGTGTGCCAATGTGTGTGTGTGTTTGAGTGTGATTTCGTTGTGGTTGTTGTTGCTGTTGCTGCTACTGCGCTCTATTCAAGTGGCAACAAGAAGAAGCAGCAGCGACTCGAGAGAAACTCAAAATGAATTGAAAACGATGAACTCAAAGTAGCGCACGTAGCTACGTGTGTGCGAGTGAGACAGTGCGAGCGCGAGAGCATGTAAACGAGCGAATTTTTACACGTTTTCAATTGCATATTTAACTTGCTTTTTGGCAATAAGTTTAATTGTTCAAATCCAAGGGTGTGTGTGTACATATGTGTGCGTGTGTGATTATATTTGTGTGTGGGCCAGCTGCAGTTTTACTGGTAATTACATTACACACAAAACACCCCGCTTTTACCCTAGCGTGTACAATTCAATTTTCACTCGGTTTCAGTTTTCTAATTTGGCTCTTTTTGTATTTTGATTATATTTTTGTAAAACCTTTGCTGGGGGCTTCCTTCCAAATGCAGGCAAATGCGGGTTTCTTCCTTATGCCTCCTCATTTCTCTGTTTTGAGGCGACATTTCTCAGTCTTCCTTCTCGCTTCCTCCCACCACTTTTCTGTGGTCGCCATTCTAATGAAATTCCAGACAACATTCATTCACATTTATGATGGCTGTCGTCGTCTTGTTTTTGTTGTTGTTGTTGCTCTCGTCGTTAGGCTGTTGTTCTCTCGCAAGACGTGCGCGTATATGTGTGTGTGTTTGTAGGATCCTTCCTGCTGAGCTCGCTGCCGTCATCAACAATATTATCAAAGAAATGCCGACAGCGTCGCCGGTGCGCGACGTCGACTGCACAACAGAGAGAGCACAACTGAGTGAGCGAAGACAACACAGAGAGAGTGAGAGAGAGTGGACGCACTCAAGAGAGAGCACGCTCTTGTTGTTGGGTCATTCATGCAAAGGATACTGAAAATAATTTGCTGTTGGTGGCGGGCGCTGACGTCGGCGTCGACAGCGCTGTCGCTGCCTTGGGGGGTTTTACACAATTTGATGTAAAAGAAGATTTATTTAAATTGTTGCACAACTTTAATGTATTCGACATGTTGTGGCTTCTTCTCCCTCCACTTATGTTGCTTCTTCTTCTTCTTCGCCTTCTTGCTGCTAATAAGCATAGGAAGCACTACATGACTCTGGGCCCCCTTCTTCATCCCTCCACACCCCTCACTTGTCAATTAGTCGTCAAAAAAAAAGGGGACAACACGAAGTTGACAGCGACGTCGCCTGCTTCACATGTCTAGAGCACAGGGTGGGCGGGGAGGCGTGGGAGGAGAACGGTTAACTCAAAGTGAATTTTCAAGGAACCGCAAGCTGGCAACCGACAGTCGACAGCTGTTAGAAACTGGCCAATGAGATTACAACTTGGCTTCCAGCAATATGGTAGATGGATAGGTTGGTAAGAGGGGGAAGATGAGGGGGACGTTTATTGGCCCACTAATTGAGAGGCAGGCTGGTGTTGACAACGCTGCTAACTGGTTCAAAGTGGTTACAACTTTGTCTTAGGCTCGCGTAGATCAGATAAGATTTCAACTTGATTAGGCTTAAACTAGAGACGTGGCCAAGACTTGGCTGCCAATTGGTTTAGCTGACATTCCCGCAGGCCGACATAATATAGTTAGCTGTCTTTAAACTTGTCAATTCTGCAGTAAAATTTACTATAGTTTACTTCTTAATATATGCGAAGTATTCTCCAAAGAAATAAACAGAAATGCACTTAAAGTGAATAGCTACAATAGGGTTTTAAATATTATTTAAAGTACGTAAAATATAGAAATCATTTCGAATTGTACTGTAACATAAGATTTCTATATTATTTAAGCATAGCATAATATACATGAAATATATTTCTGTTCATAGTCAGGCTTAAAGATTAAAACTTACTTTATTGACATTATCTAAAATTTTACGAATGATGTTTAAAATATATATAAAACTTTAGTAATTTACAGCTGTATTTTTCAAATCTTGAATTGATATAATATATCATTCTTAAAGTAGTTTTGGGAATTCATATTATACAAATAACAAAGTTTTCCAGTGCTTAGTGCTTAGTAATCTAAAATAGTTTCTTTATACCTCAGATACTTTTCAATCTTTTCTAAAAAAAATCTGTATCTTTCAGTAACTATTTTTGTATAATTATAACTGACTAATATTACTCTGGTGCCACAAAGTGTGCAATATAATGTGCAAGCAATCTTTATCGTTATATATGATATCATAAAGATATCATTTTATTATGACAGTCTTCGTTCTGCGATTGTGCTTGATATAGTATAGTATTTATCATTGCTGGAATGCCCCGATATAGTATATTTAGTATGGAATTTATACTATATCTATATAATACATATACCAATCAGCGAAACCTTTTTATGGTATCAAATAACAAGTTTCGTATTAAATGATTTTTTTTCTTGATATTCAAAAGAATCCCAAAAAAAACTCTAATGTATATAATTTACCCTTTGCTTATCGCAAATAGAATCTTTATTATTATGGCGAAACCCCTAAGGTAAAGCTTTGTTTATAACGAGACTATTTTTAGGTTTTTTTTCGCCCTATTTTTCGATTAACATCTCAAGTGGAGAATTTCAAGAAATGTTATAAATATAGTGTTTTGTGAGTAGTTTAGTTTTTATACCCGCTACCCATAGGGTAGAAGGGTATTATAACTTTGTGCCGGCAGGAAATGTATGTAACAGGTAGAAGGAGGCATCTCCGACCCTATAAAGTATATATATTCTTGATCAGCGTCAACAGCCGAGACGATCTAGCCATGTCCGTCTGTCTGTCTGTGTGTCTGTCCGTCTGTCCGTATGAAACACTGGATCTCAGAGACTATAAGAGATAGAGCTATAATTATTTTTCGATAGCATTTGTTATGTTTGCACGCAGATCAAGTTTGTTTCAAATTTTTGCCACGCCCACTTCCGCCCCCGCAAATAAAAAAAATCGAATAACAAGCGTAATTTTAAAGTTAAAGCTGCGAATTTTGGTATATATAATAATAACAATAGTATTTATGATTCCTGAAAATTTGCTTGCGATCAGATAAAAATTGTGGAAGTTATTAAAGAAACACTTTTGTATGGGACAAAACGGCCACTTACGGGGGGTCTCAAATGCTTTGGCCGACAATCTGGTGTATTGTGCCGTCTATGGTATATTTTAAATGTTAGTATCACATCGTTATACCAAATATACCATTTGGTATATTTTTAGTATTTTGCAGTATTTTTTGGTATATTTTGAAAATAATACCGCAATATTTTGCTTTTATTCAAAAGGGGTAGCGGGTATCTCACAGTCGAGCACACTCGACTGTAGTTTTCTTACTTGTTTGTTCTGCTGGCATTTCTATTAGCACGATAAGCTTTAACCGCATATTCAAAAACGATTGCAAGTCCTTTGGCACACACACTCATACATATGGCTGCATATGTTGGCCATATGCTTGGCCCACAGTTGCCTCGTTGTTCTAGCCTGGCTCAAACCCTCGAAACGTCTTTTGAAAAAAAAAAAAACTGTAACTGTGCCATTTTGTGAGCTAAAAATACGAATGCAAGTGTGCGTGTGTGTGTGTGTGTGTGTGTGTGTGTGTGTGTTAGTCAGTATTCTATCTTTGTGTGCGTGTCAAATTAAGTCTGCCCACAAAACGCAAGTTGCGTCGGACTCTCGACCTAGCCTCACTTTCTGTGTGTGGCGCCCCCTACACAAAACATTCATATGGAACCATGGCTGCCCCCTCTCCTCCCCCTCTGTTTAGGCTAAACTTTCGCGTTGATTGTGCAAAAGAAACTATTTCTGACGCGCTCGTAATCCACTCGCCGAACTGCGAAACTACGCAAATCCTTACGTGTCTGTTGAAATAAGCAGGCAACCCTTCTCTCTCCCTCTCCCTCTCCCTCTCCCTCTTTTCACCCCCTGGAGGGTTGCCCAAGGTGGCTCGCGCCCACGTCAGCAAAAAAAGAAAAAAAAAGCGGCGATGATTTCGCGAGTCCCCCGGGCAGAGCCTGCGAAAGAGCGACAAAGAGGGAGGCAGCGCAGAAGACAGACAGACAGAGAGAGCAAGAGAGAAAGAGAGTAAAAGAGAGTGCGAGTTGATTGCTTGCGCAGGCGCCAAAGCCAAAGCCAACGGCGAAAGCCAGCCTTCATGTGGCAGCTGCTGCAGCATTTTGGTGGCAGAGTCTCAGCAGACGGCGTCGCTAACGGACGTTGCAACGCGGCAAATTGGCAGCAGCCCAATTTAAAATCATATTAATAACAGTTGGCAGCAGGATCAAGGCTCGCAGCTGGCAATAAAAAAAATCTTCTAAGGTGTAAAAAGCAACAGCAAAAAAACAAAAAAACTAATAAAAGCAATAAATTAAAGCAACAGCTTTTGTTTGTCAACATTTACAATACGCGTGTGTTTGTGTGTGTGTTTGTGTGTGCGTGTGTAACGAAAGCTGACTGGAAAATAAATAAAATATATATATATACTTGTATTCACAGTGTCGCAATTTCGCAAACAAATCCAATTTATTTATGTGTTGTTATTGTTGTTTTGCGACTCGCCCAGCGGCAGCAGCGCAATAACAAAAAACAAAAACACTGCAAACGCAAAAAGCAAAGGCAAAGTATGAAAGAAAAAGAAAGACAGAAAAAAAAACTCGTTTCGACGTCGCAGTCGACATCCCGAAGCTTCGCTCTCACACGCAAGCTGCTTCTTGCTTTTTGCTTTGTTGACGTCTGCGCCGGTCGATGTGGCTGACGCTGACGTTGGCGCTGCTGCTGCTGCTGCTGACTGCGGCGGTTGCCCATATGTCCATATGGCTGTGAGTTTGTGTATGTGTGTGTGTGCATGCGTGTGCTTGTTTGTTATGTTTGCCTTCCCTTGGCGCTCTCTCCAGAGTGTATGTGTATGTATGTGTGAGTGTGAGTGGGTAACAAACAGCAGCTGCAACTCCACATGCCGTCGCTCTCTCTTCCCAGCAGCGACGTTGACGTCGCCGTCGACAGCATCTTTGCAACTTTTTCTCGCTTTTATTACCGTGCCCAAGTATTGGTGTGTATGTTTGTGTGAGAACCGGCTTTTTGTTTGCTTTAATTTTTGTTTTCTCGCCGCACATATTCATTATACTGCTTGTGTGTGTATGTGTGAGCGTGTGTTTGTATTCCTCCAGCCAGCCGCCCCCTTTGGCTCAATTGCTGTCATTTGCCCAACCCAACAAGTTGTTAATTTTGTTTTTAACTCACACACACACACACACACGCGCACGCACACTTGCACATTAAAGTTGCCAATTGGCCAAAATGATTTTTTTTTCTGGTTGCGCTCACGGAAAGTGCTTTTTTAAAGTTCAGTTCAAAAGAATTTTTTTTTGCCGTCGTTCCGCTCAGCAGCAAAACATGAAATGCGTAGAAAAAGTTTTCTGCGTAGCATACGCATGTATATACATATATGAGAATCCCCTGTGTCTGTGTCTGCGTGTGCTTGTGTTAGTGCGTAATCTACAAATTTGTTATTGCTATTATGTTTCGTTGTTTTGCTTTTGGCACTGCCATTTGTTCTGCTTCTTCTAGCTGCCTTAATAGTTTTTGCGTAGTTTTATATTTCGACCGTCACACACACACACACAGACGTGCCGTCACCCAAAAAATAAACCGCCCCAAAAGATATAAAAACAAAAACCCCAAATTGGCCGCTTGGCTGCTTTGCATCGTCTGGCAGCAAATATTTTGTTATTGTTGTTGGTGTTGTTATTGTTATTCTTGTTGTTTGCACAAAAGATTTCTGAATGGAAATTTTCGAAAAAAAAAATATGTGAAAAAACAAAACAACACAAAAAAAATAGAAACTTGATAAAAAAAATAACATTTAATTAGAACCGAAAATAGTGCCGTAACCTGAAATTAATTGAGTTTCCGCTCGGGGCGCAGACAACAAAATAAACTGAACCCATAACAAACATGAACAAATTGCCCCCAATTCTGAGGGTAATAACGTTAGAAACTCACAACATTTCCAATGGTCAGCGATAGTTTTGTTAATCAATTTATTATATTAGCAGCCTCGAAGTGTGTGTCACGCTTTCCGTCAGAGCCCTGTTCTTATTTAATTGTGCCTTATTCTTTGTGCTCTTATTCGCAAACGTTTTCGAAGAGAATAATTACTTTTAATTACAAAATTTATTATAATTAAAAGTTAATTAGCAATGTACAGTAGCGAAAAGGCCTTCAAATATACGCTTTTAAATCGGTCTATACATTTTCGACCATTTCGTAAACGTTTTACTGGCTGCAATTTGATGTATTTACTATGATCCTCTCTTCCACTTGTCCTTGCTCCTTTTCCCTTTGAATATTGGCCATGCCATTTTTATTGTTTTCTGCCTGTTCTATTCGTAAACGTTTTACTGACAGCATATAAATTCCCCTCTCTTTATCAAATTGGTTTACAAACGTAATCGATTTGCTTTAGCTTTATATTAACAACTTTTAATTAAGCTTATTGTTTTACCCATTGTTCAACCTTTGCTAATCGTTATCTTTTTTCTTCTTCTTGCAGATTCTCTTTTTAATTTGACATAAATTGTAAATGTCTTTGAAAAAAAATATCTGTAAATAAATAATCAATCAATAACAATCGTAAAGGCACAGACCAAAGTCAACACATTTTGGTCACGTTGGAAATTGCAAACGTAATTCCTTTTTTTTTTTTGTACAGTAAATTAAATTGTAAGAAGGCAAAATTCTGATGAATATTGAGCCAAGGCAAGAGCAACAATAGAAGCAAACAACAACAAGGCAACAACCGAATCTAATCAAATCCAATTAGAAGCGAATTTTAAATTCAACAAAAGAAATAAAAGAAAAAAACCAACAACAACAAACTACATAAAACTGGCAAAAATACAAGAAAACACGACCGAATCGAGGTTGCAGCAAATTGCTAACGAAACGAGGCGAACCCAATACAACAAAAAGAGCTATTGATAGAAGAAAGAAGAAGATATAGAGCAAGAGCTAGAGCAACAGAGGATCAGTTCAGAATAATTCGGATGCGCCAATGAAAACGTCGCATCATTCACACGCGTCCGATTTCGTCGTCGACTACGCCGTCGTTGCCGGTTCCGGTTCCGGTTCCGGTGCAAGATCATCAGGTTCAGGTTCAGTTGCCGTTGCCGCTGCCACCGCTCACCTGCAGCCTGCAGGACACTTTTATAGCCAGAGCCAGCAGCGATCGAACGCCTTTGCAGGTGCTTTCGATGCGGATGTGGATGTAAAGCCAGCGCTTAAACAGGTCAGCATTGGCATCAGTTGCGATCTCAAGCCGATTGTTTATCTGGACCCAGAGACACGACAACCGCGTCAGCGCAGTGTGATCATCAAGCAGGACCAACAACAGCAACATCAACAGCATCATCAACAACAACATCATCGTCAGCAACAACAATCGTTGACCAAGTCTGGAGCAGCGGCCAACAGCAAGCGAAAGCGCGAAACAGGTGAGTTGATAGACCAAATTAATATATGTACCACAAAAATACTATAATACTGCCGAAAACAATGTTCAGTATATTAAGATACCAGCTACCTGTTTTTAATAAAAGTATATTTCAAAATTATACCAAATTGATAAACTACAAAAATACTATAATATACTTACTGAAAGCAATGTTTGGTATTTTGATATAATTTGATTGACTGTGAGATACCCGCACTCATTTTCAATAAATCTACGTTCTAAATTATACCAAATTAATATACCACAAAAAAAAACTATAATATACCGAAAGCTATTTTTGGTATATTGATATAGTTTGCTCGACTGTGGGATACCCGCTACCCATTTTCAATAAAATATACCAAATGAAAGCTATATTTGGTATATTAATACAGTACTACATTAAAATTATACCATAGAGCATAGATTATACCAGATTGTCAGCCAAAGCAGTTAAGCTTCACACACGTACGTCTGTTGACCTTGATCAAGAATATATACTTCAATGGGTCGAAGGTACCACATAAAGTTATAATACCCTTCTACCCTATGCTTAGCAGGTATAATAATAATATTGTATTTATAGTACAATTCCATTGAATACCTTATCGCAGCTATTAAATGCTGTGTACTGCAAATAATTATAATTAATTGCCAAAATATTTATTTTGGTATTACCAATGCTAAAAAAAAGTTAAACAGAATTTCAATTTCAAACAAGTTCTCTGTCATTTCGCATTTCAATATTGAATGTGTAGATTGAATTTGCTGATGCATTCTTGATTGGCAATTTCATCAGCTGGACATTATCTTTATGTGAATGAGCAAAAGTCATGGGCTGTCTATAAAGCGCATTGCATTTAATCGTTGATTTCAAATAGGGGCGAACTTTTCTAGCTTGCAGCTGTCCCATGACATAATAAATTTATAAAGATATGCCTCCATATAAAATGCATTTTGATAGTAATTATCGTAAGTGTATTGCAAACCTTTTAATAACAATTGAAAGGGCAGTAAATATGGTGACTAATTGAAGAAAACCGATACAATGTTGATTAAACTTTAGAAGAAATCGGTTCTGAAAGTAGTTTATGATCTATAGACATTCTTAAAATCTGAAGCAACAGCAATACCCAATCTATAAAGTCAGTTATTAAGTTCTGAATTAATTATCTTGAATTGATTTTATTCTCTTAAAGTTTTTTTTACACTTTCTGTAAAACTTTTCTTGAATTACTTTCTGTTCTGATAAGTTCATACTCATTCTGCACAAACAATGATTTTATTTCAAATCTTACATTCTTTAAAGATTTGCAAATTTTGAAGTAAAAGTTATTCCCTTATTACGACGACATTTATTGAGTTCTAAATACATTTTCTTAAATAACTTTCTGTCTTTTAAAGTTTTTTACAAGTTCTGTACCATAAATTATTCATAACTCAGTATCAATTTCATTATTTCTGACACATTCTATATACGGAATTTTGATTAAAGCAATATCTTCAAGTGCATAAAATATGCCACATTTCTCAACGCCGAAATTGTGTTAATAGATCTGCCTTGGGAATGGGACCTATCATCGAATGATATATGGCAGTCGACAATCGCAGATGTTTATTTCGCTTTGACATTCGCACATAGTGGGCCATTTATTTTTGGGGGCTGCCAACTCGATGAGTGTGGCAAGTCATTATCGTTATCGTTTTATCGAACAGACAAACACAGCGCCTGGAGACACAAATGTGTATTATGATTATTTTTGCCTCTATATACAGATACAAATACATATGTATAACTTATTGTTGTTACCATGTGCATTGCTCGCTTCTCTTCACATTTTTGTCGCTTATCGCGCTCCCTCTTTCTCTCTCTCTTTCTCTCTCTCGCCTTTATGTGTATGAATTGTCGACTCTATTGATAATCAAACAATAAAACGCGACACAGAGAAACCATGCGAAATTGTGATGCCGTTGTTGTTGTTGTTGTTGTCTATGGGCTTCAATTGAATACGTCAAGAAATGACCCAAAGCTAACGAAAATGTTTTACTCTCTGGGAGCAGCGCGTGTGAAACCCCAGACGCTTATCTTTGTGTCCTCCACTCTTTTATTTTTATTTTGTTGTTGTTTTTTTTTTTTTTTTTTGCTTTACCCCCATTTCCTTCTATTCGTTCGCGTTGTTTGTCTCTGATTACTTTTTCAAGTTTAAGCATGTCTGTTCTTGCCTTTTAAGTCAGCTTGTTGATGTTTTTATTGCCCCTTTTATATACAACAAAAAAAAAGTATTTTTTTTCTCTTCTTATTATCTTGTTTTTGGCTATCAGTTGAAATGCTATTCCTTTTTCTTCTACATCTTTATTGTGTGAGCGTCTTTTGTTGATTATTTGTTTTGTTGTTTTCGCTTTTTTTTTAATTCTATTTTATATTTTACTAGTATTACAAGTATTGTTTGACACCGCAATTTACTACAAGGGTTCGTTTCCGTTTCAGTTCCTAGCGACGCTTTGAAAAATTCAATAACAATTGCACACATATCGTTTGTGTTATCCAGAAGTAGTCCTTAATAAGAAGATTAGCTTGTGTTGTATAGGAATTTGATGTAAACAAATAATATAGTACCACTTTTTTCTAACTTTACACGAATAATATAAGCGCAAATAATTACCATTTAAAATTCATATTATTATTACAACAATGTATAAAAATTTATATTTAAATTTTTATTTATTTCACATCTATGCTTTTGCATTTCAGCTCAGTTCTCAATGGCATTCTTTTTTCAATTTTCATTTTAAATCCGCACGTTCCAAGCGCATTAATTCTTATCTAAATCCTACGCTTTATAAAATAGTTCTGTTATTATCATCAGTCGATAGCACAAATGCCATAATAATCTAAGCGGTTGACATTAACTTTACCGAGTTTAAAGAATTATCGTATCGTTTGAGGAACTAACTGTAAAGTCTATCTAAAACTACCGATTACGAGGTTTAGTTGTCAGATACGAGATACAAATATAACGTTACGTTTTTCAAATTTATTTTCTATACCGTTTTTTCTCCCAGTTTTTTATTATATTAATACCGAGTAGTTCAATCGAATAAAGTCCGTTATTATTCAAATAGAGTGTTTCTAGAATTTAGAAATGGAACCCTTTATATTTGCTGTCTGGCTCTAGCAACTTGAGAACATTCAGACACGTTATGTTATGTTTCTTTTTGGCACTCATATTCGGGTCTCTTGGCGTTCCAATGTCTGTTTGCCTCCGTCGTTATTTCGGGCAATTACCACCCCAATTGTCTCCTCGTCAAAATAAAAATGCTTTTTGTTTTTTCTTTTTTCGCTCTTCATACTTCATTCTTTGCCATTTTATTTTCGTTTTCGTTTTATTTTTATTTATATTTGCTTTACGCTTATTGCGACTTTAAAATTGTTGTTTGTATTTCGCGTTGCCTTCGCTGCTTTTGTAGTTGTTATTCTCATTCTCATTCTCGCTCCGTGTTTTTGTTTTTGCGTTTGCTGTTATTGTCGTCATTGGCGGCGACGGCGTCGCTGGAATATTTTTTATTTATTTATGGCTTTTTTTTTTTGCTTTACTTTTTTGTTTTTTCGTTTTGCGTTTGCCTGTTTTGCTGGCGTTCGTTTATCGTGTTTTCGCATGAGTGTGTGTGCGGGTTCTGCATAAAAATAAACTGTTGTTTTTTGTTATTTGGAAATGTTTTTCCACCCAAAACAAAAAAAACGATAAGAGAAACCGCAAATTGTGTCAGTTCCTTTCGCCACCACTATTTAGTAATCGTACTTACCGCCCATATGCTATATGTCTGTATGTTATGTGCTATATACACCCTGTTACCACCCTAAAAACAAAAATAATAATCAACACCCCATTCCCAGAGCAGGCTGGCAGTTAGTCATTCTCAAATGCCTTGCGTGTTAATTAATCTGTTTCTGTTTTTTCCATTTTTTTTTTACCCGCTTGTGGTTTTTTATGGTTGCGGATTTTCCCAGCAATCATTCATAACTTGTTTAATCTGCCAACTGATCGTTAATCTTTATACTTTTCTAATCTCTGCAACTATGCAAAAGAAAGAAAATACGATTTCAAGTCAGAATACTCTGCGATAAGAAGTAAAGTAAATACTTCGTTTATAAAGCGTATGATAACTTTGTTGTAATGCAAGATGCAAGCTGTAAGCAGTTTATTTATATAGTATAACAGATCGAGTACAACTGATTGTCGCTTTTGTTACTTGTTGTGTTCCTCGTCGGCGATAACAACAAGTCTTCTAGAAAGTTACAATCTCATCATTTCTTTGCTTACCGTTCTGCAGTCTACACAATTCTTGACTTCCCGTTTTTTTTCATTCGCTTCTTCATCTTTTTCTTCGCTGCTTTTGCAATCGGGAACTGCTGCGACTTTCTCCCATAAATCTTTGTCCAAACAAATTGCTAAGAAATCACACAATTTGTGATCTTTGGCTTTGCCCTAGCTCAGCAAGCTTTTCCTCTGCGATTTTTTTTTTCTGAGTGGGTGAAAGGAGTTAGACAGCTGTGTGAGTCCCCGACACTGACTCTTTGTAGGCGTTGTTACCATTTTCTTATATACTCTTTGCTGTACATACATACGTAAGTGTATGCAGGTATAACTGTGCCTGTCTGCCATCTTGTTTTTTAAGTTTTTACAAGATTCTTGCGCTCTCTTTGGCTTCCTGTGCCAAAGTCAAACTCAAAGACATTCCCTACCTTACCCCCACACGCATGAAGAAGAAGAAGCTTTGACAGACAGTGCGTGAGTGGTTGAGAGGGAGGGGGGTAAAAGCTCTCATATGCCAATCAAAGCTGTGTGACGCTTTGGGCTGTCAGCAAAGTTCGAATTTTGTTATTTTTGTTGCTGTTCATATTCGTCGGGTGCTAGTGTGTGTGTGTGTGTGTGTGTGTGTAAGAGAACTTGTAAATTCAACGAAAAGTAAATGAAATATTCATGCAAGACATCACGTAGCTTTAATATAGACACGACTACAAAATTCCATGACATCCAATCGAAGAGCCATATGGAAATTTTTGCTTTTTACTTATTTTGTTGTAAACAAAATGGGTGTAAAAGAGTTAACGACCGACCCGATTGTTGCATGTGTGTGACATTAGGCCTAGAGGCGAGTTAATTGGTAACAAATGAAATGCAACAACGGGTGAAATTCCTCACACTTGTATGTAAATCATTTGAATTGCATCGATTGACACTCTAAATGAGTTTTGTGGACTTGTGTGAGTTATTTTTATTTGGCAATCGCTAAGCGTTCATTACAAACTTGGTTGGTCATAAACGCAATTTTCTTAGTCATATACAAAGTGTAGAGACTGAAACCGAGACCTCGACAAATAGTTGAACTGAAGCGAAGTCGGGCTAAACCTAGAGCCGAAGCCGGAGCTGAGTTGCTTTGGCTTAGCACAGCTCAAAGCTAAGCTCCACTAAGGTTAAGGGAAGGCCACTTCAAGTGGGCGAGTGCGAAAGGTACAAACAAACAAACACACACACACACACAAACATGAACGACTATGCAAATGTTGCTAAACATGCTGTTGTGTTGCGTGTATCTATGAGATACAACAGCTGCCTGCCTGCCTGCCTGTCGCAATTCAGATACAGATACAGATACACATTTATGCACATGCGAGTACAAGTGTGTGTACAAAATTTCAATAAGCCAGCCACAGCTACTCGACGTGCGACAGAGACAGAATTTAATGTCATGTCACAGAAAAAAAAAAAAACTGTAAATATGCATTTGAAGCGAGTCTGTGCAATTTGTGGGTGTGTTTGTGACGCACTATATATATATGATCATATTAAAAGATCATAATTATTACAATTATATTCACTCAAAATTATAAATACTGAAATACTGCAATGTTAAAGAGATAAAAATATAATAAAAATTGCAACTTTATAAATTCTAGAATATGTGAAACAACTGTGAATTACATTAATAAACAGTCAAGCTATATAATTTTTGGATTTCAATTAAAATTATATTCACTCAAAATTATAAATACTGAAATACTGCAATGTTAAAGAGGTGAAAATATAATAAAAATTTAGATTTTTTAAATTCTAGAATATGTGAGACAACTGTGAATTACAGTAATAAACGATCAAGCTATATAATTTTTGGATTTGAATTAAAATTATATTTAGAGATATGAAAATATAATTAAAGCTTCGACTTTTTAAATACAAGAATATTGGCGACAAGTGTAAATTACAGAGTACTTAATAAATTACCAACCTAAGAAAATCATATATTGAAAGCTATATAATTTTTCGACTTTTATCAAAATGATTACTTTAATTCAAATGTGAAAAAGAAGAAAATATAAATTAAAATTCATGAATTTGTTAGACAACTGTAATTTACAGAGTACTTATAAACTTATAAACAATAAGAAATTCATACATATATCATTTTTCGATTTAAATTAACTTGAATGTTAATGAAACGTGATAGAGAGACAACAAGTTTTAAGGCATTTAATAGATGAGCAACTTGTGTGTACTTTCAATTTCAAATTAAATCAAATACAAACTGCTTTGACTAATGAACAGCAACGTGATAAATAAAGATTCCGAGGGTATTTCGTAGTACAGGTTCTTTTTATGCATATACATATATTATATACATACATATATCTGGTTATGCGAGTGTTTTTGTTTTTATTTTTTGCATTTTTTTGCGCCGAAATCCAATTGAATGATGTGCTTGTCGACCTCACTGTCAGTTTCACTTTTATTTGGGCCTAGAAATGTCTGGTTCCCCACATGTGTATATAGACTATATTGCACGTAGATGATTGATAGATATTTCTAGAGCATAAACATTATGTAAATGACAAGGAATGAAATGAAATATCTATAAAAACCGAAAACATTCAAAAGTATTTCAAATTTAAAAATAAAGTACAACTAAAATGCTCATTTATAACTTTAAGCTCTTATGAATGATGTGATTGTATTGTGAATATTCAGTATTTATCATATTTATGATTTATGGTCTATTAATCATCTATTAAATTAATCTTGAATGCAATTGCAAATCTAATTAATGCTGTTCTCTTCTTTTTTTCAGGTAAGCAAATCTAAACTTTAACTTGGAATATTTGAATACTAAGTGAGTTGACTTGACGATCTTTTTTTTTCGTTTTTCTGTATGAATGATATATGAATACGAGTATTTTCTCATACAATTGTGAATCTATTGTAGTGTTATTAATGGTAGAACCTCTCAGTTCATGGTTGATTACTTTCAAAAAAGTCGCCGCTGCTGTTGCATTCCCCTCGCCTTGCCCGCTCTCTTCTCATTGATTTGTTTTCGGTCGGTTTTGAAAGATCGCTGGACCAGTTTTCGTGTTTTGAGTTTTTTTTGAGAACTCGTTTTCAGTTGTTGCTGTTGTTATTTTTTTGGGTGCACACTTGCACAACGATCGCAATTTACCTGTACATACAAAATATTGTTGCTGTGAGTTTGCTTTTATTTGGGAGCTTTTTAATTGAGCCGGCCTCCAACAACTGCAACTCGCAACTTCAACTCCATTAACGACCCTCGGGCGGCGGCGTTGAATGGAGGTCAAGTCACAAAAGCAAAAAAATACAAAAAAAAAAAAACGCACCAAGAAGAGAAAATTTTGCCAGCTCTGATCTCTTGGTCTCCCTCTCTCTCTCTCGCACGCGCAGCAAGCCTTGAGGTTGTTATTATGGCTGCTGCTGCTGCTGCTGTTTTTGTTGTTAATGGCAGCGACGTCGACGCTGGCGCTGACGTTGACGTTTGCGTCACTTGCTTTATTATCGTTCTTGCTGCTGCAGCACGTAGCTGTTTTTGCTGCTTGTAAGTGTGTAAGTGTTTCAGACTGAGTGTGTGTGTTTGTGTGCTTTTGAGTGACAATGCAGGGCAAAAGCTGGCTGCTTTGTTGTGAGTCGCTCAACGTTCCACACACACACACACACAAATATAAAACACTCACACAGCAGCTAGTTGCCCCAACGTGCGGCCATCTATGGAAATTGAATCTAAATTGGGTTAACAAGTGTTAATGGACAATTCCCAAGCCCAGCCAGTAAAATGCAGCGAACAAAAGCAAAGTACAGTAAACATGTTTACTGTGTGTGCTACGGAATAGAATGGGAATGGAACATGCTCGAAAAATGTAAATGTGCATTATGAACAAGTGCTAGAAATTTCTGAAAATTTCCTTTTGCCTGCCTTTCAGCATGGATGAACTG
Source organism: Drosophila niveifrons (assembly GCA_035046325.1). Taxonomy (NCBI): domain Eukaryota; kingdom Metazoa; phylum Arthropoda; class Insecta; order Diptera; family Drosophilidae; genus Drosophila; species Drosophila niveifrons. The sequence goes on from JAWNOC010000052.1 coordinate 12,833,780, forward strand.
TAATGTAATCATCATGCTGTGGCGCCACCTGGCGACCTGTTTGCCATAGATTACGCAAAATCTGCAAAAAGCAAAACAAAAACGAAACAAAAAAAGGTGCAAAATAGCAAAACAAAACACTTACAAAGTAGATTCAAATTAAATAATATCAAAGCTGCTTAAGTTAAAGCGAAAAGTGGGGGGAGAGGAAATCTTTTGTGAAAATAAAAACCCTGTGCAGCGAAATGTGCGATAAAAAGCTAGACGAAAACAGATCAAAGAAGAGAAGAGAAGAGCAAAGGCGGGACACACGAAATGAACAAAAATAGAATTACCAAGTTGCACAACAGACCCAAGGGATGGGAGTGTGGGGTGGGTGGGAGGGGGGTAATTGTCAGTGCGGCTCTGTCACAACACATTAAACGCAATTATAGAAAGTCAATTGAGAAACAACAACGACAGCGACGGCGACACGAACAGCAATGAGAAAATTGCGCGGGCGTTGAAAGGCAAAAGCCGCTAGGGGGCCGCTTCGCGTCGCAGTCGCGTCACGTTGATGTCGACAACTGACAGCTAACTCTGTTGGAGTGAGTGGGGCGGTAAGCTCTCGCCATCCCTTTCACGCTTACATCTTATTTGCGTGCATGTCTCAATCCATACTACAAACTAATCCTTTTGCCATTAGGCAGCCTCTTAAGAGAACGACAGAGACAGATATAGCAAGAGAGAGAGCTGAGCTTACGACTGCTTTTGCTCTTTGTTTTGGCCTTTGGCAGGCTTAGTGTGCGCTGAGGCGCTTTCGGCTTAGCAATTGAAAGCTCACAACTGTCAGTTCTCCCTCTCCGCCTCTCTCTTTGTCGCACTGTTTAGCATAGTTGTAAATACCAACGCCTCGTGCTGGGCTTGCAATTATTTTCTTATTGGACCGTTCGCTGCTTTTATTTGTTTGCACTTCGCTTTCTACAGGTGTGCGCCAGCTCGCGCTGCCTCAGTCGACGTCGCTGCAGCGATGACTAATGGCAAAAACCGTGATGTTGTTGTTTGTTGTTGCTGTGACTATAATTAGTTTCTTGTTTTGCAGTAGCAAAACAAGTTTTTGTTTTTTTTTTTTGCTGACGTTTCTCAAACCTTTGTTTTCATGCTTCTTCTTCTTCGACTGCTTAACGTTGCTGTTGTTGTTTATCAAATTTCGATTTCAATATCAAATGTTTTGGACACATTTCTATATGTGAGTTTTTTAGCCAACTTTATTTGCACAAGTTCTTTGCTTATTTCTAAGGTTTTCTTTTTTTGTGTTCTTTATTATTTTTTTGGTGGATTTATGGAAACTATAAAAATGCGGATATTTATTTATATTCATATGACAAGCGATCTTTTTGCATGCATATTTATATCAGTCGAAGGTTAGATCGTCTAATACTAAAGTTGCTTAATGGAATTTCCGAGTTCTTCTTAATCGTTTCAATGTTTTTCATAAAGTCACATTTGTTTTTGCACACACACAAGACATGTTTATATTCCCATTTCGATGGTATTTTTATTTCGTATTTTCATATGTGCGTCTCTTTCTTGATTTATGCATTTAACGCCCAAGTTTTTCAACATTAAATCGAGCATTACAAAATATTTGTCTTAAATTTATGTGTGATAAATACCCTGCAAATTATGGGCAAGAATACTATGTATGAAAAGTTATGAGAAATACTTTTAAAATAAGTGGAATAAAGATATATCGGGTTCGGAATACTTTGAGATAAAAATGCATTGTGTTTAAGATTTAAGTTTCTTAACCTTTAAAACCTCATAGAGGATCTTCTCTTCTTTGGAAAAGGTTGGACAAAGATAAAGAGTCATTAAAGGTTCAAGTTTTTTCATCTTTATAGAATTTAAATCTTGTAAGCAAATTAAGCTTTCTAAGTCCCAGCTTTCCAGAATATTTTTACCAGATCTCTCTTCTCTCATTTCGATCTCATTTACGGGGTATCTTTTAGTCACTGTTATTTAAAAAATTCTCTAGACTACTCTTTGTTTTCTTAAATAGAAAAATCCGAATAATATTAAAACAAAAACGCCGCAAAGTTATGCGACACAAATGTCGCACTGATTGGACACAGACCTCATCTTTCTCTCTCTCTCTCTCTCTCTTGTTCACTTTCTTTCCTTCTCTTTTCACTGTTTTACGCCCCCCTTTTGCTGTCTGTCGAGTTCGCTGCTGCAATTTGTGATAAATTCTCGTGTTGGAACTCGTCCACAAAATGCAGCGGGCAAAATTGCAGCATGCAACATTGTTGCAAACTGTTGTCGTTGTTGCTTCTGCTGCTTATAATTTTGCATTTTTCTCATTGGTAATTTTTTTTTTGTGTGTGCTGTTGGTTGGCTTTTGCTTTTGGCATTATGCTTTTATTTCTGTGTTGGCATATTAAAAATATTCTTGGCTTATTACAGAATTTCAGTTAAGTGTGTCGTTTATTTAAAAATGCTGTCGCCCACTCGCTCGCCTCCTCCACTCCCCTCTCTCTCTCTCTCTCCCTCTCACGCCACTTTAGTATACACCTTGTCTACACAGTTCAGGCAACAACAAGAGTTGAGGTGCTACCTGGGCTCTGTTGTTGTTGTTGACGTTCTTCTTGCTGTGGACTTCCGTGTGGCTTTTTATTGTTGTCGTTGTTATTGCTGACGCTTGTCGTACACTTTACAAAGAGTCGTGACATTTATGGTAGACATTTGTAACGTTTCAAAAGTGCTATAACAATTAATCCGTCCGTCTGCGTATTTAAATGTAATTAATTCGTACAATTTAAAAGCCGGCTTGCTGAAACTTGGCAAAGGTCTTTGTTTATGTTAAAGCAAGAATATATATCGGAGCAAGTTGACTATATAATATTATAAATGATATAAAATACATTATTTAGCCTTAAGACTTTAGTCACTCAAGCTTATCTCAATTCAGTAAGGAATTGCATTGGTTATTTCAACAAAATAATAATAGTAATAACATTATATGTACAGTTGTTAAACTTCCTCAAAAAACAACTCCCATTAGCCAAATATTATGTTTTCGAATACTTTTTATGGATTTTGGTATGGGTTTCAGACAAATTTCGAGTCTTTTGAGCGGACACTTCCCTTAAACGGTCGAATATTACTCAAACCAAATGGCTTTCACGGTAACAGATCAAAATACCTATATAGCGGTCGAAAAGTATATTGAAAAAAAAAAAATTCTTAATTTGGCTCCTTTGTATCATTCTTATTAATTTAACTCTTTTTTTTATCATTCTTATTACTTTGATGATATTCCACATAAATTAATTTTTACTATAAAACATATAGTTTCATAGAATATTTATAAACACCATTTATCAGGGTGTTAAATAGTTTAAAATACGTTTATAACGATCGAAAAGTTTCTTAAACAATACAAAATTCTTAAGTTAGCACATTTGTATCATGCATTGATAATATCATATTTCACATACATTAGTATTTGCTTTGTTATGATATTCCTAAAGCTCTCTTCCACGTTGTAGGGTATTCATTAGTCGGTGCCCCGTTTTTAGCTTTTCTTTGTTTTTGTTTGCCTTAGCATACTCGTAATTAAGCTGAAAATATTCGTTCGTTCTTCTTCTTCTCCTCTGCTGCTGTCGTTGTTGTTGCTTCTCTTGTGGCTTCTTTCAGCTGCCTTTTTTTTCGTTGGTTGTTGTTGTTTTTATTTTGTGACCATTTGCACGCATTTTACCTTACGCGACAGCGGCGCCAGCGTCGCTGCTGACGCTTTTTCCACTGCTGTTGTTGACCGCTGAGTAGGGCAGTTGCCTATTGTTGTTGTTGTTGTTGTTGTTGTCGTTTATTGTAGTTGTTGTTGTTGTTGCTGCTGTTTGTCGTGGCTTATGGAAATGAAAATTGCTTTGTTACACGCCGTCGCCATCGTTGTTGACGCTGTCGCTGCTCTCTGATTAGAACCTTGCGTGAGTTTCTATTTTAGAACGCAACTGATTATTATCCCATATGGAAGATGCGATGCCTACAAACATACTATATGAGAAAACAGACGCACTGTTTTGTGTTGTATAGAGTATTTATATATATATGGGCGAAGATCGTGTGAAGAGGCTGCTTCGTTGTGTCTCAACCCAAGGGACACAAGCTGAACGCTAATGAAGCGAGCATTTAAATTATAGAATAGAAATAAAAAACATTAGAATAAAGCCTCGACGTTTGCCTTTGCTGCTGTTTTTAGACCTTTGAAAACAGTCGAATAGCTTTGAACGTCTTAATTAAGGCGCAAAGAAATAAGCTTAAAGATTTGTCAGAACTGGAAAATGGAAAAAAAAAGGGATGACTTTGCAACCCTAAAAGAAAAAGAATGAGAGTTCTTGCCATTGTTATTATTATGGCATGAAAAGGAAAATTAAAAGAAATTTGAGAAATATGAGAAATTTCTTAATGAAATGCAAATTTTTGTATGTCATTAAAAAAAATTAAGAAAAACTCTTTTTAAACAGTTGTACAACTTGGGAAAGTCACGGTACTTTAAGCAATAATTACAGCATTTATTATACCTAAAAATTTGTGTCGGGTCAAATGAAAATTGCTTGAGTAATTTTCAAAAATACCTTGCTTTGACTGACTATATGGTATATTCTATACTTTACAGTATATTTTATGGTATAGTCTATGCTTTACAGTATATTTTATGGTATATTCTATGCGTTACAGTATATTTTATGGTATATTACAGTATATTTTATGGTATATTCTAAGCTTTACAGTATAATTTATGGCATATTCTATGCTTTACAGTTAATTTTATGGTATATTCTAAGCTTTACAGAATATTTTATGGTATTTCTAAGCTTTACAGTATATTTTATGGTATATTCTATGCCTTACAGTATATTTTATGGTATATTCTAAGCTTTCCAGTATATTTATGGTATATTCTAAGCTTTGCAGTATATTTAGCATTTAGTACTTTATCGATATACCAAATGTAATCATCGGTATATTATTTCGTTATGTTTTCAGTATATGTTTAAATGAGTCACTCAACTGTAGCTTTCTTACTTGTTTATTATTAATGAATATATACTTTTTTTTTTCGAATGCTTGGGTAAATTTATCGTTCTTATAGAAATGAATTAAAAAATTTGCTTCATTCATTTCATCTTCAAAGAGCATGAACGAGCTTTATTCCAGTGTAAATACATCAAAGAGATTGGCATGTAATGTGAATAATGTTGGTATCAAAAGCTGCTGCAGCTTTTTATCAAAAGTAAAATGATAACTCTCTCGCTTTATGAATTTTCCCGGCATTTCACATCGCTTTCCACTCGATTTATCGTGACAAATTCGTGCTCATTAAAAATGGTTTTGACATTCCGCAAAAATATATGCATTTAACAAGCTGGCAGATTAATTGAAGTATTTTGTATAATTTATTAAATTAATGGCGAAATAGTAAAGCGAATGCCTTTCGTGTCGAATGATGATGAGCAGCTCTAACAAAAAACCCCCTTGAGAGGAAGAAGTCTCGGCTTTACGTTTTAGGCTGCCAGAAAATGCTGCAGGCATTTTCAAGGAGCTGGCAGAGAGGGGAAGAATGGGCAACAGACGAGGCAACAACTGTCAACCCAAATTGAAAAGCTTGTCGACGGCGCCAACTCTCAGCTCTCAGCTCAGCTCGTCTCGACTCTTGTGCCCCACTCGACGCGCGCCAAGTGAGTTTCACTGCGCAGCAGTTTTGTTGCCAGTTGCCAGTCGCTACTTGCCACTTGCCACTTGCCTCTGCGCTGCCCCCTTTGTCTGCTCACATACTTGCACGCCTCTGCTCTGAAAGCACTTTAGCTCAGCTTTCCGCTGCGCTCCTCTCTCTCTCTCTCTCTCACTGTCTCTCTCTCTCGCTATTCATCTGCTCTACGTTTGTTTCTTCTCTGACTCATTGCACGTTTGTTTTTAGTATTTTGTTTGTTCGTCTGTCGCTCACTCGCTGCCCACTTCAAATGTTTTGCTGGCTTTAGTTTTATTTCTCTGTTTCGTTTGTGTTTGGCCTTATTAGTCATTGGCAATTCCGTTGGCAAATGTTGCAACATAAAACCCCAACCACAAACCCTTGACGACGTCATCGTCTCCGTCTGGTTGCCTTAGTCCATCCAGTTCAGTTCACCCTTCGTAGTCATTACCTTTTTGCAAATGTCCTCGTAAATTTCACAAATTTTTGCCAATTTTTCATAGCCCCAGTCATGCCTCTCTTTTTGAAGACGCTGCCCCGGAGGGTGGCGAAAATTGAGTTGCGAATTGTTTAGAAAATTATGCAAACGTTTTAATATAAAATTTCAAATTGTTGTGGAAATTATGCTAATATATTAAGTTATAGTATGCTTTTGATGTGACAAAGTTCTATGATGAAATAAGTGGAATATATTTGGTTTAAATTTCAATTTCAAGCTTGGTATGTAGTTTGTTATTAACAAAAAATTGCAATTTTTGGTACAGACAATAATAAATACAGTATTTATGATTGGTCGATGTTATTTAAAAAATTCTTTTGTATGGCAAAAAAAATGCCTACCGCAATCGCATCTTAGTTGCTTTGGCTGACAATCTGGTATTTTTTTGTATTCTATGGTATATATTTTAATTATATTGTATTATATTATTACATATAAAATATACCATAGATAATGTATTATTACATTTAAAATATACCATAGATAATATATTATTACATATTAAATATACCATAGTCCAAATATAACGTTTGGTATATTTTTAGTATTTATGTGGTATATTAATTTGGTATATATTTACAATAATATCGAACTGTTTTGCTTTTATATGAAATGAATAGCGGGTATCTCAAAGTCGAGCACACTCGACTGTAGCTTTCCACTTGTTTCTGATTCATTTAGTGTGGAACCAAAGTTTATATTAGGAAAAAGCTATGACTAACCCTAAAAACCTATCTCTTAGATACGTATCTGTAATATAAGATTATTATATGCATAGTAATTTATGTGTAACATATCATATCATATTATATTTATGTCTATCATTTAAGACATAGACATAGACATAAAAGATTAAAATGTGTGCATTATAGATAAGCAAATAAGGTATAAGAATATAATATGATTGTAAGAGTTACGGTATTAAATTATAAGAATATAATATTCGGATTATAGATCGACACTTCATATAGATACTCATATCTTATATAAGATTATAAACGGCGTATTGTAGAAACGCATATGTGATATAAGAATATAATGTGAGCATTATAGATACACGTTTAAGATAAAGGAATATGATGTGATTCATATAGAAACTCTTATATTATATGAGGTTACAAAATGCTTATTATAGATACGCATATACGATATAAAAATATAATATGAGCATTAGATATTGAGATAAAGAAATATGTTATGCTTATGATAGATATCATAATATAATATATATATTAAATAACTATACATAACTTGTATGAAGAAGATTCCTTCAAAATATTTCTTACATAAAGTAAAATAAACCTATTAATGAATTAATCATTCAAATTCGAATCGATAGATAATTGCTTATGATACAAAAATATTATTAATAATTTTGATGAAGTCAAAGTTCTAGAGCATGAGCATGTGGTTAGTTGACTTTAATGCTATTCCTAGAACCACAAATTGATTGGGTTTTACCACATATCATTTTGTTGTTGTTGTTGGAGTAAAAGCAAAGCTTATTCATGTTGAGGTGGGGTTTTTCCCCTCCCAATATGACTCTGTATCCTTGTCATGTAGTAGTTGTCCTTGACAGGCTTTCAATGCTTTGTTTTGACTAACTGTGAAGGAGGCACTTACTAGACGAATACGTATGGGTTTTTTTCTTTTTTTTGCCCCCTACTTGCAACAAACTGCGTCACTTCAATTGTACTTGCCCTTATACTGTGTGTTGTTTTCCTTTCCCTGTGGCAACTTCCCTTTTGGGTTCATTACGAGCGAACAAGGAGCCATTCACATGAGTTTTTCCGCACTCCAAACGTTTCTATTTTCTGTGTGTTTTCTTCTACGTTTTTTTTTTTTTTATGTTAATTTATGGGGCAGCTCAGTGCTTTTATGGCTGGCCACTCGATAAGGCATAAGCACAGGTCCAATCTTCACTCCACTTCACTTTGCCGCTTTCCTCGCTTTAATTCTACGCTTTTCCCCAAACGAATTTTGCTCGCTTTATTAAGGCGTGTAAATTATGCGGCCCCCCCCCCAAAAAAAGAAAACTTGCAGTTTTCATTTCCGTTGAACTATATATTTTTTCCAGCTCTCCCTCTCTGGCAGGATATGCCAGGTGGAGCATTTTCCCAGGTGAGCGCTTCCCCCTTTTTTTTTATAGTTTTATTTTAGGCCTTCTTTTCAATCGAGAGGTCTTTGAACTTGTTGTTGGCGTTTTTGCGGCTCATAACATTTAATGTGTGTTGCCGAAATGAAACACATTTTGTGTATTCGTAACGTTTGTTATTGTTTATGCCAAGTATGTATTATTATTATGCCATTCAGCTTTGGATAGTGCGAAAATTTCAACCGCTCATCAAACGCATTGCAAACTAATCGAAGCACAAAAATAGCAGAGAAAAATGAATTGAAAATTGAAAAAACAGCTGGAGACAGTTGCATAAAATTGGGCAATTGGGAATATTGCCAAACGGGTCGAACTAATGCTTCACATATCAAATGCAAAATCATTTTGTGCTTTGCTGTGTATACCCTGTAGATATTTGATGATTTAATGGGGGTGTTTAAACTATGAATTTACAAATGAAAAAAAAGATACTACAAAAAAAAGAGAAAAAAAATGTAAATTCAAAGCAAATTGAAATTCATTAAAATTAACTCAATTTTTGTGGACATATCTAAGACGTTATTTATATATACCGATTTCTATAAGAATCTGTTACATTATATATATATATTCAAGGCGAAACAAATACTTCAATATGTAGCAAGTTTAAATTAAATGCTAGTTACTAAACTCTAGCTTATAGTGTTACGAATGGAAACGAATCAAAAAATATATGTCCAGATTGTAAGCTATATATACGACTTTCTATGAGCAGACTCCTTTCTCTTTATATGTATAAATTAAAAGGAAAATAGTGTTTGCGATTAATGAAACTATCTCAGTTCTTCCTGAAATAGTAATATAAATATTTTTATCAATTTGTATATTAAAATTTCGCAACTATAGCATTATAAAGCTTTAAGTACTCTGTAAACTTATACAAAATTTTATGTCTAAATAGTTTTCTTTATATTCGGATATTTATGGTTCTTTCTTTTCTTTCTATATCTTCGTGTTCAATTTAAATATTTTGAAAGCAGTAAATAATACTTGAATTTAAGGAAACTAGCTTAGTATCTGGTAGACATATCTAAATGTTTATTCAAATATTCAGTTTTCAGTAACAAGACACATTTTTTGACTGTATAATTTAGGGTAGAAAATATACTATATATGTTTACATTAAGATCAAAATAGTACTTGAATTCATGGCAAATATTTTGACTAAATATAGAAAGTTAAGAGCAAAATAGTACTTGAATTCCGATTTTTTTAGACATGTCTGAATAGTCATCTATATGTTTTGACTGTATCATTTAGAGTACCATTTATTATAACATATTTATGGAAAAAAAGAATAAAATAGTATTTGAATTCTGATTTGTTGGTATATATATATATATATATATATATATATATATATTTTAAATGTATCATTTAAATGTACAATTTACTCTATATATGTAAAATTAAAAGCAAAATAGTACTTGAGAGCAGATTTTTGTAGACATGTCTGAATACTGAACATATAGATAACTATATGTTTTGACAGTATCATTTAGAGTACAATATATAATAATATATGAAAAAATAAGAATAAAATTGTATTTGAATTCTGATTTGTTTGAATAGTTATCTATATATTTTAAATGTATCATTTAATGTACAATTCATTTTATATATGAAACTTTAAGAGACATGTCTGAATAGTTATCTTCGTATACAGATTTCTCTAAGAAGGCACTTTGTTTTGTCTTTATCTTTTAGTGTACCATGTTTGCAATATATATTGCTCTATTTATCTATAAATTGCGCTATATATATATGTTGAAATTGTAGTTTCACGATGATATCTAGAACTACTTGAACCCCTCTCTATATTTCTAGGTATCTCCAACGTCGAGCACACTCGAGTTGAAGAGCCTTTTCAGTTGTTTTGCTTCATGTGCCAGTTAAATCTAAAGGCGTGCCAATTGCTTTAACTAGTTTCTGGAACGCCCTCTAGCTCTACCTCCGCCTCCGTCTACTCCCCTTCCCCTTTCCCTCTTCTCTGCTCATAGTTCCCATCATTTTTGCTGGTGCCCCGGCAACGCGCCGTTGCATCGATCCATATTTAAACCGATTATATTTGTGTACGGAAACTCGTGTGCAGCCACGCCCACTATTAACCAAGCGCAGAGAGACCTCCCCGACAGCAGCAGCAGCAGCAGCGTCTGTTATCAATTGACAGCTGTGCACTGTTTGCTGTCTTTATGATTTCTCCTTATCAACGGGGTCTCTCACTATCACCAACAACAGCTAACAACAAACAACAGCGACATCAATTAAAGCTATATAAAAAAAAAGTTATTTACTTTGCATTTCTGCATTTGCATTCAATTAATGAATTAAATTTCATTTTTGTGCATTTTCCTTATCGTCAGACAGCAGCAGCAAAATTTTGCTTCTCACACGTCTTTCTCTCTCTCTTCTCTCCTCTTCTCACTCTTCTTCCTCTAAGCACTTTAAATGTTAAGCCGAAAATTGCATTTATGCATTGCAAATATTTGCGCGGCCAACAAATGGCAAAAGGCAGCCAAAAAGCAGCTATAAAGATGGTGATAAGTTCGAAGGGTACTACAGCTAAATTCCCTGTAATGCAAATTGAATAATTTAAGATTGAAAATCAAAAAACAAAAAAAAAAAACAAGAATAATTAAAATGTTATTTTTTTAAAAGTATATTTTACACATTTTTATATATATTTGTTACTTACGAATATATATTAAAACTTAAGACTATTGTTGTAAAGTTTTTGTGATCAGTTTTAGTCCAGTTTAGTTTTATGAATTCTGAATTTTTTGTGAATATAAATTGTAAAGCAACAACTTTTAAATTAATACATATATTTATATATATATATATATATATATATATATATATATATATATATATTAAAGCCTAAGACAATAGTTGCAAAGTTTTTGTTATCAATTTCAGCCCAGTTTAGCTTTATGAATTCTGAATTTTTACGAATTTAAATTGTAAAGCAACAACTTTTAAATTGATAATAGACAATTAGTTTTTCAATTCCTGTTTCATTTTTATGAAAACTTTTAAGATAATAAGTGCACATTTTTTTCAATAACAGGTTCACTAATTCTTTTTTTATGAATAAAACTGTAAAGCCAAAAAATTTAAGATAATAATTACACAGTTCTTTCTTTATCAGTTCCAATCAAGATTTTTTATTGTATTTTATTAAAATTGTAGTTTTTTTTTGTTCAAATGATTATTTAAATGGTTATCTCTTTAATCTGTTGTTATACTCCAGCTTTGCCAAACGACATTAATAACAAGTTTATACGCTACTATATAAATCTAATTACAGGGTATATGCATATCCTTGCTTGACATGCAATGCTGCAGAAAAAGATAATAAACTAAATTATATTGTTGTGCAAATAAAGTTAATACCCGCTGTAAGCGAGCTTGATTACAGGGTATTAAAACGCCATCTCAGTCATGCAAAATGCAAACGTTGTCTAAGTTTGGTTGTTGTTCATGTTGTTGTTGTTGTTGTTGTAAAAAGCACTCGACACGACACAAATTTCGTTCGTTTGCACAGTGGGAACCGCAAAGCAATAAGTGCGCTCTCTGACTGTGGATGGGTTATGAACGAATACTCTGAGTATGTGTGAATGCTTGGAATGGGATAGGTTGGCTTGATGAGGGTGCTCTTTGGGGTGGTAACGACGCTAATGTCGTTGCACTCACAGGGTGCAATAAACAAACATACATCACATCACTCGACAGGACATGGACATGGAGGTGATAAACATCTTGAAATATTTACAATATTTTCGCATTCTAATGACTTTATGTGGAGAGGCGGAATTTTTCGAATGAAAAATGTGCTTAAAGTCTGTAAAAGTGTTGGAAACATTGTATTCTAAATAAAAAAATATAATGGAATTGAAATAAATCAAAAAATACCATCTACAAAGAAATAAAATAAAATAATAAACAAACATAATGGAATGAAAGTAAATGTGATTAGTCAAAAAATACCATCAACAAAGAAATATACTATATATGTACATGCAAATTATCCAATTCAAAATGAATTTATAATACAAATTTTGTCCTTAAAAATACATACTTGTAAATGAAAAATGTGATTAAGAAAATAATATTTTTAAAGTAAAGCTTTCGATTATTATTATTAGCCGATGAAATTTCCTAAGTTGGTAGAATTCATTATTCACAATTTAATACATTTATCTTAATGCACAAATCGCACAACTCTTAAAAGTTAGTATGGAAAATTTCAAAACTTTATTTATACAAAATAGAAAAAGTGAAGAAATCGGTAAATATTTCAACAGTAAAAAAGTTTTTGGACCTTATTCATTCAAATAAACATTTTAAAGGTAATACTCAAATGACTTAACAGGGAAATGTCAGTAAAGAAATACACAAAAATTATATATTTTATCTTTGGAATATATGAAATTGAGTAAATACATAAAATCAGAAAATACTATTACTATTAAAATAGAACTATAAAAAAGTCGTATAAATGTCACCAAAATGTTGTTCAATTATTCGCAATTACATTAATTTATCATAAATCCCAATTCGCGCATAACTGTAAAATGATGTTCACACATCAAAATAAATTTCCCTGCAAACATTGTTCGTTAATAATTGATGCTCGTTTATCTGTTGAAATTGATAAATAACTGATATCGTTAAACAATTTGCGTCATTTTGTGTATCAAATTTCGATGCAATTATGATAGATGATAATGTCCATGGGAAAGAGGGAGTGTCCGGCAAGAGGAGGCGGCCAAAGTCCAATAGTAGCGTTCAAAGCGTTGAGGTCTCGATTTTTCCATTGCAATTTCAATTGTCAGTCGCAGCCGCGATGCAAAAAAAGGCAACAAAAGGCAAAAACAACAACGACAACAAAGTAAATCAATGGAATGCGAATCAATAATCTTAAAGTCGTGTTGTTATTTCTGTTGTCTGCCATATTTTTTTTTGTATTTATTGTTTAACGCTTGAAATGCAATTTGCGATTTCATTTCACAGTTTACAGCTCCGCTTTGGCTTTACTCAACGCTTCGTCTTTCTATCTTCTCCTCTCCTTTTCCCTTCTCAATTTACTCTTTTGCGCTTTTCATTTGGGTTTTTTTTTTTTGTTTTTGTTGCGCCTGCATTTGGCCAATCAAATTGACACGCTTTCCCTGCTCTGCGCCACCATTTCCCTTTTGGCCCACGTCTCAAGCTCCTCTGCTGACTGCCACGCCCCTCTTCCGCCCCCCACCCCACCCTCTCTCTCTCTCTCTCTCTCGCATTTTGCGCCCAAGCGTCGCTTTCCATTTGGCTTAGATACTTTTATTTGCATTTAAATTACGTTGTGGAAACTGGCTTTGAATCGGTCACCTTTTTGTTGTTGTTGTTGTTAGTATTTTCCTGGGGTTTTCCATTTGATTTTCCTGTTCGTATCTGTGTGTGTGTGTGTGTGTTTTAATGCTTTCGCTTTGGGGACTGTTGGGAACACTGCTGATTGCATTCAGTGTATGTGTGTGTGGGTGGTAAAAAGAGATTATATGAACTTTGCTCCCATGAATATGTTGAAAGTTCGGATTAACATTTAATACGCTTAGCTGTAATTAAAAGCTCATCAAACGCTTACTTTTAGTGGGCCATATTAGAGTTAGGAGCGCTTGCAACTTTGTTGTCGACAGGAAGTTCTCTAGAAATCTTTTCAAATAGTTTCATTAAGGAAGCGAAAGTTTCCATTTTAAAGTTAGACAAGAAAATGAGCAAAAGTTAAAATGTGGAAGTGAAGCTATGAAGATCAGAAGCTTGAGAAGGAAATCATGAGAGATTAATGAGATTTTAATGCATAGATAACAAATAACTTCGAAAATTTGATATTGATTAGGGAAATATCGAAATGAATCTTAAAAATATAATACGAGTTAAATGAATTAACGATAATAGACTGTAGGGAGTATAATAGTTTTCAGTATTATTATATACTGGGTATATTTCTAGTATTTTTCTTGTAAAAAACAAACAAAATATTCTAAAATGTAATAATGAAAACAAATAAATTCTTTATAAATTAATATGATGAATATACTAAAGCAATACATAATACTACAATTTTAGTAATGATAATAATATTTATTCAATTAACTCGTATTATTGTTTCTTAATACTTATTACTATATTTAGACGGTGAATATACATAGTAAAACGATAAATATACTATAGCTGTTCTTGCTATTATTTAATTACATTTCTGTTATAAACCCTTAGTTAAGTATACATATATAAAAAAGAGAATTAACATATGTATTTTAATCTTAATAACATACTTATTATTCTTATACCCACAAGACTTAATAGTAAAGAATCAATTTTTTTGTTCATATTTTCATTTTTTCCTTTCACTACTCATTCAAGGCTTATCAAACATTCAAGTCTTTACACACAACCTGCAATCTTTATCGGCTTAAACACATTTCGATAAGATACTTGAAATGCATCTCAATTTTTTTTGTGGAAGCTGCCGCTGCCGTTTGTGGCAAGCGAAAGGCACTTAAGTAAATGATCTGCAGCAGCTTTCGACAAGTGAATGATCAACAAAATGCAGTTGGTCCAGTTTGCCATTCTCTCTGTCCCTCTCTCTCTCACTCTTTTTATGCGTCAGAATGTTGTTGTCGGTTGTTGTTGATGTTGCTCTGGTTGTTCTAGTTCTGGGATGACTTGTTTAACTTGTCGCGCTGCCTCATGATGACTTCCAGCTGCGGTGGCGACTATCTGCTTGCAGCTTGGAGCTGCTATCTCGCTTGTGCGCTGCCTATCAGCGTCTCATCAGCAGCAACAGCAGCAGCATTCGTCTGAGTGTTGACCTCAATTGAAGTTGCAACAACACAAGTTAGTTATAAAAATATGAGTGTTGTATGTACATATATGCAACCAACAATTGGCTTGCGGCTCTGGAAGCAAACACACAACTTTGGACTTTTGCGTAGGTGGAAGAAGAAAAAGGGAAACTCGTAAAGGAGTGTCAAGTGTTGCTGCGAGTCGCGAGCGTTGCATTCACCTCACTAAGCTGCTTCTTCTTCTACTTCGTTCTTGTTGCCATTGTTATGCATAAGCTGTGCCCCCTTCCCCCCCTCCTTTGCTTGACGGTTTTAGTTTTACAGCTTTGCAGCTGCCAAACAGTCGCGCCACGCCCACACTCAAAACACACACGCACACACACACACACACACATGGCCGCCTATTTCCGTCGCTCTTTGCCGGTTCTCGTTGCTTCTGCTCCCCACTGCATCCGCTTACCATCCACAACCACATCCACATCCACATGCATACCTCAACGACATCCACTTGCATTGTGCAATACTCGACGCTTTGCGCCGACTGCGCTGTCGCGGCTGCTGCTGCTGTTGTTGTTCGCCTTCCCATTGGGTTACTTTAGGTCATTGCAGTTGCTGACGTCGTCGTCAGCTTCTAATGCGCGCTTGAAGGACGCCGTCTAAAGTGTCGCTGCCTCAACTACAAACTAAAGCTAGAGCTGCTGCTGTTGTTGTTGTTGTTGTTGTTCTCTTGCTAGTGGGCAGCAGACGGAACGCGTCGACCTCTAAGCGAGCTGCGCTGCTGGCGTCGTACGTTCGCATGGCACGAAAAAGACCTTATAGAAATCCGCTATGAATAACGTTGTGAATCATTTGAGTAGCAGTTATTCGCAATTCTATCGGCTCTCATTAGTTGATCTATAAATAGCAACTTTCACCGCGCATTAACGAAAATGGCGACAAACAAAAAATAATGCAATGCAATTGAATACAAAATTTCCCTTTATGTTACATTTTATGCAATGCTTATTTTCGTTGTTGCTGCTGTCAGCTTGTCAACTGCATGCAACATTTAACCAAACCGAAAAACAACGATCAAAAATAAATGAGCGCAGCGGCGCATCAAAAGACACAAAAACGTCGACGACGACGGCGACGTCGCTGCTGAAGCTTTCACATGATCCACAGCATTTTACACACACAAAATGTCGCCCCAAAAAAAACCTCCCACATTTCGTTCGCATGCGTTCCACACACGCTTGCATGCGATGAGAGTGTGTTGGTGTATGGATGTGAGTGAGTGTATCGGTGTATGGGTGTATTGGTGTGTGCTTTTACCTCATTTACGTTTATTGCTGGTGCTGACTGCGCTGCTGACTGCTGCTGCTGCTGTTGTTGCTCGTTTGTATGAAACTCTTAAAAATCATGCTGGCGTAAATCCGCGCAATTTAAATTTAAATTGCATTTGTATATTTCGCTCGCTCGTTCGCTATATAAGTGGAAATTTCACTGTTAACAATAAAAAAAAAATGCAAACAGCACCAATATGTATAGCAAACGAGTAAAAAGCATTGCAAAAAGCAAAAAAGGCAGCAATGCATTTTACTTGCTTTCCGTTTGCTGTTCGCATTCAATTTGTAATTGATTCTCTTACTTCGTTAATGTATGTAGTTGTTGTCATTGTCGCAGCAGTAGCAGCTGCTGCTCTTGCTGCTGTTAATGCACTCAGCAATCACAACAATGTGAAAACAAAATAAAACTTTATCGAAACAAAAACAAAATACATCCAGCTGAAACAAGGGAGTGTAAAAGAGAGAGAGAGAGAGAGAGAGAGAGAGCGTAGCTTGCTGCTGTTGTTGCTGTTGTTTATTGGCGTCATTAACAGCAGTCGCAGACGCAATCAAGTGTGCAATGCAATTACACAAATGAACACGACAACAATAACAACAGCAACAAATACATTTTTGGCTGTCTTTATTGAATTGAGTTTGAGTTGAGGGAGAAGCTCAGCAGCAAAATGGCTGAACTTCCGATATGCAAAAATGTTTAGCAACATTGCTGCCGCAGACGAAGATAAGTTGCGGTTGCTGCACTCTTTGCTCTTTATCTTTGGCACTCTGCGGTTTTCGCTTAGGTGCGAGTGTGTGCGTATGTGAATGTGTTGTCATTTAATCGCCTTTTTGGATTTTCAAGTTTGAGCTGGTTTTTTTTGTTTGCGTTTTTTTTTATTATTTATTTGGTTGTATTTATTTCAGTTTGTTGTTGTGAAAGTACATAAAAGGCATGCGTTGTTGTTGCTGTTGCGTTTACTTCTTTTTTTAGAAAGGCAATCGACGACATTTTTGCAGCAACGTCAACATGCTGCTGCCACCGTCGCTTGTTGCCAAGCTGCCTGCCTGCCTGCCATTTTACCATTTTGTATGTGTGCCAGTTTTTTTATTTGGCATTTTTTTTTTTGGTACGTTTTTTTTACGTAGCTGCTTCTGTTGCTAACTGTTCTGCTCGCTGAAGTGTGCAGCTAACAAAAGCATGATGTATTGTTGCCTGTCGTTGTTGTATTATGTAAATGATGCTGCGCTTGCGTTCAGTGTTAAATATGCAGCAGCAAACCCGTGAAATATTCATTTGTCTCGAGTCAGACAGCACCAACAATGGCAGAGGCAGAGGCACATAACTCGCTCAACAGCAACTAAAACACAAACAAAAAAAAAAAAAAAAAAACTACACCAACAACTAAAGCACATACAAAAACTGACAACACAACAACAACAGCAGCAAGTGCAGCTCCCTCAATTATTGCTGTCTACTTTGACTGCAGCATTCGTTCGGCAACTTTCTCCCTTGTGTTGTTCTTGCACACGTTCTCTTGTTGTCACTGTTGTTGTTGTTGTTGTTCTTGTTGAGGCTGCCATTTTGAGAGCGTGCGCTCTTTTGACTCTTTGGCAACACAATTATGTAGCAACATTGTTGCTCTACATGTTGCTGTCTTTATTGCTCCATTCGCATGGAACTTTTCTGGCTTGTGCGAGAGTTTGCTGTTGTTGGTTGTTTTTCGTTGTTGTTGTTGTTGTTGCTGTTGTCAGGTGCGTCGCGACAAGTGGGAAATGCTTATGCGTGCATTGCTCTCATTGCAACGACAAATATTTGCGCAACTTCCAACAGGCAATCTCCCCCCAGCCCAGTCTTGCACACGCTCCTCCCCACGCCTCAATCAGCAACGCTGTCAACATTCCTTGGAAGCCATTGTGTACGCTTTTGCCCCCGTTTACTTCTCTCTCTCTCTTTTTTTTTGTGTTTTTGTTTTTTTTTTTTCGGTCTCTCCCTTGTTTATTGTTTGCGCCCATTAATCAGCGCTCTAGTCGCAGTCAACGGCATTATTAAGTACGATACACCATTATTAAGTACGATACACCATCCATATAACCTGTTGCTTCTGTTTTTTAAATTGTTTTCTTTATTTTTTTGCTTTTCTTTCTTTTCGCTTCTCTTTAGCCCCTTTTTTTTCGTGCATATCTTTCCGCTTCCGTTTAATACTTTACGAAAAATAATGTATTTATCGCATTTCTTTAAAGGCGGCAACAACTTCCCTCACTTCCGCTGCGGCTTGCAACCAAAAATAGCAACATGCAACATGGAATTCAATTTGCATTTTTTGGCCTTGGCTTTGCATGTGAATTAGCCACACAAAGTTTATTCACAATGAACTTTCTCTTTGCCCCATGCTCTTTAATTACTCGCGCCTCTCTGTTTCCTATCCAAATTGATTCTTTTTCTATCAGTATAGTATTTTATCTTGATGGGAAATCCCATACGGTTAGGGTTTTGTTTTTTGTTAGTACTATAAAGGTCGGCACGTGCCCTAGTCACAATCTGTCTTTATTATGCATTTATATATATTTATTATACATTAATATCAAAAGCGCATTTAATTGAATTTAATCCCATTAGCATGCAGCTGTTGTTATTGTTGCTATCTTATAGCATTGTGCTGTTATATTGCAATAATTATTATGACAATATTGTTGTATAACTCTTTCAGCCTCAACGTTTTTTCATTTAGTCGCAGTTGTATCACAATAATACGTATTGTTGTAGCTTGCTATAACCGATAATTGGCAGAGGGCAACAATATGTTAGTATTTTTTCCTTTCATTTGACCTGAATTGATAGTTCGGAAATGTGTGTGAATTTACAAAAGTATAGTATAAAGAAAAAAATACTCTATAAAGTGTAATTTATTCGCATAAATTTTAAACCAAAAAAAAAAAAAAAATAAAGTTGAATCATTTCCCAATGAATTCTGATTTATTTGCGTAGGCTTCATTTTCTGTATACTTTAGTATATTATTAAATTTACTATTTAATTGAAGAATAGAATTGAGTGATTTAGAAGCCATTCAAATTAATTGCTAAGTGTGTTTTTCATACACAATAATTTATTTGAATGAATAATGTATAGTGATTTAGAATCTTTTATTTTAATTGCTAAATATACTGTAGTATACTATATATACTGTTTATATACTATACTATACTATGAACAGTAGTATATCAAAAATATGCTATGTGTATATAAAAAATACTATATTGTGTATACAATAATTTATTTAAATGAATGTATAGTGATTTAGAATCTTTTATTTTAATTGCTAAATAGTATATATATACTAAAATATACAAAATATACTATACTGTCTATACTAGTATATAAAAATATACTATACTGTGTATACTAGTATATAAAAATATACTATGCTGCCTATACTAGTATATAAAAAATATACTATACTGTATATACTAGTATATAAAAAATATACTATACTGTGTATATTAGTATATAAATCAATACAATTTATACTATACTTCTATATATACAATACAAAATGAATAGTTATTTTACTTTATTAATAAATATTGAAAATGTGTCATTAGAATATAAAAATACAATTTATTTTTCAAGTTTCTCATATTTAGAATTCAAAGCTTGGAACCACTTAATTTACATAAACAATTTACCAAGTTCATCTTATCATTATGTTAAATATTTGTATTTGTATTTGCTACAACTAAAGTGCTGTTATTTTAGAAGTTACTTACTTACATTTTCTAATTCATTAACGTGATAATTTTAATTCACTTATATTCAAATTAAGAACCCTAAGCTGCAAAATTCAGATGTTTTATCTGCCTTGCAAATTCACTTAGTTTTCATTTGCATGACAAAAGTAGCATTTGTTTTTTGCAAATTAATTTACTGAAAGTTCTTTGCAATCTGCATTTTTAAATGCTGGCAATAAATGTTGTTTTGTTGTCATTTAATCTGCAGTTATTACCTGCGCACACATTTTGCAAAATTGGCTGTAAATATTGGTGGCACAGTTGGTGTTGCGTCAGGATCAGGCTTTAAGCCTTGAGTCCTTGCTGCTGTTGCTGCACAAACTGCGCCACGTGAAGCGCTCGCTGTGGCCCCAAGGCCTTCTTTGTCAGGCTCTGTGTTACGTGCAACACCCACACACACAGCTGTGGCAGAGGCAGAAGCGGAGCGGAGGCAAGTGCAGACCATGTCATTGGAGGTGTTCCGTCTTTACAGTTGGTTGCCCCCTCAGTTTTTGGTTTATGCAACAAGCGGCTTCGTTTTGTGTTTGCCAAACTGCGTCACGTTGCAACGTTTGACGTTGGCTGCTGCTGCAGCGACTGCGACTGTGGCTGAGATTTGCGTAAGCGAATTCGTTTTATTGTGCAACGTAACAATAAATATGGAAATTAATGTCAAACCGTTAGAGTTGCACACGCTGCTGTGGCAGAGCGAGGGGTGGGGTGGGGTCGGGTGTGGCAAGGCGAGAGTCGTAACTTGTTGCCGTTGCAGTTATGAAGTGCAACGCTTTTATATTCCATGTTTTGTGTTACCACAACTATTGTTGCAAGCTGCTGGCCTTTGCCATGTGAACGAGCTTTTGCACCGTCGTCAAGTCCTTGCCATTGGCGTTGTCCTTGGCTTGCCTCCCGCTCAACTGTAAGTTAACGTACTTAGACGTCCATGAATATAAAATACCTCATTAAAAGTGTGCTCCAAAGCAGGGATGTTTCAGCTGCCACAAATCGCTTGCAACACTCAAAAGAAAGTTTGGTTCAGTAATCGCTCAAAAGTTTTATCTGCCGGCGTTCTGTCTGTCCGTAGATATAAACTTCTATATCTAAGTGACTGTAAAAGCTATTGGCTTTAAATTTAGAAAATTTGTGACTTTGCTATAGAACCTTGCAAAGATAGAAGTTAATTACGGAAGTCAAATTTCATTTGCCCGCAAATTATTTGAAAACAATTTGGGAGGAAGAAAAGTTGATCAAATAATTCGATATATATTTTGGTAGAAAATGTTTATATATCAACATATTTGTATTACTACTAGTTCAAATATAAATGTAAACCAGCTACAAAATTTAGTAGCTTTTTCTTTAACTTTAAAATTACATACTAAATCAATAAATAGAATACTATCAACAACTTTGAATACTGAAGCTAATAAGCTTTTAAATATATACAAAAGTTTTGTATTATGAACTTAAGCGTCCTATACAAAATGTAGTGCACTTTAAATTATACTTTTACAATGGCCATTTTCTCAACAGATTTTTATATATCAAATCCTTTTTTTTTGTGTGTTATAATATATGTTATACGTTTTAATTGAAAACTTAGGAAGAATAGCGCTCTATATGACAGTTGTGAATTAAGATTTAATATGTTTATAAAAAACTTGACTAAATTCTAATTAAGATTTAATATGTATATAAGAAATTGTCTAAATTCTGCTTCAAATTTCATATCTCATAAAAGTCACTCTGATTATTCAAGAAGCATGAAAGTAAGCAGCAAATACTTCGACTCTTACAGGGTATTAAGCTGTTCATCACCTTCGCCTAGAAGAACTTAACATGTTTCTTTGAATGTGACTCAATTGCCAACGGCTTTGTCCGACGTTTGACCTTCCCTGAGCTCTTCTCTCTCTCACTCCCCCCCGCTTCACTTGCTCCTCACTTTGGTTGAAGTTACCTTTCAATTTCGTTTTTTAGCGTTTCGATGTTTTTTTTTTTTTTGTGTGGCATTTGCTCATCGGGCTTTGCATAATTTATTGCATTTAGCTTTCATTCGCTCTGCCATAAATTTCGACTCCCATCAAAATGTTGCCTCCTCAAAAACTCCTCCTAAAACTATATCTTACCTCTTTTCGTATTCGTAGTTTAAGTGCTTTGGCGTCGCGTGTGTCCTTAATTTTAGTTTTGATTACAACTGACCAGCGTTTTGTGTGTGTGTGCCACCGGCAGCGGCAGCTTGCCACACGATACGATGACCTTCAGTGCCCCACCTCCCTTGATATCGTTGCCATATAATTTCCGAGTAAGCGCGTGGGTTTGGTTGCCTTTTTATTATTATTTTTTCCGTGTTTTTCTCTCTCTCTCTGTGTTTTTTCTCTGTTTCTCTTTCTCTGTCGTCGTCCTGTGCGCTATTTTTACATCATTTTCGCATTTCGTATTGAATGTCCTCAGTGACGCAAATTAATTAAATTATGTAATGCGGCATTCGGAAGGGTGAAAGGAAGGTGAAGGAAGGCAACTACTTAACCAGTTCTAAATTTAGCTGTCAAAGCACAAATTGATGCATATGAAGAAAGGCCATTGACAGACGCACTTCATTAGGAGTATTGTTCATCCGATTGAAAGGTTTCCATTTCCCAACCCAAAATCATCTTCAAACTCCTGAGTGGCTTGAAATGTGAACGTCGAGGGCAGATTGTATGTCGCTTTTATGATTAGGAAAAGTTTCTTGGAATTCCTGCGCAGAGGGGAAAGACTTGCACTTTATTTATTAATTATCATTCCAGGCATTGTAATAGGAAAATGTATTTTGTGAAGTCGACTTTTACTTGGGGAATTCGAAGCTTAATTTACTCTGATTAAATAAGTATCAAGTGCAGAATTTATTCGGCACATGCTGCATCAGATGACTTGTTGTCAAGTTATCTTGTTAATTAATGCAATTAACATACGTGTTGGAGATGTTAATAAACAAAGATTATTGTCAAGTGAGAAAGCTACAGTCGATTGAAAGTAAATAAACCAAGTCAATATATATTAAAAAATACTAAAATATACTGAGAGCGCTATTAAGTATATTTATAAACTAATATTACTATAACTGTTTGGTATTATCGTTAAAATAAGCCAAATTAATATATCATAAAAAGTAAATTATACCGAAAGCGTTATATATCGATATACTAAAATATACTGAAAGTTGTATTACATACGTGTATCTACAGTGCAGTATTAAAACATCCCAAATAAATATAGCTAAAAAACACTAAACTATTACTATTATCGTTAAAACATATCAAATAAATATATACCGTAAAATACTAAAACATAGTGGAAGTTATAGATTTTATATTGATATACTTCCGCGAAATACTAAAATATACTGAAAGTTCTATTTCGTACTACTACAGTGCGCTTTTGTCGTTAAAATATGTAATATATTCTTAAATATACCGCAAAAATACTAAAATATACTGAGAGCTCTATATCGTATATCGATTAATACTATTACTATAGTTCGGTATTAACGTAAAAACATGCCAAATAACTATAACGAAAAAATACTAAAATATACTGAAAGTTATATTTCGTATATCGATATACCAAAGTGCACAAAATATACCAGATTGTCAAACGAACACAATTAAGTCCCATACGACTTATTTCTTGAACAACTTTTAAGATTTCGAGAACATCACCTTCCTTCCGCCTGTTACAAACATTTCCTGTCGGCCTAAAGTTAAAATACACTTCCAACCTTTAGTTTCCGGGTATGCAAAATAAAATATAGGTAAAATGTAACTTTTGCCTTAATTGTGTTGATTGTTTTTGTACACTGAACAAAGTTGGCGTCGCAAACATTCAATATTATATATTCATGTAGATTTATCACAATTCACTGCGATTCAATCTGAATGCATTCAAGATGATTGCACTTGGATATCGGCCACGATATGCCATCATTCGCATAGGTAAATATAGTAAGTAACTATGTGTAGATACACTCGCTTCCTCATTGAAATTGCTTTGTTATTGTTCTTATTTGTTATTTGTTATTGTTATTGTTTTTATTATGATTGTGAGTTGTCAAGCGTCGAATGTTTTGTGAATTGACCAAATGCGCGTTGCTTGCTGCAATATGAATTTCGCGTTTTTCTCTTTGTCGTTGGGCGTTGACAAGACAACGCATCACACACACGGATACAGATACAAATGTATCTGTGGCCATATCTATAGATATAGCTGCGTTTTGGAATGAGACATTGTGCGATTGCATTCGAATTGTCTGTTCAGTAGCACAGCAAACGTTGGGGGAAAATTGCCTGAAGCAGCGACAGGAAATTTTTCACAGAACACGACAAAAAAAAAAAAGAAGAAAACTTTAACATAAAATTAAATTTCATAATGATAGCCTTAGTGATAAGACGCTTATTGAAGCGAGGTAGCCAAGAGCTTTAACTATTGAAATGCAAACGAAATTAATTGAAATTCTTTTTCACTTTTTGTTTTTATAGATTGCGATTGCGGCTGCGTGGACACGTACAACGGCGGCAGCGTTGAAATTGGTGGTCACGGCCAGGCGGCACAGGAGGCGGCAGCCCAGAACGTAGTCAAAACGGCGCACGCAAAGGTCGCCACATCGGGGGGGCATGCAAATACGCAGCCCCCCAGTAAACGTTCCAGCAGCGGCGCCGATGGCGACTATCAGCTGGTCCAACACGAGGTTCTCTACTCACTCTCCGCTGAATATGAGGTGAATATTGTGTTTAACTTTTATACTTTTTGAAATATATTAACTAATACTTAAAACTCTTGCTTTTCATTAGGTGCTGGAATTTCTGGGACGCGGCACCTTTGGCCAGGTGGTGAAATGTTGGAAACGCGGCACCTCCGAAATCGTTGCCATCAAGATTTTAAAGAATCATCCATCGTATGCGCGACAGGGACAAATTGAGGTCTCAATTCTGTCGCGGCTCAGTCAGGAGAATGCCGATGAGTTTAATTTTGTGCGGGCATTCGAGTGCTTTCAGCACAAGAATCACACCTGCCTGGTCTTTGAGATGCTCGAGCAGAATCTCTATGATTTCCTCAAGCAAAACAAATTCTCGCCGCTGCCGCTCAAGTATATACGACCCATCTTAGAGCAGGTGAGTAGTAGTGAAAACTTACATATATTCTTTTGAGAATTTCATTTATATTTTATACTCTCATATGCTTAGGTGCTGACTGCCCTGTTGAAGCTTAAGCAACTGGGACTGATTCACGCCGATTTGAAGCCGGAGAACATTATGCTGGTTGATCCAGTGCGTCAGCCGTATCGCGTTAAGGTCATCGACTTTGGCAGCGCATCGCATGTGAGCAAAACCGTTTGCAACACGTATCTGCAATCACGCTACTATCGTGCCCCCGAAATCATCTTGGGTCTGCCCTTTTGCGAGGCCATCGATATGTGGTCCCTTGGCTGCGTCGTTGCCGAACTTTTCCTTGGCTGGCCCCTCTATCCGGGCAGCTCAGAGTTCGATCAGATACGCTACATATCGCAGACACA
Organism: Drosophila niveifrons; assembly: GCA_035046325.1. Lineage (NCBI taxonomy): Eukaryota > Metazoa > Arthropoda > Insecta > Diptera > Drosophilidae > Drosophila > Drosophila niveifrons. The sequence goes on from JAWNOC010000052.1 coordinate 12,859,586, forward strand.
GGGTTTGCCCACGGAGCACATGCTGAACAGCGCATCGAAGACATCGAAGTTCTTTTATCGCGACGTCGATTCGACGTATCCGTTTTGGCGTCTCAAGACCACCGAGGAGCATGAGGCAGAGACGAATACGAAGAGCAAAGAGGCACGCAAATACATTTTCAATTGTCTCGACGACATTGGTCAGGTGAATGTGCCCACCGATTTGGAGGGTGGCCAATTGCTTGCCGAGAAGACGGATCGACGCGAATTCATTGATCTGCTCAAGCGCATGCTGACCATCGATCAGGAGCGTCGTCTAACGCCAACGGAGGCATTGAATCACAGCTTCACGAGGCTCACCCATCTGGTTGACTACGTCTACTGCAACAATGTGAAGGCCTCTGTCCAGATGATGGAGGTGTGTCGTCGCGGCGATTTCCACACGTAAGTAGCATCCAATTAAATACGGAATCAATTGATTCTTAATGCAGCATAATGAGAGGAGTTCAAATGAACATGAATATGAGCGTAGCATATGGCAAAGTAAAATTATTAGATTAAATTGCAAATGCTATTTCAGCTTTATAACAAGATATGTTAAGTTAAGGATGTCAAAGCAAATGATTTTCCAATTTATCACAGGCAAATTTAATAGATTTAAAATGATTATGGATTGTGATTATGTGTAAATTTCCATTTGTTATTTTAAAGTTGTATTATGAAACTTGAAGCTACTTTAAATATTTTAACATTACTTAAAATTAATTCACTTAAACTTTCTAAGTAATCTGTTATATATAGAATATATTTATACTGCTCAATTTGGTTTGAAAACTTGCTACTTTAATGTTTGGCCTGAAACTATACATGGAAGATATTAACCAAATATTATGTGAAAATAAAATACAATAGATAATTTGTTAATTGCAATATTTTCATTAGATAATTCTAAACTGTATTGACAACTTATTGAAATAACTAAATATTGTTGAAAGAGATTATTAAGCTTTATATTTATTTACTATATATGTATCTAGTCGAAGATTAAAACATATAAAGTATAAAACAATGATAGAACATATACAACAATTAAACACTTGAGAATTATCAAACTCTTAGAAAAAGTTAAAACTGACTTATAAGCTTTGTTTTATATCTTAAAAAAAAAAAAACAAATATAAAGTTTAAACAATTGAAGCAGTTCAAATTTCGTAGCTGTTTTAGAATGTTTTTCTATATTTTGTTACTATTTTAGCAAGTATTTTAAGAGTAACTTTGACTGTTTGATATATATACTCTGTTACTATTTTAACAAGTATTTGAAGAGTAACTTTGACTGTTACTTAAACAAGTATCTAAATAGAAATGCTGATTGTTTTAAAATGTGTTTTTATAGAATGCTGCTTAGGAACTTAATTGAATAACTAACCAATAAATTGTCTTTCCTTAATAATCTATTAATAATGCTTCGCTCCCCGTTTCGCAGAGTGCAACCCGCTCCCACGCTGGTGACCAACTTTGTGCCGAGCAGCACCGACAACATGACCTTCACCATCAACAACCAGCTGACGAGCCAAGTGCAACGCTTGGTGCGCGATGGACGACCAACGCTGGCCTACGAGGGACTCTATCAGATCTATGGGGGACGCAATGTGGCCCGGCAGTATCCCCAGGCACGCACGGATACGTTCCAGCATCAGCTGGTGTCGAATATACTGTGTCCGCCATCGTACCAAGCGATGCCCAGTCCCACCAAGCATGTGGTTGTGGGCAGTGCCACAATGCAGCCGCCGTTGCAGGTGCCGCCGCAGCAATACGTGAATGTGCCGGTGCCCGTGTCGATGGTGGAGCCGAGCTCCGGCCAGCGCATGCTGCTCACGAATCGTGTGCAGGCAAGCGGTGTGGCATGGCCGCAAACTGGTCGCCAGATGGCATTGGTGCCGTCGTGGCCACAGAATGCGCCAGCGCATTCATTGATCGTCGACTCGACGCCGCTGTTCAACGTGGAGGAAATCTATCCCAAGCATCATCTCAACTTGCCACGCAACGATCTCAAAAAGGAGTCGCCGGCGCATCACCTAGCGTGAGTATTAAGAAGAAGACAGGGTATTGTAATTTTGTGCCTGCAGGAATATAAAATAATAACTACTGTACTTTTCATTCCTGATTGCGATTAGATCAAAATTGTAGAGGATATTTAAGAAATAGTTTTGTATGAAAAAGGAGCTTACTACAATCAGGATGGCTTAACTAAATATCTAGTTTATTTTGCGCTCCACGATATATTTATAGTATTTTTGCGATATATTTTCGGTACATTTTAAGGAACAATACCGCATCTGTTTTGCTTTTATTTAAAATGGGTAGAGCCGAATACACTCGTCTGTTGCTTTCTTGTTTAGTCCTGGATGTGATCAGTTAAAAATGGTATAAGTCATTCAAGAATTACTTTTGAGATGGGAAAAAAACTCCTTGACTGAAAATTAATATTCGGTATATTTTAGAATTTTTGTGGTATATTTTTAGAATAAATGAAAGATGTGGCTTTATTAAAATAAAAATAGGTAGCGGGTATCTCAGTCGATATTCAGTATAGTTTAGTATTTTTGTAGTATATATTTGGAATATTTTAAAGATATGGTTTTATTAAAAATAGGTATCGGGAATCTCACAGTCGAGCGCACTCGACTGCTGCTTACTTAGTTATTTATTCCTAGTTGTGATCAGTTACATGTTGTATAAGTTTTTTTTTTTTTTAAGAAATTCCTTAGAGTTAAGAAAAAACGCCTTGGCTGCCAATCTGGTATATTTTGTACTATATGGTATATTTTGAAAGTAGTGCAATACCAATAAATCGATATACATATATATCCTGGGGTAAATTTTAATGTATATTTGTAGAATATGGTGTTATTAAATAAAGGTAGCCGGTATCTCATTCGATACGGTATATTTTAGTAATTTTGCTTATAGAATATGGTTTTTATTAAAAGTAGGCAGCGGGTAACTCAGTCGATGTTCGGTATATTTTTGCGATATATTTTTGGTATATTTGTAAAATATGTTTTTATTAAAAATAGGTAGTGGGAATCTCACAATTGAACCAACTCGACTGTAGTTTTCTTACTTGTTTATTCCTGGTTGTAATCAGTTAAAAATAGAATAAGTTTTTTAAGAAATACTTTAGAATTAAGAAGAAGAAAAAAAAACGCCTTGGCTGACAATATAGTATATTTTATGCTATGTGGCATATTTTAAGAGTCGTACAATATCAATAAATTGATAAACATATATAGTTTAAGGTATATTTTTGGTATATTTGTAGAATATGTTTTAATTCGAAATAGGCAGCGGGTATCTTAGTCGATATTTGGTATATTTCAGTAGTTTCGCGGTATATTTTCGGTATATTAATAGAAAATGGTTTTATTGAAAATAGGTAGTGGGTATCTCACACTTGACTTTAGTTTTCCAACTTGTTTAATATGTTGTATTAAATGATTGCATTGACGTTGCAGCAAGGGCAACTCTTATCGCGTGCCGCGTCACGAGAAGAAGGAGCATCAGCAGCTGTCGCCAGTGAAGAAGCGCGTCAAGGAGAGCTCGCCGCCGCATCAGCAGCGCTATCAGCGTGCCACACACGTCTCGCCGCAGTATCATGCGCATCACAATTGCAACTATGGCGGCGGCTATGGCGCTGGCGCTGCCGGCGCCGTTGTGGCAAGTTCCGCCAGCTCAGCGAGCAGTAAGTATCCAGTATTAATTGCTTAAGAGAATACGTTATTAATTCACTATCTTCCCTTGCAGACATTATCAACTCGAGCAGCTCGTCGAGTTCGCATCATAATCATGCACCCGTGGCACATGCCCCACATGGCAGCAGCAGCGGCAGCAGCGCCTACAATGCCGCCGGTCATCACATTGTGGTGAATCAGTGCAGCGGCGGCTCCGCTGTGAATTCCGCTGGCTATGCGCCACCGTTGCATGCCCATCAGCCGCACGTGAAGCAGCCGACGATCACTATACATGACACGCCCTCGCCGACAGCGGTTGTGGGCGATGTGATTACGATTTCAGACAGCGAGGATGAGGGTGGCGATGTGCCCACCAGTGCTGCAGTGCAGCCACTAAAGCAGCGTGCGCATGCGCAATCCCAAACGAGCAGCAGCCTCATGCAGCAGCAGCAACAACAACAGCAGCAGCAGCAACATCAACAGCATTCGAGCAGCAATTGTCGCAGCAGCGCGCAGCCATTGCAACATCAGCAGCAACATCAGCAGCAGCAGCAGCAGGCGGTTAATTATGGTAATGCTCACAGTTCCACAGCAACAACAAGCACCACAGCAACAAGCACAGGCAGCAGCTCCAATGCCAACAGCAGCACCAGCAGCAGCAATAATAATAATCGCAGCAAATGTAGCAATAATCTTAATAACAGTAACAGTAACAATCAGCAGCTGGTCGGCAGCGGAGCTGGTCATCATAGCCATCATAGTCACCATAGTCACCACCACAACCAAAACCACCACCACCACCACAACCACCACCAAAACCATCAGCAGCAACAGTTGCAGCAGCACGGCAGCAATGGCAACAGTAGCAATAATAGCAGTAGCAATAACAGTAGCAGTAACATTAACAGTAACGTTAACAGTAACAGTAACATTAACAGTAGCAGTCAGCAGTTGCCACCGCCGCCGTCGCTTACGTTGCCCAGTAGCAGTAACAGTAGCAATAATCATCATCATCATCATCACCAACAACAACAGCAACAACAACAGCAGCAGCAACATCAACTGTCGTCGTCGTCAGCAACTGCTACGTCGTTGTCGCTGGGCGGAAGCGGAAGTGGAAATGGAAATGGCAATGGATTTGCTGTTGCTGCTGTGCTCGACTCTCAGCAGCAGCAGCAGCAACAACAGCAACTACATCAGCAACAACAGCAGCAGCATTGCTATCAACAGCAGCCCAGCTCCCACAACAGCAACAACAACAACAACAACAGTCATCACAATACCACTTCCAATTCTGCTTCCACTTCCAACCAACCAACAACACATCATAACCATCATCATCATAGTCTCACTGCCCCCGCCCCCGCCTTATCCTTGACCACAAGCACATCACAATACGGCACCAACACTGCCAATCTTTCCCTCTCCCAGCATTCCCAGCTAACTGGCCCCGCCCCTGTTGCCCCTATTGTCCCTGCCCCTGTCCCACTCACTGTCACTGCCCCTGGCCCAGCTCAGTCTCAGTCGCATCTCAGTCGTCATAAGCCAACGCAGCACGTCCATCTAGTAATTCCATGCGTTACCGTAGGTGATCACGATCCGGAGGATGCACGTCGACGTCATCATGCCACCGCCCATGCCACCGCCGTCGCCGCCAGCAGTCCCAAGCATCAGCAACAGCAGCAGCAGCAACAACATCATCATCATCAACATCATCAGCAGCAGCCACAGCAAGTGCAACCAGCGCAGCAGACACCGCACTATCAACCGCAGCAGCAGCAGCAACCACAACAGCAGCAGCAATTGCAACAGCAGCCAAACATCAAATATGAGCCGGGTCAATCGCAAAAGAAACGCATACTGGCCATGGCCCAAAACGAGTGCAACTATCAGCCGCAGCCGCAGCCACAGCAAGTGCAGCAACAGCAGTTGCCACAGCAGCAACAGGCGCCGCCACCAACGCAGCCACAGCCTGTGGCCAGCTTGCCGCATATACCAACCAAGCAGGAGCCCGCCGAATTCTATCCGGAGTACGCACAGCAGCAGCCACCGCCACCGCAGCAGCAGCAGCAACTCGACACGAAGCGCAGCAGCTGGGCAGCCAGCTCAAGTGGCGGCTCAGCAGCCATGCCACTGGCGCATCCCAAGCGTGAGGCACCCTCGGTTGCCCCTGTGAGCTATGTGGCACCCACTGTGGCACCGCCATTGGCGCACTCCAAGAGCAGCTCGAGTTCGTCGTCGTCGATCAGCGCGCTGGCTGCTGCCGCTGTGGCTGCCAGCGTTGGTCCGCCGTCGTGGGGAGCGCCTCAAGTGTACCGCCAGCCATCGCAACCGCCGCCGGCGAGCGTGGCTGCGGCAGCGTCACAGGCACCGGCAGCTGCACCGCCGCCACCGCCGCATCATCATCACAGCAGCCACAGCAGCCATCATCATCCTCATCATCATCAGGCGGGTACGCCGCTGGGCGGCTCACCGTCATCGACAGCCGCTGCGGCGATGCTGCAGCCGGACATCTACGCACAGGGCGACATGTATCGACGTCCCACCGTCTATGTCTCCCAGGCCGCGCCCACTTACGCCTACGCGAATCGAGCGGTCGTTGCACCGCCGCCAGCACACAACAGCTCCAGTCGACAGGTGAGCGATGAATCTTTCGTTTAGTTACTCGATTATTATTTTATATTATAATATACGCCTCTTTGATTCTATACCTGCATCTCAATAATGAAGTTGTACTTCTTTAAACTCGATAAATAAAATATTACTATCTAATTAGTCCTATATTTTTATACCCGCTACCCATAGGGTAGAAGGGTATTATAACTTTGTGCCGGCAGGAAATGTATGCAACAGGTAGAAGGAGTCATCTCCGACCCTATAAAGTATATATATTCTTGATCAGTGTCAACAGCCGAGACGATCTAGCCATGTCCGTCTGTCCGTCTGTCCGTATGAACACCTAGATCTCAGAGACTATAAGAGATAGAGCTATAATTTTTTCTCGACAGCATTTGTTATGTCTGCACGCTGATCAAGTTTGTTTCAAATTTTTGCCACGCCCACTTCCGCCCCCGCAAATCAAATGAAATCGAATAACAAGCGTAATTTTAAAGGTGGAGCTGCGAATTTTGGTACATATAATAATAACAATAGTATTTATGATTCCTGAAAATTTGGTTGCGATCAGTTAAAAATTGTGAAAGTTATTAAAGAAATACTCTTGTATGGGCTAAAACGCCTACTTACTACTTAAAATTAAAAACAATAATTCATTTTTTTTTTTAATGTATTCTTAATCAATGTCAACTTACAAAAACATACATTGTCATTAATATTATCAAATTTTTGAATACAGTCGCCAACTTTGCTAAACCACTACAATTATAATAATAAAAGTGACATAGTATTTACTATAGTTTATAATATAATAATATAATATAATTTCAATAGATTCGACGCTTACAAACACAATTTAATATATAAATACTTAACTTTCGAATACAATCCGGAGTGTTCTTAATATAATAATGTTATTGATTGAAAAGTAGTTTCTTTTGCTTTTACAATTTAATAAGATTCTTACCTTGTGAACCTAATTTAATATATATGCATTTCTGCCTTGCAGGTTATACCATCGCATCCTTTGCCGGCTCACATCCAGATACCGACGCAGTACAGCCAGTTTGGACCGTTGAGTCCCGCCCAGGTAGCTGCCAGCAAGCATGCGGCGCACTTTGCGCCAACTAATATATGGTATGGTGCTGAGTAGCTTGCAGGGTGAACGGGTTGACGAGAGGATGCCAGACAAACAGAGAGAGAGAGGGAGAGAGACAGAGAGAGTAAGAGGGAGAGAGGCCAGAGCGACCACTATTGAACACCGACCACAAGAATAGAGCAAGAACACACCACGCAACAAGCAACTATCGCAACACTAGTACTTCATTGATTGATTGATTGATTGATTGACGCTCGAGTGAGTCGCAAATGCCAGAGATTGATGGCCAATTAAGGCTTCATTCAGTTTTTGCCTTTACTTTCATCGCCCCGCTGCTCGATTCAATCGATTTGGCTAATCAAGGTTTTCTTTTTCTTTTCCTCGATGTTCAATTTAGATCTTTTATGGCCTCGGCTGATGGTGGCGACGACGACAATCCCAGCACAATGGAGGAGCAGGAACAGTTGCAACAGCTGCAGCTAACGCAGTGCTGGTGGTTTATGATGCTCATGCAACAGAGCATCATACACAGCAGCAACAACAACAACAACAACAATAGTAGTGGAAGCAGCAACAACATGTTGCCGGAAGCACGAACAACATCAACTTCAGGCAGCAGCAACAACAACAGCAACAATCGCAGTCAAAGTCGTCGCAAACGTTAGGCAACCAAAACTCTTCTCGCAACCCGATTGCCAGCGAAAGTTTATCTTTATTTTTTTTTTTAACTTTTCGACAATCTGCAAAATGATTGTCGATTATATTTGAGAATTCGATGCATCGAATTACACAAATTGTAAACAACACTTTTTAATTAATTAAATGCATTTTGTACACGCAGTTTGGAGTGTAAAGTGCATAAACAACAACAACACACACATATGTAATTACTACATAAGCAACAACAACAACAACAACACACTCGGAACCTTGCAACAAGCAAAGGGAAACTCAGAAGAACACTTTCTATACACATTACTCGTATGGATTTTCGAAAATAACAAAAAAAAAACCTAAAGCGTTTCATTATGTGTGTTGTATATTTTTTATTAGAACTTCTAAGTACATGCATACTTATAGATTATACGGATATATATATAGAGATATATATGATTACAATATAGAGTACTACATGCCTACATATATTAATGTACAACCTAATCCTAATACAACTACAACTACAACTAATCTAATACTACACATAAATAATGCAACAAATTATATGATTAATGCAACATGTTTCTGTACAAAAAAACAAAACAAAACGAAAAACACAACAAGAAGTAATGCAAAAACAGTAACATCAACAAAACACCAACAAATACTTAGTGCAAAAAGCATAGAACTTTTTTTAGACTCTTTTTAGCAAGTACCTCATAAAAAACAAAACGAAAAAAAATCGAAAACACGAAGCAGCAACAACAACAACAAAACAAACAAACAAACAAATAATGTTATGCAAATTGCCTTTTACAACAAACAATATTGTATATTAAACAAAAACAAAACAAAAAATAAAATAATAAATAACTTAGTGAGATAATCAATGATATGATACCGCAAAAACCTTACTAGCAATCAAAGCATACATTACATAAATATAAATATATATATATATATATTATATAAAGATTAACAATATTTGTAGCGATAAACCGTAGCGATATATCTGATAAACAAACTGATAACTGAACATTGCGATATATTATAGCTAATAATACCAATATACATAGATACTTGTTTTTTTTTTTTTTTACATACATATATATCAAACCAGCTACACACACACATACGCACTCTCATAGGATCTGAAGTTTTTCCCCCACCTCCCCGAAAAAACAAAAAAAACGCAATAGAAGAAGCATGTAAGAATAAAAGAAAAATTAGATGCATTGTAATTTAGTAATGAACTAACTATTAAAATAATTCAAGATGGATTTTAAAATGTCAGGTCAAGAAAACACATAAAAAACAATTCGATTTAATTTCTGTATTTATATATCCCCTTTAACTGACAGACTCTGCGTTTAAGTAAATGAAAAATGGTAAATGATAAAAGGAAATCACAAGAATTATGAGAATGTTCACTAAAAAGTACAAAAATGGCAAGCAATCTAGCAAATAATTGAAAGAGTTATAGGCTTTTAAAAGTGTTTCTAATTTCTAATCAATAGTTTAATAGTTTCTCTGTATGTGTGTGCGTTTATTTTTTTATTTTTGTTCGTTTGTCTCTTTTTTTAAACACTTTTAAACGCAGAGATTTTATTTTATACTTTGTGTATATAGTGCATAAACCCTTGCTTATTACTATTATGATTACGATTACGATTATTATATAAATATATATCGATATATGCTACACATACAATACATATTTAATGATATACTACTATCTACCTATATATATATCTATACATATTGCATAATGTTCTTGTTAATTAGGTTTCTGAAAAGTATTTTGTAGTTAGTCGTAAAACTTTGTCTCTAATTCTCTAAATTTTTTTCCGTCATGTCGAGTCTTTGTAAACCTATATATATATATTTTTTTTTTGTTAGTGTTTAGAATTGTGGGCACTTCCTATTATGATGATACTAAACAAAAAAAAATCTAATCGAAAAACGAAAATCCCAAAAAACACACACAGACACACACACAATGTTTCAATGTACCAGTTTGAATGGTGAAGAGAAAAGATCCGTTTTATTATTATTGTAATGAAATAATATATGTATAACGCATGAATATAAATATATGATAATTAATCAGCTGTGCACGAAACAAGAAGAAATCTTATATATATATACAACTATATTGCAAAAACAGATCTATTTGAAAGTCTAGCATATAATTATTGTGATGTAGTTTTTAAAAATCGATGCAAATACAAATTGAAAGTGTCGGAATTTTTGTCCTTGTCGTAAATTAGCCAGTAACGAAATTAACAAAAAACGAAAACGTAAAAAAAACAAACAAAACAAACAAATTACAAATTACAAATTACAAATTATAATTACAAACCACAAATTAATTATATGTATAATGTGTAATCGATACCGCTTATAATGCGGCTCATATAAATATATATATAAATGTATATGTATATGTACTAAATATAAACAAACAACAAATCAGATATGTTAACTATTTAGTACGCAAAACAAAATGACTAAACAACAACAAAACAAAAAGGCAAACCAACAATTTTATTTCATTTATTGTATACTTTTCATTTTAATTTTGTAACCTTTTGTCGTAGAGAATAAATTAACAAAAGCGTGTTTAATAATTAGCAGCTAACTAGGCAGTAAATAAGAAACGTTAGTGTTGTGACTATACGAATAATCGTACATACATACATACATATATATATATAGCATGTAGATATGATATGGGTATATACACATAAATATATAGAGTACCAATTTCTTCTTTTTTTTAGCAGATGTTTTAAGGTTAGTCCAAAAAAAAAGCAGCTGCTATAAATTTTTTGCTTGCTCTTTTTTGTTTAATTTCACGTCGTTTATAGTTTTTATTGTTGGTTCTTCTAGGTGTGTGTTTTTTTATAGAAATTTTATGGACCATTAACAACAGCAACAACAAATGAAATAAGGAAACTTGAAGCGATAAAAACATATGTCGTAAATCTAAGCGAACTTGTCGTTTATTTGATTGTTTTCCTTTTATAAATATACACATAAAGTATACACTACTATTAATTAACTAAAGTATATTATATATATGTATATGATTAACTGATCAAGTTTAACGATAATAAACTTCAATTTCTACTCAATGTTTTAGAGAAGCAAACAAAAATGGAAAACAGAAAAAAACAAAAAACAAAAAATCGAGAACGCTTTAAATGTAACAAAAACGAAACGTTAATAGACTTAAACAAAAAAAGGAAAAAAGAAGAAAAGAAAAAGGATATAAATAACATTCACTAACTAAACTTAAATACACACACACTGACAGACACAGACATATACATATACATGCATACATATATATCGTTTGTATTTAAGAGACAAAAATTACATTTTAAAGATCAACAATGTTTTAACTGTGTAGCCTTAAAATCAATTTACAAATCGAAAAAGAAAACTAATCTATGTATAATATTATCAACTATATAATCTATTATCGAAAAACACTTAAGATCCAAAATGATATGGATATAGTAGATCTGATTTGAGCAGATCAATCGTACAATATTTTGCTATGTATTAAATAGTTGATTTGCCTTTTACTTTTTCAATTTTTTTTGACACTTGCAATTTTACTTTGTATTCTAAACACACACACACAGATGCACTCTTTTTTATATTGTATACCATATAAACATAGCCACAATACATGCATAACTTACTATTATCATAAACACAATTATAATATATATATATAAATTTACTTATGTCCTCAACAAAACCCAAAACCATAAATACATATATCTATTATTATCGAAAGCATAAATCTTTTCGTTTTTTTCTCTTATTATTTATCACATCATTTGATTTTTATAGTCTTTAAAGAAGCTAATCAAAAGTTTGAACAAAATCAACACGAACAACATGAAGATGAAGAACAAATACAACATATATCCCACCAAATTAATTTTAAAAACAAATAAATAGGGGCAAACAATTAAATAATAATATACTATTATATGTATTTATCAAAACGAATATTAAGTGCAATATTAGTATATGAAATATGATTATGATTATTACCGATTTTCCCCCTCAATCTTTTCCTTTGTCTTGTCGAGGCTTTAGCTGCAGCTAAATAAATAGATTTAAAAGTTTTAGTTAATGGTAAATCAGGTTTCTGTAGTTGCCAATAGATTGTTAATTGATCATTTCTATAAAACATTAAAAGAAATCCCAGCACTCTCAAAAAATAAAAACCCAAGATGGATACAATCCTGAAAGTATGCTATGCTAAAATAGAATTTGGAATCGATTAAAATATATAAGTTGTTTGACCAATTCAAAGACGAACAATTAATGAGCTTTTATAAATAATTTGTGTCGCTTTTTGAATGTGTTTCATACGCAAGTTATGTGCATTTATCAAGCAATGAGATTAACCACAACAGCAACAACCAACAACAACAACAAATACCAATAATAATTTATTAAGTAAATGCCACGTATAAGTAAAGAAAATAATTACGAGTAGTTAGTGTTTAAAAAACAACAAGACAAACAGAAAAAAAAAAAACAAAACCAAAGTGAAACACAACACACAAAAAATATAAAAAAAATTTCTGGATTCGTCGTATAAATGAAATGCATGGATCGAAGCGATTATAAACAATTGACGCTGACAAACAAGATTGATAAGAACCCGTCCATAATTAGATTTTGTTTGTTTAACAACAACCACAAAAAAAGTAAAATAAAAATAAAATATATGAAATAAAGGGATAAACTGGAAATGTAAAATTCCAGAATTCGATGCAGCTCTCTAGACACTTAGATAATACTTAGTCGACGGGTAAATTGATTAGAATAAATTAAATATAATGGTTAAAAAAAAACAAACAAATATATACATACATACATATTATAGAAGCTCTCTCTCTTCGTGTTTCTTTTGACTTCAATTCCACTTAACTAGCTGAAAATAAAATTAAAAAAGAATAATACTTAAAATTGTGGTTCGGATTGATATTAGATGTTTTAAATAACTAACAAACAAAATTATGAAATCTAAGTACGATATATTTATACATATACACAAAGAAAGAAAGCAAAATACAAATACATATTGAAGATAAAACAAAAAAAAAAAATGGTAAAATTTATAAATATAAATATATACACTATATTTTATTAAATACAAAATATTTCGAAGAAGATTAAACTTAACCAAAAGATAAAATGTTGATGTGTGAAATTTATAAGACTAGCATATTTCCTACCTAACAATATACGTTATAATGAGATATATATATATATACAAAATACAAAATATGATAACTAATAATAATGAGCAGCTAGAGCTGAAAATCATACGCATTCTCACGATTATAAAGATTAAGATTAAAAACCGATATTGAATTTAAAAGAAAAGCGTCTAACAAATTGATCGTACCTTTTTGCTGATTTAAATGGAAAGATAATGTAGCACACATACACTTAGATATATGTATATGTATGTGTACGTAATTTAAATAATATATATTACACACACACATAGATATTTACGAGTCATAGTCAAGTAACAAAATGCAAATAGATGGATTGCACCTTAATGGGATTTGCTTTTTATATACGAATGTGTATGTGTGCGTGTGCGTGTGTGTGTGTATGTGAGTGCGTATGTGTATTTTATATAGTATTAGTGTCGTCTTGCGCAGTTACAACAAAAACGAAAAGAAATTGAAATGAATTTAAATATTGTATTTTTATATGCGAACTCAAATCGATTACCATAGCCAATAGATTGTAGTTAAGGACAGAACTCTCCCCCTTATATAGCAGGCATTATATTATTATTATGATAATTACTATGTATGTATGCATAATCGAGGAATCTTAAGAAAATAATACCAAAGACAGATAATCAAAGCGCGCACATAAGTATTTAGTGTTAGGATATTGGATAACGGATAAAGGATAATGGATAACGATCTTTCTTTGGGCACCAAGTCATATATATGTATGTATGTATTGAATACCTACCACATCATAGCATACCTATATCATCATCCATATTGTGTGTACTATCTATACGGATCTGCGTATCCCTCTCTTTGTAGCATAAGATACAAGATGTAAACGAGTTTCGAGAGTTAGAATTTAGCTTTTAGATGCTTGGGTTAGACAACGAATTGCCGGGCAAAAATCGGGGGCGAAAGCAAAAAGAAAACAAAAACAAAAAAATGATTGAACTTGTACATTCCCTTGAGCCTCAACCCCTCCGCCTAATTAATTAATAATTTCGATCACCAACGATGCTGCTTGGCGATCCTTAAAGATACTTTCGTGTAGTCTTAGTTGTTGGATCGCCATCGGCAAAAAATCCTCAAAACATACATATGAGTGTTATACCTAATCACACAAAACTTAACTAACTAACGTAAATGATTAACAATTTAACATTTTTTTGTATCTATCAATGTGTACTGAATGTTTTTACTTGGTGTCCTTTTTAATGCGAGCAAAAAGCGAGAGAGTCTTAATCTAATCTTAACAACTAATTAACGAAATACTTATATATATCAAAAACCAAGCACACCGATACATTTAGCATTGTACATGGATATGGATATGGAATATGAATACGAATAAGATAAAAATAATATATGTTTATGTATGTACTACTAACCAAAGAGTTATACCTAAACTTATCCAGATAATATGCGTACCTTTTTAAGCAACTAATTCAATGTTAAAACCAAAACAATTGTGAAATCTTTGATAGCAAAACGAAATGATAATTATTAAAATACAATATAGAGAGTACGTACGATTACGATTACGATTATGCGAATACGAATTGGGAGTACATCGTCTCAAGACCAAACAAATTGTAACACAATGAGCCGCAAAATATTTGTATTAATGAATGTATTCCCCCCAAGAACCCTTTAACTGTTCCCATACCCCAACCCGAATACAGACCTATAACAATCGAGTTCCGATTTCAAAGCTAACGTTAACGATAATCGAAAGGTAAAAAGGTAAACAAACCAAAAATGATAAACCTAAAACGCGTTTAGATAATTGATAATATGATTAAGAACTTTTGACTTTTATGGCTGTTTAGAGATTTTATAATACATATACTAATTATATATATATATACGAATGAATACAAACATTTTTCGTAAATTCTTTATTTACATTCATACTCATACACACGTAACATTCTCATACTCATCTTTGACACGTTTTTTGTGCTCCGTAGTTCGATTCGAACAAACAGATCGAATCTTTAATCCTTTAGCGGGTACTACGGAGCAGTCCTTGAAACTCACATTAAAATCTTACACTATATGTAACTGGTTTTCGGCAAATACAAAAACTCTGGCATGATAAACCCTCCGCTCCATTACGATCCTTCTCTAGAGCAGATCGAGAGCGTTTTTTTGTAGCGATTAGAGAAGAAAAATTTAAAAAAAAAATAAAAGAAAAGAAAACAAACGAAAATTGTGAAATTTAGTGTCTTTACACTTTAAAGAGTATATACAA
This sequence comes from Drosophila niveifrons, assembly GCA_035046325.1. Classification (NCBI taxonomy): domain Eukaryota; kingdom Metazoa; phylum Arthropoda; class Insecta; order Diptera; family Drosophilidae; genus Drosophila; species Drosophila niveifrons. The sequence goes on from JAWNOC010000052.1 coordinate 12,875,216, forward strand.
AAGAAAAATTGAATATAAAATGGAAAACTTAACTAAGTATAATTGAATGTAGATGGCGCAAAATGCCGATATTCGTATAAGCATAACTAACACACTCACACACACACACACATATACAGTGAAAGAAGTACATATACACTCACAATTACACCAATTCGAATGCGCGAATGAATGAATCAAAGAAGAAGAAGAAGAAGACGCATACAAAATTTAATGATACTCGTACATATGCCTAAAAGGATAAACGTGTAGTAATCTACGACAACAACAACAACCACAAACAAAAATAACAAAAACATTACAAAATAAATGTCTATATATTATGTATATGGAAAATACAAAAATACAAAACCAAAATATATAAAACAAACTAAAAAAAAAAAAAACAAAAAAACAGAAATATAAAAAACCAAATTATAAAAGCATAAACGCAATGTCTTTTTTATTTTAAAGGGTTTAAAAAGGGTTTGTGGACTTAAAGCAGTTGAATACTTCTCTGAATACAAAATTATAAAAATCATAAGCGAAACGCCTTTTTCATTTTAGGGGATTAGAAGATGAAAGATTAGTAATATGCTATTGATAAAGTACTTTATTTTTTACAAGTTAAATAGCAGCGAAATGTAAAGTATATGGAAATTCGGTCTTTCTAACTTAAACAGGTAAACTAAGCTATAAAAGAAACCGTGCTAAATATGTATGAAATGCTTAGAATTATTTTTATACACATGAGTATACATTTTTGTAGCATACTTTTCAGGGCAGCAATATGTTAATGGGAAGTGTGCTGAATAAATATAAATATTACAAAGCTTGATTAGTTTGCCATATCGGTAACAGAAAATGGGTAATAAAATATAATAAATGTGATGAAAATACATTAAAAATATGCATTCATATATTTCACAAAAATCTTTATATATTATTAAACTCATCTCTTTACAATTTTATAGCATACTTTTCAGGGCAGCGATAGGAATTGCATAGGCAAATTGCTGAACAAATATGTACATATACTTGATTGGGATGCCATATCATTTAAAAACTAAAAACTAATTTAAAAAATAAAATTATTCAATAATAAATATGAATAAATTTCATAGATTTTGTAGATTACATTAAAAGCTTCCCATTTTAATCGTCTCCTTAAATTTTATGAGCTTCAAATAAATGCATTTATTTTTTTCTCAAAGGAAATATTTAAGGAAATAAACAATGTAGCTTGAGGATATAAATGTAGTACAAGTAGGCGCTGTGATTTCAATCTGTTTAGCTTCAAATCATTTTAATTTCCCTAGCTCTCGAGCGAGTAAAGAAAGTAAGCAAAGTATTTAGAAATTTTGTTATAATCGATTACTTTACCAAAAGGTAAGTGAAAGAGAGTGCCAATAAAGTGCACCAACTATCGTCTGATTCAGGACATTGGATCGCCTTTGATCGAATGACTTTCCAGCAGTTATTTAAGTTAACCATGGGCCAATCACTCTCGGAACCAATTACCACAAAGAACACAGCACGCTGCACCAATGCCTCCTTCCTCGTCGGCAGCAGCTGCATGCAAGGCTGGCGCCTTGAAATGGAGGATGCACACACTCACATACTCTCGCTGCCCGATGATCCAACAGCGGCATTCTTTGGCGTCTACGATGGCCATGGCGGAGCGGCTGTCTCCAAGTTTGCGGGCAAACATTTGCACAAGTTCATTACCAATCGACCCGAGTACTTTGGCAGCTCCATTGAGCTGGCCATGAAGCGAGCCTTTCTCGACTTTGATCGCGAGATGCTGCACAACGGCAGCTGGGGCGAACAAATGGCAGGCTCCACGGCCAATGTGGTGCTCATCAAGGACCGACGACTCTATTGCGCCAATGCAGGCGACTCCCGAGCCATTGCCAGCGTGGGTGGCATAATGCGTCAATTGTCTGTGGACCACAAGCCCGGCAATGAGTCGGAGATTAAGCGTATTGTGGCTGGCGGTGGACGAGTGGAGAACAATCGTGTCAATGGCAATTTGGCTTTGTCACGTGCTTTGGGCGACTTTATGTACAAGCGCAATACCAATATGCAGCCAGAGGAGCAAATTGTCACCGCCGATCCGGATGTGTTGTGCTGTGACATCGCCGAGGATTGGGAGTTCATTGTCCTGGCCTGCGATGGCATCTGGGATGTGATGAACAGTCACCAGGTGGCGGACTTTGTGCGTGAACGCATCGCTGCGGGCTTGCAACCGGATCTCATCTGTGAGCAAATCATGGACTTTTGCCTCGCACCCACTGCCTACAACTATGGCCTGGGTGGTGATAATATGACCGTCATCTTGGTCTGTTTTCTGCACGGCAAATCCTATGACGATTTGATACAGCGCCTGGGTGGCCCTAAGATTGCTAATTTTGAGACTCCAGTCGGCGATGTTGGACCCGATCTTAAGGTAATTGCTTAGTTTAGTCTTGAAAGTTTTTCCATTGAATGTTGTTGTTTCCACAGAAAAAAGCACTAAGCACACCGAATATCAGCAAAAGCAATATGAAGCATGCTTGATGTTGATCTCTTTTCATTTATTTGATCTCTTTTTCTTAATTTTATTCGGCATATTTTCTATTCATTGTCGTACATTTATAAACTTTAACAAACTTATTTGGACAAATTTTAACGCTCTAAGTATTCCAAAATTTTATAGTCAGACACGAAGGCTATTGACTTCAAATCCATTGCAAATATACGTGTTGAATAGATCATTTAAATAAATGGTATTTTATATTATATTTAGGTTAAAGGTTATTAAAATATGAAATTGCACAATAAGACAATGTCTTAAAAACATTGAAAAAGGAATAATTTATTAAACAAGATTGTCCAATCTTAGCGGCAATAAATTATATAGAATTTACCATTTAAAAACTGTATTTGGGTTTTTGGCAGTTCAATATGATACTTTAATATGATATATATGTTATATTTAATACATTCTATTAATTTCCAAAATAAATGAAATAAACTTTAAAGTAAAGAGCACTTTAGTAAGGTGTAATTAGAAACTTGGTTACCTGAGTATCAATTACTTTATCATCAGTATTAGCGACAGAAACACAAAAATAAAGAACTCGTCTCAGCAAAATTTTATATGGGTTTCTGGGTGTTATATAAAAGTGGAATAAACTTGTTAAATAAGGCAAGATTTTACATGGCGAAGAAAAAACATTTTTTAATTACATTTTATTTATTTGGAACAATTTCAATGACTATAAAAAAAAATATAGAGTATTCCCATAAACAAATATTTTAAAATTTCTGAAAGTACATAGAACATTTCAATATGACAAAAGTCTTAATATTTACATATATGTAAATGAAGTTAAGTTGAGAAAGTAGGATAATTGATTGTCATTCAAATTTTGATAATAATCACAAAAACAAAATTGTACTCAAACAAGAAAGAAAGCTAAAAAAAATTGTATGTACTCTTCATCGAATCTAAGTCCAATTCATGTACTTATCCGTTTTTAAAAAATATCCAGTATTTCAAAGAAAAGTCGTTGTTATTTTCAGGGATCGGCGGATCTCTCGTTTAATATTTTGAATAAATGTGCGATTCTATAATACATAATGTACTCTCTATACATATATATACGAGTATAACTATGTTAAGTATCTCTATATATTGAATATCTTTGGTCTGTTTAGCTGTCGGTGTCGTTGAGTATACAAAATGCAGTGAGTTTCTACAAACAACGCGAAATAAAGGCAAAGAAAGAACGAAAATGAAAAAAAAATAAAAAACAAACAAAATGTAATAATATTAAGAGCTACAAAAATGTACAAAATAAAAGATAGAGATATGTCAAATGTACAAAAAATATATATGCACTATATATAGGTATAAATAAGTATATATTAAGTGTGTGTGTGAGTGTGGCTAATTAGTGTTATAGTTATGACAATTCGTATTGCACCACATGCGGCCGTAATGTGCTTAAAATAACACCGACACATGCATTCCCCTTTCACCTTGCCACTTGGGGCAGAGGGGGGAAGGTGCAATGCTGCCGGGTTTAAAGATAAAGAAAGACTAGAGATTCGCTCGTTGGACTTCCGTGCGATGAAGCACGGAAATTGTCGTAATGTGTCTTAAAAACAAAGAAATCATTATAACGTAAAGATATTTGGTAAGTAATATATATATGTATATAGATGTAAGTATATGTATGTTATATTCTAATATCTGTGATGATCGCTGGGGATCCGTCGTCTGGTTGTATAAAATCCATATTCGCATAGAGTATATATAAGTATATATATATATGTTTTTGGTTTTGTTTTGTTTTGGTTTTCTTGTGGTTTTTAAGTAGTGCTAAAAAAATACTGGTAACATTTTTTGCAAGTCTCTAAATCCTCGTTACAACTAAGTGCAGATCGTGCCGCTTCCCTCGATCGTTAGTCAGATTATTATTTTTATGTTTTTTGGAATCATCTACTACTCTCTATAATGGTACTTTAGCTCTTTTCTCGTATTTATCACATATTTGTTTACTACAGTAAGCTCCTAAAATCGAATGCAAAATGGGTTTTACTTTTGTTATCTGCTTATGTTTTTGGTGTGGTTCTCTCTCTCTCTCTCTCTCACTTTTAAACAGTTTTTTTGTCTTTTACAGTCAGACCGGGGCATATTGATTTAATGATGTGTCAGCTAGGCAACCATGGCATAGTTGCCAGTCAGCTCGAATGGACTCGTTTTGGCCGAGTGTGTGAAATTGTTTTTGGGCGAAAAGTCAACGGGTTGCTCCTGATCCGCCTCCACATTGTGGGGCATCGTTGTTGCAGCTGCTGCTGCTGCTGTCGGTGCTGTTGTGGCATGTGGAAAGTGCTGGTGATAGGGCAATGGCAGTGGCAGTGACAGCGGCAACAAATGTTCTTGGTACACCGCACTCGGATGCTGCAACACCGTTGGTTGCAACACCGCATTGCGCTTGAAGCTCTCGTAGATGCCAAAGGAATCGGCATGAGCTCCAGGATAAGCATAAGCGAGAGCAGCTTGCGCCTTGGCCTGAGCCTGTCGACGATCCTTCTCCTTCTGCAGCAACTTGTGTGCCAGCGTTGACTTTGCCGAGTCCGGAGAAATGGATGAAATTGACTTTGTCGCTGTCGTCGCTGCCTCTGCTGTGGCTTCCAACTCCGGTTGCTGCTTGGCTGTGGCACGTGGCAGCGCCTCGTTGCGATTCTTCATGCATGAGGATTCCTCGTGCTTGTACAGATACGATTTCAGGGCAAATGCTTTGCCGCAGCGTGCGCAGGTGTGTGGCTTCGTATTCGAGTGCGTCTGGATGTGAGCTCGCAGATTCGATTTGTCCGCAAAGGCTTTGCTGCACACGTTGCACTTGAACGGCTTCTCGCCGGTGTGTGTGCGTATGTGTCCCTGCAGCAGCCAGGGACGGGAGAAGCACTTGCCACAGTACTGACACTCGCAGCCCTGGTTGTGGGTGCGCACATGCATCGAGTAGGCGGGCATCGACACATACACCTTCTCGCAGTACGGACAATGTCGCGCCTTCTTGTCCATAATTGACCTGCAAAGCAAGTGCATTTTCTATTAATTAAATATATTTTTTAAACTGATCAAGATAGGTTCTAAAGAACTCAGAATCTTCATCTTAAAAGTGCGTTTTCAAAAAGAAAAATCTTAAAGTCCGAAAACGCATGTTGAACTTGAAAGGATTTGATATAAGAAAAAGGTTCTTACTAATAAGTGAAACAAATCAGATTCTTGAAAACAACAAGTCATATTATAATATTAAATAACTAAGAAAGCAGCAGAGTGATCGACTTTATATATACCCTCTATATATTTTCACTAAAAGCAAAACAAATCTGTAATATTCTAAAGATACATAAAATACTAAAAATAATAAAATCTACTAAAAGTTGATATACTATACTCACAAAATAGTGTTTAAATTATACTTTATTATACTATATTATACTATACTATACTATTCTATAAGATACTATATTATACTAAACTGTACTATACTATACTATACTTTATATAAAGTCTACCAAAAGCTGTAACTCGTATGTTAATATACTATAGTCACAAAATATAGAGTTCAAATTATACTATACTTTATAATACTATACTATACTATGTATAAAATCTACCAAAGTCTGTAGTAGTTACACTTATATTCTATATTCGCAAAATATATCATAGAGTTAAAAATATACTATACTACACTACACTATATTATACTATGCTATACTATACCATATAATACTATACTATACTATACTATACTATACTATACATTATTAAATAATATACTATGTGCACAAAATATAGCATAAAGTTCAAAATAAATCATACTATACTACTCTATGTATAAAATCAACCTAAAACTGTAATTGGTATTTAAATATACTATATTCACAAAATATACCAAGTCCAAAATACTATATTATCAACTCAACTGCAGATGTACATATAAGACTTTATTGAAATTACGATTGGTTCGAGAGAATAGGTTACAAACCCTAAGTCTGGTATATTTAGTATTATTTTCAGAACTTGAAGCTTTATAGATTAATGTTTTCAGCTTTAATAATTCGGTCTTATTTAAAGTACACAATTTCTAATATGAATATTTTCGAGCATTGTTTTTCTTACCTGTGGGTTTGTCTATGGCGCGCCAGATTGGAGGAGGTGGAATACTTTTTGCCGCACTCGGGACACGTGTGCTCATCATCCAGGAGAATGGAACTGGAAGTGGAGCTGGAGTTGGAGCTGTTGCTGTTGCTGTTTTGTGGCGGCAATTGCTCCTCGCTGCTGCTGTGCGATTGAGCGGAGGAGGATTGGCTGCTGGCGCAGGAATTGGTGTCGGAGATGGTGCAACGACGCACTTTTCGGCGATCAAACACCTTGTGGCTGTACGAATTGTATGTGGAGTCATCGTCGGAGGAGGCATAGAATGCATTTGAGGGCAACATTTTGGCGTTTTTTTGGCCGTTTGCCGTGCTCAGCGGTCCAGCCGCCAGCGTTACGTCGGCCAGCTGGGTGAGATTGTAGAGCTCCTCGGGTATGGGCGTGGCCTGCTGATCCTTTGTCATGTCGTCTCGGGGTCTGCAAGAAGAGAGCGAGAGAGAGGGAAACAAAGCACTTAGAATGACGTATTATGAAGCAACCTGCTAAATGCGCAACAGATGCGTCATTAAAATTAACCAAAAATAACACACAAATCAAAAGATTATAGAAATATGTGCGCTATGTGGCAGACACAAAATTAATATACGTATTTACACTAGAATGCATCGAGCATAGTGCTGATCGTATTAAACTTGTAAATTGCAGACTTGTGTAGCGCATTTAGCTGTCGTTATGCTCGCCTTTGATTTGTGTGTTTTATTTATGCGATATATTCATCAATTTTCTAATTAAGGACGAGCCAAGAGGCCAAACTATAGCACGCCAAAGTCGTCTGCATCATAGTCATCACCTTGCTGACTGTTTGAGGTTGCCGCCTGCCACAAGCACAAAAACACAAATACAAACACTAACACACGGGGCGTATGATTAACGTCAGCAAACAGCAGCAGCAGCACCGGCATCAGCATCCACACTCGCACTTGTTGGCTGCTTTTCTCGTTGGCGTTATTAGATATAAATTCACGTCGAAATGCGCATAATTTGTGCATGTTGTCTTGGCATTGATTAATCTCACACGTAATTGCCATCACTAAGAATACAAACCCCTCTTTGCCTCCGCCTCTGCCCTAAACTAACCACACAGGTGGATCGTCAGCTACTTTATATGTATAGTATAGTAAGTGCTAATCATATATTTCTGACAACTGAGAATATCTCCAGCTGCAGCTGACCAACTGTTGGCAGATGAAAAACTATTGCGGAATGTGTTGAAAGATCTATTTATTATAGACAAGCCAAGTCAATAGAAAACAGCCATCATATAAAGGGAAAACAAATGAAAGATCTATTTATTATTGGCAGGCAACTCAACTCAATGGTAAGCAACTATCTAATAAAAGAATTTCAAATTAAACTCTGTACAAAAAACAAGTGTGTTTCAATACATTGTTGTCAGTGAGGCAAAAAGTGCGAGGACAGAATTTATTAATTTTAATAGTGAAGTTTCTTTTATTAAGATGATAAAAGAAACTTCACTTTTCAGTTTAAAATTTAAATATAAATTTGTAATATAAATTAAATATACAAAATGTAAAACAAACTACGCTGAAAGAGACTAGAATATATCTCTTAATACAAGAAGTATTTTTTAAAAGAGATAAACTAATTTCCTATCAGTTATAACAAATTTGGAAAAATATTAAAGTGAGAACATCAGGGCATAAGTAATTACAAAATAATCTTTATGGATCAGCTAAACAAAAAGTATTTTTAAAGGCAGTGCAATATTTTCTTTAAATTTAATTGTATGCAGTTAAATTTTCTCAACACATCATTAATCACATATTGAAGAAAATGATCGAACTTTGTACTTTATACAATAAAATATCTCCTAACAAGGTTAAGATAATTTCAAATCAAAGTTTTCATGGCTAGTAATAAATTTGTAAGGCATTAAAATAAAAGGAAATAGGTCCAACTTGAAACAATCTTTTCAGCTCATCTACTAAAAAAGTATTTGGAAACGCCATAAAATATAATATTTTCTCAATCAAAGTGAACTCACTATTGAATAGAATTCAATCCTATAAAATATTCATAAGTGAATAGAAATTATCTTTCGAAAATATTAAGAAATACTTCTTAAATTCATAAATTCATTTTAAAGTTATCCTCGGTTACTATAATGTGTAACATATCAAAATTAGAACGAGGGGCATAAATAGATATGAAATAATCATTATAGCTTATCCAAACAATAGAAGATATTTTTCCATTAAAAGCGAACTCATTTTAAATCGAATTTCATGCTGTAAAATATTCTTAAGTGATTAGAAATTATCTTTCGAAAAAAAAGAAGAAAATATATCTTAAATTCTTAAAATAATTTCAAATTTTCATCGCTATAAATTTGTAATATATTGAAATGAGAGCAAGGCATAAATAAATATGAAATAATCTTTATACCTAAACAAAAGGAGATATTTTCTCAATAAACGCAAACTCATTCTTAAATTGAATTGTATGCAATAAAATATATTTTAAGATTATTCATAATTCGGAAATGTTTACTTTAAAATCAAGTTTCCACATAACATGATTATATATATTGCCCCTTTTTTTGGGGCAGTTTCATTATGAAAACCTTAATCTAAGTGATCAGATGAGCCATTAAACTTTTCCAGGCAATCAAATTTTATATTTCCGATCTCACTTTTGTCTTGTTTATTATTGGTTAGTGTTGTTGTTGTTGTTGTGTTCTTCTTATTTCTCGTAATTGTCTAAATAATCGATTAATTCTTATTGCCACAAGAACAACAACTAAGACAGAGGCAGGGGCAGGGGCAACTACAGTGGCAACACAGTGTGTGTGGGGGGCAAGTAAGCGTTGCGGAGGTCATGTGCGCAGTGTGCGGCAACGTTGCTGTTTCGCTTTTGTTTGTTTTCCTTTCTTCGTTTCAGAAAAAAAGAAATTTTCTTGAGGCCTGAGGCCAGCCGCGTGATTGCGTGGGCTGCAACATCTCGCTATCTCTCTCTCTCTATCGTGGAGGGGCAACACAACGCAGCAGTTTTTTTTTCGCCTAAACATGAGGCGCCCCTAGACTTTTGCAACCTGTTGAGTTTTGTCTGCGTTTCTCAGTTGTTGTTAAAAATGTTTTTAATAGTTGTATTCTTGCGGTTGCCGAAAATGATGAAAATGAATTCATTTCGAAGAGTACATCAAAATGTTTGTGGTCATAAAACTCAAATGAATGGAACAGAGAGATAACGTGAGAAAGGCAAAGAGAGGAAGCTAATTTTGTGTGGATATATAGCGAAATCGGATCATAAATATCGTCTATGATGGATGCGAGTGGGAGCCGAATCGCGCCAGACATATGTTTTTATTCTAAGCATTATTTATACTTAACAAGCCCCTCAACCACCTGGCAAATGCGTACCTGTCTGTATCCACAGAGAATCAGCATTCTATATAATATATGTATGTATAGATTATATACAAGATTTAAGCAGAAATTCGTGGGGTAGCACTTTTTATACCCGCTACCCATAGAGTAGAAGGGTATTATAACTTTGTGCCGGCAGGAAATCTATCATATGTAACAGGTAGAAGAAGGCATCTCCGACCCTATAAAGTATATATATTCTTGATCAGCGTCAACAGCCGAGACGATCTAGCCATGTCCGTCTGTCCGTCTGTCCGCATGAACACCTAGATCTCAGAGACTATAAGAGATAGAGCTATAATTTTTCGACAGCATTTGTTATATTTGTGCGCAGATCAAGTTTGTTTCAAATTTTTGCCACGCCCACTTCCGCCCCCGCAAATCAAATAAAATCGAATAACAAGCGTAATTTTAAAGCTCCGAATTTTGGTGTATATAATAATAACAATAGTATTTATGATTCCTGAAAATTTGGTTGCGATCAGATAAAAATTGTGTAAGTTATTAAAGAAATACTTTTTATGGGCTGAAACGCCTACTTACTAAGGGTCGACAATCTAGTATATTATGCCGTCTATGGTATATTTTGAAAGTGGTACTATACTAAATACCAAAAATATACCAAATGGTATATTTGGTATATTTTTAGTATTTTGCAGTATTTTCGGTATATTTTGAAAATAATACCGCAATATTTTGCTTTTATTCAAAATGGGTAGCGGGTATCTCACAGTCGAGCACACTCGACTATAGCTTTCTTACTTGTTTCTGCCAATTTTCTTCGACTACTCGAAGCTGACAAGTGGGAAAATTGTTTGCTGCATATGAGAGCAAAAATTCAAATGTCTATGCAATATTTTCGATGTCAAACCGAAGCAGAAGCAGCAACGGCAAAGTCCGAAAAGTCGCATGTTTTTGTGACAGGCCGTTAATTAATTATTCGTTGGCCCGTGCCCGGACCGTATCGCAGATCGGCAATCGCATGTGACATCTCAAAGAGCAGGAACGAAAAAGGAAAACGCTGCGAATCTTAATTGGTGCAGGCCTCCAACTGGCAGCTTGGGCAGCAGATGTAGCAGGAGGGTGAGGAAACAGCAGCACATGTTGCTGCCTACAAATCGAATCACATTAATTTGGTTAAAGCTGCTTAAATATGATTATGAGTGATGCATACAATTTGAATCGAGTAGCAGCTTTTGCTACCATATATTATAATTTTCCTATACTATGCAGTTTGATTTATTTAATTTTTAAATGGTAAAATATGTGCTAATGATTGTAATTAAAATAGTTGACGTCTACATTAAATGATGTATAATTTAAACATTTAAACAGACAATGAACAATAGGAAATTTAACGAAAAAGTGTTGCGCATTTTAAAAGCTATTAATAATTGGTTTATTGTATATATGCTAGTTTTTGTATATTATATTATGATAATAATAATTAAATTTGAAGATTAATTCTAAAGATTGTTGCCCAAATACAAATAAGCTAAATACACATTCCAAGTATTACTCCAATAAGGAATTATATTCGTTATTTTAATTAACTAATAACAAAAATAAGTGAAAAAGTGTGCTCGACTGTGATATACCCGGTACCCATTTTTAAATAAAAGCAAAATATTGTGGTATTTTCTCAAAATATTTCGGAGTTTTTCTCAAAACATACCAAAATCCCTAAAAAGAATATACCAAATGCTATATTTGGTATATTGATGTGGTACTTAATAGAAGATATACTACAGAGTCCAAAATATACCAGATTGTCAGTCAAAGCAACTAAGACTTCTAGTATAATTTAAAGATTTAACATGACAAAAAAACAATGAGAAATTTAACAAACTTTAACGATATTATACGCATTTATTTAACTTAATATAAAAGCAATCTTATTTGGAATAAATATATATTAAAGCTTTCTTTTTCGAAAACAAAATATTGAAGAAAATATTCAAAATAGATATAAATGCTTTCTTCTTCGAAAACAAAGAGTTCATGAAAGTATTCTAAGTCACCAAAGGAATTACTAATAAAATTTTCCTCAAATATCTTAACCATTTTTTACCTCCCAGAGAGTTTGCTTAATCTCATAAATAAACAGCTATGTTAATTAGCTAAAAATGAACTCCAACCTTTCTTTTTTTTGACCTATGAAATTATATTTCAATGAATATTTAATAAAGTAAAATGCCACCTGAGGAACTTGAAAATATTGACTTGCCACACAGTAGGTGAAATACTCGTGAAATTGAATTTTGAAATACAAAATGCAACAATTTTTAGCATTTCGTGTTGATTGCCAATCAATCAAGCAGTCGAGCAGTCAATCGAGCGAAAAACAACGAGAGATTTAAAATGTTAGCTCTGCAAATTGTGCAGAACATTTGAGATGCAGTAATTAATTTATCAATTAAATAAATATTTAAATAATTATAAATCGCCATATGTGCGGCGTTCGAACTCGAAGTGAATCAATGCTAAATGTATATATATATAGTATATAGCAACTGACCCAACTGATCCGCATCCGTTGAGTGTGTGTAGCGAGTGCATTTTGCACAATGGACATGAAAATGCTTTTTGTGTATATTTACGGTAGAAATCTGCGCAAAATAAGCCGAGAGCAGAGCAGAGCACCAAAGAAAGTTCAAAGTCCTGTTAATGTACACAAAGCACAGAAATGTTAATGGCTATGCCCCCGGTTGTGGCTGTGGAGGGGGGAAGGAGGTTGGAAAGCGGAGGCGGTTGATGGAGGCAGAGGTTGGCCTTACCAACCAATGGCCGGCCGGTGGTGGCTGCTGCTGCTCGGTTCGACTATTTATAAACCACAAAACAACCCCAAAGAAGAGAAGAAAGAGAGAACGAAAGAGAGCGAGATTGATGGCAGGCAGTGGAAATGTGCATAGTTTACATTTTAGTTCAAACTTGAAAATGCACGATGGAGCAATAAACAAATGTTGATGCTGGCCGGCGGCGCCTGCAGCGTTTACAGTCGAGGGCAAGTGTCAATGCCACAAACAGGATTCCCTTTCCAATTGAATTGAATTGTTTGGATTCGATAATCTCCATTTCCATTTCCATCTCACTCTCTCTCTTTCTCTTTCTGGGTTGTTTATTGTATTGAGGCCCTGCTCAATCGTCGCTGGACTCATTTGCAGTCGCATTGCATCGCTTCGGAAGCATGTTTACGACAAGCACCAATTATAAACAATGTCGGGGACACACAAAGGATTTGCTCTACTATTTACATTAATCTGTAAACTCATCATCGTCGTCACATCGTTTGGCTTCTGGGCTTCTGTGCACCTGTAATGCACACATTTTGTGCCTAATTATGAGCTGACATTGATCATAGTTACAGATACTCTACTATATATGTAGTCTTATATACGAATGTATTTTAGGTTGTCATATTTTTCGCTACAAGTTCTACGCAGTTTCTTCGGCTACAACGACGCATTTTGCACGCTATATATGACAAGAAATTTAAATGATTAGCCAGATATTTACATACTATATACTATATTTGCTCGTATTTGTCGTATTCTAACTATTTACGCAACACAGTTCGAGAGGAAGTGAGATTGAAAAGTCGAAAACTGTCAACAGTTCTTCATATTATACATACACTGAAAAAAATCATTTGCTAAAATTTCAATTTTGGGTTTTTGATGCCCGATTTGATCATCAATTTTAAGTAAGTAGAGTACAACTAAATAACTGAAGGCACGCCTATTAAATAATAAAAAATTATAATAATAAAAAGTAAAAAAAAAAAAAATGACTATAATGTAATATTTTGCCTTCTTATAATAAGATTTGAGATCTTAAAAGTACAAGACTTATTCTTGGTCTTATATCAAATATTCGTTAAATCATGATGGATTTTTATGTGCTCGACTTATTTTTAAGAAAAAAATGTTTAGTACTAAGAATTTTAAATCATTTCTTTCAGTGTATGCCAGTCGCAGTCTCAACTGTTGGTGGTAGGGCAGTCGGATGCGATGATGATCATCCATCTGCTTGGCCGATCATTGCCAATGCAAACACATTTCTCACGTAAATGTCAAAATATCAAAGAAATAATAATATTAATTTAACAAGTGTGGCCCGCAACGATCTCTTCTTTCTGGGTCTGCGAGGCGATAATTTCGAAAAAAAGCTGAACTATAAAGTACAAACTAAGAAATACCTGGTATAAATACCTCATAAAAATTATGAAATTAATGTTGACCTAGGAAAAAGTAAAGAAAATAGTATTTTTCAATGGAATATCTAATTTTAGCGAGAGAGTAAGCGGACAATTAGTTTAAATGTGCTATTAATTTATGTAGGTGTTTTATCACCAAATTTAGTAGCTCTAACTTTTATATAGTCTGTCAGTCTATGTGTCTGACAAATATATATAGAAATAGTCCGTTAGTCAGACGAATAATGCATAAATCATGACAATAAAAACTTAGTTGTTGACGTAAAAAAGTTAAATGCTTTCAACCATTGCAGACAAAATTTAATTATACCCATTACAACGCTATTTGCCGGGTATAATATTTGTACTCATCATCGTTCCGTTTTGCATTTATGGGATATAGGTAAATATGTGGTCGAAATATATATAGAAATAAATGGGGAACAAGGCGCAAGGGTTGCGTATTGGAGCAATTGTGTAATGCTAAGTAAAAGCGAAGAGTTTACCAGACCAAAGAGATACACTATATATACACTATGATTACTCACCACTTGGTGGATCAGGAAGCGAGTCCGTTGATTAACTGAAGCGTGGCTGTTTGGCGGTGTCGCTCCAGTTGGAATTGGAAATGGAATCGGATTTGGTTGCCAGTTGCCAGTTGCCAGTTGCCTGTGGCCGGCACTCAGAATATAGGCTGATGATTCAGTCGATGCGGAATCAATAATATATCACCATGCGCGCAACAAAATACAACACTACACCCCCGGTGCACCCCTCCCACACGCTGACTGATCAGAAAGTTCTTTTTTTTCTCTTTGCGATTTTCACGAATTTCACAATCACCGAAACGCAACGCGACAAGCGACAAGTGTTCGACGCGCGATCCCTTTAGTCAGTAATTGCTGTGAATGTGTGTTGATATGTGTATACAGTATATCATCGATTGATGCTTCTTCTTCTTCTTTTACTTCTTTGGTGGCTGCCCTGGCACGGGGATCGATGCGATGCGATGCGTGTGCTCTCGCTCTCTCGGTTAACCGAACGCAGCGAGATCTCAGAAAGAACTAAACTTTCTTTGCAATGCCACTTACAGTTTTTACATGTTGTGCGCGTCGAGGAGGTGACGATGCCCCCGACAACCGACGGCCGACAGTCGACACACGACAGCCGACAACCGACAGCCAAAAGAAAACCACGAAGACAACCAAAGCACGCAGCCCGACAGCTAGCAGCTGTTTGCCGAGGATCGACCGAGCGAGAGAGAGACAGAGAGGGAGAGCGACCCATTGGAACAAGTGTGTGCGGTTTATAAATAAATTCCCGAGAAATAATGTTTTTATTATTCTCTCTCCCGCTGCCACTGTTCGTTGTTCTTTTGGTTCTTCGCACACATTTTCCAAAAGGGAAAACACGGAGAAGGACCACAGCGCAGAATTTGTCTAACGCAACGCAGCGCCAAGTTGGCAGCCAGTGTCAAAAACCTCACAGAGTGCCACTGCAAATCTTTTATCCCCCATGCACTAGACCAAAAGACCGAGCAACAGATTAAGAGAGAGAGACACAGAGCGAGAGAGTGGGACTCTTAGTAGAGAACGAGCGGGGAGATCGGCAGGGGTTGGCAGCATTTGCCGGTCGGTTTTTACAGATTTCGTCGTCGTCGTCGGTGACGCAGTCGCGCAATTTGGCATTTTGAAATAGCTGTTTGTACTTTTAGCGAACCCATCCAAAATAGACTCACGCGCTCACCTGACGACACCCCCTCCTCGTTACCCCCGCTCATTCTCACGATTGCCATCCCGGTTCCCTTCTGCTCAAACGAACGGATTTAACACAGGTGTTGTGTCGGCAGCTCTCAACGTTTGACTTTTTCAAGCGTAATGAACTTGCCTCGAACAGTGGGGAGAGCAAAAGGGGTGAAGGAAGGGGAGAAACACTATTGCATTTTTGGTGCTGATGTTACATATATCAAGGGGGGAATGAAGCATGTCTCTTACGTACTCGCGGTATTCTATAATCTATATTCTATATGATTTATATCTCGTGCACTCGTCGTCGTTGTTGTTCTTTTTGTCGCCTTGATTCTGTTCTGGTTCTAAGTGGATTTTGTTGTTGCCCAAAGATGCAACTGACATAGTCAAATTTCGTTAAGGTTTGATTAACGATTACATAAATTGATTAACTACAGTTCAAGTTAATTAACTCTCATTGAATTATATATAGTATATGAATCAGTTCCTAACTATTAAACCGATTTATACTTTAAAATATACTCGTAGAAGGCAATAAAATGACTTTGTGTTTTTTTATTTTTTTGTTTTTTGATTGGAAACTATTTATATTAAATATAAATTAAATATTTTATAATTTCAAACTAAAATTTGAAAAATTATGTAAATATTTCTAGAATTATCTTTCAGTTAGAAAAGTTGTGATTTTGATGAAATTGGAATAGTTTTTCCAGATTTCAAAATGATTCATATTTTTAAAAGAATTATTAATTTTATGTTGAAATTTGATGCAAATATAAACGATGATTTACAGGAATATCCGCAAAGAAATATAATATATATCTAGTACAAGAATAAAAATGTAGTTCATGGAATAAATAAGTATAACATATATAATATATAGTATTTGTTCTTCGAAGAAATCTCTAGAACACGAAATGATTGTGTTAACCCAAACGAATTGTTATGGCCTAATGAGTTGTCAGCTATTCCTTGTCTTGTCTTCTTGGCCACTTACGCCCGATCTCAACGATAGCCTCGACCCACGCACAGTGGAAACAAAGAAATCAAAATGGAAATGAAAATGGATGAAAAGGAAAGTGAAGATAAAGACGTGTTGTAGCTGTTGCGCCTGGATGATGGCGTTAAGTGTGGCGCCAACATGGAAATGCAATTTGAATGCCTAAGGGTCAAGTTAGGCCAGCGAAGAAACAGCTGAGTTCTTGTGGACCAAGGAAATGTCGACTGATGGGAATGGGACAAAGTAAGCAGGCACTAAGTAGGTGGTTGTCATGAGCCAAGAGGGAAAGAGGGAGAAGTTGTCTGCGTTGTAGGGGTAAACAATGTGACATGTGCTAAAGACATTCGTGGCAGCCACATCGACTTTAATCACGGCAATTAATAAAAGAGCAAGACAGAGATAGAGAGTGAGCGCAGTGGGAGAGTGAAAGAGAGAGAGAGAGCGTGTGAGCTTGGCCATGGCCTGTGGCACAAAGGAAGGAAGTGTCTGCCACAGAGCTCAAGTCCAATAAGCTACCAGAGAGTGAAGTAAAAGTAATACCATCACCCAGAGCGATGCGATTCTTGAAACTGACGCGACTTGGCGGCCATAAATCTATTTTGGTCCTGGTTCTCCATTCTCCATTCTCCATTCCAGCCGCCAATCTCTCCCCCAGTCCCGTAGATGGGGGCCTCACTTGCTGCGCAATTGCAGTGCTCACTTTTTGTTGTTGTTGTTATTACTCGTTCATGTTGCAGATGCTGAGGCTGTGGCTGAGGCTGTGACTGTGACTGTTGCATTATTGAGTGAGGCAGACTCTTCTTTATTTTTAACTGCTGCAGCGACGTCGACGACGACGACGACGTTGAACAACGGTTCTTTGCGTAGGTAAAATGCAGTTGGAGATGCGGCCATAAATTCCAGAACAACACAGCAAAGAAGCTCTTTCAATTATTTACACAGAGATAAAGAAGCGCAAATCTTCTTAATGCGAAATTCAACAGCCAGCAAAAAAAATAATACTCGCAAATATTCCACAACAACAACAAATTAAGTTAAATATTTTTTTACGCCTTGCGCTTTTTCTTTCGCTGTGTTGTGTAAATAATTTTTTAATCGATTTCAAATGAAAGTCTTTTTTTTTGGCTTGTGGTTTACCATAAATTATCTGTTAATCAGCCACAAATTGCTTAGAGTTCATTCTCGATGCCTCGCTATAATTATTCTCTTCCCGGAACACGCTTCTCCTCTTTTTCTTCTCTCCATATGTTGACTATCTACTCGTCACCCAATTCTTTTGGGGGCGCATCCTGTTTACAGGATTCATTGGACAATTACTCAACTCAAACATTGTTTATATGGCGGACTGTAAAGTGGTCGCTCTCTCTCTCTCTATCTCTCTCTTCGACTCTGGGGCCGGATATGCTCTGTAATTCCTGCGCCAAAACGGAGTTCGGGAAAAGAGAGAGAGAGAGGCGAAAAGATCATAAAGTTCTATTTTTATTTACACGAGGCAAAAAGCGGCCACGTTTTTGATATGCTGGGGGAGTTGTCGAGAGACAAGGGGCATGATGCCAAAAGGGGGAGGGGGAGGGGGTCTCAGAACTCTAAATTTGAATTTGAAGTGCAAGTGAAGCGACCAAACGGAATCATAGGTGGCAGCCACTTTGCGAATGGGAAGCTGGGAAGCTGCCGAGGGTTGACTTTGCTTGGCATGTGCCGCTGCCGCTGCCGCTTGCCACTTGAAGCTTGCCGGTGGGGCAGAGTGGGGTGGAGGGGGAGGAGGGGGTTAGGAGTGCAGCACGCGTCAGGAAAGAGTGCAATGCATCTGCATCATCGAAGGCAACCTGCAGCCAAACATTATGATGATCCCAATGTATGGCTGAGCTGTAAATAATTGTGTAGAATTTGTATATCTCCTCCACAACTACTACCGTGTCAAAATTCAAAGAAACAAAAGCGGAAATGTTGTTGTTTTCTTTATTTTTAACAGCAACAAGGGAAAAACTAAAACAAAAACATCAGCCGCATGTTCATCATCGTCATCGTGATCGTCATCATCACGATCACGATCGTCGCTGTTGAATGTTTTTATATGGCAATTGAAATGCTTTTGGTCATTGAACTTTTGTCTTTTATTAGCTATATCTAAGACTATATGTATGTATGCAGCTTGGTATTTACTCAAATATAATCGTTGAACTATGATTAAGGTATTAAGAAAGATACATTATTTTTTGAGTGAAGATTGGTTTTCTGTTAAATTATTACTCCGACTGAAACTGAAAAATTTGAAGGCATGCATTAGAAATATAAATTTAAGAATTCATTTCGTTTTACTTACGATTTACAATATGAATGAAAAATGTATTATATATTGTAATATACTATTCATAATCCTCTTATGCCATTTAGCACCTCAAAATGATATCCCTTTGATATGCAATAACGCAACGCATCGTTGTTGGCAATAAATTTATCCATTTCAAAACAATATATTGCTGGCTCATTCGAATAAACGAATTTTGTGACTTTGCCAACTTCATTAGCTAAAAGTGATAGATTTATTAATATAAAATAAAACATGCTTCGGAGACAAACTCTTACCTAATTTGATAATATCATCCATGTGTGCTAAGCACAACTTTTTACAACCCATAGCAAATTTATGCTCAACCATTGGTAACTTAACAAAATAAGTGTAAGCTCTTTCATCACTTGGATTATAGTACATTTCTTACTGCAAAATTTCGATAAAATTATTTTTCAAATGACAGTTGAGTTCCAGTTGAAATTTTGAGTAATTTGTATTATCAACTTACTTGAGTCTTGGATCTGCTAAATGCTAAAGTCGTGTTGTAAATAATTCGACTCTCATTCTTCATAGTATTTGCCTCATTGATGCCATTTAATATTTGAAATGTATACCCTTTGGATATGCAAAAAGCCAATGACGTATCATCCGTAATAATTTTACTAATGTCAAGGCAAAATACTACGGGATCCTCCGTATACAAGTAACTTGTTCGTTCCGCCACATCTTTAGCTAAATTTACTACTTTATAAAAAGCTAATAATATCATACTTTATCTTACCGAGGTGAATTAAATTGACAAGACTTGCTGATCGTAAATTTGTGCAGCCGACGGCAAATTTTTGGTTTAGTAGCGGAAATTTGACAAAATAAATAAACGATCTTTCGTCATGTGGATCATAATACATTACGTATAATTTGGATATTATATTTTGTATAATTTAGATATAATTTGTAAATGACAGTAAAAAATAAGCTAAGCTTAAAAACGAAATTTATTCAATAATAATAATAGTGATAGTTTCTTATTGAATTCATAACATTTTTATCAAATGCGGTATAAATAACAATTCCCAGTTAAACCATTTTTTTTTTAAATTTTTAATTATCGACACCGCGGTGTACCGCCAAGCCAAATATATCGACAGTTAATTTATCGATTCGGCAAATGTATCGACAACGTGCTGCTCTGCTACGATCAATGTTGTGTTGTTGAGTTTGCTCTGTAGCTACATTTAAATGGGCTAGTATAAAGTGGCTCTGGAATACTTTTTTTATAATGACTATGAGCATAATTAAACTAGTTGTTTTAATGCTAACAATGAATTTTTAAATATTTAATAAAGTTTGCATGGGTTTGCCTGTATTTTAGGTGGCGCCACCTGGGTTACGTTGCTGTTGTTATGTTTACCACTATTTGTTGCAAATTGTGTGACCAGCCTCTTTGTTGCGTGGTATATTTAATATAGTCTTCAATGAAATGGCATATTGTGAAATGCAACTTGCGGTCACGCTACTTGCACGGCAAAAAATTAACAAAGTTGCTGAAATTCTCGCAAAACCATTTGACAAAGTGCCGAAAAACTATGAGTCGGACATTTAAAGGATAAAGCAATATTAAAAACTGAACGCGAGTCACTTGCGTTGCTATTTGTGCAGTTAATTGCAAGTGTGAAAAAGGAGCGTAGCAAAAAACATGGCGCCTACGCCGCTGCCGCTGGAGCAAATGCCCGGTGCAAACGCTGGCTATTTGCCAGCTGGGCAGGAGGGAGGACCGCGCATCAATACCATGTCCATGTCTGTACTGATCGATTTCATTATACAGCGTACATATCACGAGCTTATGGTGCTGGCCGAATTGTAAGTTGTACCACACATTTGTACTCCACCAATACTTATTGGGAATTGTTGTTGTTCCACAGGTTGCCACGCAAAACGGATATGGAACGTAAGATGGAAATCTATGCGTATGCGGCGCGCACACGGCATTTATTTACACGTCTCAATGCGCTGGTCAAATGGGGCAATTCCGTCTCGAAGGTGGACAAGAGCTCGCAGATCATGAGCTTCCTGGACAAACAGAATATGCTCTTCGTGGAGACGGCGGATATGTTGGCGCGCATGTCTCGCGAGACGCTGGTGCGGGCACGTTTGCCCAACTTTCACATTCCGGCCGCTGTTGAGGTCTTGACCACTGGCACCTACAATCGGCTGCCCACATGCATTAGGGAACGCATTGTGCCGCCCGATGCAATTACGCCGGCGGAAAAGAAACAGACGCTGTTGCGCCTCAATCAGGTAATACAACATCGTCTTGTGACGGGCAAATTGCTGCCACAAATGCGTGAATTTCGCATACGCAATGGACGCGTTACGTTCGAGATTAAGCACGAGTTTAGCGTCGCTCTCACCGTCATGGGCGACAGTCCAACTGTGCCGTGGCGTCTGTTGGACATCGATGTGCTTGTGGAGGACAAAGAGACAGGCGGTAAGCTAAGGCAAACTTCACGTTAAATCAAACACCAAACTAAGCATTTCAATTCTATAGACGGCAAATCTTTGGTGCATCCGGTGCAGGTCAACTACATACATCAATTGATCCAGGCGCGTCTCGTAGAGAATCCCAATGCCTTGAGCGAGGTTTACAATTGCCTCCATTATTTCTGTCAGTCGCTGCAGCTGGAAGTGCTCTACACGCAAACGCTGCGCTTGAACTATGAGCGTTTGGACGACAACAATGTCAATGTGGAGGAGTATGTGCCGGGTGTTAAGCTAAGCGTTTCCTATTGGCGTGATCTCAAATCTGAGCTGGGATATCGACTCACTGTTCAATCGGATCCCAATGAAGTGGGTCGACCTTTGGCTGTGGTTCACATGCCTTCGCTGGGCGCCAAGGAATCCGCCGAGGTGGCTGAACGTGCTGTGCGCTCCGAGCATCTTTCGATGGAACGCTTAATTGTGCACACTGTCTATATACGATCGGTATCGCGGTTAAGTGATCTCAAGCTGGAGTTCCAGGCCTTCCTTAAAGACGTTGACTGTGAGTGTAAATGTTTTGGTCATCAGCTGCACCAAGCAAAACAAAGTTGATCTAATTAACTGATACTTGATTGATGTACTCCACTAATTTTCCTATCTCTCTTTTAGTTAATCTGCAAGGCACTCCAGCGATTTTGACGGTGCCTGTGCTATCGCCTTGTTTGCGAGCCGAGCAGATTCATATCACAATTGATACGCACACGGGCATGTTCCGTTGTCATGTGCCCAAGCACTTGGATTGTCCCATTACGGATGATATGCAGGACTGTCTGAATGGCGATCGCAGTAAACTGCCTGCTTTGCTGTCGGAGCTGCGCTATTGGATCACTCACAGACGTTGCGAGAAAACGCTGCAGCATTTGCCTGCCACAGCAACGGAGACGTTGCCTTTCCTCACGCTGCCCGAGCAGGACTTGTTGCAGGTTGGACGCCACAAGATCTACGTGAAGCTGCATCGTCATCCCAATATTATATTGGTAAGTTTAGAAAGTGAATTTCTAATGCAACTTCTATATAACTACTACTAATACTTTTTTAGGTGGTTCAACTGAAGGAGAAGAGCGCAATGCCCAATGAAATGGAGTACACTTTCCACTTGGGCTTTGTTGTATTTCAAAAGGATGAAACCGATGTGGTGGATGATTCGGCCAAGCAGCTCGTTTCAATTGTGACACAACCGCCGTCAGAGATTCCCAAATTCTACACAAAACTAATGCGTCTCATTGAGTTTGACACTTTTGTGGCCACCCATGGCCCTGGCACTGAAGTGGATGGTTAGTAAAGCTAACTTTTAGCAAATCAGCTCCCATTTAACCAACTCAATTTCAGCAGATTTATCACCACATAAGCGCAAGTCGAATGGCGACATTTTGGCACCGCCAGCCAAGCAACAAAAGACCATCTTTCCCGCCTACTTTATACCCGAATTGGCGCACGTTGTGGCCATGTGCGATGAGAAGATACCCTTCCTGAATCTGGCACAAACACTCTCCAAGTATCGCATTCCGCATAGCGGCCTGCAAGTGGAGGCAAATGCCACATCGCTTGTGCTCAAGATTCTCGCATTGCCAAAGCCAGGCGCCAATCAACCAACGACTGCAACTGGCGAAGCTAAACCGACGCCAGCACCAGCTGCTGCTGCTGCCAATAGCACTTCAACTGCACTGCCCAAGATAGAGCCACATGTCTGGGATGACTTGATGCGACGTGTGCTGTCGATTTCAGTGCGCTCGCAAACCAACAAGAATAGCCAAGTGCGCATCTGGGTGGTGGAGTTTGTCTTCTACAGCACCCCGCTGCAGAGCACACACCAAAAGGAACAAGGCAATCGACGTACTGTTTATCTAACGTATGAGCAGGCGAATCATGACTTCTCCAAGACTGTCGAAGATCTGCTCAACGATTGGTCCAAGATTGTCTATCTCTACACGCTTGTACACGACTTTTCCGAGCAGTTGCGCAACAGTAAGACAAACTTAAGTCACTTCTTTGAGTACGTTAACTAATTATGTATTTCCACAGAGCGTCTCAGCCTTGGCGACATGTTGGTAGTCAAGTCCTACAGCTATGTGAATCTGCTGCTTGGCTATGGACCTAAGAAAGAGGTGACTTGCAACATTTACTGGTCGGTGCAATCGCATGGCTTCCGTCTCACTTTTGTCGGCGGCATTTCAGCCGTGAATGCGCACTCCATGATGCGAGATCAGTTAGCGCAGCATCTGAATCAACAGCACAGCCTCACGACAATCGCACACATACTGCACGAAACGTACAATCCAATGAGCTCCATTGCCAAGCTGCCTGTGCTGCCGTTGCTCGGCATACCTGTGAGTTAAGCCAACATTTCATATATAAAATGGTTTTTTAATCATCACTTTTCCCGCTCTCAGCGTCCCCAGGTGCCCGTGCTGTCGTTCTGCATGTTGCCACAGTCGCCTTGCCTCATGCGTCTCACCTATCAGGCGGTCTACTGTCTGGAGCTGCGCTTCCGTGCCAATCGACTCGTCTCCATACGCGATGGCGTCAGTCGTTTCGATCGCAATGCCATCGAGGAGATTACGCCCATACAGGGATTGAAGGCATTCTTGTCCAAGTACGTGGATGAGTCTGCTGTGTATCGCCGTGGTCCACAGGACGATGACAATCCGCTTTCGCCCATGGGCATGGAGGATAACTTCGGAGGACCAAGCAGTGTAGCAGGAGTAGGTGCTGGTGGCTCGTCTCCATTCTTGAGCGCCGGCATGCGTGGTCCACAATCGCCTAGGGACAGTGGACTGCGTTTTCCGGCACCGCACACACCGCCCTCAAGCTCCAATCCGCACACCCCGGCCAGTCCGCATCCTAGCGCAGGCGGAGGTGGTGGCAGCGGTGCTCAGAGTCATGCCAACTTTAATTTGACATCGCCGCCGGCACCGCATATGCCGCATCAGTCGCCGGGCGGCTTGATGCCCTCGTCACCGCTGAATCCTCAGCCCAGTCCGCACATGGTGCACAGTCCGGGACCCAATACGCTGTACATGCAGAGCCATCAGGATTCACCATTCACCGCCATGTCGCCGGCGAACAACAATTGGCCCGGCTCGCCCAGCATGCCACGCCCCTCGCCACGACCCGGTCAGAGTCCCGAGCACAAGAGCACCGGTGGCGCAGGTCAAGGCGTCGGTGGAGATCGTGGCACGCGTGCCAGTCTGAATCGCCCTTGGCCAGGAGCTGTGCCCACGCTGCTTACGCACGAGGCACTCGAGACGCTGTGTCGCCCCAGTCCGCATCCCAACAAGGACATCAATGTGGCGGACATGAGTCCGTTGGAACGTTTTCTGGGCTGTGTCTACATGCGTCGGCAACTGCATCGCAACATCCAGAGCGAGGAGACACTGACGGCACTCAACTCAACGGAGCCGGGCGTGGTGCTCTTCAAGGTGGATGGACTGCAGTGCCAGGTGACGTTGAATCCCATGCACATGCAGTCGCTGCACTTGAAGGTCACCCAATTGCCGCCGATGCCCGACAAACCCACGTTCCAGCTGAGTCCCGACGATCTGCTCGTCATCGAGCAGTACTTTGACACCCGCGTCGCTGCCCCGCCGTATCGCCCCAATGCGTTGCACAGCATCTGCCGCCTGTTGAACCAGCCGGGACATGTGCTCAAGGATTTCGTGCAGATCATGCGACTGGAACTGAAACCAGAGCTGGGCGGCGATCAGCTCAAGTGGACGGTGCAGATGTGCATGCGCATGCCGCCCTCGGCGCTGCCCATTGTGCCCATTGGCAATGCGTGCGTTGTGCTGGGACGCATGAAGATATTGTTCTTCCTGCACATTACACGGATACCGTACAACGGCAAGGACTGGAAGGATAGCCCCTCGCTGGTGCTGCCCATCGTGCACGACATTACCACCAATCTGACGCAGGTGGCCGAGCGACGCGAGCAGGTGCAATCTCCATTGATGGCGGCAGCCAGTCAATTGCTGCGGCGCTTTGCCGACTACGGAGTGCAGCAGTGCTCGCTGTTTCCAGCCATCTCGGATCTGCTGACCAATCTGCCACTCACCACAGATCTGCCGCCACCGCCACCCAATCAATCCATTGGTCCGCCAGTTGGTGTGGGCGTAGGCGTAGGCGTTGGAGTCGGAGTGGGAGTGGGACCTGGTGTGGGAGTCGGTGTTGTGGGCTCGAGTCCGAATCCGATGATGCCGATGCAACAGCTGCCGCCACAGGTGGGAGGACATGGCCCGCAGATGGGACCGAATCCTGGGGGTCCGCAGTGATGAAGGCGCAAGCGCCGCGCCTCATCGCAGCAGCCATGAGGCGACAACCTGGCGCAATTGCGACCAAGCCCCAGAACACACACACACACACACACAGTTCAACAGGAACAGGAACAACAACAATGATCATTATACGTTTTATTTATTATGCTTAAGTGTCGGACAAGTTTCCAAACATTCACTTGCGATGATAACAAGAAAAGTCCAAATTAAGAACAAGAACAAGTTGAGGATCGAGAATCGAAAAATTCAGTATCAGAATCCGGAATATACATTACAATAAACAACTATACTGTACAGAAGAAGTGCACTCGAAAGTAGAGAGACACACATGCATACATATACACACACACACACACATACACATAATAAAGCACTAACTAAACTGTAAACTGTAACTGTAATTGGTAACTACCGTAAAACGCTTTCACTTCAATTATTTATCACAAAGTTTTTTGTTCCACGCCGAGCGTATCTGTTGTGACTACTTGCACCGAGGTTAGTATATATGGTTGTGTGATTATGGTACATCATACCCTACACTTTTAACTTTATATATATTTTTGCTAGGGTATAACTCTTCAATCTGCTGCTTTTTGGCTTTTGGTTTTTGGCTACTGCATCTGCGCTCAATCATTGCTTGCCCACCGACAGCTGTGTGCTGTCCATTTGTTGAGTCAGCTCACTGATGCCCTCCTCCTCCTCGGAGATGAGATCGACCCAATAGCGCAGCTTCTTGCTACGCAAATAGCTGGCCGAGTTGTCGAACACAACAGTATCTGTAAGATGCAAATCGTATCTTGTGAATTACAATCATTGGATACACGATTTATGGCCAACTTACATGTGGTGTTGGGTCGCGTCGAGATGACACCGACTTCGTCCATTTCGTTGGAGTAAACTGTGCCCAGCGGCACCTCGCTGCGCTTCTCGCCCGTCTTCTCGTCCACGCTGTAAATGCCAAACTTGATGTCGTAGTCGAAAGTGCGGAAATTCCACGACAGCATCTGCTGCTGCGGCAGTTGCTCATTCTCCGGCTGACTCTTAACCTTGAAGTGCAGCTTCAGCTTGTCACCCTTGGCCACCTGAGCCTCAGTGAAGTCCTTGTCACTCTGCTGATTGCTCTGATCGATGTACAGCTCCTCGGGCAACTTGCCGCCCCAAATCATCATCGATTTGCACTGCGGATCGCCCAGTTTGTCGACCAGTTCACCGCCCCAGCTTTTGGGTATGATCTTTGGATCCACATGGGCGAAGAGCTGTTGCTTCCACTTGTCGGCGCCCGATTTGTAGATGTGTATCTTGCTGGTGGTGTTCTCGTCGAGGAACTTCTTCACAATGTTAAAGGCCACCGAGAACAGCTTGGGCGCATTGATAATGTAGCAATTTTTCAGCAGCTCCGGAAAGTTGGCTTCATACTGTTTCACCGAGGAGATGACCACTTCGGCAGCTGGTCTCCAAGCGTACTGTTTGAGGTTCAATCCGTCGCAGTCGAAGAAGACGACGAGTTGACGTGCCTTCCAGCCATGCTTGAGACTCTGCTCATAGGCATTCTTCATGAAACGTTCCAGCAACAGCACGAGATACTTTTGGAACTCGAAGCGTGTGACGCAATGCATCATGCCCCAGATGTCGAAGTTGGCAAACGGACAAACAATCACTGCAGCAGAGAGCGGAAACTTATTAAGTCAAAAATAATTACTTGACAGCTGAACTGCTGCTTACCCGGCGATCCCTCGTTGTCGTAGCCCATGAGGCCATATGGCAGATACTCTCGCAATGCCTGTGGCGGCTCCCACTTCTCAATGTTGTCCACATTCCACATGGCTCGCGTTTTAAGGCACTGCAGCAAGAGGGAGGAAACTGAGTCATTTAATTTGATTATCGAATGCACATTTCTACTTACCGCTCTCAGCATTTTCTCAGCTGCATCCAAGTTCCATTTGCGAGCTGAAAGTGATTAAGAAAGTGGCATTTTAATGGAATGTTGCAGGTTCGTGGATGGGGGCAGATGACTCACCTCGCAGCCAGCGCAACAAAAAGTAATCATCATGGGTGTCACACAGATCAGCAGCCATCAGCTGGCGAAACTGCAAAAATTGCAATAAGGAAAACGATAAGCATAAATTCTTAATTCCCAGTTTCTTTGTTCTTTGTTAACCTTGAGATTACTCTAAATAGCTGCATCTAATCTTGTGGCCAAACACCGTTAATCTTTGCTAATAATATTAACCGATAATCATGTGACTGTAGTTAATACGTGTAACAATCTTGACTTCAGTCAATCGACAATCGCCTATTGAAAATTTGTTTCGCTTTTGCGTTCGAAAAGTTGTTTACCTTAATAACTGTTAATTTGGCCTTGACTCAATGCCAATTCAAGTACCCTACAATAAAGTGTCGAGTGGGGTATATTTTGATAGGTAAACCATATCGATTGTTAAACTCGTTTAAAGCTGCCATAAAATATTGTTTGAAAAGAGAAAAAAGTATCTAATATTTCGGTAGTCTAAACATGTCTTAAACAAGATTCAATTTCCGCTTTATCTGAAGGTTTTTCTTTGGTTTCAGTGAGTCAGCACTTGAGCTAAATCTTGTTTCTATATAATTTATGCAGTCGGCAACTAATTGGTTAGAGGTACTTTAGGTACGCATAGTTACGACCCACTATTAATGTCAATACAATGAACATTTCAATTCGTGTTTCGAATGCTTAATTGCACCCAAAAAAAAGGGAGCTTTGCTTTATTTTAGTACTTGGCAATCACTTGGCTAAAAACGGTTAAGCAGCGCTTAAGCTCGCTTTAGTTTAGACCACACAAAGCACTTGAAATTCAATAACGAGGCTAACACACACACACACAGACACAGCTGTCAGTTGGCTGTTGAAGTCGCGTCGTCACTTGCCAGTTGGTCACTTGGCCAAGTTTTTTTCTATGACTTGGCCAAGTTGTGTCTCCTCTTGCTCTTCGCAACAAAGTCGTTTGGGTTTTTTATTGCTGCTCAAACACAGCTTGTTGAGAGGGGCGGGGGCTGCATGTGCTGTAGTTTCATTAGCGTTGCGCATTTTTGGTATAACTTCCTCATAACTCACTCGAGGCTTACTAGCTCACAGCTGCCCATCGCCATTACCATTTCTGCTTTGTTCTGTGTTTTGAATACGACCGGACCAAGTTTTATTTTTGCTGTTAAGAGTTGTAAATAAGTTTGACTGCAGGTACTTGTAAAAATGAGGCAATCATCGAGCAAACTTATTATTATTATTATACACTTTGAAGTTTTCAAAGTTGCCATTTTTGCTTGATTCTCGTTAGGTTGCAAAAGAGTGCACATTTAGGCCCAAGACTCGAGTGGCCTTTTAGCCGCTTGTTAGCCCCTTGGTCTTAATCAAATATTGATTTCGTTTCGCTGGGTCTTTCCATGCGAAAGAAAACCAGTTGGTTAACGCAAAAAAATAGTTAAAACAACAGAACTCATTAGCATTTTTACAAATAGCTCAACAACCGCTGATGACTGATGACTCGACATTTTGACAGATGAGGTAGACACATTTTTTAAGACGGGATTTTAAAGAGGTTTCACTGCTAGTACAAGAAAAATCTTAGAAACATTTCCTTTTTAAGATCTGGCTAACATTTTTCACAATTCATAAAGATTTCAGCCCCAAGGTGGGCAAAAACTGGCTTCCATTAGAGGCAGAGAAAGTTTAAGTTTAGTTTGCGTTTAAATTTTGGGATCATTTTCAAATTTATAACCTCCTCCGGGAGTTACGCTTTTTAGGAATTTCAGGGTAAAGGTCTAAAGTAACAATTAATAGATTAGTTCAGTTCTAATACATAAAGCATTATATGAATAAAAGTCTAGCACTTTAAAGATCAAGAACAACAATTTGGCAAATGCAATTTGATCTCAAGCACTTCTAAGGTCCAACATAATTTTGGCGAACAATTAAACAACTTTGCAACTAATTTGCAAAGCCTTGTCAACATAATTTCAAAGATCAGAGATCCTATAAAAAAAAAAAAACATTTACTCTAAGTGAGCAAAAAGTGAGTCAAGGTGGAAAATTTCAAAAGCCAAATGATTCATATTCCCAGTTTTGTGGGGGGAAAGCTTTATAGAAATAGTACTCCACAAATAAAGTAAAGAGTGTTTTAATTACATTTTTATCTCTAATCTGGTCAAAAGGAACGCACCAAGAGATCGCCCAAAGTCAGCTTTGAGATAGGTTAATGACGCCTTCTAATTGCGATTTATGTTTTTGTTTTTCTGTTCGCCCGGCCATGAAATGACATTTGTAATTGTGACGCTTGCTAAAAGCCTTTTAGCCAGATCATGGCGAGCATTTGGGACAAGTCCGGGGGGGATTAGAGGTGGGTGGGTGGTGTGGGTTTTTATTGTGGAAAAATATCAGCCGAAAGCATCTGCCAAGAATGCAGCCAAGGCAACAACAAGTGCAAAAGTGGGTCGCACATGCCGCTTGAACCGGTTCGGTATCCATTTCAAATTCAATTTCGATTTCAAATTTTCATTTTCAACTTCTCTATTTTTCATTCATTTGATTATTTGGCTTTTTTGTGGGTCGTTGTCACTTGACTTAAGTTATGGCCTGTCGGCGTGGCCGGGGCGGCGATCAATATTCGCAATGCTGATTTATTCGCCGAATAAGGAAATTTTCGTAGCGATTGCAAAGAACACACACAACGACGACGTCAACAAAGCGAAACAGCTGCACGCAAGAACAACTTGTTGTTGTTATTGCTTTTGTTGTTGTTGTTTTTGATGTCGTTGCAGTTTTTTTTTTATCGGCTATCGGCAAATGCGACGGCACAGTGTCACAGTTGCATGCAAATCCATGCGGATTGAGATAAAATGTAACGCAATCGCAATGAAATTCGTGCTGTCGTCACACTTGAATACTCTGCAGTCGTCGCATCGATTTGTTTGCTCAACACTTGAGCTCAAATTATAATGCGCAATTAATCATATTTTTATGGCAAGTGCTGCTCTGGCAACTGCTGCAAGGCCAAATAAACCGTTGACTGCCATGTTAAATTGTGCAAAAAGACACATCTCAAACACTTTTTGATATCAAATTGTAACTGGTTTGTCGATTATTCAATTCAATGTTATTTCCCAGACTCCACATTCCTGTTCTACAAACACATACATTTAAAACAAGTCGAGCTAAACCAACTTAGTCATTGCATTTTACAAGCTTGGAATTAGAATTATTTAATATAAGACGAGTTTAACTTCTCCCCAGTCATTGAGTTTTATAATTACATCTAATTTGTAATCGTATAATGCAACGTTTTATTATCAATTCAATGCCTGTTTTGTTGTTGGATATCTGCCAATTATTTATAGATTTATCAGTGTTCAATTATAATAACAACTTTTTAACTGCTGTCAAATGACAAAAAGTTACTATGACACTGCAAAAATATAAATGCATTTCCTTGTAATTTGCAAAAACTACTAGAAGTATTATAATTAATACATTCTCAAATGCAGTGGGTGCCTAGAATATTTATTTAAATATTCCTTTTGAAAAACTGCACAATAAGATTAGAGTATGTATTGTGAAACTTTTAATTTTAATAATAATGCAAATGATATATATATAAAAGAAGCAATTTAAATTTTGTTTTATTATATTAGAATTGTTGTGCAAAAATAAACCTTGACTCTTAAAGCAATTAGCTATTAAAGTTAAAAATCTTTAGTGCCATATAGTTTTGAATAAGTGTCTACATAAGAATTGCCAACGTCGTTAGCATTAATAACAGTAAAGTTATACAAAAATGTTTATTAATCGTTATTTAACATATTTGGTAGCAGCTGCAATTATTTCGCAATATTCTCATTTAGCATTTAACTTTATTTGCGAGCATTCTAATCTAGAATCATTTTGATTGATGATCGTCGCCCACACATTGTCACTTGTGCACCAATGTGCGGGTAAATAAGTTAGAACGAGAGCACAATAAGTATAAAGCTCAAAGAGAAGCTTTTGCTCTTCCATTGCGTCTCCCCTTAATTTACCACAATGCATTGTATCGGATTCGCTCTCTTTGGCTCTCACCTGTTCCAATGTTTTGCGCTGCTCTTCGGTGATTTCGGGTAGTGGACCAGACATTATATTTTATTTATTTATTTAAACCAAAGTTGTTAAAATGTTGCCAATTTAGTATGTTATGCACACACTGACTCACACTCACACGTACACACACCAACACTGAGAAACACACTGAAACTTGAATTTCTTTTGCGTCGCTTTGTTATTGATGTTTTTGTTGTTGTTGTTTCACACGCGAAAATTGTTGGCTGATGCTTCGGTTTATTTTTTCGGTTTTTGGCTTTGACTTTGGCGATTGTCGGTTTACTCGGGGGGAGAGGAGCTAGGGGGACTGGTGTCTTAAAAATAATAACAATAAAAACTTTCTACAGTTGCGTATAGCTGTTGTCGATTTGGTCAGCCTGTTGCATATTTTCAGCGTAATTATTTTCAATTTGATGCTTTGTAACTCTTTTTTAACCCAAATAGCGTCGCATCCGACCTGGTCAAGCACTCAAACTCGAAACTCGTACTCTCGTAGTCGTAATAACAATAATAATAATTATAGTTGCATTTGTAATTGTACTGCACGCACTGAACACATACACACACAATTAAGCGGCAATTAAATTGTCCCCGTTTGTTGATATATTTTTATGTTTTAGCCTTTTCTGCGTCAGAATATTTTTATTTGCGTTTTATTGTTGTGATTAACGAAGCGACCGGAACCGAAACAAAGGGAAGCTCTCCCTCCCAATGCGTTGCGTTTGGCGAGCGGCGTCGAACTGAGGCCCAAACAGGCGCCACATTGCTACTTAAAATGCCGCAGACACTCTGCACTTGGCACTCGCTTCGCTATTTCCATTGCTTCACTCTCTCAATGTCGAAGCAACGCTTTGTGTTTGCAAACAGCTTGCGCAGAGAGCGATGCCAAAGTTCTGAGCGCTCTCTGAACATGTTGCTCTCTTACTTTTGGCCTTCTCTTTGTGTCTTTATTTATGTCGTTGTCTCTTGTATACTCTAATAAGCATATTAGCATAGTCATGACTTTGGTGCTTCCTCTTCCCATTTTTAGTGCCCTCACCTTGCACTAGATCAAGACTTGTTCTAATTTAAATCATTGAATTTAGTCTTTGTGTTCTAGTGTCGCCTGATTGAAAACTTGAAATTTATGTCTATTTACTAATACATTGCATTTCTTTTTTGGTTAATCGTTGGCAGTTATCAGCTTAAGCTAATTGATTGTAGATTATTTTTGGTTGTAGATAGCAAAATTTTTTTGGGTTTGTTGGCCCTTGAAGTGGTACATTTGTTGTTGTACAAATTATTATTTTTTATTTGCATTTTGATTTTTTGCGCGTTGGAGTTGGTTGGTTGTGTTAGATAAGATAAGCAATGAGTACAAGTGAACGTCATTACATTAGCAGTATTCAAGAAATTGTTTGGCATAGCACTTATAAGTTAAAAAGTAAAAACAAACTACAGTTCGCTTTGAATATTCATAACTTTATTTGACATTTTGCGGCCAACAATAAAGTTAATAAATACATAATCAAATATTAATATACAAATATTCAGATACTTTACCTTACTTTGTTCAATGCGTATTTGTGTTGCTACTCAAAAGTATGCAACTAATTTACAATGTTCAAATATTTATGACGAACACTAGGTGACGCTAGTAAAAAGCTTTATACAAGAATTTTACCAACGCTAGAGGACGCATTGGTTGGTTTTCACAGGGTGTTGCTGTTATAGTCGATACCTAGGTGGCGATAATAGCGCAAATCTACAGCCTAAAAGGCTGCATCACTTTTTTGTACAAGAGTCAATGGCCCGAACAAACTGTCGTTTATGACCGATTGTACGATGTGAGTTAAAATTATGCAGCTAATATAATTAATATATATCTATATATAAATAATTGCACAGTCTTTGTTTCAAAATTTTCCATCAGCCACACACAACAGTTTGTTATGAGTGTTTAATGAACTTGTTTGTGGCCTCAATACATCCTGTGGATTTTTTAATGTTCCGCATCAGGTCTTGTATTTTAATAATCATTAAAAGAGGTGCGAACATTTCGCTCGACGATTTGCGGCACTGATTTATAAATTTGCAAATGGAAATGATTTGATTAGCGCCAATGCTGACGTCGACGCTGACGCTGACAGCGACGACGACGCCAACGCAAATCAGCTGATGGGGGTCGAGATCTGAACAAAAGAGATAAAGAGAGATAATGAGAGGTTTGCCCTGGCAACATCCTCTGGGGGCAATCAGTTGCATATGGATTAAGTTTATTCGCACTTGAAACTGCGAATTTACTACTTTGCGTCACAGAAATGCCAAAACTTAATAATTCAAAAGTACATATTGAAAAATAGGTTTATAAAAACAAACAATGAACCAACGATGGGCAGAGGGACGAGACGCGCAGAGCGAGGAGTTGGGTATCACGGGGGGGGGAGATGCCAACACATGATAGGCGTAAAATTTTATGAAATTGTTGAAATTTTCAACTGGCAATTAATGAGATAGCAAATTCAATTCATTTTGTTGCCAAAGTCGCAGAGAGAGCGAGAGAGAGGAGAGTAAAAATTATGACAGCTTTGCTATTGTTTGGTTGCTGCTGATTATAGGCGAGATTGCGTGCTAATGGTAAAATTGATTAAACATAATCGAAAATTCTATTACGAGCCTTGTTGGTATATCAATTCTAATACTAATTCGAATTCTAATGCTAGTCTCGGGCATCGTCATCATCCAGTATCGTAGATATTTCAGCAGCTTGTTGATTTTGCGAAAAAACAAAAAAAACACAAAAGGCGCATCAATGAAATTCAAAACAAAAACATATGCCACAACACGTGTACAATTATATATATATATATATATTGGAATAGGGTAGAACATAATTGCCCCGATTATTGGCATCACAACGGGCGATGGGTCAGAGGTGAGCGCTGACAAAGCGTTGAGTGCCGACATCAACACTCGGACCACATAGATCCCTTGAGCCCATCGGCCCATAGTCCACACATCGATATCAATTCCAATTTGTATCAGATTCGATTCCGAATGCGAATTCGCATTATTTCAATAGTTTTTTTTGGGGCCAGCTGATTCGACATAAACTACAAACTGTTGGTTGTTGGGCCAATTGGTTTATGGATTTGCCGTGTATCAAACGCTCGTTTAATTTACTGCTCGCGGGGAATTACTTCGTCCGATCTCTGCCCCCCAGAGGATTGTCAGTTTTTCGCTTTTAACCCGTAGCGTTTCTTTCTCGCAGCGTGGGTGCGTACAAAAAAACAAGGCGCAATTCGAGCTAAATACACGAGTACACTGCAAATAAATAAGCTGCCAGACAAAAGACATAAAGTTGCCCAAATTCCCGCCTCTTCCTCACCTCACCTCAGTACAGCCTCCCCCCTCTGTAGCTTTCGCCACTTTGCACTTGAAATTGCCAAAAATGATTGCTGTCGACCACCCGCAGTCAGGAAAATATTGGAAGAGAAAGAGAGAGAGAAAGAAGCCATCGACGACCGATCGACGTCATGATCCTCATAATGATGCAGTCAGGCAACAAATTTAACAATTGCAAAAGTTCATGACGTGCACAACCTGTGAAACAATGTGTGTGTGCCCCACACACTTGTGACGTCACAAAACATCATCACAAGCGCCAAACATAACGTGTGCCCCACGAGGCAAGTGTGTGGTTTTCCAATTATTTGCAACATTTTCGCAATGCCGCGAGTTTTATTTTTGGACGATTGCTTGAGAATGGGAATGGGATGGGATGGGATGGGAAGAAAGTGTAGTCGCTGGGCTGCTGATAAACAAATAAACGATACACAATAACATTTACTCAAATCATCAACAAATAGAATACCACCGAACTCAACTCAACTCAACTCAATATTGTATCCCAAAACAGAAACAGTTCACTTAATAATAATCTATTTGTTGATGCCATGACGAAGATGCCACAAAATTAACCAAGTACAGATCTTTGAATATATCTCCATATATATTGAATATATATTACAGAGATTTCTGCTGGGCATTCCCGATGCTTCGATGTTAATCAGCATCGTTAAATGATTTGCAATTTATTAAACGTGATTCGAACTTCTGCCGAATTTGAGTTGAGTACATTATTTTGAATCTTATGAAATTAAAATGATCAGTTCTGAGAACTTTACTCTTAGCTCGAAATGTGCTTTGAGAAAAATGTGCTTAACGAAATTTGCTGCTTTTCTCATTTTCATGCGGAAATTCCTTGAATGATCTATGACTTTACACAAGTAATGAAGGAAAATCTGCATGTGCCAATAAGTTAGCTCTCGTTAGTTATTGGCTTAGTTTCGTAAAAGTGAAATTTCTTGAACTAATCCATATAATATTTTATGTTAATGTAAACAATAGTACGCATTTTATTTCCTATTCTGAAAAGAAACTTATGAAGAAATTCTCATTCAAAAAAAGGTTATCCATAACACAACATTTTCAAGATTATTTTTCAGCATTTTACTTAGCATTATAATAAGGAATCTTTCTTACTAACTTAAAGCTTCCATAGTTTAAGAGATAACTAAAACTTGGCTATAAAGTTCTTAGACATATTTTTCAGCACCCTTAGAATAGACATTTCAAAGCACCTTTTCAATAAACATTTGGCGGACAAAAACAAATTAAACTCTTAGTATTGTCCATTGGCAAACTGCTAATTAGGGACGAACAAAATTTGGTCTTGAATATTTATTTTTACACCATTTATTTTTACACTCAATTCAGTATTAAAGTTATTATTTGTTTATTTTTGCTATAAACTTATTTGGGTTCCCTTTCCAATTTATTGAATATTCACTTTTGTATTGTAATATTGCTTTACACCCAATTGAATATTGCATTTATATTATTTATTTTCTTTCATATGTTGGAGATATGTATAACGAAATAATTTGAAAGTATATTGTTTATTATTATTATTTTATTGAAATAACGAATACAATTCCTTATTGTAATGATTTGAGCCAGAGTGAATAAGGCCTTCAGCCTATATTATTTATTTTTTTTTTTTTTATAGATTTTATGTATAAAGCAAAGATTTTATAAGTATCTCTTATACTGTGATGTATATTTATTTTAGCTCTTGAAACTTTCCTTTATTGTCGATACTATTGTGTAGAGTTTAATTGTAAATTCAATGCGTTGATTGTGATAAGACAAATCGAGTAAATAGTTTAACGCATTGCCACAATAAATAGATTCACACATTCAAGTTTCTGTGAATGACTCATGACGAAGACTTTTCTTTTTTTTTGTTGTATTTTTCTGAAATGAATGTGTTCGCATTCTCCCGAATTTTCTCTTTCTTTTTTTGTGGCCGCACGTGTCCTTGCATACATGTGCAGGATCTCTGCCCTGCACTTGGCCATCCCAAAATGCCTTTTTTTTGTAGATGTTTCCCCCCCTCAATGGATGTTTTGCTACCTCACGATGATGTGCGTGCAGTTGGGCCTAATCCGCGTTTTAGCCGCCTTCGTTCATCGTTTAATAGCCAGTGTGTCAGTATTATCCTTGCTCGGTCCGAGGCAGGAAACTGTTGCTCGCCGTCGCGCCCATTAAGACAGGGGCGAAGGGCGGAGGCAGAGGCAGGGGGCAAAGCCAATGGCAATGGCAATGATGCGGCGGATTTGTGTTTCCTGCTTTGCCTGGCTTGACAAACAAATTAATAACAAAACGAGGGCAAACTTGGCAACGTCTGGCAAACCTTACGAGTACAACGGACGAAGCCCAACCCCAGCTGAGTGACTCAGACTGAGACTGAGACTGAGAGTTGCCATTGCCCCTGCTGCCATTGCTGATCCTGGTCATAATACGCGTAATTTTCCATTGTAAGCAAATGGACGACGACGACGACGACGGCGGATCAAGTCGAACCCTAGACGACCAGGGGAATCCTGTGCGTTGTGCGTTGTCCTTGATGGCAATGCTCGACATAATGACTTTTGATTACAGCGCCATTAAGCGAAGCGCTGCCCAAACGATGTGTGTGTGCACACACAGCTCCTTGTACATCTGTTTGATTTTATTCAGTCGCTGCTGCTGTTGTTGTTGTTATACCCGCTATTCATAAGGTAGAAGGGTATTATAACTCTGTGCCTCAAGGAAATGTATGTAAGCTAAGTACTACTTGTGTCTTTTCTTTACTGCCATTGGGCCTTAGTTGCTTTGGCTGACAATTTGGTATATTTTGTGCTGTATAGTATATTTTAAATATAGTACTATATTAATTTACCAAATACAGGTCTCGGCATATGTTTTGTATTTTTACTATATATTAATTTGGTTTATTTAGTATTCTTTGGTATATTTTTTTTTTTTTTTTTAAAGCTGTACTATATCAAAATACCTATAAAACTTTTGACATATCTTTAGTATTTTAGCGGTATATTTATTTTATATATGTATTAAAAAATAAAAACCGCATTAAAATTTATATTTGTATTATTGCGGTATATTAATTCGGTATATTTTGTACTCTTTGGTATATTTTTAATGCCGTACTATATCAATATACCTACATAGCCCTTAGTATATCTCTAGTATTTATGCGGTGTATTAATATGGTATATTCCAAAAATTTGCTTTTATCCAAAATGAGTAGCGGGTATCTCGCCGCCGAGCAAACTCGACTGTAGCTTTCTTACTTGTTCTGGTTGCTGTTGTTGCTGTTGTTGTTCGGTTTGCCTCGGCAGGATGTCGCTGGCTCGTAAATATCACCCACTGTGCAATGGATAAGCCGCATTAGACGCAATCCAATTCAATCCATTCAAAATGGCAAATTGCCAGCCACAAACGCACACACACACACACACACACACACACACACACGCACACACGCACACTCCAATTACGTTAATGTTACTCTCGTACAATTCCCCTCTTAAATGTTTTACCCCCCTCCCCCTCTCTAACGCTGTCCATTCTGCTCACTCCCCCCGTTTAAGTGAAACTCAATTGCGTTTTAAGTGTCCTTAGCTGTTGCTACAGCTGCCTCTTCTTCTTCTTCATCTTCTTCTTCTTTATCGCTACTGCTGCTGCTGCTGCTGCTGCGTCGCAGTTCATTTTCCTTGGAATTGTTTATTGACATTTGCGGCGCATTCTTTGCATAAATTGATTGCCCTGTCATGTGGGTCAGCCTCTCTCCTCTCCTCTCCCATAAATTAAGCAAGTTTTTCAATAAACTGCACACGTTGCGCATACGCCGCGTCAGCCCCCCGAGAGAGAAATGGCAACCAACAATTTACGGGCAATGGACACACGCTGGGCTCTGAGACTGTCCATCATTATGAGGCAGCTACATCAATTTCAAAGTGCATGCCGCATGCCGCATGTTGCATGCCCCCAGGTTCGCGACACTGTGCCACATTCGAGCAGACAGAGGTCAGTCAGCGCTTTTTTTCCTTTTTTTTTTTTTTGTTGCTTGCAACTTGGTAATGCGCATGTAATCTGCACAAAAGTTTTGCGTTGCATGTTTACTTGTTTTTTTTTTTTTTTTTTGTTATTCGGGGTGTGTCTTAACAGCCCTTTCACCTCTTCGATTGTCAGCTTTATTTACATTTGCAAACGCTTCTTCGCTGTTTAATATTCTGTCTTCTGTCTTCTGCATTTCCATTTGCCTTGTTTTGCAGCCAAGTTTTCTCCTTTTGCGCTGGCCAAAGTTCCATGGAAACTTTTCAGCAGCTCTGGAAAACTTTTCTTTGGTGTCAAAATCAATTTTCGAGCAGCACTTGCACAAAAGCTAAAAAGTACAATAAATGTACAAGGCAAAACGATAAGCTCTCTCTCAACGCACCTGAAGAGCAACTAAACTAAAGTCTGAAGAATGCTAATTACTGCCGGTGAAATTAGCTGCCTAATGGAAAACGATTAGCAGCAAAACTTCTGAATGTTATTAGACAACTCGAGTTGCTCCATTTGTTATATGGACTTAGATGAGAAAGAGAGAGAGAGAGAGAGAGAGAGAGAGAGAGAGAGGAGTAGAATGGGGTTTAACAACTTTGAATAACTTACTAAATACTTCATTTACATAATGCTCTTGCCCACACTCCAAAAATGAATGCAGCATTTATTTTATTGATTGGCGTTTTTAGCTCAACTCAACGCAACTCAACTCAATTCGAATTCAACAAGCTGCAACATCAATTAATTAAACATGTCTTTATACCTGCACCTCAGGTGTTGCCCTAAGGGGTAGATTACACTAAATAAATACAGAGGGGGAGAATTTGCACTTACACTGGGAAAACAGCACAGAGCTGAACTTTAGCTAGAAATAGAAGAAAATGCAGTACAAATATTAGTCAGCTTGTTCATGATAATAAAATAACTAAATTTTAGAAAAGAAAATAAAATATTAAACATTTGTATTTATTGAATATTTATGTAAATAGAGAGAATATTTATGGTTTTTGAAAACTACTTAAAATTCAATTTTGTACAAGCTTATAATTATTATTGTTAGATACAAATAGTTAGTCCAATGATAGTTAGTCTTTAACCATTTTATTTAAAGGACGAAAGCTACAGTCGAGTGTTCTCGACTATGAGATATCAGCTACCCATAATGTCATTAAAATGTATCAAATTCTACATTTGGTATATTGATATAATACTACATTGCAAAATATACCATAGACTGCCAAATATACCGGATTGTTCGTCAAAGCAACTAAGATTAACAATCATTAACAATCTTTTTGTATGTTCTTAACCAAATTTTCAGAAATCATAAAAACTACAATTATTATTGTTCACCTTTAGTTATTTAATAAGCAAATAATAATATAAAGGGCTGCTCTTGTTAAATTCAGAACTGTAGTTACAAATAAATTTTAAATACAGTTGAAGCCGAAATTCAATTGTTAGCTACTTACAATAGAAGATTCTTAATATTAAGTTCCTAAAAATGTAATTTCATTTTATAAAGTAGCATTTAAGCTGATTAGCCATTAGACTTAGATTATGCGCAGAGCTCAGAAGCAGACTTCTTTAAGTGTAATTTGTCATGGCACAGTTTATAGCTGAAGGACCTCGACCTTAAGGTCGACACATAAAGAATAACATAATATGCTGTTGCAGCATGCCACAAAGTAAATGCCGCGAGCTGTTGCACAAAACGCGTGCAACAACACAACGAGGCGCCAGCTGAACGATGTTTATTGTTGACACTTGTAAATTGAAATGCTACTCGAGCATAAATATAAATTCAAATGCTGCATTTAATGCTAAGTAGATGCTATCTACTTGATATCTACTTTTAAATTAACTTAAGCTATAAAAGCTGTAGTAATTTTGAAGTTATATTTAATACTTTGAAGGGGAGGAGAACGTCATCTTATAACAGCTTTATAATAATTTCGACATTAAACATTTCTTTTCTTTATATCATTTATTTTTCCTTTATCTATTTATAATCGAGTTCAATTAACAAAATAGAGCTTCCCTAATATAAAATCTCTATATACAAAGTATGTTTTTATAAATTCAAAAATTTGAAAAACTTCTTTTATAACATTCTTATTTAGGCTGAAATCAATACTACAAATTTACTTTACTTTTACATTTACTTTAAAATTTCACTATTATTTTATATTATTTCCTTACTATATATATTCATTCTAATTTAAATTTCTTCACTCAGTTTGGATATTTTGCAAGTCGTTCTTTCATTCATATGTTGCAATCGTAAGCTTATGCATTTGCAATTGAATTCTTAAGCAGTTTGCAGTTGAATAAATGTTGTGTTTAATTAAATTGCTGCAACGCCCCGTCAGTCAATCAATCAAGTCATCGATCTATCAATGCAACAATGCAATTAATTAAAGCGGAATTTTGCGTTAATTCCAAATACAATTCGCATTCTCATCGCATTGCCAGATATGATTATTACTACAACAAATCAAATTAAATTTAAATGAACTTTCTTTAGCTGCAAAACTAGAATCTCGCTCTCTCTTACTTTAAGGTGCAACACTTATCTGTGTGTTAGATGTGGCACACACGCTTGGCAGCACAGTGAAAGGAAGAAGCAGAAGACGAAGAAGAAGCAAAGAAGCCACCTGCCCGCATTGCCAACCGTGTGGCACAAACAAAAACAAGCCAAAGCAAAGACACACACAAATACACAGAATCACACCTTGCGTCCGTCTTTGCCCCTAAAGCGGCCTCTGGCGGTTGCCAACTTGGCAAACAAGGACAAGGACTCGCACACACACACACTCGTACACACACATATGCTAGGGGACTCTTGCCTATCAACTCAATCGCAATCGCAATCCCAATGCGGGGATCTATCTATCTATCTGTTTGTGAACAACTCAAATTACCATTTCGATTCAGTTTTTAATGAGATTTGCTCGCTTTCATCTGCCACTGCTGCCACTGCTGCCACTATGTGGCAA
The DNA here is from genome assembly GCA_035046325.1 of Drosophila niveifrons. Taxonomy (NCBI): domain Eukaryota; kingdom Metazoa; phylum Arthropoda; class Insecta; order Diptera; family Drosophilidae; genus Drosophila; species Drosophila niveifrons. The sequence continues at coordinate 12,917,877 of JAWNOC010000052.1, forward strand.
GGGGCAAGTCTAGCAGCGGAGCGTGTGCCACGAGTTATGCGCTTGTAATATCATTTTCCGCCTGTTACGTTTTGTCTCCATCATTCGACATCTTTTGCTTGGCAGCTGCGCTTCGCTGCATCTTATCGCGAGTGCTGCAACACTGCGAGTGCAACTGCAACTGCAACATGCCACTGCAACGGCGACTATCGAATCAATTGCAAGCGCTCGCTTCAATGCACTGTCCTCAGTTGAAGGGTCTTCTGCTTTCTACTCTACTCTGCACTGCTTCTGTGGTCGACAGGTTAAACAGGAACAGCGCGTCCTTAATCCCGCTGTTGTTGTTATACCCGTCACCCCATAGGGTAGAAGGGTATTATAATTTTGTGCGTAGAGGAAATTTATGTAACAAGCAGAAGAAGGCATCTTTCACAAAATAAAGTATATACATTTTTTAATAGCGACAACAGCATAGACGATATAGCCATGACTTCCGTTTATGGAATACTTTTCTTTGGAAAAAAACGCCAATTGCAATATTGTCTTGGTTGCTTCGGCTGACCATCTGGTTAATTTTATACTCAATGGTATTTTTTGAATATAGTAATATATCGATATGCATAAAGGTTCGGTATATTTTTGTATTTTTAGTATAATAATTGTTCGCAAATAAAGTTTGTTATTTATTTAATTAATACTTTACTATACGATATACCAAAAATAAGGATTTAGTATATTTTAGTATTTATAGTAAATTTGTGTTAGTTATTTAATAAATACTTGACTATATTAAGATACCAAAAATAGCATTCGGTATATTTTTTGCAGAAAGCGCCTTCTGAAATCGTGTCTTTGTTCCCTTAGCTGATAATCCTCTATATTTTCTACTAAATGGTATATTTTGAATGTAGTGTTATATCCATATACCAAAAATATCATTCGGTATATTTGATTTTTTATAGTATATTATTTTTGAATATTCTAAAAAGCAAACCCCACTGTTTTTATTTTATTTCAAATGGCTGGCTTGTAACTCACAGTAAAGCACATTCGACTATAGCTTTGTTAACTATTTATTTAAGAAATATTCTTGTAGGGCAAAAAAGGCCTACTGCAATTGGGTCATACTATATAGGGTCATACTATACTTTGCTTTACTATATTTTGTATTTTCTATGGTACATTTTTAATGCTATATCGATATAGTAAAAATATTATTCGATATATTTTTTTAATTTGGTATATTTCAAGAATAAAACCGCAAAAAACCCCGTTCTTAGGTGCCTGACAATCTTCCATATTTTGTACTCTATATTTTGGTATACTGCTATATCGATATACCAAAAATGTCATTAGGTATATATGGTATATTTTCAGAATAATACCGTAGAGTTTTGCTTTCTCTCAAAATACTTAACAGGTATCTCCCAGTCGTGCACGTTTTGCGTTCTCACTTGTTTTTCTTGTTGTTGCCAGTTGGCCGTATAAAATCAGTGAACCAATTAAAGTCGCACAGGGCAACTGCGCTCTCCTCGCTTCTCTTTTTTGTGTGCCAGGATGTCGAGCTCATTGTGTCGAGCTCATTGTCGAGGCTCCTGTTCTGCTGTGCTCTGTTCCTTGTTCCTCTTGCGCGTGCCTGACCCGTTAATGCCGCCGCCAAATGTTTTTTAAACACATTTATCCACGCAGCAAGCATAACAAGAGCGGGGGGGGGGGGGCAAGTGCTGGCCAGGATAAACTATACACAACAATAATAAGAGAGTGCACGTGGTGGCCATGGCCATGCCACCACCTTCTCTTCCCTTCTTCGACTCGTTCTCGCCACTTGTTCCGGTGTCGAGTTGCACGCTCAGCGTGGCGACGGCCTCAATTCCAACTGCTGCTGCTCCCCAGCAACAACAACAATCTCTGCTATTTCCTTTTTCAAGCCAGCTGCTCATGTATGTGTGTGTGTGTGTGTGTGTATGAATTGTGTTGAAAATGTTGGTTTATTGATTTGTAAGTTCAAATTTAATTGAAACCCATGCGCTGTCTGCTTCACCTCCTGCTCTGCTAACCCCGGGGGGGAATTTATGAGGTCAGCTTGGATCGTTGGCTTGTGGAATATGTGGCAGAGAGATAGCGAGTGCTCTGCTCATATTTTGCGTTGCACTAATTAGAAATAGTGCGGCCAAAAAGAAAACTGTTTACCTGGTCAACTCTGACGAGTGGAAGTGGGAGTGGGGCAAGTGGGGCAAGTGGGGCAAGTGTGTTGTGTTGGCTCAGGAAAAACGCAAGCCTTGGCACTAAAATCTAATTACGTGAGCCAACGCGCCAACGCCCACGCCAACTGTGTACTTATCTATATGTTAACAGTTCACTGACCAATGGCAACGCCTCTGCTTAGCCCCCCAAAAAAGGTCAGCGCGAAAATCAAGCAAAAGCTAAAGTGAATTTACTTTGGGAAAAAGTCAGTTTCAGTTGCCATTTGTATCAATCTCGTCTTTTTCTGCAGGTTATTTCATCTAATTATGCTTACTTAGAATAACTGTCCTAATGTCAATGTTTGTTTTTGTTATTCATTTCAGCTTAGACAATATTTTTACCAGAGATTTAATTGCTTTTTTATGTAGCAATCATCAACTTGTCTCTATGCCTTAAGCTATCGGCAAAGAATTGAATTATTCCTACTTTAATAATATGTATTTTAGAGTGAGTTTCTTATAAATTGTAATGAATAATCCTCATTTAAAATTAGATTGCTTTAAAACTTTACTTTTACTACACTGAGTTGTATGTTAGAATTAAAATAAATAAATAAAAATAAAATAAATAATTATATATAAAATTTTAGACTTAATTTGGATTGAAATTTAATAAATATTAGTTTTCATCTTCTACAGCATTTTAAAGAGATTATGATTATACTTTAGAGGATAAAGACCGAAAAAAGTTTTAACCTTTGTTAACACATTCTCTAGCTACATTTGTCTGTGCTTTCCATTTGACATTAAATATATATTGTTTATTGACTTTAATTATCTCTTTTGCGCCATATTTTTCATAGTGTCGCAAATATAATATTAGCATTACTTTAATCTATCTTATCACATTATATTTTTTTGCATATACGAGTTTCGCTTTCCAAAGGCAATTCCTTAGATATTCTTTGCCCAACAGTTTTTTTTAAATGTTTTTACACATTCATCTGTAATAAGCATTTTTGTGAGTTATTTTCTGCAATAGTTATACGGAGTTTCATTACACTTCTTTCACTAATAGATGATACCCCTTGTAATTTGTAGATCTCACAGACTCTTTGCTCAACATAAGTTTCAAACTTTGTCCAAAAATGTTGTTGAATTTTCTACATATTTGCTAGCACATTTTCATAATTTAATAACTATTCCTCACTTTTTTTGCTTGACTTTTTCTGTTGTGTTTTTTCCAGATACAATTACTATTCTTTCATAATTGGAAGATATCCTTTCTAACCCAAGTTTCCCAATCAACCTTTTCCCGAAAATAGTTTAAATTTTAGCCCAGCATTGTTATCGCATTCTCAGCGCACATTTGCCTGCACTTTCCATTAATAATGCCTGATAATTAAGGTTAAATTGTCGGCATTCCACACATGCCGCATGCCTCACTCTTGCCCCTGCCACTTGTCAGGGTTGTCATTCGTTTGATATAAAACAACGATCACATTCTAAGGACGAACAATATAAATCTGTGAGCCTTGGCATTTGAACCTCGGCAATAACAATTGTCCCCCCCGCTTGCCCTCTCTCTCTCTCTCTCGCTCTATCTTTCTCGGTCTTCCTCACGCTTATTGTGTGGCACTTCCGATGTGTGGCACACGCGTCGCTGCGACGGCTGTTTACTGAAGAAAACATCTGTCCCGGCCTACACAGCGATTGCTCCTCAATCAGTGCGCTTCCTGCCCAAGCAGAGATCAGGACGAGAACATGTGCTGCACTTTGTGTATTGTCTTTGTGTGTGTGTGTGTTTGCACAAAGGATGCGCGTGCTGCTCGCAGCAGATGCTGCAGAACAATTCTGAATATGCATGCACCTAGATAAGGAAAAGGGAAAGATCGGATGGGGGATCGCATTAAACTGATCAAATTTGCACGTGAATTTGATGCGATTGCAATTGTCCAGAGTCATGTGAGTGATGAAAGGAAAGGACCAAAAAACCTTGCTCTATGGCAATTATGATCCTTGTCGACAGCTGCTGAAGGAGTTGCTGAAACAGGAGTAGAGTCCTTTTTGGCTGCCTGTGTGTGTGTGTGTGTGTGTGTGGCCAAAGCATCGCAGTCAGGTTGCTTTGCTTAACTGACACGGCACGCGTGGCTCATTTGTAGCAAGCTGTTTACTGCTGCTGCTCTTCGCTTTAGCTGCTGCACTCAATCAGTGTGCTAACACGACAGCTGACAAAGTGCTGGCAAACAGCTTGAGAAGTACGTGCCACACGTGCAACGCGCCACAAGCAGGCTGCACATAGCACAATCCAACTCAAAAAGTGCTCAAGGCATCCATGTGATTAGGGTTATCATCAACTTCTTCCTTTCCTTTTTTTTTTTTGGGGGGTGGCCAGTTATCAGCTTAATCCGCAGATGCGCACGCCTCTTCGCGTTTGATACTCCAGCTCCAGTTGCAACTTATTTTGAGGCATCTGCTTGCTGCTGGTTGAAGTCTTTCCCCATCAGCTTGAACTTAACTGCTGCTCATACAGTTACTGCTCTTGCATTACAACCGATATTTGTAGCATACCGTAGGGCATAATGAGTTGGTGACAACAAGTAAGAAAGCTAGAATCGAGTGTGCTCAACTATGAGATACCTGGTAGTCCTTTTCAATGAAAGTAAAACATTGCCATAATATGATTTCGATAAACCAAATTAATGTGATACAACATTAAACTATCGAAAAATATACCAGACTACCAAAAATTTCTAAAAAATTTAGTTTTGTCAAGTTAATGCACTTAATAATTCTAAAAATACTACCGAAAGTGATATTTGGTATTTTAATATATTATATATTATTACATTCAAAATATGGTAATACAAATTTAATGTACTAAATAATACTGAAAACACTACTGTTAGCGATATTTGGTTGTTCGATATACTATCACATTCAAAATATGTCATAGAATATCAAATATCACCAGAATCCAGCTTCGAAGTTACGTATGCTATACAATTTTTTTTTTCGATAGCTGGCAGGTGTAAGAAGAGAATCCAATAGGAGGCATCCTAAACCAATTTCAATACTTACATGTACATAAATATTCTTAAGTTTATTATTGACTAGAATAAAATGTTTGGGGTGCTCAAAATAAAATTGTATTTATTTAATTTAAACTTTCAACTTTAGTTAATATATTTAAGGCGTTACTAGTGAATGTTTTTCAACTATACTACTAAATATGCGGTACCTTATAGTCGAGCATACTTGTTTATATCATTTAAAATCTCTACTTCTATCGACCTAAAATTCGAATTATAAAAAATGCAATATGCACTTGAAACAGTAAACTATGCAAACTATGCTTATGGTGAATCTTTTAAATCAATCTTAAAATTGAACTGTATATGTTCATTTTATAGTCGAGCAGACTCGCTTATACCTTTCATAGCATCCCATTCATAGCCCAATCTTCATATTTCATACCCAAACTTCTTTCAGTGTTGCTCTTCTGCTGTTGCTGCAGCTTCCAGCTTCTTTCTTCTCTCTCTCTCTCTCTCTCTCTCTCTCTCTCTCTCTCTCTCTCTGTCTGTGGCATACACTTGAACTGCAACTCGTTATCGCATCGTATATCGCTTATTACCCGCTTCTAAGCGCAACTCTTCCCCTGTCTCCGCTCCTCCCCTCCACCGCGCTTTTCAACACTTTCCCTGTCTGCACTTGGAGTCTCTCAATCGCCGGATATGGCTGAGAAGATGATGAGCTCCTTAGCATTGCGTTGTTTTCCTATCAGATTCCAGCTGCACGTTGCGTCCTTTACTTTACTTTTTAATGCTCAGCGCGTATTTCTTCCGGTTGCCTCCCTCTCCTCTCTCCCCTCTCCATCTCCAGCTTTGTCTTTGTTCTTTCAGCTTGTGCTTGGCTATCGGTTTCAGTGTCATCTCTTGCCAAATTTCGTTTTGGCACGAGCGTTGTTTGCTCCTTGTTGCAGGAGCAGCTTCAGCTTCCCCTTTCAAGTTCAGCATTTGTCACTCCTCCGTCTCCAACGTCTCCTCTGATCTATAGGTTAACTGCCATTATTCACTTGGATTTTGGCGTTGACGAATCCATTCAGTTATTTCACTCTCTTTTGTATTGTATTGAAGGAGTTCAAGTGCTGTTTAAATTATGTTAATATTCTCTGCTCTCAAGTTCAAGCGATGGTCACAACTTGAAGTGGGGAAAGGATTTGGCATTGATTTAATACTGATTAATAAATTAATGTAAGGCAACAAATCAACAGCAGCTAACCTAATAATATTCTTACTCTCTCTACAAAGGGATGAAAGGATTGGACAGTAATTTAATACTGCTTAAAAGATTAATCTAAGGTTGCTAAAATGTTAATATTTTAGCTCTTTCCACGCTCCCAAGTTCAATTGAATACAAACGTGTTGAAGGAACTTCAAGGGAGGAAAGAATTTGACAGGGATTTAAAGCTGATTAAAAGATCAATCTAAGGCCACAAAACAGAGACTTCTAAAATGCTAATATTTTAGCTCTTTCTTAAGTTCAATTCAAAGCTGATGAAAAGATAAGACAACAAAACGGCCACTAAAATATCTACAACTAATGACATAACTAATCCTTTTAAAAGCTGCTATTATGATGAAAAGTGGACACAATAATAATTAATTAAATTAATTATGACACAGCAAATGGAATATAAATGCAAGATAAATACTAAACAAAAGTGCTTCAAGGAGTATTTAGAATCCACTTTAAATTGCTGCCAAACTCAAATTGCAAATATAATTTAATTTTGAGCAAATATTTGCTTCGATATGCTTTGAATTTATGCTTTATATTAATGCCACTCGACTGTATAAAAAGCAAATAGCAATAACTGCACATTGCCAATTTATACTTGTTTTTGCACTTTTACTGAAGTTTATTTCAATTATATCTAGCAAAAAATACATTTTTGAAAATATGTGTTTTCACAGTAAAAATGTTTAAAAGGAAAGCACAAGAAAAAACATTTCTAATTAAGCTTTAAAGTCAGTTCTTGAAATTGTGATAATATCTGTGCAAAAGCAAAGGAAAGCAAGTCGAAAGTTCAACCCTGAAATAAGTATTAAGCTAATCAAGTGTGAGTGTGTTGCAAGTGTGGCAAGTGTTGTTGCCCCATCGCGTGTGTATGTTTTTTGCGAATGCGAAAAGTGGGGAAAATGAGGCGAGGTTTGTTCTTGGCCACCTTTTGTGAACCGGACGTCCTTTTGGCCGTTTAATCACGCTAATGCATCATTTTGGCACATTTGCATGTCTTGCATTAGTCATGCATTCATTCGCACACTCACTCATTCATTCATTCATTCATTCGCTCGGTTATTCAGTCATTCATTTGACTTGTTTTGTTGTTCTTGTTGTTTTCGTTGAAATTCTTGCGCTACTATCTGAATAATTGCACAAAACGAAAGCGGTCAAAATGTGTGTGTGTGTGTGTGTGTGTGTGTGTGTGTGTGTGTGTGGGAAGGTGTTGCTAGACAGATATATATATATAGAGGTGTAGGTATAGGTGTGTATTGAGGTACGACGTGAAACTGATAGGGATGCATTAATAGCGTATTTAGTTAAATGCCGCGGAAGCCCCACCAAAAAAAAAAAAAACGCTACACACAATTTTTTGGCCCCAGCCCTCAGCTGAACCTCAGCGCCGCCCCATTTGCCACGCCCATCATGTCCCTGGCCACGATTTCCATTCAGTTTTTCGCTGCTGCTGCTGCTTCTTCACTTGGCTGCTGTTGTTGTTATTGTTGCTTCGTGTGTTGCAATGGACAACTAATCCAATTGAATTAAAATGGTCTTTTTTTCTCTTACTTTGTTTTTGTGTCTGATTGTGGCAGGGGCAGGGGTAGTAAGGGGTAGAGGGGGGGCTGTGTGTTGCAGGTGTTTGTTGTGCACAATTCGACATTTAAATTTCGTATTTTCTACATTTTGCGCTGGCATCTTTTATTCTACTGCTGTGTTTCTCGCGATTCAATTTGATTTGATTCCATTTTTGTTGTGCTCTCTGCTTTTCTTTTTTTTCCCCATATATATTTTCTTCGTTTCGTTTTCACTTTTATTTCAGCTGCTGCTGCTTCTGCTGCTGCTGGAACATCCGCATTAAAAAGTTTCGTCTATTCGAGCGGAAATCAAAAAGTTTTATTGAGTAAAAGACAAACGGCCCGGGAGCAGTAAAGAGACGAAACTTGAAATGGGGGAAAAATATTTTGTAATAAGAAAATAACATGAGAGAGAGAGAGACATTTTGCAGGACACGAAACTGCAACTGGCGATGCGTTTTATTGCTACATCCTGCACAGAGTGAATCGATGCGACGGAAGACGACATCACAAATCTTGTTTCCTTTTTTTTTTGGTGATTTGGATTTGTGTCTGCTGATCAGCAAAGGACACAGCAAATACATTTCCGATTTCACACTCAGATTGGCTGTCTTTAAGCGCTGAGAGCCAAATTTTCCAATGTTTATTTACAATTTGCAATTCAATTCATTCACAATTTTTGGAGTGAGTAAGATGTTATGAATAGGATAAGTACAAGAGAATAGCGCACACACAAACACATACAGAGAATACGTTACGTATACGGCCCGTTGAACGCAAGCAAAAGCTGATTAATTGCATGCAATTAATAATGAGAAACGGTAAATGGCAGGTAATAAATTGCTCATTCAGTCTACTCCAACGCCCGAACCAACCACCCAAACACCTCCCACACATATTTAGAGTGTGGCAAATGCAGGTCATGAATGAAAAGTGAAAAGCGGAAGACGCTTTTTAGAACATCATCATCACATTTGTTTATGCATTTATCAACATTATTGAGTGCATGCTTCGTCTGGCGGTTCAATTAGAGGACAGATCTCTGCTGCCGCTGTCCGAGTGCCACGAGTTGCTTTAGATAAATTAACCTGGCTGCTGGTGGAAAGCAAAAAATAATACTACTGCAATCGAATTTCCAATGAAAATGCCGAACAAAAAATACAAATGAAAACGAAATTGTTTAACATTTGGATTCAAATGCAAATGAGATTATTAAGCATTATGATAGAAATGAAAATGAGAGTGCCAAATTTATGATATTCACTAGCGATTGCTAATTCCAAATTCTATTCAACAACGTTTCTGCAAATAATTGGAAAATGATTCACAATTATTTGATGATAACATTTCTATATATTTTCAGTTAAGCTGAAGGTCTTCGCTGCCATTGCTTTACCAATAGTGTTAGTATTAATTTTAATTTTAACTAGCCTTCTTAATAATAATATACCATATATTATATATTTTAAGAATCACACTTCCAAATATAATTTCGAATTTCACCCGCTATTTATTTACGATACAATCAAAACAGTGCGGTATTCTTTGTATACCACAAAATAATATACCGAATATAATACTGAAATTTAACGATATACTATTACGTTCAAATTATACCACAGGATATTCTTAATAAAATATATTACAAAATAATATACCGCAAATAATACCGAAACTTACCGAAGGCTACAATTGCTATATAAATAAACTAAATATTATTTAAAAATGTACCATAGAACACAAAATATACTAAATTGTCAATTAAGTATGTAAGACCCGACATTTTAACTTTAGTATTTCAAAATTCTAATATTGAATAATATTACCATAAAAAGCATTTACATTTTGAGTGCGTATATTAAAAATAAAAAAAAGAATATTCTTAGAAACAGTTATGCCTACTTTAATAATGATAACAACATTATTAGGAATAATGATAACAACATTATTAGGAAAAATAAAGAGCTGAATATATTTTGAAATACTAATAACATACAAAGTTAGATGGAACATAAACAAAATCTGAATTTTTACAATATTTGTAAAACTTGAATTCCTAATTTAAAAGGTATCAAGGTAAAAACAATGATAGTTTTATAAAATAATATTTTATCTCTTATAGAATACGAATTCCAATAGTAATACAAATTTAAAAATAATATTTAATATATTTTAATGCTTATAGAAATTGTATTTTAAATAGTTAAATATTATAAATAAATAAATACTAGTTTTGATTATTTGTATTAACAAGAAATTTTAGAGAGAAGCGTAATTCTAATAAAAATATAATAATATATTTTTTAATGCATATAGATCTGATAAATAGTTACAAATAAATAAGAAACATCTCAAAATCAAGGTTTTTTATCTAAGTTTTGAAATGCTATTTTTATCAATTTCCATTAACTTTATTTATAGCATGTAATTTATGAAAATCACCCCTCAAAACTCTGTTAGATTGCCCCTGCTTAAGGACATCATAATTCAACTTTAGCTTCCTTCAAAGTTCCCATGATCAAACCACATTATTTCGACTGCGCAAACAGGACGCAATTATGGCACTTTCCATTTGCATTTCCACTTCGATTACCATAATGTGATCCATTATGGAAATGTTTTCTGTTGTGGTTGGGGCAAATTTTGAATATTTTCCCTTGGCGCATTTCGAGTCAATTATGAAGCAATGATTTATGATCTCAACACGTTGCAAAGCCGCCCACAAAGCGAAGAAGAAAAACCGTGTTGGCGCCGCCTCCGCCGGCAACTGTTGCAATGATCTATAGCTTAGTGGCACGTTGCACGTTGCACGCTGCCAGCTAAAAGGTTGCCCCATTTTTCCATTGGGGGTAGTTCCGTTTCCACTTTCCATTCTCGATTCTCGAGCTGCGCCGGCGCACTTTAATTGTTATGGTGCTCCTCGCGTTTCCTGAGGTTCCCTTTATTCAGGGTTCGGAGTTCGGGGTTCGGAGTTCAATGCAGTTCACGACTCGCGTCGGCTAATGTATGTAAATTTTTATGAATTGCCTGGCATTGTTTTTCCTCTCACTTGTTATTTTGGTACGCGCCATTAGCATAAGTTCTTTGCTGCAGTTGTTGTTTGTTTGTTGTTGCAAGTTGTTGCTGCCGCTGTTGTTGCTGTTGCTGTTGCTGTTGCAGCCTCTCGACAAGTGTCTCGCGTTTTGAGTTCAATATTATCAACTCGATGCGATTACGTTAAGTATGTTTTGAAAGTGAACTCAACTCTCTAGAGTTCGGCACTTTGAAGTTGAGATTTTTTTTGTATGCAGCGACGTTCAGCAGGTGCAAGTGGCATATCGACAAGAATACAAAATAAGAGAGAGGTGGGGAAAAGTGCAAAAGGAAAATTGTTGAATAAAATCGGCAACTTTATGCGGCGCCGCCCTGTGGCTGAAAGACCTAAAACAGAAGGTGAGAAAGGCAGCGAAACAGGGCAAAACTTTTATAAGCCGCTTAGCAGCGATTGGCATGCCACCACATGGGGCAGCCAAGGAGGGGAGGATGGAGAGGGGATAAGCATAATGAATAGCCAGTCAGTCAGTCAGGGTAGAGCAGAGCAGCCAGCAGCTGTCTGTGTTAGGCGAGAAAACACAAAAACAAACAAATAAATTTGTGAGTGGAACTGACCCTTCTTCTTCTTGCCGAGACTTTCCCACAAATTAATCAGGCAGTAGCAAGAGAGGTAGAGAGAAGGGAGGGGGCAAAGGCTTGCACTCTGTTGCGGCTCATTAGCGCGGTCGTGTTAACCCTTAGGACGAATGAGCCACCTTCACTTTTGTCCCCTTATTAATGATGTTGCGGTTGTTTGTGACTTAATGACAACTGACTGTCCCTCGATTGCGACGCTTGCCTCTTGCCTCTTGCTTCTTCTAGTTGCCACAGCAGGTAGTCGCAGTCAACAGTGTTGCATCTTCCAATCACAGTCAAGCGCTGTTCTTGCCGCAAACCAGTTGCTCGAAAGGAAGACACACACTCAAAACGGGTTTCGTTACTTGACCCAAAGAACGGTTTTTGGTCAGTTTCAGCAGCTGCTTCATTTGCTCAGATGCTGCTGCGACTGTTGTTGCCGCCATTGCCTTCTGCTGTGGCAGCCACGCCTACGCATGGCAGATGCCGCAACTGACCAACTGCAATTGCGCAATTTTTGAACTACTCAAGTCTACAGCGATTATGGGTTTTTATGATTATGATATATGCTTTATATGCATTTTATGCATCTGATTTTGGAAATAAATAATTAAACAACACACAATATAGTATTTAGAGAATATCATGAAGAAAATCTTGTTTGAATATTGTATAATACCCAAATTGTACCAAGAAGTTTTACTCTTAAATCAAAATCGAATGTCTAAAAAAATTTTAGATAACACAGTCTTGAAATTTAAGATTATAATCTTGTTTCTAGAATGGAAAAATCTTAAAATGGAACTAAGAATATTAAATCTTAAATCAAAATCTAAACAATCTTAAATTTAGTTTGTTTAAAATAAACCACAAAAAAAAACATACATATATATTGTGCTTTTATACAATTTTTTAACACATTTATATATGTTTATTTATTTTTTTATATTAGTTACAACGATAACACGCTTCATTTTTATATTCGAATCGAATAAAGTTTGGACAGCAATAACACCTACAATTAGGTTCCTATTTTAAAGAAGGAAAATTTCAACATTTTAACAAAATTATCTTTTTTTAAGATCATATAAATCTTGTAATCTTTTTTCAATCTGGAGTTTTTTCTTCAATGAACAAAATTTATTGTTTTTTTTTTTGCGACCAATAAAATCTTAAATCAAGATTTGACATTTCTGTGTTTCAATCTAGATTTTTTCTCTCTGTGAATAGTCTTTTATCGACTTCATCGTTAAAAATCAAATGTTTGTAAAAATATCAACTTAAAATCAACTATTTTTATAATTTGAGCGCAAAAATTAAAATTAATTTATAATTCTTTGAGTTTGTTAAAATCAACTATTTTAATAATTGGAATACAAACGTGAAATTAATTACAAAGATCTAAGTTTGTTTAAACTTCAAGTTTGACATAATCATCTTATGTTTGTCTGTTTTAATAACGTTACACATTATATTTCAATCAATTAAAAATTAGTGAAATAAAAATGCATTTGTGCCATTAAAATGAATTTATTATTTAAATGCAATAATTTGCAACATTGTTTAAAAGCAACAATATTTTATGAACCACTTTTTGGGCACTTTGAAATATTTTGTTTCATGCTAAATTCATGTTGCCACAGCAATAAACTGTATTTTTTGTTGTTGTTTTAAATACAAAATTAAACTCGAGCTAAATGTCAGCGGGAGGAGAAAGAGGAGAGTGGAAGAGTGTTGATTTAAATAAAATGAAAGAATGTGCAATCCGAATGGGAAGAGAGAGAGAGAGAGACAGAGTGTCGCCGTCATTGTGGGGCAGATGTGGCAGGCAACAAACAAACAGCTGCGATTTAAATGTAATGCCTAAGCAATGCGGCGTATTCATTCATGCCACTGCATCAAGGCTGCTATTTGGCAAGACGTCAAACGCTTCGCTGCACTTGCCCCACGCATTGAGGAAGCGTCGCGATGCCCCCAGCGTCGACACCTTTTTGCTGTGGACCACCGACTGCTGCTCAGCCAATAACTCAAACTGCCAACTGGTCAGGTGTGTATGTGTGTGCACCTCTAAACAAATGTGCGGAGGGAGAGCGGAGGGGGAAGAGTGGAGAGTAGAGGAGGCGACACGCTGCGAGGGCTTCAATGCACATTTGGGGCCCAGAGAAGCAAAGGACCCAACTTATTTCATACAATTAGGCAGGCGGGTTAGGCTGCCAGCCAAGGCGAGGTCAAAGGGCAGCTGCAAAACTCAAATATGAACTCCACTTGGCTGCGAAACTTGCACAAAACTTTCCAAAGAGTTAGAACGAGATGCGCAGAGAGAGAGTGGGAGAGGGAGAAAGAGAGCGTTGCAGTTTCTTTTGCTATTTTGTACCAATTTATTTTGGGGGTAGCAAAAGGGGAGGAAAAGAGAGTGAAAGGCAGACGGCAAGAACGTCGCTTGCATGCAGTTTGAATCTTATGCAAATACTGCTGGATAAGCTTTGCCAAAAATGCAAGAGCGAGACGGAGATATAGAAAGGGAGCAGAGCAGAACTTTTGTATTTGGATGCTATGACTACTCCATATAAATGTAAATGTGTGTGTGTGTGTGTGTGTAGCTGGTTTCATATTGAGCCTAAAGGCTTTTTGGCCAGTGCGTGTGTCGTTTGCAAAACGTTTTATGGCTGAAATATAAACTCTAATGGATTTCATTTGAATGCTTGTTTGTAATAGCCAGGCACAGAGCACCGGAAACTCCACTAAGCGAGAGCGAGATGACAAGCAACTGCGACTTAAACTCAGTTTATTGAACTAAGTCTGAGGTGAACCTTAAGTTAGTTTTGTATTTCAATTGAATAGATTTTTTGCTAAATTGGGCAACCACGCACTTCATTCTACTGCACTTCCTCTCTTTCTCTATCTCTCTCCCTTTCGCACTCACACTTCCTTTCTTTGCTGCTGTAAATTATTGAATGCGATCACGAAATTCCATCAAACATTTAACGCTGCACTCTTCTACGCAACTTGTTGGCATGCGCACTCTTCTACACATGTTCGTTGTTCGCTTTATCTCTCTTATACGCAGCCGCAACACGTTCGCTGTGCAATGTTCGAACAGCTGTTCGCACGGCGTTGCGTATAAGAGCGTCACGAGTGCGAACATGTTCGCTGAGAGCGTTTTGTTTTGACCAGGCCAATCAATTATGTAGCCACAGCAACAACTGCAGCAGCAGCAGCGACAGCAGCAGCGTCCACTGTGCAGCGGCAGCGCTGCCTGACAGCAGATGCCTTGGCGTATGTCGCTTTGTACATTGGGCCAGAATCGCATTTGGTATGCGCCAGGCGTCGCATTCCTTGGTCAGGCAAGCAGCTAAACGCAACGCAGTGGTTGCTGCCTGCTGCCTGCTGCCTGGCTTGTGCCGCAGAGCAGAGCAGAGTAGAGCGGAGCAACGTCTTCCTTAGTCTGCGTCTGGCGCTGTGTGGATTTCTCAATAAAATTACTACGAGCACTTTCCGTTTTTCGTGGCTGCCACAGCCGCAGCCGCAGCCGCAGTTGCCACAGTCACTGCTTTGTATGCCCAGCGTGCGCTGCGCTGTTAAACAGAGTGGAGGAGACGACTTGGCTTGAATCGCACATTGACATTGGCGATATACATATGTATATAAGTTTTATACAAACAGACATTTATATATTTTGCAGCTGTGTCTCGTCCTGCGGCAGCAAGTTGCCTCTTGTCGGGGTCGTGATCGAGACGCTCCCTCTCTCTCTCTCTGTCTCTGTCTCTTTGGCAGTCTTCCTCTCTGAGCGGAAGCAGACAACGTTGTGGCATCATAATCATTATAAGCAGAGCGCCCCGAAAAAAGGAATCGTAATTTGAGTCATGCGGCATGTGGCAGCAGCAGCAACAGCAACAACATTCGGCAGGTGAGCAACGCACTTCTTCATCGTCTTCGTTGTTGTCCAACCAGTTTTGTTTGCCAAAAAATCCTTGCACAATTCCCGTTTCTGTCTTTCCGCTTCAGGATATGCGGCGGCCGTGTGGCACAGTTACTTCACTTGCCTCCTGTGGCACGAGCAAAGCACTCACAGCACTCACAACAAGCTGTCGTCGTCGTTGTTGTTGCACTCCTTCGTCCTTCGTCCTTAGTCCTTAGCCCCAGTCCTGCTCAGTTTCAGTTCAGTTCGGTTCACTGGAGTTTCGTATCTCATTTCTCGTCTCCTATATCTTTGTATTTTGTATTTTGTATCTTGTATCTGCTTGCTGCAAAACTTTGCCGTTGCTTTAGCTGCTGTTGTTCTTCTTGTCGCACATCTGTTTTGTGCCCCACTCCCCTCCCCCCTCCCCTCTTCAACGTTGTTCTTCTCCCTTCAGCAAACCCATCATCAATAGACTCCTCAAACCATTTTTGCAGCCATCACGTAATTCACTTTTATTGGTTCTTTCTATTGTGCGTCAAATCGTTTAATCGCCTTCTCTTCTCTTCCCTTCCCTTCCCTCTCCCTCCTTTTCCCCTCTTTTGGCTTTCGGCTAACGCATTTTGCATAAATCACTTTTTGGCTTTGCCTCTCGTTTCTGGTTCTTCTTTTCTTTTTTTGTATTTGCGCAATATTTTCACCTTTTTGCTCGTTTCGGCTTTTCGAATTTTCGACTTTTGCTGCTGAAATAGCAATTAAAAAGTAAGAGTACAATTTGTGGAATTGAAAAATTGGTAATTGTCTCTCTGGCTATCTGGTTTTATTTTCGTTTTGCATTCGTTCGTTTTATGGGGAACTGTTTGTGACACTCAATAAAAAAGAAATATGCCATTGTACCGAATTGGTAGCAAAATTCTGCATTTATTTGCCCAAAAAATGTTATTAGAAATTTACACAAAGCAACGACATTTTAAAGCTCTTTTTACGATTGCATTTTATATTTATATATTTCAATTGACATTAAAAAGAACTTTGAGGCTAACTTGACAAATAAGACTTCAAACATTTGTGGCGATTTTACAAGTTTCGTTAATACATTTTTTTTTTTACGAATTCCTATTAAAATATTATATTTAAATAAAAATATTCTCTTTTCGCTGAATTATTGCTTGCATTTAATATTAAAAATAATAATTATTGGCATAGGAAACGAATTAAAAAAAAAAACAACAGCAACTCAAATGCTACTTAAAGCATACCAAATTAATATACAAAATACGCAACATTATATTTTACCAAAAGCTAAACTTTATATTCATTCATTCTAATTTTACTAAATTATACCAAATGCTAAAGTTTGTATATCCATATACGTTGTAAATATAACAAGGCACAGTGCAATATTATTGTTAAAATATTTGCAATACTGAAATATACTAAATTATACCAAAAGCTAAATTTCCAAGGCAATATAAATATAAAATATATATATTTATATTGCCTTGGAAATAAATATACTAAATATACCATGGCAATTATTTTTTTCTCACACAGTGCAGTATTAGAGTAAAAATATATGAAATTTATATACTAAAATACCCCATAAGCTATATTTAGTATATAGAGAGAGTACTACATTCTATATATACCAAAAAACAGAAAATATACAATATTGTATTAAGCCTTGACCCTACTTGCTGCATTTAAATTACACAGAAAATGTAACTTTGTCACTAAATTCAACATACAGCTTTCTACATTCTAAATATACCATAGATTATAAAATATACTATATTACAAAGTTTATCAGTAAATATATACTTGAAAAATATTAGCTTGAAATTTTGTTCTGCCATTTAAAGCATTAAATTAAACACACTGTATTCAACATTCTAAATATACCATAGAGTACAAAATATACTATATTATTGTAAAGTAAAATTCATATTTTGCTTTGCCATTTAAAGCATTAAATTATGTACACCGTGCATGCTGGAAAACAAACTTGAAGCTATTGATTCTGATTGATATGCTGTAATTTATTCTAATTGAAATTTCCACACTCCACATTGCACTTCCATCAATAGTTTGGCATCGCAATCATTTGTTATTTTCCCCCTCCCCCCATCCCTCCATCAGTCAACGAAAAATATCTTCAAGTCGCATCTACGTCAAATTCAACTTCAACTTCAGCGACGATGATGTCTGTGACCTTGTCGGCGACACCCCAGCAAAAAAAAAGTATCTACTCACATTATGTCGATATACATGATAGATACATGAGTAGATTAGTGTGTGAGTGTGAGTGTGTGTGTGTGTGTGTGCTGGTGTGTGTGTATTGCAAACCTATTTATGTGGGTTATCAACTGAAAATCTCTCGACTTGTTAACATATCGAACACAATTTGATATGTTGCCTGCCACTGCCGCTGACTGCCGCAAGCTGAAGCCGAAGCTGAAACCGAAAACAACAAATCCATCAGGCAAATAACAAATAGCAGCAGCATCAACAACAACAATAACAATAGACGAGCCCTGGCAACAAAATCAACATTAACATCATCAAAGATGACGTTCCCGCTGCTGTTGCTGCTGCTGCTGCTGACAGATGATGAGGGCCCTGAGGGGCGCCCCAAAGACCACAGGCAGCAGCTACAAAGCCGCAGAGCAGTTGCCACTCTGTTTTCACGAATAGATTTGATTTAAAATGTTTTCGAGTGCAGAATTAAGTGGCAGAGAAACGAAAGAGGAGGGGGAAAACTGTGCTCTTTATTAGCTTCTTTCTCCGCTCGATGCTGGCTGCAAATGCAAAACGAACCGCATAATTACAGCTTCAATTCAATCTGTGCATTTTCATGGTGGCGATACACTGAAAAAAACAAGAAGTTCTAAGATCACGATTTTGATCTTAGTGTCAAGAATTTTGGTCCAAAAAGTGTGTTAAGAACAAGAAAATCTTGATGCTAGAAAGCACATCTTCATTACAAGAACATTTGATTTAAGACCCAAGTTTTTATTAAAATAAAGAACAAAGTTTTATAGTTTTAAGATCAAAACTCTATCTATAATCTTATTATAACGATTATATTCCCATAATACAAATTTTGGTCTTTAAACTATATTCTTATAATAAAAATTATTATTATCTTATAAAAAGATTTTTGTTCTCAAATTTTTGTATTATTTACTTATTTAGAATTTTACCATTCAATTATTTTCATATTGCATTCCGTTATTTGTTATTCACTCTACTCACATAATACTTATCATCCATTAAGAATTTAGGCTGCTAATTGAAAATAGTTTGCGAAAGCTCAACTAACTAATCTATGAACGAAAATACTCAAAACTAGATGTAAACTTTACAGGAATTTCGATGGATTATCAAATTTTATAACCTAATTCAAGGTTTTTTTGGTATCATTTTGAAAATTTTACATTTTTAGACTAATGTTTTTAGGAATTAGTTTTTTTTAAGAGCACTTGTTTTAAGAATACAATTTTCAAGTCGAATGTCGTTAGTTTTAGGAGTTTGTTCTTAAACAGAATTTTTAAGACAAATGTTCTTGATTATAGAAATTATTGTTTTTTGTTTTCAGTGTACACATAATTTGCTGCTAACTAGCCTGGGAAAGTGCTGCATAGATTTTCTTCTTTTGCGTTTCGTATGATTATTGTTATTAATCGTCAAATGAGTGGCAAACGCGCTTGACCCCAAAATGAATGCATGCTGCATGCCACCAACAAAGAGACGGAGAGAGAGAGATAGAGAGAAACAGATCTGAAATGAGGCAACTTACACAGGCGTCAGCTGCACGCCTCTGAGTAATGAGACTCGTTAATTGTCAGGCTGCTGCTGCTTTTGCTGCTGCTTAGAGCTTCAGAGCTTGGCTCAGCTGTCCACCTGGCTGCACCTGCCATCGAAACCGGCTTCTTTGTGGCAGAGTCTGCTGCTCCTGGCTGCCCCGACTGACTGACTAACTGATTGAATGACTGCATGATTGCCTTGGCTGTCGCTTCTCTTTCAAACTGCGCTCTTTAAGCCGTTCGCTCTTCGTTTTTGCTGTTGCATTTACCGTTTTGTTTTGTCTCGCACAAAAAAAAAAACAAAAACTTGGCAACGTGCTTCGAACCACATCGAACAAGTTCGTCAGTCCGGCAGGTGGACTTGGACTGACTGACTGCCTGCCACCAAAAAAAGGGGGCATGTGAATTTTGGGTGGTTGTTGCCGGCCGGCTAACAAAAGAAAGCAGCAAAAGCAAAAGCAGGCAAAAGGGTGCCACAGTAAAACACTGGCAAACACGACACAGACGACAGTCGACAGTCGAGGGCAAACTATAGCCGGGCTATATAGCTACCCTTCTTCACTAACGAACTTCCCCTTTTTGGCCATAACTTGTATGTATGTGTGTGCCTCGCCTCGCCTCGCCTCGCGGCACATTGCGAATCTATAAAAGTATCGGAGCGCATAAAAAACGAGCTCAGTAGTGAACGGCACTTTGCAACGCCAACGGCTAACAACGGGCTAACAACGGACTAACTAACATCGGTCGCCACTCGCTCGAAATCGAACAAAAAAAACACTAATTCAAAGGACACAGAGAGAGAAGTGTGTGCTTAGAGTGCAGAGCCAAGGCAATGCATGGCATTTGTATCTGCAAGATACATTGCGCAGTTGAAACGTGGTCATAAAACTGCATTATTTGCGACTGCTAAACTGAAGCTGCAACTGCTGTAAGCAGTGGCCAGTAACTTGTCATCATCATTGGGTGAGTAAACACACACACTTACACACACACACACTCGCATCTATCAGCAGCTTTTGTATCTGAGAGATGTGGCAACAAACAAAACAAAACAGCTGCCGCCCCCCAAAAAATGTCAACAAGGCATTCATTCGTTTCATGGTCCCCCTTTTATTTCTTCTCGGCTGTATCCTGTATCCTGCATCCGTCGCTCTGCTTGCCTCACACACATTGCGTATACGCAATGTAAACGGCGACGTGTGTTTTTGATATGTTTGTTTTTTACTTTGGCCAGCTGCTTTTGTTTTGTTTTTGTTTCTGTTTCTGTTTCACTGCATGAATGAATGAAATGCGCATTCAGCAACATTTGCTGCCCTCTTTCCCTTCCTCCTACTTCAGCTGCTATTTTGTGTGGGGCACATTCGATACAATCTCGTCATGTCAGTTGATTCGATTTTGATTGTCCAATGTGGGCTGCTCTAATTTCGACTTAGTTTCCATGCAGATAAACAGTTTTGTATCTTGTATCTACAACACCAAGTGCTACTTGCCCAGCTTCAGCTTCAGCTTCAGCTTCAGCTTCTGCTTTGACTGCTGCTGCTGCGTGTAGTTTTGCTCTTTTCTTTTGTTTTCATACATTCAACTCGTTGTTTGGCAGCCTAAATTCGAATTCAAAAAGCTGTTAACCGCATAAATATTTCGTTTGTGTGTAGGAAGGATTGACGACGTCGCAGTCGCCGTCGCTGTCGCTGTCGACGCCAACGGAGGCTGCCTCTGAATGGGGCTTTGAATACCAATTTCTTGAATTTCTTGAATGATGTGTGTGGGCTGCCGCACGCAGCGGTGTCCAAAAACGTTGCAAGCGCTCTCACAGATAACATCACTAAACTAGGCAAGATCCCTCAGCCAAGCACAACACACAATAATCATTCACAAGCAATTGAATTATTATTTGTATAAATTACGATAAAGTGTACTAAACAGAGAAAGTTTTGAATAGTTAAAGTTCTGAGTACTCAATTTAAACAATTTTTAAACTACTAATAAATAAAACTGAACAACTAAAGAGAAAGTTTTCAATAGTTCTAAATACATCATTTTTTTAATACTTTTCTTAATTAAGTAATATTGGAAACACTAAAGCTAGAGTTGCTTTGAAAGTTTTCCATAGTTGAAATACTAAGGGCACAATTTAAAGAATTGTTTAGATACTTTTCCAAAAAAGAAAAGTTTCATACTTTATTTTAAAATTAAAATTGCTAAAAAGATATTTGCTATTGCAATTAGAGAATTGCAGAAATGTTTCCTATTGAAATGCTTGAATTATATTATTATTATTATTATCTTTGTAAATTTGAAAATGGTTTTTTGTCATATTGAAATGTTATGAACTTGCTTATATTCTTAAGCATAAAAAACAAATGTATTACTATTGAAATATATATTTAGAATTCATTAGAAACATTTTAGTATTATACCAGACAAGCCAAATAAATATTTAAGCACTTTGGTTCTTTAGGTTTTTACGTTTTCACTCACTGTCAGATAACAATACTAACTATCTAACTTTATAGAAGCCGACTCTCTTCCCTTTTAAATTCGATATGAATTTTGATATGTCACTAATCGATATTTATAAATTTATTACATATAATTGTAGCCTTTGCTGTGCTATTAAAAAAGTGCTGAAATTTGGCGTAAGCAAAATAAAATGAATTATATAATTAATAGTTTCAGTTAATTTAACATATTTTAAAGAGCTTATAGAGTTTCCTCTCTTTTTAAATCCAATATTAATAATTGTTGGTTCAAAGGTGTATCTTCAGTATTTCAATGCAATGCAAATATTGTTATTTGCATTACAATAATATTCATAATATTTATTTTACGGCAAATTTTTATTATTTGAACAACACAACTCTTTCAAGTTTTAACTTCACAAGTTGAAGCTTCAACATTTTGTATTTATGTTTCTTACAGTCTTAAAGCTTTAAATTAATGAAATCGTTTCATTATTTAATGTACTTTATTGATTTACTTTAAAATGCTTAAATTCTTTCAGTGTGGCAATCATTGCATAACTACAAACACAAAATATTAATAAAGTTTTTTTGTTAGCTGTACATGATTTCCACATTGTTGATTGCTCAGTCATAATTTAGAAATTAAAATCAAATATATATTTTTAAATATTCATTTGGTTTTTTTTTGTGCTGAGGTTGCTGTCGATGTCGATGTTGATATTGATGTTGTTGTTGTGCTTTTGTTTTACTATTTAATTTGTTTACATTTTGGTTTATTGATTTATTTATTCATTCACTAAAGTATTTTATTTACTCACCTCTGCTTCTGCTGCTGCCGTTTAACGCGTTTCATTAAAGGCGAGTTTCAATGTTTTGTTGCTGATTGTTGTAAGTACGAGTATTTTTTGTTTTTTTTTGTTTTTTTGATTATTAATCGCTCGATTCATTCATTGACAAGGTTTACTACCTTGGCGCACGTGTGGGCGTGGTCGTTGCCTGTTATTTTGTTATTTTGTGATATTTAACGATTTTGTATGATATTGTTTTTATTGTTTTCTTGATGTCTGCTAAAAGTGCATGCAAATTTTGCGTGCGACGGCAGCTGCTGCTGAAAACCGCTAAAAGCAACAACTATACAAATCCATATATCATGCTTATAAGCACCCATGACATCAGTGTCTCAGTCTCAGAGAGAGAGAGACGCCACACGACGTTGTGATCGACGCTGCCTTGAATTTCCACGGCCTGGCTACAACATTGTATGATGTATGAGGCAGACAAGACACGGGCAGGGAAAGAGAGGGGAGTGAGAGGTGTGTGTGTGTGGCGATCTCTGGGGGCCTCAGCTGCTTTTGTTGTCGAATGCGAATCCGAAATAAAAACAAAAAAAAAAAAAAAAAACAACCATAACAAGAAAAAAACGCATTAAAAATTATAGCGTTTGCTACTTTTTAAAAATTGTACGCACTGCATTTTATTTTTATATATCTCTATACACATTTTTGTAAATATTTTTTTGTAATTATGTCAAGTTTGCTTTTTTTTACACTGCCAACTTTTTGTTTTTGATTCGGATTTGTATTCTGTATTAATACCCGTTAACCATAGGCTTGAGGAGTATTATAACTTTGTGCTTAATAGGTAGAAGGAAGAAGCTTAATTTTAAAGCTAGATTCGGACAAAAATAACTTAAGTATTTATGATAATATAAGAAATTCTTTTGTATTGGCCTATTTATTGGTATATTTTGCACTATATGGTATATTTATAGTATATAAATATATTGCAAAATATACCATAATATTAATAAAAATAAAAATATACCGAATGTTACATTTGGTATATTTATAGTATATAACATAACATTCGGTATATTTTTTATATTAATAATATGGTATATTTTGCAATATATGGTACATTTCCAATGTAGTATATAAATATACCAAATACAACATTCGGTATATTTTAGTATTTTTGAGGTATTTTATTTTGGTATATTTAAAAATGAATTTCGCAATGTTTTGCTTTCTTTAAAATTGTGTAGCGGGTATCTTAAAGCCGAGTACACTCGACATTCTTACCTTTCTTACTGTACTTTTTTTGTTACACTGAGAGGTGTGAAACGAAGAGCTGTTTAACAACAAACTAGAACTGAAAACTGAAATATGCCCATCTGCATCACACAAAGACCTGGATTTTTAATGGGTTAGCTACTCATTTTTTCAGTGTTGTTTTTTTTTTTTGTTTGCTGCTGCTGCTGCTTCTGTTACACAATTAAGTAAATAAATCTATTTAAATAATTAAAGTGGAACCCTTTTTCTCTCTCTCTCTCTGTTTGGTTTATCTAGCTAATTTCCATAGTTGAACACTTTAAGATACATATTTCAACTTCAAGATACATTTTTTTTCTCTTCTTGTTATCAGCAAACATTCTTCAACCACTTTGTTTCGCTGTCCCTTTACCAATTCCCTCCTCCGCCTTTGCCTCAACTTTGAACTTTATTCGTGTCGAATCGTTGTGTGTGTGTGTGTGTGTGTTGCAAGCGTTTAGAAAGACAATAGCGCTGAGCAAGAGTTGCAGATAGTCTAGACCTATGAAAAACTAATAAATTAGCGCACTTTATGCTCGAAGAAAATTTAATAAATTTTCCAGCGACTCTTGCATAAGTTGCCCCAGCGACAAACAACAGAAGCAGTGGCAGCAACAACAAAAGCGCGTTGCACAAAACCAAATCAGAGACCAACAAAATAATACAAGCAACAAAAAAAAGGTAGCGCGAAAAGAGCCGCAAAAAAGATGAGGCAGGGAAAACGATGTGAAAAGTTGAATGCCTAACAAGTTGAAACACGTTGAAAATGCGAGGAAAAAGAAACAAAAGAGCGTCGCCGAAGAAGCAGAGCTCAGCTCAAGGCAGCAGCAGCAACAGCAACAACAATGGAAAATGTGTGGAAATGTCTTGGGAATCTTTTGAAATGGTTCAAGTTGTTGCTGTCGTTGCTGCTGTTGCAGTTTGTTGAATTAGATAAAAGTTTAGGAAATGTTTATGCCAAAAGTAAAGCGCTGCTGAACCCAAACAGCAAAAGAACCCCAAAAAAGCTAGCTGGCATTTTATCTGCTTATCGCAGGTGAGTACGGCAAAAAGGAGCTAAGGAGGGGGGCGTATAATGGCAGACAGTCGGCGGAAATGCAACGAAAATAAATGTGGGTAAAAATGCCAAGCAGGAAAAGTGTTTTGTGTGCTTGCAGTCGGCCAAATGTATCCAACAGATACAGCTAAAGATATAGAGTATATATAGAGTAGTATAGTATAGGGCTGCCGTTGTCTGTGCACGTGAATATTTCACACACAAAAACACAAAGCGAGTGGCAAATTACGACACCAACTGTCGACTGCGACGTCGACTGCAGCAGAGCTCAAAGAATGCCTAACCAGCGCAATTTGCAAATGCGAAATGCGAGTGTGAATGTTGTGAATACTATGAATCACAAGAATCAACAACAACAGCAGCAGCTAACACCAAGGGAACTCCGCACACTCATCGCTTATCGCAGCTCCTCCCCACCGCCCCCTTTTGGCGTTGCACTTGCTGCTTGCGTTCATTCATCGATAGCGGGCACACAGTGAAAATTTCGTGCGCGCGACTAAAAACAAAAGAGCAGCCAAATGAGTCGAAACTCAAGACGAGACGAGAGTTGAGATAAACAAACCAAGTGGCTAACAAGCGAAACAAACAAACAGACAGACAGACAAACATTGCAATCCAATAGAGAGATGCAGCTGGCTAGGCGCAGATACAGATACAGATACTCAGATACTTTTGTGTTGCGTATCTACGTGTGAATCGACACTAAACTGCATAGCTGAAATAACTGAGGCCAACACAAACACACACACACACAGCGAGAGAAATACAAACAAAACGGCAAATTAGCAAAGCTGTTGAAAACTTTTTTGAAAAGTGAAACGGAACCCAAGTCAGGGTCATTTGCCTATATCTTGTTCGCTATCTATATATCTATGCAAACACACACACACAATGAATATACACAGATTTATATATAGATAATGTAGAACTGGAACGAGTGAGTCAGGCCCACGCAATGCGCCGTCGCAGCGCCGGCAAGCGTCGAGACACCGGCCAACTGAAATCCGCATCCGACTTATTATCGACCCAAAAAAACGAGTTTTTCCCACGGCGGGCGACGGCAGCGACGCGTGGGCAAAACCCCGCATTGAGCTTCAAGCTTGGAGCATTGCGATTCGATTGGAACGCACCCATGGGGCAACAACTAACATACAACAACAACAAAATACTGTGCACAGTCCAACAATCAAAAATCCATATCCATATCGAAGTCCAAACTCAAATTGCGCGACTTCGTTTTTGACGTCAGACATTCGTTGACAAATTTGTATACCCACTATCTATGGGGGAGAAGGGTATTATAGCTTAGATATGAGACGACATATTGAATATTTGGTTGTGATCGGTTGATATTCTTAAAAGTTTGTGAATTAATAAATTTTTATGGGGAAAACAGCTGAAGTGCATTGTAAACAGTATATATTTTGAATGTAATAGTATATTGATATACCAAGTCCAATGTGATGGTATATTTAGAAACTATTACTATAGCGATAAACCAAAAAAAAAAAAAAAAAAACCTTGATACATTTTATAATCAATGGTATATTTTACATGCAGTAGTATATCGAAATACCATATACCATCTGGTATATATTGTATTCTATGGTATATTTTGAATGCGGTAGTTTACCAAATTCAATATGGTATTTTGCACTCTATGGTATATTGTTAATGTAGAAGTATACCGATATTCATTACTGCATGGCATATATTTAATGCAGAAGTATATAGTTCTACCAAATGCAATCTGATGTATTTAATACTCTATAGTATATTTTGTATGCAGTAATATATCGATAAGCCAAATGCAATCTGGCATATATTGTATTGTATGGTATATTTTGAATGTGGTATTATACCAAATTTAAATTCGAATTTTGCACTCTATGGTATACCGATATACCAATCACAATCTGGCATTCCTTGCATGCAGTACTATAAAGTTTGGAAAGTTATACCAAATGGAATCCGATATATTTAATACTCTTCGGTATGTTTTGCATGTAGTAGTATATCGATATACCAAATATAATCTGGTATATATCGTATTTTATGGTATATTTCGAATGTGGTACACTATTGATAAACCAAATACAATCTGGTATATTTTGCACTCGATTTTAAATATAGAAGTACATCGATATACCAAATATAGTTTTCGGTATATTTCAGTTTTTTTGTTTTTATAATAATTTTAAAATTTTTACCGACTCTCCTACAAGTTTCGTTTGGTATCTCACCTAGTAAATAGGGTATTTCATAGTCGATTACCCCCGACCCTAGCTTTCTTGCTTGCTTGCTTTTTGCTGTATTTAGCCCCTTTGACACCTTCGCAGTGAGCGGTGACGGGGGCGTGGCGCTACCTTTACTGACGTAGCACAATTCTGTGATATGGCACTGCAAATTTGTTTATTACTTGTCAGCAGTTCGTAATTCAAATTCAGCAACAACTCTTTGACTGTCCCGTGAGCTGTTTCTATTTATTTTACTATTATCTAATTTCCATCGAAACATCATGTGACAACTATTTGCAGTCTAAAGCACAATTGTAGATTGATTTTATATGATAAAATATATTAGCACATCCACTTTTACAGCTCAGCTCACTCATTGTTGATTATCTTTAATAAATTGCATTAAATTCCATTGCGTTGATAACTAAAGTATGCAGATTTCTCTTTGACGTGCCGAAGTTGATAATTAAATAAGCAACACAAATGAATTATTTATTTTTCTAAACAATTTGCTTTTCGAACTAATAGGAAATCAATAAAATTCGACCATAAAAATAAAGTTGCATAAATTCAACAAATCTTTGCTATAAATTTAACAACTTTAGATGGAAATTTGCTGCGAATCATTTACATAAACATTTAAATTATAATCGAGAGACTCAATCATAAAAATATCATATTAATAGCAAAAATTTATTTATGAGTTCAAAATCCTAATCGCAATAAATGTCACGAGCCAAAAGTTCCAAATTAAACTATATTCGGGTTTTTGTGATCGTTTAATAAATTTAGTTGTAAACTCTTAAAAGTTTTATGAATGTTGAAGAGTGAACTCGACTATTTTTCGAGCTATTATCCGCCACTTTTGGTTGCACAGTGTGCGACCATTAAAACCAAAGAGCACAAAACCCAAAAAAAAAAAAAGCGAAAAATAAATATAAATGTGCGATGTGAAAAGATGTGCATCAAAATTGGATGCATGCATGTGCAAATATGCGAAATGAAATGAAATATTCTGGCAATTAAAACGACACACAAATTTGTACTTAGTTTTGTTGCTGTTTGCTGCGTTTTTATGTCTAATTCTTTTTGTTGTTGTTGCTGTCTGGTGTTTGGTGTTTTTGGTTTTTCTCTTCTCTTGTTTTGTGTTTTTTTTTAGTGTTGTGTGTTTGTGTTTGGTGTGTTTTTCGATGTTTTTAAATGTGTTCAACCGCAAAACGAATTATGCAGCTTTACAGGCAATTTAGTTGGCAACAGCAGCAGCAGCAATAATATAAACAATACAAATAACTGTAAAATATTTATAATTAAAACATGCCCAATGACAAAACCGAGGCGGGGAGAGAACATTTTAAATACATTTTGTGTGTTAAACATAATCCGAACCGACTTTTGGTTTTCGGTCTGTTTGCGTGTAATTCTCGCACACATGTACATAGATACAATTGCATCTTACAGATACATTTTGCAATCGCTGGCGCTGATATTCTTCAAATTTGCATTAGCAAATGAGCGCAGCAAAGAGAATGAGTACGAACAAAACACAATAAACTAAAGCAGAGTCAGCGTCGTCGGCAGCGTTTCACAGTTAACTCAATTAACTTATAAAATGTAAACTATGCGAGCGGCAACACCAAAACAACAACAACAACAACAATATAAGCGATAGCAACAACTGCTCGAGTTGGCTAAACGGCAACGGTGATTAACTCTTGGCCACAGTGGGGCATCATCGCAGCAGCAACACATTGGGCCGGGCTTTCCATATATGTATGTAGATGCGTGCCTCGAGATACAGATACGTGAATGTATCTACAAGTTACAAGTTACGCTTTGCAGACTCGCGCACTCAGCTGAGCGCGAATAATTACCACGCTATCTATATTCGAGTGAGTGAGAAAGAGAGAGGGAGGGAGGGTGGAGGGATGGGGCAAATGTGGCAAGGTAAGGCGCCGTGGCAAGAGGCGGATTCAGTCAAAGCCAAGTCGACTAAAAATAGTTGTTCGTTCGCGGTGAATGGTTCAAGCTTCAAATGAATGTAGATCGCACACTCTGACCATGGCTATAGCAATAGCAATAGCAATAGCAATAGCCTGGCGCTGCATATAGATACTATATTATATGTAGATGGTGCTTGGGTCGACTTTGGTGTTCAGCGCCAGCGGTGCTAATGTGCTTATGAACGCTCAGCTCGAAATGTGATAATCGGACTCTGCCGACTCGCGACTCCAATATCAGTTCAATGTGCGCGATTTCCAAGCGAATGTCCGACAGACAGAGAGACAGACAGACAGACAGTTGGACACATTTGCACATTTTTCAGGTATTGAACCCATTAATGGGCGATTTGTATTCACAGCCGCGTTTTTCCCAGCAAATGAAAGTCGCTCAAGCCCACCTTTTGCCCAATTGATCATCAGGCTAAATTTACTCACTTACTCACTTTATGCTACAAACAAACGTACATTAGCAATTAGCTTAGATAGTATTGCTTTCCATATGATATCATAATGAAAGCATTACATTAAGTTCTTCCATTCTATAAAAGGTTTTGATGCTGCTAAAACGCTTTCTCTTTCAAAATTGAAAGATTTGATTCATTTCTTAATTTATAAATATAGTTTCTTTTTGATGTTGGAAATTATGTTAAGGGAGTGACTAATAAAATCAAAAGAAGTTGGCTTTAAAAATCACTATCTAATAAAATAATAAAATAAGTTAAAAAACTCACAAAAAAGTTTTTAGCAATTTTGTTTAGGAACTAACTAAAAAAACATTTGGGAAGGGAATAGTCAAATAAGTTGTAGATAAAACTGATCAAAATTTTAAACTTGCCTATTAAGGTTGTTATAAACGTCAGTTTTTTGATTTAAAAACGATTGTTTATTTTAATGTATTCTATTCGGATTTCTATAGATCATATAACAATATTTAAAAATATTTTCACTGAATTTTCTATTATTTTGCAAGTTTTTTATATAATTTTATCTTAGTTTCTTGCCCTCGATAAATATTTTAGTTAAGTTGCATTTATCAATAGATTTGTATACCGATAGAGTGCTGACAATCCAAATATAGTATTCGGTACATTTGTAGTATTTTTGGGGTATATTAATTCGGTTTATTTTTAAATAATACCGCACAAATTTGCTTTTATGGACGATAGGTATCATGGAGACACTCGACTGCAATTTTCCTCTAGTTTTGTTTAACTTATTTCACTACAACAAATTTTAACATAATTTTTTGAAAATATTATTTTCTAAAAACATAATTTCTAAGAAACAAAAGATTCCATCATTCAACATTTCTTTCAGATAATCTTCATTTAGCATCTTTATTTATTTATTTTATAGAGTGTTATTTTCTTTTACTCGCGTGATCTTTAAACTAATTATCTTAATAATTTAAGCCTTTAGCTTTAACCTCTGGCAAATGATTTAAACTGCAGAATCCATTACTCAGCTGCATTCCCCTCTCTTGCATTTTTCTGAAATCTCTTAAGATTTGCACTAATAATTTGCATTTTTGCTGGCTGTGGCAACTAGCCGCTTCTTTTGCTTCCTGACCCATTTGACCAGGTTAAAGTTCTTTTGTTGCTTCGCTTGTCTCTTGGGATTGTCGCTGAGGCCGAAAGCGGAACCAGAAAAAAAAGTGCAAAGTGGAGAGAAGAGAGAAGAGAAGGGAACACAAAAGCCTTTTCATGCCATTTTCATTTCCATTATCGTGCGAATTGTTCTAGCTGCTTTTCTGCATTGCTCAGTCCCCTCGTCTTTTTTTTTCTTTCTCATCTGTGTCTCTGTCCACGCAATTTTCTTGTTGTTTTCTTATTAACATTATTTCTCTGTTGATGTTTTGTAGTTTTTGTTTTGTTTTTAGTTCTCCTCTTTTTTGTTACGCCCTGCCGCCCACTCTTGGCGCATAATTGCCTTTTGATGTTGATGTTGTTGTTCTTATTTTATGGCTGTTGTTGTTGTTGTTGTTGCCGTTGGCCATGTTCATGTTCAACTCCTGCAGCAGCTCTCTCCCCTAAAGAGAACTCGACAGAACTTGAGGTCGTTGCGCATTTAAAGTAACATTAATTGTTATGATTTACAATGAGAAAAATCATAAATTAATTATTCATTGCGAGGGGGAAACGCACAAGTCACGTTGCTCTCTCTCCCTACCTCTCTTAACTTTGACCAGTGGTCAACAGAGAGTTTCCTTTCCTTGTTTGCTTCCGCCAGGTGATTCCAAAGAATTACCTTCGAGAGAGGGGAGAGCGGGGATAGCGGAGTCTTGGCTCTGTTGTTAATGGTTATAGACCAATTAGCTAACGGAACTACGTGCAAATCGTTGCATCTTGTTGCTGTTTGCCGCTGCTTAGCTTAGCTTAACCGTTCAATGATGCGGTTCATTTTCCGACTCATCTGAGATAGTTTTGCATCTGCTTGTGCTTGTGGATGGTGCTCTTACTGCTGCTGCTTGCCACTTGGAAAGCGGGTTAATTGATGGCTTTTGCATTAAATTGCCACGCTCGACAATCAGCGGGGCAATTGCTGCACACACACACACACATGCATCCAACAATCTGTATCTGTCAATCTGTATCTTTGCATCTATGGCTGTGTGCATTTGTATCTTTTGCATGTGCAGTCGCGTTTTGAAGTTAATTATCGAGTTCATGTTCGTGCCGCAATTTCTTAAGCTCTATTAGATCAGTGCAGTGCAGAGAAATTCACAGCCTAGATAACTCGCTGCGAGAAGCGGGGACCAAAGTGGAAGACTTTTCGATAGGGCCAACACATTGCTCAAAGCATAAATCAAGTGTGTGTGCCCACATTATGATATTGTCAGTGACAGTCTGCCACATCTGCCAGCCACCAAAACTAGAACTATTTATTCCAACACACACACACACACACAGAAAGATACTTGCCACAAGTTCACGTCATCATCGTTGTGCTTTGCGTCTAGACGTTGCCCAGTCAAATCTGCTTAGCTTCCATCCAACAGCGCAGCCAACGCACATTAATCGGCTGCGTGCTAAATTTATTGATATGTCAATGCTGTCTTCCCCTCTTTTCCTCCTCCCTCCTCAATCCCTCTCATAGTTTTGCTTTTCCTTGAGCAGATAACACAAATGTTTTCTCGCCTCGGTGGCCTTATGCCAAATGCTAGTTGACATTCCCTAAATTCTTTTCTTCTTTTCTGTCTCGCTCTCCGTTTTTTTTTTTTTGTCATCGACAATTTCGTCATATTTGCCGCCATCGATCGAATGTTAGTTTTCGAATTATTTAATTCAAGTCAGACGACAAAAAAAACCAAACTTCCATTTGCATTTCCCCTTCGATTGCTTTGCGTGATTCATTTTTCTATAAAGTTTGTTGTTGTTATTTTATTATAAACATAATGTTTGTCTTTTCTTGCTGTGTTTTTGTTTCTGCTACTGCTGCTGCTGTTATTTTATTTCATTTTTCTCTTTTATTTTCGGTATATATTTCCGTGTGAACTTCCGTTTTTGTTGACTACCCCCCAGCTCTTCTCCTCCTCCTCCGCCTCCACCTTCGCTATCCATTCAGAATGTCCCATGTCCGTTGCCTGTCTGCAAAAGGCAAAAGTTTGGTACGTGTTTGAAATATTGATAGCGAGTGCAGAGACCACAACAGACCAACAACCAACAACAAGCAGACACTCAGTAACGCAGTGGTGGTTGCAACAACAACAACAACAACACAAACAACAACAACAACAAACTCACAATCTAGCAACACCTAGTCGATGTTCTTCTCCCTTTTTCCCTTCTCTGTCTCTCCCACAGTCTGTCGCTTTTGGCGATTTTGCTTTGGCTGCACGACAGCGCACTCTGCATTCCCTCTACTCCCTTGGGTGTGCGCCCCTCTCTCTCTCTGTCTCTTGTTGGTGGTGTCCCCCTTTTACGGTGCCATTAGACAATAACTGGTAATAATCGTTGAACCGTAAAATAAACATGGATACGCGCTGCACTTGTTTAGGTAACACCAAGCAACACCCAACAACCAGCAACCAACAAGCGACCAACAAACAACAACCAAGCAACAACCCGCCGCGTGGTCAGGTGTCGATGTCGTCGTTGTCTGTGTCTCTGGCTATCTTGTGCCCCCTGTTTGGGGCAGGTTATTACGTCTGCCAACAACTACCAACAACAACTGAGCGTGGCCTGGCCAATGCCGGACGTTAACTGATTTGTGCATTGACGCGAAGTCGTAGAAATATTCAGCATAAATACTGTACCTTTGGACTTAACCCAAGTTGTGGTGCACCTCAGTTTTGTGTTGTCGTGGCTGCCTCCGAATGACTTGAAATGGTTTTAATACTTGCCACAAAGCAAACAATATGCTTATGCTATATTTGTGAACCGCAGAATGCGCTGTGAATTGTTGCCAATCATTTTTCACAGCTGCACAAATGCTCGCAAATATTTATTGAATAAAGAATAAAGTTGATTCTTTACTTTGCTCACCAATTATTGACGCTTTTTAAATTGATAATAAAAAAAATATATTATATGCAAAATATTTTGAACCCTTTGGAAACATAAACTCGAAAATAAACAAGGAAGAAAGTTACAGTAGAGTGGGTTCGAAAAAAGCAAAACAGTGCAGTATTATAAATACATACATATATATAAAAAAATATACAGGGAAAATACTAAAATATAACAAAGGTTATATTTGGAATATTGAATAGTACTAAACATTGTCCAAATTGTACAAAATATAAATACAAAATACTAAAACATAACAATGATTGTATTTGGTATATTAAATAGTACAAAATGTACCAGATTCTGACTGTTACATGTCCTTCTGTTATAATACCCTTCTACCTTACAGGTACCGAGTATAAAAAATAAACGTAAATAATATATACTTTACAAGTCCAATTATCTTCAAATTTAATATAAAGGAAATCAAAGAAATTAATAAAGTTACGAATAATAAAATATGATATCTTAACAAACAATTGCAATTGCTCTTGAAAATTGTTCGATATTAACTTGAAAGTTTTAAATGTTCGTTAAATGTACAAAAATGAATAAAATTTGCAGCTGCATAAATGCTTAATATTCCAATTGGTTGAGAAATGAATTTTATTACATTACCAACTATGGACCCCTCAAACTTATTGAACATTTACTTAAAAGCTCTTTTAAAGAAATTAAGAAAAATAATTATGATTTTTCAAAGCTCATTCAAAAAATACGAGCAATTGAACACGAAAATAGTTCAAATATAATCTGCAAACATAAACATAAAAAATTAAGTTTTTACAACTCGAGTTTAATAACATAAAATTTTAGAAAATTATCATAAATATAAAGCGCGCCTCAGAGCTCAATCATAATAAAACAATTATTTAGCGGCTTAAAGAAATTTATTTAAAATTGATTTAATTATTTTTAAATAGAACCAGTTTGACATTTGCATCTGCTTAAATTGATCTTCAACCGCTAGACTAGTCCAGGTTTCATTTACTTTACCATTTGGTTTTTTTTTATAGCTCTTTGGTAATTTCATTTGAAATCTTAGACTTGCATGTGCTTTGCTCTCCATCCGTCTGTGTGTGTGTTTGTGTGTGTGTCTGTAAGCATCCCATTTGATTGCTCAATCTGTGAAATGTGAAAATGTAAACGCGCAACTGAACTGGGGTAAGTGGTTCCGTTTGCTGTTCTAAATGAGTATCTTAAGTTCATCAGCAGAGTCAGACAGAAGAGCTTCAGCTTCTGTTGAAATCTCTGCCACACACACACACTCACACACACAAAGCAGATACAGATACAGAAACCGAACCAGATACAGATACAGATACGGATACACAAATACAAGTAAGCTCTCGCTTGTAGGTTAAGTTTTATGTCAAAAATTTTACGGCTAGCGCGCAGTGTGGCCTTAGGAAGAGATGAACTTAAGGGGGAAGAGGAGGAAAGATGTGTTGTTGTGGCTGGGCAAGTGTTTCACACAGTAAACTCAAAGTTAATGAAATTAAAACGTAAGCAAGCAGCAGGCAAACGCAATAAACACAAAAGAAATTACAATTAAATTGAAAGCAGGCAACAAGAGATTCAGTTTATGTTTCCCCTCCTCTTTGCTTCTGCTGTGTTGCTGTTGTGTGGCATGCAACCCAAAATGGAAATGAACTCTCTGCAGTCGCGTGGGCAGTTGCAGTTGCTCCTCTCACACACATACATATGATATATCCGACGACCCCAACTTCGGTTCCGTTTGCTTTATGGCGAGCTCTATCTTGATGCTCCATTTGCTGCTCCTCTGCTTCCTCATCATCATCCTCCAGTCGCTGCTCTCGCACTTGTTTCCCTCGCATGACGTGCGGCTTTTAATCGCATTCATTTCAATTGCCGGAATTTGATTGTGAAATGAGCAAAGTCTTTGGGCGTTGAGATACCTCCACTCTCCCTTCTCCCCCCTCTCTCTCTTTTTCGCTCTTGTCTGGCTCCACTTTCTTTGCTTAGCCAAGTGAGGCGCGTCTCCTCAGTCGCCTGCACATTTCTTTCATAACTATTTCAAACAGCACGACGACTACTAAACAAAAAAAAAGTGCAAATTTAATGTTAATGGCAAAGTTAATGTTAATGTTATTGTTTATACTCGCATGTGAGTATTACGTACTTAGAGCTTCGCTTGTTAAAAGTGAAACCTCAGGCTACACATTCTCAAACTTCCTCCTCTCCTCTCTCTCCCCCTTTGTCTGTCTGCCTTGGTTTTTTCTTCTGTCTGGTGTCTGTGCGTGTTTTGTGCAGAGTCGCGCATGTTTTTCAATTATAGTTTTTCAACAATTTTCTCGTCATTGTTGTTAATGTTCGTTTCTGTTTGTTGCTCTCGCTCTGTTCATGCAAAACTTTCTATATGCATTACTTGTGTAGTGTAGTCGCCTTAGTTCTTTCACTTTGCCAACAACAGCACCAAAGTCAACACACACACACCTACCACCCACAAAGCTCTTCCAAGGCCGTTGAGGAGTGCTGCCAACTTGTTTTTTGCTTGCATTTTTGTTTTGTTTTTGTATTTTTGTTTTTCACTTTTCACAAGTTTCCCATCAACATTTAAGCCCAGTCATAATTATTATGCACATTTCGCTTTCTTACTCTCACAAACATTTCCTTTTGTTGTTGTCCCCCTTAGCCCCCTCCGCTAAGCTTTTCCATCGCTTTTCCAGCGACTTTTCTTCACTCGCGCAGATCGCTCGTGGCGTCTGTAATTAAAATTTTACTTTGCACATTTCACTTGACTTTTCTGTCACTCGCATTGCGTTTGTGTGTGTGTGTTTGTTTCTCTTTCTCACAAAATGCATTTTTATTTTCCTTCTCTTGTAAACGCCATTCACAATGCCAAGTTTTAAGCTGACAAATACTTTTTACATACACTGTATGTGTTACAACTTTTTGGGCAGCAGATGTCTCTGCTTGTTTTCGCAAACAATGTTATGTTAGTCACTGTAGATTTTCATTAAGATGTGTCAGATCAAGTGCTTATAATAGTAAAATAATTAACATAGTAAAATGTGTTATTTTTACATTTATATGTTATAAAGTGTTTAACATTTGCTGTTAACTTTATGAACAGATACATATTTTAGCTTAACGCTTTATAAGACTAGTTCATGTAAAGATTTTATTACTTGTCGATTTGACGCTCTATGAGATTAGTTAATAATAAAAATTTCATTACTTCTCAACATTAAATTCAAAGTTTAACATAAAAAGAAACTATTAATTTGATATACATTACAAAGTTATCAACATATTAACATTTGTTAAAAACTTTGTTAACAAGTGATTATTTAAAAAGACCATATAAAATGGGCTAGTAATCTTTAAAGATTTTATTACTTTTATATTTTGGAAACATCAATCTATAGTAAAATTATTTACATTGAATAGAATTGTTAGTTTGCAGCACAGTGAAATTTAATCAACTGATTAACAGTTCATGTAAACGTCATTAACAGATACCTATTTGAATTTCAACTCTTATGAAACTAGCTTACTGTAAAAACTTCATTAATCGCAAAACTATAATAACTAACATAAAAGTAAACTGTTAATTTGCATTTCAATGTTATCAACTGATTAACATTCCCTGTAAGCTTTATTAACAAGAAAATATTTAAAATGACCGCATTTTTTGGATTAGATGTCTTTATTTCTTTCATCATCTTAGAACTATAAATCTGCAGTGCAGAAGTTTTTTGTACAGTGAAATGTTAAAAAGCGATTAACATTCTCTGTAAATGTTATAAACAGACTCATATTAAGCAGTTAACACTTTATATGAGTTAGTTAGCTTGAAAGTCTTCAAAACATTTACCATTTTAATAGTATATACCAACAGAACAACAAATGATAATAGTTCAGACGACAAAGAAAACAAATATCATAGCAGGAAACTCTCAATTATGCTTTAATTAACGGAATAGTTGAGTTATATAGCCACTAGTTGAATATTTGTAACATTCATCATACAAATTGATGGAATAACTGAAAAACTGAATTATGCACGTAAATTAGACTTAATTAACGCTTAAAGCTGCATTTTTATGAACTATAAATATTTTATTAAATTCACTTTCTAAAAAAATATAAAGCTATTTGATCCCTTCGCTTCGTTGTGCATTGTGCATAATTTATATGTTAATTGTTAATTGAATTATATTAATCTCTGTTGCACTCAATGCCTAACAAATAAACAAATTGATAAGCTTTTTATGCCGTAGGTCATGTCCTTTTTATGAAATGATTTTTATTTATTTAACCATTTGCAAACGCATGAATTAATAAAGCACAAAATGAAGGCAGCAGCAGCAGCAAAAAAATATAGTTACGAAAGTATAGTAAAAGGGGCGCCACACGTGATATTTGATAAATACAAATAGCCAACATTATGCAAATTAAATATTTTGCCTGTGCAAACACAAATACAAACTCTCTCCGCATAGCCGAATCAAGTGGGGCAAGCGGCAAGTGGCAAGTGGCATGTGGTCGAGTGCGAGTCCGAGTTCGAGTTCCCAATTGTGTTTCGTGTCATGCCAAGACCGTGACTGCAAGAATTTCTTGTAGATCACTAGATGACTTTTCTTGTAGAAAGCGTCTTGCAATGAGTCTGGTGTACACGCCCTCTTAGCGCGACGCATAATTTCCCTAACGCCTACTTTTCTCGAACATGTGTAATTTTGTGTATCATGCGTCAGTTGTTTTGTGAGTGCCGTACAAGAAAGTTGAATTTTTTCTGCTCGTCTTTTATGAAACAATCAGAGGTAAGTTTATATTTTTTAACTCTACTTCTAATATTCTTATCTTATGTAAATAAAGAATACTATTTGCATTTATATTTAGAGGAATCTCCATTAAAGTATGTGACGATGTTCAGGAGGATGCTCTACCCAGATGGTATAGCAAAAAACTTGGAGCGGATCTTCCACAAGGATGTGCTGATGGGGATGAACTACGCCGGCACTGCAAAGATGAAGGCATTCAACAAATACCACCATTTGAACAATGCCATGTTTGAAGCTCTGAAGACCGACTACTATAGCTTTGAGGACCACAAGAAAGTTGTGCGAGAGGCGTTTTTCAAATTTAAAAATAAAAATTACAAGGCATTGGCCAGGGCAAAGCAATTAGAAATATTAGAAAATAATAAATAGAA
The DNA here is from genome assembly GCA_035046325.1 of Drosophila niveifrons. Classification (NCBI taxonomy): domain Eukaryota; kingdom Metazoa; phylum Arthropoda; class Insecta; order Diptera; family Drosophilidae; genus Drosophila; species Drosophila niveifrons. Next base: position 12,956,782 of record JAWNOC010000052.1, read on the forward strand.
TATAACTATAATTGTTTAGTAATAAGTTAAACTAATTAGAAAACATAACTATAATTTTAAGTAATAATAATTTAATAAATTTAATTTGAAGTATAATAAACATTTTATTTACTGCATATATTTTTGAGCGTATTTTTATTTTGCATATTCCGAACTACGCACTAGAATCTAAGCGCAGAATTTCTGCTAGAGCTGTTTCTTTCTTTCCACATGCAGAGGGAAATTTAAATTTCCCTCGGCTGCGCTGGCAGAATTTATACTGGACGTTTCTTGTAGAAAATACGTGGTCCAGCTCTAGCAGAAATTCTGCGCTTAGATTCTAGTACGTAGTTCGGAATATGCAAAATAAAAATACGCTCAAAAATATATGCAGTAAATAAAATGTTTATTATACTTCAAATTAAATTTATTAAAACTAAAACAATGAGCACTTAAAATTATAGTTATGTTTTCTAATTAGTTTAACTTATTACTAAACAATTATAGTTATATTCTATTTATTATTTTCTAATATTTCTAATTGCTTTGCCCTGGCCAATGCCTTGTAATTTTTATTTTTAAATTTGAAAAACGCCTCTCGCACAACTTTCTTGTGGTCCTCAAAGCTATAGTAGTCGGTCTTCAGAGCTTCAAACATGGCATTGTTCAAATGGCGGTATTTGTTGAATGCCTTCATCTTTGCAGTGCCGGCGTAGTTCATCCCCATCAGCACATCCTTGTGGAAGATCCGCTCCAAGTTTTTTGCTATACCATCTGGGCAGAGCATCCTCCTGAACATCGTCACATACTTTAATGGAGATTCCTCTAAATATAAATGAAAATAGTATTCTTTATTTACATAAGATTAGAATATTAGAAGTAGAGTTAAAAAATATAAACTTACCTCTGATTGTTTCATAAAAGACGCGCAGAAAAAATTCAACTTTCTTGTACAGCACTCACAAATCAACTGACGCATGATACACAAAATTGCACATGTTCGAGAAAAGTAGGCGTTAGGGAAATTACGCGTTGCGCTAAGAGGGCGTGTACACCAGACTCATTGCAAGACGCTTTCTACAAGAAAAGTCATCTACCGATCTACAAGAAATTCTTGCAGTCACGGTCTTGGCATGACACGAAACACAATTGGGTGGCCCCGTAGCTAGACTTAAGGAGCTTCAATTGCTTGCATAATCCACATCGTACATATTGTTCATATGTATGTATAGTACTTTCAAATACACGCACACACACTCACATATGCATACATAACTAGCACACTTGAAAGTTTAATTCCGCTCAATGCTGCCGAGTTGGTTCAAGGATATGTGCGTGTCCTCAATGGGCAGCAGCAGTAGCAAAAGCAACTTGCGTGTGAAGGCCAACAACCCAAACCCAAACCCAAACTCAAGCCCGAACCCAAATGCAAGCAAGTATACGAGTATCGACAGCAAAACAGTGAACGCTTTAAGGACATTAAGGACATGCATAGTACACTGGCTACACCTGTCGATATTTGTACAGTTCAGTTTCGGTTTGGCATGCGCTTCATTAAAACGAAACCGGTTTAGCGCCCAAGGATCCGAAAGGATCGAAGGAGATGGAAACGCGCAGCATTTCCGTTCGCTCTCTCTCTCTCTCTCTCTTGCAAAACTCGTTTGGCAAGAAAGTGTCCTGACGTTGGCCAGTTGGCCAGGCCATGGCGAAGGCAAAGGCACCTCCCCCCCCCCCCCAATCCATATTACCGTTCTCCCTCAAACCTCCTCTCTCTGAGCGCATTGTCCCCATTTCGAAGTCGATACCTTTTGTTTTGCGGCAGCAGCAAGAAAACAGCTCCAAAAGGTAATCACCATTAAAACTCATTACCAAGGGCAACTGCCAAATGTCGAAACACAGCGAAAAGCCAAGCCAACCAAAGCAAAGCGAAGCGAAAGCCAGGACGAGGCCAGGCACGCCATGGCCATGCCAATACTCGACAGGACACTAAAAACTAGCACTGGCCACATAAAGTACTTTGCCCAGCTCTACGATTAATCCATACAATGTACCCAAAAACCAAACAGCAACATGCTGCGACAACAACTAAGAACAACAACCAACAACAATAGTCACTATATCAACAAGAACAATTTACTTCCTTTTGGGCGATTTTATGGTGCAGATGAACTTTAATTTACGATATATCAAACTGCCTTCATTGACAACCTTTACAGCTCGTGGATAATTCAATTAGCGTTTCCTTTTAACAAAAACGGGAGTGAGTAGTTGATAAAGTGAATCAATATCTGTCGCAGAAACGTTAACTTGTTGTTTTAACTTGTTTTAAATTTCATATAAGCCAAGGGAATATAACTGCAGAATGAATCGATGAAGAGCAAATACTGAAAAAAGACAATATCATTGCCCTTTATGTTTTGAAATAAAAAGTTTATGAGTATTGAAAAATTCTCAGTGCACTTCAGATCAAGAAATAAGCAGCAATATAAAGTTAAGAAAGGAATTTATGTATATTCAATGTAAATAATATTAGTTATATTTGCAACTTCGGATTTTACCTTTGGTCCTGATATATGCAACAATTTGTATTTAACAAAAGGTATCAATATGCAACAAGAAGGAAATCTAAAGTCGAGTGTGCTCGACTGTGAAATACACGCAGCCCATTTTGAAGAAAAGCAAAACAGTGCGGTAGTTATCTTAAAATATACTAAAAATAGACCATAAATACACTAAACTATACCAGATGTTATATTTGGTATATTTAATAGTACTACAATCGAAATATACCCTAGATTGCAAAATATACCAGTCAAATATACTAAAACTAGTGTTAAGTAGGCGTTTTTCCCATACCAAATTAAAGTTAACAATGAGCGTTTATTAATGTCCCATTGATATAAAATTAATTTAGCTAATTTTACAAGAAGCCATCATTATTGCTTGAGAAATATGAATCCAATTTAAGAATCAAAGGAAATTATTTATTTGATGTGCTAAAACAACAATTAAATTTTGCAAATTTGAAGCAGATATCGAAAACCAAATTGTACTTGGCAAAGCATTTGCTAGCATATGCATAATTGGATGACAATATTTGCTCTTTTTGAACTCATCACTGGTTACTATGGTAACTTTTAAGGAAACCAGATCAAAACAGGCATTTGTCATCAGCAATTGAAGCAATCAATTGACATTGTCTGCTAGATTATTTCCTATTTCTCTAGTAAATAATCTTTTATCTTTTTCAGCACGAACCTTGAAGAGATGAGCTTGCTTAAATGCAGATCTGATTGGGGTTGGGCAGGTTTTCTCCTCCTATTTTTGTTGTTGTTGCTGTTATTGTTGTCTGGCTGTGTCTGAGTGCTTCGATGTGCAGCGGATATAAATTTGTTTGTCAAAAAAGTGTGCTAGGCAGCAGCAGCAGCAGCAAGAGAAAGAGAAAGAGAGTGAGTGAAATAAATTGCGACTGTTTTATGGCTGTCTAGTGACATTACAACAGGCATTTTTATAAGCACACACACACACACACACACGAAAGGGGGGAGGGGAAGACATTTTGAGTGGGGTGTTATTGACTTGGCTGGCGCCGTCGACAACTGCCAAATAGAGTCTCGAGAGTCTCGAGAGAATAATTGCGCTGCAGTTGTGTCGCAGTGTGGCAGCAGGAACGTGGACAGACAACCTTGAGCTAATTTGGCAAGGAAAAAGCTATCAGCTCTGCTGTCGACTGTCTGCTGTCTCTCACTGACTCATTTAACGTTACGTTTGCTTCTCGTTCTTCACTTCTTTGCAGGGGCCAACTGTGGGCCAGACGAAATTCCTCGCACAGCGCCGTCGGCAGCGGCATCATGACAGCCGCTAAGTGGGGCACCGTCACAAGGCAGACGCCCCAAAAATAGACGCGGCAACAACGCCAAAGGCAACAACGGCAACAACAAATCGGAAATGCTTGGGGCAACCGTCTTGCAGATGCCGCCACAATCTCAATCCCGCAACAGCGGCCTGGTGCTGGGCGTCTGTCTCGACCAGCTGATGCAGCAGCAGCCAACAACAGCAACAACAACAATGACAGCAGCAGCAGCCAAGTCACTGCCAGACTCAGAGCTCAGCAAAGAGAAGGAGAAGCAGTTGACAACATCGCGTTCCATGCGCTGTTGGCCGCCGCCTTGCTTCATTTTGCTCATTTCGTTGCTCGAGGTAGGTGACCAAAAATAAACAATAAAAGCTGACCATCCCATTGCATTGCCCTTTTTCCCCCACTTCCCCCCAATCTCTAATGCGATTAACCTCGACGTGCCACAGAGGGGTTGATTGAGTTGCGGCCACACACACACCCAAAACATTGAAGTAGTAAAAACTCCACTCGTTGCCATGTTGCCATGACATCGAGCACATTGCACAACACTTGCCACTTGCTACTTGCCACTGCTGCATTGGCCACTGCACGTGCCCCCAAATTGGAGGCGCTTTAATTGCCAGCATCGAGTGCGACCAGCGCCTTAAATTAATGGTATTATACGTGTAACTTGTTATAATTTAAATTGAAAAATTGAGTTGCAGCCAAGGGGAAGTTTTATGCTCCTTTATAATTCGAACATTCTTTTCATCAAGCAAAGTTTCTGCACTGCAAAGGAACTTTCTAATTGAAAATGGTTCTTAGGTTGACATTGGGAAATTGTCTCAAAGCAAAGGTATTAAAATAATGACACTATTCAAAGTTATTAAATAAAAGTAAATTGACAAAAAATGTTAGTTTCTCTTTTTCAAAAATGATTTCCATAGAAGCTTAAACAAATGCTGAAATGTTATTTGACTATGAAAATGATTTCGAAGTATTATTAATTTAACACAGACTTTGAATTGAAGTGGTACTAAAAATGTGATTCAATGTTATTAAATAAAAGTAAATTTATGAGAGATTTCACACTTTTTCTATAACATTATACCTTATACTGAATATATACCAATTTCAGTATATTTTTGGTGTAATAAGTTGTTTGTACAGTTATGTTGTTATTAAATAAAAGTAAATTTTTGTACTTCAAATTTAAGCAAAAACTACTAAGAATTATTTTTATTTGGCAAGAACTTTACAAGTTTTCCCTAATGCGAACATTTTTATACTCATACTGCAAATAAGCCCGTAGAACTTTTTCTCTGACTACAAATTACTATCGAAATATTTATCAATACCAATTCAATTTCTGAAATTCAATTCTGATTGTACAAATCTTATTGTGCTGCTTCATAAAAGAACTCTCCATACAATTTCCTTTTGTTTTCATTGATTTTCACAAATTTCTATGGCCAAAGTCATAATGTGAAATTTCCAAACGTCATTAAACTGAAGGGTAGCCACAGAACTGCTCTATAAAATCAAATTTTGTATGTGCCAAAAGTGAGTTAAAATTCACCCTCTATTGTCGAAATGATGGCATAGATTAGCAACTACATAAAAAAATGTGCGTTTCCTTATGGTTTGATTTTTACAACTTGCTTCCCCTTGTTTACAGTGAAGTTTAAATTGCAATCATCTTGAAGGGAAGAACTTGGGAAATAACATCGCTTATAGCTTTCGCTATTTAATATGCAGCATCTCAGCCACAGCAGCTGTTGCTGTAACTGAGCTCTGTTTTCCCCCTTTCAACTGGATCATTTTGTAGATGCATTTGGAGATGTGCCATACATAAACTAAAGTTGTTTGCTGGGTGGTGGTTCGATTTGGGGTCTCTGTGGGTGTCCTCGAGTATATAGAGAAAAAAAAAAAAAGAAGAAAAAACCTGATCATATTTCAGCCCCCGTGAACTGTTGGTCGCAAATAAATTGCCGACTGGCCATAAAACGAATTGGCGAGGCAAGAGCCAAAGCAAAAGCAAAAGCATTTGCAAATGGCATTTGGCTTCCGGGTAAAGGATATATCAAACAGCAGAGAATGCGCGAAACAGGAGACGAGTTGACTCCCCCCTGCCCCCTCTCATGCAACATCGACCCCAACGACGTGGCTCGGAGTGCGTGCGAAAATCCAACACTTTTGCACTGCTCTCTGACTCTGTCTACAGTGTCTCAGTCTCGGTCTCGGTCTGGGTCTGGGTTCTCAGTTTTGTGTCTGCCACTCGCAGACTGGACGCCGCCAGCCACACACACACACTCAAACACACACACACACTTAGACTGAGACTCAGGAGGGGGCAATTGCAATTGGGATTGGGAATGGCTATTGAGTTTTGGGGTCTCTGGAATGTGGTAAGGCGCATGAAATTTGCCATCGTCTCGCCACTGTCTGCTGCCAGTCTCGTTCTCATTCTCATTCTCTCGCATTCTCTCTTTGCGACTTGCCTCGTAGCTCAGCTTGAGGGGTTGCTTTGGATTTTCTTGGTTTTGTTTTCGATTTTCTTTTGACGGCGCCGTTGAGGGGGGGCGGCTGAAAAATAGCTTACATTGTGATGGCTTTATTGTCGCCCCCAATGCGACGAAATAGAAAAAGAGTATGTGATGGAGAAAGGATAGAGAAAACTTTAAGAACTGTCGAAAAAAGCTTTTGTAAATTGTTAAGGCTTGGCCAACATTTATCAACTGCGCGCGTTGAACCCCGTTTTTGATTTGATTTGTCATTTTCTTTATCCCCTTTCAGATCTTTGTCTTTGTCTACGTTGGCTCTGCACCGCCGGAGGACTCGTTGCTCATCTATCGACCGGATCGTCGCCTGCAACTTTGGCGTTTCATCTCCTATGCCCTGCTGCATGCCAGTTGGCTGCATCTCGGCTTTAATGTGTTCACCCAGCTGCTTTATGGCCTGCCACTAGAGTTGATCCATGGCTCGGGACGCACTGCGGTCGTCTATTTGGCTGGTGTGCTCGCTGGCTCGTTGGGCACCAGTGTTGTCGACTCCACAGTGTATCTGGTTGGGGCCAGTGGCGGTGTCTATGCTCTACTAGCTGCCCAATTGGCCAACGTCTTGCTCAACTTTGGCCACATGCGACACGGACTCGCTCAGCTACTTGCAGTCATCATTTTCGGTAAGTTTCCTTACTTTGCCTTATATTTAATTTAATTAGTAACCCTCTTTAGTCTCCTGCGATCTGGGCTATACGTTGTACTGCCGCCAAATGGCCTTGTTGGAGTATCAACCTGGCGCTGGAGCCGCGATCTCAGTCTCCTACATTGCACACATGACGGGCGCCTTGGCAGGACTCAGCATGGGATTGTTTCTGCTCCGTCAACTGGATGGCAGTCTGCGTCCTCGATTGCTGCGTTGGCTCGCCTTGGGTGTGTGGGCCACGTTTAGTGGATTTGCCTTTGCTTTTAATCTGGTCAACACGGTGACTGCTCAGCTGTTGGCCGAGGAGGAGGGCGAGGTGATCAAGCAGCATTTGCTGCACGATCTGGGCATGGAGCGTTGAGAGATCACAACAACAACAACACAACAAAGACTGATGAACCCAGTCAGGCCCTGAAACTATACTCGATCATATCTGAATAATAGACTAGTCATTAGCTCGTAATGCATTCCAGGACAATGTGCTCAAAAAAAACGTATAACTCTAAGAACCTGTAAAACAGATTGAAGAGTTCTCTCTTCTTTTCTGTCATTCAGGTGCGCTCAAAAGGAAATCATATGCTAACAATTATCTTATGTAAATGCCAAAAAAAAAACAAAAAACAAAGAAAAAGAAATGGAGAAATACTCAATTTGCTAACTGAGCGAGGCTCAAATACAGAGACTTTGATAACCCATGCAAACTATGCCGCTTAAGAATAGAGTTGATCTATTCATCCTACTTAGTGCTATGATATTCTATACAATATGTTTATGAAATCATCCATGTATTTATGAAATTATTAAATGCCAGTCTTAGCTAGTTAGGCTATCAATAACTAAAGTCCCTTCCCAAATGTGGAAACCGTCAATGCAATAAAATATCTACAAATTATTTGCGAACTTTTTTGTTGATTTTTTTAATGGGAATGGAGGTAAGTAAATTGGTATGTTTAAAAATTAGTAAAGGTAAAAAAAAAGTAAGCAGATTTCAGCTACTCATTTATACTAAAAGCTAAAATAAGTTGGGTACGATCGATTAAATGTAACAAATTAATAATAAAGAAAAGAAAATATGGTAAGATATATTTAGTATACTATTACATTCAAAATATACCAAAATGTATATAAAAAATACCAATACTTTGATAATAACACCCTTGTACTCTTTGCAAAGTCTGTCAAAATATACCATAAAGTTCTAATTATACCATTACATTTTCTGTAGGCACAAATTTACAAGACCCTCTTACCCGTACTCAGTATAAAAATAGTCGGTAAAAGAAATCATTGCAAAAGTTCTCTTTTGCAAAAATATTATATTAATTTTAGTATTTTCTCGCAAAATATTTGGCATTATTAATATACTAGCATGAAATATATATATTTCTTTAAATATTCGCCATTAACTCGATTATATCTTTATGTAGCTCAAAAGAAAAATCGCAAATAATAAAATGCGAAAATCGCATGACTTCCATAGCCTGATCCATTCAGTGTTTTATGAAGCAATTTATGTGTATAATATGTACAAAAATATACTACAAGTGCTTAGGAGGGTGGTGCACGATATACAACAAAAGCAACAACAACAACAACAATAACCAGAGCAAGTATTTAACGATCCGCCACAACAAGAACAACAACAATAACAACAACAGAATGCAATTGGCAATTGGCGAAAACGAAAACGAAAAGTAAATAACAAACAAAAAATTAGCCGGTCGATTTTGTTTGTTGGCATTGCCTCATCGAGAATTGGCCTAATTAGGCACTAGGGCCCCATCCAAAAGCGTTGGCCAATAGAGGGGGCCAAGTTGGGAGGCAGAGAGGAAGAGAGAGAGCGGTTTTGGTTGGCTTTTGTTTTGGTTTTCGGTTTCGTGTCGCAGTTTGCCAAAGCTAAATAAGCATAATGCGAGCTTGCTAAACTGCGAGTTGCCCTCTAAAGTTGCTTATCAAATTTATCGAGTATGCTTGTTGCCTTTGCTTAAATGTAAGAAAGTGTTTTATAATATTAAAAACTGTATCAACTCTTCGCTACTTCAACTCGAGGGTATTCAAAGCAGCGCAACCGAAATTGTAAACGCTTCTGACCGTATCTGCAATGAAATTTAATAACTCGTCGCTGCATTTTGTTGCGGCATTCGATTACTGCTACTGCAACTACTACAAACAGACAACTGCTTGATTGCACTCCTCTCTCCTCTCTTTTGTCCCCCAGAAGGAGAGGAGACCAGCTAACTTCAGTGACGAGACATTGATGGTTCAATCCCCCAATCGACCCACCAGCAAGTCGAGCCAATTTAGCAAACTGAATGCGATTTTTATATGCAACTAGTGTGTGTCTGTATGAGTGTGTGTGTGTGTGTGTGTGTGTTGCAACAACACGACTGGTATGGGACGAGACGCTTAAATCCTCGTTAAGTCATCACCAGAGCAGAGTCCAGGTGAGTTGCGACGGTTGACAGCCACGACGACGACTCTGACTCTGACTCCGAATCAAGAACCAGAACTGGGCGACATTTGACAACAAATATTTGTGACATTAAATGCCGTGGCATGCCTTATCCTCCAGCCTCGATCCACAAGCTCATCCACAGAATGCCCCAGACTCTTCTCTCTGTGCTACGTGCTCATTTCACTAATTTAATGAAGACCTTTGCGGTGGCGCGTCCTGGCCATTGTCTCGACATCGACGTCGTCTTTCAGATTGATGAGCTTTGAGTTCTGTGGTTGAGTAGACCACATATACGAGTACGAATATGTTCAGAGCTCAGAGTCAATGGCTGAGCGGAGCTTGAACTGCGCTCCTCCTTCTCGTCGCTTTCACTGGGCAGCGGGACACAACGACGTCGACTGACTGCATCAATAATTTGTGTTCGCCGTTGAAAATAATTGACCAAGTTTGTCTGTTTGCGGTTCTGGGCCCAGTCGAAAAGCAGCGTTGTGGCATTTAATCTACTTGCTGCAAAACCTTAGTCGCAATCTCTCTCTCTCTCTCTCTTCCGCTGTGTGTGTGTGATGACAACGACAACTGAAACGGCGGCAGCAGCTGCCAAAGACGACAAAAAAAAAACAAAAAAGAAAACGAAGTAGCAGCCACAATCGCAGTCCTTGTCTCTTTGTCTCGGCCTCGAACTGCGCACTGCACTTCGCGTAATTGAAATAATTTTAAGTGAAAAATCTGCATTCAAAAAATATTTCAGAGCACATAAATGTGAAGAGCAGCACAAAAAACAAGCAAGTAGTAAACCAGGAGCAGGAGCTGTTGCTTCAGTTGAGTCTAACTGACCAACAGATGCTCTACAAAACAATTGAACGCTTTTAAGCTTTGAATATTTACATTAAAATATTAATAAATAAAATGTAGATTTGCTTTTGAATAGTTTATTTTTAGCACAATTTGAAGAAACTTACCTACATTAAATTTGAAAGATCTATTTTAAAGCCTATTTGAAGCTCAATTTTTTGACAAATTATTAAAGCTAACTTTTGTAAATTTAGTATATATTCTATGCATTAAATAGAAAAATATAAAAAAACACAATTTCAATGCAAAACATTAAAACTAATGTCGCATATTCAATTTAGTTTTCTATATTAAAATAGAAAGATCTAAACAACAGATTTTTTTTAGTGCAGCTCATATTATGCACATACTAAAACTAATTTTATAGAATAAACTTAAATTTTTTGGCATTAAAATGTAAAGATCTAAAAAACCTAAATTTAATCTCAAATTCAAGATAAAATAAAAAAAGTTAATTTTATGTACTTGTCTTAATTTTTTACGTTAAAATCAAATTCTCTAAAAATTGAATTTGTTTTTTAAAAGCTAATTCTAAGAATAATTTTAAGTCAAAATATAAAAAATCTTAAAAACAAATTTGTTTTTAATAAAGCTCATTCTTAAAACAATTTTAAATTAAAATTTTAAATATAATTCTATAATTTAATTGTATATATTAAAATATAAAGATCTAAAGCACAGATTTACTTTTTAAAAGCTAATTCATAACAGATCTTCAAGACTATATGTAAGCTAATTTTGTATTTTAAACGTAAGTTTCTGCATTATGTTTTTATTGTTATTCAAAGCTTAATAAATGCACACTTTTAAATCATAATATTAAAGCTAATTTAATTTTAATAAATTTGGCCTTAAGTTGTAAACTTGTTTCTTTTTTTTTTTTAATTTGTTCGCCACTTTTCTTTGAATCACATCTAATCAAATTTTTGCTGTCTACTTTAATTCAGCACTTCAAACTCATATGCCCCAAAAACTATTGTCTGTCTGCTTTCAGCTTGGGCAGTGTGCACAAAAATTTACATGCGCAAATTTTCAAGAGTGGTCGAGTGGTGTGGACAAAAAACAGAAATAACGAAAAGAGTCAACAGTTTGCTGTTTGGCATCCGGGCCGCTTGGAGCCATCTTAATCCTGGGCATTAAGGCAAATTGCAGCACAAACAGCAGCTGCCTTGGTTGGTCTGGACCAAAAACTGGCCTCTTATTCCTCTTAGCCGAGCAATGAATATGTGGAAGAAGAAGGCAACGATCACCGTAATTTGGTTAATTCGACGCTCAGCCAAAAGTCGTTGGCCACAAGACACAGGCCCACAGATTTTGCTTCGTATTTTTTTTTTTTGGGATGGGACCACGTAATGGGCGCTCAGCACGCGGCTGCCACTCGTCAATTTCATTGGGATGGGTTTTTCTCTGCTCACTGCTTTTTTTTGCGAGCTCTTTCAGTTGTTGACGATCGACACGTTCAGGATGATCCTGGCAGGCGGCTCCTTCAGCGGCAGCCGGCAGAGTGCCTCAATTTGAGGTACTGTGTTCTCTTTGGCCTGCGGGCATAAGTTGCAAGTTAAGTTTTTATCACATGCTGCACTTGCCGCACATTTTTCGGTGGCTGTAATTTCGACCCAGACATTATGATAGCACACCCCTTCACAAGACGCAAACGCAGACAGAAAACCAATTCCAAAACATATTGAAGCATAATTCTGGAGAGTCTCCAAAGTGACAGCCAGCTTATGATATGAAAAAGCACAAAAATCGAAATCGATAATTGCTATTGCTTCATTTCGGAATGGCGCAATTACAAAAAACATTCTTCGACTTCTGGCATTGATAATGTTAATACTCAAATGATTGCGGCATATTACGTATACGACACTTGGCAGCTTTTGCTGTTTATCCCTGTTAAATGGTCGCCTAATTTCATCTCATTAATGCTGTCGTCTCGTCTCGTTTTTGAGACTTTCTTCTCGTTTATATTGATTGTTGAGTTGCACTTTTTGTTGTTGGTTCATCGCCTGACGACGGTGGCCTCATAACTCAGCTCAATATAAATCTGTTAACAAAACGCTTAATCCGCTTTGTGCGTTTTATTTATGGCCATTTGATGGCGCATTATCGGATCAGGCACATGGCACAGCCACTGCCAGAGCCACAGCCACGAACTCGGTAACTCGTGGGGCACATGGCTCATTGGACAGTTGGCAGCTGGCGCGCCTCATAATTGGATTCGTCACAGGCGCTCTCTTGCGGTCCTGGTCATAAATCGCGGCCTGCTTGAAATGCAAATTTTCGGTGCTGATGGTCGATGGTGTTGGTGTCGATGTTGCTGCTGTTGTTGTTGTTTCTCTTGCCCCCAGACACTGTTGGCGGCTGTTGCATGTCGATGTGAGTGTGTGAATGTGAAGAGAGTATCATCGGCGAGGCATCAAAGTGCCAGGGCGCAAATGTTCGCCAGCCCAATTAACGCGAGAAGCAGCCAGCAATCAGACTTCACTTGAACAGCAAACTGTTTGCAATTAAGCGTCGATTTTCGGCAAAGTGCGTGGCTCAACATCAACAACAACAACGGTCAGAGGAGATCACGAAGTCAACATCATGCTGTGGAAGGAGCAACACAGAAACAGCAACAACAACAACAACAATAACATGAACAAGCGCATGATGTTCGCCAGGCTCGCTTGCTGCTTGTCGATGCGTAACAAAGGATAATCCACAAACTGACTTGCTGCTGCCTCTCTTAGCTGCTGCTGCTGTTGCTTCTACTTTAGCTGCACCCACCAGAAAGTCAGAGAACACTCAAAACAACTGCACAACCCACGCCAGGAGCAACAAGATGCAACTTTGCCAGCTGTCTGCAAATGAAATTTCAAATACCCTGAACGCATTTTAAACAACGAGCCAAAAGAAAGCAACTTCAATCAACAGCTGCTCAGTTTGTGTTTATCAGCATTTTAAAGTTTTTTCTTTAGTGCTAGCTACTTGGGTTAAAGTTTAAGACAATAAGCTTACTCAAGTCTAGCACCCTTGAGTCATTTTAGTACTTTTCTAAAGTTGTTAAATAGTATTACAATCATTATTTTAGAACAATACTATATCACAATGAGAGATACATATTTTTGTTTAAAATATATAATTATTTAGTCGAGTTTAGCAAAGCTCTAATAATAAAGGCTTAAAGGTTTTAGATATTTTACAATAATTTAACACTAATAGGACTGAAAAGATTAAAGCAACAGATGTAAGATATAATAGCAGAACTCAATGAATAACTGATGTTTTTGAGAATTATATGAATTATGCAATTTACTTATTGTTAATAGAGACAGATTGTAAAAGAAAATATGAGGGCTTAAAGATTTTTATTCTTAAAATTTTCAGACATCTGTACAATGATTTATTTTCCCAAGTAGTAATAAAAATAATAACAATAATAATAATAATAATTATAATAATACTAGTAATAATATGTAGATAGGTTATACATCTTTTAATTAAATAAATCTACAATTTTTATAAATTTTCTTTCTTTATGATTAATAATGAACTATTTTCTCTAACTTTTCTCTTTTTAATGAGAACTAAAACTGGCAGCAATTATAAATTAGTTGTATTGCCAATTAATAAAAAAATTATTATATAGCTAATAGGAATTACCACTTGAATTATGGCAGAAAACTGGGTTACAACCTGTCTTATAAAACGAAGCCACTCGATCAGTAGAAAAGGAGCTATCTTCAAAAAGAAACAAGAAGAAGTAGAAGAGCAACAACGACTGCAGCTCGTGTCCACACCCATGAGGCAAGCCAAAGGCGAGAATTGCACAACATTTGAGAGCGTCCAAATCGCATAACTCGCACCCACCCACCTCGTCTGTCCCTCCGACCTTTCCATCCGTCTATCTGAGCGTTGTCTCTCGTGTTCTTAGCCATGCTGTAGATTAAGTGGTTTGTGGCCAGCGTCTTCTAGCCAGAGGTCTTCTATGCCTCTGGCCTATGGCCTATGGGCAGCGCATCTAATGTGTAAAGTGCTCGAAGATCGCTGCGAGTTATTTTCGGTTTTCTTGTGCATTAATTAAACATTTTGGCAAGTACCTGACTCACACTCACTGTGAGTGCGAGTTTATGTCTAAGTGTCTTATGATATACTTCTCTCTCTATTGAACAGAACCAATTAACTTTCGCCCATTTAGCCATCAATTTGTTACGCTCAAGAGCTGTGTTGTCTCTCAGTCTCGAAGTCGCTTGGCTCGATGCCCATTTTGTTTTGGCAGTCTCTGACTTCAAAACAAGTCAGAAAAGTGCAGCCAGAGCAGCCGCAGAGATAACAAAAACATCACAAAATGAAAATGAAAATCGATGCGAAAAAGTGGCTATAAATTATGTCTGCGGTGGTGGCGTCAATGGCAAATGGCAAATGGCAAATGGCAAATGGCGTCTTGACTGCCCGCCAAGTTGATTGAAATCGCTTCGCTGATAAAAACAGAATTAAGTTCTGTTACCCCACAAAACACACCACACACAATACGTTGAGGAAAACTTTTTGCATCAGGTATGCAAAAGAGCAATATTTCAGAAATGATGAGTTACAGATGCGTCTGGAGACCGCTGCGGCTGCATCTGCATCTGCGTCTCCATCTTCATCTCCATCGCCATCTCCGCTCGCTATCTCTGTCTCCGTCTCCGTCTCCGTTTGTGGCTGTCTCCGTTGGCACAGCGAGCAACAGATGCAAAATATGCAGCTTCGTTTGCGGAATCAGCAACAAATTCACAACTTCAACAGCCACCACAGCAGTCCGTTCTCTCCCCTACCCTCCCCTCCCCTCAAGCATCTTCAACACCCGCATCGACCACCGCAGACACATCGATAGCAACGTCTGCTTGATAATGTACACTGTACAGTGGTGATAAGCACCATGAAATGCTATCAGATATTCATAAAAATAAGCAACTACTGAATTAAACCGATCATCAAAAAGAGATAAGCGATAAGTGAAGAAGAGAAAGTTTGGGGAAGAGATCTTGGGGAAAATTTTATTATTCTTGCAAGTTCTTTTTTAGGAAATCTTCAGCACAAATATTACATCAAGATCAAGATCAATCAACTTAATAGTACTTATATAGTTCAGATCATCAAAAAGAGATAAGCGATAAGTGTATAAGAGAAAGTATATATAAATATTTTGGTAAACGTTTCATGTTCTTACAAAAGTTTTTTTTTTGTAAATCTTCAGAATAAATGTTAAATAAAGATATTGCAAAGTAATATTATTTAAATATTGTAGTTCAGATCAACAAAAAGTGATAAGCGAAAAGTGAATATGAAAAAGTTTTTTATTCCATATTCCTAAAAAAAAATTTTTTCGGATATCTTCAGCAGACATTTTACATAAAGTTATATTAATATTATCGATATAGTTCAGATTAGGACATTTATATAACTTACTTTCGAGGCACGTTTTTAGAGCTTTGAAAATGTGTAATTTTATAATAAAATGTATGTATGTAAAAGAGATACCAAAAAAGAAAGTTTTATAATATCCTATAGCAGAAATCATTTAAGGACTTCTATTGTTAGTCCCAAAAAGGCTTCATTTCGATATCGTTGTTATAACGTCTCTAATAAAAAAAAAGTGGATGTGATGATTCATAAAATAAATATGAATATATAGAAACATTTTCCTGTTTATTTGCAAAAAATTCGTGAGCTGTGAAAAATGTAAGTAATTTATTGCTGTGCAAAAATTTGATGAACTTATTAGCATGGAATTCAAATGTTTTACTGTGGCAATAAGTTGATTAAATTCCTATATTTTTGACATTAAATAAAATGTTATATTCTCTCTTCTAAACAAACACAATTTGGCACCACTGTGCGCTATGAATCATTATCATATATAGCATCTGCCGCTGCTGCTGCTGTTGCTGGTGTTGTTGTTGTTGTTGTGGTTGTTGTTGTGGTATTTGTTGTTGTTGTTGTTGCTGTTATTGCTGCATTGTTTACTCAGCGCAGACCAAAACAAAAATGCAGTCAGTTGGAGTCCGGAGACGCAGACATCGCCAGTGAAGCGTCTGCCTTGCAACGACCACCGAGCAACAGCAGCAGCAGCCAAAGCAACAACTGCAACAGCGGCAGATGAATGGTTCTGGTCTAGAGCTGGAGTGTGGAGCAGGGCATGACCATTTTGTGCTATTGCCTGCTGGCTGCGGTGACTGGGACTGTGGCAGACAGAGCAAAGCCTCACTCTGCTCTGGCTGCGGTTTAGACACACTGCAGGAATCCTCCAACAGTTGTTGTTGCTGTTGCTATTGCTGCTGCTGCTGCTGCTGCTGCTGCTGTGGTGAAAACGCAGGCAACTAAATTTTATGGATTTATTGAAAATTGAACGCACTTGAGCGCTGCAACTGGAGCTGAAGCTGAAAAGCACAATGTGGGGGCGACACGGCCAAAGGGCTTGGGAAAAACTGCTCGCCTCTCAGTCTGGGGGCCCCCAATGCAAAGAGTCTTGTTTGGAAAACAAATAGCAAAAAAAAAGGAAAGAGAAGAGTGGAGAGCAGAAATGAAAGATGCTGCAGACCTGAAGATGATGCCACGCGTTGCGTTTGCGTTTTGTTTGTTGCCGGGGTTATTCAGCTTTGTTTGTTTACAGAAACGCGTGCGGCCCACAACAACAAGAGAAATACTAAGCACAACAACATTATATCGAGTGCAAAACGATGGCTAAATTTGAACTCAATTAATTGTCTGCTTCTTCTTCGACTCAGAAAAAAGAAAAGAAAAGAACCCAAAGAACTACGTGCAACAAACCTTCTTTGGTGGCGCCTCTCTAAAACGAGTTGGGGCCGGTTCTCGATTTGATTTACTTAGTTTTTGCAGGCTCTTTCAAGCCTTGTGACTGCGCCCACTCACTTTCCCAGGATGTCGACGCTGGAATTCGCTTTCGATGCCACGTGGGCAGAGGATCGCAGCAGATCAGAGCAGATCAGAGCAGACAACGTCTGGAGACGCCACAGACAGTCGGAGAAGTCAATGTGAATCAGGATCATGCAGTCAACGTGTGGACAGCGCAAACACCTCGGACACACACACACACACACACACACATATCTGTGTGTGTGCGAATCTATTCGTTGGCCCATGGTATAAAAATAAAGAAAAAGGAATGTTTTAAACGAAATTTCCAAGAAACGTG
Source organism: Drosophila niveifrons (assembly GCA_035046325.1). Taxonomy (NCBI): domain Eukaryota; kingdom Metazoa; phylum Arthropoda; class Insecta; order Diptera; family Drosophilidae; genus Drosophila; species Drosophila niveifrons. The sequence continues at coordinate 12,974,293 of JAWNOC010000052.1, forward strand.
CAACAATCTTTGTTCACTTTTGTTCTTCTAACACAACCACCGAGTATACTCATGACACACTCATAAATATCATCAAAAGAAATATATATAAGCATATTCTTTTTTTGAGTAAATTGAAAATGTTGTCGTTGGGTCGCCCACGCTAAACACAAGAGCGGGGAGGGGGTAGAAGGAGGAAAAAAGGGGGGGTCTAAATGCGGCGCCTGGCGACATTTGAAACAATTTAAGCGACAAAGTGGCCAGACAGGTGGCTGACGGGTCGCTGAACGCTGAGGCGGGTAGCGGGGCGTGGCATGTCACATAAATTCATTAATTTGTCGCACTTTGCGAATTGCCTTTTAAAATATTGTCAGCTTTATGGCGACTTTAATTATAGCGACGACGCATTAAAAACTAATGTAAGAAAATTAATAAAAAATCTCTCACAAATTTTCTTTCAACAATTTCCAAAAAACACAACAACAAGGTGGTGTGGGGGAGGAGGAGAGGAGAGTTGTTGTTGTGTTAATGTCCGTCTGACTTGGGGGGCAGTGAAAACAAACTGAATGTCGTTATGAATGTTTGGGCATTTAAATTTAGCAAAAAAAAAAAAAAAACCCGTCGAAAGATGCGCCAAGACGGCGATCAGACCACTGAGGCGAGTGAGTTCTCAAAATAGATGTAGCACCAGTTGGTTGGTGATATATTTATAATGGGCAATACCCTTGGCGATAGCCCCAAAAGTGGGGTAGTCACACTAGCTGGGAAAGCCCAAATTACTTAAAAATACTTATCAAATATTATGTTAAAATAAATGCTGACACAATTCTTCTTATATAGAGAGAAAAGCATAATAAGATAATAGAAAGTATATTTAATTCTTTGCTTAAAATAAATGCTGACACATTTTGTTGATAAATCACATCGCTCACACACACACACACTTAATATATATGCCTCTGCTTATATGAAGCATATTCCTAATTGACATTTCTCTGTCGCAGTCAAGGGTATTCGCCTCATCATCATCATGTGGTGTACTTGACTTTGCTATCTTGTTTTATATACACAAAATCGTACGATGTTTCTTTCAGTCAGTCAGTGTGATCTGTCATGTATTTTTAGTTTGGCCCGCGCGACAGAAGCCAAAAGCGAAATCAAACGAAACAATTTGCGAATTTGTTTGCTGCTGCAACAATCTGGCCTGGCCGGCCCCAACTTGGTCACGTCTTACACATGTATACAAGTATGTGTCGCATTTGGTGGCCCTATTTGGCCTATCGATGGCCGTCAATCAACGCCACTGCCAGCTGCCTGCCCACATCGCTTCCCTCTCGTATTCTATTCAATCAGTTAGTCACTTAGTTAGTTTGTCAATCGACTGTCCCATTAGCTCCGACACTTGCCACTCGTCTAACGGGGCCATAACTGCCACCTAGCTTAAGAAGTAGAAGGAGATAAAAGCAGAATTGTGGCAGCTGCTGCTGCGGCTGCTGTTGCCTAATCCCACCTTATAAGCAAACTGCTTTTGGTCGACCTGTAGAAAAATGTATGCAAATTGCTTATTGAATTGGAATTCTTGTGCCCGGTTCTCGCGACAAATATGGCGACATGGCTTGCCTACGAAATGAGTTTTGGAATAGCACAAGCTTGGGGAGGAGGAGACTGTGGTGGTTGGCAGCAGACGCCATGAATCAAAAATTGTATAAATCGCATCAAGATCTCCAAAGAGTCAAGGTCTTTTCAGCTTGGACGCGGCCCACATCTGACAGTAGTATTCGCCTTTCGCATGAGGTGGGCGGCCTCGGGTCTGGGGCTGGGCCATACATACTACACATAAGACAACAGCGACAACGACGACGTCGCATAATTAACATGCGCCAGTGTTGCCAACGACATAACAACAGTGCGAACAACACGATGATCATGATGATGAAGAAGAAGAAGAATAATCAGAAACAAACAAAATATAATAAAGAGCCAAAAACTCTCGTGGGTGTCGAGATTTAATATTGTTTCTTTCTTTTTTTCCAGTTCAGTTCGGTTCAGTTTTAATGCCGGTTTATAGTTGTGGATTCTTTTTGTTTTCTTCAGATTTAAGTTTCATTGCACTCCGCTGCCTGACTGGGGAGTCTTTTTCTTTCTCTTCAGTTGTGTGGGGGCGAGGGGAGAGAGAGACCCCCTCAACCACAAAGTAAGTGAGTTGTTTTTTTTTGTACTTTTTATGATTTGTGCAGTTTTATGTGCGGCAACTAAGTATAACTATGTACACGTAAGTGTGTTATATACATAAATAAGTGCGAGTGTTTGAGTTTGTCGGTCATTTGCATTTACCATTTTGAGTGAAAGGTCTTGAGAGTCATAAATATTTATGGGGCGCTAGACAAGTGATAATCATCAGTCAATATATACGAAAGAATCAACACGCGCAAATGGTATATTTTAATACTTAATTTCTAAGTTGGATCATCTTTTATAGAATCAAAGACTTACCACAGTTCCGCAGCATTCAATATGGAATCTGAAAATGTTATAGATAATGTTAGTTTTATATTTACGAAGAGAATAAAAAAAGTATCTTTCCTTTTCTTAACATTGCTTTTGTTAACTAAGAATCTTTTGAAAACATAATAGTAAAAGTTGATAATTTTTTTATTATGAAAAGTTTTAGGAAGTATTTTGTCACATTTTTAAAGAATCTTTTTTTCATAATAATAATAAAACAAGTTAATCATTGACTATTTAGAAACCAAGTTAAGAAAAGTATTTTCTTATATATTATTACAGCATATTTTCAGAATACTATAATGCTTTTATTTACTTTTTAAGAACTATGTCAAAGCTAATAAATAAAAGAAAGTATTCCCAAAACAACTACTTTACCTTTTCAAGCTAAAACTAAGTGTCGAAATCATTTTACCAAGCTTCTTTAATGTCTTTAAGCCCTAGATCAACGTTAAAACTCTTTCTACGATTATTAAACGTGTCTTCAGCTCGCTTTTCCCCCTCTGTCCAACACTTAATGTGGGCCACACGCACCGAGAACCGAGAGAAAGACACAGAAAAAAAGGCAGAAAATCAAAAAACTTTTGCATTTTTCATTAATAAAAGTCGGCGATTCTCAGTGTTTGGACAATGTGTGTAGCACAGTAACACATATTGTGGCCAAAATGGTACAGGAAAGGGGGGGGGGGAAAGGGCGGCAAGTAAGTAACTGGTAGTACATGCGAGAGATATGAGAACATTAACGCGACGTTGTTGGCGGCAATAACCAGTTACATTTTATGACTTTAGTCGAACAACAACAAGAACAGCAGAACTGTAGAGCTGGAGAACAGGCCCCCGTAGATGGAGAGCGGCTAATGAAAAGAAATGAAGTCCGAAAGTAAATGAAACAAGTTGCAAGTTGCGTTTGTGGACAGTTGACCCCCTTACACTACTACCTAAAGACCTACGAGGTGGTGGGGTTAACAACATGAAATGAGACGACGAATTAGAAATGCCAAAGAAATGAAAACGTTAAACAGCATTTCAGATTTTTAACGGCTGAAAATTTTCAGGAAATGCAACGGCAACGGCAACGATAACCCCTTGAATGGTCGTCACTTTGTCGGTGACAACTAAATTAAACTCGGGCTCCGCCACTTTACACCTCTCGCTCACTCTCGTGGCTGGCGGCTATCGTGGCAACGGTAAGCGCAATTTTCTCACCGAGAGACGGATGACAAAGCTGACCCGGGGTGGAACCCGCAACAAATTCGGACACCCAAGCAGTGAAAATGGCTCTAAACGGTGATTATGGCGCTGAAGACAGACGCGGAACAACAACAACAACAGCGACAACAAAAGCAACAAAAACAACTACAAGAGAAGCGACAACAAGAACAACTGCAAGAGGAACAAGAACAACAACAAATAAGGTAGCCCAACTTTGCCCTACGGTGAGATACCCGCTATTCATTTCCAATAAAACATACCATATAAATATATTGAAATGTATGTTTTGTGCATTTAAAATTTTTTTTGAGCATATCATATTAATATACCAAAATAATATATACTTGAATATACTCAAATGTAAATTTGGTTTATTGATATACTACTACTATTATTTTAACACACATATTCCAAACAATTCTTAAATATAATCAAATCTAAATTTGATATTTTGATATACTGCTACATTTCAAATATTATTTGAACATGCTATGTTAATATACCAAAAATACTTAAATAATAAAAATGCATTTGGTATATTGATATACTACTACATTGAAAATATTATTTGAACATAACAAATTAATATACCAAAAAATACTTATGTTAGTATAATAATATATGTTTGGTATATAGATATACTACTACATTTGTAATATACCGCTACCCATTTTTAATAAAGAAAAAAACAATGCGGTATTTTCATTAAAATATCTGTTAAAATAATATAACAAAATTTACTATTACATATAAAGTAAACTAAAGAGTAAAAATATACCTCATAGTCGAGCAAGGCAATTAAGACTTAAAATCTGCAATCGTCTTTGATATATAAGATTACTTTTCAGTTCGCAACAAAATGAGGAAATCCAAAGACTGTAATTATTATTGAAAGTAGAAAAATTGGCGACTTAGCTTTGGTCTATCTGTTATAGTCTTTGAATTATGGGTTTTTATACGGTCTATGTCTCTCAATTCCTTTAGGCGCAAGCTTATAATACCCGTTTAGACTATTGGTAGCGGGTGTAAAAACAGCAACTACGAGTTTGACGACGTGGCCGCAGCGGCGGCTGATGACATTGCCAGGCGAAACAAATAACGCAGTTTTATGGGTCGTACATGTAACATAGAGAGAGAGATGACTCCCCCCTCCACCTTTGGCCCATTCATCGTCGTGTCGGTGGTGTCAGCAGCCAAGAACAGGCCAGCAACAACAACAGGAACAACAACAAGCTGAACGTCTATAGAATGTACCGTAAAATTTATGTTGAAATAAAACATGACACCAATAGAACAGGGCCCAGACTCCGACCCAGACACAGTACTAGAGACCCCCAAACAGATCCATAAACATAGAGCTTGCCTCGGTTTATTAATTATGATGGAGCTGTGGATGCTATGTGCTATGCTCTGCTATGCCATCCAGGCTATGCCTAATCCCAGGAAATTGATGATGGCGCCAATGTGGCTAACCACACAAATAATCACAGCAATCCTCAGCTTCCGCTTGCCCCCGAGAACAAAGACAACCAACAACAACAACGACGACAACAACAACAAATGTCGCCACAATTTTGACAATCGAACCAAAGATGCGTCACCTCAACTGTGCATGATTTATGGTTCATATATCCAACTAGTAATACTACAAATATACTCGCAACAAAATGAAGATTAACAATTTATGAATGCAAGTCACAAAATATCTGTTTATTCCTCTGTTTCCGCCCTTGTGATTTCAAAAGCTTTTGCCGCCCCTCTGAGAGATAATCTAAAGTTCTAAGTCGTCCTCATCTTTTTGGGGGTCTGATAGGCAGCGACAATTGTTTCAAGAGAGGGGGGAGGGGAGGCGCACATCCCACGGGGGTTGCCGAAAATAGTCGCCAAACCAAAGCTAATGCTTCTCTTCTCAAATTATATGTGTCTACTCTGCAACGCAACGACATTAAAACAAATTGAAATTACCAAATGCATCTTTGAAATTTATCGCATTGCCTGGAGCGGGGGCGAGCGAGATCATCAGCTCTTCGTCCACAACGACCACGACGACAACTAACACACACATACACAGAACACAGAGAATTAATTTACGAACATCAATCTCAATCTGTACCGCCGCCTGATGATACTCCACCTCCACTCGCCTCCTTCTCTATCCAAGTTTGCCGACCAAAAAAAATTTGTGTGTGTTTGTTATTTTGGTTGAAATTTATTTTTAATATTTTCGTAGCGCTCTCTGTGGTCTCAGTGTTGTCTGCACTCGCCCTCCTTCTACCCTCCCCCCTGCCCACTCCCCACTCCCCACTCCCCACCCACTTTGCCAGTACGAATCCAATTCCAATTTCGATGCCAATGCTGTTGCCATCGCCCATAGACGAGACGTTGCGGATGCGGCGACGGCGACGGCGACGGCGGCAACAGTCGAGCTCGATTCGAAAAACACAATAAATTAAGAATATTTATTTGTTTGCGGTAATTGTGCGAATAATTGATGATTATGTGCTTTAGCCACATCGCCAAATTGCAACTACTACTAACTGCAAATAAAGCGTGTGTGTTGTGCCACTGTTGAATGATATTTAATTAATTTCCTCAACCAAACGGTTTCATCACGTTGACTCTCTGACACTAAATCTATGGCGCCTCAGCTTAAATAAAGTGAACTTATCTATCTTCCAAAATTCGCATATATCTACGTAACATTTTTTTGGCGGATTCCACGCCAATATTGATTACACGTGCCACAATATTATCTTAATCAAATTTTGTTTAAACATCTCAATAACTAACCAAATTTCAGATTAATGTAAATGTGTTTCGCATAGTTTTCGAAGCAACCCTAAGCTATATTCACAGAAAGTCGTTCTATTTATTAACAAAGTTAAGATTGCAAAAGGACTTCCTACTATCAGAATTTGCTGTCCAACTTTTAGGGTTGGGTTTTAACGTTCTCCAAACTCTACACACATATCTTTCATTCCTAATGCGCTGTTATTTAGTTGGGCAAACACCAAATCTTCAGTTCATTTCGACATTAATCTGTCTGTGTGCATGCAATCTAAGCGTAAAATAAAAATGTAATTTTCTACCCAATTTCCCCCCAGTTTCGCCCTTTTTTGTATGGTATCGTTTAATCCCATATAACTTTTAGGATAATTTTCTAATTCAATTGAGGCACACTGCCACAACGGCCCTAACTTTTCCCCCCTCCTTGCCACCACCACCCACAAGCGGAAAAATAAAGAACGAAGAACAAACAACGGGTCGGTCGACAAGTTAGTTGAGTTGAGTTGAGTTGAGGCGACCCAAAAGCGACTGAATAACGAGCCAGATACAAAATGGTCACAATTCAAGCCCGAATCCGAAACCGAAGCGAAACGAAACGAAACGGACAGATTTTACGAGCCTGCCAACTGAAAGTAAACTACAAATGTTTACACAACTTGGCCTAAAGCTTCACCACCACCTACGCCAAGGATATAACCCAAGCAGGAGTTGGGAACAGCGACAGGCGACAGCAGCAGCAGCAGCAACAGCAGCAGCAGATGAAGGTGGGAAAAAGTTGTAACAAAAATTGAAAAACTTTTGCCGTCGTCTTGTTTCTTTATGATGATGACGAGCGGCAGCCGCGTGCAACCTATGCCAATTTTTGGGTTTTTTTTTTTTTTTTGATAACGGCCACGCCCACCAATGTGCTGTCAGTCCGCCCACATAGGCTATGTAGGGCAGATAAATATAAATTTTGTGTTTTCTTTTTTTTTTGGCACAAACTTTCTCGCACGTCGACTGCAAGTTTTTCTCGCCTCCCCAAAAGTGAAATAGATTTTTATCATGGAGTGTCAGTAAGGCACTCTCAAGCCACTGCTAAAGCTATAGATACAAATGTATCTCACGCTGCCAGCCATCTTCAACTTTGACTGCATCTGACGGAGCCAAAGTCGAGAGATATTCTCAACTTACCCAAAATAAAAAGAAGAATAGAATGAAATTGAGAAACGAAGTGCAGCGCAGCACTGTGCATGAGAGTGTATGTGTGGAAAATCCCAAAAGTGCTGTTTGTCAGAGAGCGATGAGCGAGAGCTCTCAGGGATTTTGCATTTCCATGTCTAATTGTCCGGAAAATTGTATGAAAATAATTCACAGAAATGAGAGCATGCCGAATGCAAACGAGAGAACATTTCTGCGACTTGAATAAATATTTAAACAATTGCTGAAATTCCATAAAGAAAATTGGCCATAAGGAAGCATTTTTCTCTCTTGCCGAGCGAATTTCGACTTTTTGCGGTTTTGCCTTTAACTTAATCAGACTTCGCATATCAGGCCAAAAGTATTACATTACATTTTCCCTCCTCGACACCTCACACACACACACACACACACACAGTTACACCTGCTGTTAGCTTCATAGCTGCAGTTTGTAGCTGTTTGCTGCGGTTTGGCAATTTTGTTAAAAGATACGTAGCGCCGATACGAGTGAAATGTGTGCGCTGAGGTGAGAACAAAGCGCTGTTCTAACCGCACATTTTGAGCGCGTGAGTGAGCCAAGTACTATGTAGATAGAATGCAAAAGATAACTGCGAATGGTTGCAGAAGCGTGAAATCTACATGCTGCCAATGCAAGCTGCTGCAATTTTGGGGCTGAAATTAATTTCCAGATTTAAGCCAACACATTAAATGATAGTTTCAGATGGCTAAGTAGCATTTAAAAACGAAAATTTAAGCTCGCTTCACATAAATTAAATATTTAGAGCATAGCATAAGTCACAGGGAAATTATAAGTATTTTTTGTGTATAATATGTAATAGGAGAGCAGAATTATCGTTAATATATATTAAATGAATGTACCGGAATGTACCACAAATGACTCAAATATACCAAAAACAATATTTGTTAATATATACCATAAGTAAATTTAAACTTCCGAAACTTAGCCAAATAATTAACTTCATTTTTTCATTAAATAGTAACATAATTTCATTTCTAATTGAAAAGTTACAGATTTATCCTTGAAATATAACAAATTAATATACCGAATATACCAAATGGATACAGCAACTGACCAAATGCAATATTTTTTAATATACCATAAATAAATATTGACATCCGATTCAGCTAAACAATTAACAACTACACTTTTTTATTAAATACTTATGTCATTTAATTTCTAATAGAAAAGTTACGTATTTATACTTTTAATATACCAAATGTATACACAGAAAAGTATACCCAATATACCAAATGAATATACCAACTGACCAAATAATATACCAAAGTTTATAATACATATTTTAAATAAAAAAAGAGAACCAAATCAGCCAAACAATTAACAATTACTTTTAAATTTTAAATAGGTTACAACTTTGCTTTTCTAATTGGAATGTTCCGCAACACGCAATGCCTAAAAAGAAGCTTGTTTCAGTTTTCCATCCATCAGCGGTATAACGCTGGGTCAAGTTCCTTTCGCTATTTAAATATGCTGTTAGTTCTTTATGCCGGAGTCTGTGTCTTATTACCAGCATTGTTCCATTGTGTGTGTGCACAATGCAAACGGTGGGCAAAAGGCACGTTTCACCTCGCTTCGTTTCGCTTCGTCTCAGTCGCTGTCTGAGTATTTGGACAAAAACCTTTTGCGAAATAAACCACAGCAGAACAAACGTGGCCCTGCGACCGCTGGCATCTCACTCTACCTCTCTTGGACGGACGGACGGACGGATGGAACGGCGTTTCGTGGAGCGGACCGACCGCATGCCAAACAAGGCCTAATTGCAACTGTGTGCACGGTGTGCCACGCCCACAAAATGGGCAAACACACTTCAAAGAGTGTGTGGATGGCATGTAAGTGAGTAAGTGGGTGGTTAGATGGGGTTGGCTGGGTTGAATGGGTTGAATGGGGGGCGGAGGCAAACACAGATGCATGTGGAGTGCGCTTCCTTAATTACAACGTTGAATGTAAACACGCGGGAGTGTAACTGAATAAGTAAATGGATAGCTATGGAGTTGCACTAAGTGATTTGTGTGAGTATCGTTCGTTTGTGTGTGCTGGATCCTTGGCCATTAACTGCATTTGATCACCGAATCGCGTGTCGTTGCCATTTCCGTTGGCTAATTTTTCAATTCGCTACAAACTCCACCTCGACTTCCTCCCCATCTAAAGCCACCAATCAACCCGCCCCGTGTAACCACCTGCTAATGAAAAGAGTAAACTGCAATTTAATTAAGCGAAATGCATAAACAAATTAAGCTCGACATTTCTTCAGGATGTTCGTTCATAAAGTGCAACAGCAATGGCGTCGCGTCGCGTGTCTGCCTGCCATGGCAAACAAAATGGCGTCAATTACCGTTGACACATGCCAATGGACAATATGGCGACATGTGTGTAAGCCTTAAAGCTGCCATTGAAGATTAATGCAACAGCATTGTGCAGTGGAAATTGCATAAAAAAAAGATTAATAGCATACAGCCACTATGCAGATTGATAGCATGGATATTTTATAGTTACAAAGTGAACATTTAAGTGGTTTCTGATTTCGGTTTAAGAGCACTTTGATCCTTTCTTGATTTGAGTAATAAAGAAGTGATTCTATTTAAAATATTCTATTTGAGATGGAACTTTATGATTTCAAATTAAAATAGTCTATCAGATTGATAGTATGGGTATTTTATAGTTACAAATTTAATATTTAAGGGGTAACTGATTTCAAAAATTTTTTTTTTTTTATGGAACTGTATGATTTAAAATGAATAAAGCTATCAGATTGTTACCAAGCGTATTTTATAGCTACAAATTTAATATTTAAGTGGTTTCTGACTTCAGTAATGAGAAAGTTACTCTGTTTAAAATATTATTTTTTAATATATAATTTTGATTTAAAATTGAAAAAGAAAAGAATAATTAAGAACAGATAGGAATTCTAATACAACAAAAGCTAAATAGTAAAATTGACAGATGGCCTGCACATTTTACAAATACAAAATCGATATGTGGGTGATATCAGGGCAACACTTCAAACTCATTTTAATTCTAGAAAGATTATATTTTAAATTTAAGTGATTAAAGTATTAGTTTATGTTACATTTGAAGCTTCGTTCAGCTACATTTATCTACAGCAAAGAGCCACTTAACATATCTATTCTGGCTTAGCCTTAATACCAATGACCAACTGCGTAACAAATTGTGAACAAAAGTTAAAAAGTGACGTTTGCTGTTGTGGGCAACAATCCACTTTAAAACACAGACACACACACACATCTTCCAGGGATTCCCTCAAGTCTCTAAATCAAAACACATCAACAAGAGCTAAGGTGAAAATCAGGTAAGACAATGAAGAGATTACATTTACTTATTCTATCCGTTAGACCATAAACAAGTTCCTCTCTCTTCTTCTCTCTGTGTGCTGTGTTGATGACGATGCCAATGCTGATTCAACACACAAGATAAAGATAACCAAAAGCAGTGGCGCTAACAGGATCATAAATTTAACGATATAAATCTGTGAGTCCCTCCTCCCTCCCGCACTTTCCCAATATGAATGTGTGTGTGTGTGTCCCTTTGCAACGGGGGCGTGAGTTGGTAACAATTTAGAACCCTCACACACGCAGATTTTGAATTACTTTCGTTTTTATCACCTGAATTTTTCCTGTTGTTCAATGCGTTGTTCTTTTATTTTTTTCTTTTAATATAATTTACACGCGAGTTGCGTAGTCGAGGACAAGGAACAAACAAAAAAAAAGACGCTGACGACTCACTTCATCATAAATTCACCTGTCGTTGCGAGTTCATCCAGGACCGGGACCGGACCTGCTTCCGTTGCCTAACCTTTTGCCTTGTGTCCTGTCCTGTTTGGTTGCTTGCTTGCTTGGTTGGATGGTGGGAAAAGCGTTTGAAAATTTATGAATTTCGGTTGTGTGGCAAGTGCGCGAATATTTCGTGGAATTCTCTTTTAACCCAGCACTAGTGCAGGGGCAGAGGCAGAGGCATGAACATGGACAGGGGCGTGGCATCGCATGGCTGGCGCGTCACTCGAATTGAAATTTCATTAGTTTTACGATACGCGACCATAAAGAAATATCAACGAGGATGGGCACGCACCTTAACGTCAAAGACAGGGACCGTTTTACGACCCTTCGCTGGAAGTCCACAGCGTCAGCAAAGATATTTTTGAAGAGAGAGAGTGGAAGAGAGCGTCTCGATGAATTATGGAAAACGATTTACATTCTCCCACTCATATTTTATTTGTTGTTGTTAATGTTTTTTCATTGGTTTTTCTTCTATCACATTTTTTATACAAAAAACATTTTCATATTTTCTTCTTCTCGTTTTTTTTTTATTTGCGAATGCATGAATTATGGATATTTCCTTATGGAATGCGCCTGGCATGCATACAAAGAACTAAAAGACAAAAAAACTGAATCCAGAATTATGCGAGGAAATTTGTTATCGTTTGTGGAATTTACTTGAAATTTATTGAACCCACTGGGAGAATGTAACGAAAACACAAGTAGTGCACATACCATACATGAAAACCATACATTATGATGACAGCATTGTGCATTGTGTGATAGAATTCGATTTGTAAGTGTTATTGGGGAGAATGTGTTAAAAAAAAAAAACTAGAGCTAATAATTTGCAGGGGTGGTAAGAAATAATATTCCAATAAAGAAATTTATCACATGAAGAACCAAGAATAATTTGTTTTTATTAAAAAAAATAAATAATTTAGCTTCTAACAATTTTCAATGCATTTTTATTGTATTCTTATTGAATTTATTTCATAAAGAATTTAAATGCATAAGCCCTTAGACAATATTTATGGTATGCAATCAAAAGCATACGCTTAAAATGGACAGCAAGAAAGTAAAGCCTTTTAATGTCTTCTCCCCTTATACGGAAATCTCCCTACAAAGTACTTAATAACTACTGACGCTGCAATTGACCGCCGACAGAGGGCGTGGTGTGTTTATTTTGTAGCTGCTTTGGCAGCTCTTTGGACATCCATAAAAACGCAGCACAATAAAATATGTTTGAATGCGACACACAGAGTGGACTTTTAAGAGTGGTGGGGTAAGAAGATGTCGTGGAGGAGTAATTGTTATATTCTTAACAATATTCCGGAAATTTATGACCTATGCTCGGGTTGTGTTTGGTCGCATTCGGAAGGGAAAGGAGGCGAACCCCAATGGAGCGTGTTCCGGTTCCATTTCAGTTGCGCCATTTTGCTGAATGCGTGAAAAATGTTGCGAAAAATTTTAATGCGCTCGCCACGGGCGCCAAAATGGAAATGGAAAGATGACAAATGATTATGGAGTATAATAAATTTCAGCGCTGATTGAGCGAAATGCGAGCAGCAAATGTAAAAAGAAAATGCCATGCAAAAATATGCATAATGCACACACACAAAAAATAAAAAAAAAATATTATAGAAAATATGATGGAAAAAATGGTAGAGATTTGCATAACAATGCGACCCCAGAGTCAAAGTCAGTCGGATGGCAGGAAAGCGGCAGGCAGAAGGATGAATCCTTACTATTCATTAATGAAGCTAATTTGCTGTTAAATCTCTGCAGGCTGTGCAGGTTTGCTCAAGCTGCTTCACTCCCTTTCCCTCCCTTCCCCCTCCCCCGTTCAAATCCAATTGCAGTAAAAAGCATCGAGGGCAAACAATGACAGAGAGAAACTGTTGGAGACAGAGACTGAGAAAAGTTGATCCTTGCGCTTATGGCTGGCGAATGACACTAGTGTCATCTACTGCTATCATATCTCAATCCAGGACAAGTTCTTTCGCTTGTCCCTGTCTGGATAAATAACTGGAACTTGCCGAGAAAGCAATTTTATTGTTTCTTGCGCATAAAATCTAACACACACACACACACACACTCAGACACATGCGAGTCCTGCCTGAGTCCTGAGTCCTGTGTCTGTGTGCTGACTGAGTCAAGTGGTAGTCGTTGCCCAAGAAGTTTGAATTTATTTTGGTTCAAGTGACTCAACTGCAAGTGCAGCTTGTCCTTGTGCTTTTCTTTCCCTCTTTCCTGATTGGGTAGAGTGACGACAATAAAGAACGAGGAAAGAAAAGTTTTTTGATTTCGATTGGTTTTGGTTCAAGTTTGCTCCATCGTTTCCTAAACGCTATTTTCTTTTGCTTTGGCTGCACTCGACATGAGCCAAGCAATAAAGTGGACAAGTGACACTGACGATTCGAGATCCTGAAATCAAATTGAACATACATACGCTTCTGGGATAGCTTATAAACAGCTAAGAAGTTTAACAGAGTTGGCCATAAATAATTGAGGAAATAGATTACTCATTTTAAGTGGCTTTCCGTAACACATTTCCCATTTACTTTCATAATTAGATTTGTAGTTATCAAAGTAGTTAATCATACGCTCCGTATCTATGCTGCCAACACACACAAACACACACACACAAACACACACACATAATTCCTGGCCAAGATTAAGCACGAAACTTATGAGGTAAACACGTCGAGTCATCCACAATGCAAGTGACTGTAAATCGTAGCGGTAATGCTGCCACACACACACACACACACCACACAACACACATCATTTTAAAACAATGACAACGAAAATGCGGCACCCACAACACAATGAGACAGCAGCAACTGTTGACGCGAGAAGCTGAAGAGAGAGAGAGGGAGAGAGAGCGGAGCTGTAGACTGTAGACCAAGTCAACAGTAATAAAATATTTAAAAAACCGAAGAAAATGAAGTCATCTTGTGCAAATATGAAAACAAAGTCAAGTGTTAATTTACGTGGGAAAACAATTTCATATGTGCCCCATTCCGTCTTCAATGAGGCGGCTAAAAGTTCTTTTGATAAGGTCGGTCTTACATCGGCTTGGGCTACGACTTCGTTTTCGGCCTCGTCTTGGGCTTTGGGCTTGACAAAGACAGACAGACAGAGTCATCATTGTTGATGTACCCTGAAAGCAAAAGTGTGTAGCACTTAATTGTATAATTTCCACAAGAGTTTTGACTTCAAAAGACAAAAAGCTAACAAAGAGAAACAACCGAAACAGTAGCTGTCAAATGGCTTTGAGCGTGTGAAAAGGTTAAAGGGCTTTTGCGCACTTCAAATTCGGCCAACTGGACAGACTTTTAACGCTAATCACAAGTGCTTTTGTGCTTTGGCGATTAGCCAAAAAAACAAAAAGGTCGAAGCCACGTAATGCGTGCAGGCAAATTAGAGAAAATGCTTGTTGGCCATATTCATTCGTATAAAAGCCAGAAAGCCTGCTACCAAAATTGACCCCACGAAACATTAAGTTTCAAGTACATCAAACATTTTGTTGTTGTTGTCTCTTATCTGCAACTAACAAAACAGCACTAACAACAACAACAACAACAATAACAACAACAACACGACACAAAAGGCAACCGCAAAGGTGCCACCAACTTGGCTCCAACTATGCCATTAAGTTTGTCTTTGCGGCAGGTTGAGGCAAAGGGTGTAGCACACACAGATAGATATAGAGGGCGAGAGAGAGAGAGAGAGAAAGGGGGGGAAGAGAGAGCCAAGAGAAGATTGAAACTTTTGTGCGTCGTTACGTTGTTGTCACCATCATTGTTTGTTCGCTTCTTCTCCTTCTTGTTATTGTTGTTGTTGTTGTTGTCGCTGGTTGTGTTATGCGAATGACATTTTCATGTACTACAAAAGTTTCTCGACCGCTTCTCGTTTTCATTGTACCCTGTAATCAAAGTGACAGCAAGAGGTATTCTAGAAATAAATTAAAATATAGTTTCGCAGATCTGAGAAGCGAATACAAAAATGATATACAAAAAGGATACCAACGAATCCATTACAATTTCCTAATGTGTCTAAGAAATAAGTTATTTTTCTTGATTTAAATTTAAACTATATCACACAGAGAGAAGGATATAATTTAAAAAAGGATATATAATTCCATTACAATTTCCTAATGAGAAATCACTTTGTTTTTTTCTCAAATCTAGTTGTTTCCATAAGACAGAAAAGTATTATAGAAAAGGTTTAATTTAAACTTAAACTATATCAGACCATGAAGCAGAGAGAAGATAATAAAAAGATAATTCAAAAACAGGATACTAACAATACCCTTATAATTTCTTTATTACTACTTATTTTTATAAGACAGATCAACAATCAGAAAAGAGAATATATTTATTTAGAAAGAGCAAGACGTATTTTAGAAATGGATTAAATTAAAAATTAAACTAACTCAGCCAGGGACTTAGAAAAGAGAAATATAAAAAACATTACTAAAAATATTCCAAAAAGTAATCACTTCATTTTTCAATCACATCCAGTTCATTTATTGTTACAGAGCATTATCTAGTCTAGCATTCTATTATTCTTTGCTCGTGCTGTGCTGTTTTCTGTATGTGGTGCACTGTGGGAAAATTTATTTATGAGTCTTTAATGTTTTATTTTCCACGTATTTTGTTTGTCGTTGTCGCCTCCCAGTGGAAGTTGAATCTGTTGTCAAAACTTACGCATTTTTTGGGTTTTTTTGTTTTTCACTTATGCGGTGTCAGAATTTATTATGCTTCCCAAAAAGTAAACCAACACACATGGTGAAAGAAAACAAAAGCGAATGCATTTAAACGTTTTAATTAGATTGAAAAGAAGCCTATCAACACCCAGAGCTGACCAAAAGCGAATCAGACAATCCCAAAAGGTAAACGCTGTGAAAGAATCCAATTCGAATTAATCAAATCATCATGGCAGCTGCCCAAGTTTTACTCCAACTTGAACTCTCTCGGCTCAGTTGAGCATGCTCTTTGATCTGAGATCGCAAATACACACAGAAATAAAACAGAAAAAACAGAAACATATTTCAATTATCGGGCCATGACCGACCGCATCGAAGGCGATTCAGAAGGCGCTGCGATTGCTGCTGCTTTTGGCCATGGCCCTGATGTGTGTATGACGCCGTCTGGGGCGTGGGGGCATCAATCAAAGCCGCAACGCAGCGCAGCCAAACAACAAAACAGTTAATAACAAACTACCAAAATGTGGACCAGAGATCGGGGCGCGAGTGCAATGCATCATCGACAGCTCCATCAACGTCATCGCTCAACTGCATTGGCAGCTCAAGAGAAAGACAGAGAGAGAGAGAGATAGAGAGAGAGAGAGACAGAGACAGAGAGAGAGAGAGAGACGAGAGAGGCGCCCCCTTTGCTTGTGTGGTCGGTCGGTCGGTGTCGTGTGGTTGATTTTCAATTTCATACGCACCGTTGGATGCCGCCCCATATCGATGAGAAGCGGCATTTTATTGATTAACGCGCTTTGGCAGCCACCCAGAGACCCAGAAATCGACCACAGCGCAGAGACCCATTCCCTGACCCAGAGTCGAGAGCCGAAAGCCATGCCCAATTCTCAAATACTCAACACTCAATCGCAGCAGCGGAGCCAACAGCGATTTTCATCACTTGCGTGGTAATTAAAATGTATTTTCTTTTGATAGTCCCTAATGGGTTCACTACGCTGGGTGGTCAATCAGCTGATACAAGTTTTCTCTACATTTCTCCCCTCCATTCTCTTCTCTACTCTGTTTGCAGCGACAATACGTTTGCTGGCAGCTGTCACAGCTGAGCTCGGGCCATAACTCAACGTCCTCGTCGACGTCGACGTCGACATCGTCATTGCCACCATCATCAATTTTCAGAGCGACCCAAAACTGAACTGAAAAAGTGTTAAAGCGCGAAAAGCAACAACGACAACAGGAACAACATTGAGCAATTTGTTTCGCTTTGTCTTTCCACTGTTTTTCCCAGCCAAACAAACAATGCGCAGTCGCACCAGGTGAACTTGTCCCCCTTTTTTTTTTGCGACCCAATCGCGCCCTTCTCCTCCTCCACCTCCTCCTCCTCCCCTCTCTGTGTGTAGGTGTGTTGCACTTTTATTTCGACACTCATTTGCAACTTTTTGCTAATGTACGTCAGCGTCGCCGATGGTTGCTTTGTGGCAGCCACTGATAAGCGAAGCCAGCGAGCGAGCGCAGTGTTTGTTGCCCTTCCACAGTAATAACACACACAATGCAATAATTACAATTTATATCTTGCAGATAAAAATCGCACATTAAGCGACTTGCAACTTGCAACTGCAACATGGACAACAACAAACAACTGCCGTCGCTTACAAAAAGCTGTCAACGTGTGCGTTTTAACGCTCCGGCGGCTCTTGAACCGCCGTCGGCTCTCGACCTGCCCAAAAACCGTCGCCAGTGGGCGAAGCTGTTGCCAAGCAGCAGCAGCAGCTGCTGCAACAACAACAGCAACAACAACTAAGGCAAAAACAACAAGCAGCAGCTGCCCAACAATTTCTGGCGACTGGTCGGGGTCATTGCCAAAATTTCAATCAACTTTGGTGGTCAGTGAAAAAAATTAGCAAACACATGACACGGCGACTTTTGAATACTCTTACGTTATAAAAATATGCATTGTTTGGTAGGTAGATAAAAGGTGTTTGCAACTGAATTTAATACAAGAAATGTAACCTAGTTTATTTGAATGAAAGCAAATAATAAAAAAGATTCAATTTGTTGAAAAATTAAATATAAATTAGACTAATCTGTTTTAACCCACATTTTAAATGCAATTACTTACAAAAAAAAAAAAGAAAACTAGTTCTCTAATTCTGAAAAAAAGAAATAACAAACAAAAAATATTATATTATATGATTATAAAAATGATCTCTTAGAAATTTGGCTTAAATTTCTTTTTTTTTAGCATGGAATATAAAAGCAATATGAATATATTAAAAAAAATTATTTTTAATTTTGTTGTGAAAATAAATATTAATTAAGTAAACAGCTGTTTTAAACCTCATTTATAAATTATTTGAAAAAAAAGATAAATACAAACCAAATTTCTCAGAGAAAATATAAAAAATAAGAAATGATTGCAAAACTTTTTTTAATTTCGGTCCAAATTTACAATCTAACTTATCAATAATGAGCCATTTTTGTGACGTAAATATCATGCAAATGAATGTAAATTATTTAGTGTATTAAATACTCTATTTTTATTTTTAATTCACAATCTGTATATTATTGCTAATGAATCATTTTCACGCCGATATATTTCCAGGGGAATTATCATTACATTACAAATATGTAATGATTGCTGTTAATAAAGAAGTTCATGTTATTTGTAAACAAGAATGATTCATTAAAGTTAAGCAAACACCTTAACTAATATGAGGTTTGGCCCAAACATAAACATTTCTTTTACCTGTGTTGTTATAGTACTATTTTGTTCTTGCTGTACTGGTTCGATACTTAAATAAAGAAGCTTTAATTAAAAAATTAAAGTTAAGCATGTTGTTTCTACATTTTCCTACTTTATTTCGTATTTGCTACTCTTTCTTGAGTATTAAAAAAGAAAACAAAAAAGTTTACTCGTTTTATTACACCAAAATATTTTTCCTAGCCAATAGAATATATTTTGTAATAAATATTTCATAATCTCACATGGTTGTACATTTTATAAATTGAAATTTTTCAGTCTAGTAATTATGGAGACAATTTTCGATAAACTTACAAAGTCAAATAACCTCAAAAAGGCAGTGTATAAGCAAAAGAGCAAACGCAGTTAACTCAAAGAGCAACAGCAGCAGCCGTTTAGTCAATTGGTGGTCCTACTTTGCATAAGACTTTATGCTGGACCTCAAAAGGACACTTTGGGCGATCCAGTTACAGTTTGATCGACACATATCACACCTGGCCTGCTGACCAACAGACATAAAGAGAGAGGGAAGAGAGAGGAGAGAGATCGAGACTAACTGCTGCCAATGGAGCGAGAAAAGAAAACAGCAAAGATCACAGCCGTTGGCCCGACAAATTGGATAACGCTGTACGTTAGTTAGTTAGCTGAAGAGTGGACACGCGTGCGCCGGATTGAATTACCCAGGCGCATGCGATGTGCGATGCCCCACATGCAACATTGGAGCGAAACTGGAGATGGGTCAGTTTTTGAAATGCAGACGATGTTAAAGAGAGCAAAGCATCAGCTCGATCTTTGGCACTGGGTGGTCTCTGTCTCTGTCTCTGGCTATGACGTTGCCGTTGCCGTTACCGCTTTCGCTGGCAATGAGGCGCGACCGTGTTGCATGCCACTACCTCCTTCTTTATTTCGAGCGTTGTCGTAAATCTTCGAGGCCAAGGACACTTCAATTAGGCTAAGCGCCGCTGTCTCGTGTCGTCGGCCTATTCAGTATATTGTTTAGACTTCTGTGTCACAGTTTCAATTGCAATTAGCACAACATTAGCGCGGCTGACCTTTGACCTCGCTGCTCGCCGCTCACTCCCGCGGTGCGCGCCTATTGTCCTGACCTCGACAATGTCCTTGTGTCTCTCTTTGTGTTTTGCTCTGTAGCCCAATGTTTTCTGCGTTTTGTCACGCATCCATTCGCCAAATGGAAGGCAATAATTGCGGTTGTTCCATTGTCCCTACTCCGTGTGTCTGCTGCCGCCGGAACAGGCGCCTCCGCATATTTACATAATTGCCCCTGTCTCGACGTCACGGTAGCGAATTGTCGTCCCTAGAGACATGACCAACCAGAGAAAGACCCCGAAGCGAAGTGGGAGTGAAGTTTAAGAATGGATGGGCCCAACAGCAACAACAACAACAACAGCAAGGACAAAGGAAGCGAGACTCTGCGCGCAAGGGGAAGTAAGGCATAAAAAATGTGATGAGCAATAAAAGAACTGGCAAAATGTTAAATTAGTGCAGCAGTTTGAAGAAGCAAACAAAAAAAACGAAGCTACTAACTTAAATATTTTCACGGGAAGAGCAAAATAAATTAAATATGAAGCGCAAGATGAAATAGTAAGAAAGTCGAGTGTGGTCGACTGTGAAATATCCGCTACCCATTTAAATTGAAAGCAAAACATAAAATATACCAAATTGTAAAAAATATACCAAATTTATATACTGAAAATACTAAAATATACCGACTTATACTTATTGTTCATTGATATAATACTACATTAAAATATACTATACAGTACAAAATATACCAAACAATACAAAATATACCAATTTAAAAACCCGATTGCAACCGTTATAACAATATTTCATAAATAAAATTGCACAGAAATTTGCAGGAATAATAAAGACTTTTGTTACATAGATTTTCGCAAAGCTATAACACCCTCCTACCCTATGAGTATCGGGTATAAAAACTGCACAGAAAAATATGAAAATGAAAAGCAAGTGAAAGAGCAGTGAAAAACTTTTTTTCAGTTTCGTAATCCGGAAAATGAATCAAAGACAAAGAAAGTAATTTCGTAAGACTGACAAAGGGCCCAACTAAAATGCTCAAGTTCACTCAAAGTTCTGTAGAATTTTCGTTATTGGAAAAATGTTCAACCGGAATTCCTGGTTTACATAACTTTCCATATGCCATTATCAAAACGTCATGGGCATCACGCATCGCATCGCATCAATCAACGAAGCTGGACAGCAAGTGCCTGCATCCGGGCAAGCATGTGTCATCGCTGCCACAAAGCCTTCACCTCCTCCCCCGCCTCCGCCTCCACCTATTGCCTCCTCTATTGCTGCTGGGAGGGCGCACTTAGGAGCGTTGAATTTGCGCTGATCGCGACAATAAAAGCGAGCAGCGGGCAATTGCCCAACGGGGCCAAACTTTACTTGATTGCCATCATCATCAAACTGTTTATGCGGATGACACAACAATAACAACCGAGAACAGCAACAACAACAACAACATTTAGTGGAGGCGACGTACAATTGTGCAAAAGATTTGTGAATGCTTTCGGTACCGGGCACTGATAATCACTGAGCTACTCAGATTTGATTGCCTGATGAATGAGTTGCGAGGCTTTTGTGGGTCAGAGCATTGAATGCGTTGCATGTGGCGCCAAAAGGCGTGAGACTCCGCCGTGTGAGTGACTCAAGCGAGTGACGTCAAGCCAATTGCCAGTGAAAGTGAGGGAAGGGAAAACCGTAAGAGAGACGGCAGTTTTGTCCGAGTCGGCAGCATCAATAAGCAGGCAGTTAGGCAATAATTGGAACGCGTAGATAACACCTAATTAGGGTGCCGTTGCGACTGACAACTTTAGCGCCACAAGCGCGGGTGGTCAACAGAAAAAAAGAGAGAAAAAAAAAGAAACAGCATTGAGGCTAAGACGGACACACCCAGCAACATGCAACACACAGCTGCCTAGGCCAATGCCACGTTTGCCACTTCGATTAGGTATCCTGAAGATTGCCTGAAGACCAACTCTCTAACAAGACGGAGTTTGTTTTTGTTTTTGGGTGTCGCCGACGATTCGTTGCGTTTCATTTGTGGTGCAGACCAAGCTGAGATAATTACATGTTAATTCGTGCCCCTCTCCGTCACTCTCTCTCTCTCTCACTCGATTCTTTAATCCGAAGACAGCGCAATCAAGTCCAATTTGAGCGGCGTCTCTCTGAGGTGGCGACTTTGCCGCCGGCGTCCTTTCTTTGTTCTGTTCTCGTTTCATTCGTTTCTTGGCTGTTTGTATCGAACCGCTGCGGATCGATAATTAAGCAGTTGCCAACAATGTGTGCGGCACACATTTAATTGAGGCTAAGGACACCTTCAACAAAACCGACGACTAAATGCCTGCCACGCGGTCAGACACAAAATAAAAATAAAAATAATAAAAATAAAAATAAAAGCAGGTAAATCACATAGAGAGCGATGCTCGATCTCAACTGGCAGGCCTATTAATAACTTTAATTAAAATTGTGACTTTGGTAGCCGCCATCTCCTCTCCATCATCATCATTGGCTTGCACATATTTGGAACTGAAACTCTTTTGAGAGTGAGTGTGGGAACCAAATTATTCAAATCTTCGAGAAGCCATAATTCTCCTCGAGCGCGCTCTCTCATATGCATATTTATTGCATTTTTTCGACGCGGCAACGCCCCCAAAAAATTCACAATGGAATTTCAATTCCATTCTCTGACTTTGACTTGCTTGCGACGTGGACTTCAAGGAGCAACGCTCGGCGATTCTCTGTGTGTTGGACCAGTCCTCAGTCCTCAGTCGCCAGTCGCCTCAGTCTACAATCTCTAAATGCATTCATTCGTATTTTTGCCGTCTTTTGTTTTGGCTACGCTTTTTGTTTTGCAACCGATTTGCCATCGCGTTCAGTTGCCTTTAAACTTTTGGTCGTCATCGCCGTCGTCGGATTCGCAGGAATAATTAAAATTTATATGTGTTTCGTTGTTTGCATCTCGTTTTCGGTTTTGAGCATCGTTCTCCTCCTCCTCCTCCACCAGCTCTTCTAATGTCAAGCAGGCTGCACTCCAGCTTCCATTTCGTTCACAGCAACAGTGTTTCCAATCCCCTTCAAACTCAATCGCAATCCCAATTCTGGTCCCGTCTGCCACTTTGGCAATTCCATTTCACTTTCGCACATAAACGGGGCATTATTTATCAAGCGGCGCTCGGCGCTGCCAATTTGCATCGCAACTGTTGCTA
Organism: Drosophila niveifrons; assembly: GCA_035046325.1. NCBI lineage: Eukaryota > Metazoa > Arthropoda > Insecta > Diptera > Drosophilidae > Drosophila > Drosophila niveifrons. The sequence continues at coordinate 12,997,466 of JAWNOC010000052.1, forward strand.
CGTGCCCCATTGCCAATTCACAGCAGTCAGCAATCCTTCGACTATCTTCTTCCTCATTTCTCATCTCTCTCTCTCTCTCTCTCTCTCTGTGAAAATTGCAAGCTTATTGCCCGTTTTCATTTTCAGTTCTTTTGTTGCACCTATTGTGTGTGTGTGCGTCATAGGCGTGGCAAGTCAACACACAAAGAGCAGCGTCACATCACCGCACGTTTCTCCCCCATTCAACTTGAACTCTTCAGCTTCAGTTTCAGCTTTAGCTTCAGTCTCAGCTGGCGAACGCGCGACATCCTTGGCGAGTTTGCGTGTCGCATTTGAAATGAGCTGCCAAATGAATATTTGCGAAATCGTAGTGATATATCATCGATGGATTGACCAGGCCATGCCCAGAACGTGCCCAGTTATCCCACCTCGGTTCTTCTACTCCTTCTTTATTTCCGCTGACTAGCAAAAAAAAAAAAAAGAGAAAAGCAACTGTGGGAATTACGCAAAATTTCTGGCGGATTGTCATGTTTCTGATGTTGTTTTTTTGCAAAAATGATTGATTACTTTGTTCCTGCCCGAATGCATTGAATTCTCTCCCGCGATGGAAAGTGCCAAATCGGAAATTCACAAGTTCCTCATGTGCCAAAAGCAAACAATACACAAACTTCAAATCGATGCGATACTTTTCAATCGAGAAAGAGAATGGCAAATTTTTGCGATAATTCATTCACATGACAACGAAATTGCGTTAATGTAATCGATTGGTGATTGATTATCAATTTACATGTGTTAGGAATAAACTAGATTGCTCTCTGTTTTAAAGAAAGGTTTTCCTTTTTCACGTGTTATGGTTCAATTTTAAATATAGCAATCATAGAACAAGAAATACAAATTAAGATTGTAGGAATTTAATAGTTTGCAGTTTCAATGAAAGTCTGTCAAATATACTTTTACATATTTAACATATGTAGTTGGCTTATTGAATCAAGAATTATACAAAAGCTAGATAATTTTTTTTTATCTAAAATGCCAAACAATCAAGAAATTGAGTTGACGGAAATGCAAAAAGTGGAGACGCCTCGAACCCGGAATGAAGATAGCCACGATGTGACTGATGCTGATATTGAAGGGGAAGTGTCAATATATACACGACCACGCCCACACTTAAATGTTCGCGCCTCCCGCCACAATCCACGGCATATATTAAACGGACGTTTTATGTTAGTTCTAAAGTGGATCTTTTGTCTCTGCGTAATTATTTTGCTCATTTACTTGATGCCGCGGACTTATCAAAATAACGTCGACAATCAACTAAGAACACCAACTGTTATTATATGGAATGAAGGATTAGAGGATATCCAATGTCCCTGCATAACGGGAGTTCGTAATTACGCCGGTTTAATAATAGATGCTATCATCGTTAATGCGGATCGACCCTACTCTTTATTGGGTTTGGAGAAGATTTCGCATACAGAAAACTTTCTACTTGTGTTTGCAGCAAAAAATCCATCGATTATTGCACAGAATCCACTAACGGAGTATAGTCCATATTACTTTAACTTTACCATGAGCTATCGCTTGGATTCGGACATAAGATTGGCTGAATACTATTTCACAACACTGACTCTTCAACCTGTCAACAACTTTGAGCAGCCGGACAGGAATTTTATGATGAATATGGAGGATTATTTAAAATCAACGCTTAATTATCATCTTAAGAGTAAACAATTTATTGCAGGATATATATCGTTCAATGATAGCTATGCGACCAGATCACAAATTGTTTACTTGGAGAATCTGCGGCAGCACTTGAATCTTACCGAGGTTCGGAACTGTGATATAAGCAATGAGTAACTATTAAAATCTTATCACTTTGATATATTATATATATCAATTTTCCCTTAGCTGCCCGTACTACAAGTTTATGCTGATATTTGAGCCTACTTCCTGCCCGGACTTTGTGAATTCACATATCTACGAGGCCATGCTGAACTTTGTGGTACCAGTGGTCATTAGTCCAGGAAATATAAGCCAACTCGTTCCTCACGGATCTTACATAGATGGCGCTGAGTTTCTTTCACCGGAAAGATTGGCACAGTTTTTAATCAAAGTTGGCGCAGAGCCGAATTTATATGCCCAATATTTCTGGTGGCATTCAAAGTATAAGCTTAACCAAATCAGAGAACCTTATTGTGCTATCTGTAATGAACTGAAGAAGCCGCAGAGACTGCGTCAACCCGAAGAGTTCCACAAATGGTGGACGCAATACATATGTGAAGTTAATAATGAACGTCTTACTTAAAAGAGTCAACAATTATTTATTATTATTATTACATTTACATGAAAGTATAAAATATATTAATAAGCAACTATTTGAAATTATTCTATTTTAATGTTAATTTCTTAAAACCAATACGACCATCAAAAATCTGATGGTGGAGAACTATCGATGACACTATCGATGGTTTTAGGAAAAATAATCCCTCGCTATCAATGGCGTCGACTATCGATAGTTCTTCACCTCTACTGTCTACACTATAGTAAATTTGATTTACTGCCCTAAGTTGGCTCAGCTCCGCCTTTAATATAAATTTCTGTTCACAAAACTGTTGCCCAATCAAATATAAAGCGATAGTAAATCGATTTGAGATGCCTGCTGACAAAATTCTTAGCGATATACTTAATGACCAGTCGAGTAACGAGCCAGTGAAGGAAACACCGCTTCAACACCGCCACTCTTTTCATCTGCTGGCCAACGATGAAGTATCCAATCCATCAAAACCAATACCAAATCATTCCCGATCTCCGAGAATCAATGCTGGCGGTCATCTGAATAGAATCGTTATAAGATGTGTTCTAATCTTATGCATAATCAGCTTGATTTTGCATTTGATGCCACATCATCGACTAATCACAGCAACTAGTCGCAAATCCAACGGCTTAGCTATACTCATTTGGAATGAATCGGAAGATGCTCCCGATAGGAAGCAATGTGGTTGCCTGGTGACCGGCAATCGTAATTATAACAAAGGAAACATAGATGCTGTTGTTGTCAACGTGGATCGTCCTTACTCTCTAAGCCAGCTGCAGGATATCAAGCACACACCCAACTATCTGATGGTATTGGCAAGCACATCTCCCTTGAGCCTGGCACAAAATCCACTCTATGATCATGCCAACTCGCCGTTTAACTTTACAATGAGCTATCGCCTCGTTTCGGATATAGTTTGGACATCGCACTACTTCTCTAGACTCGGCGATCGGAATGATGAGCGAGTGCAGCAATTTGAAGTGCCCAATGAGAACTTTATGGAAACGTGGACAGTGCAGCAGCAATATGATTTCCGCATCAAACTGAAGCGAAAACATTCTCTGGCTGTCTACATGATGTACACGGTGAATGATTATTCATTGCCCGAAAGTCTTTATCTGCAGGAGCTGCGCAGCCACATCGAACTCGATGCATTAATGAACTGCAATCAGTATCAAGAGTAAGTCGAGGAATCCTTTCGAATCAAATTGTGATATATATTTCATACTTTTCCTTTAGCTGTTCCCACTACAAGTTCATGCTGATTTTCGATCCCAGCGCTTGTCCGAACTTTGTGCATCCTCAGTTCTACATGGCGCTGGCCAACTTTGTGGTGCCCGTGCTCATTGGTGGCAGCAATCTAACGCAGCTTGCTCCACCCGGCTCCTACATTAGTAGCCAAGAATTCAGTTCACCCAAAGACTTGGCCCAGCATCTGAAGCAAGTGGCTCAAGAGCCGACGCTGTATGAGCAATTCTTCTGGTGGCATTCCAAGTATCGGCTGCAACAGATCAAGCAACCCTACTGCGAACTGTGTCATCGACTACAACAGCAGCCGCGATCACATCGCAATCCTGACGCGTTCCTCCAGTGGTGGACTCAATACCAATGTTCGAATGGCACCAACCGCTTGGGTTGGTCGCCCTCTGATGATCTGTTAGCGAGTCCCGATGATGCCACAGCAGAGCATCATAATTATCGCTCGCCAAATTGGCCAAGTTAAATATTTTTATTCCACGGAATTTCGGCGGCACTCCATTGACCTCGCCGACGCGACGCGACGCGACGGCTTTAGAGCCAATAATTATACTCTTTCAGGTTGTGCCCTTTGAAAACTTTGTCATAAAGCCTGTTTTGCCTTTGTCTAAATTTAACGATTTTTGTTGTGAATTTTTGGTACTATTAAAAGTGTGAGGATTTTGCCATATTTCGGATTGAAATAGAATTTTTTAACCACATCGGCTTTGGTTATTAGTGCTGTTATATTGAAGTACAAGTTTATATATTTGAATAGCAGTTTTCTTAACGTTTTTCTTAACTTATTTCATTGTAAGAAATTTCTTTGTTCATATTAGCCAATCTTTATCAAAATTGCCTAAATTGTTTAGATTCTTGTGGATTTTTGGTACTATTAAAAGTGTGAGCTTTTTTTCATATTACGGACTTGAATAGGATTTTTTCTTTTAATGGATTTTCGAACTCTAATTAGTGCAATATTAGGCTGCAACTTTAAATATTTTAAAAGCAGTTTTCTAGAAGCAATGTTTCTCCTGCAGGGTATCGGCAAGTCCATCGCCCCTATATCATACCAAGCATAATTGTGTTTATATATATTTTTCGCAACTGGTTCTTGGAATGCTTGGGATGCCAACTCGTGCTGGACGGCTGCCGTATTGTTGTGTGCCAACTTGGCTTAGGGAGAGAGAGAGAGATAGAGAGAGAGAGAGAGAGAGCATCCAATTTTGGGGTGACCATTTAGAGAGGCAATGCTCTTTGGGATCCATTGTGACTCAAGGGTTTGACAAAGTCTCGCTGTTGCTGTTGCCTGGGAAATTAAGCGCAGGGACGCGTCAACACTGAAGCATAGATAAAGCAAACAGAGAGAGAGAGACAGTGGACCAAGGGGGAACACTAAGCTGAGAACTGTGAACTTGAGAGACCAACGAGTGGGCGATGTGAACGACGTCGACAGTAAGGTGCCAAGACTAAGCAAGACGATGCAGACAATGCACGAAAAACAAACAGAATTGTCATGGGAAATATTTCACGGCATTGCGTACCGCTTCTCTCCCACCTCTGCACCTCCTTCTCCTCCATCTCTATGGCTCCATCGTCGTCTGTGGCTGGCACATTTCAAAACGGTATCACATACACAAAACACTTTTCTTCTTGCCACACACAATATTTATAAGTTAAATGCTTCACTAAACAATAAGCCAAGAAAGAACTTGGCCGGGTCGGGCAAGTGGCCGGCGCAAGAGCAACAACAACAACAACAACCAGACCGGACTGAGAGAATCCCTCAGTCCACAAAGCCAAGTGAAGTCAAGGCGATAATGAAACTGACGGGCGTCAAGCACATCGAACCAAAGTCTCCCAGCCTTCGTTTTTGGGTTGACAGGTTGTGTTCTTATTCTTGTTCTTGTTCTTGTTGTAGTTCTTTGGCTCTTCGGTTCTCGGTTTCTTGGGAAGGTTCTCATCACGGCATCTGCCTCCGCAATGTATTCTCTGTTTGCCCATTCTGTTATCAACTATTACAATATTTTTGTTTAATTGACAAACAGGTTTATCATTTGACGCTCCAACTGTTTTCCCACAGTCATTTTCGTTCAGGTTAACTATTAAACCGACACCCGGCTCTCTGTCCAATCTGAATTGGAAAACTTTGGCAAAAATTTGGCAGTAAAATAAGTTGACAATACAGTTGAAACTGATAAGCTTAAAGTATTGTTAAAATATATTTAAAACTTTTACCAAAACGGCATCTTAAGATTAATTGCTCTGGTCACAGTCTCATTTGGGGCAATTAAATTCGAAATTTAACTACTTGATCACGACTTGGTGACTCCAGAAGTCTTTAGCCTAAGTTTCTACCTATTTAATGTCTTCATTCAAAACGCTTCAGACAGATTTCATTGTAAACTCGGCAAGTGGAAAATGCTTTAGGGAGATTAAAGAGCTTCTGGTGCTTTGCTGTTTCAGCTTCTGCTTCTGCTTCTGTTGTCTATAGACTGTAGTCTGTAGTCTCTAGTCTGTTTGTGTTTGTTTTGGGCTCTTCCCAGAGCAGCTTCCAACTACTCTGCGGCGCACCCGATTTCTCACCTGGAGGCACCGCATCATTGAGCCTGACCAAAGAGAGACGGCGACGTCGTCTGCCGCGATTGCCGCGTTCGACTCGTTTTAATTTGTTTGTTTACATTTTCCAGCCAAGAGGAAGAGCACGAGTAAGAGGAAGAGCAGCGAACGCTGTTTGGCTGCTTTTCCCAGCATGTCTCTCGGGGGCACATTTTGTTATTTGGTAGGCAAAATGTTGGAAATGTTTGGAAATAGAAGTGGAAACGGGAGAGGAGTTGGGGGGGGGAGCAGAAAAACTTGTGTATGTGTTGTACCGCTTGTGTTTTGGTGTTAACAACTCGACACTTCATTAATTGAAGTTGAAAAAGTGCAGCTATAAAAAGACTATTAAGTTCCACAGAGCAGCCCACAACAGCCCCCAACAATAATCAAAGCGAAATCTCTAGGGCATTCTACACGCTGAAGTTTCCATGGCAAGTGGCAAGTGGCAAGTGGCAAACTGGATGAGCGGCACTTGCAACCAACTGGCAGCACAGCAGCATCCAACATCGAGACGCAATGCGATCGCATTAGACGCAAATTTGATTGCCTGCTCAAAAGTTCAATGGTTTATCAATTGACTGCTAGAGAGCTTTTTCATATTTTCTATTTTTTGTGTGTTTCTGTTTACTCGACACTACTCCAAACATACATAAGTGAAGCCACTTTGATTCCTGATGCGCGAACATCACAATTAACCGATTTGCCAAGTGAGATGAAAATATTTCATAACTTTGAATATGATTATTAAGTGAAGAAAAGGGCATCAATAAGAATTGCATCAATAGGAAAAAAAAACTCTTCAACTATTTCTACACTATTCTATTTTTCGTAATTTATTCGATCCCTTTTACATATAAATTTTGCAAGACTCGAACGTCGCCAATGCATTGTGTTGGTCATAAAAATAAATCTATATGCAAATGTGCAGTCAAAGAACGAACGAACAACAGCAAAGTTCGCCGACTTGAGATACGAGCTGTGACTGCACCTAAAAAAACAAAAAAAAAAAAAAACAGCCTCTGGAGTCTGTGTAGCTGCCAAAAATAGTCTAGGTGACAGTCAAGGACTTGGAACTTGGGAGTGCAATTGTTGAGGCCATTACCATTACCATTACCTTAACATTGGCGCAGAGGCGTCTCCGACGCTTACAAAATGTGACAAGTTGCGGAATTATTTTTCGCAGAAGATGTTCTTTCTGTTCTCTCGCCAGTGTCTGGCCGCGTGCAGATGAGCCGAGATTGATAAGCAGGCGACGACGACGAGGATGACTACGAACTGCCTTCAGGCTTTAACCCGTGCCATACTCGCAATGTTCCCCAATCCCACCAAATCCCAGTCTCGAGTCTCGAGATGCAACTGCGCAGATAATGCGAGCGATTTATGTGGAAGCTTCTTGGCCAAAAACGAGAGGGGCTGAAGAGCAAAGAAGAAGAAGAAGAAGTCAGGCAGTTGTTGACAACAGTAGCTGAGGCAGCAATTTAACAGCGATTACAACTGGCAATGGCATTTAAGTGGCCATTGTCAGGTTCGCGATCTGCGACTCCCAGCGACACCCCGATAAGCAACCGCCTGGCTCCAATTCGCATGTGGGCGATCTCCAGGGCAGAAAAAAAGCATTGCCTCCTGCTGCGTTACTCGGTTTGAGGTGGCAAGCTGCCATTCGAATAGTTGAAGGTGTGATCTCAGAGGCAGCTAAAAGTGGCGCTTAAAATATAATTAATGATGGTTACGATGATACTCTAGAAAGCATGATACTATTCACGAATATTCCCTTAAATAAAGGAAAAGAAAGGACCGACAAAGTCCTGAGGAGTAAACTTATTTCAACAAATAGGAAATTTACAGTCGATGTACACTACCCATTTTTAAAAACCCCAAAACAGTGAGGTATTATTCTTAAGGTATACCAAATTAATGTACTAAAAATACTAAATATACCAAAGGCTATATTTGGTATATCGATATACAATTACAAAACAAGTCAATAAAGCTACAATATAGTGTGCTCGATTATTCGATATTATTCTCAAAATATACCAAGTGAATATACTAAAGAAATGCAAAGTTATACCGAAGGCAATATTTGGTATATCGATATACAATTACAAAACAAGTTAATAAAGCTACAATATAGTGTGCTCGATTATTCGAGATTATTCTCAAAATATACCAAGTGAATATACTAAAGAAATGCAAAGTTATACCGTAGGCAATATTTGGTATTTTGATATAAAATTACAAAAACAAGTAAGAAAGCTACTGTCGAGTTTGCTCAATTATTCGGTATTATTCACAAAATATACCAAAATAATATACTAAAGCAATACAAAGTTATACCGAAGGCTTGATTTGGTATATCCATATACTATTACATTAACAATTTTCCATAGTGTACAAAAGATTGTTAACTAAAACCCTCTAAAAAAAATTGTCTTTATAATTTCTGTGTACCGAAATTTAACTTCACAAATATTCCTCAATGTTCCCCTCTGAATTGAAATTAAATTCAATTAAACAGTACAATACTTGCAAAGTATTTAAAACTAGTTCAAACCACAATCAAAGACGGCAACAAAATCAGCTTAGTTACAGACTACTTTAAAGCAAGACTTTATTTCAAATGCTTGAAAGACAAATAGCAAAAGTAGTTTTCTAGCTAAGAGGTCGCTTTAGGTGGAAACACAGTCTTTGACATGTACGTATTTGGATTACGTTGAGCGGCAACATCATCCGCCCACAGCTTGTTCAGATACTTTTCCAACTTTTCCACAATATCCAGGCTATTGGCTTCGGAACAAGTGGCAAACGAGGAGCTGGTTTCATTCCCAATGGAACTGGAGACTGGATCCGAATGGCAAACATTTGAGGATTCACTTTCACTGTCATGCACACAATCGATGGGACAATGATGGTTCTCCCAATCAACTGAGGGCTCCTCGGCATCCTCATAGCTTGTATCGCCGCCATCTTCGGTGACCACTTTCTTCGATGACTGCGGCTGCGTATCCTCCAAGCGATACCACTTGACCTTGTACGAATCCTGACCACACTCGCCAAACAATTCGCCCGTTAGCTCATCGATGTTGCACTCACAGATGAGCAGCGGCGAATTGCAGTTGTGGCAATGCGGCAACTTCAATTCATGGTTGACAATCGGACGCGGTCGCTTTAGCCTCACACCAGGCATTTCCTTGGGCACCTGGAGGCCACACAAAATGCACTCCTTGGGCAGATCAGCACAATCCGCGAGCTTAAACTTGTCGCGCACCTTTTCTCCCGGCTTCGGATGTCCGGGTATCTCCTTCTTGGAGCAATTGCGACATGAACACATTGGCATCATCAGCGGATTGGAGCGACCGCTCATGCGTTCATAGAGACCACAATAGACGAGATTGATTTGCTTCTCATAGGACTTGTGGGCCCAAAAGAATGCCGTCTTGTAGTTGTCAAAGATCTTTGTAGTCTTGTAAGCGGCATGCATCCAGGCGGACTTCTGCTTGTGTATCCCCATGGCATCCACAATCGGATTGCTGATCGTCCGGTCCGGTTTGCCGTGAAAGAAAGCCTTGAAGGCACGCTTAATGATCGCATAGGTGAGCATCGCCTCCACACTTTCCATTTCGCATTTGATGCGCAGCGCTTGCAACAAGTCATCGCGATGCAGATGCGTGTTTTGTGGCGCCTTCGCTGGACAACGTGTCCGAATCTTTTCGTGGTAGACAAAGGCGCGCTTTATGATCGATTTGGCATTGCAAGCTTTGTGGGTATTGATGCCACAGATGACCATTATTTGTGCCAAACTCTTGGCAATATCCTCGATGTTCTCCTCAAAAATCTGATGCGGATTGAGCTTCTGTTTGCAGTTGCAACAGCAACGTTGCTCCGTCTCCGCTTTATTGCTGGCAACTTTCTGTCCATTGTCCATTTTCAAAAAACAAAAAAAAAATGCGCAAAGTGTTTACTTGATTTTCACATTCAATTTTGTGTCAACAATTTTGTTTATACAGAACAAAAGGCAACTACGTTTTTGTACAAGGAATGAAAACTACATCAATTAAAAGTCAGTTTTTATCGCATCTGTTCCACTGTGGCTCTTGGGTTGGGCCAGTTGAAGACCACCAGAGGGCCAGAGAACAATCGGCTCGAGCATGGCCTGCAATTATGCTAAATAGATAGCTTTGATAGCTTCATTGGGCAGGGCCATCGGTATAAATAAGAACAAGACAAGCCAAATGGCTATGTTTTGGGATTCTGGGACTGTTGTGTCAGACTAAATTGTTCAAATAAATTAAGTTGTAGCTTTCAAAAAGCAAGAAAACAGAGAAAAAAAATACCCGCGCCGTGACAGACACCAAAGATGCCAACCAGCCAGCCAGCTAGCTAAATGGGTGTGGGGATTGGGGCAAGCAAACAAGTTGTCCGGACATATAGAGAAATGTATGTATGTGTATATATGTATAATAGAGATAGCTAGATAGATCGGGGCCGTTGCCTCACAGAGGCCGCCGTCGCATTGTCATTTGATAAATTATGATATTTGATCAATTGTTGAACAGTCGGGAACTCAGATGGAGACCTCAACGACGCCTAATGAAATGGCTTTCTACGTGTGCTATGAGCCCCCCCCCCCGCCCTGCTCCACCTCCCTGTGAAAGACCCGCATCAAGTTGCCGATTGAACTTTTCTTGTATTTACATTGTAATGGCATCTGGAGAGCAAACACATCTCCAAACAGAACACAGCGCAGCCAAGGCGAACCCATTCCAAGCAGCTCCATTCATCTGCATAGCATTGAGCACATAATAGAATTGAGACTCGACGTCGACGACGTCGACGAAGATGCCTCTTTATTGTGGCTAATAGGCTCTTGTGGCTTTGTTGTTGTGCCGCCGTCGATTGCACACACACACACAAACACATACAAGGCGGTTGCATCGCTTAGGTGCTGCTGCCGCCGCCTTCCCATTGGCATTTCAATATGTGCTGTGTGGATGTGGATTAATGAATGGATGACACGCTGGACATGCTTGGTAACGTGTTGCCTTGCTTTGACTTGCCTTAGCTTCGCTTCGCCTGTTTACCCATTCATATCCATGCATTGTGCGGCGCAGTCTACAGGCCTCTAATTATGTGTAAAGGTGTTGTTGTGTATGTGACTGCTCCACGATCTCTCTACCTCACTCACTCCCATACCTTTCCCCCTACCTGTCTTTTTTTTTGGTACAAGGGTTAATTAGTGTTCAGTGTTCAGGATTCAATGTCGGCTTATATTGATGTTCATCAATCCGATGTTGCCACAGCTACTGTGTCAGCTACTGATTTCAACATTTCTCTTTTGATTACAGGCTTCACTTATGACAAATTGTTTTGTTTACAACGCTGCTCCCACTCTTTGTTTTCTACCTACATCAAATCTATATAGTATGATATAATTATTAATGTAGAGCCAAGAGTTTTTCGATGTAGAGCAGAGAGAAAGCAATTCAAGTGTCAATAATTAAATTGACACAGGGCAACTTGTGTGTGTGTTCACTTTCATTTGATATCTGTCGAATTCAGCTGCTGTCGCTTATTTTTTTTTATTTTTTTTTTTTTGTGAGCAAAGTTCAAAGACCCAAATCCACCAACGACGACAGCTGATGCTGAGATGCTACTGCTGCCGTTGTTGTTGTTATTGTTGTTGCTCCTGTGCTCCTCTGAAGGACCATTTGCACTTTTATTGCCCTTCAAAATCGATGCCTTGAAATGTATAAACAATATGTATAGAAAACGAAAGAAGAACGCGCCAAGTCATCATAAAATGCCAATGTAATGAAATAAATTTAACACAACATTTGTTCTCTCTCGCGCTGAATGGACGTAGCTCTGTAGCTGTAGCTTCTTCCCTTTGCCCCTCTGGCAATCTGTCTCTGCCATTTCGTCTCTGTCACAACAACATGAGTGGATGAATGAAGCGGCGAGTTGATGTTGGTGTTGGTGTTTGGTGTTGGGAAGAGCATCACAGACAAACCCATAACAATCAAAAGGGGGCACAAATATTTTCAATAATAAATCTATTTGATGGTCTTCTGCCAGCGGCACATTTATCAGGGCGCATCCCAATTTTATGAGGCGGCTAACGCCTATGGGACATGAAAACCACTTCGGAAGGATGCGCGTTGACAGCAGGCCAAGTCGTTAAAAATCACAAAATGACGCGCTCTACACATGATTAATTGTTCAGGCCCCCGAAAAGGGCTTTTTGCTGTCTGTCCAAATAACTCCCCAAAAATAAATAAACTAACGAAATGAGGAGGAGCAGAAGGAGGAGGAGGGAGAGAAACAAGTGAAAGTCAGCTGTTGTCACAAACACTTGTCACTTGCGCCAAGCCAGACATATAACTCCAACATTTTATGCATCTTGTTTCATTCTCTCTTCTCTTTTTTTCTTTTTGTAGTCAAGCTTGGACATGTCGGACATTCAGTTTGTAATTAATTTCAGTTCATTCTCTTTTTTTTTTGCTGGCCTCTCTGCATCTGTTGCACTTGAACGCACCTACCAAAAGAGAGAGAGAGAGAGAGGGAGACTGTCACTTGGGGTCAGAGATCTTGTGACACCCTCACTTTATCACACATCGCCGTATGCGACACCATCTGTCTGTCGATGTTTCTGGTGGTCACTTGCTGCCGCCACCACTGAAACTAATTGTCCACTTTGTGATCCGTGTCGCCTGATATAAATATCGCATTTAATTGATCTGTCGAAGTGTCGCACGCTTGACCTAAACACTAAACACTGACCTGAGCCAACTGAACTCGTAATTTGCAATCTTAATGATCCTCAAAGTTATACCCAATGAAGCATAGCAATAGAAATATATATAAAGATTCTATTTGGTAAGTAAATAAAATATTTAAAAAATTGGTAGCAAATAAAAATGCAAATAATCTCGAATAATCCTAAGGAAAATATTCTAAATAAATGAAATCAAAATTAAACGGGGAAATCCACAAGCCACATAGCGAACACATAATTATAAGATCTCTTACAATCTAAACTTATCAGTAGTAGTCAAAGTTAGAAACTACAATAAGTGAACTCTCTCTTTCTAAAGAAAAGAGAAGTTTTTCATTATCATCAACATTCATTATTTAGAAATATCAGTAAATGCTATATTTATGAAGACTAATCAAATGCTAAAGAAAATAAGACCTTCCTCTAAGAATATCATTCAAAAATAATATAGAATTTCTTGAAAACAAATTAAAAATATAATAAAATAATCCGAAATTTAGAAATGCAAAAAAGATATATTACCAAACCACATAGAGAATTTTCTAAAGAGTTACAAAATAAATAAATGCTAGAGGTAAAAAAGAAGTATCATAAACGTATTGTTTTATTTCAGTTTATAACTTTTCAAAATTGCCAAAAAAAAAAAGGTAAAGAAATGTTTCAACATTTTTCGACACAAGTCGAAGTAGAAATATTCCTTTATAATTATAATTTGTAAAGATACAAAGTCTAGCTCCAAACAATTGCCTGGCGGCATTTGAATAAAGTAAAGCATATCCACACTCAACACAACAACGTCTCCCTTATTCAATTTGGAAACTAAGCATCTGTAAATAAATCAACACTCGACAAACGTTAAGAGAGAAACCCCTTTGTAATTGCTTAATTAAATTGCCACTAAAGTTATAATTTGAGCAGAGCAAGGCAGCCAGACAGAGTGAAAGGGAAATTGAAAGGAATGCAGGGATTTGGAAGGAAGATGGTGCATCTGCTGTTGGGACCCAACACTAAATCAGATTTGCTGACAGGGCTTGACTAATTTTAACCCGGCCTCAATTCCGGCTGCACTTGAGCAGCAGTTTGTGCAGCTTGCCACGGTGTATACGAGTATATGCTGCTTATATCCTTTCAAGTGGATGCTGCGCGTGCGTCCCAAGTGGACGCGTGCTAATGGGGAGCAAAGGTGCAGCAGAAAGGCAAACGGCAATCGCCATGTCAGGGATCAGCGCAACGGATTTGGAAAAAAGAAAGGAAAACTCGCGTGTTAATTTATGCCTTGCATGCGTGTCCTTCTGCGCAGTCTCAGCTGCAGCTTGTCTGCCAAAGGACACGACATATGCACACGGCGACATGCCGACACATGACTTTGTTGACACACACACACACACACACAGACACGGGGCCGAGCTGCTGCTGCTGCTGCTTTTAAGGAGTCCTTAGCTGCATCTAAGTGGTATTTATTGGTTTGCCAAGCGGCGGCGACAGTCACGGCTGCCGGAATGCATCCTGCCGCTGTGCTCAAGGATTGAATTACGCGATGGCGACACATTTGTAAACAGGCGAGTGATTTACTCGACTCAACTACCGTTGTAGTAGGAGACATCCACACACGGCGCGCCTTATTTGCAGTGACATTAGGCGCAGCAACAATAACAACTACAACAGCAGTAATAACAACAGGGGCAAACAGATTGTGTCCTTGCCAAACGGTTTGCTTTGTTTGTTCGCCTGTCAGTTCGTACATCACTCACTGAGTCAGTCAGTTAGAGAGACAGACAGCACGCGGTGTGCAAAGGATCAGCCACCAACTGATTGACAATCTACAAATTTGTGCATTTATCAATGAAAGTCGCCGCTTGTCAAGCAACAACACCGCGACGTCAGGCCAAAAAGGATCTATTCTACATACTACACAGTGCAACTTGATGGATCGAGCGATTCATGTTTTTACACGCAACTACGCACCTCGAACATGCCTGTCACAGGGTGTTTAGACATGTTCAAGATTAATGATTAGCCAGTAATTCAATTAATTTACTTTAGACTAAAAAGTGTTAAGTGGAAAATAATATAAGAATACAGACATTCTTCAAAGCATAGATTATTAAATAGATTTTTATAAATACTTAGATAAGGCAAAATAAAATTTAAAGCACATACATTGCAATGTAGCCCTGGAATGCGACAAAATTCTATTCAAGGCACATACATTGTAATGCAGCCCTAGATTGCGCCAAAACTAATATATTTAAGGCACATACCTTGTAATGCAGCCCTGGAATGCGCCAAAAATATTCCATCTTGAAGCGAGCAATGACTTTCAACAGGTGTGTTGCAGAAAGATATACATATAAATAAATATACATAATATTTTGTATATTATTTTATACGCACTCACATGCGTGAGATTACAAACTCACTAACATATCACAACACAATAAAAAAAACAAGAGCACCGAAAAAAAAACGCTTGCGAAACGGAGACTTCGTTGACCGCCCGTCGAGCCAACAGCAATAATAAGCAACGCGCGGGTCGGCGGCGATTGACAAACACTACAAAAACACTATTTACGCAATTAAAGCGTAGCGCCAACAGCTTGCACAGATTCTATAAACACTTTAGAGATTTTGCACAACTCTTGAAACTTTAATGCACAAATTTAAACTTTTAAACCAAAATTTGGAACGCGTCGCGACAACCGTTTTTTATTTGCATATTTATCGGACTATCGATAATACATTTTTGGCAGTTATAATTAGGCACAGCGAGATATCGATAGTTGCCAATTGCATAATGCAAGCAGATTGCCAACAATCACATGAATTTGCAGTTCTCTTACTTAATAAATTTATTTTGATTGAACTGGAAGTAGTCAATTTTTAACATTTTTTGCAACAATGCTATTTTTATTGCCTATCAAGCTATTTGCTGGGGAGTCGGCCAGCAGAATAACTCGCCATTGTAAGGGATTGGCAACTTGCCAAATAAAAATAATAGTTGGCAATGCCGCACGCGTTTTGCACGCGTTATAAAACGGCAGCAAACGAATTTTCCCTGCATTTTTTGAGCCAAAAAATAACCGAGAGCAATAAATTGTTGTTAATAACAGTTGCAACCTCCCCCACGTTGGCTGCAGGCAACTGGCCATAAATATGCTTAAATAAGTTGACAGTTGGCAGAGCCAAAAAAAACTGAGAGGAGAACAGCGGAGAAGTGGCAGAGGAAACCCTTTTTAAAGTGAAAACGAAATGTGAACTCCCAAATAGTTGCAGTTGCGCATTGTGTGTAATACAATTTGTGGCCAGAAATTTGATATGAATCAAGTGCCACGTGTCGTTGCAAAATTTCGGTACATTTCGACTGTGTGGAGAAGGGGTAAGGCAACCCTACAGTGTTGCCCCTTCTGCTGCAGGACGACAGATGGGCGTGTGTCAGAAAATGCTGTTACACTTTTGGCTTGAAACTCGGCCAAGAAACTAATCGAGGCGAAGCGAGCAACGTTTATCGCACAAAACGATCGAAAGGGCAGCAGCAGCAGCAGCAAGCCAACAAGAATAAGAAGACGAAGGCGGAGGCGTGTGTCGGAGGCGGCAACGCATCTTGTTAAACCGCAACCGCAGCCTTGTTGTCGTTGTGTCGTTGCTGCTGGTGCTGCTGCTGCTGATTCGAATCGCATCGCATCAGCACATCTGTGCCGCTGGCAGTCAGCCAAGTGGCCAACTCAACTCCATTCCCGTTGCCCCGAGAGAGGGCGTGAAATACAATTGTGGCAGGACTCGCTTGCGTCTAGCGGTCTTAAGCCCGTTACGCGAAATTGATGATGAGGGAGCGAGAGAGTGAGAGAGACAGAGATCTGGTCTGATCTGTAGATGGGCCAATTTAGATTGCAGATGTTGCCGTGGCTAACGACCTGCTGTCGTAGCTGCTCCCGCAGCTGTGCTGTGGAAATCTGAACCTCCTTGGAGCTGCTCCTCCATTCACAACCGCTGCATCCACATATTTGTGGATGGGACGCTGCTCTAGTTTTATGGCCCAGTTTATGACGTCAGGCGGCAGAGAGAGAGAAACACTTGAACGTCTTCGTAATGCGACACCAAAGCCGGACACTTGGCATGTGCCAAGGAAATGGACATGGACATGGACATCAATATGGGTTACCTAAAACCAAAAAACAGAAGTGCCACGACGGCGTCCACTTGAATTACTTACCAAAATTGCCAAATGCCGAATATTGCTTGCACCTTGATACCGCTGTTAATGGGGGTCGAGGGTCGAGGGTCGACGAGCGGGTGTCAAAGGACGTGTTAGTTCGTGTGCTTCGTGCACATCCTTTGACAGCCTTTTTTGAGCGAGGTTCATTGCGAGTCAATTTGTCAGCACCCGGCGACGACGACGAGCATTCGAATTGAAATTGAAAATTTCGTTGAATGCAACATGGAAATTCGATACATTTTCGGTCGGAGGCAGCTGCCTCTGCTCCCTCCAATCTTCCTCCACCGAACAACATTTGATTGAATGCAGGGTGGCGGTTTCTCTGCTTCTGCAACTGCATCCGCATATTATGCAACCTTTTCACAAAAAAGCAGACGTTAGCTTTCAGCTGCAAATGGCATTGACAATCGTCATACAAAGGTCATAATGCCCATGAATGCCGCAAGGGATGCCTTCGATATCCCATCATCAGTTTCTATGTATTTGTGATTCAAAGATATTTTTCGAAATATTCCTGTAATACGCTTGACACAAGCAGCATCATCTCTGCATTGCAATTCCATTCCATACAAGGTTTGAAAATTGAAAGCCCAAAAAGGATAAACAAACTGGTTATGACATCGATAAGATTGAAAATTGAAAGTTCTCAAAGGTTTATGAATGCAATCACAAATTGCAATTGAGCCAGGGGTTGTGACTAGAAATTTCAGAATTTTGTTAAAAAATGTTTTTAATATTGGAGGCTTACAAGCGTATTTAAGATACTATCAAATAGTGGATACATAAAAATACTGACATTTGCGAAATGTTTTTCGAATGAAGGCTCTAAATAGGAGATAAGCAAAAATAAGACTATAAAAAACTATTCCAAATACAAAGTAAAGAAGCTCTGAAGAAAAACCATCGATTTTTCAATAGAAAATTTTCAAAATTACTTTTCTCAGCGATTTTTTAGAAACAAGTAAAAACATTTTTAAATATAACAAATAAGTTAGTGAAAAATCTAGATTTAAAAAATATTAGTATTGCATTTATTGTGTTTATAAATTGTATAATATTGAAATAAGTATAATTCCATGTGTATAATATGTTTAGTTCGATTTTGGATAGTTTAATGCAGCCGAAAAAGATCGGTTACATCAAAGAGAATTTAAAGACACAAATTTCTGTAAATATTAAAGATGATGAAAAACTATTGCCAAATAACGAAAAAACAATAGAATTATATTCTAAAGTAATTTCTGTTTGTTGCTACTGATATTGAATTGCACTGTATGTTAAACAGAACCGAACTTCGAGTGCTGTTTAAAGGACTAGGTGGAAGTACTTAATTGTAAATCAATTGGGAAATGTAACAAAATTTCCAAATTTTAACGACGACTGCCAGCTCTGAGAGAAATCTCGAGAGAGTTGCGATAGGAGATCAACGGTTGCCATTCATCCGAACGACTTGGCAACGGAGCTTCCTCAATGAATTTCATGGACTCGAGCACATCGCGAATATCCTGATAGAGCAATTGTGGCACAAACTGTTGCACGACATTCAAGTACAATAGATCCTTGGGAGCAGCCGATGGATCGTCGGGAGTTTCCTCGACAGCAAATCGGATCCCAGCACGATGTAAAATGGCCACACCTGAACGCACTTCCAGCGGCTTTATGTAGAACAGCTCGGCCAACAATTTTGCAAGTTTTAGCAGCTTGTTGAAATCCGGTGAAGCAGCAGCTTGAAATTGATTCGAATAGTTGGTCCTAATGCGTCTGTAGACCAGCAGACAGGTGTGCATCACAGTCATGCCAAAGTTCGTCGGGTTCATGGACAGACTGCGCTCCATGGTGGCACGCATAATGTCCCCAAAAACGGGATGGTACTAAAAAGAAGAGTTGAGGATTGAAGCATAATCAGATAATAATAATCAATTTAAATTTTAAATAATATCAATTTAAGAAAACTTCATTTTAGCAATTACTAATATTTATATGATAAGAATTTAGAACAATTGTAAATTTAACAATATATACAAAATAAGTTGAATCCTAGATTTGGGACCTACATTCCCTGACTCACCTGTTCGTAGTATTGATAGACAACGCAGGCCCGCATCATCGGCATCACATTGTGAAAGATCAGCTTAAGGTAGCTAACCAGGACACGCCGCTTGCTTTGCAGCACATTAAACTGATGCGGTTCGAGCAACTCGGCGACAGATCCCTCAACAGTCCCATTAAAGATATAACGCTCCAAGAAGGCCTCCAATTGTTCGTGGTCGGTGCGCTTGGATTTGTATTCCAAAGCTTGAATGGATCCATTGCTGCTTTTGCGCAAATGATCCGCAAATAGCACAAACAGATCGCAGAGGTAAACAAAGGCCTAGAGAAGAAAGTTTATATAGTATAAAGACTATTAAAGTATCTTTGTATACATACATAGTATTAAGCCATAATATCTACTAAACATACATCGCTTACCTAGAGAAGTTTATATAGTATCAAAAGAATATAAAGTAATAAAGTTCATATATATCAGTATATATATATAGCATTAAAGAATAATCTCTTATAAACTTATACACTTAAATTTAAGAGTATGTTTAGTATTGAAGTATAATATGTTTAGTATATCTCTTCTAAACTCCCAAAATTAAACTTAAAAGTATATATAGTATTAAAGTATACTGTATGTATAGTATATATAGTATTTAAACAATAGTATCTACTAAACTAACGTCACTTACTTAAACTACAAAGTTTCTAATGTAGTATTGTATAAAATATTATTTGTATAGTATATAGATAGATATAAAGAATAATCTTTGCCAAAGTTACATCTTTTACATAGAGAAGAAAGTATGTAGTACCAAATATAGTATCAAAAGTATATGTATATAGTATATAGATAGTATTAAAGAATAAACTCTACTAAACTTACATCACAGGCCACGTCAGTAATTAAGGATTCCGCTTTGATGATCGCAAAGTTGATACTGAAGAACTTTTTTAAGCGATTGCTTAGAGCGTAGCACTCATCAGCCACATCCTTGTTCTGTCTGGCCAAGTCCTGCACACGCTTGAGATCCCAAGAGAGCGCCACATAAACGATGGATAAATAGTGAATCAATGCTTCAGTTGGTGGCAGAGCAAAGCTGGAACTCGCAGCCGCCTGCTGCAGAATGGCCAACAAATTGTCGCTTAGCTGCCACTTGACAAGATCGAAGCAGGCATAGAAGGCCGAAAGCAGACGCAGTGTGATCAGCAGACGCTGAGTTGAACTCTCCGATATCTCAGCCAGCCAAGCGTGGGCTGCAATCTTGTAATTGGTCACCACATTGTTGAGCAGCGTCTCGAGGAAATCACCCGGCACCAGCTGCTGCTCGTTGAGATGCTCCAGCGTCTTGGCCCCCATCTGCAGCACCAGCAGCTGCTTCTGCTCGAACAGCAAATCCTTGAACTGCTCCAGCATGTCGGTCAACTGGGAATGCTTCAGCGTCAAATACTGCGGCAACTCGAAGAGATTGCGCAGATCCCGACTGCAGTTGCGATACTTATGCAGCAGCGTCGTTAAATGCGGCAAGATGACAGTGCCCGCCTTATCCTTGGCATGTGGATGCGGTTGACGCACCAACTCGCCCGTGTATCGACCCACGGGTATTTCGCCAGTCACCGCCTCCTTCACCGCATGTGTGAGGATATCGATGAGCACCGTGGACTGGCGTTCACTCAAAGTCTCATCATCGTCCAGCAGCATGGAGACCATACTTTGCCAAGCCAACACCACATTGTTGTGACCATAGAAAGCATCAACAAGATAGGCGGTGTGATCATGTTGTTGAAAGTCCAGAAAGATCTCGATCAGCACCAGTAGGCGCTCCCTCTCCGACGAGGCGTGTTTGTGGCGCATCGCAATCAATTCGGCTGCCGCTTGTGCCACACCCCGGTGGGCGGCAAAGATGAGCTGCTCGAGCACGTGTTGCATGGACACGTCCAGTATGTGCGGCACCACGCGATAGTAGGTGATCAACAGTCGCACCGACATCGTTGCCAGCTCGCTCTCGCTGCTCAGACAGAGTCCCAGCAGTGTGACACGATGGTTGATGCCCCGCTCCAGGCAATAGGCTTGCAGCTTTGGATTGTGAAAGAGTTGGAGCAGCGCCTTGAGGCTCGCTTCACACACCTTGGGGCAGCTGTCCCGCAGCGCATCATAGATGTGCTGCAAGTGCTGCAAGTCCACAAAACATTGTGGATACTTTAGCAACCAGCTGCCGCACTCGGCAATGCACAGATAACGAATGTCATCGACTATGTCGCTGGAACGCGGCAAAAACACATTGGCAAACATTTGCAGCCAAATCTCTTTGATCTGCGGTTGCTCCCAGGTCGCCAGACTATTTAGTATGGTCATCATTTTGAGAGCTGTGCAATACAAACAAAAAAAAAAAACAAGTCAAAAATCCGAGTCCAGTCTGCATTTGAAAAAGTGCGTTACTGTTCTTAAAATATTCATAATACACTTAAAATTCGTATACCCAATAAAAAAACTAAAATATACCAAAGGCTATATTTGGTATATTTATAAAGAACTACATTTAGAATATACCATTGAGTCCAAAATATACCAGATTGTCAGCCAAAGCAACAACTAAAGTTTTTCTTCATTTACTTGTACTTTTTTTATCTGAGGAATTATTTTCGTATGTACCTAAAATTGCCACACTTGCTTTAAAATTACTTGTTATTCGGTATTTTTCGATTTGCAGGGGAGGAAGTGGGCGTGGAAAAAGTTTGAAACAAACTTGAAACTTGAACTTGAAATTTAATTAAATCTCTATCTCATATAGTCTCTGAGATCTAGGTGTTCGGACGGTCGGACGGACAAATAGACAGAAGAACTTGGCTATATATTTTCGGCTGTGAACGTTGATCAAGAGTTTCTATCCATTATAGAGGGTCGGAGACACGTCATGGAGGCGCATAATTATAATATTTAATAAGAATAGGTATTCAAAGAAATACTTCTTAAAGATAATCCAAACTTACCTATCAAAGTGCTGGTGTGGCGAAAGGGACGCACCTTCGAATCGGAGCAGACCATAAGAAAGCCGGCAAAGGACTTTAGAAAGCAATTATCGGTAATGATCGAAGTTGTCTGCAACATGCTCAACAATTGCTGCATAAAATTGCAAATTTCCTCTACATAAACATTCGCAGCTTTCATAATCAAAGGATAAGCGAGGCTTTTCTAAAGATCCAATATTAGAGATTAAGTATACGTAGATGTGTTAGAAATGTCTTTTTGTTTTAACATACATTGCCAAAGTGCGCTGTAGCCATAATCAGAATGTCCATATTATCAAAGGGGAACTTTAGATTGCTGGGCAATAGGTATTGACTGCCGCTGGCTTCCAGCACAAACTGCAACAGCTCAATCAAAGCAGCATTAGCATCTGAGCTATAAAGCTTAATCCAGTCCTCGCAAATGTTCTGAAAATTAACTCTCTTAATTTGGGAAATTCTTTCAATTTTCTAAATCGTCACCTTGGTCCTCAGCTTCTTATTGCGCACACGCTTCAGCAAAGTATTGGCACGTGGATTTTTGGAACTGCTGTAAGGGAAGTTTCTGGGTTGTGGAGAACACATCTCCATATCATCATCATCATCATCCAAAGCTTCTTCATTTTCCTTATTCTCGTCGTAACTATTCAAAGTTTAGTCACTACAAAATTAATGTCATAAACTTTCAGTTCAGTTACCTGGAACGTGAAAGCATTTCTACTGACTCCATGTCTTCAACTCCATTCAATTCGAAATCATTACTATTTGAACTCATTTTATTAGATTTGCAAATAAAAGAAAAATATTTGAAAACTCAATGACTTGATTTTTTTGGGAAAGCTTAAAAGAAGAAGATTTTAATCAATCTGACACGGATATACTGACGTTGATCAACACTACGAAGGGCGTGATGAAGGGTTGCATTTACAGCGCTGCCAATCTAAGCCAAATAACGTTAATATAGGGATGCGAAATCACAATAAAAGCATGTATTGGGTTTTAATAATATATTTTAAATAAATTTTGAAAAGTAAATGAATTATATATTAAACTAGTAAGAGGTCACAATCTTAACATTTTATTTGTTTAAATTCAGTACTTCAGTTTTTAGTCTAATTTCTATTACATTTAATACGATACTCGGTTCAGCCGCAAAAATTTGTTTGAGCGAAAATCGAATAAAACCCGATCTTAAAAGAACGCTAATTTCATACATATGTAATAACATAGCAAATATTTTTAATGGGCAAATTGTAAACCTTACAAAAAAAGAAGGGAAAAAATCAAAAGCGACTACTATCCTTAACTCTTGTCTGCACAAGAGACTTTTCACTACAATTAGTCACAACAATTACAATTACAATTAACTTCTATCATTTTATATTCATTAGTATAACCAATCACCAACAAAGACTTGTTCCTTGAAATGTAATTTGTTGACCTGTTAGACAAATAGCTAGATTTCAAGTGTAGACGATAGTTTCCCACACCGTTGTGGCAAACCGACATGGTAAACATGGTGGCGTGGACGTGATCGGTGTGTTGCGGTGTTGATAGTTCAATCCAGAGGCCAATTACGTGGTCAGTGCCATTCCCACAGGTCGTCGAAAAACTGAGAAATCTGAAATCCGGAGTCAGGTAGCTTGCACACGGACGGAGAAGAATAACAAACAATTAGGCAGGTCGCTGCCTCCGCGATCAGCTTAAGGTAGCTAACCAGGACACGCCGCTTGCTTTGCAGCACATTAAACTGATGCGGTTCGAGCAACTCGGCGACAGATCCCTCAACAGTCCCATTAAAGATATAACGCTCCAAGAAGGCCTCCAATTGTTCGTGGTCGGTGCGCTTGGATTTGTATTCCAAAGCTTGAATGGATCCATTGCTGCTTTTGCGCAAATGATCCGCAAATAGCACAAACAGATCGCAGAGGTAAACAAAGGCCTAGAGAAGAAAGTTTATATAGTATAAAGACTATTAAAGTATCTTTGTATACATACATAGTATTAAGCCATAATATCTACTAAACATACATCGCTTACCTAGAGAAGTTTATATAGTATCAAAAGAATATAAAGTAATAAAGTTCATATATATCAGTATATATATATAGCATTAAAGAATAATCTCTTATAAACTTATACACTTAAATTTAAGAGTATGTTTAGTATTGAAGTATAATATGTTTAGTATATCTCTTCTAAACTCCCAAAATTAAACTTAAAAGTATATATAGTATTAAAGTATACTGTATGTATAGTATATATAGTATTTAAACAATAGTATCTACTAAACTAACGTCACTTACTTAAACTACAAAGTTTCTAATGTAGTATTGTATAAAATATTATTTGTATAGTATATAGATAGATATAAAGAATAATCTTTGCCAAAGTTACATCTTTTACATAGAGAAGAAAGTATGTAGTACCAAATATAGTATCAAAAGTATATGTATATAGTATATAGATAGTATTAAAGAATAAACTCTACTAAACTTACATCACAGGCCACGTCAGTAATTAAGGATTCCGCTTTGATGATCGCAAAGTTGATACTGAAGAACTTTTTTAAGCGATTGCTTAGAGCGTAGCACTCATCAGCCACATCCTTGTTCTGTCTGGCCAAGTCCTGCACACGCTTGAGATCCCAAGAGAGCGCCACATAAACGATGGATAAATAGTGAATCAATGCTTCAGTTGGTGGCAGAGCAAAGCTGGAACTCGCAGCCGCCTGCTGCAGAATGGCCAACAAATTGTCGCTTAGCTGCCACTTGACAAGATCGAAGCAGGCATAGAAGGCCGAAAGCAGACGCAGTGTGATCAGCAGACGCTGAGTTGAACTCTCCGATATCTCAGCCAGCCAAGCGTGGGCTGCAATCTTGTAATTGGTCACCACATTGTTGAGCAGCGTCTCGAGGAAATCACCCGGCACCAGCTGCTGCTCGTTGAGATGCTCCAGCGTCTTGGCCCCCATCTGCAGCACCAGCAGCTGCTTCTGCTCGAACAGCAAATCCTTGAACTGCTCCAGCATGTCGGTCAACTGGGAATGCTTCAGCGTCAAATACTGCGGCAACTCGAAGAGATTGCGCAGATCCCGACTGCAGTTGCGATACTTATGCAGCAGCGTCGTTAAATGCGGCAAGATGACAGTGCCCGCCTTATCCTTGGCATGTGGATGCGGTTGACGCACCAACTCGCCCGTGTATCGACCCACGGGTATTTCGCCAGTCACCGCCTCCTTCACCGCATGTGTGAGGATATCGATGAGCACCGTGGACTGGCGTTCACTCAAAGTCTCATCATCGTCCAGCAGCATGGAGACCATACTTTGCCAAGCCAACACCACATTGTTGTGACCATAGAAAGCATCAACAAGATAGGCGGTGTGATCATGTTGTTGAAAGTCCAGAAAGATCTCGATCAGCACCAGTAGGCGCTCCCTCTCCGACGAGGCGTGTTTGTGGCGCATCGCAATCAATTCGGCTGCCGCTTGTGCCACACCCCGGTGGGCGGCAAAGATGAGCTGCTCGAGCACGTGTTGCATGGACACGTCCAGTATGTGCGGCACCACGCGATAGTAGGTGATCAACAGTCGCACCGACATCGTTGCCAGCTCGCTCTCGCTGCTCAGACAGAGTCCCAGCAGTGTGACACGATGGTTGATGCCCCGCTCCAGGCAATAGGCTTGCAGCTTTGGATTGTGAAAGAGTTGGAGCAGCGCCTTGAGGCTCGCTTCACACACCTTGGGGCAGCTGTCCCGCAGCGCATCATAGATGTGCTGCAAGTGCTGCAAGTCCACAAAACATTGTGGATACTTTAGCAACCAGCTGCCGCACTCGGCAATGCACAGATAACGAATGTCATCGACTATGTCGCTGGAACGCGGCAAAAACACATTGGCAAACATTTGCAGCCAAATCTCTTTGATCTGCGGTTGCTCCCAGGTCGCCAGACTATTTAGTATGGTCATCATTTTGAGAGCTGTGCAATACAAACAAAAAAAAAAAACAAGTCAAAAATCCGAGTCCAGTCTGCATTTGAAAAAGTGCGTTACTGTTCTTAAAATATTCATAATACACTTAAAATTCGTATACCCAATAAAAAAACTAAAATATACCAAAGGCTATATTTGGTATATTTATAAAGAACTACATTTAGAATATACCATTGAGTCCAAAATATACCAGATTGTCAGCCAAAGCAACAACTAAAGTTTTTCTTCATTTACTTGTACTTTTTTTATCTGAGGAATTATTTTCGTATGTACCTAAAATTGCCACACTTGCTTTAAAATTACTTGTTATTCGGTATTTTTCGATTTGCAGGGGAGGAAGTGGGCGTGGAAAAAGTTTGAAACAAACTTGAAACTTGAACTTGAAATTTAATTAAATCTCTATCTCATATAGTCTCTGAGATCTAGGTGTTCGGACGGTCGGACGGACAAATAGACAGAAGAACTTGGCTATATATTTTCGGCTGTGAACGTTGATCAAGAGTTTCTATCCATTATAGAGGGTCGGAGACACGTCATGGAGGCGCATAATTATAATATTTAATAAGAATAGGTATTCAAAGAAATACTTCTTAAAGATAATCCAAACTTACCTATCAAAGTGCTGGTGTGGCGAAAGGGACGCACCTTCGAATCGGAGCAGACCATAAGAAAGCCGGCAAAGGACTTTAGAAAGCAATTATCGGTAATGATCGAAGTTGTCTGCAACATGCTCAACAATTGCTGCATAAAATTGCAAATTTCCTCTACATAAACATTCGCAGCTTTCATAATCAAAGGATAAGCGAGGCTTTTCTAAAGATCCAATATTAGAGATTAAGTATACGTAGATGTGTTAGAAATGTCTTTTTGTTTTAACATACATTGCCAAAGTGCGCTGTAGCCATAATCAGAATGTCCATATTATCAAAGGGGAACTTTAGATTGCTGGGCAATAGGTATTGACTGCCGCTGGCTTCCAGCACAAACTGCAACAGCTCAATCAAAGCAGCATTAGCATCTGAGCTATAAAGCTTAATCCAGTCCTCGCAAATGTTCTGAAAATTAACTCTCTTAATTTGGGAAATTCTTTCAATTTTCTAAATCGTCACCTTGGTCCTCAGCTTCTTATTGCGCACACGCTTCAGCAAAGTATTGGCACGTGGATTTTTGGAACTGCTGTAAGGGAAGTTTCTGGGTTGTGGAGAACACATCTCCATATCATCATCATCATCATCCAAAGCTTCTTCATTTTCCTTATTCTCGTCGTAACTATTCAAAGTTTAGTCACTACAAAATTAATGTCATAAACTTTCAGTTCAGTTACCTGGAACGTGAAAGCATTTCTACTGACTCCATGTCTTCAACTCCATTCAATTCGAAATCATTACTATTTGAACTCATTTTATTAGATTTGCAAATAAAAGAAAAATATTTGAAAACTCAATGACTTGATTTTTTTGGGAAAGCTTAAAAGAAGAAGATTTTAATCAATCTGACACGGATATACTGACGTTGATCAACACTACGAAGGGCGTGATGAAGGGTTGCATTTACAGCGCTGCCAATCTAAGCCAAATAACGTTAATATAGGGATGCGAAATCACAATAAAAGCATGTATTGGGTTTTAATAATATATTTTAAATAAATTTTGAAAAGTAAATGAATTATATATTAAACTAGTAAGAGGTCACAATCTTAACATTTTATTTGTTTAAATTCAGTACTTCAGTTTTTAGTCTAATTTCTATTACATTTAATACGATACTCGGTTCAGCCGCAAAAATTTGTTTGAGCGAAAATCGAATAAAACCCGATCTTAAAAGAACGCTAATTTCATACATATGTAATAACATAGCAAATATTTTTAATGGGCAAATTGTAAACCTTACAAAAAAAGAAGGGAAAAAATCAAAAGCGACTACTATCCTTAACTCTTGTCTGCACAAGAGACTTTTCACTACAATTAGTCACAACAATTACAATTACAATTAACTTCTATCATTTTATATTCATTAGTATAACCAATCACCAACAAAGACTTGTTCCTTGAAATGTAATTTGTTGACCTGTTAGACAAATAGCTAGATTTCAAGTGTAGACGATAGTTTCCCACACCGTTGTGGCAAACCGACATGGTAAACATGGTGGCGTGGACGTGATCGGTGTGTTGCGGTGTTGATAGTTCAATCCAGAGGCCAATTACGTGGTCAGTGCCATTCCCACAGGTCGTCGAAAAACTGAGAAATCTGAAATCCGGAGTCAGGTAGCTTGCACACGGACGGAGAAGAATAACAAACAATTAGGCAGGTCGCTGCCTCCGCGCTCTGCTCCCAC
The DNA here is from genome assembly GCA_035046325.1 of Drosophila niveifrons. Classification (NCBI taxonomy): domain Eukaryota; kingdom Metazoa; phylum Arthropoda; class Insecta; order Diptera; family Drosophilidae; genus Drosophila; species Drosophila niveifrons. Next base: position 13,025,962 of record JAWNOC010000052.1, read on the forward strand.
AATGATACACAAACAAAGCGCAAATTGGGCAGCCACTTGTCGGCTAGCAAGAGAGAGAAAGAGAGAGAGAGAGAGAGAGAGAGGGAATGAGATCTGAGAGAATGCCGACGCTAGCGAGGTCGAGGCTCGAGGCTAACAAGGACCAAATAATAATCGGCCTCTGCTCCCAAAAAGCGAAACACAAATATTGACGTTGCTTATCGCACGCGATCTTCGAACGAAACAAAACCAAAAATAAAAACCACCGCCGAGAAGGAGATCAGAGTGCCGCCACCGACATTGCAGTCAAACAATCAAACCGCCAGCAGAGAGCAGCCACCGATCAACTGATTGACTGACTGACTGGATGGATGACCACTTGAATGACTTGGCAACTTTGATGTCGAATTATTTCAATCTGCGCTGATGACGCGGCTCATTCCGCGATGATAAAAAGCTGGCGATAACAATATTTTGGGCATTCCTGGAATTTAACACGACCTGCCACGCCCCCGCCAACTGCCTTCGCCCTCGTGCTAAACACACAACAAAACAAATTGGCGCACGCAGACGGCAGCTGCCAATTCGACAGCTCCTGTGATTGAAAGATCAATCGAGTGTGGCCGAGAGATCGACTTCAGCTTCAACTTCAGCTGCCTCCTCCGTAATTGGACGCGACTTTAGTGTTGCAGTCCATACAGACACACGTCCAGTTTTTGCCGGACACGATCTCATATTCAAAATGCTCAATATTCAATTGAATATTTGCCAAACGAAATCTGACCTTTTGCCAGCGTTCGCTCGCCTTTTGTTGCACAAAGAATTAGCCAGCTGCCGCCGTGTGGCGCTCATATTTGCACACGTGGATTGTGGAAATGCAGATGAACCTCGCCTGTCCAGCAGCAGTGGCAGCTGTATGATTGACATGTGACGTCTATGTTTCAGTTTAGCTTGGCCTTGTTCTCTTTCAGTTCTCGGTGAACAATGGGCTCTGAATATCGTCCTTGGTGCTGCTTAATTGACAGGCAACTTGGGGGCTTCCAACTTTGCAGAAATGTTGCTTGAATTACGCGCAACTTTCAATTCAATTTTGCTTGCAACAATAAATAAAAGGCCGTGAGGAGAGACTAGCGAGGAGTGGAGTGGAGTGGAGTGAAAAGTGGAACCGCAAGAAATCAAGGCAAAAGTTAAGAATGAAAGGATAAAGTTTGTTGTTTGGCCTGGCCAAAGGCTCTTGCGGAAGTTATGTGGAAATGTGGCCTCGGGCCACCAACAACAATGTTTCTCGTTTCCACTCCTCGTCTTTGCCTTGGCTCAGCAATATGCATGGGTGACTATAAACGAACAGCCAAATGAGATAATTTGTTTTCCAACATTGCTGATGGCCCTCTGTGAGTGGAATGGAGTGTGAGAGCGGAGGGACGAAAGAAGGAAAGAAAAGGACCCATAAAGGGTTTACGTTAAGCAGTTAGTTGAAGTTGACTTCATTTCTATTGCTTAACTTGGCGAAAAGTTCTTTCAGCAACTGCGCAAGAAATGCTCATTAAGGTCATTGCACTTACACAACGCTCTTTCAAGATAGAATAACAATTTATGTGTGTGCGAGAGTGTGTGACAAAGTTTTATTGTAGTACAATATTTGTCGGTTTATTGTCAAAGTAGACACATACATATGTGATTGACTCTCGAGACAAATAAGTTCATAAAGAGACCATTTAACGAATTCGTTTATTGATACGTTACAGTGTGCTGCTTAAATACAAATTTGACATAGATTTTTAAAAACGTCTAAGCTAAAAAGATTACAATCTTAAATGTCTTTTACATTACTAATTTTAAAGATTAATTAAAGGTTTTTTGTATATAATCATAACAGAATTTGCATTAAAATAAATGTTAGAAAAGTTTCCTTGTACAAATTGATTCTCCTGATACTAGATTCCATTATAATAAAATTTATTTAATTAACCATATCACATACAATTTAAAAAAAATAATCGAGATTTTGACTGTAAAATACCCATTTTGCATAAAAGTCAAATAGTGCGGTATTATGCTTAAAATATACCAAAATAATATAATGGAATATACTGTACTATGCTATATTTAGTATAGAAATATACTATTAGATTTAAAATATATAATAGAGTACAAAATATATTAGATTGCCAACAATCGCATATATGTTTTAATATAAAAGTAAACATTTTAATATAAAGAAAATCAATTTATTTGAAGTTCACAATAACATTATTTAATTTCTTATTATTTTCCAGATAGTTGACGATTTACAAATTGAGTTAACCTTGCCTTCAATTTACTTTAAACACATAAGCTTTCAACTTTTCCTTTTTAATTTTGTTGTACATAAGTATCCACAAAAAAATTGTAGAAAACTCATGTTAGTTAAAGGCATAGCATGCTCCAGCTGTTTCATTCCCTCAGTTGTCACATTGTCGATTGTCAATTGCCCCCCGTTCCAAGGCTACCTCTACGGCAATTACCCAAAATATTGTAACCAAGGTAATGGCCCGAATAGCAAATGGTGTGGCATAGAAGGGGGCGTGGGACGTGGGGGGGTGCAACGAACATGAAAATCAACTTGCCATGTCCAGCCATGTCCTATTTGGGTCAAATGTAGCAGCAAGAAAACAAACAAACAAATGATTATGACAACGACAACCAAGTCCAGCAATAAGTTAACACTTGGCTAACCTGCCCCGATGGTTGTCCGATGATGGTGCCCAATTGCAGTTACAAGTTACTCAGCTGTGTATAACAAAAAAAAGAAGTACATAACATAGCTACATATGTTGCAGGCGGCGGGGGCGTTGCATAATTAATCAAAGCGGCACGCGGCACGGTGGGCGCCACAAAGCGAGCCGCCAACTCCCTCTAACCCAAACCCAATTCCCGCTAAATGCTGGAGCGAGGGATCGGAGCTGATATGGGGGGGAAGCGAGTTCACTGCATACAAATGATGCAAGCAAAACGCCTTCTTCCGCATTTAATGACAACATCTATGGAGCATAGAGCGGCAGCAGCAGCAGCGGATGTGGATGTGGACAGCCCGCACACTCAATCAGCCAGCCAGTCAGTCAGTTAGCCACGTGTGGGTGCTGCCAGGAAGCCAGCCAGTCAGCCAGCCAGACAGCCAGTGAGCCAGCGAGTGAGCCAAACCAGTTAACGGGTCTAGAGCTCCATTCATGAATTGGCAATGGCGACGACGTCGTCGGAGTCGTGGATCATTGATGAGTCACTGCTGCGTCTGCAGCACAATTAGTAGTAGGACGCGATGGTTTCAGCTTCAGCTTCAGCTTGGCTTTTGCTTTTGGTCTTGGTGGCTGCAATTGTGGTTTCGACTTAGCTGAAAGTTGCCTGCCACAACTGCCTGCTAATTGACACACCTCTACAAAGAAGACGCACAGTGGTTGCTGCAATACAAAACTAAAAGAAAAATTATTAAATATAATCTATATAAATTTAAATATATAAATAAAATAAGTAAAAATATTGAAAAAGTGCATTGAAAACACAATTGAATTTTTAAATAATATTTGTACAATAAAGATGTGCTTTCAATAAAATCATTTTAAAAAATTTAAGAAGTATGTTTATTGAACTCAAAGTTAGATTGGTGAAGAACTTTTTTGAAAAAATCCAATAGCAAGCGTAAATTTGAACATAGAGTCGCGTTTGTGTGGACATACAATAAATAATACAGTATTTTTGACTACTGAATATCTCGATCAGATAAAAATTTTAGATTTTTTTATGGGACTTAGTTTGTTCGATTAACGATGTGGTAGATTTTGAACTCTATAGTACTACAAGTTGAAAATTATGTTATATTTATACACAAAAATTGGAGTCTTCGGTATATTTTTGTATTATTTCGGAATAATAATTTAGTATATTTTGAGAATAATACCGCACTGTTTTACTGTTTTTCTTTCAATGAGAATGAGTAGCGGGTATCGATATACCAGATATACTAATCTGTATATTTTAGTATTTTTTTTTTCGGTATATTATGTTGGTATAGAATAATGAGAATGGGCTGCGTGTATCTCATGGTCGAGCACACACAACTGTAGCTTTCTTATTTGTTACTAAGATTGCTAAGATGTATTTTGTTTAATAACTTGGCATATGTATTATATTTGAAGGCTTGAGTACTGTAGAAAATTCTAGGCTACAATTGCAATGAACATTGTCATTTCAGGAGAATCAATGTTAAATGTTTTAAAAAATTATTGTTTCCATTTTTTTGCATAAGCTCTGAAAACAAAAGTTCAACTTTTGCAGTATATTGCGCCACTGTGCTGCTCTCCTGTTGGGTGACGTTAGCTGCAACATCACGTGCGCAAAAGCTGCAGGCGCACACTCGACTGTGTGGATGGATGATTCATCCATCCAGTCGATTGCCAGACCGGCCTCAACATGTGCCAACGTCTCTCTCCTCCTCCTCCTCTCTCTCTCTCTGTCTCTTGCTTTCTGGTGCTGAATCCAGCCATCGCCTTTTATGAATGAAAACGATCCAAACACACACACAGACACATTTGTGTCTGCAAGCTTGAGGCGCGACTCCAGACGCAGCTACCACTTCCCTCCGATGTCTCCTACCCCAGTTCTCCTCCCCAAGCTCCTCTGCCCACATCATTCAATGTTTCTATTCGCGTTGTTGTTGCTATTGTTGTTGTTGTGGTGGCGGTCGTCGTCGTTGTCTACAACTTTTGCCTTTATAGTAAATCGTGTTTTGCATGCGCGAGTAGGTTGAAAATTTTGCCCTCCTCCTCCTCCTCCTGCTGCTGCCTGCCCCCTTGCAGCACGCCTTGTGACACATGTTAGAGGAGTTGTGACTGAAAATGGATTTGAAATTTCATTCATAAAATGAAAAAATGTTGCCAGTCGTTTGGCGAGTTTTGTACTTTGAAACCAGACAAGTCTCGTTGCTCTTGCTCATAGAACTACTCGAGTTGCTGCCTTGGCTGCATTACGACACGTTCCTCGGATTTCTGTTTAAATGGCCAAAAAGGTTTTCGGCACGTTAATTGGGAGATATTAGAGAAAAAGTATTTCAACAGCGCAAGGCAACCAAGTGTGTGTGTTTGTGTGTGTTGAAAGTGAAGCTTATTATTGCTAAAGTTAGTAAAGAATTTCTAAATTGGTTGGAAAAAGTGAAGAAATAAAGAAATGCAAAGAGTTTCATTGTAAAGAACTATTTTGATCACATTCTTACAATATTTTTTTATACATTTTTTGGAGGGATTTATAAATAAAGCACATGCTCTTTTTATAAAATAAATAAAAATTATTAAAAAATGTTCAAATTGAAAGCAAACAACTTTTTGTGTTGAGTTAGTTTTAAATAAGCATATATCTGCGTTTTGTAGGATAAAATATTTTTTATTTTATTAGTTACAACAGCTTCTAATATTATTAAAGATACAGAAAATTCCTTAGAGATTTGTGTAAATGAAATATAGAGACTTTATAGTGTAAATATTCAAATTTAAGGCATAAATTTCTTATTTATTTTTTTTCATTTTACTTATACATCTCCTTTAGAGACAGGGGTAAATAAAATATAGACTCAATAGAATAATGAAATAAGCCATATTATATTGAAGGCACTTAACTGAAGATAAGAAGTTACTTTAGTATAATTTTTAATACTTATTTTTTTCCATTTTACTTATACATTTATTTCAGAGACTTGTGTAAATTAAATATAGACTCTATAATATTTTATATTGTTTATGAAGATACTTTTGTATAATTTTAAAACACTAAATGCATTTACTCATAAATTGAACTAAATATATGTTAAATTAAAAGTGCAATAAATTTTAATATTTTATTTTTTCCTTTAGTTTAAATAGTGTTAAATACCAAACAAACTCTAAAACTCCAACGCAGCGTTTAATTTGAATCCTTTGCATTAATTATGCCATAAAAACATGTCTGAGACAATTTATTCAAACATCGATTTGCATACAATTAGAATGAATAATTTAATGCTTTACTCAGTTTGTTGATTCAAACTCAATATATGAATATTTATGCGACTTTATACAGATGGCACTCAAGCAACTAATGTTTACTAAAATCACAGCAAAGCTCAGAGACTAAATATCAAAATGTGACAAAGCTAAAAGTGAGGCAGATTTCATGCATATGATTTGAGCTTTCATTCGTGTAGCAGTTGCAGGGTGGCACGGTGTGGCATGGTGGCATGTGTGGCACGGTGGCATGGTAGCTACCTAATCGGTTTAAGTGCTAACGAAATCTGGAGCAGTAAGTTTTTTTTAGCTGCTTGGTTTCCCCTCAAATCTCTTTCGATCGCACAAAACTCGCAATAAAGAAAACATAATTCCCAAAAATTGGAAGCGTGTGTAAAACACACACAAACGGAGTTGCATTCAGTGTATGGGTGACCCCACATGAAGGTTGTCAACACTTGACGGCAGCTGATTCTCTGGAACTTGTTGTTGCCCAGTCGCTAACACGCCCACCAAAAAAAACCAGAGAGAGAGAGAGAGAGTAAAGAACAGGGGAATAAAAAACTGCATGGTAGCAAGAACCGTTGGTAGCGCCGGTCAAAAGAGGAAAGACGTCGACTCTCTTCTATGGATCTGGTTAATGATTGTTTATGACTTGGTCAGCGAGTCCATTTCTCAGGCTCATAACTTCTGCTTGTGACAATTTTAGTTGAATTTCGTTTGCCTTTGTTGTTGTTGTTGTTGTTGAAGGGACAAGATTGATTGCAAGTGAAATGGGGGAAGGAGACAAGACAAGACAAGGTAAGGCAAGGTAAGAAAAAAAAGTGTTAAGCCGCCACGGTGCACGGTCCACGGTGGTCCACAATAAATCGGAGCTAACGTGGCCAAAAACATGACGGCACTTTTAATGTCTTTATTTATACAAAAAAAAAAAAAAAAAAAACCAAATCAAGCCGAGTGACAAGTCGAGCGCGCCCCGATAACCGAGGAAAACGAGACCTTAATTGAAACACAGCATCTGGTCAAGACACCAACTGACCAAGAGACCAAGAGACCGACTGACTGTTGTGGCAAGTTGTCACGACGGCGGCGGCTGCCATTAAGGCGATAAAATGCAACGCAGTCACACACCACAACAGCCAAGAAGTGTGTAAACCTTGCAGCAGGCAGGAGGAGAGACGCTGCTAACTGGGCTTAATCGGCGCGTTGCGTGCGACACTTGGAGTTTGGAGCTTGCAACGCACGCGGTGCCTCATTAATAAGGGTTTAGGACTTTGGGGCTCGTCGGTCACTGATCGCTGTGCATAAATTAGATGGACAACGGCGCGCGGTGGTCTCCAGCTCTCCAACTCTGCAACTCTTCTTCTCACTCTGATCATTATGGGCCTTTTGTGTTCGCTGTTCGGTGCGGCTTGTTAGCTCTTCGTTCTTTAGACTGCTCTCTCTCTCTCTCTCTCTGTCAATTTGGCTGCGCAGTCTGTGTCTGTGTCTTTGATGTCTTCTTATTTTCGGGTTATCATTTTTTATTCGGTTATTAAGCGTGTGTGTCTGTGTTGGCAGACCACCAGCATGGCATGGTCCAGACTTTTTTTTCTTCTCAGTTTTTTTTTTCTTGGTTGTATCTTCTTAGCCATAACAGATGTGTGAAGCGCGCTCGTTGGTCGCTGAATTCTTAACAGGATTTTGTGTGTGATAAACATGGGCAGCTGGTGTCATATATGTATGTTTATGTGAAAAAAGAAAGAGTTTCATCTCAACACTTGCACAATTGTCTTTTTCAGAGGCTATTCCACGATAATCATCGGCTCATCAGCAAAACACTGAGCACACACACTTTGAAGCCGAGCGCTGCTTAGTTGAATTTAACTGACAAAAGTATTAAATATCCATATCCGCCCATCGAACAATCGAATTCAGTTAATGCACATTGTGTTTTCTACGCATTTTTCCGCCTTACTGTGCTTCCTGTGTGAGCCTTTCTGCCAAAAATACAAAAAGGAAAGGAAAAAACCTAACACACAATGCCAAAAGAGTTATTAAAAAATATATCTTTTGAGAGAGCGAAAATGGTTGTCCGCAAAAACTGGAATAATGTTGAACACAGTAGTGGACGATGGCCAAAAACACAAAAGGATTATGTGCACTTTGGGATTATTATAAGGCTTGAAGCAAGAGAAGAAGAAGAAGAAGCAGAAGAAGGCACATAAATTGTATCTTTTGTGAGCGAGCGCACACACACAAAAAGAATGCCGAGCGCAAAAGAAATTAGCAGAAAATATGGTCAAGACCAGGGCTAAACTGCAGTGTGATTAAAGGATTAAACAGCATAATGTTTCCAAAATACTAGTAGAGACTGAAACAGAGAAAGAGAGTGGAGGAGGGGGTAGGGGAAGGGGCGGGGGAGGAGGAACGGAGGCAGTGTAGAGTGACAACAATGTTGCTGACGACTTTTGATGCCAGCCGCTGCACAGACTTTTTGCGGTTTTCAGAGGTTCGCTGCTGCTTGCAACACTGGAGGCGACTCCCAGCATTGCATTTGGATTGCGTTGCAGCTCTGCGGTCGAGCGGCGACAATTTAATGCACGAATGAATGCAACACACAGCCACACTCAGTTCCAAATGGTAGCCAAGGAATTTATGCAAATCAGTTGGAGACGCACGAAACGAAGCAAGTGATTGTCATGTCACCAGAAAGGCAAACAAAAGCCAGGTGAGGTGAGATCTCAGATCAGATCCGACATCGAGGGTCAGTCGAATGGATTTTTTTTGGTTTCCACGTCAGCTGCAAATCAAAAGTCATTACGTACCACTTGCTGCAAGTGCCACTAATCCGGCAAGTGCAACACGGAGCACAACCCACTTTAGGCCAAAGAAAATGTTATGGAACCCACTTACATTCATCTCTCTCTAAGATCGTGTGGGCGCGCTCTTTGGAGATCACTTTCAGGTGTCATGGCAACACACACTCTTACACACACACACACACACACACACACTTTAAGCTGACCGCCGCCGTCGCCGCTTTTCACAATGAAAAATCTCATTGTTTTGTTATTTCTTCTTATTTTTTGATTGAACACAATTCTTGTAGAGCGATCTCAAAGCTCTGTGGGAATAAGCAACGCTCGACTCGACTTTCCATAACAACAGAAGCTGCCGGGGCCAACAATGTCACAGTTATGGGACATTGCTTAATTTTGTGTAAATATTGAGACATTTATTTCACATTTTGTAACAATTTATTGAGCATATTTGAAGCTTGTGGGAAATTTTCAATCTTTGGAATTTCCACTTGCTTCTTCTCTTCAACATCGGCTTCAACTTCGGCTTTTCTTCATTGAGCAATCGCTTCTATTTAGCCAACAAATTTGTTGCCGCTTTGTCTAAAGTTTTGTCAAAGGGACTAAAATATGGGTTTAGAATAGCTTTAGACCTAAGCTCTAATTCAATGGACAAACAATCGATTTGCTTTAAAGTTAATTCTGATATGCAAATGGGAAAAAGTCTTTTGGGAAAAGTCAACAGCAAACAGTTGTTAGTTCTGTAGATTGTTTTAAACAATACAGTTTTTCTCCGTTTTCTTTAAGGAATAACACATATTCTAAAAATGTTCATTTCATATATGTGAAATATATATTTCGAATTTATAGTCAAGAATATAATATGAAGGAATTTACACATAATTTTAAATATTTTTTTGCTCTATTAAGTTTTCTTTAAAACTATATTAAATGTAAGTCGAATTCTTTATTAGAATAATCAGAATAGAAAAATTTATATTACCAAAAAGCATATGTAGGAATCTGTTGAACAGATTAATATAAGAAATGAATTACGGGAAACATTTTTTTACATTTTTTTTTTAAGTTTTTCTTATTTTAGTTAGATCAAATAATACAGAACACATTTTTTATTAGTTTTAACTCTAGGCACTCCATTTTGGTATTGCTTGATATATAAAACTCTTAACATACTTTTCTGGATTAACGATCATTATCTTGCACATACTTGTAAATATCTGCTTAAGCAATTAAAGCGCCTTACTCTCATAAACTACTTTCCGCTCTTTTTAGCTCACCTCTTCCAAATTCTCTCATTATGTAGATCATCGCTAATCAAAATCTACGGCGCCTTAAGAAGAGTTAGAGCTTCTTTTTGGTTGGTTTCCCTCAGCGCTCCTTAGACGATCAATCCATTGTCTTAAGCGGGAGTTAAACTTGCAAACCCACTAAATATTGTTATTGTGATTGTCTTAAGTTTGTTTCGGTGCAGATCAAAGTAGGCAACAAATGCTGAGGATCAGGGACAATTTTGCGGTTAAAAGCGGCTCGAAGTAATTGCCATCAAATTGGACTCGAAATCTGAATGCATTTTCTGGCTGCTGCTACACGGAAAGGACTCAAGAATTTTTGGAATATGGAAACACGCCAGAACAATTAGAGCACGAAAAACGGTTAATTGTCCTTTGTTCATCGCATCGCATGCGACGACTGGATTATCCTGTCAGCGACAATGGCATCACGCCCGAACCCAAACCAAAGGTCTGTCCGTTTCATGAATAACGCCAACGAAAAGTTGCAGAGTTCTCTCTCACTCTCAATCTCAATCTCTAACTCAAAATGAGAGACAAGCCAAGCCGATAATCGAAACAGAGCCAAACTGCGTTCGTAAGCTACTTAGAGGACATTTGCAGCGCCATTAATTCAATTGTTGCACCAGAGGGCACATCAGGATTAGGCCTCAACATGCGTTCAGTGTCCTTAAACTGATTTGCATAATTAGTTTCGATTTGCAAATGCTTCAATTGTCAGCAGCAAATGCTGCAGATGCTGTTGTCCTGCCTGAACATGAGGCTGCAGGTGGCAACTGATTGTCTGACTGCTGTTCTCCTCTCCCCCTTAACTCAGTTCAATTTGTCAACAATTTCTATGGAGTTAATGAAAGTTCCATTAGTACTATTTTTATATTTTATTTTCACTCTTTACGTTTCTATATAACTATTTATTTGCATTCCTGTACTTTTTTTTGCCCATTCTTTTCTATTTCTCCTTCATTCCTTAACCCATCACTTCCCACCCAACCCTTTATTACACTTCTCCCATCTTTCACACTTCTCAAACTTTTTCCCAGCATATCTTAAATATCACTACTTCTTGAAATTGTGCATTTTTGCAAATATCTTATATATTAATTTAATTTTTCTCTTCTATCTTCTATATTTTCTCTCCATTCTCCGATCAATTGTCAATCCTTTTTGCTTTCTGATTTATATTCTTTACTTTCATCTTTCCTTTTGCTTGTTGTCTCCCAAACTTTTTCGTTTCCTATTTTCATACTCTTCTCCTTCTTTATACTTTCTATAATTCGCTTTCCTTATGCTGCACCCTTTCTTACATATTCTCTTCGTTCCATCTTCTACTCCTTCTATTTGCCGCTCTTCACTTCCACCTGCACTCCATTGCTTTAGTCTCTAATTGCGCCCATCAATGTCGGCTCCGTTCAGCGGCGATTGCTTTGATCGAGTCCTAACAACATAATTGAAGTTTCACCCCAGCAGCCGACGTCGATCACATGGAAATTGACTGACAAAATGATGCGACGACGGCGCCTGATCGCTTGATGTGATCTGACCAAGTGATCGTGGCCAATTGTGGCCAAGAGCTAAGCACCTAAGAAAAAACCTTTGCTAATTGTTTTGCCCCCAAAGAGTCCGCTGGCTCTACCTCTAATTGCATGCCACCAGCACAGTTGCAACTACACAGCGCGATGATGATGATGACGATGACGATGATGTATTGCCCTTTGAGGATCGAGGATTGAGGATCGTTGCCGGTTAACGCCCCAGACACAACGCCAACGCCAAACGCCCGCGCCTCAAAATGGGCGTTTTGACGGGTCTCCCCAGACTCCCTCACTCTCTCTCTATCTCTCTTTTTGTTTGTCTGCCTCCCGCACGTCCTCGGGACTCGCCCAGCTGATCGTGCGCCCTTTTTTGCAGTTGAGGATCATTGACTGGCGGCGCCTTTGCTGCTTTGGCCTGGCAAACTGTGATAATTACACATTAATTGTTTAATTCTGCAGCGATTCTGCAGTCTGCAGGCATTGAATGGAGTCTGTGGTAGGTTGCAAGTCACGCCCCTTTTTTGGCCCAAGAGTTGAGGGAGTGTGCTTGGGGTTGGGTTAACAACTAATTAAGCACTCACAACCAATGGATATTTACTTACGAATCGCATAAATCAGCCTAGAAGCTGCCTCATGGTGGTCTGTGCCGCCCACGCCAGATCCTGACTTTGTGACTTTATCCGAAGTACCAACAACGGAAAAAGAAGCAATGCAAGGTTTAAAGAACAAGTACTGGAAGGGTCATAAAGGGTTTACTTAGCTAGTTGAAATGGTAGTGCAAAGTTAGTATTTTTTTTTTTTTTTAATATGAATATAAAAATAGATATAAGTAAAAGTACACAAAATATGACTCATCTATATAATTTTAATCTCTAAATTTAAATTTATAAAATACACAAAATATAATTGATCTCTATGATTTAGATCTTTAAATTTATATAACTTTTCCAATAAAAAATTTATAAAGCTTTGTATTTAACAAAATTCAAAACAAATATTTCTATCTTTAGCACTTTACATGTTTAGATTATTATCTTGCACTTTTTATACCATTAATAGTGTAATATTGTAGGATAAAACAAACTGAATTATGATTTCTATATTCTTTTTTAAAACTTAAAGAGTCTTGTGAAGTCTATAAGTCTATCTACCGTTTTCCTAGTTTTTCGAAAATATTTAATCGTTTTCTTGAAAAATTCTAACAAATATATTAATTTTCATGTGATAAGAAAATTTTTTCGAGCTCAATGGCAATTTCTCTACTTTTTGAAATGTTTTATAAAACATGCAGGGTCTTGTAAAGTCGTTAAAATCGACAGTAGACTGTTTCACTTGTTTTTTATGTGCGTGTGACGCATGTGAATGGAATGTGCAGTTATCTAAGGACCAGAGAGTCCTTCAGGTAGACATACCGAACTTCTGTACCAGGTAACAAAAACACTTTACGTAACATTCTAGGCTAGGCCTGTTAAACGTTTGAATCAAATGTGGGAGGCGCTGAAGCAGAACCTGGAGCTGCCTCTGACGTTTGGGGGGCATGCAACAAAGGCCTTTGGCAGACGGACCGCAGAGCCAACCGCAAAATTCTATTTGGAATGCTGCTGACCACGTTAAGCTATGCATTGCAATTTAGCTCGTAATTGGGCGTGGCCTGAGAACACACATCGCAATTTTAAAGCTTAAATGTTGCAGTTGCAGTTGAAAATGGGCGCTAAAAAAGGGCAAATGTTGTTTTTGGCACTTTTGCAGCTGCTTAATTAAGTTTTTCCCACCTGCGCGTCGACGCGTTGACAGCGTGGGCGTGGCATAAGAACTGTTTAATTGCGCGATTCATTTTTTGACCTGTCGCCAAGTAGCAAGATGCCCCCAGGGAACAGAAGAAAGAAAGGGGAGCAAAAGCAAAAGAAGTTGCACAAAAAAGTTTTAATTTTTCACTTGTCTCTTGGCACTTGGGAAGTCTCCCTACCAAGTCGCTTGACTCAGGTGTAAAACAGACAGTTCTCGAAGCAGGGAGAAAATGGGAGAATTCTAAAAGAGAGAGGGAGGAAAGCGAGGCAACAGTCGAGCCTTGGCTTGACAAAATAATTAATTGCAATGTCAGTTTTTAGTTTTGTCTGCAATTTGTCTTTGATTCTCAATTGTCTCTTTTTGCCATCCAGCTCCCCCCCCCATTTTACTTCCTCACTTTGGAATCTTAATTGCACTTTTACAAGGGGAAAAACTCACAAGGAAAAAGTCTTAGTGTCGGTGTCGACATCTCAACTTCAAGTCAAACTCGATGCGACACTAAACTACTTAGCGTTGAATGGTCAAAGTTCTCAATCAAAATCTTTATTGCAATTTCGTTGCACTTCCGCAACGCTCTGGCCCATAAAATCAATTTTCAAAATAGAGTCGTAAAAAAAGAGAAAGAGAAGCAGCAGCAGCAGCAGCAGCAAAAGAGGGCCAGGGGTCAGGTAACAATAAACCCAACTGAGGGTCCAACCGTGTCCATTGTCTAGTTTACCTGTTTGCTCAACTCAACGTTTTACTGTAAATGGCTCTGTATCTGTATCTGGTTCTTCTGCTCATAATTGTGTTTTGATCATATTTCACGGCTCGCTGACTAGAGTGAATGAGAGAGAGGGCGAGCGAGTGAGATAGCTTGCTTGATTTCTAGCCTGGTCACATGGCTTGGCTTCGTTTTATCGTTGGCCATCTCTTCATAACTGTTCTTGTCTCAAATTCTCACACTTTCCATCGTAAATCTACGGGTTAGCGCCGTTTTGCATCATCTCTCTCCAGCTCACTCCCCTCATCTAATTTCTTCTTCCCTCTCTATCTCTCCATCTCGTTTTCGCTCTTTATTGCCCATATTAATGAGAACTTATCGGTGTTTGCTCATCGCCCTAATCCGTTGTCAGCATCAGTTGACATCTCCATTTACTTCCACGAATGACAATCGAACTGTCAATTTCTTATAACAGTAGCATTAACATTGTTTGAGGTTAGGTCTGAGGTTGAGGTTGAGATTTGAGGTTATGTTTATGTTTAGGCAAGGGTAGCAAGTACCGTTATATGCAATTACACGGAATCGTAATAGGAAATTGTCACCGATTTTGTTTTGGGATTAGAAACAATGTCGCTGCGGATTTCATTGTGAGATATAATTGCAATTACACAACAAAGGCCAGGCAGCTTATACCCTGTAAATGCACAACAATGGGATAATTGTGGGAGAGTTTGTCTCAGGTGAAAATTATGCAAAATTGGTAAAGAAGAGTAAATGATAAATTAAATGAACGATAATAAATTTCATATTTAAAAAAATTATTATTAAAATACAAAAAAGAAAAATATAAATGACAAACGAAATTTATATCACTACTATTATATTTAAGAATATAACTAAATTAAAATTTGTTCATACAAAGTGAAAATTTATTTTAATTATTCTTTGGAAAAGATATTTGTGGGTTACTGATCTAACTGTTCTATTAACTATCTATTCAAATTTGGTATAATAAATAATAATCATTTTATAGTTATCATAGGTTTCTTATGAATAAATGTTCTATTAACAATATTGATACATATCACGAATAATAATCATTTCATATATATGTACATTTTTTTATACTTTTCTTTATATAATAATTTTTTTGGATTACAACTTTGAAATTTAATGCTTAGACTTCATATTGCACAAGCTTACAAATATGGAAAATTATGAAACGATGTTGCTGCCCTTTAAAGAACATCTGTTTGTTGGCCTGCTTAAAATGTAAATTGGAATATTGTTTAAAGTAAAACCTAATTAAAATAATTGTATTAAAAGCAGCAGTGCGCAATATGTGTGTAAGGGTGAACTACGAGTATTTCTGCAGAACTGTGGCATGATCTAAAGCAATTGCCAGGAATTGAAGCGTGCCCCTAATAGATGTTGAATGCAACATCCAGAACAGACTTCGCTTGCGCTTAAAACATTGATAGAATTGCTGTTTGAAGGCAGTGCTAATTATCTGCAGGTGGCAACAGTGTTGAGTGTTTTGATCGCAGTTTCAGATCACGATCGTGATCGTGGTTGTGATCGCGCATGCGCCGAGGTGTGACCAAAGAAAAAAAAACTAAAAACACGAGCAGCTTCTCCTCCCAAGGCGACTGCAGATCTGTTTTTTTTTCTGCAGCGTCGGACGACGCCCAGCAAACAAGTAACAAGCGAGTGCGCCAACTGATTATATAGTACTACATATAGTTATAGTAGTAATCGGGAGAAAGAGACAGAGAGAGACAACATCAACTCGTTCCAGATTCAAAGGCAAAAGGCATGTTATGCTTATCAATATGGTTGGAGGTCTCTGTACCTTTTGTGTATGTGGGGATCGCTAATGATGATTATGCTGTGTGTGTGTGTGTGTTTGGATGTTGTTTTAGCGATTGTTGTTATTGTTGTTTAGTAGTTGTAGCTGGTGTTGTTATAAGCGTGTTCGTTACGCTTCGCAGTTGCATCAGCAACAATAACAACAGCAGCAGCTCGCAAGTTAATGTTAATGTCTGATGTCTGCAATGCGCGTTCTAGAAATGATAATGACAATAACAAAAAAAAAATGAAGATGAACCAACACAAACTGCAGCGTCATCGCTTGGGCTGTTGTTGGAACCATGTCAGAGCCATGTGACAAAAGCCAGCCACCAGTCGCGCTCTTCTCTGCTCCAGAAAGCACAAGAAGAAGCTCCAGCAAGTGTCCAAAGAGCAGGGGCAAAGGGCACAACCGGGAGCGGGTGCGGGAGCAACACTATAAAGTTATTACAATTTCGTATTTATATTTTCCAAGCCCTCGTCGCTGTCGCTGTCGGAGAGCAATGCTTAATTGGAAACATTTTCCCAACGACTTTTGCGACCTCCTCCGTTTAAGCCAACAACTCGAGCACACCAAGAAGTCTAATTACGAAAAGTCATCCTCCGACGTCTCTCTCTCTTTGCTGCTTGCCTCTAAAATTCAAATTTTTGACATTCAACTTTTTGTCCAACTAAAAAGCCCAACAACAAGCTGCGCAAACTCCACAGAAACATTAACGAAAAAAAATATATATGTATGTGTCTCAAACACAAGACATAGAAAAAGAAAAATAGCAAAGTCATTTAATTGCGAAAACGCGTTTTAATTGCTTTGGGCCAAGAGCAGAGCGGAGCAGGCCAAGTCAGGCGAGGAGAGGAGAGACGGCTTCTAGAATACATGACGGTTCAAAGCTGTTGTTTAACTTGGCCTGTGAGCTTTCCCAGCGTTAATTTGCCACGGCACAAAATAGTGACACATAATTTGGTTTAAGCCCCATCAGAAAAAAAAAAACAAGTAAGAAAACTACAGTCGAGTGTGCTCGACTGTGAGATACCCGCTACCCCTTTTGAATAAAAGCAAAATATTGCGGTATTATTTTCAAAATATACCAAAAAAAAATACTGCAAAATACTAAAAATATACCAAATGGTATATTTGGTATAACGATGTGATACTAACATTTAAAATATACCATAGACGGCACAATACACCAGATTGTCGGCCAAAGCATTTGAGACCCCCCGTAAGTGGCCGTTTTGTCCCATACAAAAGTGTTTCTTTAATAACTTCCACAATTTTTATCTGATCGCAAGCAAATTTTCAGGAATCATAAATACTATTGTTATTATTATATATACCAAAATTCACAGCTTTAACTTTAAAATTACGCTTGTTATTCGATTTTTTTGATTTGCGGGGGCGGAAGTGGGCGTGGCAAAAATTTGAAACAAACTTGATCTGCGTGCAAACATAACAAATGCTGTCGAAAAAAAATTATAGCTCTATCTCTTATAGTCTCTGAGATCCAGTGTTTCATACGGACAGACGGACATGGCTAGATCGTCTCGGCTGTTGACGCTGATCAAGAATATATATACTTTATAGGGTCGGAGATGCCTCCTTCTACCTGTTACATACATTTCCTGCCGGCACAAAGTTATAATACCCTTCTACCCTATGGGTAGCGGGTATAAACAGACATAACTTGGGTCAAGCCCAAAAAACTTGGGTTACACTCGAGTGAGCCACTTTTAACCTCAAGTGTCACTGGCTTCATTTCGTGGGCCAATTTTATGGTTAGTTTCCTTGCTGTGCTCAGGATCCCAGGCAATTGGATTAAGCCATAATAGTTTTGTGGCATTCGGTAGTTGGCAGCTGGGCAGCATTTGCATTCGAGAGTCAAGGATTGGTTGCAACAACAACAACAACATCGACATTTGTTGAACGCTGCTGGTTAGCCACATAAAATCCTAATTTTATTTGACGTTCACCTGGGGATCAGCCCACCTGAGCTCAATAAATTGAAATCAATTATTGCCACACAAAGATCTATGCCATGTGAAACTGCAAACAGGCAGTTGCAACCACAAGTGCTGTTGCCACTTACCACACACTTGCCCCCCCCCCACCGGTCCTTGCCACATAGAACCTGGTGGACAGTGCCCATAAATTGAGCCCGATTGTCAGAGCCCGCGGCACTGTTTTCGACATTGATTGCCAGCTTCTACATATTTTCCCACAGTGTGGCGGGGTCCAAAAAGTGAAAGAACCTCCGAGGAATTGAACCAGTTAGTACTTACTGTTCCCCAAGTGTGCAAATCGCGCCACTGATCGCATATCCAGATATCCTGTAATGAAACGCCAAAGACCAAAATTCGAGACGTAATTAATTGCTTTGTCACACTTTGCGAATGCTTAAAGCGCATTTAAAACTGTTCGGGGAAAGTCATTTATGTTTAAGTGATTGATTAGCCAGATATCCTTCGTTAATCAAAGATGAAGATTTCATTAGTGATTTCGGCTGTTCTGTAATTTCCAAGCTATGGGAATTGTTAAATTGTAAAAAGTTAAGTAATTATTAAAAGAATTAAAGAAGAAACAGACAAAAGTCTAAAGTATCTTAAATAAAAACCTTGCTCAATTTTTAATCCATTTTATACAATTAAAGTTGATCTTTCTGAAAAGTGAAAATTGTGTAATTTAAAAAAAGAATGTCACACCAAATTAATTTGCATAGAGTTAAAAATTTAGTGTGGCAAAATTAGCAAAGTTTCTTCCTTTCTTTCAGAATATAATACTAATTTACAGTCTTATCACTAATTATCTGTTTCAGACAGGTCTTTCCTCATATTTCGATTATTTTTCTTATAACAGATGCCATAAGGTATAAGAACAAATGCTATTGAAAGAATTATAATGTATTGTAATGTTTGATAACTAATTTTGTAGATCTTTTTTATTTGTGATGAATTTCACTTTCATGGAAATTTGACATTCTAGAAAATTTACGTTGCTTCTTAATTGATTAGAAAGAATGCTATATAGATTTGTTGATGTTAAATTGCAACATAAATCAAACAATTCGTCACTTATTACAGTTCTTAAGTAGGCAACATACCCCATTTGCCCAGTATTACAAGGTAGGCACAAAAAGTTATTAAATACTGGCAATTTGGAAAAGGGGCATTTGGGACGTGTGGCAAGTGCTGTGACATGAAATGAAGCATGGCGTGGGGCATATTTGTGGCATGGCGTGGCGTGGCGTGGCATTGGCTTAGGCGCATGCCGCATGCCGCAGCGCCAATTACGCGTCTCTAAACAGCTGAGCCATGGATGCAACACATCCGTACACACACACACACACACAGATATCCTTCAACGAAGTGGGCACTGGGCACAAATTAAAATTACACCCGCGGGGCAAAAAGTCCGTGAAAGAAGTGTTCAGCTGTTCAGCTGCAATTCAGTGCGGTGCAGTGTAGCATAGAGAGTCCGAAAAGAAATAACTAGCGACTTGGGGATTTCAGTTCTAAAATGATAAACACTGCAGCCAAGCCAAGCCAGACATTTGGCGAAGTGGAAGTCGCAGTCGCAGTCGCAGAGTCGAAGAGAGATCCATGGGAATTACACTAATTTAAAGTAATTGGCTATAGTTTTTCACTTGGCATTTAAATATGTGTCCCGGCATCGGCAACTCACACAGCATCATCGACTGTGCAGTGTGGTGGTATGGTGGTGCTACATGGTGCAGCACAACTCCACAATTTTAATCGATTTGCGTATATGGCGAATGGCGGACTATTAAAAGGCCCCGAAGCCGAAAATGAACTGGACGAGCGTACCCAAAAGTGGGCGTTGCCCGAAACTGAATGGAAAATGAGTGAGTTGTGCGCGAATTGCGAGTTGTGTTCTTCTCTGAGGAGTTCCCTGCACTTTGCTCCTCTCGATCCTTTTGGCGATCCTCAAGAAGAACGACGCATTCCAAGTAGCGCATATGCTGCACAAATTGAAGCAGCAGCCAGGAGCTGGCCCCAAAAGGTAGACGCGCAGCAGGCTCAAAGCAAAACTAATTAAAATTCGCCCAAAACACAGAGAGAGACAAAGACAGTGAACAAAGTAAGAGTGAGAGAGCGATGGAGTACCTGAGCCCCATTGGGATTGCCAGCAACCTTTTGCCCATCTGCATGCCTCATCTGCGGCATTTGCCTGCGGCGTTCGCTCGCTGGACGGGACGACACCACGCTCCCATTTTCTTAACCACTAAAATTAATAATAAGTGATCTGGATCTGGTTTCGAGGATCCCAACAACAACAACAACAACAACAGTGTACAACGTTCAGCGCATAAATAAATGTTATGTGTTTTTTGCCAGCCACCACAGGAGCAGACTTGAGCAGAGGCAAAAACAAAATCGGCAAATCCATAATGCGCCTTCTTCTTCTGATTGTTGTTGTTGTTGTTGTTGGCACCTTTGTGGCCCGCGGCGAGACAACAAAATCATTTCACCGCCGCCTGTTTGGACAGCAAAGCACTTGGCAGATTGCAGTCAGTTAGTTAGCTAAGCTGAGGAAGGAAGGAAGAGGGGACGACAACGTGCAGCGCCCATTATTGATTGGCTAATCAAATCATTTGCGGTGCCCCCAAAAACACAACTATGTAGCATGTAGTACTCGCTGTGCCACAAGAATTCGCAACGACAGCCGCAATTATCATTCCAGTCGCCGCGAAGCGATGGCTAATTAATAATCCAAGCGATTAGCAGGCAGCTGAAAACAAAACCCAGTCAATAGCAAAAGTCTCAAATATCAACTCAGCTCTCTTTTCCCCGCCTTTAAGTCTCCATGCTTCTTGCGAAACCTTCGCTCTTGTCTCTTGCGGTTAGCAGTCGTCGTTTATTAATTAAAAGTCCCTCAGCTTTTTGGGGAGGCTGCAACTCTCAGCTCTCAACTCTCAACTGGCAACTGGCGGTTGTGCCTCCATCCAGGCATATGGACTTGTCTGTCTGTTCATCTCAACACCTATAGCTTCAGTCTTCAGCCACAGCAACAGCAACAGCAACAGCTATAGCCACATCTTTGGTTTCCATCTGTAGCTACAACTGTTGTCTCTCAGTATCTCATCATTATACACTCTAAGCTGTGCGGGTTAATTAGTTCATTTCTTTAAGTTGGCAAAAGTATTCAATATTAATGCTTATAATAAGGCTAAAAGCAAATATTTCTTTTATGTTAATATATTATTATAATTTATTATTATAATGTGATTAATAATAACATGATTGACATTAGTTATTAATTATTAATTTATTTAATTTTACAAAGTTGGATATTAAATCTGTTAAGGATGTTTTGCAGATCTTAAAGTGCTGATGACCTGGCTTTCAATATATGTTCAAAAATTAAGTCTATATTCTTTCTAGTTTCACAAAATTCTTGTATGATCACAGTTATATTGTAAACAAAAAACATAAATTACACAAAAAACAATGTTAAATAACTTGTTATATATTTTAAACAGAAAATAATAATGGAATAATACGGATAACATTCTTAACATAACTATTTTATAATATATCAATGAGCACTTCATTTATTGTTTATATAAAATATATCCAGATTAATTTTATTTAAAATTATCAGTGTAATAAAAACAATTGAATGCATATTTTTTTGATATTATCAATAATTCCTTAACAAATCCTTTCTTAAAATAATATATTAATAAGCATTTTATTATTTGTTTATTTACAATCAACGATAACTTCATTTGAAATTATCATTCTAAATTAGCTTCGTAAAACATACAAAAAAAATGTTTATTTATATTTTTCTGATATTCCTTTACAAATCCCTTGCAAAGTGTATTAAAAATTCGTTTTATTTCGAAAATTCTTTTGTTGAACAATTCTTATATTTTTACTTTCGTATTCATTTGTTTGTTTCGCGGTTTTTCGGCATTAATTAGTCGCTTTCGCGTGGCCATTTAAGGGCCGCCCTGGAGGCCTCTCCTCTCCAGGGTAGGTGTTTCCTAATGAGTTGAGGCGGAGGTGAGGGCGACCCCGCCCAGTCCGCCCAGTACACACACAGTGAGTCAGTCGCCTGGTGGCTCTTGGTTAGTTGGTAGGTGTACTTGATGGGACGTCCCAATGTTTGCCCAAGTTAGCGAAACAAATAAGTTTATTAGTCCGATCGAAGGCGGATCCTTAAAGTATATATTTCGCTCACAAGAAAAAAACAAGTTCAGTTCTGCAGAAATCGTTGGCTCTATGAATATTTTTAATTTATGTGCAAGCGGCAGCATAATTATTAAAAGTTATTACCGAATTCATTTTTAAATGCAAAATATCAATTTTTAATAATTGAAGATTTTCATTAAGCTGATTTTACATACAGAACATGAGCATGGACAAACAAAAATTTTGCGTTGCACTTACAGACCATTAAGCGAAAAGTGGAAGACATGAAGGTGAGTGTACAAGAAGAGGATGTGATGAACGAGAAGATACCCTTCAAATACAGCTGCGAGAATGATAAACAAAATTCGATAAGGCTTAAGATATTAAAGAATAACTTAATTATTAATATTATTATATTATTACCCACAATAGTTAAATAAATATTGCAACTGTAAGTGTAGTAATATAATAAGTTAATTATACATTGAACATAGGAAAATTTCTCAATTATTATTATACGATACTCTAATACTATTGTTAAATGAAATGCTTTTATAAACATCAACAAGAGAGACTCATTTTATTTCTGTTAAATATAATTTTGTAAATAAATATGTACTAATTTTGCATTAAATTTTTTGTTTTGATAAAACATTCTAATATAAAAGAAAATATAATAAAAATTGGCCAATCTAATCTATAAAATACTATTGCTATCAAAAAATACCAATTCAAGATATACTAAGACATACTACATTTTATGTGAACTATACTTTGTAAGTATTTTTGACGAATACTAACAAATACTAAATTAAATATATACAAAAATATACTACATTTAATATACGTATACGTTACTTTGTAGGTATTTTTAAAAATATACTTATATTTTAGGATAATACTAATAAATACTAATTTAGGATATACTAAAATATGCAAAATTTAATACATACTATACTTTCTAAGTACTTTTTAGAATATACTTCTATTTTGGGATAATACTAATTTAAGATATGCCGAAATATACTACATTAAATACATTTGTAAGTATTTTTAAAAATATACTCCTTTTTAGGACTACCCCATTTCATACTTTCCAATCGCAAAGGGTATAGAAAGATGTAATTGCAGATTTACGCAATGGTTAAGTCTGAAGTGAAATGTTTGCTTGCCTGACAGTTTTCCACAAGGCGGACTTTCGGTCAGATAGGCACGACATACAATAACATGTGCAACATGCATACATACATATATATATATATATATGTATATGGATGAAGGACATTGTAAAGGGAAAAGGAGTCAAGAGGATTGGGCAGCATTTGCCCACTTGTCGATGCAAGCAGCTCATTAAATTGCATCTTACTTTGGCATTCAGTGAAATTAACGAACTTCGATGAAATATTTCCACACAGGACCTCGCCGTTTAAATTGAAGGATAAAGCATTTAAAACAATTTGCTACAGCAACGTTGCAGGCTAAATAAAGCCAGTAGCCAGTAGGGGATGAACCAAAATGGTTAAGCTGAAAGGCCGAAAAACATTTGCACTGATGATGTCCATTGTGAGGTTGTTGGAATTGGCGGGTGGTGGAGGATGGAGGAGGGTGAAGGAGGGTGAACGCAGCGCTAATTGAATTAATTTTGAATGAATAGCTCGAAAATGCCGAAAATTGAATTTTGGTACGCCAATTTGGCAATTTGGCGCTGTTGATGCGAATCGGGATTGCATTTCCATAATCATCGGCAACAGCAGCAGCTACAGAATCAACATCAACAGCGGCTCCAATGACCATGTGAAATTAAATGCCAATTAAATGGAATGCCGGATACTGCAAACCTACCTAACCGATAACTAATTTGAGGCCTAATCAGCACGGGGAATGTTACGATACGATTGGGAAAGATTAAACATCGTGCCAAAGCCCATTGGACTTTATCAATTCATTTATTTGATAGCTGACCGAGTTGAGTAAATTATGATAACAATGATAAATAATTGGTCACACACAATAAAACCAACAGAGCTCAAACAATGCGAATTTTGAAAGCGTTGACAGCTAAATCGCAATTAATTGCTGTTTCAATTTCACTGATCTATGTTAAATTGATTACACATTTAACAACAAAAGAGCTATCAATAAATATCGCGAAACAATTGCTGACCCCGTTTTTTTAGATAAGCATTAAGCTATAAACCTGACCTAATAATTTTCACAACTTGCAGAAAAGTAATTAAATTATTTATTTGAAATGAAAGTTGTTATCATGACAGCAAAAATATCAAAGACTTTTGCCTGATTCACAAAAAGATTTCGAGATTAGCATTGTTATTAAAAATATTAGTAAATTGAAATGTTTAAGACTCGCAGTAAAAAAAATTAAAATGAAATTATAAATTCCTTTACTTATTTTATCAGCTGTGTCAGCTTCAAAAAAGCTATCATAATTTAAGGTAAAATATTGAAGAACCTTATTAGATTCTTTGACAGCTTTTAAGAAAGTTGTAAGAGTCTATATGATAATTAGAAAAATAAATAAAATATTTCTATGATTTAAAATGTAAAAAATTGTAGTCGATAACAAGCTCTTAGATATTTGGCATTGAAACAGAAGAAAATTTGGTAGATCCATTCACTCATTTTAACAGCTGTGACAGCTTTCAGAAAGTTCTTATAAAATAAGTAAAATATAAAAAATTCAATAAGATCTTTATATCATATGCTTTGACAGCTTTATAAAACGTTATATTCGATTACAACTAGAAATATTCTTTGAGATTGCAAATGAAGGTAAATCGCAAGATTTTTAAGTATTTAACTTTGACACTGACTCGAAAATTCATAAAAAAGAAAACGAAAAGAAAAAGTTTTTGAAGTTTTTTAAGCCCTCAAATGCTGTCAGTTAATACAATTTGTTTTTATTCTAAGAGATAATACTCTTCATTTCTTTGCCTTCCTTTCTCGTCGTTCACTTTCTAAGCCACGTTCCTTGCAAGCTGTTCTTCCGATTCGATCCTTGACAGATTCGTGTTACCAGTTTTATGTTTCCCTTGGCTCGTCAAAAGTAGAAGCAGCGACCTTTTGCTTTCATAAACATGCATGTTTATTGCAAAATGTTTCAAGTCCAAAAAAAAGGAAAAGGACAAGATTCTGACTTGTCACACATCACATGTTGCAACCTTTGGAGAGAGTATGTGATGCTGGCATATGGCGCAATGTTGTGGCATGCAACAGGAACAAAACTAGCGGTACACAGCTGTTGCTGCACTTGGGCACAACGGCGGTCGCGTGGCAAGGAAAGTGAAGTGAGGTGAAGGAAAGTGAGTCGAGTCTAGGACGCCCCAAGGAGCGTGCTTATCACAATTTGTTATGAAACATTCGCCGAAGATTTTAAGGGGATAAGTGAAAGAGAGAGGGAGAGGAAGGATGGAGGAGATCCTTCTCTTCTGTGTCAGTTGTCAGTCAGTAGCTGCAGCCAAAGGACGCTGTCTAATGATGATGCTGTCAGATTTGCATCGCTTGGCCAACACACAACGACAACAGTTGGCCGCTCTTTTCACTTTTCCGAAATGAAAAGTGTTTCTTCAATAATTTTGTGCATTTAATTTGGCTGCCGCAACAGATGCCACAACCCAAAACAAGCAAACAGAGAGCGAGAGAGACTCCTTATCCTTGCAACACAAACACATTTCCCTCTCAAAATGAAAATTAGTTTTTGACGCTGTTATGACGGCTGTCTTGCTGCCTTGTTGCCTTGCTGCTGTTGATCCTTTGCAGAGGAAGGAGCATTGTTACCTTGATTGAGGTCCTGGACCCTGACTGCTTTCTTAATTTGACTGCTGCCCCGCCAACGTTGCCGCCATTCGCTTGACCGCTGCCCCCTCCTCCGAAGTCTCTCGACTCTCTTCTCTATATAGTAGTGACCATATGGCGACTTGGGTTGGCATCTTGGAGCGTGCCGAACACACGAGTTCCAGGAACTCAAATGCAAAACCAATCACAAGACATTTGTTTCCATTAATAAGACTGCATTCTGGGAGGTGCCGTTCTTAATGATGTTCACTACAACGTTTGGGTATCAAATATTTTTTTAGCATATGTTTCAGCATACTTGGATGTATCTTCTTATATACATATTCGGTTATTCTTCTTGACCAAAGAAAGTTCCTTTTCCTGAATTGGGTTATTTTAGACTTGTTTGGTATATTATTGTATCAAGACTTGAATTTAGTTATTGCATTTGATTTCAGTTCAGCGTATACCTTTAAACTAATTAATATAATGAAATGTTGAAACTGTTGATAAAAGAACTGAAATACTTTTGAATAAATATACACGGAAAAAAACGAGCAAAGTTCAAGAATAATAATAACAAATTGTTGAATTATGATAATATGATGTCAAAATTAAACCCATAAGTTAAATTCTTCAATCAAGATCTAAATTCTTTTATAAATAAAATTCCTGCGAAATTAAAACAAGCATAAATCTTTTGTAATCATTATACTAATGCTTCTTGTAATGAATATTAAAAACTATATATGATATTTGCAAATTGAATGGGATGTTGAGTAAAATATGTTTTGGAATTATTTTTTTCGTAAGTTTTTGAAAGTGGTATTGGTTTCATCCTAATCTCATGAAAGTAATAGATTTGTTTATTTATTCATATTTTTAATGAAACAATTAACGATAAGAGATTCTAGATCGATAGAACTGTCCTTTTACGGCTCATCCTTTTTTAAGTTATTAGAAAAATATAAAATATGCTAATCGAGAAGTTTATTTGTGAAATAATGCAATAGACTGAGTTTTCAGTAACAGAATTAAACAAAAGTTAGAAACACGATTGAGATTAAACTTAAAAAAAAAATCACTTAAGGGCGTTACTACGACAAAAGGACTTTGACGTATTTTAAACTTTTTTCCTTAATATGCCAAAAACAAAATAAAGATCCTCGCATTTATCCTTATAAATTAATTTAACAATTGGACTTAACTCGTGTCTCATCTGCAGAAACAATCTTGAATAAAATCACTTATGTCAAAAAGTTGGTTTAAAAAGAAACACTTTAAAAACTTTTAAGAAATGCATAAATACATAGATTTTAAAATGTGTCGCTTTACTTAACAAGTCAAAAAAAATAGAATGAACCTGAAACTTATCCTTAAATGCTCGATTTTATTTGACAATTGGACTTAACTCGTGACTCATCTGCACAAAAACACAATCTTAAAGGCCATCTGAAATGTTGGCAATTTTCAAATTGAAAAAATGCGCAGCTGAATTTTGTGAGTTGATGTCGATTTTCTTTTCTTGTTTTGCCGGACTCTCGCTCTGTGTCTGTCTCTGTCTGTCTCTGTCTGATAATTTTCACGTTCAATTCGAAGCGTAAACCAAATTTCTTATTGCGGCACCACATGATGTCCCAACAGACGATGTTCGATGCTCGATACTCGTTGAATGTGAATTGTTAAATAACCGGGCCAATTTCCATTTGTTGATGACACGTTTGCACACACACTCACACACACAGACACACACACTCGCACACACAGTTGGAATGAGCATGCATTATGCATGAACGTGTCCTTTGACAGCGTCGCTAATTCCACAGATACGATGAGGCGACACGGATACACAAAAACTGAGACCCGAAAATTTAATGCGAATTAATTTCCATTTTCATAAACGTGACCAGGTTTCAGCCAGGGTGAGAGAGAATACTCAGCTCGGATGTGTGTCACGGTCAGGCCATGACAAATCTCAGCGCGTGAGCCAAAGAATCGCTCAAACACAGTTCGACAAAAACAAAAAAAAAAAAACAAAATAAAACATAAAACTGAAACAGAGATTTTCCACTGAGTTGGCTCAAAACAATGACACAGCTGGAGTTCGCCTCAATTCCCAATCCCGAAAACTGTTTGTGAAAATGGGAAAATGCATTTAAACCGATTTGTGGCATTATTACGCAAAATTGAGTTTGGCAAACCGATCTTTACTTTACTTTACTTTCCTTTAGCCGTGCAACCCTTCGAAATAGTTTTGTGAAGACGCATTTTAAAACCAAATAAATTTACATTAGCGTTGCTAGTTGTTGTTTTGTGTAATATTATTAACAGCACGCGATTCAGCCAACGGCCTGTTACTAATTACCCCCCCGCTCTCTCACACTGCCCCTCTCCGCCCCTCCCTCGACACACGCCCCTTTTGGCCGCTGCAATTGCAGGCAGGTGCAACACACAATTGCAGCCGCTTGTCTGCTTGCCTGATTGAGTTGCCTTCGCTCTCTCTCTCCCACTCTCTCTTTGCCTCCCCCTCCCTCTCTCACTCTGTCTCTGTCTGGCGCTGTCCACAGCAGCAGAACGCTACGGTCAATGGCTTGGACTTCACTTGGCATCGGGATCGTCGTCGTCGTCGTCGCGAGCGGCGCGTGCTTTACTCGGGCGTGCTCTGCGGATTCGTGAGCGTCTCCTCTGTCTCCTCCCCTCCTCCTTCGCATCGCCGCTTTTTAGCCACTTGCTTCCGTGTGCCAGCTGCAATTTGTGGCAGCAAAAAGGAAGGGCAGCCGGAACGTCGATAGCTCCGACCAAAAAAAGTGCATACAATTTTGAGAAAAACATAAAGTCCCAAATAATCAAGCCGAATTTTAAATACGCTTAACTAGGAAGCTAACAAATTAACTAGCTTACACTACAAATTAAAAAAAAAGTTTTTAAATAAAATCGCTTAAAATATAAATTAATTTGTAATATTAAATATTACTTATAAAGCCTTCTAATAATATAATGTAATTATATATGCATACAACACAAAATATTTTGCAAATTACAAATATTATTTATTTTTAAATTAAAGTTATTCAATATAATTGCGTACAATAAAACACAATTTACAAATTACAATTATTGCTTATAATAAAATAATTTGAAACTTTTAAATATTATTTATTGTATATTTCAATATATATAATATAATATATATTTCAAAGTTTCAATTGTATAATTGTATAAAAAATTTCATTACATTCAAATAAAAATGTCGAAAACCAAAGAAAAATTTACTTTAACTTTGGAAAAAAAAATTAATTGAATAGTCTATTTTTTTTTTATACTAATAGTATTTAATATATTTTTACTTTAGTAATCCTACTGCTACAAGTTTAACACTTTTAAATTATTCCGATAGAATCATAAACTTCTTTAAATATTTGATATAGTAAGACATGCTCGCATATTACTTGATTTTCTTTTATTATATATTTTTAGCAAACCTATTGCTATATACTGACAGCTTAATATAATTATAAGTGTTTCATCTTAATTTCAAGCACTTTTTATATTAACATAAATTTCAAGCACTTTTTATATTAACATAAATTTTAATCAAAAATTTAAGTTTATACCTAATACTTCTAATATACATACACTTCAGAATATGAAGTATATATAAAGTATTTCAAATACTGTGCCTAAAAAATGATAATTAATGTCATAATATTATTTCAACAAAATTTATATACCTAATAAATATTTCGAATTATAATAATTATAACGTTAATTTAATGCCAACAATTAAGGCATAAATTAAAAAAAGGGTAATAAGTGAATTTTATTCCGACAGCAGCAGTTGAAAGATATTAATTGTAAAATTCCAATCAGCGATCAAAGAATTTGTCAAACCAAAAAGGCACATTAATTAAAATGTAATTAAAGTGGATATATAAAACAATTTACAGTGTGAACATGGCTCAAAACATAATTTAAGCGTTGTTAAATACAGAAAATATATGTGATATACAGTTAACAAATGTGCAAGTGCAAGTGATTAATCAAAGTGCTTTAAACTGGACAACTTAAAAGTCCGGGGCAAGGACACAACTATTCATGGTTTAAAAAGAAATTAATGTACTATAGGAAAATGATATTTGGAAAAAGAATTTCCCATTCAGCATACAGCTGTAGCAGAGCTTTTGAAATGAATTAATATGAAAAGGACTCGCATATTTATGGACTGAATGCATTAATTTATTGCTGTCGCACACTTCGCTGAATAGTCATAATGCCCCAAACGCGTTTTCATTGCATTTTGATACAGTTTTTTAAACGAAAACAAAAAAACGAGTAAGGCAGCATTTAAAAGGCCAAGCGAGGCGTTTTACCGGCAATTATCGCGCTGAGCTGAGTTAGGGGAGAGAACTTGGAACTTGGTTAGGGAATCGACTCTTGAGCTCTTGAGACGAGTCTCGCACCGATTCGGCGGGGTTTCATTATTATTAACCGCAAAACAAAAACTCACAAAAATAATCATAAGCAAAGTACGAAAATCGAGCGCAAAAACCAAAACAAAGAAAAAGGGCCAACGATAAACAAAAACCAAATCGTTTTTTTTTTTTTTTACTCTCTTTGTTGGTCTCGGTTTCGATTTTTGGTTTCGGTTTCGGTTTGAAATTTTTTCGGGTATCGTTTCGAGTGTGTGTGTGTTTGCAACCTGTTGTTGTTCTGTCTCGCTGTCTGGCGTCGCGTGTTGTAATTGCCCCATTGCGGGGCAACATCGTCTGCAGCATCTGGCGGCGCAGTTTATCGCTGCCTGCTTCCGACACAGTTGCCTGCCTCCTCCTGCTCCTCTCCCTACTCCACCCCGCTCCTCTTTCGCGTGTTCTGCTCCACTTCGACCGCAGTGTCAATAATCGACAGCTGCCTCGGCTTTTATTTTTCGGGGCATCCATTCGATTCCATATCGTTTTGCGACTCCCCCTTTTACATAACTTTGCCTCACGGCAAGCTGCCACAACCGGCCTGCTGTCAGCTTCAGCTCTCCCCTCCTCCTCCTTCCCACCTTCATCTCCATCTCCTGCGGCCACTTTCGAACGTTTTTCACATTTTACCGCCGTCAATTTTTGTGAATGCAGCTTTCAATTAGCCGCCTGCTCCTTGTAATGAATGCCGACAACAACGCTGCAACTTCAAGTGACGACTTGTCGAGGCATCATCGACTTGAGAGGAGGCAAAGAAGTGTGTGGCAGGGGGGGAGCGCTGTTGCGTTGCAAGCACGTGCCACATGGGGCAGGCAACGTGCGACGACGACGATGCAGCCTTAAGCCGAGCAATTTACCAGAGATTGACAGCATAATCCATCATTGGCAGCCGGGAGACGGCAGTCTCTGGATCTCTCTCTCTTTCTCTCTCTCTCTCTCTCGCAGTTTGGCAGTTCGTCCCTCTGGTAATCTTGTAACTGGTAGCTGGGTTTTTCACGA
Organism: Drosophila niveifrons; assembly: GCA_035046325.1. Classification (NCBI taxonomy): domain Eukaryota; kingdom Metazoa; phylum Arthropoda; class Insecta; order Diptera; family Drosophilidae; genus Drosophila; species Drosophila niveifrons. The sequence continues at coordinate 13,057,320 of JAWNOC010000052.1, forward strand.
CAGCCCAACAGGTGCATATGATATTTATGGCAGGTAGCCAGAGAGAGTCATACAGTCAGTCAGCCCTTCGAGTTGGCCCACACATAAAAGGACTGTTAATTGATGGGCTACTGGCCACAGAGGAGTCAGCAGCGAATCATGCCACAGCCATGGCACATGAATAAGGTAACAGCTTGGAAAGCTGGAAAAAGCTGCAGCTGACTCAGGAAATTGCACTTAAAGTCAGCTCAACGTCAGTGTTTATGAAAATACAATTTAATACAACTTGTATCAATATCATTAAGAATATTAATTTGTGATTATAGCAAACGTAAACATTTGACACTAATGTAAACTAAATATTTGGGTGAATTTCATATACTACCTTTCATTAGCATTAGTATTAGTCTTAACTTCATTATCATTATCATTCATTGATCATAATCATCATTTTGCATTGGAAGCGTCAGAATTACTAATGATAACATTTTTAATGAAAATTTGTTGAACAACTGCAATTAATTTGTTGTATCGTTAATATCATCATAAGGCTTAACTGCATTATCATTTGAAACATTTTAATTTTGGAGCAATCGCATTGATATTGATTGAAAAGTATTACAATTTACATTTATAAAGTATTTGTCAAACATGAGCTTGTTACAATTTGCATTTGTTTAAGCAGTAAAATAAAACATTCTTCATTCATTAGTATTACCATTAGTATTTTCAATGCCATTAAAATCATTATAATTAACATTTCAATATAATAATAAAATTTAATTTATATTAAAGCTTAACTAGAAATAGTTATACCCTCATTGCTTAATCACGAAATTTCTATGTTTGTTACCAATTAACTAGATATTTTAATAGGCATTATAACCAAGTTATTATCCTTTTTATGAGTATTACCAATATCATTAGCATTACCATTAAAATGATTATTATTATTTAAAAAATAATAGTTTCACTTTAATAACAAACGCATTAGCATTACCCTTACCATTAATATAACTATTAGATTGCATTACATTTTACATTAGTTATATTATTGGTACTACAGTTTATATTAGTATAAGTATATACATATATTAGTATATTAGCCAGCCTTAATTTTATAATAATTGACTCTTAAATTTCAAATATTGTAATTAAAATGACCACTTTTATTCAATTTAATGTTCGCATTAGCATTAACCTTTTCATTAATATTAGTCTCAGCATTAGCACTTTCATTGACAATATTATCTGATGTTAATTATTATTGTCATTAAAATGATTATTAGACTAAGATTTATAGTTTTCACTAATGATAAAATTGGCATTAGCATTTCCATTAAATACGAAATATAAATTTACTATCACTAGCAATATTGATATTTAATAATTAAATCCGCCACAGTTATTAACCTCAGAACAACGAATGGCACTATTAATATCGCATTCATTAAATTACAGCTCTCGCTCTCGTAAATGTTCCTTTAATTACTTTCCATTGCATAACTGTAAACTGAAAACTGAAAATAATTCATTTTAATACCATGAAAAAGATGTTGCAAGCAATTAAAACTTGCATAATTGGAAACTTGAAACCCTAACCCTTTTTGCTTTTTACTATATTTTTTTCTGTTTTTGTTGAACTCGTAAAAAGTAGGTTTTGGCGCACAACTTTTACAATTTCCAAGTGAAATGAAACCAAAGACGAGGGATGCCCGATGTCGGGTCAAATGGGGGGAAAAACTATTTGGGAAAATGTTAGATGATGAGCACATTTGCTTTCCTCCACGGCTGGGAGCAATGTTTGTGCAAATCCGTAATTAAAAAATATTTGATAGCCAAAGTCAAGCTTGCACTTCATTAGCAAACAAGGAATAGGGGACAGGATATCCATTTCCTTGAGCGGTCAGGTCAGCGTGTCGCGCAGTTCACGCCGTGGGTGCAAATTAAAATGAAATTACAGAGAGTGCTGAACTGAAAAGGAATCCCTGACGAGAGAGTGAGACACTCTCTACTCTAAGTATTTACCCAATGAACATTGTGGATGCGTATTGGATTTCAAGTGCAAAGCAAATGTCAACGCTACACTGAGGAACTTTCAAACCAGTTGAGTGTCTGGAAGTATTCACTAGACGCTCGCCAGACGATCCAAAAGGGTTTTTATACCCGATACCCATAGGGTAGAAGGGTATTATAACTTTGTGCCGGCAGGAAATGTATGTAACAGGTAGAAGGAGGCATCTCCGACCCTATAAAGTATATATATTCTTGATCAGCGTCAACAGCCGAGACGATCTAGCCATGTCCGTCTGTCTGTCTGTCCGTCTGTCCGTATGAACACCTATATCTCAGAGACTATAAGAGATAGAGCTATAATTTGTTTTCGACAGCATTTGTTATGTTTGCACGCATATCAAGTTTGTTTTAAATTTTTGCCACGCCCACTTCCGCCCCCGCAAATCAAATAAAATCGAATAACAAGCGTAATTTTAAAGCTAAAGCTACGAATTTATGGTGTATATAATAATAACAATAGTATTTATGATTCCTGGAAATTTTTATATATCTGGTATATTATGCCGTCTATGGTATATTTGGAAAGTGGTACTATACTAAATACTAAAAATGGTATATTTGGCATATTTTTAGTATTTTGTAGTATTTTCAGTATATTTTGAAAATAATACCACAATATTTAGCTTTTATTCAAAATGGGTAGCGGGTATCTCACAGTCGAGCACACTCGACTGTAGCTTTCTTACTTGTTTCTGTGTGTGTTTCGAGTCAAACTCAGTATGGGGTGCCGAAGGAGGCCAAACAAGTGCAATGCGCTCCACGGATTTGGCTTGGCCTAAGCCTGTGAGTTGGATTGCATTCCGTGGTGAAGAAGTAGTTTGAGTTATTGCTGGAGTCGAGGCACTTGGCACTTGGCATTTTGGCGTCTCGGGCGTCCACTTGGCATATAGAACAATATTTCAAATTGGCCAGACAGCTTCCGTTGGCAAATCCTTGAGAGCAACTGCAGCTAAAAATGAAATGAAATGTAATAAAATTGCAAAAAAGAGAGCGAGAGAAGCACCAAAAGTTTTTCTCCCAACCTCCCCGGAATGAAGAAGAAGTTTTGCAATAAAATGTTCATTAGTGCGCCAGGCTCCTGCTGAGCTTCAAGCGCTGTTCTCCTGGCTTCTGGCCCCCAGATCCCTTTTGGCCAAACACACACACACACACACTCTCACAGCTGGCCATGTGTGGGCAACGACGCCGGATGAATTGCACTTTTAATGTGTTGGCAGCACTTTAACTAACTGAAAATCAGTTGGAGAGTTGCTGCAACCGAGTGGATGCTGACCAGCAAAAAAAAAAAAAAACATAGTATGGTTTAAACCATCACGGAACGCGGCTTTTGCATTGCGGTCCAACTTTTGCCGCGTAATTAAAACCAAAGCATCCCCAAAGTGGACAAGTGCCCCTAAACTGATTAGCGCAACGAGTGCACAACTCTCTTTGACCCGAAGAGGGGGAAGAGTGAAGAGAGGGGAGAGAAGAGAGAGAGAGAGGGGAGAGTTGCAAGTTGGCATCTGCGGTTGCCCCCCATCATAACTTAACTCTGCGCAGCGTGGACCGCGTTTTTAATATGTTCTTCTGGCTTCTGTCAACATTGTCGCTGCTGGTGCGGAAGAATTTCCACTCGGTGTAAGGTTAAGCCATGTCAGCGATAAAAATAACTTATTTTAATGCATTTTGCACAAGCTAACTGCGGAGTTATAATCACCCTTTTTTTGTATATTTAAAATAATTTAATTAAAATTAGGAGGGAACGAGAAATATATAAGATACCACATACTCAAACTCCCCGATAGATAATTTCAAGCAACAGAAAAAATTTTACATATAATAGCAGGGCTCATTGGATAACTGCTATTGCTCTCAATTTTTTTTTTAATTTTACAATTTACTTATTGTTAAAATAAACTGATTGAAAAAAAAAGTGGGGAGAAAAAAATCATTGTTTATACACAAATATATTATAAATATGTACATAATCACCACAAGTACCGATTGTGAATATAAGCAAAACAGTAAAATATATCGAATTATAATAAAAAATAATAATATACCGAATGTTATATTTGATTTATTAACATAGTACTACATTCAAAGTATTTCATATATCAAGAAAGCTTTAATCGGGTGTGCTCGACTGGTATCTCACACTACCGATAGTGACTGAAAGCAAAACCAAATATACCGAATTAATATACCGCAATAATAATAATATACCGAATGTTTTTTTTTGATCGAAATATATCTTGGAGTGCAAAATATACGATATTGTCAGCTATTGGTAGAGTGTATAAAATTAAAAATATCAATTATCTAGATTATAGATTTTTACATAGCAAATTATTGACATCACAATCAAGCATTAGTTATTTTTTATGATAAATTCAAACTTCAAAAAATACTTAAAAAAAAAACTGACGTCTCTCTTCATAAATTTTCATAATGCATTGATATCTTCTATGACTAATTTATTTCCAAGTAAAATATTTCGATTAATCACAAACAGAAAATTACTCATTATTTACAATAAATATAAAATTCTGATTAAATAATCTAGTTGAACGTCAACAAATATTTAACTTTAATGATAAAATCATGTCTATGTAAGTGTAAGTGTCATGGAAATAATGCACTAAAAAAGGAAATGACTCTTTTTTTTAAATAAATTACATCAAAATTAAACTAACTTAAAAAAAATTGAATAACTATTCTAAATAATCCTCTTTATATAAAATTACTTTTTCGTTTAATTAAAATTGATATATGTAAAATTATTCAAATAAAAGTTAAGCACAGAATAACTGCTTAGTAAAATACATTATAAAGTTGTGTTGAACCAAAAATGAAGTTTAATTAAACTTTAAATGACATTAAATTGAATACAAACGCTTTTAGATAAAAATTTAAACGTAACTGAAACAGAAAATTACCGCTTTTCGAATAAAATCCAAAATTTAAGTTCAACTTTACCAATACTATAAATTCATAATAATGTGGTTTAACAATCGAATCAAAAAAAAAATTTAATATAAATAAAATTAATATAATAAAAATAAATAAATATAAATGCAATATATTAATATATTATCACATTATAATAACTTTAATTGACATTAAAATTGATGTAAATACTGCTGATAAAAATGTCTAAGGTAAACTAAAAACAAAGATAAATAGACTCCTTTTATAAATAAATCACAAACTGGCTAAAAATGTAAAAATCCAAAAGTTAAAGAAGTTTTCAAATTAAACTCAAAATAACACAACTTTTATTTACATTAAATAGAATGCAGAGACTTTTAAGAAAAAGTTTTAAGCTAAACTGTAAGAGAATTTTACCTTAAAAAATAGAATAAATACAAAACAATATAGTTCACCTTGAGAAATTATTCAATGCAAGCTAAAAATTCACGAATTTCTTTAAGCAAATAAATTGTCTTAAAAGGAATCTGGACTTTAAGCATAATGCAGCGCACTGAAGTATATATAAATTGGCTAAAGTAAACTAAAATGAAATGAAAAGTAAACGAAAATCTGTGTGCAAAATATTATTTGCCAATATATTGTTAATATTAATATGTGCATGTGTTTTAGTGATTTTGCGATTTGGTTGAGCACTTGAAATCTCTCAAGGATTAAGTCAAGGCGAATAAAATGAATTAAGGTCAGGAATGTTGCATATGTGGCATGCAAATACTCAAAACTGAGTTGCTAAGCCATTTGCTTTGAGCTTCTCATGCAACATGGCTTCGAGTTGCATTCGACTCGAAGTAATTTGTTAATTGCAATCAAAAATGTGTTTTGAACTTTTGTACGAAACTTGCCAAGCGCACGGCAGATAAATAATGCCAAAGTAAATACCAAAAAAAAAAAATGTAAGGAAAAAAATAAAATAGAATCTAGATTACTGAACTCGACTGCAGTTGAAATGTAAACAAGGCATGTCCTTGTACTAAAAGCAAAAGGTTCAAATTCAAATTCAAATCGAAGCTGAAACTAATTCGATGTGCACAAATTACGAGAAAAGTAAATTTCCATTTTAAAGGGAAGGGAAGGGAAGAATGTAAGTTAGCTTCAACTGGCTGGCAAAATGCAAATTGCTTCTTGAGCGACCACAGGATATTCCAAAAGGAGTGGGGAGCAAGGACAATTGTATATTGGCATTGGAAATCAAATTGAAAAATTGATTGAGTACGAAAGGGGAGGCACGGAATAATAATAATAATAATGGCAAAGTAATGAGACTGTCCGCCGCATAACAACAGCAGCAAGGACTCGTCGAAGGACTTCTTCTTTTACTTCTACTTGTGGTCGCCAAGCAGACGCAGCCATCTCAAATTTATCTATTGGATTAAGGTCCTTTGTGCACGTCATTACGGCCAATGCCAAAGACAAATTGGAAATTTATTGTTATGAAAGACAGAGCGAGAAGGGAAATAGCAAAAGAGAGAGAGAGAGGGGAAGACATCCTGCCGCTTGAGGCAGCAAAGGATAGTTCCGAGTTTGTGCCACTGAATATGCATAATAAAAATGTCAATCAATGAACTGCAACCGCACACACACACAAAGATAGTGAGTGGGAGTCCTGGTCTGGGGTCAGTTTCGACAATAATTGAACATAAACATTGCATTCAAGTAGTAATTGTTCAAATTATTGTGCATCCTAATCCCCACAAGCGAAACACACGAAAATGTGTCCACAGGACGAACGAACGTTGTTAAAAAGGACATTTGAATGCAGAGCAGAGGGCGAGTTAGTTTTTAGTGGCAAATTCCCAGGCAACGGGGCAAATCCGTCTAAGCCGACTTCCATTCTTGGCCAAAAACAAAAACCGAAGGACAACGCTTTTGTTTCGGTTTTGTTGATTCAAGGACTTGGCTGGACACACATCGAACACCGGGAACAACGAAATGGGAGCAAAGGCAGTTATTAAGACATCCAAAGAGCTGCAACGAACTGACCTTGCTCAAAAGTAGGCAAATAAATAGATTCATAAAGGCAAAAAAGGCTATCGGAAGGAAGGCTCAGAGCAGGCTGCTAAAAAGGATGCGCGCGAGTCGTGAGAATTTCTCAAGAAATCGGAAACGAATGTCCTTTTGTACTATAAAGTGTATTTTTGAATTATATTCTAGTTGAAATTCCATTCAAAATAAATGGTATAAATTGAAATGATTTAGAGTATTATTCTTTATATTTTATAGTTTAAGTTAGATATAATTGAAATGAACACTAAAGTACTTCTAAAACAAAGCTGCATTTGCTTTCGGCTTAGATTGTGATTATTATTTTTATCAACATTTACAATAATTGGAATATATTATAAATATGAACACCTTAAACTAATATGAGGTTTGGCCCAAACATCAACATTTCTTTTACCTGTGTTGTTATAGTACTATTTTGTTCTTGCTGTACTGGTTCGATACTTAAATAAAGAAGCTTTAATTAAAAAATTATAAATATCTTTGTATATTATTTTTACCAAAATTTTAGTGGTTATTCCAAACAACATTTATAATTTGCCTAATTTAAACTTTAATAATTCAATTAATAACTTCTTTACTTTAACTTAGATTATTATTATTATTGAATTTGTATTCTAAATCACATTTATAATTTTTCTAATTTAATTTTGAATAATTCAAATTTCTTTCTTCACTTTTATAGATTAAACTTTTTAAATTTACATATGTTGATTATATAGAAAATAATAGGAATATTTAATTTGTGATTGTTATTCCTACACAAATTTTTCATTTTAAATATAAAGTTGAATTAAATTAGAATAGATAGAATATATTTTAAATTACTTCTGGTTGTGCATATTATTACTAGCAAAGAATTTGCTCTAAATTTCAATTTAGAACTTATATTTCCCTCACAATTTACTGTCCATGATTTAAATTCAGTTAATTACTATAAGACAATATTATCATTTATTTATTTACATTCCATTATTTAAATTCATTAAATTTCTAAGAGACAACATAATTATTTATTTCCTTACTTTCCATTATTTCAATTCATTCAATTACTATAAGACAATATAAATATTTTTGTGTTTATATTATTTTAATTTCAATTTAACAAAAGGTTCATTTCTCCAAGTCGTCTTAAAAATATATTTAATAAATAAAGAAAAGAAAAGAAAACTGAATTAATATTTGTACAGATTTAGAAAATTGAATGACTTTAAATCTTATAGACTTTAATAATTTGGGAATCATTCAAAGGGACAGATAGTAAGAGAAATGTAACCATATTATATATTTTCTTATATATTATATATATTACCTTTCCCATGCCTAAATTTTCATTTCCAATTAAATAGTTTATCCTCCGTTTAGTATACATTAAGCATACGCAGCGTGTGCTCATCATCGTCTCGTTAATCAACTGCTTGCCTGCTCTTAAATCACGCGTTGACACCTAGTCAGCGGCTTCTGGGAAGCCTCTTATGTGACGCGCCCCTCGTGATCTCTAGATCCTGCACAGCTAGCAAGTGGTTGGGAAAAACACACACAACACAACACAGAGAAGAGAAGAGCAGAGCAGAGGGAACTGAGGGAAAATTGAGATATTAGTTAGCGGAACTTTGGCAAGTGCACAGCGAAGTCGCGATGCAATTCAACTGAAAATGCGCAAAATGCAGCGGAAGGAACAAGGACATCTTCCATGGGAACAACAAGTGCGGAAATTCCTGCCTTGCCACACACATGTGGCAAGCACATGTTTGTCGCTGACCCGGGGAAAAAACGAAACGAAGTGCAAAACCTGAACAAGGAATTCCCCGGTTCAGTCTCTCCCTCTCTCTCTTCGTCCTAGTTGAGGGAAGCCCGCCCACGCCCTCAAGCCAAATGTGTTGCAATTATGAGTACCTGAGTGGAAAAGAGATAGCAAGAGAGAGCGAGTAAGAGGCAAAGTCAGAGTTTGTGTATTGTGGAGTTTGGCACTGTGAACGTGCCTCCCTCCCAGCCTCAGAGCTGAGGGAACGTGGGAAAAAAGGATTTACGATGCTTATATGACCCCGCTGAGGAAGAGGAAGAGAGAGAGGTGAGAGAGGTGAGAGAGGTGAGAGAGGTGAGAGGTTGATGACGTGCCTGGTCACGGTCATGGTCAATGTTTTGTTGTGTGTTGTGAGTTTTTCGTGTGCGGCTTTTACCTGTTGCGTGCACATGTTAAAAAGTCATCATAAATCTCAGCAGTCGAGCAGCCTTCGTTGCGAGTGTGTGTGTGTGTGAAAAACGTTTTCACTTTTCACCAAGAGACAGAGAGAGAGAGAGAGAGGAGAGAGGAGAATGTCTCTACTACTCCCTCGCCGTGTGTTTATCTTATCTATCAAATCTGTGTAAATTCCCGGCTTATCATGCAAAACACGTAGCCACGTAGTAGCCTCTGATCCTGCACTCAACTCAACTCAACTCAACTCTACTTGCAACTCCTTTTGTGCAACATTTCGTTGCCTTTCCCGCGAACTGGGCTTTGGGCTTAGGCTGCCTCCGGATCACGCAAGCAAAGCAAAGCAAACCAAGCAGCAAGCATCGTCTAATAATTTGTATAAATATTTATTTTTGCTACCGATTTTTATCTATCCTTCCCGCACTCTCTCTCACTCTCTCTATCTGTCTCTATCTGCCATCGAAGGTGTGAAATTTAATACCACTTTGGTGTCGTCGATCGACTACCGGGAATCCTAGCGATCCTTGCGATCCTTGAGGGGTTAAAGAGAGTTGAACAGAGGAGCACAGAAACAAAACAGGAATAGCAACATCTTTGTCAAAGGCAAATGTGTTTCTTTCCTCATTGATTTGCATTTGCGTGTTGATTTCGTAATTTCGATTCAAACTGTTGTCACCTGCTTTTTAGCTACAGCTGCCACTTTTGGTTGCGCCTCCATGTGGCACGCTTCAATGCGGCATGTTTGAATAATGATTTTTAATATTCGTCAGTGTGGGAATTTTAACACACACTTTTTTAACTTTATTAAATTATTATTTATTAAATTAATTTTACAACAAATCATTCATTAAAATTGAGAATATTTTATTTTTAGAACTAAAAATTACTTTAATTCTTGTAATATTTCTTTATACCTAAGTCATCACCATAACAATTTAATACCTCATTCAAAACAAAGAAATAAATTTATATATAAGTCTGTCATATGGAAAGTTTTAAAATTAAAAAAGATTAAAATCCCTTTCAACTGCTCCTAAATTAACTAAAACTAGGTTTTAATAATCAGAACATATTATTGAAACATTTTGTTTGAGTATGAACTTCATTATAAAATTTTAATGCATTTTAAACAACAAAAATAATAATTAATAAATCCACAAATTACAAATCCAAAAAATTTGAAATTATTAAAAAATATTTACATTCAACTCCTTTTGAAAATACTAGAAACGTTGTTGTATAATTAAATCTAATGAAATTGTTATTTAACATTCCAACTAAGTAACTAAAATTAAAAAGAAAAAGATTCAATAAACAAAAGCAAAGTTCTACAAAAAAAAAAAAAAAAAAAAAAAAAAACATTCAAACTAACAAAAAAAAAATTCTAACTCTAAATGCAATAAAATAAATTCTTGAACTAATATACAAATTCCACACTGAAATCTATATTATTTATATTACTAATTTAAACCTAAAAAAAAAAAAGATTCTCGTACATATTATAAAAAAAATATGTATTGTATTATACAACTTCATTTCTTTATTACTCATAAAAATGTATAAACAATACACTTTTAAATTTGCCATAAAATAATGTAAAGTGTGATCCAAAATTATACGTTATTTGTGATACTCAACTCAAATATTTCATTCACAAAAATTTTGGAATTTCAGAGCTTGAGATGACGTTTTCGATTTGAATTTTAACGAGCTTTAAAGCATTACTTCTTAAGAACAGCAACAAAAGAGCAATGAGTGAAACTGAAAGCACCGCAAAGATTTCGTCACAAAGAGATCTTTGCGGTAGGTTTAGTCAGGTATGTGTATCGATGGTTGTGCATTGGTATTGGTATTGGTATTGGTTATATCGATGAATCATTGCCGTTATTCAAGTATTACAAGCGGATTGACTAATCACAAAATTACGCATAATGAATATGGGGGAATCTTAAGTGAGGCGACAACTAACTGTAGTCAAATGTTGCACACACACAGTTGCCAATGCCATTAATAAGATCGCGTGGCATGAATAGTTTGAATGGAATGTACAACAAACTTCTTCTTGTTTAACTCTTAGATCGTTTCCTTAATGAATACGTGTTTTGAGTACCGGACTTTGACTGCTGTCATGCAAGTTGCAAGCTGCAACATGTTCGACGTACTCTTATACTCGGGGCTACGCTCGCGGGCATGAAAACGAAAACACAACATGTTCGCCGACGGTACGAACTTGCTCTCTTGCAATTTGAATGTGCCAATAACTGAATTATTAACTATTCCTTTTTTTTGAAATCAATATCGAGTAAATAGCAAATAAGATAGTATTGCATTTTCAATAATCTGCCATTGCCTTGCTGAATAATTCACTGCAAATCGCATGTAACCACTTGGCTTCGAACATGTTCGAGGTCTTATGCTCACGCTCTCTCACTTACCGTGGATACACGTCTCACCTGCCGGTATGATGGCAACCCACCCCCATGCTCGTGTCTAAGAAGTTGCGTGGCCAGCTATTTAAAGAGCACACTTGCTTGGAGCTGCTTTAGTTGCGTGCGAGACGCGAATGCGAGAGCATCGTGCAAAGAAAAGAAATAATCGTAGTCGAATTTACAGAAGCAACGTTATAGCGTGAGACTCGAAATTCAAATAACGGACCCTGCCACACACGATACGTTACGATAAAGAAAAACAAAAACCAACAACAACAACCACAAATACGTCAAAAGTCGCTTAAAGTGTTCAGTGTTGTGTTAGTGTTAGTGTGTGTGTGTGAAAAGAAAAAAGAAAAAGCAACTAAAAATTTCGCTTTATGCTCAAAATGAATTTTATGAGCATTAAAACAAAGTTCAAAATTATCATCATCAACTGTAACTGTGACTGTGGCAAGCAACAAAAACAAAGTGCCAAGTTGCAGCAACAAAAATAAAAACGAACTTGGGATTTATTTTGGATAATACGAGAAAGAAGAAGGCGAAGAAGGCGATACCAAATATATAGAAATTTATTTCAACAAACAACGCAAAGTTGCAACAACAATAAAGGTAAGCGCAACTCTGTGCAACTTGCAACTTTGACCTTAATGAGAAGGCAAATTGCAATAGAAATTGTCGCAGACAAGCAACAACAGCAACAGCAGCAGTAGTGTAGCAGTAGCAGTAGAAAATAAAAAACACTGAAATGAAATGAGTGCAACACGCGGGGTGCAACATCGCGTAATGAGTTTGTTCAACTCGGCAATTGTAGTTGCAAGTCGTTTCTTTTCTTTCGTATTTTTTTGTTAAGGGTGGCAAGGTGCAAACATAAAAAAAGAATGGCAACAACAACAGCATGTTGCAAGTTGCAAGTTATGGAAAGGGTCATGTGAAACTATGCGGCGGCAATTGTCGATTGTTGACCAGCGACGTCGACTTAATTCCATTTATTGCACACGTCTCATCATCAAATGCAACTTCTTGTACTCGTTGTTGTTGTTGTTAATTGGCAAACGTGCAACACGCAAGCGGCAACAACACACAAAAAAAACTATGCAATTCATGCTCTTTGCTTATTTGGTGCACAACTTGCGCAAAACAAGCAGAAAATGTAAATTCCATAAAAATAAAAATTAATAAATTAATTAATTAATCAGCAGCGTGCTGCGATTTCGTGCCATATTGAAATGCCCCCCACACAAAGGCAAGGAAAAATAAAATACTCAATGGCCCTCGGCTGCTGCTAGGCAACGAAGCAAGACAACAACAAACATGTACAAAGAAGCACAGTTAGAAGTGCGCTTCGAACTTCTGTCTGGGGGGATCTCTCTCGCTCCCACACACACACAGCAGAGACAGTGTGCTAAACATAATTACACCAACAACGACAACAACACCAGCAAAGCAAATTTGTGTGAGTGAGTGCGTGCAGCAAGCACTTGCAGAGACAGTCGACAGCAGCAGCAGCAGAGCGTAGCTTTTGAGTGTGACTTGAAAGTTGTATCGAACATTTTTCGTATATGCATGTGTGTGTGGGCGGGGAGGAAGTGAGCGTCGCTTAGCTTTTAAATATGCTTATGACTTGACTGACTGACTGACTGACTGTCTGTGTCAGCGCGTGTGTGTGGTTGTATGCGTGTTGTGCAAGGCGTGTTGTGCATTGAAGCTTTTGCCTATTGTTGGAACAGACTTAAAACAGAATTTAAGTCAATTTAGGCGTGCAAATGTGCACACAATGAGTGAGATCGAGCCAAAGAGCAAAGGCGCTAGCGAAGAGAAAAGAGATTTTTTTCAATTGATTTCTTTTTGTTTTGTTTTTTTGTTTTTGGTTTTTGTTATGCAGCTGGCAGCAAAAATGTCATTAGTCGGTGTTTGTTGTTGTCGGTTGTTGCTGGTAATTGAAACGAATGCGATTAACATAATTTGAGAAATACACTGTTGTAAAATTGTAGTTGAAGAAAAATTACAATAATTTCGGTTATTAGCTGATTGGTTGGCCATTAGCGGCACTGGCCTTGTTTCTTTTTGTTTGTATGCAGTTAATTGAAAAGCCATTTAGTTATGTCAGCATCTTTTAAACTTGGTCTTGGAATGCGAGCGCAAAACTTTGAGCATCAAATAAAAATTACATGAACACGTTACATAAAAATAGCCTAGGCTCCCCTCCATACATAAGTGAAGTTTGTCCAAAGACAAACAAAACGAAACGAAACTGTGACGTATTTTTCCTTTTGCGCTAATTTTAGTTGCTGAGGGGGGAAAAAAAGCCGCCCTTAAGAGCGCAGAGAGCGAGCAAGCGAGACCATCAAATTTGATGGCCCTAAAAGTTGTAAGAGGGGGCGAGAAGATGTTACTGCTGACCCACATACACATGTACACACTGCAGAGCGAGACAGACACAAACAGACAGACATGCTGGCAACGGAGCCGAAGGGAAATGGAATGGAATGAATAGGGAAGAGAAGCAAAGGGAATGCAAGTCTCTGCTTACTATAAACAAAACAGCCGCAAGTTTTGTAATTGATGTTGTTGCTTCTTGCTTGTTGTTGCATTGCTCTTGTTTTATGAATAATTTATGCACTTAATTGATTTTTTGTTTATTGTTCGCCACAGTTAATTAATTATAAACTTTTTTCCTTCCTCTTGCAGTTAAGTAAAGAAAAGACTTTTGTAGCAGACAGACAGCAACAAAAATGGAAGCAACAACAAACCACACAAAACTCCAGCTGGAGGAGGACGAAGAGGAGCCTCAAGCAACAACAGCAACAGCCACAACTACGACGACGACGACGACAACGAAGACGTCGGCAACCATCATTGACATTCCAGCGGCTCCTGCAACGTGCCACAGCTCATCCTATGACACGGACTGCAGCACGGCAAGCAGCACTTGCTGCACTCGCCAAGGCGAGCACATTTACATGCAACGCGACACGTTGTCAGCCTCAGCAGCGGCAGCCCACAACAACAACAACAGCAACAACACAGGAGCAGCAACAGCAACGTCTATGGCAGCAACAAACATTGCATCCACATCGACGAGCTGTCATCTGCAACAGTCTCTGGATGCCGATGAGTTGACGATGCTCAAGTTCGAGCATCGCAAGCATTGGCCATGGTTCATTCTGTTGATCTCTATCATTGAGGTGAGTAATCGTTAACATTATTCGCTTGTTCCGTTTCCAAATTGTTGCAAAGCAAAAGCAGCGAACGATCCTTTAATTTTATATAATGAACTGCACAATTCCAGTTTTCATTAAATTTCAATTGCCAGACAATGTTTCACTTCCGCTACGTGTGTTCTTTGCTGTTTCATTTCCGCTTGTTCTCCGCACTGAGCTCATAGCTCACTCTCATAGTTAATGGCATTGTAGCCTGATAATTTATTATTATTATTGAATCAAAGAACCGCAAAATGCAATAAAATTCGTTGAAGAACTTTACAAATTCTCAACTTCCAACAAAAAGCGATAAAATTTCTGCTTTCTTTTGCGCATTCTTATGCACACACACACACGCACGCCATCTTACACACAGACACGCACACACACACACATACATACGCAGACAGTGTAAGAAGTTTGCCGTCTCTGGCTGCCTGCCTGGCGCCCCCAAAATCGATTGTAAACAAGCTACAACAACAGCAGCAGCAAAAACAACAACACGAACAGAACGCATAAAAACTAAACGAAAAGGCAAGAGCGAGACAGCAAGACTTAAGAGAGCGAGTTGAGTTTGAAACGAATGCCAAAAATAAAGTTGGCAGGACTAAACAGCACTACTCTGCGAGTGTATGTGGTCTGTGTGTGTGTACGTGTACGTGTGTGTCGCTTATTGGGGACACGAGAATTCAACGTCGCGTGCTCAGCAGCAACAACAATAACAACAACAGCAACTATCATAAAAACTATGCTATAAATCAGAACAACCCCAACTAACGTTCTCCCCACATCTATATTTTGTTGCTCCCCCCCTTTGCAGATTGCAATCTTTGCCTATGACCGCTATACGATGCCCGCCCAGAACTTTGGCCTTCCCGTGCCAATTCCCAGCGATTCGGTGCTCGTCTATCGACCCGATCGTCGTCTGCAAGTCTGGCGCTTCTTCAGCTACATGTTCCTGCATGCGAACTGGTTCCACTTGGGCTTCAACATCATCATTCAGCTGTTCTTTGGCATTCCCCTGGAGGTGATGCACGGCACAGCGCGCATCGGTGTCATCTATTTGGCTGGCGTCTTTGCTGGCTCTTTGGGCACCAGCGTCGTCGATTCCGAGGTGTTTCTGGTGGGCGCCAGTGGCGGCGTTTATGCACTGCTGGCGGCGCATTTGGCCAACATTACACTCAACTATGCGCACATGAAGTCCGCATCCACGCAGCTGGGCTCCGTGGTCATTTTTGGTAAGTTTATCAACACTAGCACACTTTGGTGATCCTCAACAGCTTTACTGACTTTTTGCCTTCTGTTCTGCTTTGTCCTTGCAGTGTCCTGCGATTTGGGCTATGCTCTGTACACACAGTACTTTGATGGCGCTGCCACGCCCGCCTTTGCCAAGGGTCCACAGGTGTCGTATATTGCGCATCTGACGGGCGCTTTGGCGGGTCTGACTATTGGTTTTCTGGTGCTCAAGAATTTCGGTCATCGCGAGTACGAGCAGTTGATCTGGTGGCTGGCGCTGGGCGTCTATTGTGCGTTCACCGTGTTCGCGATTGCGTTCAATCTGATCAACACGGTCACCGCACAGCTGATGGAGGAGCAGGGCGAGGTGATCACACAACATTTGCTGCACGACTTGGGTGTGTCCTAAGCAAAGCGAATAGCAACCATTTAACCAAGGAGAGAAACATAGACAGTTAGACAACAAAAATAAGAGTGCTTAGAGAAGTGCTCAAAGAAGTTAAAAAAAAACATATAAAAAAAAGTTTAGACCCTTTAGAAGTGAAGGGTTTAAGCAAATTGAAAGAAAAAGTTCACTCGAATGATTTTAGTTAAAAACTAAATTCGCAATTCGTACGGCTTCAGTTTTCGTTCCGTTCCGTTCAGTTCTGTTCCGATTCGTTTTCGTTGTGTTCCGTTTGTCGTAAGCGCGTTTCATTTTCCAACATTTCACGCAGTAAAACAGAACAACAACAAACAAAACAAAGCAAAACAAAATCAAAATTCAAACAGAGTAGTAAATGAAGAACGGGCCGAAACGTGTAAACAAATGTTGTGATAGAACCAAAGACTGAATTTATTTTGCGTGTAAATCCCCCCCGTCCCCCTGCCCCCCCCCTCTCACTCACCCACTTACTCATCCCCCTCACATTGAAATGATTAAGTAAACTATAACTAATCGACTCTCTCTCTCGCTATGATTTTTTTGCCCCCTCATCATTGTTTATAATTTTTTACTGTTTTTCGTTTTAATTATGTATTTATTGGCACCGTTTAGTTTGTCCATTTAACTTATTGATAGGATTTGCGATTAAAGCCTAATGAATTTGATCCGACAACCTTTGTTTATAGCATATAGACTATTTAATTATTTAAATAAATAAACTGTAGACACACACACACATGTAGCGTATAACAAATTGTTTCAAATTGTAAATATTATTAAGTCGCACACTAGTCAAAAAAGAAAAAACAAAAGAAAGAAAGAAAAAAAACGCAAATGCAAAAACCACAGCAAAACAATAATTAAATTACATTAAATTAATGCCACTTAATGCGTTCAAAATTACAACAAATATGCACACACAGACACAAATGCATACATATTTATTAATCCTAAAAAAAAAACAAAACTAAAAACCGAAAAGCCAAAGAACATAATAATCAAAATAATTGTAAACAAAAAATGCAAGCATTTTTTTCAACAAAGCAAACAAACAAACATAGAAATCCTGTAATGAATTAAATATTTACGAATAGTTAGTTCTTGACATATTGATCGATAAATGCGATTATTCACTTGGAAAAAAACAAAACTAAACTAAAGCAAAACTTAATCTAGCGTAAAACACTCAGCAAAGCGTAAGCCAAAAAATGAATCCCAACAACAAATAATAAAGCTAAGCTACAAAAAAACTAGTTGTGACCCTCCTAAGAAAAAGAAGAAAAAACAAAAACAGTCCCATTTTCCCCTCACAATCCTCGCCCACATCAAAAAAATATAATAATAAATGTATTGTATGTGCATGTCAAGAACAAGACAACAAAATAGCAATAAAAACAACAAGAAAAACAACAACAAAATACAAGAAAACAAAAATTTGAACAAAATAAATGTCTAAATTATAAATCAAAATACCATAAATGTTTTCTATTTTCATTCTTTCACTTTTTAGACTTGCATTTGTTATGCCAGCTTTTTAGGTGCATTTTCTTTTCCCAGGGGTGGAAAACAACACTTGGGGAAAGGTTGAAGTTCATTTTGGGGTTGGGTCAATTATGAGTGAGCTCCAAGGAAATAGTAACTAAATACCTGTAATGGAAATTCTTGGCATAAATGTGCTTGAAAACAAATGCAAATTTTATTGCACAAAAATATGCTCAACTATGAGAGATGAAATATGCAACAAATTGGGAGAATATGACGAGAAATATATACACCTGCTTAACTTAAAATTCATCAAGCAAACTACAAGATAACATTTTTGCAAAAAAAAACAAAAACGGTATTTTATATTTCTCTTCTATTTCAACAGTGAGAGGAAAAATTTGCAACAATTGAGGAGAATATATGAACAGAAATTTATAGAGCTGCTTAAATTAAAGTTCATCAAGCAAACTAAAAGAAATTTCGAACATTTTTGTAATAAAAAAAAAACAATATTTTATATTTCTTACCTATTTTAATTATGATTGCAAAATTTTTCAATAATTTATGAGCATGTGAAGAGAAATTCATAGAGCTGCTTAAATTAAAGTTCATGAGGCAAACTAAAAGAAAGTACTGCCTAAATTAGAGATCCACAGGCAAAGTAAAATTTATTCTGAGAAAAATTTGCAACATCTTATGAGAATATGAGAAATTTATAGAGCTGCATAAATGCAAATTCCTTAAGCAAACTGAAAGATATTTAGAAAAGAAAAAAAACCGTACTTCATATTTCTACCCCATTTAATTATTGTTGACAAAAGAACATTCCTAAAAAGTAGGCAACAAAACAATATTTCATTCATTATCAATTATTTTAAGCAGCTTTTGTATGCCAAACAAAGCTTAAATTTCGTTGATTTTAAAAGGTCAACTTAATCAATTCAACTGTTGACGCTTCAAAGCTGTCAAAATAACGACATTTGCAATAAGTAATTGACAAAGCAAAAAACAGCAGAGATAGAAATACACAATTGAATATATTGATGTTAATTAAACACAATCAGCAAATAAGCCAGAGCTCAAATTCAAAGAAGCGAAAAATGATTTTCGTGACATTTTCCTGCTCAGGTTCAAGTCAGGAACATTCGCTTCACTCGGTTGGCAGCCATAATCAGAGACGCTTGAGTGCATCTGCTAATTATTTGTGAATCTGAGATGCAAATTCAAGTAAATTACATAATCAACAAGCAGATAGGAAAGCTGGAGAGAGTGAGAGAGAGAGAGAAGTCAGAAGTCAAGTGCAGAAGGTTTTTGGGGGAGAATTTGTGGCATTGTTGTCATTGTCGAAGGAGACAAGATTTTAGGGGGCGAGTTGTCTGCTTGCAACCTGAGATTTATGTGCAGCAGCCGCAGGCAGCAGGCATCAGGCATCAGGATTGAGCTTACATCAAATTGAAATTCAGGCAAATGTCAACGACAGACGACGACGACGACGACATCGAGAGACTCTGCCAACTATCGGACTTTGTGTGAGCCCGAAAAATCCACATAAATAACGCGTCCATCGACCATCGACCATCGTCAGGCGTCGGTCATCAAGTAGCTGCCGCTGCTGCTTTGCTGCTTGCCCCTTAGACTGTGGCATCATCAGCAGTAGTGGCAGTGGCAGTTACAGAGACAGTCGCCAGTTGTGTGTGTCCCTGGCAGAAGCCGTTCGGCTTGTTATACCCGTTACTCGCGGGGTAAAAGGGTGTTTTAAGTTAATGGGAAACGAAAATCACAATTGACAACAAGAGGAAATCATCGGCATGCCTACAACATCAAATATTCCTTATCGCAAGACAAAAAACGGAGATCATAGTCAAGTTCTATTATCCGTCTGTCTGTCCGTCCGTTCAAATGAAAGCCTCGATCTAAGAGACTACAAAAGCTAGACACATGAAATTTGGTGACAATATCTATAATAATACTATGCACATAAAATTAAGTTTAGTATTCGACAAAGCCCCACTAATCTCACGAAAAATTTTAAATACAAGTTTCTAATATAATAATACTAATAAATTCAAAATTATAAACTACAATTGAATAACTGTTCTAAAACAAATTAATGTTGTATTGACAGTGAACATTTTCTTAAGCAAAACACCCGTCATCAAACGCTTTTTTCCGTCCAAGATTAGTTTTCATTTTAAAGAAGCGAAATAACTCTCAAAATTTATCCCATACACAACAGAAACAAAGGCAGCAAATAGAGATGTCTGCTAAATGAGTTTTCGTATTTAAATGCTAGAGATGCACGCGTTTACCAATTACGGAATTCGGTGTTTGAAAGAATTTTAAATAACCACTTTATAAATCAAATTTCAAATCGATACCTAATCTAAAAATAGGAATTTCGAATCTAAATGTTAAAAGCTGCACATGTTTAATAAACATGACAATAAGGAAATTCCGAATGGCAAACATCGATAAAAGTTGAAATAAGAAAATTTATAGATCAACAATCAACAATCAACTTTCAATAAAATAGAAATAACTAAATTTATAGATCAAGAAACGAGTGACAAATATGGGTAGTAACGGGTGTGACGCAGTCGTATACACTCGCCAGCTTTGCAAGCTTTCTTACTTGTTTTCTGCGAATGGCAGGTGCAACTCAATCAACGCCGCCGCGAGCCAGTATCTGGTCATTGAGTCAGCGGGCAGCCACAAAACTCGAAAAGTACAACAACAAAGATACAGAAACGAAATGAAACTCTTTGCAACGCCACCTGCCACCTGCCCAAAAGTTGCCAGAGCTTTGGACTTTATTTTGGTCCAAAGGTGATGCCAGCGCAGTCTCTCAGAGTCTCCTGTATTCAAGTGGCGCACAACTGAGGAAGCTGCCTGGAAGCTGGAGCGTACTTTCAAGTGGGTATCAAAGATCAACGATCGTAAGAGGGCAAACCGAAGAGTCCACCAACCAAGTCAAGTGTTGCCGTTCTTTTCTTTCTTTTTTCCAATATTATTACAAACGGGTCTAATGGTAACAAACAGTGCACGATCATTAAAGTTGCATCTTCACGCAATTCTGAGGGCAAGCGAGACCAAAGGAAATCCTATACAGAAGATCGCACTGATCCCCTGCAAAAGCTACTCAACGATCTAACACGATCTGCAACTTCGATTTGATTTAATCGTAGTTTCTTGAAGCCAATTTCTAACACTTTAGTCGAAGGAAACGAACTTCCTAAAGTGGAGCGAACAATATGTTAGAACAATAAATGAAATCTGTCGCTTTTGTTTTAGTGTTATTGTAGCTGCTTAGGAAATCTTAGCGTTAAATTCAACTCAAGTTCGTTCCCTACTTGGAAGCATAATCTTAAGACGATGATGTTCCTTTGAGCCAATTTTCAACTAGCGTTGCTTTAGTTTAATTTCTGGCATGGTAAATTGGAAGTTTAGTAAACTGCATTATATTTTCTACTGATAGTCTTTTCTTCACATAAACATTATAGAAAATTAAAATGCCATACGAGAATTTTCGTTTAGAGAATTATTTTGGCATTATATATGGTATTCCTAATTAGGAATAAATCCCGGTTAGAAAACATAAGAATTAAAGGAACTCCTTTGACAATTTATATTACTCATTATTTTTTACCTTTAAATCATCCTGGAAGAAAGAGTAAGCTTCTCTGGCTATTTTAATTAATATTGATGGAGAATAAAAATATTTTCTAAACTCATATAATTGAATTGATATTTTTGCTATAAAAGCATTGCAAGAAAAGTTGCTTACTGTTTCATTGAAAAAGTTTAAATTTAATAGAGAAAAATTCAAATTAAACGTCAAAGTCTTAAAATATAGTACCATAATGTTAATGACTCTCAGCTAAATTAAACCATTTCCAAAATGTTCTTAACTTTTTTCCTTTAAAATTAAACCCTTAAGGAATATAACAAATCGCAAAAAAAAAACGTCTTTCAACAGCCCTTCATAATTTCCTTATAAACAAACATAGGTCTCAACTCAACAACTCCCCTTCAGAAATGTCCTCATCATATGCTGTCATAAGCTACTCCCAACTGACAATCAAAGTCACTTAAGATCCTTCGAGAGCGTTCATTGTGCCGCCCTTTACGCCAGCTTCGAATTTATTGTTTCTCCAAGTCAAATCAAAAGTAAACTCTTGAAAAATCTTAAGTATTACCCGTTTGACTGGAATTACCAGTCAGACAAAGGACCACCTCTTAGCATGGCTATCAAAGCGTATCCTTATCAGGCGAGGTCCTGTCGTTTGCCTAACAACTCCATAACCCAAAAGTCATTTGATGTGACCCTGAATGCCCAGGCAATTATCCCTTGAAAAAGGAGTAGCAACGGGGTAATGAAAGGTAATATTGCTGCACGATGATGTTCCATCACATCTCCCAGCATTTGCACTCAATTAGGTGGCTATCAAAGTGTTGAGCCTCTGTTTACCTGAGTCGAGAGTTGAGAGCTGCTGCTGAAGTAGAAGCAAGTAGCCGCTCCATGGGGCGCTAATTGACACAGAACACAGAGAGAGAAGCATTTTTTTTGTTGTTGGAAGACATTTCATTGCAACATTGAAAACAGAAACAGTTTTAGGACAACGATGCGTCGCTTGAGCGCCGAGGTAGCGTCAGCCTCAGACGCAGTGCATCCACACCATTATAATAGAACCGCAGCAGTCGCTGCTCCCGCATGAATCCCAAACTATCGTACAGTCGCAATGCCGCCTTATTGGTTTGCTCCGTCTCGAGCATAACTTCATCCGCCTGCTCTGCTATCATCACTTCGATGGCCTTCTCCACCAGCGTGCTCCCAATGCGCTGCCTTCGGTACTCCGGATCCACGGCCAGCATTGCGATGTAACCTAGCATGAGTCCCGAATTACTCAAGTGCTCCATACTGCACATAATCACGCCCACATAACGTTCGTCGTGACGTTGGGCCAAAATGCAGAGCTGCGGCCAATTGTACGCAAAGTTGCGGTAGGTGTAGATGGAGTACGGCTCGGAGAGTTCCTTCTCGATGAGATCCTTGATGGCCTTGAGTTGACTCTCATCGTTGAAGACGGTGTAGCTAATCTTTGGTGTGCCAGGCGGGCTTTGCTTTGATTCGTTCATTGTTGACTCAACACGTTTTCAAATAACAATAACAAGAAAACGACATCTAACTGACAGATACCCCGTATTTGACAACTAGAAGTAAGAATTTCAATGCACAATGAATTTTACATCACTTTGACAGTAGAGCTATAGCTTTAAAGAAGATTCGAGGATATAATTTGTAATATTTGTCATATTATGAATATTACAAGAGGTTTTATGGAAAAATACCAATTTTGTATTTCTCAATGCAAAAGATTCTTGACCAACCGTAAGCTGGCCACACTAAAAGTGTTTCGCTCTCTCCTTTTTAAGTTCTCTTCCTTTTTTGAAATAAAACGTAGAATGGACAAGTTGTATTTAAAACAAGAGAAGAATTATAAAACTTTTAAAATTTATAACAAGCACACGTATTAATGTTTAATTGAACTATATCTCGGAAGCCTTTTATAAAAAATTTTGAAATATTTGTCATAAAGAGACATTATTTTAAAAGAGATTTTTTGTGAAATCGTACTCTCAGCTAAAAATCGGGCAATCGTTGCCTTTAAGTTTGAATAAAATCAGACAAAACGCAGAAGGTTTTACTTTGTGTTTAAGGATCTGTACTAAATATTTGTCCATTTAAGGATGTTCGGAGAGACGTGACATAATTCTAAATATATACAGTGTTAGACAAACAAGTACGGAATTATAAAAATCTGGCGCTCATTATTTTCAAACGGACAGTAGTTAAGTAGCCTTGTAACTCAAGAATTTATGGCAGCTGTTTATTTAAGATTAACAAAAATATACAAAAAAAACTACCGAGGACTTAGATTAAGCTTTATAATAACACGCTTTACTAAATGTATGTCCATTTTGGGAAACTTAGTGCAACGTGACATAATTCTAAAATGAGCTTCTTCATGTTGTAAAGCGAATAAATATTGACAGTTAAAACTTAGTTTTAAATGTCTAGCTCTCATTGTCTTTGAGTTATAGCTCTAAGTACAAGCAGACGGACAGGCAGACGGATTTAAGTAGACTTAACCTAGCTTTAAAATCGTTACTAAATATTTGGCAATCTTAACGAGATTTAAAGAGTAGTCATGTCAACATTATTACATTATAATGTAATACAAACGAGTCTTGACAGCTAATTTTACGGGCAGATGAATTCAAAAGGAAAAAACCTTAACCATCAATACTTAGGGCTAAACTTTTTTCCTTTTGCTTGCCCATTATTATTGTTAGTGCTCCTTCAACACTCTCTTAAGTACAGGGTATGCTGACAAACGAAGCTGAGCTAAGGAAGACGACCTTGTGTAGGCAAAGTTTTTCTCCACTTGTCCCTTCTCACCAGGATTAGGCTAGAAGCTAACCCGTGAGCTGTGGCAATTAAGCGACACACCCAACACCGTTAGGGACACTATCTGACTGCGGCGTTGACAACTCCACATAAAAACACACACACACCAACACACACACGAGGGATTTTAGCATGTGAAAATTATGAAAATGTCTGCAGCGACTTTGACAGGTGATGCCCCTACTCCTAGCTCCTCCTCCAACCCAGCTCAACCCACTTCCGCAAAGCAAATCCTTTGTTGTCTGCTGGGGAAGTCAGGCAGGTAAATTGCCTTGAAGCACGCACACAGGCAGCAGGGAGTTGCGCATGTGGCATTGGGGCATGGGGCATGAGACAAGGTATCAGGCAACGTGCATAAATGAAAACTAATTCCGTCCATTACGTGGCGTTGATTGTCCTGTGTCCAATCTAAGTTTTGTGATGAAGCCACAATGACCTCATATGACCAGTTGTCGATTGCAATTAACCTAAAAGGCCTCGGCTTCCACCAAGTGAGTATATCCTTAGACTCTGCCGAAATTCAATATGTATGTTGCTGGTGTCCCATTTTATTTTGGGGGGGAAGATTAAGCATAACAGCGCCCGCAGCTAGCTTTGATTTTCGGCTTGTGGGCACCTGCGGCTAGCTCAGCATTTATGTGTGGCACGCTTGAGCCGCGCTAATTTGTGTGCCACACATACATATCCTGCTGCTCCTCTTGAAATCCTTTTGCTCCACTTTTTTCCCCTCTTTTTTTAATAATGACTTTTGTTGGTCCCGCTTTTCTTTTCGGTGCTTCGCAGCGAGGTCAAGCGAGGCGCCTCTCTAAGCTCACACATAGAAATTAATTACGGCATAAGGACGCACTCAGGACACTCGCAGCAGTCGAGCTCTAGTGTTTAATGAAGCGGTTAGCGCAAAAAGAACTGCGAATACAAGTGGCACACACACACACACAAAGATTTCCATATTTGCCCAGTGCGCCGCGTCGAGTGAGATAAATGTGAATGTGCCAAGAGAGATCCTGGTCCTGGCGTCCTGCACCTGGCCAGGACTTGACTTCATAGTGCTCTGCAGTTTATTAAAAAGTTAACTGCAAATGCAGTCTATATATATGTGTATGTATATGAACGTTCAGCCTTAACTTGCGTCTGTTGCTGTTTCGTTTGCTGACTCTACACATTCCTTTTGGCCACAATATTTCAGTGGGCCTTATGACAGGTTACAAGAGAGCGAGAGACCTTTGATAAGCATGCATTCGACATGGACAGGCCGCAGTCGCAGTTGCAGATAAAAGCGTCTGCTCTGGACAACTTCGCTGAGATACTTTTCCACATCGTCTCCGCTGTCATCGCAGCCAGCAGAAACAAAAGCCAAAGGCACTGCCACAAAACGCAGGTTGATTTCGCAGCGTCGCGTGGGACGCGAACGTTCGCCAGTTTACATGGTTCTGCTTGCTCCTCCTCATCTTCATTTTCCTCCTCCTGCTGCTGCTGCTGCTGCATTGTTCGCCTCTTCAGTGGAATTCCTGGACATCTGGACAGCAGCAGTTGTTGCTCTTGCTTCGACTGTTGCAGTTGAAGCGTGTGTGCATGAATATGTCAATGTAATGATCTGCTCGTTGTACTTCGTATCTGCTGAATTACATAAATATTAACTTGTACTTTTTATAAACATGTTTGCGGCTCAGCCGAAGGACAGCGTCCGTATGTGTGTGTGTGTGTGTGTCTGCTGCTCCTTCTTATTGATATGATTTATTTACTGGCTCCCCATAAGCTCTGTCAATGCTTGAGCCGCTCAAGCCGCATTGCACTCAATTAAAATGCTATATATACTGCACTTTAACGCAACGTTGCACCAAAAAGCTTGGTTCTAAGTTGGTACAAATGGTTTCAACATTTGAAAGACTATCTCTTGCAGTTGCAGTCTAGCAAATATTATAAAATAGAGGCTTAACAATCATATAGTTTTGCAGTTCAACAAGTACAATCAATTTGTTTCCTTTGCCACAAAAACTTTTTATCATCACTGCTATTATCGACATATCTATTCATAATGCCTATCTATTCTATAATAGCTATAAATATTTGGATATATTAAAAACTTATTAGAGCAGCATATTTTTATCTAAAGGTTAATATCGAAGTACACAATTATGATCTATAATAGATTTAGCTGATTTTCTTTTTTATAAAATAAGCATCGTATACAAATACATATAATGTAAGTTAAAGGCCTTTGCAGCCAGATCTTAAAAATACTCCTGAGTTATTTTAAATTACATCAAACATTCTCTTTAAAGGTTCTATTGCTAAAGTTTGATTTGCTTTCTTATAGGACAAACTTTATATATAAGGACAGTATCTTTTATGTGAATATTAAAATTAACGAAATAGAAATAAACATGATATTTCATTCTTAAAGATTTCTTTTTAAATAAGATGCACCATTCACCTTTTAAATCGCACTTTCAATACTTTACAGGGTATCCATAGCACATCACTTGCTACGTTTAAGATCTCCAACCTTCTGCAGAGCTAACCATAAACAGCACTAACAAATTAGAGCGTTCCAGCATTAATCAGCGTCAATTGAATCCTTTGTCCAAGCAAAAGTTCTTTGTCACCCCAAACAAAAAAAAAAAAAAAAAACAGTTTATTTGCTTATATTATTTTTGGCCAAAAAGTTGTTAGTGTTATTTTTGGCCCATGCTCCAAATGGATTTGTCGCCTCTTTGCTGTTTTCTGTTTCTACTTTTTTGTTGCGTGACAACGCCTGACGAATGACTAACGGTGAAATATGCGCAAACAAACATAAATTTCATGTCCGTTGGGATTTTGTTAACTGCAGAAGCAGCACGTCAATGCTGGAAACACTGCTGGTCGTGTCCTGGACAGGACTGGTTTGAGGTTAGGGTTGGGACAACGGGCGCGTGGCGAGGGGCAAGCGCCGGGAGGGAGGTGTGGCATCTTCTGTGAGTGAGACGTTGACGTGCGGCCGTCAGGTACATGAATACAGTACCCGGTAAAAAGCCAAGGTGCAACGCTTTGTTGACAGCGACTGCGAGGATGTAGAGCTGACAGCCCCAACCAATGGAGGTGGCATGGGGCATGGGGCATGTGGCTGGTGGCAGGCAGAGAGCCATGTCCCAGGTGCGTGCACGTAACTGACATGAAAATTCTACAGTTTTTCGCTTTTCACTGTCAAAGCTATGTACGTATGCCGCCAAGTGCAAAAAAAAATAGACAAACAAAAAATGCTAGCGTGATAAAGATGGCAAACACGCTAAACAGAGATCTCTAATCACCGCTTGAAAATTTGGCTAGCGTGTATTAAATTACATTTACATCTATATATGTTATCGAAATCAAATACTTTCATAATTTTTAACAACTTACCAAGTGTTTAAGCCTTGGTTTAATTTCTACCGACAGCAAAATAAATACATAATCACTTCACTTTTGATAAATTACATATGGCGTCATAGGCCAGTGTGTCCACACCACAATTTGCATGATGAAATATTGTCCGCCAAAAATAAAGCTCAGCTGGCAACGCTGACCTTTGGCAGAAGATTGACACAAAACGAAATATGCAAAATGTAAGCAATTAAAACTCTTTTTTTTCGTTTGGGTTTAATTAAATCATTTATTTGTCTGTGATTATTCAATTATGTCTGTACAAAATGCACAAAGTACAAATATATATTTTTAGTATAGTTAATTGGTGCTGTTTGTATTCACTAAAGCTGGCAGTGATGACTTTTTCTTGTTGATAAGGGCAGTTGAGAGTTGCTATTTATTTTTTTTCTTAAATTTGAAACCGATCTCAATATTTAATCTTTAAACTTATTTACTTTATCAAGTCTGAGGTAGTTTTAAGATTATCTTTATTCATTGTATATGTATGTAAGGCCTGCTGTGGGACAAGTTCTGAAAATTTAGAATACATTTTTCGGTTTCAAATAATTTCGATTTTTTCGTTTTATTTTACAGCATCTCTTAATTTAATGTTGTTACTTGCGCTTAATCCTAACAAAGTCTTGAATTTGTTCATCTGCAGTATTGAGCATCAAGTGTATATATATATTTATGGTATATATAGCCTAATCAGTTCAGATTACATAACTCTTATCAATTTCAATTTCATCATTATATCTTTTGTACTTTAAAACGAAGTGTACAAATACGAAAGGTTGTTAACAAATAGCGTTGATTCATTCCACTTAGAAGATGATTGTCTATACATTGTGTACAATACAAATACATATAGTAATATATTGCACGATATAAATCAACTTGAACAAAAAACGTTAAACTATTCCAAACTTATTCACCGTCCAAACTAAATAACAAAATAACTTTAACGAAATAATAATATCATAAACGAAAACGAAAAACGCGAAAAAAAAACAATATATCCATAATCCATAATCATCTCGTTTGTTGTGGTGGGGAATCAACAGAAAGACAAATACACCGTTCTTCCTTCGACCTCCTGCTATACATGGAAGTCATTGTAGAAGGTCTCCGTAACGCGAATCTTCTCCACACGCATGTTGAACAGCGTCACACCATGGAGTATATTGAAGGCGACGGCAAAAACGACGAGGGCCAAATACGTGCCGAGGGCAATCCACCAGAGCAACTGTTCGTGCAGTTTCTGCTCAAAGTTCTTGAGCACCAGCAGCCCAATGGTGAGTCCCGCCACAGCGCCAGCCAAATGTGCCACATACGACACAGACGCCGCATTGGCGCCCACCTGGTTGGGCAACGCATCCTCGCCGGCATAACGTGCATAGATGGCGAAACCAAAGTCAAACGAAGCTACGCACAACGAAATGGGAAAAGTTACAAAACAAAACAAAACAGATACGAAACTCACAACAACTTACCAAAGATGAGGATGAATGCCAGGCGGATGACGCCGTAACGCATCTGATGGTAATTGAGCAGCACGTTGGCCAGATGCGCCGCCAGCAAGGCATAAACGCCACCGCTGGCGCCCACGAGAAACACCTCGGGATCAAAGATGCTGGTGCCCAGGGAGCCGGCGAGTACGCCCGAGAAATAAATGCAGGCGATGCGCGTCGATCCGTGCACCATCTCCAGAGGCAGGCCAAAGAGCAGCTGGACGGCCACATTGAATCCCAAATGGAACCAGCCAGCATGCAGCACCATATAGAGCACAAATCGCCAGATCTCATGACGCTTATCGGGACGATAAATAAACATGGAGTCCGTGGGCACGGGACCCGCTGCTGCCGTTTCTCCCACCGCCATCGTGTGATACACAAAGAAGGCCAGCTAGTGGAAGGAATAATGTTGTAAATTGGCAACAATTGATTATAATGATACTACATTAAATTATGCACATTAACATTAGACTGTCGCAAGTTGATGCAATAATCTGATACATGCAATATATAGCTATACTTTACCTCTATCATTGTGATCAGTATAATGAAAAAGGGCGGTGGACAGCAGGTGTAACGATCCGCATAGTATTTGCGATCGCGCTCCTCGGGCAGCACTTCGACGGCAACGGCATGCACCATCTTCCTGAAGAGCGGCGGCTCACTGAGCACCAATTGAAAGTCGTTCTCGGAGCACACTTCTCGATCTCGCTGGTGTACGGCGCATTTGAAGCTACGCGTTCGCTTGCCGCTCATCTGTAAACGGCAGAACAGACAGAGACATGAATGTGACATGGATCATTTAATGCTTACATCTGGGAAAAACATTACATATATAATATAAAGTCTCGACTTGAGCTAATTTAAATGACAAACGAGAGAACAGAGGTAGTCGTTTACATATGAAGTGTCCCACACTTCGGAAAATAGCATCAATTTCAAAATACGCGCTTACAATTAATGTGTAATCGATATCTATGGTCGATAAATGACAAACTTTAGACATATCGATAGGGGACAAAATCCGAGTTCAGGCTCATCGCATCACATTGAAAAAGCCATGGGAAACTACATATCTGGAAACTCTGCACGTTCCAATTGGACATACAGTGCTTTAATGTATCTCATCTCATAAGTAAAATCTGCAAACATAAATCTTTAACCCCAAAACTAAACGAGCCATAAAATTATGAAAACAAAGCCTGGTAGTATAATGACTAGCGGACTATTTAGGATTGTGGTGTGGACTGGTCTTCTGCTTCTGGATGGAGGGGCAGGGAAGGGTTGTGAAAACTAAATAATTTTTATTATGTAATTAAGATGTTCACAAAAGATGCGAACGGGGCGGGCAATTAAGGCGCTCATAAAAACTAACAGCAACTAAAAGCGGAGGGGCAACAACAACACGAAAATCTGCAAAAGCCGGAAAATGTGTATTGTGTTTAATTAAAACTGAGACGGAGACTGCGACGGCGAACCGAGAGCAAGAAAATCCAAATGAAGCCTACGCGCAATTAAAATTCACGATTACGAAACGAAAAAAATACATTACTGTCAATTGCAGTGCAAAATATACCCTGCAAGCAAGTACAAATAATAGAAATACTAACAAGACTATGTTAATAATACTGCATTAAGTGTCAATGTCAATGTTAGAGTAAAGGGTATTTTAAGAAACAGAAAGAAGTATTCAATCTGTGCAACCGAGCATACCACTTGTGCCCATTCATTCGAACAAAGGGTATACACAAAAAAAATACACGAAAAAATCTGCAAATTAAGCTTGCAAACGCAGAAGATGCGGAAAAAGGGAAGGCGAAACAAAATAGTTACTTCCGCTAGTAGCCAGCAACATTGTACATTTTGTGGCCTCTTCTCTAGACGAGGCCGTGGGAGTTAACAAGTGTCGCGTCTAGTTAGCCAGACAGTGACAGGCAGTCTAATATTAGTAATTATCAAATTTGTTTTAATTGATAAATCGCCTGCAGGGCCATTAACCAGCAAATTGCAATCCTCTTTGTCACACACAACCGCAACTAAGTGGCAACGCCACCTACACATACACACAGCTACAGCTTATGCGTAATCGTACAACACAATTATAACGGCATAAATTTACTAGATAAAGCACTCATTGAATATTCAATTGACAAATGGTAGTCAGTGGCAAAAAAAAAGAACAAGCCGATAAAAGGTAAAAAAATGTGTTTTTGTGTTTGTTGTTGTTTCTTAACACCCTCTGCTACTTACGCAACGTATTTTTTCAACTTAGCGCGCGTTTTTTTTTTATTATTAATTTGTAACGTTGACACAAATTGCTGCGACTGCTGCAATAATTATTATAATCTTATCGTTGATGTGCACTGCTTACAAACATAATGCTCAATATGCCATTAAACACAATAATTAACATACAATAAATATGCATATATACATAAAACACTTAATTTATTAACGTTAAGACACCGCCGTTTTTCTTCAGTTGCTCGCTACGTCGTTGGCGTCGCCGTCATTTCCTCGCCGATCGTTGCGTTTGCTTTACGCCTATATTTGCACATGAAGCTGCCAACTTGCTGCAAATTTGAGTGTCAGGGCTGCAGCACATTTCTTTTGTGCTTTGCCCACACTTCCTTAATTCAAATGGGCTTCAGTTTACTTACGATTTAGGCATTTCCACGTAGCAAACAATTGGAACACCCAAATTGCATTGTGAGGCGATGATAAATCTGGGTTTGCAGCCAACACAAGGAGATCAAACATAAACAGCGCCGCTAACAAATAATTGTTTATCATTTGTTTTGTGACGTGCACGACGGGTGTGCGAATTATGTGCACTGGACACTGGAAATTGTCTCCCCTTTCCCGGCCTTTGCGGCGTAGCCTGATAATGACATTACCCAGCAGCAACGCCGCATGACGTCACGCAGGAGGGCAGCAAGAGCAGGTAAATGAAATGCTCAAATGCCTCGATCCGTTTCATTTCGTTTCGTTTTTCATTTAACTGAGTTAAATACATTCTATTTGTGCTTCATTCAGCAAGGACCTTGTGCATTTGTATATGTGTGCGTGAGTGAGTGTGTGTGTGACAACGTTTTTAGGTCGCAAACATAAAGCGACAAATTGACGCAAAACATTTAACACACTCCTATCCCCTCCTCTACATCCCATCCCATTCCATTCCATCGGTCAACATGGGCAAGAGAAGGGCGCTCTCTCGCAGTGGCAACGGCGGCGTCTCTTTGCTGTGGAACACCTACGAAAAAATTCCTTTGAATTACGTGGCCATGTCCTGTGTGTGTTTGCCATTGACTGTGTGTGTGTGTCTGTGCGAGTGTTTTTGTTAGCCATAGGCTATGCGCAAAAAAGGACATCTTCGTTGGCGACACTCGGGCAACAACGTTGTTGCTTTCCTTGTTGTTGTTGTTGTGCACTCCATTATGCATTTTATGTTATGTGTGCGCCCTCATTCAATGCGAGTGTGTGTTGGTGTGTGTTGACATTTTTATTCCAAGCAGTTGAACAAAATATTTATAAACTTGCCCGCCTTGACTCCAGCAGTAATACTGGCCAATAATCCATATCTCTCTCTCGCTCACACTCTCCTCTTTCCTCTCTCTTTCGCTCTCGCTCTCTAGTGTGTATATAAATCGTGTGCAATCTGTGGCATATAAACATTTAGCTGTGGCTAAGTCGAACTTCTTATACCGGGTATTGGCGAAGTTCAAGCGGATATGCTAAATGTGTGATTATAGTGAAACCTTGCTAAACATATCTGACTCTTGAGAAGCTTTACAAGTATAGTTGCCATAATTGTAAACAATATTCTTATAAATTTTCTATCAATTTGAAATTTTAAACTTTAAAATAATAAATTAGTTAATCCCTTAAAATAAAAATATTACTACATTTTAATATTTATCCAATTATATGATAATTCTACTGTGTAAAATCAAGTAAAAAGAAACTAAAGCATAACATAATTAAAATTGCTTTCAATTTACTTAAAATTTAACACATTCTTAAAAAAAAACACAAAGCCTTATAATTTTTTATTTGTAACCAAATTTGTCAGGAACTTGATTTTGTAGAAATTATAATCTTTCAAAAACAAAGTGTTGTAATATTTTCGACCGTTCTGACTATCCCTAAAATTATCCATTAATTTCAAGTAAAATTTAATTTTCTACATTTGAATGTCTCTACGGATAATTTTAATTTAATTTTCAAATTTTCACAGATAAAAATATCTGAACTATATGGAAATTATAGATGACAAAAATCTGAAATACAAAAATTGACTGCTTGATCATTCTGAGTGGACACAGAATACTCTTGTAGAGCAAAATGAAATTGAATTCCTTTATTATTTAGATTTAAATATGGATATCGGGTAAGTCGCAGTCAAATACACAAACATGTCACTTGCTCAATTGTTTGTTTATTGTCTTTGGCAGCGGAAACCCGGCCAAGCTTGAGCACCTTGTGGCAGTGGCAGCAGCAGCATCAGCTAGCGGAACATCAGCAGAAGCAACCGCAACAGCAGCAGCAGCAGCACTCACCTCGAACCCGGTCATCAAATTGAATAACAATATTTTTGCAAGAAGCAATTCAATTTGCATTGTTTGCGCAGTCAAGTGACGGGCCGCAGGTGAAAATGGTAGCCACATCTCTCTGTCTCTCACTCTACCATTTTGTGTATTGCTTTTGTTGAATCTTTAACCCAACCTCGATGCTGGAGGCAACACTTGCTGCTGCTGTGGTTCTTGTTATTCCTGTTGTTGTTGTCCGCCCGCCCAGAGTGCGCAATTTGACGGCCAAATGGTTTTTTTTCCACTGTTCCACTGTAATTACCAAGAGAGTTTTCTCGTTGCCTTTGTCGGTCACTTGGCGTCTACTAATTATCACATTTTTACTCATTAAAGTCACATTTGCCTGCCGCACGGCGACCAGGATGCGTCGCTTAGGAAAGCGAGAAGACCTTTACTACTACTACAGCTACCTTTTGGCTAATTATAGGCCAGATCCTTTTGCGTGGGCAATCAACCTTTCAACCGTTTTGCTACTGCTACTGCTGCTGCTGTTGATGATGATGATGGTGATTGATTAGCAGATGCTCTGGCTGCAGCAAAAGCAATATCAGGGATGAGCTTAAGCTAACTGCTGGAGGAACTGAACTCTCTTTAAGCATATGCAGCGCGTGCCAGATAAAACAAACAAACACCAATCGAGGCAGCTGGAGACGAAGCTAGAAACTGGAGCAGCAGTGAAACAACAACAAATCGAAAACTGATTTGGAGCGGAAGTTCGTTTGCACCTTTCTGCAGTTTCCTGTGTGCCGACCAGCAAACAACAACAGCAACAACAATTGAGACTATTCAATGCACTACATACAGAAAGAAGACTTGCGATGCTTTGACGTTTTGGCCTTTGACGCCGCAGCGTCTTTTGTCTTGGCCAAGCAATAGCTTTCAATTGTATGGCAAAGCTATATATGTATATGTATGTAGTACATAAGAATGCCTGTTATATAGATTAAGATTGCCCCTCAATTGTGCAATTCTGCAAGGTTATGTGTGCGCATGCAAAGCACCGCCAAGGAGCCGTACAGGAGCAGCTGTCGTCGTCTACTTCTGCTGTGTTTGATTTGCGATTCGTGGCTGGCGGAAATGAAATGACACGCAAGGCACAAAGGCACACACACACACACACATCATTGTTTGGCACAAGATTGGCACACAAAATAAAATGTGGAAATCAAACGAAATAAAGTAAAGACTTCATTCCACTTACGCATTGTGCCCAAGGGGGCGTGTCAGCCTCCCCGAACTCTATTACGACCGATGTGTGTAAGTAGTAATCGGATATCATTGTAATCACAGAAAAAACATACGAAATTCTACTACTATTTGAACTTCTTTTTTTTGTTAGAGTTTTCCGGTCGACTGCCGCACACAAGCGGAATCAGGGCCAACAGCAGCAGCTGCCGCTTGCCGCAACATGTTGCAACAAGGTGCAAACATGCAGAGCGCGTGTCTGCATCCTAGACGCCGAATTTGTAGAGCGAGCTACGCACTTGATGTCACCTCATTACCAACGAAATTTGGCTGCTCTTGGATTCGTCTTTCTTTTTGGGGGCACAAGTTAATGATGCGCACACCGCGCGCGCTTCCGTCGCGTTTGTTTGTTGTCACAATTATGCGAGGCACTTGAGCTTGAAGCGCAGTGTCTGCAGGGCCAGGGCCATGGTCAAAAATAAAACTGCCGGCCAGCAGTTTCATTGACCTCTGTACAAAAAAAGCAACAGAAATTAGGGCTGTGGATGTTTAATGCCGTCATAAATGTCAGGTGCGCTCTGCCCATTTAAATTTATTCAACATAATTAGTTGTGGCCATTATTATTATTATTATTACAGCGGAGCGTCAACTAATTGCATTTTGGAAATCGTGGCAATGACTAATGAGACCCACGAGGACATTGTTTAAGATAAATGTTTGGCATTTACTGTACTACGGAGCAGGAAAAAAACGAAATGCATAAACGATTATTACAACCAGATAGCGTGTGACTGCCGCAGGACATCGATTTTGGTTTTAGGACTCGTTATCAGCACATTTCGTGACTGCGACAAGCAACACACAAAAAAAAAAAAAGAAGCGTTATCGAAGAGGATGAACAAACTTCAGCACGTGGGAACGCAGACAGTTGCAGTTTTTGGTGCTGTGCCACATTTGATGTGCACATCGTTATCCTTGCCCCGGATGCACAACAATCAAAATAAACTGCTGCCAAATTGACCATTGACCAAACATCGTCAGCACCCAGCTCCCTCCCTCGTCTCGTCTTCTGTTGCCTCCCCCCGCCCCACTGTCATCTTTGGCATTGTCACGTCCTTGGCATGGGCCACAAGTCAAAACGAATGTTAAAGCCAACCGAGCAGCAGCAGCAGCAGAAGCACAAAAACATGCATTTTTACTTCATTTTCTCAGCAAGTTTTTTCATTTTTCGTTTTGCCACCAGCTCGGTGTGTGGATGGAAAGCAGTCAGGCAGCGACAATGGAAAACTGTTATCTGTCGAAGGATATGAAGGACTTTGCACAACGAAAACGTATCATCGATTGGCTTTTAAGCAACTTTCAAAACGCTTAAATCCCACAATTTTGAAATGGAACTGCTGTGAAAAGGTTTTGTTGTCGGAAGACTCGACAAGGAAAACATAAATGATATTTTCTCTGTGAAGGACATGGTGCGACAAGGCTCAGAGGAAACATATACAGTTTAAGCCAGGATTGAATGTAATGCAAAGCAACGTTTGCTTTAATATGCTGCAACTGAATATGGAAGATATTTGGAGTCGGTTTTAGAACGAGAAAGTCAAGGCTTCAGATAGTATGGAATGGAATATAAGTGAGAGAGTATAATTAAAGAGTATAATTAAAAAATATTGAAGATATGTCAGAATGGAATAAGAAAATAAGAAAAAAGTCAATGCTTCTAATAGAATGATGAATGAATACGAAAGAAATTTTATAGATCTTAATAAGAAAATGAGAAAGAAGTCAATGCTTCTTATGGAATGGAAAGAAATATAGAAAATCTAAAAGAATGTAAATCTGGCAGAATGGAATAAGAACACAGTCAAGGCACAAAAAACTATGAAACAAATTCAATCGAATTTTCATTGTAACTGATCTGCTGAAGACTAAATATTACACTATTCGAAGATTCCATTATAATGGAAAGATTAATTCAAATCTGAAAATGATAACGCACAATATTACAAAAAATTGTGAAACATAAATTACAAAGGAAATATGATTATTATATCATCATCATTATAATAATTCAACAAACTAAGCTATCAAATAATATTCAAGTAATCTCTATCGAAATAGAGATCTATTTAAATGGTTAACAAATCTGGTATATTCTGTAAAGTATGGTACATTTTAAATGTAATGGAATATCTATAAGCCAAACACAGTCATCATCTGTACATTTTAGTATATTAACTAATCAATTAAATGAAGTGCAAAAATCTTAGTGTCAAAAGCGATTTGGATACAAAAATAATCAATTCTACAATATAAAAAGAAATTATTATTCTTAGCAGAACCCTTAAGACTTTAATAGCGCTTAAGCGCCAACTAATCGCGTATAAAATTGCGTAACTCATGCGCTCAAAGTAGACGATTTAGTTGGCTTAAATATGATCTCAACTAAACCACAATTATGGAGTGGATTCACACCTCAGACGCCAACCGAATGTTGATGCACATGCAGCATGCAGCAGTCGCAGTCTTTGGCGTATTTAACTGGAAAATGGCTCAAAGGCAACGCGTTCTCTCAAGTTTTGCCTCTTACAGGCGATTTGCGATATTATTGTGGAATAATGAAATCGCTAAGAGATTCCAATTGAATCAGCAGCGTCGCATAGACCATTTATGGATTGGCATTGATTTAATACCGCGTCGTCTTCGTTGAGGCAGACGTCTGATGTCTTGCATCCCCCGAGAGGCCAAGGCGCAAGGCATTTTGCACCTTCCAATGCAACAACGGTGGCTCTCGCTGCAGCTGATCTGATTCTGCACCGCCTATCAGTGGTGCAGAATCAGCAGCGAGCAGACGCCACCGCCAAGCTTAGCAGGAAGATGCTGCTGACAGTAGGAAAAGAAGAGGCAGCAGCATCTCCATTGTCATCGGCAACGGTCGCGCGCAATGTTTATTCAATAAACCCGATCGCAGACTTCAGTCGCCAGCTGGTTGACTGGCTGGCATTCCTGTCCAGCTCCAGCTACAGCTACAGCTACCAAAGAGACATTCCCCCATTCAAGACAAGCCGCAGGAATTTCTTGGTGCGTGCTCGGCACAGGTTCAGCTGGTTGAGTAGATGCGACTCTCCTCAGTGACTTTGGCGTCTGCCAGCTGCGCACTGCGTCCACTGATTATGATAATGGAAGCGACTTCTTGAGGAGACAGAGATATATAGAGAAAGAGACAGAGAGAGAGAGAGAGCATCTACCGCCAATTGCTTTCGTTTACGAGTACAACTACGAAGTATGATGATGATGATCGCAGATCGCTGATCGACGACGACGACGCAGCTTGGCAGCTCCGTTGACTTTCTGATTAATGCAAGAATTCTCTCCACGGCGTGCTTCAACTTTTTTTTTTCGTTTACTCGGACTGCAATTAAAAGCGATGTACCCTTTTTGGATTGGGGAGGTGTGCAAATCATTATATACCACAACCACACCGAAGAGTCTCTCTCCCAGTTGACAACGCTTGGCATAACTACAGAGCAGGCAGAGCATCAAGTGTTCGTTGCGGATGCAGCTTTTTTTTTCTTTGTTTTGACTGGTTCCCCTCCTGCTGTGCGCTGGACCAGATGCTGCTGCTGGTGCTCCGCTGACGAGATCAAGCGACAGCCTCGTGCCTGGCAGTTGTCATAACGTTCAACACGTTTGTTTGTCCCGCTGCTCTTCATTGAATATTTTTCGAATCGACTCGAGTTGGGAGCGGCGACGGCGCCGGCTCGGACGAGGAGGCGCTGCATCTGCTTTGGCGCTGCCATAAAAGGATTTGTCACGTGCGAGCTTTTGTTCAAAATGCAGCAATCATCGGGCAATCGCCATTGTATCGATGTCGGCACTGGCATCGCCTCCACGCCGTTTGCATTATGCATTATGTTTGAGCTGCCGCTGCCGCTGTCGCTTCGTTTTGCTCCTCTCCTTGGGTTGGTTTGGGCGGCATTCCTGCTTTAATTCAAGCAGCGCTCCAAACAAGGACACATTAGCCCCAGCCGCCCATATGGCCAATGGAAACTCCGCCTTCAGGAGAACAGCAGCTCCTGTTGCTGCTGCTCCTCGATCATTGAAATTAATAATTAAGTGGAAAAATGTGTACTACGATCGCATCGTTATGATAAGGACTGTGTTCGGTTTTTTTGTTTCGCGACTGTCACACCTTCGACAAGGATCTGGCTACAAGCTGATGCCAAAGATAGTCCCAAAATAGACGAAGGGCAGCATATTGATGAGGTCGAAGAGCGACAGGAATTGGAGAAAAGGACTTAGAGAGGAGTTACTAAAGTTAGATGATGAAGAGTACAAACTCAAATGATGAAGCTAGTTGTTAAAGATTTAATGTTATCAAGTAAGTAAACTACATTTGAGAAAATTTCAGAAGGTAGAACATTGTATAAACAGAAAAATCCCGACCTCGGTATTTATTGTGAAAAATATTCACTCTGGTTTAACAATATTCTTAAATATACTTGAAGTAAGTTCAAAATCGTCGCTTACTATTATCAAATTTGATAGCTTATGCTGTTTTACTTTTCAAGATACATATGTATATACAAAAGTTAAGACAAGTCACTTAAATTTTCTTAATTGAGCCTTATCAACTTTTGACTGTCATTGTTACAAAGTTATTAAACCCTTTCGTCCTTTTGTTTCCAGGGTACAAAACAAACGCAAGACAAAAGCCATTGACATTTAATGTTGTGATGTGTCAACAGAAGCTAATGATGAGTGCCGAGGACTTTCGCAACTGTCACACCTACGATCTACTTGATTCGGCAGCCCAAAGATAGCTCCGAGGATTGAGAAATAATCGAAAGACAAAAGGTTGAGATGATGGAAATGGGGAATAACGAGGCCATCAACAGTAGCTAATGTCATCAGTCGTCGTGCATTGTTGTTCAGGTCTGGCGAGTGTGCGAATGAACTCTGTCATTCACAATTACCGTTAGGCACACACTAACGCACACACACCCACATCAAGGCAGACAATACAATACACAAGAGGGTAAATAGACACACTTTGTGATGGTCTGGCTAATGCATGACTTTGAGCAGAACTCGTTGCCAAACAAAAGGAAAGCGGCTAAGGGCTAAGAAGAATCACATTCATTATGCATGTGTGAGTGCATATATTTGTGTGTGTGTGTGTGTGTGTGTATATGTGTGATTACCTAGGTGTGTGTGTGTGTGTAAGCCAATCAAGCGTAGATTCAATCAAATAGCAATAAGATTGACAAGAGGGCAGCGTTCAATTGCAATTTTAATGTTTACCTGCAACCAGCAAGAACTTCGCATCTAATGCAGCCCTCGAGTCTCTTCAGCCCTGGCAGAGCCCTCGGTAAACAATCCACCGAGCGAGGCAGCGAGGCATGTCCCTTTTGCCATGGTTGGGCCAAGGTGCATTTTATTTGGCGAGTGCGAATGCGAGTGGTGAATGACCAAATGGACGAATAGACTTTTTGCATTTGCCACAACACAAACAAAACAGTGCACAACAAGAATGTTAGGCAGCCTATGGATGAGAGTCTACCTCCCTCTCTTCCTCCCTCTCTTTTCCTTGTCGTGCTTTGTGTTTGTACACGAGCCTACATCATGGACATGTTGTGCAGTGGACACATCTGTGCACCTGTGTTTGCACTTAAATCCTTGCCACGAGTCTGTCGATGTGTGTGTGTCTCTTGCTGTGGCACATGGGAATTCGATTTAGATGCACTTACCACGTTCACAAAGTCCTGAAATGTCACATAGCCCGGACCATTAGGCAGTTGGGCCTTCTTTGCACGCTCCAGCAACAGCTCCCGCTTGTTCATAGGCACTTGGGATAGGAATTCCGGCGATTTCAATGCAACCAAAAACTCGGTTACGGATATCTCGCCAAAACCCTCCGGATCGAACTGCTCAACAAAATCACAATTAACTCTTGGGAATATTTTGCATAGTTTTGCTTCAACTTACCATATCGAAAAGTAGCTTCCATTTCTGTGGTATGAAATTAAGCGGATAATAGAAATATTAAGAAATAGTTGCAATATTAAAGGTAACTTAAATACTCACATCTCGCAGCAGTTCCCGTTTCAATTCCGCCTCATCAAAGTCCGAGTTGAGTGAGGTGTGCTCTGTATCATAGCCGGCATCATTTGTGCACTGAAATCGTTTAAATATATAATATATGTTCCTTACATCCAATTCTCTATGCTTACATATCGCATCTGTGTGTGCGATAGCGACCCAATGGAGGCCAATGATCCGGCTATTGTCGATATGTGCTCGATGTCCGCCAGCGTCTCCTGCTGGCTACTACCGCCAGCATTCTGTTGACTGGTCGGTAACTCCAGGGCTCGCGAGCTGCCTCGCTCGGAGCCGGGCCACATGTCGCCTCCTTGCCTCCGTGTTGCGTTCCAGGATTATTAGCTAGCAAACTTGATTGCTTAATCTGGCAGTTGAATTTGGCAGTGATAGGACGGATTTTATGTTACTACACGAAAAGAAGACAAAACAACTTTTGTTTTAGCTTATTTTGATAATTTAAAATTAGCTTACATATTTCGTTTATCGATATTTTATATTCAGTTGCTTATATTAAAAGATTATATTCTCAATCTATTTATTATTCATCATTTTTATCAATTTATACCAATTTTCAAGTGTTACAATGTTACCTTTAATAAATAATTCAAAAAGGAATGCCTAAATCTTAAATTATAAATAAAGGCAATAATTACACGCCTTTATTCAGTAAGAATATTTATTGCATGCTTTTTGGTATGCGTTATTATTCCTACATTTAAATATGCTCCTAAGAGTATGCCGTAAAAAGTTAGAAATTCTATGCACACTATTCTTATTTAAATTATCTTTATTGAATTCTGAATTAAATAATATTTTTAGAATTTACTTAAGTTTGATATTTGTATAATATAGTTTTTTAAAATAAATCGCATAATATTAATTATATTTTGAAAGTCTTCACAATTAACAGCAACACACTGTGCGAGCTTTCAGCAAAGAGCTTTCCTTCACAACGCATGTTCTTAAAGCTCTTGTTGAACTGCGAAACTATCAACATTATAGCAGCTATAGATTTGGTCGAGCACGCTAAGTTGCATTCCTTCAAGAACATTTTGTTCACCATGCCTGCGGTTCAAGTCTCGCATGGGATAAGAATTTTTAAATTTATTTCGCCCTGTAAAGTTAACTTTGTTGCAATTTGTCGTTTTTGGAATTGCTACAACTCTTTGCTTGGGCAAGAGAAAATAAAGTTTCGGTTAATCATAGACTAAAATTGGTACTCAATACCTTAGCCTATTTCATGCCCGGAATACATGATAGCTTTTTGTTTTTTTATTTTTTACAGACACTGTAATTGTTATTGCTGTCATGGCAACAGTTCCTTGAGGGGTTTGCTGTCCCTCTATGTAGAAGGGACAAGGTTGTTGATCTGAGCCTGCGAGGCAAGCAAAGATGTCGAGCGGAGCGGAAGTGAATGGACACACACAATGGCAAGCTGCGCTGTTGCTTGGAACCGGCAAACAGAAATGCATTTTCATGTTGATGTTATTTCCTTCTTCTCCCCCTTTTTAAAAACACACTCACACTCTCCGTTTGCTGTGCGCAGAATCCGTTTCGTACTTTTGTTTTGTCTTCTTTATTTGTTTTCACTGTTTCACTTTACATAAACTTTGTTAATTATTGCACACAAAACTTTGTAGTTAAGTTATTAGCTAAAACGTTTAAGAAAACAAAGCAATTTGGCATCAACATCTTTGATGAATCGCTGCATTGTCGATGCGCACAAACAACAAACAAACAAACTTTCCGACCGGGCGGCAAAATGGCAACTGACAAGTGAGAAGAGTGTCGCCAGTTGCCAGCCACAGAGATGTGGGGAGCGAAAAAGAGAGCAAAACAAACCAAAAGGGGTTGTTTAAGAGTTCGTATATTTGCACTGCTCATGCGCCACACGTTTGTGCGCTTTTCAACTCGTTGGCATTTCCACATGCCAACACCACGACCACCACCACCTCCGTCGCCTTCTCCCGTCATCCATCCATCCACCCACAAGAACCAACCCCATGACGCAACTGCCACCAGACGACGACGACTGCCGTAATTTGACACATACATAGCTTTATTGAGATATACAAACGCACGCACGCACGCACACGTAGATTGGAAGTTGGGGAGCGGGTTATCTCTGCTGTAGATCCCAAGGACTTGATGATGACTCTGGGGAAAGACTGTTAAGACACAGATGTGAGCTGTTTCAAGTGTCAGGCAAAACAAAAACACACACACAGCTATCTATAGTTAATAGATACAATATAATATGTATAGATATATACAGTTACTTAAGCCTAAGCTAGGTTCTAAAATGTGAAGAACAATCTTGCAAAGACAAGCTTGCACATGCAATAAACAAAATTAGTTGTTTATACTTTTTTATAAAGGAACTAATCGAAACATTTTGCTCTGAACACAAAGCGGACAAAAGAACAATGTGGATTCTGCGGCAAAGCTTAAAATACGTTTTACATTCTCTAAGAAAAAACAGATCGAGCAAAAAGACATCGTATTATATGGCTAAATACCCATACATACAGATACATATATCAAGTACATTGTTAATAATGTGTACACATAGATGAAAGACTTTCTTATTAATTTGCACACAGTTGTTTAATTAAGGATCTATTTAATCTGCAGCTAGACATTGCCTTTTCTTTTTTTTTGTTTTTGTTAACAATATTTACAATTCCGACAGGGCCTTAATCTCGT
Source organism: Drosophila niveifrons (assembly GCA_035046325.1). NCBI lineage: Eukaryota > Metazoa > Arthropoda > Insecta > Diptera > Drosophilidae > Drosophila > Drosophila niveifrons. Next base: position 13,101,264 of record JAWNOC010000052.1, read on the forward strand.
CTTAAAAAAAAAATCGCTTGGTTGCTTACAACATGATATACATACATATTTATATGTGAACATATATAGATACATATACCGTATATATATAAACTAGCATTTATTATATAATATAGATATTTTTAGCGTTCTTACTTTACCTAATTCTTCCGCCTGATAAACGCATGTTGATATTTTGCATTTTATGTGATTTTTTTTTTGTTGGTTTTCTTTTGCGTAAATATCTCATGTTAAAAATGATTTCTGTTCGTTTAAACATAAAGTTGAGGAAGAATCTGAACGATAACACTTGCTGTTGCCTTATAAAACATAAACATTACAACAAACTCGTTTATTAATGCTAATCCTATATAACTGTCTCTTCGTCTAACCCTCAACCATGCGCTCCATGCCCAAATCACACTGTTCGATGACCAGGCGAGCGATGCGCTTAATCTCACAGTAAGGACTCTCGTGCTCGATCAGCTCGGTTAGTATCTGAATGCCATTCTCCTGTTCCACCAGCTGACAGTATTTATCCGGATAGACCTGAGAAATAAAAATTATTTATATATAGAAATCGTTAATTACCAATACTTTATCTCGTACCTGGGTGAGATTGGCTAACGCCCAAACGGCCCAATGCTGGCACTGTGGTGTCTCGTAGCAACGCACCAAACTCAGTATGGGCTCAAAGCTGCGATAGTTGATGTTCCGTTCGCTCTTGATGTTCCAGCGCTCAATGGCGGCCACCATACGTTCCAGAACGTGTTGTCTTGTTGGCGTCTTAATGGTCCACGCATCGGCGCCATCGGAGGCAATGTGTGCCAGCACTCCAGCCGCATTGTAGCTGACCTGGAAGCGCAGATGGTTAGCATTGTCATTGGCTAGTCTTCCACCTCGGTGACCCACCTCGATGCCATCGCTCAATGAGTCTAGCAGACGCGCAAAGACCTCAATAAACTCCTGCGTCATCAGTTTGGGTCGCAACCACTTCACCTCGGCGACATTACCCAGCAGTCCCATCATGTTCCGCAAGAGCTCGTCACGATCGGGAAATGTCTGTTGAATTGTCGAAAGAATATGATTGTAGTTAAAAAATAAACAAGTGCAAATTGTGTTTGCGACGTTTTGCTCACATTTAAACACTTAAGGAAATACTCCATGCCGCGTCCATCCAGAAATCTCTTACAATTAATAGCAGTCTCATCGGTTACATTCCACATGGTCGACCACGCCACCTCCATCACATCGTCGAACACTGAGCGCGTCAAACGATCCTTGATCAGTGTCAGCATCGTCTGCCCGAATAATACAATAAGATAACACTCGTTAAACAAATGAAAGGGGAATTGCTTCAGAGTTTGGCTACGCTTACGCTGACCACACCCAGCTCGCCGAGAAAGAGCTTTTGTCTGCCGTCCACCTGGCAGGCCAATGTGTTGAGCAGATAGATGGCGATGCGCTGCACGAAGCCCTCCTGCTCCGTCTTGGACACGCCATGCAGCAGTATCTTAATCAGTCGCTCGTACTCAAAGAGCTGTAAGAAATACTTCAATTATTTTAGCTGGCATATACTGAAGTCAACTTTAATCCTGTCCTACCACATCGACTGGCATGTGGAACTGTGTGAGCGTCAGATAGCCATTGCGCAGCATGGTGTCGTCCGTTAGATGCATTTCCATGCCATTGAGCAGTGTGCGTATGATGTGATTGCGCAGCAGCGTGCCAAACTTGGAGCGATCGCGACCTTTTACAATGTAGAACAACGTTGCACTGGCGAATAAACATAAATAAGTTATTGATTGATCCAATTCAAGATTTAGATTGCACTCACCTGCCAGAGATTTGCATGTGCTTGAATTTCAGATGACGATCCATGGCACAGAGCACAACATCCAGCGCTGTGTGTATATCCTTGCAGTTCTCAAAGCGAAACAAATGATACAAATCATTGAGCACCTAAAAAGGTTAAAAATGGAAAATGAGTCATCAACACTAAGATTAAACAAAAGTTGTTCTCACTCTGGTCAGCAGAACGGGTCTGTCGTGGTAATAGCGCGCCGCCGTGAGTATTTGCTGCTCATTCGCATCGCCAGCCACCTCCAAAGCAGGTATATCATGACGCTTGCACGCCCAATGCGCCGTGTGATACAGCCCAAGGAATTGCAACGGACGTTGAGTGCGCGACGCCAGCCCAGGGATGTCGGTGGGGCCAAAGTGTTGTTCTGTCTTTGTATTGGCATTGGTCGACTCTTTGGTGGCCACTCCGTTGCCCGCTAAATTCGTGCCTGAGATATCCAGATGCGTTAAATGCCGCAGATTATCCATCAGCATTTCCAGCGTCTGATCGGGCAGATCGTAGGTACCATGACCATTGCCCGAACTCGATATGGATATGTCGAGTGTGCAGAGACGTCGCAGACAGCAGATCGCATGCAACTGATTGGCAATGGGCCACACATTGAACAGTATGAGCGTGTGCAGGTTGGGCAACATAACAAGCGCCTCCAAACTGAAATTGGCCAGCACGCAGGAGGTGAGATCCAAGTGACTCAGGTCCTGCAGATGGGCAAATTGCAGGCGATGATGCATGACCACGCCATTGAGCACAAGGCGACGCAAGTGCGGGCAGGTGAGTTGAAAGTCCACCGGCTCCTTTTCATTGGGTTCCGCATTCTGCAGCAGATGCGAACTGATGCCCAACTCCAACGAGCGTAAGCTATCGCCATAGTGTGATAGCAGGTGATGTGAATGTACGGTGATCTTATCGCAATACCACATGGACAACGCAAACAGTTTATGACGCATCAACGTCTCCAAACCTGCAAACCAAACAAAAAGAATTAATTATACATACTATGAAATAAAGAGAGAAGAGGAGAGGGGGGACTGTTGTTGACTCACCAACGATGCTCAATGTGCTATAGCGCAGATTCACAATCTTGAGGGAGGTGCGACCTGTGTCGTTAAACAGGTGTATTACCCGATCGTCAAGTGGCCTGTGGAAGCGTTGATAGTTTTCCAGAAATGCATCGCATATCTCATTGGTCAGCACAATGCCCGTGTTCAATGAGCGTTGTCCACTCTCGTTGCGGCTACTGATAATGTCCAAATTGTTGCACAGCTTCTGATAGGCAATCTCCTTCAATGTTAGCGGCTCCTCGTCCAATGACCCATCCTCCATTAGCCGCACCTTGCAGCTCATCGTGGGCTTGACTTCCTCAATGGTTCTCGACTCTATGGCTTAAATGCTGATCCACAATATTTGATTGACTCTTGCTGCTGCAATTAAGTAAAACTGGAATTTATGAATTATACGAATAAAACATTATGTACATCAATACATGTTTTTTGCGTTGGAGACTGCGACTTAATACTTTCAGTTTCACTTGTAAATTGATTGATTATTTTGTATGCCTTTTTATCGATAACATCGATAAGCTGTGTACTGCGATCTCACAGGATGTATAGAACTGCCAACTTACGGCATGCGTCATCTCGTAAACTATGTTTGCCTATATCATTTTGGTATCAATATTAATATTTGTCATCAAACGTTGCGATAAAGCCAGATAAGATAAGCAGCAATATCAGTTACTGTGAATGCATTCTCAGGATCCAAAGGATCGCACAGCTGTAAATCAATATTTACACAAACATACACAAAATGCTGATCTTATCACACTTTTATAGTTTTGGTTTTGTATTAAAGTGCTGAAGTCATTCCACGCGTGATTGTAACATGATTATTGTTTTTTAAGGGTGCCGCTAGACACACACTTATTACGTAATAAGTCGAAACAAACATCTGTGAGTGACGCACTGTTAAGGACAAAGTATCTAGTTGACACTGGACCCGTTCACATCAATCCAATTACAATAACACCAACAAGAGCAATGCCCACACACTACACTTCACTGTAAGCTGTCAAAGCCAAATCAAATGCAAATTTCAACAGAATGTAAACGGAAGCACAGATCTGACGTCTTGCTGGAGATTCGCATACATATCCAAATCTCTAAGCACACACACACACACGCATAATGCAAACAACTACAAGTTGGTGCCTGTGTGCATTAGTGCGAGGGGGAAGGAAGTGCCCAGCGTGTGTGTGTGTGCGACAGACAGACAGTCTGCGCTTATCAAGGCAAGGCCAGCCAGAAATGAAATTCGACGTTGTCGCTGGCTGGCAAACATCAATCAGCCATCAGCTGTGTGCTGGCAGAGCTGAGCACTGAGCAAGCAGAATAGCAGGTGTAAATCGTTCCAATATTTTGGTATAAACAAATGTAAAAACAAAAACAAGGATTTGCGTTGTTTTGAGTGTGTACCTTTTTCAGTTTCTTTTCTGTATTTTTTTTAGAACAGCTCGCGAGTCACTGTCGCTTAAATGCGACCAGTCGTCGCTGTCGTCGATGATTGTTGCTGCTGCTTTTGCGTTTGCTGCTGCTACTTGGCAATGTCTTTGTCACAAATTGTTTTCAGTTGGCTGAATATTTATTTATTTGGGGGCGCAACACCGTTTGGAACGCGTTAACATTCCATGTGCGCCACACAAACACAATTTTTTTTGTTTTTTCGTCCAGCAATCACTTTATTATTCACTTTTTGGCATCATATTTTCTATTTTCTTTCTCATGTGCTTCTTCTTTCACTGTGCTAACGCAAATTCAACTCTGTTATTGACATCTGTTAAATAACAGAGTATATTTTCTTTCTGCTGTGCATGGTATTTTTGGTACTGCCAACTGACGCTGCAGAATTATCAATAAATCACTATTTTCGGTTTCTCGATAATTTGTTGGCGTTTTGGAAAAATCGAAGATGTAATTTCAAAAGAAAATGTAAAATATGAAACAAGTTATTTTATGGGAAATTATATTTTATTGTAAGTTTTGAAGCGCTGAAATGAATAAAATGTACACTTTGTTAGTTATGTTATTTGTATGCGACAGAAACAAATTCCGAAAGTGCTGCAAAAATTGATCACATGCACATCGGTTACTTAATTTATACAGAATTGGCGACAAATTGCTTCTCTTGTGGGATTGTTGTTAAACTCTAAATCACCCGAATAATCAATTGGCCATTCTAGCGCATTATTATTATTTTATGTAATAGATACTGTGTGTGCTCTCTGCTCTTCTCAATCCATAGATTCTGTTCAAATATACAAACTCCTTGGCATTGTGGCTGCTTGTGACGTGACATCGCTTGGCGCCAAAATAAATATAAATAATTAATTGTTCGTTTTTAAGTTCTAAGTAAAAAAGGCTGTTGTTGCCAGATTAAGGTCCAGGTCCGTAAGCCTAATCAATCAATCGAATTTATTATCTTCTCGCTTCCCTCCGTTCTGATCTCTGTTCATTAATTTAACCCGATAGATCGCCCTGATCGAAGAGCGCTTGGTCATAAAGCTCGGCGACAACGCGACGTCCACCAAAGAAACGACCATGCAGTGCCTCTTTGCCACGATTCGCTTCGACTCCCGCTGAGAATTCTACAAAGATTTTCACAATAATCTCGGCTTCGTCATCGTCTTCATTTTCCGTTTGTTTTTCGTTGAATATAATCACGCGGCTGACGGTGCCAAATTTGCTGCATTCCTCCTGTATCTCCTCCTGCAGTGTCTCGTCCACATCATCGGGTCCAACCATATTCCTCAAGATGATGACACGTGAATCCAGCGGACGCATTAGGCGCTGCATCACCAGCTGGCGTGCACTCTGACCCTTAATGGACATGTTCTCCTGTTGCTGAAGCGTCTGCACATCGCCCTCATCCATCAGCTTCTTCTGAAGTTCCTCCTGCTGTTTCTCCTGTGCCTTCTTAATGTTCTCAGACAAATTCGCTGCCGTGGCAGCTGCATTATTCGCTGCTGCAGATAAGGCGGCTGGTGCTCCACCATTGCTGGTCTCCACGACAGTCGTGACTGGTGGAGCAACAGGAGCTGCTACTTGTGCTGCGGCTGCGGCGGCGGCGGCTAATGCGACAGTTGGTGGCGTGGCAAGCAGCGCAGGTGGCGGCAGTGTGGGTGCCACACTTTGTAGCGTAGGCAAGCCGGCTGGCACACCCAACAAACTGGGTCCGCCCAGACCAGGAGCCTGATATATGCCAGGTGGTAATAGTGCCGAGGTTGGTGCTGCGGGCACTGCAAGCGCCGGATGCAAGGCGGCTGCTGTAGTCGCTGCCGTGATCACGGGCATGGCATTCACTTTGGCTGCAATGCCAAGACCAGGTGTATTCTGCGCCAGACCCAAGACTGCATTGCTGGCGACGGCATCCAGCGCTTGAATCTTTGCTGTGGCTGCGGCAGCGGCGACTGCAGCTGCCGTTGGCATCGTTGAATTTGTTGCGGGACAGGACAGCACATTCGGCGGCGTGATCGAACGTCCAACTCTATGGAATGAAAAGCAAAATAAATCGAACTGCACAAATATTAACATTCCGAATAACTCACCTTAACAATTGACCACCCAAATCAAAGAGATTCATGCTGGCAATGGCTTCGTCCATGGCCTGTTTGTTGGCATACTCGATGAAGCCGTAACCCTTGTGCGAATGCACCGATGTGCCCTGCGCCAGCTTGCAGTATAAAATCGGTCCAAAGGCCTCAAACACGCTCTTGATGTCTTCTTCCGATAGATCGGGATGTATGGAAGCCACGTAAATGCGATTAAAGCTCTTGGCCTCCTCCTGCACCTCATCGATAACCTGTTGCGCCTGTGGCATATTACTTGGTCGGCCCACTTTAATATTTCGGCCACCCATGAGGGCACCATTCATTTGTTCCAAAGCCAGTTGTGCGCCCTCGGGAATTTCGTACTCGACAAAGGCGAATCCCTTGTGCTTCTGTGTAATCGGATCCCACGACATGTTGATCGATTTGATGGGTCCAAACGGTGTGAAAGCGGCACGTATGGTGTCCTCCTTGAGCTCAAACGAAATGCTGCCCACATAGACTCTGAAAGTAAGTTGAAAGTGAGTTATAAATGTTTTGTAAGAGCAAGTAGAAAATAGGAAAATTTATGGGAACTGCCATCAGATCTTATCAGCTAAGCTGCACACGCAACAACAGCTAACCTCAGCCACGTCCAGTAACTCGGAAACCGTGGCAAGGATGTGTCGTCGTTCGCTTTTGTATATAGTGTTATGCATCATTGAAGCAGCGATTTGAAGTGACGAAAAGAACCCGATAAGGACTCAACTTTACCTGCACATGAGGGCCAAGGCCTGTTGTCGCTGCACCTGGGTACGTTGGGTGGCCAACTGTTGCTGCTGATGGGCCAGCGTTTGCTTCATTAGCACCATTTTGATGCTCTGCTCCATGGCATATTTCTTGGCCTTGCTGACCAGGTCATGCTGCTCGGACGTCAGCTTGGGCAGTGCTCCACCCAAAAGTCCCAAGAGGGCGGAACGTGTGCCAGGTCCAAATTTCACATCGCCCGTCTGTTTCAGATCATACAGTGGCTGCGAAAGGTAGGGAATTTTCGAATCCGCTGACTTGCCTAGAATTTGGGAATACAGATTAGTGCATCTCATAGGACGAATTATCGGGGAACAATTTGGTGGTGTGATGGGGTCTCATCGTCAGAAAAACGGATCACAGCACAGCCGATGATCGTGTTTAAGCAAATTTTCTATGTTGAATACGACTTGTTTTCTTTTTAGATTTTGGTTTGAGTTACATTTGCATTTGCATTTGTTCATGCATGTTCATGTTTTATGTCGACTCCAAAGGCAACTCGCGGCAACAAATTGCAGTGCCAAGGCATTGTTGCCACACTTCACACACAGTAGATGAAGCGAGGAGGACAACACTTGGTCAAGGCCCAGAGTAAAATGATCTTAAAGTCGCTTCAGAGTGTGCCTTTGAAGTGACACAAACAGATAGAAAACCGTTGCTCTGGAAGAAAGATAAAGACAAAAAGGAAAAAATAGAAAAAAAGAAGAACAAATCATTAATCAGAAAAACACAGTTTTGCTGGCCGTCGAAGACATATATAGAATAAGTACACATATGGTAACTTTATCTGTGCGTGTGTTCCGGAGAAGATCTGGAACTCTGCTGGCAACTTAGATTGCTGGAGATTCAGTCACTGAGAGATATTTTGGATAATCGACAGGCTACAAACACAATTGACAACACAAAGACAATTAAAAAAAATCTATATCGATGTATCGGTTTACTCGCAAATCTCGTTTACTTTCTGCATCTTTAGCTGCGCGATTTTGATTTGTTCTTGGTATACGATTGGATTTTGAAGAATTCTTTTCTTATATAGTACAAAGTAAATAAGGTTTTTGGACTCTGACACTGCAAGGCATTTGAGAAGCTGGAAAATGCAAGAATAAAAAAAGAAAGCACCCATAAAATAAATCATAAATATTCCTATTTTATGATGGTTTTGATTGGTTAAGATAAGATTTGAAATACGTATTTTGTGCTAATAGTAAATAGTAGTTAAAAATAGTACGACTGTGTGTGTGTGTGAGTGCATGTTTATGTGTAGATGTATTCGTGTGTGTTTGTAAAGAGATAAAATGCAGTTAACGCGTATTTTTCAATCGAAATCTCAGACATATATATATGTAATATAATATATAGTATAAAGCTCTCTTCCAACGGCAACATCCAGTCGGCAAATCGTCGCCGCACAAATCGAAACCAAAGTAGAAAATTACCAACAAGAACTGTGCACACTGACGACGATTCTCCCAAAAGTTCCCACATTCAAAAATTAACTCAAATATCTATTCGAAAGTGAGATGCTAATGGTAATAATGATGGCTGGGAAACAGCAGGAAAATCTACGATGTGCACAGTTCTCTCGGTGTGTAAAATGTGTATTTTTTTGTTGTTGTAATTTTTTGTAAAAATAGAAATTATAAGCGACCTTAGATGTGCGTTTTTCGATACGGTTTTCCATGAGTTGAGGGGGCGTGGTATATTGACTTGAAGGGTCACACATTACATTTGCTCAGTGATAAAAAAGAGAAAAATAAAAAGAAAACAAGACGCTGAAACGATAATAAGAGCAACAATATGTTTTAAGTTTGGTTAAGTTTTTCCGCCGTACCTTAATCTTGTTCATGTAGTGTGTGTATTTTTCTTTATCTTTTAATTTTCTTTTTCTCAAATATAAATCTACTCTAAATTTATGTATTATAATTGCAGTTTTCTGTTGACTACTTTTAGGATATTAAACTGCAGCATGATATCGTTTAGTACTTTTCTATACATTTTTTGGTTCTATCAGACAACAATTCGGACCACATATGATTCGAGCAGTAGTTATGTGTTTTACTTTTTGTATGGCAATCATTATAAATATCTCGGGCACTGTGACATGGACAGTCCAAGGCATTTTGGCGCAGCACACTATGAAGACGGTGACCCAATCTCTAGGAGGTTTTCGGAGAATCGCGACGACGTTGCAATCGGCAATATTTGTTAGAAGCGATCTTAGTTTTGTTGCTTTGGTAGTAGTAGTAGTAGTAGTAGATTGGTAGTTGTAATAGTTAACTCTAAGTTGGGCATCTCTTGACCTCTACCAAGTCGTTTTTGGGCGGAACAAACATATATAGTATATATATTGAAAACAAAAAGAAAGACTATTACAAAAAAAGAATATAAAAAAGAGAGATATAGAAGAAAGAGAGAGAGAGAGAGAAGAGAGAGAATAGTTATATGCTTTTTTTTTTTTTGATTAGTTCGTTGAGTTGCGTTTCGTTTCAGTGTTGGATGCGGCGAGGATTCACAGATACTGATTCATATTGATTGTTATATTCATATTGGATACATTCACTCTGGCTGTGTAGGGACCCTAGTTTACAGCTACCACATAATTAATGGATATTTGTGCATTACGTTTTAATTGTACTGTCAATGACGGATCTTGATCTCATGTTTTTTTTTATGATTGTAAGATCTAGTAGAGTTTAGTTATTCGTTTTGGTTTTGTTGGTCATTTGTGTATCGCACTCGTTTCGTTTATATTTTACATTAATGACGATTCAACTTAATTTTTTTATTATGGTTTTATGGAACACTTGAGTCGATTTGAGTGGGAGTCGAGTCGCAATTAGTTTTTGGGGATCTCTGACTTGATACTTGTTCGATTTCGATATTGTTTCGTTATTGTTTGACTCTCACCTCACCTCTCACTTGAGATCATCGTGCGATTATGAAGTCTGCAATTACTTAAGCAGAACAAAAAGAAAAACCGATTATTTAATAGCGTCTGTGCTGGCCCTTAAAAATGCAACGAAGTAGAAGTAGTAGAAAATATATATAGTAGAGAGAGAGAGAGAGAGAGATGTGTATGCAATGTTTTTTATGTTTTACAGAGAATTGAATATTTGTATTCGTATTTATATCAAAACAAAAAAAAAAAAACAAGATTGAATACAATAATGAGAATAATAATGATATATTTGTATATATATATTTTCCTTTTTGTTTGATTTGTTGTTGCCTTGCGTTTCATTAACCTACATACATATCTTTTATTTTTGTTTTTTATTTTCGATTCTTAAATGAACTTACATATATATAAATATATACTTGACACATACATACAAGATGTACATATACTTATGCAAACATATTATGCATAAACAATTTTCTTTTGTTTTTGCCAACCAAACAAAACACTTACCCGAGTCTGAACGCGATCTCTTTGTGACCGGCATATCGCTAATATCACGCTGATCATCCGAACGCGGCGATCTTGAGGCTCTATCGTTGCTGCCCTGCAAGAGCGGAATAAAAAATATGGAGACGAAGGTCACCAGGTTAGTTAGTACATAGGGCATGGTATGCAAGAGTGCAAGAGGAGGGTGTTGGGCGGGGTATGCAATGCGTATAGATACACACGGGTAACAATTCTGTACACAGCATATATAGAACAAGGTTACCATTTCACTGAAAGTGCAGTAACAACTGGTTACATTTTGTGTGTACTATATGCAGCACTTCACCAACTTAGTTAACCGAAAATGGCTGGCAAAGGAAAATGCAAAAAAAAAGTATACGGCGTGCGTTTGAGGCTGAGGCGACTACAGCGGCGGCTGTTGAGGCCACGCCAAAAGCAAAACACTGCAGCACTCAAAATAAGTAAGGAAATCTTTAGTTACACTGTTTAAAACGTACCATGCTCACTGCTTGTATGAATAACACTTGATTTTTAAAGACTAAATGCGGTTATATTGTTGAAATAAAATGTTAATCTTTTGCGAAAAACTGCTTTGACGTCAAGAAAAATGGATACAAGCAAGTGTGACCGTATAGTAGATGTGCAAATTTTACCTGGTATTTAGGTATATACGGCGTCTCTGAAATGGTCATATTGCAAGCAGCGCTACAGTGTTACCATTTTTGCATTAGCAATATTCTAGTACATTTCAAAATACAGTTTACGGTCACTTTAAACGTTACAATTCTTCTTGCACTTGCACTTAACTTGTTCCAGCGGAATCGCGTTATGTGAATTATAAATGTGTAACAGAGCAATTGTGAATGTCTTTACCATTGTGAATTAAAGAGCAGATCTTAAAAGCTTGCGAAGAAGCTAAACATACTGCTGGATTACGTGACCGGCAACATATTCTGAAAACTGCTGATCATTCTTCGTGATGCAGTTCTACTGCAGGTGTGGGTGATAAAATCGAACCGCGTCTTATTCTATTGTTTGATATTGATAATAATAAAACTATTAGTTCAACTGCAAGGTACGTACTTTATATTTTTCAACTGATGTCTTATTCTTAAAAAAATACTACAGACTAAATTAGTTATTATTACAATTTTCATTCGCTGTGGCTAATTTTACATTTGGGGGGTTTTTTATTCTACCACGTCAAAGCAAAATCCTCAAATTAAGTACGAAGGCAATTTTTTTTGGTAACAACACTTAAATGGCGTGGCAGTGTTAGCGAAAAGATATATTTCTGCATATAATATATTCATGGATTTGTACATATATTTGTATTTATATACAAAATCAATTACAAATAAAAGGAACTATGTGAACAGTTACGATATTAAACAACGATTTAATTTGTATGTATATTTTTACAATTCATTGTTAACTATTTACAACAGTTCAACCGTTTCTATGAATCACAATTTCTGCCTCTTTTGTGCATTAGGCGATCTCTCATTCATGGATTTATCTGTGTGTACTATATGTGTGTTTATGTGTTAAAGCTAATGTCAGTCAGATGACTTTTTCTTGTAAGTTCCATCAAAAATATTCAATTTTGCCAAATGCCAATTAAAAACTTTATATAAATTTCCATTAACCGATTCTCAAAACTAAAACTTACAAGACTAATTCAATGAAACTCAAAAGCTATGTAAAATAAATTAATGAGACCATACAAATCAAAAGATTGCTAAGTACACTGTTGCATTAAGTATGTATGTGTTGGTGTATGTATGTGTTTTGTCTATATCTATCTCAGCATGCATGTTATGTATTTGTGTAGGTGTATGTGTATTTTGCTTGAATTCTCCTAGGTCTTTGTATGAGCTTTTTTTTGGTAAAGCACCTGTTGACAGTTTGCCGAGCCGGGGTGACAGCAGCTTTTATAAAGCTCGCCTGTCTCCTATCCATGCACGGCATTGACGACGACATTGCATATGTATATGTATATGTATTGGCCAGAATCGTCTTAGGACATGAGATCATCATCCATATTATGTATTAAAATCTTCTTGTCCTCCTTGACACACGGCTTGCGATCCCTCGCCGCAAATTGTTGTTCTACTAATTTCGGATCAAAACAGGGCTGCAAATCAAAATGTCTTGATTAGTTTTATGTTCCATTGTAGGGGTTAAAGTGCTGCGTAACTCACGGTCTCACAAATATTCATGTTACAGCAGTTCTCGATGGTGATCTCACACTGCTCGGTGGCCAGCGGACGATTCGTGAGCGGCGTATCGCTCGAGGAATTGTGACGCGCCTGCTTGCGAACCACAAACGTTTTCTTGATGTGCGGCCGCTTCGGTTTGTACATGAGACGCAGTCCGTGCACGATCAGTGCGACGAGAGCAAAACATGCGACCGTGCCGGACACCAGCACAATAATCACAGTCCCCGTAAAGACAGTCGGGGTGCTGCACAAGCTGGGTCGACGATAAACCGCTATACTTGTGCCATTGCTGTTCATTTCCTCGCAGCTGTAAGATAAAGGCGAAAGAGTATAAGTGATTGATATAGCGACAAGGTAAAAAGCTTTAGTTTTTTTTTTTTTTTTTTTGGGTTTTAAGTTACCACCCGACCCATGGGCAGGGGGGAATTATTTGGCTCCCTAAGCACCCGACCCAAAGCTGGTCGACGCCTTTATAAGGTGAAAAACGCCACGATAAATTGATTGAGGTGTTCAATCAGAGATCCAGATTTGTTTCTGTTATAAAATCTATGATGGTTTTGATGTGCTCGACATTTACTTCTTTCAAGAGAGCGTGAATGTTGTCGTGTTTCCTTAGTGTTGGGTAACGTTGTCGTACAGCATCGTATTTTGAACAGCTGAAGCTTGCATGTGAAGCGTTATCGATAATCCCGCAGGTATCGCACAAGTCGTCCAACGTGACATGCATTTTGAAAAGTGTGGCCTTATCGAAGCCGTTACCACTTAATAGTCGATTGATCGTTTTTATGTCTTTTGGTTTCATATTGAATTTATTGTTAGAGAACCAGGGTTTCTTGATTAAAGATGGAAAAATGTCACAGAATCCTCGAGGTTTCCGAATTAAGAAGGCGTTGTACTCCTCTTCCCATTCCAATTTAATGCGTTTGTATATCTCGTTGATTGCGTCTTTGACTGACCAGTTTAGCAGTGTGAAGCTGCCTTCTGTGGGTGCGTTTTTGGCTGCATGATCGGCTATTGTGTTTTGTGTGATATTGGAGTGTCCCGGGATATAATGAATTTCGATGGACTTTAGATGGTGGTGCCGGTTTATTTTTTCAATGATGTTGACTGCGATATGGTTGTCGTGGATTGTTTTGCATAGATTAGTAATGCTGTTTTTGCTGTCCGTTAGAATAGCGACACGAGGCAGATTGTTGGACAAGGCAAAGTCCAGTGCTTTGTCAATTGCAAGGAGTTCAGCGGAGAGTGAAGACAGTGCTTTGTGTGTGTAATAGCTGGCTATGTGCTTTGAGCTCTCGTGCAAAAAGGCTGCACTCGAATGTGTCCTTGTAACTGACCCGTCCATAAAAAATAGCTCAAAGTTCTTGTTTTTTAAGTGTGCAATTTTTTCATTAAATAGAAGGAGAATACTAGAGTTGCTTATTGAGTTTTTGTTCTTTGCGGAACCTTTAAAAAAGTCGATAAAGCCGGTCAGTTTTTTACAATAAATAACAGAGGATTCGATTCCCTCGATATGCTCAAACACGTCTGCGAACTGTCTGTATGTTTTTGCGTAGCTTGTGTTTATGTGGGGACTGGCACATATTGTTTCTCTTCCAGGAAGGTTTAAGGCAAAGACTTTAACCAGTTCCTTGGCAGTGGCGAATTTGTGGCGATAGAGTGGAGGCAATTCGGCAGCGAGATGGTAAATTATTGGGACGGGTGTACACTTTATGAGTCCCAGCGCTTTTCTTAACTGACAAAAAGCTTTAGTTTATGCGATAAAAGGAGAAATTAAGGGTAGTTAGAATAGGAATTGTGAAAATCCCAATAAAGTTCAGCACGATCAAATTCCGTAAGCTAGTCTGTGTTTGGGTTCTGCGTTGACTTTAGTCGGTACAATCTTATAGTTATGAGATGAGATATTTTAAACTAATGCAGTTTTGTTTCTTATTTAGCTCAGAAAAACAATCTTTGATTAGTACTAACATTATAAATCCTTTAAGAATATCGGTAGTAACCGTTAAGGTTAAGGTACTTACATATCGTAACAATTGTGGGGTACTGGCGTATCTGGTTGCTGCTTAAGCAGCTGACAATAGGCGGCACAGGTCTCCGTGGTGTTAAATTCGCATCGTGTACCACTGAAGCTTTCATGACACTCGCAGCTCAGGTCGCCATTATCCTTGTCCACGACGCAGTGGCCGTTGTTGAGGCAGTAACCATTGCACTTGTAGTATTCGCAACGATCGCCATAGAAGTTCGTTTGACAGTAGCACTTGGGGAAGCCAAGGTCGGAGATTTCACAGGTGCCATGTACACAATAGTTGTGACACTCGGAGATCTCACAGCGGGCACCCTTGAAGCCCAAACGACATAAACAGTAATTGCCACGGACGCTAAAGGTGCCACCGTTCAGGCAATGCTCCTGCTGCAGTTTATCCATCTGTTCGGAGATTTGACTACGAGTCGCATTCAAAGTTTTGTCCAGACGCTGCTTGATCTTCTTAACGACACCGCTACAACTGTCATCCTTCTGCAGACGCTGATAGAAATCCGTGCGCGCTACAATGCCATAGATATCCTCCTTCCAGGTGCCCAATCGCTTGATGGCCGCCTGAGGTTGTTCCAGCAGTTCTTCGGGACTCTGTGTGGCATTCGATGTGGGCAGCGAGTCGTAGCTTGGCTTGGGATAACTCCAGACCGCTCTGTCCGTACGATCTGTCCAGTAGATGGTATCACTGGTGATGGCCAACTGCAGTGGTTCCTGATGCTTATCCTGAACGACCAGCTGACGATCACTGCCATCCAGTTTCGAGCTCTCCACGGCAAAGAAGATGCCATTCTTATCATCGATCCAGTAGAGACGATCCGTTACCTGATCCACCGCAATACCGCGTGGCATATCAATATCGTCCTGAATGAGCGTTTCACGATCCTTGCCATCCAAGCCAATGCGCTCCACACTTGCATGTCCGATCTTGCAGTTGGTCCAGTACAGCTTCCGACGACAGATGTCGACAGCAACGCCATCCGGTCGTCCGCCCTCCACATGCAGATCGACGAGCACCTTGGGCGGCTCCTTGGCAAGCGTATCGATGCTGGCAAACAAGATCTGGGCCTTGTGCATGTCCGCCCAGTAGAGATTACGATTGAGGGGATCAAAGGCCAGTCCGGCTACCGATTCGTTACCCGTTCGCTGCACCGCTTGCTCCACAATTGCGGCACTGGCTGTGGCATCGTGACGCAGCGAGAAGATGCTGCCATTTTGATGTTTCTTGTCGTTGAAGTAGATCAATTCCTCGGATTCATCGAAGGTTAGTGCGGAGAGTTCTTCGTATTCATGCGCTGCCGAGGCAATTATCTGCATTTGCTTGTCCAGAAACAGAATCTTGCTGCGCAGTGTAACCGCAAAGTCTGCAACAACACAAAAAAATATGCAATCGTTGCATTAGTCGGCAATAGTGATAACTTGGGCATAGTATCGATAAGATATGAGCAAACGTTAGCTTTAAACAATTGAGAACATAGAGAAGAGAGAATGCGAATTGGAAAATTAAGTTCAATCAGCGTTCAGTCAATTGAGTTACCCCGCTAGCCATTATTCCAATGAACGTGTCGTGTGCAAATCACCAAAATCATCTCGTATTTCATTCAAAATGCTCGCATTTTGCAAATATTATGTTTTATACTATACATATGGCGGCGCCATCGGAATTTAGAGAATATAAATTTCATTTCATTCAATTACGCGACAGTTGGATTTTTATTAGTACGTAATCAATAAATTAATGACGTTCTATATAGGGACAATCTGTTGCACAACTTTCGGAATCTAGAGTCTAGCTGGGCTGATAAGATAGGTGTGAACTCGGGTTTAAAATAAAATTCCCGTTTCGTGGAAAAACAAAATATTTACATAGGTCAAGAGTTAACATTTTATTTGACTAAGGAGGGAAAAGCACTTAATTGTGAGCAGGTAAAAACATTTCAGGGCTAGAAAATTTTAAGATGATAAAATGGTTTATTTGTTTACAATCTAGAGAAGACTATAGTAGAAATTGTTATTTTCCTATGCTAGGAACAAATCAACGAAGAAATCACTAGAGTATTAGGAAAACATACGTAAGGTTTCAAAATGAAGGCTTCTTTATCGCGAAAGGTCTTTCAACAGACAATTTGGGAAGCCTTAATAATAATAATAATTTAAGAGAAGGAACGTTGCTCCTGTAATTCACCGTGTTTTCGAAGAATATCTTTAAGTCGTACATATTGGGACGCCTTAAAATATTAATGGAATGAATGTATATCCCCCATCAAATACGAGTCATACCTGACTGTAATCGAATCAAATAAAATCAGTTAAAATATCCGAACCGGTTGCCAAAAGGGGCGTCTAATTTTGGCCAAAAATACGAATACACATATGGCAAGCAGCTGTTAATTTGGCACTTAATGGAATTCATTATGATTAAACGAAATAAAGCAATCAGAATTCCTGGCGGGCGCGGAAATTGTAGTTGAACTACCTGGCGGAACAACAGGTGACCCGACGCCAGAGCAGTTCCGTAAACGTTCCATAAAAACCCAAGGCTGAAACGTGGCTTTCACTTTTCCCCCACAAACATCACGACAATTGGCGACAATCATTATTGATTACAATTTTGAAAATGAAAAAAACTATAATTAATGAATTGTACAATTTCGGCCATTGGCCCTATGCTAGAGTCCAAAACTTTGTGGGTCACTGTCGTTCATAAAGCGCCGAATCGCGTGGCCAACTTGCCGGACAGGTTAGCTTTGCAATTCAAAAACAAGAAAGAAAGCTAGTGTTGAAGGTGTGCGACTATGAGATACCTATTATATTAGAAATACACTAACACTTCTGATTGTGTTTATTTGAGTGGATTGGAAGATTGTACTATTTTAAAAATAACTTTAATTAAAGCTTGCTCTGATCTGTAAAATTTTCCCTCATCAAGCACATTATACCCTTGTGGTCAATAAGTACTGGGTATAAAAATAGTAAAAACCTACAAACACATTCATAGAGCCATGCAGATACATGCATGTAGATATGGGAATTCATTAGTTTCTATGTTTGTTTGTTTTTATGGCTGGGGCTAATTGTTTATTGTAAAAAACAACGAAAACAAGACAAAAACGTAATATTGGCGAACCTTTCGAACGCTCAGAGGCCTGGTGAGGGTCTTGAGCTGAGCTATATTTAACCTTCGCACTCGGGGCTTGAGGTCAACGGATTATCGATGCAGAAACTTATAAATTGAAAACTATGTGAAGTTCACTCCACTCAAATAAATCAGAACAATAAATGGCTTAATCTATTTAATGGTTTTAAAGTACTTGCAAAATATTGCTTTTATCATGGCAAACTATGGATTCTATTATCAAGAACATTAGCAAGTGATTCATGAATACTAACAATCACACCTTCTGTTCCTAATTATTATCAATATTCTATATGTTTGACAACTTTCTGATTCATTAACTGGAAAAGTAACATGCAATTAAAATTTTTTTGAAAGCAATTTAAGCAAAAAGTGTTTTTGCGTCGTAAGATTTGAATACTTTAATTTAGAAAGATTCGATTTTGAAATTAATTCAATGACATTAACCTTTATAGGCGTTTGATAAGCCCCTAATTGAGCTTGGCTTTGTTTTGAAATGTCGTATAGACCGATCTCTAAGCGGGGATCTTTATCAATATATTTTGAAAATGGAATTTGAATTATATTACGATAACATTTTTCAAGTGTAATGCAAGTGTATTTATAGCTGATAATAAATTAAGCAGTTGATAAGCGTTAATACCATTACAAAGAATCTTTCTGGAAATAAATTTCCATTTCTATATTGAAGGAAAAATTGCAGCATTGGAGGATTTAAGCCATAGACTTAATGGATGTTGAATATTTTAGCATATCTGAGCCTTTCTTAAAATTCCCTATCTATTGCAGGTGCAATGATCTAGTTAATTGGAAACTTGTTTTGTCGTGATAGTACGCAATAAATTACATAACATTAATACCATAAACTATTAATATTATTGACGTTCAATTTCAGAATGGCAACAGGTGGCTGGAAGTGTAACTGTTTTTTAAACACGTGGACTTGGAAATGAGAATGTCTAATGGGAAATGTCGCGCTGTAACTGGAATCTACAGAAAACGTATCAAATTCCATGGGCTTTGGTACAGTTATAAATAATTCAAAAGCAACAACATATGCACAAGTCAATTGCAAAGAGAAAAGAGTATGAGAGAAGAGGACGCAGAGAAAGAAGTAGACACAAGTGTAAATTTACGCTTTGTCAGCGGAGTTTGGAGTTTCTTGAAAATGCGAACGCTGGAGGTAAACAAATTCGCTGTGGGATTTTGGAAAGACGAAACGAATGAAATGAATTTAAAAAAAACAAATCAGCAAAAAAACATAAGCCGGCTAAAAAATTTTGTGGCATACGTGACAATAGAGCAAGCTGGTATGGCGTCAACCTCCCGCCATTGCTAACAACATGCCGGTTTTTCACTTTGCACTGTTTGACTGCTCTGTTGGGCCGCATGTGTGGAATTGAAATTGGGGTGAAAGTGCGTGTAAAAACTAATGGCATGTGCTGGTCACATTGTGCACTTGAACTGGTGGTAAAAACCAAGCCGCAATTTGTCTATTACTACTATAATATATTATGAAATTCCAAAATTGCTAAATTAGAGGTGATAGATAAACGCCATTGACATTGATAACAATGCGAATGCGAATGCGAGCCTCTTCTAGTTGGCGCATAATGGAAAAGAGTGGAATCGTATAATCAGCTGATAGATAGCCACACGACTCTCACGTAAACACGACACGTTGAACCGCACGACATGGCCAAAAATATATAGGCACACACGCACACACACATTCATAATTATTTAGCAGTAGAATGTTGTGCTCTTTGCAATAATTAAATGTCAACCGACACAACCGATTACATAAGCGAGCATAAAAAATAAGCAAGTGTCTGCCAAGTCAATTGCATATTCAACATTCCTATTATCACCTTGCAATGTGACCAAGGAACGTTGCCATAGTGATGGACCACTTTCTAACCATCTTGCTACTTTTCGCACTAATTGTATAATATTGTAATAATGGATTATAGACTTACCCCATCCGATCGGAGATGCATCTAGTGGAGTGAATAAGTTGGCTACTAGAAATAAGGCTAGTGCTATAAAATGTCGCGATGAATACAAAATCATTTTATTTTTTATTGGAGAATGTTGCACAACGGCAAATTAATTGCGCAAGGATTTCTATCGCTAAACAAACGCCCGATGGCAAAATTACAATTGCAATTGCAGTTACAATTGCAAAAACGGAGTTGCAGTTTGGACGAGTAGCATGTGGTGGTGTTTAATTCTTACGTGAATATGCACCGAGGGTTCTTGAAGTTAACCGAAACAACGAACCTTACTCCCGAAACGCTAGCCAAGCACTAAGTTAAGGTTCATTCGAATAAAATTCGTGTGGTTGTCAGTTGACTTTCAAAATATACTGCATTGCCTCCTTAGAAAAAGGTGCAACTTTTTAAACTAATCGTATAATGCTAATGCTGAGATACATAGAGATCCAGATCTTATAAAATCTTTTTTGAACCTCGGAATGTGAAATTAATAATGAAAATGTGATTATTAGAAAGAAAATTTGTACATGCAAATGCAAATTTGCAAATGTTTTCAGTATTTTCCATGACTCACGCGGTCTTACTGTTGGCGTTCTAAGGTCTCGGGGCTCAACAAACTACACATATTTTTTTTCACAAATAAAATAAACAAATTTATTGACTTCGTTTAAATTTTTACTTGAAATAGTCAGAAAAATACTTTTTCTACTAAAACTTACGCTAAATTCGTAAATTGGGGTTTTCGTTACTGTTCTAAGTCAGTAGTAGACTTATGCTAGATAAACATTTATGGAATGAGCTGTAAGTATAATTGGAAATTGTAATTAAATACATCTGCAAATGCAGGTATTGTTCAATTGTGATTAAATCGAAAAGCGCTAAAAAATTTGAAATTAGACCGTAAATTGTCGATGCAACCCTGCGAATGTTAGAAGTTATTATTTAAATTAAAGGTCCGAGTAGTATGATATTTATCGAGACTAATCGTGTATTTTAAGAGCGTTAACATTTTGAAAATAGACCGTTAATTGTCTATGCAAACATGCGAATATTAGGAGTTATTATTTAAATTAAAGGTCCGACTAGTATGATATTTATGATGTCTGAACGTGTATGCTCCGCATGCAATGTTGGCCATCGGCCAGATAAAAAGACATTGATGCTTACAGACTGAAATCTATTTTGAATACTGAATTAAAAGCAAATTTTAATATAAAAAAAAAAAAACAAAACAAAATTTCAGTTATGGCTATTACAAAATATCGATAAAAAAAAAGACGCAGCCTACTATTATTACAAATGCATCGATAGTGTCATCGATGTCTCTCCAACTCTACACTTATTGCGCTTCGAACAAAACTCGTTTCTTTTAAAAATAAATTGAACTTGAGCAATGTACAAAAATGTATTGAAGGGAGGATTACGAACAGCAAAGCAGGCCTGGAAATTTAGAAACGGTAATAATAACCATGTTAATACAGCACTTTTAATTGCAATAGCAATCAGTTTCGTTTGGGCTGCATAACAACACGTCTCTAGGCAATCAGCTGTTTTTGGTTCAATTCCAAAACGTATCACGCGCAATTGGGTCACACTAAAAGCGTGTTGTTTTTCGCTACGAGCAGCAGAAGCCGCCACCGCCAGCAGCAGCAGTTTGCCCGCAGTATTCATTCTTCCTCTATTTCTGCTAAATAATTAACTCACATACAGGAAAACAGTTAGTTAAATTGCGTATACAATTTGCTTTGCAGAAATCGGTAAACTCAATTTGGATTTAGCTAAAGCAAATTCCGACTTTGAGCAGCATTTGTGCGAAGGTGAGAGAGCAATAAAATACAACCTAAAACCCGCGCCCCTCTTTTTGCACAAGCAAGTTAAATACAATCGTGTTGTAAAAATAACAAAAAGAAAAGAAACGCCTATTAAAAGCGCTTGTAATCGCATTTAACGGTCTCTAGCTTTCCATGCATAATTAATTAATCCTTTTTGTGTGCTTGTACAGCTTTTTTCCACTTCTAGTTCCAGTTGCAAAATATAATGCAAAGCTCTTCCTGCTACGTTCGTTTCCCACCCGCAAAACTGCAGTAACTAAACACAACACAAAACAAAATTAAACGCCAGTGTTACACTATTATCGTAGCAACCAACAATTTACCGATTATCACCATTGAAGAACTGGGTGTATTAAGCTTTCGTTAATGTGCTGATTGTACTTTTACTAACGTCGCCCGCCTCTGCCTTATTAACAATCGTCGGCTGTTACTTGATAAGAGTTTTGCGTATCTCCTTCGTGCAGAGACTTGCCACCTCAATACACTCGTCTCATCGAAGCAGTTCGTCAAAGTGCAAAAGCAGTTTTATCGCGACTATTCGGACGTTTCGTTGGGCGCTCCATTGAAAACCAGCGACGCGCCGCTTTTGGGTGATCTTTGCAGTCGCTATCGTGCCATACTCGAGCATACATCGGCTGACGTTGGAGCCAGACGAGGTGAAGGAGACGCAAAGGATTCGACGGGTCAGCAGAGGAGATTAATACACAGCTGTTGTGCACATCGCAATCAGAAGGGAAAAGGAGGACTCATCAATATGGAAAAGAACGAAGAATTTTCGCGATTGCCAACCAATGTGGTGCCGACGCATTATGAGCTTACGCTGCAGCCAGATTTGACGGCTTTCAGTTTTACTGGCAAGACAATCGTGCAGATCAAAGTAAGTAACGTTTAACGTTCGTTCGTTTTGTTCGTCACTTTCGCTTTCACTTCCAAAACAAATCATAAATATTTATGTGTGAGTGTGTGCATATTTTTTTTTCTTCTTTATGTATTTGCCAGTGTGCACATACAACCTTATGTATGTATGCTAGCATAGAGTGGGCTTTTGACGTGTGCAAAACTCCCAGCTTCTCTTTCTCCTCCTTCACACACCCTCAGCTGTGAGTGTGTTTGTGTAATTTTCTCTTTATGCTGCAATTTGCATGCGCGCAGCGTTTCATACACACAATGGACTAGGAAACGTTTCTTTGTTGCGGTATTTACCGCTTGACACCAGCAATGACTGGCACTTATCGCAAATTTATTTGAAGTACGCCACGCTATACCATCACTAACACAAAAAATAAAGCACCCCATGCACCACCCCCATTCATTATCGTTTTACTGTTGCTGTCGCCGCCTCTGCTGATCTCATAACGGTATATGCATACACTGTGTTTACGTTTCAGCCGACGACGAAGACGCAACAGCAACGGGTTTTTTTTTCTTCTTCGTGCAGTTTTATAAACGGATTTTTGTTTAACCGCTCATCGTGTACTCTATATCAGCATTATAAGGTTTAGGTATTGAATCGGATAAAATACAAACCTTGCTGTCCAAAACGGGTTTCAGTTGGCCGCGCTTAAGCCGGAAACCTGGAGAGCAAAAAGTTTGCATACAGTGAACAAACGGTATAAAGAACGCTATTGGAAATTTTATTTAAAATGCGAATTGAATATACGCTTTTTTGAATTGCTTATGATACTTTTTGATGCTTTATTTTTTTTTTAATGTATTTTTTTTTGAAAATTAAATTTACTGATTTGATCATTTTTTGGTGCATTCACTGTACACGACCTTGAAATAACTGTTCATAGCAAAACTTTTTTATTATCGTGTTAATCGCTTTTACTCGCTCTTTCGTTTTGCTGTTTATTCTTTTTCGAGTTTGTGTGTTTTAGTCTAACGGTTAATGACAGCACGATCATTGACTTAGTGCCCCTTTATGGCATATACATACACACACACACATACCCATGCACTCTTTCACACAGAGACATACAATCACACTCGCAGACATCTGCTTCTTAGAAGAGTTCTAATTGGGTGCAATTACTGCTGCTTGTTGTTGCAGGTCACAGAGCCAACGGCACGCATCACCCTCAATGCCCTGGACATCACCATTGATAGCGCAGAGTTTCAATATGAGTGCGTTAAGCTCAAGTCGGAGAGCATCGATTACTCCAAGCAGAATGAAACGGCCACACTGAAATTCACCGAGGAGATACCAGCTGGCACTGCAGGTACCCTCTACATGACGTTTACGGGCGAGCTCAACGACAAGATGAAGGGTTTCTATCGCAGCAAATACTTTACGGCCGCTGGCGAGGAACGTTACGCTGGCGTCACTCAATTCGAGGCCACAGATGCCCGTCGCTGTTTCCCCTGCTGGGATGAGCCGGCCATCAAGGCCACCTTTGACATTACACTCGTGGTGCCCAAGGATCGTGTCGCTCTCTCCAACATGCCGGTGATCAAGGAGGATGATCTGCCCGGTGATCTGCGTCGCATACGCTTCGATCGTACGCCCATTATGTCCACCTATCTCGTAGCCGTTGTTGTGGGCGAATATGATTTCGTGGAGGCCAAGTCCGATGATGGTGTTATTGTGCGCGTATTTACGCCCGTTGGCAAGAAGGAGCAGGGTCAGTTCGCTCTGGATGTGGCGACCAAGGTGCTGCCGTATTATAAGAGCTATTTCAACATTGCGTATCCCTTGCCCAAAATGGATTTGATTGCCATTTCCGATTTCTCCGCTGGCGCTATGGAGAACTGGGGTCTGGTCACTTATCGCGAGACTTTTGTGCTGGTGGATCCCAAGAATACGTCGCTGATGCGCAAGCAATCGATTGCTTTGACTGTTGGTCACGAGATTGCACATCAATGGTTTGGTAAGCATTCTTCTTCACTCTGCTGGAGCACTAACTAATTTGTGTATTATTCTAGGCAACCTGGTAACCATGGAGTGGTGGACGCATCTTTGGCTCAACGAGGGCTACGCTTCCTTTGTCGAGTTCCTGTGCGTACATCATCTGTTCCCCGAGTACGATATCTGGACACAGTTCGTTACGGATATGTACACACGTGCGTTGGAGCTGGATTCACTGAAGAACTCGCATCCCATTGAAGTGCCCGTGGGACATCCTTCGGAGATTGATGAGATCTTCGATGAGATTAGCTATAACAAGGGTGCCTCTGTTATACGTATGCTTCACGACTACATCGGAGAGGATGATTTCCGCAAGGGAATGCATCTGTATTTGACACGTCATCAGTATAGCAACACTTCCACTGAGGATTTGTGGCAGGCGCTTCAGGAGGCAAGCTCCAAGGATGTGGCCGCTGTCATGTCCAGCTGGACCAAGTACAAGGGTTTTCCGGTTGTCAGTGTCGAGTCCGAGCAGAAGAGCGATACGCAGCGCGTGTTGCGTTTGACCCAGACCAAGTTCACTGCTGATGGGTCCAAAGCGGACGAGGATTGTCTTTGGGTGATACCCATTTCAGTATCTACAGCACGAAATCCCAAGCAGATCGCCAAGACGTTCCTGCTGGACAAGGCGTCCATGGAAGTTGTACTGGA
Organism: Drosophila niveifrons; assembly: GCA_035046325.1. Lineage (NCBI taxonomy): Eukaryota > Metazoa > Arthropoda > Insecta > Diptera > Drosophilidae > Drosophila > Drosophila niveifrons. The sequence goes on from JAWNOC010000052.1 coordinate 13,126,683, forward strand.
CGATGTTAGTGCCGACGATTGGATCAAAATTAATCCCGGTACTGTGGGCTACTATCGCACTCGTTACTCCCACGAAATGCTGCAGCAACTGCTGCCCGCGGTGGAGAGCATGGCGCTGCCACCGCTCGATAGATTGGGTTTGATTGATGACATGTTTGCCATGGTGCAAGCGGGTCAGGCCAGCACCGTCGAAGTCCTGCAGTTGGTTGGCTCCTATCGCAATGAGACGAACTACACGGTATGGACCGCCATCACCAATTCACTTGCCAATCTCCACATTCTGATCTCCCACACCGAGCTCATGAATGACTTTAATAAGTTTGGACGCAGCCTCTACGAACCGATTGCCACACGTCTTGGCTGGGAGCCGCGCGAGAACGAGAATCATTTGGATACGCTGCTGCGCAGCCTGGTGCTGACACGTCTCGTCTCGTTCCGCAGTCCGGAAATCACGGAGGAGGCGCGCAAGCGTTTCCGCAGCCATGTTAGTGGCACCAAACCGTTGCCGGCCGATTTGCGCAGCACTTGCTACAAGGCTGTGCTGCAGGATGGCAATGAGGCCATCTTTGAGGAGATGCTCACGCTGTACCGCTCGACGGATCTGCACGAGGAACAGGATCGCATCTCGCGTGCTCTTGGCTGCATTGGCGATGTGAAGCTGTTGCGTCGCGTCATTGATTTTGCCATGTCGGTGAGTAGCCGGCTCATAGTTTACTTTAAAAACAACTGCCTTATAATTCGATTTTTCTTTTAGGGTGAAGTGCGTGCCCAGGATTCGGTGTTTGTCATTGTTGCTGTCGCAATTAATCCCAAGGGTCGCGACATGGCCTGGGAGTTCTTCAAAGAAAACAATCGCAAGCTGCTGGAGCAGTACCAGGTAAAACTAAGCTGATTCATCGTCTTTGTTCGTTTGCTTATCATCACTTGTCTTTTCAGGGTGGTTTTTTGCTGACGCGTCTGATCAAATATTTGATTGAGAACTTTGCCTCCGAGGAGAAGGCACGCGAAGTGGAAGAATTCTTCAAGGCCAATTTGATACCGGGCTGCGAACGCACTGTGTCACAGGCTGTGGAGACAATACGCCTTAATGCCGCTTGGCTGGAACGCGATTTGGAGAAGCTGTCCAAGTATCTCAAGGGCAAATAGATGAGTCGGCGGCATGATGAATACCAAAGCATTTAGCAACAACAACTACAACACAACAAGAACCTGACCAAAGCTGTCACAACACCCCCTCTTTAAGTGAGCCAAATAGGTTTAGCATTATTAAGCTGCAACTACAACTACAACAGACTCTATAAGGCATCTCACGGCCAGCGGCATTTATAACCGAGTTACAAATCAAGTTGCCCATTCTGCAACAAATGTGCACTTCTAATCTTATATACTTCTACAAAGAAAAACGTTATGTTGAATTTATGACGATAAATAAATGCAATTAAATTACCATTAAGTTATGCAAACAATTGTGGCAGGTGGCAGAAAATAAACATTAGAGGTTTATAATTACCACGGCAAATGGATTTAACTTAAAACGGGAAAACTGGCAGTTAGATCTTTTTTATACAAATATTTTCTTTTTGTTTTCTGCAAGGTTAAACGAAAAAAATTAAAACTAAATTTAGCTACCAAAAGCGTTAGTTCAAATTGAACGTAACGTAATTCGTTCATTAGGTGTGAAAAAACTAAAAGCATACTTTTAGGCTCACACTTAAAAATTTTAGTTGGGTGCCAAAGCAATGCGGCTGCTTGCTGCTAATTCTGGTCACCTGGTAATTGGTTCGACCAAACTTGCAGTTTTGTTTGTGCCTAGCGAATTTCACACTCCCATGCAACTCGCACATCTCGTTTGGCGATAGCAGAAAGGCAGCCAATTTACCAGCTGAAATACCAGGCGAACAGAAATCAGCATCAAGTAGCCGCATTACTTTTATGTCCCAATGAAATTGTAATACACAGCCCAAAAGTATGCTGCAAATTATTTGCACTGCATTAAGCCAGCAACAAAGTGGCGCCAAATTTGAATTGCGTGAAAAAGTTTGTCTTCCCACCCAGAATAAATACAAAAGTCGTTTGAATAATTTTTTTTAAATTTTTTAGCTTAACATTCTATTCTTATAGAGTAACAATAATTAATGCTAATCTCGCTGCATTTTCTTTAATGTATTCAATGTTTAACATTTAAAGGCTAACAAATAACTAAGATCATGACCGATAAATAACTTATATATTCTTAGAGTCATCGTTGTTATTATTGTTGTATTCAAATTTCTTAGATTTGCGCTTCAGCTCCTGGCAATTTGCCCAAAAGTTGGCCAAGCGTTGATCACTGTTCGAGCAAAATTCTCGGAAATCCTTCAGCATCTTCAGCTGGAAAAGTTCACCATTCTCTGAATTGTTAATGGTTAATGCCTTCCACTTCTTGTTGGGTATCATGTGATTCCAGGCCCACAAGAAACCGACTTTCTTGGGTACATTCGTGTTGTTGGTGTGGCCATAGACACAACGTGTCACATTCGCCTCCTGGCGACTTGGCGACTCCACTTGGTTCTTGTTGCTGGCGCAGCTGAAATGCAAATTGAATTCTTAGTTTGTGTTTGGATTGTGCTGATCTAGATAGTTACCGTATTAGAGCAAACATGTTACCAGTACAATGCACATATTGATACTCCTTGGGGAGCTGAACAAAATGCAAAGGTTAACACAGAAAAATTAATTTAATAGATGTCATCTTACATCTTTATTTGTTTCCTCCAGCACGCAGGGCAAGAAGCCAAATCTTGCCAAAATTGCCTCCTGTAAAAAGAGCATACGATCCGCTCTGCTCTCCTCCGGGAATTCTGCGAGTGAACAATCAAAATTAGTGAAATATGTCAAAGTTATGCTAGTAATGAATACCATTAAAGAGCGCAGCACCGTTGGGCAAGAATGTGACGCACAGTGGAATGAAAATAGGTCCACGTAATGGATCGGACTTCTTGGTAAATGGCTCAGCCATAGGATCAGCCGGTACAGACACCAGCTGATAACTGCAATGGATCGCTTTGCGCATCCAGCCAGAGATCTACAATAAAAGGCTTATTAACAAAAGTTGACAACCAATAAATATTGTGGCACATTACCAAATCGGAGACAATGGGTCCCGAGGAAGTCACCCATTCGACGACCAACTCAAATGCAAATCCTGGCTGCATGACCGTATGATGTTTCACATGACCCCACTCCATGCGATCACTCTTCTGATTCACATCGATCTCCAAATGCGACTGACGATAGACACGCTCTGCAATCATTGAAATAAGATTCCGCACGCTTACTAACATCATCGAAGTACTCACTAGTCTTCCAGGATTGTGGTGCAGTTGTGTCGCGCAGGAAATTGGGCACCTCAGAAGGAGACGGTTCGTCGTGCCACAGGAAACTACAGCCTTGGAACTCAATCTCCAGCCACTCGTTCACAAAAGCACTGTAATCATTTAAAGGCGGCGCATAATCTGTGGAAATTCAGAAAAGATAAATATCTATAGCTGATAAGAAACCTAATGAATAGTAACCTTTGGCATTCTTGTCCTGCTGCACCACGTAGTAGAAGACAAATCCGGGTATAATGGGCTTACTCCAGTCACCAGATGCGTGACAAATCATGTGCTCTCTGCAAGAACACAACAAATCCTTGTAATTACTTTCCAACTAAATGCAGTTTTGGCGGAGAAACTCACTTGCGCATGGCTTCCAGTATATCCAAGGGATGCCGTCCATTGCTTAGACGCGCCTTCAGCCAAAGAAGAGCATCATAGGAAACAAAGGTGCAAGAGGGCAACGATTGCGTCTGCGCAAAGTAACCCACACCTGTGATCGGATGCTTCATTGCCTCAAAGATCTCAGCTAGTGTGATATTGGCGCTGAACTTGATATCCACAGGGAAACTAAAAGGAACAATTAAAGTTTTAATGAGAGTGCGACCAATGTTGTTTGCAAAACTTACCCATCGTCCTGATCATCGCGTGGAATGACTCCAGCAGCAGCATTTGAAGCCGCTGCAGCAGCCGCAGCATCCGTGCCAGGAAAGATGCGCGAAATGCGACTTGCCTCGAGCTTAGAACGCACATTAATGCTGTGAAATCGAAAGCTGGATTAGTCAACTTGAACTAAACAAATGTTTGCGGGAAATTGTGTGTGTGTGCGAGTGTGTTGTGTATGTGTGTGTGGGAGTGTAAATGCCGAAAGCCAAAAATTTCAAGTGCAATTCTTTCTTGTTCATTCTCTGTAAATTTAGCATACCAATTTGTTATCATGTATTCTTTGGGATGTTTTGTAAGGGAATCAGGATGCAATTTAGGGGTTTTAACTATGGATAGATTAGCGCGCCCAAAGTGAAATGAAACCAGAGAGGAGCAGAGATTGAAAATGTGTATCAGCTCTCTGGTCACACTCACTGTGGGTTCGCTGGTGTGGCACAAACCTTTGCTGCGGTGCATTTAATAGATTATGATTCTTTTCAGTGATTCTAGGTGTAGGTGTGTCATGCTGCTGAAAGCCAAATACCAAATTAAAGTGTGATAAAAAAAAAACAGAAACAAACAACAAAAGAGATAATAGCCGAGGCATTAAATTAAATTTGTATATATCAAAATCACTACTAGCTAAGTGCACAAACCAAAAATACAATAATAATACAGAGTAGGAAGCCTCTACAAACTCAATCACCAGGGATGGAAAAGAGAAAATTAAAACATTACAAAAAAGCTCAGCTCGCTGGTGCCGTAAAACAAATACATACATAAATACAGACAATACATATACTGATGCAGATCATTGTGTACGAGTGTTCGTGTGTGTGGTAGTGTAAATGTGTGCGTAAGTCTAGATTATGTGATAGTATGTACAATTGTTTGTTTTTGGATACGATATAAAAACCTTGGTCTTTTCTCGGGCAGCCGATTACTGCCGACGCGCTCACGAAACGGAGAATTCGTGAGTCCCTGCAGACACAGACATTGGGAGGAGAGAGAGAGAGTTGGCATTGAAAGACATTAAGAACATTAGAAATAGGACACATATTCTTCGCAAATCGAATATTTATAAAAATTATAAAAGCGTGCGCTCGCAAAACTTGAAAGCAACGGTTGAATAAGAGAAAACATAAAGATTCGAAATAACAAAAAAAGTGCGCAATTCGAAAGTAAAAAGAGAATTGTCGTTAGATTGGTAAATTTGTGGTAAAGGATAGTTAACCTGGTTAGGAGGCCTGGATATAATGCTCGTACTGTGTCGCCGCTTGGTTAGGCTGTGGGTGGTGGGGCTATCCTGTAATTGTACGATTAAGGTAAGCGGTAAGCACTACAATAACATATTGCAACACTTTTCATTTTGTCAGTCAGCAACAACAACAAGAACAATAATAACAACACTGCAACGAAACTCAAACGGAGCACTGGTCAGCGCCCCGCCCAAAAACAGTGTTGGTTAACACACTACGCAGAACTGGAAATCGAAATAACGATTAACACGTAAAACAAAACAATCAAATTCAAATCGATAACTGCCTAAAATTAATCGTTAACCTTCAACATAAAAATCGAATCGATCTAATTTAAAAGTTTGTTTGCAGCTTACGCGCGCTTTGCGTCCAATTTGTCGCTTCAACTTGCTAACGTTCTCAATAAGTCGCACAAAGTCATCGATTTGCTCCCGCGTATTGTCGACAACGGCATCTGTGAAAATATCGCAGCGTTGACTGCCAAAGCTAACGATCTTGTTAACCATGTTCTCACGCGGCAGCAAATACATGCGAAAACGCCAGTACTTTAGACTCTGAAAAGACAAGAAATTGAAAATTGAGAAGCTAGTGAATTTTGTTTACAAGACTCACATCCATTAGGGGATAATCGACGTCGCCACGTGTGCAGATATAAAGATCCATGTGATTCCAGTTGAAGTTCTCGAGTTTCTCGGTGGTAAAGTTAACGCCCGAAATCTCATAGGTTTCATGCTGCGGCGCATGGAAGCGATAACGGTAATCAACATTGATGGGCGGATAGGGGTGTCTAATAGAGTAAATATTCAATTATATAAATATAAGTTTAATTTTCACTTGTTAAAAAGAAAGTTTTAATTGTTGACAGCGTAAATTTCAGACTATCAATACCCTTTATCTCGTTTAACCGCCACAATTGAGCTCCAACCTTAACCTATAACTTAAAACACGGAAATCCCCAACACTCACCTGGGTCTGTATCCCGTTACGGTGATGACCGAGCCAGTTAGCGAGATCTTGTGAAAAATGCGTCCAATGGACAGCAGATACTCTTTCCTCGTCTCAGCCGAGGGCGGCAACACTGTGCTGCATTGATTGCTGGTCAAGGCACAGCCAGGACCGCTGGTCGAGCAGCAACCATTCGATGTGCCTGGCTTCTCCTCAACCACAATGAGTTGAAAGCCCTGTGCAAGACGTTGCGAGACAATCTCCTTGCAGACTTCCTCTGTGGACAAAGGCTTGCGGTAGACAGCACGACTTCTAGCATAGTCCAGATTAACATCGTCCGGCAGCAGAGTGTAGTCGGAGATGACATAATCGTTGTGCAGCGAACGCTTGTCGGGAAAATAGTCAGTTGTGATGGGCAGGCAGGCGGGAATGGACAGCGATTTCCAGTCGACGCCTGAAAGCGTTAGCAGTGGTAATGATGTGTAAGAAGGACTCAAGCAAAATGAACGCCGTAGCGTGCAGTTTTCGGGTAAGAAGTGTGTTCAAGAAGGTACGCAAATAGAAAAAGCCAACGCCGATACGAGATACAGTTACAAAAGTAAAATAAGTAATAATTAAAAGTAAATTGTATTAAATATATGTATAGTAAATATATAGTTGATATAAAAAAGAGTTACACAATGTCAAATCGCTCAAGCTAAAGATAATAAGACCAGGTTCTCCAAGTGTACAGCAATTTAACACCAGCTTCAATTTTGCGTTTTGTTTAGGATTTGTGGTCAATTTAATTAAAAATTAGCAGGTGCATGTGCGTGCAAATTGCAGTGGGCGTGGCTGTAAAGCATGCAAACATTAAACGGGTTACAAAGAGATTGCAGGAAAACGGATAACGGATCTAATGCCACATGCTGGTGAGGATTGCCTTACAACCACCAGAAAAGATATACGAGAGTGTTGTGGAGGTGTGTTTTACTACTGGGGATTCTACTTGATTACACAAATGAATGGATGCAATTACATGCAGGATGTGCTCAGTGTGCGATATTGTATAATATCGGGTAATTACAAAAGTTGCATTCTTTTTTTCGTCATCGGGTATCTACAGTAGTCAAAAGTGTAAGAATTAACTACATAAATGCATAATTTACAATTATTTCAAAAATTATATTAGTATTAAATAGATCAACAATTTACAAGAATTCAAGTTTTGATGAAATGTTCAATTTGGAGAAAAACTCAAATTAAATTTAAATTTACACAAATTACTGTTGATTATTTGAGTTAAGCAATAGACTTTTAAGGTTATGTTCAATTCTAACCTCATTCTAGTTAAATTGGTTGCGTTTAAGTTTTGCTAAGCTACAACATGCGATATATAAAGCCACTTTGGCGTGCTTTAGTCAGGTGTGGGGTGCAAATACTACACTACGATAAGCATAGCTATGCTTTTGTCTAGGAATTCTACGATGTACTGGGTGTCTGTGTGTGTGTGTGAGGTTTTATGCAAGGATGTGTACGTATGTGTGTGTGGGTTTTTAGGTGGGATGCATTGCTTTTTACAAAATTGTGATTATTTGTTGCCAAACCTATGATGATCTTTCCTTTGCCGACCGCCTCTGGTGTAGTAGCCTCAAGCGGTGAGCTTCCAAAATTACTATGGTCAACTTCGACAATCGGTTTCATGTGTTTTCCCGTTGCATTCCCATTTTCTACAGAGTTATGCCGATGATTTGTTCAAAATGTCGATGTCGAAAATTCAATTCGTTGGGTTATTGTGAATTTTGAATTTGTGATTATCGTTATCCAATTTTGGGGGGATTTATTTTTTTTTTTATATTTGTTGTTGTCGTTGCCGCAGATTTTGATAATTTTTTTTTGTATTTTTGATGGGTTGGTTTGTTGTTTTGGTGGAGTAGCGGGATATTTTTTGTGAATTGGCCATTGATAACATATACATGGACATATATAGTATAATATAATATATATATTTAGTAAGTAGAATTCAAATTTTGTATCAAAATTCATGTCGATTGTTTGGTTTGTGTTAAAAATGAGAGATATCCAAATAAAATAAGTAGAATATACTTGTAAGTTAATAAATCCAAAAAATAATTACTGCGAATGCCTTAAAACAAAAAAGTGCAGTTAGTAATGTCAGATTTCAACTACGTTAACAGCACCACAATTGTGGAACAATTTCGCACAGAAACGCGACCAGACTCAAGAGCAACCCAACCAGATACAGATAGAAAACCGTCGCCAGCAAATTGAGCTCCATTGGACGCACTTTGTGCAATTGCTCAAAGGACTCGATGCTGGCAAAGTCGCGTATAAAACCAAATTTCAGTGCCCGATGATAGGTGGCACTGCGCCAATATTCATTCAATCCCGCCTCGTTCACGTGCAGCTCAAAGTGATGCAGATGATCCTTGAAATGCGACTCGATGCGCAGCTGAAACTGATACGGAAATGTGCCATAGCATAATTCCGATAGCCAGAAGCGTTTGTGCTTCAAATACCGCTGCTGTTGCCGCAAAAAACACCAGCGTGTGGTGCTAATGGGATAAATGTGACCCGGACTCATCTCCACACGCTGCGCATAGAAGGCACTCGAGTTCGTGTAGCTGAACTGCTGTAGAAACTGCTGCTCGTGTCCAAACGAATCCACAATCGCATCCACATCGCTGGGCAGCACCAAGATCGAATACGGCAACTGGAACAGCGACTGCAGGTTGAGCGTTGGAACGATGCTCAGGCTGACGGCCAGCAACGATGTCAACTTTGTGATGTATGTCTGTACGATGACAAACACGCTGAACACGAAGATGGCGACGAGCAACAGCAACCAAGGATAGCGCAGCCAGCAGGATTTTTCGGGTAACAATGCACTACGATAACCCGGCACGCCCATCAGCGCCCACAGGCGTATACCGGACTCCCAAGGCCTCACATATCTCGCCGCCAGCTGGAGCACGTAGAATAACAACATTTGCACTAAAAGGCAGAGCCACAACTCCGGCCTGAAGGGCAGCAAAAAGTAGAGAGCTCGAGGAACTTCGTTATCCTGGGGCACCATGAAACAGCGTTCCACCATATGAAAGGGATATGAGTAATCGACCAGCTTGGAACGTTGCAAAGTGGTGAACTGATGTGGACTCAGCTCGATGCGTTGGTCGGCAATCAACCTGATCAAAGTGCCCATATCCATGTAGTTTGAATCGTTCACATAAAGTGGATACACCTCCAAGCACACGTTGAGATGACGCATCAGCTCCGAGAATAACTTTCCGCCAGCGCCTTCCAGCTTCACCTTTCCCTTGCTGTTGTACCAGAAGGTGGCGGGCACATCGAGCTGGACGGGCACACGCAGCTTGTAGCCCTTGAAATTGAGATGATTTGTGGGTGGAAACAGCGCACGTTCATCGTACGTTCGACTCAATTGCAGCACACGCAGCGTAGGATACGGATCCATGCGATAGAGTCGACGTTGTGCCACCATTGTCAGCGCAGTGCGAAATCCCTGTTGCCACAGTCGCTCAAAGAACGGTCGCAGCTCCTGGCGTGATTCCGCACGTTGCAGCAGAAACAAGGTGCGACAATAGCGTCGTCCTCTTCCTCGCAATGTTTGCATTTCAATCACTGGATCCTTTGAATCTCGCGCAAAGATCACAAAGAGTGCGCCCTCATTGATGAAACCGCTAAAAAGTCCACCTGACTGCTGCGTAGATATCACCTTAGGCAGCTGGCGAAAATAGTTGCTCTCGTTGCTTGACAATTGCAGATGCAGTGCATCCATGAAGCCTCGACTGCTAGCTCCTTCACTGTGCATAATGCATATCTCCTCCACTCGATAGTTGCGTCCAATGCTATCTAGTAATTGCACAATGTCTGTGGGCCAAGCTGTCGTTGCGGCAGCAACCACGAGCAGCTGCAGCAACAGACGTCCCATGTTGCAGCTGAGTGAAGGAATGCAACTGCCACGATTTTGGAGTTCAACTACCATGCCCGCCCTTTGATAATATCTCGAAAACGATTCCCAACACGGATGCACATGAAGTGTGTGTTTAATTAAAGCTATGCAAACATACCTGTGGTAATTGCGGGCGTCCATTCCTGCTCCCCGGTGGCACCCCACAGATACGACTTGGCCTGCGTCGCCGTTAGATTGGGCACATTGGCAGCGGCAGCTGTTGCAGTGAGCAGCGAATTGTGGCGTCGCTTGAAAACTGAAACGTATAAAAGAAGTGTTAGTAATTGTTTATAAAACACAAATGCAGAAGAGAGCATTTTTAGGCAAAGAATTTAGGAAAGAGGAACTACCCCCAAGTTGACTTTAGCTCATGGATTATTTACGCATCGGTTATAAAACGAGTAAACATTACCAAGTTGCTGTAGCTTTTATAGAGTCTGATATCAGAATGATTTTACATAAGAATAGACAGACTGACGGACATCTTCTACTTTTTATATACTTCTTTTATCTAGTTCTATTTTTATACTATGTAGTTCAAGCCTGTCATAACCGAAACTAAGGCAATTTCCTTTAAGATACTTACAATCCACTTTCTCCTCGCCCATCACAAACTGCTGCGATGCAATGGATTTGCTGAGACTCATCAAGGAGTGCGTGGACACCTGATCGTATTGCTCGCCAGCAGCTGAATTGTTGTAATCATTCTCATTGTTATTGTTGCCATTGCAGTTGTTGTTGCTGCTGCTCGTCGAGTGCTGCAACTGGCGATTGTAGTTGGCAGCCGGCGTCGCCTTGGCAGGCACTGCCTGATAATGATGTTGTTGGATCAGCACACCCGTCGGTCCCTTGGGAAAGATGTGCGTCCAACGGCGGCGATTGGATGTCAACTTAATGGTAACATGCGACGGATCAAACGGATTGATTAATGCCCGCCCTGGTCGCACAATTGGTGCAATGCTGACAATCGTGCGACGTGCATTCTTCTCGGAAGCCAAAGACTCCGACAAGTTGGTGGCGTCTGTCAAGGCGGCCAACATGCCCGAGGTGCCGTGATGTATATCCGGGTCAGACATTTTGCGTCGCAAACTGGGTATCTTGGTGGGCGTCAAGTTCTCCCAATCATTGTTGCGATAAGCATAAGTCTCGAAGCTGGGCACCGACGTTTTCTTTGCACGCACCACGCGTTGCAGGGAGCTGAGGAGAGAAAGAAAGTTTATCGGTTAAATGCTAAAGAGATAAGGTTAAAAATAAATATTTATATAAGAGATATTTTCCAATCAGCACAAACTGTTAGAGAGCAATGAGCTTATAATCAAGATGTTGCACAAAATGTGTGTTAAAAATTAGCAAAAGAAGACATATTCTAAAGTATTTAATCACTGATTCATGATGTTTTTAATTCCAAATCCATTTCTAAACTTACCAAGTGCTCTGCGCTGGCAGCGGCTGGAATATTTGCTCATCATAGGCATCATAATCGAAAAGGGAGTTGTGTATATATTCCGATTGATTGCAACTAAGAAAGTTACGCTCACTCTCCTCCACATCCGTCTCATCCACAGCCGACAAAATGGGCAACTTGATGCGCGGTATAAAACTGGAATAGGCAATCTTCTTATTCGTAGAGTAGAAACTCAAATTAATCCAATGCGGCAGCGAGTAATCATCGGCCGATGTTAATGTGGTGTCTTTGTTGTGGAACTTGAGCAGCGGCACCGCATGTAGCGGCTGCTCGCCAACGCACACCAAATCACTGCCCACACCATTGTCGATGATACGCTGCTTGGTGATATTGGTCAGTTCTCTGTCCACAGAGAAGACGCCCACGCCAGGAGTAATCACAACCGAGAGTTGTCCGGTGCGATCAAAGGTACGATCCAAATAATGCTTTTCAAACGTATTCAAAGATATGTTGAGCACCTCGAGGAAGTTGCCCTGCGTGGCCGTTGAATTGGTGGCATGTGGAATGTGCATTTGCTGGCGCTCGTGATAACGCAGCACAGTCTCCTGATACGATGTGAAGAGCTTGCGCAGCTGGGCGAGCACAGTGCACCAGTCGTCGTTGCGTTCGTTCTGAATAGCAACGCGATAAAAGTCTTCGTAGTAGCGTCCTTTGTAGTCCAGTTGCAGACAATCCCGCATGTGGGCAGGAAACTCATCCAGACTCTTGGCCGCGTAGAAGGTGCGCGAGAAGAGCACAATGGTCACTTCGTGGTTGCAGCCCAGTTTCTTCCACTTTTGAAAGAGTTCGGTGAGAAAGCCATTAACTGCCTTCTCAAAGTACAGATCACCATGGATATCAAAGTCCCACATCTCCGAGGACATTTGCAAAAAGAGATAAACCATGGAGGTGCTGCTGCGGAAGACGATCTTTGTGTCGTCTGTGATGACGCCGCTTGCCACTCGTTCGCCCTGCGACCACATCTCGTACACTTGACATCGTATCTGCATGTCGTTGTAGTCGATCTTCTTGTTCACATACACGCATGTATTCGTCTGTTATCAATAAATTAAAGATGAAGAGTTTTTCTATAAGTTATACTTTAGTTTGCTGCTTACCAGATAAGTTTTCAGACGCCACATTTCTGACCGTCCCATATACTGATCCTTGAACGTTATCTCTATGGAGTCAAGCGCCACATCCCCGGGATTCACAATTTGCATCACAACATTTGAGTAGGAGCGCATTTTAAATGCGGTGGCAATGCACGATTCGATGCTTATCACATTGCGTCCGGTTTTACTTTGCTCGTTAAGCTCCGTTATTTGGAGCAGCAAATGCGTGCCATTCTCATCCTCGGGCGAATAGATTTCCACCACATCGCCCACCTTGGCTGTGGGATGATCCTGTGGATTCAGCACCAGATCGGCATCTGCACATGCAATTCAATATAGTACGGAGAACTCTTCAAATAGTAAATTCTTACCATAGGACTTGTTACACCCCCTAGTGTGGGTGTTTAATTTGTAAAGTTTCATTTTATTTGTGAACTTTACGGCTCCATTTGCATTAAGAATATGTTTTTCGCCCAGCTAACTGGTTGTTTTTTTGCATTTTGTTTTGAAGTGTGCTTCGCACTTATAGTTAGTGTTGGTAAACGTCAAGCTTTGCGCAACAGCTGTTAGATGCGCGCTAGCAAAGGTACATTTTATGTACAAATACCTTTTTAATTTAAACTCTAATTCAAGTTCATATTTGACTTAACCTGACCTAATTTAATTTTTTAAGTAATAAGAAATTCCAAAACACCCAAATTTCTTTTAAAATTACGTCTTTGCAGAAAATACAAATATACCCTATTAAACCTATTTATTTAAGTATATTCTCCTCGTAAAATAGTATATTCTCATATTGAGCACGCGGTCACGCTTATTGGCTGCGACAAGACTGCGCAATTTAAAATGTACAACTCGTTGCCAAAAATTAAAGATTTATTGCCCATTCACAGCTTTTATAATATATATGCTTGTAGTTATAGATATACATAAATATTATTTTCGGGCCATTAAAATTAACCAGATGCTATCAAAATGCAGTCCTAAACCAAATTGAATCCCTCTGCGAACCGTTTTTACATTTGCTCGACTTTATCACACCCTTTAAATGCACGTAACAAATGCAGGGTATCAAACAATTCCTGCTGCAGATATCTGGACTGGTAACTTTCCATTCTCATGCAAAACAAGTAGTTACGATTAATGCCCGCTGCCGATGTTGTTGTACCAAATCAAGCTGGAAATAACCGATCATAATTAAAAACGGTCAGCAAAGATTTTGTCAAAGCGACCTTTGTACTCTAGTAATTTAGTATTGCATGCGATGCATTTGCAGGCATTATGATAATCACCAAGGAAAAGACATTGCAATGTTTATCGTTTTTCATTGAATAATTTCTCAGTTTTTATTATTATTATTGAATCGCAATATCAGTGAGTACATTTGACTAACAGTTCGTAGACAGTCGTAGCCTGGATAAATCCTCAGTTCAATAATTGCATAGCGTTTACACTTTTAACTTCCTCAACTGTGTGTGTGTATGTGTGGGGGTGTGAGTAGGTATGTATTGCGGGTATGTAAGTATGTATTGCATGTCGCGCATTATTATTATTATTATTATTGTTGATTAGAACTCGTCGTAACCGTTGTCATTGACGACAACGATCATTTCGGCTGATAATTTCGTTTTTGAAAGCACTTCTACTTATACTATTCATATAATATATATATATAGTTCAAGGCATTGCATTCGCTTCAAAATGATTTTCGCTTTCGGACTTTGCTTATATTTTTGTTTTTTATTTGTTTTTATAGGTCGCTCACCAGGATGCGTCGATTTTTTCATTTCGTAAAAAGAGTATGGATTATTGATGAGTGTGTGTGGGGCGGATGTATTTATGGCTGGGGGTTAACTAACAATCGAGTGTGTAGCGTCCTCAATCTCAACATGCAGCTTAAAACTTAGACAAAACTACCGAACAAACTCTTTTCTCACGCCTATAAACTAAACGAGTACGAGCTACAATTAATTACATTTACATCTAAAGTTGGTATGGGAGGGGGTAGGACTAAAGACCACGATCCAATCTTCACATGGCCACGGTTGCGAGCACCACAGTTATGTCGTCCGGCTTGCCTCCACGTGCCTGAATATTGTTGCGTCGCGCACTGAGGGCGAAGGGCGAAAGGAATTCACTGTTGAGCGACAGAGTGCGTGCCATCAAGGCCAATGTGTTGGCGGTCATCTGCAGCTTGACAGGATCACGTTCACCTTCCACGTCGCGCAACACCTGCAGCATCAGATCTTCGGGCACGTTATCGAAGACGCCGTCGGTAGCAATCAGTATGACATCACCCTCTTGAACAGGGAAACTCATGGTGTCTGCTGACTCGGGACTATCGCTGAGGACATTGGGTCCATGCCCAGGAGGCGGTAGCGAGAGCTGGAAGGGTGTATTAAAGTAGTGCTGTTGCTCTTCCGATTTGTGAACGATTTCACCTTCGCGCACCACAATGAAACCGCTGTCGCCAATGTTGGCGGTGTGCACAGTGCTTGTCTCGCGATTGAGAATTAGCACACAGGCTGTGCTGCTGCCCAGTATGGGTTTCTTTTGCTCCATCAGTTCGCAGTAGCTGTAGGCAAGCAGGTTGACGGGTCTCTGCGGATTGAAGTGAGTGCAACGCACCAGGCGTTCGCAGGTGCGCATGAGGAAGGAGGAGAACTCTCCCGGATCTATGCCGTAACTTCGCCATCCGCCCACACCATCGGCCACGCCCATCACATCGGCTGTATCGGTGGATGCCTTGAACCACGAGTCTTCACCATATTTGCCTGGCTTGTACTTGTGTCGCAGATTGTCCTTGGCAAAGCCACAAACCACCGAAACGAATCGGGGTCGAGGAGATCGATTTGCAGTTGCCTTTCCAGCAGCACCTTTGGTTGTTGTAGTTGTTGCACCCGTCGTTGTGGATGTCGTTGCATCGAGCAGCGTCGAAAAGCTGCTACGTAACGCCCGGGATATCAGACGCGACGTCCAATTAAGCGAATGCATCGTCGCAACGCAAAATACACACGAAGAAACGCGTGCTTGCTAAATTGTATCCGAAGCTCGTTTTATACGTACATATAGATTATATCGATTTTACAATGGAGTTTACTTGTGTGTCTCGCGAACTGTGACGTAGTTGGTATTGGTGGTGGCATCAACGACTGTTTTTAACTGTCTGTTGGCCACAAATTTAACGAATTTACGTTCCAATTAAGTAATAAAAAAAAAGTAAAATACAACTACGACTGTGTTATGTGATACATTTTTTTCCATACGTCAAAGTCGCCATACGTCGCCAGCGTGACCGCAATTCGAATCTCAAAATATACTATTTCATATTGAAAATATACCACAACTATGCATGATTCCTCTTAATTTTTCAAAACATATCTGCAAATTTTTAAAAGCGGAGATAGAAAAACAAAACTCCATGAACTGCATCGAGTCTTTTTGTTCTTCAAATAAAATAATATAAGGTTATTATGATTCTCTTGTCTTAACAGGTGTGTAATTAAACGTTACAAAGGAACTGTTAATAACAGTATATTTGACAGCTCGCAAACCATGTGACTTTGACACTTTATTCAATTTTTATCGATTACTTTAACAGACAGTGACTGAGCAAGTTGGTTGGCGGAAGAGTTTAAATTCGGTTTCCCATAAACACTTTTTATTCAATGAGCTTTTTACAAAAAAGAATTCAAAAATTAAGTAACCTACATTACCTGTCATCCGCTGCTAATCCATTATTAATGAATAACCGTATATGTACATAAATACTAATCTACATCTAGCTTTCTAAAGGAACCCTCAGTACCAAAGATGCTATCGAAATCAATAGGCTTCCCAGGTCGAAGTTTTTCATCGGTGCCATACTTGGCATTATCCTTAAAGTGTTCTCTATACGCGTCAAATTTGGTATCCCATTCTGCGATAATTTCCGCAAGTGAACCATTTTGTCCACCATACTCCTTGGGTAGGTATTCCAAGGGAACTTGCTCCAGCAACGAATCCATTTTACTATGCACAAAGAGTCTTCCCTGCTGTTTCTTCGACATCATAGGTTTGAACATATTAAAGACCGTCTCAAAGGCAGTAATTGTATTTACGAAGTGTTGTGCCTTTGGTCGGATAGGCATAGCTTCCTCCGAAAAGGCGGTCATCTTTTTAGCTAGACCTGGTGTCATTTGAAACATATGCGATGCAGTTGCGCCGCTCATATCCATTATCAATATTACACCATTGATTATTGCATAATCATCCTCTAATAAGGCAATTTCCTGCATAACCTGACCGACCTGCATTACTTCGGTTACGCTATATTTATCAGCAGGAACAACACCAAGTCGAAAAATGCCCAATCGAACTCCATTTAATAGATTGGGTAGGTAGACGATGGGTCTGTTTATGGTAGATGACTTTTCATTATTAATCGACCTTCAGCATTTAATAGTTAAAAATAACTTACCCTTGCCGTTGAATTTCACGCAACTTGGGATCGTCTAAATTGGTGATGTTAAAGAGTTCAGGATATTTGGTGCGCAAAGTGTAGAATTTATCCAACTTGGCCTTGGTTCTCTCCAGACTGTATTTGCAACCACGCAAAAAAGCGATCAAGAGCTGATCATCCTTACGGGGATTAAGGTGGGGCTGTTGATCAATCCAAGTCTTTAGAGCCTCCAGATCAGCTTCGATACGTTCAGGGACCTCGTTGAGATTGTTCGTGGCATTAGCTTGCAATTCCGCAGAGATCGGGCGTATCTGAGGTGGCATTTTGAATATGTAACTGTTCCGCAACGATTGACTATTGAACTGCGACTATTTGTAGGTACTATCTTAGGGTACAGCAAACTTATTTGCTGATTTGATTATGTCGTTTATCAATTTCGAGATAACATTAATTGTTGGCCATATACCCAATAAAGACAAGCATTGATAAACTTAATATTTCATCAAAGTACTGAACTTGTTCATAATACAAAATAAATTGCATGTACTTAATACCAATAAAGTGAGGGTTTTGAAATAAAAAACAAACTTTAAAAGAACTATTATCGATATTATGAATTATTATAAGATATCGATTATCAAATACATATTGCACAGTGGTATAAATACTTCATTTAGCAGCGTTTGTAACTCAATTTGAATATTTTTAGTTTTAATAAAAATGAACGAAATTATACAAATTTTACTTCACAGTTAATGATTAATAATTAATTTTAGTTCAACCTTTTTTTTTTTCTAAGGAAAATTATCTGTAATAATGAAATTTCTTCTTATCGTATAATAGATCGCCGCTAAATTAGATGCTTGAGCCATTGCGAATTGGTGTAACAATTCGTATTTATCGAAGAAAATAACTACATCTGCATTCAATGCAACATATTTAATAAAAGCTTTAATGATGTTAGTTGTATCACTACTTCTGGAAGGGATAATAGTCTAGACCAGAGTTGTAGTTATATTTGGGCTTGTGTTTCCTCTTCGCAATATCGATGATCTCTTGCACATCCTTGCGGTAGGCGGGTGGTAGCATCTCATCGTGTAGCGTGCATTTGAACTCGGCTGCTTCTTCCACCTTGTAAATATTGCGGCGTATGATATCGATGTCACGACCAAACTCCTCTTTCAGATCCAATATCTTTGTGGGCGCCGTATCAAAGAAAATGCTGAAATACGTTCCCTCCTTGTGCACTACGCCATGTTCGCTGACTTTGTGGGGCAAGGGTCGTGCTCCGAGATTTTCCAATTTTCTGATAATTCCTCCCTTGTTGAAGATCGACTCAGCTGTTCGCTTGATGACAGATATCAATTCCGGCTACAACAAAAAACGCACATTTTACTATTTACTTTACATAACTTGCGGCACTCTTTTTATACATACTCGAGGAAGTTGTCTTAGAACCAGCGATAATTCATATGAAGGCATTATGGCGTATGTAAGCTATATATTAGTGTTTTTAAGTCTAATGACTGGTTTAATTTATAATTATTATTTAATAACAAAACACAAATTGACACAAACTGCACAATTTGTTTTGGTTAATTGGCCTAGTGTGACCAATATACAAATATATGTAAGACTTAAAAAAGCCTATGCATATTTGTTGCCTACTTTTAAGCCGTTTAAAAAGAAAGTCCGCTAAATTTGAATGAAGTAAAATGCATTTAATTGACAAACAGAAGGAATACGGAATTATAACTATAATAAACATTCAATGAAATTAAGCGAATTACAAAGTACTAATCAATAAAAATATATCTATAAACTTAAGCTTTAAAAGTAACGGGCACATGAATGCGTTCATTTTCCATGGCCACCTCTATGATGGCCTGGTAATCTTTTTGCTGCATTTCACGTCTTGGAGTTCGCAATGGATGCACTGTAACTTCCACTTGGCCACCATCGGGTGCAATGTACGATTCTCTGGGAGATATCTGCAGCAAATCAGGCACATTGCAGCTAATCTCAATAAATTGTCGCGATCTGAAACTGTTCTTAACATAGAACTTTTTGCCTTCAATGGCTTTGCTGCCGCCAGTGAAATCAAATGCAATTTTCTCGGGTTGCACTGACCAATTGCGCTCCATGGGCTGTTGTTCAATGGCCGAAGTAGTGTCTGCCTCATGCAGTTCATCAATTGGTTCCATCATGTTGCTGGGCGTCGGTGAATTGGCTGCACAAACTGTACGAAAAAGCACAGTTTCTTCCGCATCGGGCAAACAAAGATGCGAGTACTCAGCGGATTCATCAAAATCACGATTAAGTGTCAGTGCCACATCGATAATGCGCACAACTGTGACCAGATCTAGTATTAATTCGGGTGGCTCGTTCAACATGTTAATGCTGCGTATCGGTTGCTCGTCCGGAAAGGTGCTCCAAATATTATCAAGCATCGATGAAGTCATTTGTTCCCGTTGCTCGCCAGTCATGCGTTGAACCAGCGAGCGCATGCGCTGTCTGTTAGGTTCATCGCCGCAAAATATGCGCATATTCGCCAGCGTCAAGACCTGCGATGTCTTCTTCAGTATGTTCTTGACATCCTCTCGATTTGGATGGAAAACAATCTGCACCACAGCCTCGCTGCGTGGCGGCAAAATAATCTTGCTTGGCCGCACCTCAAATGCCGCATTAAGACGCGGCTTCAGCAACACTGTCGAATCAACAGTGATGCCTGCAAACGCTGTCAACGGTCCTTTGTTGTAGAATTTAAATGATGCAGTCAGAGGACCAAAGGCCAAATCACGAACATTGCCCACGGTCAAAAAGCTGGCGCCAACTGGTCCCTTGAGCAAACCCTGCACTGTGATGGATGCATTGCCTCCGTAACCATACAGCGGTATTTCCATGCTCGGCTGCTGGCAGCTGTTGGCTCCGTTGGGCGCATAGAAGGAAAGTGCTCCAATTGCTGCGCCGCTCATTGTAGGACAGAAGCTGATGCAGATGCTGCGACACTCCATGGACTGCAAGGTGATAGTGTTACTATCGCTGCCCACTAATTGGAATCCAGGTCCCTGTATGCTTAGACGTATGACCAGCCGCTTGTCTGATGTGTTCTTGATCTGCATGGACTTACGCACATCTGTGCGCAACTTGGTGCTGCCCCAGCATAAGCTGGTGTGTGTCACCTTCAAAGGCAAGATTTTGCCATCACGATGACTAAACTCACTCGAGTTGGAGGAGCGTGACATACTGCGCGGCAACGCACTAATTTGGCTGCCATTTGTCACTTTACGCACCGAGCTAAAACCGCTTGTGGAGCTTGCTTCGCTAGCTGCTGGCGAAGAGTTGGCGCGGCGGGCCATGCTCGAGGCTCCAGCGCCCGAGAGCATGCGACGATCCGAGCTTGTTGTGCTGTCCAATAAGGGCGACGACAGGCAGCTTCGTGGCGACGAAAGCGGCGACACATTGCGCACACTCTTCACGAGGTTAGGCGAAATGCCAAAGTCGCATTCTGTGGACGATGGCAAAGCATCGCAGCCATCAAGACGTGTGGAGCTGAAGGAATTTTGTGAGCTGCGCACAGTGCCTACAGTAAGGCTATGCTTCTTATTGACGGGCGTCTTGTCCTCGTCCTCCTCATCTGTGGGCGGCAATGTGTGCACACCATCACTGCTTGTTGGACTCACGGCTCGCTGCGAACTCGGTGATTTGGTGTGGCGCACACGGCGCCCAGGTGACTTCACAGGCGTCGAGGGCCATTCATCAATGTCAGCATCGTGTCCATCGCTGGCCGTCACCAATATATTGGGTGCATTGAAGTCCGCCAGCGGACTTAAAGGTTGTCGTTTCTTGGGCGCCACAATGCTATCCTGCAACTGCTTAAAATCGGTCGTGTTTAGCAAGGAGTCTGTGAAGCTCATTGTGTCCGTGAGCTTAGACTTGGACTTGCACAGCGTGCTGTCATTCTCCTTATTATCGTCGTCGGCGCCATGTAGGCGAAACTTGTTTACTACATCGCCCACAGAAGTATCGGAGTTCAGCTCCAGATTACCTGTGGAGATAAAATACAATTACATATTTATTTCTTCTATTCAGTTAATGTACTCACGTAGTGCTTCGTCTATAGCCGACAAGCTTAGCAGCTCCGAGCTTGTTGGCGGCTTCTTCTTGGCTTCCACTTGCAATGCTTTGTTAAACTTATCCTGCTGCATTTTTTTCATAAGATTGCGCTCCATCTTGGCGCTCTCCGCCTTTGTATAGGTCTTATTGTCCACATGTGGCGTTATCTCGACATCACTGCTTATTGGTGTTTGTGGTGATGGTGCCTGCTGAGCAAAAGCTGAATGCAGCTCATCTCTCTCGTCGTTGCCAACAATGTTTGAAATGCTGTCCGAACGCATTTGGAAATAGTTTCCCAGCGAAAAATCGGGATCACCTGCAAGAACAGAACTACAACAGGCAGGCGCATTAACAAAGCCCTTTTAGATGTTATTAGATTGCTAAACTCACTTGGACACAGAGTTCTCTATCTCTGGTGTTTGCGGTGGCGCCGCAATCTTCTGCAATGCCTGCTTGCTCAGCGTGGCCGTTGGCACAGCCGCAAACTCCTGGGCCCACGAGATTTCACCATTCACTAGCTTGGACTGCATCATCTCGGCAGGCTCGAAACTCTCATCGAATCCTTGTCCGGCTGCCGAGCCGAATGAAAAGCCGCCGCCGCCATTCAGACTCGAGTTACTCAAGTCCGCGGTGCGTGGCAAGCTGCGCGAGTAGTTGAATGAATCACTGATGGTACTAGCGCTGATGCTGTTCCTTGACTGCTCATGGCTGGATATATCATTCTCCAGCCGTTTGGCAAACTGTACACGTGCCTTCTCCACAAAGGATGACTTTAGTATGTCGGCCACTGAGACTTGTCTGCTCTGTTTGCTGGCCCTTGAGTCATTCTTGCAAAGGGTTGAGCGTCCAGTAATTTCGCCTGGTTCGAAGAACACATGTGCTGCCTTTGTTGCTGGCGTTGGCATTAGAACAGAACCACTGGAGTTGAGATCGATCGTTTCCTCCGTAATCAAATCCGATATATTTGTGAAATTGCTAACGCTGGGAGCGCTACTCACGCGACTCGTTCCATGTCCAGGTGCTAGTTGTTTTCTTTCAACATCGGATGATGAGAAAAAACTAGGTCGCGTACGCGGTTTTTCGAGTGTCTCCAGCGCTTTGAGGCGTCCCGCCTGAAATTGCAAAGCGCGCATTTTTAATTTGTATTAACACAAAGAAATTGTCTTGGAATAGAGTTTACCTTGAGACGCTCATTGACATCTGATTTATTGCTACTTGTATTGGCGCTATTATTCCTGGATAAACTAGACATCATGGACAAGTCGCCGAAAACTGCAGTCAATGAAATTTACAGTTAAATTTAAAGACTTACACTTTTTGTTGCTTTTTTACCTTTCAGGTTCTCCATGCTTAGAATACCCAAAGAGTTCTGATCCTTTTGACTGCTGCCACTCCGATTGCTTGCACTTTTGTCCATGTCGTAAACTCTTTAGCTTTAACTAACACAATATATGATACCACACGCACAATAAAAACAAAACAATAGAATTTTTATAGAAAATAAGAAGACGCGCGACGTTTATGTTCAAAATGGTGATTGTCGTGCCTCACGACTAAATACGCTACTGGTCACATTGGCTGAGAAATTGTTATCGAACGTTTAAATTAAATGAATCGAAGCAATCTCTTCCACCCAAATTTCTTAGAGAGAAAAAACTAAATGTTATTTTATTCCAGTTTTAACAGTCTACAAGATAGAATAAATTTTTGAAATATATGTTAAATTTTACTGTTTTATATTTATTTTTTTTATTAATTTTAGTGCAGCCCTAAAAGTTTGAAAACGTGGTTATAAAAAGTTTTTTTTTGCAGCCCTAGCCGCCACATTTATTCGCGAATTTCGGCAGTCGTTTCGTGCTCGTGCCCCGGCAACATATTAGATTTCTGTTTCTTGTTGGTTGATTAATTGTTGTGCGGTAAATTGATATATTGACATTCAAAATGGAAGTTGCGCTCGATCAAATCATATCCGAATTGTTGTGCACGGATACTGAACGGATTCGCCAGGTAAGCTTTAGCAGCCGGCAAAAAAATCCTTTTGCGAAAATTTGGCGACGCCTTTGAACGCGCCCATTTGACACACATTGTATATCTCCATTTTGTGCACCCACACATGCAAACGCAAAGATGTGTGTCAAAGGAGAAGACAAAAATCTATGCAAAACTTTCAAATACTCACATCCACGCGTGAATATGTGTTGAAATTTGTATACGCACATGCATAGGAATTTAGCATGTGCATTGATATACACATACACACATAGAAGTATGTCTGTATGTGTGCGTAATTGGAAGCACGTTGTTGGCACACACTCACAGTTGCCGACGATTTTTAATTAATTTATGTACTATGAAATTTATACCGCCGTTTCCGTTACTGTTGCCAGGCCACCATTGAATTGGGCAAGGCCCATGAGAATCCCGAGACTCTGCCGGCACTATGCCGCATGGTCGTCTCGCAACGCGAGCCGCAAGTGCGCCAATTTGCCGCTGTGCTGCTAAACAAGCGTCTGCAAAAGCTGCGTCATTGGCAGATGGTGCCAGCCGATCAGAAGGAAAGGTAAGATTGCATATAGGCACATCACAACAACAGTTAAAAAAAGGTTACTATTGTATATATACATATGTTTTGTAGCATCAAGTCGGGCATGTTGCAGGCACTGATCAATGAGAAAGAGAAGTCGGTGAAAAACTCAATTGCCATGCTGCTCGGCTCGTTGGTACGTCACGAGCAGGAGAAGAAGGACTCGTGGTTGAACGAACTGTTGACCTTCATCTACAGCCGCTGTTGTGCCGAGGATCCCACAGAGAGTGAGCTGGGCTCATCGATCTTTGCCACACTCACCGATGCGGCACCCGATCAGTTTGTCTATCACATGGAATCGATTTGCCAAATGTTTGCCAGCGTCCTCTTGGCCGCTGAGGCTAAAGGCAATCTAGCCACGCCCACTATTGTCAACATTACCATGGGCATGTGTGCTTTGATGCCATTTGTGAGCGGACACACGAGTGCCGAGCAAACGGTGACAAAGGTGCTGCCGCTATTGATCAAGGCGGCCTATGCCTTTGCCCACAAGGGCGATGAGCAAGAGTTCTCAATTGTGTTTGATGTGGTGGACAGCATTGCAGAATATGCGCCCAAGTTGTTGAACAACAATGTGAAACAAGTGGTTGAGTTCTGTCTGGAGACGGCAAACAATAAGCAAATCGATGAATCTATTCGCATTCAAGTGATTACATTTGTGGGACGCATTGTGCGCATCAAGAAGAAGGTCATTGTCAAGCAAAAGTTGCTGGAGCCCATTCTAGGCGTCATCTTTGAGATGATGTGCTGCGAAACCGACGTTGATACAGGTAATTAACGGAATGCACACTTTTTTTTTATGAACATTTGTATATTTGTAAATTATGTGCTTAGAGGAAGAAGTCTTTATGGGCGAGAGCAACAATCCAGTGGCAGCTTCAACCCAGACACTTGACTTACTGGCATTGCACATTTCTCCCGAGAAGCTGATTCCACCATTGCTGCAACTGCTCGAGCCTGCTCTGCAGAATCCAGATCACTTGCGTCGCCGTGCCGCCTTCTTGTGTATTGCTGTCATTGCTGAAGGTTGCACCGAGGCCATTTGCAATAAGTATATGCAAGTGATGCTGAACATTATCAAGAGCGGCATTGTTGATGCTTCACCTTTGGTGCGCATTGCAGCGTTCTTCGCACTCGGTCAGTTCTCCGAGCATTTGCAACCGGAAATCTCAAAGTACGCCAGCGAAATTTTGCCCGTGCTTTTTGACTTTTTGCATCAGTTGGTGGGCGAACTGAAGGTAAGTTTTTCTCTGCGCGATATTTAATCTCGCACCTTTTGCTACATTGATAAACTCTTATTTTGAATTGTGCTGCGTGTGAATCTAAAAGGCTGAGCAAAACAGCAACTGCAATGGCAACAGCAACGAGCCGAATCCCGTACCTGCAAAAGATACAATTCTGTACATAAATCACCTGCAAATCAAACGCAAATCAGTTCTCACCAAATACAGGGTGCCTTTTCTCAAATACGAATTCACTAGTTGTTCTTGCACTTCATCTACACTATTAATAATTGTCTTGCCATGTCTTTTTAATGCCCTTCAAGTCCGAATTTAATACATGTTATACTTTCGTAAGACTCACTTGAAAGTAAAGCAAGTATATCTGGCAAGCATTTTTAAGTCGTAACACGCATCAGTGAAGCATGCTCAGCACAAATCGCATCTTGAATTATAGTTGATTGTGTATTCATTTTTATGATTAAACCCTTTACAGATGGGACATCCCGAACCCAAGCACACGGATCGCATGTTCTATGCCTTGGAGACCTACTGCCAGAATTTGGAAGAGAACATTGTGCCTCATTTGCCAGCTTTGATGGAACGGTAGGAATAGCTTTTATTTTCTCAAATGACAAGAGACAACCATAAATTATGTGCATTTGCAGTCTCTTTGAAACATTGGAACCACAGAATTCACCACATCTTCGTGGCATGGCACTTACAACTATCTCCTCGGTGGCCACAGCAGCCAAGGAGCATTTGATGCCGTATTTGCCAAAGATCATTGAGATATTGCAAGTATATCTGGTTAAAGATTGCCCCGAAGAGATCTTTGAGCTGCGCATTGGAGCAATTGATACATTGGCTTCCATCACACGCGTCGTTGGTAAAGAGAACATTATTCCCCTTGCCAACGATACGATGGCTTATTGCCTCACAATGCTGGATGAGGGACCCGATGATCCAGACTTCAGACGCGGCGTTTACAATCTGATGGGCGCCTTGTCTAATGTGGTGAATGAGAGCATGTCAACAGTGTTCCCCAAAATTATGGATCGCATTATTGAAACCGTCATATCAACAAACGACATTCTGCCCGTTTCGAAGGCCTCGCCCACACCTGAGGCTTTTGCCGATGCGGCTGCCATTGATCAGGAAATCGATCTCGCCAATACAGATGATGAGGATGATGACGATGAGGATGTTGCCTATCATGTGGAGAATGACTTTGTATATGAGAAAGAGGAGGCTATTGGCACACTGAAGGAATTCGCCGCCAACACGGGAGCTGCATTCGCTCCCTATCTGCAGACGGCCTTTGAGAATGTATACAAGGTCGTCGAACATCCCCAGGATTCCATTCGCAAGGTGGCCATCGAGGCACTCTGTGCCTTTGTCACTGCTCTCCACAAAATGGGTGATGGCGATGGCGTGAAACGTGCCAGCTCGATTATATTGCCCAAGTTTGTTCAAATTGTGCGTAACGATGATGAGCAGACCGTCGTCATTCATTTGCTTGACGTATTGGGAGATCTGTTCAGTGAAGTGAACGTCATGGCAGTACCGAGCCAAGAAATAGCTGATCAAATCTTTGCTTGCATCAAAGATGTGCTCAACAATAAATTGGCTTGCCAGTTTAACGAGCCAAGCGGCGGCGGTGATGAAGATGATATTGAGGACAGTGAATTCGACGAGATGCTCATTGAAAATGCTGGCAATTTGTTGCCACAATTTGGTAAAACATTGAAACCGGAAATATTCTCCATGTACTTTGGACGCCTCTTTCCTTTCTTTTTGGGCAAGCTGGTAATTTATTATAAAGTGAATTCAATTTATCATCAACTAATTTCGACTTTTACTTGCAGAACAAGGCAAAGAAGAACGATGTGGCTGAGCATCGCACAATGGTTTATGGTATTTTGGCTGAATCTTTCCAATCGTTAGGCAACTGTGTGCCCACTTATTTTGATACCATATGCCCCATGTTCATCGCTGGTGTCCACGATACCGAGCCCAAGGCACGCCAGAATTGTTATTACGGTTTGGGCGAACTCGTTTTGCATGGCGAGGAGAAATCATTCGAGTGAGTTAGCTTAGAATATTACTATTTTAAGGTGTTCATTCTTAAATGTCTTTCTATTTAGATCCTTCCCGGCCATTTTACAAGCACTTTCTGGCGCCATTGCCTCGGAGAAGAACCCGTCAGCGTTGGATAATATTTGCGGAGCCGTGGGTCGCATGATTGTTACTAATCACAATCTTATACCGATCCAGCAAGTGCTGCCCGTATTCCTTTCTAATTTACCGCTGCGCGAAGATATGGACGAACTTGAGATGGTGATCAGAGCTTTTGAAGTTTTGTACATGCAGGCACGTCCTACTCTTGTGGATTACCTTGAGCAAATTATGGTAATTCTTATTGATGTGTTGTACAAAAACCAAATTGCTGAAGAGGAAAAGAAATTGAGGGCGGTTGCCTTCCTTAAGGAAATTAGCACTCAATATCCCGATAAATACAATAACGTAGCGAATTCCAGTCCCGAGGTTTTTAGCTTTTTGCAGACCCTTTAAAAGCGCACCATCATCATCATTACCATTTAGCTAGGACAGATGCTACAACGATCTACATGCAGCTACAGCAGGAGGAGCATAATTTATTTGAACGAAAATTTGAGGAACAAGCAAAGCTTGCTCATTCCAACCTCTTTTTATTAGTGAACCTGAATGGTTTCCTAGTGAAGTTACATTATTTTATTGGAAATTTCTAGTGAATAAAATGAAATAAATAAACACGTAAAACATGAGCCAGACTTTTTTATGTTCTTCGAGATCAGAAGACTTTTAAATATTGTAAAAGAATTTTTTAAAAAGTATTACCAATGTGCATCTCGCTTGAGCACAACTTCTTTAACAATATCTGCATGATTAGCGTGTAATTTGAGATTTTTATCGATGTCGGTCCAGCGAACATTTGTTGCATCGTCGCCAGCTTCCAACTGCAGCTGGCCAACTTGTGTGCCATCCTCATCATGGAAATTTAGCGCAGTTGTCTCCATCCAAGCATTGTCCGTGTTGCGAAAGTCATCCACATACCCGCTATAGACATGGACGCCCTCTTTGAAAAATTGTTCGACCATGTTTCCCTTGTCGGTGAAATTGAGTGCTTCCTCGGTGAATTCCCGTTTGAGAGTGACGCTGACATTCTCGCCGGGATCGACCATGCCGCCGGGAATCGCCCATAATTTGTTATCTGAACGCTGTATGGCCACCATTTGA
The DNA here is from genome assembly GCA_035046325.1 of Drosophila niveifrons. NCBI lineage: Eukaryota > Metazoa > Arthropoda > Insecta > Diptera > Drosophilidae > Drosophila > Drosophila niveifrons. The sequence continues at coordinate 13,155,057 of JAWNOC010000052.1, forward strand.
AGAATGTTTCTAAGGGTAAATTAAAATTACGATGCATTCATTTTAATGCATAGTTTAGGACTTACTTCCCGCTGTCTTGATGGTGTACAATGGCACCGCTTTGATCTCGTTTCCAGCGGGTTACAATTGGATCTGCAGCATGGTTGGGGCCCCAGCGTCCCAGTGAGCCTCGACCTCTCAAACCAGTGCGTCCAATTGGATTTTGCGGCACGCCGTCTTCCAGTTTATAGTCGCCATGAAAGGAAACTCGATTCACGATGCCATCGTTGTGATTCCATTTGGGCTGCACAGCATCGCCACTCAACGGAGTATCCGCCCAGCTCTGGCCACCGATATGCGGTGCCGTGTAAGCTGGAGGACAGTATTCCGCATAGGGCACTGACCAAAACACGACATCATCCGGCACTGGGAAACGCGAAACGTTACTGCGAGGATAGACATTGTTGCGGCATATTATGTGCCGAAAAATGCCTGGCTTTATAACAGAAGCCAACATTTCAATTGAACCGAAGGCAGTAAATAAAAAACACGCAAATATTGTAGTAAACAAAGTGATGTACATTTAACAAAGCGGCGTGCAATTCGCGCTCTTGAAGAAAACAAAGCGAACAGCTGATAGGGTTGCCAAGCAGTTGAAAGAGCGTGACACAGCTAAGCAGCGAGGGTAACTTTGGAGCTTTGTAAATACTGAAATGGTTTCGAAATTGAACTATCATTTCATTGATTGTAAAATAAATAACTTCAATGATTGAATTAGCATTTTAAAGTTGAATTCTATACCTTGCCTTCCAGTTTATTATCTTGTAGATCTGTTTTTTATTTTATTATGTTACACCACATTTAAGTCGAACATAGGTGAGAATGCAAAAAGATTGTGTTCCTTAATTAATCCTTGCGCAATTGCAGAGTCCTCTCCTCAATGCCATCCTTGGTGATGATATTTATTAGCACCGAGTCTCCAGTGTAAATATCACGCTCAGCGGCCGAAATGAAAGTGTCCGAAGCGACGGCCACTGCACGTTCCTTGGTCAATGGGGGCAACTGATCAGCTGGCAAATTCTGGTTCTTGTAACCAATCTGATTGTCCAGCACCGGCTGGAGCAATGAACCAGCAGTGCCGCCAGCACGATAAGTGGCACGTTCACAATGTCCAATTGGATCATAGGAGTAGACAACACCCTTGCCATCCTTGTCCAAGCCAGCCAAGATGTTGGACACATAGTAGGGGAAGAAGCGGCGATTGTACATGATAATTGAGAGCATCTGGGCCACTGCATCGGTGGTCATAGTCTTCAGATGAGTGTGCTCATACATTTGCATACGTAACTTGACGAGGCCAGTCAACGACAAAGAGTCGCACCAGCATCCCGTGGATCCCAAAACTGTGCGTGACGACATGGGAAATAGTTTGCTCTGGTCGCGTGAATGAATTGTGTAGCCACTGCTCAAGCGCGTGTCGGCGGCAATAACCACAAAGTCATCGCCGGCGATGGCAACTATAGAACTGCAAATGCAAATTTTATGATTATAATTCGAAGCTCCGCTGTCTTTGGGGGCTTTGCACTTACCCGCCGTTCGACTCGTATGGATGAAAGTCCACATGCTGTACTCCAGGCACTTTGTAATCCGGAAATTGTTCAGGCCCAAGGGAATTCATGTTTTTTCGCTATTAATTTGTATTTTTCGTGACAGAAAAAATAACCAATCCAAAATGATTTGCACTTTCTGTCTAGCGGCGTTTACCAATTGTATCGGCTTAATGTGACCGCACGTTATATTTTAAAATGTACTATATAACTCAAAAATACCTAAGCACATATACTTCCAGTATGTTCATACCAAAAACACTGTAGTCTTTTTTAAGGTAGGGTTTATATGTGCAATCGTTTATCGATATTTCGATTTAAAAAAATCGATGACAATACATTTAACATTAAGAGTAGCATTTATTGAAAAACTTTAAACAATCTTTGGGCGTCAATAATAGCTGATACTCTTATTTAAGCTGTTGGTGCCACACCCACAATGCGTTCTCTATGAAGTTGACCACGGTTTTTCTCCACAAGCTCTTTAACATCATAGAACCATTTGCCTAAAATAAGTAAGAATTCAATAGCGTTTCCAATTTGTGAAAATAAATGTATAGTACCTATGTTGGTATTCTGCAGACAGTCCTTAAATGTTTGACAACCTTCCATGCTGCTTAAGACGCCGAAAACTGAGAGATCTGACAATCCAGGTTGTTTGCCAGCCATGAACTTCGTGTTACGCTTCTTAAGCTCCGCGCTCCATTTGTCGAGTGCATCATAGATGTGGGATCTGACATCATCGCTGAGATCGTGTCTTCGCTTAAGCATCTTCGCTATTGCCCACATGACGGTGGCACCACAGTAAACCATCAAATCACGCTCCCATTTGGGAAAGTAAACATCCCATTCGCCTGCCTTCGAGAACCATTCAAAGGTTTCGAAGGACTCACTCAGAGTCTGATAACAGTTGGGCGATATCAGATGCACTAGATGACTATCTGCCCATGTTCGCCATTTGCGTTCATTTCTAATTGAAAAGTAAATGCATAAAATATATAAAATTAAGTTGACCTTATTACTTACTCTTCCAACTCCTTGGTCATATTTTTGGGGGTGTGATCCTGGTACATCATAAAGTATTTGTTCATAATGTCGTGTCTCTTCTTGTTGTCATCGTCAAAGTACGAGATTTGTGGATAAAATTGCGCCAGTTCACCAACATCCACGCGTTTATCATTCAACGTTGTGGCGACCAGCGAAATTATGGCACTGGAGTCAGTCATTTGCACATATTGCCCATCGCGTTGACGTATCAGCACCATGGGTACCTTTTTCACTGACGACCATCTGATGTCCTGGCGCAGCACTGCGTCTACTTCGACTACGGAGTAAGAGACGCCCATATAGTCGAGATAGGCACGCACTTTGCAGCAGAAGGGGCATGTTTGGAACTGGAAGAGCACAATGTCCAGGCCGGACGTGTCCTTCGGATTGATAAAACGCTTTGTGATACGCAAGCCGGCCGGCAGAGTTTCAATCACTTTGGGTGGGGTTCGTTCGTGCTCTTTGTGTGCGTTCTTGTCAGTGAAATTTGTGTAGAAGGTATAGCTTGATCCGGCAACAGCTCCAATACTTGCGCCCAGCAGCGCCAGCTTAAATGTGCCATTGGATTTCGTAGCTTTGCGAGCAGTTTCCCCTACCGCGTTAGAGAATTGACGACGTGCAAATATAATTTCTTGGTTGCGTTTGGATACCATGCGTAGGCTTTGGTTGTTTAATGGCAATGGACGTGCGGTATTAAGCACAACTGCTAAGCGTAGACACGACATGTTAATTGCGCCACTTAAATAAATACTTAAAAAACTAATTATGCAAAGTTCGATTTGCAAGTGTTATCAAAGTGTGTAATGAAAATTTTTGCTTCCTCTTCTGCTACTGGCTTTCGATCAGCTGGTTGTGCTTGATGCACCCTGTGAATCCCAACAGAAAATTATTAACAAAAATGCAAAAACTATCAATAAAAGTATAAATGTATAGCGGATCTATCAACAAAATGACTTTAAAATTAAATGCCGCAACAGCGCTTTAATTATAAATTTTAAAACAGTTATTAGGTGCTTCTTCTTTTATAGGTGCCAATCACTGCGAAACAGCTGTTTGTCAACTTTACTCAACTCGCCCTGTGTACGCCGCATACACAAAAATATAAACAAAAAAGTGTCAACCACCTCTTTTTGCAAATCAGTTTTTAAAATGTCGACCGAAAATTTGGGAGTTGCGGCTTCTTTGGACAAATATGGCGAGGAAGACCTATTTAGTTTGCTGGTGCGTTATGGTCTCTTCGTCGGAGCAATCTTTCAGTTTGTCTGCATCTCGGCCGCAGTTTTAATGAGCGGCAATGAATCCTTAGATGCCAACGAGGACGAAGGACGCGGGCTCATCGATGAACCTACGCCAAACAGTGCAAATGCGCGACGCCTACACAAAATACGCAAATTGGAGAAGAAAAAGCGACGCTAGCTATGTTTTTTTATGATCAACAACTATTCCTATTATTAATTGTATTTACAAAGTATTTAGAATAAGTCTCCCTATAATAAAACTAATTTATTTGGTTCTATATAGACGAGCTGATTATTCGCCATCTGCAGTGGTGCTTCCGCCTTGGGGTCGAAGTAAAGCTCCAGATTCGAGCCCACAACGATTCTCGCTGCCATATGGCGATCTATAATTACATTAAAGCTGTTTGCGTCGCCTTCTAGCTCTTGAACTCGCGCCATGTGCACGCCAAAGGATTCGTTGATGTCCACCACTTGAACTCGATGTCCTGGAGTGATGCCCAGGCGTTGATTATGCTGCAGACTGCGACGATCCATGCGCTGTTTTTGAATGAGACGCTTGTATTCCTGCAAATATCCACCTTTAACACAGCGTTGCTTCTTCTGAGCTGAGTTGACTTTGACTATGTGTAGCATGGGCTGCTTGGCAATTATTGTGGATAGGTTCGACTCCAGCGACGGACTTGGAGTGCTGTCAACAAAACTAGCGTCTAGAATAGAGGTTTGCAGCACACTTCGCTCACGCTTCAAGGTGGCAAGTGTGCGCCTCAAGCTTTGCCAAGCTGTTGGCGGTGTTCCCGGTGAACACTTCGTAAGGTTGCATAGAGTTGTCGACAATGATGATGATAAAGCTGGCGACATATTTGTATTCACTGCGGGCGGCGTTTCCGGTGAACACTTCCTCAGGTTGTTTAGAGTTGGCGACGATGACAATGAAGTTGGTGACAACTTTTTGCCACTAATAGCCACTGATAGTGGCTGGAATTTATTGCTAGGCGTTATATGCAACACTTTGGAATTATCGCGACATCTGCTCAAGTTTAATAAAAAGCGATTATTCTCTTGCTGCTGCTCGTCATCAGTGCTCGCATCGGAAATACGAGAATCGTCGAGGCGTTCATTTTTACTGGGGCAGATTCGCAAATGTTTTTGATTATTTGCAGGACGTCTTCGCACAATAATTTGTCTCACTTCATCGACGGTTGTTTCTTCATCACTGCTGCTATTTTCGGCAATTATAATTTGCTCTCGTGATTTTCTAAAACGTTTATACATATTGTACAAAAATAATAAACTAAATTGCTCCGTTCCCTTTTGATTGGCGCCGAGATTTAATAACAGCTGATCGCAGCCAGGGCTGCACACTCAGCTGAACTGTAAGTTGACTGTTGTTGCTGCATACCCTGTATTGCTGTTAATAATGGGCATTTTATTTCGATAGATAAAAGTAACTTAATGCATAAACACTAGTTTATATTATTTGCTATGCTAAATATTTATGTTATTTTAATTATCATAATAGTTCATATGTAGTTTGTGTGCCAAGTTTTTTCAAGTATTTGTGCAGCCCTTAAAGTTGCACATGACTCAATGAACGAGTGTGTAAGCATTGTTAAACAATCGGATCGATCAACGCCCCCCACTTCTTGCCAACACCGCAATCTTTGCCCCGCTTTCCAATCACAATGACACATAATGGAATTTTGTTTGGCTGTTATTTTTAATTTGGGAATAATATAAATTATAATAATCATATATTTATTATTATGCTGCTCGTAATGTTGTTGTTTTCACTTCCCTTTCTTTACTATGTACGTATGGATGTTTGTTTGCATGTGGTTGTGTAGTGTGTTTTTTGTGGGTGTGGTGTGTGTGTGTTTGTTTTTGTTTTGTTTGCTGTGTGAATGCTTTCTCTTCTCAATTATTAACTAGAATTATTATGCAGTACTTTGAATGAACTTTTTTTTTGTTTTTGCGTGAAATTACAATCGTTTTACATATGTATGTATTTAAATATATATATATATAATAATTTACGATAATTGTAAATTTCGGCGCACATTTGAAATGTTTAATGTCTAAATTGTTAAGTCAAAACTCATATATTATCCTTTTCTCATTGTCGTTTCAAAAACGCTAAATTTCATTACAACAACTATTTATGTGTAAATAGGCAAAAGAAAAAAGTATTAAACCATAGGTGTACATACATACAAAGGGTCTACGAGGATCTCTATCTCTCTCGACTGAAGAACCACAACAAACAACCAACAACAACAACACAAATAAGAAAATGAATGAATTCTCTCTTCGAACAATTTAAAAGCGAACAAGATGAAGCTGCATTGAATATGTCTCTTAATTTTTTTTGGGTAAAGTAAAGTAAATAGTGTTCAGTGTGTGATTTTTTCGGTTGTTGTTTGTTAATTAGTTAAATTCGCAATATTATGCGGCGGCTCGTTTACGCTATTATTACATACATACAGTTACATATGTGTGTACTTCTTGTTGTTGCTACTTATATATTTTTGTTTATCGTTATCGTTATCATTCTGTTTGCTTTGTCTAAATTATTGTTTAGTTACTCACAAGTGCTGTCGTCATCGTCGCTGTCCCCGTCCCTGGTCACGTTGTCTTCGTCTTGCGTCTGTTTTCGTCAATGTATTGCTCAGCTCCTCCCACGCATACTGCATGCGTGTAGCAGTCCTTATGTTGTCGTCTTCGTCCTGCATCCGTCTTCACTATCATCGTCGTCAGCAGCCATCCTCCATACAGCCAAGGCCTTTGTGTTTGTGTTCTTCTCGTTCTTGCTCCCACTTTCGCCAACGATCTTGTTCTCGCTTTTGTTTTTGTTACTGTTTCTGCTTTCGTTCTCGTTCTTATTCTCGCCCTCGACGTTGCCAGCACTGTCGTCGTTGCCATCGTTGTTGTTGTTGTTACTGCTGCTGCTTCTGCTGCCGCTGCCCACTAAGCCTCGGGCAGCGGTTTCAGTTCCCTTATCTGCTTAATCAGATAGGCCTTCTCATCGTTGAACTGCTCATCCTCGGATCGATCCGTGTGGAAGCTGGTCAAGAAATCGACCAGTTTCGTTTGATTGCGCAGCAGGATGTCCAGAATGGGTTTCGGTTTATTTGGATTCGCCACAAACACTTTGAAGACATGAAACGCCTCGAATTGAATGTTACGTGAACGTTCCTTAAGCATGTTCATCATTAGCTTTAGGTTCTCCGGCTCTGATATATATCGTGTCATTACGGTAAAGTTATGCCTGTCCAGCAACAGTTCGCCCAATAATTTCAGACTCTGGCGTCGGGTCACATAGTTCTCGGAGTTCAACAGTCGCTGATAATGCTGCGAAAAGAACTTGTCATAGTTGGCGTCGAGAAATTCGGCACACAACAGCTTATGGCGTGTCAGTAGCTCCTTGAAGGTGGAGAAGGCATCCGAGGCAATGTCAAAGGTGGACACTTCTACGTAACGGAAGAACTTGAAGAACTCATCCGAATGCAGCATGATCTTTGCCAGCGCTTCGTAGCGGGAGCATTCGCGCAGCATCGTACCCGAGTTGAGGGCGATCTCGGGATGTGCATCCTCGTAGCCGGCCATCAGTGTGAAGAGTATCTCCGGTTTCGTGCAGATGTATTCCACTGTGGGGGATCGGGTGCCGATCTGTCGACGGAGCACATTGTTGAATATGAGTGCCACATGCTTCTTGCCCTCAAAGTCGATGCGATGCAGATTCTGTATGAGCAACAGCAGCAGATTGCTGTTATACAGCTCTTGCGACAGCTGAGCGACAACATAATCCGCTGGTGGCTCCGCATCACTACTGCCGTACAGCATATTCTTGATGGACACCAGATTTTTGCTTACATCCTCCTGCGCCTTCTCCACCTTGCGATCGCCTGCCTCCAGTGCATTGATTGCTTCCTTCAGCGACTTGACCAATTCAACTGGCGTCTTCTGTGATTTACCAAACAGTGGCATTGTTAATGAATGCTGCTCTTCTTTTACTTTTTGGCTGCTGACTTTGCTGCTGTCTCTGCTGTGTTGTTGTTGTTGTTATTGCAATTGGCTTTGTTTCGTCGTTCTTGTGTTGTCTCGTTCACTGCTGCGTCGTTTTGCTCAATTACTGATTTGCAGACACACAAAACAATGCTTGGCTATATATCACAGTATAAATAATATTCTATTATTATATATTATTTCGTCTTTTTTCCTCTTTCTCTTCTTCTTTTCTTTATGAAAAAAAAGAACGAATGCCAAACAGAAATGTTATTTAACATAACAGCACCATAACATTACCATTTGCTTCAATGTTATCTACAGCGATTAATTGTTGCCCCACCACAAGTAACCAACTGTAATAATCGGCTTGTAAAATTATTTGTAATTTCGACAAATTATTATAAAATTCTTGTGTAGAAATTCAATAAAAATAGGGCAATTGTATTCTATTGAATTTGAAATTTGAATTAAATGACAGTCACAAGACTCGAATCGACAGGGCTGCAATACTATCGCACGTGCTTGAAATCAAAATAATTATCGCCCTTACATAAATCGGTATATCGACTTACTTGCCATGAACATATCGATGTCCAATGTAAATTTGGCTCTTTTATTTTTGTGACGTAATTCAAATGCTGCGCGCCTAGAATTGATGTTTGATGGCAAACAATTTTATATTTAGGCACACAACTGTAGGTTTGTTTTTAATATCATTTTATTTCTCCTTGAAGTATTTTGATCCGTTTTTCTTTTATATATGCTCTAAGCGCATTCAAACGCACAGATATTTTATAGAAGTTACAGAAATATATATGTATTTATATATCTTTTTGTCGTTTCTTTGTTATTTTCGGGGTAGATAATTTTCGATAAAGGTGAAGTAGATACTCTATATGTAATGCACATCCATTTATTTATAAGTAAGTATATCGTCAACCCGCCCCAAAATGTTGATCCGTTGCTTTCCACATTTTGCGTATATTATATGAAATGAATATTTATTTGTTTTTGGTTGTATTTTTTTTTGTTTTTCGTGTGTGTTTTTTTTTTGTTTACGTATAAAAGTAGTTTTTAAAATCCATAAAATATCAGATAATAATTACAATTTGTTGTATAATATGTATATGTCTAAAAAGCGTTTGCCACCAATTTTATATTTTTGTTTCTCTTGCATTTATCAACATAAAACTAAGAAATAAGTCCATTTAGTCTTTTGCAACTAACATATACATACAATATATAATTTTCTTTTGTTTTTGTTTTTTTCTTTCGAGTAGTCGTTAATAATAATATCTTTGGGCTTTGCTACGATTCTGTGTTTTTCTTTTTGCTTTTATAATTTATGCCGCGTAGTACACATAGATCATATGCTTGTAATTTTAATTGTAGGTATTACGAGTACTAAAACACGAAGAAAAGTCTAAACGTTGTATAGAGTGAGTTTGAAATCATATATATATATATCTATATATATAAGTAGGTATACTAAAAACACTTTTACCGACTAGTATATATGTATGTATGTATATTTGCATGTGTGTGTGCAATGTATATATATATGTATAATTACTAAATTATTGAGATATTCTATGAATATATTTATTTCATTCATCAATCATCATCATGCACATTCTCGGGTTGTCATTGATCCTCGTTTTTGTTTTTTGTTTTTATATGTATGTCTTTCAATAAATGTGTCGTGTGTAGATAAAACGAAGCTCTAGCTTAAAGGGTGCAAAAAATACAATTGCGGATAAATGAAGATCGAGAAATGCCTACTATATAGAAAACTTTTGCTTTGCAACTCAGTTAGAAGAAGTATTATCTCGCCTCGACTTTCGACTTAAGCGGATGCATCAGATATATTATATGACTAGATGTATGTATATAGTGTATGTATAATCGCTACGGTTACTAAGATAGATACTACGCAATGATCGATCGTACATATTGCTACGATATTAATATATATATATGCATATGTATATAGTTAATAATTAATTATAGTTGTAGGTTGCTGTTGCTGTTGTTGCTCTTCCTTTCCTCTCATCATTCATTGCTTCTTCGCTGGGCTTGAAGTTCTTAACGTGTTTTATTCCGTTGTCAATTCTGTCATTAGTTCGTTCGTTGTTGTTGCTGTTGTTGTTGTTCTTGTTTGTTGGGCACTACTCCTAAAAAAGGGGGGATGAATGGGAGCGACGTGGTTTCATCTATCACTGTGGATGCTGCTGCTGCTGCTGCTTGCGTTTGATAAAATTGCCCTCGGCGTCGAGCCAAATGGCGGCGCCGTTGTTGTCCTGCTTCGCATCGCTCCGCTGCATATCCATCCCCGTTCTTATCATTTACCTATGCAACGCATTCGAGATCTGCTTCAGCGACTGCCCGACCTCGCCCACCAGCCGCTCATTGTCCTGGACATTCTTGCTGCCCGCACTGCGCAAATGCTGCGATTGCGTCTCCACGCGCGTCACCAGCTCACGGAAATGGAATTTCGAATGCGGCGGCATCGATTCGTTCTCCGCAAACACTACACACGAATTCTGCAATATGTTCAGCTTGTCGCTGAGCTGCAGCCACTGCGATGCCGAGATCGCGTTCACCGGATGCTTCAGCGAACCCTCCAACAACGTCACCAACTCCAGAATGCTCTCCCTGCTGATTTGCGTGGAGTTTATGTTATCGCCGCCGCCGCCGCCTACACCAACACCGGCTATTTTGGCAATGGGCGTGGCATAGATGGTGAGTTTGGTGGGCTTGTGAGGCACCGCAGGTTTGCTCTGGCTGTTGCTCGTCGTCACAATGCTGGAGCTGCTCAGCTTGCCCGGCTGACTATTCGAATTGGAGTTGTTGAATTGATGCTGATGCTGCTGATCGTTGGTGCTGGTGTAGAGCGACTGCGTCATGTTCTCGCCTCCTTCGTTGGTGTGATGCTGTTGTTGCTGCTGTTCGTCGCTGTTGTTGCTGCTGCTGCCCTCGGCATCTGTGAAGAGTTGCGTTGAAAGAGATGTTTTTATTGCAGTTGTTGTTGTTGTTGTTGTGGGTATTTTGGTTGCTACTGCTGGAGCTGGCTTGTTGGGCTGTGCTGACGGAGGACATGTGGTGCTGTTGGTCTGAGTGGTGCTAATGGGGGGCGGTGGTGGCGGAGCCGCTGGTGGCGGTTTATTGCCAAATTGCTGCTTAACAGCTTTCAGCCCATATTTGGGCGACAATTGGCCATTGCTGGCCATGGTTGCCGTCATTGTGGGCTGTTGCGCTTGCTGCTGCTGTTGCTGCTGTGATGGTTGTGATGGAATTGTGGTGCTGGCATAATCACCGCCAGGCGGCGGCGGCTGCTCCCAAAGTTTCTTTAAGCTATTAATACTACCTGTGCTGCGTCGCTTGCCCTGCTGCTGCTGCTGTTGTTGTTGCTGCTGCTGTACATCTCCCGCTGTGGTTGCAGTTGTCTCGTCTGTTGTCTCGGCATTTGAGTTGCTCACATCGATTTTGATTTCAGTCTTTTGATTTGCAGCTGCTGCTGCTGTTGCGCTGCTAAACTTGTTGTTGCAATTGGCATTCGCATTGGCATTGCTGGGAGGCGTTGATTGCTGTTGCTGTTGCTGCTGTTGGGCTGGCTGTGGCTGCTGCTCCTTGTCCACTTTACGCAAATGCGCCTTAAAGTCTATGATATTCGATGGCTGCTCGGCCTTTGGCAGCGGCGCATTCAATTTCTTTGGCTCCACCTTTTTGAGCTGTGCCTTAAAGTTGTTATTGCTGTTGGGGTTGGTGTTGCTGCTCTGACTGTTGCCATTTGTCAGTTTTGTGGGCAGATTCTGCTTGGGCAGATTCATGCTCTCGGCCAGCTCGGTGACCAGCTGCGACACAGGATCAACAGCAACAGGCGCTGCAGTTGAAGCACTGCCATTGGCATAGCCGAGGGATGAAGACATCTCGGCTGGCTTGTTGGCCGCTTTGATTTCGGTGATGAGCTTCTCTTTCAGATTGAGCGATTTCTCGGGCAGCGGCAGCGTCGATGCAGCTGCAGCAACAGTTGGTGCCGCATCGGGTGGCGTGCCCAGGGAACTGCACGAGTCTGTGGATGGTTCACGCTTGCGCAGCGAGACCCCAAAACGTGAGCTGGCCTCCTCGACGCTGGGCGCCGTGTTGCTGACATCGTTGCTGCTGCTGTGCTGCGCATGCAGATGCTGTTGTATGGCCTGGACGGCACTCTCGGGCGCTGGCGGCGGTGGTGGCGGCGGCAACGCCTCAAACTCCTCCAGCGGCGGCGGCGGAAACTCCAGATTAGCCAACGCCGGTTGGGTGACGACGCCGCCACGTTTCGGGGAACTGCTGCTGCCGGCGGCACGGAACGAGGAGAACGTCATCATGGTGCCCTCGGTGGTGGTGCGATGCCGCTGCAGCTTATTCAGACTGGCGGCTGCATTGTTCTGCATGGTCACGCCCCCTGACGAATTGCTGCGTATCATCTGCTGCGGTTGCTGCTGCACTTTGTTCGCTGCCGTGGGCAGGGCAGGCACCGCGGGTGGTGCTCGGGCTGGCGGTGTGGCATGTCCGTTGGAGGAATCGCCAGCTCCTCCGCCGCCGCCGCTGCTGCTGCTGTCCTCGAGGCTGTCGAGGAAGGCGCCAATGCGCGCCACCTTCGGCAATGTGCCATAGCGATTCACCACACGCTTCACATTCATGACCTCCAGTGCACCCACCGTGATCGGATGAGCGGGCAGCACCGGGGCCACACCATTGCCATTGATGGCCACCACCGGCTGCTGCTGCTGCTGCGAACGCTTGCTCTGACGCGTCTCCAGTCCACGGTTGCCCATCACCGGGCGCTTGAATGAGCTGTGCTGCTGCGAGGAACGCGGTCCAATGCCAGCTGGGATGCCGGGCACGCTGCCATGCAGCGAGTGTTGCATTTTATTGGGCGGCGTCACTGTCAAACTCTGCTCGAGGCTGTCACCGGTGGCATCGGTATCGGGATCAGCCGCCGGATCCGTTTCCGAGTCATAGCGCTGCGTCAAATTGTTGATGTCCCGTGTGAGACCTGTAAAAAGTGCCGAACGAAAAACATGGATTCAATTGAGTGTTCAAGTGTCGTGTGTGGAAGTGCTTTAGCATGCTCGTGCTCGGGACAAAGGATTTTGGATTAGCGAGTGCGGAGTAGATATATCAATATATAGTCGTTGTGGTCGCGACGACGACAAACCCAATTTGCTCAATATTTGTCAACACCAAACAAAATAGTTAACAAACAAATGAAGCACTCTACAAGTAAACCAAAATCAATCAAACATAAAGCAAACAAAATAAATTAGAAACTAAGTAAAACAATTTAAAACTAAATCAAACACCAAAAAGAAGCTACATTGAAAAGGGGTGGAAAGACAAATAAAGATAAATATTTTCGAGGCTTAATTGTGGAATCAAAGAAATGTCTGATAGTCAAAGTTGTTTGAGCTTAAAGTATTGTAAGCTAAATGTTAACGCTATATTTTTCGTAGCATTTACAAAAAGTGACAGTTGTATAGCATAGTTAATATTTTATAGTAATTTAACATTAGTTGAATAGAGAAAAATCTACTAATTCTTTTGAAGCTAAAGTTATCTTGAGAAAGCAATAAAAATACCGTTACAACCAAAAAATACAGAGACGCAATTAACTGTTAACTATTTCTTTTTTTTTTACTAATAATCAAAGTCAAATTGTTAAAACTCAAATTCACACAATAGAAAAGTTAAATGCGACTCGATATTTCCATATTAATTTTAAATTACTGCAATTTAATTTAGTTTCAAAAGGTTAAACTAACAGCTTTAAAAATACCGAGTCGCAATTATATTGTTAACAATTAACTGTTGTTTTAGCATTAACAGAGTGTCTTCTATTATTAGAATATTATTAATTTTCAAATCACTTTTATTTCATTAGGTTCTCAAAAGGTTAAACTAAAAGCTGTCAGTTAAAGGTAAATTCAAAGTAGCAATTTTTAAATAAAATTCAAATGTTCTCAATTCTTTTTCTAAGATTCCACTAGAGTAAGCCACGTAAAAAGAAACCAAGAATTATATAAAGTTATAAAAAAAAGTATTCAAACAATAAACAACAGCAAGGCACATTTAAATATGGAATATGCCAAGCAAAATTAATGAACTTAGGGCAAAGCATAAAAAATACAGAGTAAGAAAAATGCGTAGACTTTCTTTACATCTGCGTGTGTGTGTGCATCACAAACCAATAATAAACAAAACGAAACATAAATTGTAAATAGAAATTCTTACTCCATTGACAAATACCTCGAAATAGGATGTCGTAAAGGAAACTACTGCAGGAGGATGATTTCTTAATGGAATACGTTTGTTGTTTCTGTTGTTGTTGTTGTTGTTGTAGTAATTGTTGTTTCTGTTGTTGTTGTTGTTGTGTACGTATTTGTTGTGTCTGGGTTGGAATTTGGGTTTTAAAATTTCTACATAGGGTCTGGCTAAAAATGTTGTTGGAGTTGGAGTTGAAGTGGAAGTTGCTACTACTACCATTCGTGTTGAGCTCATCGATAAAGTTGCGTGCCTCCTCCTCGCGATATGTTGAATCCCGGCTGCTGCTAAGCAGGCTGCAAACAGTGGAAGAAGTATCACAGTTAATACTACTGTTGATGAGTGATAGATAGTCGCAGATATATTCACCTGGTGCGCTTGGGTGGAGCTGGTGCCTGCTTGCCCTGTTTGTTGGTGGTTCGACGCATCTGCACATTGCCCTTGCCCTGGCTGGAGAAGGTGCTCAGCTTGGTGGAACTGGAGCCGGTTTCTGGCACAAAACAATGTTATATTTGTTAATTGAGATACTATTGATGATGTTTTTTTTTAACTCACCTGACATGGGCGTGCTGGCCAATTGTTGTTGCTGCTGCTGCTGCTGTTGTTGCTGTGGATCGAGATTGGGCATGCCCTTCTTCACCATTTGCGGCGTCAGACTGAGCGATGCCGATGCCGATGAGGAGGCGCTAGCCGTTGCTTGCTGTGTCGCTCCAGACGTCGCTGTCGTCGCTGCTGTCGCTGTGGCATTCAGTTGTTTCTCGACCGCTTCGGTGATGGACGATTCCTGCGAAGCGAAGAAGGAGAGACGTGCAGCACGTGGATCATTATTGCTAGTATCACTACGGATTGTTCTTGTTGTTGTAGTAGTAGTAGTAGTAGTAGTAGTTGTGGTTGTTATTGGTGTTGTTGTTGTGATTGTGCGATGACTATCACAGTTGGTGCGCTGGCATGCCAATTGCATCAATCAAAGCTCAATGCCATTGTCGTCGTCATCATTGTCGCCATCATAATCATCATCAACATCATCATCATCATCATCATCATCGATGTCATCGATGTCTTCATCATCATCATCATCATCCCACACCTCGACCTCGAATTCGATGTCACCGTCACCCACCTGAAACATATGCTCCAGCGCATGGTGTATGCTCTTGAATGTGGGCCGATCCGCTGCATCCCATTGCCAGCACTGTCGCATTAGATCATAGACCTCCGGCGGACAGCCGGGCGGCCTCTCCATCCGATAGCCCTTCTCGAGCTTGTGATACACATCGGTTAGATCAATGCCCGGATACGGCGACATCCCATATGTGGCAATCTCCCAGAGCAGCACCCCAAAGGCCCACACATCCGATTTCGTGCTAAACTTATTGTATGCCAATCCCTCGGGGGCGGTCCATTTGATGGGAAACTTGGCGCCCGCATGCGCCGTGTACGTGTCATCGCGCATCAGCCGGGCCAAACCAAAATCGGCCACCTTCACCAGTTTATTGTCGCCCACGAGGCAATTGCGTGCCGCCAGATCCCGATGGATATAGTTGCGTGACTCCAGATAGCTCATGCCCGACGCTATCTGTGTGGCCATATAAAGCAATGCGACCGCATCCAATGTTTCGCGTCCAGCGGAGCGCAGAAAATCGAGCAGATTGCCGTGCGACATGAACTCGGTGATGATATAGAAGGGCGGCTCCCGAGTGCACACACCTAAAATAAAAGAAAGAGAGACCAACAGAAAAGAAACAGAAAGAGAGAGAGACAAAGTATAGAGATTTAGTTGAGCTATTAGTTGTAGTCAGAAGAATGTCGACTGATCCCCCACCGATTAGCTGCACCAGATTGGGATGCTTCATCTCCTTCATGATGGCCGCCTCCTCGAGGAAATCCTTTAGCGCCATCGTGTCCTCCTTGAGCGTCTTAACGGCCACCGTGTTGCCGTAACGTTTCCACACCGCCTCGTACACCTCACCGTACTGTCCACCGCCCAGTTTGTGCTTCATCATAATGTCGGTGCGACAGATTTCCCACTCATCGGGCTCGGGACTCAATGGAAAGACTGTGGGTTTGTTTTGCTTGGGCGCCGGATACAGGAGCGGCGTGATGAGACCGTGACCCTCATGGGGCACGCTGTGATGATGCACCAGCTCGGCGAGCGTATTGAATTTGGCCTCCTGCGTGACAAACACTTTGCCATCTGGGTCCTCCGATATGCGATAGTGATAGACGCGTCCCTCGTACCTGATAAAAAAAATCGGAGTTTTAGTTGTGATAAGGTATTGATTGACTTCTACTGCGACTTACCTCAGACTAATGCTGCGTTGGCCGGGCGAACTTTCACTCTCGCGCACCAGAAAACTCCCGTTGATGCCCGAGCTGAGCAAATACTCGGCGGCATTGCGTGAGATGGGTCCGTGGTACCAAGAATGCTTCTCCAGCGAATTCAGCGGCGTCACATAGTTGGAGGGCACCCAACCCACATTGCCCGAATCCGAATGCGCTTCGCACCATTCCCCTGACTTGTTGTAGCTCAAGATGCGCACCTGTTCGCCCTTCTTCAGGCTCAACTGATTCTCGCCGCCTGCCTGAAAGTCGTAGAGCGCCACAAACAACTGGGGATCATCCTCTTCGGGACCGGGCGCCAATAGATTCTCCTTGGAGGTCCAACGATGCGCCGACTCGAACACCGATGTCGCTGAGCTGTGACCGCCGCCGCCGACGCCGCCGCCAAGGGAGGCGAGCACGTTGCCCACGCTCGAATCTTGACTCTGCAGCTCGGCGGCATCGGCGAGCAGCGTGGCCGCCGTGCTGCCGGCCGGAATGTGTGGCAATGGACGTGACTGCAGCAGTGCTTCTGTAAAATGCAAACGAAAACACAATGAGAGACGAAAGAAGTACAACAGAGAGATAGAGAGAGTGAGCAAGGTGAGTGAACGTTAACTGCTCTAACAAATCTCGAGTGTGACTGACTGCTGACTGCTTTGGCTTTGATTCTGCTTTGGTCACGACACAATGAACGCAGAGCAGCGGCTCTCAAGGTAAACCCGTTTCTCTCACACAGGAATGCGGGCAATTTGTTGTGAGCCGGGAGCCAACTGAAGTCGGGACAGCTGGGCAGCGGGGCAAACAACAACACACAACTCTCTTTCATTGAAAAAATAGATAAAAATAAATTATGCATAAAACGGCATAAAATTACACCAAACGTTGCCCAGGAACAAACAACGACGACGACGACGAGTCGCATTCGCATTTATTGTGGGAAGTTCTAGCAGAGATTTTGCAATGTATCTGCAGTCATGTATCTCTGTCTGTCGTTGTATCTGCATCTGTATCTGTCGGATGCACGACACCAGCAGCAACAACAGCAGCGGCAAAAGCGGTTTGCGGCATTTTATTTACCCTTGTGAAAGGCATTTCAACTCTATCAAACGCTTGACAACTGAGCCGACTGTAGACTGTATCAAATGTATCTTTCAGATACTTTTTGTGGGTGCAATATAGCGAACACTCTTTTAATGTACTTTAATAAAAATAAATATGCCTTGGAGGTCTCGCTTTGATGCAGCTTTGAGACTGTTTTTATGTCGCCATAAATTGATAAATTGCAATAAAAAATATCTTAGAGCAATATACTATATCTTTAAACTACTTTTAAGTAAAATGCACGCTTTTACTGCGACAAAAATAATGTCAAATGTGATAAAAAATATATGTGTATTGGGCTTTCTAAAAATACATTTTTCTTACTTTTCAACTATATTTTAAGCTAAGAGAAAAAAAGAAATATCACTCTATTGAATACTTGACTCTTTCTGGCAATTCACGTCTTTATCACGCTATTCTTCGTAGCGTGTTTGGCCTGTATAACTGGTAGCTCTGATTCTACTATTTGCTTAACCACTTAACAGTTCTCTAATTTCAAGGCAATCTCTCAATCTTTTAATTGAGATCTCAATAATAAACTAACTATCTGGTTTCAGATGTGTCTAGTGTATTTCGACTTTAGCTACTGGCAACTTGTGGCAACTTTACATGTGGTGGCATCACAAATAATTGAGAAGAATTTACGTTTGCATTTGTTGTGTGCAACGGTTTTTTTTTTGACATTAAGCAGCCACTTCCGCTTTTGGCACCCAGATTCTGGGTAAGCTTACAACCGGACACCAATCCGCCTCCTCCTCCTGCTACTTCCCCTTATCCTCATCATCTACAGTGACATGCCGATGGGTTTTTCCCATTTTCTCCCTCACATGACACTTGAAGCCGGCCTCAAATTAGTCTTGAATGTGGGTGCGCTACGATTCCGAAAGTCATAAAACCCAAATAATAAAATATAATGATATATATGTATATATTTTGAGAAGGGTTCCCCCATTGGAGCATTTCAATTGGCCGCAACGCTACGCTGTTAATTTATGCGCGCGAGACAGGAAATATTAATAGCCATAGATTCTGGGGGAACGGAAGCTTAGAGCTCTCACTCTCTCTCTTCTTCACCGCCCCATTCCTCTAGTTTATCATGGTGGTCCACTGGCAATGCAATGCAAATCACTGCGATGTCTGTTCAAATGCATTTGAGATTAACCTGTGACGACTGTCCGACCATATGGTCAATTATAACTCTCGACTGCCAGATGATGACTCATCTTGTGTTGTGTTGTGGCGCGGTACTATAATGAAAACGGGGTCGCTTTTATTTATGTGCATAAACATAACACATATCTGGGATTGCTCTCTCTATATCTAGCGTGCTTTGTTGACTCAGTAATCTTACACTGAAGAGTTCAGTGTTTTTTTTTTTTTTTGAATAACAATGAGTAAGAACATTAATTCGTAGAAGGATTCCTCAAATGGCTTAGATGATAAACAAATTTTCAGAATAATTTTGTTACTTTTTACTGCAAAGCAATCAAAATATTTATGAACATTCACATTGAGTATTCAATGATTAATTTCATTTGTTTGCGTTCAATACAACCCTTAATATTTTAATAGAAAATATTGCGTTTTCATGGATTATTATTTAGATACATATTAGTTTATGATAATTAGGGATTCACTCTATAATAGTCTTCGGAAATTTAAACTCATCTCAAGCTTTGATAATTATACTTTTTAAAGGCTATAAATCATTGAAAAATTTCTGAATAATTTTAAAATATTTCGTGGTTTAAAAAGTTTAGAGCTCTTTAAAATGCAGTTGTCTTATTATTCTAAAAAAAGGATAATCTTTTATTTCTTTCTTACACATTTCTATATAAGTTTACCTAAATTTTTAAACAACTCTAGAGACGATCTCATTAGTTGAATACTCATCATTTACAGGGTATATGTCTGTCTAGCATACTCATTAACTTGGCGTAATTAACCCATTGCTTGATTACGCTTGATTATCATGCATATTATATTGTGTGTGTTTTTTTTTTATATCAAATACATTTCGTTCTACAATTATTATGAATGACACTACGTTTAAATTGTGTTGTTACCTAAATTCATGTGATATTTGCCGGGATGGCCGCGAAAAGAGCTGTGCTTGGTACCTGTAGAAAGAGAGAGAGTGAGAAAAAGAGAGAAAGAGCAATACATCATGTTCAACGTTGAGATCAAACATGGAGAAATGAAGAGAAACAAAATATCATCATTGCTTCATTCCTTACAACTATTTTTCTATTTCTATAATATTGAAGATGCAATGTGGCTTTTTATTTTTTGCTTTGTACAATGACTTTGTGGATGATAATGATAGAGGGGCGCACCAAAGAAATTAAATAAATAAAAAAAGAGTAGCAGATGAAACTACAAACTACGCTTTTTATATATATAGAGATATGCATTTGTATATACAGAAATCTATTTACAGTTAGTTGTATGACATCAAAGCGGCTTCGCACAACAACAAAACAAAATACTTAGTTATACGCTCTAAAAGAATCCGAAGAGAACAAACCACAGCCGTAGGCCAATTAGAGCCTCTCGACAGCGGCGGAGGAGCGAAGGCAGAACAACAAGTCTGACAACAAAGTCATGTTAAATGCTGTAATCTTGAGCGGGGTTAGAAAAATAAGAAAACTATCTCTGACGGATGCCAAGCAATTTTTTTTTATACCTGCTACCCATAGAGTAGAAGGGTATTATAAGTTACTGGCTCCACTAAATTAATGTGATAGGCAGAAGGAGTCATGTCCGTTTCTCATATAAAGTATATTCTTGATCAGCATCAGTTGCTTTGGTTGGCAATCAGGTTTATTCTATACACTATGGTATAATTAAAAAGTAATAGTACAACGATATACCAAATATATTTAGCTTTCGGTATATTTTAGTATATTAATCATGTATAATGTGTTGGTATATTATATACTGGATGGTATTTTTGATACATATTATATCGATTTACCAAATTTAGCCTTTAGTATTTTTGGTATATTCATCATGTATAGTGTGTTGGTATATTCTATACTATTTGGTATATTTTAAACGCAAAAGTATATTGATATACCAAATATAGCATTCGGCATATTTTAGTATTTTTATTGATATACCATAAATATAGCCGTTGGTATAATTTAGTATTTTTGGTATATTAATCAAGTATATTCTATACTCTATAGTATAATTGAAATGTAATGTATATTAATATACCAAATACAGCCTTCAGTATATTTGGTATATTCCGCACTATTTGCATTTATTAAAAATGGTTAGCAGGTATTTCACAGTCAAGCACACTCGACTGTAGCTTTCTTACTTATTTTTTACATCGTAACCATTAACAACAAAAAGGCCACGCCTCCTTTAGACATTTGACAAAAATTGTTGCCCTCATCAAATTGCGATTTAGTAGTCTCCAAATTGGGGACAACGAACTTTCAAGTCGCTCTCTCGGAGACTCTCTTGGATGCGTCAGCTACTGGCGTTATTAACGGGGAATTGGAGCAAGCAATGCTCAGATTTATGCGAGTAAGTGTGTGTGTGACGCACAGCTAATCATAGCTATGAGAATTGGGGTGAGGGCTGTTGATGATGATGCTGATGATGCTCTTCGAGTCCCGGACTAGTAGCTTATCTGGCATCTCTGGCAGCTTAGCGCGTAAATATGCAAACAGCAGCAGGAAAATGATGCAAGTCTAAAGATAGCCGGGGGAGAAACCAGATGCATCTATCTATATAAATAATATAAGCTGCATTCTATAGACACGCCCATCGACCTCCAGTCGAGTACCTAATACTTGGCCAAAACATTCGATGACACTTCAGCAGTGGCTTCTTTGTCTTTGGGCCTGTCCTTGTCCAGCTCTATGGCTCGCACATTAAACTTGAAGTGTCTGCTATTTATTATAGCTAACCTCACCTCTTTCCCCCCTATTCCCCCTCTTTTGTTGTGCGCTGTCAACTAAATGCGCTGTGATGTGTGATTTATTGTAATGCAAGCGCGTGGAGAAAAGTCTTTAAGAGCACCACAAAACTTCATTCATTGCATTGCCGTTTTATTCAATAATTCACTCAGCGCCTCACAGTCTCTGTCTGCTCGTGTCTGTCAGTTAGTCGCTTTGTCATTCATTCATTAGCCGCTTCACAGTTCATTCATTCATTTCGTTTCATTTCATTTCATTTCGTTTGGTTTGTCTTCTCTCCTTTGCTTGTTTGTATTTTCTGTATTTTGTATCTTTTGCATTTGAGCACGTCTCGTTTTAGTTGCTTCATTTCTCTTTTACTTTTCTTTCCTTTTCTTCTTTTTGCTTTTTTGCAGCTTTTCCCTTCGCTTAAGGGCTTTTGTGTCATGCCCTGCATTGGATTTGGGTTCGAGTTCGAGTCTACTAGGCACTCTCTAAGCCCATTGCCTGGCTTCGCCTTGTCGCTTGTCGGATTTCATTCACATCGCCGCCTTTTGGCCGCAGTTCATGTCCAGTCAGCAATCAGGTAGCCAGTCAGTCCGTCCGTACGTTTGTCCACTGGTTAGTCGTCTGGCCTGTTGGCCCCGTCAACAGTCATTGGTAATAAACTTTTACGGGTTAAATTTAATTAGACATTTCTCTGGCTTCCGTTTGCGAATATGGAAACACAAACTGAAACCGTTTTGCAAGAATCGTTGGGTTTGATTTCTGCCCTGTAGTTGCTTAAGCTAAGTACTACGATGGAGTAATAAACTCAATTATAGCCAAATTAGCAACACCTTTAATTACAAGTTGCCCGCAAATCATTTCCTTATTTAAACTTAGTCACGACTCTTTTGCATTGCCAGCTGCTGAAGTTTGGCAAATTAAAATTTAACGAGAAATATATGTGGCTATTAAAATTTAATATTTAAGATATTTCCCGTAACAGGACGGGCAATTTTACTTATTAATGTGGAGTTTGCACATTTTACGATATATTAATGTTGCTATTAAAATTTAATATTTGAAAAATTTGACAGCTTTATGTGGATATCGAAATTTAAAATTTAATATTGTTTAAAAAATTTAATATTTGAAATATTTTCCAAGAAAATGTTAGCAACAGGAGCTTACTCATTAACAAAATTATATTAAAATTGAATATTCAAAATATTTTCAAAAATATTACAGCTACAGTAATTTATGTGGATTTCACAATTAAGAAAAAATGTATTATTTAAAATATTTTTCTTTACAGGACAGCTTCATGAATTTATTAAATATATTATTTTATTTTATTATTTAAAGTCTTTTCCAAAATTTAATAACTTTAGTAAACTCTGTGGATTTCGGAAATAAAAAAAATTGAAGAAATATATGTTTCTATAAAAAGAAATATTTTAATATTTTTCGAAACATGACACTAAAATTTCTTCGGACTTAAAAATGTATCTCAGTAGAAAAGAGGAATCAAACTTAATACTTTCAATGAATAAGATAGCTTGTATGACATTTGTTACTTTTTTTTTAAAATTAACAATTTTTCCAAAAAAAAGTTGACAATATAATAAGCTGTATATCCTAGCACGAAATAATATACTATAGATCCTTGCACGCAAAACTTTCATAGTTTTCCCCACTGCGTAATTTGCAGGTACAAATACCATATGGTCTATTATCTTAGGCAACAAATCTTGAAAGCTGCACATATTTTATGTTATGTACTTTGGCTTTGGCGAGTGCGCGCCCCTTGTTCATTTTTCAATTTGACATCGCATGCTAAGTAACTGACACTTGGACATAATGCTGCGAATGTAAAAGAATTTAATATAGCCGGCGAAGAAATTTACATACATTTTACGTATGTATGAATTGTGGTACTTATGTACACACATATAAATAAAGGTGAGAAGACGGCGAACCTCCTGTGGAGGACCCTCTTTGAGTTTGTGTTTCAGTTTCAGTTCCAGTTACTCCGCAGCAACAACAAGAACAAAAACAAACCCAACAAAGTGCGAAAAACATGCGAAGAAAAACTACAGAGAACGAGAAATGCGAAAAGGAAAAAAAAAATGAGAGAAGATGCCAGAAACAAAAGAACATAATTCTATGGGCAAGCGGAGAAGGCGCGACGTTGATGGCTAGAAATGGGTTGGGTTGGAGAATTGGAGAGTGGAGAGAGTGACAGAAAGAGGTGAGGCGAGGCGAGGTGAAGTCGTCTGTCCCTGCACTTGGCAAATCCACCCTTGGCAAACTCTGTGACTTGGCAACTTCGTGTGCTGTGTGCCGCTGGCAATTTTTTACCACTTTTGTAAGGATTCCACTCAAGGCTAGTCCTCAGCTCCCCCCTCCCCCACCCTCCTCTCAGTGTCCAAAGTCGACAGAGTCCGTGGTTCGTGTCCCTGCTGTAAAGTACGCATATCATAGAAGAGGGCAAGGGAAAAAAAAAACAGTTCGCTTGACGTTTTCTCTGACGCAGCGCTGCAGGCGTATGTCAAGCGCTGCCACGCCCCCCACGTACACACACACACACAGACAGACGCAGAGACTGCCCTGCCATATGTTGTTGTACGTAGAGAAGATGAAAATCAAGTGAGTGCAATAAATACATATTAAAGAGTCGAGAGTACAGAGAAAATAAAATCAATAATGGAAATACTTTGGGAGACAGCAAGCACTTTATCGTTGACAAAGCCATCATTAAAACCCATCCAGCAAATTAATTGAATGCCACAGAGAGCGAGACTGGGAGACAGACAAATGGATGCTACATAGAAAAATGTTTGAGCATGAGATTTTTGTGTTTGGTTTTTCTTCTTTTTCTATTTATCGATTTAGCATTTGGCATTCAGTCGCTGGTTCGACGTTCGAGTCTCGTTACTTTTTTGTGACTGTCACTTATGAATGTGGCAAATGTGGCAACTGTGTCCTTGCCAGCGTGTCCCTGCAGCATTGTGTTGTGGCATTGAAATGCCATCTGAATAGATGCCACAACGATCCTAATTACACTTTCATGCAGCTTTCTAACGCCCAACACACAGTAGGGCCGGCCAGCCCATTGAATGCACATCAAAAGGGACCTTGGCATCGTCACTGTTGCAACGTTGCACATTGTTGGCTTGCCACATGCTGCATTACCTATTCATATCATATTCATGCTCGAGGAGTATGAATACTTTAAAGGTCAACTCTCGTTGAGCCCATGTATGAGCTGCTGTGACCCAAAAGCAATCGGATCGATATGAACAAAATGTCACTCTTGATTGGGTTTTTATTAAGCCTTCGCTTATAAGCTGTAATAAATATTTGATATTGTGTGTGTGCTGTGTGGGTTTTCTTGAGAAAGTGGCATAGAAGTAGAATACTTGATAAAGAGCTTCGTGAGAGTTCTACTTCAATGTGAAAATGAAGCTGGCAATTCAATACTTTTACATAAAAGTGCCCTTTTCATTTTATTGCGTAGGTGCTGAGATTGAACACATTTAAAGAGATGTTAAAGAATACCAAATATTCCAGGTTGTTTTTCTTTAAAATAAGTATCCTAATATTACATGATGTATAAACACTCAAATGTATTTAAGAAATTTAATCTTTTTTAAATGCTATTTTATAAGTGTCATAATAATGAATAATAATGAACCTTAATACACTTGCAACAACAAATATCAACATATAATTCACTAAAAAGATCATTTTCTTGTAAGCCCCAAAATGTTTTCTTTGCTTATACATCAACATCCACTCAAAGAGAAGTGCAATATTTCTTTGGAAAAGATTTTCCTTCACACTAATTGATAAATAACCCCCAAAATTCACAACAAAGACCCAAATATTATTCACTGTTAAGACAATTTTCTCATAATCAACACTCATATTGTTCTTCTTATACAATATTAAATCATTCTTTCCTCCCACTTAAGGAGTTCCTCGTTTTGTTAAATACTCTTCGCCAAAATATTTTCGCATTCCGCAACCTGTCTGACTCAGACCATTATCAATTACTCGTATTTTGGCGCCGGTCCAGGTGTGCGGTCAAGGCTAGCCAAGTGCTCTCTCAAGTGGCTGCTGGCTGCTGCCTGTTTTGCTGCACTTTCAATGCCAATTTTCATGGCGATATTCACGTGCCTGATGGTCAATCCCCATTGTTCAGAGTAGTCCTCATTTATTTGTGAATGAAAATGGCTTTTAATTGTTGACTTGGCAGACGGCGTCGACGGTCAAAATACAACAACGAAAAGCATTCGCATGCACATTTGTTTTGGCTCTTTATATTTTTGTTTGGCCATGCAAATATGAATCAGAATTTGCATATAAAAAACAGAGAGAGAGAGAGAGAGAGAGGAACAAAAAAGAGAGAAATTGAACAAGCATACGCCGCGTTGGTCAAACGTATGTATAAAGTTCTGGCAACACTTTCAAATAAATGAATCAGTCGGCATGTTCGCACAGTGGGCGAAGAATGAGATAAATTAAATGTTTTAGAGTTCTAAATTGAAAGTAAAAATACTAAGCTACGAATATTAAACAAAGTAAACCTTAGGGTGAAAATATGTATTATAATTACTTTAGAACTTTTCTTATGGTGTGAAATATATTATAATTACTTTGACTTTCTTTAGAACTTTTCTTAAGTTGAAAAATATATTTTAAATACGAAAAAGTATACTTATCCCTTAATAATAAAGGTAAAAACGTTATTTTAGAATTGTCAAAATGGGAGACAAATCTTAATTGTACTCAAAAGAATAGCAGTTAAAGTATTATTGTTAATTTAAGTGCGCGCTTTTTAGTTACTTTTTTAAGTATTCCCCTAACCATTCAATTCGAAATGCAAACCAGTACTATAAACAATTAATTTTTATTGCTCTATAACGTGTTTACAGCGTCATTTGAAATCGTTAAGAATGTAATTAAATAGGCACAAGGTGATAAGGATTTCCTCCCCATTTCCATAGATCTCTAACCACTGTACATTTATTCTATGCGCTATGTTTGTGTCGCATGTGTCTGTGAGCATTTTTCTCGCCTTGTTATGTTTTGTTTATGCTTTTTTATGACTTATTGTTTATGCAGGCAACGAGTGCGTGGCATTTGTCAAGTATTTTTCAGTATTCACAACATTTTTGTGTTTTTGCGTTTGCTTTTGCCTTTGTTTTTGTTGCTATTGCTGTTTCTGTTATTGCTTATTCATTTGCATTTGTTTTTGTTCGGCCTGTCTGGCAGTTGGTGCTGTCAGACATTTCGTGACTGTCTGCTAAATGAGTGAATGAATATACTCGTCACTTATTTACATTCACATTCTCAGCCAAATCGCGTGGGTGTATTTTACAGATAATAAATTTAAGATGCGATAAAAAGCATTTGACCATAAAATTTTTTAGATAAGCAAATATGAAATGAAAAGCTCAAACACACAACACACACAAAAAACAGATGGGAGAGCAATACAATGGGGGGTTTATTTTCCATCTTCTTCTTCTTTTCTTTTCATTTCATTTTTTTGTTCTTCCCTATTCAAAGCATGGGAAAAGATAACAAAACAAATCCGTGGGTTCTCAAACTGTGACTGGCTTGTCGCTTGCCATTGTGAATTGTGTGTGTTGGAATGGTTATGGTCATGTTTTTGAGGTCGCTTTTTAATAATTTTATGCACATCTCCATCTCAAACGTAATTTACGAGGCTGCGATTATGCGGCCAAGATAATGACAATTTGTGGGTCTTTTGTTGTGAATGTTAAATGATCTTGCAAAGATATTTCCAGCCTCTTATCATTATGCCATCCATCTACACGCATCATTTAAGTTGATCGCATAAATCCCCATTCCCCGTTCACCATTAAACAAATCATCTTATTAACCTTCACGTTCGCAACAAACTCAAAAGCGTTGCACAGTCAGTTTATAAATAACACTCACTTTTTCCCCATAGACACCTGTATACAATTGCAGTTCATTCAACCTATTATTCCACATTTTGTTCAAACATTTTATGAACAGGTGCAAAACTGTTAAACACAAAAATGTGATGTGGAGAAAAATTTGTGCTAAACTTTCTCCTTGAGCTGATTTCGTTTTTCACAATTTCAACAATTTTGTACAATGCCGAAACGAATGAATGTACATTCAATCAATCAGTCAGTCATTCAGTCACTTAGTCGATTCGCATACAATAAATAGAAATCAAAAGTTGCCTTTTTTTTGTTTGGTGAAAGAAGCGCAGAGTTGGAATTTCGAAAAAGCTTTTCTTTTCCGTCACGCTCGACTGAAGCTGAAAGCCCCTAAAAACAGTAAACGAAATTGAAAACTGCAAAAAACAACAACAACAACAATAACGAAATGTGAATAGCCAGAAAATCAATTTGCAGCGAAAATGAATAATAATTGAGAATAGAAAAACACGAGAGAACGAGAGTGCGTAATTGTAGAAAATTATTATTAAATTGCAGTTATCCGCTGTATTATGTAAGCCGGGAATTATGCAAATATTCTGTTTGTAGCTCTAGAAGTAAGATGACAGACTTAGAGATACCATAGAAGCAATTGTAAAAAATGTTTGTAGCTTCAACACCCGCTTAATGTGAAAATCTTCAACTGTTGAAAACTATCGATAGTACTATCGGTACTACTATCGAATGATTTTTTTTTAAAGTGTTAATGATGTTCTAAGTTAAACTTTTTATTTCTTATATTCTTATATTACAAAGAACAACTTTGTATATATATTCGACACTAATCGATAGTTGCTGGTGTATGATAGCGCATACTATCGATAGTTTTCCATCACTAACTTCTACACCTTTAGATTTACACATCTCAAACGACATATTTCTATAATTATCTTTCTTATTCCCAATTTACACTTTTGTTTTCGGTGCTCTGGGTATAATGAAACTACCACAGGTGAGTAATAAGCACCGTTGGGAAAGCAGCCGCCACATTACGATGTTCTATCACAGTTTACATTTATTTTTCCACATTGCTGAGGTGTTTGTCATTTGGGGGCAATTAGCCAGATAAATGGACGTTAGATGCGACAGACTGGAACTTGGCTGGTTCCGGTTTTAAGTTATTGTTATTGTTTCGCTCTGCTTTCAATTTGTTTGGTTTCGACATTTCTACAGGCATCGCGAAAGCTGGTTTCCACTTTGGCGATTATATAAAAAAAAAAAAAAACGAAAAACGACTGGAAAAATGAAAAATACTTTTGCGATGGCGCCGTCGCCATTGACAATGACGGACAATAAAATTCGGGGAAAAGCTGAAATATATAATTGCGGCAAGTGGGCAGGTAATGCATGAAGTGGGCGTGGCTGCTAAGAGTGGATGAATAAAAAAGCTTTTTGCTTGACACAATCCCCCAAAAGAGATAATCAAATTGTATTTTACACTTTGCAATAATGTTACAAATGAATACGGGTTCAAAAAAATTTCCAAATACGATGCGAGTGCATAGATTAAATTGATTGCTAGTTGAGTGCCAGTGTGAGTGCTTGTTTGCGAGTGTGTGTGAATGTGTGTGTGTGTGTGTGCGTATCTTATTGCGGCACTTTATGACAATCTGTAATTACACGCTCGAGTAAAGTGAATACACTCATACACTCGATGTTCACAGCGCACGCAAAGTGAAACTTTGATCTCTAAACTCGACAACTCAACTTCGGTAGCGGCAATTTCATTTATTAATATTTCGAAAAATGGTTTGACAGGCCTCTTTCCTCCTCCTCCCCCAAACTAACGATGGAAGCTTATTGAGTTATTTTTTTTTTTGGGGAAGACGGGAAAATACGTTCAAAGTTTGGAGAAAATTAATTTGTTACTGATGATGTGGGATGATGCAACGCCAAACTTTACACTAAATTGGGCAAGGTTGGGATTAAATTAAACCAACTTGAATGTATCTGAAAGTTTTCTTTAATAGAATTTATATTCAAAATGTATCAATAAAAATATTGTAAACAGTGTTCATTTTTGCTGCTCCTAAAAGATACATAAAAGAACTTTAAAGCATCTAAAAGATAAAATTATACTCATATCTACTCAAAGTTTTATTAAATGGAATTTATGTGCAAAATGAATCGAAATATAAATTTCAAGCAACTTTTATTTCTTTTGCTTCTAAAAGATACCATGTGATAGTTTTTTTTTAATGGAATTCATGTTCAAAATGTATCGATATAAATTTTTTAAGTAATTTCCATTATTGCTGCTTCTAAAAGATATGTAAACAAACCTTAAAATATCTAAAAGATACAAATTATACTCATAACTTCTGAAAGTTGTATTTAATGGAATTTTACTTTAAAATAAATCAATATAAGTATATAAAACAATTTCCGTTCTTGCTCCCAGCTCAAAAGATACAAACTTTCCTCATATTTTCTGATTGCTTTAATAGTTTTACTGGTATGTATCTCAAAGCTGCCAAACATTCTCACTTTTCACAACTTTTGGCAAACTGTTTTAACCACTCTCATGCCTCACTTTCTTGAACGTTTTATAATAATTTCTTGAAAGTTTCATTGTAAATGATGTCCAACATGTTGTTTTCTGCTCGGTTTTCCCTTCAACAACTTTTGTACTTTTCCAACAAAGGAGCTCATGGGGAATGGGTTTCTTATCAAAAACTGCCAGTGCCAGTGCCAGACAAGGTGCGGTCGTCGCAAGTGCATGCCACGACTTCAAAGCGCTGCCCCGTCCATATCTAGATTGTGGTCTATGGAATACGAAAAAAAAAACACGTCGGCGCATGGAATTCACAACAAGGAAAAAGTTGAGCTGATTTTTTCACCAGAAAATGTCTGGCAATTGTGAATATTCAAAAGTTGGCGAACTTTTAATGCTCTTTTGTATGATTAGAAATAGGTTTATGTACAATAAAGAAAATATTGATTGCTGCGTTTACCTAAAAAAAAAACGAGAACGGATTTCCACAAGATAATATTATAATTTTCTATAAATATATGATGTCTATATTGACTCAGATCTCGACACAACGTAGAATAAACATACTTGATGAGATCAAGAGGCCAGTATTGAGGGTATCTGCAGCAGCAGCAGGCAGTCAGTCAGTATCTATGTCTTTCGACTCGTTTGCGGCTGTTGTAAACATATTCTGTATAATATCAACTCTTCGGTGATTCAACTGTGCAGTTCTGGGAAGCAAGTGCAATAGCCAGGACGGATAAGAAGAGGACAGACAGACAGACGGACAGACGCACGGACTGACGGCAGTCAGAGCGAGACACTGCGGATGTGGGATGTCGTTTAAATATTGCCAGACGGCGTAAAAATTGACAGACGTCGCATATCCACAAAAACAGA
Source organism: Drosophila niveifrons (assembly GCA_035046325.1). Lineage (NCBI taxonomy): Eukaryota > Metazoa > Arthropoda > Insecta > Diptera > Drosophilidae > Drosophila > Drosophila niveifrons. Next base: position 13,185,936 of record JAWNOC010000052.1, read on the forward strand.
CGCACACAAAAGAGACGAAAACTTCTGAATGACGCTGCTTGGCGAAAATCATAATAAAAGTGCACACATAAAACGAAATAAAACAAAAGACAAACAACAACGAATGGAAAAAGGAAGAAAGAAAAAGAGAAAAAAAACGAAAGTGGCGACAACTTCAACTCTGAAACTTCAATTCCAAATACCATGGTGGACAACAAACAGCAGCAACAACAACCGAAGAAGAAGAAGAACCGGCAGTTCAGCCATTAGGCGGCAATTAAATGAATTAAATTTCACATTAATTATTTAAAAATACTTTGGGAGACACGACACATAAACATACGCATGCAGCACAAAGAGCTGTTCATGAAGTTAAAATTAACTGCTGTTGCTTTTTGCTGTTCTTTCTTCAGGGCTTCAGTTGTTTTTTTTTTTTTTTTTTTGTACCCTATAAGAATTGAAGTCGAAGGAAGTGGTGAAATACTAAGCGAGATTATAGCTCAAAGTTTGAAAAAATCTCTGAGATCTTTTAGAAACTGATTGAATATATAGCAATATAAAAATTTTAGAGGAAAATAAAATAAAGAAATCATATGTAGATTCGATATTTGAGATTTAGAAATAAAATAAAGAAGTCCTATGTAGGTTTTTTATTTAAGATTTAAAAATTAAAAATGAAGAAATCATATTTCGATTCTATATTTGAGATTTAAAAATTAAAAATAAAGAAATAATACTTGGATTCTATATTTGAGATTTAAAAATAAAAAATAAAGAAATCCTATGTGGATTATATTTTGGAGATTCGAGATTTTAAGATAAAATAAAATTCCTATTCAAAATTAAATTAAAGAAAAATACAAAAGGTAATTAGTAAATCCATATTATATAGTGAATTTTAAAAGGGGAAACTTTAGAGTAATTAAATTATTTATTTATTTTATTTGAATAAAATTCACAGCTTATATTTCAGACTTAAAATTCAATAATAAATAATTAAGCGAAAAAGATATACAAGTAAGATAAATTTATTCTTGAAAAATAGTAGTAGCTTTACCTTACATGGTATCTGCAAGTCGAGCTTACTCAATTGGTCTTAACATTTTTTTTATTTTTTGTTATTTTTGAGCATAATTTTCATTTCATGTTTCCACACTGACGGTTCACTGACCATGTCGGAACACCAATGAACACCGGACGCCGGTCAGCTGGGAGCTGGGAGAGTTAGCCGAGAGTGAGACTTGGAGATGCGAGAGACTGAGAGATGCTCTCGCGTCATCATCAGCAATGTTTGGAGAACTGGTTTCGTGCTCTTCCATGGCTCATTTGTTATGCTTTTTCTTTAGTTCGCTGTTTTTTTTTTACAGCAAATACTTGCCAATTTTCGTGATTCGTTTTGGCAAACATCATTGTGTTGTAGTATTTGTATTTTTAAAAAGAATATTTTTTTTTGGCAAGAGAAATTCGAGTGAAATTTAACTACATTATGCCTAACTTTGCCAAGACTTTTACTAATATAATTAAATCGATAATGACCCAGTCATATATGGAAGTTGCGAATGTCAAATAGTGACAGTGTTATGGGCATGACAAGCTTTAGTAACAACGGCGACTGTTTAACGACTTTTGCCATTTTCGAATGCATTTAACACATTCCGCATAGATTAGACTCGCCTTTAGTTATGAAAAGTCGTTTCTTTGTGTGGTTAAGTGCTGTTTATGTGCTCATAAAAACGGTTTAACCAACTTGGAGAGCTACAATTATTGCTTATAAGCATAACTATCGATGCAGTCTCGTAATAAAAATCGCAAGTGAAGATAATGGAAGAAGGAAGCTTGGTCTCTGGCTGCACTAAAAGATGATTTTCTCTATGAATTGCATGTCAAGACTCATTACGTAATTGAATATTAATGACCGAACTATTAGCCAACGATATATATTTTACTATCGGTATTATACTATCGATTTATTTTTACTGCACTTCCGCTCATCTATTTCCTAATTCCAAGACTCATTACGTAGTTGGTTATTAATGAACTGTTCGGTCTAACTACTAACAACAGCTAACTACTATCGATATTATACAATCGATATATTTTTATTGCACTTCCCTGATTCCTTCTTCTATTTTAGTGGATTTCCAAGAGTCATCATTAATGTCTTAACATTAAGCTAACGATATATACATATTTTACTATCGATAACTTTTACTATCGATGCATAAACTTTTACTACATTTCCGTTGACCTTTTATTAACAATTGAGTTTCTATTTCAATTTTATTGCAACTTCGTCTAGCTTGCAACGAAATCGTAGCTAAATAGCCTGACTTTCTGACATTTAAATTGAAATTTGCCATAAAATTGCAGAAATTAAGGCAGAACTTGCATATATGGCCTTTAGGCACAATTTCGCAGATTGAACACTTTTGCATTGATTGCGGACTTTACAGATACACACACACTGTGGCATGCAACAGATCTACAACAATTGCAACAATAATCGGGCATATAATGCTATGGGCAGTTAAAGTCCAAGTCGCCATCAGAAATTCAATCAGTGACCGCTGGCATTGGGGAGCTTAAGGCGTTGGGGAATGAGAGAGAGAGAGAGAGAGATTGTGTTGCAGCACATGTGAGAGGTGTTTGTATCTATGGCTGCAGCTACAGGTAAATTGCACTCACCACACACACACACATGTGCAGAGCAGCTGCTGTACGTGCTGTGGCAAGCGAGAAAACTCAATTCTCATTACAGTTACAATTACGAACGTGATTTGTGCTGCAGTCGCAGTCTCATATCGAGTTGGAGGCAGGTTGCCCCTCATTGATGGATTTGACGCCGCCTCAAAATACAGTTCTCTCTAAACCGCCTTAGTGTCTCCTCTCCCTCTTCCTCTTCCACCTTCCTCTTTCGACTCCTCTGTGAACGTGGATGAGAACAGGTTTCCCTGGTTCTTTGTCGTGAAAGCGATTCTTGTTGCATTTGAAACGGTTTTTGCGCAAAGCATAAGTATTTGTACATTTATTTACAATTTGTTTATGCTATAATAAAATACTATACAAAATCTGAGCATGTGTGTGATAAAAAAAAAGAGAGGCGAAACATTTACTGTTTGCTGTTGATTTTTGCACATGCTTAATGTGTTCGACCTTGTGCGCTTGTTAACAGACACAGACATCACAGGGGTGTGTGTGTGTGCGTGTGTGTGTAAGTGGTTAAACTTAATAAACACATCAATTGCAACCGAAGTGCAGAGCATATATAAAGTCTTCATTCCCCCCTATGCTCCCTTTTCCAATTTGTTTGTTTGGGGATAAAAATATTGTGTGTTGGCTGTGCGTAATTCATTTGCCCCCAAAAACAAACACCTATGTACATAAAAATATGTACACTATAAATAAATACAACGCAGCACACATTATGCATAAGTATGTATGTGTGTGTGTGTCAATCAATCAACTGGCGTCAAAAATTTATGACCTCAAACATAATCACAGCGATGGGGCGCAAAATGTTGTTGTTGTTGTTGTTGAATGTGGAAGCGTTTCATGCGCTTATAATTAGTTGACGCAGCCCCCCCACTCTCCCCCTGTTTAATATTCAGTTCTCTCAATGTTTTCTGCTGTTTACAAATGATGTTTGTTTTTCCTATTGGCTGTCTCACTCGCTTTCTTTTCGCTTTTCGTCAGCTAATTTATGCAAACAGTTTTCAATGAGGCGGCGCAGCCCTGAAGGGGACCGCAGCATAATGAAAAGCGTACAACATACAACATTTTGGGGCAGCCAAATGCTGCGGGTGTTGCGTCGTGTGGGCGGCGGTTGCAACGCTCCACTGGGAATGCAAAAAAAATATTAGGGAAGAGGAAAAGCAAAAGATTGGAAAATGGGCAGCAAATTACATAAATTTAAATGCATGACAAAGTTAAGAAATCATTTGATGGCGGAAATATTTAGATTAATATGCAACCAATACTTATAAAACATTAATAATAATTTACTTAGAAAAAGAATCAGCATAGAGTGGCGATAAAGATGTGGTATATATAGAGAACTAGTCAGAGCACATTTATAAAGAAAAGCACTCAACTAAAGACAGACTTCAAACTGAGTCACAACCCAAGCAAAACATCTGTTTTTTAGCGCAGCTTTTGTCTAATTCTTTTTAGGCATATATTTTTTATTACTTTGTGCTCTATTAGTTGTCATTGTTTTGCAGTTGTTTGTTGATCCAAATGGGATTGACACTTTGTCTTGCCATGGTCCAATGGTAAATAAGAACATTACTATTTGAATATTTACAACTGGTCGTAAACTAATTGGAATCGCTCGTGGTATTCACAGCTGTTTGGAGTTCTTATTGGATTGTATGTATGTATGTAGTAAACAAAAGTGAGGGGTGGGGGGCAGGGGCAGAAACTGGCATTGTTGTGTTTTGTGTTGGGACCTAAAAATAACATCAAAGTGCATTGCAATGCACGAAATGCGAAGCACGAAAGGATTTACGAGCTTGATCGAAAACAGCCCTTTGGCCTCAAAAGCGAAACATGCAAAGTCGAAGCAACAACAACAACAGCAACAACTACAATAATAATGATGACGATGAGTGGCACTTTGGAGCTGGCAAATGCCAGGAAACAGGCGTCGCGACGCTCCAACTCCAACTCCATTGGACTCGGTCGCAAGTAAAAGTAAAGAAAATTATAAAAAGGCAACGACATGAGACGCAGCAAAAACAAAAACAAAATAAAACGCAACGAAACAGAAACAGAAAGATACGGCACAGGCTAATAATAGAAAATCCATGATGGTTGCAGTCAGTGGAGAAAAAATGAGGAAAAAAAAAAAAAAACAAAGTGGCAAAGTGGAGACAACGCCTTCAACTTCTTCAACTGCAGCTATCTCTATCTCTGTCACTCTCGCTCTTGCGCTGAAATTATGTTTGAGCACATAAAATGATTGAAGAAATAATATTTATATATTTACATAATCACATGCGAGTGGGAAAGCTGTAAAGTAAACACACTGCGGGCCAATCTTGCCAACATCACCAACGTCACCTGTTTGCCGTGTGTCCACACACACACACACACACACTCACTCTAAGTGTGTCTGTTTGTGTTGTGTGCGTGTGGCGTCCATTAGCCATGTGAAAAGTTCATTTGCCTCGTCTCATAATTTGCCGCTTGCATGTTAGCAAATAACGTCCAGTCAACGGCCATTGACGCCTCCTCTTTGCTTCCTTCCGCTTCTAGTCCAGGCTACTCAGATTACAAAGAGAGCGCGCAAGACTTGACAGAGAGCGGAAGGCAAAGGCAAAGGCGAAGACGAATAGAGAGAGCGAAAACAGAAGGAGTTTACTACACACACACACACACTTGAGGCTATTTTGAGACATTTGCTGAAGTCTCCCTTTCCATTCCCATGCTTCATTCCTTTGCCTTTCCCACTGCCATTTTCCATTTCTCATGTCACATGAGTGCACTGTGGTCTTGTTTTTTTTTTTTTTTTTGCAATTGGCAACTGCAGTGAAGCATCAGCAGCAGCATTCCCAAATCGAAGTCAATGCAAGTCTCTCTATCACTGGTGCCCCCAAAGTATCTAATTACAATCGTGTCGTATAACGATTCGAACTATAGACAAATTCCGCGCCGCCAGCGGGCAACGCCTACGACTACAAAACTAACTAACCGAGGTGCACAGTGGGCCGCCAGTCGATGGGAAATTTATATGTGTATCCCTTTGTGGAATTCAGGGCAACAATTTGTATATTTTAGTTAGTGATAAAAACATTATTTATTAACTGCGAATTGATGGCTGTCTAAATAAAATACTTGTGAATGGAAAAAGCTATATTTCTTTGTGGGTGCTATAAAAATTAACGTACCTATAAAACGCCCCGAAATTAATAGCAAATGTTGTGCAAGAATTTCAGATATTAAACGGAACTGAATGAAAAACCATTGAACCTAATAAAATGATCAAAATATTATATCAAATGCTTAAAATGGAATCAAAATGTTTACTTTGTTGCTAGCGTTAAAACTTGTAGAGCAGCAAATAAAATTACAACTCGCAACAATTATTATAAATAATGTGAGAAAATGAAATTTAGGTTTCCCACAATTTGCTATTATTATTAAACTTCTACCGCAATTAAGCGGTCCGCTTGTGAATTTAAATAAATTATGAACTCATTCTGAGCGAATGTAAACATTCTCCTGATAACTTTTATTATTATTAGGCATATTTGCATTTGGAGTTCAACCCTTTTTGGAGTTTCTATTTGCAGAGCACTTGCCACACTGTGCGGTTGTGTCGTCAATTGCCATGTTAGATGTTTGCTTGTCGCTTGTCGTATTTGGGTTGTGTGTGACTGTGATTTTGTGTGACTGTGTTTTTTTTTGTGTTATTTTTCTTTCTGTTTCAGTCTGAATTTGCGGCTGCCAGTCGGTCTGCCTCTGGTCTGAGATCGACCTGGTGGCGACTGGCGAATGGTGACTGGCGACTGCGGTTGGTGGCTTGTAATCTGTACCCAGACACACAGTTGTACTACAATGTAATTTTGTAATTGCAACAACTACAAACACAACAAAAAAGCGAAAACTACTACTACACAACAAAGACAATTGCATCTTCTGGGCCTGTGTGATGCGGGTTGTGCTCTATTCGATTGCAAATTGGTTGAATAATTTCTGGTGTGGGAAATGTGCACGAAATACGAAATACATCAAATTTGTCTAGTATTGTTTCGTAGTTGAACTTTAATGGCCCAATGGCAAGTATGCTGATCAGATAGTTGAATTAAAACTAAATAAGGAAGTTTTCGAATGTGTTTCTCACAAATAAATGCCATTAACAGTATATTTAGGCAATAAATTCCAAAACAATATGAGCAAAATACTAAATTTCTTCAAAGTTTTCTACTACGTTTTAAATTTAACTTAATACCACAACAAATATAAATCTACCAACTTTTCCTTAGCCAACATAACCAAAAGCTATATTTCAGCGTAATTAACACCAAAACAAAGAAGAAATCTGAAAGATTAAAAACAAGAAGACACATAAAATACTGCAATTATGCTAAACGATGCAAGTGTTTTGTCCATTATCGCAATTGCTTAAAATACTACTTGGATAAATGGGCACTTTATTGCCTGATAAATACTAGAATTGTGCTTTTGCCCAGCGCAAGCAGCAAACAAAGGTTATGCGAGAAAGAGAAAGAGAGAGAGAGAGAGAGAGTGAGCTGCGTACCCAGCTGGAAAGCGGACTGCACAATCTGTGACTCAATGCGGTCAGACATCTGTACGTATATATAAAATACATACTGTGGGGGCTTATCGCTGGCAGTTAGAAAGAGAGCTCGTAATACACAATAAAGCTAAATATAAATAAAAATAATTGCAAACAAATTGCAGTGCAACAGCAAATAAAAATAATAAAAATGAAATACAATGAAATTGCAATAAATTTGATAGCATCTTGAAAGAGCCTAAGTGGAGGAGAAGCAGTATCAAAGGAAAAGAAGCAGAGAGTGTCGAGTATTCCAATTGCAACCAGAGTAGCAATTAGACTGAATTGAGTTTGAAGATATAGAAATTTATTGTGTGGCATTTGTGCAGCTCTTGAGACTTTTAATGAGTTGTATGCGGCAGGTGCAATTTCCCATTAGATAATGCCGAGCTCACTGATAATAAATCCAATCAGAGTGTAGCGCCCCCCGCTGTCCAGAAGTTGTGGTAGGACGACAAAATTGCCGGGAGCGAGAGAAGAAAAGAGTGAGAGAAGGAGGACATAAAAAAGCTACTAGAGAAATGTGACATGGCAAATACAGATGTCAGCAGGAACAAGAAAAGGGGAAATATGTTGCAAACAAATAGCATTGTGAAATTGCGGAAAAGTATGGAAAATGCGTGAGGAAAAATCGCAGGAAATGCCCGTCAACAAACCAGTGAGGGGGTGGCTGCTGTTGCTGATGTTGCGTACATAGGTCACAAGCGCACTTTTCAACCACTGTCGAGCAACAGCAGCAGGATGAGGGTGCGAATGCGGGGGCGAGGATGATGGTGGGGTGCGTATGGTATTAAAAAGGAGCAGCAACAGCCGAAACCGCCCTCACAACAACAATAATGCTGCCTGCTCTACCAAATTCAATACATTTTCTTGCGACGCGTGTCTCGCTTGTAAACAAAAGCGAACAGCCAAAACTACAACAAGAGGAACAACAACAACAACGACAACAGCATGTAGAACTATTGTGTGTACATAAGGCCAAGCCGGCAACAACAACAACAACTACAACGCGCATTCCGCTTCTATGATAATCGGAAGCAATGAAAGAAAGAAATTGGCTCAATTGGAGAGCGGCCGCCCCACAGTGATGTGTATTTGTGTGTGTTTATGGAGTGAAGGGAAGAGGAAGCATAAGTGAGAGAGAGCATAAGCAAGAGAGCGACAGTTTGAGCAAGAGAGAGAGAGTATGAGATGTCAAGCAAAATGTTAACTCTATGTACACTGTTATATGCGTAAGTGTGTGAGTGAGTGTATACACACGCTAAGTGCATTTGTATGCTGCGGGTGGCTTATGTACATACATACACAAATATACACTTTTACGCACACACACATACACACATTTACTCATTTTTACGCACACTTATGCAAAACGCATACTCACCATTGTGTTCGGTAAATATGTTTAGGCCCACAGTTGCATTGCAGCGATTATCCTTGTGGGAGGCACTAGAGTTGCCACCTCCGCCTCCACCGCGCTGTGATGACAACCCACTAGAGCCGCTGGAGCCGATGCTGTTGCTGCCATGGCCCGAAACCGACACCGCTGCCGACGACGAAGACTGATGTGATTTGAGACGTGAACCACGCAATGTGGAGCCCGTTGTATTGGAGGCAATGCAATGCGGCGAACCGGAGGCAATGGGACTGCTGCTGGAGACACCGATGCAGCTGACAGTGGCGCCATGACCACCGCCGCCGCCACCGCTCGAATGCGAGCCGCGCTCCTTGCCCTGCTGTGCTCCCATTATTGTCGCAATCACATGCAACCAGAAGAAGCTGGAGATGGAGTTGGGTGGTTGGGTTGGCTGCTCTTGCGCAGCAATAACAATTTATACACTCTATACGATTATATATATTTTCTTATTTGCACAATTTGATTTCAGTGTTTTTTTTTTATTTTTTTTTTATTGCAGCGATAAATAATTTATTTGCATGCACTTTTTTTTCTTCTTTTTGCAATTTATCGCATTCGCGTTTGCTTTATTTTAATTCGCTGCTCTACACATTTTCTTTCGTGCGTCGTCGTCGTCGTCTCTTTTCTTTCTTTCACGAGATACGCTCTTTTTTTCTTTTCTTTTTTGCTGCTACTCCACTTTTTTTTGCAATTTGAGAGTAGACAAAATTCAAGGATGTTGCGAAATTTTTTTTGCACGCAAAATTTTTGTAGTGTGCGGCGACAACAATTAACAATTTTTGTGTTGGCTTTTTTCGCTCTCTCACTCGCTCATTTGTTGAGTGGCCAATGCCACCAGCCTTTCGACGGGGGGTGTTGAAGCAGAAGGGGGGGCGGCTTTGGCTGGCTACAAAACACGCCCTAAAAAATGCACTTTGTCTGCCCGTTACGTCTTTTCGCTGCGTCTGCGTCTCGTCCGCTGATCCGTTTTCTCACATATTTCGCATTTTCAACGACGAAAAGTGATACCGATTTATTGTATACTGTTGTGTATTTGAACTGCAGCTTGTAAGTTATCTATATCTTTGCATTTTTCCCAATTACACACACACACAAGCACACAGAAAATTACCACCCGCACAACACAGAGCGACACCGACCGACTTTATTAAAATTTTCAAGACGACTAACTCGGCTAGAGTGACCGTCTGCAATTAGCGCGAGAATAACCAAAGCTTATTTTGTGCAGCCAACTTCACGTTAAGTGTCTTGCTTGACGCAGCCAACTTCACGTGAGCTAAAAATTGCGTTCTTCCAACTTCATTACAATAAAAATTGCGGTTGCTTGATTGCCTATCGAACTGGTTCATAAAAAAAAGCTCAGCTATTGCTATTGCTGTTTGTAGTCGTGCAGTCGTTTGTAATACAAGCCGGTAATTTTTAATTTGCATTTATTTCTTTTATTATTTAGAAGAAAATACGAACTGGTCTTATAAATTGTATTACAATTTCATAGAAATTGTAGTCAAGGTTCTATGAAATTACCCAAAAATAACAAACAGTTTCAAATAAAGCGCCTTTAAAACTATACCAAAATATATAAATTGTTGCCCTTCAGCAATTATCATGGCTCTATATTTAGAGTGCGGTTACACCCGATAACAACTGCAAAATATCCAATACGAAATTATTATTATATATATTGACTATTAAAAACAAAACTAATCGAATTTTGCCGAATACATAAAATCGATTATAATCGATTAATATCGAATCGGTTTCAGCTCTAGCACATGAGGACAAACACACACACAAACCCAAACCGTCACACACCGTTCAGATATTCATAGATAGTTCTGGAATTCCTAGTTTTAATTACAAAATAGTCATATATTCACATTAAGTAACGCATTAACAAAGCAGCCAATGTAAGTAGCTAAATGTTGAACAAAAGCTAGCCACCATCACTACATCAAATTCAATGTTTATTTCATATTTTCGATCGACGAAAATAAGATGTCGGACTGGGATACGGTAACCGTTTTGAGAAAAAAGGCTCCGAAGTCTAGCCAACTGAAGACCGAATCAGCTGTTAATCAGGCACGCCGCCAAGGCGTTGCAGTTGATACTCAGCAAAAATGTAAGTGAAAATCCATCATTAACCTTATTTTGAATTACACCTGCAGCAAATTTTGAGTGGGGAAGACGAAATACACACGGCAGGCAATTGCAATCAATGATACGGATTGCGTGGCGCATTTGTTGTTGTTTAATCGTATCGCTAGTTAGTATGGATGTGTATGTATATGTGGGCGTATGACTGTGTGCGCGTGTCTGTGTGTTGTGTTTAATTTCGCAACGCTTTTTTTTTGCATCCAAATGCGAAATCGAATCGAAAGCTCTCACCTCCCTGTCAAAGGCGGCGGCCATATTGGCTGCTGACCTAAAAAAAAAATCGAATATTTAAATTAATCAATTTGTTGTTTGTTGCTGTTGTAGATGGTGCTGGCACCAACAAGCAGCATGTGACCACCAAGAACACTGCCAAGCTGGATCGTGAGACTGAAGAATTGCGGCATGACAAGATACCGCTCGATGTGGGCAAAATCATTCAGCAGGGACGCCAGAACAAGGGTCTAAGCCAAAAGGATTTGGCCACTGTAAGTGGGTGAAGTCGATACAACACAAACACCTTATTTAATTTGTTTTCATTTTGATCTCACAGAAAATCTGCGAGAAGCAGCAAGTTGTCACTGACTACGAAGCCGGACGTGGTATTCCAAACAACTTGATACTGGGCAAGATGGAGCGTGTGCTTGGCATAAAATTACGTGGCAAGGAGCGCGGCCAACCAATAGCGCCTCCCGGTAAAAAGTGAGATGATGCTGCGGCGTCCACTGCCACAGCGACAACAGCTCCAACGCCCAGACAGCAGCATGCCAGACACCAACAAAATGAGGCAGGTTGGAGCACTGTGAGCGGCAGACGCAAATGAAGCACTATCGGGAGGCTGTAAAACCAAAACTTGAGCAGCCGCACAACAACAACAACAACAAGACACAAAACGAGAGAGGAGGAGTATGAACGAATTACAGAACAAGAAAAGCAAAGAAAACATTCAAGCGAAGAAGCATGCAACAATTTGAAATAAGGCTACCAACTATGAGCAAGCACACATTACTCTCACATTTGTTTTCAACTTATTATTTTGCTGACAACAAAATTCAACCATCGTAATTTAACAACAAAACAATATCACGCAAACACACACAGCTTGACAAAGGAACACAATTCAATCAATGATATTAAAAAACAAATAGAAGGACTTAATAAAAGTCCTTGCATTTTGTGCTCATAGTTTTAATTTAACAACAAAACAATATCACGCAAACACACACAGCTTGACAAAGGAACACAATTCAATCAATGATATTAAAAAACAAATAGAAGGACTTAATAAAAGTCCTTGCATTTTGTGCTCATAGTTTGGGGCAAATGTTTTTGTTTATTTTGGCATTTTGTTACACATAAAAAAAAGAAGAAAAGAAAATGAAACTTGATCTGATTTATGAAGCTTATATTTATGCATTAAAAATATGGCATTGAATATATATTATAACACATAAAAAAAACCAAAAACACACTCGAATTTCTTTCAATTCCGATTTGAATCCTTTCTCTTCCCCAAAACTCCACTCCCCACAAAATACATGGCTCATCTAGTGGTTGTTCACATCAAAACTCTAAATATATATTTAGTCTATATATATATTTAACATTCATAAATTCTCATGCATCATGCAAAGATTAAAAGAAACGAGAAAACAGAAAAAAAACCAATACATATGTGTACTATTTTAGAGCTTAGCTGGTTTTTTTGTAATCTTGTATATCGTATATGTATATTGTAATAATACGTCTAGGGTCTTGAAATGTGCGTTTACTTACATACAGATACAAGAATACATTATACATATTATACACACAACAAAAAAATATGCGATATGTATTTTAGCAACTTTTTCTAGTCTAGTATTTAAAACATAAGCGGTAGACTTTTTTCAATATATTTTCCTATCGCAGTCATTGGAAAATTAACTTCCTTGCGTAAAATTTATGCAACTTAAAAGAAATCGAAAAGAAAATCCTAAAAAACAATTAAAAAAAAAGAAAAACAATTAAATATATACATACAAATACATATGTACATCAATGTGTAGTGAAACATTTTCCAAAAGCCAACAAAATAAATGTTTTTCCCCGTCTTTGATGTATATCAATAAAATTAATTTGTTTTCAGATTTGCCGGGTAAATAAAACATAATATCTATGAAAGTTGGGCTCAATTTTGATAATATAGGTGGAGGCTTCAACGACTTCAACAATTATTGGACTTTTTTGAGTTGAGTTTTCCACAATTTGTTTAGCACAAATTAAAATAAAATATAATTTTTATTTAACTTATTATTTGTAATTAAAGAAATTTGAATACAAACCAAATTTCCAAGTTTCTTCAGCTTCAACTCTATTTTTATTTCGCATTTAATCCTAAAAAGCTGGAAGCTCTGAAAAAGATATAGTAAATTCTTCCCATCGAAAAAAAAAACAAAAATGTTCAGTTCCTTTTCCTTTGTTACGTTTTTATTTATCCGTTGTTTTTCTTAGCTTTTCATCATTGTTTTTAGTTTGTATTACCTGACAAAAAAATTCAATTTGTTCGCTTACTTTTTGAATTTAGTTACAAATTTGACTGGCTCAAAGGATCCTCAAAAGTTATCCTTTGGCACTGCATCTTTCTTTTTCTCTCTCGCACTCTCGGTTTCTTCCTCTGTCGAATTCTTCATATCTCTCTGTCTATAGTCAATCATTCTTGCGTCGATTTGTTTTTTGTTTAAACTAAATTAACTTTTCAAGTAGGACTTCTTTTGCTTATTTGCTTTTACGTTTTCATTTTGTTTTTGTTTCTTTTTTTTTTGTTGTTTGCTTAGAAATATAAATATATAATTTAAACATTTACTTTGTTTTTCTTTTATTTGTTGTTTGTATTTTTTGTATTTGTTTCAAGGACCTAATCTTTGCTTCTTTTTCCTGCTTGCTTGCGGTGTAGAAACTTTCGATTTCGAAGAAAAGTTTTCGAAACAAAAGGAAACTAAATGCATGCCCCTGCACCTTCTTCTTCATCTTCTTTGTCTTCTATTCCATCTCTCTTCTGGCTACGTGGGTTATTTAAATTAAATATTGTATACAATTGATTACTTTACATATAACAATTTGCGCTTGAATCATGTTGAACAACAAGAAGTTTTGGAAAGTACTAAACTTATAGCATATTCGTTTTTTTTGTGTTTTTTCGGCTTTCTTGCTGTTTTTTTTTTCTTTCATCATGCTGGTTATTTAAATACATCATCTCAAGGCTTAATTGAAGAGTTACGATACGAATCCAGCTACAAAATTTGACTTTTTTTTGCTAGATTCCAACACAATAATAGGTATAGAGAGATACATATTGTATATATTCATATAGTATTGGCATATAACATACGTATTCATGGCCCAAAAAAAAAAAAAAAATAGAAAAATATGTTTTCAAATTAACAAAACGAATTCAGAAATTAAAAAAATTTGTTGTATTATTTGACTCTTTTGTTTTGTTTGTTTGTTTTTTTTGGGGGCTAATCCAGTAGCGCCTCAACTATATAAGATAGATATGTTATAGTATAATATATAGTTGGGAGGAGAGGAGTGTGAAAACAAGCATTCGAAAAGTTGATCATTATCCGTTGCTAACTTTTTTACAAAACGTTTTTGTTTTTTTGCTGACAAATTACGAATTTTCATTATTATATATACATTGACATTGTATAAACATAATTATATATCTCTAGCTAGATATATACGTATTTATATGGTTTATTGGTATGTGTTATAAGCCAGCCGCCTGGTAAAACTCTATGCTTATAATTAAATTTCATTCTTTCAAACGCCCCCCTTTTCACTCTCTCTCTCTCTCTCTCCTTTCCTTTCTCGTGTGCGTCGCTCTGCTCCTGATGTGTGAGTGTGTGTGTGTGGTGCCCGTTTAAAATTAAAAAACAACTTTTACACCTGGGGGTACTGCATAAATAAATGTCCTTAGCCTTTTTTCGTATAGTGTGAGTAAGAGTAAGAAGAGGAGGCGAATGATGTGAGGGGCGTTTGTCAGCTTGTTGTTGTTCTTGTAGTGTAGAAGTGAGTTAGTGAGTGTGAGGGGGGGTGGGACGACGATGAGGAGGAGAAGTAGTATTTGTAGTAGTTAGTTGCAGTTGTTCTTCCTTCTTCTTCTACTTCATCATCATCATCATCAACATTTGTTGCACGCTTACTGCGCCTTGGCCTTGCGCAGATACGCATTCTGAGCATCGTCACCAACATATTTGGAATGCGATTCGGCAGCTGTGGTTGGGGGCGGGCTGGAGGAGAGCTTGGCGGTATTTTGGGCAGCCAACGAGGCGGCCATGCGGCGACTCTTGTGGCCACCGGGCGACAGGTACGCCTTGTAGAAGAAGCGCGCAAACAGCACAAAATAACTGAAGTACATCGCAATGGACAGATTGATGTTGCGCTGCGATATGTTGCACGACTGTGTGCCGTGCGTCTTGAGGAATCCGTTGGCCCACACATTGATCGCACAGCCAATTATCATTTGCGTCAGCTGCAGTGACGTGATGATCATCGAAATGAATCGCGGTGGATTGAAGCGTGCCGCCTTCAGCGCATAATAGCTGTACATCACCGAATGTACGCAATAGTTCATCACGATGAACCAACGAGCTGAGCTGGTGTATTCCGTGTAGCTGAACCACGAATAGATCAGCACTGTGATGTGATGATACCAATGCAGGAAGATCAGCGGCTGTTTGCGCAACACGATGAATATCGTATCGCCCAATTCCGGCAATTTGCTGAGCACAAAGAGCCAGGTCCAGAAACCGCACACGCGATCTTGTTCAATATAGCTGTGTCAAGAGAGAAAGATTGCACATTAAGTAATTGGCAGCTGGAAAATCAGGTTACAGCAAACACATTTTTTGCTTTTGCTGACCTTGTGATAAAATAGCAAATAGCTAACTTACCTGGGCACACAGACCGAGTGGAAAAGTCCGTAATGGCGCAGCACGTGCAACAGTTCGGGCGCCGTACGGGCGGCTCCCATTATGCTGAACATCGCCAGCAGTGTGTTCCAGATGATCAGCGGACCTCGCAGTTGAAATCTGCAAACAAAAAAATACACGTATTGCTCAATTAGTCGCTGTAGTTTCTCTCTCTACTTTGAATAGTGTCTTGAGTGCACTTTGTAAATGAGTTGCAATTAGCTCTTTAGAATTCATTTAATTAAGTGCTAAAGCTTAATGCTATTGAGTGTTTTCGACTTAACGATATCACTTTGTAGTTTGATATACGGTGAATATCATTACAAATGCAAGTAAGGAAACTCGACTAAAATACTAAAATATACCCAAGGCTATAATTCGCATATCGATATAGTACTACAATCAAAATATACCAGATTGGCATGTTGATATACTACTACATTCAAAATATATCACAGAGTATTAAATGTACTAGATTGGTATACAGATATACTTATATTCAGAATATAGCTAAGAGTATTAAATATACTATTTTGTTAAACAACCGAACGCGAACTAAAGTATAACGAAGGCTATATTTGGCATATCGACATACTGCTAAATTCAAAATATACCATAGATTATTAAATATATCGGATTCGTATATCGATTTACTACTTTAAAATGTACCATCGAGCATTAAATATACCAGATTGGTATGTCAATATTCTACTACATTTAAAATATACTATAGAGATTTTAATCTACTATATACTGTTGCCCAAAATAAGTCTAGAGATTATACCCTTTTACTTTTGTGGGAGCGGGTATAACGCATAAACATAGAAACTTTGAGGAAATATTGTGCTACTTCAGTTCTTCAAATCAGTTTGATATTTCTGCCATATCTGTGTAATTTTTAAAATTAATTACCTAAGTTTCACTATTGAGTACTCGACTGTTATTGTTAATGATCACAGATCTACACATATCCCAAGAGTAACTGAAAATAAACTATTATACTTGTATAAACAAAGTCTGATAAGCCAGGTGCACAACCTAAATGTTTTTCTTGAAAGTAAGATTAACTTCTATAATTAGCAGCTGTTACACTGAACTATATTAACCTAGAGACACATTAAAATTTTATTATTAACACACTTTTGCTTATGTTGTAACCCATTTCGGAAGGTTATTCAAATGATGATCACTCATCGTTTGTTGAAATAATTGTATATATTCGCTTGTATAATACTTATAAAGTATAATTGAAATACAACCAGAACCAAACGCTCTATAATTTAATTTGTTTGGAATTATGCGATAAAAATAATGATTCAAGTAACATACAATTGAATATATAGTATTTAAATTGGACAATAAAACCACAAACTAAAAAAAGACTATAAAATTTTATCATTACCTTAATATACTTTGTAGGGTTTTTAAAATGTTCCCAATTCTCAGTTGATTGTTCGAATTAGATCTTTAATTAAGTTTAGCGACACATTCAATTGACAGCATCGCATGTCGAATGGTTTTGTTTCGACTGATCATTAAATTATGTAAATTTGCATTGCATAAAGCAAAGATCAACAAACTCTGAAGCCAGTTTCAGCGGGTGGGAAAAGATCAAGTACTTTGCGCAAAAACAATGACGCGAAAAAGGCCGATGTCGCATTGAGAATTCATTAGTTGTTTAACTAACTGATAGACCCAAAGTTTATATCCTCAAGCACTTAGCTCGAGGGCGAGCCAAATCGGTCTATTAGCTATATGCAAACTGTGCACTCATGGAAGCAAACCTAATGAGGTTAATGAAACAAGGCTGATCTTTAGCATTTCGAATTCGATTTTTACGTATCAGAAGCTGTGATCTGTGATCGTATGATCTTCGCAAGCGCTGAGATTAATATAATTGTATGACACAATGTATGAATACATCTCAGGAAGTGGAATAACTTGAGTAAATAGTAAATGGAATATAGAATTTATAGTTTCATTGTTTTCCATCTTTTTATTACCTAAACTTTTCACAAGATTTAATAATTCAACTTTTAGTTCCTCTACATTTATATTTTTCTAAAACCCATTATTTAAAAGATATTAATTCTCCCCATAAGTCATAAGTACCTCCCCTATTTCAAGTAGTTTCAAGTACCCACAAAAATCAATAATTCCCATTTATTGTACAAAATTTTAAAGCTTTAACTGCCCGAGTAGAAAACCTGTTTGGCGTTTCCCATAAATTAGACACGTGTTAAAATTCGTTTCCATAATCAATCCCGTCTAATTTAATTTAATTTCTTTAATAATAAACTCGCCGCGTTCAAACATGTTTTGCATTTTGATGGCGTTTTCAGCAGATTTAATGGGTCTTTAAACCGCTGTCAAAATTGCGGCACTCTCTCTCTTGCTCGGAGAATAAAGTTTTGCCGGCACAGAAACATGACTCAAGGGCGTGTCCGTCTCGCTGGACATGGGGTGACTCAAAAAATACAGACGGAAAAAAATAATAGTGATATAAATATAATCATACACACGAGGAATGAAATCAGTCATCGACTCAGCCACTTGATCAGCTGCTAATCAATTCCAATTAAGTTGCAATTCAAACAAAAACATTTTGTTTTCTGTGCAAACTTTTTGTCTGCCCTTACGCAAAAATAAATCTATCAGTCCGATAAGGTTGTCGGACAATTAGTCATAGCGAAATAAAAAATCAAAAAGTTATATCAGTCTGCTAAAAGCTAAAGCTACAAAAAAAGTGATTCGTTCTTATCGGAAATTGATGACGGAGACGACGACGAAATGTGGCGTGTTTTTGAATTTTGTTTCGTAATAGACGTACATATATTATACACTATAAACATATGGTATAATTTTTCATTAGCAGAGGGGGCTTTTCTTGGGTCAAGAATTTGTATAACTTAAGATTTGTCAAATTTCCAAATTGTCACCAAATTCGACCTTCAAATAGTCGGTATTATTTACATATATTTCAAGAGCAAATTAAGTTCTTAGTTGAAAATCAAATTCATTACATTAAACAGGTGAATAGTGAATATAAATTTGTTTTAAACATGACCTTTAAGGGCACAGAAGGAATATAAGGAAATAGTATGCCGAAATGTAAAACGTCTGTACTTGTTTAATCTAATTTATAAATTGCATAAATTTCACCTTGGATTAAACTGTGTTAAGGTGAGCTTATTGTAATATCTTTTGCTTTAATTAGAAAGTTATGTAATGAGATAATGAGATGCAGTTCCCTGGGGTTAAGCTTAAAATTTAAACTTTAAATATATTGTAGGTAAATATATATTTTAAACCGGTTGTCCCTAGGAAAGGAAGAGCATAGACCATTAAAGGTAAAATATATATATACATATATATAATTTCTTAAATTGTGGTTCATTTTTTCCTTGACAGTGACTCTTTAATGGAGGAAACCAAGTCTAACTAATTCGAAATCTTATTATTTTGAAGATTACACTTTAAAAAAAAAGAATTTATTATTTCTCTTTCAGATTAAATCTTGATAATACGAATTTGTTATTCACATTTCAGACATTATTCCCCCGACACAAAAATTAATCAATAATTCGATATAGTTTATACCATATATTGCAGGTGTCATACTTTAGATTTACAGGTGTTCACCGAATTTGTGCGTAAGTTTCCCGAATTATCGGAATCGTACATAAGTTTTGTTATGCGGACTTCGCTTTGTGGTTGTTACTCAGCGCTGGGTTATAAAGATAGCGAGTATGTGTTAAATCAGAAACAATCTTAAGCGGAATTCTAATTAATGGAATCATAAAAAATGTTCGCTTTGAAACTTGAGACGTGTGGAGAGTGTGTAGAGAAATAGAAATCTCTACAACGGTTCTCTCTCTATGCAATTTTCGTAGTGCTAAATTGTGACAGCTTCAACGAGGGGAATAAAATTGACAATTAAGCTGCGTATGCTGGTCACTCAAGTGGCACACACACAAACACACGTTCTCGTCGTATATAATTTTTAAATATATATGTATCTATGTAGGTTAGTTCATTTTATTAACCCGCATTAAGTAAGTCGCGCTTTGCGTTGTAAAACTGTTTGTCACAGTCATCGTCGCATTTAACGACCGCAACACAATTTGCTGGTGTCTGTTACTGTTGTGAAGCTGTTGAGAATTTTTAACACTTACTACCCCTGCAATTCCCAAACGGTTCTAGTGACGCACGCAACAGCTGCGCATTGGCCACCGACTGCAATTCGTGCCAAAACATAATGAGTAAGGAAAACCAATATTGCCTTGCTAATCGCTTGGCAGCTTGGCTTCTAGGCAGAGGAGCTTAACGCGCGAGCGTTGGCTCCTTGAAGCTCAATTTTTGCAAGGGTACAGGTCGTCCCCAAGTTACATGCCCCCCGCACTGGCGGCAGCGGACCGGCGCCTACTTTGTGTCCGGGCTGCTGTTGCTTGTTGTTTAGTGGGGCATGTTTGGGTGAAGCGATCTGCCCGCCTGATGGATGCATGTGCGCATAACCTACAAAAAAGAAGAGACTTTCTTTTTGTGCTTGCGAGATGATGACGAAAAAGTGTGGCAAGAGACAACTGACAACGACCCTAAAATTCCAATTTCACTTTGTGCGAAAATTGCATAAGCCAACAAAAAACAAATTAAAGGCGGCGACACCAGAGGCCAGAGAGAGCTTTTTCTCTCTTTCTCGCTCTTTCACCTGTGTGGAGAGTTGGCTGTAAACCTGATTTTGCAATGAACTGGACTCTACACAAATTATGCAAGCCAACACAACAAAATGCAAACTGTAAACAAATGGAGAGAAAGAGCAACACACGAAACGAAGCGAAATCAAATGTTGATTATTATTATTGTTGGACTTGATTTATGCACTCCCAAATACACACACACACATACACATACACTCTCTCTGTTTATGGTCGCTTTGCACTTTTATTGTGTTGCCTTTGAGCCAGAAATTCGCAACATTGTCTCGACGTTGACGCGTTTGATTTTTGTATTTTTGCTTCTCTCTCTCTTATTAAATTTGGCCAACATATTTTTGGCATTACAACATTTTTGCGGTTTCCCAGTTTTAGTTACAGTCAATTTAATGTTTTGTGTTTTTGTTTTTTTGTATTTATAATTTTACTTAATTACTATGCAGTCAATCATTTACTTTAGCTGCCCTATTGACCATATTCCATACTTTTTTGTAGCTTGTGAAATCTGCTCAAAGTTCAAATTTGCAACAGTTAATAATAGGAAAGTTTGCATTCTATGCATACTAATAATTAATAATCAAGCACTTCAAATTAAGCCTCTCGACTTTAGTAAAGCAAATCCAATCAAAATTGCTAATCTCGCGTTAATTATGAGAATACTTAAGATTGCCAGACGCCAGGTGTCGCTTTCAGATTAGCAACATACTAAAATGTTTCTTATCAGCAAAAGATTACAAACTGTCTTATCAATAGCGTGTTTTTTGTACTTCCGATGAAGCAAAAAAACGAAAATGCAAATGTAACAACTTTGTTGAATCGATTGATTGGCTTGTCCTTGCGCTTCCCACATGACAGAGAGCTGAGCTTTTGCTGTGACATTTCCGAGAATATGTGCCACATTTTGCGCATTTTGTTAATGTTTAAAGGTCGAAACGAGTGAGGGAGCAAGATAGAGATAGAGCGATAAAAATCGATTGAAACGGGTTAAGAAGTTGACAAAAATAAATAACAAACATTGAGCACTAAGCAATAAGATGAAATCGTCTCGTGACGAAAGTAAAAGTGGCGTGATTGTCGATCGTACACAGATGCTGTAAAACTGCGAGAGAGTCAACTTAAGACGCGCTCTCAATTAACGCAACATAGAGAGACAACGAGAGAGGGAGCGAAAGAGTGTGGAATGAAGTTACGTGTTAACAGGTAAACAGAATCAGCATTTCTTCTTTGATTGCATTCCATTCTCTTGTTGTTTTCGGCTCGTGGTCAATATTTGAATGACACACTTTACAACAGATAGCGCTCACGTCTCTCTTTCTCTCTATCTGTCTCTCTTTCGCTCGCCCTACGAATTGTCAACGCTAACGGTAAATTTCAAAGTCAAGTGAGTTTCACTTTTATTCCACCAAATATTTCAATGCTCTCTTGCATTTCGTTGTTGTCTTTGTTTCTCGTTGTTACATACGATTAAATTAAAAAAAAGATGTAAAAGTCTTATTGTTGCTGCTGCTGTTGACGCTTGTAATTGCAAGTGCTTTGTGCTAATTATTGCAACAAAACACGCCCATTCAACACGTCATGGCAGCGTCGACGCTCAATTATTTTTATGTAATTTTTCCCAACAGAAGATGAACTCCACACTTGTACATTAAGCAGCAACTACACAATTATTCAACACCCTGTAGCTTGTAAATTGAGTATATTAGGTTGACGGTGCTACAGAGAAGACAAAAAAAAACTAGAATTCCAGGTGAATGAACTATATATTAAGTTTCTTGATACTGTTCAAAGAAAGCAAAGCTTATGGCAGGTCTTCTATGCAAAAATGTACGATTTGAATGAATATACAATCTTTAATCAAAATATACTATTAACAGAAAGGAATATGTGAAAAAGGTTCTATTAAGTTTATTTTATTTATTTCGGAATGGTTTTTCTGGGAGAGTATAATTAATGTTAAATGAAAGGAAATGCAACAGGCTAATATCAATGATATTATGAACTTTACCAACATGACATTATTTATAAACATTTTTTTTAGCAAGACACTTAACTATAAAAGAAATTGACAATTTTAAGAACTGTATCTAAACCAAAAAGAAACAATCCTAAATTTCCAACGTTTTCCTATAATATTTTCATACAAGGTATCTTAAACTCGAGCATACTCATCTTACGCGTCTTTCACGACTTTAAAGACTCATGGGCCCGAGGGAGATTTACTGGATTGCGTGCTGAGCCCACATTAAAGGACTTTTTGCACCGTTGAGTGAGCAATGAGAGACAGAGCAGACTGAGAGAGAGCGGGAGGGGGCAAAAGGCTGGGCTTTATTATGAAGCAGGCGGGCTCATGTAACTCCCAATATGTAATTTCCCCATACACTCTTTCACTACATTTATTTCACATTTTATGTGAGCTGGCGCAAAAAATAAATCAATTTTTTCCTACAGAGTGAGTAATGCCGGTAGTTAGCCAACAAAAGCGAGGTGTTGTGATGTTTACAAATGAGATTTAACTGTGCAAAAATCAAGGAAATTCTTCCAGTTCTCATTAATAATGCTACCCATTGTGGTTTTTTTTAATTTAATTTTTATTAAGAACAAAATGCAGTGATTTATGAATATTAACCTGAATTAAATAGAAATGATTGTGCGTTTCAACGAATTTCCCTATATGGTTGAACACTTGCCAACTTGAACGATATTTTGTTTCACAAAGCATCACGCCATATTTTGTCAGCCGCCCACACTTACAGTTATGCTGTCACACACACACACACGCACACAGAGAGACAAATGCACACGTATACGAAACACGCGCCGAGGCCGAAACAAACACTGGGCTACAAAATATTTGCACATCTCTCAACCAGCTGGAGTGAGCGAGCGAGCGAATGAGATTTGTTATTTTACCTCTTATGGCAATTACAATGTTTGCTTTTGTTCAAGTTTTAGCAGCTGAGGCCAATTAGGCGTCGTTGCCCTGTGCGACAGTGTAGAAACGTGCAGTAATGTTCTCTGTGGGTCCCTCTCTCTCTCTCCCTCTCTTTTCATGCATGTAATTGAATGTCCTGCGAGTTGCTCCTCTCTCTCTGTCCCCCCTCTCTGGCTATGGGACACACCCACTTTTTGCATGTTGTGCTTTTGTTGCTGTCACAGTGGTCTCATTTATTATGAAACAGCTGGAAATGCCTTTGGCTTGTGTGTGTCGTATTTAAATGACTTTGAATTGACTCTTCAAAGGGAAAATTCTACAGTGAACTTGTTGTATTATACATTATTTTTGTTTAATAAATAACATTCAGTTAACTCATAATTAAATTTATACGAGCTGATTACAGTAAAGGTTAAACCAAATTTGCTGGCTCAAACAATTGGCTAAATATAAAATTTGCAAGACCGGTTAAATTTTTGTTGAAATGCGTCAAACAATCTGCTTAAAAGCAAAGCTTATAACCGATATTAAAATGTATTCAAAACAGTACAGCTAATTTATTGCAGTTTCCCCGCTGCATTATCATTGATAAACATAAATATTTGCACACGTAACATTTGAGTGGAGAGAACCGAGAACCGGCGATCGAATTATCGTTTACCCCACATTTAAGTGAATCATTGCAAATGATATCATAAACAATTACGACAACAACTCACAGTGGTATTTATGTATTTCATTTATTTTGTTGTAGTCGTTTCCAGGGCCCCACATACAGTACATATAACGACTACTCGTTGAATTTCATTTTAAGTCTGATAAGAAGGAATGCTCCACCACATGTTGACGACTCGCACATGGTTTAATTTTTTTTTTTTTTTTTTTTTGTGCTGGCTGATAACATTCGCTTAGCGGCATAGAAAAATCACAACAAAAAGACCGCTAACAAATTCAAGGGCAACTAGGAATCTTTCAGGGGTTAAAAGTTAAAATTTGTGTTTTAGCAACGTGATAAAAATCAGCAGATGAAACTTCAAGATGATCTCAGCTTTGGGGACGTGCGTAATAAAAAGTGCATCTAATCGACAACTGGACTCTGTTCGTCTGGTTGTGTTTTTCCCTTAGACAGTTACCTTTAAATTCACACCTTACTGTACCCAAGTCCACTTCCCCGTGTGTGTAAATATTGAAACAACATTCAAAGTGTAAAACAAATGCCACTATTTATTTTTGTTTTTTGTTGTTTTGTTGATTATTTATTTTTTTTTTTGGAAAAGCCACAGAATTAGGCGTATAGCCAAGCCCCTATAGTATATATAAAAACCATCATAAAGGAGCGTAGGTTGTCTCAAGAGTGGGTTTAATATGTATTATTATATAATGCGCTTCATCGATGTGTGTCAACACAATCAATTCGGTTGGATGGCAATTGATGATGAGCAGCAGCGCGTTTTGACAACGTTACGTTATGAAACAGGCTAGAAGACAAGCAATTTGCGATAAGAAACCCAATTTCACGAGGCCCCCAATGGAATTTCGTGTTAATTGTGGCACTACAATGTCGGGAATACTTCAAATTTCTAAAATTCCCAAAGTGTGCCATATACTACACGGGGTATTATTTATTTATTTTCTTATAGTGAAAGTTTTTAGGTAAAACTTCTCTCAAAAAGTTAAAAAGATCAAAATATTTGTATAAAAAGTTTTCGGAAAATTGTGAGTTTGTTCTTTGTATTTTTTACATTGAAATATTTCCATTGTTCACTTTATAGAATTAATTTTTCTGCTTTTATTGAAATTAAATCAATTTTTCAATTAATTTAAAAATTAATATGAAAACAAATTCAGTTTTTAAATACAACAAATAAGTAAAGGCAAAGGAACTTTCCTTGTTCTAATATGAACAAATATATTTATTTCTATAAAGACTAGTTCATTATTTATGCACAAAATTCTATATAAATTCAATTATAAATGGAAACCAACTTTTCCATTTCTGATTTTAATTGAAGTTAATGAATGTAAAATATTAATCTCAGAGTTCTGTGTAAATCCCCACAATAAATCAAGTTCATTATAAAAGGAAAGTAAATCGGGTTTAATATCCCAAAATAATTTTGTCAACTGATTTAACTTTGCTTTAAAAACAGTTTTTGCTTTTTTTTTATTCTCTCAATAAATCGGTTGAGGTCTTAATTTAAAGATACGAAATACTTTGGGGACTTTGGACAGCCTGGCACGATGTCGACAATAAACAACAACAAAATGTTTAGGTACAACATTTCGACGTCATATATCCTATAGAGTGAAATCATAGTTAGATGCCATGTCACGCGCCAATTGAATTTGGCGTTGGCGACAATTAGAAATACTTGTATTATATAATCGCCCATCACATTTGCAATCCGGACAGCTGACAGTTGCACTGACAGACCCCAACAACAACAACAACTACAGCAGCAACAATAAACAAAGAAAAATTGCAACAATTTTGTGGTAATTCGACATGCAATTTTTTTTTTAGGGTTAGTGCAATAAACAGTCAAGAAAAATGAATGTGCATGGACCTTGACTCTGTTAGTAATTTGACCCCAACTAAGCACGGAAATGTCTTGTGATTGCCTATAATTTTCACTCATTAAGACGTGGAAATTGTAATGAGCGAGGGAGTAACGGCACCTGAAGATTAACGACTAAACCACTTAGTATTGCTACTGAAAAAACAACATTCAACAAAATAATTAGATTCAAAACGAGCAATCGACAGCTGCACGAGATTCCATTTAAAAAAAAGAAAAACAATAAGTAATGTCTACATTTGATATTAGAGAGATACGACACATTGTATATATCTGATAGTTGTACCTCTATATCTATATCCAAGTCCAAAGTTCCCCCAAAAAGTTTTATTCTATTCTATTTCTCTTTCTTACGCATTGCTTTGCTGTGTTTCCGATTGGGTGAAGTCAGCAGGTAAACATGGTCTGTACAATTTTATTTTGGGGGTTTTATAATGAGGAGGAGCTGGTGTGGGTGTTTACTCGTAAATATGGTCAAAGCTGCCAAAAACCAAAAAAGATTGTTAGACGCGTGCAAAGTTCAACGAACAACACAACACAAATACTATCTAAATCAAGATAAAAAAAAGGTTTTTTTTCTTTCGGAAATGGAGCTTAGTTTTGAGTAGTGTTCTTATAGTAAAATAATTTACCGGGAAGTCTGTATCTCCCGAAAGCTGTTCAAGTGCGAAAAAAGCGACGTTTTATCGCCAGACAGTGTAGATCTGTTATTTTTACTTGTTTATATCAAATTCATTCACGACAACTTAATGTTATTTATGGGTTTAAGGTTCAGGATTTCTTTTCTTCTTCAGTAATTGATTCCATATTTTTACTTGTTGTATATCAGCTTCTTTAAAGCTAACTTAATGTTATTTATATCATTATTTAATTAGTAATACAACTCTGGCAAATCTAACATATCTACTATATCTAAGAGAGAACCTTCTGTGTGCCAAGTTTGAACAAGCTGACTATAAAGCTGTGCAATTATCTGGCTTAGAAACAAGCAGTCAGACAGACAGACATAATCAATATGCTGTCATCTCGCTTGCGTAAGGAGATTATGAACAAGCCTCCTTAAGAGACAAGAGAGACGAAGAAAAAGAGAGAGAAAGAGAACATACTTCAAACTGAGAGGTGGCAACAAAATCCATACAACAAATGCATTCAACGGGTTCAAGGTCTGTTTTTATTTTGCTACTCGACCCAATGTCACAAGCAGTCAAATTTCAACAAAAGATACACAACTACAAATGCAGCTGGCAACACACACACAGATGCAAATACATTAATGTATGTAGATGGAAAGTGAGCGTGCACAGAAATTATGCAATCGATGCAAATCTCAAGTTCTCCAAAATAAACACATGTTTTCGTATGACATAAGTAGATAGTGCATATACATACATATACGTATGTTTATATATAGAGTACTCACCTCGGCCGATTTTGCATAAAATGCTGACCACCGAATATGACAAGCATGTAAATGCCGCAATAGTAAAAGACCCAAGTCCAATTCTCCAGCATCCATTTGCGTGTACGCTGATGTATGAAATCATTTTCGAAATCAAAGATATACGAATAGTTGGGCGTCACACTGATGTCCATGTTAATCATTGTGCAGCCTGTTTATTTATTTTCTAAGCGTGGGGATGAGCCTTAAAAACCTTTTGTTGCTGGGGCGCCTGATAATGCTATAATGGGAAATCATAAATTATTATTCGATTGTCATTAAATGTTGTGCGTTATCAGAGGTTATAAACATAAAAATCCATATATTATTTGTCGCAAAACATAAACATTAATCTTTTGCCCTATTTCAATCTGTCGCCTCAAAAAAACACAGCAAAAAGCGCGCGTTTTCAGTGTGACCTTGCCCGATGCGCACAGCCGCCCACAGATGTGTCCATTGATTTTATATGCAAACACACACATACAGTCACGTACACACTCGAGAGAGAGCGCCAGAGAGCAAGCTTATGCTGACTGTCTCTCTCTCCCTTGCGCTTACAAATGCAACTCATTCATGAATGGCGCCTTCTTCCGCATTTCACACCTTCCACCAAAACGCAGCTTCGCAGGCTCGTGCCTTCCCCCTTGTTCCCTATTATATGCACTTGTCGTACAAGTGCTAAAGAGTGTGTTAGAGAGAAGATATGGAAGCTAAGGCGCGCGCCAGTCTGGCGGCCGCTTCTGGCTCATTCATTCATTCCCTCAATCGTTCAGGCAAGTCTCGTGCGGCAAAAGCTCAGAGAATGCGAAAATACAAAAAAAAAAATACCAACAACAACACTGCAAGAAGGCGGTTGTCAGGTGCCGGTGGATGCGGCGGGTGGTGGTTGCTAATAATGCAAACAGAA
The DNA here is from genome assembly GCA_035046325.1 of Drosophila niveifrons. NCBI lineage: Eukaryota > Metazoa > Arthropoda > Insecta > Diptera > Drosophilidae > Drosophila > Drosophila niveifrons. Next base: position 13,214,306 of record JAWNOC010000052.1, read on the forward strand.
ACAACAACCACAGCAGCAAACACAACAAACTTTAGCATATATAATACATACATTCATATGCATATATGCATGTGTTGTACATATTTGAATGCCTAATTGCATGCCAGACACGCGACAATTTGGCTACGCACACGAAAACAGTATTACTCTCTTTAACACACATGCATGCACTCACTCACTCGCTTACACACACACACTCACGGCACTCTCCAACTGGCACACACACACGCACACAACTGCACTCAGGTAATTTCATTTCATTTCGTTTGGCTGCCGCTGTTTAAGCTTAGCTTTTTGAGTATCATATCCGGTTTTTTTTATATTTTCGCGGCTCAGCGCGCTTTCAAAATTTCTAGTGAAATTTTTGCTGTTACCGATGAACCAAAAAGGTTTTTTTTTGTATTTTATACACACACATACATAGCCTTATAGCAAAGTGTGTGCATACGTATATGTATGTATTTGTTTTATGTTGTCACACCACCAAAAATGCCGACTGCGCTGCCCAGGCAAAAAAACACGCGTTTTGCTTCACACGCACACACACACATATGCATCTTCGGGCTTTCATCTTCATTCCTGGCCACTTCTCTCATTTTATGCTGAGCGCGCCGACGTAATCGATAAAGTACACAAATACGATAAAAATACATGTGGCAAAAAAAAAAAAACGCAAAATTTCCTGGTCTCGTCGCCGCTGCCGCCGTCGCCAACCACCAACAAAAACAGCAGCCAGCGGCAGCAGCATCAGAAAGTCAGCCACAATTGAACAAAAACAACTCACCGACACGACGACGACGAACACTCTCTAATTTATTCGACAAATAACGCACAGTTAATATATGTTTAATATATTGGCTAAATGCTTTTTCTTTAACTGATGTACATTTACTTTTTGTTGTTGTTGTGGCTTTTTTTTGTTGTAATATGCTCTGCCCAGCGACTTAACGCACGCGCTACGATTTCGATTGATTTGGACGTTTCGGGTTTTTTCTTCTCCGCAATGACAACTCTCTCTTTGAGCAGCCGGCGAACCACTGAGCGCACCTGTCTCGCTGCGCTGTGTATTTAAGTTTTTATTTAAACAAATTAGAAAAAGCAGCGAGCACCAATACCGACGCACGCCCAACTCGTTCGGTGGTTATGTTGCTTCTGTTAAACGTTAACATTGTTTTTGTTTTAACATTTCGTTTGATTTTGCAAATGTTAAATATATTCGATATGTCTATCGATATGCAACCGGCAGAAGCACGATTGCTATCGATGAAAATAGTGTGACCAGCAAAAGCGGTTGCCGAGCGATGTAGATAAGCAGCCCTCGTCAAACAGCTGTTTTCATCTTGGCGCGCATATTTACAAGCGTTACAAATTTGAATTCTTGAAGTAAAATAATTCAAGTTGTCTGGCTTTAAATATTTTTTATTACACAAATTACATACAGTAAACATATTTTTTTTTGTAAGAACCTAGCTACTTAATTGTTTAATATTACACCACATTTAATTGTTTTGTCTGTTTATTTTTATAATAATTGTCGCATTATTGTATTGAATACATTCATAATAATAAATTCAGCTAAAACTAAGTGTCTGTGTGGGGTATTTGTTTATTTTTTACTAACTAAACCCTGGCGGCTGTTAAAACATTATACAAAAGACTCCCCCGATATTTTCCCATTGGTATTAACATTTAAAATCCCGTTGCTTTCTATCAGAAGTGTATAGCACCTGCCACTCAGTGCAAATCAAAATGCAAAACAAAAAAGAAAAATATTCCAAAAATAATTGCAATGTCCGTTTACATATTCATTTCAGATGCAAAAAAATCATCATTGAGCTCGCCATTTTTTGTGCCTCATTGTTTGTGTGTATGTGTGTGCGTAAGCCCCGCAGCTGCTGCTGCCCCCAGGGCTGCACACTCATACATATGCACGTTGACTCCTGCTTTGATTATCAATTTTCATAAAAATGGTTTTTAACTCTTTTTGTTGTTGTTGTTGGGGGTTCTTTTTTTTTGGGAGGCTTCAGCGTTGGTAGCCACGTCAACCGTCAGCACAGCCAATTAAGCAAATTAAACAGATTGTTATCCTGTCCAGACAGGCGGGCATTTTGTGGGCCTCACAACAGAACAGGTCGGAACAATGTGTGTTCAGCCGGGCGAAGCTTAATTCAATCAACGTCACATAATTACTTAATTAATTAGATGCGCCTAACGGTCACACATTCAAATCGGCCATCATTTTCCGAAAGTCATTCAGCGAGCCGTACATCTCAAAGTCACCGCCGCCATTTCCATATGCCGCCTGTGCCTGAGCCCTGGCATGTGCGGGGCGTGGCAACGTCAGCGGGATGGGCAGCAACTCTGGCATCACCGAATGATGCGTTATCAGTGCTCGCAACGAGCTGAACTCCTTGGTGAATCCCTGAAACACATAAAAAAAGAGTTTATATTGAGTGCATTACAACTGATAAGGAGATTAAATAAAGTGTATTAAGGTATTTATGTTTATATAAGAGAAGGAATTTGCTTAAACCTTATGGTAACAGTTTACACTTAATTCTTATTGATAATTTTGTTTACACTGCAGTTAGTTTGTTGACAAGCAACAATTGATTAGTATAAACGGCAACCCTAGTCAAGACAGTACCTCTAAAGGCCTTAAGGTTAAAAGATTAGTTTAAAATCTAAATAATTAAGTGCTAGACATACCTTAATCTTGTAACCACGCGGTGTGCGCAGTATTAAATAGTGAGCTACTCTTGGTGAAGGCGGCGGCACACGTAATGACAGCGCAAAGCATCCTGGCTTTGTGCTGCTCTGCCGCACCAAAAATGCACCTGGACTTTGACGTGACAGCACCTCCAGTGAGATCTCTCGTGGTATGCCTGCTTGATACCAGGCGGCGCCCTTTAGCTCCTGCTGCTCCGCCAGACTGAGGTTATCCAAACGCAAGGATGAATTATTGGCAAACAGCTTGGGACTCGAGTTGGCTGAAGAAGATGTAAAAAAATTCGATCTTTAGTAAATTACTTAAACGGTTACAATATAAATGCGCAATTCACTTAAATCGAAGATCAATTAATATTGTGTTGCACTCGAATTAATAAAGAACTTGTTAGTTGAAATTATAATTTTATTAGAAACTAAGAAAGTTTCGATTAGCTGTCAGTTATGAGCCGATAAATTTAAATTGAACTACTGATTCAAACAAGTAGCTTTCCAGATGAATCGATAAGTTATCGGCGTACTGCCAAAGCGCTGATTACTTGTCCGTTAATTTAAAGGCAGCCCTGGACTTGTCAAAGTAATTGCGTTGCCCTGTTTGGCGCGTAGAAAACAAATAAAAACGTCAAAAACGTTGCGCGAGTGCTAATTTTTGTTTTGTTTTTTTTAGGTGAATAATTATAAGTGTTCAGTGTACAAAAGTGATTCGTATTTGTGCAAATGTATCGTTTACTTACCGCTGCAGGTTTCGCGCAAATATTTCTTGCTGTTCGGCAGCTCGGCTTGCAAACGGTGTGTGGCCGTTTCCAGGGCTGTCAAAGATTGCCGACAGGAGTCGCCAAATTTGCTTGCCACATATTTGTCCGGCTCACAGATGGCTTCGTTCACATAGCCATCGGAGATGGTCTGCGATGAGCCCGAATTGAGCGACGACGAGCAGGTGTTGTGCATCAAGGGGCGGCTATCTTCGGTGCCCCGCAGCAAACCAATGCCCATGGTGAGACGTTTAACCTGCAACAAAAGAGATTTTCAGGGGTAAGCCAATAAAACCATTACCACAATTGCAATTGCACAGAGCAGACACAGATAGAGAGAGAAAAGTTTTTGACGCAACGCAATAATTGCAGTTTAGTTTACCCTCAACAGTTCTATATAGCCATTATAATCGTTGTTGTTGTTGTTTTGTTGCCTGCCACAAAGCCAGACAACAACAAGGAGGAGGCGCCTCTGCAATCGATGTGTAACATTTTTGGTTACCAATAAAATGTTAACTATGTAGTCGAAGCTTTTCCTCTCTTCACACCCCCCCCTCTCTGGCTGCCATGCCACACTTTGGCTTTCGGCTGCGGTAAATTACTTTGAAATGAGTTGAAGCACAAAGTTTTTGGGGCTGCTTTTTGTGAGCCCATTTAAACCGTTTCCAATTAGCAGACAGTTGCTCAAGTGTTGACTGCTGCCGTCTCACTCTCTCTCTCTCTCTTTCTCCCTCTCTCTTCTGCTATCTGCTTCTTGCCTTTATAAGTTATTTGCCTAATTTGTTATAATTATGTTGATTTTATGTAGTTGCCGAAGGGAATGAGTGAAAGAGAGTGGGAGAGAGAGAGAAATGCTAAAATGCCTTTTTGATGTGGCTTCCTTCAATAGGGATCCTGTTGCCTATTGAGTATACCTTGAGTCCAACATTAAGGTGTATTGAATGGGAATCTTCTGTGGCTTCATTCAGCCAAGCTTCATGGTCAATTCAAAAGATTCATGCATCAAGTGTTGTAATTAGTTGGCTATTTATAAACGTAATTTGTACGTCAAACTAATTCCTGTGAAGTTTAGCTTAACCCAAAGAACTCGGAAGCTCAATGTTTACTCAATTCGAAAGCTTCGACCCTAAAGCTTAACTTACATTAATTAATTTGGCTAATAAACTTTTGCAGTATGTTTAATTGAATTTGTATATTAAATTACGATAATTAACAGTTGGCGATAGTAAATCAAATTTGTGCTTAAGTGTTAAGTTAAGAACGTTTTGGGATAACTTTGTGTATGAACATATTTCATACTAAACACAATTTTATTTCAATTAAAAATTATGTTTGTTTCCAAAAAAATCTTGAAAATTAAACTTAGATATTATTTAAGGTATTCTTCAAAGGTAATTTCTTCAAAGAACTAAAATAAATAATATATTTTTTTCATATTTCATGAACTCCTATAAAAATATGCCATCATTTCTAGCTAAGATTATTTCAAGTAAACTTTGGTGAATTATACAAAATTAATGAACGACTTTTTACTTAAGCAAATTGATATTTTTTAAATTAGTTCGAAGAATTGACTTGAAAACTAATTTGTTGAATGAACTTTCTTGAAAAGCTGTCATTACAATTATCTCATTGAAATTTTCTCATTATTGCTAAGATTCAAAAGCGTCGAAAGAAATTTAATTTGCACTACTCTTATGTCAATCGGATAGTTTGATGAATTTGTTCATGTCTTTTTGCGTCTGCATTTCTTTGATGGCACTGAATGTGCATCTTTTTCCAATTGTAGCTAATTGAATTGGTACTCAGCATAGTTCTCCATCGTTAAGTATGCAATCAGTGCAACGCAGAAAGACAGACAGACAGGCAGACGGACAGACGGACAGACAGACAGTCATCCAGTCAACCTAATGCCCCCATTATGCTAATGACATTGGAAAAGGCTTTGGCAAGTTGTAGTCAGGCACTCGTTGTATGCAAAAGTCCTTAGTCCTTTGGAAGACAATGCGCTCAAGAGTTGGCGGCACTTGTGCTGAGGTGCTGCTCAACAAATCCGGCGTACAAAACTGCCTAGCAAAAGGCGCAAATATCTCCTCTAAAGTAAAAGCAGGCGAAAGCAAAAACAAAATTCACTATGCATTGCAATGCAGTAAGAATAGTAGAAGAATAGACATAAAGACAAGGTAGGCGCATTGGGAACAATGGCACAATTGGGGGCGTGGGCGTGGCGTGTCTAAGTTGAAAGCATTTGTAAAGTACTTCTCTTTATTCCCTGTACATATGGAAATTGTATAAGAAAAGTCAAATAGACTGAAACTGATTACATATTTGAGATGATTTAAATTTTAATTGAAATTTGTAGTATTTTATTAACGAACTTAGAAAAGAATGATCTTAAATTTAATATTTAAATTGATATGGTCAATTTTAAACTGAATTACTTTTAAATATTGCCGACGATAATAAGTAGAATGAGGAATTGAATTTATATTGCCAAATGAATTCTATTGAATATTACTTACATTTACTAAGAGGAATCAGGAATTTAATTTATATTGACGGAATTTTTAAACAACTTTGACAATGTTTTGACTACTCCTTTCTTATGACAACTCAACGGCTATTGATTTAGTTTGGATAAACTGAAGCTTTTATGAATTCAAGGTTCTATTCATATTATACAATATTTAGTAAGGAAGTATATTTTTTAGACTCTTTACTTTTAAGAAATTGAAAAACAGGATCATATAAGTTTATCGAAATGGATATGTAGGCAAAACTCACTAGAAGACATCCGCATATTGATAATTTGTATATTTAAAAGGGATAAATATTACTATCGATATATTTTTATGAGAATATTTTATTATGAAGAATTCTCATTAGAAGCTTCAGTTTTTAAGTCTTCTTAATCTTGGGAATGCAGTTAAAGTTATTATTATTAATTTAACTTTATAATGTGACCTTAATATAATTGACTTTGATTGCATAAATTAAGTCTAGTCTATTAACGAAACTAGATAATTGTTGAATATTATTCAGTTTTAGGTTTTACTAAACTTTTGAAATCTTTACATAAGTACTAACATGCATATTTTTATAATATATTTGCTTGTTTCCATAAATTCAGTTAAGCAAATAAATTTACGCGCCTTATTCACACTTCACGTAGTATATGCTAGTCGATCACTACTTTGAAGTGACAGCTTAGTTGTTAGCACTGGCATTTGATTTGCTCCTTTTTCGCTATCTCTCCACCTTTTGTCTGTCGCTTTGTAGTTGTTGTTGTTGTTGTTGGTAGCAAAAGTTTACTCCATTGCCTACAGCTGCCGGCAGCTGCTGCAACTGTCAGCTGCTCTCTTTATCTGCTCTGTTCTATGTTCTCTGCTCTGCTAGGCCTAAAGATGTCCATGTATGTGTGTATTTGCATTTGCATTTGTATTTTTCTCTCTCACTCTCTCTCTTTATGTGTGACAACGGCAGAGTGGTGTGGGAATTGTTGCTGCGATTTATGTGTCATAAAGTCACTAAGTTAACGGCATTTGGCTGCCATTTGCCTGACATGCTGCCTGAAACTTTTTCATCGCTTGCTGTCTCTCCCCCTGTCTCTTTATCTCTCTCTCTCTTGCACTCTCTTTCGCTCTTTCGTTGGATGGGCAAATGCACTACAAAATGGCGCGTTGCACTTCAGCTGCACAGTTATTGTTGCTCATCTGTTTTTTGTTGTTGTTTTCGCTTGTTGTTGCCGATGGCGCGTGCCAAAGTGCCGTTAGCTCGTAATTTGCATTTTTGCAAATTAATTTAATGAATGCTTTTGGGTCTTGTTCAGTGGCAAACCCATTTTTTGCTGTTGTTGTTGTTGTTTTTTAACTGGAGTATCCTGGCAAGTGCTTGCTAAATTCCATTTGATTTTTGAGTGACGGCAATTCCCTGGCAAAAGCTTTTTTTGTGCCCTCACATTTAAATTTGCATTCGAAGCGCACTTTAAAGTGCACTTGGAAGTGTTGAAGCAAGTGCATAAAGTTTACGGATGAATGATGAAGTAGAATCAAAAAACTTAAATGCTTGGCAAAGTGTTGAAGCAAGAGCGAAAGCAGCAAAGCATAAACGAAGGAGTTGATGTTGGTTTAAAATACGTTTACGGAAGAGATGACAAAGCAGAGTTGAAAATTGAGCATGAAATATTGTTAGAAATTTGTAGTACATATTGGAATACAAATTGGGTAAAGGAAATCATAAGCGAAAAATAAATACTATGAAGATGTAGAAAATCTCTAATCACTTTTATTCAATTATAAATTGCGTCAAGAAAAGCCATAAAAATTATGAAACTAACACATAAGTCGGTTTATGGCATTTTCTTTTGTTATTTATGCCTCAAGAAATGCGAATAGCCTCAATACAAATTACGTTCAATTATGCCAATATTTATCAATACTTTTCGCATTTTATTCAATTTTCTATCGTATTTCTTGTGCTGAGAATGGACAAAAAACTTGTTAAGAAATTGCCAAGTTGTCAATATTAATGATACTTGTGCAAAGTTTTGCTACTTTTCTGCCACTTTTGGGGCGCATTGATTGCATTGAAAGACGCCCAAAAGTATGCAGCATTTTTGCAATTCACTCAGATTACGTCTCAATTCAGGCAGGTTTGTTTGCCTTTCCCTTTGCCGTCGTCTTCTCCGTTTGCGTTGGCGTTTGCCAGCTGCAAAAGGCAATCATAAATCTCATAAAATCTCGTATCGATTCGATATCTTGCTCATCAACGTAAGCAGATTTATGCATTGTGCTGGCCAGCAAAAAAACACACAAATATAAGTAAGCAGTGTAGAGTCCACGATTGTGAAATACCCGTTAGCCGTTCTTGTTTTTTGGGTCGAGAAGAAAGTTGGTTGTGACTTCAGTAAATATGTTTAAGTGAGATTAGATTAAGCAATCTTCTTATTATATTCTTAGTCTATAAATATTATTATTATTTGTTTATTATTACTCGTTATTTTTAAGTGAATTTCAGGGTATAGAAATCCTACTAGACATTTGTTTAACTAGCAAAAATTTAAAATGGTGAAAAGTAAAGAAAAAATAATATATAAAGAAAATATTTCCTAAGAAAAACATTTTATTTCACTTTTATTTCCAGCTCTCAGATTTTACTTGATTCTGGGAGTATTGAAAATAATGTTTGGCGCCAAGAATTTTGCTGTTTAAATAGAGTTTTCTTTGCTATTATATTTCGTTACTTAGAAATCGATTTATACTTTTAAATTCCACTTGTTATATTGCACTTTATTATAAGGCCTTTTTTTTTATTTCTTTAAGATGCACATACATATATTTATATATTTATATTTATATATTATTTATTAATTTTACTTCGTTTTTAATGGTATTTTTTCTCTAGATTTCTTTCAATTTAAGCAGCAGTTTTTTTGCTACCTGTTTTATCTTTTCGTAATTTTTTTGGTTTTGGCACACTTGTCTTTAATTCCCTTCAATCCTTGTAAATACCAGGTATAAAAAGTCCTCGTACAAGAATCGTAATGGCAACAGAATGCAACTCTCAATGGGGTATTATTGAAAAACAGAAAGAAAGAGATAGGGCGAGATAGGGAGAGAGAGGGAGGGAGAGAGAGATAGGGACAGAAAGAGGGAGATATAGGGAGAGAGAGGGAGAGGAAAAGGGCGAAAAAGTGGACTTACCAGAGGTGGTTTATCAACCAAACGACGACAATTATTCATTTCTGTTGGCGAATTGTCCTCCTCGGAGCTGGGCGAGCGTGGCAATTGCTGATGCTCTGCCCCATGTCCGTGGCTATGCGTGTGGTGGCTGTGCAGCAGCTGCAGCTGCTCCACGTGATGTCGCGGCTGGGCTCTCGGTTGTGCCGGATGCGAATGTGAATGCGAATGCGGATGGTGATGATGATGATGATAATAATGCTGTTGCTGTTGTTGTGTTGTTGTTGTTGCTGCTTCGCTGTTGGTGGAAAGTCATTTATTGTTGCATACTTTTGGGCGCAGCTCAGTGAATGCAACTTACCTGAAGCTTAGCTCTGGCAGCAGTTGCGGCCGCGCTGTGGGCGAGCTAGAAGTTAAAGTTGCGGCTGTTGTTTCGGCTGTCTCGATGAGCGTCGTCTCCACGGTCGCCGGCGATGGAGATGTCGATGTCGATGTCGAAATGCTGCCCGAGGAGGAGAAGGCAACTGTGCTGTGCTGCGGCTCAAGACGTAGGCGTATATCCTGCATGGCCATGGGGCTTGCCTGGCGGGTCCTTAAAGCATCTGTCGGGAGTTCAAAAAGAGTTAAAAGTAGAGTTGTGTCAGACTTGAGAATTGCGTATTAAAAGCCAAGTTTTTTTGGGTGCTTGTTAAAAAGTTGTGCCAAACCCTTTTGGTCACTTTAAGTTTATGCAAAAGATGCCTCATGATGATTTCTTGTGGGTAAACATATTTTGCACTTTTTGTGGTTCGTCTCCTTTGCTACTTTACGCAAAAGTTTTGCTTTAAGAGCCGAAAACCATCTCATGTTGGCTTAAAAGCCAAGCGACGGCTGCAAAAGTTTCCGGACAACTTTTGACTTATTGAATTTAACTATACAATACGTGAGTGTGTTTGCAAGTGTGTGTGTGTTTCGATGTGTGTGTGTGTGGCCTTGTGCATAGTTTTTGCCAAGTTTTTAATGCAATTTTAAGCCTTTTGCCTATTAGTTGCAAATCGTTTCAAAAGATTTTCAGCATATTAATTTTTGAGTTTTGTGCATGCGGCTTTTTTACGCTATCTTTTTTTGAGGGGCGTGGCGTAATTGAAAGCGAAGCTGTTGCAAATTGGGTTAAGGTTGTGGCACAGCGTGCAAAACAAACTTTCACAACCGAATGGACTCTTAACTGGTTGCCTTGGGGGCCAACTTGAGCTTGCCGCATCACTTGTTTTCCTTGCCACCACCACCACCACCACCAACTACTGCCATTCACCTAGATTGCTGCAGCAGTCAGTAGTAGGCAACAATGCCAAGGCACAAAAGCCTGTCAGTCAGCCGATAACAAAGGAATTGCAACATTCTAAAGAAGACGTGCCTTGCGGTGGGTTAGTAGAACATTCGTGACTTGCAAATACCGAGCAAGAAAATTACAAGACATTCACTCAAGTTGTTTAAAAAGTGACTTGAATTTTGTTGGAGAACTTTATTAAGCCTTTTTCAATTACTGTAAAAAGTTGATGAGAGCATGCCCTCAATCTTTACTGGATTACAGGGTATTTGGGTAATCAGCACAAGCTCTGTAAGCTCAACGAACTGGTGATAAAAGTGCTGCAGCTTGAGATTGCTGCTTTAGCCGAGCAAACGACGATTTAAGCTATGCAAATGTTGCAACTGTTCTGCATTTAACAAGTATACGCCATGTTGGCTGGGGCTGTGTGCATTAATTTAACAAACGACGACGACGACGAGTACAATGAGACACAAATGTGCTGACATTTGGCACTTCATGTAAAAGTTGCTTTTGCATAAGTTGCTTGCTGCCAAAATGTCAGCAGTGACAACGGAAACATTTCCAACAACAACAACAACAATTACAACTATGAGACTGGCTTATCTGGCATTATAGTAATGCCAGCGCAGCTCGAGGCACGCCCAACATGTGTTCATTTAACTTGTCCTACACGAATGCATCAAAATGTATTTTTTACTCTACAACAGATAATAACTTGCAACAGCAACAATAACAACAACAACAACAAACAAACAAATAACAAAGCTGCGTGACAAATTTCATAGCATACTTTTCAGCGTCTTTTATTTGGGCAAAACTTTCTACATATTTCTGCATTATTTGCTGGCATTTTTTTTTTGTGTTCGTTCTGTAGCTGCCTCAAATCAAGTTTAAACTTTAGTTCGATCAATATTTTCGTACTTTTTGTTCAGCGAGAACTTATTTTTATTGCTTTTCGTGCTGTTGCTGTGCGAAAACACAAAAGTTTTTATCTTTATCGGCAGTTGGCATTGCCTAAAACAGCAACAATTCGAGTAACTGCAACCCTAATGCATAATACAAATTGCACTTTTTGTAATCCAGTTTGCCTTGTGTTGCTGTTTTTTTTTTGGCAATTCTGCAACAGCTGAAATTTGTTGATGTTTTTTTCTAACAAAATTTGTACATTTTACATATTTAAATATTTATGAAAGTTGTTCTTATATTGGGAGTGTTTAAGGAAGTTTTAAAGTTAGTGCATACAATAATTTTCAATTGTTCAGTGTTTTTATTATTTTTAAATTGTTTAGAACTTCGTACTGGTGATTTTCATTCCAACTTAGGTTATCGAGTTAACTTAATCACAAATATAATAATAGTTTATTTTATTGAATAAATTGTAAACCAGTTTGTGGACAATGACAGTGAATGAAATTAAGTTTTTTTGTAAGTCTTGGAAGACTTCACTTTAAGCTTTTTCTTTTTGAGAATTTGAAGTAATGAAGCGGGAATTAAGTCTACAAGTATTAGATAAAAGCTCTTTAGTTTATAGGGTTTTAAATGTTCTCTTGTGTAATTTAAAATATAATTTCGTATGGCAAAAAACGGCTACTGTTTTCGGATCTTCATTTCTGTGGTAGATAATATGGTATATTTTTTACTCTATGGTATATTTTGAAGGTAGTAGTAAATCAATTTACAAAATATAGATTTTCATATATTTTAGTATTTTTTGGTATATTCATTTGTATATTATTACGATAATGCGATAGCTTTTTCTATGGGAACGGGATACAATAGGAAGATACAATTGGGAACTCAAGCATACTTAACTGTGTTTTTCTTACTTCTTTGCACTACTTTTATAGTTAAATTTGAGTTAATTTGAAAATAAAATTTTAAATTAAATGTATTTTTTTTTCTAGAACTTTGCTTTTATTTATTGAATCTTCTTCTTAATTTTGAGACTAACAATAAGTTTGCGTAAATGTTAAAGATAATTTTTGTGCAATCAAATTTCTTGTTTAATTTTCAGAGACTCCACTTAAAGCGCTTTAATTCTTTTTGCTTTTGTCACGAATGTTGTTTGCACAACCTTTAGCGTCACATTTGCAGCAATTGAAATTTACCTTTATACGCTGTTCGTTCGTCTGTCTGTCTGTGCCTCTGTTTTAGCTGTTGTACTTGCCATTTCCCCCCCTCGCCAGAAAAACCAAAAGTACTTTAGCCAGACAGTGTACATATGAGTGCTGCCTGCAAGTGCTCTGCTAGTAGGATATTCTCCTCACTATAAGTTCTTATATTGCGTGCGACAAAAACACACACAGCGAGAGACATTTGCTTGTTAGTTTATTGAAATTGATATTATGTTGGAGCTGCTGTCAAGCTAACTTCATCTAACGATGGCAATGCCAATGCCATGTGTGTTCTGTCCGTCTGTCTGGCTGTCTGTCTGCCTGTTTGTCTGTTGCTCCTTCTTTTGTGGGCACTTTTATATCTATTTTCATATAGAGATTTTTGTTACGAAATTCGTTGTTAAATCGCTTGGAAATATTTCGTGTGTCTTGATTGCCCCTGAGATTGTTATTGTTTTTATATGTGTATGTTCATAGAGTTCATATTTTTTTTTTTTTTTGGTTGACTGTGAAATTCAATCGTCAATTGGGGCACATGGTGTTCGAGACTTTAAAGCGCTTATATCAATCACAGTCAGTCTTTGAACTTTGTCGCCTGGGTGGTCAAAGTCTGTAATGAAATACCAAAAGGGACTCAACAACAACTGTGTGTGATAACTAACGGTGCATGGTTCGACAAGCCTAGTCGGATTCGGGATCAAGTCGCTGTCTTTGTTACGCGCCAAACCCGCTGCACAGTTTTGATACCCGTTACCCATAGAGTAGAGGGGTATTATAACCATGTGCTTCTAGGAGAAGGAGTCATCTTTGGCCCCATAAAGTATTTGTGTTCTTGATGAGGTATATTTTGAATGTCAAATATAATATTCAGTATATTTTAGTATTTGTGGTCTTTTAAGAATAATTCCGCAATGTTTTGCTTTTGAGGTATCTCACAGTCAAGTGGCTTGGTATATATTGAATGGGTTAGTATATCGATATACCAATGTAAACTTTGGTATATTTTAATAATTATACGGCACTGTTTGCCTTTGAGTACGGGTATCTAACAGTCGAGTCCGCCTGGTTAAGTATATTTTGAATGAAATAGTATATTCATATATCAAACATGAACTTCGGTATATTTTAGTATTTTTCGGTATGTTTTAAGAATAAATTCGCAGTGTTTTGAGTAGGGGTATCTAACTGTCAAACCCATCTGCCTCACTGTGTATATTTTGAAAGTAATAGTATATAAATATACCAAGTCTTACCTACGGTATATCTTAGTGCTTGTGATATATTTTAAGAATAATATGGCACTGGTTTGCTTTTATTAAAAATGTGTAGCGGGTATCTCACAGTCGAGCCCACTCGATTGTAGTTTTTCATACTTGTTTTTCTGCAGTTTCATGTGCCGCCGACAATGTGGCATGCATGTAAGTAGCCGCGCCCCAAACAACGAGGCGGCATGTAACACAAGCCAAACAATGGAGTTGACAACAAGAACTTGAATCGATTTCATTCTTTGGTCATATTAAAGTATTGTAAATTTTAGTCGCAAGACATGCAAGATTTATGTAGCCTTCAGTATTGGCAATTCAATTATGAATTATGCCAACAATTTCATTTGACATGTTTGTTGTTGCGTGATTTAATGCCTCCGAGAGATGTCTTGTTGTTATGTTGTGTTGTCACTGTGCCCCATCACTAATTAAATACAATTGCAATGTGCTCGATTTGTTGTGCTAATGTTGTGTAATTACGGAATGTGGCGACAACGACAAGGATGACAATGACAACAACGACGTCGATGAAAGCGGCGGCAACATTCCAAGACGTTACTCATACGTCGCGTGTGTCAATAGAAGAGGCGACCACAGTTTGTGGCAGAGTGCGAGTGCAACATTTGCGGCATGAGGCGTCGTTGGCGTCGTGTCCGCGTTTGGCATGCGCAGTGCAACAAAAAACCACAATCGCGTCTTTGTTTTGCCCAGCTCCTTGTTGCTGCTGCTGCTGCTGCTGCAATTGTACATTGACACCTCATGGCTGGCTCCTTACTTGTTTTTTTTTTTTTGTCCGCATGTTGCACTGGCAATGTACATGAAATTTATGTCGCCTAAAGTGCAACGTTGACAATGTGCGCTTGTAATTTGTTGTTGTAGTTGTTGCTGTTGTTGTTGTTGTCAGCACTTGGCCATGGCTATTTAATGATTGTGTCGTGCAAATGCCAAAGCAATAGCAAACTGCAACGTGCAACGTGCAGCGTGCAGCGCGACTGCTGTCAGCATACTCAAATTGGTGAAAGAAACGAACGAATGAACAAAACGGAACGAAACGAAACAAAGTGAAAAACAATCGCAAACAATTTTCACGCCCCGCAGCGGAAACTCTCAGCTGTTGCACTTCGATTTCAACAAGTTCAAACCGGGGGGTGAAAAGTTCGTTGGCTGGGGCAAAAAGGGGAGGTTCGTTGAGGGACTGACACTCCATGCAAATGTCACATGCAATCATAAATGCATATCGCGCTCTTTAAAGGAGTACTCGTAGAAGAAGAAGCAGGGCCAAAAAGTCAAACACTCCCCAAGGCGCCGAGCGAAACGCATGCGACTGTAATAATTTATACAAATGTCTGCGGCTTTTGACTTGCCACTTGTCACCTTTACTCCTCCCCATCTTAGCGGCGACAGTTCAATAAAAGTTATGCGACAAACGATGTCTGATGACACAGTTTGTGTGGCAAGGAAGGATGTTGCAACTTGCCAGCCAGCCAGCCAGCCAGGTGAATGTGAACGTTGCGTAGATTGAAAAACTTTTGCCTCGTTGAAGCTGAAAATGAAATATGTTTGCAGCGTTTCACTTTTTTCCCCATTCCATCCCTTTCCATTTTTCATTTTTGTTGGTTTTAGTTTTCGTTTTTTTTTTTGGGTAGGAAACGGATGCCAAATGCAAAGTTGAGCTGGCATTGGTATCGATAAGCACCTTGGAGACAACTGAAACGCTTGAGAAATGCACCACTCCTTAGCTCTCTTCTTTGTAGCTAGCAAGCTGTCTCTATCTGTGACACATGATTTGGTTTTCTCTCTGCGCGCGTTGGGATCTTAAGTTACTTTTGCTGTCAACAGTTGACGCGACTCGACAGCCAACAAAACAGACAGCAGCGACAGTTTTCAACTCCGCCAGAGCGCATAACTTATATGAATCCTATATGGTTTATTAAATGCTTTTTCAATCTCACGATTTCCACAAATTGTAAATTGAGTTGCTCAAAGTTCAGTTGCATAACTATTTAGATAACATTGCATTTTTAATGGATATGTTTTCTTTATTTGGAAATTGATTATTGTTGAGTTTAAGAAATTGTAATCTCTGATAAAGGTAGATAGTGTTTTAGTAGATAGATAGAAGTAGACAGTGTTTTAAATTTTCATAATCAAATCAAATCTTTTGGTTTTAAATTTTTAAAAATCAAGTATATATCATCCCAAAAATATATTCATATATTTCATGAATAGTTTGTGAAATAACTACAACCATGTTTCATTGTAAAATACTAATTAATAATTAAAAATACTAAGCGAATCTTTATATGAAAATTTTTACTAAATTTCCGCAAAATTCTATTTTAAAATACATATCAACTAAGTATACTGAAGTTAATTTCTCAGAAAACTGGATTCTTTGAAAAATTTACTAAACAGGTATATTGTTTAAGAAAATACTATAAAAATCTACCAAATATCTATAAGTTTATTTCCTAAAATGTTAACTAAACATCCGAAATATAAATAGGCTAAAATTTATTTTTCGAAAAAATCGAAGAACCAGGAATAATATACCAAATATTCTGTCTTAAAAAATCTAATAAATACCCATAAATTGATTTTTTTGAAAATTTTCGAAAATTTAGCAAAGTTTGTTTTTCCCGAAAATATCGGCTAAATATACTAAAAAATCTATTTGTTTATTTTTTGGTGGATTTTTCGATCAATAATTTTTTCCAAATTTAAATGCTTGAAAATTAATTTAAATAGTCAGAAATATAGCTCATAAATTAATTGTATTGCCTTAGGCAATTTTTTGTCATTTATCTCGCCTTATCCTCAACTCAATTAACTCTGAATTTCACTTAAAAATACGGAATGAAAACGAAATGAAAATCATTATAATTACACGTTGAGGATTTGTGTGGACTTTGAGTGAATTAAATGCCTGCAGTTAATTGCGATTCGAATTAACTTGCGCAGCGAACAGGTAATCTGTCGATACAGTCGCCGTCCAAGGCAACGTAAGGTAAGGCTGAAGCTCAGGGCGCTAATCTTACAAGGCATTGCTTGGGCACGCCACATGCAGCATGCTACATGCCGAATGCCGCATGCCGCATGCCGCCTGCATTCCATTAATTAACAATTAGTGCCATCAAAGGCGCGGCGGCAACAGACAAACAGACAGACAGACGGACAGAAATGTCTTTTGCTTGGGGATCAAAAAGGGGAAATGAAGGGAAGGGGATGCAACATTTTGATGTGCGCAACGCTTTCCGGTGCAACAAATGGTGGCAAGGATACCGGTAGCTGCATTTCATCGTATAGTACAATCATCAGTTGATAATGATGCGGCAACGCCTGTTGCCTGCTGAATTTGGTAGCAGCAGCAGCGAACAACGTTGACCGTTAAAGAAAAGAAGAAAGACAGGCAGCCAGGGCCAAAGATCATCGTGATCTCGCGGCTGGCGACTGTGGCAAGAGATTGTTTGAGTGATGTCAAAAGATGACAGCGATGACGATGACGTTGCGGCAACTTGATGACTTGTGTAATAAGTGGAAAAGAATCTTGTCTAGAAACAATAACTCGTTGCCTTTCGTTGAACTTGAATTTCAGTTGCATGTTGCATGCAACAACTGCAACCAACATTGACTTAATGATGGTCTCTCTCTCTCTCTCTCTCTGTCTCTCTTTCTAGTAGATCGCTCTTGGCTGCTGCTGGCTGGCTGGTTTGCCTAGCTCTTGCTTAGCTTCGTTGCTTTTGACCAACTGCGAATGCTGTGCGCCTGTTAACTTGGCCATGAAACATTCGATGCTCTGGCAAATTTCACAACCGGCATCGGGAAATTGTGAAAAAGTGAGTTGAAAGACACACAACAAACACACACACTTACACATACATAGCCGGCTTGCTACGTGTTTTTCTTGTTTTCTTTTGCACCGCATCTACGCGATCTTGAGCTCAATTCTTTGTGCCATCAACCTCCTTGCCTCCTCCTCCGCCTGCTCTTTGGAGTGTTCAGTGTTCAGTGTCTGGAACTTGTTTTCTCTCTCTCCATATTTGTGCGTGGCGTCGGCGTCGGCATCTTAACCGCAAATCCTTTCGGATATGAATTGAATTCATATATTATTTATGATCTGTTTATTTTTATTGTGCATGCCAGTTGGATAATGTTCATTATCCCGATTATGATTACCACAACCAACGATGATAATAATGATGATGATGTTGCTCTTTGCTGCCGCTGGAAATTGTTGTTTGGGCTTAATGTAGCACCGCTCTTCCTCTTCTTCTGCTTCTTCTTTTGTGGCATGGTGAATGTTATGCCTGTCAGAAATGAGAAAACTTCTAATTGGAATTGCTAATCAAGTTGCTGCAATTTCGGGTGATTCAGCCCGAGGAAGTGTTGCGTCCCTCCGTGTACTCACAATGCCTGATGGATTGTAAAGTTGTTTGTGGTGAGATGGATGGGGGGAGGAGGAGAAGTATGATGGGAGGCAACTGTTATACTTAGTGCTCGAAATTGTAGGTAAATAAATTGGATAATGCTTGTGATATGTGCACATAGATAAATGCGCATAGCGCTGGCAATTGTTGTAGCAAACCGGATAGGGATTAGTTTTGGGTGAGGGAAAAGCACTCAGAATACAAGATAATTAGATGTAATTGAAAAGATTTTTAAATGAGCTAAAAGAGTGCATTATTTAAGCATTAGGGAAATAGTTGTGTAGAGAAATAGTTGTAGAGGGGAAGATATTGGTGAATTTTAAATAGTTTCTGATTCATTTAAATGTTTAATAAACTAAGCAATGAAGTAAAATGTTTTTATATTGTAATTGCAAAAGATATATTAATTCTTGTTCATATAAAAATGTTTATATATTGTAATTACAATAGGTATATAAATTCTAGTTAATTTTGCTCAATTTCTGTCGGCAAGTTCTTTAATTGCAGCTTTGAACAAAATTCTATAGAGTGGTAAAATAAAGTCAGATTAATTTCTTTATTCAGTGTGTTTTAGTTTATGCTATTTGCTTATTTTGAGATTAGTTTATCATTTAATAAAGGCTGCAAGAAGATTGTTCGGTATAAGTAAAAGTAGAATATATGCATAGATAATAATTTTTGTAGCAAACTATGGCAAGTAAATGAATGTAAATCTTATTATATTCAAAGAATACTACAAAAATATTATACAAATGGAAAAATGAATTCGAGAACATCTAAGCTGAAATTCAATTCCAGGCTAACGACATTGTTATTAACTTTACCGGAATATATTTAAATGAATGCAGTATCTGAAACACTTATGTAAATAGATCAAAAGAAAATGTCAATAATGTTCAAGTTTAATAATGTGTTGGGTATTAGCCAATAATATAAATTAAGTTCTTTTCGAAATGAAATAATGAACTCAAGCAATCTTTAGCAAGGACCTAATAACGATTTTTTTGTTAAGCAAATTTTTATGAACCAAAGCTTAATACGTTGCAGAAATAAATGCAGTTTTTAAAACACTTATGAGAATAGACCCAAAGGACGAACACTTTAATATCAATCAAGCAGTAAGCAGGAATTAAATTCCAAAACATTCTGGATTAATGATATTGCTGTTAACTTCCGCAAAATATATTTCAGAAATAAATAAAATTTCTCAAATATTTATACAGACAATAGATCGTTAGATATCAGTCAACATTATCGTTGGAGTTAAACAACGTGTTAGTTGGGTATCAGCAAAAATATCTAGCTCTTGCATAGTTAATCTAAGTGATAGTTGGCAGAATCCACTTTATGCATCCGCACATCAGCATTTTCCATCTGTATGGCACTTCTTAACATTGGCCCCGGGGCCAAAAACAATCTGGCAACCTTGCTCTCCATTTACCAGCTTCAGCAACACGTCGGCGTCTGTCCACAGGACAGGACAGCAGAACAACAGTCCGTCTGGGCAGAACCTAGCTCTATTCTTAGCGGCCAATATCCAGTTCATCCGAGAGAACTGCTAACAACAACAACAACAACAACAACAAGAGCAACCACGACAATAACTATTACTGGAGACGGGGGGCGGCAGACTGAGGATTGAAGTCAGGAGAACGACGCCCCACACGACGATTCTCAAAGTAAATCGTTGGCAGAGAGTTTTGTGCGCCTTGATTGCCCCACCGCGTTGGCTGTCAAGAGAGTCGCGTTCAACCCGCTGAACCTGCTCCAGCTTCACTCGCACATGGCCTTAATAGTTTTCCATGGGTGTATATGACTATGGATGCATGTGAGTATGTGTGTTTCACATACTCCTAACAACAAACGGGGACATGGTGCTCTGTTGGTTATTACGATTATTATTGTTGTTGACATGCCGCTCGACTCTGACAGCATACAATTTAGTGGCCTTTCCGCGTTTCCTCTCTCTCTCACTCCCGCTGCCTTTGTTCCATTCCCACAATGGCAGCCAAGAACAGAGGCGCCTACTTAACCAAGCCAAGTTGTTGCTCGCCTTCCTCCTTCTAAGCAGCGTCCAAAGTATGGGTGTCGACCTCTCTCTCGCTCTCTCTAGAGTTCTACAAGTGGCTGCCATGTCCAGACTGTTCAGACTGTCCCCCCCCAGTCAAAATTCAAAGCAATTAGACCGCCAAGTGATCGGAATCACATCCCATCTCACATCTCACATCTCACATCTGGGAAACGGAGGCACACACTTCACACACAGTTGACGTTTGCCTCTTCAAGTGCTGCTTTTACACTTGTCTCGCGTTCGAGGCAATCGGAAAAGCAGAATACTGAAAACTGCTTTCTAATGGCGCTTCAGTGATTTTTTTTAAGAGTTGCCGTTGCAACTGAGAGTCAAAGAGTTAAGAGCTTTTGTCCGGCTCAATTTTTTTTTTGCTTTTTCTTTTAAATGCATCCAACTTACAACTCGCATAGCAATTTATGTGTAAAACAATCTTATCCGGTAATCACTAACTGAGAACTGAGTTATTAACTTGCCACATTCCGCACAAATTCTTAAACAGGTGCTGAAAATACAACCAACCTGTAGCAGCTGTTTCCTTTTAACTAATCTTGATCAAATTATTGGAATTTAAAGCTTGCATTTAATTTGTAAAGCAGAGAAAATTTGTTATTGTCTTAAAGAATTCTCATGAAATTTTCAGAATATTTAGTTAAGTTTTATTGCATTAAATAAAGTTTGTCAAGCTGTAGAATTTTAATTAAATTTTTAGAATAATGAATTAACACTTAGTGCATTAAACAAAAAGCTTAATCATTTAAAAGAAATTATTTAAATATTAAGTTGATATTTATTTCAGTAAATAAAGTTGGAATTTCTTTAAATTCTCATAATTTCATTACAATTATTCAATATACTGACAATATACTAATAATATACTATCGATATACCAACAAAATACTAATTTTATGCTAAAAAATCAGTTAATAAAGGCTTATTGTCTTTAGCTTCGCATAATATCTTTACTTATAACAATGCTAACTATATACCAACAATATACTAAGTTTATGCTAAAGCTACAGTTAAGAAACTCTTACTGACTTTAGCTTTGCATGGTATATTTTCCTATAACAGTTTTTGCATTTTCGTTTCGAGCAAGTCAACTTAATGATGGGTTTGTTTTAATAACTTAATAAAGCAGACTTCAATGCACAGACTGAGGCTGAAATAGGGGGCTTTGCTTCCACACAATTATCAGCGATTTGAATCTATAATTAACGATTATTAATATCGGGAATTGCATAGCAAAGAGCTTGGTTATTCTCACAATTAATCAGCTCTTCTTTACTTAACGGGAAGCTCTTTGAGTGGAAATTATATTTTATGGTGTCTTCCTTATGTTAGCAATTGTAGTATTGTATTGTATTTCTGTTCTCAGTTTGTTCATTTTATAAGAGATTGGTTATTCTTGTAATTATGCAAATATTAGTTCTATTCATTTATTAACGGGAAAAATAATTTATATAACGGAATTGTTTTAAATACTATTCACTACACCTCCTCTTTTAGCAGAAGCAAGACAATAACAACTAAGAAAGCTACAGTCGAGTGTACTCGACTGTGAGAGACCCGCTACCCATTTTGAATAAAGGCAGAACAGTGCGGTATTAATTTTAAAAATTTGAATTAATCTTGATCTGCCTGCAAAAATTTGGTTTATAAAACGCATCCTTGACGGAATATAAATTCTGTTTAAAACTAACAAGTGATGTTTTTATTTCGTATTAAATTGTTTATTCTATAAACTGAGAGCTATCAAGTATAATAATTTTTAAATTATTTCGATTGTTATAACAGTTTTTATAAATATAAATTTATACTAACAATATTTTTATTTAAATCATTTCATTATTATTTCATAATTGCATGTTAAGATTAATTTGATTTATATCAATTCATAAATATTTCATAATTGCATCAATTTAACTACTTATTCTTTTCCCTCATCTCTTTTTAAAACTAACGTCTGATGTCCTTATTTTCTCCATTTTACTAGCAAACTTTGGCGAAGCTCATTTCTCAAAATTTCTCGCATTTTGGCCAAAGTAATTTAGCCGCGTGCATTTATCAAGGTTTTACCCAACAGCAGCAGCAGCAGGAAAAAAAAGAAATTAGGTTGCTAAAAATATTTCATTATGAAATTGATGCTGCAGAGAGACAGAACCCGAAAACATGACGAGATGTTGCCAAGTGTGTGTGTTCGTGTGTGTGTGGGTGTGGTATGTGAGTGTGTGTGTGTGTGTGTGTGTGTGTGTGAGAGTGTGGAATGCAATTAAAATGCGCGCTGGGTTGGATAATGCTGCTATATGCTTATATGTGCTTATGCTATCTGGCACATGGCGAGCAGTTAGCATGGAAACGATAGATGAAAAAAGAAAAAAATCAAAACGGAAGCTGGCACAAAAAAAAAAGAAAGAAAAGAGTTAAAACTGTTTAGCGGCGCTTCCCGCGCGGCTTTAATGATAATGAAGATTATGCCAGCAAAGGACGAGGATGGGAATGAACATGTGTGTGTGTGTGTGTGTGTGTGTGTGAGTGGATATATGGAATTGAGGCAAATGCGGATGCTGTTGCTGGTTGTTGCTCCCATTGTTCTTGTTGTTGTTGTTGCTCGTTGTATGCATAATGAAATTGTAGCTGAAGCTGAAGCTGAGCTGTGTGCAGTTCTCTCTCGTGTGTTGTTTTGGCTGTGGCAGCAAAGCTGCTTGCGGCTCCAACTCGCAACTCGCAACTCTGTGTGTGCCACATCTGTCCCTGTCCCTGTTCCTGTACCTGCCACAGTTGCCATGCGGGGCGAGTGCAACTTCAACTTGAAGTGGCTCTTAACGGAAAGATGAGCGTTTCGCATTGCATGGCTCTCTCTCTCTCTCTCTCTCTCTCTTTCTGGCATTTTAGCATATTGCGAACCAGTAAAAAATGATGTAAACAAATTTCAAAGAAAACAATTTGGATAATTACATTATTTTGATGAAGAGTTACAGTTGCATGTGCATAAATAAGCTGTCGACGCCGTCGAGACTGAAATGCAACGTAATCACTTTGCTCTGTGTGGTCGTATTTCATAATACGGCAACAGATAAATTTTCAAGTTGCAGCATGCCACTTATGGTAGCTTTAGCTTTACCTCAGTTTGGATTTGCAATTTGGGAAATTCATCTTTCATATTTCCCCAACTTTATTGCACATTTAATTTAATTGTTTTGACCCAAATTCTGATGAGCCGCAATTTTGCGCTTTAGCTTCTGGCATTGATTTCTATTCAACCCCCCCCATCCCAAAAAAGGTCTTGCCACAAATTAATAACTGCCACAACTGCTGCGGGGCAACAATGTCAGATAGCATTTCCACTTGGCCAAGCTTTTGCCTTGGCCAAAAACTTACACCTGCCTCTGCGCCTCAATTCAATTGCAAAAATAGTCGAATTGCTGCCGTCGGCGGCATTCATCCAATGTATTCAATTATTATTATAAGCTGGCTGCTGGCTGCCACGCCCTTTAGCTGCCTGAACGAGCTGCGGGGCATTTTCAAATTGATTTGCCAAATGCGCAGTCGAGCCTAAGCAACAGCAACAGCAACAGCAGCAACAGCAACACAAATTGCGGCAGCAAGAACAACATTGAGAATGGGCCAAAACAATTTTCCAGCATTTACATAATTTTCTTTTGTTGAGAAAAGCCGTTTCGAAATGTAAACTCTTTTCTGTTTTTTTTGCCTGGGCGGTCAGTCTCCTCGTTACGCTTTTGATTTTTTCCAATGAATATCGTTAGCATTTCATTAAGAGGCGGTAATATTACTTCTTCCTTTACTTTTTCTCTTTCTCCCGTCTAAATATTTATTTTTCTAAAGCTCATAAACATGTCGTTGAAGTTGCATGAAGTTCTCTCCAGCTGTGTGTGAGAATTCTGTGGGATTCATCTGCATTATTGTATTGCTGCTGCAGCTGCAGCGTATTATTTCTTTTGATTGTCTTTTAATTAAGCGACATGCGCAAAATACAATAAAAATGTTAAAACCCAAAACTGGTTTCTGCCCCAGTTTTGCGCTCTCCCTACAATTTAATTTCCTATTTCAGTTCCCACTCTATGTCCAGCGTTGTTTTTTTTTTGACATCTTTTCTACCTGCTTCAGTTTGCTTCGTTTGCTTTATGGCTGTCAAATTTGTGGCTTATCAACGTTCTACTTATCTGCCTTACCTGTCGTACGTCTGTCAACAAGACGAAGGCGAAGGCTCTACTCAAATGCACTCTGAATGCAAGGGAAGTTTACCATCTGATTGCTTATCTTATGTGCTCCAAAACAAAACGTGCCACAAGCCGCTTAATTGGATTCGACGATACTTGATAAACTTCTCTGGCAGTTGATAATGCAATTGAGTTAGTTGTGGGGCAAACAAAAGTTATGCCTCATAAAAACTCAAACTTTAGCGCTAATGAAGAGGAGGGGTGCTTTGAAAATAAATATTTCACGTAAATCTAATAACAATCTATTACAAACCCACGCACACACACAAATATATTTTCGTAATTTATTTTATAGACATTTAAACAAGTTTATTGGCCAGAAGAAACCCAACTGCGACTCTGTGAGTGTCCACGCAAGATTCTCGCCGAGTTTCCCATGGTATGACTTCACATACGAATTGTGACATGACTTCCTTTTGGAACACAACTATCGAGTCACGCTGTTGACATAACTTCAGCTCATTTCTGTGACACGACAACTTTACAACTTGCTGTTGTTGTTGTTGTTGTACCTTGCAGTCATTTGCCTTAATTCGTCTGTCCAAATTGCTATTTATATGCATCGCCCTCGCTTTTAATTTGTGCTGCAAATCACGAGTCTCCCCACAGCAATAACCCAGACTCGATTCTGTCTCTCTCTCTCTCTCTTTCTCTCTCTATGTCTGTCTCTGTTGCTATTCATATCCTACTTGGAAGAGCCAGACTAAAGTCTAAACTCTGGGGCCAAATCGCCAAACAAAATCAACAGGTGGCGCACATATTTCAACATGAAGTTGCCCAAGCAGGCAAAACCGACCGAAATATCAATAAAAATGCCATTTGTTGCGATTGCTCCATGCCACGAAAACCGAACTGAGCAACTGCAACTGCAACCTCCGCCGCCACATAGATAATTTTCATGGTTGCAAGTTTAGTTGGTTTTTGCCATACCCTTGCAGCAAGTTTTATAAGTTCTTTACGACGTTGAAGCGGCGCCAAGTTCAAATTAATTCCAAACGATTCCGGCAAGATTCTTCAATTAAACCCATATAAAATATTACTTTAATCATAGTTAATTAAATTGTTAGGGAAAGCGATTTGCTGCGAGTATTTATTTTTATTGTTAAAGTTTAAAAGGATTCAAAAGAAATGTTCTTTAATCGGAGAACTGATAGAGGGAAAAGGTTTAAGTTCTGTGGAGAGCTAATAAAATTAACTAGATAAAGCTGCACAGAAATGTGTAATATATTTCTCTATTATTTTGTATTTTATTAGAACTGCCTTTATAACTCATAAAAGTAATTTACATTGAACTAATGTAATAAGAAAATAAACAACAATTTTGAAATACCCATGAAATCAATTAGAAATAAACTTTTTTTTTGTAATTTGATGACTTTTAAATTAAAAAATTGAGTCACAAATTTAACTTATGTTAATTTGAGAGAAAATTTAAATATTTTCAAAATTTTATTTTAAAAACCAATAATCTTTACATTGAAAATGTTAAGTAAATAGTTATTTAGATAATTTAATGTCATATTTCATATATATTAAAGAAATTATTTAAATATTGAAACAAATAATTAAATTATTTTATATTGAATGTTAATCAGAAATATTGTATACTTAGAAATTTAATATTTATTTCACATAGTTGAAGGAATCAGTTTTTATTCCACCTCAAAGTTCTTAGCTTGTTTTAAGTGTATCTTTAGTTGCGGTTTAGTGGTAATTTTGATTTGTTCTTGGGCTTTTTTCATTGCTTGCATTGCATTTAATTTATTGGCAACACTTTGGCTTGGCTGCTGCATTTAAACGACAAGTGTTGCAAATAAAAAGGCAAAATTAAAGCGGTGCAAATTAGAGAAAAAAAATCGGCAACCAGCGGCGACGTCAACACCGGAGGGGCCCAAAGTGCCAGCAGCCGGACTAAAAACTTGTTTGCAGCTAAAAAACTATTAAAAAAAAAGAGTGCTGCGATTGCAGGCCACGCTTTGTTGTCGTTGTCGTCGTTGTTGTTGTTGCTGTTGTTGTTGTTGTTGTTAAAGCAAGTGGCTTTTGGTACGGTCGTCGCTTAATAAAGGCAACAAGGGCGAGAGCGAACGTAGTCGCAGTGGGGTTAGAGCCAACGCCAAAGGCCAAAAGTGTTGGCAACACAAACAAACAAAAAAGCGCTGCTCCTGCTGCTGATGTTGCTGTGGCTGCACAACAGCAACATGTGTAGTTGTTGCCGTTCTCTCTCTGTGTGTGTGTGTTTGTGTGTGTAAAAAGCCCAAAATGAAGACATGAGCCAGCAACAACAACGATGACGACCTTCTTTTGTAAACGCGCTACATAATTGCAAGAGCTGAAGCTGTTGCTGCTGCCGCTTTTGCTGCTGTTGCTATAGTTGAAGCTGTTGCTGTTGCTGCTGCTGCTGTTGCCAGAGCTAACGAGTTGGGGTGCGGGCTTTGGCAACAAGGCTTGAGAATTGCCTCTTGCCACTGACAGTTGAGAAATTAGAACGGTTTTTGGTTCTTTCAAATCACACGTGCACGTGCGTCAAGTCAACTCAACTCAAGTCAACTCTCTGCCTCCTCACTCTGTATAATTGGCGACTGTTCTGCAGGTGTGTGAGCTACGAGTTTGCCAAAGGTGTTGTTGCCTGTTGTTGTCTAAGGTCGGCAATCAGTTGGCCCAGTCAATCATAAAACCCTGTCAAAGCTGTACTTAATTGAGGCTACACAATTGCTGTTAAATAATGTTTCTTATTCAACCGCAGTTTTCTTCTCTTTTTATACCCGCTACCCATAAAATAAAAGAGTGTGATATTATTCTTGATTTCTGATCAGTGCCAACAACTGAGATTGATATGGCTATGTTCAACTGTCAGTCTGTAGAAGGTATTTAAGAAATTCTTTTGTATGGACAAAAACGCATACTGCAATGAGATTTTTGTAGATTTAGCTGACAATATGGTATATTTTACACTGTATGGTATATTTTGAATGTAGCAAAAAAGCGATATATCAAATATAGACTAATGTATATTTAAAAATTTTTGCAGTTGATTTGTTTGTCAGTCTAGTATTTTTGTTGAATTCGATGGGAGATACTTTGGAATGTGGTACAATATCGATATACCAAATGTAGCTTTCGGTATTTTTGCAGTAGCGAAGTTGATTTGGTATATTTTGTACTCCATAGTATATTTTAAATGTGGTACAATATAAATATACTAAATACAACTTTCGGCATATTTTTAGTATTTTATAGTATATTTTTGGTATATTTTTAGAATGTGTTTTTAATGAAAAGAGTCAGCGGGTATCGCACATTCCAGCAAGCTCGACTCGACTGTAGCTTTCATGTTTTCATTTGCACAAATCGCTGCTGTCATGTTTTGTTTTTTTTTTTTTTACCAACTGAAGAGACTGAAGCTTGTCTCTTGCCTTGGCTTTTGTTTCTCGGACACTCTGCGTAGGTGGACACTTGGTACATGCAGCACACACTCACACACACATACACACACACACTGCGTGATTGCCGCTTGTTGTTGCCATTGATTATTGCCTTGCGACGCATATAAATCGCAGTGCTTAAATCTCCAGCTAAACTTGTAAATTAAAAACCTTAATGAGTCTGCACGAATCGCGGCGCATGCTGTGTTTGCTTTTGTGTAATTTATGCGCCTCTTTTAGGGGCATTTAAAATGTTTTAAACTGAATTTTGTTGCAGCTGAGTCTTGACTTGCGTTGTCTCTTGGGCAATAAGTAGATAATAAGCTGCTGCTGCTGCTGCTCTCTGTGAAATCAAGTTGCATTCCTAAATTTGCTGCCATCGGCAATAGTTGTTGTTGTCGCAGTTGTTGTTGTTGCTGTTGGTGTTGCAGTTGCAATCAATTGCAGCTGCAGCTAGCTGAGAGAGCTACAAGTGGCAGGCTAGCGTGTCAGCTGACACGTTTTTAATTTCCAAGCAATTAGTTTTCTTTGATTTTTTTCTCTGCAATTCCAATCACAGGCCAAATGAAGCTCACATGCGAAGGAGCTAGCCGAAGCAAGTTGAGTTTGTCTGGGGACTCAAGAGAATTGGGATTGTAGGAGGAGGAGGAGGAGAAGGAGGGGGAGCAGCTACCCGCATTGTCGATTACCTTAAAATGATTACTTTTTTTTGCTAATTAATGCGCTGTGAATTTTCTCACGCTTGCGAAGCCACAACACACACACTCACTGGACATAAAACTTGTTTGCTTCTTTTGCATTCTGGCCAGAGCCACAATAAACTGTAACAGCTAAGAGTTCAGTTCTCTCTCTTTCTTTGACTTCCTCAATAACAATCTATATACATAAGTAATTTGCATAAGTTGTGTATGTCAAGTTGATTAATTTAAATGGCTTGTTAGCTCTGCACACACACGCGATTAGATGATCGTGTTTGAATAATTACACCAAATACTTTAATTATACCAACCTTATACTATTGAAGAATTTAGTTAGTTCGTTTTATGTCTTTCAACTATATCCGCTTTGGCAATCGTCAACAGCAAAATAGCAACAGGTTTCCCTCAAATCGTTGTGGTAACTTGGCTCCAAATGTTAATTAATCAAACGTTTATTATGTTTTGCTCTTGGGTTAGCGCGCTTTTAGAAATTCCATTTAAAACATATTTTGTAAATATTTTATTTGCACTTTTGGAACACTTGACGCACTGGGGGCGAAAACTTTTTAAATGTTTTACACACAAAACGGCAACGACTATTCATATGTATTACGAAATGGACTTGGTCGCAGCTGCACCTATAAGTCTCCTCAAGAGGCAGCTCAGCAATGCCCACAAAACAAAGACAACAGAGGAGCAACTTTTTTGGTTTTTTTTTGAGTTGACGACACCGACGATTTATTCACTTGGTTCCACGTTTTTGATTCGAATTCCGACTCCGATTCCGTGCAGCGACGTTCGCTTCCGCTGGCTAAGCGTAAACGACTAAAAACGGCCACATAAATTTCAATAGGCCAGGCAGCAGCCAGGCAGCCAGGCAGTCAGCCAGTCAGGCAGTCACACAGCCAGCAGCCGCTCAAAAGCCAGCAGACACAGTCAGCCAGCAGCTGACGTCGACGCCGCACAGTGGGCTAAGTGCGCTATAAAATGTTTTTATTGTAAGAGATATTTCAATGTGTGGAGAAAATTGTGACATATTTGTAAAAGGTATGTATGATTTTTTACATATTGTAGGTATTTTTTTTATAGAAAGTTATGTTTAATATTACGAATTTTTTTTTATGTATTATTTTTACCATATAATACTTACCTTCAGTAAACAATTTATTTCTTTTTAATAAATGAATAGAATAAAATGATTATTTATTTCCTTTAGATAGAAATATCAATCATATGTGAAGTTATTTTTAATGGAAATTAATTTTTTAATTAGCATTTTTTCATATTTTATTTTTATATAAATGGAATTTGGGATTTAATCATTTTCATGCTATTTTTTTGAACAAATTCTATATATTTTTTGCTTATCAAAAATATCTAAGTTATTCAAACACATTTATTTTTAAATTAAGTTTTTATTTTATTTATTTTTAAATTAAGTTTACAATGTTTTTTACGATTTTTAGACTTTAAACATAAAAGTAATAAAAAGTGGCCAAGTATTTAAAAAATATTTATTATTCAAATTAAATTTATATATTTAAAAAATATTCACTTCGAAGTTCTATACAAATTGCAATTGAATATGAATACTAAATAGTCTAAAAGTGTTTATTCTCTTTCAAGTTAGCCGAATGCGCAAGTCGAAGTCAGCATATTTTACTTGTTTATTTACTTATGCTATCACTGTTGTGTTTTTTTTAAGGGCATTATCTGATGATGTTGCTCCACTGTCTTGTCAACAACCAGTTTCCTTCCATTCACATGGATATTGTTTGTGGAACCTAAGTGAAGCCTCACTCACGCTGCTTGCTTGTCAAACTGTGTGTACTGTATGTGTGTGTGTGTCTATGTATGTGTTTATGTTTATGTAAGCGTGTTTGTGTGAGGATCCTATAGAGGGGCACGACTACAAGTTTGAGCTTCCAGCATCCACACACACACACACTGACAGCAGGCAGCCCACGCTATGTGTGTACTACGATGGCATTTGGATGAGAGCTCACCTTATCTCTAATGATAACAAGTCGTTTTATGATAGCCAACGAACGTTAGGAGAGAGAGAGTTTCATAAATTTTTAGTGGCACTTCATGGTCTAAGGTAAAGTGCATTTAATTGATAATTGCTGTTGCTTTGCTGAACGTTTATTTGCTGCTTAATTAATTGATGACTTTATGCACCGAGTGTTTCAGGGTAATTAAAGTTGTGACTTGAGGAGTTTTTACGATGACCCAAGATGATGAAAAGGATGACAGTGATGTTTGCTTGACTTCAAGTAGTTTGTTGCCTTCAATTCAATGGATTGTAAATGCATTTCTAGTTGTGCGCCAAAAATTAATTAAAAATGAATTAAATATGTTTGCAACTTTGTGTTTAAGACCGCCCAAAGTGCCCCCAAACTTAGCCAGCCAGCCAGCTAGTCTGTGGATTTTGAAATCAAGTCAAAGACGCATAAAAGCAAATTCTCTCGTAAATACCAAATAGCAATAGCAAAAAGCAGCAACAGCATCGACGGCAGCTAAAACAGCTGCGACAGCAAATCTTTTTCCACTTTTGCACAACTCCAAAGTATTTACAAGCATCGTTCGCAGTCGCATCTAAAAATGTTTGGCATTTGGCAACACACGCACCAATGAATAAATAGCAGCAGGCTGGAAGAGTGAGAGGAGCGACACTGTGAGAGAAAGAGAGAGCAAGAGATTGGAGGAGATGTGTGTTGTAGCAAAGAAGGCAGCTAAAATGTTTGGATTTCAAACGAGCTCATTTTTTGCGTGCGTGGCTGCATTTCAAAATGATTTGCAATGCGGTTGATGGGTGAGATGAGGGGCGGGGCGTTGAAGCTGCTAGGGGGAGGCAGGAAATGCAAGGCGGTTTTACTTAGTTTTAGTTTCCTTTCATTTACCACCTCCCCCCCGTTGTTAGGCAAGCGTAACAAGAGACCGCAGACGGCGTGACTTGGATGAGGGATGAGTTATTGAGGCAACCACGCGTGAGTGTGAATGTGAATTTGTGAGTTTTTTAACATTTTGTAGTTGAAGAGTTTTCGAATGTGTGTGTGGGTGTTGCACACAAAAGGCAGCTGCAACCATGCCACATAATTTATGACAAGACGCTAAAGCGTTGACTGATAAGCGACGTCGTCTGAGTTCTGAAGTCTTCCAAGTTAACAAAAAAAAAGAAAGCAAGCTCAAGCACAATGCAATATTTGAAATCTTGCCAACACATGGGCAATTGTACGTTATTTCCCAGCAGCAACATTATCGACAGCAGCAACAGCAGCAACATCTTCAACTTAAGCACTTTTACTCTAAGCAACACGAAGTGCAGACACAGAAGCCGAACTTGCTCAGCCAAACGAAGCAAAGTCGCTGTTGCCACGCGGTTTTGCGTGCCACACGTTGCTCTAGCGGCAGCCACACAGTTGCTGCTTTGGCTGCTGTTACTGCTGCTCTCATTGCTGACAATCCACGTGCAGTTCACTGCTGTGCGCCGCATCAGTTGGCAGCGTGTTTTTTGTCGCCGCGTCGACGCCAGCTGCAGCAGCAGGGCGACATGGCAACATCGCGTTGCACTGCACACATTTGCTGGAATGTTGCCATTGGGGGCCAAATGTTGCTCAGCTGTCAAAGCACAGCACAGCTAAGAAAAGAAAACTGAAAAACACAGTTGCAGATTGGAGTAGATGGCAAAAGACTGTGCAAGATTATCTCTGAATTTCTTTTGTGGTTGTTGCTGTTGCTGTTGTTAAGCTAAATTGTTTTGAGTCCTGTTTATAAACTCTCGAATGACAGCTGAGCATTAGAAGTTAACTTGCATCGAGTTAAAACTTGCAGTTATTCTTGCTGGTAGTTTGCTTTTGCCTTGGCTATTTCCAAGAGATTAGCATGGCACAACATATTTATGTCGCTTGTCAACTGCAATTTTGGAGTCAGCTAAAATCATGTCTTAACTTCAAGTTGGTTTCATGGCTAATTCCAGCTTCGAAGCGAATTAAGTTAGAAAGGCTTATTTGTATTAGTTTCACTGTTTATTTAAAAGGTTAAGTGGTTGTTAAATATAATTTCCAAATCCGAATGTGATTATTTTTGCTAATTAATTTAAAAGTTCGCAGATATCTTATACGTACATATGCTGCCAAGTGGAATATATTTTATAAAAATATATTATTTTAGTATTTCTAATCGAAATTAACTTTCTGCACTCACTAAAATGTCAGTAATGTCTGATATATGTATTTGATACTAAATTGTTACTTAAATCTAATCAATGTCTCAAACGCCGAATTATTAAATAAAAACGTATTATTGCTCACATTCAATAGTTCATTTCAAGATTCGAAATATATGGTTTAATCACTTAATTTGTTACAATAGTTTTTAATGTTATTGTGGTGCACATTTGTAACCAATTTTGTTTATAACAAAATTAATGAAGATAAGACTTGAATTAGGTCAAGAAATTAGTTTTATGAATAATAATAATACGCTTTTATTTTAACTTTTGTATGTAAAGAAGTTCATCAAACTCTTTACCAAGAAAATAAATATTTTTAAACATACTCCTTCCATATTAATTATATATATATATATCACAAAAAGAACGCATGTGACTTAATTATGTCAATTAACAATTCATTCAAATTAAGTTTTTTAGTTTATAATATGTTATTATATTTAATTTTGTATATGAAGAAATTAAGATAGAGGAACGAGTTTTTTTTACTTACATAAATGTTTAATACTTTTTTAATTGTTTCAAACTGTTTGTATGTTTTATTTACTTTTCAACTCCTAAAGAACAATTTACGTGATTCTTCAATTTTAATTAGATATATTTATAAAAGTTGCTTAAAACAATTATGTGCACAAAAAGAGAAATGTGATTTAATTGTGCACATTAAACAATTCAAATAAAATATTACCGATAATTTTGTTGATTTATCTTTGGTGCTGGGAGCATTTTCAACACTTTGTTGACCTGTTGTTGTTGAAATAGAATTCGCTCGTATTTATTTTAAATACGCTTCTCCCCCTTTTGTTTGTGCTTTTGATGCTTATCCATCAGTCTGCAGATAATGGCACAAAATTAATGATGCCGCACTGTGGCTCTTGGCAGTCTGAGCTCTGCTAATGAACTGTCTCTCTCTACTCTCGACTCTCGACTTTTGAAATTTTGCTGGCAGGCAGCTTCAGGAAATCATCAACAGATGCAACTAAGAATGTGATTTGTTTTAGGTATTTTCTTCATTTCGTCTAACATGTGATGAGTTTTTGGCAATTTGCATGTGTAATTGGCATTTCTTTGGTCACAAGCAAAAGATGATGATTAATCTGCAGATGATTAAGCTGCAGCTGGATGACAGCTGCGGGTGCAACTCATTTGGTGATATTGGCCTAATTGCTCGGTGCGAAATGGGGCACGAAATGTGCTCAAGGGGCGTGCAACGCATACGCTTTAAAAGCGACAACAAATGCGTCCCTAAGTGGCACTTGCAACATGTTTGGGGCGTGCGCTTTACATTTTTTTTTGTGTTGTGGAGGGAAGACATAAATTAAAGTGCCACAAAATAAATGAAGATTGCTGCAGCGCGCACACAAAAAGTGAAAAAGTGAAATTTCAATTAATCAATGCGAGATACAAGGGAAGCAAAGTTTTTGGGGAAAAAAATGTGAGAGATGGGCAGCAACATTTTCAGTTAACACTTTTGCCTGGCGGCCGCGATAAGATCAAAGATCAAGCAACGAGTTCAACTTGGCCACAATTCGTGTTGCCATTGTCTGTTGTCGTCGTCATTGTTGTTGTCGTTGCTGTTGCTGTTGCTGTTGATGTTGCTGCTGTGGCACGCGCGCCGGCGCAGGTCAAAAGCGTGCAGTCTGCAAAACAGTAGCCGGCAGACATTGCAACAGTCCATGATAAATGCAGCCCATAGAAAACGGTGCATGGTTGTTATACTTAATGTTGCCACTCACCCGACACTCGGCAACTCGACACTGTCAAGTGTTGAGCATATTTTGGTTGCTGTTGCTGTCGCTAATGTTGTCAATTTAGCACAACATTTGCCTGCTGCATGTTATTATGGATTTGCAACGCTTTCATGCAACATTTGCGCAGGCAATTAGTTGCATATTATAATTGGGGACGTGCTCAAGAAATCTGTTATCGTTTCTTATGTTTTTACGTTTCTTTCTTTATTTTTTTGGGGAGTCGGCAGCATGTTCGAACGCTATAAATCAATTTGCCGGAAGAGCTGTCCAAAAGCAAACCGGCAACAATTTGTTGCCGAACTTTCAAGTTGCACAGACACTTGAATGCGCTTCACATATTTTATAATTTAAGGCATTTAAATGTTGTACATAATAATTTTGTTTCTATTGTAGCTTGACATATTTTTTATTGACAACTGAATCAATTAATTTAGTTTGGTTTTATTGATGGCAATTTCGTTGTTGTCCGAAAGACAATGTGAATTAAAATTTTATCGGCAACAATGTTGCGGTCGCTGGGCAATAAAAATTGTTACGCTGATGAACGACATGACACCAGCAGCAACATCAGCAGCAACAACAAGAGCAGCAGCAATAGCGGCAACAACATCGGCAGTAACAACAACAACAACAACAGCAGCAGAAACGTCAACAAAAGAGCAGCAACAACAACAACAGGAACAACAACAGTCACAGCAATAACTGATCGACCGCAGGAACAAGCAACAACAACTGTTGTTGCAAAGTGAACCGCATCGCGAAATTCTTCCTTTTTATACCCGCTACCCAAAGGTTAGAAGGGTAGTATAACTTTCAGACTCCAGCAAATGTATGTAATAGCCACTAAGACTCAACACCGACCCCATAAACTATATGTATTTTTGATCAGCGTAAACTGCTCAGACGGAAAAGCCATGTCCGTCTGTCAGAATGAAACACTGTTACTACTTTTTATGAAATAATTTAATATGACAAAAAACGGTTGCTAATGTCGGATCTCAATTGCTTTGGTTAATAATCTGGTATATTTTGAACTGTTTGTTATATTTGAAATGTACTATTTCATTTCAAATATATCATACACACCAGCATGTCGATTATACTAAATATATATAAATGGTATATTTGAAATGAAACAGTATGAAAATCTGGTCCATTTTGCACTGTTTGGTATATTAGAAATGTAGTAGTATATCGACATTCTAAATTTATATACAAATTATAAACTGGTATATTTTATACTGTTTGGTATATTCGATATGCAACAGTATATCAACATACTAAATATGTATATAAATGATAGTCCGGTATATTTTCTACTCTTTGGTATATTTAAAATGTAACAGTATATCGGTACACCAAAAATATATAAAAATGACAATCTGGTCTATATTGTTTCTTTTAATAACATATGTTTAAAATGATATAATATATCGACATACAAAAATATACGTATATATGAATGACAATCCTGTATATTTGATACACTTTGGTATATTTGAAATGTAAAAGTATATCGATATTTTTGGAATACTGATTTGGTATATATAAAGAATAATACTGTTCTTGTTTTTATTGCAAATAGGTACCGGGCATCTCACAGTCAAACATACTCCACTATAGCTTTCTTCCTCTTTTTTTATTTTTTGGTTACCTTCCTTCGGCTGTAGTTGCTGTTGTTGTTACTGTTGCTGCTGCTGGTGATGTTGTCTTTGTTTTTGGGGATTTTGTTTGGCTGCTAAACTCAAAATGAGAAATTGCTGCTGTTACTGTTGGCTGTTGCTGGTGCAATTTTCATGGTTGACCTCATTCTGTTGACTTTGTGGAATATTTCGTGGCAGCAGCAGCAACGCATCATGTCAACCAGTCAGTCAGTCAGTCAGTCAGTCAGTTAGTCAGTCAGTCAGTTAGCCGGCGATTCGTTTACTTCAACAACGAGAACGACGACAACATGAGCCGGAGCACGTCAGCGTCTGTGACAATTTGTCGCTAAACAATTTCCAGCGAACCGACAAAAATTGTAAGTTGCTGTTGTAGTTTGGTGTTGTTGGTTTTTGGTTGCTCGAAAAATTCAATAAATAAAAATGTAATTACGTGTGGAACAGGCTGCGGCAATTTGATGTATGAGTTTTTCGGCTTAAAAACTACGCTGCAAAATAAATATAAATTGCATGTTGCTGGTGTTGATGCTGCTGCTGCTGTTGCTGGTCGCACTTAAAGGCAATTTGAATGCTGCTGCTGGCGTTAATGTGCTGTGTCAATATGTTGGCAACGCATTCGACATCAAACGTTAACGTGTTCCTCTGTGTGTTTGTATCCTTGTTGTGCTATTGCTGGTATTTGCCACCTTTCTGGCTTGGGTCAACAACCAAACAAATGCAGAGCTAAAAGGAAAGCATTGCTCACAATTTCGCACCGACCTTTTATGAAGGTAACTAGGAAAAAGCAAAAAAAAAAAAATAGAAATAGTAACAGGTATAACAGTTCTCTTACAGCTCGATGCTTGGCACAAAGTAGCCGTCATCAGTGGCAAAGTGGCAAAAGGTGGCAAGAGGTGGCAAGTGAAGGGAAGGTGTAGAAATGTTACACACTCTCTAAACGCTTTGTTTACATCGTTTTTGTAGAGAATAGAGAGAGAGAGGAAGGAATCACAGTTGGAGTTGGACTTGGAAACGGAATCGTTGTTGTAGTTGTAGTTGTTGTTGTTGTTGCCGTGTCCCAGCCATTCATCCTCCATGTCGGACTGTGCCTGGCCATGTATGAGATACATGCGACTACGTGTTTTCCTTTGGCTGCCTGAACATTTGCAGCATGTTTAGTGATGCGATCTTTGTTTGTGTCTCGTGCTTTGCTTTCCAGCATCAGCAGCAGCAGCAGCAGCAACAATTACAACCTAACATCGCGTCGATGACAACAGCAGCAACAACAACAACTACAAACCAAATACTGCATGTTATATGCTGCTCTCTCTCTATCTCTATCTTTCTCTTTCATTCTTCTGTGTCACTTTCTCGCTGCGTTGTTGTTA
This sequence comes from Drosophila niveifrons, assembly GCA_035046325.1. NCBI lineage: Eukaryota > Metazoa > Arthropoda > Insecta > Diptera > Drosophilidae > Drosophila > Drosophila niveifrons. Next base: position 13,252,020 of record JAWNOC010000052.1, read on the forward strand.
AATGCTTGGAAAATGTGCACAATTTTCACATCCGGTGTCACATGCGATTCAATTGAGATTTACCTGAACGTGACTAAAATACGCAAATTAAAAATGCTTCTCGATGCTCCCTCTGTGTGTGTGTGTGTGTGTATTTGTATTTGTGTGTGTACTCTGTGTCTATGCGTGCGTTATGTGTATCTTAGATTGTTAACCAAGTTTCAATGCTTTTGGCAAAGATACTTTTGCTGCCAATCGACCCTCATTTTCAGCTTGTTTGGCTTTTTGGGTTAGTTGAATTTGCTGTTGTTAATGTTTAAATAAACTGTGTCACATCGAGCATATGATATCGAAACGATTATCCTTATGGCAATAATTTGATTGCTGCTCACAGCGAGTGCTTCTGTTGTGGTTGTAAAAATGTTTATTTAAATTGATAACTTTATTAAATTTATATGCTTTTTTATTAAATGCACCTTTTTTCAATGTTTAATGAAATCAAATAATTGACATTTTTTTTTGGTATAATTAATTTACGTTTATAAAAAGTACCTAATAAAACTGTAGGGAAAACAAACTACAACTAAATAAACACATTTTAAATTGAAATAAATACTGTTTACTTTTAATTTACTTTCATCGTTTTTTTTAAGCTAATTTCTTCTATTATGATAATTGCAATTTCAAAATATTTGCTAGTTATTTACAGTTTATTACGTGGCACTTTTTTCCTCTTACTCAAACTTATATCGCTGCCATGAAGCTTAATGCTTTATTAGCCAAGTTAATTATATCAAATTATGAACTGGTCTAAAATAACATGGAAAAACCCGAATGTTTAACACAATATAATTATGCGGGCTAATTGAAAATTTTTGCGTTGAAATTTAATTATTGGTAGCTAAAATAGAATTTGAACAGCTACCGAATAAAATCATAATGTTCAAGGGGGGATAACTTTAAACAGAAATTAACGGAGCGCAGTGAATCGAATTTAATGCGAAAAGTCAACGCTAGAGGGCGCCATAAATCGATTTATCAATTAATGTCAAATTGTTGTGCAAGAACACTGTGCAGCTGAGTAAGGGAATCATTTTGGGGGTTAATTTTTATGGATGATGAAAAAATGATTGAAAATCAAGAAGAAAACTACAGTCGAGTATGCTTGACAGTGAGATACACGGTAACCAATTCAAGTAAAAGCAACCAGCATAGTTTTTTTAAATATACTAAATTATTTTACAAAATATACCAAATTATACGGGAAACTATATTTGGTATAGTGACTTCAATAAAAATTAAACAGTGCGGTATTATAAAAAAATATACCAAATTAATATACAAAATATACCAAATTATACCGAATTATATATTTAGTATATCGATATGCTGCAGGCTTAAAATGGCTATGATCAAGAAGAATTGAATTTTATATCACATTTTAATGAAACGAATTAAATAAATAAAGTTTGGCTGAAATTTAACATAAGTTATTCAAAATTCCTTTATCAATATTCAAATTTTGGTTGCATAGTGTTGTGGGTCAATCTGTGAGCATGAACTCTGGAAATATTTTCGTTTGCTGAACTCTGGCCGGGATTGGCTTTTGTTTTGTGTCCACTGGGAAATCCATGACGCGTCGAGTGCTGAAAAATGACTGAAATATATTATGCAAAAGCATTGCATAATACACATCGACTATGTTTATAAATAAATTGAAGCGACAGCCAAGTCCACAGCGATGCAGTTGGATAAGTTTTTGGATTGTGGCCATAAAATGAGCGAGTGCTGTGGCTTTTGCAGACTAATTTAATGGCGCCGACTTCAAAGTGACAATAATTTGGCCATTAAGACGACGACAACTGCGCGATGTCGTGGAATGGTTGTCTCGTCGCTGTCTGGTCATTAAACGGATTGTCATTTAATTGTTCTCGCGTTTACATTTTGCACGCATTGTCCATTGCCAAAGCTGCCAACTTTTTGAATGTCTTTGTTCGTTCCCCTTTTGGTAGATTGGTGCATTTGCCAATTGTCATAATGGCCAAGACGTTGCCTTGACTATGCAGGCAATTATGAGTTAAGAGGAATCACTCGACGGATCGACAACCATTAAAACAGACGCATACAAAGTTCTCTGTCTCTTTCTCTTGGCCATAAAATTAGTCGTGGCCCGAAAAGTGCATTTTGGTTGCCCCAGGCCAAGTTGGGCCAGAACAGAACAGACCAAAGCAAAGCAAAGCAGAGCAGAGACCAAGACCAGGCCTGTGGTTTTTGCAGTTGGAAATGTGAATGAGGATGGAGAGATGGGAGTATGAAGTAGTAGTATGGGGATATGGGGACACTGAAATTGCTGCACATCGTTCGCCTCATCGTAAATGTCCAAATGGAATGGGCTACGTAAATGCAGCAATGAGCCATTGACACGCCCACTCGATGGGCTGCTGCTGTTGATGCAGTTTTATGTTGTTGTCCCTGTGAAATGTGGTCTGACAATTGTGCGAGGAGAGTGAATGAGGGAGTGGAAGATGATGAGGAGTAGTGCGTGATTTGAAATGGTTTTAAGCGTAACTTTAAAAGCCTCCGAGATCTGTGCTAAATGATGATGGTCATATGTCAAGCATTTAACTGGACCGCCGGCACAACTCAAGGTGCTTCAGCGCAGCAGATGATGTAAAATTGTCGGGACCAGAATGTACAGTTGTTGAACGAGCTGTAGCAGCAGCAGAAGGGAATCAAAGTGTAAGCGAAATGTTTGACAAGCACTAGAAGTAGTGTAAAAGAGATGAAGGATTTGATGGTAGTCGATGTGGCAAAAATCATGTTAGAATTTGAGAAAAGTGTATAGAGGCAGTAAAAGAAAAATTGGAAAAAAGCAGAGTAGAAAAACAGAAAGAAATATGGAATTGAAGCTGAAGCTGAAGCTGCATGAAAAAATATGAAATTTAAGCTGTAATATTGCACATTAAATACTATGAAACAATGCTGAAATAGGAAACTGGAAAATTTACAGAAAAGGACTTTAAATCTGAGTAATGTAACAACTGTTTGTTATGTTCTAATTATATTTATTTATATTTATAAATTCTTAAGTTGATGAAATTCTTGTAGTATTAAAAGTAAAAAGTTAAATTTATAGTTTTGGTATTTTTTACAACATATATCCGAAAGAAATACCAAATATTAAATGCTTTAGTAGCTTACAATATTACAATATAAAGAATCTTCTTTTGTGACATCAAAAGTATACCATCTTATGCAATTTATACTAAATATTTAATATGAATGATGGTTTTAGTAGCTTAAGATATTTAGCACTTTATGAGAAATGTTGAAAGTATATTATAAAACATTTATTCAAATTATTAAATGTATTAAAGGCATAAATTCAATTGTGACAAACTTTCAATGCTTTCTAAAACACAATTCACAAACAAAATTACAAGATCAAGCAGAAATAAGGAATCAAATTTAATGTTGACAAAACTTTCATAGCTTCCTAAGTATGCTAACAAATTCTCCAATTACAAGATCAACTCAAATACATTACTTGCATTTCTCCTACTAGTTTTTTTTCTGTTCATATACTAGTTGCTGATAGAGATTAACTTATTTAAGCTACAACTTCAATTAAGTTTTACAACTTAATTAAATTTGGCAAGCAGTTCGCCAAAACTTTGTGCAGTTTTGTGCTTTCAGCTTCCTTCCTCGTTTCAGAAAATTTCCAAAATTTCCACTTTCAGTTCATTTCAATTTGGTTTTCAAGTGGTTTTGTGCTCAGCGCACAACTGCTGCTAAAAATTATTGGCTTTCATTTTGTGCGGCGTTTCTCAGTTTGTTGCTGGCCAAAAAAGGGAAAATTTGCATATTTCGCCTCGCCTCGGCCATTTTTGCATATTGCATATTGTTGAATGCCACAAAACTTTGTGACTTTTACCAGTGAAGTCGAATGTACTCTCTCTCAGGCATCGCCAACGCCCTGCCCTGTGTTTCCAACTGAAACATGACAGTTTTGTGCAGTTTTATGTGCTTGGCATATGAATAAAGTTGCCTTTTGTGTGTAGCAGAGAGAGAAGGAGCGAGTTAGCTTGGTTTTAGTTTTCCCCCAATGCATTGGGGCCCTAGCCGGAGGACATTGAACAGACGTGTCGTGCATGCACTTTGCATGTTGTTGAAACCAGAGATCAAATGCTGTGGCATCAGCTATTGGAATATGTAACAGCTGCTTCTCTTTCAATCATTGTCAGTTTTTGGAAAATCATATTTCAATTAAAAGCTAGGCAGCCAGCCAGTCAGAGAGTGCGATAGAAGAGATGAATACAACACGAAAACAAGTAAGAAAGGTACACTCGAGTGTGCTCGACTGTGAGATACGCGTTTCCCATTTTCTATAAAAAAAACTGTAAAATATATTAAATTTATGTACTAAATAAATGCTAAAATATTTCGATAGCATATTTTCAAAAAAAGAAAAACCGTGTTGTATTATCTGAAAAATATACTAAATTAATATACCGAATAAATACTAAAATATACCGAAAGCAAAATTAACCGATACCCGCTATCCATTTTTAATAACAGTAATACAGTGTAGTATTGAAGGTAAAATATACCAAATGTATATACCAAAAACTATAATAAAATATTCCGACAGCTATATTCGATATACTACAACATTGAAAATGTAACATAGACAACAACTTAAACTTCAATATATAATATACAACTACAAATACTGATATACTACTACATTCAAAATATACCATAGAGTGAAAACTATACTAATATACCAACAAAAACGTTCTCTTCCAATGTGCACTTCTTACTTAAATGACTTCGGGTTTTCTGCTTGTTACATACATTTTCACAATGTTATTATATCCTTTTACCCTATGGGTAACGGGTAGAAAAACAGGCAGCATGTAATAATCAACCGAATTACAAGGCAAAGAGTAAAATCCAACCTGCGACCTGCATCATGTTTACCCTGTTGTTGGGGGCAACCAGCAACCAGCAACCAAACACAGATAGACGAACAGACAGACGTACAGACAGACGGACAGACAGAAGGATGGACAGATGTTCTCTCTACGGCATTGTTAGGAAATTTGTTTGCATATTTCGGGTGTAATTGTTGCCAAAACTACAAATTGCTGTCGAGGCGAAGGATATCCCATAAAATGCTTCGTGTTTGCCTATTTGCAATTGAATTGTTTGCCAAACTCGATGTTTAGACAATGATTTCGAATTTCGGCTCAACCAGCAGATTAGTATCTCGATTTAAGGGCAAACAGCTTTAAGCCCCATCTCGAAATCATCACAAAATTTCAATCTATTGACATAATGACAGAGCAAACAACAAACCAACAACCAACAAAAAAAAAAATGGGCAAACGTGTCGTGTCATGTTTGTCAAAGAGCGCCACCTGTCGACCGCCCAAAACCGCGCTTGTCCTCTCTCTCTCTCTCTCTCTTTCGCACTCGTGCATTTTTCCCTCTCTTTTGTAGTGTCGCCTGTCACAGGTTAATTTCGCATGCAAATAATGTCACGTTGTCGTTGTCGCTGTCGCCGTTGAATGAACTTGATTAAAATTCAATGCGACGTTAATTAAATTCTGCCAATGCAATTTGCGGGTGTGCTTTTTTTTCTCCCCCATTGGCTACTGTCAATTGGCAGCTGCTTCCTGATCAGTTTCCCGATTTAAGCCGCTGTTTTTGTAGGCGTGAATCATAATTTTTAATCCTCTGATAATTGGAACAACAAAATATAGCTTTACCTCTATATTTGAAATGACGAAAAAAGCTTAATCTAATATTACTCTTGTTTTCAATATCATAAATTATTTTTAGTATGAACAAAGTTTTGTTTTTTATTAAGTTGAAAATCCCACTTTATCACTCTTCTTGATAAGCAAACATTTGTTCTTTGTGTCAACAATGTTTCCAGCACTTATTTACTGATATTCAAAATTCACTTTTCTCAATTGGAGCAACAAAATATAAAATGTTCACTATGTTTGTTAGATAGTTTGTTGGTACGCCAAAATAATTTAAAACCATTTCATTGTATTTACAAAGCTTTGTTTTTTATTTAACTAAACGAAAATATTATTTTGCTAGTTTTCTAGACAAGCTAAAACAGTTTATTTATAGCAACAAATTTTCTTTACCTAATATAGTTTAGTAAAAATTTAACTTTTAAAATGTATAAAAGACTTAAGCTAAATATAGTTCGGTCCCTTCCAATTTCTTCTCTTAATAAGTAGTTCACTAAGTCCTTTCTTAATTTTTCAACACTTAAACTTACTAACAGTTAATCTTCATTATGCATATTTATTTAAATCAGCGCTGCAAAACTGACTTTTCGCCAAAGATTTACATTAATTTTGTGCTTTCGTTTATTGCGAGGGAAAAAGTTATTATGACCTAGTTGCAAGTTTTTGAGGAACTGCCGAAAGCGCAAGTTGAACTCAAATTTTAATGAATAAGCAAAGTTCTTGAAGAACTTGAACAAATTATTTCGTACAATGCCCAGTGATTGTCTTAATGCAAGTGCTAAGCGGCATTTAAGTGTCTTTAAGCAAAAACTAACTGCCACACGTGGCGTATGAGCAATCAGCACATAAATTACGTGCCGAAAACATTGTGAAGGTTTTTCGGGTCGGGCGTCGCGGAATTCCGGTGCATTGTGTGCGCGCCATAAAGTCTAGACAATCCAATCATAAATAATTTCTGCATAAAGACGTAATAATTTCAACTCTTCCCCTTTTCCTTAGTGCGTTCCTGACCCATCTCACTCTCTCCTTCTCTCTCTCTGCCATTTTGGCATCTAAGTTGGTGCTGACCAAATATTTTGTTATTAAATGAAATTGCAATGTTTGCCGCTGACCAGCGGCACCACAAATAAGTACGAGTTCATTGCAACTCCCTTCTGGTTGAGCTCAAACCCTCATTATGAGTGCAGTCATGGCCCTTGGCCTGAGTCTGCTTTCTGGTCCTGCGGAGTCTTGCCTCTTGCCTTGCTCTGTTTGTCTGGGAATTTTTGTGTTTGGGGGCTTTCACAGTTGGTCAACTCGGGGCGTGTTCAGACAGTGAGAGTGAGAGAGAAAGGGAGAAAAATTTTCCACTTTTTGCGTGTTTTTAAACGTTTTTATGAATTTGCATGCGGTTGCTCTGGATGTTGTTTTTATGTGTTGTCGGTTTGCGATTGCCACTTGTTGGTTAAACTAGCTGCTTTAGCGGAAACTATATATGCATATATTGTAGTTGTTGTCATACACTTTTCAAATGTTGCGTGCATTTACTCTATAAACTCTGATGATCATTTTACTTGTCTAATTTTAAGTGTTCGTTTTGAAAAACTAAAAGACTAACTAAGATGATTTTAATTTAACTAAGATTCGGTTGAATAGTGTGAAACAAGATTGCTTTCTCTAAAAGTGTGCGTTGTCTTTTACAAACTAACTTTTTTTAGAATCTGGCTTAACTAAACTACTTTTCTAAGGTAAGAATGTCTTAATAGCATTTTTAATAAATAAATGCATTTTTTAGCTTGCATTACTTCTTTAAATGATGTTGAAAATAAAATAAAGATGACTTCTCTTTAATAAAACCACTCTAACTGGAATTCCATTCATCTCTCTAAAATGTTGAAAGTTTGCATGAAACTGAAACTATTTTAGTAAATTCTCTGTGAATAACATTTTGATTTTTATAACTTACGAAGAGATTGATCCTTCAAAATTTAAATTATTATCAGAAATGACTTTAATAAGACGCCTTTAAATAGAATTTCATTCGTCTTTCTCTAAAATAGAAACGTTTTATGAAATTGAAAATAGTTTTGATAGGTAAGAAGAGAGTTATAACATATATGTTTTTATTTTCATGACCTTTTAAGAAGTAGGAAAGCCATATTCAGAAGTAATAAAAATAAAAATACATTTGTAGTTATGAAGAAATTTAAATTTATATTTCATATTTCGAGTGTGCTTGATAAATTATAAAACAAATTAAATTTTAAGTGTAGTGTATACAGCAAAGAGTAAACAATGCTTATTACGAGTATTAGTTCAACTAGGGAAGTTGGGGGCAGCAGGAGTAGAAGATGAGTCCACTTGTTTGGTTGCCATTTAATGAAATTTTCAACATTTTTGTGTTCTAATAATGAAATGCTTATGGCATGTTTGTTGCTGTTCAACAGGCGCTTGGCCAAGGGAAGATGTTTTGCTTGCTCTGCGCTGCCGATTGTTGTGTTGATTGTTGGGGGCTGCCATAGAAACGACACAACTTGTTTAAAGCTTTTGGAAGACGAAGGCTGCAAACAAAAAACTAAAAAAAAAGGAAGAAGTCAGTTGAAGCCAGTTTGCACAAAAAAAAGTGCGGGGGCCAACGTTGCGTATGATTGTCAAGTTGTAGCGTAACTTTTATGTAGTGCTCGCTTTTTTGTGTGTGTGTGCAACGAGTTAAGCAGCTTGCAACTTTTTGCAAGCATTTGATGTAAAACTAAGCGAGAAAATTGCAGTGCCTAGGTGTAAACATTTGCAGCAGAAGCCCCCCTGGAGAGTGGGTTGCTAACTCGTTAAAAGTTGCGCACAGCCAAACTATATACAACGTCTGAAAGGGGCGGTGAAGGAGGAGGAGGGACACGCCTCCATCAATCCAAAGTGTTGCTAAAAGTTTGCCATAAATAATGCGCGTCTCAATATTAACAAGCGACGGCGTCGAAAACTTTTAGCGCACTTCAATAAACGAAGTGCCATTACAACCCCTCTTCAGTTCACCACCCTGATGCCTCTCCTCTCCTCTCCCTCCCCCTGCCTCTCAGTCTGCTGCTTGTTACTTTCAAGTTTGTGAATAGTTTATTGATGTTGGCTTCTTAGCATTTTATAACCGAAAAATATTTGCGGCAATACCAAATGCCAAAATAATTTCAACTCTCGCCCTGCAGTTGTTGTTGTTGTTCGTCATCTTCTTCTTGCTGTTGCTTTGTGGTTGTTCAATTCGATGTTTGTTTGCCAACTGAGAGACGCCACAGGCAGTCAGGCTTTCATATCCGCTGTAGGACTTCCGGACACCAGGGAAATTGATTCTGTACTCGAGTTGAACTGAGGCACTCACTCACTCGCTCACATTGCTCACTTGTCGTATACGCAATGTTAATTAAGTGCTAGTTTAAAGCGTGCAAGTTGAGAGCAAGCTGAAAATTAGCTTGGCAAATGAAATATGCATAGCGGGTGTCATATGCAGAAAGCAGAGCCTGCTCATTAAATTTCTATGACCAGGCTCAAGGACGAGCTCTAGTAACCCAGAATGCACGACTCTCAGAGGGGAGATTTCTCTCTTTATATGTTATGTGTGTGTGCCGAGCAGTTCATTAACTGGCGTGTTAACTCTCGGCAAACACACATGAGGCCACACTTGATGAAAGCGCCAAGAAATGTGTCATAATGAACTGCGAAAATATGCAGAGAGACTTTCGCTCGTTAATGAGGCAACTGATATCACATAACCTCATCCGCTTGGCTTTTAAAGTGCTGCCTTAAAGTGCTTAGCAGCAAAGACTTCTTAGACCTCGAGATATATAATTTTGTGTTCGACTTATTTGTAGTTGTTGGTGCGTTGTTCTCTTGTTGCGATTGTTGTCATGTTGTTGCCCCCAAATCGAAGCTATAAAAGTAATTAAGATAACGACTTTTGTGCTGGCTTTTCAGCTTTTTCAGCACAGCGTTTCTTTTCTTTTTTCAGCTTTACTGTTTGTTTGGCATCTGCTGCTCCTGCTGTTGGCTGCCGATATGTATCGTGTATTTACTTTATAGCCAGAGTTTTACAATATTTTCTTGCTCATCCCCCGCCGCCACACACACACACACACACAATCGACGTTTGTTGTTGTCGGCTTCCTGTTGTTTTCTGTGTGCAATTTTCTTGAAATTTCATTTCTTAAGTTTTGCCGACGGCTTTTCAGATCCGCTGTGCCGTGTATTTGAGACTGTAAATCATATAAAAGAGAGTTAGAGCATACAAGCAACTGGACAGGGATTTGGATCAGACTTTGCCACATGTGTCACTTTGTTTTTGCTAGTTCTTGTTCTTCGTTTTTCTTGCCTTCCGGCGACGCTATTGTTGCTGCTGTTGCTTCGATTCTTTCCTTTCCTTCCCTAACGTTTTTCTAATTGCTTGTCTGGCTCTGAGGTTTTCGACCATTCATGTGTGTGTGTGGAGTGGAGTGGGATGCTATATCGATTAATTAACGACATTAAAAGCTAAAAGTTTTAAAAGCAACCCCATCATCCATATATGCTATTCCGCTGGCTGTGATTTATTGATACGGGAAACGGAAAATTAATATGCAGCTGGCGAAATATGAAAGGAAGTCGAAACGATATAAATTGAATTTTAAGTAGCGAACGGAAATCGCCATAATGAATATGTGAGCCTTAATAATTATGCATTTTTCATTGGAAATAATTGGAAGGAGTCATCAACTTTAATAAATAAAAAACAAATTCTTTAAAAGAAATACATTATTAGTAGCAGAAAACTACAATAAAATAAAATAACTAAAAAGAACGCAATAGAAAAGCATTTGGGAAAATAAAACTATTTCTTCCGGGATATCAGAATATCATTCTTGGTAATTAAATAAAAACAAAATTATGGGTTTTATAGCTTCTGAGAATTCAAAATTAAAATAGCAAATTTTGTTGCCATATTTTATCATATTGCATTCTAATGATAAAAGCTAAGATTTTAATTGAATTTAACCTTCATTTTCTTTTAAACTACTTTAAAATCTTCTAAATACAGTCAGCTCAGATTGCCTGTTATTCCTTTAATAAACTTAAAGGACCCATTCTACTTTTCTGTTTTAATATAGAACGGTTTTAATATTACTCACGCAATATATAATATAATCATAGCAACTATAATATAAGTCTTGTATTTTGTGACAGATTTTTTGTCCACAAATCCGTCATTTATCTTTTAGATCTGCACTCTCAACTAATGCTTCTTTAATAGCTTTCTGTTTGCAGCTTAGTATAACTGACTTTTTATCAATTCTACCTTATTTCGCCTTTAGCCCTTTGGCGTTGGTGCGTTTCTTTCCGCTCTGGTGACCTACTTGGTGGCTTAGCGATAGCGCAGATAAAGTAAAGTAAAGGATATAGCTGCATTTAATATGCAGCGCTGGCTAAATGCCAACTGATTCCGACTGTGTGTTTTTTCTACAGATTGTACAATGCAACAGACCTCCCATCCAACCATTTATTTTATAAAGTATTATATATAGATAGATAGCTGCAGAGCGCTCACAACTCTTTGCTGCAAACAATTGAGTGCACTTCTTTGTGTTGCTTGTTGCATACTTTCAGGCGCTGCCTAGGAGAGGGAGTTAAGGTGTTCCCTTTGCCTTGCACTATGGGAAAATTGATCTTTTTCGTTGGCATAAAGTCATTTTATACAAGTAACAAAATTTCAAAGTGTTAAGTTACGTAACTTCACATCGCAGTCTTGAAATATCGAAAGGTAAAGTCAAATGTTGCAGGTAAACACCTCGTGCTTTAATGAAGGCAAGATTAAAATCATTAAAGCTATTAATAATTAAGATTTTAAATGAATATTATTACTTAACAGGCTTCTACTATGTGGTGACTTAAATATGTTTGTTGTTTCATTCGTATATTTCTAACAATTTGACAATTTAGCAAGTGGAACCCCAATGTAATTTTTAGAAAGAAAGTTGAACTTTGAATGGAGCTACAAAAAGTTGAACACAATATTTAAGTGAGTGTGTATTCGCATGTTATAGAGTATTCAGTTCCTAATTCAGAGCCATTAGTCGGATGCTGCACATTTTGTTATTCTATCAGAAATTTCATTTCTTAGGCAGCAACATTTCTATTAACAGTGCAGTTACACATAAAATCAGCTGCATGCAAATTTTCTATTAAGCATAAAATATCATAACTTTTAAACCTTTTAAGATGTATGAATGGTATTAATGTTACATGGCAGATAATTGATCAAGCTATGAAATATGTGTTAGTCCGAAGTGCCACACCCCCAAATTTATTGCATTAGGGGTATGTAAGTTGAAATTGGTAAAAACAACATTTTTATACCAACTAAAGATAGATAATATTTAACCATTTAAAATGTTGTATGCGCCATTTTTAAGATTTTAAAGCTACGAACTTAAATTTATGAAAATATCAGACTTATAAATATTAAAAAATATATTGATATTATTATATATAAATGTTAAATTTCACCATAGTATTGTATGAGGGAGTGTTCCCTTTACTTTGCTGCTGCTTCTGCTGCTGCTGTCCAGAAAAGTGGAGTAACAAGCATAAGTCTGTTAGTGAGTCAGACTCGGCAGTCAGTTCGTGGTTATCCATCCAGTGTGTGTGTGTGTGTGTGTGCGTGTGTTGTGCTGATCAGCTTAATAAGTTGGCAGCTGCTGCCACACTGCTGACACAATTTCTTGGCCTCCGCATCAGAGAGTTGTGCACTTTCTTTTGTGCAGAGTCTTACATCATACTTGCGCTGCATTGGTGTGCAAAAGTGCTCGTCGCTTGACGCCTCGTTGGACACTAGAGTGGCACATAATTTCCGGAGGGGCAGAGAGAGAGAGAGAGAGAACTTTGTGGTAGCATCCGGTTGCCCTTCGTTATTTTTCCTTATTGCATTACGCGCTGACCACTTTGCGTTGTGCCACTCATTGATTGAATTTCGTTCGTTGGCTGCTGTTGCAACTTTATATATTCTTTTTATGTATATATCATCATCATCATTATCATCATCATCGAGCTTGGCAGCTTTAAGCGGCTTAAATGCCAAACGCATTCGCGGCTTATGCGTCTAATTATGCACACGCAGATAATCGAGAGGATGTGTGTATGTGTGTGTGTGTGTAAGTGTGTGTGCGTGCTAATTAAAAGGCACAACATTTATGCAATTTGCAGGCTGCAACTCGGCCACACACATTGCGCACACACAAAGCTCAATGGCGGCCGCCATGGCAACCAGTTGTGCCCACAAAACATTTGCTCCACAGCAGGAGCCTTTGCACAGGACATGCACCAGGCTGTCCCTCTCCTTCTCTGCCGCTCCGTTGCTCTCTCTCCAACTCCTTCTCTTTCTCTCCTGGGCAAATAAATCGCATATAAACAGCAGATAATCCCGTCAACAGCATTGCAAACGTCATTCATTGCTTTGGTCCTTGCTGCAGCTGCAGCTCCTTTTGCCCAGCCCCCCCGTCCCCGTCTTTAGTCTGTTGCCTGCTTTGTACAGTTGGCTACAGGTGAATGCCTCTTCCATCCATGTGTGTGTGTTTGAGTTTGTCTGACTGTGTTTTGGCCATCGTCGTCGTCGTCGCATCTCAATAGTCACGTTTATTGATTTTACTGCACATGACTGAGCCGACTGCCAAGCACAGAAAGGGGGCGTGGCAAGTAGTGTATGTGTGTGCTGTTGTAGGCTCCGTTTTTCCGAGTGCATTCAATTAGAAAAACTGTTTTTCTAATTAGTCAAAAAGCCAAAACTCGTTTCGCATCGATTCGCAACTCTCTGCTGGCGACAGCAGTTCACGTTGTGGTCCTTTTTCCAAACCAATTCAAGTGGTTTCCCCTGATTTGTCGAATGCATTAAAGTTTGCTTGTTCATATTTGCTGAAATCCAGGTGATGCAAAGATATTTGATTTTGTCAATTTAAGGCTTTAAACCGTGAATGCAATTTAAAGGCTTTCAATATGGGTAATTTTAAATTAAATTTTAATTTAAAAGTTTTGTAAATACAAAAAAAAGAATTTTTGTTTTACTTTTACTCTTTCATTGATTTTTGATATTATTTACTAAGTTGCAAATTTGTTTGCTATTTTGGCCTTAAAATTCATATAAAAATTGTTTGTTTAAGATAGCTGAGTTATTCAAATTGATGTCATGCGTTATATTCTGAAAAAAAAAAACAGTGAACTTACTTTAGCAAAAAAGGCCAGCAGCTTTGACGAGTTTACAAATAATTTTTGATTTCTTCACTTTTATTAAAAAGGAATGAAAGCAAAGCATTTTAAGGTGGTTAAGATATTCGATTTTCTTTCTGAGTAAACATTTATGAAAAAAATAAAAAAAATTTAAGATAAATTACCAATTTAATAAGTTCGTCATTTATCATAGTAAGTAAATTTGAAATAAATTGACTTATAAACGTTTAGCAAAGCAACTACAGAAAATTATATTAAAAGGCTTTAAAATGAAGTATAATTAAATTGTATATATATGTATATATATATTTTTGACTATTTTAGACAAATTTGTTAGCTAAGTTGTTTACATTTAAGTTAGTTAGTCACACAAAGTTTTCCGGCAACTATATAAATTTAGGATTATTTGGTTCATGCACTTTTATTAAAAATTCGAAAAGCAAGTGCCGAAAAGTATTTAAAGCGGCTTAATGAAAAGTATTTAGCACATCTACATATTATTACCTTGATTAATATTGAAAGCCTATTTTTGTTAAGCTGCAATAATGATTAAAATGTTAATAACACACTCTCATACTCACACACACACACACAAACACACACAAACTCGTGCACTTAAGTGATTATCATGTCTATAGCTTTGATATGAGCTCTTAATTATGGCATTGAGCAAAATGTGGCTGCGGAAAATTGAGACTCGGCAAAAGCATTGCAATTAAATCTGCATAATTTTCATAATTAGTGCGCAATAAACAAATGAAAACGTAAATGAAAATGAGAGCGAATATTGTATTTGTGTCCTTGCTGTGTGTCCTCGCATCCTTTGCATCCTTTTGAGTGTGTCGCCCATTTTGTGTCAGCGTTGAAAAGCTAAACAAACAGAAGTTAAGTGAAAGGCAACTCCTGTATGGATGAATATGAAAATGAAATAAGCATTGCACCAATTGAAAGCGCTTCATTAGTGAGAAAGAATTTTGCGAAATGTTTTTCCACTCGTTTATTATGCTCTGTTTTATCACAGTACTTGAACAGGGTTGACCAAAAATATTTAATTAAATCTGTGTGTCCATTGCAGATGGTGAGCGTATGTATTGCGGCCAATGTTTTGAATTGATGTATTGGGAAGTGGAGAGAGAGATCAGAATTGGGATTTGAGAGGGCAGAGAACTTTAAATCTGGTATAAAGAGTCCTCTAAAAGCTATGACTGTTGAGGGAATAAGACTGTCATTTAAATTAAAAGATTGTAGCTCATTGTTTCAAGTTTAGGCATCATGATCTATCCTCCTTTTTTAATAGATTCAGTGTCTGCAAGTATGAAGAGTTGAAGAGCAAAAAGCAAATTAAGTGTAGGATTCATATAGAATAAATAGAGAGCAGAATGGGGAGTTGGATAGAGATGTGACTAAAGAACTATCATTTAGAAAACTCTAAAAACATTTGTAGACTTTAGAATATCATTTTACTTCAGTCTTTTTAGTTCATATCCCTTCAATGCGAACTTCTCTTTATTTTACAGACATACAAAGCAAACGATCAGCAGGCACATTTCCAACAAATTTTTCAGTATTTTTAATATTTCATTATATTATAAAGAGGCAAGGGCACAGAGTATGCACCACAAAATAAAAAAGGGGCAAACTGAAGAGACTCACGCAAAGTGATGAACAACGAGTTTTGCCTAAAGAATTGCGAAAATATGATTTATGCATTTTAAATCTTCTGTCAAATATTTCATACTCAAAATTGATGGCTTACTGTGATTGAAAAAGAGGAAAAATAAATAGTAATAATTTTTGTATGTTTATTTTTCGAATTGATTTGTTAGTTTCGCATTTTAATTGAGTATTGCATTTTCATTGTTTGTTCTTGTAATATTTATTGCTTTGCCATTCGATTCGATTCGATATTGTATTTTGCCCAATAGCGTTGTAATGCATTGTTATAATTAATACATTTTTGCCATTATCATCGAACCGTCATGCCCCTTAGTCATTGTTTTTCACCATCGACATCTCTTTATTAATAATGTTGCACAATTAATAGTGTCAGCGATTTAATTTATTTGCAATTTCATTACAATCGTTTCGTTCCTTTTTTTTGTATGTTCAGTTCGTTATTTTAACGAGCCTTTAACATTTATAGGCAGTTGGTGGGAATAATTATTTGCGTTTTATATTGATTTATTTAGTAGCCAGCTGATTGTCTGTAAATTACATTGTTTTTCCTCATTGTTGCACCCTTTGCTGATGCTTTTATAATTAAGTATGTTGCAAAATGGCCCGACAACATAAATAATGGCGTCGATCACAGCCACACTTGCAGTTTGCGAACTTGTTAACGGAGAATAATTGTCTGCATGCAAGTCTCTTGTCGACAGTCTGTGATTTAGTCATAAATTGTTGCATACTTTAAGGCTGCACATATTTTCTTTAAAGCTGTTGCTGTTCAATTTCATAGCATACTTTTGAGCGCACGTCTTAAATATGCCGTATTAAGTAAGCACTCAAAAGTATGCAACACAAACGAAATGTTGCATAGTGCAATTCATTTAAAATCGAATTATGTCATTTCGGTTTTAAATATACAAAATAGTTTTTGGAAATGCACGTAATACGAAGCAAGTAGCTGAACGCAACACCACAAATGAAATTCTATATTACTTTGTTGTTCTACACAAGTTCAAGTGGTTTGCTGAAATGTTGCTGACATTGCTAGCAACATGTTGCTGGGCACATTGTCTGAAGTGCGCCCGTGAACCGCACTTGAAAAATTAATGAGAGCCACTTGAAGCGCTAATCACATGTAAGTGAAGCACAGTCAGCCAGGTTAACCCTCCAGGATGCTGCTCGGCCACACACACAATTCACTCCAGGGACTGGGAATTTACGCAGCAAAAGGAAGCGTCGAGTTCGCAACGCAGTGGAGGCGGAACGAGGGGCAGAGACCGTGTTTAATGCAGGGGCGTGGTTGGAGTGACACTCGGGGTTGCAGCATTGCATTGTTCAATTTCTTTTCTTTCGTGTTTCTTTAATTTTTATTTCATAACTCACAAAATGATTGTTTCGTTTGTACAATAGAAAACTTAAGCGAAAGTACAATAAACAAATTACATGTAGGTTGGTTCTGTTTACAATATGTGTTGTGCTTATGAGCTAGGGACCTAAAGAATTATGTCCTTTCGTATCGTATCGTTCGTAAACTATATCACAAGGCATGCGCCGAAAGAATTGTAACTTAGCATAAAATACATACATACATAGAATTTTGTTTTCACCTATCGTTCCCTTTGCAGTTCGATAAACCCGCCCACACTTGAATCAATCAATCAATCCCCCCCAATTGTCTGGCCCTATGCCTCAAAGTTTTTGGCCTGCAGACTCTTCAGTATGCCCAGCAACTGCAGCGATTCAAGTGGCTCAAAATCATCCGCATAACGCACTGCGGATGATTTGACCAAATCCCGTTCCCTGGGCATGTCCAATGTCAACGGCAACTGCTCGGCCATCACCGAATGATGCGTGATGAGCGCCTTCAATGTACTGAACTGCTTCTTGGCACCCTTCAGGCTGTACATCTCACTCCGCCGCTTGCACTGCACCGCATAGCACTTCACCTTGTGATCCAACCTCAAACACAGCTCAAAGTTGCGCGGCGTGCTGCGACGCAACAAAAAGCTGCCCGGCGTTGCCTGCTGCAGATGTTCCTGTGCCGCCTTCGCTGTGATCCGTGGCTGATACCACGCACAATGCAGCAACTCAGGCTCCTCGTCTGCATCCTCCTCGTCATCGGTGTTGTGATTATAGCGCGGTGTTTGGCGTTTTTTCGGTGTGCCACGGCGTTTGCCACTTCCGCTGCTGTTGCTGCTCTCGTTGAGCAGCTGACAGCAATCAGAGATGCCGGCATCATCGGATTCGGGTTGATCGGCTGTCGCCTCCTCGCTGCCACTGGAATCACTCGGTTGACTGCTCTGCCAGCAATTCAACGACAAAAGCGATTTTTGTGGCGATTTGTTGTTGCTGCTGCTGCGCTTAGGTGTCGCCTCCGCTGAGCTGCAACTGCAGTTGACCAGCAGCTCATCGCCATCCAACTCATCTTCCTCCGCGTCTGCTTGGTACGAGGAGTCGAGTAGATCCTGCTAAAGGATTGAAGAAAACAAATTTAATAAAGAGTTCAAGCATTCGATTGTCTTGTGGTAACTCACCTCATCGTAATCGCTGGTAGGTTCATCTTCGCACTTCAGCTGCGAGGGTTGTGCAAACAGTTTGCGCTGCAGAAAGTTCTTCATGCTGTCGTAGACTTTGTGTGTGCGACTCTGTGTATTCACTGTCGGCTCATCAGCTGTTGTTGCAGCTGTTGCTGTGGTCGCTGGCAACTTCAGCTTGTTGCTCCATTCCTGACACTTATTGAAGGCCAGGTCAAGGTTCTTGCCAGCGTTTGTTGTTGTATTCGTCGAGCAATAGATGTCCGCATAGTCGGGACAATTGATCGCATTGCGTAGCTGCAAAAAGTCATGAAGAAAAAAAGACTGTGATTAGTTTTGGTCAAGTCAACGTTGGCCGCAAGAAAATTTTGAAATTGTGAAAGAATAAAAGTCGAAACTACCTGAACTGAAAACTGTAAACAAAACTGTCTCACAACAAAGCGTCGTATTTCACTCGAACAAAAAAAGGATGCCGAGTTCGTGTTCTCTTTTTTTTTTTTTGTTATTGCCCCGATAACATACATACACATTATGTGCATTTTATTTCACAGTCCTTTCGCTGTCTCTCTGTCTCTGTGTGCTCTTTCTTTCTATTGTCAGCTTATCTGGTCGAGTTGCTAATGCCTTTGGGTCACCTTTTGCCGTCGAGAGAGACAAAGAGAGAGAAAGGGAGAGAGGGAGAAAGATATGCTTGTAATGCGCTTGTTTCAGCTCTTCATTGTTCTGTAATTTGCCTGTTGTTTGCTTTTCATTTGCCCCATAAAATATGCATATGCTGCAAAGGGAACGAACATTTCTTTCACTCGGTAGTTGCTGCTGCTGCTTTTTCATGTCATATGGTCATTACCAAGCTTACCAATGCTCTCACAGCTTTAATTCGCTGGATATTTGCTAGCTGATCAGTTTTTGTGCTCAACACTCAACTTGACACACCCCTTTTTGGCACACACTTGGCAATCCATTCACCTATGCGAGCAAAAGTATTCAATAAAATTCACTCGAAAAAGTGCGTTCGAGTGTGCAATGCACTCGAATTTGAACTCGAGTGTGTGGAAGCTCAATACAATGACACTTCAGCACGCACATACGCACAATAAAATGGCAAAATAATGAGCATTCAATGCCAGGACAATGACAGTCCTGCCAGTTCAGGTAGCAAAAAAAAAATCTATAAGAGTGAAGGCTAAGCGTTAAGCCAAATTGAATTTGATTGAATTGAGCATTGAATAGATTGCCAAGTCGAGCCAGCAACATAATCGTCAACTAAGCACTTGTGTATGCTCATAATCATGTTGTGTCTTGAGTGTGTACCCCACTCCCCTCTCTCCACTTCTCTACTCCTCTTCTCTTGTTGAATTGCGTTTGCTGGCTGTATTCCCAATTTTATTGGAAAGGAAGTGCAACGGCTGCACTTCCGTCCTCTGTGCATCAATTTGCATGAAAAATTGAATTGAATTTCGGACAAAATGTGTTGGACACAGGCAACTTGGCCATTAATTCCAAGCAAGCCAACAACAAGCCGTGGCCAAACTCTTTTGATGTGTTGACCACGCACACATAAATAAATCCGTTGAAAGCTGTAAGCGGCGTGTAAGAAGCGTTAAAGTTTACCTTTTATCGGCTTAAATCAAACACAATGAACAAGCCGTTTAATAGCCAAGGCAAGTGAAAAGAAAATGCCCAAAGACGCAGCTTGTACATGATTTTTAATTTATGCACGACAACAACAACAACAACAGTGCTGGAAATGATTATAGAGCAGACGTTGAAGGAGAAACAGTGGCAGCCAAAAGGTGTTGGACTCGCTCTACTCGCTCCCTCATAATGGGGATTGAGGGCATCGTTTTAACAATTCTCTGATCCTGTGCTGCAGAAAGGTAACTCTAATTGATGATGAAGCATGGCCACGTTTGTTGGTTGCCTTTGCCTTTTGTTTGGCCATCGAGGTGTTAGCATATATTTTCGTAATCAAATGGATCCAGGTATAAAAGCAGGCTAAGAATGCCAGCTGACAACAACAATGCACTCTGCCCGGGGGCATCTATTCGAAAAACAGTTGTTAGTTTTCCATTTATTGTGCATTTAGATAGACAGAGAGAGAGAGAGACCCAAAATGAGAAGAGAATTGCTCAAGAATAGAAATTAGTTGAAGTGGACACGGCATGAGTTTGCGCCTTTTCTCGCTTGCTTGCTTGATGCATTTTATTGAAATGTTTCGAATTACGAGCATTCTGAAATGTTGCCTATTGTTAAGGTTCTTTCTTGTTTATGATAAACCCGAGAGATGAAAAATACATATATTGAAACCTTTCGGTTGAGAAAACACTTGAACCACACGCGCGGCATATGCACAAATTTCATGCTGGAAAATCAAACAGCTGCTGAAGTGGTTTAATACAAAACCACCCTGAAAATGCAGCACACGCAATGCCAATCAGTGGAGCAACCGCAGAAACCGCCAACAAACTAACAATAATGCACCATAAAAGTATCTATCAATAATGTAAAGTAAAGTTTGCGTTTTTGTAGAACAGTCTCAACATGCAACACTACTTTCATCTTTGCGGCTGCTGCTTTGCATATCTAACTGCATATGCAATCTATTATTAAAGATAATTAGCTCTTTTCTTTATTTATGGCAGTAGAGCAGCATTGTAAACTGAATTAAATTAAGCTTGAAGTATAATTGGAGCAATTTGTAGTTGTAAAACAGTTTTAGATATAACAAGTATGAAAGGGTGATTGTGGAATACCCATTACTTTTGTTAATAAAAGCAAAACACTGCGATTCTTTTGTAAAAATATACCAAATGAATATACCAAAAAGATACGATAATATATCAAATGTTGTATATTTAGTTTATCCATATACTATTGCATTCAAAATATACCATAGAATACAAAATTGAGATTTTCCATTAAATATACCAAAAGGTATATTTGGTATATTGATATACTACTACAATACCAAGAATCTTTAGCTTCCATTTGTTATAAATGTGTATATTCTATTTATGTCGATTTTTTCTGATAGTTATAAAATATATAAATCTATAAGCATTTTACTAATACTTCGATTCCGCAATATTTCATCAATAACAAAATGTATCTGTAAGTAACAATTTCTATTTGTTGCCGTTGAACCAACCTAAAACAAGAAAACTATGTACTAGTTTACTAAACCTTTGTTGATGAATTTATATATTCTATTTGTGGCTGCTTTTTGCTGTTAGTTTTAATCTGTCAGTGTAACAACGATTAGCTAATACCTCCAACGAAATGTATCTATGAGTAACAAGCTCTATTTGTAGCTGTATCTGTATCTGTATCTGTATCTGTAGCGGCGGCATGTCAGCAATGCTCGGATACAGCTGTAAATTAGTTAGATGCAACAGAACTTGGCCATTTGAATATTTGAAAGACACTTTTTTGTTGTAGGCTGCCAGCTAATTTGACAGTTTTATGCCACACCAAAAAGTTCAACATAATCCACTCACACACACACACACTTTTACACACAAACGTGTCGGAGGGCTTTCAAAATGTCAGATAGTGTGGTTTAGTTTGGGAAGTAGATAGATATAGATGGAACTGTGACTAGTTTATGACATTTTGTGGAACACGCGTCTATCTGCCCCTGCGGCGCATTTCAAAATTTATGAACTCGCTTTTATTTTAGTTTTTTTTTCTTTGGTTCCTCTTTTACTACTTAAATATGTGTATTTGTGGGGGGAAAAACTTTTGGAAATATTCTGGGCTATATCGTAAAATGATTTTTGTTAACATTTTTTTCCACTAATTTCATTTTATGCCGAGGTAAAAATGTAAAATGTTTATAGTTTATAGTTTCTGGCTGGTTGGCTTTTGATATGCTACAGTTTTTTCTTATTTTTTATTTGGGACCTACAATTAGCGTCGCATTCGCTGGAAAATCCTTTGTTTAGACATCTGTGGCATGTGGCATGTGGCATTGTGCAGTCGCTTTTATTGTCGGCATCGGTGTTGCTTTTTTTTTATTTTGTAACGCGCGTTCAACACATTTTTTAGTTTTTTATAGGTGTAAAAAATGGGGTCATATCAAACGCATTTCAAATTGAGCTGTTGCTGCTTGCCTCCATCGTTTTTGTTTTTTTATGGTAACAACAACATTTTGATGAGTTTATTAAATGCAAATTAAAATTGTTGAAATTTCATTTAATTGCATTTTATGGGCATTTCTCATGTGGGCAGATGCCTGGGAATATTGAGCGAGAAGAGAGATGAGTCGTTGATTCTTTTTCAAGTGGCAGATGAAGATATGTATGCAGATATGCAGAGGCGAGTGCAATGAACTTGTGGCCATTGTTTTTAATGGAAATGAAATAAAAATAATAAACTTGTTACTAATAATAAGGTGAAATGAATTTCCATTTCCATGATGATGATGATGATAATGATGATGGATGTTTGTTGAACCGCCACTCGACACTCTCAACTTCTGGTCAACTTTATCTGCAGCTCGTGTCTAGCCACAACATTTCTAGTTTTTTGTTTTTGTTTTTTGTCTAGCCAACGTCTGTGTAATGCACACAAATCCTTGTGCTGAAGCCATATGAAACTCAAACAGCTCAGCGACGAGCTGCTGATAACGATGATGTTGCCAGTTGTTGTTGTCGTTTTGCATTTGTTGTTGTTGCTGTTGTTGTTGGTCAGAGTAAAAGCGTTGCAAAAAAGTCCGAGCTAAACCATTTGATGCCCTGGCGGGTGTTTTGATGATTAGGTGAAGGGAGGAGATTGACGTTGTTGGATTGCCGTTGAAAGCTTTTCTTTTTTGTGCTCTCTTTTTTTGTTTTTGCATATTTGCATTACATTTTCCTGGCGTGGCATGTGGCAACAACAACAGTAAACACAAGCGAAAATTTATATTGAGTCGAGCGTAAAAATAACAATGCAGACGGGCAGACGGCATGAAAATAAGTGAAATTGTTGTTTACTCAAAACGATGGGGCAGTCCAATTGAGCAGGGGCATGCGGCATGTGGCAAGCAGCGTAGTGCGGTGCAATATGGAGCATAAATTACAACAATGCATGCAATGCGCCGCCGACGACGACCGAGACGGAGAAGAAGACGACGAAGCCGTCGCCAGGCATTTAATTATGCTCATCAATTTGCAGGCCAGTCGCCAGAGCCAAAGTAAAAGCTATAGTTGCCGTTGCAGTTGCCGTTGTTGCAAGTAGTTGGCATTGCAGTTGCAGTTGCATTTGGCCATAAATCTTAACGAGGCACTCCAGAGTGTGTGTTGCGCCTGCTTTTATGGAAATGTTCAAATTAAATGCACTTAAAGGCGCTGCAATTAATTGCCTACTTAGAAAATCCGAAATCAAACCCCAAAAACAGATCACAAACGAGACAAGCATAATATTATTTATAAACAGACACGACGCACGAACACACACATAACATATGTACGTACATCTATCTATCTATCTATCTGCTTTGGCCACTTTGGGATGTACTTGCATTAATCATTGCCCTTGAAAGGCAGAGGCAACTGCTTCTGGCATTAAAATACCTTGGAATTTAAATGCTCAGCTCATTGCTGCTAATCGTTGCACGTTCTCTGGCAGTTGATTTAAATTTAGACAGCGTCTCATATTGAAATTATGAGCCAAAGATATATAGTAGATGATGTGCGTGCTTTGCTCTGCACATGCCACTTAGGAGGGGTGTCGAAGCGACTCCAGACTCCATTAGACTCCACAGTGCATTGCATTGCGGCAACAATCGTCGCCTTTGTTGGCATACCCAGCAAACAAAAGGGTGAAAGGGTATGCTGATGTAGAGTTAACCGGAAATAAGGCATTCTTCAGTCGAAATATTTCTTACTCGACTAAAGTAATCTTAAGTAATTTTAATAATCATGCCGACATTTACTTTGATTACTTTTAATTCGTTTATATTCTTAAAGTTCACAGACTTCAGTAATTTCATAGTCATTCTGAATTTGCTTTGATCACAGAAAATTCGTATATTCTCTGTACTTTTCATATTGCACATTACATTTCAGAGCTCTAAACTAGTTTAACACATAATTTTGTAATAAACGATTTTATTGGAGAAAAATGAACGTTTAATATTGCTTCTCCTATTACTTTCATCTAACTAAATTTGAATTCTAAATTATCATTAATGATTTTGATTTTTGCATTTAAATTTGCTTTGATCTCACTAAATTGAAGTACGAATTTGATAGGTATTTCATAGTCTATCAAACTCTTGTGTAATTTTCCTACTTGTTTCCTCTGTCAATTTCAGCGTCTCGTCTGTTGTTTGGCTCCATGCATTTCGCTAACAAATTAAATTTCCCTTCAGTTGAAAGAAAAGCAGCAAAAAGTGTTTATCTTTGCTTAATTGTTTTAGATTTTAATCTCGCAATATGCTCGTTTCATTTCGGTTCGTTTCGTCTTCTTCACTTTGCGGCGACATATGGTTGAGTTCGGTGCTCTATTCCTATTCTGTGACAACTTTATTAGTTTTGTTTAATGTGTGTGTATGTGTGTGTGTGTGGTGTGTGCACTTTGTCTGCAGTTTGTTGCCTTATCGTTTGACCCGCAATACTCGCGTCGCCTTTTCGCCTGTTTTTTCAGTTCAGTTTCAAGTGAAACTCGAACAAACTAATTGAAAACGTTTGTCAGCGACTGTAAACAGAAACGCTTCTTCGCTTCCCTCACTCTCTTCCTGCTCGTTTTCGCCTCTCTGTCGCCGTCTGCGTTTGCATTTGTTTTGCCAATAAATGTTTTAGTCGAAATTTTTGTTTTCGTTTCATTCGCTGATAACCGAAGTGTCGACGACGACGCCGCGACTTCATGTTGAAATCGTTGTCGGAGAGGTGACGAACGATTTATGCCAGATAGGCGTGCTTACAAACGAAAATTTTCGATTTTCGGGGGCTTTCCGCAAGATCTAAGGGATTTTGTAATATGCTAAGCGAGGTGCTATTAATGTAGCTTGATTTAGCCCAAGAGGAAGGAAGTGTTTGCCAGCACTTGCATGCTGCTCTTAAATATCAAATGCAGTCAAGGAGCTAGCTAACAGATAGACGACAATTAAGGGAAGTGTTGAGTTGGAAAAGTGTTGAAGATTTTTCTATAATTAAACAAGCGATTCGTTGAGTAAATTGTGAATGCTTGTTAAGGAAACCCTAACATATAGAGAAATGGTCAAGAATAGCAAAAATTGTTTCATTTGAAATGAGCTATATATTTTTCTACATTGTGAATATTATTCCTTAAATAAATTGAAGAATTTTATTTTACTTTAAATGATTTATGAATTTTATTTTACTTTAAATGAATTATGAATTTTAACCACACATTAAAGCAATTTAATCTTTCTACATTATGAATATTATTCCTAAAATAAATTGAAGAATTTTATTTTACTTTAAATGATTTATGAATTGTAACCACAAGTTAAAGCAATTTATTTTAGTTCTTATGATTTATGTATTTCTCTATATTGTTAATCAGTAAATATTCCCAGAACAAATTGAAGAGTTTGTTTAGCATCTTTTTCGAGTACTGCAATTGTCTTCATAGTTCCATGTAAAGTGCCACCGACTCTTTAGTTTCAGTGAAACTGACTTGGAGTTCAACTATCAGGTTTTGTTCTTCTCTCGAGATTCTTTAGAGATCTTGCACGCTCTGCTCTTCCAGTAAAATCAATTCCCTGTGAGCAGCAACACACCCACAAGAGTTGGTAGCAACAATGGACGGAAGTTTCCCAGTTTGTCATAGACAATCCTTTAGGGAGCTGGCTAAAAACAACACCTACGACTACAACAATATTTTCATAGATCAAAACAGAGCTCTAGCAATGAGATATAGTGAAGAGAAAGAGCGAAGAGACAATGAGATAAAGTGCCCATGGATGGGTGTCAATTCTGTTGAAAAATGACAAGCGGAACAATGAAACAGAAAAACGGAAAATGATGAAGAAAAATGCACCGTAAAAGGCAAAGAGAGATGATGATAAAAGATGCAGAAGGCAGAAGCCAAAACGCAAAACTGTCATGCAGTTTCAAATTACAAAACTTTTCTTTATCTGCCGTCATTACTCCGCCTTCTGTCTTCTGCCTTCTGTATACTCTACAAATATTGTGGAACTGGCAGTCAAACAAGAGATTAGTGCGAGATTTGAGTTGGGAACACAGGTAGCTAGCTGCCTAGGTAAGGGCTTAATTAAGGCATTTGACTAATCAGCTTTGGCATCGTTAAGGCGACTCTTTCCCACCTCCCTCCCCCTTTGAAAGAGTTGGGTTAGTTAACGGCACCCAGACGTCGCCATTTACAAGAGATATGAAGACTAGTTAGCGCTTATCACAGATCAAACATGCATACAAATAACACATATGTGTATAAATAGATTTGGTCAACTCCAAATGCATTTAGCCCAATCAATCATTATCTTTATGAGTCAACATATGTTCGCCATGTTGCCCAGTTCCATATTCCATCTAACATAGTGTCGATGTTTGCTTTTGTCGATAGTGAAAAAAAAATCACACTCGACGCAGTTTTTCGCTTTGATTTATATGATTTCGTTCAATACAAATCTCTGCAGTTCTCGCCCTCTCTCTCACTCACTCTCTCTTTGATTTAATTCTCAGTTTGTTGGCTTAACGCTTTAGCCTTCAGTTTGATTTAGTTTTTATGCAAATCATATTTATTTGATTATATTTGATTTAGTATGCAGCTGATTTACGTCGACAGTCGACTTTATTATGCTTTGTGTTGCCCCATCCACAATAATATTATGTTGCTGCTGTTGCTTTTGTTGTTGTTGTTGTTGTTGTTGTTGATTCTCTCGTATCTCTGACACTAAATCATTTTAATTGTTGTCATTCGTGTTTTGAATTTCACTGCAGTTCCCTCCACGCCCCCCTTCTCTTTGTCCCTCCCTTTGTGCCATATGAACTTTGACTGCGTGTTATTCTGTTTTCTTTTACGTGGGATGTTTTTTTTTTTTTTGGTCGCCGCTTCATGTTGTGGGTGGAACTTTGGTGGAATTTCAGAACTTTGCATATGAATAAGGTAATGCCTTTTGTTGTGTACACAAAAAAGGTGTAGAAAAGAGCACTATATCATAAATAGCTCGATAGATAAGTAGAAACTGTTGTTGGCATCTGAGCTGGAGATTAATGCTAGTAAGTTGTTTAATTGATAATAATTTGTTGCATTGACATGCTTTTCTTTACCTAAAAACGGGATTTTCTATTATCAAAATGTATTCTGTTACTGGTTAATTATCTTTTTAATCTTTATAAATTGCTTAGAAATATGATATGAAAATGTTTCTATTAAAGTATCATATTTCTGTTGTAGAATTTTAGCCTTTAATTATGCTTTGCCTTTGTGATTTCATTTATCCTTAATGAAGGTTGGAGGTTGCCTTTTGTATCTATTATACATGCTTATCTTATAATGCTTTTCTTATAAAGATACCCATTATTGTTATGCTTTGCTTTTTTACTATTCTCTTTCTTCTTTATAAAGTCATTATAGCTATGCTGTGCTTTCTAACTATACTATTTCAGTTGACAAGGATATATATTGTAGTTATTCTTTGAAGATATCCTGACTTAAGATCTCTGCACTCTTCAAGCTTTCAAGTTGTGTCCTTTACTTGTGACTTTTTCCCGCCCTTGGCACCTAAAGCGTTCTTTACGATCTTTCTAACTTATGTTCGCATATCCTTGTTGAATACTTACCATCTTGGCTTTATCATGT
The DNA here is from genome assembly GCA_035046325.1 of Drosophila niveifrons. NCBI lineage: Eukaryota > Metazoa > Arthropoda > Insecta > Diptera > Drosophilidae > Drosophila > Drosophila niveifrons. The sequence goes on from JAWNOC010000052.1 coordinate 13,279,954, forward strand.
GGCTTCTTTTGTGTATCCTTTTTGCGTTTGTTGTTGCTCTCCACGGCGCCAAAGCGATTGTACTGGAATAAGCGACCCATTTTTGCTGGTTGTTGTTGTTGTCGTTTGCTGTTCTGTTTACAGTTTCAATAAACAACGTTGGTGTTGTTGTTGTTGTTGCTATTTCTTATTGCTGTTGTGCTGTGTTCACAAAGCACGCATCACACACACACACAGATATAGAGAGACACTTGAGAGTTTTGGAGCTCGTAATATCTGCAAACTTATTGCGTTGTTTGCCGAACTGTGTTTTGAAGTGTTCAATAACGTAGCGTAAAAGTCGAGAGGGCGATAGATGAAACGAGAACGAGAAATCGAGAATCGTATCGGAGATAGAGTGGCGTTTACGTTATGCCGGGACACCGGGAGCGTTTTATGCTAGCGATCAGCGCGACGTGCGCAGAGGGAATGATGGGCAACAACTGAATGCATTCAGTAAAAAGTACAACGGAAAATGAGCACGACTGCGAGCGAAGGCAGAAGAGAAGCAGAGAGAGGCAAAGCAAAGCAGCGCAGCAGAGGCAGAGTCAGAGGCAGAGGCAGCGGCAAAGCAACAGTCAGCAATAACAACAACGCAAAAGGGAGGCAAAGCAGCGAACTGAGGCAGCGACGGCGACAGAGATACAAATTTCATGTCAGGGCGGCGGCAGCAGAAGCAGCGTCGATGGACGTCGTTCTCGGCGTTGTCGGCGTTGTGTTCATGCAACGCTGCCACTGCCGCTGCCACACAGCATTTACCGCTAGCTCACAATGTGCGCCCCTGTGTGTGTTAGTGTGTGTGTCTGTGTGAGCACAACACTCAAACACAGACAGACACACAGCTAGAACTAAAGAAAATACTAACCAACGCACACAGAGACACGGAAACAGAGACACAAACACACTCACTCACTCACACTGACTCATTCACAGTGACTGCGGGGCTGAAAAATAGAAAAGAAAAACCACTCAACAAAAAGCGAAATGAGAAAAATTTACTACGACGAATGTACACTGGAAAAAAAAGTAAAGGCAAAGCAAAGAACTAAACAAACTTCTGTTTTGGGCAGACGACGCTGAATGAAACGAAATGAAATGAAATGTGAGAGACGCTCAGCAGAGGAGAAGGGAGAGTTTGAGTTGCAAGTTGAAGTTGAAGTCCGTCTCTGATTCTCTGACTCTGACTCTGCACGCGAATGCAAAACGCGAACAGCTTCAGTTTCAGTTACTCATTTGCGAAAAAAGGGTAGTTGAGCGTCTCTCGTCAACAAGTTGAGTGGGTGGTCCACTGGCCAAGGACGGACAAACAGACAGACGGACAGACAGACGGACAGGCGGACGGGCGGCTCATACAATTTGAACTGCTCGCGTGTTTCGTTCACGTACCGCATGCATTTTGACCATGCTCTCTGACTTTTCATTTTCAGTTACGAGTTACGAGCCATGACTATTGGCATCTGTATATATAGTATATATATATCAGATATCTGCTCAGCACAGTTGGCTGTCTCTTTCGGTAACTCAGCTGCCATCTCTATCGACTGTGCTCCACATTTTCAGCAGCAGTTCTTCATTTGCCTGCTGCACATTTCATTTCAGCATTTTGCCTATTTGCTTAACGTACTCGCCGTTGTTGTTGTTGCCGTGCTACTTGTTGTTGTTGTTCTCCCTTTCCCCCTTGCTGCTCTTTGCCCTCCCTTACCACATGCAGGAAACGCTGCATCATCGTCATTCTCTTTTTTTTTAGTTTTTCCGAAAGTTCTTTTTTTTTTGGTTTTTACTGTTTTGCAGTCAGAGCATAAAATAAACACAAAAACTTTGCAGTCTCATTCAGGAGCGCCAAAGGATGTTCACTCTCTTCTGGCGTCTGGCAACTTCAGCGTTTCATTTGCAACCGCCCACAATTTATCCCTCCTCCCCCTTCTTTGCTATCTTAGCTTGCTGCATGTGTCCGTAATTATCATTATCCTTTTGCTGCTCGTTTTGTGCTTTTCATTTCGCTGTTTATATGGCCAACTATGGCACTTTAATTGAAGTCAATTTTTTCAACTTTGTGGCTGCTGCTGCTGCTTGTGGCAACTTTTGCTACTGCTGTCTCATGCTTCGCCATCTTTGCCATTTTGTTGCAAGTCCATGGCGCCATTTTCATTGAAAATTATTCTGCAACTTATTAGCACCTCCGGAAATTATGAGTTTCGGTGTGGCATTCAAGTTTTGTTTTTTTTTTTGTGGCTTGTTTACGAGCTAGCCGCATTTTTAATTGAGTTGCCAGTTGCCATCTGACTTGAGTTTGAGGTTCAACGAGAAAACGAGAACGAGACTGAGACTGAGCTTGCTTTTGTTGCTTAATTAGCTCAACGGTATGGATAAGGACATGGACAGAGCACACTTTAGCATGCCACGGCCAGAGGCAGCTAGCTCTCTTGCCTCTTGCCACTGTCGTTGTAAACGCTGTGGTTATTCAACAAGAGGATGCACTTAATTGAAACAGTTTGCTCGGCAAAGTGTGTACACAGTTTGGATTTAACAGCAGCAGCCCCGAACAGCGATCCCCGCAAGCAAAAACCGTCAGTTTTTTGTTGCACCTTCGTCTCTTTAGCTGATGTCTGCAAAAAACTACTGAGCTTAAAGTCTGTTTGCAAATTTCTATCAAGAGAATACAAAGAGGTTTGTGAGCATAGTTTAATCGGAAGGTATTTACTGAAATTTGTTAATTCTATCAGATATTTTATTTGAATAAGGAATATGATTTATGCAAATAAAGGAATACACTTTAAATGTGATCAAAATTAGAAAGTGTTTAGGTTAGTAAAAAGCTCTAGCAAAATTTAAGGAATTGCAAAATATATTGTGGGAGTTCAAGACTAATGTAGAAGTGGTATTTGAAAAAGAAGAACTATAATTTAATAATAAGTAATCTTCCAAATTTATAATTTAATATATGTGTATGACTAACTTATTGTTAAGTTGCTGTGATAGGAAAAAACATTCAAGAAAGCGGACAACAAAAGCAAAGCAGTGCAGTATTAGTCTAAGACTATGCCAAATTTGTATACTACAACTTTCAAAATATACCAGATTATCAACCCAAGTAACTAAGATCCGTAAGTAAAAACAATTCTTATTTATTTATTAATAAATAAATATGATTAGACTATTTTGCCTAATAAGACACCACACAATACCAAAATCTCATATGAGGCTCTAATATTTGCAATAGTAATCTTCAATGAGTAAGCTTTCTTATTTAAACTAAAATCTTCAACATGACTCAACAACATTTATTGTAAATGTAAACTCTCCTATATTTTTGCAAGCAGCTGTTGCAAATTAAACGAAAAAAAACAATGCGCTGACCAAGTTGCAAGTCCAGTGGGAACATAATATCCCAGTTAAAACTGCTTCAGCTTATTATTAATCCATTTTATTGTTGCCTCTCAGCTGTTGCCATCAAAAGCGAAAAAAATGAACGAAAACGATGAAAAAATTACAAATTGGGGTAAGAGTCGAATACAGTTGAAATATTATTGCCCATATTTTGCACCCTGTATTCCATATATAGTATATATATTTTTTTATGGTTGCAACGCCCTCACGAAATCCCGCGGCAAGGACAAACAAAGGGAAATAATCAATGGTAAAGTCGCATTTAACGAAATATGCTTTCAAATCTGAGCGTTAAACCTCTGCTTATAATTAGATTATGACATTAATAAGTCGCCTTAACAAATGTTCAAATTTGGCAAAGCAACCACCCAAGGAGAGGCAAGAAGGGGAAAAGAGCGTTTTGCTTTTTGGCAACAGTTGCGGAAATGGCAAATTGAATTTTGTGCAGCGTTTAATATATTGCAGCTATCAATGGAAAAGCATTTGCAGGACACTCGAAGTGTCATTCATAAATCAAGGACACGAAGCCACCCTCGAGTTGCAGTTGAGATATAAGCAAAGTGTATCTGCTACGACAGAAGAAATGAGGTCCTTAGTGCCTCATGTGGCAGAGACTCTCAGTGCAATTTCATTACATAAAAAGCTTTTCTTTTTATGCTTTTTGTTCCCTTTTGTGGCGTGACCTTTTAGTTTGATTTGTCAAATTGTGTTTAGCCAGACAATTGCATAAATTTTATTTACTACACTTTTTTTTCCTCTTCTTAGATTTTCATAGCTGAGTTTTCAGTTTTCCCTCTGCTTTCCACCTTTAACTCAACAGCTTCACCCTCACTTTCGAGAGCTCTTAATGTTTGTCAATTATTTGCAGTAATTTGCAATATTTCTAAACGCTTTCCATTGCGATTGCTGTGCGTAGTAAACTACCCTAAATTGTTTTTAATGGCCATTTGCACTTACATGGCTGTTGACTGCACTACTCAACATCAGTTTCAATTCCCATCCCAGCCTCCCCCCCTCTCTATAATGGCTTCATCATTTGCTCAGTCTCCAGACTCCAGTCTCCGTGCTGGCAGCAATAAATGGCCTACAAGCACTCAGAATGTTCTTGGTTTTTGTTTTAATTTATGGCCGCAAATAAATGTTATTTATTTGGTCTTTAAAAATCGACAACAAACTAAACAAATACGAAAAACATTCGATACGACATTCGAAGAAGAGTGAGACACTTCAATGTGAGTAAATTAATTTTCCCATAGTTGGGAAAACGTCATTAAGAACTCGCCAGGGGGGGTGCTGCAAGTGTTAAAAATGTAGTTAAATCAATTCTTTAACAACAATTTGTTTAGTGAACATGCAAAGCCCACATAAGTTGCAGGTTTCCAATACTCCAAACTCATTTCATTTGGCGCTCTTCTCCATTGAGAAAATGTGGCCCGCGGTGTCTTTGTGTGGCGTTGCTTTTATTTTTATTTTTTTTTTCTTATCCGAATTTCTTTCTTTTATCTCTTACAAGTGACTCCAGCAATTATGTTTATAAATGATTTGTTAGGGTGGTCTGTTCGGTTCTATTCTGTTGTTTGGATTCTTCCAAAGTGTTTGTGTTCGCATGCGGTAATCCTTCATTTCATATGCAACCAGCGGCAATAAATAGTTGAAGAATTATGTGTGAAACCATTAAATTGTACTATAATTCGGAGCTCAATGCCTCCAAGGGCAATGTAACCGCATGGTTATAGTATACATTTAATAGATACTTTTCTCTGTTTCTTTTTCTATTTTTTTTTTTTTTTTGGCTGCGAGCGACATTGAGTTTTCCATTTGGAATTCTACTTTATGGCTGGCGGCAAGTTCAACAGATTTTTAATTGCTGTGCAGCGCTTCGCTTTTTTTTTTCGTTGAATGTTTTCCTAGCAATGTTTTCTGTGTTTTCTGTGTTCCCAATGTAAGCACCGCCTTCTATCATAAATCATTTAAGCGCGGGACAGATACTCGGATCACAGTTATGCTTATGTTTAAGGGCGTGCATATTTTGAATACGCATAAGTTTGATTTATTTAAATTTTCATGTATGTTTTTCTTTCCATCGTAAATGTAAACTAGAAAACACACACATCTTTAAAAGTTTGTGATGTACTTATCTTAGAGAGGCATTAACTTGTCGATCAACTTGAAGACTTTGTTCGTTATCAATAAGTCATTTATCAATATGCTTGTAGATAAGTTTTTCTGTGGCACGTTCATAACAAGAGTATTTTCGATATTTTCGACATTTTTCCCAGCAAGTTTTTCTTTTTGGGAAGATCCGCCCTATTTCTTTTGAATTTCTCACACGATTCGTTACATATCAAATATGCTTTTCAGTCTGCAGCGTGATAACGCCCACATTAACAAGAACTTTCGATTGAAATTACGCTTCAAAACGATTTTCCAGCAGCAGCAGCGGCAGTAGTAAACAATTATGCGATGCATAAATTAAGCACAACTCGACTTGAATAACTAATTTCCTGTAAGGGCAATTACTAAAAAAAAAAAACGAAACGAAAGAAAAGACCAACATGCATGGAAATTAGATGGGCAACTGAACTGGGCACGATTCTTTTGGGGTTCGTGGTCTCTGTGCACTGGGCATTTAATTCAAGGCAGACGTTGAATGCACTACAAATGAGTTTCGGTTGTTTGTGTTTTGTGTTAATGCCATGCATGATACATTTAATCGCTGGAAAAATGGAAAAACCACCATAAAAAAAACGTGACAAAATGCGAGCTCTCGATATAGAGTCGGTCCCTTAATTTTTTGTTCGCTCTCTATGTATCGCAAACCACAAAAGTGAGAAGTGCTTGATAAGGTGGAACACAGCGAAGAGATCGTTGCATTAAATGCAGACCGAGGCACAGGGATTCATTATTGTAGTTTTATTTACGTTCCTACTTCAAAAAGACAAATAAATCGTAATTGGCGTTGCGAGGGGTTTGTTTTTTTTTTTTTATATTGCGAGTGCTGCATTTTATTTTCATGCTCATTAAATGAGAGAATCATAGAGGAAAAGCGTGAAAAAACCCCGAGACACAATCAACGCCATGGCGTTTTGCGGTTTGCTCTTTGTGTTCGAAAAAACGAAACAAAACGAAGCGGAAGTGTGATGGGTTATCGCAAACTGGAAAATCTAGCGATAAGACGCTCGTTGATAGCTTCACTGATAGAAGAACCCTTCGGGGCTGCTGTAGGTGCTACCGCTCAGCCATTGTTATGCTGAGATCTTCGAGTGCGATAAACAAACCGTCGCCGTCGACGAGTGCGAACAGCTGCCAAATTTTTTTTGGAGTGTTTCCTAGCAGAACGAATTGCGAAGTGCGAGAAATTGAATGATAAATGCGATGTGTGTAATATTTATTATACGAAATGTCAACGATGCTGCCTGCTGTCTGCTGTCTGCTATCTGCCTGCGGCTGTCCTAAGTCAACGTCGTAGTTTCTTTCTCTTTGCTCATTAGTGGAAGCCTGCGGAACAAAATGGCTGCAGAGCTGCCTTAGTGACCCATTTCCATGGAGCCAAATCCAAGCAAGATTAATGAACTACAAAAGATGCACACAAATCATATGTAATAGCTGCTGCTGCCTCAAGGAGTCGTCTGCAACAAATGTGTGACAATTTCTCAAAAAAAAGGATGCGTTCTAGTAGCACATAAGAGGCAACGCCTCCTGCCTCAGTTTCTGCTCCCCTCGCTGCTTCTTCTGCCTGGTAAGGTGTCACGGCCAAGTGACAATGTCACACTTGCCGCTACAAACATAAAAAATATGCCAGCGAGACTCAAGTTGCTGCCTCTTGCCTCTTGCTGCTGCATGCGACCTTTTAAAGGTGCACAGCTACGTGTGCGTCTCGCTTACGGTATCTATGTCTCTCTTTGTCTATGTGTGTGTCTGTGTGTTTATGTGTCTGAGTTCGTGTCTCGTACTCGTAATCAGAATAAAGATGAAGACATGTGCATTGAGGCTGGCAGTCGCCTTAGCTCGTTATCCTTTCTACTCAACAGCCGCTTTCCGCCGAAGTCTTGTCTTTAAAATTAATGGCAACCTAGAGAACAGGGCGCGACCAGCTGCCCGAAGAAAATTTAAATATACGCTGTGTGGAAATTTGATATTTTCCTAGACAGAAAGGAAAGGAAAGGAAAGGAAAGGAAAGGAGAGGAAGTAATTTTCGATATGGGCGCCGTTCGCCTTTAACGTCCTCGTATTTGTTTGGAATTAATGAAATTTAGACATAAAAATGTGTTCGAACAAGCAAATAGACAGACGAGCGTATGAGTGTGAGTCAGTGTGTGTCCTGTGTCCTGTTTTTGATGTTTCCTCATAAGGGTAATCAGCTAGAATTGAGTTATCCTTAAACACATTACAACATATGCCATTGTAGGGATCAACTTTTGGTATGGGACTCGTTTAGTTTCTCTGAACTTGCTGTTTGGTTTTAGTTTTCAAAGTGATTTGGATGCCTGTGTTTGCCTATCAGTTAAACATTTGCTCAAGTTGAAGTATGAAAAAAAAACGGATGTGAATCGGAAATCAGCTTGTCAAAGAATTGATTTTAATGATGAGGGAGAAAAAGAGTCTGAAAAAGTTTTTCGGTATTCAAATACTCAACTTGCTTGACGTACGCTTTTTAGTTTTTAAGAGTCAAAAAGAAAAAAAAACATAAAGTATATATATTCTTGATCAGTGTAAACAGTCGAGACGTAGCCATGTCCGTCTGTCTGTATATCTGTATATAACTATAATTACCCATGTAATTAATGGATGCATATCAAATTTTTTTTTTTAAGTTTTTTCGGTTCATCGATTTCGGTTGTGCAATCGGGTCTTAGTTTATCTAGTTGGCAATCTGTTATAATTGGTATATACAATAATATATCAATATACCAAATATAGCATTTGGTATATTTTAGTATTCATCCATAATATAAGTATATTTTAGGAATAATACCGCAATGTTGGACCTTATCAAAAATCTCGGTTGTCTAATATTGAAAATATATTTGACATATATGCAAATATGTAACTTTCAGTATATTCATTTGGTATATTTTAAGAATAGTACCAAAATGTTGCGCTTTATCAAAACTGCATTTTCTCGCTTGTGTAATATCGAAAACATCTTTCATATACATGCAAAAAGATAATTTCATCTTCGCTTTTACAAAATCTGTTCCACATTTCGTCACTAAATCATAATTCGCTTGACAAAGGTAACAAAGGTACAGCTAAGCTGCTAAACTCTGAAAAAGACTCCTCAGCTACTGTATTATTTTCCACATTAGATCTTTGTGAACACGCCCTACTTTGAACTCTTGTGCTCGACTATGATATAATACTCAACCGAAAACTGTCATATGTAACAAAGTCTGCTAAGCATATAAGCCGTCTCCACCTCTTAACTCCTACTCTCAGCTCAACTCAAAATCGCATCAACTTCAATGCAAAAAATGTCAAAGAGAGCGAACTGAAAAACTGATGGATGAAGATGAAGATGCGGCCAAACAAAGGCGCGAAAGAAGACAACTGAAAATCCGCTTAATGCGATTTTCGAGTGGCAACCAATGAGCCATGTTCGTGTACCATCTTCTTTTTTTTTACCTTTACCGAAACATATACTCAAAAAAAAATATGTATATAACATACACATATAGATTACTTTTCTAATTTTCAAGGCTGCTTGAAATGAGAACTAACGAAAAAAAAAGAAGAAAATCAGCGCAAAACAATGCCAAAAACTGGCACAAAGAATTGCGGGAAAATGAAAATGGGAAATTGGGAAAACAAAGCCAAGTGCCTGACTGTCTGGACCGTGCGCATTGTGCGCGTTGAAGTGTCCTGGAGTTCCAGACATGGATGGAACAGCGTTACGCTTGAGCGACAAACGTAATTCCATTCTCTTTTGCTTTTTGGCAAGGGCAAAGACGAAGGATGGGTACAAATTTATAGTGCAGCGGGCAGTTAATGACGTTGCAATTGAAAACAAACGAGAAATAATGAGTTTTTCCCCACGTCTCGCCGAGAGCGTTGCCAAAGGACGCGCCATGTCGTCTATCAACCGCAACATGCAGCAAAAACATGCCAGCGAGGAGAATCAAAGTCAATTCGAATGTGAAGGCAGCTGCGATCGATCTATAGACTGAGTGTGTGTGTGCTACCTGTGGCAAGTACAAGGCGACTCTTTGTTTCCTTCATATCCTGTACCATGGCCAATTTAAATGGTGCTGTCAGCAGGCAGTCGTTATTTCATTCTTCCACATGTCGAAACGGATCCTCTGTGGCCTTGTTGAGCAAATTAAAAGAAAATACGAAAAATATTCCTTTTTCATAAACTGAAATCGATGGAATTTAATGAACTGCTCCTCGCCCCCGTCGAAGAGCGGAAAACTTTTAGCCAACCAGTCGACAGTCGACAGCTGTCATAAGCAGTGAGCGACTGACAGCGACTTGTCAGCTAGTCTTTGTATCTTTCAGATACAAAGCATACCAATTAACCCCTCTGCACGTGTGTGTGTGTGTGTGGATGGGAGAGAGTTGTCCGCTTCACTGCCTAAAAGTATTTTGGTATTTGTGTTTATTTTGGTAATTCAAGGCATCATTTTAACCCTTTCGCGTTGATGTCTTTTAAATGTGAGTGCTGCTGCTGCTGCTTTGTATAAATATTTGCTCAGCCCCTCACTCATTCAATCCGTCAGTCAGTCAGTCAAACAGGGGAAGTGTATCTTTGTAGCTTCGTTTTCGATATTTGCATAAGTGCAGGCCCGCATTTGGCAACCCCTGAGAGCACAATTTTTGGTGTGCTTTTGTTTGCCTTAGATACTCGGCGCCAGTCTCAATTACTTTATTGACATCACACAGTCGCACAGCCATAATTGTCATTGGTTAGCAATTCAATTGCAATTTCAATTGCTATTCTAACTCTATCGCAGTTGCAACCGCAGTCTCTCTTCTTACATTGCACATTTCGCATTCGGATTCGTTGTCGGTCTCAAGTCTGATTGATGGCTTGCAATTCAATTGTCAATGGTACGTAATCAAATTGGCTTATGTAAACAATGCACAGTGCACTTGGAAGATTTTTCAATTGTAAGCGAGTTCAAAATGTCAAGAGAAATATGATTTACGAGCATTCCAAAGTGCAAGACAATGCGACAATGCCAAGATACAATTGTATCTTTTCCTTCTTATTGACTGCAGATACATCCGCTGCTGCTGTTGCTTGTCATGCCAGCTCATTAGTTGAGAATTCAATTTGAATTGTGTGTGACTTTAGTTTAGTTTGATATAGTATACATTAAGATGCCAATCGACATAAAAATACATTAATCAAGCCAACCAAATACCAAAAGATGTACAATGCGAAGTACAAAGCAAAATGTATATAAATTATGATTAGGACTATTATCAGGACATCAAGAAAGTTGCACAAACGACATGAAAAATTGTCATTAGGCAAAAAAGCGACAAAAGCCAAGAGTAAACCCAAAAGTAGCCAGCAACAAAAGTTACAAGTCAAGCCAAAAAAAAAAAAAAAAGAGAAAAGGAAGCTCAAAGTTAGCTGCGTGGTTTTGTTTGTGGTTTTTGGCTGAAAAGCAAAAAAAAAGAAGAGAAAGGAATACACACACTCACACATATGTGTGTGTGTGTAGGGATATGAGTCCTTTTGGCGTGGGTGCCAAGGCGGGCACATAAATCATATGCTAGTGCTGTGGTTGGCTCTACACGCACCACTCGGCATAAGGACAAATGTTGATGATGACAAAGCGCCATTAAAGGCGCATTTACACACTGCCTGAGTTTTTGGCCCTGAAATGCTGTTTGCTGTTTTTGCTCTGGCTAGCACCTACTTCAAAAGGCGTCAATTGCCATAAATCAAACGCGACATTTTGCTTATTATTTGCCGATTTCGCTTCCTCAATAAACTTTCAAATTTACTTTTGTGCGGCATATTAAGATTTGTGGTCCAAATAAGTATAAGATCTTTGCAAGTGTGGGCAATTTTGTAGGCTTTGCTTATTATTTATGCTAAACTAATATTTATTGTAGCTACACATATGAGAAACAATAGCTATTGTGTCTATACAAAATAGGATATAAAATGGCTTGCATATTAACTTATTTTCATTTCTTGAATAGCTGCAGCTTTTTAACGATATTATTACAATAGTATGGGTATATTTAACAGATTTTGCATATAATTTATACTAAACTATTGGAATAATCATTTGATATTTGCATGAGTTGCATATAGGCTTTGCTTATCATGTATCTTAGTCTTTTATTTATTGAAGTTCAACTAAAGAAAAGCAAATCCATTATTTTTTTTGAAAATTAACATATTGCTGATTTTAATGAAATTTTAAATATAACTTGAAAGTGAATTTTTAAATACATTCCTATAGATTTACTGTAATTTCGAAAAGCAAGTTAAGTTAAGTTAAGTTAAGTGAGACTTAACATATATTTACTGAATTTCAACCACTTATAAATCTTTTGTAAAGTGAATAAATAGGAATTGTGACTATCCGTTAATTATAACAGAATAGTATTAAGAAGGATTCGAATATTAATGTATTGTAATTTGTTCAGTAATAGCAAGTTTTGAGTTTGGCATTTATTGTAAGCTTTAATTTGTTGAAGAATTAATAAATATTGTGACTATCTTATAATCATGAGTAATTTTCAAAAATGTGTAGACTGATTTGCATATTAATTTATGATAATTTTAAAAGTATCTATAGCTTGTTAGAGAAATAATTACAATGCTTTGCTAATTAGCTGAGCAGTCCCAAAGGTAAGTGCAGGTTGAAAGACATGCCATTATCATTAATCCGCTAAAATTAGGTATCAAATAAATAAACTGTAAGCAGTGTGTGTGTTCTCTTAGAGTTTGGCCTTCAAAGGATCCGCTTGATACTGAGAAAAGCGACCGCCTGATCGACCAATTACGAATGCCATTAACGGCCAACGCCCACCGTTTAGCGGCCTCGACACATCTGCAGTTGCAGATACACCTACACAACTAGAGGCAGGTATGGGAGTATAAGTATAAAAGACAGCGACGAGTTTTTATTTTTTATATGTTTCCTTTTTGAATGAGCAAAATGCGCGCTTTCCTTTTCGGCTCTTTTCTTTTCCTTGCTGTTGCTGCTGCTTGGTACGCTTCAATTACGTTTTTCATAATTTCCCACATCGTAAAATTTATTGGTTTTGATGGCTGGCAGTTTAGCCAGCAGTTTGGCAGCTCAGCATCATCGACATCGGCATCGACTTCCGCTCCATTGGATTCGAGCTCAGCTGCTTTCTTGGGGGCGTTATACTGACGATGTCCTGCTGTTAAAATACTTTGTGGTCTCTTTCTCTCTCTCGGTTAATTGAAAGGTATTTAGCTTGAATTATTAAATTGATTTTTATTCATTTTTAATGCTGACAGTTTGAAATTTGAGAATTTCCCCGAATTGAGACTTTAATGGCTTTTCATTTAAAGCTTAAGCTTGAAAGCTTTGCACCTTGGGGACCTTTAGCTTGTTTCCGATTTTATAAGTCAACTTTTTGCCATTAGCCCACTGACAGCTGAGAATTGGACTTGTTTTGTGCTGTCACAGAAGCAACATATGCCACTTTGCACGCCACTCAAATGAGTCATCAATCAAGTCCATTAGATAACCACCAAACTTGACATTGGCCTCAGTTTTAAGTTCTAAGTTCTCTTCCCCCTGCAGTTTGTGTGCAACCCTTGTGCTTCTCTCTCCTTCTGCATGCCATTCTGCATTATTGTGCAATTTTGTGCTTGGCCACACACACTCACACTCACACACAGTGCAATAACAATTCGACGCTTCTTATTGTCGGTTGCATGACAGCTCAACATTTGGTCTCATCTGCTGCAAAGGCAAAACTTCAACTAAAAACATCAACATAATTTTCTCAGCACTTAAAAGCAAAAATGAAATTATGATTATGAAAACGCAGGACAAACGCCAGCGGCAATTTTCACACCGCTGCTGAAAACTGAAACTCTGGGAAGAGGCAACAAAAACCGAAAACCGAAAAACGAAAACGAAAAACTTTAAGGGCCAACCCTCGGGCCACAGTTGTGGCAAAAGCAAAAGCGGCAACTTGATAGTGTGGGTGGAAGGAGCGGGGGGCGGGGTTTGGACGCGTGCCGAAATGAAAACGTCATGTTTTCGAATGAAATTTTTGAATTATGATGTTCGCTGTGTTGACGCTGTGACGCCGTACTTTCATGGCCGTGACGTCACGACCATCATCTGTGCCCATCCCTGGGCATTAAATTAATTCAAAACGCTGCCAGGACACGCGCGCCGAGGCTTTTGTCTGATTGCTGAAATATGAAAAAAGCAACGAAAATTGATGAAAGCCCGATAGGCGGCCAAATTGTGTAAAGGTAACAACAAAACACAAAAACCTAATACTACACAAAAAGGACACATCAGTGACTCAAAAGCAAGCGAGAGAGAGACAGAGAGAGGAGGGGAAGCCCTCGATGGCTGGCGACATGTTGCCAAAGTCCTTTGGGATCCCTGCGGCTTAGGGCAAGCCCAAGACTCCTTAGTGCATGATGGTGGAGAGGGCAGCTGATACTCGCTTTCTTCTCTCGCATGTATTTTCACTTACTTTCACTGTCGTATTTATTATTATTATTACTATTGATGCTTATACCATGCAATTGGAAGTATAGAAAGGGTATGCTAGCAGAGTGTATACATTGGTAACGAAAGAAAAAATATATATTTATGTTTGCATATAAAAAAAAAACAAAAATGATTTAAATAGTAAAGCTAAATATAACATATAGTTTTTGTGTCAAATGTGTAAAGTGTAAATATCATACACGTACTATTTAGTTTTTTTTTTTTTTTCTTATTTAGACCTAGTTGATTTTGTAATTTGGCCTAACATAAAGCTACATTACGATGCAAAATTGGAATAGAAAAACAAGTTACAAAGATTATAATATAATAAAGCAACATATTTAGTAAATATAATCATAGTAAGACTGAAAGGTTTTTTTAGATACAAAAAATAACAGTTGTAATTATAGTAATTGATACAGATATTATGAGATCATTGTGCAATGATAATGATTTGAGCTTATATTGAATATATGTATGCTTCTCAAGATAGAATGCGTGTATTCAAATTATTTATTATTCGATAGCTTAATGCTGTACTTTCAAATTTTATACATCCCAAAAATATAGATGGTATATTTTATATCTGATCGTTAACTATAATATTTTCAATTACTTAAGAATTTTGAAGTTTGATATGTTATTTAAAAGAGAAGTATGTAAAAAAGATATAAGAATTATACTCAAATAGATCACATAAAAAGCATGAGAAATATGTCAACAAACTCATGCCTATATAATGATTTTATGTTTCTCAAGATAGAAAACGTGCATTATCGTGGTTTATTATTATGTTTATTGTTATGGCTGAGTGTTAATCTAAAAGCACTTTACTATCCGTATGCTTCGTTTTTAAATTGAATACATCCTCCGAATTCTAATGGTATATGGGGTATTTTATAGCTGAACCGTTGACTATAATGTTTCCACTTATTTTAAATATAATTTCGTTTGCATGGCGCATTAATGGCAGTCAAATAAGCGTGTCCCTGTCCCTGTCCCTGTCTCTCGGTCCCTGCATGGAGAGCTTCCCCCTCTGCGCTTTCTCCGTCCGGCAGCCAACTGTGTTCCCCCTCGTTGCCTGCATTTGTCGTTTACAAATTGGTTTTCGTGTTCAACTCACATCTATTTTGCCTTGCTGCATAATCACAGGCTATGCCTGAGACTGCGAGTGAGGGGGGGAAAGTACTATATAGTAGTGGGTGTCTCTGCGCACTCGACGTGATCTGAGCGTGGTCTATTTTTATATGTACGTCTGTCCGTCTGTCCATCCGTCCGTTTGCTTGTTTACTTTTGCCGATAAGGCACGTGGCCTCATTTATCAAATGCGTCTCGCGACTAGTTGCAACAAGCGGCATGCAACTAAGTGTGCATAGTAGATGCCAATGCCAAATTGCTGGCAAGTAGTTGAAGTACTAGTTAGTCAACCCCAAGAAGGGTTGCTTCCCCCTCTCAATGTGTATGTATGTGCGAGGGTGTCCTCCACACTTGAGCCATAAATTGTATTGTAGCAAACACGTAAGTTGTGCCTCAGTCTCAGTCTCGGTCTCGGTCTTGGTCTCAGTTGTTGTTGGCTGTTGCTGAGTGCGTGGCACGGTGGCCGAGCTACTCGTAATTACAGTTATTATAATTTGTGTTGAGTGCTGAGCTGCAATTTGGCATGCATTCCCTTCCCTTCCCACCCACATTATGCTGTGGTCTCTTTCGCGTTGTCGCACGTGTGTCTGCTTATTTTTCAGCTGACTGACTATTTGCCCATTTGCAACATCAACCCTGTTGCAATAACATTGTTGCCATAGCTGCAAAATCTGCTTTCCTTATGAGCATAACATACTATAAAAATGAAAATGATACCTTCGCCGCGATGTTTATCTCACGAGCTTCTCTCGCTCTCTGGCTATCATCAAAGATTATGTTAGCGCTGCCAAGGTAATGTAATGATGGGCAACCCAATTTACTAAGCTTATTACGCTCTAGTTGAGATATTTGATAGCAGAATTATTCACTCTCTATCTTCCACTATTGCCTGACGACCTTTGTTGCCCTTCGCTGTGTTGGCTGTGTTACTTGAACCGATTGTAATTAATCATCATCTAGCATTTAGAATCAAACAACGCCCCCTACCAAGAGCTGCCAACTAATCAAAAGAGCGAAGCCGTTGCAAGCACGAAAAACATCAATTGCCCCAAAGCGGGGCAAACCAAATTGTGTTAAGCGCACTTGAAAAACGCTGCTTAAATAAATTCACAATTTGTCTCAAGTGAGTTTTTGTCATTTTCATGCCGCAGTCACTGCCGCAGTCAGACAATTGAAGACGTCGTCGGTCATCATTGGAATGTTGTGCTGCCGCTGCACTTATTATACCCGTACTCATAGGGTAAACGGGTATTATAACTTGATAAAGGAGGCATCTCATATTGATTATTATCAACAGACGAGACGATATAGACATATCCCTGTGACTGATCATTTCAAAATTATAGAAGCTGCTGCAGTCGTGTTTAAATTTGGTATATTTTTAACTCTATCGTTTATTTTAAATGTGATAGTATGTAAATATATATATATATTTTAGTATAGTATATCGATATACCAAGCATATGATTAGGTATATTTAAGTATTTTCTCGTTATATTAATTTAGTATATTTTAATAAAAAAAATTACCACAATAAGTTGTTTTGGTTGAGAATCCGGTATATTTTTAACTCTTTGGTACATTTTAAAAATTATAGTATATCAATACACCATATATATTGTAGTATTCGGTGTATTTTAGTATTTCTCCATTATATTTTAATAATAATACTGCAATAAGTTGTTTTAGTTTAAAATTTTGTATATTTTTAACTCTTTGGTACATGTCAAATTGTCTTGGGATTATTTAGTATACTTCATCAATATACCATATATAGCATTAGGTTGATTTTAGTATATTTTCATAAAGGAATAATACTGCAATGCTTTGCTTTTATTATAAAAAGGTGACGGGTATCTCACGGTCAAGCAAACTCGTCAGTAGCTTTCTTGCTGGCTCACAATGAGATCAGCAGTCATGATTGCAGCAATGGAGCTGGGGACTGCGAACTCAAGTGTGGTCGTCATGCGGTGGGAGGTCAGTTGTAGTTAGAGCTGACTCCCTGCCAAGTCTGGCTGCTGCATTATGCACTTTTCATCATTCTCAATATGGGCGCTGATTGATAAGCGCACTGTGCACTGCAGCAGGGGAGATGTATGTTATGCATGTAGATGGAGGCACACACACAGCTTACATATTCCCCTTGTGCGTATTTTGCATAATGGTAACGCATATGAATGCTGCTCTACCCTCAACTCACTCTCTCTCTCTATCTATCTCTCTTTCTGTTTCAGCTTAAAACGGTTCCAAATGGGTAGCCCGCTAATCCTCTGCGCCTGTCATAAGCATTGACATTGATGTTGATGTTGCTGTTGATGTTGATGTTAGCTGCTGATGTTGCTGCCGTTGCTGCTACTGCTTTTGTATGCCACTGACAAGTGGGCGTGGCGACCAACTACCCGACATTGTCCCTGCCGTCGTTACGCTCCACAAAATCGTACTCATTCCGCACTCATTCCGGCGTATGCCCTTTAACGAGTGTATTCGTCATTCGAGCAGACAGTTGACATTCATTTGAAACGTTTGCGCGCTTCATGAACCCGCTGCTTTCCATACCCTTTGCTCACCCTTCCAGAACCCATTTACCTCCTTTCTCTTTCTCTCTGGCAGTGACACTCGAATGCGACTCTGAACTGAGAGCTCAGTGGTAACCACAGTGGCGGCAGCGGCGCAGCAACTGTGGCGCATGTCAATCATTAAACTGTCATTTTCAGTCGATTTAACTAGCATTAAAAATCGTACACAATTGCCAGGATTTATGCGATGTGCGCAAACTGTCATAAATTTGGCTGAGTACTCCCAAGTTGGCCAGCTGACACACACACACACAAACACACACTAAAATACACCCACGCCTCATTATTGAACCCCCTTTTTGGTATTCGCATTCCTTTGCTTTCGCTGGCCTAAGCTGCCCTAATTTTTTATGGTCTGCAAACTAATTTTTATTAATTTTCTACGCCAGCTAACTGCTAGCTGTGAGCTGCAACAGCTAAGCTGGCGTCTAAGCGCACAAATTTATTTTAATACCCCAAGAAAAATATCTAAAATTAGCTAATGACATAGCCAGCAAAATTGTGCGTGTAAAACTTTCAAAAAACCGCAGCTGGGATGCCCTTTTTGATGGGTATTTTGTTTTAGTTAAGGTATGTGCTGGATTACTTAGCTCATCTGTTTATAGATTGCGGAGAAAAGAAAGGAAATTTGACAAATTTCTATTTCTACAATTTCCTATTTAAATGTAATGCAAAGTACTCTATATTAATTTGCAAATATATAATATATTATTAAGGAGTCTTAAATACACTTAAATCACACTATGTATAGTAAATTAAAGAGGAGTGCGAATTCTTAACTTATACCTTTCAAATTTTTAAAATTTAACAATCTATTCTATTTTGTGATGATTTTAAATATAATTGTTGACAATCTTATCAATATTTAACTCTTTATGTTATATGATAGTTGCAGCTCATTTAAAATAAGAAAACATTTAAATAAATTAGTGTTGCTATTTATGTTAAAAACAATAATATTATTGATACATTCGGATACACTCTGATATTTATAAAAGTGAATATTATATAAGAAGAAGTTCGGTAGTGTTGATTCAGTGTATTAAAACCTAATTCAGAGTGTTGTAAACCAGAATATTTAAATTATATTAAACATTGCATATCTGCTAGCCAATTTCTTGTCTGCTCTACTTCACTCTACTGTTGCATTTAAAGAGTGCATTAAAAATTCGTCGTTCTTTAAGTCCATCATTCTATGACAGCACCTACTTGAGTTTGAATTCTATGCGAACCCTCGGCAGGGGGGCAAAAGGCGAGAGACCATTCATTAGGAGGGGGACGGGCCGCAATCTTTAATTTTCATCTTTTGGCAATCTCAGCTTCCCCCTCCGCCGTGTTTTGAACACGCATTCGAAATGATTGCCACGATTGCCGAGTGTGGCGGAAATACTGCTGACAGGGAAAACGATGTTGCGATGTTGTGTGCGAGATTCCTTGCGGGGCTGTAATGCTCCTTTCCTGGACAAACGTGCGCGCCTAGTTCCGGTCGAGGACGAAGACGATGAAGCTGTGCTTTATTTGCCTTCCAGGCATTTATATTTTTTTTTTTTTTATTATTATTCGCAAGCGTTTGCTTTGCTGCCCAAAAATTATGGAAATTTATTAATCACATAAATTTAAAGCGTAATGTCCTGGCCAGGACCGCGGGTCGTTAGTCCTCCCGCGCTGGCGCTAATGTGTCCCATGTTGAAATTGTCCTCCATGTCGGCGATGCCAACACCAACACCAACAACAACAACACCAATAACATCACCAACAACACCGACGACGACGACGTGGAGAATGCATAAAAATTGCGTTAGGGGCAAAGTTTCGTTTTTTTTTTTTTTTGCTGCTGGGTGAACCTATCGTGAGAGTTGGGGAGTGAGAAAAGCTTCCTCATCTCAGCGCCTTAAATAAACTTTGCGGTCCTTTTGATTTCACTCGCAACAACAGCTACAGGGAAACAAGCAGAATTTAGACGTTGTTGACGCGTAGACAAATATTTTTGTTCAAATTGTTTAAAAGTGATTTTTTTTCGTTTTTTTTTTTTTCTTTGGGCTAAGCTGCCAGCAGGACGACAAGGACATACAAATTCATTTACCGGCGAAGGTGTGGGGCACAAGGTAAATTCCCCGAATTTTGTTGTCCTCTTGGCTTTTGAGCTAAAGTTAAGTAAACTGGCAGCTCAATGGATTTGCTCAAAGAACATTTAGTGCAGTGTGCGAAATCAAAGTGAACATTGTGTATCACATTTCTATTGAATATTACTTTAATCAACTTGTAAATGTGACTAAAGCAATGTGTAAAATGATACCTTTGATTCTCTCTTTCAATTGGGAAACACTTTTAATAAAATGTTTGTTTAAAACTACTTAAAATGTTGTTTATATAGAGAAGTGTTGTGTAGACTTCATGCATTTCAATATTTATGCTAAAGTTTATGAATTTAAAGAATTGTAGTTTTTATTTTAGTCTTTATATAAATTTATTAATTGAATTGTTAATTATATATAATAATTTAAATATATAAAATAATGTTGGAATATAACAAAAAAAAGTACTGATATTTATTTTTGAATGCACCTAACTAATTTGCTAAAAAGGCATTGCGAATTTATCAGATAGAGAAAAACATACACTCAAACACTCGTTCACATACTTTTCTCCATATCAGCTAATTGGGTTTGTCCTACTACCTTAAATAAATTCCATCGAATTTGAAGCCGGTTGATCTGTGCTGTGAGATGCGCCTAAAACAAGCTGCTAAAATTGCGGCACATGTGCGATGATATCCTTTGCAAAGTGCCAACATGTGTTGCACTTAACGAAGGGGCAGCCAAAACACCAAACAAGAGCTGATACTTCACATACACATACATACATATATGCAGCACACGCGTTGGTTAAGCCTTTGACAAGACATTTACTTTGCAGTTAGGGGAAAAGCAACGACGCCCCCTAGAAAATCAAAAATTTGCAGAAGCACGTGCAAAGCAATGTACTAGAAGAGTGGAAAAAAGTGGGAGGGAGGAACGAGGAATGCCCTGCGATGACATTTAAAGTAGCTGCCAGCAGTTGAAGTGACAAAACTAAAGATAAGACTCAATCACGTGTAGCTGCCACTGACAATCAGTGTGGCAGAGTGAAAAAAAAAGGGAATCCACAGCAAGCAGGGGAAAATAGAAAATCAATTTCCACGTTTTTCACACTGCCGAGTGCTGTGGATAAAGTAGGGAGGGGGGGATAGACACACATGCAGTTTGTTGCTTTGAATTTCATATGACGACGACAACGGCGGCAACATTACGTGTTGTGTGCAGACTGAGGAGGGGAAGTGAGGGACGAAGGCATTGAATGAAGAGTGACATGCAGACGGCAAACATGGGGACAAAGAAGGTGTCACTAACAGGATAAATGTGCAAAACAGCGACAGGAAAAAGAGCTGCCAGGATAAAGTAGCAAATGGAGTGGGAGTTGGAGTTGGAGTTGGGAGCATTTTCTCTCTGTCTTCTTGCTGAGGGATTTTAGCGAGTGCTGCTGGGTTTTTAGCTTGTTTATCGTGTCAGTGGATTGGCAGCATAAAGCAGCCTTGTCATTTGTACAGCAGAATAAATAAAACGCTGCAGCAGTGGCAGCAACATTAACAGAAACTGTTGCCACAGCAACTGTTGCAGTTGAGATGTTATCAAGATAACTTGAAGCAACAACAGCAACAGCAAACGGTTTCCTACTCCACTTAACGACTTTATTTGCTCAACTTGTGCATAGGTAAACGCAACGCAACGCAGCA
Organism: Drosophila niveifrons; assembly: GCA_035046325.1. Taxonomy (NCBI): domain Eukaryota; kingdom Metazoa; phylum Arthropoda; class Insecta; order Diptera; family Drosophilidae; genus Drosophila; species Drosophila niveifrons. The sequence continues at coordinate 13,301,523 of JAWNOC010000052.1, forward strand.
GCCGCTTGCCAAACAAATACACACACACACACACACACACGTACACACACAAAGACAACAACAAACACGACGGCGACTAAACAAAAACAAAGACCGACGACAGACACGCATACAAACTAAAATCAACCACAAAAAGATCTTATAGTTGGTCCCGATAAGCGCAGCCACAGACACAGCTTCAAGTTCCATTTTTGTTGCCACTTGCCAGTTGCAGCTGATGTGTGTGTACGGATGTGTGTGTGTGTGTGTGTGCAGGTGTAACTGTGTCTATGTTGGCACTGCAAAAACAATGTCATATACTTAAGAGCAGCATCAGCCAAAAGGCAGCATCGGCATCAACATGCATAAAGTACATTTTCATTCGCATTTTGTTTGTTTTAAGCTGCGAGTTTTACACAAAAGTCAACAGAGCAACTGCACCTTTATATGTGTGTGTTTGTGTGTGTGTGCATGAGTGTGTGCCAATCTACAACTGTGTATGAGTGTATGTGTGTGTGTGTATAAGCCGGATATGACCACGGATATCGAAAGTTTTTCCTGGTAGTCAACTTCTTCATCACTCTCGTGCTTTCACTCTCTCTCTCTCTCTTCCTCTCTCTCTCTCTCTCTCTCTTATCCCTCCTCTCCTCCGTTGTCCCTCTTTGATTGCTCAACGTAAAAGTCATAAAACTGATATTGTTCTTAAAACGACAGCAGCTGGAAATTAAGTTCTTGACTTTTATGTGCACCGCAGTTCCGAATTATTGATATGAGCTTCTCCTCCGTTCTGGAATTGAATTGGATCGCCATCAGAAAGGAGATGGCTACTGCAACTTGTTTCTTTCCTTGTCTGACATTCTCTCTCTCTCTCTGTGTGGGTTAACTGTTTGTGAGGTGAAAGTGTGACAGGTAAAATGAGAATTTAACCAGCAGCAGCAGCAGCAGTTGAAATGTCTTTCCTTAACATTTTCGTTTATTATGTCAGAAACAGTTCAAGTGCAACTCGAAATGATTGAAATGCTAAAGGGAAGTGAAAATAACTTTTGCAAATTGCATTTTTTGCAGTTTTAGATAACTTTGATTTTATTGAATTTGAATACAAAATGATACAAATTGAATTGTGTGAGAGCGAATATGAAAAAAAGTTGCCAAGAGTAACGAATTTTACTTGGACTAATACATTTTATGACTCAAAATGCGTTTTCAATGCCATTTTTAAAATAGTTAAACAAAAGTTGTAAATTTTTTAGTAGTGCATTTTATCTCAAAATCGAGTTTAATAAATACTTTTAATCTAACTAATCCGTTCGAAATAGTTTACCAAGAGGTTTTCAATATTTTGAATAGTGTATTTTATCTGGTTAACTATTTGACTTAATACTACATAACAAAATAAATCATTTAAAATAATTTGCCATGAAGATTGATTTTTTCTCTCTGGTGTATTTTATGTGATTATCGATTTTACTTAATACTTTTCAAGTAAATAATACTTAAACAATTGATGAGCAAGAATTTAGCTTTTTTCTGTCAATTCCTATTTAATGTATAATTATTAATTTCTTCTTAGAACAATAACCTAGAGCTTATAAATTATACATGAAGCTATTCATTAGCATTTGATTTTATTATTTCTTATAATAAATTTATTTTATGTATAAATATTTTATTTCTAATGTAATTATTATTGAATGAAACTAAATTTTCTTAGTTTATGTAAGTATTAAGGTCATTTGTAAGTAGGAAAAATGTACAATTCTACTTTAAAGAAATATTTCAATTTATGATTGAATTGAATTAAATTAATTGGTGAACAGCTTCATTGCCAAAACAATTGAAGTAAAGCAGTGCGTATTATCTCGAAAACAAATCAAACTAATATACCATTCGAATACTGCAATATACCGAAATGTATGCTTGGTATAACGACATACTATGTTTGCCGTATAAACTAAACCTTATCTGCATGCAACAATAGCAAGTGTGTATAAAATACTCATTTGCTTGCACATTGATCGATTTTAATTATGCACACAATTCTATTACCCAAAGATGTAGCAAATTGAATCGATTGAGTGCCTTTCTGCAGATCAATTGTATCTGTCCCCTATACGATGTTAACTTTAAACAGACGTCACAAGTCCATCAACAGCTTTGGCAGCTAATTGAATAGCATCCGCTTTGGGTTCACACCAAATAACAATAATAATAATAATAATCATGTTGCTGGCATAATAATGGCTGATGTTTTGTGTATATGTTTTGTAATCTGCCCTGTCAGTCGACACTTTCGACACATTCGACGCATTCGAAATGAGTTTTGCGCTGGCGTAGAGAACTGTTCGTAATCATATTATGAGTATGTCACACTTCAATTACTGTCAGCGACCGTATTTTGTGTATTAATAATTTTCACAAAAACATTCAACAGTGTGTGGGACAGTTGCATGAACCATCATCATCGTGTGCAAAGTATCCGTCAGCGTCATGTGACAAAACTCTCTCGCTCAATGTTGTCGCTGGCAATGTCACCACACGTTTTGCATTAGAAATGCCAATGACTTGGGAAGATGAGAAGCAGTCGGCAGTCAGGCAGTCAAGCAGTCAGCATGGGGCATGTGGCATGTGGCAAGCGACGACGACGTCAGTGTGTCTGGCATAAAGTTAGTTTTTACACTGAGAGAAAAAAAAACATGCTATAAAATCAAGATTTGGGTTTTAGTACTACAAATTTTCTTTAACAAATTTCCATTTAAGAAGTATGCCATGAACAATCCTGATATAAATCCAAGCTCTTATTAATAAGCTTAAAGCTACAGTAGAGTATGCTCGACTGTGAGATACCCGTTACCCATATTGAATAATAGCAACACAATGCAGTGTTATTCTTAAAATATACCAAATTAATATACCACAAAAATACTAAAATATAGCAAAAGGTATATTTGGTATATTGATATAGTACTACATTAAAAATTTACCACGGAGTATAAAATATCAGCCCAATCTACTATATACCCTTTATAGGGTCGGAGATGCTTTTATCAGTCTGTTTTCTGGACGTCCAAAGTTTTAATACCCATTACCATAAAAAGTATAGTAAAATAAAAACATCTTTGACTTTTAAAACGAAAACTTTTCTTATACTACATTTACACAATGTTGCATTATTATGCAGTTTTCTAATTTATTTATTATTTAATAAGTTGATTAAAATTATAGAATTTTAGATCTAGTCTTTTTTTATCATATTTTTTGAGTATTTGGCATTTTTAAGCTTCATGTTCTTAGTTTTAATTTTAAACTTGTTTCAATACAATACAATTTTGAAGCTGCCACTCGTCTTTCTTTCAGTGTAGCTGTCTAAAAAGTGTTTAGAAGTCAAGCTGCGCGCTTGCGCACAATTTATTTTATTTCAGTTCTGTTTTTTTTTTTTCGTTTTTAGTCGAGCAACCTAATTCATTTTCAGAGTTATGTGACACATATGGGTCCAGCATGGCAAGAACAAACGGTACCTGGTGCCAGCGGGCGGGCGTCAATGGCAAACGCCCTCGAGTCTTGAATTGACTTTGAATTTACGAAAGTCGCGTGAATTCTGGGTAATTACAGTTCACAGTGTTCTGTATTGCTTCGGTTATTGCAGTTGCGTTTCAAGTATGGCAGACGACCCGCAGAGCGTGTTTGTATTGCTTTTGAATTGAAACTCGATTGCGAAACAATGCACACTTGAGGTTGCCCCTTTGTGTGTGCGTTTGTGTCTTTCTGTTCTAGTTTCCTTCCACGAAGCAATAACTACTTGCACAAAGAACACAAACGTTTGACAAAGACGTGTTCACCTTGCTTTTGCAGGACGACAGAATGTCTGCAATTTCTATGGCCAGCAGCTGCATTTAATCAAATTCAATTTCCCTTCTCTCGAGTAGTTACATCATCATCAGAGCTATATAGTATGTATATGCGGGCAGTTGTCTATAATAATTCCCAGACATAAGCTGCACAAACAATTAAAAGAATAAAAACTTGTTCAGAATTTGCTATGCATTTCTGGCGGCGTTACGCTTCAGTAGTTCCAACCAAAAAAAATTGTATTAAATTATATTCTTGCGGAGAGGAGTGAGGCACAAACAACGACTCAATTAAGTTGCCGCCGCAGTTGCCAAGCGAAAAACTTAATTTAATGCTTAATTGCAGCATAAACAGCCAAGCATCAGGGAGAAGAGAGATGATAGAGGGTCGAAGTGCGAGGTGGGAGGAAAGAGGGCAACAGCAGTCAGGTCACACATCGATGGCGGCCCCTATGCTTCTTGCTTGCCATCAATGTTTGGCCTCCGTTTGATCCTTGAAGCATATGCCTGCCAATTGATAAGCAATTTTCCAATTCGCCAACAATTTCCATTTTAATAGAAAAAAATCCTACACAAAAGAATACAAAAGCAAAAGAAAAAAAAATGGATGGCGAAAAAATAGAATAAATATGAAAAGCCGCGTGGGCAACGTGCCACGTATAAGGCATAAAAATTCAATATAAAAATTCAAATCATTCAATTATCTGCGGCTCAGCACAACTGTAGCCTGCCTCCCTCCCTCCCCGCCTCCCTTTTGATAGGGTGGGGCGTGCGAAAAAGGCAAAAAGTTGAATCAATTTGGCAATTGAATTTTACAACAAAGTCGTAGCTGATAGCATGCGAGATGTAAAGCCAGATAGCACATAGAGAGAAAGTGTGGGTGGAGGCCTCGAAATATTCAAACTTAAATAAGTAAAATAAATAACATTTATCAGAAACAAATCAAATTTCCGGTTGCAACTGAGAAAAGCGCACAAATTCTATACTAGACAACACTAAATTGCCAAATGTTTCGTTTGATTAGAAAATACTGTAGAGTATCGATTTCGAATGTAGTAAAATTTGATGTCACCGGAATTTAGGAAAAGATGCGAATGTTCAAACTGCTAAATAAACAAGTATTTTTCTATTTAAATTGCGATGAAGAAGGAAATAACAGAATGCAATTATAGTAGTTGAATTTATCGATTTTTGCAGCTCGTTATATTTGTTTAAAAATCGAATTTAACAGATTGAAATAGAAAAAATAATTAATATTTCTTATTGACAATATAAATACAATAAAAGTTATTTTACGCTAAGATTGCTTTGTATTGAATAGTTTTGTTCTATTTAAATAAGAGTAAAAATGTTTAAAAAGAATATAATTATAGTTAATGAATTTGTTGATTTTGGCAGCTCGATCAATGTTGAGAATTTATATTCAAAAATTGGCATAGAAAAAGTAATTTACATTTCTTAGTGACAAAAGAAATATTATCAAAATTTACTCTTAAATTGTCTTCTAGGGAATAATTTTGTTTTATTTAAACGGAGGTGAAGATAAGTCAAAAAGGATGCAAATGCTTTTTTTGGAATTGATTCGAATTAAAATAGAAAAATATTAAATAAAACCCAATTTAAATTTCGCATTGAGAAAATAACTATTCTAAATTTTTATTTTGGTTTAAATACCTTCAAAAGTCATTTGTATATATTTTCATCTCAGATATTTTATAATTTTAACCTTTCGACTAACTTTGAATGCTCCACATGGAAACTAGAGTATTTTCGTATGCATAAAAATTGGAATGTCAACAGGGACATTTGGCATCAAAATAGTCGTCATTTCACCTGCTGCCTTCGTTGCTGCATATATATATTTTTGCAATTCCGCGAAATAAACTCACACGGCGGAATACCATTTCAATTTAGAGCCATTAAATCAGAGTGGAACCTATGACAACAAAAACAAAATAGTATCAACAGCAACAGCAGCAGAACAAGAACCAACCATGTAAATATTCGGCTGCTAAACAATGCGTTAAATAAACAATAAAATGGATTGCAAATAAAAAGAAAATTGCATGGCACGTCACTCGTCATGGCGACAATGAAAATTGCCAAAAAAAAAAACACAACAACAAAAAGTAAGATAAATAAATAAAATTCGAGGGGGAAAAAATCACAGTCAGCGACTAGGAAAAAGAGATGAATTTTATTAGCTTTTTATGGGTGGTGCACGTAGCAGGCGCATCCATAAGATACGAGTACGATATCAATTTTCGGTGTAGAGTTACACACATGAGTGGCAGGTAAACGGAACGCTGTTCTATCTATTCTATTATCTGTGCTTGGGTTCTAATGAGTTGCAACAACAACATGAAGAGAGCAACAAAGCTGCATACAACAATGCAAGATACTTTACGCTTGGCTGTGTTTTGAGTTCAGGTTGAGCGTTATAGATATGCCAGATATGTTGTGTTGGCCAGCTGCCGAGTTGCAAGATGCCGCTGCTGCTGCTGCACGCCCACAAACAAACACTTCGAGTTCGCCTTGCGGTTTTTGGGCTATCCATTAATGCACTAAGCAGTCGGCATCCTTCTGAAAACCGCAAGACAGCAGCAGCAACAGGCAACAGCTAACTGCCAAGAGGCAACTGGCAACAGCGTCATGCAACTGCCAACTGGCAACCAGAAACTCGTGAGGATGTGTTGAGGGTGCGGTGTCTACATATCTGCATATCGTAGTTGAGATTTTGCTTAATGCGCTTGCATAATAAACAATGCATGCATTTGTATCTCTATCTCTATGTGTATCTGTATCTCTATCTGTATCTGTAACTGTGGCACAAACTTTGTGTCAGTAAGCGGATTTACTGTAATGTCATTCCGTGCCGTCCCTTTGGGACCTTTTTCCGTTTGACCCAGCTCAGATGTTTTGCAGCAAACTAAACTCGCTTATAATTAGATAAACGTTCTACATTTGACAGGCTGTCAGGCATACGATGAAAAGTGAGAGTGCAGGCATTGAATTTCCTTCCAAGTTCAAAGGTTGCCAATGGCTAAATCAAAATACAATTTCATTAAACTTAAAGCAATTTCAAAATGAAAAAAGCAAAAAAAAAATCTCTCCTGGGGTTGTGGCAAATTACAAAGAAATCAAGTTGTCACGACGACAAGTCCCATTCGAAGAAGGAATCGCAGTCAAAGTCGTCACATATGGCTGCCCATTGGGAGCAGCTACTGAATGTTGATTCCTGTTCCCGTTCCCGTTGCTGTTGCTGTTGCTGTTAGGCAACCACTAGTTGCTTGCCCAGTAAACAAACTTGGGACTGGAAGTGTTTCGGGGCATCCAACGCATGCGCATTGGTGGATGCCAAGTTTCCTTTCATATCATAAATGCCTTAACACTCATCGTGTACAAAACAGTTCCTTGCGCGCTTTCAACTGCAACGGTTGCTCTCAAAAACAGCGCTGAAACAGTTTCTTCAAGTGTAACCAAAGTAACCAAAACTCTAACGCTGAGATACGTATCTCTGTTTTTTGGCGTGTGAAAGTAGCGCAATTTGTGCGATAAACTAAACGCAACAAATCTGCCAATTTAGCACAAAGTAAAAGGCAAAAGCCAGAAAGGGCCAAGGGATGCTTAACTTTTAATGCCGGCAACGGGCTAATTTTATGGCCAGTCTGCGACTGATAACAGCGATAAGAAAGTGGCAAATCAAAAGCGGCTCGTAAAACGCGCGCGCCAAGTGTTGAAATTTATGCGCTCACAATCGTAATTGAATTTTATGCGAAAAGTTCTCGAGGCTGCTCGGTGTCAAATCGCTTTTGTTTGTTTGTGGCCCCGATAACACTGAACACTTTCGAGAATTGCCAAGCCAAACCCAAATCCAAAAAAAATAACAACAAAAAGTGGAGCAAACCAACACGGAAAAACAAAAGTTAATACCAGGTAAATTTATCCACAAATTTTTATTTGTTATGTGTCATAAATTTTGATGGCGAATTGTGTACAATTTTCTGGCCAATTTAAATGTGTAAAATGTGCTGACCTCGCTTTAACCCTTTTGCTTTTTTTGTTTTGTTTTGTATGTTATATGACAAGTTCAGTAACCTTACCTTGATCTCGCTAAGGTTCGGTAGGCTCTTTATGGCTGACATCTTGTGTATCCTTACATTATGCAAACATCGTGCCACAACTCAGCTGGTTAAGCGTATCAACCTTGTCGCCATGTCGCCACCTTGGCTGACACGCTGCTTGACATTTAGCACTGCACTTGCCGCATATTAAAACGCATCGAAATGCTGTACAAAGTTTTTCTCTGCAACTCGACGAAGAAACTGTGGCAACTGTTTCAGTTCTTTGGTTAAAGTTTCCACAACCAAGTGCAGTACTGGGATAAGCTCTCTGCTCTCTCTCTCTCTCCATCTAATGCCAGCCTCTGTCTCTGCCTTTTGGTTAACTTGCGCAACGAGTCCTTGTTAAGCTGTCAACATGTTTTAAGTCAACTGTTACAGTTTGCCTCGGGATTTAAATATTTGCGCCTTGTTTTATATGCAGTTCGCTTTGTTGTTTAAACAAGCTTGAATAGTGCGCTGCATTTTAAGACTAGCTTATAAATAGAAATGAAATGCGCTTTAATTAACATAAATAACAATGTTGTTAGTTATTTCATTTAATTTGCAACTGATTACAGCTAAGATTTACTTCTGAAATTTAATTTAATCAAGCACTTAACTAAATTTATTTATAAAATAATGCTATTGTAGCTTAAAAACTAGAATAGAAAAATATGAAGATTATAGACTTGTTTTTGGGCAAACCATTTTCAATAGTTAGTTTCATTTTTCTTATCTGATTTCAACGACTTCTAACTCTTCTTTAACTTTTGTACTTTTCGTTGGTATAATTTTATATCAACTACTTCTAAAAAAGTCTTGAGCTGTTGTAATAAGTTGAAAGAAAAATCTAAACCTTTCCTCATTGTAAAGTTGCAGTTTATATTGAACTTTTGTGTGCAGCTTACCAAATAACAAACATGTTTGAAAAGTTGAAAATAAATCAAGAGAAAGCAAGTTATTTTGTTTATATTTTGAGATAGAATATAAAAAACATTAAATGCAAACGAAGCACAAAATGAAGATGTAGAAGCATTAGAAATTATATTGGCCACAAAATATATTGGAAGCCATACGAAGATAAATAACTTTTCAAAACTAAGTTCGTATATCAAATTTTGTTAATAGAAAGCAACAAAAGAGATAGAATATATAACAAGCAGCATAGCTCTAGATTAGCACTTCCTTTTGAACTATGATTGGTTTTAGGAAATTTTAGGAAAATATAGAATTCTTATTTATTTATAAATCACTTTTTTTAAGGCAAAATTTCACGTATTTTGACCCCCTTTTTTATTCGACACAGAAAAAAAATTTTACATTTAAAAAATTATTCTTTAATTTAATGCTAATTAAATTAAAGAATAGAATTCCTAGTATGTTTTTAAATCGAAAAATTTTTAAAACTGTCATAAATTTAATTTGAAAGGATAATAAACAAATGCCATCCGCAAATAAAAGAGTTTAATTGACAAACTTTGGGCAATATATTCTTAAATCTTCATTAGGAAATAATCAATATTAAATTAAACTGAATACACATCTTCAGAGCAATATTTTTTATTCTAATTAAAATATAGAGTACTTAGTATATTTTATAACAAACCATTTTTCAAATTGCTATAAATTTTAAATTATGAAATAATAAACAAACACAATGCGTAAATAAAAGACTTTGTTAGCCTTAACCACCATAATCTTAAATCTTCATTAATAAATAATCAATATGTAATTAAGCTGAATACACATCTTCAGAGCAACAAATCTTATAATTAAGCTCAACACAGTAGGCAAAACAGCAAAGTGCCGAAATTCACATTAAAAATGTGTGAGTCCTTAAAGTGCTTTAGCTTTAAATTGCAGTTTGCAGTGTGTGTGTGAGTATCGTGTTCGTCCTCGTGGAATTATATTTTGAAACGTGAAGGAACCGCAGTGGTTTTACAACCGTCGTCAAGGCAAACGTCAGTGGCGAGCAAAAGGAAATGTCAGCGCGGTTTGACAGCCGCAGCAGCAGCAGCAGCAGCAAGTGGGCGTTGGATGAAGTATGAATGGATGAGTGAAAAGAGCGAGTTAAGAGTTGCGGGGTTGCGGAGGGAACGACAATGGCGACAGGTGTAGCCTGTCAGCTGCATGAAAAACCGAGCGAGTTGTGTCCCCCAGGAAGCAGAGTCATCTTTCCTGCCCGCCCCCTTTGCTCACCAGGTAAATGGTGTCAAGTTAATCAGCGCGCGACAGAATTTCCTTTTTTTCGCTCTTTGCATCTCCCTCTCTCTCTGCGGTTTGTGCAGCTTTTTAGCTTTTGAAACGCAGAAATTTTCACGCCTGCTAAAACGGGCAAACTTTCCATAGAAACCGTTAATAAGGTGTACAAAAAACAGAAGGGGAAAAGAACACAAAAAAGCAAAAAAAAAGAACGCTTTAAAAATGGCGGTTGTTTGTTTAGCTTGGCGCTGCATTCAGCTGCTGCTGCTGCTGCTGCTTCTCGCTCTGCTACTCAACACTTTTTATTTGCCAGGCGCTTCTTTATTTTGTTGCTGTTGCTGTTGCTGTTGCTCTTGGCAATGACTTTGCTTTCACCATGAACTGAGTAGCCCGCGGTAGCAGCAACAACAAAGTTGCAAACGAAAGGCAACAATTTTGTTGTGTTGTTTTTGACTGCCTTTTTTGTGTGTTGTGTTTTTTTGCACTGACAGCCTAAATGAAAATCTCAAATGAAGCTCTTAAGTAAGAGGCTTCACTCACACAGACATACACAAACTTCTCCTACACACAGACTTTCTATCGCACTCACACACATGTGCAATAATTCACACTGCTACTCTAAAGCATTGGCAACAGCGAAACGCTTTTAAGCATGCCCCCTCCATTTTTTTTTGCGCCCACCTGCTGCGCCACGCCCACTCCACGCCCATGAGCAGCTTAAGTTGGCATCGCTGCTGCTGCTGTTGCTGCTTCATCGTTGACATTTTCATTCATCGTCTTGGCAACCGTAATTAAAATCGTTTTAATTTACTTTTGCTGCACAAACACAGCTACAAACGCAGTTATTCACACGCACACACACACACAAACACTCACACTCACACATGTGCAGTAACTCAGTGCCGCGCACGCACTTACTTGAGTGTAGCATACTTATCTGGGCCCTCTCAGTAGGCTTCACGCTTTTGCTTTCTCCGCTTACACTGCCTTGGTTTATGTTGTTTATCGACTTTTGTTAGTCGCTGCCAAGCCACGGCATGTTGTTGCTGCTGTTATTATTTCAGTCTTTTGCCTGGCGGCGGCGTTCTCTGTTCCCTACTCTACCCTAGATGCTGTTGGTTACCCTTCCTTGCTCTCGCAGCCTTGCTCATTATGTGGGCGTGCAAATTGCTGCATATTCATTTACCGTTATCTCTCAGTCGTCAAGTGAAACATACACATTTCACTAGCACAACAACAGCTGCTGCCCGCCATCTCCCATTCCCTGGCGTTGTCCCTTTATCGTCCTCCGCCTCTAATGTATCTTGGCAACCGAGGCCTGCTCCCTTTCGCTTGCTCTTAATAACATAAACTTCTTTTCTTCTCTCTCGGAGTCGACTCAAGTTTGAGTTAATGAAGAATTTCCATGACGATGTTGTCGTCGTCGTTGTCGGTTGACTGTTGACGGTTGCCTTGCCGTAAGTCTATGCTAAGTATCTTCCCTTTTTTGATAAGACTCAACTGCTGTTGCTGCTGCTGCCCACCTGCCCAGCTCATTATGTTGCCTGTTGGCTGTTGGCTTTGCTGTTGCTGCTGGCAACGAACAAAACGTCTACAAATTTAGCGCACAGTTCGCACACATCTCGAGTGCGCATAAAATGATTGCCGATAAGATTTGATCTCTGTTTGCTTTTGCCTCCGACTACGCCTCAGCTTCTCTTGACTCCATCTCTGTCTCTTGAGTATGTAATGTGAGCAGTGTGTATGCTTGCTGCTCATTCACAGCCAACGGATTTACTTTGGGGATTCACCTCTGGCATTTTAATGAAAATTTTGACTCGACGCTGCGCCTTTTCTAAGCGGCTTAAAATTGCCAAGTTCAGTTTGATGTCTGCCATGTGTGCAGGCAACATTTTGCTAGCATTCAATTGCTGTTGAATGTTGCTGGCAACATTTGAGCCTAATACACGACACTCACACACACAGCTAAACAGCCCCTGTGCACACACATACGTGCAGCTATGATGGTATTTCGCATCTGTGTGCGTTACACCCACACACACAAAATATTTTGCACCAGGCGCACAGCAGCCAGCGAACAATGCCCGCCACAAAAGCAGCAGCAGCAACAGCAGCGAAGGCAGCGAGAAACACACCACGCACACACAGAGAACGCAACGAAACCACGCACTGCACATGGATACAAGCATATACACACACTCCCGGTAGAACATACAAGTACAAATACACACACACGCTCAATTGGAGCACACATACAAACAATTTGAGACAGGCACACAAAATCGTGCTGCAGGCTGCTCGCTGAGCAAAACCAAGTCGCAACTCGAATTTTTGGGGGACGAACAAACACAGCGACGAGATAAACAAGGTGAAGAATAAACACACACACATACACATTCATTCACACACAGACACACACACTCTTGGCATCAACACACTCGAATGCTGTAGAAGAGGCGGACATTGAAACTGTTTTGGTTTTTTGGTTTTGGCAAAGGGGAAAAAGCAGATTGCAGACTGAGGAACTGTAGCACTTGGAAGATGTCTGTTAATTTTGCAACGTTTTTTTTTTGGGCGCGCATAATAAAGTTGATACGCTGCGAGATGGTGAGACACTTTGAATATTTTTGTTGTTATGCTCAAAAGTAGGCAACGAGTTTTTCGTTTTACAGCAGCGCAATTATGCGATGTATGTGCAAGTATTTGTATGTATGCGTATGTAAGCTGATAAATAGTCGTATTGTGGGTAGGAAAGTGGTGGGTGAACAGGCATGCCAGTGTGTCAGCAGCAGACAATATAATGAATGCGGCAGAACGAAGAAGTAGTCTGGCCTTTTTTTGTTGTTGTTGCTTTTTTAAACATCTCTGCTAGAAAATCGTGTCAAATAAGTGGAGCAGGAGAGCGAAGGGTAGGTTGACAGGACGCATATGTTGTCTAAGCGCTGCCATAAAACAAATGAGCTTTCAACATGAGTTTGTCATTTGTTGCTGCTGCTGCCGCTTCTTTGCCGTTGATGCTGGCCTAAAAGTGTGCAGCAACGAGTGCAGAAAAGTAACGAGTGGCGGGAGTATCTCTATGTTGAAAAGCATAAACTATGCACTTAATTTTGTAGATTGAGTGGTAGTAGAAAGCAGCAGACAAAGGGGGAAAGATTAAAGCAAATAAAAGGGAGCAGCAGGCGGCAACCAACGAGAGCGAAAACAGAGATTGATGAGTTGAAATACATTGAGATTGTGATGTAACCAAACAAACGAGTAGCTGCTACAAATATACATAATTGCTAGAGCGAAAGTCTAGACAATAGTTAACCACAATGATTACAGCAGAGTAACGAGTGCAAAAAAGGGAGCAGAGCAGCGAGTAAAGCGGCATTGAGCAGCATAAACAATGCACTAAATTTTCTTGATGTGCTGCCAGATGCCAAACAATGCACAAGGGAAAGCGTTGGTCAGAGCGGAAAAGCAACGGCGGCGGCAGCGGCGCTCAAAGGTAAGGGAAAACAATAGTCTGGAGCCATAAAATGCAAAAAGTAATACAAAGTAAAAAGGGGTTAAGGACTCGAGCTCCTTTTTTGCCAGGCTGCGCACTGCAATTCGCACGAGACGCTTTTTATGGTCACAGTAATTAATGCATACCTCAAGGCTATTACGGACAGTCTGTCAGACAAGACACAAAAAAAAGAGAAGAACACAGACAATGGATAGACTCTGGCTGGAGCAGATATATAAAGACATCGCAGCTAGACGAGCAAATCAAAGTGAAGTATTTTGGAATAGGACAGCACAGAACACGACAAACTGAATGTCCTAAAGGTCTCGAATGCCACAAACTGCAGTTGGTTAAACTTAAAGAGCAAGTGCAAAGAGCTGTGTAAAAGTTATGCATACATTTTTGCCACTCAAAACACAAATAAATTGCCTTTTATGTGTTGTTGGGCAAAGAACTGCCAAAAAGCCAAGTAAAGCTCGCCGGACTAACAACAACTTTTGGTGCCATTTGTATTCGTTGTTTGTTGCCTCATAGACTGACTTATGCACTCGACATGCAGTTGAGTTACCCGTCTCCCTCGCTCACTATCTCTGTCTCGCTATCACAAAAACAAATATAGTATAACAGCAAATTTAAGTTGTTGTGGTGAGAGGCGTGCGCTGCAAAGTATGCTACACTTTTTTTCCTCAGTTCTTTTACTGTTCGTTTCGTTTCGTTTTGGTTTTTTATTTTCGTGCTGCTGCTGGTAGTAGTCCTGTTTTGTTGTCCTTCACGCCTCGCTGCGACAGCCTGAACTTTTGTTACAACTGACACCAGTTGTTGCCTCCTCGGGGTGACTTACTTTGCATTGGGTGTGTGTGTGTGAGGCAACCACAGCATGTGGGCCACAGTGTGAAGTATAGTGCTCTGCTGGCAAATGCAAGGGCATTAATCTATGAGGCAACGCAACTCAACAGCACCTGATGGTGGCCTTCGTTTTGCACTGAGTCGAGTCATTCATACGCCTCGTCGCTTTGGCACTTAAGTAATTTCAACTTGCAACTTGCAAACAAACATATACAACGATAAATACTCTGCTTCACGCACAGCACAAATGTCAAAGTAGTTGTTAACATTCTCTTCCCACTCTCTTGCTTTTGCTCTCTCAAAGTTCGCCCAACCGAATTGTAAGCCACAAGAAACGCAGTGAAGTAAAACGCGACAAAAGTTGCTTTTCCCACAATGCTCGACACTTTTAAATTACTGACTTAATTATAAAACATGAAAGCAACTCGGAGAGCAAAAAAAAAAATGAAGAACTTTTGCTGCAACTAGTTGCAGTTGGCAGTTGCAAGTAATTTACATAAATAACTTTTGGCAAGCGCATTAACATGAAGGTTACAAATCGCCACGACCATAAAATGTTTAAATGCCATTTAAATGCTTGACTTTGGCAGCAAGAGTCAGAGTCAGCGAAAAGCGGGTCAAATGCAGCTGCAAAGTTGACAATTGCAATTGCGAAAACATGAATGTGAGTTTATGGGGCTCAGAGTTGGGTGTTTGACCTGTTGACAAGTGCAACACAGTAGCAGCAGCAGCCAAGTTGACCCCAAAAAAAAAAAACGTCAAGTAACATGACTGCAACTGAGAGCGACTCTTAAGTTCTTGACTTCACAGCAAGTTGGCCGAGTGCAGCGAAGCATTGCCAAACATTGACTTTGACTTGTGCTGTGTGTTAATGCTGCCAAAAAAGTTGCCACATTTGTAAAGCAGCTTCTGAACTGACTAACTAACTAAGTAACGAAAACTAACCGTAACTATGCAGCTGAAGCAGTAAATACCTTAAGCTTAACCAAAAACATGCTCAAGGACTTTACACTTTTGGCCAAAACGCAGCTCAACTTGCTGGAAAAAGGTTTAAATATTTGCTCAAGTGAAGCGTTTTTAATGCGTTTATAAATACCACAGCCTCAGTTTCAGACAGAGTCTCTCACTCTGTTTATTAACTTGCCGCCTGTCTGAGTTGAGTTCTCTCTCCTCTTCTCTCCTCCGTCAGCTTGTCCTTTTTTTGATGCTCTCACTAAATTGACCCTTTGGCTTATGTGTAGTCCTTGTCGCCCTCTCTTTCCCATGTCTGAATGTTGTTGCTGGTGTAGTGTGAGGATTTGTTATGAGCTGTTGACTGGACTTTGTTGCCTGTTCAATTTGTCGCCTCTTTTGCCCAGCTTATGCCACGCCCACATGCTGGCCAAAAACCAACTAAAGCGAATATTAATGCACTATCCTGAGGCGGTTTTGATATTGAAATTAGTGTTGGTCATGTGGGTTGGATGGAGTCAGAGGCAAAGTCAGAGTGTGGCGCCTCAGATAAGGCGTGTGTTGGTTTGGCTTTTAATGAAATCGTTGCCTCGTTGACTAGCTGACTGGCTGGCTGGCTGGCTGTCAGGCGTTTGGCTCGTTTAGCATATTTGCATAAACGATTTTGAGGGCCGAGCGAGTGAGAGTGTCAATGACAAATATTTGAATGCTGGGCGGCATAATTGTTATTTGATGAATGCCAAATGAGTGTGGTTTGCAAAGGGTTTTGCTTGCAGCTGCCTTAAACTAGGCCAAGTCAAAGTCTTTAACTTCGAGATGAATGAATAAATTTGCTTGCATTAGTTTTTGTTTTCGTCACTTTAAGCTGGCAACCCCAATTTCGATATCAGCTCATAAACAGTCACTCTGTTTGGCCACACACATCGAATCAGCATAACCCAAACCCCCAATGAGCTTCCGAAGGGGCACATTTTCCATTTCAGGCCTAAGCCAGCTTAACAAACAGAGAGAGCGAGAGAGAAAGAGCGGGAGGATGGGCGAAGCATTGTCCCCCTTTTTTCGATATTAGTTTGCTTTGTCATTTTATTGAAGCAACAAAAATGATAATTTCGTCAATACAATGTGCTGAAGGGCTCAGCATCCTGCTCAAATATGCAGGCTTCTTTCTCTCTCTCCATCGGACAGACAATAGCCCCCCAACACAAAAAAAACCCACAAAAATTCATTGAATGCGCATGAATTTCAATTTGGACGGCTGACAGGATTTGCACTCGCTACCAGTTAATGATCAAACGCATTTGCCAGGACTCACTACATAGTTTGCAAGGATACACATACACACACATGTACACACTTATGATGCGCCTTCAGGCTTAGCTTGCTTCCCCTTCACAGTTTCTCCGGTTATCGATACTTTGTGATTGCCTTTGGTTATTTAACTTTTACGCAGACATGTGATACGACTCTGCTCCTTGTGTACAGCAGTTCTATTTTGTTTTCGTTTTCCTTGTTTTTTGCTGTGCTACTCGCTTTCGTCCATTAGCGCACAGCACGCAACCCTGCCCACTTGCTGAGCGTGCCCTGCCCACTTGCTGCGGCTGCTCTGCTCGTTTGCCATTGTTGAGTAATTGGATTAGATTACTTCTTTTACCTGGCTCTAGTTCGCTTCGCTTCGCTGCTGTTCTCTCCTCTGTGTTTGGTTTTTGGTTGATAAATTTTCGTGGTTGCCACGCCTTAACGCGCCCGATACCGCCTCCGCCCGACGTCCCCATCTTGGGCCCAGTGGACCGCCTGTCATGCGTTATTGATGGATGATGTCAATATGCTTTTTATGTTGCGCCCTTGTCAGCTGCGGGTTCCCAAATTTTGCTGTTCACATCTCTTAAGTTTTGTTTTTTATTAAATTTACTTTTAATGGCCACCCGAACTGCAGCTGCCAAATGTATCCTCGTCAAGTTTTGTGGTTTTCTTTTTTTTTGTGCGCTAGGTGTGTGTTTGAGTCCCACTCACACGTCGAGTTTCTTGTCGCGCTTTTCTCGAGGCCATAATAATTTTCTGCATCGTATCTGCAGGGCTATTAAATTCGCATAAAAATCGTTGTTGTGCGCTATACACATTTTTCCCACGCAACCAGCCAAGCAAGCAAGCCAATGGAAAATCATAAAAATTTATGACTGCAATAATCTGGCTTTCGCACGGAGAAGGATGCGAGTTGACTGCTGCCTGCAGCTCTACACTCTACGCTGTTGCCATCAAATTGGGCATTCAAGTTATGAAATGAAAGCGCGTTTCGCTCACAGAATATTTTTGGGCATGGCAATGGGGATACACTTTTAAGGCGAATAGCTAAAAGGCAGCTTAACAGCGGCGCACATTGCGTATGCGCAACATTTCATCAGTTGGACAGCATTTTAATGCTGCCAACTTTTTGGACATGGCTCTCTGCTTAAGCTGATTGACAACATGCAGATAAGCGTGAAAATTTCCAAATGATTATGGCTCTTGGTTGTTAAGGCAGCCACCAAAATGTGGGACACAAGCCAGGCGGCAAATGGTAAATGGCAGAATGGCAACTTCGAGCCAGTTGGAATATGCAGCAAAATTTTGAAGTGCGGCCAAGGACATAAAGAGAGACTGATGAGAGATTTGGCAGCGAGGCTCTTTGTTGTTGTAGCTCTATCTGTGTGGTCCGATCTGTGGCAGAGTTATCAGCAGTCACAGCGCACAGACCAATGCCACAATTTGTTGTGCAGGCAGTCGAAAAAAAAAAACAAAAAACAAAAAAACGGAAACAATGCCATTCACATTGGCCCAGTTCCAGCATTGAGCAGACAACTCGCAGTACTCCCAGAGTACGGACTCCCCTTGATACTCAAAGTATATGAAGCGTAAGTAGTTCTAGTTTTGCATGGCCATTTATCTCCCAAAACGAGTGTGTAGCATCGTAATGAGCGCTTTACACGCCATGTGCCAGAGACGGCACCACAGTCACAGCGAGAAAGCACTCTCGGAGCCTGGCGCACAGCAGCGCATCGCCTGCGTTGAACGCATAAATTTCAAGGACGCGAGCCCAACTGGGCTTCGCAGCAGAGTTGAGTTGAGTTGAGGCTGGCGAAAACAGAATCAGACAGTGTGCCAAGCCGTGACTGGAACCGCGTTGCGCATGAGGAGCGACCAGAAAATCAACATAAACAACGCTTACACACACAAACACACTCACACACACATATGCAGGCGGACGAAATGTGCCAAGCGCGAGAAATAAATTGACAGCCTGAAGGTATGCAACGCTTTTTGTGCTGTTGCCAGTTTGACCTACATGTGAAATGATGGGCAGCACTGTCAGGGGTAGGCGTTATTTTGTTTTGTGTAGCGTTGAGTTTGTTAACGAGTTGCTGCCGCGTGTTGAAGCGTTTGTTAAATGACTGCTAGCAGTTCTTATATACATATATGAACACAGTGAGTGCTGTTTTAATACACATGCACATTTCTTAAGGCAACTACCCTATATTTCATAAATGCATTTAAAATTATCTTAATCAGTATTTAAATTATACATATATCAATTGTCCTTCAATTTGCATAAATTATTAATGATCAATGGAGGGGCAGAGAGACGTGTTATTTTACAGTTTGCAAATGGCATTAATTGCACATGCATGAATCTTTGATGCACTCGAATGCAAAAATCAATTAAACGTGAAATGCATAAAATACAACATCGCAAAAAAAAAAAAATGAGGAAAAATGAGATAGTAACGATACATTACTGTAGCAGACAGTAATGGCTACTGTATGCATATTATGCAAAAGTTATTTTTAAATATTTCACAAGCCAATGATTTCAGCTGAGCGCACCGTTTTGTTAATGCGCCCGGGCATTAAAAATAATATTTAATTTAAACCTGAACCACTGACAATGGTCAAGATGGGGGCCACTCTCTGTGTGTTTAACAATGAGGGCAAATGTGGGTTGAGTTTACACTCTCCCGCTCTCTCAAATGCTGGCTTAACCCACAAAGTGTTTGTGACTGTTTAAGCTTATTTTACCTTTTAAAGAATGGATGAGAAACTCATATTTAAATTGTAGCAGCCACATCAATATTGACAGAAATTATAATATGAATACATTTTAAAGTGACTAGCAAATTTCTTAGTAATTAAAGCAAATTGCTCTTGAACACATTAAGATGAAATACGATTGTTTTTAACAGATTTATATATTTATAACTTTATTAAAATGAAAATAAATGACCTCTTGAAAACATGTGCTTCAAATCCACAAAAGATTTAAGTTTTAAGCTGCAAATAGTCAAAGAAGCTTAAAATCATTCGCTTCGCAATAAAAATAAAAAAAAAAAAATGTTTTTTAATTGCTTAACAAGGAGAGCTGTGGGCTCTTATATACAAAATACGATTGTTTTCAATATATAAATATAATTTGAAGGAATTTAAAAATAATTGACCTATTCAAAAGAGCTTCTCATACGTTACAAAAGATTTCAACTATAAGCTGCAAATAGCAACAGAAATTTACAATTTATAAAAATTTGACTATTTATTATTATAAATTAAAATAATATGGCTTTGAATACGAATGAAAATAGATAGAAATAGCTCAACAAACTATTTCTGCTTAAAAGTTCTTAATAAATTAACAATTGACATTTATAAAAAAAACAAATTACCTATTGAAAAGAATTTCTCACACACCACTTAAGATTTCAAAAGAAGATTATTATAAATTTATTGTTATGAATTTAATAAGTTGTATTGCAATAGAAATAAATAAAGAAATTGCTTAACAATTAAGATTACTTGGTCTTGAGCACTGATATACAAAATACATAAATTCATTTATTTATAATGTTGTTGCAAATAAAATAAATTTTCTCCAAAGATTTCAACCATAAGTTACAAATAGTAACAGAAGTTTACAGTTTATTTTTGTGTTGTGCAATACGAAAAAATATGTTTGTCATACTTTAGGAGCATTTAAAACCAAATATATACTTATTATTGATGCAACTAGCAATCAAAAGTAGCAACAATAAAACCAAGTTAATACCAGCCTAAGCACCACCTAAATTTAACACTAGCAAATTGGTTGCAATTTAGAAATTAACATACTACATAATAGTGACTGTGATTTAACTACTACTGAACTGGCGAACAAAGTGCGCTTTGTTATTAAGTTAACAGTCAACTATAGGCTATCGTAAGCTTTGACTTGCATGAATTGTTAGGTGTGGGAAATGCGCGACAGCAAAAAAAGAGAGAGAGAGAGAAGTAAAAGGAGCAATCGCTGCTGCGAAAATGGTTTGGTGTGTGCAATTTCCGCAACGAGCTTGCGGGCAGTTGCTTTTCGCCTTTGGCAAAAATAAAAGGGAGGCAGCAGAAGCAATAGCAGCAACTGTGCTGGGGTCATTCATCCTGCAAAGTGGCGACACGCCAAAGCGGTGGCCGTAGCCAAATGACTAATGGAGGGCCCAGCCAGGAGAGAGCCACAATAAATGCTACAAAGAGAGAAGAGAGTGCGAGAGAGGAAGTCGTTGAAACAGCTGCAAAGGGACGACGGCAGCAGCAGCTACTGGCAATATGCAAAATTCGCAATTTGCCATGCCAGACGACCAAGGCGCAGCATAGGAAACAACGACGACAGCCCAAAGGCAGTTGTTTGGGCCAGTCTGGCAGGGCAACTGGGAAAGCGGACTGTACTCCCTCTTTCTCTTCGTCCCTGGTTCGATGTTCGACTATTTTTATGACCGAATTGCGTTTTATTGCTTCTCGACAACGTCGAACGAATGCTAGTCTCAAATATGGGACAAGCCGCCATCGCCGTCTCAGTCACTGTTTGCGGTCGCACTGCGTATAAGGCAAGTTCTTCTTGCACTTGCTCGACATTCAAAATTAGTTGACATTTTCGTTACGTTACTTCTTTTTTTCTGTTTGGGCATCCCTTATCGATTTTGCCTCTTTTTTTTTTTTGCGCATAGCAAATCGCAGCCTTAAGCTGCCCAGGAATCTACTTATTCCTGCTGTCGATCTATGTCGTATTTGTATGTATATTGCGGCTTTCCTTTTGTGTGTGTGTGTGTGTGTAAGTGTGTGTGTGCTGGAGGTGTGAGGCTTTAGTAAAACGCTTCAATTGATTCGAACATTTATTGCTTGGGGTAATGCGAGACGGCGTGGGAGTTCCACCCAGACACACGAACTGGACTCTTCTTCTCTTCGTCTGTCTCCGCAGCTTGCCTCCAGCATAACCCACAAAGGTAGTCACATTATTTTGTTGCTGTCGTCGCATATAAAATAGTTTTACTTTGTGCCCTGTCGTTTTAAATTTGCCAGCCAAGAAATCTATGGCAACTTTTTCGGTTTTTCTTTAGTCAATTTCGTTTCAGTCGATGAGCGTTTGAGTCCATCTCAGCTCTGTGTGTCCTGCGCCCTGCTGGCTTCGATATTCTATTTTGTTGCCTGAGACAAATTTTATGGGGGGGCCATAAAATTACACAACTTTTAATCAATAGTTTGCATGTTTCCTGCACGACACAATTCTTTTCATCTGCCGGTTGTGTTGTGACTCCAAATATTTGCGTAAGAATTTAAATTTCACTTTAAAGTTGCAGCAAAAAGTTGGCGTCTATTGAAAACTTTTTAAAGAATTATTGCACTTCCTCTTCTGACTTATTTGTTGCCATTATAATAACGTTAAATTAAATAATAAATGCTGAAACTAGATTTGGGAATAGGATTATGTTTAAATGGATCTGAAAAAGTCACCCTAGTGTTGAAATTTGAATTTACTCTTTTGAAAAGCAAAAGTTCAACATCGTGCATAAGCAAAGAGTATAATTGTTTTGTTTATTATATTGACAAAGGGCAATCATAACGAGCAACGTTTGCTTAATTGGACCAGAAAAGAATGCGAAGAGTATAAAAATAAAACGAAACTAATTAAAATTCTTTTGTTGTGAAATTTTTGTTTGCTGTTTGCTTTGCGCATATTTAAAACATTTAAAGCAACAGCTCCAGCTTTTTTTTTTGCGCCCGTTTTCTAATTTTGTTCGACTCGACACCTTTTGCTGGGGTTGCTTTTAGACCCCAACAAAAAAAAAACAAAGAGTACTACAAAATGAAATAAAGAATCACCCTCCAACCCAATCCTCAACGTGCTGGCATTTCCGTTTCAGCCCTAAAGCTAAACAATTTTCAAAAAATTCAAAATAACAGAAAAAATTGCACATAATGAACTGAAAGCGGGAAGCGAGCCAAATTACGGGGGAGCCCCCAAAAGTGTTTCTCTTTTTTTGGGACAGACGATAAGGGAGTGAAGAAAAAAACAAAAACAGCAAACTGCAGCCAGTCAAATGGCCTAAAAATCGCATGCCAGTTGGCCGTTTTGTTAGCCGCTAAGCGAAAATAATTATTTGCCGTGAGAAGTGCACATTATTCACTCGGCTTTAACTCTCTCTCTCTTTTTTCCGCTGTAGTCAAAGGCGTTGCTACAAGAAATATGTTAAATAACTGAACAAAAGGCGCAGTCGAAAACGCGCTTGTAAAAGCAAAAGTGTTTTTTTTTCTTGGAGTTCCTTGTGCCAGGAAGTTCTGCCGTTGCCTTCGACTTGGTGTTTCAGTGAGCCTTTGCTTTTCCATTCGAGTTGGAGTTGGAGTTCGAGTTTTTAATGTTTGTCATTTTGGGGTTCGCTTTGTTTCCGTTCTGCTGTTGTACTTATTGTTTTTCTTGGTGATTTACCTGTGTGTCGTGCTCGTTTTGCATGTAAATTTGTTGCCTAATTTTGGGCGCCGAGCGATTTATGTCTTTCTCTCTTACTCTCTGTCGTATCTCTTAGGTCTCTTAGAGCGCCATCAACATGCACTCACGTCGCCAAAAACTTCCGCCATCGGTATTCTCCTCCTCCATTGACATTATGAATGTTTTTCAATTTTATTTATGACATAAATTGTTAATAAATGCAGCTTTTTTGCTTGCTCTCACTTGCTCTCCCTTTTGCTCACACTCTTTCTTTGAGTGTCTCGCTGCGTGTGGTACGTGATGCCGCGTCCTTGGGCCATGATTAATGCCTGGCATAAACGAATTGCATTTTAAATAAATTATTACGCATACGCCGCGTTGTCGGCAGCTGCTAATGAAGCTGCCGGCTATTTGAGCTTTGCCCGTTTGCCAGCTCTCTCTTTCAAGCAAGATGAAACGAAAAAGCGAGCACACACACAGAGCAAAAGTTTACACATCTGGCGCTAAAATATGTGTTATGCAAAATGTGGCGCAACTCTTTGGCACTCGGTTACAGCTTGATTAAAATTTCATTAACAAAAAGTTGCGGCATACTTTAAAGCATGTGCGAGAAATCTGCGGTGGCTGTGTGTGCTACATTCACACACACACACGCTAGCAGCTGCTCACACACTCACATAGTCAGACACATGTGCAGTGGCACATAAAACGTTTTGGTTGTTTTGGCCTGCCCGCTTTTCTTGCCTTTTTCCTCGATTTTTCTCCACTTTTTATTTTCAGTTTTCTCTTCTTTTTTTTCGTCTTTTTATTTTGCTGCTTTACGTTGCGTTGGCTTTTTGCGCTTGAACGCTTCGTTTGTTTGCCAACTGCCTGACGCCTCTTCAAGTCTCTCTTTCTCTCTCTTTTTCTCGCTGCTGCAGCAGCCGCCTCCTCCCTGCCTTTTTATCGCTATGCGTGTGTATGTGTGTGTGTGCTTGTGTGGGAGTGCCTGTTAAATTGCTTGTTTATGTTTGCCCGCCAACAGGATTCGCGAGGCAAAGTTTCACTGTTGTCGGCCTCTGCCTCAGCCTCGGCGGCAATCACTTGAAAATGCTCATATGATTTTGATTTGTTTTAATTTGGCTGCCAAAATTCGCTTGCCTGTCGTTTGTTTACTTCATTCTGCAGCAGCAACAGCGTCACACACACTCATACACACCCACACACCCACACACAACAAGAACAACAAGCATAACAATAAAAACAAGCAACAAGATTGTCTGTTTGCTTTATGCAGGCAAATGTTGTTGTTAATGTTTTTGTTTAGACTGTTGATTTTATTACGCAATGTTGTTACCATCGCTCACTCACTTAGCCAAATGAGTTGTTATTTAATATTTAATGTGCGATTTTTATGGCCAAGCCAATGCCATATGAAAATCCATATTTATATTTTTGTTTTTACTTACGCAGGCAGCGAAAGCAGCAACAATGACTGATTACCATAATGAGTGTGCTTACATTTAATGGTATTAAATAATACCAAGAGATTGCTGCGGCACATAATTTAATGAAATAAGATTGTTGGAAAACAATGCATTAAATCAATAAATAAATAGGTAAAGGAAATTTTGCAAAAGTTATACAAGAAATAAAAGTATATGGCAAACAAAGACTGCTGCAATCGCGTTTTTTAATTGTCTTGCTGATATATTTTTATCTGGTAGATTTGCTAGCTTTTGAATAATACTATATATTATACTGTGTGGCATATATTGAATTTAATAGTATATCGATATACCAAATACGGCTTCAGGTATATTTTTGTATATTTCCAGTATATTAGTTTGGTATATTTTAAGAATAATGAAAATGAGTAGCGAGTATCTAACAGTCTAGCACGCTTTCAATTCTGTAGTCTGTAAATTGCATCTCAACTTAAATGGCTTGCAGCTTGGCCGCAGGTTGAGTCAACGTGTTAATGGCCGAAACAATAACTATTTATATACGCAATTAATATGAAAGTGTTCGTGTGCGTGGACGGGCATAAATAGTGTCCACTTAATGTATCAACAATAATGTGCTTAATTACTTTTGCTGAACCCCTTAGCAGTTAAATTTAATTGTTAACATTTTGATTTTTCATGTTGCGCGCTTCTGTTGCTGGCAACTTTTAACTTATCAACCTGTCACGAACAGGTCGGGTCGCTCTTGCTCTTCGAGAGCTGTGAGAGGAATCGCCTTAACTACATGCCATAATTATAATGCCAACATCAGCGTTAATTTACCTCCAGTGCCAGTCGCAGTGCCAGTGGACAATCCTCTCGGAGTCCGGCGCTAATCCACTTCAGCCAAAAGGAGACTCACACCGAACGGCATGTCAAGCATTTAATTACTGCCCATCAGCGTAGCTTAAAAATGCTCATCTCTGGCATCGTCTGCCCCGGCTCTCTGGGTGTGTCTGGGCTGTCCTTTGCTGCTGCAAATCCACTTCGTTAAAACAATATTAAGCCAAACGAAAGGGAGGAATTCATCAGCCATCCATCCATCGTTCACCGTTTGCCTTTTGACGGTTCGAAATGTTACGCAAAATATTTTCATTAAAATGTCAAAAATATATATCTGAAAATATTTTGCGCAGACACGCAAAACTCAAACAACAACAAACATGGGGAAAAAAAATAAAAGCAAATGAAGAGAAGAGAGGCTGGCAAAATGGCAAATGAAAAAGGTTTTCTATTTGTTTAAGCGCTCAACATTCAACGCTTTTTTCTTGTTGTTTTGGGCATGGCCAGAGAGAATTTTTGGTCAGGAGTCGACGGTCGTCCCAGTGAATCGTCGAGAGAGTCGTTAAATTGTTTTCATTATCCTTGTAAGCCTTGCCGGGCCAACAGAGCTTTTCTCTTCCTCTTGGCCTGACTGCCGTGTTTGCCTGGCAATTAAAACCGCAATGCAAATGAGCTGTGCTTAATGCGTCGCTTCTTCTTTCCCACTCTCTCTTTCTCTCTCTCTCTTTCTGTGTGTACACTGTCCTAATAGTTTGCGGTATGAGCATAGGAAAAATTTTAATTGCACTGCCGGCAAAAGTATTTTTAGAAACGCGTGAAGTGGATTCTATATGCTGGCTTTGGCTGCCGTCTAAATTATGCTTAAATTTGACATGCTCTACGCACATACGCACACATAAGCAAACAAAGCAGACACAGGACTCTTGCGTTTGCCTCTCGCCGTGTTTCCGTTTCATTTGTAATTAATTAAATTACTTCCGCTTAAAGTGCGTTGCCAACATGGCGCTGCGGTCCACGCTGAGACATTGCTTGCCCAACCCAATCTCAATCCCATTTCCAATCCCAATTCGTAACTGAATCCCAGCTCTCTTTCGTCGACTTCTCAATTACTGGCGCTGCAGCTCAACCCCCATTGGCGCGCCACAACTTCACTCGTCGCCTCGTCCTTTCATCTCTTTGCCTCGTTCCACGGTCCGTGCTCAGTGCTGTTCATTGCGAAGTAATTAAGAAGACATTTCACCCGGGCATCCTTTAATCTGTGCGTTTTATTTGCGCCACAGCCACAGCCAAAGCCATAGTCATGACCAAGGCTCCAGAGCTCTGAAGCTCGTCCATGTTGTTTACTTCGTTTGGCCAACGCACGACTGCATCGCTTGGGTGGCAACTTCTTGGTCTGATCTTAGGCAATGTCGTTGGTTTGCTATTGCTTGTTGTGTTGATTTGCTTTAGGTTTGCTTGCCGCCTGCCTGCCTGCTTGCCTCTTTAATCTGTGGCTGTGTCTGTGAACTGGTTGTTATTTCTTGCCCAGCACACGCTTGATTAGTCGCCTAATGAGGTGTTGACTATGGGCGTCTAATGATTGCCACACACACATACACTTGCACGCATTTCCACACTTGAATGGCTGTCGCTTATGGCCTCGCTTTAAAGTCAATTTTAATTACAATTTAATTCAGTCTAACTTTAGTTTCATTCTCTCTCTATCTCTATCTCTGTATTGCAGCGCATATTCAGCCAGCTCTATAAACGTGGCCAAATGAAAAGTTTGGTTGCCATCGAAGCAGCGTGAGTATTAACCAAAAAACAAAACAAAACAAAAATACAAACACAATAAAGCTGCAGCTGTGCCTGGCATGAATGTAATTCATTTGCCATTTGCATTTCACTTTCATTGCGCTGACCCGAAAAAGTATGCTACAAAAAGTGCCAAAGGCAGAAAATGCTTTTTGCTTTTGCAGCGAACTCTCTCAATCGCATTAAATAATCAAAAGTTGTAATGCAAAATAATAATAAAGGACAGCAAAAGCTTTTTTTATCAAATAGGAAACACACATATCACAGTTCACAAGTTATATGCATTCATTTTGCTCTGAACTCTTTATTTACATGAAATTTTGGACTGCATACACAATCAAAATTCAACTATAACTGAAATCGAACTCAAATTGGCAATAACAACAACAACAACAACAACAACCAAAACAACAACAACAAAAATTACAAATGGCATCAAAATTGGCAACTAATTGTCAAAAATGTTCAACTGTGAAATTGGCAAACAAAAACGAACTGAAACAAAACTAAAAACGAAATTCAAATGTTCTCCCCAAAACATGTTTTGTATATATTCAACAACCATCAAACCAACCAACCACCCACAAAATCATGTTAACAACAACAATAAACAACAAATACAACAACAACAACAACAAACAATCATCATCAACATCATCGTCATGAACAACCCGCAAAATCCTGCTATTTATGCGCTTTACAACGTGACGTCACATGCTGCGCCTTCCCCTGACCAACACCCCTCCACCCTTCCCCCTTCTCTCTTCCTGTTGTATTCCCCTTATTGTTTGTCGCTGCTATTTATGTGCATTTTTGTGGCTTCTACCCCCTCCCCAAAAAAAAAACATTTTCATATGCGTTTCTATTTTCGCTTTCTATTTTGCGTTTTATGCAACCTTCTTCCCACTTCTCTCTTCTTTTCCCCTCCGAACTGTCTCGTTCCATTTTTTGTTTATGCTTCACGCTTTCGATTTTGTTTTGCCTTTGCTTTATTTTCTCTCTCTTTTTTTCTTGCTTTTGCCAATTTCCGCTTGAATTAATTCTGTGTTTAAATCTGCATCGTTGTCCTGCTCCCTGCTCCTGCTCCTTAACCTCGTCGCCTGCAGTTTGCTGAAGTAGCGAGCGACCCCTGCGGTTAGTCCTGGCATCCATCCCCCTCAGCAGCAGCAGCAGCAGCACAAAAGCAGAGAATTTAATAAAGGCAGCGGGTGGATGTGCTCCATCTCCATCGCCAACTCCAACTCCGATTGCTGTTGCTCGTCCTGGCGGGGATCACACGCAGTGCGACAAAAGCCGCCCGCAGCGTTTTTATATGCGCACATAATTCAAAAACACTGCAAAAGTTAATGCCCCAAAAGCGTGGCGAAGTGAAGCCGCCGCAATGATAACCAACAATAATTTGGATTACGACAAGAGCTCAGCGGCAGCCACAGCGACAGCAATAGCAACAGTGGCAACAACAGCAACAGCAATCGCCACCGGCAACAGCAATGGAAGTGCCAGCAGCAGCAACAACTCATCACCAACTGCTGACAATTCGAACTCGAATTCGAACTCGAACTCTAACTCGTATTTCAATCGCTTCGACAATCGCATTGCTGCCAATTTGGCTGCTGTTATAACCGGTGCACGCTTTCGTTCCTCCTCCTGCAACAGTCGCCAACAACAACAACAACAGCAATCTTTGGGCAATGGCAGAACAACAACAACCACAACAGCTATGACAAGATCAAATTTGACGCGCAGCAGACCAGCAACACCTTCATCGCCAGCCACTTTGGGGCGACGTCGTCCACTGCAGTTGTTCAGCCAGGCGAATCTCAAGTGAGTAAAAAAAGCATTGTAGTGAGCATGCCGCTTGCCGCTCTTCCCCCATTCTAAAAGCTTGATTCATGTTCATTCTGTGACACTGAGAAGCACACCAAATACACACACTGATTTGACACCCAAAACACAAACACACACACAATTTGACCAGATATTTAAATGTTAACCCCATCACAATTCACAGCTGCAATGACAACGAGAAGGTGGCACAAACGCCCAGTTCCGATGAAGACAACTCACCCACAGAGCTCAACAATTGCAAGCGGTTGACGGACAAGCCGCCACTGGTAAGAGAAACCCCGTTAAGAAACTCCATTTCGGGAAACCTTAAGAATTTCCAATATATTTCCCCTGCTTTGCGAGCAGATCAAAGCTCAGCGACCCCCATTGCATATTTGATATATTTTGTTTTTTTTTTTGTTTTTGCGGCAGACTTTGATAAGGGTGCGCAAACTGCGGCCATTTATTGCTTTTTGTCATCGACAATTTTTGCGCAAATATTTCAAATTTATGAATTCCACATTTTTTGTTTTGGTTTGTTTTGTTTATTCTGCTGCATTTGACGCTGCTTATGAATTATTGGCCAAATAAAATGTGTGCCCAGAGGACTTCAAAATCCTCGCCTAAGCTTCAGCAAAACCTTTCGTTTTAGGGCGACTTCGACTTCGTCTTCGATTCTTTTTGCTAGTGCTTTTTTCTCACTTATTGCAAACTTTTGCCTTTTGCACGCAATTCTCGACAAACCGGAAGCGAAAAAAAACTTGTAGCAAGTTTAGACACACCCCAAATGAATTGCTTCAGAGCGGTGGCCCCAACACCCTGGCAGACTTACAGACCATTTGATGCCATTTGTATACACTAAGTTGGTTAGGTTTGAGGCATTGCGGCTATTGGTTGGGTTATGACAAAGGCACTTTTGAAGTTATAATATTATATATATAACTACAAAAAGAGATTAAATCTATATTGCAAAATAGATTGAAGTTTGAAGACTTTGCAATCTTAAAAAAATCTATAATAATGAATAAATAATGAAAAAAGATAAGAAAATATGATTTCCTACTTAAATTATTGTATTTATATTAAAAATGTTTCTTATGAGTAATCAGTTCCTAAATTCAAAAAAGAATTTTAAATCTTGGCAGAGCTAATGTTGTGATATCCTTTCTGTAAAATGAGAACCATGTTTATATTGTTTTGTTTCGAGTTTGAGATCATGTGTTATAAATGCAATCAATACTAAAAACTAAAAATGATTAATAGTAGACAAGCGCAGTTTAATATATACAAAAAACAAACACGACAGTCTTTCCTTTTTTTATTTTAAGCAATATAACGTTTGATCTTAGTTTAAGAAATTACCTTTTTTGTTCAACATTGTCATCACATAAGTCTGACTAAAGATTATATTCTTGATTTTTGGGCTTTTTTCTGTGTATTATTAAAAATTATAGTCATATTTTAGTCAGTTCGTAATTGAAGGCAAAAGTTAACTATTTAAATAATCATGTACAATAATTCAATCTAAGCTTAAAAGAGAAAATAGTATTATCTTTTAACGCCAACATTTACTTTTATAGTCAACAGGGAGATATTTGAAATTTTATTGTGAAATAAATATGCTTTGAACGGGGTGATATTTAATTCTTGAATTTCGAAATTAAATCCCAAACTTAACTATTTATATTTTATTCAATTCGTAACTGAAGCCAAAAGTTCACTATTCAAATAATACAATCAAATTTCAAACGAGTTTTAAGCCAGATGATAGTATTATCTTTTAATGCCGACATTTACTTTTGCAGTCAATGATTCATAGTCAAAAGTAGTTTGAAGTTTTGCGAGTCTGTCGCGCTTCTAAACACAACTTTGACAATTATTCGACGCACAACAACCAACTACTCGTATTTAAGCTTGTGAAAAGGACAAAAGCAAGAGAAACTATTTGTGTAAGGAAAACGCTGCAAGGGTATTCAAAGTTTAGTGTGCCATAGATAAGCTGTTGCCTTTTGTTATAGTTCTCCGTCTCGCAGCTTCTTAGGCTATTGTCATAACACGTAGTGAGAAGACTTACCGAGAATGTGAGATAGCTTAGAGAGAGAGAGAGAGAGAGAGAGTGGGAGATGTCGAACTGTTTCACATGTGTGCAATGTTTATCAAATGTTTTGTCATTTTTTGTCACGTGTATGAGCAGTAGTAGAAAAGCAGCAGCAAAGGACCCGAAAAGTTGTGGCATTGCACACAACAACTTTGGCCTTTTTAGTTGGAACGCGGTCTTCGACTTTGAGTTGAGGCACGTTGTTTTCATAAATTTTACGCCTTAAATATTCATACAGACAGCAGCAGCACAGACATACGTACATATGTAGATAGATATATAGGAGTAGAGCTGAAGCTAGAGCTTGGCAGCTGTGCGCAGTCGAGCATAGTCTATGCGATAAGTACGTGCGAGTTTATTCATATGAGAAACTCTGTCTCTCTCTCTGAAAGACTTTTGGCTGCTGTTTGGTGCTTGCTGCTTGATGCTGTGTGCACACGGCGTATGCGTAATGTGTTTGTCTTATTTATGGCCGGATTGCTGCTGGGGCGCATTATGATGATTACGTTTTGAACTAATGGCCCTTAAATGGAGCAAAAGTGCAATCATACAGGCGGCAACAGCAACAGCAACAGCTCAACTCAAATTCCAAGGCCATGTCACACTACAACTCAATGAAGCAAATCGAATCGAAACGAAACGAAACACTCGACAAAATTGAAATTCCTACAGCGCTAAAAATGAAAGCGAAAACCAATCAGTTGCCTCTAATGGCAAGCCATAAATATTGTCAGTCGCACACAACAACAACAAAAAAGGCAGTGTAAATGCAAAATGCCAAGGACATGCGATCGAAAGGAAAAACAAAAAAACACAACAGAAGTGAAAAACAAAACCATATGTCGAAAAGGGTTCGCAACGCTTTTACTCAATTCCCGGCAGCTCTTATGCTTTGCTTTGGCATTTTTCATATTTTTTCGGTTCGCCTGCCGTTTTCTGTTTTGTCAATAAATCAATTTTGCTATAAACATAACACGCATACGCCACGTGGCAGCAGCATGGCTCACGCCTCTGACTCTGTCTCTGCCTCTGTTTGCTGTTTTACATAGTTTTTCAATACTGAAACCGACTGCCTGTCAATAACATCATTTTGCGGCACTGGCAGCAGCAGGAGTAGCAGGGTGCGGCTGCAGCGCGATAAGCAAATTAATTTTTGGCCCAGAGCATAAAGTACGAGTCGAGTTGTAGTGGGACATGTTGTAGGGAACTTCAGGGGAGAGACAGAGGGAGAGAGAGAGAGAGAGAGAAGTGAGTGAAGCAAAGGCACCCTAATTGTGCCCGACGGCAAAGTTGGCAGCGCAGTGTCGTCTGCTTGGCTGCCTGATTCAATTTCAGATAAGCAAAATAAAGCAGCAGCAGCAGAAGCACATGCGACCAAGCCAAAGACAAATGCGATGCCACATTATGCACTTTGCCCGCATAACAAGGCACACACACACATCTATGGAGAGAGAAAGAGAGAGTGAGAGCGTGGCTATGCCGGAAATAACGCGCTGTCTGTCGATGGAGCTGATCTCGAGTTCGTCCTGTTGCTGGCGTTGATGCATCGATGCTGCTGCTGCTGCTGCTGCTGTGTTGACTCGGTGCCGCTAAATGTTTGTTTAGCAACTGCAACAACAAGCCCACCAGCAGTGCTCTGCTCTGGCAACCAAATATACTCGTCCTGCACACGTCCTGCAGCTTCCTGTCTGTGTCTGTGTGTGTGCAAGTGTATGTGTGTGTGGCTGGCATTGAGTGACAGGCAGCCACATGTGGCCGGGGCAAGCGTCACGCCTACTCATCGTGTATCATGCTGGTGCCCAAATAATATTTTTCGACTCAAATGCCATAAATAATATTTTGTGGGCCGCACGCAGACACGCCTTCCACGCCCAAAAGCAAAACCAAACGCTCCAATCTGTTGCCCCGATTTAAACGTGGCCAACTTGCCACCGCACTCCTGACGGGTTGCTTCGTTCCCTTCCTCCTTTCCCTCCGTTCGACATTCGACGAGTAAAGCAGTTTATTAAATTTGCATAAATGCTTTGCAGGGCAAATGCTTTTTGGCCACATTCATTGCTGTTGTTGCACGTGGCGCCTTCTTGGCAACAGCTGATGCCAATGTCCGGGCTGCCAGGCACTTCATTAAGCCAACGGAGGCAATTAGTCTGCCCCAAACACACACACACGCACACACTTTGCTCATGACCAGCAAATTGCAAAAATGTAAAATGTTGTTGCAGAAAAATGCAAACAGCACTGTGGACAATCTAATGAAAAGCAAAATTCAATTTCGAATGCCATCAAAATATCACAAAAAAATAACACAGCAAATGTGTCTGACAAGCTCAGCAAAGTAATAAAGTAATATGCAGCCGCAGACACACCCACAGTCAGACTTGGAATCGGAGTTGGAGTTGGAGTTTCGAACCTGGCACAACCCCTAAAACAAACAAACGGAGTTCGCCTGGCAAAAAAGAATAAGCATCGAAAAGTAGACTATGCTTTGGCAAACACACCTGAACCACCTGCCTTCCATTCACTTTGTGTGTCTGCTCTGCATTTCATTTGAATTTGATATGCTACTGTGGCTCTGCGCTCTGCTGCTCTGGGCAAACATGCTTTGACTGCGACCTGCCGTGAATGATTATGTTTGTTATTTTTTAAATTATAACTGATAGCAAAGTGCACCGAGCAACGCAATTTATATTTTCAAATAGTATAATTTCATTATTGTAAAACATTGAATTCGCTTCGCGTTTATTTTTAGCGTTTTCTTTTGTCTGTATAACAATGATATAATGATTTTAAAGATTCTTGGAGATGTAATTTAAAGTTATCTACTATTCACGTTCAACTAATTTGATTAGATTTAATTAAAATTGGCATATAAAGCGCTTAAATTATTATAAGACGTTGGAAGTTTATTTATTTGAATAGAATATTTCTTGTTTTTAAAGATTTTGAAAAAAAAATTATATGAAGCAATAATACTCAATAGACATAAACCAAATTATAAATTTTTAAATTCGTATATTTTTGATAGGTATTTTTTTAATTTGTATAATCATATGCTTTTAGAGTTTGATGTATATTATGGTACCTCATATGAACCATTGATGTTATACTTTTAATGCAGTTCTATATCAATAAACCAAATGATCAATCGATCAATTCAAAATTGGTAGCGGAAATCTCACAGTCGAGAACACTCGACTGTAGCTTTCTTACTAGTTTCTTTTGGAAATCGTAAAAATTAATTTTTTACAGGCTTTTCCCTTTAGTGTATAACTTATTTAAAACTCTATAAGTTGAAGTAAATATGCAAAAGAAATCCAACAAGTTAGAAGCATTCTACTAAGAGCTTATTAAACTACGTGACTTTATAGAGCATCGCAAGTAAAAAAAACATTCTGAGTATTATTTTGAGCTACATTTAAAGTTAATTAAATTTGAAAGAGAAAATCTTACACATCTTACAACATTTACAGTTAATAAAATTGCCAAAAGAACCTTAAACAGTTTAGTTGCAAATTGTGGCAAAAAAAACTGGATAAAAATTGGTATGCAAAAAGGGTCCATGTTGCGTAACGAAATGCATAATGTATACATGAATTCATCGACAAACTTGAAGCTGTAAAGCACACCTATAGTATTGTGTGCGAACGATGTTGTGTGTGTTGTGTGTGTGTGGTAAAATGAGCTCGACTGCCAGCCACCAAATCACTGTGCAATGCGCCGTGAAATATGCAAACAATGTTTGCTTAAGCAGCCTAAAAGTATGCAGCGTGCGCGCTGTTAAATTATGCAGCAATGAGCAAACAATTGCTGTCAGCCGCTAAGGTAAGCGAAGGTAGAGCAAAGCCAGGCAGCAAATGAAAGCTGGCTGGCTACAGCTCAGCCACCTCATCGTCTCATTGTCAATGTCGCCTTAAATTATGCCAAAACTCTCGCACACACACACAAGCACATTCGTATAGGGAACTGAACTGTAGTCTAGTTTCTGGCTCGCAGGCAGCAGCCATTGTGCACAGCACAGACAGACTTTTCAAAGCCACTGACCTCAAAAAAAGCACAAAAAAAAAGAGAGAAGAGAAATAAGTAAGATGGAGAAGATGGAGGAGACAGCGTTGAACACGATCTCAACATGCGCGCACAAGTGCAGCTGAATTATCGCCGCCTTGCTCTCAGTTTCCTTTATGCCCACATAGTTCGCTTCTTTTATTTCGCTCTTATTTTACGTTTTACTCGTGCTGTTAGTCCTGCGGCACATTTCCGCTTAGCACGCCACTTCCGCATCCGCCGCATCGGATGGCTTGCAACATTTTTAGCGTCCGTCGCTTGGGTCGCGTGCATTGCGTTTGCCTGCAATGTCGACAGAGACAGCGACTGCGACAGCGACTGCGTCTGCGTTTGCGTCTGTGCCAGCAATTTATGCGCCTTTTATGGCCTGCCTGACTGCCAGCCTGCCTTTTCTTTGGGGCCCAGCCACTTCAGTACTCCTTTTCGCCTTCGCCCCCTTCTCCGCTGCTCCCCACCAGTTACGTTCGTAATTCCTAGTCCAAGCATCCGCTTCCTGTTTAAGTGCAGGCTCACAAAAAACTTTTCTCTTCTTTTTTTTTTTTGTGTCGACTGCTCGTTTTGCCAAGCTTTTTGTCTAGTTGCGGTTTTTGGTAATAAATTCCTTTTCGTATTTTTTTGTTTTATTTTTTTTCTTTGTGAGTTCGTCTTCTCCCTCGTCTGTGAACGGGACTTACAAGGTGTTTAAATTGTAGTTAATTTTGTTGCCACTTGAACGCGCGCTCTGTCTTATTCGTTGATCCCTTTAAGCGACCGTGTTAAGTCTTAAAGCGCCTTCCGCTTTTTCACCCGCAGGTTAAGCGCCTGACCATGGGTCTGCTGCGTCACAATGAGGAGTCACGCCCCCTTGTGGGCAGTGTTACGCCCCTGAGCGGAGTTGCACTCAAGGGCGACGACACTCAGCCCATCTACTCGAATGGCTACATCAACGAGGACTCGTACATTGACAGCAAGTTTGGCGATTCGTGCCGCCAATCCTTGACTGCGATTCCCATGCTCGACAACGTGAATCTCAACGACAACAGTGAGTTCAATCTGAAGAAGCGTTATCTCCGAGAAACCAGCAGCGGTAAGCAATCATTCCTACGTGGTATATCAATTCCGTTGCTAATTGTACAATTCACAGCGAACTCGAGTCCCAAGATCTTTGCCAATCGCCTGCGGATGAACAATGCAGCGGCAGCTGCTGCAGCTAGCTTGGCGGCCAATCAGCGCAGCAGCAGCTTGGCGAATACGCACACCAGCGACGAGGAGGCGGATACGGACCTCAAGGATGCCTGCTGGTATCAGGCGGGCATCTCGCGTGACATTGCCGTCGAGGTGCTGCAGAGCAAGAGTCCGGGCGCCTTTCTCGTTCGCAAGAGCAGTTCCAAGCCCGGTTGCTATGCCCTCACTCTGCGTGTGCCGTCGCCGCCGGGTCCCAACATAGCCAACTACATCATTCTACGCTCGCCGCGTGGCTACAAGATCAAGGTAATATACTGAAGATAAAACAGGCTTATTATTTTTATATAAAGGGCTATTTACGATAAGTTTGTGCCTGCAGGAAATGTATTTTGCAGGCAAAAAGAGGCATTTCCGATCTTATAAATCATTATATTATTGATCAAACTAGACGATGTAAGCATGCTTGTTGGTTCGTCTATCAGTCTGTCCGTCTGTCCGTATTAACACCAAGATTTCAGAGACCAACAGAGATGGAAATGTGCTTTTTATTTTATATATTAGGTTTTTTCCGTGTCCACTTTTACGCCCAAAAATCGAATAGCAAACACAGTTTTGACGCAGGCTCGATTTTTGGTGCATATGTTGAAGAGCCAGCGTCATTCTCCCACAAGCCGACTTCATCAGAAGCTTGTTCCTGAACCTGGCGTTCCGAACCTAATTCTAGCAGCGAGTCTTCGCGGCCTTTATTGTTGTTCTTCTTCTCTTTTTAAATTAACACACGTGTCAGGCTCACGCCATACTTAAATCGAGAGAGAGAGAGCAAAAAAAATAGAGTAACCAGACCTAACAACGCATACAAAGCCACACAAAGCCGTAGTTCGCAAACTGAGACCTTATTCTACCAGAACTAATATCTATCAACGCTGATTAAACTCTGGTCACACTGTTAACTTGCATATCACATATTATACTGCATTCATGATAAGATAACAATTGCAGAAGTTAGTTAAGAGATACTTTGGTATTGCACTGTATGGTATATTTTTAATATGGTACTATATCAATATACCAATATCATTATAGCCATCGGTATATTTAGTTAACTTTTGGTATATTAATTTGGTATATTCTTGGAATATGGTTTTATTCAAAAAGTATGCAGTGGATGACTTTCTCACATGTTTAATATGAAATATCAACTACTGTTTAGGGCTTTCGCAAGGAGTTCTCCAGCTTGAAGGCGCTGATAACCCACCATTCAGTGATGCCGGAACTGCTGCCCGTTCCCCTGGCCATGCCCAGGCCGGCAAATATGTCCTCATCGCGACGCAATCTGGATGACTTTGATACCTACGATTCGCTGCAGATGCTGCTCAAGTATTTGCGAGCCAAGA
This sequence comes from Drosophila niveifrons, assembly GCA_035046325.1. Taxonomy (NCBI): domain Eukaryota; kingdom Metazoa; phylum Arthropoda; class Insecta; order Diptera; family Drosophilidae; genus Drosophila; species Drosophila niveifrons. Next base: position 13,339,298 of record JAWNOC010000052.1, read on the forward strand.
ATCTCGAGGCGGAGCAGTAGCAGGTGTTTTAGGTGAGGATCTTAAGGATCCACGTACTATATAATTGTAGCACAAAATTGCATTTAGGCATTAAGCATAAGAGAGCAAAATGATTTTGCTTCAATATTCGATAACAAAAATGTGATACTCTATAAAGAAGAACACAAACACAAACACAATTCACACACAAATACACGCACACTCTAAGAAAAAAAAAACATACGAACACGAAAACTGCAAATGAAACGCCTAGCTGATAAATGGTGAAAATAATTCTAGTTTAGTTTCCTTTCTATTTTGGCCATAAATAAAAGAGTCCACAAATGTGAAAAGATAACATTGAAGGGGTTGAAACAATGTGAAAATAAGCACAGAAAAATTAGCCAACAAAATTCCAAATTTCAGTTGAAATAAATTGAGGTTTTTAACTTACTTCATTTGTTTTCATATTGGCCCTAAAAAGTAAAGAAATATATATAATTAAATTAATTAAAATCTATATATGAATATTATGTATTAAAAATTATATGTTAAATGTTGTTGCTGCTTCAATTGTTAAGCGTAAATAAATGTACTAAGCATAAATTGCATATTTTAAATTAAGATAAACAAAAGCGCATAAAACAAACCTACAACCTAAATATGTAAATAATTCACTACCCTAACATAATTGAGTAAATAAAGTTATTTAATTTATATACAAAAACAACAATGAGCTTCATTTTTTTTTTATATGCACATATAATTGAAATCATAATAATCAATTTCTCATTATGCAAATTTTCCGCACTGCAGCTGCGAAACCAAAACATTTTTCACACGTTAATTATGTTGGCCGTTTTTCCGAGTAAGTGCGACACAATTTCAGTTTCAGATTCAGATTCACATTTATATTAATATCCCCGCCACAATCCAAACACGCATTACAATTAATTTTATAATGATTTTCCTTTTTTGATTTCATTTTGTTTAAAGAAAAATAAGCAACAAAAGCTTTCAAATTTTGTTTTTTACTTTAAAAGTATTTAGTTTATTTTCGAATTTATTCAAATCTAAGAAAACATTCAAATTTTTTTATTTTTGGAAAACTATTCAAAGAAATTTTTAGAAGCATACTTTACCTCATTATTATTCTTTTTAATGTACTTAGTAATATGTTAAAGATTAGCTTTATATTCTTTACTATTTGTTTAGCTACTCAACGTTTTTTTTAATAAATATTCTCCTTCTTTTCTAAGCATTATCATAGAATCGTTTCTTTTTAAATGAAAGAAATCTTTTCCAATAAACAAGAGCAAGAAACCAATTTCTTTGAAGTCGCATCTCCACTCGCAAAAGTTGCAAACAAATGAAGAATCATCTATTGTACAATTGAAGCCGGGCAATTTGCAGTCTGTTGTTGGCCTAATCACCGTCATTATACAATTTTAATTTGCTCAACTTTTAATCGAAAAAGAAGGAGCAGCAGCAAGAGTAGCAAACGGAAGCAACAGTCTTGGCCAAATCAAAGTCTGACCAGCCACGTAATCCCTTTTTTAATTGCAGCCTCGACCGAAACACTTTCTTGCACAGTCGTCGCAAAAGTTGTGGCAAATCTTTTCGATGGCAACATGGAACAAGTTTTTAGCCGGCGGCGACTCTTTCTCTTTCTTTTTTCTTTCTTTTTTTTTCATTTTCCAATTCCTTTGTTCCTGTGAATCTCTCGTTCCCTGGAGTTCGACTACTTGTTGGTGTCAAAGTGTTGTCTACTTTTCTGCTTTTTGGTTTTGCTTTCATGTTCGGTGAAAAGTTTTTGCTTTGTTGCAATTATCGGGCTCGCTACACACGAATGCGTGCGTAAATAAAATGAAAAGAAAAAGAAGCCCAGCAAAGAAAAAAAGAGAAAACCGAGAACAGAATAGAACAGCAAAAAAACATTTAAATAATTGGAGAATTGGCAGTTGGACAGCTCGAATTGCGCCGCTAAGCAGCCTAAAGTATTCATAAGAGAGACAGAAAAGTCGTCGAGACTTTTACAAAACTTTTTGCTGTCAATTCACTTTATTTGTCAATTATTGCCACAAGCAAAGCCCGAGAGAGAAAGAGAGGGAGACAGAGCGAGAAAGCGAAGTGAGAGGCTGTCATTCACTTTGGCTGTTTCTGACAATTTGCCATTAAATATTTAATAAGCCAAAGTGGCCAAAGAAATAACAACAAGGCAAACAAAAACAACATCCACACACAAATGTTGAAAATCAATTATGAGCCATTGCCTACTTCCTCGAAACGAAATGAAACCAAGCCGCGCCTTATAATTCTTAAGTGGTTTATGTACGTGAGTCTCTATATACTGATGTGAGTGTGTATGTGTATGTGTGTGTACTTTTATAAGTATGTCGTAAGTATGCGGCACTCTCTGCGTCGCCCATTCAGCAAAATGAAAAGTTTTTTAATTGAACATTCTGCATTCTGGCTCCCTCTGACTCGCCTCGCCAAATGTCATTTGCTTAATGAGCGCTATTTGCTTTCATGGCCGATCGGCCGCAGAACCAAGGACCAAGGACAAAGGACAATGGCAAATAAAGTAGTCGGCCGAAAGCAAACGCCATTGAGCCACGCGAAGAGCGAGAGAGAGAGAGAGAGAGAGAATACTCCATCCAGTTGCAATGTCTTTCATATTTTTGTATTATTTACCAACATCATCGCGTTGCCTTTTACTCATTTTCATTCCTCGCATTTCTTTGTTTGTGACATCGCGACTCTCATTTCTCAACTCGCTTAGCGCGCTGCAGCTGCGAGCGAACAATGGCAAAAATTATTGCTCGCTTATTTGGCGCTGCTTTCTCCTCATTTGTCAGTCGTCTTTTGTCTTTTTGTTCTCCCCTCAGCAGCAGCAGCAGCAGCTCGGAATATTGCGAAATTTTTTTACATTTGAACTTTTTCATTAGGCTAATTAAAAATGTTTGGCTGCGCATTGGTTTCTGCTTGGGGTTTGGGTTTCCAGCTGTCTGTCATTGTCTTGAAAGTTTTCGCCGTTTTACTGCGTAACACATGGCGTATGAGTGCTGAGTGTTTTATGACTGCGAGGTAAACGAGACGCAACAACTTTGATAACTTTTATTTAAATGGATCTAAATGCCGCAAGCTGAATGAAAAAAAGCAAACCCAAAGCATATCTATTTTAATGTAATCTTTTCCCTTGCCCAAAAAAAAGGTGTCACAACATTTTTGCTATAATTCTGTTAAATCCAACAACATTAGCTGCTAGCCACAGACAGACCTGTGCTGACATTAAGCATTTCAACATTGTCGCTTAACTTGCTTGGGCATAAAAATGAAAACTTTTCACTGGCTCAACCCAAAAAAAGAAAAAGAAACGAAAAAAGTTGCATACTTTGAGGCGTCGCGACGCTTTCGTTGACATTAAGGCGACAATTTTGAGTGCTGCTCGTTGTTCGGTGGCTGTCATTAAAACTACAACAATGCCAAGTAAAAAAACTGAAAAGGAGAAAACGCAAAAGGAAAAGGAAAAAACAATAAAAACCAACAACCAGCCAAGTTTTCTGCTTTTTCTGTTGTGTTGTGTCGCGCGCATGTAAAGGAAGTTTTTTGGCAAGGATATGCTTAAGTGGCAGTAACAGTTTTCATGCAAATATTGTCTGGGGAAATGTTGGACTGTCACAAGAATAAAAGCAAAGAAAATAAACGGCAAATGCTAATCTTGGCTGGCATTCGCTCAGCTCCGTCTGCTTAAAGAGCTGCTTAAAGCCAGTTGCCAAATCTGGACAAAATTTGCTGTACTATCGACTGCTGACATGCTCAATTACGAGACTGCAACTGCAACTGCAGTGGGCGCCGTTTGGTGGGTGCGATGATTATGCATGGCTGGCCAACAGGACACCTCATTAATTTGCCGGGCTGCGGCAATAACAATAACAGCTATTTGGCCATTTGGCTCATTGACTGTCTGATTTTATGGCCCCGACTGGCACAGTTCGAACATCGCCTCATATCCAAAATCAACATTGACCCAGGAGCCCAGGAGCCGTTTGTGGTATATTGGTAGCTTCAACTCGTACTCGATGCCATCCCAAAAACACTCCCCACTCAACTGGAACGTAAACGGCAACTGCAGCTGCGATTCTGGCGTTGCCAAATATGTTTTTGTGGCATTTTTGGCCAATTGACAGAGTTTTGGCAACGTCCTCCCCGCGGGTCAATCGCATGCTGCAGACAAAGATGTGCACAATGTGTCTACTATGTCTCTCTCTCTCTCATTCCTCCCTCTTTCCTCGTGCCCATCCCATCACCATTCATGCTGATTATGCCGCAATGTTTGCCAAGCCGGAGGGGCACAGCACGAACCGGGCCACGTTGCTGTTGCTGTTGCTGTTGACTTGTTTGCCTAACCCAAATTGCATGCTATTGACCAAAATTCAACATTTTTCAAGTGATATGCCAGCCGCCTGGCAAAAGCATGACGCCAATTGCCGCCACATTCGCATTCGTATTCGTATTCGCATTTTCCATTAACTTTTCCCAGCAATTGCACTTGAAAGTTTTCGCAAACACTTTTGCAAACACGCGCCAGTTCGATCAACTATGAGTGCCAAACAAAAGTCAGAGAGAGAACGAAAACAAAGCAAAACAATGCGAATGCAAATGCAAATGCAACAAAACATTTGTGCAGTCTGTGACACAGAGTGGAAAACACTTGAAGAGAGAGAGAGAGAGAGTCAAGTGCTTTATATAAGGCAGCTTCGCTCTTTTGAGGTATTCAAAATGAGAACTCAATCAACCCAATTCTTTATGGGGTTACCCAGATAATACCTAATTAGCATTCTACATTTTATTGTTACTCCAAAACTGCAATGCGACGCAATTGAAAACATCTATATATATAGGGCCAAAAGTTCTTCAGCTCAAAGTCAGACAATTCGGTAGCTATGCAAGTTCTATTTATCCTTCTATCAGTGACAATTTCCTTATCACTTGGTGGTAAACTTCCGTTCGGTAGAACCAATAATAGGAATATCCAACAACGCATCTACAAGGGAGAAGATGCCCAGAAAGGACAATTTCCATACATTGTGTCGTTGAGCATCAGTCTGAGCGATGGTAAAGGTGCCTTGTGTGGTGGCTCCATCATTGATCACACTTATATTTTAACTGCCGCTCATTGCACACACAAGGCCACATCGATTACGGTCTTCTATGGTTCAACAAAAGTTGCTCAGGGTGAATTTAGCCATGAAGTCAATACCGATAACATTATTGAGCATGAGCACTACGATGATGACACGCTCGAGAATGATTTGGCTCTCATTCGTACACCGCATGTGGATTTCTCCGAGTTGGTTAATAAAGTGTCGCTTGCCGATCGCGATAATGACTACGAAGGAGCGTGGGCCGTAGCCAGTGGCTGGGGCGAAACCTATGAGAATAGTGCAACACCTGAGAATCTGCAGTTTGCCGACTTGCAGATAAAGAGCAAGAGGGACTGCTGGGATGCGATTGGCCGTGAATCGGATAATATTCTCTGTGTCAGCACCTCGGATGGTAAAACCATTGGCAGCGGCGACTCTGGCGGTCCACTGGTCACCCATGATGATCCCAAGCTTGTTGGTGTCAGCTCTTTTTCACTCGAATCTGATGAAATTGGTCCAGCTGGATTCAGTCGAGTTAGCGCTAATCTGGATTGGATTCGCGAACACACTGGCCTAGAATAGATGCAATAGATAATGCTCATACAGTGCACCAAACCTAGCACTAAAGCGATATATTATTAATTGGATGTACAAAATGTGTAATAAAATAAAATCGCAAAATATGTAGATGAAGAGCAAAAGTATATGGTCATTCTTACTTTGAAAATACCCATGTGAGTACATTTAAAATTAATTAAGTAATTCCAAATATAAGTATATAGAATATGTTTGTAAGAATCAGAAATTACCATTCCTTCACTGCTTTTAGCGTAGACTCGCTCCAAACAAGCAGTGTAACAGCAGTGCACTGCTTTGCCCCAGCGACGCTACTGATAATACTATATTAATTGCATAGCTATGACTTTGACTTCGGTGAAATCAGTGAGCGACCACGAGCACAATATTTTCAAGTAAACTCGTTGTTGCTCGTGCTTGTAGTGATCAAATTCGTTTCAAACATGTATAATAACTGCTCAACATTATTTCAATCAAACATTTCCCTCATTATCTATCGCTTCGAACTAGTTCGTTAGCAGTCGCCTACATTTGCAGAATCGTCCGACTGCAAGTTTGACTCAACATGTTCGAAAGTGACACGGTTCTGTTCTTTTAGGGCATTTACAAAGATAACACTGCGAGCTTTCAATAAGTCCATCAACTCAATTCTTTATGCGAATACCTAGATAATATTTAATTGGCATTCTGAACGTTCCTAAAATTTACGTAACCTAATTAAAAATCTTTGAATATATAAAGCAAGAGTTTGTAAGCCAAAAACAAACAACTGGCTAACCATGCAAGTTCTACTCGTCTTTCTATCTGTGACACTTTACCTGTCACTTGGGGCTAAGCTTCCGCTTGATGGAACACCAAATTTGAATATTCAGCAACGCATCTTTGGGGGAAAAGATGCCCATAAAGGACAATTCCCATACATTGTTTCGTTGCTCATAAGTAAGAACAACGAAGGTTTTATATGTGGTGGGTCTATCATTGATCACACGTGGATTTTAACTGCCGCTCATTGCATACACAAAGTAGATTCGATTAAAATCTTCTATGGCTCAACGAAAAATTGGCAGGGTGAATTCAGCCATGAAGTTGGTTCCGATAATATTATTGAGCACGAAAACTATGATGATATAACTGTCTTAAATGATATTGCCCTCATTCGCACACCACGTGTGGAGTACTCGGAGCTAGTTAAGAATGTATCGCTTGCCGATCGCGATAATGACTACGAAGGAGCCTGGGCTGTAGCCAGTGGATGGGGCAAAATTGACTATCAAAATAATAATCCAGAAAATCTACAGTTTGTCGACTTGAAGATTGGCAGAACATCTTCTGAAAACCTTATCCTTACAACATCCTTGGATGGCAAATCCTGCGGAATTGGTGACTCTGGTGGTCCTTTGGTCGCTCGTGATGATGCGAAACTTATTGGTGTTACCTCTTTTGGAAGAATGGGTCTTTCAACTTACTTTACTCGAGTAAGTGCTTATCTGGACTGGATTCGTAGTCACACTGGCCTAGAATAAATCAAGTCTATAGCATTACAATGCACTAAACCCAGTCTAAAATGATGTAAAAATGTTGTAAGAAAATTATATCGCAAAAGTATGTGGTCATTATTTGTTTCCAAATTGTAAATAAAGGCTTTTTAAATTAATCAAATCAAGGCATAAGTACATAAGAATATGGATTACGTAAAATGCGCAGTAAAATATGCTAAAAAAAAATATTATTGGTCTTTAGAAAAACTCATTTCAGTGCTTCTATTTAGATTGGTTCTTTGGTTTTGCGGTTAGATCTATACAGTCGGACGGGCATACAGTCAGACACACCACAATACCAAAATTAAACAAGTAAGAAAACTACAGTCGAGTGTGCTCGACTGTGAGATACCCGCTACCCATTTTAAATAAAAGCAAAATATTGCGGTATTATTTTCAAACTATACCAAAAGTACTGCAAAATACTAAAAATATACCAAATGGTATATTTGGTATAACGATATAGTACCACATTCAAAATATACCATAGACGACATAATATACCAGATTGTCGGCCAAAAGTATTTCTTTAATAACTTTCACAATTTTTAACTGATCGCAACCAAATTTTCAGGAATCATAAATACTATTGTTATTATTATATGTACCAAAATTCGCAGCTCCAGCTTCAAAATTGCGCTTGCTATTCGATTTTATTTGATTCGCGGGGGCGGAAGTGGGCGTGGCAAAAATTTAAAACAAACTTGATCTGCGTGCAAGCATAACAAATGCTGTCGAAAAAAATTATAGCTCTATCTCTTATAGTCTCTGAGATCCAGTGTTTCATACGGACAGACAGACAGTCGGACAAACGGACATGGCTAGATCGTCTCGGCTGTTGATGCTGATTAAGAATATATATACTTTATAGGGTCGGAAATGCCCCCTTCTACCTGTTACATACATTTCCTGCCGGCACAAAGTTATAATACCCTTCTACCCTATGGGTAGCGGGTATAAAAATACCCGCTTACCCTATGGGTCTAAAAAACTATTCGTCTCCCACAGTCAACGTGCTATAATCATATTTTTTAAAGCAAAAATTTATTTTCACACAGAATTCGCACTGCTTTCTGCATAGGCAACCGCAAAACAAGCAGTGTATTCGATACTTGCTCGATCTCGCTGTGATCAAACTTACTTCAAACATGTATAAACGCTGATCGATTTGATGGCAAACAAATAATATAAGCATAACTTCTCACTTAAAACTTGTTCGTAAATGCTCGTTTGTTTTAGCAGATTGGTTCAAGTGTAAGCGTCAACGAGCAGGCTTGACTCAACATGCAGGCTTGACTCAACATGTTTGAAAGTGATTGATTTGTTCGATGATGTTCGATCACCACCGATGACTGCTTCGACCTGTTACATACAATTTCTGTTCTCACAATGCGATTATCAGTCTCATAAGGCAGCGGGGTTTTTTTTAGGGTATTTGCACAGATAGCTCAATGAGTCCATCCATCCAATTCTTTATGAGGATATCTAGATAACATTTAATTGGTATTCTTAACTTTATTGCAATTCCTAAGAGGTTACGAAACCTAATTGATAATCATTGGCAATATATAAGGCAAGAGTTTGTAAGCCAAAAACAAACAACTGGCTAACCATGCAAGTTCTACTCGTCTTTCTATCTGTGACACTTCACCTGTCACTTGGGGCTAAGCTTCCGCTTGGTGGAACACCAAATTTGAATATTCAGCAACGCATCCAAAAGGGAAAAGATGCCCATGAAGGACAATTTCCATACATTGTTTCGTTGCTTATAAGTAAGGACAACGAAAGTCATGGATGTGGTGGCTCCATCATTGATGACAACTGGATTTTGACTGCCGCTCATTGCACTCACAATGCCGATTGGGTTAAAATATTCTATGGTTCAACGAAACGTTTGAATAGTACTTTTAGCCATGTAGTCTATTCGGATAACATTATTGAGCACGATCACTATGATGATGAAAATTACATAAATGATATTGCCCTTATTCGCACACCTCGTATGGAGTTCTCGGAGCTGGTTAATAAAGTGTCGCTTCCTGATCGGGATAATGACTACGAAGGAGCCTGGGCTGTAGCCAGTGGATGGGGCGAAAATGAATATGGTAAAGGGCAGGAAAATTTACAGTTTGTCGGCTTTCAGATTGACAGCAAAGAGTTTTGGTTGGATATTGATGGACAACCATCGGACAGCCATATCTGTGGCGGAACCTTGACTGGGATGCCGACTAACTTTGGTGACTCTGGTGGTCCACTGGTGACTGGAGATGATCCGATACTTATTGGAGTTACCTCTTTCGGCAGTGTTTCCGCTTGTTTTGTTCGGGTTGGCGCTTATCTGGACTGGATTCGAGGTCGCACTGGTCTAAAATAGATCCATATGTGGCCCTCATTCAGTGAACCAAGCCCCCAGCATAATGTCTAATTAACGTAAATTGCCAAAAATTTTAATAAAATGATATCGGTAAATATCTTGACAATGAACAGAAATATTTGATCATTTTTTCTTTCAAAGGTCCAAGATAAACGCTAATTATTCAACGTAAGTTGAAACAACATGTACTTATAAATATTTTACTAAGAAGCTGAATGTTAAAACTAATTTTTAATTTATACTGGAAATTACATTTTCTTTTAAAGAAATGCGAAAATAATATTGATATACCTCAGCAAAAATGAACTACTCTCCCTGCTTACCACAAAGACTATAAACTGGGACACAACTTGCAGTTTACACATAAGTAGTTCTCCAACCATAAAGTTTTAGCAAGATCAAGAGATTTTCGGCTCAGGACTACATGAAAATTGAAGAGCCTGCGATTATCGAAAAAATCTTCAACGGTTGGTCAAAAATCTTCGCTTATTAGTTGACACAAAAATTTTCCAAAGATTTCTCCATGGGGGCGCTAAATACTGATCCTGTGTGCTGGGCACCGAGAGATTGAGCCATAATATAAGTTGCTCATCTACCATAGGGTCAAGCTGCAAGTTGAAATATTGTTATTCCAATTAAATGTTATTAATTATTTTGCAAATACAAAAAAAGTTCTTTTATAATTTTACGCTAAAAATATATCACATACTATATTTAAGTGAATAGCTTTACTTTTTGGTAGAAGAGCAACAAAGATCACGCTGCAAGCTCGACTGAGTTGTTAGCTTGCAAAACGGTTAAAAGAACTGTAAGCCACATTCATATGCAATGCATTCGCACACAGTTTGTGGTATTAATGCACTACAGTTGCTAATGCAACAACAATGCGAGTGACAAAGCAGCAAATGCTATGCAGATGCCAGGCAACAACAGCAACAATAACAACGCCACGAAATGGGGGCCAACAAAAGCCAGTTAAGGCAGCACTGGCTGTCATCTTAACACACACACACACATATCCATATTAAGTATGCACATACACACACACCCACACACACACACGCGCATAGAAATGCACACTCTCGCAGCCGCATTCATTTCTGCCTTTCGCCATTGTTGCAGCTGCTCATGGCGTGGCCCATTGTTGATAATGTTGTCGTTCTTGTTGTTGCTTTTTCCTGCTTATTGTTGTTGTTGGGTCAACATACACACACACACACACACACAGGCAAACACACATTCAAACAGCCCGCCTGGCTTTTTGTTTAATTCGTTTTTCTATTGTTCACAAGAACTTTAGTCCACGGCTTTGGCAACATTGTAAAATATGTGTTGCTCTCTCGCTTTCTCTCTCTCTTCCACACTCCATTTGTGCTGTCTCTCTTCCCTTTTACTCGCATTTATTCGCTTAGTGTGCCGTGCAGATTTTGCATTTACAAAGCATAAAAGTTGAAAGCGAGGACATTATTGAATATGCGTCGCTGTTGTCCCATTGTTGCCACTCTCTCTCTCTCTCTCTCTCCCTCTCATTCACTTTTTCTGGCATGCTCTCGCTCTAGACTAGGCTTGATACTCCACACACAAAGGTGCAGCTTAGCGAGCATTTTGACCATTGAAATTTATATGCCACTTTCACACATATTCGCCAGGCTTCGCATTAAAGCCAACTAGCCAACAGATAAAGCGAGGAAGAGCGATGGAGACAGAGAACGTTTTGGGGTTGCCAGATTTGCTCAATTTCAAGAATGTTATGGCCAGACTGCCAACTGATTCGAACTGCAGCACTGCCAAGCGAAACCCATACGTTTATTTATGTTTTTCTGGCGTTTTGTTTGCCGCTTCGGCTAATAAATTAGCAGCTTTACCTTTGGCCCCACAGCCAACCAATAGCAATTTATCGCCGAGCCAAAGAAAGGCACGTACCACCGACTGGGGCAAGAAGATGTGGCAACGAAGGGGTTGCTTGGAATGTGCACACCTTATCGCCAGCTTAGGCGACACGCACGGCAACTGAATGGAGATGGAATTGAAGTTGGAGTTGGAGTCGGAGACAGCGGCAGAGGTAGATACAGAGACAGAGAGAGCAGAACCATCAGTCGGGGATTTGGTAATAGTTGTCCCGACTCTCTGACTAACGAGGCGACAATAAAAATGGTCCCGGCAATTGGCACATTGCGGTCGCAAGTTAAAGGGATTTACGATTTTAAATTATGGCCAGAGCTACAGCAAGCGCAATGCGGAGATAGACGAGAGAGCGGTTAAATCACATATGGAGTAAAAAGCGAAATACTTTGCATACACTTTTTGTTTAGAAATATCAATTATAAGTATAACAAATTAAATAAATATTTACTATTGTTAGTTACCAAAAAGTAATCATCGAAATATAAATACTTTACCTACAAAAAATATTAAGTATACGAAATTTAAGTTATGTGGGGAAAATTTCCTTATTACAATATTATGTTATGTATTATGTGTTATAAAGATATGATACAATATTTTGCTTAAATCTTTCATTTAGAAAGAATAAGTATACGCCAAGTTACTATAGGTAATCATAGAAATATGAAATACTTTGCATAACAGATATATCAAGTATACGTAGTTTAACTTTTTCAGGAGAACTTTTCTTGTTATGGAGTTCCTAATATAAAAGAAAGATCACATAGTCAGGAATAGTCAATAGTTTGTATACATTTCAGAAATATTAAGCATACACCAAGTATTCAAAATTGAGTTGCTGCCTTTACTAAAAGTTATAAAACGTTTTGAAAGAAATATTTAATACTTTACATACACTTTTTGTGACAAAATATTGCCTATACCTCTAGTCATGTGGTGATTATTTTATTTTCCTCTTTATAATTCTACTATATTCAAAAAAAGCTCACATATCAACTTTTTCATCATTATAATGGAGAACCCGCCTTTCAGTGACTTTTAAGTCAGCACACAGCACTTTAAAGTTTATTTAACAGCCATAGGCCAAGTTTTCTAATTATGCTGCTAATTTTAAGGCAAGTTACTGTCCCTTCCTCTTCCCCAACCCCATGAACGAACTTAGCACGTTTAATATGCCACAACTTTGGCTACAGTTTCGAGTTCAGCCGAAACGTGAAGGCAAATTGAAAAGCCTGAATGGACCTTGGGTATATCGCTCAGGTGTAAGCAACAAGAAGCTCAAACAAAAGATGTATTTCGATTGCGTGCAGCTGGAGAGATTCTCGAGGTTTCGTGGGTTTCGTGGGCAAAACGGAAACGCTTGCCAAGATTTATCGTGCGTCCATTACAAGCGGAAATTAAGCGCGGCAGGTCGCCAGGCGACGCAACGCTTCCAAAGCGAGCGTGCGTGAAAGCGTTTTCCCGGCCAACATATACTATGCTCGGTGCCTTGGCCATAAAGCAACAGACGAACCCCCTCCCAAAAAAGAGAAAAAAAAAAACGAATTCCAACTGGCCAAAGCAAAGCTATTGTTTCTCGACGTGGCCATGACACGGCGCTGCTCTGACTCTGGCGCTGACTATTCCAGTCACGTGGCACGCAACGACAACTTGGGATTTGTTAAGTGGCGCGGCATTTTGATGCACGGAATGTTGAACGCCACCAGGCTCTCCTCCGCAATTCAGGCATAAATGTGGACTACACTTTTATACATATTTTCATTTTTCTTCAGCTATGCTTCCATTCTCGTTTTTTAGAGCATTGTCCTGTCACGTGTTGCGGACATTTTGCACATAACTTGTTTTAACATTTATTACCAACTTCCGTTTTTGGCCATGTTTTGCTTTTGTTTTTTTTGTTTTGTGTGCTTCGCCCCGTTTACTTTTAGCTCACAGCGCTCACCTTGTGGTGGTTAACGACATTTTGGAAATCAAACGGGGATGGCGTAGGGGAAGACATCAGTCAGCCATGGCTGATTCGATTTTCCGATGTGTACCTTTTGCTTTTTAGTGATTGAAATCGCACATTTTTAAGTGAAAAAGCGCACACAGAAGTGCACTCAATCATTCGTCACGTGATTCGTTGCCAGTTCACATCGCCGGAGCAGGAAGTGAAGTGAAGGAAGGGGAGGAAATGGCACAATGTTTTGCTTCTAGTAGAGCGAGACAGGGAGGCAGAGGAGGCAGAGGATTGAGTGCTATTTCTGTCAGTGCTTCTACAGCTACAGCTACAGCTTGGACAGCCGTGTGAAAAGTGTTGGAACGCGGCTCTGTTTATATAAAAGATTACGTCATTGTCGGACGACAGACTGCGGGAGGAGAACTGATTGCGGCAGGGGGTGGGAAAGAAGCGGAAAAACAAAGCAGCATTTGGAAATGGAGTCGCTTTGGGGTATCGGCTCCGGCTTTTGTAAGCGATGCGATAATGGCACGTAAATGTTGTTGAATGGGAAATCAATAGGAAAACAGCTTTAAAGAAAATGAAAATCGCTGCCGGGAAATAGCGACTCACTCGACCCCTCTTGTCCCTCTTCGTCGTTTGCCAATAAAAATTTAAAACCAATAGCGAAAAACTTTTGTGCAAAGTTTTCTAATTTTCGCATTATGAAAATTATCTGTAGAGGGTCTTGAAATTCCACAACCTCCCGCTCCAATGCAAAATAAAAAGGACCAAAAAGTAATTTCAAGGGCCGACCATTTGCGTGCAGGGGTTGCAGCAGCCAGGCGAGGAGGGGGCCAACGGGGGCCATTTTGGGTTTGAGCCTACAAATGTGGCACTGGCGACAAATGCCACAAAGCAGAATGGACGAAAAATTGATGTGGCAACACGACAACAACCGAAAGAAAAGCGAAAAGAAAGCAACAAACAAAAAAAAGAAAGAAAGCAAAAAATGTGAATGGAAGGAAAATCCGTGAAAACTTTTCCATTAAGAAAATTAACTGAGATTAAGTGTGGCGCATGTTTTAACTGAGTGAAACTTTGCCTTCGCAAACACATTTTTTGGGTTGCAACAATTTCAGGGCATTTAAGCATTTGTCACACACAGACAATTTCCCATCGTAGGCAGCCCAAGAACCGGATGTGCCACACACATACACACACAATATAACGGATGTGGATGTGCTTCGAACATTCACTCAGCCTTCGGTAGTGTCGATATGGGAATGAGGATGCTGCTGCTTGAATGAAGCTGACTGCCGACTGCCGACTGTGACGCACTTTGCTTGTTTGGGTGGCTGCCGTCGATACTAATCTAATTTTATTGATATTGACACAATTTCTGCAGATTTCCGCATAAACATAAAAACAGAGGCGGGGTCGAAGTAAAGCTAAGCTTCAAGTAGCAACGCAATGTTGACTACAATAGTAGCTACAACAACAACAACAGCAGCAGCAGCAACAACAACAACAACAATAACACCAATAGCAACAGCATCGGCAATAACAGCATCGAGAGCTACTGCCACACAGATGAAATCCAATAATGTTGACTCGAGAATAGAGTTGGAAAACAAGTTGCTGAATATGTGACAAATTTCCAGTGATGCAAAAATTGCTTTAAAAGAAATATTTCTTATATTCTATGAATATTTATAATAATGTTTTCGAATGTATGGCACAAAATAATATAAACCTAAGTTTTCTATCAATTTAACGCAACTATTAAAATTCTAATCAAAGGATTTATTTACTCAAATTTCTAAATATTACAATACTTTAAGCAAAATAATAAGTAAAATATATAAATTGTAGAGATATAATATTTTCTCGATCTATAGTTGAAATTTACGAAGTACTAAAGTAAATTTCACTTATTATTTTGCTTAAAGGATTGTAATATTTTGAAATTTGAGTAAATAAATATATCTGAAAATAATATATGCTCCATCCATATTTGAAATTTTATATTTAGTGCTTAGCTTGACAAACTTAAATTAGCTTAAGGCATCGGACAGCATTATAAACAACTAGTTTTAATCAATAATTTTTAAAATATGATGAAAATCTGAGAAAATATTTATGAAATATACTTAAATTTTAATCATCATTATAATTAAGTTTCTTTTGTTTTTAGTTTTAATTAACAATTCATTACTCAGCTTTAAATTGAAAACTTGGCAACAACAATTTACCCCTTTGTATGCGCAGCTAAATTCCATCGACTGCCTTAGTTATTATCTACTTACAATTCCAACAACTATATTTTTAATCAGCTTTATTTTAGGCAGACATGACTGTACACGCCTCAATCGCATAAAAATCTCTGTACGCCGACAATTTGTCTCGTTAACGATTGCCAAGCAAAAAGCAAAAAAAACAAAAAAAAAAACATGTGTATTGTTGATTGTTTTTGCAAGTGTTTTCTGATATCACTTGCGCTGTTATCAAATTACTCACAATTTACTGAATGATACCCGGAACGAAGCCATTGTAAAAGCTCTTCAAATCCATTGATAAGTGCACCGCAAATCGCAAAAACTATTAATTAAATAGAATGCTAAAAGCATAGTCTGTAAGTGAAATAAAGCAAATATTAAGCGAGTGGAAAACACAGCACTGATAAGAAGGGTTTGAAATTGAATGAACCGACTTCAGTTTGTGTATTGTAATTAAGGGAACTGCAGCCAAGACAAGATGCTCAAGTAGAAATTACAGCTGGGAGTTGGAAGAAGCCCCCCCTGACTGCGGTTGACGAAGGCCTAAGCAACATAATCGCCAAAACGTGCGGCAATTACATGAAACTGTGGAAATTGAATGCCAAACAGCACAGCTGCTTGGCAAAATTCAATTAACAGCGTGATGGACGGGGGGGAGGGGGGAGTGAAGCTAGAGACACGTGCCGGGCTATATAAAAACAACAAACTACTCGAGTGAAGAGCCCACTCAGCACTGTCGATTGTCGATCTACAAGATGGCCATCGTAGCGCGTCTAGTTCCGTTCGCTTTGCTTTCCGTTGCCGCATGCATTCATCAGGCGCACGCGTGGAGCACTCAAGAGGAGGAGGCAATGGAAGAGGAGTCGCAGCAGCAGGAGGAACTCAATGCACAGCGCTGGCAGCTGGGCTACGAGCAGTGGCAACGTCAGTGTGAAACCTACGAGCGTTCAGCTGGCATCAGCACACGCATCGCTCGTGGAGAAGCCGCCGAGCCGGGACAGTTTCCCTATCAAGTTGCACTGCTGCTTCAGCTAAACAACGGCAGCTTGCGACAATGTGGCGGCGCACTTATAACTCTGCAATCTGTGCTTACCGCAGGCCATTGTCTAACGAATGCGGCAGGTGGCAAACTGTTTTTGGGTGCCACAACATATGCGAATGCCACGGCAGCAGAGGCAACCTACGAAGTGACGCGGCATAACTTTAATGTGTATCCAGGCTATCTGGGATTTGGTGGCTATCACGATCTGGCGCTGATACGTCTGCCGCATGAAGTCACGCCCAGCGAGCGGGTGCAACCCATTGCGCTGGCACGTCAGTTCATGCAACAGTCACTGTTGCAGGGTCAATTAGTCAGCACATCGGGCTGGGGTGCCAGAACAGACGACGAACTGAATGCCACCGCACGCACACCGGATCAAGTCGATGGACTGCAATATGCGAGTGTCAAAGTGCTGGAGCAGCAGCGTTGCATTTGCCTCTTCCTCCCCGGCTTGGTCAATGCGCGGCGACACATTTGCACCGATGGCGAGGGCGGGCGTGGCGCCTGTCGAGGGGATTCGGGGGGTCCGCTGGTGTATCGGTGGCGCAATGTCAGCTATTTGATAGGGCTAACCTCGTTTGGCAGCGCCAACGGGTGCGAAGTGGATGCGCCCACCGTGTACACGAGGATAACTGCCTATTTGGAGTGGATTATGGATGAAGCGGGCATCGTCGATAGTCAACAGTCACCAGTCGACAGTCGACAGTTGACAGTCAACTAAATGCAATTAACGCCTAATTGTTGGCAATTAATTGCTTAACAATATAGCCAACGACTGGCCAGGAGCCAGGCGCACGTCCTGGGCATGGCAATAAAACCAATTAAAACGACACTCACAATAAAACCGAATGCGAAACTCTCAACTTTTGCTTTCTCTTGTATTTTTCGGGGTTGCCCTTTTTATGGTCCCCAAATGGAAATTGTAGCTAATAAATAACAATAGAAACAATGAAATCGAAATTGTAATCAATATGTTTTGGGGGCAAAACAAAAAAAACTCCATAAAAATGCCAAAAACAAAATAAAGAAAAATGCCAATTAAATTTGTCGTATAAGGGAAATTTTTAGCTGGGCAATCGACTAATCGGCTTTAATTGAGCATTTTGAATAGGCGATTAACCGCAGTTTTGCGGCCAGTTTTTGTTGTGCCCACAGCAAATTCCACATCGACAATTGTCGCAATCACGCGGCGAGTGTTGATAAATACACAAATACGAAATGACCAAACAACTTTTTGCGGTCAGTTGTGCCGGCGAATTTAATAATAAATCAAATGCAACAACAAATACCAATGGCAATATCAATCGAAAATATTATTATAAATAATTATCAGTCTCATGATTGCGAAATCTGTCCAAAGAAGAGACATCGCAAGCAATGACAGTTGAAGGCCAATAATGCACCTAGATCTAGGTTTTGATTGTAAAGTGATCTTGAGAACCGCAACGGAACTGACGGCTCAATGTCTCCAACGATAAGATACACAGATAGAAGAAATATGAAGACTAAGACCATTTAATGCAAGTTACTTTCAATTATCGTATGGAGACCAAAACAAACTATGCTCAGATTTATTTTCATTAATTCGCAAAGTCTTCAAAGCCCCCAAATATCCACTCGGATTAAAGTAAATAGCACAAGCAGAAAAAAAACGATCATGCGATTGTAAACAAAAACATAATTCGTTAAATTTAGAAACTCATAAGAAATAAATCAATTTGAAAGCTGATGGATTTCAATAAGATTGTCGCCGCAGCTGCGTGCCAAACGTGCTCGTATCTCGTTTGATATCACCTTCGAGAAGTGTTCAAAACTGTATCATTGATAGGTGATAAGACTGTGGGCTGGAACGTTGATATTGTCTTGGACGCCGTGACCAGGCTAGTGACGTGTGCCAAGAGTCGACAGCTATATCTTATCATAACTGTATTACGTCTGCAATGCAGTCCGTTTTTTTTTGGTATAAAAGAGCCGGCGTTCCGTTGGTTAGGCACACAGTTGACTACTAAACTAATCAACATGAAGTTCCTGATCATCCTTACCCTGGCCGTGGCCGCTTCGGCTTTCCCCGAGCCTGAGCTGGTGGAACGCAGCCGTGTGATGCCTGTCCTGGACAACATTGAGGGTCGCATCACCAATGGAAACACCGCTTCCGTCGGCCAGTTCCCCTACCAGGTCGGACTTTCCCTGCGTGTGAGCGCTCTCTCCTCTGCCTGGTGCGGTGGTTCTCTGATTGGCAACCAGTGGGTGTTGACCGCTGCTCACTGTACCGATGGGTAAGCTTTTAAGACTCACCGAATCCCAAAAGTGTTCGGGTGTGTGATTAATACTTTCCTTTTTCATTTGTAGTATTTCTTCTGTGACCGTCTACTTGGGAGCTACCGTTCGTACCTCCGCCGCGGTTACGTCCACCGTCTCTTCTTCAGATATCATCATCCACTCTGGCTGGAACAGCAACAACCTGAGGAACGATATCTCCCTGATCAAGATCCCCGCCGTTTCCTATACCTCCAATATCAAGGCAGTTGTCCTCCCCTCCATTGCCTCCTCTTACTCAACCTATTCCGGTGATTCCGTCATCGCCTCCGGCTGGGGCCGCATCAGCGACTCTGCCACCAGCGTTACCAACAACCTGCAGTGGGCCAGAATGACCGTCATCACCAACACCGCCTGCGCTGCCACCTACGGCACCTCCATTGTCACTGCCTCCAACGTCTGTGTGTCCACCGCCGGCGGTGTCTCCACCTGCAACGGTGACTCCGGCGGCCCATTGGTTCTTGAGAGCTCCAGCGTACAGATTGGTCTTACCTCTTTCGGTGCTGCTGCTGGTTGCGCCTTGGGCTACCCAGCTGCCTTCACCCGTGTGACCAGCTACTTGGACTGGATCAAGTCCTACACTGGCATCTCCTACTAAAGACCAGGAACTTCTAACGCACATATAAAATAAAAAAAGCTTCATACGAAATTTGCTATTGTGTTTTACTTCTTTCTATACTGATCTAAAAAATGTTGAAATCAAGATTTTAATCTTAGTACTAAGCGTTTAAATCTAAAAAGCTGAGAGCTAGAAAATCTTAAAGTAAAATCTTCATTATGAGAACATTTGACAAAATAAAAAATGTTAAATAACTGTTAAGTTAACAAATCTTATTATAAGATGAAATAAGTAAGAAATCGACAGTCGACTTTGAGATACATACAGTGGGGTATTTTTCTTTAAATATACCAATTTAATATCCCTGAAAATACAAAAATATACCCAAAGCTTATTTTTGTATATATCAATAAATTAGCATTCATTTATTTAGCAGTGCTTATTAGTTTAACACATTACTTACTAAATACCGATCCCAAATCGCGTCGCATTTAAATTCAAAATAAAAATTATAGTTCTCGACAGTTCTATTAACTATAAGCAAAAATACAGAGAGGAATTGCATTGAGATTTTTTTTATTTTAGACATTATTTTGTGAACTTGGCATTTGTCAG
This sequence comes from Drosophila niveifrons, assembly GCA_035046325.1. Lineage (NCBI taxonomy): Eukaryota > Metazoa > Arthropoda > Insecta > Diptera > Drosophilidae > Drosophila > Drosophila niveifrons. Next base: position 13,359,546 of record JAWNOC010000052.1, read on the forward strand.
ATTAATATTCCTAGCTTTGATAATTTGGTCTGAATATAGTTTTTTTTTTTTAATAACATCATATTTAAGCTGAGTGAAACTGATATTTTTCAGTGTAAACAACACACACAAATGTTTTTCAAAGGCAAGAAAATGGCGTCGCGCACATCAAAAGTTTAAATTGACATTATTCGACAATTGCAAATGTTTTAGCATGTAAATGAGGGAAGTGAAGAATGGGGCGAATACAGAGGAAAAAGGGAAGCTTGGCAGCAGCTGTCTCAAGCAGCGACAACACATGCGCAACGCACATAAGTTTTCATTAAAATTCATTAAATTTACGCGGCGACGTAATAAAAGAAAACATCAGCAACAACAACAAAAAAAGAAAAGAAAAGAAAAGAAATCAACAGAGAACACAGAAAAAGTTGTTAGCAAGTGAAAGTGGGCGTGGTTGGCTGACAATATGTCAACATTTAAATTATTACAACGCATTTAAATAATGGCTAAAGTTTTTTTTGTTCTCCCCCGCAATTTTATGAGTGTTTTCAGTTTATATTATTTTTTTTTTTGCTTTTTTAATGTACAGCAAAGTTTTGCACAGGCGAAATTTCTCTCGAATTTAAGATGACTTTGCAGGAGTGTAAAATTCATAAAAATCATAAGAATAAAAGCGAAATAAATATTCAAATTTTACAATCTCATGCAAGTGCACAAAAGGCGCGCACATGAATATGCAAAGAAAATGTTGTCCAACAATGAAGTGCTTGGCCGCACACTCACCATATTCGGTTAGGCTACTCGTTATGTGGCATGGAATGAAATGGAAGGCACTCCAGACACACACATATGCTTCTGCTGCTCTGACTGCGGTTTGAATAGAAAGCATTTACTCAGCGACGGCCAACGACAAAAACTCGCAAAGTCAGTCAGTAAAAGCAGCAAAAGGCAGCAGCAGCTGAGCTTGAAAGTGGATGCGAAAGTGCACTCGAAAAAACTCACAAAAAATAGCAAAGGAAATAACAATTTTTGTAAGCCAGCCTTGAAGAATCATTTTGGTAGTCCAGCAGACAGTCGCTCCATTAAATGAGAAGTAAAGAAAGTTTGGTTGGGTAATGCTCAAGCTATAAATCATATTCATAAGTAAACAATCAATCAATAAGTAGTCTAATCATAATCTATAAAAATACGAATAATTAGGTTCTTAATTATAAAAATAATTTGAATTGTGTAAACAAGAGATAAAATATAATTTTAGTGGCTAGCAGCTGAAAGTCAACTAAAATTCTCAATCAGAGTAGTTAATCGAAAAACGCATGCTAAAAATAATATTGCTGAGCAAATTTAGACAACACTACAAACTTATCTAAGAGCACAAAAGTAAATAATTAACTTTTAATCAAAACCAATGATGATCGATCAGTCAAAGTCAAAGCTATCAATTGGTAAAGAATTTTTATTAAATAGGCCAAAACAAATCGCTTTTTCTTCAAGTGTAATAACTCTAAACATCAAAATGCAGAGCGCTGCTAACTGAGTGCGGGACCGGCCAAGCTGATAAATGTTTGCATTGCGCAAATTTATGACAGCAGCAAAAAGTTGCACTCGTATTTTGTGGCTTAGATATGACAAAATATCGCACATATCCAAAAAGTTACAATACAACTGTGTGTGCACAGCACACATCCATGTGTGTGTGAAAAGTTAGTTAAAATGTCAAAGCAGGCAACTTGACATGCTTGTCGCTTTCTCTCTCGCTCTATGTCTCTCTTTTTCTTTACCTCTCTCTTCTCAGTTGTCTCACTGTATAAATGGGTTACTCATACGACGCGTGGGCTGGGAGCGTTTATTGCAAAAGTTTTTTATTTAAATTCCACTTTGGCCAGTCACAAATTCAGTTGCAATTGCAATTTTGCCAGTTTCCTGTTTGCCGTTCTGATTGAATTGCTTGCTCGCTTCTTTTGGTCTTCACTTCGCTTCGTTTCGGTTTCTTCTTGGCCCACAAAACTTGGTTCATTGCACACGTGCCATTTTGGCATTTCTGATGACATTTTGTGGCTATTGGGTCAGTTGGCAAGTCTCACATCGTATATAACGAAATTCACAATTGTTTCGTACTATTTTGCATTTATATTTGTGCCTGCATTAAGCTCGTCACCTGTGGGAAATGCATAAGGATTGGGGTCAGCAATTTGACCCAAAAATATGTTTGCAATGCTGTAACCAATCAATTATTTAGCCAATTGCTTGCCAGCTAATAAAACCAATTTGGTTTCGATATGTACATATATGTAGTACTTGTCGGTTAGTGTAACTATATAAAGTTGTTGCCGCACAGCAAAATCAATTAACAAAGAGGCAGCTCATCAATTATACGAGCACCAGTCTCTGCCACAGTCAGACATGTGTGTGTGCGTGTGTGGGTGGGTGTGTGTGTGAAAACTTTCTGGCTGAAGAGTCAATGCAATGCTGACTAACAAATCGCAGTCGATTCAAAGCAATCAAGTTAATTAACGATTTTTGGATGGGCAACTAGTCGGCTACATAATTAATTAAGTTGAAACAGACACACACCAAAAAAAAAAAAAAAGTCCCAGATATCATGCTACACAAGCAAGAGTGAGACGAAAGTTGCAAGGACAGCAAATTATACACACTCACACACACTCCAACGCATAAAAGTTACAAGTGGGTATTGGCTAATTGGCTGCAGAGGCTGGCAGGCAAAAGGGATTATTTGTATTAAAAGGAAATGCGAAAAGTTTGCATCCCCTTTTTTGCAATGCCACTGCGTAGACATTAAGTCACAGAGTGTTTTAACACATCACCCAATAATAATGATTATGATAATGATATTGATGCGGCATGAGTGGCAACTTTAGGCAGACTGTTTATCTGTCTTATCTATATATATAAAGCAACTCGACGCTTAGAATTCGTTCGACTATGACGAGGCAAAACTATTGCCAGCAAGTTGATCAAGTTTGTAGTTTTGCAGTTTTAGTCAACTTACAAAAGTCATTGCCATGACTTTTTGCCTGTGACACTTTGAGTGATGTCTGTGTAATTAGCTACCACACAATTAAGTATAAGCAGCAGAGGGAGAGAGGGAGATAGAGAAAGAGAGAAGAGGAGAGAGAGAGAGAGAGCACTTACTCTCAAGTTCTATGTATATTTAACGGGCTGTCACTTGCGCTGACAGCCAACACAGAAAGTGTTTCTAACAAAGTCCTCAGCCTGGCAAAACACACAAGCGCAAACACACACACACACACAAACACACTCGAGTCACACACATGTGCTTAGAGTTAGAGAGTATCGTACACTTAATTCATTTAACTCAAACATTTTCATTTATTTATCGCATTATTCCGACTTTACCCCATTGCACAGCACATTTTTTCCACTTCTTTTTTTGGGCTAATGACTTCCTGCTTTTGCCAACGCGCACAGCTTCCGGCTGAAACACTCACACAAAGGCAGTCACACACACACATGTAAGTGAGTTGGAAACTAACTGACACCCACATACACACACACACACACTCTCAGGCTCATTGAATGTTTTTGGCATGTTGCCCGGCTCGACACCATTATTTCTGGTAACAAGATAATTGTATAATGAAATCCAAACAACACTTTGGCTTGACTTGTCTGCGGCGACGATGTCGACGATGACGATGGAAGCTGCCTGGTTGGCTGACAGACAGACAGCCAGACAGCCGGAGAGATCCTGGCATCTCGACTCTCGACTCCTTGCACCCGAACTCACCCGAATCCATGTCCATGTCCATGCCCACTTCAACTTCTACAACAATGACTTGACGGCAAAGTTCGCCGCTTTTTCCCCAACAGTTCACACAAAAGACAAAGACTTTTGTTGATGGTTTCGGTATTTTCTTCTATTTTTTATTTTTTGTTTTGCCTTGCTGCCGATTGAGTGGCAATACCTTTTGCCTTTGATGGGGTATACTCATATTGCTCGAGGCTTAAAGCTCATTCCAGGCCAGACACGAGAATTAAAGGTCGAACAGCTCAAATTAAAAGGCGTCCAAGCAGATACTCTGAGTGCACAAACTAATGACAACTTCCCAGCAGATGTGCCAAATTTTCAAAGCGAAATAATTGTTAGCAATAGCGAATTTGGTAGTGTCATAAAGATACTAAAATTTCCAACTAATTCAGCTGCATTGAGTGTTTCTTCTTCCTTACGATTCTGGATTAATTTTTCTTTTCCTTCACGAAAATGTCGCTGTCATGCTCTGGTTCTTTTGTTTCTGTGTTTCGTGTTTTTGTTTTGTTTTGTTTTGCTTTGTTTTTCCTAGTGTGTGACAATTGATTGACAGCAAAAGTTAATGGCTTAAGTGCTCAGACACAGACAGGACTATATAATAATAAAGCAGAGTCATATATTTTAGCTTGGCATACGAGTGCGACTCTCTGTATTGATAACTTGGCACAACTTGCACAAAATAATTGAAACCTTTTCGTTATAAGTATTAAAAAGTTGCCACTGACAAGAGAGCGTATAAAGTAGAAAGCACACACACACACCCACGCACACACACTCGAATACATATGCAAAGACACTCGGAGGCAATACCATTACACAGTCGAATGGCAGCCATCGCTCAAGAGAAAAAATAATACATGTTGCCTCTCAAATTCTTCCTCCTCATGGCAGAGCACAATATGAAGACATAAAGCAAACAAATGCCATGTCGAGGAAGAGAAATAGAATTGGGTAGAGCAGAGTGTAGAAGCAAAGAAGAGTGTAGAGTGAATGACGAAGGGCGAAAGGCAGGGCAAACGGAGAGTAAGCAGCAGGTGGGATTCTCAACTGTTTGGCTGACTGGCATTCGAGTAGCTTTTAGTGCGTTCAAGCAGAAAAATATATAGAAAACAATAAACCGAAATTACAACAAAAGCATCACACAAGCAGAGCGGCAAAAAAAAAACAAGCAAAATATTGGCAAACAAAATGTTCATAAGCCATAAAGCATTTTCCTACCAACCAACACAACCAACACACAAAAAATGGAAGAAAAGGAAGAAAATGCTCACATACAATATTTGCATGCTAAAATTTGATGAGTAGTTATATTTCATTTTACGAGTGAGCCACTGCTGTTCATACTCGTATTCTGTTTTTGCTGTTGTTTTTAATAAAGTTGTAACAAAGGCTTTACATTTCAGACTCGTATAATGAAATGCTCGAGAAGTGCATTAAGCTGCTCTTTGATAATATTTAATATTAACTATTTGCATTGCACAAAAGACCCAGACAGCAGCAGACTGCAATTTCAGTATCTCTTTCAGCATCTTCTGCATTCAACGGGAAATAAGTAAGGAAGTAAGCAAGCTAGCTATCGATATGCGCCCAGTGGCAATCATTTTGCATGCGCCAATAAGCTGAGACTGGGACACGTATTTGTCTCGCTATTCCTGGCAATCGATGCGAGTAAATCCCTCAATTTCGCCTAGACATGCCAAGGCGCTTCCCAAAATCCAATTGTCGACTAGACACCAAAAAAAAAAAAAATGGAATACAAAACAAGCAAAGGAAACCAGAAACAGAAAACCTCGAGCACAATAAAAATCGGCAACCGAATGGCAGTCAACCTATTGAAAGGGTATGCTTGGTATTTTATATATTTTTATTTATATTCAAAAAAACTTTTTCATATGCAAAAAGTCAGCGCTATTTGCTTATTGATAGCAAACACAAAAAAAAAAATTGAACAAAAAAGGAAACTCAAATATTTGGGCTGACAGTCGCAGTGCCAAGGCATTGATATCTATGCGAAATATTACATAGTTTGATCCCGGCGCATAAAATTTAATGCCAGCCACTTGTGTTTGTCGTCTGTGCCTCGGATTTGTGTCAAAAAAAAGTGTATATATACATCTATGTATATAAATATATTGGCAGTTATTCAGAGCCGCTTTACTGCCACAACCCAACATCTGACAGCAGGGCGTATGTGTAATGTGCCTCAAAGAGAAAAGCTGACTAAGGCTCGCAAGTGAAAATTTAAAGATCGACAATCATAAATTCAAGTTAATATGCGAATCACTCACATCATCAACTTTAAGTGCATTCAAAAGGGATTAAATAAAATGCTTTGCAAGAGTTTTTAATTTTTTTATATTACATAAAAGTTTTGATTTTATTGCGTACTTCTTATGACCTTTAGAGCTTTCACTATATGTATATATGGTACATATGTTAGCTGCAAGTGGATTATATTGACAAGTTGAGCTAATGAAAATGGCGCTCAGGTAGGCGCTGCAAGTTCGACAAGCAGCTGTGCCAATAAAACTTTTCCAATACGGAATGCATTAAAAACCGAGTTGAAAATTGCGACACAAAGTTTTTGACCAGTTGTTGCCTGGCAACTGCATGTCACAAGGCTTAACTCACACATTCTTATGTATGTTCACTATGTGTGTGTGTGTGTGTGTGTGCACAGTTGTTGTAGTTACTGCAATATGCGGGTCGTTGAGTGTGTGCGTAAATCATGTGCGGCAACAAATTGCTGTTGTAAAAGTTTTAAAAATGCATTTTACGCCAGTGAACATCTTGAGGCAAGGCGTCGGCAATATGTTTTTTTGGTTTGGCACAACCTGAGAGAGAGCGCTCATCATTATCGTCGCAAGCAAACATCACGAGCAGCAGCAGCCAAAGGAACATTGATAAATGCATTACTCATACGACCCGTTGTAATGATTAATGAGTCGACTGGCGTTGACAAGCAAGAAGGCGTCTAACAATTTTGAATTATAGCCGGAAATGGAACTAGCTATTCAAGTGGCAATGTGATAAGTCATCAAGAAATGCTCGGCCAGGTCAGCTGTGCCAGACAGTTGTCATTAATTTTGGTCAACAAGCTCAAAGCAGCTCAAACTGCCCGTTGACCACAGGCAGGCCAACGGGAGAAGGACAAACGACAAACAGCAGACGACAGACGACAGACTACAGACGACAGACGATAGTCGACGGTCATTTCACGATGACAATTTAACGCAACTGTGCAAAGTTTTCTATTTGACAACAACAATGGGCCGACAGCAAATAAATGTAATGAAAAAGCAGCCAAAAAACATCCACAGCATGAGTGGAATGTTGTGTCCAGAGAGAAAAAGAGCGAGTGTAATCGATGCGACTCACATTAGGTTGCCTTTCGAGTGGCAGGCTGAGCTGAGCTGCTCCTTGATTCATATAGCAGCATTTCAAGTGCGCTACTGCCTTGCTTTTCCTTACTTTCTTCTTCCCGCTCTCTCTCCCTCGCTCTCTCTCTCCGTCTCTCTCGCTCGTCTTGCTTTCTGTGTGCTGCTCTGCTCTTTTTATCGTGTGCTGCTTCGTTTATCATTTGTTGTTCACTTGTCGAAATTTTATTGCTGCAATCTTGTTTGTCGTCGTCAAAGGAGCTCGAGCTCGCTGCTGGGGGACACTTCGAATGCCCCACACACACACACACACACACAGACACACACATGCACAATACATACTTGTAGCGCACACTTATATATCAACTTGAGCGGCAGACACAGAAGGCAAGGATACTTGAGCATGAACTGGACATTGTTGTTAGGTCTTCCATTGCTGCAGGATATGCGTCTAATAAGCGTGTATGTGCGTGTGACTGAATGAGCTGTAAGCGCATTACGTATACGTAATATAGAAAATGCTGGCTGGCAATTTAAAGTCCTGGACTGACATCACTTAAAGCTGCAATAATGAAGGCAAATAATTCAAGAAAATTAGTTTCTTTTGTGTCAAAAGCATGTCGGAGAATGTTGAAGAACAAAAGAAAAGCACAGTAATTCATTGCAATCAGACAGAGGAAATGGCAAAAGGAAATTGAAAGGCGTAACCATAAAATACGCGCAAAATGCGTAAATAGTCTTCATCAAAATGGGTTTAACAAGCCCACAAAGTTGCAAGTGTCTTAAAGCCAATCTCTAGATGATCATCAGCAAATGTGACACAATGTCCTTTTGGCCGCCAACGATTTGAATTTAGGCAGCTCACGCACACAACCTGCTTGAACGCAATGTGCCCAGCATTTATGACCCAGAATGGATTCTGCTCTACAACTTACTTACATGTGTCAGCATCACAGGCAATGAATTGTTTTTATGTGCTAATGCTGCAACCATCGAGCTTCGAGCTGCGAGCCTTGAGATGTGTCGTCCCGTTTGATATGTTTGCATGCCCAGCACGTAAAGTGATTTGATTTCAATTTTCCAGATTCAACTGGCCAGCGCCCCAGTGTCTAGTTTTATGTAATGACCTTGCAACATTTGGGACAACACATACACATACTATTACGCATACTAGGAATACTAGAATGTACGAGTATTTCTTAAGAGCATGATATGGCTAATCGCTGCGGGAAAATCCAACCACTTGACTCCGTGGCGAGTAAACATAAATTTCATCAACGTACTTCAGCGATAATAAAGACCTCAATCAATTATCATTACGGCGCATTTCGCCTAATCGAATAATATGAGTTCATTCAATCTATGTAGTACTTCTTAATTTATTGACTCCTTTCTTAGGTTTTATGTGATTTCTTAAGATGTTTTTCCCAATACTAAAAATGAATTGTTAAATTTCAGCTAAAAATATCAAATCTCGCCATAGCTAAAGTTCATTGGAGATAACGAAATCCATTCGCATTTAATATTAATATGTTCATTCGCTTATCAATTTCGATAAGAATTTCACGAATTTCTAAAATTAAAATGGACAATAATATCAAGGAGTTTGCCTAAGGCGCTAAGTAATGTAATAGATAAACAACTAGAATCTTTTAGTTATCGATTTTAAATGCGCATAAACTTGCGCAAAGTCCGCATACATTAAAATAAGTTGTTGATAATATTCTACAATATTTTAAAACTAAGTATGCGTGAACTTAGAGTCAAGAGAGAACTGATGAAAATAATATTACACTTTCGCCATGTTATTGATGAGTTGCATCTTTTGCCAGCTGGCGAAAAGTGGTAATACCCAATTTGGGAGAGGGTAAATTTACCATAATATTTTGTGGGAAAGCCACTGGTCATTAGTCTAACGAACGTTATGCAGTCAATTGCGATCATAAATAGCAATCAGTTCGTATCACTCAAGTGTCCACGTTCCGAGTTCAGCGGCACTCTCAGTTCTTGAGAGCACTTAATTGCTGCCAGCTTATCTTTGCAACAGTGCCTGATATGGATTTCATTCTGGCCATTGCGCAGACTGTGATACTCAAGCGCCGGAAGGAGAGTAGACGAAAAGGGATCTTTAGTACTTGGAAAACCAAAAGCTTCAATTGATAAACTGAAACTTTTACCCGCTGATAAGGCCATTTTGGAAGTATATAAATTGCCAGAATGGTCAGTGGAAAATTATTCGTTATACGGCAAACGATCAACATGAAAGTGCTCGTAGTTCTCGCTCTGGCTATTGCCTCCGTCTCCGCTGGCGTTATGCCACAGGGTGCCCCAGTGCATCCTCGTGACTTGGCCGCCGTCCCATCAATCCAGGGTCGCATTACCAACGGAAAGACTGCCACCGAGGGTCAGTTTCCCTACCAGGTCGGACTTAGCTTCGGCAGTAGCAGCGGCAGCTGGTGGTGCGGTGGTTCCATCATTGGAAACGCCTGGGTTCTGACTGCTGCTCACTGCACCAGCGGGTAAGCAGAAATATATTACTCAATTTGCAATCATCATCCTCTTAATGCTCCGATCTTTTGTGCAGTGCCACCTCTGTGACCATCTACTACGGTGCCACCGTCCGCACCAGCGCCAAGCTCACCCAGACCGTCGCCAGCTCCAACTTCATTCAGCACGAAAGCTACAACTCCGTTGTGTTGAGAAACGATATCTCCCTGATCAAGACACCCACTGTTTCCTACACAACCTACATCAAGAACGTCGCTTTGCCCGCTATTGCCAGCAGCTACTCCACCTATGCCGGTGACAAGGCAATCGCCTCCGGTTGGGGCAAGACCTCTGACTCAGCTTCCGGTGTTGCCAACACTCTGCAGTACGACACCTTCGAAGTCGTTTCCGTCGCCACCTGCCAGAGTACCTACGGCTCATTGGTTGCCACCTCCAAGGTCATCTGCATTGCCACCCCCAACAAGGTTTCCACCTGCAACGGTGACTCTGGCGGCCCATTGGTTCTGGCTTCCAGCAATGTGCTCATCGGTGTCACCTCTTTCGTTTCCAGTGCTGGTTGCGAGTCTGGTGCCCCAGCTGGTTTCACTCGTGTCACCAGCTACTTGGACTGGATCAAGCAAAACTCTGGCATTTAAAACTTTCGACGAAATTCTTCAATGAGCTACAAATAAATTGCACTATTTGAAAACATAAATTGTCTTTACTTTGATTTTATTATAATTAAATAAACACAACTCAGAAAATTGAATTGTGGAAATATAAGACCTTTGCTTATTGAATAAAAGTGATAACGGTTAAGTCATGTTTACAAAAACTAATATTATTATTCTCCATACTTTAATTAAACTTAACACTTACATTACAATTACATTACAATTACGTTTGTTATAATATTATTATAGGTGCATTTTAGAATTATTTTCTGAGCATACAAACTACCACAACTTTTATAGGGCTTATTTATGGAATCATAATGTCCTGATATATTGTTTTTGAATATGAAACACTAAAATGTGTATATTTGTTTAATTTGTTTATATACGCCACCCATAGGATTGTGCCTCTAGGAAATGTATGTAACAAGCAGAAGGATGCATCTCCGACCCTATAAAATTAATAAATTCTTTATCAGCAATGTCCGTCTGTTTGTTTGTCCTTCCGTCTGTATGAACACCTAAATCTAAGAGATTATACAGAATGGAGATATATATTTTTTTGAAGACACTGGTTATGCTAGAGCTGGGGCAAACAAAAATAACAAGTGTTTATGATTCCTTAAAGTTTGGTTGTGATCATATAAAAATGTAGAACTTATTTACTACGGGCCATAGTAGCTTTCGCTGACAATCCACCATATTTTGTACTTTTGAATTTAGTATTATATCAATATACTAAATATAGATTTTGGTATATATCAATATAGCAATTAAAGATTTTGGTATATTTCAGTATTTGTTGATATATTCATTTGGTATATTTTAAGGATAAAGCACACTGCGGGTACCTCTCAGTCGAGTACATTCGAATGAAGCTTTCTTACTTGTTCTAAATTCCTCGCTTGGCTCAGACAAGCGAACACGATTTAACAATTTTCTTCAGCCTATTAGCACCCTATTAGAGTTCGGAATATATGTTAATATATCTTAATGTTTGTAAACAATAAACAGAAAGAATGCCAGCCTTGAAAGTTTCAATATAAATATTAAACATTTCAAATCATAATGTAAATTTCTACTTATATTTACTTATTTAATCTTGTGTCCAAATATTACAAATTTAAAATATTACGCATAAAAGTCTGTGTCACATAAGGCAGTTTGATTGAAATACAGCCTGATACGAAGCCAAAAAGTATGCTAACATTTTTATTGAGAATGTCTGCAAAGTGCGAAAACTTTTCAAGTGGGAAAAGAACCATATGAACTTACTGTGAAATTAAATTTGTGATGAAATATTTTTAATTAAAAAGTCACTATATTTGTTACTTAAAATACTATTTCGAGAGCAAGAAATACTAATTTAAAAAAAAAAAAGCTAGTCGATAATATTATATGAGAGACACAAAACAATTATCATGACGCCATTCTCATTATCAATTATATAAATTACGTGTTTGTTTATATATTTGATTTGCGCCTTGTTATCAAGTTTGTGGTCATTGTTTTTCAAGTACTGATTTTAACGAATTATTTTAAAAATATCATGACTTGTGATAACTTATTTAAAGCTATACCAACAAAATTTCATTGATTAATTTGATAAACTGATAGCGAACGTACAGTCGATTACAAATTTGTGGAATTACAAGGAATGGGTATACAAATGGCTTCCACATAATTGGCACTATTTATGCATCAGCAAGTCAATGCATTAATAAATCTTTATTCTGATCCTAATGTAGAAAATTTCCCGCATTCACAAAAATTTTGGTTAACGGTCAATGCTATTTTATGGCGACTCTCATCGAGTAATCTGATACGATCTTAAGCACTACAATCAGAGCAATAGCATTCTTTCACTTCACCCAGCACGCGTTCAGCTTAGTTAAATGCTTAACTATTTAATTGACGACATGGCACAAAGGGGAACGAAAAGCAAAGGGTAACAATGAATGACACGTTTATCTCTAGCATTTAAAAACTGATAACGCGCCCCTTGGACACTATATAAATGGCCAGAGTGGACAGTGGAGTATCATTCGTTTTACGGCAAACGATCAACATGAAAGTGCTCGTAGTTCTCGCTCTGGCTATTGCCTCCGTCTCCGCTGGCGTTATGCCACAGGTTGCCCCAGTGCATCCTCGTGACTTGCCCGCTGTCGCCCAGGTTGAGGGTCGCATCACCAACGGACAGAGTGCCTCCCAGGGTCAGTTCCCTTATCAGGTGGCTCTTAGCTTCAGCAGCACCAGCGGTAGCTGGTTCTGCGGTGGTTCCCTCATTTCCAACGAGTGGGTTCTGACTGCTGCTCACTGTACCTCTGGGTAAGATTTCATTGTCTTATTGTGTCTCACATTATATAATGAGGGGTCTTTGTTTACAGTGCCTCCTCTGTGAATGTTGCCATGGGATCTACTGTTCGCACTAGTCCCAAAGTCAGTCTGACTGTCAGCAGCAGCAGCTTCAAGCAGCACGCCAGCTACAACTCGAACACCTTGGCCAACGATATTTCCCTGATCAGGATATCCGCTGTCACCTTCACCACCTACATCAACAAGGTCACTTTGCCCGCTATTGCCAGCAGCTACTCCGCCTACACCGGCCAGAGTGTCATCGCCTCCGGCTGGGGCAAGACCTCTGACTCCGCTTCCGGTGTTACCAGCAACCTGCAGTACGACACCTACACTGTCATTTCCGTTGCCTCCTGCCAAGGCACTTACGGCAGCGCTGTTGCCTCCTCCAATGTTATCTGCATTGCCACTCCCAATAAGAAATCTACCTGCTCTGGCGACTCTGGCGGCCCATTGGTTCTGGCTTCCAACAATTTGCTCGTCGGTGTCACCTCTTTCGTGTCCAGCTCTGGCTGCCAATCGGGTCTTCCATCCGGCTTCACCCGCGTGACTAGCTACTTGGACTGGATCAAGACCAACTCTGGCGTTTCTAACTAGAGCAATTTTAAAGAAAATTTAACTCTAATTAAACTGCATTCTAAAAAAAAAATATTTTTTCGTTTTTTCGTACAGTTTTCAGATCACTAATAATACTATCTATCCCGACAAACTATTCCGCCTTAAAGGTAATAATTCGAATTAATTAATTGTTTTCTTGGAAAAAAAATGCAGTACCTAAAGCATTTATTATTGTTTCTGCAGTTCAGGACATATATTGGTCTTAACTTAAGTACCTTATGTTATACGAAATTTGTTGTTTTCTGATTAGGCGCAAAAACAAACAACGTAGATGGAAAAACGTGGATGTTCTAAATTCATACCACAAACGTTCAAGGTGATTTGATGATGGTCATGGCCAATGCAAGTCAGATCGGAAGTCTTTTAAATTTAAACGGCAAATCGGTTGGGATCTTTGGAATCCTCGGAATATGAACTTCGTCACCTTTGAATTTTCCTTTCAATAACGCCCCGTAAATTACATTGCTAATCAATTTTCTAACTACAAAACGCAAACCGTTGCACAGTTTTGGTTGGTTTTTATTTCGAAGCATGATGACTGAGCCAACCTTTAGGCGTAAATTATGCGGTAATAAGCCAGGCACATCCAAGGAGTTTAAAAACTCAATTGGATAGTTTGTGGTTTCATCTTTATTTGTGATGCAGTCACTAGGCTTGAATGAATGCTTTGTTCCAATGCTTTTTTTTTGTAATTATATAGTTCAGGTCTTCTATTTCTTTATTCTTAGCTGCTAAAATTGCGACCATTCATTATTTTTGTAGTTAGAAATAATGTGTGGATATACATTGTTAATAAGTTAATCTATCGATGAGACAAAATTACGGAAATTTTTTGGAAACGATATCAATTCGCTCTATTCCTTGACAGGTACAATAGTCAGCATTTACTTAGTGACATATTCAGCAGATGTATCATTAAGCAATGTAACTCTCATGTTTGTTGACAGCTGCAGTTTCTTCATATAGCGCCATAGATTCGACGATTTGAGGCAAGCGTTTATTACTTCGGCTGCCGGACATCTTGGAATTACCGGCAATGTTTGGCTGAAATCATCAGAGAGTGGAACCATTGCTCCTCCAAAACATCTAGACTCATTCCTTAGATCTTTCAATGTTCGTTTATGCGTCCTTGCGCATTCCTTCCAGATGATGATTTTCGATGCTAATGAACTTTGTCCATTGCAGCATTTTTCGTAATATTACACGTCGGTTCTACAATAGTTTGAAGATTTAACAACGCGGCTGCTATTCCAGAAGAAGCAACTGCAAGTTTTATCTCGCACGAACAGTGGCTAAAACTACTGGCTTAAAGAATGTCTTACCTGTCACACAAGAGATATCCAGGAAATAAACTTCCTTTTGTTGTGAAATCAACTGGAGTACATTCATTTAAAATACTTATTCTTATTCCTGGTTATTATATTCCCGTTACCGTTCGAATTCTCAATTAAATCAATAATAACACATATCTTCGATCAAGAGTAAAGCATGATTATGTATATCGTCAACATCCTGATTTCTAAAAGTGATCAGCAATTTATAATTTTTTTGTTTTGCGTCGCAAATTATTATTTGTTAACCACTCGACGATTTTACATTGTCATTGTCAATCGAGCTGTTCCATGGGCTGCCTAACGTTGCTCTTGCTGCGAAGCACGACGTCGAATTCCTTAGTCCTTTCCATTGCAGATCCTTGTATCCCTCTTGCATTACGGCTTTGACGGAAAAGATTCAATCGTCTTGGTCGCGGCATTAGTAATTAAACTTCCTAAATCTATATAGCATATGTCCTTCTCCTGGCTCTAAGCTACCCCCCCACAAATTTTCACCCACATCGGTTAAGTCGCCCTTCTTTCTTTTATATATTTAGATAAAAGCGATTTAAATTAAGTTCAATTTAAAGTAACTATTTAATTGATCTATTAACAAACAAAAGATGAATGCTATTGACTTTGACATAAATCCATTCCTGCATCAATCAATAGTTTCTCATAATCTTTCACAGTTTTGAAGTTCAGCCTTCATAGGTAGCATTTATAGTAACTTGTTTAGATAACGAAAGTAATTTCTTCGATGCTGAAAAGTATACCAAGATATTGTACATCTCGCCGAATTGTATTAAAACCCCAAAACGTATGCTGCTAAAACTAACTAAAAATCGCAATGGAATTAATGTACATAATTGCGGTAGAAATTGGAGAAGAAATCGATCTGATAAATTTTTTCAATCAAGTGAATCCCATATTTAGCAGAAGAGAATACATTTTGTGTGACTCTCATTCTTATGCATTTTTGTATGCATTGAAAACTTATATGTGGAAAACATTCATTTCGTATACGCTTATATTTTAATTTTTAAAAGTCAAAATCATTGTAAGCAAAACAAAAAAACATGAAAACTCACTCAATCAATTAATTTAAAAATATACCAATCTCTGTGAAGAGCGCAAAAATACTAAAAATATATCAAGGATTATATTTGATATATTGATTTAGTACCACACTAAAAAAATACCATATAGTGCAAAATATACCTGACATAATAAAATAAATAAATAAATATACCAGTATATTTTTAGTATTCTTTGCCATACTAATTAGGTATAGAAATACTTATAAACTTTACTAGCGATTATCAAAATCACTTTAGGAAGTAGCTATTGCGTATGAAGTATGCTTACTATGCAAACGATTTTTAATTTAATTTAATTCTTCCCTTCTAGTCTAATTTGTAATATGATATCTTTAAGGAATGATATACAAAAACGAATAGAACTGCTGTTATCTTTTTATTCTTTATTCATTTTGAATTTATAGATTGTATTTCCATTGGAAATTTCTAGTAGGAAATGCCGGTGTTGTCACGGATCCAGTCCAAGTGGTAAGTGACACGGGCGAATCCAGCTGGACCACCAGATTGGCAACCAGCAGCAGGCACAAAGTTGGTGACACCAACCAGTTTGTTGCCGTCGTGTGTGACCAATGGGCCACCGGAGTCACCCTGGCATGTGCCCTTGCCGTCAGTAACGCGAATGCAGATAATCTTGTCCTGGATGAGTCCGGTTCCGTAGTAGTTAGCGCATTCGCTGTTGCTGATGATCTGCAAGTCGGCGCACTGGAGCCAGTCGGGCAGAGGAGAGCCATCATAGGTGCCACCCCAGCCGCAGGCAACAGCCCAGCTGTTGGTGTAGTCGTTGTAGCGATCGTTGTAGCTGGGCAGCTCAACCTTGTTGACCATGCTCCAGAAGTCGACATGGGGAATGCGGATCAAAGCAATATCGGCGGAGTTGTGGTTGATCATGTCGTTGCGGCTAACCCAGTGAGTGTACTGGGCGTTGGTGCGCCATGTGGCACCGAAGTAGACGGTGACAGACTCAGCGCTACCCGAGCAGTGCTCAGCGGTGAGCACCCAGGTGTTGCCAATGATGGAACCACCGCACCACCAGCCACCACCGTTGCCGCTGAAGCCCAGACCAACAGTGTAGGGAGCTTTGCCCTCGTAGGCTGGATAGCCGTTGGTGATACGACCTTCGATTCCCTTCTTGGTTGTGGTCAGATCCTTGGGATGGACCATGCCCGTGGAGGGAGCTGCTGAAGCAGCGGCGACAGCCAAAGCCAAAATAGTTATGAACACCTTCATGTTACAGTTGCAACTTGTACAAACTTAACAAAAAGCAAGAGCTTTTATACCATTTCAACAAGTAAGCACCTTAATCAAATTATCTTTAAATATGAATGATTTATTTATATTATCTTTACAAGCTCTAAGTTCAATCGTAAATATTTCATTCTGAAGAACGTTCTCTTCCGTGGGCCTAACACGTAGACGCTTGTTATAAAGGTTTTAAAAGTCAAAAGCATTTATAATCGAATACCCAAAAACACATATTATAAAACATTATGAAAAACTCAATCACTAACCATTCATGAACTTTAATATAGTAGTGTAATGTATAGTATTGCTTATATATATTGAATACAGTAATGAAGTATGAATTAATCATAATTTTATTATGATGTCACAAAATAATCATCAATGTCGAATATTTTAGAATCCTATGCAGGTAACATCCGTGCTGACCGGACACTGGATTTAACTTTATTTATTTACAGCTACGATGGCAGACTGAGCTGCTATCTGGCATTTACTTTCGATGAGGACAAGTGCCTAGCATTATCAGTTATAGGAAAAACTGTAAATAATGATTACGGTTGTGATTTTAAATAAAATACGAGAAAGAAAGATTCTTTTGAGTGTGCTAGACTGTGAAATATGCGTTACCTATTTTGAATAAAAACAAAACAGTGCGGTATTAATTTTAAAATTTACCAAACTAATGTACCACAAAATCGACAATCGACAAAATCGACAATTTCTGTCAGAGCGCAACCAAATTTTTGGGAATCATAAAAAGTGTAGGTATTTTTATGTGTAATAAAATTCATAAATAAGATACAAATATAAATTTACCAATACATTTGTAGAAATTTTTGCAATATTAATTCGGTACCCGGTACCCATTTTAAATAAAAGCAAAATATTGCGGTATTTTTTCAATATATACTAAAATAATATAGCACACAAATATCGAAAATAAACTGAATTGTATATTTGGGTAAATTGATAATACACTCAATATATACTATAGAGGGTAAAATATACTAGATTGTCAGCTAAAGCAACTAAACCTCTAGTAAGTAGGCGTTTTTGCCCATACAAAAGTATTTCTTTTATAACTTCCACAATCTTTATTTTATCGCGACTAAAGTTATAAGGGTCACGAAGGCAATAGTTTTTATTGTATATGACGAAATTCGACTGTAGCTTTAAAATTGCTCAAGTCTTTAGATTTTTTCAATTTCCGGGGGCGGAAGTGGGCGTGGCAATATTTTGAAACAAACATGATCTGCGTGCAAGCATAACAAATGCTGTCGAAAAAAATTATAGCTCTATCTCTTATAGTCTCTGAGATCCAGTGTTTCATACGGACAGACGGACAGACGGACATGGCTATAATACCCTTCTACCCTATGGGTAGCGGGTATATCACAGTCGAGCACTCCCAACTGTAGCATTCCTACTTGTTGTGATTGTCATCACCAATAATGATTTATTTTTAATAATATTAGAAATTTTTAATATTTATTATTTTTAAAAATAATTTGTAATGATGATTGATAAAGTTGTTTGTTTTTTTTATGTGTTCTGATTGAATTTGTTAACTTTGAAAGCGTCTAATAGGTAAAATAAGTGTTACGTATAAACCAATCGTAACCCAAACATGAGAATTATTCAAAAATATTTTTTTAAGTGCCACAAGTAAGGATTTTATAGTTCACATCCTTTTACAGTGGACTTCAGATATGAGAGCTTATGTTTTATATAGCCTAGAGAGTAGAAATACTTTTATACTGCGCTAGTGATTATAAAAATCACTTTCAGAAGTAGCTATTGCGCAGTATGCTAATTTAATTTCCTTTAATTTTCGCTTCTAATTTGTAATATTATATATTAATCTTTAAAGGATGAACCACGTATATAACTGCTGTTATTTTTTTGTTATTTATTCAATTTGAATTTATAGATTGTATTTCCATTGGAAATTTCTAGTAGGAAATGCCGGTGTTGTCACGGATCCAGTCCAAGTGGTAAGTGACACGGGCGAATCCAGCTGGACCACCAGATTGGCAACCAGCAGCAGGCACAAAGTTGGTGACACCAACCAGTTTGTTGCCGTCGTGTGTGACCAATGGGCCACCGGAGTCACCCTGGCATGTGCCCTTGCCGTCAGTAACGCGAATGCAGATAATCTTGTCCTGGATGAGTCCGGTTCCGTAGTAGTTAGCGCATTCGCTGTTGCTGATGATCTGCAAGTCGGCGCACTGGAGCCAGTCGGGCAGAGGAGAGCCATCATAGGTGCCACCCCAGCCGCAGGCAACAGCCCAGCTGTTGGTGTAGTCGTTGTAGCGATCGTTGTAGCTGGGCAGCTCAACCTTGTTGACCATGCTCCAGAAGTCGACATGGGGAATGCGGATCAAAGCAATATCGGCGGAGTTGTGGTTGATCATGTCGTTGCGGCTAACCCAGTGAGTGTACTGGGCGTTGGTGCGCCATGTGGCACCGAAGTAGACGGTGACAGACTCAGCGCTACCCGAGCAGTGCTCAGCGGTGAGCACCCAGGTGTTGCCAATGATGGAACCACCGCACCACCAGCCACCACCGTTGCCGCTGAAGCCCAGACCAACAGTGTAGGGAGCCTTGCCCTCGTAGGCTGGATAGCCGTTGGTGATACGACCTTCGATTCCCTTCTTGGTTGTGGTCAGATCCTTGGGATGGACCATGCCCGTGGAGGGAGCTGCTGAAGCAGCGGCGACAGCCAAAGCCAAAATAGTTATGAACACCTTCATGTTACAGTTGCAACTTGTACAAACTTAACAAAAAGCAAGAGCTTTTATACCATTTCAACTAGTAAGCACCTTAATCAAATTATCTTTAAATATGAATGATTTATTTATGTTATCTTTACAAGCTCTACGTAGTATTTCATTCTGAAAAAGATTAGGCGCAATGGTTTTGCTGACTAACTCAATGTATCTTCACGTTGAAATCAATTTTTTACGAACTAGAAAATAATAAATTTACATATTGAAATTATATATCAGTGAAATTGCCATGAATTTACTTTGACTGATAAAACATATTAAAGAAATATATTAAATACTTGAATAATACGTGTTTCAAAATGTGTCATTCTTCCTTTCCTTAAGCAGCATCTAAACATACATATGTATATCTTATATCCAACTTTAATTAAAGATAAATTAGTATTAGTTGCTCCCATTAAAGACCTGCATTATGAATTGCATTTCTAAAAAAAAAAAAAAATCATTCACCATAAATATTATTATTATTTGTATCAATAAAAAGTTGAAGATAAGATTTCGCCAAGGGCCTCTTAAGTTTTGCATTAAGTGCAAACCACTTTCTTTCTTATCTGTTCAACGTGACCTAGCTCTCCAAAGTAAGTAAACAGATTTTGTTCACTTCTTTTGGACTTTAAATACAATAACACCCAAATAATAATATTACATGTTTTTGGGATAGATTCCTTAATTATTCTCAGTCTAGATAATATCTAAATGCCTCTCTTAACTAAGTCAACTGATTCAGTAAATAAGATTGATTTTGACTTTTTGTACTTATATTTATAATTTGTCACAGTTAAGTGTTTACTTCAGAAAGCCGTATAAATTCTTATTGAGAAAACACCCAATGCAAAGCAAGAAATCTTGCAATAGAAAGTTTACTTTTTATATCCACTACCCATAGGGTACAAGGGTATTTAACCTTTGTGCCGGCAGAAAATGTATGTAACGGGTAGAAGGAGGCATCTCTTGATCAGTGCCAACAGTTGAGGCGATCCAGGTCCGTCTGTTCGTATGAACACCTAAATCTCCGAGTCTATAAGAGATAGAGCTATAATTTTTTTTTTGTTATGTTATGTTATTTGTCAAGTTTGTGTTAAATTTTTGCCATGCCCACTTCCAAATCGCAAGTCGACAAAGATCGAATAATAAGCGTATTTTTAAAGCTAAAATCGCTAATTTTGGTGTATACAATATTGACTATAGGCTTTGTGATTCGGTTTCATTGTCGAAGTTATTTAAGAAATAATTTTGTATGAGTAAAAACGCCTTATTAGGGTTTTTAAATGCTTTGGCTGACAATATGGTATATTTTGCTTTATATGGTATATGTTGAGTGTAGTCCCAAATCAAAATAGAAAATATACCATTTTGTATATCTTTAGTATTTTTGTGGTATTTAATTTTATGTTTTAAGACAAAAAATGCAATGTTTTTCTTTTACTCAAAATGGGTAGCGGGTATCTCACAGTAGAGAATACTCGACTGTAGATTTTTTTCTTGTTTCTTTCAAAATTCGTTTTATAAATTCTTATGGTGAAAATATTTTATTTACACATAATTTTTTTATTTTATTTATCTATATGACATAGTTCAGTGAAAGGAGTATTCAAACGATAGATATAATAAATACAATAAGAACAAAAAAACCGAGGCTGATCTTTTAGGTTCATGGCCTTCTTCTCTTCGGAAGTTCCTGTATTTCGTCGCTAATTTATTAAAACAAAAATTATAGATACGAGAAGCATTTCATTAATATCCTTTTTTTTTAAATACAAGATCAATTCAATTGATCTTAATCGAAGGCAACGCCAGTCAGATCCCGAATCCAGTCGAGATGGTAGGTGATACGCTGGAAGCCAGATGGATGTCCAGACTGGCAGCCGGTGGAGGAGTCGCCGCTGCAGATCGATTTGCCTTTGGGTCCTCTCACACATATAATGTTGCAGCGCTCAGAGATAGATCTGTAAGTTTGCTCACACTCGCTGTTGAGCATAACCAGGAAGTCGACGCACTGCATCCAGTCGGGCAATCCACTGGTGTCATATGTCATAGGTCTTTCCCTAGTGGGTAAGATTTTTTCGCCTTATTGTGTCTCACATCAAATCATTTAGAAAGAAAAGATGAATGCTATCGTCTTCGAAAGCTTCAATCAACAATAATTCCGCATAATCTCTCACAGTTTTGAAGTAAAACTTTCATTGATAGAAAAGCTTTTATAGTAATTTGTTTAAACAACGAAAGTCAATACTTCGGCGCTGAAAAGTATGCTAACAAAATTTATATCTCGTCAAAGAAAGAAAAAAGTTAATACTATCTAAACCAAACAATAGGAAAAGTAATCATGTTCTTTAATTTTTTCAAATCAATTAAACCCGTTTTTTGTTAATTCTTTCATGCATTGAAAAATTATATTTGGAAAACTGCACATTGTGGACGGCTGTTATAATGTATTTAAAAGGCAAGAAATATTTATAAACGAACATCCAAAAGCATAAATTATAAAACAACATAAAAAACACATTCACTCAATCGACAAATACTAACTATTCATGAAGTTTAAGTAGTGTAGTATTAGTGTAATATATGTAAAGTAGTAGTGTAATATATAAAATATAGCAATGAATTATAAATAAATGTTCTTTTTATTGTGAAGTTACAAAATACTCATCAATTTCAAATGGTATAAAGAATTATTTGAAAATCAATCCTATACAGTGAGCACCCTTGCTGATTTATGATTACTGATGTTATTGAGAGATACCCTCTACCCATCAACATATACTATAGATAGATACAGATTGTACGGCAAAGCATATAAGACCCCAAGTAAGTTGGCGTTTATGCTAATACGAAAGTATTTCTTTAATAACTTCTGTTCTCGGTTGACCCTGATCAAGAATGTATATAATTTATGGGGTCGGAGATGCAACCTTTTACCTGTTACATACATTTCCTGCTGGCACAAAGTTATAATACCCTTCTAAGCTATGGGTAGTGGGTACAAAAATATCAAAAGCTGTATTTGGTATATTGATACAGTATTACACTACTAAAATATAATAGAGAAAGCAAAATATACCAGATATAATAATATAATAATACGAATATTTAGTAATCTGATTGAATTTGTTTAGTTAGAAATACCCTAATAAGTAAAATAAGTTTAGTATAAACCAATCGTAATCCAACATGAAAATTATTCAAAAAATGTATTAAGTGAAATGAGTAAGTAAAATATACTACTTCTATCACCATAAAACCGCATCTTTTAAGCACCAATCACCGCATTTTATAGTCAACATATTTTGACAGTGGATTTCAGATATGAAAGAACTTATATTCTATTTAGTGTAGAATATAGAAATACTTATACACTGTGTTTGTGATTATCAAGATCACTTCCAGAAGTAGCTATTGCGCAGTATGCTTATTTAATTTGCGAAAAGATTTTTAATAGAGTATCTCTTAATTTTTGCATCTAATTTGAAATATGCTATATTATATGAAAATCGTATAGAACTGCTGTTTTTTTTTGTTTATTATTTTTTCAACTTGAATTTGCATTGGAAATTTCTAGTAGGAAATGCCGGTGTTGTCACGGATCCAGTCCAAGTGGTAAGTGACACGGGCGAATCCAGCTGGACCACCAGATTGGCAACCAGCAGCAGGCACAAAGTTGGTAACACCAACCAGTTTGTTGCCGTCGTGTGTGACCAATGGGCCACCAGAGTCGCCACTGCAAGTGCCCTTGCCGTCAGTAACGCGAATACAGATAATCTTGTCCTGGATGAGTCCGGTTCCGTAGTAGTTAGCGCATTCGCTGTTGCTGATGATCTGCAAGTCGGCGCACTGCATCCAGTCAGGTTGGGAACCGCCATCAGAAGTAAGACCCCAGCCGCAGGCAACAGCCCACCATCCGTTGTAGTCGTTATAGCGATCGTTGTAGCTGGGCAGCTCAACCTTGTTGACCATGCTCCAGAAGTCGACATGGGGAATGCGGATCAAAGCAATATCGGCGGAGTTGTGGTTGATCATGTCGTTGCGGCTAACCCAGTGAGTGTACTGGGCGTTGGTGCGCCATGTGGCACCGAAGTAGACGGTGACAGACTCAGCGCTACCCGAGCAGTGCTCAGCGGTGAGCACCCAGGTGTTGCCAATGATGGAACCACCGCACCACCAGCCACCACCGTTGCCGCTGAAGCCCAGACCAACAGTGTAGGGAGCTTTGCCCTCGTAGGCTGGATAGCCGTTGGTGATACGACCTTCGATTCCCTTCTTGGTTGTGGTCAGATCCTTGGGATGGACCATGCCCGTGGAGGGAGCTGCCGAAGCAGCAGCGACAGCCAAAGCCAAAATAGTTATGAACACCTTCATGTTACAGTTGCAACTTGTACAAACTTAGCATAACGCAAGAACTTTTATACTTTTTCAACCAGAAAGCAACTTAATCAAATCATCTTTAAATATGATTGATTTATTTATTTTATCTTTGCAAACTATATGTTCGATTGTAAATACTTCATTCTGAAGAACGTACTCACCTGTGGGCCACAGATTAAACGGAATTGTAAATGCATTTTCTTTGAATGATAATACATGAAATACATGAAAAATAAGTGTTTCAAATTCTTCATTCTTCCTTTCTTTAATCAGCATTAAAACATATATCTTATATTCAACTTGGATTAAAAATAAATTAGAATTAGATGCCCCCCTTTAAAGCCTGAATCACTCTACAAATATAGAATTGCTTGCAAAAAACAAAAATCAATTCACCATAAATAATTATTTGTATCAATAAAATTTTGAAGATAAGATTTCCCCAAGGGTCTCTTAAGTTTTGCATTTAACCTTAAAGCGAATTGTTAAGTGCAAACCACTTTCTTTCTTATCTATTCAACGTGACCTAGCTCTCCAAGGTAAATTACTCAGTACCCCTAAAATGTACCAAAGGGTATATCAACTTTTTGTAAGTAGCCTTTTGAAATGTTACAGTTACAAGCAGGGCAGTTGATTTAAAAAATAAAACTTATTTTTCAGATAAATTCCCTGATCATTCTTAGCCTAGATAAAAAGCCTCTCTCAACTGGGACATCATCAGAAATACAAATGAATTCAGAAAGTGAAATTGATTATAATTATCTGTAATTGCATTTATAATTTGTCACAATTAAGAGTATATTTCAGAAATCCGTTTATAGCTGTTCTCTTAATACACCCAACGCAAAGCTAGAAATCTCGCAATGCAAGGTTAACTTTTTTCTTTTTAATTTCGTTTTCTCAATTATATTTTTGTTGATATATTCTATTGAAACGCTAAACATATAGTTAAGTGAAAACGATATATAATAAATACAATCAAAACAAAACCAAAACTGAGGCGGATCTTTTAGGTCGACTCTTGGTCTACTTCTTTTCGGCAGTTCCTGAATTTTGTCGCTAATTTGTTAATAGAAAATAAAAGATTCGCGCAGCATTTCATCAAAATCATTTTTATTGTTAGACACATGATCAATTCAATGGATCTTAGTAGTAGGCAACGCCAGTCAGATCCCGAATCCAATCCAGGTGGTAGGTGATACGCTGGAAGCCAGATGGATGTCCAGACTGACAGCCGGCAGAGGAGACCCAGTTAGTAACGCCGATCAATTTCTTGCCCTCGTGAGCCACCAAGGGGCCACCAGAGTCGCCGCTACAGGTGGATTTGCCTTCGGGTGTTCTCACACATAAAATGTTGCTGCGCACAGTGTTAGATCCATAAGTTTGTTCACACTCGCTGTTGGGCATAACCTGCAAGTCGACGCACTGCATCCAGTCGGGCAATCCACTGGTGTCATAGGTCTTTCCCCAGCCACAGGCAAATGCCCACACTCCGTTGTAGTCGTTGTAGCGCTCATTGAAGCTCGGCAGCTCAATCTTGTTGACCATGTGCCAGAAATCGACGTGGGGAATGCGGATCAAGGCAATGTCATCGTAGTCGTGATTGATGATGTCGTTGCGTCCAACCCAATGAGTGAACTGAGCTTCTGTGCGCCACGTGGCACCGAAGTGCACATTCACATTATCCACGTTCCTGGTGCAATGCTCCGCAGTGATGACCCAGGTGTGGGAGATGATGGAACCACCGCACCACGAGTAGGCGCCGTTTGTCACCAGGCTAAGACCTACGGTATACGGGGCCATACCCTCGTAGGTTGGATATCCATTGGTAATGCGTCCTTCCACCTTGCTGACCTTTGCCAGATCCTTGGGATGAGCGATTGCCGCTTGAGGAGCCGCGGTAGCGACACCAATGGCTAAAGCCAAGACAGCTATGAACAGTTTCATGTTTCTAACACAACTTAGATTTGGTATTATTCCAGCGCGCTTTTATACTATTCCATTATCGTGGACTCATTATCGAAGAAGAAGCAAGCATATTGTAAATATTCTCCGACAACTTATTATAACATATTTAACAAAATTAGTAACGATAATCAATCGACAACTTCGTGTGTGGTATAGACTACAAAATGACTAAATGTGTTTTAATAATATATAAATACCTATGTCAGAAATATTTTGAAGTGTTACTAAAAAACAATAATTTTAACCTTTATAGGTTTATTTCACCAAATGCATTTTTATATTAAAATATGATCAAATAATTTTTCTTCCTTGAGGAAAGGAAATCGATCAGGGTGCCGAAACTTAAAGAAATAAGCGATATTGTTTATTCAATCAAATATAATAATAATATAATTTTTAAAAGGTTATATTGTTCAATTGCAATATTTTTATCCGATCAACAAAAACAGTCTTCCTATAGGGTATGTTAAAGCCAATGCTGAGAAGCGTTCGATTTAAAATGAAGAAGTAAACAAATTGTAAATTAAATTTTATAGATAATCAAATTCTTATCAGCACGTATGTACATACATACGAAATGCGAAAATAATTTCTAATGGCTTAAATCAAAATAATCTATGAAATTTTTATTGAAGTCAACCAATATTTATTCGCTTACCAAGCTATTATCGGCTTATGTGTTTGCAATAAGAAAAAGTATAAAAACTATGTTAACAATTGTAGATGAAATACTTTTGTAGGGGCAAAACAAATCAAATGTTAAAAGTGGTCCCTTGTAATAGGAGCAATCAATCAACAATATTTGTTTTATTTTAGGGTATGTGAAAGCCGTTGCGGAAAAGCCATCGATTTGAACTGCAAACATAAACATATTGTAAATAAAATAATGTAGATAAAAAAATTCTATCAGCACGAATATAAGAGAGATTAAGATAATTTCTAATGGCCTAAATAATCTATGAAAGTTTTATTGAAGTCAAACAATATTTATGTGCTTTCCAAATTTCGCGATAAGGCTAAAGTATCTGCAACTTCTTGCAACCAGAAATAGTATAAAAACTTAGCCAACGATTCAGAAATGCACAAGTTGTCTACAACATGAAGGTGTTTATTACTTTACTGGCTTTGGCTGTTGCCTCTGCCTCGGCTTACGAGGAGGTGATCCACAACAAGGACATCACCAAGGTGAACAAGATCGAGGGCCGCATTACCAACGGCTACCCAGCCTACGAGGGCAAGGCTCCCTACACTGTCGGTCTCGGCTTCAGCGGTGGCTGGTGGTGCGGTGGTTCCATCATTGGCAACACTTGGGTCCTTACTGCTGAGCACTGCACTGGCAGCGCCGAGGCCGTTACCGTGTACTTCGGTGCCACATGGCGTACCAATGCCCAGTACACTCATTGGGTTAGCCGCAATGACATGATCAACCATGGATCCGCAGATATTTCTTTGATCCGTATTCCTCATGTGGACTTCTGGAGCATGGTCAACAAGGTTGAGCTGCCCAGCTACAACGATCGCTACAACGACTACAACAATTGGTGGACTGTTGCCTGCGGCTGGGGTGGCACCTATGATGGCTCTCCTCTTCCCGACTGGCTCCAGTGCGTCGACTTGCAGGTTATGTCCAACAGCGAGTGCGCTCAGACCTACGGCTCTAGCACCGTAAGTGATAACATCATCTGTGTGAGGACTCCCGATGGCAAGTCCACCTGCGGTGGTGACTCTGGTGGTCCTTTGGTTACACACGACGGCAACAAACTTATTGGTGTTACCAACTGGGTGTCTGCTGCTGGCTGCCAATCTGGCCATCCTTCTGGCTTCCAGCGTGTCACCTACCACTTGGACTGGATCCGTGATCTCACTGGCATTTCTTACTAATAAACTATAACAACTTACACGAAATTAAAAAGCATATGAAAAAAAAATGTATTTTATTTGGTCAATTAATTTCCCCAAGAGCTTTATTCAGTTATCCCAGCATTTCGAAAATGTTTCAGCTTTGGGATGAGCGGGACACTGTTTACACAAAGTTTTGAACTTGGTGTGTGAATTATTTATTAGTTTGAAGATTTTAGAGTTGCAAGTCCTATATCTCAATAAGATGGTAAACAAATTTTAATTGATTGATTTTATTGATCATTAGTTTAAAAATTTTAAAGTTGCAAGTCCTAGATCTCAATAAGATGGTAAAAAAAAATTTAATTGAATGAAGCAAAAATTGACATAATTAGGACTAGCTTATCAATGTTCCCATAAGTCTTAAAATGATAAGGATAAGTTAGTCTTTCCGATTTCAGATACATATAACACTAGATTAACTTTTTGAGGATTTGAATAAGATATACATATTTTAGAAGTTAATCTCTGATATCTGAATATTATGTGGAGGCTATTTCATCTCCGCTGTTGAATTTGTTGAGGAATATGCGTTATAATGGCTGCGATCAGATAAAAATCTTAGATATAATTTAAGCAATAATTTGCTGTATGTCCAACGTCAACTACTGTTGGCGAGACTTAATTGCCTTGTTTGACAATCTGGTTTATTTGGTACTCTTTGGTATATCCTAAAGGTAATAGTATTTATGTATATCGCTATACTAAATATATATTTCGGAATAATTTAAGTATTTTTGCAATGTACTACTTTGGCATATTTTACCTATCGTTTAATTTTTATTGGAAATGGGTTGAAAGAGATGATCTCGTTATTGCGACATATGCCGACGACACAGCATTTTTAGCCACTTCAACGGATAATGTTGAAGCATCAGCAATCCTGCAACTACAACTCACAAAACTTGAACCTTG
The DNA here is from genome assembly GCA_035046325.1 of Drosophila niveifrons. NCBI lineage: Eukaryota > Metazoa > Arthropoda > Insecta > Diptera > Drosophilidae > Drosophila > Drosophila niveifrons. The sequence continues at coordinate 13,388,420 of JAWNOC010000052.1, forward strand.
GCTGCTACGATGGAACGTCGTCGTCAACGAAAGCAAATCAGCGCATATAACATTCGCAGCCCGCCCTAAAAGCCTCCCAGAAGTCCGACTGAATGATACCACTCTGCCTGTAGTTAAAAATCTCAAATATCTCGGCCTAACACTTGACAGAAGACTAACCTGGACAGAACAGATCAAAAACAAAAGAAAACAGCTGAGTTAGAAACTTCGTCAAATGAACTGGCTGCTGGGCTACAGATCCCAACTGAGTCTTATGAACAAGTTCCTGCTATACAAAGTGATACTAAAACCCATATGGACGTACGGGACTTAGCTTTTGGGCACAACCTCAACTTCTAACATCGAAGTACTGCAACGTTTCCAAAGCATTACTTTGCGAAGACTATCCAAAGCACATTTCTATGTAAGAAACCAGGTCATCCACAAGGACCTTGAGCTTCCAAGTGTAACTGAAGAAGTTAAAAGGTACGCTTTAAAGTATCCCTCTCCTGATGCATCACCCCCTTGATCACCCCTTTAGGCCACCCAAAGATTGTTAGTAAACACAATTATATATTGTAAATAAAGAATATACAAAAAAAAAAAAAAAATGTTATTGCCTAAATAGTTGTGTAAACCAAAACAATACAATAACACAAGTTAGAAGCTACAGTCGCGTTTGAGATACCAGTTACCCATGTTAAATGAAAGTAAAACAGTGCGATATTCAATTTAAAATATGCCGAATTAATGGACCGCAAAAATACTACGAGTATACTGAAGACTATATATGGTTTATTGATATAGAACCATTGGATTTTCATCGATTTGCGGGTAAAAAGTAGGCGTGGCGAATATTTGTCGAAAAAAAAATTATATTTCTATCTCTTATAGTCCCTAAGATCGAGGCTTTCATGCGAACGGACGGACAGACTGACGGACGGACGGACATGGCATTATCGTCGCGGTTATTGACGCTGATTAAGTATATGCATATATACTTTTTGGAGTCGGAGATGCCTCATTTTTTCATACTTTTTGATTGATTAGTTATATTTGTAAAATTTATAATTTTTTTAAAGTGTATAGTAACCTACTAAACTAAAAGCTACCAATAAGAACAGTCATTGTTTTTACTGTGCTATGAAGCTTTTACTGAGTAGCATTCGATTTGGAATGCAAATACTGTAAATCAAATTTTGAAGATACAAACATTTTCTATCAGCACGTATATAAGAAAGACTAAGATAATTTCTAATGACCTAAATCACATTAATCAGAGAGTTTTATTGAACCAAACAAATATTTATGTTCTTTCCAAATTTCGCGATAAGGCTAAAGTATCCGCAATTTCTTGCAACCAGAAATAGTATAAAAACTTAGCCAACGATTCAGAAATGCACAAGTTGTCTACAACATGAAGGTGTTTATTACTTTACTGGCTTTGGCTGTTGCCTCTGCCTCGGCTTACGAGGAGGTGATCCACAACAAGGACATCACCAAGGTGAACAAGATCGAGGGCCGCATTACCAACGGCTACCCAGCCTACGAGGGCAAGGCTCCCTACACTGTCGGTCTCGGCTTCAGCGGTGGCTGGTGGTGCGGTGGTTCCATCATTGGCAACACTTGGGTCCTTACTGCTGAGCACTGCACTGGCAGCGCCGAGGCCGTTACCGTGTACTTCGGTGCCACATGGCGTACCAATGCCCAGTACACTCATTGGGTTAGCCGCAATGACATGATCAACCATGGATCCGCAGATATTTCTTTGATCCGTATTCCTCATGTGGACTTCTGGAGCATGGTCAACAAGGTTGAGCTGCCCAGCTACAACGATCGCTACAACGACTACAACAATTGGTGGACTGTTGCCTGCGGCTGGGGTGGCACCTATGATGGCTCTCCTCTTCCCGACTGGCTCCAGTGCGTCGACTTGCAGGTTATGTCCAACAGCGAGTGCGCTCAGACCTACGGCTCTAGCACCGTAAGTGATAACATCATCTGTGTGAGGACTCCCGATGGCAAGTCCACCTGCGGTGGTGACTCTGGTGGTCCTCTGGTTACACACGACGGCAACAAACTTATTGGTGTTACCAACTGGGTGTCTGCTGCTGGCTGCCAATCTGGCCATCCTTCTGGCTTCCAGCGTGTCACCTACCACTTGGACTGGATCCGTGATCTCACTGGCATTTCTTACTAATAAACTATAACAACTTACACGAAATTAAAAAGCATATGAAAAAAAAATGTATTTTATTTGGTCAATTAATTTCCCCAAGAGCTTTATTCAGTTATCCCAGCATTTCGAAAATGTTTCAGCTTTGGGATGAGCGGGACACTGTTTACACAAAGTTTTGAACTTGGTGTGTGAATTATTTATTAGTTTGAAGATTTTAGAGTTGCAAGTCCTATATCTTAATAAGATGGTAAACAAATTTTAATTGATTGATTGATTTAATTGATCATTAGCTTAAAAATATTAAAGTTGCAAGTCCTATATCTCAATAAGATGGTAAAAAAAATTTAATTGAATGAAGCAAAAATTGACATAATTAGGACTAGCTTATCAATGTTCCCATAAGTCTTAAAATGATAAGGATAAGTTAGTCTTTCCGATTTCAGATACATATAACCACTGATACTGCATGACACTAGATTAACTTTTTGAGGATTTGAATAAATTATACATATTTTAGAAGTTATTCCGCTTTCTAAATTGAATTCCAAATGCACCCAAAAAAAATCATAATAGTTAGACTGTTTTTCAAATGATTATTTTGTACCGAATGAGTCCTTTGTCAATACATGCTGATTTTATTAAACGCTGACTTTTGTTCAGTAAGTTGAGTTGAATAAAAAAAGAAAGCAGTGAGTTGAGCAGTTCTCTGTTACAAACCCATGTAAACTTTTTAAAATAAATGGCATTTTAAAAATTGTCGACGAATGTGGTGAAGTCGGAGTGAAGTCATGAACAGTACTCATGAACAATTTTATACAACATTGTTTTATTACTTAATGTGTAGTTATAGTTTTGACAATTAACAGAAGATTAATAAGCGTTTATTTTTTACCGTGTATTGACACTATTTGCCACATCTCGCAAAGGTCAGCTGGTTTTGTAGAAAACCATGCCACCTTCTTTAAATTTTTTACCATTCACAACGTAAGCTGACACATTTTATTTGGGGTACAATCGAAAATTGAAATATATTGTTCGTGTCTTAATATAACATATAATAATTTTTCAAACTGTGTCATTTTATAAGATCATCATATAGTTTCAGCTTAAGTAATATATTAATAGTAAAATTTTCATTCGGCAGCAATAGATATTTAGGGAAATCGATATTAGGGTTGCCACATTTTTTATTAAAAAAACCATGCATATAAAGCCAGCCCTGTTCCAATTCAAAGCAAATTATACTTGCTATCCATAGGGTATTAAAACTTTGTATCTGCAAGAAATATACATATGTATGTATGTAACTGGCAGTAGGAGCCATCTCCTATAAAGTACATATATTCTTAATCAGCGACAATAGCCGTCTGTATGAACACCAAGGTCTTAAAGACTATAAGAGATAGAGATATCACTTTTTTTCCACTGCACTTGTTGTGTTTGCAGGCAGATCACACTCGAACAAACTCGACTATAGCTTTCTTACTTGTCGTAGGTAGAGCGGAGCTCTTTAGAGTAATTCAGATACATAGGGTTCGACACTACAAATCATTAAAGAATGCATTTCAGATTTTGCATATTCTTTTCACACTTACAGAAAATTTTGTCTATTGAAAAGAGATGTAACAATGTTTACCAATTTTGTTTATCTTCCTTTGAATAGATGAGAAAGCACAAATTTCATTGATATTTTATTTTGTGAAGGGATAAAGCCATTACTTGAAAATCGATATTTAATTGATTTAATGTTTGTTAATTGCATCTTCCATTTATATATGTATCTATATTTTTGTCAAAAAAAAATAAATAAATGAATTAGAAAAACAAAAAAACCAGTATGATCACATTCTGCGAACTTGTTAATTTCCCGAATCATAATAAACATTTAATTTTAATGAACTAAGTTTTTATTGAAGCTAAATCTTTTTAGTATGAAATGCCAGTGTGGTCACGGATCCAGTCCAAGTGATAGGTGACACGTTGGAAACCAGCTGGAGCGCCAGATGTGCAGGAGGAAGTACCGAAGTTGGTAACACCAATCAATTTGTTGCCATCGTGGGAAACCAGAGGACCGCCAGAGTCACCGTTGCATGTGGACTTGCCATCGGGGGTCCTCACACAGATGATGTTATCCCTGACGGTGCCAGTGCCGTAGGTCTGAGCGCACTCGTTGTTGGAAATAACCTGCAAGTCGACGCACTGGAGCCAGTCGGGCAGAGGAGAGCCATCATAGGTGCCACCCCAGCCGCAGGCAACAGCCCACCATCCGTTGTAGTCGTTGTAGCGATCGTTGTAGCTGGGCAGCTCAACCTTGTTGACCATGTGCCAGAAGTCCACATGGGGAATGCGGATCAAAGCGATATCGGCGGATCCATGGTTGATGATGTCATTGCGGCTAACCCAGTGAGTGTACTGGGCGTTGGTGCGCCATGTGGCACCGAAGTAGACAGTGACGGACTCGGCGCTGCCAGTGCAGTGCTCAGCAGTAAGGACCCAGGTGTTGCCAATGATGGAACCACCGCACCACCAGCCACCGCTGAAGCCGAGACCGACGGTGTAGGGAGCCTTGCCCTCGTAGGCTGGGTATCCGTTGGTAATGCGACCAGAAATATCCTTTAGGTTAACGGCTTTCTCCACAGCGGAGGGCACCGCGGCGCCAGATGCGGAGGCAATGGCCAAAGCCAAGATAGTTATGAACACCTTCATGCTGGATGTACAACTTGTTGGTTGAGGGGAATCAGCTTGCGCTTTTATACCAAATGCAAAACATTCTTAACATTATCTTCAAGTAAATGGGCCATAACCTAATAAATTATTCACCATTCCCAAGAGGTTTATTGAATGCGATAAAATAGGTTTTATAATCGCAAAGTTCAATTCAATAAAACAAAGAATTGACAAGTGGAAGATAGACAATTAAGAGTGCTGTAAACATTACAATCTGTATTGGGTATAGATATGTGTTGACAATTTTCAAATAGGACAAGTAAACTGTTCATTTCAATTGATTTTATCAGGGTTATTCTTGAATATTTAATGCCTTTAATAGTAAACAGTAAGCAGTTCAATTTTAGACACAAATTCAAAGGCTGCAGTGTAAATTCAAGCGACAAATAAATAATAACATTTTACCTATCTTTAATCAAAAATTGAATCCTAATGTAAAAGGCCTAACAAAGCCCTTAGAATCCTCGCAGTCTATATCGGCACTAGATATAAAGCTACATACAATTGGAAATAGTCTGTGGAATATCCTGCTCGAATCCTATAAGGTTCTCAGTAAATACAAATTGTACTTTTCAAACTTAATTTTATATTTAGTAACGTATTGCTTAATACTGACACGAATAGATCGCACTCCCGAGGATCAACTCCACGAGTAGGTTCTCTTAGGAATTCTTTTTAAATTTTCAACATATATTAGTTTCATGTTTATACCCGGCAGGAAATGTATGTAACAGGTAGAACAAGGCATCTCCGACCCTATAAAGTATATATATTCTTGATCAGTGTCAACAGCCGAGACGATATAGCCATGTCCGTCTGTCCGTATGAAGACCTAGATCTAAGAGTCTATAAGAGATAGAGCTATAATTTTTTTTCGACAGCATTTGTTATGTTTGCACACACATCAAGTTTGTTTCAAATTTTTGCCACGCCCACTTCCGCCCCCGCAAATCAAATAAAATCGAATAACAAGCGTAATTTTGATGCGAATTTTGGTGTGTATAATAATGACAATAGTATTTATGATTCCTGAAAATTTGTTTACGATCAGATAAAAATTGTGGAAGTTATTAAAGAAATACTTTTGTATGGGCTAAAACGCCCACTTATTAGGGTTGCTTTGGCCGACAAACTGGTATATTACGCCGTCTATGGTATATTTTGAAAATGGTACTATACTAATTACTAAAAATATACCAAACGGTATATTTGGTATATTCTTTAGTATTTTGCAGTATTTTTGGTATATTTTGAAAATAATACCGCAATATTTTGCTTTTATTCAAAATGGCTAGCGGGTATCTCACAGTCGAGCACACTCGACTGTAGCTTTCTTGTTTATTTTGTTTTTCTTCTCAAAATGTTAATATAAATTGCGAAAGCATACAGAGGATACTACAGCGGAGACTGAAAATTGTATACAACAATAAAAGATCATCGAAGACAAATAACAAAACTTAAGTATTTATTTTATTCTTTTTATTTTTTGGAAAATGTTTTTTTTATAATTATATTATAAATATAATAATGGTCTAAACTCACAACAAGCACACTATAAAGTAAGAGCTAGATGTCGCAGGATTTAAAAATGCATCTTTTAAGCAAAGCAAATGCTGTATAAAATGTTTAACCCATAACTTTAGCCCATAGAAATAACAAATCATTTTTTTGTAAATGTACTATATATTTATTGAAGCTAAAGCTTATTAGTAAGAAATGCCAGTGTGGTCACGGATCCAGTCCAAGTGGTAGGTGACACGCTGGAAACCAGCTGGAGCGCCAGATGTGCAGGAGGAAGTACCGAAGTTGGTAACACCAATCAATTTGTTGCCATCGTGGGAAACCAGAGGACCGCCAGAGTCACCGTTGCATGTGGACTTGCCATCGGGAGTCCTCACACAGATGATGTTATCCCTGACGGTGCCAGTGCCGTAGGTCTGAGCGCACTCGTTGTTGGAAATAACCTGCAAGTCAACGCACTGCAACCAGTCGGGCAGAGGAGAGCCATCATAGGTGCCACCCCAACCGCAGGCAACAGCCCACCATCCGTTGTAATCGTTGTAGCGATCGTTGTAGCTGGGCAGCTCAACCTTGTTGACCATGTGCCAGAAATCGACATGGGGAATGCGGATCAAAGCGATATCGGCGGATCCATGGTTGATGATGTCATTGCGGCTAACCCAGTGAGTGTACTGGGCGTTGGTGCGCCATGTGGCACCGAAGTAGACAGTGACGGACTCGGCGCTGCCAGTGCAGTGCTCAGCAGTAAGGACCCAGGTGTTGCCAATGATGGAACCACCGCACCACCAGCCACCGCTGAAGCCGAGACCGACGGTGTAGGGAGCCTTGCCCTCGTAGGCTGGGTATCCGTTGGTAATGCGACCAGAAATATCCTTTAGGTTAACGGCTTTCTCCACAGCGGAGGGCACCGCGGCGCCAGATGCGGAGGCAATGGCCAAAGCCAAGATAGTTATGAACACCTTCATGCTGGATGTACAACTTGTTGTTTGAGGGAAATCAGTATGCGCTTTTATACCAATTTTGAGACATTGTAAACATTATCTTGAAGTAAACGAGTCGCCTAACAATAAATAATTGGCCCTCTACAGTTGGATTTTTTAATTTGATAAAAGAAAGTTTATGACGGTAATAGTTTAATATACTAAAGATTTAACTATTTAAATGCTAGCCAATTTAATAACTAATACTTCTGGAGAATGAGTAAGTAGCAATGCTCAGAAATGTTAATATATATATTTATATATGTACCTTCTGCATCGGCTGTTTTTGTTTTCTTTATTTTTTTCTTTACTACCATCTTTCTAAAGCTGTCAGTTAATTTGCAGATTAATAGTAAAAAGATCAGCGCATGCAAAGACAAATTACGTTAACTATAGATAGAGAACCCGGCTCCAACTCTTCTATACTTATAAGATACAAATATATATGTAAATTGTATTTTCCTGTATACATCCAATTTCTTCTTTATTGTAATTATAATCAATAATATTATAATTATTTAAATGAAAAAGGTAACTAGACATATCGTAATAACATCTCTCTCGAGATACTTATTTGATATATGTTTTAATTGAAGTTATAGAAAACTCAAGAAGTAGCTTAATAGTAAGCAACACCAGAGTTGTCGCGGATCCAGTCGAGTTGGTTGGTGACACGGGTGAATCCAGATGGAAGACCAGCAGTGCAGCCAGCACCAGCCACCCATGAGGTAACACCAACAAGTTTGCCGCCGTCGTGGAGCACCAATGGGCCGCCAGAGTCGCCAGAGCAGGTGGACTTGCCGCCGGGGGTGGAAACGCAGAGAATGCCATCGGGTTGGTTGCCATAAGTCTGGGAGCATTGGCTGTTGCTAATGATCTGCAAGTCGACGCACTGCATCCAGTCAGGTTGGGAACCGCCGTCAGAGGTAAGACCCCAGCCGCAGGCAACAGCCCACCAGCCATCGTACATGTTGTAGCGATCGTTGAAGCTGGGCAGCTCAACCTTGTTGACCATGCTCCAGAAGTCGACATGGGGAGTGCGGATCAAAGCGATATCGTTGCCATTGTTGTTGGGCCAGTTGTGGTTCTGGATGAAGTTGCCGCTGCCAACCGAGTGGGTGAACTGGGCGTTGGTACGCCAGGTGGCACCGTAGTAGATGGTCACAGAGCTGGCACCGTTGGTGCAGTGAGCAGCAGTCAGCACCCAGTCGTGAGCAATGATGGAACCACCGCACCACCAACCGTTGAAGCTCAGGCCAACGGTGTAGGGAGCCTTGCCCTCGTAGGCTGGGTAGCCGTTGGTAATGCGTCCCTCGAGCTTCAGGGATTGTGGCAGATCCTTGGGATGCACCTGCTCAATGGTTTCGGCAGCAACTGCTGCGATAGCCAGGGCCAAAACAATAAAGGTTTTCATGTTGAAGTTAATGCGACAACTTATAACCATAAATCAAAATCACTTCTCTTTTATACTTTTTCTCAATGTCAAAAGAATATGTGGGCATATGCTTAAAGATAATCGTAGCTGAGATAAACCAATTAGTAATCAAAAAGGGAAGAGATATAAAAAAGCATAGCGTCTATGCATATAGAAATGTTAATGTACATAGTCACACCCATAGAAGCTGATCAATCAATAAATGGGTACTCAAACACGTAATGAAAGTGGTCTACGAACGTTCATTGATAATAGAATAGGAATCAAAAGGTTCGTTGATAGGTAGTTGAAGACCAAATTGAATATCAGAAGCGTGTAGTAAACACTTTAGCTAATAGTATGTATGGAAAATTTTATTATTGTTTCCAATTAGACCTCTTCTTTCAATACAATGTATTTAGATTATATTTTAATCAAATACTCAATAATCTCTCAATAATCAGAGAGAAAATTGAACCAATCCCTATTATTAGAAAGACCCTACACATAGCATGATTGGCATATTTTTTTTGGTTGCACAAAAAGTTATTTGACTTTATCAAAATTTATAATTTCCTTTGGCAATGCTTCTCTTTCATATTTACAATATGCGAAAGATAAGCATTATTTTTCGATACATTCAAATGAATGTGAAACATATCGATAACGATAATAATATCGAGAAGTCTGTACATCGACCGTCTTCTGCTCATATTCGTACTCCGTACTCATTTGTTATCATTCAAAGTAGCGTGTGGCACTTTGTTTGATGACTTGGTTAAATACTTTAATTTATTTGCACAGATAACCCGATCATAAAGCTTCAGTAGGCTGAGTACATTTAAATGATAAGATAGCCAATGATTTGGCATCAATATCAATATACCGAAGCTTTTCGACCTGAGCGCTTTGTTCATCAGTAATAACCGCATCCGGTCTTAAAGATTATGTTAAAAAAAGATAATGAATGAAAAGGGAAATAGACTCTGAATTTTTTATTTTTATGACTACAGTTAGTAATCTGCCAAAATATCTGGGTGCCAATATTTAATAATAATGCCCTGTCTTTGGGAAGATTTACAATGTGATGCCGATTGTACATCCTGTTGACGCGCAATATCTACACACGATTATTTTTACGACTTTATTGATATTCCATTAGCGGAAACGTGTATAAATTCAAGATACCCTTAGTAAATTGTAAAACACTAAATATCGGGTATTCACACAACAAAAATGTCGCGAGGAAAACCGATTAATATATTTTTGATATAATATTTATATATCAAATAGAAAAATCTGCACTCAATCATCTTGTAACTGATGATATCAATTTTTTATCAAAATACGACTGATATTTTTGCAGATTCTCAATAAACTCTCAAAACACGTATTCTACAGATTAAATAAATAATTAGAATGAAAATAAAATAAAGTCGAATTTTTGTTAAATTAATTTATAGAGTATACAAATACTAATCAAAACAATTCATATCGTCAAAATCGTCTAAGGAGCTGCGTAATATTTTAAAAATCGACCAACTAGACAAGCCCTCTTTTGGGACTCACCGAACCACTTATTAGATTATACCGAACTAGACTCAAATAAAACTAAAAGAAAATTTATGAGCCGTGATTATAATAATAAAAATCGAATAATGATTAGATTTTAAAAATAAATAAAAGCAAAGAGAAATTTCAACATGTTATGAGTTTCTCTTCGAAAATGAAACTGTTCGTGTTCCTTGCCCTTGCTGTGGCCGCAGCCAACGCTGTGCCCACCGGCATCAACAAACCTCTTAAGGTTATGGACATGCCGAAGACTCCCACCATTGATGGTCGCATTACCAATGGCTATCCAGCCTATGAGGGTAAGGTTCCTTACATTGTTGGTCTTAGCTTCGACGGTGGCTGGTGGTGCGGTGGTTCGATCATTGGAAACACCTGGGTGTTGACCGCCGGACATTGCATTAATGATGGTTCCGGTGTGAGAATCTACTACGGTGCCAGCTTCCGTCACGAGGCTCAGTACACTCACTGGGTCAGTGGAAACGATCAAATCCGTCATCCCAACTACAACGATCAGTTGAACAATGATATTGCCCTCATCCGCACACCCCACGTGGACTTCTGGAGCTTGGTGAACAAGGTTGAGCTGCCCAGCTACAACGATCGCTACAACGACTACAACGGCTGGTGGGCTGTTGCTTCCGGCTGGGGCGCCATTTCAAATGGCAGTGGCATGCACAACTACCTCAACTGTGTCGATGTCCAGATCATCAGCAACGACGAATGCCGCAACGTTTTCGGCGGTGGCTATGTTATCGACAACACCATCTGCATCAACACCTCAGGTGGCAAAGGTACTTGCAACGGTGACTCTGGCGGTCCATTGGTTACACACGACGGCAGCCGCATTGTTGGCATCACATCCTTTGGTCATTGGGATGGCTGCACAGCTGGTCAACCCGCCGGTTTCACTCGTGTCACTGGTTACTTGGATTGGATCCGTGACAATACTGGCATCTCCTACTAAAGTCTTTCTAAATAAAAACTAAAAGCATTTTAAAAACCTAATCCTTGCACTTCAATTGAATTCCTTTTTCGACGATATAGCCGCGTCCGTCTGTATGAACAAGTAGATCCACGCCCACTTTCGCCCTCGCTAAACAAAAAGCAACATTTTAAAGCTAGAGCTACGTATCATACAATAATAACAACAATCTGATTCTTAAAAATATGGATGTTATCAGAACAAACTTTAGAAAGTTTTAAAGAAATAATTAAATAAAGAAAATTTATCTGATATATTTTATACTCTCTTCTATATTTTGAATGCCGTATAATATAATTATAACAAATTATATTTCGGAATATTCTTTGCGTATTTAAAGTAAATTAATTTAGTGTAATTAAATGATAATACTGAACTGTTTGCATTTGTTGAAAACTGATTCCGTATATCTTACAGCTATTACACTCGACTGCAAGTTTCTTACTTCTTACTTTACAATTACCTATCCAAAAATTATTCTCTGCCTATTATTTCTAAAAGCCAAGAAGGGTTCCAATTAAATTATTCAATTTGTTTCTACAAAGAGAATTCATAATTAATCTAGACGAAGATTTACTCGTATTCTTGTTTTTAACTCAATTACAAAAAGTGCGATATTTCTTCTTACACTTTTTGATAGGACCAGCTGCATAATCTTAATGTCTAGAGTCTTGCCGTAACTTCTACGAATAGGAAGTATTAAGGGGTCTCAACATACAAAAGGAATATGAGTTTCTTCCTCAATTTTGTAGACACTATGACAATGCTATTAGTGACGTGATAAAAATTATTTTAAACTGTTATTTATTTATTTTAATTATTATTGAATCTAAAGTCATTTAGTATGCAATGCCAGTATGGTCACGGATCCAGTCCAAATGGTAGGTGACACGCTGGAAGCCAGAAGGATGGCCAGATTGGCAGCCAGCAGCAGACACCCAGTTGGTAACACCAATAAGTTTGTTGCCGTCGTGGGAAACCAGAGGGCCACCAGAGTCACCACCGCAGGTGGACTTGCCGTCGGGAGTTCTCACACAGATGATGTTGTCCTGGATAAGACCGCCATAGGTCTGGGCGCACTCAGAGTTGTGGATGACCTGCAAGTCGACGCACTGCAACCAATCGGGCAGAGGAGAGCCATCATAGGTACCACCCCAGCCGCAGGCAACAGCCCACCATCCGTTATAGTCGTTGTAGCGATCGTTGTAGCTGGGCAGCTCAACCTTGTTGACCATGTGCCAGAAGTCCACATGGGGAATGCGGATCAGAGCGATATCAGCAGAGTTGTGGTTGATCATGTCATTGCGGCTGACCCAGTGGGTGTACTGGGCGTTGGTGCGCCATGTAGCACCGAAGTAGACGGTGACGGAGTCAGCGCTGCCAGTGCAGTGCTCAGCAGTAAGGACCCAGGTGTTGGAGATGATGGAACCACCGCACCACCAGCCACCGCTGAAGCCGAGACCGACGGTGTAGGGTGCCTTGCCCTCGTAGGCTGGGTAGCCGTTGGTAATGCGACCCTCGATCTTGTTCACCTTGGTGATATCCTTGTTGTGGATCACCTCCTCGTAAGCCGAGGCAGAGGCAACAGCCAAAGCCAATAGAGTAATGAACACCTTCATGCTGGATGTACAACTTGATTTCCTTGCAGACCTATTCGTGCTTTTATACAAATCCGGGTCTCAAAACATTGTAAACATTATCTATAGTGACTACACCCCTAATAATTCACACTATAAAAGTGACTTGATTTTGATAGTAAAATATTTATGATTGCATTTTACTAACAAAAAGTCATGAAATCTGAAACGTAGAATCTCTATCATAAAGTTTCGCCAAATTAAAAATATGGAAATTCTATTTGCATCCAGCAGCAAACTTTCTCTGCCGAAATAAAAAAAAATAAATATTGGCCAACGTTTGTATTAAATTATCCTATTACGAAACATTAAACGAAGACAGAAATATATTATTCGTTATTACATCTCTTTCGAAATGCTCATTTTATTGATTTTTAATATATCAAGTAATAGCCTAATAGTAAGCAACACCAGAGTTGTCGCGGATCCAGTCGAGTTGGTTGGTGACACGGGTGAATCCAGATGGAAGACCAGCAGTGCAGCCAGCACCAGCCACCCATGAGGTAACACCAACAAGTTTGCCGCCGTCGTGGAGCACCAATGGGCCGCCAGAGTCGCCAGAGCAGGTGGACTTGCCGCCGGGGGTGGAAACGCAGAGAATGCCATCGGGTTGGTTGCCATAAGTCTGGGAGCATTGGCTGTTGCTAATGATCTGCAAGTCGACGCACTGCATCCAGTCAGGTTGGGAACCGCCGTCAGAGGTAAGACCCCAGCCGCAGGCAACAGCCCACCAGCCATCGTACATGTTGTAGCGATCGTTGAAGCTGGGCAGCTCAACCTTGTTGACCATGCTCCAGAAGTCGACATGGGGAGTGCGGATCAAAGCGATATCGTTGCCATTGTTGTTGGGCCAGTTGTGGTTCTGGATGAAGTTGCCGCTGCCAACCGAGTGGGTGAACTGGGCGTTGGTACGCCAGGTGGCACCGTAGTAGATGGTCACAGAGCTGGCACCGTTGGTGCAGTGAGCAGCAGTCAGCACCCAGTCGTGAGCAATGATGGAACCACCGCACCACCAACCGTTGAAGCTCAGGCCAACGGTGTAGGGAGCCTTGCCCTCGTAGGCTGGGTAGCCGTTGGTAATGCGTCCCTCGAGCTTCAGGGATTGTGGCAGATCCTTGGGATGCACCTGCTCAATGGTTTCGGCAGCAACTGCTGCGATAGCCAGTGCCAAAACAATAAAGGTTTTCATGTTGAAGTTAATGCGACAACTGATAGCAATAAATCAAACCCATACCCTTTTTATACTATTCTTAATCTCAAGTATAGGTGTGAATATGCTTGCGTGAAATCAGAGCCCCGATAAAATAATTAGTTGCCACACAAAAGGAATAGATAGGAAATTAATAAATATATTCGTGCCCATTTAAAAAATCCTAATCAGAACTTCAAGGGGCTCTTCTAAAGTAATGAAAGTTGTCTTTTCAGATAATGCACACGACTACTCATGGTGTTGCCAGGTTGTTCAAGTAAATATTGCCACTTTATGAATACATTAGGTAAACACTTGTAACCTGTAACAAGAACCAGCAAACAAGTAGGTAAGTAATATAAAATGCTGGACAGAGGTACTCATATAAAAAAGTTATAATTAGTTTGTGAATATTCAAAATGTATCAAATTATTCAAAAAATACCATTCACTGCCTTTTATATAATCAAAGTAACTTATATAAGTCTATTCATACACATCCATTAACAAACACTAATAACATTTTTAAAATGCATACATCTAAAAAAATTGAAGCCCCGAAAATATCAACTACGCTTAATAGTGAGTACAAGAAGAACAATCGGGATGATCTATCATTTTGAATGGATTCGTAGCTTTTCTGAAAGATAAATTAATAGACAGACATTCATTAATTTAACTTACATAATTTAATTTATTAACATATAGTCGATTTTTTTCTATTTCTAAATACTCATTTTCAGATTATATTTATATGTTTATATTTTTATATTTTTATTCCCGTATTATGTATTTATAACTTTGTGCCGGCAGGAAATGTGTGTAACAGGTAGAAGGAGGCATCTCCGACCCTATAAAATATATTCTTCATCAGCGCCAACAGCCGAGACGATCTAGCCATGTCCGTCTGTCTGTCTGTCCGTCCGTCCGTGTGAACACCTAGATCTCAGAGACTATAAAAGATAATGTTTGCACGCATATCAAGTTTGCTTTAAATTTTTGCAACGCCGACTTCCACCCCAGCAAATTGAAAAAATCGAATTTCAGTGTAATTTTGAAGCTACAGTCGCGAATTTCGGATTTACAATAATGACTATAATCTTCGTGATCTCTGTAAATTTAGTTGCGATCAAAAAAGAAATCTTTGTGAAAGTTATCAAAGAAATACTTTTATATAGGCAAAAACGCCTACTTACTTGGGTTCTTAAATGCTTCGGCTGACAATCTGGTATATTTTGCACTCTATAGTATATATTGAGTGTAGTATCATATCAATATACCAAATATTTTTTTGGTATTTTTTGGTATATTAATTTTATAATATATTTTGAAAAAATACCTCAATGTTTTGCTTTTATTAAAAATGGGTAGAAGGTATCTCACGGTCGAGCACACTCGACTGTAGCTTTCCTACTTTCTATATTTATATTTGCTATATTTGAAATTCGACCAACTAGACAAGCCCCTTTGAGACCCATTGTCTCACTAATTAGATTAGACATGTCTAGTCTCTAGGAAAACCCAAAGAAAATTTATGAGCCATGATTACGATGGAAAATTTACAAATCTGATAAGATTTTAAAATGTATAAAAGCAAAGAAAAATTTCAAAATATTATGAGTTTCTTTTCAAAAATGAAACTGTTCGTGTTCCTTGCCCTTGCGGTGGCCGTAGCCAACGCTGTGCCCACCGGCATCAGCCAACCTGTTAAGGTTATGGATATGCCCAAGACCCACAGCATTGATGGTCGCATTACCAATGGCTATCCAGCCTATGAGGGTAAGGTCCCTTACATTGTCGGTCTTGGCTTCGACGGTGGCTGGTGGTGCGGTGGTTCGATCATTGGAAACACCTGGGTGATGACTGCCGGACATTGCATTAATGATGGTTCCGGTGTGACCATCTATTACGGTGCCAGCTTCCGTCACGAGGCTCAGTACACTCACTGGGTCAGTGGAAACGATCAAATCCGTCATCCAAACTACAACAACCAGTTGAACAATGATATTGCCCTCATCCGCACACCCCATGTGGACTTCTGGAGCTTGGTGAACAAGGTTGAGCTGCCCAGCTACAACGATCGCTACAACGACTATAACGGCTGGTGGGCTGTTGCCTCCGGCTGGGGCGCCATCTCAACCGAAAGTGGCATGCACAACTACCTCAACTGTATCGATGTCCAGATTATCAGCAACGACGAGTGTCGCAACGTTTTCGGCGGTGGCACTGTTATCGATAACACCATCTGCATCAGCACATCCGGAGGCAAGTCCACTTGCGGCGGTGACTCTGGTGGTCCATTGGTTACACACGACGGCAGCCGCATTGTTGGTATTACATCCTTTGGTCATGGGGCTGGCTGCACAGCTGGTTACCCCGCCGGTTTCACTCGTGTCACTGGTTACTTGGATTGGATCCGTGACAACACTGGCATCTCCTACTAAATTCCTTATCAATAAAATCCAATGCATTTAAAAAATAATTTTTTAATCCTTTCACTTCAATTGTAATCACTTACACTTCAATAGTAAGTCAAGCTTATAGAACGTTTAAGGGATTCACAGAATAGTAATAGAATTTTCATGAGGGATTGGAATGCAAAAAAAATTTAGATTAAATTAACATACTATATATGGCTGTATTCTTAGAAATTTTTCTAGTACTTTAGAAGTGTAGCAATTCGGTAAGCTCATTTTGACTTACGTCTACTAGAAAGTAATCCTTTTCAGTACCTTCTTTCCGATATAATTTGTACTACACCACAAATCCTACTGTACACTTTGATCAATCACTTTAACATTCGAGTCACTTGAGTTTATAATCTAATCTTTAGTTCATTAACTAACATAATATTTAAAGCTTCTGAGCTATATTTCAGGTAGAATTTCAGATTGCACTGATGGATACTCATTCACAAATACTGGCCGATTTTACCTTAAATTTTTTGATAAGATCTGCTTCATAATCTCTATGTCTAGAGTCTATAGCCAACCATATGAGGTTCTTCCCGAATTTTTTAGATTCACCATGGCATTTCTCTACAAAAATATTTTGTATTTAAAATCAAAATTTTTTTATTATTATTTCATTTAAAGTCATTTAATAAGCAATGCCAGTATGGTCACGGATCCAGTCCAAATGGTAGGTGACACGCTGGAAGCCAGATGGATGACCAGATTGGCAGCCAGCAGCAGACACCCAGTTGGTAACACCAATAAGTTTGTTGCCGTCGTGGGAAACCAGAGGGCCACCAGAGTCACCACCGCAGGTGGACTTGCCGTCGGGAGTTCTCACACAGATGATGTTGTCCTGGATAAGACCGCCATAGGTCTGGGCGCACTCAGAGTTGTGGATGACCTGCAAGTCGACGCACTGCAACCAATCGGGCAGAGGAGAGCCATCATAGGTACCACCCCAGCCGCAGGCAACAGCCCACCATCCGTTATAGTCGTTGTAGCGATCGTTGTAGCTGGGCAGCTCAACCTTGTTGACCATGTGCCAGAAGTCCACATGGGGAATGCGGATCAGAGCGATATCAGCAGAGTTGTGGTTGATCATGTCATTGCGGCTGACCCAGTGGGTGTACTGGGCGTTGGTGCGCCATGTAGCACCGAAGTAGACGGTGACGGAGTCAGCGCTGCCAGTGCAGTGCTCAGCAGTAAGGACCCAGGTGTTGGAGATGATGGAACCACCGCACCACCAGCCACCGCTGAAGCCGAGACCGACGGTGTAGGGAGCCTTGCCCTCGTAGGCCGGGTATCCGTTGGTAATGCGACCCTCGATCTTGTTCACCTTGGTGATATCCTTGTTGTGGATCACCTCCTCGTAAGCCGAGGCAGAGGCAACAGCCAAAGCCAATAGAGTAATGAACACCTTCATGCTGGATGTACAACTTGATTTCCTTGCAGACCTATTCGTGCTTTTATACAAATCCGGGTCTCAAAACATTGTAAACATTATCTATAGTGACTACTACACCCCTAATAATTCACACTATAAAAGTGACTTGATTTTGATAGTAAAATATTTATGATCACAGAGGTTCATTTTACTAACACAAAGTCTTGAAAATTAAAATGTAGAATCACTACCATTGCGAAATTGAGAAGTAAGTATAATAAACAAAATCCAGCACTATAAAGGCAAGACAGTGAAATCTAAATAAGTTAGAAAGTTACAGTGAAGTGTAGTCTTTAAGATACTCGCTATATATTGTTCATTTCCAGTTGGCACATACCAGGTATTATACAAATAATATATAATAACATAAATTGATTTTTGTCAATTGATAACATAACAAGTAAGAAAGCTACAGTCCAGTGTGCTCGACTGTGAGATACCCGCTACCCTTTTGAATAAAAGCAAAAAGCAAAACCAAAAAATCGTCGTTACACTTCTCTCGAAATGTTTCTTTCATATATTTCCAGCAAAAGCCTAATAATAAGCAACACCAGAGTTGTCACGGATCCAGTCGAGTTGGTTGGTGACACGGGTGAATCCAGATGGATGACCAGCGGTGCAGCCAGCGCCAGATACCCAGGAGGTAACACCAACCAGTTTGGCACCATCGTGGAGCACCAATGGGCCGCCAGAGTCGCCAGAGCAGGTGGACTTGCCACTGGGGGTGGAAACGCAGAGAATGCCATCGGGTTGGTTGCCATAAGTCTGGGAGCATTGGCTGTTGCTAATGATCTGCAAGTCGACGCACTGCATCCAGTCAGGTTGGGAACCGCCATCGGAGGTGATTCCCCAGCCGCAGGCAACAGCCCACCAACCATCGTACATGTTGTAGCGATCGTTGAAGCTGGGCAGCTCAACCTTGTTGACCATGCTCCAGAAGTCGACATGGGGAGTGCGGATCAAAGCGATATCGTTGCCATTGTTGTTGGGCCAGTTGTGGTTCTGGATGAAGTTGCCGCTGCCAACCGAGTGGGTGAACTGGGCGTTGGTACGCCAGGTGGCACCGTAGTAGATGGTCACAGAGCTGGCACCGTTGGTGCAGTGAGCAGCAGTCAGCACCCAGTCGTGAGCAATGATGGAACCACCGCACCACCAACCGTTGAAGCTCAGGCCAACGGTGTAGGGAGCCTTACCCTCGTAGGCTGGGTAGCCGTTGGTAATGCGTCCCTCGAGCTTTAGGGATTGTGGCAGATCCTTGGGATGCACCTGCTCAATGGTTTCGGCAGCAACTGCTGCGATAGCCAGGGCTAATACGATGAAAGTCTTCATGTTGAAGTTTAAAGCAACAACTGATGGCAATAAATCAAATCGCCACTTCTTTTATACTATTCTCAATCCTATAAATATCATTGCATGGGGGCAATCTGAGCTGAGATAAAATAATTAATTGAAAGAAAGGAATAGATAGCATAATAATAAATATATGCATGCTTATTTAAAAAATTAATTAATTTATTCATGGGCACTTAGAAAGTAATTAAAGTAGTCTGTGAATTCCCTCGTATAATGCACTCGAACACTCATGACTTATCATAATGTGTTTTCATGGTTATTGAAGTCTATATTCCAGCTTTATTTAAACATTAGATCAACACTTATTAATTGTAAGTTCCAATTATATATAATTGTTATATTGTATTCTTCTAACTTATAATACCAACCAGCAAATATTACCGAAACCACATAGAAAAGTTTTTCATGGGATACCATTATTGTCAGAAAGAACCTATGTGATATTAAAATGAAGTAAAAAAATAAGTAAAGCAAATAAGTGTGATCGACTGTGAGGTACCCGTTACCCATTTCGAATAAAAGCAAAATATTGCGGTATTTATTTTTAAATATACCAATTTATATTTAATATACCATAAAAATATTATAAAAATAAGCCAAATAGGCATGTACATATGGTACTACACTAAATATATACTATAGAGTGCTAGATTGTCCATATTGTCAGCCAAAGCAATTAATGCCTTTAGTCAGTAGGTGTTTTTTCCCATTCAAAAGTATTTTTTAATAACTTTGACAATTTTTATCCGATCATTATTAAATTTTCAGGAATCACAAAGACTATAGTTAGTTTTGTAAGTACCAAAATTCGATTCTAGCTTTAAAATTACATTTGTTATTCGATTTTTTCAATTTGCGGGAGTGGAAGTGGGCGTGGCAAAAATTGTAAACAAAAAAATTATAGCTCTATCTCTTATAGTCTCTGAGATCTAGGTGTATTCGGACAGACAGACATACGGACATGGCTGATCAAGAATATATATACTTTATGGGGTTGAAGATGCTTTCTTCTACCTGTTACATAAATTTCCTGCCAACACAAAGTTATAATACCCCTCTACCCTATGGGTAGCGGATATACCATAAATATACTAACTTATAGTGCTAATATGCAAAAGGTTAATATTGTATACGAATTTTATATTTAAAGTGAAGTATATCATGCATATATTGATTAGGTAAACGATCAAAAGTATGTATCCTTACGGCAAAGAAAGTGCATTCTTCTATCTAATCTAAATGATCTTTTTTTTTATTTATGGTAATTGATATAGTTTGTTTACAATAAATTCAAAAAATTTCATGATAATGTCGCAATTATCATATCGCGAATAACAATTTGACTGGGAAATACTTTAATTTATTTTCTTAGATATCACGTTTATAGTTTTAGGTAGTTGCAAATTTAGTTCATGATAAGATAAATTATGAGTTGCACCTTTTTGCTATGCTGAATTTAGTTACTTAATGCTCTGAAAGTTCTTTGCCATCATTTATAATCACATCCGCTTCTAGAGATAGGGCCTTCAATTATGCGACACTGTCGAAAATCATTTTGTCCTATTTCGGCGTTATGTAGCAAATATCCTTAAAAGAATATAGTGCATCTGATCAGTAAGAGCATTTTATAGATTTTCACATAATGTTATCAATTTGTATATTGGAGCACTCGAAAGTTCAATTTACTTCAGTACCAATCTAATCTATATTTCATACAAAAGTTTAACTATGTTGGGGGTATTTTTTTATTGTAGCAAACCGGATTTACCACCTAATTTCTACTCGTTTCAAGCACTCATTCATAAAAATTTCGACAGTAGCCAAGATAAATCAGACTTTATAGTATACTAATAAAAAATTGTTGATAACACCACTGACAAGGTTAAACAGATGTCATACCTATCGGTGGAACCAAGGAAAAACAAATACAAAGACAAACAAATAATATTCGTTTCTGTCAAATGATATTATATTTTAAAGCCAACGTTTAATAGTAAGCGACGCCTGAGTTATCGCGAATCCATTCCAGATGAGTGGTGACACGAGTGAAACCAGATGGGTGGCCAGATTGGCAACCAGCACCAGATACCCAGGAGGTAACACCAACCAGTTTGGCACCATCGTGAAGCACCAATGGGCCACCAGAGTCACCCTGGCAGGTAGACTTTCCATCGGGAGTGGCAACGCAGAGAATTCCTTCGGGTTGGGTTCCATAGGTCTGAGAGCACTGTGCATTACTGATGATCTGCAGATCGACGCACTGCAACCAATCGGGCAGAGGAGAGCCATCATAAGTGCCACCCCATCCGCAAGCAACAGCCCACCAGTTATCGTACATGTTGTAGCGATCGTTAAAGCTGGGCAGCTCAACCTTGTTGACCATGTTCCAGAAGTCGACATGAGGGGTACGGATCAAAGAGATATCGTTGCCGTTGTGGTTGGGCCAGTTGTGGTTCTGGATGAAGTTG
This sequence comes from Drosophila niveifrons, assembly GCA_035046325.1. Lineage (NCBI taxonomy): Eukaryota > Metazoa > Arthropoda > Insecta > Diptera > Drosophilidae > Drosophila > Drosophila niveifrons. The sequence goes on from JAWNOC010000052.1 coordinate 13,410,320, forward strand.
CCGCTGCCAACCGTGTGGGTGAACTGGGCGTTGGTACGCCAGGTGGCACCGTAGAAGATTGTGACGGAGCCGGCACCGTTGGTGCAGTGAGCAGCAGTCAGCACCCAGTCGTGAGCAATGATGGAACCACCGCACCACCAGGCATTGTTGAAGCTCAGGCCGACGGTGTAGGGAGCCTTGCCCTCGTAGGCTGGGTAGCCGTTGGTAATGCGTCCCTCGATTTTAAGGGATTGTGGCAGATCCTTGGGATGCACCTGCTCAATGGTTTCGGCAGCAACTGCTGCGATAGCCAGGGCCAATACGATGAAAGTCTTCATGTTGAAGTTAAAGCAACAACTGATAGCAATAAATCAAAACCACACCCCTTTTATACTAATCAGAGCTACAAACATACTTGTACAAATGCATGGGTGCAATCGCAACTAAGATAAACTTATTAGTAATCGAAAGAAATCAATAGATAACAACAATATAAATATGGTCACGTCCAATTTAAATACCCCCCGGGGCACTTAAAATACAAATGAAAGTCGTTTGAGTACACTTTCAGATAATGCAGATATGATTTCTTATAATTAACAAAAAATAGCAATCGTATCTTTAGATTTTAAATAGAAATATTAGCAAGTATGAAAGTTGAATGTGCTCGACTGTGAGATACCCGAGGTATTTTTCTCAAAATATACCAAAATAATATACCACACAATTACTTTGAAAAATGTGCCAAACGGTATATCGATATGATACTACATTCGAGATATACCATAGAGTTCAAAATATACCAGATTGTCAGCCAAATCATTTAAGACCGGAATCTTATTGTATTGGTTTAGAAACTGTTGTTTTGTATAATTATACCGCATATTATTTTCAGTACACAACTATATTGGCATATTTTATAGAAAGATTTCACAATCGAGCACATTCGACTGTAGCTTCCTCACATATTTTGTAATTCAATAGTTTGCTAAAAATTACAACACAAAAATCCATCAAATTGTCGGAATTCCCATAACGAAAATATCACTCCTGATCTAGCGTGTGCTGTAGTTGACTTTAAAATAGTTTTATTTAGTTAGCTGTATATCACGATTCTATTTTTTGGCAGTTGCAAATGATGGGCGATAAGATAGATGATGATTTGCATTTCTTTGCTTCACTTTTTCAGTACTGAAGTACTTAGAAGCACTCAATACTGCGAACGTGATGTGCCAATCAGTTATAAACACATCCGGTTCCTGATCATTGATATCTTTTAAGCATTGAACAAAGGTTGCCGGATATTTTGCAAATAAAGTATAAAAATAATGAATTCAAAAATACGCAAGATGTGTTTGTTTATTTCATCATTATACTCTCCGCCTTTAACTTTAACCTTTCAAAAGTAAATTTGGAAGTTATATCGGAATCTCGATTACTCCTAATTTTTTTCTATTACTTCTGTTGTCTTTTGAAAAATCTGAAAAACGTCTTACCAGTGAGAAAGAAATATATTGGCCTCAGCAGCTATAAGCCGTAAAAATTTTGAATTTTCATTTGTTTGTCCAAGTTGTTTTTGTCCACTGACATCACACAACATTCTCTTTTGTCTACTTTATTGTTCTGTCAGATAAAATCAATGTTATTTAAGATCTTATGATCGGATTATTTTGAGAGAGAGAGAGAGAGAGAGTAACCGCGGACATGATCGCATATTTTGTGTTGTTGAGTTTATTTCTACATGTATGTGAATTTTAATAGTGATTAATAAAATTAATAAAAATAAAAGAATTAATTTCAGAAATGAAACGAGGTGTGATTTGATTACAAACAAATAACTTAGGGAATTTAATGGTCGTGAACTCGAAAGTTTCATTTGCTTAAGTTGCTAATCTAATCTGCAGTATATTTGATACTCAAGTTTGACTACTTTGGGGGTATTTTTAATTGCAAAAAAAAAAACAGGATTTACCTTCCATTTTACTCATTTCAAGCACTCATTCATTAGAAGTCCAATAGTAACTGATGGAAAATTGCAGATAAATTCACGGGAAAGGTGAAAGGCAATGAACGTTGTTTCTGACTTTTCTGAAAAAAGAATAGAGCTATCATAGGAAAATAAATACAAAGACAACAAAATAATATTTGCAATATATTTTAGTGTCATTTCTTAGTAGTAGGCGACGCCGGAATTGTCGCGAATCCAATCCAACTGAGCGGTTACACGAGTGAAACCAGATGGATGGCCAGATTGGCAACCAGCACTAGATACCCAGGAGGCAACTCCAACCAGTTTGGCACCATCGTGAAGCACCAATGGGCCACCAGAATCGCCACTACAGGTAGACTTGCCATCGGGAGTGGCAACACAAAGGACTCCTTCGGGTTGGTGTCCATAGACCTGGGAGCACTGGTCGTTGCTGATGATCTGCAGATCGACGCATTGCAGCCAATCTGGCTGAGGAGAACCATCATAGGTGCCACCCCATCCGCAGGCAACAGCCCACCAACTATCGTACATATTGTAACGATCGTTGTAGCTGGGTAGCTCAACCTTGTTGACCATGCTCCAGAAGTCGACATGGGGAGTACGGATCAAAGCGATATCGTTGCCGCTCTGACTGGGCCAGTTGCTGTTCTGGATGAAATTGCCGCTGCCAACCGAGTGGGTGAACTGGGCGTTGGTACGCCAGGTGGCACCGTAGTAGATGGTCACAGAGCTGGCACCGTTGGTGCAGTGAGCAGCAGTCAGCACCCAGTCGTGAGCAATGATGGAACCACCGCACCACCAACCGTTGAAGCCAAGGCCAACAGTGTAGGGAGCCTTGCCCTCGTAGGCTGGGTAGCCGTTGGTAATGCGTCCCTCGATTTTAAGGGATTTGGGCAGATCCTTGGGATGCACCTGCTCAACGGTTTCGGCAGCAACTGCTGCAATTGCTAGGGCCAATACGATGAAAGTCTTCATGTTGAAGTTAAGGCGACAACTGACAACTGACAATCGGAACCACACCCCTTTTATACATAACAGAACCCCAAATATGTTTGTGCAATCCATAGTGCAATTAAAGCTTAGATAAACTAACGGGAAATGTACACACTTTATGAATATAGTAGCGGAAGTTTCTAAATAGGTCAAAAAATATTGGTAATTTTCCATTTTTTTCCTATCAGTACTACAAATTGCCAAAGTGCAATGTAAGGGGTATAATCATTTGAAATATTATTCTATGTGTATTTAAAAATAATATTGTATTGGACAGTTTCAAAGGTGATGATGGGCATCTTATCAAAATGCTGAAGTACTCAATACTCTGTACATATAGGTTACCGGATGTCGTTGCGATCACCCACAACAAATTAAAAGATATTGACGATAATGAAATATAGTTTCTACTCAAGCCACATCCTACTCATTCCAAAAATCATTAAGCAACTATTGGACACAAAGCTGGTCAACTGATCATGCATCTGTGTGACGCTAAAACCACAACCTCGGATCATCTTAAATGCATCATGTCATCTATAAATTATAGAAACTGAATAATAAAATTCGTTGAGATCTTTTGAGGTATCGTGCAATTTTTAGAATACCTTTGGTACTATCACGAGAACTCCAAAGCTGCATCTCTCTTACTCACACTGAACTCATTGGCGCGGTTGCCAAACCTTGTCGTGAAGTGCATTGCGAAAATGTTTAAAATAGTCGCTCGATTCAATTTCTTTGCAAAGTATGTCCAAAACTTTTCGACACTGGCTTATTGCTGCTCCAAATAGCGATGCAGTAATGTGGAAGCATCCGTAACTAGTAACGTTTCATTCACGTAACGTTGGTAAACGAGTCAAGGGACTCTCTTTATTAATAACAAGTAAGTAAGCTACAGTCGAGTGTGAGATACCTGCTACTCATTTTAAATAATAGTCAAATTTTGCAGTACTTTTCCAAAAATATACCAAAATAATATATCGAAAAAGTACCAGAAATATACTAAATTGTATATTTGGTATATATATATGGTACTACACAGAATATATACTATAGAGGGCAAAATATACTAGATTGTCAGCTGATGCAAAAATAACCCTAGTAAGTAGGCGTTTTTGCCCATACAAAAGTATTTATTTAATAACTTCTTCAATTTTTTATCGTATCGCTTCCCACAGAGGACATGAAGACTATAGTCATGATTGTATATACCGAAATTCGTGACTGAAGCTTTAAAATTATACTTGTTATTAGATTTTTTTCAATTTTCGGGGGCGGAAGTGGGCGTGGCAAAAATTTGAAACGAACTTGATCTGCGTGCAAACATAACCAATGCTGTCGAAAAAAATTATAGCTCTATCTCTTATAATCTCTGAGATCCAGTGTTTCATACGGACAGACGGACAGACAGACAGACGGACATGGCTTATCGTCTCAGCTGTTGATGCTGATCAAGAATATATATACTTTTAGGGCCGAAGATGCCTCCTTCTACCTGTTACATACATATTTTGCATGCACAAAGTTATAATACCCTTCTACTTAAAACTTGCCCGTTTTTACTCAAGTTAAAACAAACTAATTTGGGAACATTATAACTTTAGTATATCTCCGGGGTCATTTAATTTTAATTTTCATTTTTGGTACATATAATAATAACTAAAGTACTTAAGATATTTGATTTGGTTGAGATCAGCCAAAATGTTTTTTTAGTTATTTCAGAAATACTATTGTATAGCAAATAGCGAGTCTTATTTGCAGAAAATAAGGCATATTTTCTTCTCTTTAGTATATCTTCAATGTAATACGGCATGATTTTGACATATTTGTAGAATATGGATTTATTTATTATGGGTAATGGGTAGCTTACAGTCGATCACATATAAAAATTAAAATTCATTTTGCAATACGAGATTATAATTGCACTTTTCTTAAATATGTCCTCATAATGAAATTGTCGTAGTTCCTTTCTCTTATTTCCATGGTTAAACACTATTCCTTTTATAGGAACAATATAGATAATTTCCAATTTATTTTACTTTAACGACTGTATTTTAAAATGTTTCTAAATAAGCACGGTTCTTTAACATTTACATTTTACGTAGAATCTCTAAACTTCCTATCATTAATACAACGTAGATGAAATTAAGAATTGAGTGTCAATAACGAATATCTAGCATAGGTGCGACAGATAGACAGATAAGCAAACATATTTAAAAAGTTCAGTGCATCCGATCAGAATGTGATTTTTGTGGCTTCTTCCTCTCCCATAATCTTATCGAATTTTATGATCGTCCACTCGAAAGTTCAATTCACTTGAGGTAGTAATCTAATCTTTTTCGAAACGAAAGTTTGTTTGCGTTAGGGGTATTAGGGGCATAAAATGCGAATTTACTATAGACAGCTGGCCACCTAATTTTTACTCATTTCAAGCACTCATTCATAAAAAGTTCAACGGGAGGCGTGATAAATCAAAGTCTCTACCAAACTGATAAAGAATTGCTGATAGCATCGATGTCCAGGTAGTAAAGATGTCTCGACTCTAAAGTCTACATCTATATATAGAAGTAGCTTAAAATTCGTCTAGAATCTATCTATAGATAGTCCTATCAAACGAAGGCAGAGGCATTTGCAATCAAAAAAAATTCTGTTTAATGATATTATTCAATGATATTATATTTAATTTAAAATTAATGCTTAGTAGTAAGCAACGCCGGAGTTATCGCGAATCCAGTCAAGGTGAGCGGTAACACGAGTGAAACCAGATGGAGCTCCGGATTGGCAACCAGAGCCAGACACCCAGGATGTAACACCAACCAATTTGTTGCCGTCGTGGAGCACTAATGGGCCACCAGAGTCACCCTGGCAAGTAGATTTGCCATCGGGAGTGGCAACGCAGAGAATGCCATCGGGTTGGTATCCATAGACCTGCGAGCACTGATTGTTGCTGATGATCTGCAGGTCGACGCACTGCAACCAATCGGGCAGAGGAGAACCATCATAAGTGCCACCCCATCCACAAGCAACAGCCCACCAGTTATCGTACATGTTGTAGCGATCGTTGTAGCTGGGCAGCTCAACCTTGTTGACCATGTGCCAGAAGTCGACATGGGGAGTGCGGATCAAAGAGATATCGTTGCCGTTCTGGTTGGGCCAGTTGTGGTTCTGGATGAAGTTGCCGCTGCCAACCGTGTGGGTGAACTGGGCGTTGGTACGCCAGGTGGCACCGTAGAAGATTGTGACGGAGCCGGCACCGTTGGTGCAGTGAGCAGCAGTCAGCACCCAGTCGTGAGCAATGATGGAGCCACCGCACCACCAGGCATTGTTGAAGCTCAGGCCGACGGTGTAGGGGGCCTTACCCTCGTAGGCTGGGTAGCCATTGGTAATGCGTCCCTCGATTTTAAGGGATTTGGGCAGATCCCTAGGGTGCACCTGGTCGGCCACCTCAGCAGAGACGGCAGCAATGGCCAAAGCGAGAACTATGAATGCCTTCATGCTGAACACACGATTGCTGTCTGTTCGTTGTAACAGGTGTGTATTTATACTATTTCTCTATCGTATCATAGCTCTTCAGATATTTGAAAAACTGTAATTTCAACCAACTATCAAAGCACTTTCAACCAACTAACTTAGATAACCGCCTGAACAGTTGATTGGCAGCAAAAGTCCCTTAAGTAAACAAGATATGGCCACCAATTGATTTCATACTCAAACACACGAATCTCATTTGAATGAAGTGAATACGAGTCGGGTTCTTTATATTAAGAAGCGGAATCTTAATGGCTTTCTATTACAACGAGGCAGGCACATCTAAAATAGATATAGTACTAAATAATATTAGACTAAATAATATTATCTCGTAGCGAAGTTCAAAATGCGGCTGAACAAAAAAAAACAAAATTTTGTACTTCATTCAAAATAAACCAAATAATCAGCCAAAGCAAGTAACAAAAAAGTATTTCTTAAATAACTTCTACAATTTTTATTTGGTCTATCTGATTATCTAAATTTTTAGGGATTCTAAATACAAGTAGTATAGTTATTATTTTATGTACCAAATCTCATCACTCAAGCTTTTATCGTCTCAGTTGTTGACCAAGAATATACTCGTACATAGTCTTTGGGGTCTGATTTGATTCCTTGTACGTGTTACATACATTTCCTGGAGGCACAAAATTATAATACCCTTCTACCTTCTTCTGTGGTTATATTTTATAAATATATGTATATACATATATATATTCCAAAGTATTTATCCTTTTTTTATTACGTAATATTATGTTATCTATTGATTTTGTTATATATTGGGATAGTTGAAGTTTTAAAAACAATTAATAAAAATTAATTTGTTTTCGGAAAAAAATGTTAAAAATATTTTAAAAAAATTTATTCAGCGTATTTTGGGAGTACAAAATTAAGTCAAGTTTTAGATAATTTCCTGGGTTTTAAGAAGAACAAAATGGGTTTTTTTTTCAAACATTAATGTAACAAAGTTAAGTAATAGTTTATTGATAAAAATATAAGAAATTTGAAAAGTAATGAAAAATATAGAAAAATGATATAATAAACGGATAACGATCTTCACGATAAGAGGACAACTGTTCCTGTCTACGTCGATCATGATACAATAACACAAGGTAGTCCCGTCATGTGCCTTTTCGTTCGATTTCATTCCGTTAACCTTCAGTGCGCTCGCGTTTGTTGAACTGAAAGGTTGTGTGCTGACGATTTTTGCAATTATGCTTTATATACGTATGTATATATTATTTTATCAAACAGATGAAAATTGTTTTACTCAACATTGTTTTAAGCTATTTTTTAATAAAAAAAAATATATATATTTATATAGGAACAATTAATATTAGCTGCTAGGGATGTATTAAAATAGATAAAAAAAATTACTTTATTATTCGTATATACTTTAAAATTAAGTACCTCAACAAAAAAATAAGTATTCAAAAACAAAACAACGATTGTCATCCAATTCTAAACTATTAAAAATTAAAATATAGAAAACACTTCAAGTCTTTTTAATATAATGGAACAATTAAACGCTATGCACCATTTAAGGGTTAATCAAAAAGCACTACTGTCGATTTTTTCGTACTCACTCGCACTTATGTATGGTATTGTTAACGGACAGCTTTTGCCGACGGGACTACCTTGTGTGTTATTGTATCATGGTGTCGATCTTCGTTTCGTGCTGCGTTCAGTGCTGCCATATCCTTTCATAAGCTCGCGTTGCCACTCTTTGCTAGCAACCAGTAGTGCCATACATAACAACTACATATATCGCTAATATTGCAAAGTTTTGTATAAATTTGGATACTGGTATAAAATATAAATTAAACTGCAAATAATAATCATAGAAAAAACTTAGTCCCAAATTTTGAAATAAAATGTATAATAATAATAAAAAATATAATAAAAAAAACAATTTATATTTGTGAATATTGTTTATTTATTTTTGTTAAAATGTTTAATAGTAAGCAACACCAGAGTTGTCGCGAATCCAGTCGAGCTGGTTGGTGACACGAGTGAAGCCAGCTGGAGCGCCAGTTTGGCAACCAGCACTGCTGCCGAAGGAGGTAACACCAACCAGTCTGCCACCGTCGTGGAGCACCAATGGACCACCAGAGTCGCCAGAGCAAGTGGACTTGCCATCGGGAGTAGCAACGCAGAGAATGCCATCGGGAAGGCTTCCATAGGTCTGAGAGCACTGTCCGTTGCTAATGATCTGCAGATCGACGCACTGCATCCAATCGGGCAGAGAAGAGCCGTCGTAGGTAAGACCCCAGCCGCAGGCAACAGCCCACCAGCCATCGTACATGTTGTAGCGATCGTTGTAGCTGGGCAGCTCAACCTTGTTGACCATGCTCCAGAAGTCGACATGAGGGGTACGGATCAAAGAGATATCGTTGCCGTTCTGGTTGGGCCAGTTGTGGTTCTGGATGAAGTTGCCGCTGCCAACCGAGTGGGTGAACTGGGCGTTGGTACGCCAGGTGGCACCGTAGTAGATGGTCACAGAGCTGGCACCGTTGGTGCAGTGAGCAGCAGTCAGCACCCAGTCGTGAGCAATGATGGAACCACCGCACCACCAACCGTTGAAGCTCAGGCCAACAGTGTAGGGAGCCTTGCCCTCGTAGGCTGGGTAGCCATTGGTAATGCGTCCCTCGAGCTTCAGGGATTGTGGAATATCCCTGGGGTGGACCTGGTCGGCCACCTCAGCAGAGACGGCAGCAATGGCCAAAGCAAGAACTATGAATGCCTTCATGTTGAATACACGATTGTTGACTTTTCATTGTAACAGGCGCGAATTTATACCATTTCTCTATCGTATCTTGGCTCTTCAGATATTTGGCAATTATTAATTTCAACCAACTTGCAAAGCACTTTTAACCAACAGCTTAGATAACAGCCTGAAAAGTTGATTAGTGGCACAAGTCCGTTAAGTAAATAAGATATGGCCGCCTAAGCTTTTTTAGTAGCTTTCACGCGATAAAATATGGTTTCTAAAAAGTGAAACGAGAAAGTTCTTATTTAAAGTTAATATTGGCTATCACTTGAACAACAAACAAGCTTCGCCACAAACACGATTTCAATATACGCAAGAATACATGTGAAAAATGCAACTAGACGATAGAAATGCAAGCGAACAAAGAACAGTGTCAGAGAGCATGGAGTGCTTCCGGCAGAGGAAGCAGACGCTGACACATTATTATATGACCATTAGGTATCTGCTGCTCCCGACATACTCCTGCCGTTGGAAGCCTCTCTTTCCTCAGGGGCAGTAGACATAGTTTGATTATGGCTCTCCGGGTACTGCCACACGAAATCTTCAAATCAGCAACTCGGCACTCGCCATCCTTGCTTGGGTTACGCGCCAAGACACGGGCTAGCGACCAACAAAGTGGATGAAAAATTTCGTGCTTGACCAAGACAACGTCATTTACTTGCAGTCTTAGCCCAGGAGTGTGCCACTTGCATCTTTGCCGGAGAAGAGTCAATTCCTTGTCATCATCAGCTATTTCCGTCAAAACTTCTGCATGACTAGAACAACATTTCGTAAGTTTGAAGTTTGGCGAGATTCAAAATTGCAGCTGTTTCCTACAGCTTGCCGTTGACCTCAGCAAATGAATCGCCTACTCATCCACATAGAATGCTGCAGAACCAACCGGGAACACATCTGCTTCATCATGAGCTATCTGATATATGCATTGACAATAGCTATCTGATGAAAACATGAGCACACTTTGATACATCTTGCATATATCACCTGTTAGTGCCACCAGATATGTACGAAAGCGAAGGAGTATGTTATGTGCATCAATTTGGCCTGTATAAAGGGACCATCATAACCTCATTTAATGAATATCCAGTAGATATTGTTGCCGAACCTTTAAACACAACACAAAGCTTTGTTGCCGTGCTATCGGCTTTTAGTACATGCGAAGTATGATCCAGATTCAACTATTCCTCAATAAATGATGAGTATTGCATCTTAAAAGCACGATGCCATTTGTCTTTAAATTTCGTAAATTGCTTATGCGAAATCGATCCTTTTCACAGCACTGTGCGAGTAATCTTGCTTGGGGCCTCCAAATATGTAATTTGAGGACGCTTAGGAATTGGATGATTGTGAAGTCTGCTGCTCTATACTGGATGTTGAGACTGTCAATGGAAACGAGAAAATGACCGCCGATGCTTGAGAAAAGTGCTGTTCTTGACTGGATGTTGAGTCTCGGGAACTCAATGCGCTCACATCTAAAATAGAAGGGGCTTGGCTTTGACTGCTTCTTCGAGCTTGGCGTAATTCTTTGCCCCTCCTCAACTTCACTGCGTCGATCTCCTCCAAACGGTCATAGCATCTTTCACAAATTAGTGAAGTACTCCGAATGTCTGGATTAAGAAGAGAACAAGCTTTGCGTCAATTGCAATTGGCTTGTGTTGCGCAAGTAGACGATAACTTGGCAAGGCACAGGATCGCAATTCGCACATTACGCGAAAAGTTGATGCCAGATATCCAGACAGGCAAAACAAGTAAGAAAGCTACAGTCGAGTGTGCTCGACTGTGAGATACCCGCTACCCATTTTGAATATAAGCAAAATATTGCGGTATTATTTCCTAAATATACCAAAATATACTACAAAATACTAAAAATATACCAAATGATATATTTGGTATATTTTTGGTATTTAGTATAGTACCACTTTCAAAATATACCATAGACGGCATAATATACCAGATTGTCGGCCAAAGCAACTGAGACCCCTAGTAAGTAGGCGTTTTTGCCCATACAAAACTATTTCTTTAATAACTTCCACAATTTTGATCCGATCGCAACCAAATTTTCAGAAGTCACAAAGACTATAGTTCCTAATGTATATCCCAGCTTTATTATTACTCTTGTTATTCGATTTTTTCTGATTTGCGGGGGCGGAAGTGGGCGTGGCAAAAATTTAAAACAAACTTGATCTGCGTGCAATCATAACAAATGCTGTCGAAAAAAAATTATAGCTCTATCTCGTATAGTCTCTGAGATCTAGGTGTTCATACAGACGGACGGACAGACGGACATGGCTATATCGTCTCGGCTGTTGACGCTGATCAAGAATATATATACTTTATAGGGTCGGAGATGCCTCCTTCTACCTGTTACATACATTTCCTGCCGGCACAAAGTTATAATACCCTTCTACCCTATGGGTAGCGGGTCTAAAAAAAAAAAAGTTATGTACTCGTATACTCAGGATCTGCATCACCAGTCCAGACGATATACATATACCATGTCCTTCGGTCCATCTGTCTGTCTGACAACTACAATTTATATGATTCCTGAAAATTTGGTTGCGAACAAAAAAAAAATATTGTGGAAGTTATTTAAGAAATATTTGTGTATTGTTTTGCTTGATAATCTGGCATATTTGGTATTCTATGAAATATTTTTAGTGTAAATATAGACTTTGGTATATTTCAATATTTTGCAGTACATTTAAAGAATAATACCGTTTGGTTTTTTTGAAAATTTGTAGTGCGTATCACAGTCGAGTTCACTAATCTGTAGCTACCCACAGTTCTTATCAGATAGCAACAAATTTTCAAAAATCATAAGGACTATCTATAGTGATTATTGAAAAAACCAAAAATTGAACCCAAGCTTCAAATGTAATCTAAGAATATTTTCTAGTTGAAATCAAAAGAGCAATTCATAACTATGTATGCATGTCGTTTATTTATTTTTGATAGAATGTTTAATAGTAAGCAACACCAGAGTTGTCGCGAATCCAATCCAGATGAGCGCTAACACGAGTGAAGCCAGCTGGAGCGCCAGATTGGCAACCAGCACTGCTGCCGAAGGAGGTAACACCAACAAGTTTGGGATTATCGTGGAGCACCAATGGGCCACCAGAGTCGCCAGAGCAAGTGGACTTGCCATCGGGTGTAGCAACGCAGAGAATACCATCGGGAAGACTGCCATAGGTCTTGGAGCACTGGTCGTTGCTGATGATCTGCAGATCGACGCACTGCAACCAATCGGGCAGAGGAGAGCCATCATAGGTGCCACCCCAGCCGCAGGCAACAGCCCACCAGTTAGCGTACATGTTGTAGCGATCGTTGAAGCTGGGCAGCTCAACCTTGTTGACCATGTTCCAGAAGTCGACATGAGGGGTACGGATCAAAGCGATATCGTTGCCATTCTGATTAGGCCAGTTGTGGTTCTGGATGAAGTTGCCGCTGCCAACCGTGTGGGTGAACTGGGCGTTGGTACGCCAGGTGGCACCGTAGAAGATTGTGACGGAGCCGGCACCGTTGGTGCAGTGAGCAGCAGTCAGCACCCAGTCGTGAGCAATGATGGAACCACCGCACCACCAGGCACTGTTGAAGCTCAGACCGACGGTGTAGGGGGCCTTACCCTCGTAGGCTGGGTAGCCATTGGTAATGCGTCCCTGGATCTTAACGGACTTGGGGAAGTCCTTGGGGTATTCCTGTTCCAATACCTCCGCAGATACGGCAGCAAGCGCCAAGGCCAATACAATGAACACTTTCATGTTTAACGATTAACTCGAATGAATTCGATTTGAGCTTACAGTTTTTATAGAAAATTCATATCATACCATTGATAGAAATGCAGTTATTAATACTCATGAAAGTAATAATAATATAAGTAGATAAGCCACCAATCTATTTTCTTGATTGCCTTATTTTCTTCTTTTTGTGTGCACCCACTTCATAGCGTATCTGAAGAGCACAGATTTGCCTATTAATAGAAAGCTCACCAGCAAACAATCAAGAAATATTCGAATTTCTAATATGCAAGTCCAAAGATTTGTTAATTAAATTTTCTCGAAAATTCGCAACACAAATTTAATTTCCTATTCAAGTTTCAATTATATATACATATATACATTTACGAATTATTTGTCGATACTTTGGAATAATATAGTTTAACGTACATAAGGTAGGCCATCCAAGATCAAATTAAATGTCAATTATTATCAATGATAGGTCTTAACACATTTCCCCTCATCGCAAAACAAAAAGAATATACTGAAACTAAAATAAGCATTTACAAAATCCATAAATGACAGTAAATTTCAGTTAATTGAAATAAACTCAAAAAAAAAACTAAAAAGATGTCTTCGAAACGGATTTAAACGTAACGGCTACTTGAACGCCACCTATAGGGAAATAAATGAACATTGCATTTAACACTGTTAACTTATCGATGATGCAGCAATCGATAACTAGTTAACATAAAATAATTAAGTTAACAGCATGTGAGAGTTAGACCATAAAAGATTAAAAATATACTTTTTGGTTTAAACTCTAGCATGTATTAGGTGGGCTACCTCCAAAGGTTGAACTGCTAATTTTTAGTTTTCGATTCATCAAACGCAAGTATTTAAGGGATAGGAGAACACGTTAGCAGTTAAACAATATTTGGCCGGCACCATTTGATGGAAAACTCGGAAGTAACAAACTATTTGAAATAACGCGCTTTTTTACATCGAAATATACTAAAATGTTAAGTATTGGCAAACTATTTTTTAAGCTTTATTACATATTTGGCTATTTTTTGAAATATGAAAGAGCTGATATGTATTCCTGAGAAGTAAAACTGTCACCGTCTTTTTTATAACTTTGAATATTAGCAAAAGTGGCTTTTTTATTTAAAATTGTATTTATTCGTTGTATCTTTTCGGAAATCGAAATAAGCTGCAACTGTTAAGATTGCCAATTCGCAAATGTTAATGAAGTTATCGCTATGTTAAACAACATTTTGGCTCAGCGTTGAGCTCTTCTTCTTATTTTTGTAAGAAAAAGAGTAAATAAGAAGCTAGCAAGAACAAAAATTAAATCTTAAACAATAACAACAGAATGTTAGACACTGAATAATGGAAAACATTGTTCACAATTTCGCCAAAATCAGTTTTCAGCCCAAGGAGGTTGTGTTGACAGAAAATCGGTAAGCGAAACAAAAGTCACAACACACACTGCAAGTTGCAATTGTTTTCATTTAATACTTTTTAAGCAGTTCTACACCCAATAACTTTACTTGGAATTTTAAGCCAATGCCTGGCAACACAGTCTCCTCGCCGCCCGATGCCATGTTGGAGTCAGAGAGCGGTGACACAGATCAATCGGATGAGATCGATTCACAGCTAAGTCGCGGCGAGGACAACGATGAAAGCGACAGCAGCAGCAGCTGTTATAGCCAACGCGGTCAGCAACGCGGCGGCGTCTCGCGACGTCGGATGCCCGCTCGCATTTCTAAGGACAATTTCAATCGTGTGTGCAGCGCCATCATGAAGCCAGCAAAAAAGAAGCGACGGGAAACGCTGCACACCAACGAGCAGACGTTGAAGAGCATCGAGAAGATCTACACTAGCAAGCGCATGAAGAAGTTTACGCCCGCCAATCTAGAGACGATCTTCGAGGAGCCGAGTGATGAGAATGCCGCCGATGCCGAGGACGACAGCGAGGAATGTGGCGCCATCACCAGCCAAGTGCGTCTGGTGAAGTTCGGATCGAGAAAACTACGTCGCGCCATCTCGTTTAACGATGGTCTGCACAAGAACAAGAATCTGATCAAGAAGCGACGCTTGAAGGTGAAGAAGACCTTTGGCAAACGCTTTGCCCTCAAGAAGATCTCAATGACCGAGTTCCATGATCGTCTAAACAAGAGTCTCGACAGCGCCATGTTCGAGGAGGAGGAGCAGGAGGATGTCGATGTCAATGTGGATGGGGCAAGCGGCAGCAAGACTGCCACAGCTGTCTCTGGATCTGCTGCTGCCATCACATTCATGGACGATATGCAACTGCCGCCGCTTTCCACGCAATCAGCGGTTTTCGAGTAGCCACAAGAATAGTTAAGCTGACCAACCAACCACATTGATGTCCCACGTTTTCTTGGGAATGTTGGTCAAATGTACTGATACCAATGTAATGTAATGTTTTATGTAAGATTTATTTATAATACCCAATAACCCAATGCATATTCAGATATAGGAAGTGCTGTGGAGCGTGAAAATAATTTAATCATTTTGCGTGGCGACCCAATTAATCGTAGTACATCATTTATCATTAAGTTAAGCAAGAATACAATTCTAAGTAAAGATTCCTACGCAAAAAAAAGGGAAAAATTGGGATAGAATTGTACCAAACCATAGTTGTAATAAATTATCATCTTACCAAATAGGGAAATGCGTGAAAATGCTCTACTCATTTGTTTTCACTGCCGCAAAAGTAAAGCAAACAAATAAATAAATAGAAAATACAACCATATTTTAATACAATCGCTTTACTAATACCAATCAATTGGTAAATAGTACGATCGTGGTGCTAAATTGGATAACGGCAAATGCATTAACAAGTGCAATAATATACGAAAAAAAAACTAATGTATGTGCTTATTATTATTATTAAATATATGTGAGTACGTACAACATGCAAGAGTGGTAATCATAATTCCCGATTATGCATTAAATATCGACGCACAGCACGAAGCACAGCTGGAAAACAAATCAAGAAAGCAACATTTTGTTTGCACTTCATAATGCACCACAACGGCGACGAAACTCCCTGATATACAAAGATATAACCATGCGTACAACTTATTTTCTACGCCACTGTTAAGACAAACGCAGGGACTCTGTTGCCCAGAACCACCCTGTCATTTAGAACGGTTAACAGCAAAAGAACATTCTTATTAAAGGTTCAACACTTAACTTAGCGTGTGCTGCAACCGTACGAATAAATCGTCAAGTCAGTCGGGTAAGAGTATTTGAAATGCACTGAACAAAAAAAGAAAACAAAAACACAAATAAACACTAGCCGCAGAAACATTTGCATAATCGACACCACTAGCTACTGTTACTGTTACTGTTATTGTTGTTGCTGCTATTTGCTGGCGTTGGCGCTGATTGTATTTTGTTATTGTTATTGTAGCCTCATTACATTCAAACATATCACCGATCGCGAGCCGATTTGATTTATTTGCTTCGCTAGGCAGACAAAGTAAGCCGCAATTTCCTAAATAGGCGAAAACAATGCCAAGAAATACTTTCAACACCAAATTAATGTTATTTTTAACGAATTAATTTAATTAGAAATACATGCAACAAGTTATCGAAATGCACATGTGATTTCCTGCTAAGAATACTCCAAATGGCGACATGCAAACAAAGTTTCCTTACGACTCGGGCGCCGACTTGCTTCCTCAAGTCTAAAATGCCCTGGCAATAACCTTCAAACTACACGTGGTGCTGCCATCTTGTTTGCCGCCGCACAATGGGCAGCTCTGGCAACTTAAGCCCTATTACTTGGCGTGCTTGAGGATTGCTTATAAATTCGCCAACTGTTGTCGTCAACTCATATTATGCATGTAATCGCTATTTGCGGTATTAATTTAGATGTGAGTATGAAAAAAATGCAAAAGACAAATGTATCGTGTAATATTTTTGTTGTTTCGCCGACAATAAAAGCAACAACAACATTGCAGCTTTTTCTCAATGAAAGCATTTTGCCGCATGCTGCGCATTACCCACAACACACACACACTCGCACACATACACGTGATGTAATAGCGCCAAAGCAAGTAGGGGATAAGTAACTAGAGTTACAGCTTCGCTTGCTTTTCATATTTAAATGGTAAAAACAACAACAAAAGCGCGGCGTCAATCGCAGCGTTAACGGCGATAGCGACGCTTGTTAAGATTTATACACTAACACACGCACGCACACTTTGTCATAGTGAAATTCGACCCGACCGGCGTGCGGCGTCTAAGGGCACGCCACATTTTCGACTGAATGCCAAATGCAGCGAAAAATGCGACAAAGGTTGTCAAAGCGCCGGCGTAACAATGTGCGGGTGCAAAGGCGAAACAGAGCTTGGAAGCGAATTCAAAAACAAAAAAGAAAGATGGCGACACCACTTCACACACATGCATGCGTCATCTAAGGGCATGAGAAATGCTGAAGTTGATGTAGGTGTGCGGGTGGGTGGCTGGCGAAAACTTACATTTGCAGCGAATGCAAATTGAAAGAGGCGAATTCGATAACGATGGCGACGAACGCAAATCAAATGCAATTGCGCGGTGACTGCGAAAGTACGCGCAGTCGTCGTCGACGTCAGCACCGACTGCGCAGTCAAATTAATGCAGCAAAATAGACGAAATAATTAAAGCGGTTGCAAAGAAATGGTAGCAAGAGAGTTTATAAAAATGCTTGCAACATGCGCGCGAGGCCACAGTTGTAAGCGAGACGCTGACCGAAAACCTCACAAGTCCCAACTCCGCATGAAAGTTGCAAGCAAAAAACACAGACGAAAAAAAAAACAAAAAAAGCAAAATATTACGCGCAAGATAAAGTGCGAGTGTTGAGGGGGTGTGAGGGGAGCGCGCAAGTGGCGAGTGGAGTACGTAACGGCTTTTCAAAACAAAACGGGAAACTCGAAAATAAAAGTGGCCAAGTGAACCAACGAAATATCCAATAAAACGGGGAAGCAAACATCGGGAGAGAGAGAGAGAGAGAGCGAGGTGCAGAGTGCAGGTCAATTAAATTGGAATTAAATATTAAATGCGTGCACCAGCCGCTGCCAGCAACAGCAATAATAAAAGGCAACGCAAATGCAAATGTGTTTACAATCAGCAATTGTTGCAATTATTGCCAAATTAACAGCGCTGCTGCTGCTGCAAGTCGGCGGCGCAGCAGCGGCGCTGGACTGGCAACAGGTTAAGCCAATGTATCTAGTGTCCATGTATCCGGGCCCGTTTGGCATGGCCTTGTCACAGACACCAACCACATCGCTGTCCGCCGAACTGGACGCGGAAATGAGCGCCACCAATGACGACAGTCGCATTAGCAGCAGCAGCAGCGGCATCGACAGTGCAGCCGATAACAGCGGCGATAGCGATAATTTGCCATCGGTCGATGAACGCGAACCACTTGTATTGAACCTAGAGACGACACCGCTGCTCGACAGCATGCTGCCTGAGGGTGCCATGGCCATGGATCGCATCTTTGGCGGCGATGTCGGCAATCCGCACTGCTTCCCCTACCAGGTGGGCATGCTGCTGCAGCGTCCCAAGGGTCTCTATTGGTGCGGTGGCTCCCTCATCTCCGATCAGCATGTCCTCACTGCGGCACATTGCGTGGACATGTAAGTTTTCATCCTCTTAATGAAGGAGGGTTTTTTCCATCTTATTTTAGAATACTTCAACCCCAAATAGTCGCTAGCATTCCCTGAAGTTTTATTGTAATATTATCCCAGTTAAAAATGAAATACTAATAACATAATAATAATTATTAAATTATATTTTTTAAGGGAAACGTTAATATAAATAATATAAATTAAATTTAATGCTGTAAATTTGTTTAATGTTTTTGCTTTGAATTACTGACTGAGTCACTGAAAGTGTCCTGTAGGGATCAGACTAATTTCTTATTTGTGTCAATAATTTCCCAATTGCTCTTAAAAGTTTTTAATCAAAAGGTGCCACAAAAAAAAACAGTTGAAGCACCGGCATTACTCTATTGATCTATAAAGAGTCTTCAATTTATAATTATATATTATTATATAATGCAGAAAGTTTTCAATTCATGATTATATATAATTATATAATGAAGATTGTAGTATTAAAATAATAATAATTTAATATAATTAACACTTAAGTACATAACATACAATAAAAGAAAATGAAAGCATACAATTTGCTTACTGTTACAACATTTTTATTAGGCAAGGATTGTTTATTAATATTGAATATATTTGAAAGTTGAATTTAGATTAAAGTAAAATAAAGAATAGCTGACTGATTATTCCTTATTTATGTATTATTTAACATAAGACTTTGAAACTCTTTTTCCGATTTCAGGGCTAAGCGCGCTTTGGTTTTTCTGGGCGCCAACGAGATCAAGAACGCCAAGGAGTCGGGTCAGGTGCGTCTTATGGTGCCCAGCAGCAACTTTCACATCTATCCCACATGGAATCCCAAGCGACTGAAGGATGATATTGCACTCATACGCCTTCCACACGCGGTCAGTTTCAATGGTGAGTGCCAAAAGTGTTTCACACAAGTGTTCCACAACTAATAAGATTTCCCCCCGTTGCAGAGCGCATTCATCCCATTCAGTTGCCGAAGCGTCACTACGAGTATCGCAGCTTCAAGAATAAGCTGGGCATTGCGTCCGGTTGGGGTCGCTATGCCACTGGGGTGCATGCGATCAGCAATGTGCTGCGCTACGTGCAACTGCAGATCATCGACGATCGCACCTGCAAGCGCAACTTCCCGTTGTCGTTTCGCGGCACAAACATCTGCACCAGCGGACGCAATGCACGCTCCACGTGCAATGGCGATTCGGGTGGTCCGCTGGTGTTGCAGCGTAAGCACTCCAAGAAACGTGTGCTGGTGGGCATCACGTCGTTTGGGAGCATCTATGGCTGCGATCGCGGCTATCCGGCCGCATTTACCAAGGTGGCATCGTATCTCGACTGGATTAGCGATGAGACGGGCGTGCATTCGCATCAGGACACCACGGAGGCCATTTTCTTTGATCAGTATGTGAAGAACTATGCCAAGGAGCGACACAATCGCAAAACCCAGCAGTTTGAGCATTCAGAGTTTCACGATAGTGATGACGATCTGCCAGATGAACTGGACGTGCATCGTCCGCTGCCGCAATCGGATGAGAGCAACGAGGATGATGTGTCGTTTGCCATCGCAAGCTCTCGGCGTCCCCATACAAAATCCAAATCAAAATTGAAAACCAAATCGGAATCCGATTATTATTTCTTGTAGCTTCAATAAACATTTATTTTGTAAGTTAAAAGCAAATGATCATTTTGGCAATTTAGAAACCACTGTTGGTCACGCCGCTGTTCTCCTGGATCCAGTCCAAGTAGGAGGTGACACGAGTGAAGACACCGGGCCAGCCAACCTCACAGCCGAGAGCAATGCCAAAGGAAGTGGCACCAATCAGCTCACCAGTCTCGGCCGACACCAAGGGACCGCCAGAGTCGCCGTTGCAGGTGGAGGTGCCACCGGTGGTCTTGATGCAGATGTTCGTGTCGTAGACGACACCGCCAAACCAGGGCGAGCAGCCGGAGTTGTTCATGATGGGCACACTGATGTATTGCAGAATATCGGTGGCACTGGTGGCAGCTACAAAATGCGAAATTGTTGCAAATCAAAGTGAAAAACTTTTACGTAGCTAGCAATCACTTACAATCGCTGGTCTTCCCCCAACCGGAGGCAATACCCTGCTGGCCGGCATAGGTGTTGGAGTTGCTGGACTTGGCGGGTAGCTTGATGGGTTGAACGTACTCATTGAAAGCAATGGGCACGGGCAACTTAATCAGCGAGATATCGTTGCGCAGCGTAGAAGCATCCCAGTTGCTGTGAACAATTACATTCTTTGTCTCCACAAAAACGATCTGTTGTCCGTCCTCTTTGCCATTGGTACGATCCCAGGCACCCAAATAGACATCAACACCAGTGGTCAGACTGTCCGTGCAATGGGCAGCGGTGAGCACATAACGATCACTGATCAAGGAGCCACCACACCAAGCAGCGCCGCCAGAAACGTAGAGCATTAGACCCACCTGGTAGGGGAACTGATTGCGTCCGGCTGTCTCGCCGCGGGTGATGCGTCCCGACGGGGCACCAGCACGATGGGCGATGGGCACATCGACCTCAATGTTCATCGACTTGACCGACTGCCAGTCGACGGAGGCTTGGGCGCCAATAACGGCGGCCAGCAGAAGCACGGTTGCACAGGCGAATTTCATGTTGACTTTCAACTGATTCAACTTGGCCAACTTGAACCCACTTTTATAGCCAAGTTAGCTACAAAATCGAGGGTGTCATATATCTTGGACTATCGCACTAGAGCTCTTTGCCGCTTATCACGGTTATCATGGCTAGAAAACACTATTGATTTACAATTTGGTGATACTCCTGCCACAGCTCAGACTACTAAGCAATATAATCTTTGATCAATGATAGTGACAAGTTCAATTTAGATCTACGCGCGTGCTTGGCATTTCCATCATCATTCAGGGATAATCCCTGTCGTAAAGCGAACACAGCTATGTTTAAATGGTAAATTTCCAATGTAAATAGGTTAAATCAATATTTTTCAGCCCAAAAGCTCTAATTAGTTTGGCGACATTTTTAAACATCTCAACAACAACAAAAGTAAAGAACAAATAAATAGTGTGCTAAATAAATGAATATTTCACAATTCATCGTAAGATCACTTTGTTTTTGACAGATTTTCCATTTTGTTCATTCATTAGATTTCACTAAATTAAAGCTAAACATCGTCTTAATCTTCGAGATTAACGCGATCAAAGGTTAGATAAGAATTGCGAATATTGTTGAGTTTATTTCTAATTTGTCTTAAAATAGAATGTACTCTTATCGCAGCACATTTCGATTGATTAAATTCGTTCAAGTGTTGATCAGTAATGATCATTATGTGCACTCACTTCCTCACACCCAATCCCAATTTCAAATTGACTTTTAATTAAACACTTTTTGTTTTTCCCCTCCTCCCGCAAACAGCAACTGTTAAACTGGTTAAGCGAAAAAAAAAACGCTATTATGCACATTTATGCTCTTGGGTATTAATAATAATAATACTTCATAAACTACAAGCAGAAAACCAAGAATTAAAACGGAAATGGTTTTAATACGAAAAGTATTTGTTTGTTCAATTGAAGGTTACATCAATCTAAGTGCACAGAAACAAAAGCCGTTAATCAAACAGCAATCAAAACGAACTTGAAATGCTCTACGATTGGCCAGATTTTTCAACTGATAATTGTTGAGAGTGCTGAACAAGATTTCGGATTCGGAATTGATTAAAATTGAGTGACTTGAATGATTTCTATTGCAATTTGTTGTGTAGGTCAAGTTTAATCATTTCATTATTTTTGGTATAAAGTTGCTCCTCGAATCTTTCTTTTATTTTTTTATAATTTAAAATTATAAAAAATTCAAAATAATTATATAAATATTTATATTTTTTTTATTTAGTATATCAGATAAGATGGAAGGTTTTTCATACTAATTTTTTTGTATTATTTATTTATTATTGAATGGAAATTATATAGACAACAAATTAAAACAAACTATTATTGAATCAAAAATAAAACAAAAATTAAATGAATTTCTTTGTTTCCATAATAGTAAATATTGAGAAACTCAAGATTAGCCTAAGAATAAAGTTGGAACAGTTTTCATTAAAATATTCTGTATTATTAATTTGTTTATATTATTTTTTTCATTGTGTTATATAATTATTTTAATTAGGAAATAAATGCTGAATTATTTAATTTGTGATTTTTTTTTAACTCTTTTTACATTTTTTAAATATTTCGTGAGTTAACACATTCCTTAAGCATTTCTCAAATGTATAAATACATTTTATGAATTAAGATGAATATCCCAAGAGCATAATACGATTGAATATGAATCACTTTTCAATTGATGTGCATTTGTTGATCTGAGCATTGAATCATGTTTTCATTAATTTATATACATACTAAGTATCAGTACGCATTGTGTTATTATATTTATTGACAAAATACGATTAACTTGTTAATGCTTAAGACGTATAAACCATTTAAATAAAACGAGTGTTAACTCGTATAATCGTGTGCTTTTTGAGTTAAGATATAATAAAGCTCTGTTCCTGGGCAACAATAAGCTGTGACATGTTTGCCCATCAATTAGCTGTAGCTTTGCGCGATCTGGTGAAATAAACATACGCACATACGTATACGTAATATGTTATGCACTTTCTAAAATCAAATCTGGATCTGAACAAATATATCAAATGACACCTGCCAACTGCCAACGAAATAAAGGCAAATCAAAAATAATTAGCCATACGATGCTATTTAGATCTGAATAGATCACACACAGCTTCAACTTGTTCTCCATCAAATTCAAGTGCGGGGTGCTATGAACTCAGTCGAGAGACCGACATCGAAAGCCATTGTCCTTGAGTTAGCTGCAAACGGCGCTAATTAAAACATTAAATGCGTAGCAAGCAAGCGAATTGTAACTAAATTAAAATATAATTCAACACCAAAAACAAAAAAAAACCAACAAAAGCAAACAACAATTCAACAATTGAAACTCAAACTTAAGCTTAAGTTAAAACTGAAACTAGCGAGACTAAACTGGATTTTTAGACGCGTTTAACTGTTTTAACAACAACTTTCGCACTTGTAACAAGTGCAGAATGCGGCAGTTGAGTTGGCTTGACTATGAGATATCCTAAAACAGGGAAGGAAGGGGAAGTTTTACTTAGAAAACGACTTCTATATTTATTTCTAAATCGTTTTGGGGATATACTTATTTGTTTAAATGAAAATACTTAAGAGTAAAAGATTTCATTCCACTAGATTATATATAATACTTAGCATTGTAAAATATACATTGTACATTTATAGAGACGTTTTTATAAAAGTCAATAACTGAAATCTTAAATCTGTTGGATCAAGCTATATAGTATTTTATACCCATTTAGCTCAGTTCTCAATATATTTCAACTTTCAAACTCAAACCTTTTTTATTACCCAAGCCCAATGAAACTTTCCGCAATGTGCTAAAGTGCTAAATAAAAGGCACGTATACGCCAATGGATTGTTTTATTTTTAAGTTTGGCAATCCTGCCTCCTTTTGTCGTTAGCTTGGTCTTCAAGACAAGCCCCTTAAAAGGTGAAATGGAGGCAGCTGTGCAGTCGTTTCATAATATATGCATTTTATAGGCCTCTTACCCTTACATACCCGCTTCTGAGGTGATACACATAAGTTACAGGGTATAATGAGAACATGTTTTTGAATAAAGCTTAAGCAGTCGCTTATTAATTCGCACAAATAACAGATATCACATTCCAGATACCACTAATTATGCAACCGCACCGTCGTACCGTCGGCGACCTGTAAGAATCTCTCAATCTGTATCTCAAAAACACACATTTCAAAAACCGGGGGCAAATGCAACCCAGCAACAACAACAACAAATTAATAAATTTCACACACATAAAAAAAAAAAAGAAAGGTATTCTGAGGGGATTTTATTGAGGCTGGGTTCAGGGCGTGATGAGTGCGTGTGACTCAGGACGAACAAACTAAGGAGGGGAAATCGGGGGGAGGTTTATTCCCCGGTATTTGCTGTTATAATTGCATTGCTCGTATCAGCAAAATATGAATGGTCATTCTGACGTTTTAGAGCCGCAAAGTATTTTCTTTTTTTGTTGTCTTTTATGCTAATTTTTGTATTTTTTTGGCCATTTGGTTCAGTTCATTGTTGCGGCATGATTCACGTGCACACCGGCCTCTTCCGATCTGGGAGCGTCGTCGTTTGGTCAACCAACCTAAAAATAATCTAAAGAAGATGCCAACAGCCAGCGACACTTGCGGGTGATGCGCGACTGCTCTGGCCGCAATGACCATTAGGATCGATGCGATCGAAAATGAATCGCAATGGATTCGGTGCGAAAAACCGGTTTGCCAGCTGTGCGAGAAAAGCTGAACAGCTGAGCCAGCTGCGTGTGTGTTTTGAACTTTCGCTGCCGGCTGCGGCATCGCCACCGACACCGACATCGACATCAACATCGGTAAATTTCTTGTTCTTAACGAAGCTCGGTCGGGCTTGTCAACCTGACTGAGTGGCTTACTGGCTCAGCTGAGCTGAGCTGAGCTCGAGTTGAGTTGACTTGACTCGGGGTTGATATAAAAACGGCATCCGGCGCGCGTGCTCAGTTCAGTTGAAGAACATAAACGGAAACGCGCGCGTGCGCCGTCAGAGCAGCTCTCGTGTTTGGCATATTTCTGTGTGAATCAAGTGAATTTCTTTTGCAAGAAGCACAACTCGACAAGTGACATAGATACGGCAAGGTCGATATACCATACAAAAAAAAAAAACACTTGGACTACTGTGACTACAACTGCTACTACTTGAAACATGGAAGGTCAGGCCAAGCAAGCATACTTCGTCAATGAAGCATATAATCACGAAGAGCAGCCACATGGAGCGGGCGGAGGTGGTGTAGCTACTGTTGCTACTACTGCTGACAATTTGCCGCGTCGTCGCAGCGGTGGCAACACGAAGGAACTGCAACTGCATCTATCGAATAAAAAGGCACTTGATCAGCCAGATGCACACACAGCGCCAACCATCGATTTCGATGACATTCTGCCAATGATTGGGGAATTTGGTCGTGCACAGAAATTACTATTTCTGCTCATGATACCGTTCTCCTTCTTTGTGGCCTTTGTGTACTTTTCGCAAATCTTTCTCACGCTCATACCCGAACAGCATTGGTGTCATGTCCCCGAACTGGATGCCCTAGATGTGGAAGCCAGGTGAGTTACTCAAAATGAATTCTAACTAAACGAAATCTGAATGAATTCATGATTCAACAAAGTCCTAACCCAGCGGGTTTTCCCGTCAAGGTGAAAATTTGGTAAAGCAACGACAAAAAATCTACAACAACTTCGCGATTCGCAAATTCACGTAACCGACTTGCGAATGTGACTTTGTCTATCTGTTTGTCTGTCTGTCTGTGTGTGTGTATGTGTGTGTGGGGGGCTTATTCAACGTAATGGCTTTATAAAAGTTGATATACGCGACGCGTTAATTACTACAGTAGTTAATATACCTGACTATAACATTCAAGCACAACACTTTCGGTTAGTTCGGAATGTCGTTTGCATCCCATTAGAAGCGAATGAGCATAATTTGATGTGCATTTTATGCTGATTTTGCTAGCTTTTGTTTCTTTTTTTTATGGTTTTGATAATCTTTATGATACTTTATGAATGGGCAGTAGCATTTTGACTCGCTAATCAATTTTAATTTACTATGGAAACCGTTAAGTGTTGAGGAAACATCATAATCTTTTTGAATAAAATTGTTATTATTATTATTATTATTATGATAATGATGGGAATTATAATGTCTAGCACTAGTATCGACCATGAATTTATCTAAAGAACCTAAGAACTTGGTTAAAGTACAAAATCCATAGCGAAGGTTGCTATTCTATTATTATCTTTTCTAAAATTAGAATGTCTTTAAAAAAACAAAAACAATTGAAAGCAAATCAAGCGTTGATAATTTTAGCTCGTTGTGAAGCTTTTATTTTTGCATTTGCCCAAAATGCTAAATCTGATTTGTTATTGAGGAAGACTTTTAAGTAGTTGAAGCATGGAATTTTTTGTTTGTTTTGCTTACGAACTTTGGAATTTAAAGAAATGAAAAAGATATTCAGTTTTAATCAAAAGAGTGTATTTTCGATTCAATGATATTATAAAACTCCGACTTTAGCTGATTATAAAGTTTAAACTGTTTTAAAATGTTGCATACGATTTTCGCCAAATACGTTAATTTAAGCATTGTTTTTGTCAAGCCAGCATCAATTAGATACAGATAAATATGAGAGATATGATGTGATATTGAAAATCATTTTGCAGTGATTGTTAGCAATTAAAAATTATTCGATATTAGTTAGCCTTTAAATACTGTAAAAGTTGTTCTAATTAAAAGCGTTAACATTACTTCCAAATATCTCAATGTAACTTCCCCCCACCCCTTTCGCTACAATTGTCAACTTTCCAGGCGGAAATCGCGCACAGTGCGTATACTTGTTGCAGCCAATCGATTCGCATGACTTTCACAAAGGCAAACACACAGTGATCGATTATTTTAACTTGCACCAATTTTATGTTCGATTGACTTTGGTCGACAATTATTGAATTTATTGCCTTGAAATCGACCGGTTTTTGGGTTGCGTGCCCTAACTGGGCAGTTACCACAGTTTAAAACTAAATACTGAAAACTGAAGCAGAAAACAAAAAAAATGAACACTTTGAGTGATTTGAAATGCGATTTCTATGTATTCTATGCAAAGGCTGGCAATTCTTAGCCAAATTACACATAGCAAACGTGTTTGGTTTGAATTGAAACTAAATGAAAATGAAAACGAATGAACGAATAAACGAAACAAAATTCGAGTGTTCTGACCAAAGTCATTAACTCGTCTAAGTGCTCAGAATGGCTTAGAATGCCGACTAACCTTGCGCCATGATTGGTTTTATTCATGTTTTTGCATTTTTTTTGTTTGTGTTAGTCAGACTTGGTCGGCTTAATAAGGCAAAGAACCTTACGAATCTTTTTCGAGAGCGCACGAGAGAGAGAGACAGGGGGGAGTGAGGTGAGAGGTGTTGTGTGGTTGGGTACTCAATGCGAAGGCAAATTCAAATACAGTGGCAGTGGCAGTGGCAGTTAGATAAGCAGCCAGTCGTCCAACTTCGACTCCAAGTGGGCAACAGCAAGGGGCGTCTAATTAGCAGCGCATGTTGCGACAGCAACAACAACAGCAACCACAGCAACAACAACAGCAACGCACAAGTGAAATAATCGTGGTAGCAACAGTAAATACCTACTAAATGACTGACTGACTGACTAACTAACTAACTGACTGGCTGACTAACTAATGTTGTGTGGCGACTCATAACTTACCGCATCCAAAAACTGAGAGAGCCAAAAAGAGAAATTGCAAGCTGCAATTCAAATGCTCTTCTATTTATTACATGAGCAACGAAAGAAAGTCTTATACAGTATAAGAGTTACACTTGATTCATTGGTAGTAAAAGCAATTTAATTAGCATTTAGATCAATTAAAAATTATTTTGTGAAAGGTGCACACTTAAATTTGAAAAGTTTTTATGGGAAAATCTCTAAAAGATTGAGTAACTTGCTAAGTACATAAATTTATATTTAAAAGAAATGTGTATTATTCCTGCAGGCACATCTAAATTAAAATCAATCATGATATTCTAACTGGCAAAACTAATTACACAAATAATCAGACTAGCAGCAATCTTTATTGTTGATCAGCTTAGAAAAGTACACGAATTCCTAGTATTTAGACAATTTCTTTAATTAACTTTTAGCACTACAAATAAATTTGTTTGAAGTATATTATTTACAGCTGATTATCAAGTTTCAATAGCTAATCGTTGCTGATGTCACAAGTGTCAAAGCAGCCTGATAGGCTTGACACAGATAAGAAGACGCAACTGAAAATTGATAAAATAAACTATAAAATTAAAGAGTTAACTCACAGATTTTATCAGCTGCAGGAGGAGAAAGAAATCAAGAATGATATCTTCAATTAGGCTTAAAACCAAAACATTTAGAAAGATTAGCTATTTTTAAAACATAAAAATTTATTCTTAAATCAAGAATGTAAAACTGTCAAAATTCAATTCAGAATATAATGCTTAAACTTATCTTTAATTATAAAAACTAAGTATAGAAATACTACTTTATTGAAACACGTTATTTTATTAAATAATTTGTATGAATGTTATTTAAAGACTTATTTAACTATCAAACTTTAACGACTTGGCCTCTGAAGTTTCGTTAGGGCAAATCCATTGATCAGAGCTTATTGTAGTATTTAATGTTAAATCCGTCATAAAATTGGCAATTTAACCGAATGAAACTTTGCGCGTTTCCCGCATGACAGATCAATCGTTAGTCACTCACTGGGAGAATGCGGAGTAAGCGGAGTGTGCGGTGTGCAACCATCAATCTTGCATGGCTATATATAATTTAGACACATGAATACGAGTAGCGAGTTGAGTCGATTGCGAGTGTGAATATACTGTGCTTGCCACACGTACATAGACAATTGCAGACAGCGGATTTTGTCAAGATCATGAGATTATGATTATGCTGTCCCAGGTCTTTTTGGGGTTGTGGCTGTGACCCTCGATGTGTTAATGACTCTATAAGCACAAAAACAAAAACAAAAACAATAAATAACATTGAAAACGAGCAAACTAACAATTGTGGCACCTTTCTTAACTCCCACAGACTGGCGCTCTCGATACCCATGGTGAAGGGAGAGTACAACAATTGCTACATGTACGATGTCAACTATACGGAAGTTCTCGCCCAGGGACGCATTATGGCTGATCCCAAATGGCCGCAAGTCAAGTGCCGCAATGGTTGGTCATACAACTTCACCGAGATACCTTACTCCACGGTGGCCACGGAACAGAATTGGGTGTGCGATGATGCCGCATTGCCCACGTATGCCCAATCCATATTCTTTTTGGGTGCCATTGTTGGTGGCTTACTCTTTGGCTGGGTGGCGGATCGATTTGGCCGCATTCCAGCGCTGATCAGCTGCAATATGATGGGTCTGGTGGCGGGCGTGGCAACGGCATTTGTTAACAACTTTTGGCAATTTGCCATCATGCGTTTCTTTGTGGGATTCGCCTTTGACAATTGCTTCACCATGATGTACATATTGGGTAAGTGAAACTCGTTGCACTTCACCTTGAATACCTAATCAACTCTCCATCTCTCTCATTCTTAGTGCTGGAATATGTGGGACCTAAGTATCGCACGTTTGTTGCCAACATGTCCATTGCCATCTTCTTTACGGGCGCCGCTTGCATCTTGCCATGGATTGCCTACTATTTGGCCGATTGGAAACTGCTCACAATTGTTACCTCGGCACCGCTTTTGTTGGCCGTCTTGACGCCATTTGTTGTGCCCGAGTCGGCACGTTGGCTGGTCTCCCAGGGCAAGGTGGATAAGGCCATTGGCATACTGAAGAAGTTGGAGAAACGCAATGGACGCCAAGTACCGCTGCAGACGTATCAGCATTTTGGCGACAGCTGCAAACGGATGCGAGATCAGGAACAGGCACAGAATGCCAGCTATTCGGTGTTGGATCTATTCAAGTCGCCGCGTTTGCGCCGCACCACATTGCTGCTCATTGTTATCTGGATGGCCATATCTCTGGTGTTCGATGGCCATGTGCGTAACGTGGGCTCCCTTGGTCTGGACATCTTCTTTACGTTTACCGTGGCCAGTTTTACTGAGCTACCAGCTGACACGTTGCTTACGGTTACCCTCGATCGCTTTGGTCGACGTTGGCTTGCCTGCGGCTCGATGGTTGCCAGCGGCATCTTCAGTCTGCTGGCCACTGTGGTGCCCGTTGGCGTTTATTCAGCGGCTCTGGCCATCATGGGTCGCTTCTTCGTGAACATCAGCTACAACATTGGCCTGCAGTATGCCGCCGAGATATTGCCCACTGTGGTGCGAGCTCAGGGTGTGGCCTTCATACATATTATGGGCTATGTGGCCAGCATTATAGCGCCATTTGTGGTCTATTTGGCCAACATATCGCCGGCACTGCCGTTGATTATTTTGGGACTCTTGGGCATCATTGGCGGTCTGTTGGCCCTGCTGTTGCCGGAGACACTGCATCACGATCTGCCGCAGACGTTGAACGACGGCGAGGAGTTTGGACGTGGTCAGAGTATCTGGGATTTCCCCTGTCTAGCCAAGCAGTTAGACGAGGAGGACGACAAGTGCAACGCTGATGTTGAAGAGGTGCGCTCCCAGGCCTTTGTGCGTGGCACCCAAACGGGCGCCTCTCTCACTGCATCCACGCGCGGTGAACTGCGATCGAGCATATTGCGCAGATCGATTCAATCTCGCAACTCCACCAAATTGTAGACAACTTGTATGTTTTAGTATGCATTAGTAATTATAGTTTTTTGCATTTCAGTTAGTTCGATTTGTAGTGATTAAGTGCTTTGTCCAGCCTTGTGATATTAATTCTAAGTAATTTCGTTGCCATTTTGGCCTAATAAATAAAAAAGTCTAACGATCAAATTTGTGTATTTATATATATTTATGTTGTTACTAACCTAACATAAACATTAAGTATACGCTCGATTTTGTTTTTTTACATTAAATACGAACGACTCTAGCTAGCGCCATCTGTTGAACAAATCATGTCGATTGTTAGTTGATAGGCGCTAGTTTGCATCACATACGCCAGATGGCGTAAACAATAAATATTTAACATTTACAATCAAAGAAATCAAAATTTCAATTCATTTAGTGGAACCCAATCATATGGTCATCATTAATCTTCTCAAAAATTAAAAAAAACAAAATTCCAAGTTAAAAATCGACCTTAACTGATAAACCATCCACGGAAATAGACTTCTAATGTGATAAGTGCTGAGCTCGGGCGACAGTTTAAATCGCAATGGCATCGCGAGTCGGTCTGTTGCTGCTTCTTCGGATAATGCTAGGAAGAGGAGACAACTTGTCGAGCGGCACAAACACTAATAAAGTGCTTCCAAGGCCCTAAGACTCTGATCTTGAGTGTGCCTTATTGACTTGACAGTACTTGGGAGGACAGTCCTCTTACTCTGAAGCCATCTATGAGGCTTTATGGGAAATATGTCAAGGTACATATTGGCTAATTCAACCCAAAGATATTCTGAAATACTATGAGAAGTTAAGGCAGCAGGCGGATTATAAGAAGCTTGTTTATCAGACGTTCATCGCCGATTGCACTCCATATCTATCTTCACCGCTCAGCGTCAACAGTTACTTTACCGAATCCAAAACGGTGGCTGTCGGCACAACGTTATAATACCCTTCTACACTATGGGTGTCTGGTATAAACAGTATTGCTCTGGGGCTTTAACATTTATTTGGCAGCATCAGAAAACCTCTCAAATCAAACAGATTTATCTCCTAAAAAATTTAAATAGTGAATTTAAAACATGCAATCACATGTTGACAGTTTTTTTATTGATACTTGACAAGAGCTGGAACTTTTGTTGAACTGAAATGTATGTGTTAACATTTTGTTTATAAGTTCTGTTATTTATTGCTGCAATCTTCTACGATCCAAGTGCATTCCTCACGATGGGCATCGAAGTCTATGGCCTGGCGCGTATATGCAAAATGGATTTCTCTATTCCATAGTGTTGAATTGCCGCCACAGATCAAGGAGTTGGATGTGGCAGCATCGTGGAGTGTTACGCCATCCTGCACCTGTTCCACATGCCACCAGTTGATTTGGTCTCGACCGTACAAGTTCCTGGTGAATTCCGTTTGTTCTATTGCTAACGAGCGATTAAGAAAATGGGTACCCAAAAAAGCAAACTGTGTCCTGTTCTTGGCATCAATTTGCTTGCGCTGCACTTCGAATGCTGCTCGTTCATAGTTTCGTTCACGGGTGCACATATTGCTCTGACCTTGACACTCATAGAGGTAATCGTTGTTGTTGTTGGCCTTATGCAAACACACCTTCTGCGCTGTGTACAGCAAACCAATACCCGACGGCAGAAGTCCGTATACTTTGAGACGCAAGGAGTACTCCACTTTCTCAACAAAATCTGGATGGATCGCCAACTGGCGAAGATTTTCCAGCACCACTGCTTGCGCACTCGAATTCGACTGGATCTCGGTGCGATTGAGCAGCTGAATGTTGATCGTGGCCAATTGTGATAAACTAGCATTGTACTTGCCCAATTCCTTGAGACGTTCAGCCAAACTCAGAGGAGATGTCTCAGCGAACTCCTTGTTGAACACCGCCACGAATACATCATGCATATAATTTGGTGAGCCTTGTGACAAAAATTGTAGTTCTGCGGCGATCTCATCGGAAGCAGTTGAGTCACGGCTGACATTGAGAGCAGAAGAGACGTATGAAGTGCTAAAGGCGATGAATTTCTGATAAACAAGTTCCTTATAATCTGGCGGATTATCCGACTGCTTCTCATAATATTCGAGAATATATCTGGGCTCAGAGAGCGCATAATATCTCTCGCATTTCTTCCAAAGATCCTCGTAGATAGCTTGCTTCAGATCCGAAATGCGAACGGCGTTTCCTAATTCCAGAATTAAGCCAATATTCTGCTCAAACTCGCCATTTAACATGGCATCTGTAATAGCCTTCAGATTGAGAGGACTGCCTTCAATAGTAGTAGACAATAAGGCACACTCAAGCTTCTTAAGACCAGCGTCTTTAAGCCCTGGGAGCACTTTGCTGATATTTTTCCCGTTCGACAATTTGTCTCCTCGTCCCAGAGATAGCCCAAGAAGCAGCAGCAGAACGACTCGCGATGCCATTGCGATTTAAACTGTCGCCTGAGCTCAGCACTCATCACATTAGAAGTCTATTTCCGTGGATGGTTTATCAGTTATGGTCGATTTTTAATTCGTTTTATGAGTGAAGCTTTCGAATTTTGTGCCTTTGCCCCGCGTGAGTTGAAAATTTAAGAGCATTTATTTGACAAAGAGAGAAGATTTGAGAAGATTAATGATGACCATGTATTTGGGTTTTACTAGCATAATAATTATCAATTGAAATTTATATTTATGTTATTTTTTTTTCATTGTCCAACAAGTGAATAGTATTTTGCTAAAATTCTTTACTGCAATCAAGTACGGCATGTATTTTATTGTTGCGCAAATAAATGGAAAAATATATAAACAAATCAAAAATTTAATTTCTGACTGCGGTGACGAATTTATTTGGCCGGTGTATAGTTAATTACAGCAGCCGATATTCATTTTGGAATATGGTATTTTCTTACATTTTTTAATTATACATGTATTTGTCAAATTTATAAAATGTTATGATTGTAGTTAACCTTTTTTACAAAATACAAAACTTTTGTTTGTCCAACAGAGAACCTTAAACGAATTGTTTTAGTTTTTACTTTAAATATACTGTTAAATTGAAAGAACACTATATATATACAGCCCCTACAACAGTTTCTCGCCTCACAAAATTATGATCTACGAGATAATTTATCTGATCGGAATCGCATATCCAGCGATCATAAGGATTATTTACACTAATAGTGCAGTAAAATTCTAGATTAAAACTGATCTGCATCTATTGTAATCTAATCTTCGCGAATAACATTGATAAAGAATATTAATGCTATACTTTATACTTTACGTAGAAAGTTTGATAAAGCCCATTCAGCAGTGTGTTGTTTGCTAAGACGTCATTATATCAGTCAACTTAAGTCTTAATCAAGCATGTATAGAAGATAAGGGATTATCTCATTGCAACTACAATTAACGGAGTTTGACTTGTCTTTAATTTTTTCGCTCTTTGTAGATAATTATTGTACAATAGACTTATGTTGTGCATAGGATTTGTGCGCTGTACCCATTGAAATTCTCACAGGGTAATATAAACAGGGGAATGTGAAGAGTCACAAAAACTAATTAAAAAAACTTTTGGAAATAAAGTTGGTAAGAGCAAGTGACATATTTCTTAATATATTCGGTTCTCTACTCACTACTATAGCATAGGGTATCAAAAGTTCTTAACTAAATGCAAGCATATTCATATATAATTTCGAATCTTCAGATTATTTTATTAAGCAAATAATCCGCACGAGCTTAGGTTTATAACATAACACCATCATATGGTACAACACCTGCTGGACCCAAAAATGCCAAGAACAAATCAGATAAAGACATTCATACGCCCCACAATCGGCTATATAAGTTGAAACGATCGCTAAGCAAAATCAACAGTAAAGATAAAAATGTCAACGGAAGTCGTTCTTCTGCTACTTCTTGGACTGCTTCTAAGAGGCGGAGAAAGTTTATCGAGTGGAGCGGATAACAGAAAATACATCGCAAGGTTAAATGACTCCAATGGAGGGGATTCTCTAATTGATGAATGTACCTCAATGCCAACAGCTGGCAATCAACTTAACCTGAAGTCAGTTATACGTGCCGTTGTTAACGATGATTGGGAACGGATGCAGTTTGTGCTACAAATGGCGAATGAGGCATGCACCTTGGAATTGAGCAACGCCATCTACAAGACTTTGTGGCTAGAGTGGCAACAGGATAAACAAATCTACGATCCCTTCAAGATACTCGATTTCTACGAGCAACTTAACAACGAGTCGAATGTGTCGACAGCCTTACTCGAAAATGTTTATCAAGCTTTCGTTGCTCGAAGTGCTCAGTTGATATCGGCACCCTTCCACACCGACAGTCAAAGTGCCGAATTTCCACAGGTGACCAGGCTGCTTTCACATCTGAGACAAAGCCCACAGAGTTACGTTAATGACATACTCGAGACTCTGTTTGACGCTGTGCTCACTTTGGAATCCCCATTGAGTGTGGCTCAACGTTTGGGAAATTTCAACGCTAGCATCAGCCAATTGACTATGGCAAACTTGCAGCTGCTGAACCGCATCGAAGTCGCATTCAATTCAAGTGCATACGCAACCGTGCTGGAGAATCTTAGCCAGCTGGTGATTCAACCGTTATTTAGCAAGGAAGTGGACAACTCTGTGCGCATCGAAGTCTACAAACTGTTGCCTACAAGCATTGGTTTGCTGTACAGAAGCGAGAAAGTGTGCTTCAGTAAAGCGAACAACGAGAACGAATACATATTTGAGTGCAATTCCGGGTACTTAGTGTGCACCCATAATCGAGTCTATGCAAGAGCGGTCTTCAAGGTGCAATTCAATCTTAGTGACGCCTACAATGAAACTCAGTTTGCCTTCCAAAGCCCGTTTTGGAGTAATCGCTACTTAGCAATAGACCCGACCATCAATGTACAGACAGAAGCGACCAGGAACGTCGTAGGTCGAGGCTCCTCCTACTGGTGGCATGTGGCTGTGGTAAAGGGTGGCGTGGCAATCTACGATGCTGCCACATCTAGTTCGGTGTTGTGTGCCGGCGATCAATCGCTGTGGGTTGGAGCAAATCATTATGCATACACACGCCGTGCAGTAGATCTTGATGCGCATCGCGAAGAATGCACCTGGAACATCGAGGATTGCAGCAATATATAAATAACACTCAACACACTTAACGATATGGGTCTGCATTGAATTGAATCATAATAACATACTTGCAACAGTGCAATAGTTCTACAAAATAATTCTTCTCCCGTTTCGATAAAGCATTTTTTTGGTACGATGTATTATAAAATGTTCTTACATTTAATCGTTTATAAAAGTATAACAGTGGATAACAATTTGTAAATTAAAACGAAATCCTTAAATCAAGATGTATTTTTAAATTTTAAATTCTTGTATGCATACAGTGTTGATTTCTGAACAAAATATGTATGATTCATATAAATACAAAAAGATGTAATATGAAAAAGATACATTTAATAGCAAACAAAAAGTGTGGTTCTTAAAATACTAGTACTGAAAAATATTCGAACGTTCTTATTTGTAGAATTTCAACCTTGATCAAGAATTGAATACGAAAGTATTTTATTTTTCTGTCAGTGTATCGGCAGCTTAACTGTATAGGGTCTTATCAATTTGCTTATTATTCTTGTAATATTCGGCGACGACTGACCACCAACAGACATTTACCACAAAACTATGTATCATATTTCACACAAAATTCATATATATTATCAGAATGGTAAGGCAATAGACTGAATGTGTTATATAAAAGAGGTGAACCTTAAGTTGAGGCAACAGTAAAAACAACCATGTCATCGAAAGTGATTCTTCTATTACTTCTCGGACTGTTTCTGAGAGGAGCAAACTCTTTATCCAGCGGCGAAGAGAACCGCAAATATATTGCAAGCTTAAGTGAGCAGGATCCACTGATTGGTGAATGTACCTCAATGCCAAGAGCTGGCAATCAACTTAACCTGGAGTTAGTTATACGTGCCATAATCAATGGAGAATGGGATCGTGTTGGATTAGTGTACCAAATGGCAAATGAAGCATGTACTTTGGAGTTGAAGCACGACATCTACGAGTCTTTGTGGCTAGAGTGGCAGCAGGATAAACATGTCTACGATCCCTTCAAGATACTCGATTTCTACAACCAACTCAATATACAGTCAAATGTGCCGATAACATTACTCCAAAATGTTTATCAGACTTTCGTCTCTCGCATCGCCCAACTGCTCTCGATGCCCTTTCACATCGACAGCCCAATTACCGAGTTTCCTTTGGTTACAAAGCTACTCTCACAACTGAGACAAAGTCCACGGAATTACACACGTGACATATTGGAGACTCTGTTTGATGCTGTGCTGACTTTGGAATCCCCACTGAATGTGGCTCAACGTCTGGGCAGTTTCAATGCCAGCTTAGAGCAATTGGTCATGGCCAACTTGCAATTTCTGAATCGCAGTGAGGTTCGCAACAATTCAAGTGCTAGCGCAATCTTATTGGGCAATCTCCGTCAATTGATGAAGCGATCGAATTTCACACAGGATGTGGAGAAATCATTATTGGTGAAGGTTTACCGTCAGTTCCCGTCTGAAATTGGTTTGCTCTTCATCGCCGAGAAGGTGTGCCTGCGTAAGGCGAACAACGACAACGAATACCTTTATGAGTGCTCAGGTTCCTTGAATATGTGCACCAACACGCGAAACGAAAACTGTGCGTCTTACGTGGTTGAACGCCAACACAATGATGCCGACAATAGAACACAGTTTGCTTTCCAGAATCCATATTGGGATAATCGGTATTTAACACTTGGGACCGACAAAAACGTGTACAGCTGGAGCAATATCTACTGGTTGCATGTGATGCCGGTGCAAGACGGCGTGGCAATCTACGATGCTGCCACATCCACTTCGATGATCTGTGCCGGCGACCCAGCGCATTGGTCGGGATTTTTACGTTATGCATACGTTCTCCATGCCGATGATTTTGATGCCCATCGTGACGAATGCACTTGGATCATCGAAGATTGCAGCTAATAATAATCTTTATGTAACCGTTATTTCTTGTCCAGACTGTGTAATTGATTCAGTGACTGACCGAAAACTACATGCTGTTAACAAATAACTTCAATAAAACAAAAAAATAATGCGAATCAAATGAAGTTGCATACTTAACTAAATAATTAGGCAAATAGCCAAGAAATTCTAATCCGTATTCGAGTATATTAAACCCTTGAAAGACAAAAAATACTAATGTAATTGTTTACATACATAATAAAAATACTAAATATAAAGTCTTTGAAATATAAAGAATTCTTCAAACAGCAACATCCAACGACTCTTAAACTTGTATATTATCTTGAAAGCCAACTTAATATTATTTATTCAATAGAGGGTTTCGAGAAGCAGCTATTTATTATTTATTATTATTATTTATTTATTTTTTACATGGATGTCTTATTAAATTGAAAGTTGTGTATTTACGATTATAGATTCAAAAAATAATTTGCAAGCGCCATCTATTGAACGCACTTGCAAATTTCTGGTTCTTAAGCAAAAAGTGTTTTGTCGCGCATACGCCAGAGGACGCCACATTGTTTGCTTTTGAAATTGGGTTCAATTTTTATAGTGCACATCGTAATCAAAATGATTACATTACAAACAATTAAATTGTTTTTATTTGCTGTGCATTGATATTGTCAATGCAAATATCCGATTCAACTAAAAACAAAACAAATAAATTGGCTTTATAAAGCGAACGCTGAGCTGAATCCACAGTTATTGCAACGATGGCAACGCATTTAAGACTTCTGCTACTGCTGCCGCTGCTTGGACTGAGTCTGCGAGGTGGCGACACCGTTGCTGTTGCCACAAGCAACAGCAAACTTCTCGCCATCCTGAATGCCACGGCTCCGGCATTGGATGTGCTGCTGCACATCGATGTGCTGTCCGGAGACTCGGCGCCATTGACAACCGCAGTGAGTCCTCTTAGCCTGGAGTCCATCATACGTGCCGAGGTCAATGGCGACTGGGAGCGTGGTCGCCTAGTGTTGCAGCTGGCCAATGAGGCGCGCACCTTGGAGCTAAAGCATGCCATCTATGAGGCATTGTGGCTGGAATTGCAGCAGACGAAACAAATCTACGATCCCCTCAAGATACTCGATTTCTATGAACAGCTTCAGCATCAGACGAACGTACCGCCCGCCTTGCTTCAAAAGGTCTATGTGAGCTTCGTCTCCCGCAGCGCTCAGTTGCTGTCGGCACCCTTTCACACCAACAGTCGCAGTGCAAATTTCCCGTTGGTCACCACATTGCTGCAGCGTCTGACACTAAGCACCTTGGACTACATACGTGACATACTCGAAGCGTTATTCGATGCTGTGCTCGCTTTGGAATCCACACTGAGTGTGGTGCAACGGCTGGGCAACTACAGTGCCAGCTTGACCCAATTGACTCTGGCCAACTTGCAGCTGCTGAAGCGCAACGAACTTCAGTTGGATGCGAGTGCACAAACAGCCTTGCAGCTGAATCTGCGCCAGTTGCTGGAGCAGCCCAACTTTGGCCAGGAAGTGGAGCGCTCGCTGCGAATCGAAGTCTATGCCCAGCTGCCGCCGGATGAGCGCGTCCTCTACACTGCGCAGAAGGTGTGTCTGCGCAATGTGACCAACGAGAATGCATATATCTACGAGTGTCCGCAGACCTATTTGGTCTGCACTAATCCACGAGATCCCAAGAAGGCAGCTTACTATGTGCAGCGTGGTCATGGTGGCGCCAACAATAGCTTGCAGTTTGCCTTCTACAGCGCTTATTGGCGCAATCGGTATATACTGATTGAGTCCAATAACCAAACCACCGTCAATGCGAATGCCAATGCCATCAAGAAGAACGTTTACAGCAGAGAATCAATCTACTGGTGGCATGTGCTACAGGTCCAAGGCGGTGTGGCACTCTACGATGCCGCCACATCGGGTTCGGTGCTTTGTGGCGGCAATCCGGCGCATTGGGATGGCGAGGAGCGTCATGTTTATACGCGTAACGCTCTCGAATTCGAAGCTAATCGCAAGGAGTGCACTTGGAGTCTAGAGGATTGCAGCGATGTAGCCTAAATATACTTACAAACATAAATAGTGGCGAGCAAAATTGAGTGTATGTTCACGACTCTGACTTTCGTCACACATAAAATCATAATCACACAAGCAAACCCAACACTTACCTTTGTTTTAATTTTATTATATTATTCTTTTTAAATTCTAGGCAAAAAAAATGATTATAGAGAATTTGAAGAGTTTCAAACTAAAAATGAAAATTAACAGCACAAGCTCAATTTTGCAAGTGGAACTTTGTGATGACTTTGAGCATCAATTTAAAATGCTCCTTCGTATACATTCCTTCTCAACTTTACTGTTTGCTTCGGAAAACAAGTTCTTTTTCCAAAGTAAATACATTTCTCAATAAAATTTGATTGTTTTGCAAAATTTTTAGACTGTGCAATAATGTAACATTCTATTTTGACGTTAAGTGTTCTAAATGTTCTGTTTGTTGTTCAAACTCTGCATTCAAATAATGCAAATTTCAAGTTAATTCATATTTTTATTTTTGTGATTGCAACGAAATTTTCAGGAATCATTAAGATTATATGTTTTGTTATATGTACAAAAAATCGACTCTAGCTTAAAAATAGCGCTTGTTACTAAATTTTATCGAGCTCGGCAAACATTTGCTGCTATTGAATAAAAATTATATCTCCATTTATTATAGTAGATTGACAAACAGATGCTGATCAAAAATATATATACTTTATCAGTCGGAGATGATGCCTTCTTCTACCTTTACATAAAATTCCTGGAAGCA
This sequence comes from Drosophila niveifrons, assembly GCA_035046325.1. NCBI lineage: Eukaryota > Metazoa > Arthropoda > Insecta > Diptera > Drosophilidae > Drosophila > Drosophila niveifrons. The sequence goes on from JAWNOC010000052.1 coordinate 13,451,177, forward strand.
CAAAATTCTAATACCCTTCTACCCAATGGGTAGAACAGTTACACCAAATGAAAGACAAATATTGTGGCACCTTTATTTTTACTTTTAATTATATGTTCACTTTATTAAATAGAAACGTAAATACATACGAATAATTATTGCAGATAAGAAATTCATGTACTCAAAAGATTTCGCAAGTGCAGCTATAATGCAACTTGAATGCTGAGCATTGATAGTAGAATCAGACTATCAGCAAAATATGTACACGTCGTCAGATTGTCGGAGGCATAGCATATAATAATTTTCTTAAGATTCAGCTATATAAGACGAATGCTGAATTGCATTGGCAGTAATCGTAAAAATGTGATTAACAGTCATTATCCTGCTGCTTGTTGGACTCACTTCAATACTATGAAGAACTTGGTGGATCATAAGACGGAATATCACTCAGCCTGCTCGGCTAGGAGACTCCTCTGATCGTATAAAAATTAAGGACTCGCGCTGCACATAAAACAAAGCTGACCATGGGTTGGCAATACTTGCTAATTCAAAAAGGAGCTCTAAACCCATTAAAGAATAATGACACCAATTTGCAATTCGGGTTTGGTCTGTGTGTGTTAAAAACAAAAGTTTTAAGAGAGCAACACGCAATTCTATTTCGCGAGACTAACAAAAAAACGAAGAGTAAAGCAAAACTCAAATATATAACTAAAACATTTTGATTATCTCTGAAACACAAGCCACTCGGATTAGCTCAGCTCAGCTTTCAATGTGCTCTTTTTCATATAATTAAGATTAAAAATTATGGTTGAACTTCAATTGTATGTACATACATAGGTATGTAGATCAAAATTATATAGCATCGTTTTGTGGAGGACTGTTTTGGCAATAGACCACATGAATACATTTATTGCTGATAAGAAGTACATAGATTTTCGAATTTTAACTACGAGATTATGCTCAGCTTTAAGAGCAGCAAGAGAAAAATTCATTGGCTAACTCGAGTTTATATACATTTATATACTTGTATATAATATTAAGATTTATCTCTACATAGAATAAGCTATATAAGGCGAAAAAAGTGTTCGTTCGTCATTATAAACAATAATGTCTTTAATAGTCACTCTACTGTTGCTAATTGGATTGTCATCAAGAGGGGGAGACGCCTTGACAATCGGAGGAGGAGGGAGTACCATTCTGCTTGCCCGGCAAGGAGACTCCGGTCCACCGCCCTTAGGCACCCCAACTAACAGTTCCCTACGCATGAGCTCGATTATAAGTGCCATAGTCAATGGCGATTGGGAGCGTGTTGAATTTGTGCTGCACTTAGCGAATGAGACAAGCGAATTGGAAACGCAACACGCTATCTACGAGGCCCTGTGGCAGGAACTGCAGTCTACGAAACAGATCTATGATCCCTTCAAGATACTGGCTTTCTATGAGCAGCTTAAGCATCACCCGAATGTGCCGCCAGCTTTGCTACTTAGGGTCTATCACTCGTTCCTCTCACGCATGGTTCAACTGCTCTCGGCGCCCTTCCACACCGACAACCACAGTGCAAATTTCCCGCTTATCACTACGCTAATGCTTGAACTGAGCAAGAGGCCATCGAGTTATGTGCACGACATATTTGATAAGCTATTTGACGCTGTGCTCGTTTTTCAATCCCCGCTAAGTGTGGCGCAACATTTGGGCAGCTTCAACGCGAGCCTAAGCCAATTGACCATGGCCAATGTGCAATTTCTGAATCGTACCGAAGTCCAGGTCAATTCGAGTGCGCACAAAACCGTGCAGGAGAATCTTCGCAAGCTGATGGAACATCCGACATTTGAAATGGAAGTGGAGCAGTCGCTGCGTGAACAGGCTTACGTTCAATTGCCTGATAGTGATCGTGTGCTCAACACCGCAGAGGGAGGGCAATAAACATTATGCATACTTTGATGCCCATCGCAAGGAATGCACCTGGAACATCGAGGACTGCAGCGATCAATAATATGTAATAATAATGAATACATGTAAAACAAGTAGGAAAGCTAGAGTCGAGTGTGCTCGACTGTGAGATACCCGCTACCCATTTTTAATAAAAGCAAAATATTGCGGTATTTTTTCAAAATATACTAAAAATAATATACCATAAAAATACCGAAAATATACTAAATTTTATATTTGGTATTCATATATATGTGGTTCTACACACAATATATACTATAGAAGGCAAAATATACTATATTGTCAGCCAAAGCACCTAAAACCCCTAGTAAGTAGGCGCTTTTGCCCATACAAAAGTATTTCTTTAATTACTTCGACAATTTTTATCTGATCACTACAAATTTACAGAGGTCACAAAGACTATAGTCATTATTGTATGTGCCGAAATTCGCGACTATAGCTTTAAAATTACACTTGTTATTCGATTTGATATGCGGGGGCGGAAGTAGGCGTGGCAAACATTTGAAACAAACTTGATCTGCGTGCAAACATAACAAATGCTGTCGAAAAAATTAAAGCTCTATCTCTTATAGTCTCTGAGATCCAGTGTTTCATACGAACGGACTGACAGACGGACATGGCTGTTGGCGCTGATCAAGAATATATATACCTTATAGGGTCGGAGATGCCTCCTTCTGCCTGTTACATACATTTCCTGCCGGCACAAATGAATGGAAACTCGCAAGTAAAAAAGTATTAATAGGAGACTTTATGTCTCCGAGATCTAGATGTTCATACAGACGGACGGACACACAGGACATGAATATATCGTCTCTTCATATGGGTAGCGGATATAGAAGTTATGTTAGTTTGATCTTAACTTGAAGTCTCAATCTGAAGGTATTTTAGAATTTTGACTTTCAGTTAAGAAGTTATCGCATATATTTAACTTTGACATATGTATGTATGTATGATGTAGATTAGCAACATTAAATAATCAGTAAAATATGTACCCCATACATAAGTATATGTATGTATTATGTATTCCGTTATGTGCTTGGCTCGGGAATCGGCTATATAAGACGTTCGCTGAATTTCATTAGCAGTGAAAGCAACAATGTCATTAATAGTCATTCTTCTGCTGCTTCTCGGACTGATTTCAAGAGAAGCAGACTCTTTGTCGCTCGACGACAACCGAAACTGCATTGCGCGCCTGACTGCCTCCGGTCCGTCATGTACATCATTCACCACAGCTGGTAGTCCTTTTAGTCTGGAGACCATTATACGTGCCATACTCAATGGCAACTGGGATCGTGTCGAATTGGTGCACCAAATGGCGAATGAAGCATGCACGTTGCAAATGAAGCACGACATCTACGAGGCTTTGTGGCTAGAGTGGCAGAAGGAGAATGACATCTACGATCCGCTCAAAGTACTCGATTTCTATAAGCAACTCAATGGTCAGCCAAATGTTCCGCCAGCCTTGCTTAAAAACATCTATGTGACCTTCGTCAGCCGCAGCACGCAGATACTTTCGATGCCTCTCCACACCGACAGTCGGAATGCCAGTTTTCCGCTGGCCAATTCGCTGCTTCAGGGTCTGGCGCGAAGTCCAAACAATTATACGGAAGATATACTCGACGTTCTGTTTGACGATGTGCTCTCTTTGGAATCGCCACAAATTGTGGCTCAACGTCTGGGCAATTTCAACGCTAGCATCACCCAATTGACTATGGCCAACTTTCACATCGAAGTCGAATTCAATTCGAGTGCGCACAGGATCTTGTTAAAGAATCTTCGTCAGTTGTCGAAGGACACAAAGTTTACCCAGGAAGTGGAGCCAACTCTGCGTACTTGGGTTCTCAGCCACATTTCTCTTATGACCGCCAAAAAGGTGTGTTTGCACAGTACGAACAACGATTACATTTATGAATGCTCATTCTCCTCCAAAATGTGCACTGGTGGCCGAAACTATAATGAGGCAAGTTTCAGGGTGCTGGTTATTGCCCACTATGGCGGACTGTTTGCCTTCCAAAGCCCGTATTGGGGTAATCGCTATTTAGCAATAGAATCGTCCACCAGCATTCAATCAAAACCGACCCAGAACGTGAACGGTCAGGACAAGATCTACTGGTGGCGTGTGGCGCCGGTTGAAGGTGGAATGGCAATCGTTGACACAAGATCCAGTTTGATGTTATGTGCCGGCGATCCAAATCATTTGAAGCACGGTCAACACATTGCATACACACGCCATGCAAAAGATTTAGATGAGCATCTCAGCGAATGCTCATGGGTCATCGAGGATTGCAGCAATAAATAATTATTACTGATCCTAATAATAATATTTGAATGTGAACATACACATGAACAATTTGTTTAATGAAGGATTTGGGGGAAGCATTTGTTTCTAGCACACATATGTACATACACACTAACAACTATCCCAATTGCAATCTTAGCTAACGTGTTTACAGTTTTTGGCTTATTGTCGATGATTATTCACAAGGCACAAGAGACAAAATTGAGCGAAGAATTGAAGCTACTTTTGCATAAAATCCCAGGGTATACAAACGATGCCATCTGTGAGCACCGAGTAGTAGTGGGAGATGTGCAACTTGAGCTGCTCGAAATGTTGTGGCCGACAGCGACGCAGATCCCTCAGTGCGGATATCATTTTGTCCGGCGTGACCGCATCATCTTTGGTCAATGCCTGCAGCTTAAGCTCTCGAGTGCACTGCTCGATAAGATTCTGCTCCAGATACTTGTCCGTCGCATATTTGCCCATTCGGTCTTCGGCCAATTTCATGTTTTGCGTGATGAAATCAACGAGAATGGCACCGGGACACGTGGCGGGTGTAATGAATTGTCCCGTCGGACTGACCATCAATGGCCCCGCTTCTGATTCAACAACGATTGTGAACTCATCGAGTCTTAGAGGCCACGCCGTGGGATAGGCCTGTTTGCTGAGAAAATCATTGAGCGATGTCGTCACCTTCATCAGATAGTTGGCATAACCGCGTGCTTGAGTCTTGGGCATAAACTTGCGTCGCCCGATCTGAATGCCACGCAGCACTTGGGAGAGTGCCAATTCATACAGTGGCACCACGTTGAGGTAGCTGTCGTGCTGTGGAATGTTTTTGATAAAGTCTAGCCAATTGCTCTGCACATCGCCAGTGAAGAGCATCACATGCCCCTCTAGGCTGATGCCCGTGAAGGGTGCAAAGACCACAACGCGATTCCGCAGTGAGCTCAGCTCGCCGCGATGAGTCTGTGCGAGACGTTGCAGTGACTTTAGGCAGCCACGATAATGCTCAATATTCCAGCCGCACTCGTAGCGAGCATCGCTCAACTCCAGTTCCTTCACAAGCACATCTTTCAGCTTATCAATCTCGGCCTCCAGCTGGGCGGTCTCCTTGGCACGTTGACGTGCCTTCTCTGCGTTCTCGGCCAGCCAGACGGACAGTTCTGGACGACGCCCAACTGCTTCCTGAAAGAGGTTCAGTTGTAAATAAAAGTGTAGGGCTTTTATGGAGACGACTTACATTCTTCACTCGCTGCTCGAATTCGGCAAACTCCGTGTTGTAGTGATAGTCGTGACTGGGTTGATTGGCCACACTGTCGCTAAATGGCGTTGAATTCATCTTTGGCTTCGACCTTGGCTTGACGGTCTTGATGTAATCCGTCGATAGATTGCACGACTCTAGCAGATTCTGTATGAATCGCTGGGGATCTCGTGTGCTTCTATCCATACGTATCTGCACCAGCTTAAACGAGTCTCGCTTGTCAGCATTTGTGCTCTCGCGCACATAGAACTTGAGCACCTTAGTATCCTCATTGGGATATGTGTGATGGTAGAGCGCTTCCAGATGGGCGCTGAGCAGCTTTAATGAGTTCTCGTTGGTTTGTCGCTGCTCGGGATGCTGGCCAAAGAGGTCCGGATGGACAGCAAAGTAAAAGGGACGCAACGCTGTCGTTAGTTCGCTGCTCAAATTCCGACGCTGCCAAATACCAAATTTAGGCAATTTACCAAACGTGATCGTTGCAAATTCGCCGCCCAGGCGCAATGCCGCCGCTGCCATTATGTAACCACCTATAGAGCAGCAGCAGCACGCTGCTCGTCTGATCTCCTGTCACACACACATTCGAACTTGGAATGCGAATAACAGCAGCAGCTATTTACTCAAAATTTGATTTACTGGCAGCCAACAAAAGCGAAAAATGCAAACACACGTACATGTATGTATGTGAATATATGTTTATTACGCCTTGGCGACTCAGCTGTTCAGCTTGTACACAAACATTGAACAGTGTTGAAAAGGGCGTAAATGAGAATACTTCCGTATTGTGAAGGGCACATACGCTGATCCCACAAAAGAGTGACATGGCCAGAATTATATTCATTAGTTGGTCTGGGAAATGCAAAGTCAGACTAACTAAAACAAAAAGTACCATTCATTTGAATCACTCTGCAAAGCGAACGTTGGGAAATTTAAAGCTAACAGCTTTCGCCTAGCGCAACCAACATCGATATATCGATAATGTCATCGTGGAGTCCCCATCTCTAAGTGTGTTTAATCAGCTGTGGATAAATCATCCTCATATTGTTTATTTCCTTACAGACGACAATCTAGGTAAAATGTCCACTTATTACTTTGTAATAGTGGGCCACAATGATAATCCCATATACGAAAGAGAATTCAGCACGGCAAACAAAGAACAGCGAGTGAGTAAACACCGAGATAACAAAGGCAGTTAACAGCTCACAATTTCTTTTTACAGAAAGAGGATCAGAGACATCTCAGTCAATTTATAGCTCACGCAGCTTTAGATCTTGTCGATGAGCACAAATGGAAGACGGCAAACATGCAGCTAAAGTCAATAGATCGTTTCAATCAATGGTTTGTGTCCGCCTTTATCACCGCATCCCAAATACGCTTCATTATCGTGCACGACAATAAGAACGATGAGGGAATCAAGAACTTCTTTAATGAAATGTACGACACATATATAAAGCATTCGATGAATGCGTTCTATAAGATTAATACGCCTATAAAATCGGCAATGTTTGAAAAGAAATCAGATATCTTTGGCCGCAAGTATTTGTTGTCGTAATAATAAATTATTAGTAGAAATATGTGATTTGAATTTTTTTTATTTAGAAAAGCAGTCTAAAGACATGGGATGCGTCTTCGTATCAAATCTAAAACGATTTAACGCCATACTTTGCTTCTACAATGTTAAATGTGTATGAATATGAAAGAGCAATCTGATGTTGCACGGAATTTTGTTGAATCTCTGTTGAATATTGTGTGGTGTCCCAAGAGAAAAAGACTTTCTAATGCTTCTTGTTCTTGCCATGACGCTCATATTTGCTCTTCGACGAGTGCCACAGGATGAGGGGAATGGCCAGGGATGGCAGCGTCATTATGGCAAATGCAACCCAATCAAAGAAATGTGACGAGAAGCGTTTGTTGTACTCGTTCAGATTGACAATGCCACCCTCTCCCGGCTCCGAGCTGATAGCCAATTGTAGCTGCCACAAAAGAGAGAATACATTAAAGATAAATCATACACAGTGAGTTATTAGATGGCTTACTGTTTCGGCTTCCTCGACGGGTTTGTAAGACACTTCGGCGGCCGTGAAGTTGAAGTAACCAAATGCCTTCGGACGCACGACAAGCACGTGTGTGAAATTGGTTTGTGGTGCAATACGCTCAACAGTTGCAGCCGGTTGGCCACCAACAACCTCAAAGGCATCAGGATGGAAACCGTTGTCGACCAGCTGCACTTGAGTCGCCGCCCCGTTGCCCACATTGAAGATTGTGTAGCGCACAAGAAGATCGCTCTTCTCGACTAGATATTTGTTGAGGATCTGCTTGGAGACCAGGAGACGGGCGCGCGTCTCATCCTCGGATAAGCAGACGCTAAGCACAGCGAAGAGGGCGCACAACGCTAACGTTTTTCTCAACATTCTATAAGAAATTCAGAAAAATAAAACGTTTCACTTTTTTTGTTGACGTGGAAGGTTAGAAGAAGCAGTTTAAAAATGAAAGCGGTCGATTTTCTTTGCCTCTTTAATGAAGTATATTAACATAAAAGTAGTTTGCAAATACTATGTAAGCACTGCGATATCTTTGCATTTTATTTATTATTAACTTACATGATTTTTCGTTACTTAATTTGTGAGCAATTTAAACAAAACTAACTAAACACAACTGACTGCGGCGGTCGCTTTCTCGTGGCTACTTCGTGACGTGTAAACTGTCGGCTGTCAAACTTCGTGCGCAGGGTGACCGCAGTTTTCATTCCGAAAAGCACTAATTTCTTGAAAAAATATAACAGTACTGTTTAAAACCTTAGACAAAAATCCGTGTGCAAGAAACTTGAGCGCCAATTTTGAAATTGTCTAGGAAAAAATTACTCCAATTATCTTTGAAGCATTAAAAATTACACTTTGTAAATGTGTCCATTTATTTTTGCAATTTATGTGGTATATTTGCCGTCTTATTGGTACAGCTTTATTGTCATTGATACCGACAATAGAAAAACAGCAGCTGTCAGTCAGCTAAAACAAATATCAACAAATTTATGCGTTGAGTACATTAATAACAAAATATTACTTTGTAAATATATGAATTAATACACATTTGTGAAAGATACAATTTCTTGTATTTTTGTCACCACACTCGCACAGTTTGAATACTTTTGTTATCGATAATTGGTGATAGCAGCGACAACTCTATTTACACAGCTGGCATACACCAAAACAATAACAAAAGTGTATTTTATGTTTTGCGCGCTCAATTTGTAAATGTTTATTTGCAGGTTTGATAAAGTATATTGCATTTAATCTTTATCATATTTACGCACGCATTACTGCAGTATTGTTGTCAATGAAACTGTCTAATGCAATGTGGGTGGGAATCGTTTTGCCGGTAGCCGTGAATGCCCTTGAATGACATTGTCACCCTACACAAAGCGCATGCCATATTTGCGTTCGGACATGCAACATAACAATGAAATTGCGAAAATATAGATAAATAAATAAACAATAAATAATATTGAACCCCTGCAAATAATAATGATAAGGCATTTTCAAATGTTGGATTAAAAATTGATAGCTGGGACAACTCGATTTGCACGCACCCGGCATGATAGCGCTAATCGGAATCGTTACAGCCGAATCTACATATACGCTTATCAGCAGCAAGAGCGACAACAGTTGAGTTTTGCTATTCATCACACGCATACACAAATACTTCGCACGCAGTCGAAATTCAAGCAGCAGCTGGAAAACATGTCTTTGAGCGTGGAAATCGTGGCAACCAAACCTTACGAGGGCCAAAAGCCTGGCACCAGCGGATTACGCAAAAAAGTGCGAGCTTACAACATTTGTTTGATCTCCGTAGAGTCTCACTGATCCTACGCTTCGCAATTGCAGGTAAAAGTGTTTACTCAACCCAACTACACGGAAAACTTTGTGCAATGCATTCTGGATGCCAATGGTGCTGCTCTGGCTGGCTCCACTTTGGTTGTGGGCGGCGATGGACGCTACTATTGCAAGGAGGCAGCCGAACTCATCGTTCGCATTGCGGCTGCAAATGGTGTTGCCAAGCTGCTGGTCGGACAAAATGGCATTCTGTCGACGCCAGCTGTCTCCAGCCTCATACGTCACAACAGTGCGCTGGGTAAGCTTCGATGTCGTTATACAACACTGTCCATCATGTAATCCCCGTGGCAGGGCAATAACTGATAACCATTTAGAAAATATGTACTACATACATTCATGTATGTATGTACATATTTAATAATACGTTACAAGTCTTTGGTCAGCTGTCAAGGTCATCGCTTAAATTTCACAATTTGTGCGGCAGATATAGTAACGTAGGGTATATTATAATATGCGGCTAAAAGTGGCCAATTTGCAGTGCTCTTTATACTTTATACTACTCTCATACTAAAAATTAAGCAGTGATAATCATTATTTTTTATTTTCAAAGTTGATAGACGCAGAACGTAATCAGTAAAATCAAGTAAAACTCAAGAATGTTTATTTCCACTTACACTTACAATTTACATTCGAGTTTTTATATGAATAGAAAATCATTATTTTGAATCTTATGATTTCAACTTTTAGCTTAAACTTAAAAATCTTATTAATTTACTTACAATCAAACATTAACATAAACGAACAGCATTAAAATTTCAAATATTTATTGAAATTTCTCCGTTCAAAATGTTTACGATCAATATTTATTGGAAAGACTTAACAAATATTTGACCCTCGAGCAGAAGCCACTCAAACTTTTTACAATTGATTTTAATTGAATAGAATTTCCAATAATTAAATTAAATATTTGTATTTCTCCACTTAGGTGGCATTGTGTTGACAGCATCGCATAATCCTGGTGGTCCCGAGAATGATTTCGGCATCAAGTTCAACTGCGAAAATGGCGGTCCAGCTCCCGATGCCTTCACCAACAACATTTATCAGTTGTCCACAGCCATCAAGGATTACAAACTGGTGCGTGGCCTGCAGATTGACATCTCCAAGGTGGGCGTAAGCACCTACGATGTGGCTGGCAAACCATTTGTGGTCGAAGTCATTGATTCGGTGGCCAACTATGTGCGTCACATGGAGGAGATCTTTGATTTCGCCAAGCTGCGCGACTTTGTTAGCGGCAAGTCGACGGGCAAGCCACTGAAGATGCGCATTGATGCCATGAACGGCGTCACTGGCGCCTATGTGCGTGAGATCTTTTTGAATCGCCTGGGCGCATCGGAGGCATCTGTGGTGCACACAACACCACTGCCCGATTTCGGTGGACTGCATCCCGATCCAAATCTGACGTATGCCAAGGATCTGGTCGATACGGTGGCCCAAGGAGATTATGATATTGGTGCTGCGTTCGATGGTGACGGTGACCGCAACATGATCATTGGCAGCAAGGCATTCTTTGTCACGCCCAGCGATTCGTTGGCTGTCATCGCCCACTACTTGGAGGCCATACCATATTTCCAGAAGAATGGCGTGCAGGGATTCGCTCGCAGCATGCCCACCGCCTCTGCTGTGGATCTGGTTGGCAAGAAGCTGGGCAAAGAGGTCTTCGAGGTGCCCACCGGCTGGAAATACTTTGGCAATCTCATGGACGCCGGTCGTCTCTGTCTGTGCGGCGAGGAAAGCTTTGGCACCGGCTCCAATCACATACGTGAAAAGGACGGCATTTGGGCGGTGCTGGCATGGATCTCAGTGATGCAGCACACGGGCAAAAGCATTGAGGATATTCTGAAGCAGCATTGGTCCGTCTATGGCCGCAACTATTTCACACGTTACGACTACGAAGAGTGCGATCTGGAGCCCTGCAACGAGATGATGGCCACCATGGAGAAGAACATTACCGCAGCCGAGTTTGTCGGCAAGAGCTACTCGAGCAGCGGCAAAAGCTATAAGGTGAAGCAGGCGGATAACTTTAGCTACACGGATCCCGTGGACAAGTCCGTGGCCACCAAGCAGGGATTGCGCATTGTCTTCGACGATGGCAGTCGCATTGTGATGCGTCTCAGTGGCACTGGAAGCTCTGGCGCTACCGTGCGGTAAATACTTACGATTCGCATATACGATTTGGATAGTTAATAATCGACTCTTTTTATTTCAGTTTGTACATCGACTCCTATGAGAAGGAGAATGTGCTGGGACAGGCCAGCGTCATGTTGAAGCCTCTCATCGATATTGCTTTGGAAATTTCAGAGCTGCCCAAGTTCACTGGACGCAATGCACCCACCGTTATCACATAAGCACGGCAGCCCCAGAGATTATCTAATCCAACTGCCAACTGTTGTTACTGTTATTCGAATGTGCAATTCATTTGGCACTAACGCAATTTCACCTTATTGGCTTAAACCAAAGTTTGGCAACAATTGAAGCAATAAAATAAGTTCACGAATCTTCAAGCAATTGGCCATATTATTTATGTCTATTCATTAACAATGTATCCAAATTTATTTTACACAAATTAAAGCTTGTCTCTATATTATTTAAATATTTAATAATCAATTGATGTTTTCTTTTTTTCTATGAAGTGGGCAAAGTAAGCAACCGATGAAAACATTTAGAAAACTATCTCTTGTGTAAGAAAGGAATTCTAGTAGTGTTTAAAAAAGAAAGCTCTAATAATAATAATTATTTGTCTCAATATTTTGGTAACCAAAAATCATAACATTTGCAAAGCACTTTAAAAAGTTTTCTAAAATTTCTTTTTACTTCAACTTATGAGATTTAAATTATAGAATTTGTTAAATACAAATTTTTTCGTAAATTGTGTGTTCAGTAGTTGTAAAGTAAACGTTAGAGCACATTATGATTGAAATATAATGAGTACTATTTTATTTACTAATATTTATATTATAATATATATAACATGTATGTATATTATATATTTTTTTTATCACTGTAAAGACGGAATTCTACTTCGCTTATAATAATTTACTTATTTTTCTTCAAATAATACAAATTTGTATATTCCAATTTAAAAGGCAATTTATATTATTTTATTTTTTACAAGTTTCACTTGACAGGTGTGGAAAGATAATCGAACTCGCTTAGTATCATATTAGGAATTCGCTGCTCCAGGACACTCAGTGGCAAATGCGCCAGGCGCACAAATGTCTGGAGAAAGTGCAGCATGGTGACCACCTCCGATCCCAGCATTTCCTTGTCGCTATATCAAAGAAGATGCACAATACATTTGTCAGCTGATATCACATTTCTCCAGAGCAAATTACTTACGTTAACTGCGCCTCGGCTACGGTCACCACATACTGGCACATGTAAGAGATGTAGAGCATTTTGACATTCTTGTGGAACTGCTGGAGTATCGTTAACAATCCCATTATTAGCGGTACACAATCGATGGCATCCTTTGAGGATTTGGGCAGCAGACTGCCCGTGTTCTTCGAATGCTGCAAGCGACCAACGTGCGCAATGCTGAAGAGGAACAGAAACAAGGACATGTTGTGCGTATTTTTGGTGCTCAAAAAGATCTGCTCCAGTGGCTCATAGTTGCCCGTGTATTGGAGTATCTCCTGCAGTTCGGTGAGCATCATCACGCCCTGCTCATCGCACAGTTTGCTGTTGCTCGACAACTCGAGCATTAAAGCACTGCAAGCAAAATAAATTGATTCCTTTAATAGGCGTACTTTTTTCAATGTAACATTTAGAACTTCTCCAGATCTACTAAAAAATGAACATTGTGTAAAAATGAGATAAAGCTTTAATATAAGGGCGAATTCCCAAGAGTTCAACCTGGTTATTAAAAGAGTGTGCAAATAAAGTGCTTCTTTTTAATCATGTCAATTCTCGTTCTCCTAAGATAACAATTGTAGTAGGATGTAATATCCTATAACGATTTTGAAACAGAGAAATGTAGAATGAGAACACGATGCTCAATAAAATGTTTATTGTTAATTAAAAATCACTGCAGTCCTCGATGAACCAGGTGCATTCGTCGCGATGGGCGTCAAAATCCTCGGCACGTCGAGTATATGCATAATGTTGATTGCCCTCCCACTGCGTTTGATCTCCAGCACAAATCACCGAGCCGGAAGTTGGAGCATCGTAGATTGCTATGCCATCTTGCAACTGAACCACATGCCACCAGTAGACATTCTTCTCACTGTACACGTTTTGGGTAACTTCCGCTTGTTCGTTACCTTTTATAACTAAATTACGACTTCGATACGAGCTTAGGAAGGAGAAGTATGTCGTGTTGTTGGCTTCACTGTGTGTGCGCTGCACCTCGAAGGCCGCCTTTGTGAGATCAATATTTTGGGTACACATTTTCAAACCCTGTTCGCACTCACTTAGGAAATCACTGGTATTGTTCACCAAGTGCAAGCATACTTTCTGTGCGCTGGTTAAAATACTATTGGTCAACTGTCGGTAAACTTTGAGATACAGAGAGTGCTCCACTTCATAACTAAAGTTCCATTGCTTCACCAACTGTCGAAAATTGTCCAACAACGCAGCATGGGCACTCGAATTCAATTGGACTTCACTGCGATCCATCAGCTGAAAATTGAGCGTGGCTAATTGAGTCAAACTAGCGTTGAAATTGCCAAGACGTTGGGCCACACTCAATGGGGTCTCGAATGTGAGCACCTTGTCAAACACGGCGTCGAATATTGCACTCGTAAGATTCTGTGGATGTTGCGTTAAGAGCTGCAGCAGAGTGGTGACCAAAGGGAAATCAGAACAGAGACTGTTGGCGTGAAGAGGTACGGAAAGCAATTGAGCGCTGCGGGATATGAAAGTATGATAGATCATTTGTTGAAAATCTACCGGAATATCCGGATGCAGTTTGAGTTGTTCATATAAGTCCAGTAATTTGATCGGATCGTTGTTTTTTTTGGTCTGCTTCCATTCCAGCCACAATATCTTGTAAATGGAACGTTTCAGCTCCAAAGTGCGCGACTCGTTCACCAATTGCAGTACCAAACGATGACGCTTCCAGTCGCCATCGACGATGGCACGTACAACAGACTCGAGGCTGAGAGGACTGTTCGCTGAGGTGAATGAGGGACACTCAACCTGCGTGGCAGCATCGTCTTGTTGCCTTGCCAGCACCGCGCCAGTAATAGCAGTAGCTCTTACTCCTGATGAAAGTCCGATAATCAACAGAATAGCGACTTCCAATTTCATTGTGGTTTTTGCTCATGATTTCGCTAAGCCTTCGCCTTTTATAGCTGAATGAAACGCAGTATCGCATTATAAGAGATAGAGAGCACATGTGATTGTTTCACGAAAATAAGTAAGAAACCTACTTTCGAGTGTGCTCGACTGTGAGATACTCGCTACCCATTTTCAATAAAAAAATATTTTAAAAATATACCAAATTAATATACCGAGAGGATGTATTTGGTATATCGATATAGTACTAAATTCAAAGTATACCATAGAGTACAAATGTACCAGATTGCCAGCCAATACAAAAAAGACCCAATTGCAGTAATCGTTTTTGCCATACAAAAGTATTTCTTAAATAAATAACCTCGACAACTTTTATCTGATTAGAAACATTAAAAGTCATAAGCACTGTAAGTAATATTGTATGAACTCAAGCAAACGAATTTTTAAAGCTAAAGTCATTACATTCTATATCTACAACCTTATATTATATGTTACTCCAGGATGTAATAGTAAATTAATATGCCAAATATAGCCTTCGGCATATATTTTTTTTTTGTATATTTATTTAATACCGGATATTTCGCTTTTATTGAAAATGGAAAGCGAGTATCTTGCAGTCGAGCTCATCGGGCAAGCTCTTATCTTCCATATTTAGCTTACATACCAAGCTTACATAAAACATTTGAATCATTGAAGTATAATCGCATTATAGTTTGACCCGAGAAGGGTTTACCAAAGTTCATTTCATTCCTTTTTTACATTGTTGTATTTTGTTGCTCGGTCATGAATCAAAATGTTTGCGCGAAATTATTTATTGAATAAATTCAAAGTTTTTATTTATTTATTTAGTTACTCTAGTCGCAAATCAAGGCTTTAGTTTTAACAATACGCTTGTTATTTGTGTTTTTTCGACTGCTTAATATACCAGATTGCCAGTTAAAGCAACTAAGACCCCTAGTAAGGAAGCGTTTTGGTCCATACAAAAGTCTTTCTTTAATAACTTCGACAATTTTCATTTAATCGCAACCAAATTTACAGGAATCACAAGCACTATAGTTATTATTATATAGTATACACCAAAATTCGCAACTCTAGCTTTAAAATTACACTTGTTATTGCATTTTTGTTAATTTGCGGGTGCGAAAGTGGACATGAAAAAAAATTTGAAACATACTTGACTCGCGTGTAAACACAACAAATGCTGTCGAAAAAAATGATAACTATATAATCTCTTATAGTCTCTGAGATCTAGGTGTTCTAGGTGTTCATACAGACAGACAACCGGATATAGGTAAATCGTCTCGGCTGTTGACGCTGATCAAAAATATGTATTCTCTATAGGGTCGGAGATGCCTTCTTCTACCTGTTACACACATTTCCTACCGGTACAAAGGCATAATACCTTTCTACCCTATGGGTAGCGTCTGCTAATAAAAAGATGAATTTTAATCAGGTCAATTCTCGATCTTTCAGAGCCGCGCTCTTTTTCTTTGATTCTCTATAGATGGGACAATATATTACCTAAGATAACAATTGTAGTTGTATGAATTATATATCCTATAACTACTAAAGTGTAGATTGAGAATACGGTGCTAAAATCCGACGGTAAAACTTTATGGTTTTTGCTTCCTTAAGTAAATTGATATTATGTACTCAATAAAATGTTTATTGTTAATTAAAAATCAGTGCAATCTCTGATGGTCCAACTGCATTCGTCGCGATGGGCGTCAAAATCCTCGGCACGTCGAGTATATGCATATTGTTGATTGCCCTCCCACTGCGTTCGATCTCCACCACAAATCACCCGGCTGGAAGTTTGAGCTTCGTAGATTGCTATGCCATCTTGCAACTGAACCACATGCCACCAGTAGGTATTGTGTTGACTGTGCACATTCTGGGAAACTTTAGCTTGTTCTTTGGCGTTGCCGATCATATTTATACTACGATGATGAAGCGGGCTTTGGAAGGAGAAGTGTGTCCTGTTGGTGGCTTTACTGTATGTGCGCTGCACCTTGTAGGCCGCATTTTCGTGATTAGAGCTTCGGATGCACATTTTAATACCGCTTTCGCACTCCCTTAGGACATCTCCGCTATTGTTCAGCAAGTGGATGCATACTTTCTGGGCGCGGATTAAAATACTACTGGTCAACTGTCGGTATACTTTGAGATACAGAGAGCGCTCCACTTCAAGACTAAATTTCCGTTTCTTCGCCAACTTGTCTAAATTGTCCAACAAAGCAGCATGGGCACTCGAATTCAACTGATATATATATGAAAGTGTGATAGACCATTTCTTGAAAATCTACCGGAATATGCGGATGCAGTTTAAGTTGCTCATATAAGTCCAGTAATTTGATCGGATCATGGTTTTTTTTGGTCTGCTTCCACTCCTGCCGCAATATCTTGTAAATGGAACGTTTCAGCTCCAAAGTGCGCGACTCGTTCACCAATTGCAGTACCAAACGATGACGCTTCCAGTCGCCATCGACGATGGCACGTACAACAGACTCGAGGCTGAGGCGACTGTTCGTTGAGGCGGATGAGGGACACTCAACCTGCGTGGCAGCATAGTCTGCAGTAACTCTTACTCCTGATGACAGCCCGAGAATCAATAGAATAATGACTTCCAATGCCATTGTGGCTTTTGCTCTTGATTTCTTAAAGCCTGTGCCTTTTATAGCTTAGTAAACGAAGGACAGAGATAGAAAGCACTTGTTATAGTTCCGTTTCCGCCCCTGCAAATTCGAAAACAAGTACAAAAGCTACTTTCGAGTGTGCTCGACTGTCAGATACTCGCTACCCATTTTCAATAAAACCATATTTAACAAATATACCGAGTGTTGGAGTGTAAAGAAGTACCATTTAGTATATATGCCTTATAGGGTTTAATGAAAACGTAGCCTTTGGTCACACTGACCGATCATCTTTCTTTTTATCCTTGTGACTGTTTTTTGAGCTAAGTTGTGGTGCTGGTGTTGCGGTATTATTAAGTGTTAAATCAAGAAACATAACTACTCCTATGTTACAGGCCCAGTCCATGCCTTATAAACTATTGATTTGTGAAACAGTTTATATAAAAAAGTTTTGAAAATCTAGTTCTTGTGAAATTGCGATTACTTGTGAAATTGCAATTTCTTGTCGAATTACAATAAGTTGAGTTCCGCATGTGTATACTTATACTTGGACAACTGCATGGAACAAAATGGACAGGGCAAATCGTAGTATAAAACTACAGCAATTAAAACAAGTAGGAAAGCTACAGTCGAGTGTGCTCGACAGTGAGATACCCGCTACCCGCTAATAAAAAACTAAATATTGCGGTCTTTTTTTCTTAAAATATACTTAAATAATATACCACAAAATACCAATTGTATATTTGGTATTTGTATCTATGGTACTACACACAATATATGCTATAGAGGGCAAAATATACTAGATTATCAGCTAAAGCAACTAAGACCCCTAGTAAATAGGCGTATACAAATTATTCATATTTAGTATCAATTAAGAAAAAACTGCATAATTGGAAAGTATCCAAAATGGGAATCTTAAGCTTAGTTGCAGTGGCACTTAAAACGTTTCACGAAATCGGACGGATCTAAAACTGTAACTCACCGATTCAATGTGTCTGTGGTGTTTTCCAGCAGCTTGGCATCGCACTTGCTGCTGAAGCTCAGCTCGCTGGCAATATGCTGGCGCAGCAGCTGCTTCTGGCCCAGTGACAGCATCCAATCCAAAAGAGTGGGCCACACCTTTAACCAACGCTGCGTATAGCTCTGATAATACTTGATGGGCTGCTTGGCCAGCTCGCCGGGAAAGTCTCGGGATTCAAGCTCTTTGGTCATTTGAGCCAATGCATCGCACCACATGCGATCTGCAGTCAGATTCTTTTGCAACTTGTCCAGATTACGCTTCAGCTCATCGGCCAGCATGTGGGCATAAAGACGCTCCAGTCCAACCAGGCCAGCCGGTGCCATTGCCTCGCGCAGCACACTAAAGAAACTGGAGCCGGCGAGGAGTTCAGCATGTGGTGGTCGCTTATCGTACCAGCTGCACTTCAGATCCAAATAGATGGTTTGACGCGGTTCCGTGCAGCGCAGCAGCTCATGGGCGAGACGTCCAATGAAATTGTTTGACTTGCTGGGATCACCTTGCAGTGGCTGAAAATTGGGAATGGGTATGGTTTGGGATTGAAAGTGCGATTGCCACTCCTGGACTTTGTTGCGCAAAAAGCAATTGCATTCCTTCTCCACATTGTAGTTGATGATGCGCTGTGATTCCTCCAGCAATATGCGCAATCCCTGCACACGCAAATAGTCCTCGATATACTCGAAAGATCGTCGATAACCCTCGATGGTCTTGGCCAGCGCCTGAAGTTTTGCCTGCAGCAATTGTCCACATGTCTTGCCCTTTTCCGGTACGAATATCAAGCCCAAATTGTAGGCATTAGCCAGATGATTGACCAGCTCCTTGCGTATGCCATCCTCCAGCAGCTGCTTGGGATCCAACTCGATGACGCCGACCAATGTGGTCTTCATCATGAGTATGCCCTTGGTAAACACCGCTATGGAGTTGGTCCATTGCGCGACCTTGGATCGTTCCTCGAATTGCGCGTATTCACGCAATTTTTCCTTCTCCAGGCGTGTGGGAAACTCTTTGATCACATTGGTCAACAGCTGTATGATTCTCGCCAAAATGCTAAACATTGTTTCGGGCACAATTTGAAGAACGCGCCGCAAAAAGTTAGCCAACTCAGTGCTATAATAGTTCGATACCGACACCAGATCCTCGCTTTTGGCCTGATTGATGCGCATGAGTGGCACCTCCAGTGTGCTGGCCAGCTTAAGGAATACCGCTCGGATGCCGATAACAGCGCGTGGCTGTCGCTTGATGTTATCCTGCATGATGGCAGTGAAATCGCGTTGCAGCAGTTGCCAAGCATAGCTAAAGTCGCTTATCATCTGTATGTGAATCTCAATGTCTTCCTTCAGGTTGATTAGCTGCACAAGAAACCAGCAGGAGAATGCAAAATTTGAGTGTAAAGACATTTTATAGGCATTTCAGCGTTTGAAACTCACCTGTGCCATGCGATTCAATAGATCGCGCGTCTCCTGCAGCTGTTGCTTTACAAGCATATTGGCATGCAGATTGTGATACTCCTGCACCTCATCCAGTGCCTGCATCACCTGAATGATAAGGCGACCTGCCTTCTGTGGCTTGCCAATGTCCAGTTTGTGCAGTCGCTGTGCCACCTGAGCGAACCATTGTTGCAGCTGTGGATTCGCCTCAATCTTGGTCAACGGACGTGTGCCCGCAAATGCTTCGCTTAGCTCACGCAGATACTGCATTGCCTCCTCGCGATTGCGACTCCAACGAGCCTCTCGATCACTCTGCAAGTCCGCCAGCAGCTCACGAACAGTCAACTCGAGTTGTCCGCAATTGAGCAGCAGATTGTAGAGTTTGCTCTGTTCGAACTGCAGTTGCTGCAACAGCAATTGATGCACTTGCCCAGCTGCCTGTTGTCCACTGACCGAGATCACAAATACCGCGGGGCTCGTGTGAAGACAATGCCAACGCAACAGCACATTCGCTTGTCGCATCAGCACAATTATCTGATTGGCATGCTCCAGTACAAAGGCTTCATCCAAGACGCCATCGCGCACAATATCCTGCGTCTTTTGCAGTGTTTTTTGCATTTGTTCGCGCTGCTGTTGACACAACGTTTTAATGGCCACCGAGGTCACCACATTGGCGATCGCACTGCTGGCGGCTTTGAAATGCGACCAGGCATCAATCAAATTGACCGTGATCCCCATATAAATGGACAACGTCCAATTGTCACTGAAGAACTTGTCCACAATCTCACGCATTTGAGCGCCTTGCGTGTGCAGCACTTGGGGCGAGAAATATAGACAAACATAGAGCATGGCCGCCTGTGTGGAGAGCGCTGTGGTGCGATGCATCGGATGCGGATAGATGGCCAATTGATTGTAGATATCATCGCAACGCAGGCGAGCCAACACCAAGTCTATAAAGTTCCCATCGAACTTGAAGCGTGCAAAATATGTCTCAGGATATTTCAGCTCAATCGCTGCAGCACTTTGGTTAGTGGCAACTCGAGCAGCTGCGGCTGCAGTTTGCACATAGCCCGTGGAGCGTAGAAGCAGGCAAACGTCATGTATGTTGCTCTCATCGCCACTGGGCGTGGCATCGCCTCCACTATAGCGATAGTAGGCAATCAGCAGACGTTCACGCACATCGCCGGGTATATGAAAGTCCAGCACAAGCAAAATAACACCATACAAATAAAGCGATTCGCACTGTAAGGAAAAATAGATAAATGAAAATGGTAGAAATGCATTATTTTTTGATTATCACAGTTTTGCAGAATTATTGTATAATTATTAGAAAGTGTAAAGTTTAAAATTTCACTTTGTAGCTAAATGAAATCAAACGCATAGAGCAAAATACACTCCTAACAAATGTTTTTAGTATAACATACGATAAAATGGAAGTAATGTAAGCTATTCAAGAGTATTTAGGCTTTAAGAACATACATTAATATACCACATTCAACCCGTTATAAAAAGTACGACATTTTTTCACATAGTACTCACTAGCAATTGCTTTCCCTCCTCATCTTGGAGCACAGTCTCTAACGTCTGTTGTATGTAGTAGCCACTATTTAACTCTTCGATGAACTGCTGCAAATCGGTGGCATAATGATGCACACTCTGGAAAGCTAAATAGAAGCGAGTGATAAGCTGCAAGTGATTTGTGCGGGTCTCTAAGTCCAAATCGCTTAGATCCTTTAAAGAAGTTGAAATTAATTAAATGTCTTAACAATTCTGGACATTATACTTACGGCACTCTGCTCTATTTTCTTTTCATGCGCCTCGGCTACTTTGAAGTAGCTAAAATCCAATATAATATCGCCATATTTTTGCCTATCGCCTGCATTTTCCAATCTGCAATTTTAAGACAATTTGCAAGCAGTTCATTTTTATCGGCGTAATCCTTTTACCTGTATATGCTCGGCACGTACTCCTTTAGTCGTAGTATTTCAGCAACTATTGAGTTGCCCACTGATACGATATTCAGCAAATTTTGTCCGCAGGCATTATTTTCCGACAGAAATTCGCTCATTTTGCAAAGCACATAAAACAAACAAAAACATCAGATGTGCCGCATCAGCTGTTTGTTATTTACGCCCCAAAACATTAGAGATGAGTTCGTGAATCGTGTTTAAAATACTGCAGCTTATGCCTTACACAGCAGTGAAACTGTTTTTCCAGTATTTTTTCAATATATGTATGTATGTTACACTTGCCCCTTGTAAGAAAAACCTTTTTTTATATTTTTATTATTTTATTTTTGTATTATCGACAGATATATTTCATGTCTTATTATTGGTTTCTATTACCACCAAACCAATTTTCGGTATATTTCTTTATTCACGCTGCTAAACCAAGGTGAATTCAAGGCACAACTCACAACAAGGCGATCTGATATGCCAAGTTTAGGTAACGATCTCAATCAAATGTTCGTAAATCAATAAACTTTACTTGAAATATGTTATTTTCATTCAAATATTAATTTGAATCTTTAATTATTTGCTGCAATCCTCGATAATCCAAGTGCAATCCTTACGATGCTCATCAAAATCCTCTGCACGGCGAGAGTATGCATAATGGTACCATTGAGTCCATTGCGCTGGATCGCCGCCGCAGATCACGGAGCTGGATGTGGCAGCGTCGTAGATTGCCACGCCATTTTCTACCGGCACCACATTCAACCAGTAGATTTCGGTCCTCCCGCCCACGTTTTTGGTCACTCCTGGCTGCCCTCTTAGCGAGTCTTCTATTCCTAAATAATGATTACTCCAGTGCGGATTGTAGAAGGCAAACTGAGTTTTACTGTCGACGTCACTAATTTGACGTTGCACAGTGAGAGACGCCTGTTTTTCGTATCGTTGGTTAGTGCACATATTCGAGGCACCTGAGCACTGATAAATATATTCCTTGACGTTGTCCGCCTTGCGCAAACATACCTTCTGGGCAGCGAAGAGCAAATAAATTTTCGACGGCAGCACTTTGTACGCTTCATGAAGTAGAATGCGCTCTACTTCGTGGTGAAAAGTCGGTAGCTTCATCAACTGGCGTAGATTGTCCAGCAACACAGCGTGAGCACTCGAATTAACCAAGACCTCGGAACGATTCATAAATTGCAAGTTGGCCATGGCCAATTGTTCTAAGCTGGCGTTGAAATTGCCCAGTCGTTGTGCCACACTCAGTGTGGATTCCAAAGAAAGCACATCGTCAAACAGAGTTTCAAATATGTCGCGAGTGTATTTTTGTGGACTTCCTGTCAGTTGTGAAAGGAGTTTGGTGATCTGAGGGAAATCGCTAGTGCGACTGTCGGTGTGGAAGGGCGCTGATAGCAATTGAGCGAAGCGTGCGATAAAAGCCTGATAGATTTTTTCCATTAAAGTTTTCGGCACATTCGACTCATTCTTGAGTTGCTTATAAAAATCGAGTATTTTAAGTGGATCGTATATGTGTTTATCCTGCTGCCACTCTAGCCACAAAGCCTCATATACAACGCGTTTTATTTCCAAGGTACATGCCTCACTCGCCAGCTGCAGCACCAATTGGACACGATGCCACTCTCCATTGACTATCGCTCGTATTATCTTCTGTAGACTATGATTGTCATCTATTGTCAGTGATATACAATCACCAACCAACGGGTCCTTATCATTTAGCCTTGCAATGTGTTTTCTGTTCTCTACTCCGCTGAGCAAAGTGTCTCCTCTCCTGAAAGACAATACAATAAGCAGCAGAACAATCACTTTCGATGACATTATTGCTTTTACTAAATATATTAAAAGTTTAGCGCTTGCCTTATATGTATAGCCCTTATCAGTCGCTTGTATTGGTTTCATAATTCTGATTTTACTAAGCTCAGAATCTGAGTTGACATATAAGTTTAATTATGCGGGATTTCCCACAAAAGGCAAAAACGTCGAGATAATTATATCATATTTTGGAAAATTCTACAAAAACAAACAAGATACAAGTGGTATGCGCTTGACTGCAAGTAACCCCATAGATTACAAAAGTTTTCAAGGGATACGGTTCGTACAAAGTAAGCTCGACAATCAATTTTCATATCTTGGCGGGCTTGTTTATTATGGTGTGGTAAGCTAAGATTTGTTATCATGAAAGCACCTCGAGACTAAAAAATATATCAAAAAATGTTGTCCGTTACTTTTACGTATATAAAAATATGTTCGATTTATTTTATGAAAATGTATATGGGGTAACTGTTCAAAATATACTGAAATTATAGTAAATATAACGTTTGGCCCTGTATACAAAGGCAAAGTTTCGATTGTCTTCTCAGATGACTTTAGAATATTGTCATAAAGATTATTTTTTTACTCTACAGAAAGTAAGTGCCTATATTTAAACAACATTTAAAGTATAATCGATAAAATATTCATTCTGTCATTTAAACAGTCGATGCTTATATATCGATCATCAGTGCCAAGTGCTTTAGTAGTATCGATAACAACACGATGTTTTGGTATCACTAGGCGAACGTTGACGTGCGAATGTCCACGCGTCTGTCGCCGCGCATTTTTTTGCAAAACGCTCGACATACTGTCTGGCGGAATTTGCGCTATTATAAATGTGTTAAATTATTGCAGTAAGACAGACATTTGTTTTTCGTTTCTAATACGCATTAAGTTTCAAAGAGCGGCACAATGTCGAGCTTCGTGCTAGATAAAGAATCATTTGTGCGTCGAATAAAACGCCTTTATACTGAATGGAAGGTAAGTCGAACTTTGTTAACTTTGCCGCAAATTCTCCTACCGGGGACACAAAATACAATGGGCCAAGAAGCTCGCTTCCACGTTGTGCTTCGGTGTGCCACCGTACTTTAGATAAACGTTAATTAACAAATGTTGTGAAATTACACCGAACAGAAAAAAAAAATACAAATAAAAACAAATTGCGAATTAGGTTAGAAAGCGTGAGATGCGGCATTTTTTTATATTTTATTTACATGTACTTTTCCTTGTCAGGCGCCGAGCACTGGTCACGATGATGCGCTTAGTAATCTGGACTGCATCATGAGCGTGGTGGGCGTAGATGAGGATGTTGTCTACTCCAAATCTATGGCTTTGCAGCTTTGGCTGCTGGGCTATGAGTTAACGGACACCATCTCGATCTTTGCCTCGGATGCCATCTATTTTCTCACCAGCAAAAAGAAGATTGAGTTCCTCAAACAGGCGCAGAATATTAGCGAAGAAGGCGTGCCCGAAATAAAGTTGCTTGTACGCGATCGCGTAAGTATAACGACAATAAGACATTATACCAACGCAAACAAGCTAATTTTAAATTCATTTTGTAGACCGACAAGGATAATGCAAATTTTGATAAGCTCATTAAGACCATACAGAACTCGAAGAAGGGCAAAAGGTTAGGCGTTTTTACGAAAGACGCTTTCCCCGGAGAATTTAGCGAAGCTTGGAAGAAGATGCTGACAGGCGCCAAGTTTGAGCACGTGGACATTAGTACCATAATTGCGTACTTGATGTGCCCTAAGGATGAGTCCGAGATTAATAATATTCGCAAAGCCTCATTGGTGTCCATGGACATATTCAACAAGTATTTGAAAGATGAAATCATGGACATTATCGACTCTGATCGGGTAAGTAAAACAATTGTATACGAAGCATCACTTATTAATCCCAACTGTTAATAGAAAGTGAAGCACACGAAATTAGCGGATGGCTGTGAAACAGCTATAACCGAAAAGAAATACACTAGCGGTCTGGATCCACGTCTACTTGATATGGCCTACCCACCGATCATTCAGTCGGGCGGCGCATATAGCTTAAAATTCTCAGCGGCCGCCGATAAAAATCATTTGCATTTTGGTGTGATCGTCTGCTCGCTGGGCGCTCGCTACAAATCCTACTGTTCGAACATTTCGCGCACATTTCTGGTGAATCCCACCGAGACCATGCAGGAGAACTACACGTTTCTGGTAAACGTGCAGGAGGAAATACTCAAGTTACTTGTGCCGAATGCAAAACTATGCGAAGTCTATGACACAACGCTCGCCTATGTGAAAAAGGAGAAACCCAGCATGGTGGACAATCTGACCAAGAGCTTTGGCTTTGCCATGGGTTTGGAGTTTCGTGAGAATTCCATTGTCATTGGCCCCAAATGCCAGGCGCTGATTAAAAAGAATATGGTCTTCAATCTGCATGTTGGCATCTCGAATTTAACCAATGCCGATGCAGCCGACAAAGAGGGCAAAACCTATGCGCTCTTTATTGGCGATACAGTGCTCGTTGGTGACCAGGGACCGGCTAGCGTGATGACGCCATCCAAGAAGAAGATCAAGAACGTTGGCATCTTTATCAAGGATGACGACGACGAAGAGGAGGATGTGGATGATAAAAAGGCAACCAAACCAGATCAAAGCACCGAAATCTTGGGTCGCAGCAAACGAAATGCAGTGCTCGAATCAAAATTGCGCAATGAGATCAACACCGAAGAGAAGCGCAAGGAGCATCAACGTGAACTGGCGCAAGCGCTCAATGAACGTGCCAAGGAACGTCTGGCTAAACAGGGTGATTCCAAGGAGGTGGAAAAGGTGCGCAAGAACACCGTCTCCTACAAATCGATGAGCCAAATTCCACGTGAACCCGAAGTTAAGGAGCTCAAATTGTATGTGGACAAAAAATATGAGACGGTCATTATGCCAGTGTTTGGCATTCAGGTGCCATTCCACATATCCACCATCAAGAACATTTCGCAATCTGTTGAAGGCGAATACACGTATCTGCGCATCAATTTCTTTCATCCTGGCGCCACAATGGGACGCAACGAGGGCGGTCTCTATCCCCAGCCGGAGGCGACCTTTGTCAAGGAAGTGTAAGTTTTAAAAATCTAAGGCATCGTTATACGGCTTAAATTCGTGAAACTAAAGAACGTTTTTTCGACATTTAATCTCTTATGGATGAAAATCGCTTTTTAAACTCCATTTTCAATTTTTGATAATGAATGCAAATTCATTTCATTGTTGAATAACAATTTAATGCCGATAATTGCCATTATGTTAAACTAAAACAAAACAAGACCAAAAATAAATTCAATTGCAATTAATTGAATTTTTTAACATAAAAGTTTTGTTTGCAATTATCGACATTTTTCTCTTTATATTTGTAACATTCTTTCGTTTACATTAGTTCGACTTCAAGTTCTTTTCATATTCTATTAAATTTATAATTTAAGCTATAATTATGAACATGAATATCAAAACAATTTCGTTCACAATTACAGCACGTATCGCAGCTCCAATGTGAAGGAGCACGGCGAGGTTGCAGCCGCTTCTTCCAATCTGAACAATGCTTTTCGGCTGATCAAAGAGGTGCAAAAGCGCTTCAAGACCCGCGAGGCAGAAGAGCGTGAAAAGGAGGATTTGGTCAAACAGGATACGCTGATACTTTCACAAAACAAGGGCAATCCCAAGCTGAAGGATCTGTACATACGTCCCAACATTGTCACCAAGCGGATGACGGGCAGCTTGGAGGCACACACCAATGGCTTCCGCTACATCTCGGTGCGTGGCGACAAAGTCGACATACTGTACAACAACATCAAGAGCGCATTCTTTCAACCATGCGATGGTGAAATGATTATACTGCTGCATTTCCATCTGAAGTACGCGATCATGTTTGGCAAAAAGAAGCATGTGGATGTGCAGTTCTACACGGAGGTGGGCGAGATCACCACGGATCTGGGCAAGCATCAGCATATGCACGATCGTGATGATTTGGCCGCCGAGCAGGCGGAACGTGAGCTGCGCCACAAGCTCAAGACGGCGTTCAAGAGTTTCTGCGAGAAGGTTGAGGGCATGACCAAGTCAGTGGTCGAGTTTGATACTCCGTTCCGTGAGCTGGGCTTTCCGGGCGCACCTTTCCGCAGCACAGTCACATTGCAGCCAACATCAGGTTCGCTGGTCAACCTGACGGAATGGCCGCCATTTGTGATTACGCTAGACGATGTGGAGCTGGTGCATTTTGAGCGTGTGCAGTTCCATCTGCGTAACTTTGACATGATCTTTGTGTTCAAGGAGTACAACAAAAAGGTTGCCATGGTCAATGCCATTCCCATGAACATGCTGGATCACGTTAAGGAGTGGCTCAAGTAAGACAAATGAAATAACTCAATTGGAACTTTTATTTCTAATGTCTTGTCTTTTCTCCCCCCGCTTGCAGTTCCTGCGACATTCGCTATTCGGAGGGCGTTCAATCGCTCAATTGGCAGAAGATCATGAAGACCATTGTGGATGATCCGGAGGGCTTCTTTGATCAGGGCGGCTGGACATTTTTGGATCCCGAATCGGGCAGTGAAGCCGACAATGAATCGGCCGAATCGGAAGAGGATGAAGCCTACAATCCCACAGATGCCGAAACGGATGAAGAGACCGACGAAGATGACTCTGAGTACTCAGAGGCTTCCGAGGACGAAAGCGATGACAGCGACGGTATGTTGCTTCAACTATTTATTGAATTCCTTATTTGAATTTATAACTTTTTATAATAGAACTGGGATCCGATGAGGAGTCGGGCAAGGATTGGTCCGATCTGGAGCGGGAGGCCGCCGAAGAGGATCGCAACAATGATTTCAACACCGATGACAAGCGCAACGGCAAATTCGAGTCAAAGAAACATGGCAAGAGCTCCAAGCACAGGTATGCGCAAATTGCAATTGATTGTTAAGAGCCTAGTGCAAGTTTAATGTCTACAGAGTGTATTTATCAAATTTTCAAACAAATCAAATCCTCTCTTCTATTTATTTATTCAATATAAAACTATTCCGAATCACGCACAACACAAACACACAAACAGTCGTCGCGAGCGTGAGGAGCAGCGATCGTCGCACAGTAAAAAGCATAAGTCGAATTCCTCCTCTTCTTCACATTTAAAATCCTCCAGCTCCAAACATGGCAGCTCATCTAGGTTTGTTAACGTATTCACACACACACGCACACACCGCTCACACCATGAATTTAAACACACAATCACTCACAACCTTTAAATATTATCCATACACTCACATACAATCACAATTATTTGAACTAAAAAAAAAATTGGCAAATGAAATATTGGAAATATTGATTTGATGTTTATGAAGTTATTTATCCGTTTTCAATTATTTAACAACAATTAACAGAACTTAGCTTTTACTTAACTTTTACCAAATTTCCAAGTTCTCAATATCGGAAAACGATATTAAATGCGGCTCTATAAATGAAAAGGAAAAATTTTTCAATTGTTTTCTATTTTTTTTTTTTTAAATACTTTCTTCTTGAAATT
This sequence comes from Drosophila niveifrons, assembly GCA_035046325.1. NCBI lineage: Eukaryota > Metazoa > Arthropoda > Insecta > Diptera > Drosophilidae > Drosophila > Drosophila niveifrons. Next base: position 13,480,171 of record JAWNOC010000052.1, read on the forward strand.
AATCTATTGTCTTAAAGCACTTTTCAAACAGATCTTTGTTTACTGACCTTTAATTTTTACTACGGTTGTGTTTATATAAATATGGTTTGAAGTTTCTAAATTTTCCAAGAGTTTCCCATCTTCCGTTCACACTTAAAGTGTGATAAAAAAAAATGTAGTTAAAGAATTCGTTTGATTTCAATGCTCGTTTACTAATCAATTAATAACTTTTTTGCGACTTTAAAACTGTTTTTTTTTTACCATGGAGAATGCTTCATAAATTTTGCTCGAAATTCTGCCCAAAATTTGTTGTTTTGTTTCTTGCACATTTTTCTCTCGCTTGCGTGTTGCAAATAATTTTGCATTCTCAATCGAAATTCGCACCAAAATTGAATTGATTTAAATGCGATTAACTTTAAATTGTGTTTGGTTTTTGTTTTGTTGTAGCCCATCGAAATCGTCCAAGGATAAGTATCACAATCGCGACAAGCATCATTCCTCCTCGTCATCGGGTCACAAGAGCAACAGCAAGGATAAGGATCGCAAGCGTTCACGCGACGACAGTCGAGACAATGGACACAAATCGAAGAAGTCGCGGCACTAAGAAGGACACACACACACACACCATTAGTTGTAGGACACACAATAGCACAGCAACACACACACACACACATACACATATATATACACACATACATCTGGAACATATAATAAATACAGAACAGAGAAGAAATACAGTATACCTTAACCTTAGGTTAATTCTTGTCTACGATATCTCCATTTTGTAAATTCTGACATTGTAATCCTCGAACCAAAAACACACACACACCAACACACACACAAATTCGTACCCAATATACACACTGCAAATGTCTGAATACACTTTGATGTTGATTCACTGTTGAGCAAACTATATTTCACCCAATTCCCCCCGTTTAAAATGGCTTCTCTTCTCCAGCATTCATGTTGAAAAAGTTGTATTACAAATTGCAAATAATTCTAATACGATTTCGATTTTGTATGTAATAAACTAGCCTTGTAAGTGCGCAATGCAATATATACATATACTTGTATGTATATATCTACTTATTCCAACTGCCCAACAGATGCCTATATGGATGCACCTCGATGCTATCGCGACGTCGATTCACCGCTGGCTGTTGCTGTGAATGCTGTCTCTGATGTTTCTGGTGCGGATTGGGACTGTTGACGGCAGCCACACTTGCTCGCCTTCGTGTCGTATCGAACATGTTGCGTGTCTTGTTGATGGGATAGCGCATCTTGTTCTTCAGCCAGGTGGTGAAGGCACGCTCATTGTCCTGCATCTTCTTTAGCTCATGCTCGTTGCGATTCAACGTTTGCTCCATGCTGAAACGTTGCTTGCGCCGCAGCTGTTGATCACGTTGCTGCAACTGCTTGGCACTCAAACCGTACTCGGACATGTAGCCGGTGTACTTGGGTAGCTTGTCCTGCAACGCATGCCGATGCTCACAGCAGATCTTATAGTTCATCTTGATCTCTGGCGCTGCCGCCGTTGTGCTGCCGGACGAGACACTGGGCGTGGCGCGACCACGTCGCCGAAAGCTAAAGCGGCGGGAATTGAAGAATGTCTTGGTGCTGGTGCTGCTAATGGTGTTGCTACTAATCGGCGATGTTGTTCTCAGTTGCTGCTGCTGTTGGTTCTGGTTCTGCGTTTCATCGTCCTTCTTGTAATAAATGCTACGCTCGTTCAATTCAAAGTCATCGGGTATATAGTTGGCGGCAATAATGGACAGATCATCATCCTCGTCCACATCGGCGACTTTATTGCCACTCGATGTCAATCGATTGAGTTGTGCCTGGCCACCTGAATCCAGCGTTTTGTATAGACTCTTGTAGGCTTCGCGCAATTTCAAGCGCGCCTCATTCACGGCACGTTCATCCTCCTCGCAATCGGATTCGGTCAGCAAATTGGTCAGACTGCGTTGATCCGACTCGCCCTCGGTCGGCTCGTAATTGCAATCGAATGTATTCTGGCGACTGATGCGACGCTTCTGTGTCTCGTTGGCCAGCGTTTCGGGTGCTGCCGTCAAATCATCCTCATCCACGCCCGAAAAATCATCGTCGTCGTCGTTATCGTCGGCGACATCATCCTCATAGTCCATGTTGGCAGTGGACACAGTTGCCGGCAACTGTTCGCCCTTGGTGACGCTGCTGCTGCTGCTGATTTCCACTTCGGTTAACTCTAAAATTTCCTCGCATATTTCTTCCTCCTCTGGCTCCACTTCAATCTGCTGCGTCTCTTGTAGCTGTAGCTGTAGCTCAGCGGTCTTCTCCTGCTCTTTGGCTGGCTCCTCGGCAATTGGCGCAAAACGTTCGTGATTTGGCTTGAGCTTCAGCTGCGCCAGCTGCTGCAACAGCTCATCTGGTGGACTGGGCAGCTGGGTTTCTTGCTGCGTTGTCGGCTCATAGTTCTCCAGATTGAGAGCAAAAGTTACCTTGCGACTGCTGGCCGCAATCGTTGCATCCTTAGCATCATTGGCATCGCCATCGTCATCGTCGGCCTCCAGAGCGAAGAGCTCCTTGTTGGCCTCCTTGATCCTGTCCACAATGTTGTACTCGTTGACGGGCTTGAGGACTGCGTAATCCAACATAAGCGACATGTCAGTCGGCCACTAATAGAAACTCGAGTGCGACTCGAGTGCTAAGCATACTTACAGTAGACTTCACAATCCTCGTCCGATTCCGCCTCGGGCTCATACATCTCTGTTGGCTTCGATTGCGTTGCTTATTTTTAGACTTTGGCTATGGCTTTGGATTTGGCTTCTTCACTACGGGCAAAGGGGGGCTAAAACGGATTGATGTGCAAAACGCACACACACACGGACAAACACAACAACTAGAAATCGGAAACTTTCCATTTCGTGCCGTTGAACGCTTTATGCCCTCAACTCCTCATTGCAGACGCAATGAGGCGGCCATCAAAGTCTAATGAACTTGGGGATATATGCAGCGTAGCCAAGTGCCTCACCACCTCCTGTTGCGGTTATGGTTATGCTTATCCCAGTGCTGTCACTTCCATTGGCGCCACACTGTGCCGTTGCCGTTGTCGTTCTTGTTGTTGTTGTTGTTGTTGCCAGGCTCGACCGCCCCACAGACATGGTTCGGTAGCTGTCGATGTTTGGTCGATGCCTGGTGACAATTTGTCTTCCCAGCAACAAGAACTGGCTGGAAGTTGTCTACTAGTTTCGAGTGTTTCAACGCTGCGATACCCGGCATAATTCAGTAAAGAAATATACTTCTTTTTCTTTTTGGTATTTTTCGTAGAATATACAAAAGTATCTTTGCCCTACTTCTACTTTTGAAAAGAATATAAGCAAAATAAATAACTAGATAGAGGAATAGTATAAATAATAGAAAATTATTGTGATAGTCCTTTTTCATTATCATACCCATTTCTACACCCGGTAACCCGGGTATTTATGTACTCTAAATATAAAAAGCCACCAGTTTGTTAGTTAATTGTATGCATTTTATTTCACTCAGCTTACTTGACTAACCACCATATTTAAAGCTTAACGATCAATCATCATTCATCAATCATTCCATCGACGAGCAATGTTTAATTCGAAATAAAAATATATTTACTATATATATATATATAAATTATATATACGCACAATATCTATATAATCATACAGTATAAATTATATGTGTATTTCATACCTTAAAATGTCTTTTCATATTTTTGAGCAACATTTGATTTGTCATTTAATTTCTGTTCTCTGCCAATCAATCACTAAGTAAAACTAAGCCCCAAAAATCGATCATTCCATTAATCATCGTGTGCCAATAATGCGATTTCATGATGAATGAAAGTGGGAATGGGTATGCGATAAGTTCAAGATATATTATTATATGAATGCATGTATAAATATGGTATAAAAAAAACCCATACATAAATATAATTAAATAACTTTCAAGATATGTGCTGACAAAATGAGAAATAACGTTTAATAAACCATGACCATAGATAAAATATCTTTCATTTACTTATCTTTGTTGGCGTGTGCGAACTAAAGTGTGAATAGCAAAGCCCCCCAAGGTATTATCACATATAGTATTTATCGGTCCATGATAATGAAAAAGCTGCAAACTATAAATTAAACGGAAGAAGCAAAAGTGAAGAAAAGTCCCTTGTGGATTCTTTGAAAATTATAAAAATAATATAACTTAATGCAAGCTAGTTAGATGGATTGTTAGAAAGGTTCCAGGTTTTAAAATTGCCTTAAAATAATCACAACAAATTATAAAAATGGGTTTCCAAAAAGAATTTCAACTGCTTAATAAATTCAATATAATAGAAATGTTTGTGAAATAAAAACAATCAACGAAAAGGTTCAAAAAAGTGTTTAATTTGTATTAAAAACAAAAACCAACAATAATTGAATTTACTTACAAAAGACAAAGCAAAAAGCTCCTTAGCACATAAATTTCGAGTATAGACAATTTTGAATTGATCAACATTTTGTGTATCATTAAAATGAGTTTATTTTTTTGAGTTTTTTTTTTTTTTTTCGTTTTTACATACAACCATATTCAGTGTACTTAAAAAATAGAGAGTTAAAAACTAAACGGCGGAATAAAAAATATAATTTAATCATCAGTTTGGTTTCATCATCTATGTGATGCGATGTGTTGTTGAGTTGATGCGATTTGATGTGGATGACTGTGCATTGAATTGAGTGTATAATTTCATTACAGGACGGGTAGGGTTATTTAGGGTTAGAAAAAAGATAGCGCATTGCTTTTAGAGCTATAAAAAAACGTATATATTGCAATAGCAGCGCTTTTCACTTACATCACTAATAGATTTCTCTTTTGGTTTTATTTTTTGTTTTCAATAAGTAGTTCCTTTAAAGAATTCTCATTACAATTTGTTAAATAAGATTATCAGTATCTCTATATACTAAGTATTTAAGGCGCGTCCTTATCGAACAAACGCTTCCTAATCATATACATAGATTTATGAATTATCCATTTTAGTTTTACACTTTTATTTATATAGATTCGTGTTCGAAAATCGTAAAACATTTCGTTAGCTTTCTTCGATTTTGTTGCCTTTTTTTTTTGGTGCAATTAAATTTCAATAAATTACAATTTAAGTGGGTTTATTTATTAACACTAACGCGCGCCCAATATTTAGCATCATATACAAAGTCTTTCGTTATGTTTTTGTTATTATATTTTAAATAAATTTCGAATGTTTTTTTTTTTTGTTTTGTTTATCATACGTATCTTTTGCACTTTTGAGGGTATACCAAACGCTTTCTATCGAGTATATATAGTAATTACAACAAAAATAATTGTATAAAAAATTACAAACATACATACATTATTGCTAGTATTCGAATTGCGTATTGAAATCAACAAAATAATAAAGAGAGAGACTTTTCGAGATTGAAAATCAGTTGGTAAATATATATATATAAATATATAATTATGTATATAGACAGACACTACTCGACACGACACGACACGACAGGTTTGAATTGGATCTACCAATGCGACAATGCGATTTGCATCTTCCCGGCTGCTTATGTAAACAGTGGCAGGTGATAAAAGTCAAACCCTCGATATCCTTTGGCCGCCAGCCAAATGTAGACGACATGATAGGCGCCCGGTATAAAGCAAATGAGTCCAGCAACAAAAAATACAACACCCTGTGATGTATTGTGTGGATCGGCGATGGCAAACGTTCCCATCACAAACAGACCGGTGCCCACCACCAGCAGCGTAAAGGCGGCAAGGACAGTGCGCCAATTCTCTCGCACCTTCGGATGCCGCCAGCAGTATGTGTTTGTCTCCTCCGTGGGCAGATTGCCATATTCCTGTATTAGCGAGTCACTATCCCTTGACGTTGTGTCTTCCGCATACTTGTTGTAGCCCCTAAAAACAAATGTGGCAAACAAATCAAGTGAATAAACATACAATTAAGGAAGTTATTATATAGTTGAGTGCGATCAATTTGAGGAATATAATTAATATATTTTTAACAAAAATTGTATTTCTAAAATAATTTTCAGAACAACTAATTCTAGATTTTTGTTGATAATGTAATGAGTTCACCAAGTACATTTACTAAATAAAGTATCTCTAGGTTATACCAGTTCGTAAAGATCACGACTACAACCTAGACAAACTAAAATATAATGTATATGCATAAATTTAAAAATTCAAACTCCAGCTATTTAAAATAAAATCAAATTAGTCCAAGAATCATGTTTTACTGCTTGAATCTTTGGTTAAGGTAAGTTAAGATACACACCACAGCGTGTATTTTAACCGGTGCTCATCGAAGACACAAACCTTATTGCATATCTGGGATTATTACATTATTTTTGAAGCATCAGATTATGTTTTTGTTTGTGGCATTAAATGTTCAGTTAATCGCAGAAAATATTGGTGGCTTATCAGCTTAGCAAAAATATAATATAATTAATTAAAAATTTTCAGTTCAACTCCCAACAGCTGATAAATTTCTAATATTGTACGCTCATTGTGATTGAATATAAATGAAAACAAAGTCAAATAAATGGGTAAAATACATTTATCGACATTGTAATACTTTATAATGCTATATACTTTAAGTCTCCTTTAATCTTTTTCTTATGTGCACAATAATAACCTTGTGAACTTTGAGTAGAAAATCACAATGAAATTATTAATTTCAATCTGCTTATCAGTTGTGTTGTGGCTATTGAAAAGAGATGCCTCAGTCGCACTTACACACACAATATATTTTGTGAATGAGTGTGTGTGTGAGTAATCGCGATTACTCGATTTCAGCGAAGCCGCACAAGTGCAACTGTGCTGCGACCGCAACCGAAGGCCACACACATACACACACACACTAATGCTAGGTGTTGGGTGTCGTGCAAATTCTTCAAGGAATGACGAAACGTATGCGCAACGATTTTACAATTGAATGCCAAATTAGGATGGATGCATGTCGGACGCTGGACAGATAGACGACGCCGTCTGCCTTAATCTCCATAATTACGTCGTATGCTGGCTGCAAGAGTTATATGTACGTATGCAGGTAGTTGTTATTTTGTTTGCCTTGTGGCACGCCATGCATGCATAATGATGATGGCTGGCAACCAATGGAAACGCGAATAGAAGAGCAAAAGAGTAATTGTAAATTTATTTATGTATGAATGAATGAATGAAAAAGCAGCACGCACGCGCCTTTTGGCGTCCAGTTAGCAGCCAACCTAAACTAAGACGAAGAGAGTGCCAGCAAATTTATGCAAATGTCCGACAAATGCTTCCGGCAACGCAGCCAAAGGGAAGAAGGAAATGGGAGTCACACACACACACAAAAGGTAAAAGGGCCATTGACAGTGTGGCCAGCCAGCTGCAAATGTTGGTGCATCATATATATGTATTTAGCATGCCATTGACAGTGTGGCCATGTGCATCATGAGCACAATAATAAACATGTAAGGAAGTTTTTATTAGCCATTATTGTCTTTTGAGTAAGACAACTAAAAATACTTGATACCGGCAGCTTGATGAGAGTGACTCATTTGCAGCTCGTTTTAAAACAGGTTCCACACATAGTTTGTGTATTGCAAGTGCCAATTTAGTACACTTATTTAAATGAACTCTTGTTTTTAAAGAGAGAGAGGGACAGAGAACAAAAACAGAATTTAGAACGCAGTTTCACATTTCCTTGTTGATAGATCACAAAGACAATCCGTAATGGTGTCAACAACCATAACAAGAACTGTCAACCAGCTGCTGCCCACGCGCAAAAACCCAGAGAACCAGTTGGGTCGAAATCGCAAGGAGATTGGCGAGCGAACTAGTTTTTCATTTTCTTTTGCACTTACTTTGGATCCTGTATGCGTATGGAAACATCTTCGGTGGAGCGACCTTGTTTTGCACTGCCGCTAACGCCACCGCGCATTGGCGTTGATATCACTGTGGAGCCATAGACGCGTATCGCCTCCTCTTCCTCCTCCTCGAATGCGTCGTGTATGGAGAAGCCCCTTGCGCTGTTGTTGTACATACTGTTGTGTTGTGTTGTTGCTGTTCTGTTTTCTTTCGTTGTAGTTGTTGTTGCTGTTATTTAAACTGTATGTAGGTTGTGTCTACGTTTTGAGTTTGACAAAAATACTCGAAGAAAATCGAGCGCTCAGTGATTACGACGCATGCATTTATCGCCGAGTGTTGTTAACCTTTTATTCTTTTCTTGATTACTTCGTAGCAATTTTCAGTGGTTGGTTTTGCTTCTTAATAATATTAAACGCGACACAAAGACAACAACACACACCACGCATTTATTTCCGTTTTAACAGCAGTGCTAACAGCGTAACCAAATCATCTAACATTTGCTTGCACTGATACTTAACAGTGGTGGACACAACTTTCCTGCAAGCGCTTGCACATAGCATACGTGTTTTTCATTTTTAACTTAATCACATTTCTCGTTCAATTTATTTATATTGTGATTGAACTATTTTGGTTTATTACGCGATTAGTTAGCTTCAAAAACGAAATATGAGACTCCAACAGCTGTCAATTTGGGAACAATCACGACCTCTATTAACAGACACATAACATAATATGCACAATAAATTGACAAGGGATGGAAACTAAAGTATTGAAAATCTAAGAGCACCGATAATTTACGACATTATCGATGTTACATCGATGGTTTTAAAATAATAAAAGTGATTAAAACAGTTACAGCATAAACTAAGTAATAATTTTAATATACAAATTCAGAAAATTAGTAAGATATTTTACATATTGAGAGACATATAGCACAAACCAAAGAAGTGTTTATAGACCAAAACAAACAGAAATTTAATCGGTGGTTCGAAAAAGTGTTATAGACGTCTATATTTATTTTAAATAATATGCCTTTTTGTTCAATTTAGGTGTAACTAGATGACAATTCATAGAATATATGTAGTATGTTTAGTATAATACTAAATACTTTACGTCAATTTTGATATCGATGTTTGTCCACCTCTAGCTGACAGTCAAGTGCTGCGTTCGTTTGTGAAATTCAACAACAACACATTGTGCATTTCGTTTTTATACGAATTGTGAAATATTTTTCGAAACCGGTAAAACAAAAAGGAAACGCATCAAAATGTCGCGTCACAGAATAGTACGCGGCATGGACTACAACGATGAGTACGATGGCTACGATGATGTATACGGCCATTCCGTTGACGACGATTGCGTTTCGCCTACAGATCAACAATGGCTCTATGATCGAGCTCGTGGCCAACAAAGTATGTCGGCGTTTATCAGCAAAAACAAAAACATCGAGGAGGAAGCAGAGGCTGAGGATGACGATGATGAGGCGTATCAGAAGGCACGACGCGATTCTGAAAGTTTCCAAATGCCGGAACTCAATGAAATGGAGCAGGCGAAGCTCAGCTCCTGTGTGGACGAGGTGCGCAGCGTGGTCGGCGATGCGGTGTCCGAGCGTCGCATTGTAGAAACCTCGATGCGTTTTGACTACAATATACAACAAATACTCGATGAGATTCTCAACGACGAGACGAATAAAAAGGAGAAGGAGAAAGAGCTGGAGAAACGACCACAAAAACTCAAAATAACGGCACCAAAAACTGCACTAATTACAACCACGCCCAAGCCGACGCCCACCAAGATCACGCTGGCCGCCCAAAAAGATGCGCGTCGTGGCTTTGACATTGCATCGCCCAAAGCCCCCGCCTCGCCCGTTGTTTCTGGCCGCAATACGCCTGTCGATGGCGGCGATGAGGCAACTCGCAGCTCAGCCATCAACGCAAGCTTTAAGATCTCCAAGGATCAGGCACAGCGCAATGCCCAACAATTGTATTCGCTGGAGCGATCCACGCAAAAGAGTCACATTCATATGATTGTCATTGGCCATGTTGATGCGGGGAAGAGCACGTTGATGGGGCATCTGCTATACGATACTGGCAATGTGTCGCAGCGTGTGATGCATAAGCACGAGCAGGAATCGAAGAAGCTGGGCAAGCAGAGTTTCATGTACGCCTGGGTCCTGGACGAGACAGGTGAGGAGCGGGCACGTGGCATCACCATGGATGTGGGACAATCGCGTATTGAGACAGCGACTAAAATTGTCACGCTGCTTGATGCTCCGGGGCACAAGGACTTTATACCCAACATGATATCGGGCGCAACACAAGCGGATGTCGCGCTGCTTGTTGTGGATGCCACACGTGGCGAATTCGAGTCGGGATTTGAGTTGGGCGGACAGACGCGAGAGCATGCCATATTGGTGCGTTCGCTGGGCGTTAATCAGCTTGGCGTGGTCATTAACAAACTGGACACGGTTGGCTGGTCGGAAGAACGCTTTAAGGAGATTGTTCACAAGCTAAAATCGTTCCTCAAGCAGGCCGGCTTCAAGGAGTCAGATGTGAGCTTCACTCCATGTTCGGGCTTGACGGGCGAGAATCTCACCAAACGCGCCCAGGAGCCGGCATTGAAGTCATGGTACAGCGGTTCCCACCTTCTGGATGTCATTGAACACTTCAAGGTGCCAGAACGTGCCATTGATCGACCCTTGCGCATGTCTGTGTCGGACATCTATAAGGGCACCGGATCGGGTTTCTGCATATCTGGACGCATTGAGACAGGCGTCCTGTGCTTGAATGACAAGGTGCTGGTGGGAGCGAGTCGAGAGCAGGCACAAGTGAAAGCGCTCACCATGGATGAATTGACGCAAACAAGCGTTTTTGCCGGCGATCAGATCTCAGTAACGCTCGCTGGGGTGGACATCAATAACATTACGGTCGGTTGCATCATTTGCGATCCACAGTTGCCAATACCGGTGACAACGCGCTTCCAGTGTCGTATCATCGTTTTCAATGTAAAAGTGCCGATCACAATGGGTTATCCGGTGCTATTGCATCATCAATCGCTTATCGAACCGGCTGTGGTGTGTAAACTGACTGCATCCATACACAAGAGCACCGGCGAGATGGTCAAGAAGAAGCCACGTTGTCTGGGCAACAATTCGTGCGCTCTCGTCGAGGTAGAGACGTCGCGACCGATTTGCATTGAGCGCTACTCGGACTTTAAGGAACTTGGACGTGTGATGTTACGGGTGGCCGGTGTCACGATTGCTGCTGGCATGGTCACGAAGATTCGTTAAGCTTGCTTCTTTTCTTTTTTACTTGTACGAAATTTTAGTTAGCCTTAGTTTTGTTTTTGTTAATAAAAACAGTTGAGATTCCGTCACGAGCCACAATTCAAAAAAACGTTTCTTTTATCTTGGGTATTTATCGAATGGCATTGCACTTGGTGTGGCAACACTGGAAATAAATCACTCGAGCAATGTGGCAGTTTATCATGGTGTAAGGTATCACACGATTAATAAACATTTTTTCATGATATCTTGGATTTATAAATATTATCAAGTTGACACAACTTGCTCATATTTAAAAGGAAGGAAACCTTTTGTAAATGTTAACATATCTTAACTTCAAAGTGTAACCATATCAGTGGTTAAGGATTGACATATTTTCGTACATAGTCTGGACGCAGTGTAGTATATTTTAATATTTAAGTGAGGTCACACTGCATTGTAGAGCGTGAGAGCGAGCTAGCAAGAGAAGCGCCTAAGCCGAAAAAAGTTATCTGTTTCCCCCTTAGAATTAAATATTGTTATCAATAAAATATTGCACATTTCGCGAGTTGTGGCATATTATCTTGCACACGCATACAAACATCCATACAAACGAACGCGCAAATCGTGTGAAAATCTGCACAGACAACAACAGTTTTTTGTGCGCATCAAACAAGGTAAAACTCCGAATAGAGTTGCCGTGTGCGCGTGACATGCGGGTGCTGTGCCTCCCCTGCCCCTACGTACTGAAGAGTTTATTTCCAAAAATACTATATTCCGTAGAACTTGTGTGCTTTCATTCGCTAGCAATAAAATTGTGTTTTTTTCATTTAACAAATGTATGAAAAATTGCCTATTATGTGCATGCTACAAGTGTGCTCATTGTTTTTGTTGTGTGGTGGCTCAACAGTTCAATCAGTCCAGTCAGTCTACATGACAACTCTAAAAATGAATCATAAAATGTTGAGGGTAGAGCGAATTTGTGCTGAGCGAGCGAGCGTGTGAGCGAGCAAGAACACTTTCGAGTTCATTATTACAAAAAAAAAAAAAAAAACTAGAAAGAACTACAAATTGAGTGCAGTAAATTCCTAAAAGCACACGCATCAGCACAAGCACACAGCATACCAAAAAAATAATAAAATACAAACCAAAAAACGAATTACAGTGAAGCAAGAAATCTAATTTAAAAATACATCTATTGCTTTCTTTACATTCCACAGTGCGTACTCTGAGTACTCAGCAGACTCTGCAATCATTGTTGCACGGCAACACAGCAACAACAACAACAGATATCAATTGTATGTAAAACGGAAGTTGTTGTCGTAGTCAGCAGAGAGAGCGAGCGAGTGAGAGAGAGTGAGCGTCGCGGAAGAGGCGGTAGGGCAGTACATTTTTATTTATCGCCACACACCAAAAGAACGAAAGCAACAATTTTTGACGACAACCCACAAAAAACAAAAAAAAAAACAAGGAAAAAATACGAAAAAGAGGAACGCACGCTTGCACCTTTTTTGCTACCTGAGCGGAGAAATTCAGAGAGAAACAGAGAGAGCTCAGTCGAGAGAGACGCACACATACAGCTACAGTAGTTGTTTGTTGGCACAAAGGTTATCATCAATAACAAAGAACAGTACATGACGTACAACAAATAACACCAGCAACAAAAGCTTTCTGCAAGAACTGCAACTGCAACCCAAAAGCAATCGTCGAACAACGCCTAAAACTAGTGACTTTTTTTGTGAGAGCGACAGAGAGAAGAGAGAACGTTGTCGCGTTTTAAATAAACATTTGCACAACAACAGCAACAGCAACAATAATAACAACTGAACCACCTCGTCGCCCGCCTACGATTCGAACTACCTGCGCCTGTTTTTAAAATATACCCGCAACACACACACATAAGCATACATTGTCTCTCACAGACACAAACGCACTCACACGCACACATACACGAAAACACATATAAAGCGTCGCCCACAAAATGCGTGAATACAAAATCGTTGTATTGGGCAGCGGCGGCGTCGGCAAATCGGCGCTAACGGTGCAATTTGTGCAATGCATTTTCGTGGAGAAATACGATCCAACCATCGAGGACAGCTATCGCAAACAGGTGGAAGTGGACGGTCAGCAGTGTATGCTGGAAATTTTGGATACCGCCGGCACGGAACAGTTTACAGCGATGCGAGATCTCTATATGAAGAATGGACAGGGATTTGTTCTCGTTTATTCGATAACGGCGCAATCAACATTCAATGATCTGCAGGATCTGCGAGAGCAAATATTGCGCGTTAAGGATACGGATGATGTGCCCATGGTGCTGGTCGGCAACAAATGCGATCTCGAGGAGGAGCGCGTCGTTGGCAAGGATTTGGGCAAGAGTTTGGCCAATCAATTCAATTGCGCCTTCATGGAGACCTCAGCCAAAGCCAAAGTGAATGTTAATGATATTTTCTACGATTTGGTCCGGCAGATCAATAAGAAGTCACCCGAAAAGAAACAAAAGAAACCGAAAAAATCCCTATGTGTTCTGCTATAAGACTTCCAAATAATAAAAAAAAAACAAAACACTAATAAAAAAGAAAAGAATAGAAAACAAAAGATAAATAAAAAAAAAGAAAAACAAGTAACATGTAATGAGTAAAAAATGGTAACAAAGCATACACAGACAGCCTCCCTCCCTTCCCAGGAAACAAGATTGAAAGATTGTCGGAAAATTTGCAATAACCAGGAAAATGATTAACAAATTTTACAAAAGATGATAAATAGCAAAGAATGGATGAAAAATATTTAATTAACAATGACAATGTTTTTAACTGTGCAAAGTTTTTGTAATTATTACTACATACGATTACTACTACTACTACTATTATTATTATTATTACTATGCTATTTTTTGCTGATTAACAATTAATTATTATACAATTATATTTGTCGTTCGTTTTTGAGCCGTTTTTTAAAAAACAAAATCTTTGCAATACACGCAACAAACAAAACATGATGCAAACATTCTTAAACTAAACAACAAAACATTCGTATTTATTTTTTTCTTTCAAATTCTTTTCGATTATATACAACATATACACACAAACACACACACACACATTACACACAAAATATACATATTATACACACAATAATTATACAATTTATCTTCATAGAGAAACCATAAATACATTAAAAACAAAAAATAATAAAAACAATTGTCGTTGCTCTTCAAACAAAAAATAAACCAACAAAAACAAATGCAACAGAAAGTTAAAAACAATACAAAATAAAATAAAAACAAGAATCAAATTAAGCTAAACGTAAATCTAAATTCAATTGTATGCCTAAAATCACTTAAAGAAACAAAAAGAAAAAAGTAAAAAAAGAAAGAAAAAAAAAAAATCAAATATTTTATAAAAATATTGTATGCAAATGAGATGTCAAAATGTTGCAAACAAACCAGAAAATCCATTTTTAGTAATTAGTTTAAAACAAATTTACAAATAATTGTTTAAAAATGATCAATTTCTGTGTAAGTAAAGTAACAAACAAACAAACAAAAAATAAGAAGAAAACAAAAATTGCACATTGCATCAAACCATACACCCAAAAACACACATACAACGTACATTCAAACACAAAACATAACACACAGACACTCCGGCATGCTCTGAGAGCATGCAACATTTATAATTAAACAATAACCAATACACAAAGAGAGGAAGATTGAGAGACAACACAGCCAAGAGAGAAAGAGAGAATCGCGAGAGCGACGGAGAAGAGAAAAGCAAGGAAATCATTCAGTAGAGATAACAAAGCAAAGTTGAATTTTGATTGCAATTGCAATTGTTGCATGTAAAACGATTTAAATCCTGTTATTAAAAAAATAAGATACAAAAAAAAAATAAATAAAATGAAAAAAACGAAACAACAAATCCCAACAACTAAATTATAGTATGAAACACAAGATTCGTCGTCAAGTGTCAATCCAAAACGAAGTAAATTTACAAAAAAAGAAACATAAAATAATAATAATAAATATAATGAAGGAATATACAATTCATAATAGTACTGTAACAGGTAACAAGTAACCAATATGCCCTTAAATCAAAGTCAAAAAGCAACACATACACACACACACACATAAAAACCAACGTGTATCCATAATAAATGTATTATGTTTATAAAAAATAAAAAAACAAAAAAATTTAAAAGCAAAAACAAAATAAAAATTAAATAAATTCATGTAAGAATCAAATATTTCTTTTTAATTCTCGGATATTTTAAGATGATGTCTTCATTACGTGATCTCTCGTTTCTTCCGAACACGGGAAAAACAAAAAACGAGTTGACATTCGCAGACGTAGCTCAAGATTAGCAGAGATAATGAATACGACGTGACATTCTTTTTTTTTTTTAATATTTATCTGTATTTTATACTTGGAATATGAATACAATATAATAGTTTTTCAAATATGGTTTATAATACAAGTACAAGTACAATTACAATCAAATAGTTGCATGTTTTTTTGTTTTTAATGCTTAGCCACCAAAGATATGGATGGTATATATATGTCCATACTATATATCTGGTATCTGGTAATATCAACAGTTGATATGGACATTATCAAATTTGTATCTGGAGATTTTCGACGAAGTGTTGAGATTTGAAGCCAACAAAGCGCAGGCGGATATCATACGTATTATCTATGTATATATATATATATATATGGACTTTAAAAACTGCAAAGAATCGGTCAGTATTAGGCATGATATTGGATCAAATGGGGAGATAGTAGCACAAATATTTAGCTTGATTACTGTACATAAATTGTTTCGACGTTTAATTAATGACTAGTTTTCATTTATGAGTTTAGCAAGTGCTCTAGATATACATTAATATTGTGTATGTCATATCGTTTCATGCCAGATCATTAGATCATTATCATTTTCATTTGCTGTGATGCTTTTAATTATATTAATTAACGCATTTCATATCAGTCCAACATTACGTCTTCTTTTGACAAAAAAGATGTCGTTTAAAAATATAATCGTTATATCAATAAAACTTAATTATATGCTAATTTGGCAACAACGAAAATTGAAGGTAAAAATAAGTAAAAGATGGACAAAGAAAATAAAACAAAAAAATATATATATATGTATATAAAATATTCACATTATAATATTGCACTGGGAGTGTGGGGAAATTGCACTTTAGGTTATTAGGTGACATTTTGTAAACTAGAATCATACATAACATATATAGTAATGATTATTTCTTTGAGATTACACGGTTCTTTTTGTTTTGGGAGGGGGAGGAGGAGATTACGTTTGCTAGCTGCGAGTTTACGCATACATCTGAGTAATCAGAGCGACCTTGACGTATGTGCTTTTTATGGCCCAATGAGATAATAAGATACGGATAAGTATAAGTATGTATATAAGATAACAAACAAAAGGAACCCTCGACACAAGGCTCCTGGTCTTTACTTTCGCAACTGCAATTGACCCTGTTGCTGCTGTTGGACTTGACTCTGTTGTTGTGAATGCTGTTCTTGGCTCTGTTGCTGCTGCTGTTGTAGATGCTGCTGCTGCTGCTGATGGTGATGATGATGATCTTCATCGTCGCTGGGCTCTTCACGCAATGGCAGCGAATCAATTTGCTTGGCAGTGGTCACCTTTTTATTGCGCTGCCAGGTAAAGACACGCGCCATTTGTAGGAATTTCTTGCGCGACATTTTGCCCATATTCTTCAGCCTCTCCTGGAACGGTGCATCATCCTCGCCCTTCGATTTGCCACTCTGCTCCTTTTCCAGCGCATTCATAAAGTCCTGATTCCATCGCAACTGATTCATAAACTCTTCATTCTGCAGCATTAGAGCAAACTGCTCATCAGGCAGCTCAAAGTCCTGCTGTCCAGCTGCTGGAGTAATGCGCAAAAATCCAGCTGGTAACACACCTAAAATCGGTGGATTCCAGCGTCGATTTGTGTTGTTGCTGCTGCTGTTGTTACTGCGTTTGGTGGGCGTGTTGTTCAAGCTGCCGCTGGCATTCAATTTATTCGAGGCGCCCAGCGGACGTTGCTTGGGCGAGGCGCCCGTATTGTGATGCGGCGACGCTGTGTTTGCTGTGCTGAGCAATGTGTGACCGGTTGACGCTGCGGCAGCGCTGCTCTCTGTCGTATTGCTGGCGACGCCATCTGTGGTGTCAATGAGTTGCGGCTGCTGCTGCTGATTGCGTCGCAGCTCCTTGTCCGGATCAGTTAGATTGATGAGACTCTGTTGTGGTGAGACATTAGCATCCAGTTCATTGCGCAGTTTTTCGTTCTATTCACATTGGTTAGTTAGTTATTATTATAGTGTTAGTGTTAGTTGGGCTGTTAGTATACACAAACAAACGTACACTCACGCACACACACACATACATACCTGGTTGTCAGTTGACATCGCAAGCAGTTGGTCGATTGTTTGATCCACGGCGCCCAAATTAGCGCGCAGCACAGCCTCAATCACTTCGCGGTCAATGTCGGGGAACATCTTCTTGAAATCGGCCATTGCTTGCGAAAATTCCAGTTGCAGCGTCGATGTAGCCATGATGATTTTCGTATTTTCAATTTTCTTCCCCCCTTTTCTTTTTTTTTTTTTGTAATATCCCCAGCTGAACAGCCGAAAAAGAAGAAGACTATCGTTTAACAGACAGATGTTAGAATAACAATGCACTGCACTGTTATTAACAGCAGGCCCCCCAAAAATATATGTAATAGTAAATATTAACATCAGACACTGCTGACAAATTAAGTTTTTGAGAATTTATAGAAATATAAATAAATTAGAATCATATTTACAAAAGATTCCCCCAATAATTAAGCAACTGTTATTTAGCCCCACTGTTACTAACAGTGCCAAAATGAGTATGTTTATTTTGATGTAGCAGGTTAGTGTTGGAAAGTAATTTCTGTTTTGCAACCAATGGGCGCGGAAATTCAAATTAATATTTATTATAGTGTTTCCCCGATCAATAAATGATATCCGTTTATTACGTATTAATTGTTTGCTCTTAAGTAACAAAGAGCTGCTGACATGTGAGTCAAGCTTCGCATATATTTCAAAATGCTCAATTTATTTAAATGACAGCAGAAAGTCTCGTGATTTTGTGATTGCCGCTGATAATTGGCCGGCAGAAGCAGCACGTGTGAGCAATTGTTCCGGAATGAAATGTCAATGTCTAAGTCTCGTCGCTCCTATGCTTTTTAATAAGTGTCAATTAGTGCTGATATGTTTGGTATTTAATATTTTATTTGCATGTCATAAGGGTTCGTGTGTCCAAAATGTCTTATCGCTTAACTGACGAGATACCCTCCAGTTAGCTTATCTCCCCAGCGTTCGGGCTGATGTAACCATCAAAATTCATTTACCGCCAATGTATACAAAATAATGCGTAGGTGGGATTATCATCCGATATTTTCGGAATCGCAAAAAAAAAAATGAAAAGGAAAAATCCAAAAAGCCACGTACTGAGCTTGTCAGATTAAAAATTCTCAAAAGTTCTTTGGTCAATGATTAAAATGCTGTGTCAGTTTAATTGGTATTAATTAGATCCAATGAAAGGCAGACGATCTAGATGAGATTATTGCAAGACGAACGAATTTAATTATAAATCGTCTAACATTTGCAAAAAGAATGTTCCATCATTTGTGATGTTATTTTTGAATGACATTTCATCACATCTTTTAATTAGTAATTTTCAAAAGTTGCGCCGCAAATTATTTTGCTCTTCTCAAAGATAATGATCACTTCTTATCGCCATGAGAATGTAAACGAATGTGGATGATAATGCAAATATGTAAATTTCCATGCTAATTTTGGCAACACTCTTGTTTGCACATCTTAATTTAGCTACTGAATCTTAAACAATAGTTATTATGTTATGTTATAGATAAGAGCATGTCATAAAGTTTGGTTTTTTTCTTTCTTTTTTTTTTTTTTCTTTGTGTGAGCACCCTTCTTGACATTCAAGTTCATAATTGTTTCGAGTATTGGTAATGCAAAAGTCTCATTAAATTTCAACATCCGTTCGACATTGACCCAATTAACTTTCGCAGCTCAAAGCGGGTTTATTGAACTATAAATTGGGGTATAGCTCAAATATAGACCTGAGCATAGATTGTCCAAAAGTACCTTGGTCAATGTTAATGAACTTTATGCTGGTGGCAAATTTCTTTATCAGATTGAGAAAGCTCTTGGAAACAGAAATAAAAACATCTTTAAGTGCTATAAAGTTGAAGCAGGGAAAATCGATTTAAAATTCTTTAATTTTACAAAATTGTTGTTATTGGGCATTTTTTGTTTATAAGCAAAATCATGCTTGCAGCTAATATGCCTTCAGCTGTGTAGCGTATTCTAAAACATTGCGGTATTCCTCGCCTGCTAAGCCATAAATCTCAGCTTTATCGGACGATTTGTCAAAAAGCGTGGCACGACAAAGATTCATTCCGAAGGTCTGAGACCGGGATCGGGAGCGAGACCGAGACCGAGACCGACTTTTCATTATTTTCAGTTTCATCGAGAGCACCACGATCGGTGTTGTTTCTATTTCTTTATTCGTGTCAGTTTCTTAAAGCGAAAGTCGCGTTTAGTTTGAAATCGCACGAGAACGCGTCCAGTCCACTCGAAAGTCTTCTCAAATTTTTGAAATTCGTTTGTAGCCCCCTCTCAAAAATGAACTCATACTGAACACTTATAACGCAGAGTTGCTCGTATTTCGATTACGCGCGCATATTAGTCGAAAAAAGTAAAAGATTAAGTGACAGAACTTTCAACTGCAACTGAGCACGGCCATTCTAAACGCCCACACGCCCACGCCCACCCATTAGAAACTGACGCCCGCCCACTTGACATGCCGAAGTCACAAGTGTCGTCGTCGTTGTCATCGTCGCTATCGTTTCTGCTCTCGGTTGTTAGTTGTGCTAACTGTACCTGTTGATTTACCCTTTTTGTTGTTACTCGTGTTGTTGTTGCCCCCAAAACGCTGTCAACGCCTATATAAACAAATGCTCACAACGGATTTGCGTTTATTCTGCAGTGTCACACCTAACGGTTAAGAATTAGTCAAGCGATTCGCTCATAGACCCAATAAATGAACATTAATTTGTGAAAGTTCTAAAAACAATTTAAATTATTGTGCGTGAGAAAATAAAAGTCTATTGCATAGTTTCAAAATTGCAAATAAATAACACTAAATTCGTGTTTTGTGTCACTAAAATAATCTTTCTGAAAGGTAAGTGTTATTTTACTTGGCGTATACTTAATGTTTGCTTATGGGCAAGTACTGCGTATACTTAATATTCGCATTAAACATTTTCATCGAATTAGGCAATTAAATTGCATATTTAGTGTAGTTATTAAATTTCTATCGAGTCATTCGATTCCCATTTATTCGCTCTTTAATTCACACAATAATTCACTCAATCGTGGATCATGCGAATGGCGCCAAGCTCAATTATTATGTTCTTTGATAATGTTTATTTATTTTATTTTTATAACATTGTTGCCTTATTATCAGCAGCACACACACACAGAAAAGAAGCGACAGTGTGATTTTAATAGTAATAAATTCCCAATTTTAAAACACACACAATTTCTTGATACGTGAATGGCGCTGAAAATTCGATTTGTATTTCGTTGATATTAAAACATAGTCGCCTTATCAGCGTCACATCGAACGCTAAATTGCACTTTGTTGGACTAGTATTTATACTCGTTATAACGAGTATTCACTGGCGATTGATCAATGAACAGAACCGATTCACAAGTCTCGTGATACGTGAAATTAACGTATTGAGGTCAGGCAAAAGTATTTATTGCGTCGTCTTTAGAGATAGCTTTTAGCTTGGGGTTAGTTCCGCTCGATGCCCCCAGCACACAAAATATACATACAAATCTAATCAAGTAATTTTAAATTTATATGATAGCCAAAACACAACAAAAAGAGGGCGTGTCACAAGATGCTACTTTTGCCATGATAAGAATTCAATTTCTTTGATTGCGTGATTTTTGTTCTAACGTTGATGACGCACTTTATTGTTATATAGCAAATAAAAACAACAAGATTTACAATCGTAGCACAAATCAGAAGATTCGACTTGACAATACCTCGAATTCAATTCATAAATATTAATATTATTCTATTAAAAACTAATTTCACATTTACTATTTTCAAAACAAATATTAATAGCACACTTAAAATACATAATGCAATTTGTAGCTTGTTTACTAATTTTATTAGATTATATTATATACCTCATAGAACTAAATTGTTATTTGAAATTTATTTATTTTGCGATTATATTTGAGCATAAATTTTTAATGCGTCAAAAGAATCCCCCCTGCAAGGGGAACCTTCTTTATGTTTTTTGTTTTTTTTTTTATTATTTGTTGTTTTTTTCATGGAATTTTTTTTAGTGTTTTTTTGAGCAGAGGAATTTTGGAATAAATTTGAATTCTTGGTGACGTCAATAAGATGTTGGGAAAATTCTCGACGATTTTTGCTAAAAGTTTAGAACTTCGATTATTGACTCATTGAATGAGAATTAAGTTTGACTCTTTACAAATGTCGTAGTTTAATTAGAAGTCAATAAAGCAATAATAATCTCCCCTGGTAAATTTCGGATACAAATTGACGGCTGTCAAATAAATTCAACAGGTGTTACTCCCACCCTTTAGTCGATAGTTATATAGTTTTAATGGGCAAAACGTTTGCACAATTAGCAAACCCAGGGAAGAGTGTGAAAGTTCAATGAAACTTGTACGCGTTAGGCCTTGACTTGGATTTTCAAATAAAACTGAAATGAATCTCGAAATGAAACACAAAAAAAAAAAGACTGACAATCTATATACTCATATATTATATATAGAATACTTCGCGTGTGTTTGGGTGGTAAAAAAATTAGCCACGACAATCGACGCATTATCAGTTGAGAGAGGCATAAAAATGCGTTTGCCACGATTGCGACGATCGCACATTAAACATTAATTATAGAAAACAAAACGTAGAGCGTGTAAGTCAATGCAAATGTCACCAAAAAGTTTATCGCTGCCTGCACTTGAACAGGCCGTTAAAACTTGAAAGCAATGAAAATGCAAAAAGAAATTATATTTAATGATTTTATTGCATGTTGCCAGCTGAGAATCGGGCAATATATAGAAATGTTAATCAGCTTGATTGGGTTTCATTATTAATGCACACACAATATATCAAGTATCACTTTATAAGGCGTCGATAAATACTATGAGGCTTTAAGGGAAACTCCCAGTTAAATGTTTAAAGTTGATAAGTGCACAGAAAAAAACGTGCTGAAATCAAGAATAAAATTTCCAATCAAGCTTATATGATTCCAAAATTAAACCAAGAAGGTAAATTCTTAAATCAAGTACAAAATTCTACACAAATTATAGATTGTTCAGTCAAGATTGTATTCTTGTTTTAAGAATGGAAAACTCTCGAATTTATACCAAGAAAGCAACATCTCAAATCAAGCAAGTAAGGCAGCTACAGTTGAGTGTGATAAGTGTGGTATTAATCATAAAATATACCAAATTAATATATCACACAAATAATGAATGGTTAAGTTTTTGGTAAATTGATAGAGTACTACATTTAAAGTATTAATTATTATTGTAAAAAGGGAAATTTCATCCTTTTTGTGTTATTTTTTTTTTTTTTTAGATACAAGCTCGACACTTAATTTCACTAGTTTCACTTAATTTAGCCATATAAATCATATTTGAGTTATTAAAAGAATGATATAATTTAAAGAAATTTGCTAAAAAGCTTCAATTGTTGCTTGCAAGCTTTGAGATTACTTTTCATTAGATTGAGCACTTTAGGTTGATAACTTTGTGGCAACTTAACGAATTTTTTGCAGTCAACAAATGACACGACATTTTTTTAGTGCCTGCTTGTCCTGGCCTAACCCACAGTAGAGGACACTGCGAGCTGGCGTCAGAGTTGAGAGCATAATTAGGCATTAATATTTCATAAATGGCAATTAAGCTATTCGGAGACCGCGTCACGGACTCGCGCACACTCCGCATTGAGTTTGATATCACGTTGAATGCCTCATCCCAACCCCCAAAAAAGTGAAAAGTTGACCCAGCGTAGATTAGCTAACTGAGTGAATGGCTGACTGAGAGATTGAGTGCCTGGCATGTGAGTGTGAGTGAGAGTGTGACTTCTTAGGGGGGCGGGCTTCAAAGCAGTTTATGATATTCTTAGTCAAAGCGAGAAAGTGGAACGCAAAGATCATAGCGAATGCAACGTGACTTTATTGAAATACCAAACACCTTGAGATGAAACCCGTTAAGGGTACAAAAAAAAAAGTACTCGCAACTTTGGCGGGACAACAAACAAAACAAAACACAACACAGAACACAAAAACAAAAAAAAAAAACATTTGACGCATATTTTAACTTGGCAACTTTGTTTGATTCGTATGAAAGTGTAATAGGAAACCCTTTTTGCGTAAGCGTTGACTTTCGAGTGCCGCTTCAAGTTGTGTGTGGGGAATGTGGGTTTGGTTCTGGCTTCTGGTTAATTGTCTTTGCCAAAGTTGACAACAAACTCTTTCTCACACACACACTCGCACACACACACACACACATTCCCACACCTAGGCAACCGTAGTGAAACAAATTTTTGTTTTTTTGCTTTACTTCGCAGTTGGCAACTTGACGTCGATGATGATGATGATGATGAAGAATTTGGCGTCACGCTCAACAACATGTGGAGGCAGCTGCAGCTCTATCGGCCATCAGCTGACCATTTCCATTGTGCTGCTGTCAATTGCGCTTTTGTCGCCCGGACATGCACTGCCACGCCCCACAGTGGGCGCAGTGCCAACGCAGTTGTTCTACAACGAGCTGCTCAACTCTGGCCCAGCTAACGAGGACAACTTGTTCTATGGCGAGCAAATGGTAAGTCTCACTCTTTACCTCTCTTACTACTGCACTTTGCTAACTGTTGCTTCTACACCACAACAACAGCAGCAACAGCAGCAGCAACAACATCAGCGACAACAGCACAAACAATTGCCGTCATTCAATAGTTTTGTCAACAAGTGGCCATCGTTGCGTGATTTGCTGCTAACTGCCGACTACGAGGATGACGTTGTCCTGCCCACCAACAATCTGGAGGAGAGCAATGAACGCGCTCAGCTCGGATCGCGGCTGGTGGCGCGTCTGCATCGATTGAGCGAATCGGGCGATGGCGATGATCAGTTGCGTTATAATGTCATCGATGATATGGCTGCCATGCCCGCCAAGAAGCAGAGCGAGAATGTCAAGCTGGGCATCCAAGCCAAGCAGCACAACATCAAGAAGAATGTGCAATGTGAGTAGTATATGAATAATATTCGTTATTTGCCATACTGATTGAATTTCATTTTTAATTTTGCATGTGGCAATTTGTTTTGATTTCGCAAATCTCTAGTTCGTAGACAATGTAAGTCGAGCATGTGACTTCAACTTTAATTATTATGCATTTGTATTTATTGCATACTTTTATTCCATTGCAGACATGTCGCCGTGCCACTTTAAGATCTGCAACATGGGACGCAAACGCAATGCCGGCTCCTTTGTGCCCTACTAAAAAAATATATCTGAAAATATATAGCCAATAAATGAAGAAGAAAAACCCCAAAAAAAATAAAAGCCCAAAAGTAATATAAATGCATAAATATTTACATGGAACAGAAATGCTGAAATTCCAGAAGAAAATGTAATTGTTAATTATACGCAAGCCAAGTATTGTTTATTGTTTAGAGAGATACCAAAAGAGTTCGCAGTTGAAGAACTCGCATAATGCTATAACTATATAATAATGTATTTATCTATTAATATCGCCCTATGACATACATATGTATCTAGCTTCTTTCTCTCCTTAAGCAAACTGCAAGTCACACACACAAATACACACATACACACGCACACTTATACAACACTCTCCCTCACACACACACACACACAAAGCATATGAACAAGTATTTCCCTCTGTTACTTTAACTTATAGCTGTACTATTAGTAGAATCTATTATACGCATTATTCCACTAGTATTTAGTTTTAAATAATGTTTGACAAACAACAACAATAACAACAAAAAGAATGTTGCTATTTATTAAGTGCTTAACATTATTACGGCATATTTATTGAAAAACTACAAAATAAAATATAGATGTTTATGTTTCGTGAACAAAATGCAAATTGTATTTAATTTAATTTGGGAATTTGTGGTTTCTGCAATATTAGATTTCTTTTCGATTTAAAAATTCACACATTTATTCATTTAAAAACAGAAATGCAAGAACGGTGAATTTACATTTTAATAAATGTACTTTTATTTTCTTTATTTGATTTGGGAATTTGTCTATTTAACTGTTGATTTAAATACGAATACATTTCTGCATTAAATAACAAAAAAATTTGAACTTTTATTTATTTAAAAGATACAAATTTGTTGTTATAATTATTGTTAAGATTAATGGAAACTTTGTAAACGCATATAAGTGATTAACTGCATGTGTTCTTTTTCTGACCAGAAGGATCAAAATGACATTTGTTTAAGGTAACGATTAAATTCCGAATTTAAATTTAAATAACTCAAAATTCAGATAAAATTTTATAAGTCACTCCAAGAGACGAAATGGCTTTGAATCAATTTTCAATTTATCCTCAAAACTAGTTTTATTTGTGATGCGATACCTTTTTATCGTTTATCGAAACTTTATATGCAGTCATCTGAAGAAGCGAATCGTTTTTTCGAAATCGTGGCCATTTTAAGAAACAAAGTCTGCTATTCAAAAACAAATCTGTTCCGTTTTCGACAACTTCAACAAAAATGATTTCCAGTGTATTCAACTGCAACATTGTTGCGAGCTGCCAAAAAGTATTCACAAGTAAAAGAGCCAACTGCCAAACTGAAAAGCAAAGCTTACTTTTAGGCTTCAATGAAATTTTAGACATTTGCAAGTTTATTTTAGTTATTTATTTTTGTTATATCTTTTATTGCCAATCTTTGTTGATCTTTGACTTTTTCAAATGTAAGCTAAAAGTGGATTTTTTGCGTCCTTGGTTTTCTAATTCATTGTCTGTTATTTTGGCTAAAAAGTCGGCGTGTTTAAATTAGTTTAGTTAACGCCTCCATATCAAAGTTCTAAGACACAATCTAAGCTGAACATGAAAGAGCTAAAAGCTAAAAGGCCAAGTGCCACTGCAATTTGTTGCAGTTGAGTGCTGCATTAATAGCCACTGTTTGCGGAACCAACACTACAGGATATGAAATACTTTATATGTATAGAATATTGAAATCGATCGTAGAGCTCGTATAAAATCACGGCGGCGCCGTTAGTCATAAAAAAAGTGCAAAGCAAGCGCTGAACTCAACTCAACACCAGAGCTCAAGACAGTTGGCCAACAGTCATAACGCCCAAACGCGCCTCCAATGCGATGTTTGTGGGAAAATCGAAAATGCTTTGCCATGAGTCTCTGAGTCGGATCTGTTGACCGGCCACGCCTTTTGGGCTGCTGACGTTGAGTTGACCGACGCGATTGCGATTGCCACTCGTCGTGACCTTCGGCAGTGCTTCACATTTGTGCTCCGTTAACGCGTTTCGTATACTCGCAACCAATTTGGTGGCTTCGTCAAACGGCTTTGCAATTACCATTTACGAGCAAAGCTTAGAACAGCTAAAAGCCAACTGCTAACAGCCACTTGGCCAGCTTCGTCTGTTGTCTGTTGTCTGTCCAAGTGATTCATGCAACTACGAGTCGTAAAGTCGTCTCGTGTAATTCTTGAATTGAATGCAAATCGAATCGAATCGTAATTAGAGCTGATCGTTTTGCTGCCTTTGCTTAACATATTGCGACAAATTGTTGATCAGCTTCTCTAGAATTATGATCTTAATAAGTCGATCGGTAATTGTGCTCACTATCTCGCTTTGCCCAAGTTTCCCACGAATCTCTGTAACAATTGATTGATATAGCGAAATTTTATGGCAGCTGCGGCATTCGAGCAAAAGCAATTGTGTAACTTGAACTGTTGGCAATGCATTGAGCATGTCTTGTTGATTATATTTGAATTAAAATAAAGTAATATTTGCAAATTTTAATAATTTTATCGCTTAAAAAAGAAATTGATTTCGTAGCTGGTGTGTTAAAAATTTGAAATTCTTCTTATTCTTAAATACTGAAAGGGAAAAATTAGGAATGAGAAAAAATATTTCAAGACTTTTACATTAATTTAATTTGTATTTATTTTAAAGTGAACACAATTGTTAAAAAAATAATAACATTTGCATGGCAATTTGATATTTGTTATTGTAATACTTAATTGCATTAAAAATTAAATAAAATCTAGCTAATCGCCCTCATTCTGATAACTTATTTATTGAAATAAATTTGCACTTTAATAATGAAATTTCTTGGCTGAAATAGCACCAGCAATGCCGTCTCATACTGCGCTTTTAAATACATTTTTACATTTTCGTTAGCAATTAATCTTTTTACTTATTCACCTGTCAAATTTGGAATTTTTCACGCGCTACTAAACGCTCTTGAGACGACGACCCTAACCGATTTACAAAAAGATTTATAATTTTGGATAAATGAAATACTTTACATGCCATTGCCAGAGACCGTGTAATTTAATTTAAAGCCAAGTTAATTAAGCGAAAATACTTTAAAAGTAGCTGGTCGGATCTCAAGCGATTGGCTCTAAAGTCAAGGTCAGCTTAGCACATTGGAAACGAATTATATTGAGGCGTTGAGCTCGACGAAAGTAAAAGTAAACAATGAAATGAAATAATAAATATTTGCGACTCAGATAAATGAGCAGTTAATTGAGTTAATTCAGTTGTTAAACTCGCCACCTAATGGAACTTTCAAAAAAAGACCAATTAAGATGTATACAATTAGTGAAGAAAAATAAAGCGAACCTCACACTTTGCCGCGTTACGTTAACAAATTGGCTGAGCATTAATTAATACTTGAAATTGTTATAAATAAATTGAAATCTTAGCACCAAATTGCAGAGGCCATTTCTCATATGCAACGTCGCATTGCAGCTCCAATCCCTAGTTGCCAGATTCACATGCAACATACAATGCAACCACGACAAACAATTGCAATTGTTTCGCTCGTTTTTTATTTGGTGTGGTTGCTACTGCACCAAATATGCGCGATTTTTTCTTATTGTCTTGCAAAGGTGTTTGCTTCTCGTTGTTGTTGTTGTTGTGAATGTAAATTCTCAAGGCATGGAACGGCATTGACAAGGCCATTAGTGCATGTGCTTGCGAGTTTATGGCATATGGAATAGACGATATGGAGTGCGGTTGCTTGTAGCGTACAATTGCCATTTGATGTCTTTCTTTCTCTGCAGTTGGCAATTTAGTGCACTAAAATGATGTAAATACCCTGTAACCTCTAATGAACTTAATTCATATGCAATTAAACCAAATTGACAGAGGTTTACGTACATATGTGATTAGCCACTGGGCGGAATAATTTAGCTTCGTTTATTTGCTATCTGATGAATGTATTGGAACTGCAAGATTTATTGTTGGCAAATAGAAGACTTGGAAAAATAGAATGCTAGTTTTTGTAAACTGAAGATATTTCTAGCTAGATATATATCGGGAGTTTCGAGAAAGAAGATCTGATCAATTATTTGCTTAGGAAAAAAACAACTATTGGAAATATTGTCGCACAGTTAAAAGTTAGCAGCTATTTTCAAATTATGTATGGAATCTCTTAGATATATACGACCCATTTTCAAAGACAAAATATAAATATAAAATATTCCGCAAATTTGTCTTAAAAACTTATACAATTTTTAACTGATTTTTAACTAAATTTTAAGAAATCATTAAGACTATACCAAAAATAGTGGAAATATCTCAATCAGCAAACATTAAAAAAGTTTCCGTGCTTAAGTTACTTATGTATATCCAGCAAACTCATTTGCATTAGTAGCTGCGAAATGAAATGATAAAATTGTTCTTTAAGTTTTTATCCAACACGGAAATAATAATAGCAATTACTCAATTTTCCGGGATTATAAAAGACGGAGACAAAAAGACACACACCTTGAGCTAATTAGCAAATAAATTACACTTTGCTCACAAGTTGATTTCAACTTCAACTTGAACTACGCACATGTGACATTGCCACACAGCTGTAACTCGTTGCAGGTTGCCAGTTGCTAGCTGCAAGCAGTTTGCGTTTTGTCCAAACGCGTGTCGAGTTTGCAATTGCCTTGACAGCCAATTTAGTGAATGACAAAATGCGACGTTGCCACGCAGGCTCCACAACTCAAGCCATTGCAGTCCATTCATAACGGAATCATGCGTAAGCGTGCGTAACTCGTTTCGTTTGGTTTAGTTTGGTTTTCATTTGTTGTGGGCAATTCGTGTTGAAAATGTCAGCAATGCTGGACAAATGTTAATTGCAAGTGGTCATTAGATTTGTGTAGAAATTATGTCGACTAAATGTTACCCTACCTTACATTCTTTTGTTATTCATTGCATCAGTAATCCTGCAAAACTAAACGCTTAAGCTTTAATATTGAGATTTTAAACTTAGTCATTGATAAAATATTTAGTCAACTATATGTCTAAGCTAATATACTCACTCCGAATAATCATAGTACTTGTACTCGTACTCACATTCGCATTCGCATCTTGCCGCATGTCAATTCTAATGGTCGAGCCAAACAAGTTCGTTGCCTAAGTCTTTTGTATGTGATGAGATATTTTGAAGGCAACAACCGCTAAACAACAAAATATATGGTATGCAAAATGCCAACTTTATGCCACAACAGCTGCGTTGACCTTGACACAATTTGTGACTATCTTTTCCACACTATGATTTTTCACAGCGGGACACAGTGTTGTTGTTGTTAGCGTTGTTGTTGTTGTTGTTGTCGTTGTTGTCATCTCGTTGTTTTTGCTGTCGCTCGTTATGGGCAAATGAACTAATTACGTGCGTTGCAATTGCAAAATTGCGAGTGAACTTATTATGACAACATTTTGCGCCAATTAATGCGCTTCTTTCTTGCCATTGCTCCAGCTCTCGAATTGAGTCATTAGTTACACTCAACCGCACATCGCATTCATCGTGCTCATTAATCATGCAGCTGTCTATGAAGTGCGGCAAATGGTTTTTTTTTCTTGAAGTTCCCAAGTTTCTCACACTGCCAAACGTTTGCTCAAAATTAATTTAATTTTAATATTAAAACCGAAAGTGGAACCCAAATTATAACTTAGAACTGCAGCGCAATGTTGGAATCATATCTCTTTTTTTTTTGTTAGCTTTAGGGGCAATTTTGGGCCAACGCCTTGAAAACGTGCATGAATCGAATATTAAAATTGAATTGTCGATTGAGGTGTGTGTATGAATGAGTTCATTGTTTGCTGTAATTAATGATATATTAGGCGGTAGAATTAGTTAAGCACAAACTACAAAAAAAAGCCAATTTAAATTAGTCTTCAAATCAATGAAATCAACTTCCTCATTCCGTTTAAAAAGCCATTAACACAACACATCGACCCTTCGGGCAGCCAATAATCAAATTCCTAGAAGAAGAAAGGAAAAAAAAAAGCGAAAAGCAGCTTTCAAATATAAAAGATTTGAATTTGAAGAGATTATCTTTGCATAGTATATATTATGTATATGCTTACATACTTATGACTTAAGTCTAGTTTGTTTACTCAGTCTTTTGTTTGCTCAGCCATCAGGCAGACAATGCAATTGCTACGTTTGCATCGGCCATAGCAACAAACCACCTCCGACCACAACTTACGAGTACTCGTATCTATTGTAATGTGCACACTTAGCTCAAATGCACATTCACCCACTAACCCACAATTGCATTGGATAATACCAACGCGCTCCACTTCGGAGCCGACGACGTCTCAGTCTCAACAACAGTCCTCCTCAACTTGCTCGCCCAGTTTCCATTTTCATTTTCATTCACTCATTTGCCGCACAGGTTTTTTTTTTCTCTTTTACGTTTGCGTTTTCTTTTTTAGTTTTTAGATTTTCCTACCCTAACCACACCCAAATTGAACTAGTTACTACAGGCAATGCAGGGAATGATCAAACTTAAAAGCAACTAAAATGTTTCATGATTGTTTTTCTTACACTTTGTGAAGTGGCATGCTTAAGTTTGCTGTGGCAAGAGGTAAAACTATATGTAAGATGAGCGTGTGAAAAGTGAAAGAAAAAGGAAATAAATATAAAATTTCATAATTTTAATTTTTAGTTAATTACAAAATATATTTTTATAAATGTTGATATCTAAATATATATCTAAAATATTTCTTATTAATAACTTGAATTAATAAGCTTTAATACGTTATACTTTACAGAATTCCGAATATTGTAAAATATAAAATTATTTATCGTATATTTCATAGTATAGTTTTTACAGATATTGAAATATTTGTAAAATCTTTCGAGCTTTTTAAAGGGTATTCAACTTGCGCCTCAGACGGTTGATTATTCATTTTTTATTGTTTTAGTTTAGGCTCTTCAATTCTTTGGACTGACGCTTGCATGCTTTGTCATATTAAAGCATTTTGGCCAAAATGTTTGGCTTTATTACTGCTGCGGAGATCGGGGGCTTGGACATTTGCTGCGGTGCAGCCAGCGGCGCAAATGTGGCAAAAACTCGTGAGCGCCCAGGAAAATGTGCATAAATTGTAGATTGCCCATTTGGATTATTTATTTTTAAATATTTAATGACTTTTTTATAGTGTGCGCGGGGCAACACCCTCGCAGTTGTGTGTGCGACACAAGCAGTTCAAATCGACTCTGTTTCTGTTATGCAAGTCATTTCTATTCAAATATAAATATATTTATATATATAAATATATATACTCGTATTCTGTGTCTTGATCTGGCTGCCAGCCACAGCACTTTCGAAAGTGCCCGCCCCAGTTGCTAAGGCAGCTGCTGCTGCTGCTGCTCTGACTCTGACTCCGCCACACAGGCTTTTGGCAACGACATCGGCATCGGCATCCAGCTAAGCGGCAACCGTCAGTTTTGGCCATTTGGTTGCTCTGCATGACACAATTTGTTAACTAGATTATTATGTAAGGCTTCTCTCGGCCGTCTAATCAAAAGGCAGCCCCGACTCGAAAGGCATTTCCAATGCAATGCCTGCATGCGGCTGCCGACTTTAGCTCCAATTTTTTTCTTGTCCAGAGTATGCAAAAAAATAACAATTAACCATCATTTTGTTGCCGGCAACAAGTTGTGACCAAAAGACACTCATACACACACTGTTACAGATATGGTAATTAAAACTTTGGTAATGCCAACACAAATTCAAATTGACATTTTGTGTGTGAGTCTCAAATGAATGGTAATTCAACTTGATAAACGTGCTGCCCGTCGAGTCCGAGCTTGTAATTGCTCACATTAACAGCTGGATTGGAAGGAAATTGTGTGGAAAGTGCTCTGCAGTTGTCATCGCCAAAGCGATGTAATCAAAGTATTTTTAGTTGTTTCCCTAATAGAGGGAAAAACTTAATCCATCTACTTCATGACAACCCAAATTAAAGGTTCTATTTCAAAAATATATTTATAAAATTGTTATTTTTAGAGATTTAAAAAAATATAGAAAATTACTAGTTTTTATAGATGACATGAATCAATTGCTTAGAATTAAATAAATTAATTTTATTGGCTTGCATTTCGATTAAAATTTAAGAACTACATTGAACATGTGCACTTTTAGTTTTATTTTTCATTATGTACACTTAGAGAAACATCACGCACTTTCATTCTTGAATTAAGAATTTGCGCTATCGAAAGTAAAACGAAACTGAAATTTCTACTTTTAAGAATTTTCAGATAATTTTTGATTCTTGATTAGATTTCTTTTATGAACGATCTTTTTATTGATTAGAAACTTACATTATGCACTAAAAAATATCAGATATTTATAATTTTTTAAAATTGATTTTTTCTAAATTAACAAATTTGTCGAATACCATATTTTCATTCTTATTTTTATAGGTTATAAAGTAATTTCACTTGAATTATATAAGAGCGAAATAGACGATGTTTAAGAAACGTAATTCTTGGTTAAGAATTTTGTTCTCATTTCGAAATTTATAATAACCGTTGAAGCTTTTAAGACTGATTTGTCTACTAGTCTAGTATTATGAAGTCTAGCATTTTTGCGTAGACCATCAAATCAGGGTAACATCAAGTTAGCTTCGCTTGACTCAGGCCAGACAGCGTCGTCTTGATGACGTTGCCATCGCCTGTGGGACCACCTCAAACGTGTAGCTGGCTGATAAGCCAAGAGGCGATTTATGAACTAACATGTTGTTGCTGTTGCTGTTGCTGCAAATTAAATTTAGTTGAGTGCGGCTGCTGTTGATGATGGCGATAGAAACACGCGCTCTATCTGGCTGCAAGGCAAGCCAAGGCGTTGACACCCACACCACTGAGCAGCAGCAGCAGCAGCAGCAAGAGCAAAGTGAACCCAAGAGTTGAGCCAGAGCCCTCAATCTTTGATTACGGCTGCTGCATAGCCACATGTCAGTTGTGTAATTTGTTGTTGTTGTTTTTTATTTGCTGGGCTTTTCATTTTTGTCGAGCGATTGGCAACAATTGCGGTGCGGTTAACGACACCAAACCAAACCAAACGAGGACGTGGGCTGAGGGTGTCACAGATCATAAGAAGCGGCAAATGCCACATTACTTACACATATCACATGCGGTTTGCTTGCAACACGAGTTTTGCATTCATAACATGGTGCAGGATTAACTTGTAGTCACAATGATTCTAAGCCGGATATGGCAATGCTATAGACAATCATAAAAGGGAGAGACAGAGAAAGAGAGATGTATCGACATGCCATTGTGTGGCAGCAGGTCTAACAATGGTCAAAGCATTGCACAGACCAGAGCAGACCCCGACCAGACATAGACATTATCGAGAGCCAATAAATCAGCAGACTAAGCCACAATTTTCAAAACCAGAACAATGCACAACAACAACAACAACAACAGCAACAGCAACAACAACAATGGCAATGCCAACAATTACAAAAGCATATCAAAAATGAAAAAAAGAAAAAAAAAACAATAATGAAACGAATTCGATCCAAAGCGGAAATTTTGTAAAGCTGCAACGGCCACGCCCACTTGGGCTAGTGAATGCATTGCGAAAAGATCGAGACCGTAACAACACACAAATTGTAAGTCGTCATTGTGAGGCGATCCAATGGGGCGGCTTTGACTCTCGCTCTCGCTCTCGCTTCGTTTGCAAGTTGTATTTGCTTTTGGCTTTGCCGTCTATCGCCCCATTCTAACATAAGCACGCCAGCAGCCAAGGCCACTTGACGATCTCCCGATCCCAAAACCCGAAAACAATGGACTTTGCTTCGTGATCTACTGCGACATAATTGCCTAGATTATGTTTAGTTTACTGCCCCGCGCCTTCGCTCTCTTTTGATAAGCCCAAAACGCCCACTGTTAAAGCAACGACTTTGACATTAAGCTGTCAGAAAAGCCAAACAACCAGAAAAAAAAAAAACCAAATTCAAATCAACCCAAAAGCTTGTCCACAACAATAACATTCAATCAGTGGCATTCGACCTTGTGGCTGAATGCACTTTGCAACCGAAAGTGGGTCGGATCGATCGAATGAAGCTAATGGAGCAGCTCAAGGTGGCGGGAAATCGTTGCCAAGATAACCAAATTCTGGGATAACTATGACATGCATTTTACTACCATCAATTGAAAATCAATTAAAAGCATTTTTTCTCATTTTTTTCTTTTTTTTGGTTTCTTTTCCTCATATCTAAGATTTCTTTTTATACCCGGTAACCATAGAAAAGAAGGGTATTATAACTTTTTTCCTGTAGGAAATGTATGAAACAGGCAGAAGGAGGCATCTACATAGGACCCTTTAACTTATATATATTCTTGATCAGCGTCAATACATGAGACTGTCGGTCTGTTCGTCCATATGAACACCTATCTTCATTTTAAAACTAGAGTCGCGATTCTTGCTGCATACAATAACAGCTATAGTCTTTATGACTCCAACCAATTTTGTTGCGATCAGATATATGTAAGTTGTATAAGTTATTTAAGCAATTTCCTACAGAACTTAGTTGGGCTAACAATCTGGTATATTTTGCACTCTATTCTTAGTATTTTTGTGTTATATTAAATTGGTATATTCCCATATATGTTCAAAATGGGTAGCGGATATTTCATAGTCGAGCACACTCGACTTTAGCTTTCTTGCTTGTTTTCTTTGTTATCTTTTCCTCATATCTGGGATTTCTTTTTTATTTGTGGTAACCACAATTCAAGGTCAGCGCGCAGTTAAATTAATTTAATTTAAATGCTACCGCTGCATTTGGATTTGGATTTGTTAACACTTTTTTTTGTACCCAGTCATAATGTGAGTAGCAATTTTTATGTCTTACTTGAGTTCAATTGAAACCTTTTGAAATTTGTTGTGGCATTTGTGTGGATTTCTTTTGAATTTCGGCTTGGCTGCAATAGTATGCTAATTATTGTTATGAATAATTAATTGAAATTATAGCTTAATGTCCGGCGGTTGAATTGATTTTGAATTGGGAAACAGATCCGTTTCGATGGCATTGCGCAAATGCATTTTTCTGGCAAATGCAGAACGAAAGACTCTGGCAACGAACTTGTTTCTGCTCAGCCTATTGCATACATTACAAAACAAAAAGTTTGCCACTCAATCAACAACAGCAGCGACAACAGCAACAGCAACAACAACAACAGCAACGCACACAAATTGCTTTAATTGCAACAAATTTTTGCGAGTACTCGGTATCAAGTTGAGTCTCTTTTGGACCTCTCGCATGTGGGCAAGCTTATGTTATGGAGATTGCTGACGGTGAGACTCGCCACAGCTTCAGTTTGTGGTGACTTACCTTGCCATGCAATCGCGCGAAATACGTCAACAATTGTTAAGCTCAAGCACCCGCAACTAGAAATATGCCCAAGCTTCAAGTGTCCAACTCCAACTACAACTTCGACTCAGACTTAGACTGCAACTTAGACAACAACTCGAACTGCGTTTGCGTTGCAGAGAGACGATTAAAGTTTATGCTATGGTTAGAGGCAGTCAGGCGAATGGATTACTACAGTTTGGGCGTTTCTTCGAATCCGGTTGGTTGCTGCTGCCGCTGCTGCTGCTGCTGTTCATTCTCAACTGGACTTCTAGCCCTGGTCATAAATGTTGGCCGGATCTAATGCGAAATGAGTGCGACTTGTGACTGTGACGCTACGTTGCAATACTCAACAGCAATTGCTGCATAATTAAATGCAAAGGAAACGAGCAATATGGCAAAACTATAATAACAAAACACTCCGACGGACGGACGGACGGACAACATCAACAACAACAACAACAACAACAATGTTGTCGTAAACGGCAAAAGTTTGCACAAAATTTGTAATTGTCATCGCTGTCTGTCTAACTGTCTGACTCTCTGGCCAAAAACTACCAAATCGTTGGCCAGCCACAGTGGTTGTGTGTGTGTGTGTGTGTAAATGCAAACAACCTTAAGTTGTACTTAGATCCTAGAGAGTAAGCACACACACACACACACACAAAACACAATTCTAATATGAGTCGACAAGGCCTTTCGGCTAGAGAAGATTCTGTTTCCATGTTATGTTAGATTGTGTACGTAACTTTTCTTGGCGTAAACTAAAGTGTCATCATGTCACTTTTATATGCATTTAACTATGTTTTCTGGCATAAGAAAATCAAAAGTTATTAGCGAAATCATTTATATACTTTGAGTAACAAAAATAGAAGGGTTCTATCAAATACTTTGAAAGCTTTTTTTAAATTAATGTAACAATTGTACAAAAAATACTTTGAAATACTTTCAAATAATAAAGAATAATCTAAGTACTCATCAAATCATTTGTATGTATATTTAAATTAGTATTATAGCATTAAACAATTAAAAGTATCTAGAGATATTTGAAATAAAATAAATATAACATTTAGATGTTTTGTATTGCAACTGAAAGGTTACAGAACATGATTTGAATCAATGAAACAAATTTTAATTAAAGAAAAAATACTTACAAGTATTTTTAATTATGCGAGCTAATGTTTAAAATAATATAAGTACTGAGGATATCAAG
Source organism: Drosophila niveifrons (assembly GCA_035046325.1). Lineage (NCBI taxonomy): Eukaryota > Metazoa > Arthropoda > Insecta > Diptera > Drosophilidae > Drosophila > Drosophila niveifrons. The sequence goes on from JAWNOC010000052.1 coordinate 13,517,498, forward strand.
TTTAAATTACATATACTCGTATATTAGAAAATCAACAGTGATCAGAAAATTCACTTATTTAATTGAAATACCAAAAATATAGAAATGTGTCACATTAAAGAAGTTGATTTAAATCAATGAAATATAATGTAAATTTATAGAAAAAACTTTGAAGTACTTTCAACTATTTTAATATTAAGAATAGTGTTTGTTAGGTCTAAATGTATTTGCCTATTCCGCAACTATTAAATTTATAGAATATTTCTTTTTTAAGTTAAAAAAATTTTGATGGGCATTCTAACTTCGAATGCGTTGATGTCTACTAAATGTCACTTTATAAAACTACAGTTTCCCAATAAAATTATTAATAAAAATGCTCTCAAATATCGTAGACAATAAGATAAACATTTTTGAATATTATCTCTAATCACATGCAAGTAAAGTTTATTTATTTCTTAATTAATGATTCGTCATGCACTTTTTTACACATTCACGCGACCAACCCACAATCAAAGCAAATTCATTCCATATATGGGGGAGGCGCAGTCATCAATCAAAATGGGAAAAACTGCGATTATCAATGTGCATTTTCTATGGCTGACTAAAATTCAATTAATTGGCCACAGTGTGCACAGTGTGTCTGCGTCATTTGGTAAACAAAAGACGTAATCAGATCGTGCTCTAATTCAGGCAGCCTGCAGATATCCAAATCGTTGTTGTTATTGTTGCTGTTGTTGTTGTTCTTATTACCTTGCTGTGACTTCGAAAACTCAATGCTCAATGCGCAGCTGTTGCAAATAGAGTTAACAGCAAATAGTTGTTGCCTTTAGATGTTTTGCTTTGGCTGTTAGTGATCCGTTACATGTTGCTGTTGTTTTTGGTTTTTGTCGTTGGAGTTGTCTCGTTGTTGTCGTGCTAACCTTGAGATGATTACTTCAATTTTGTAAGAACACGCTGGCCAGCCAAGCAGAGCAGCGCCCCGTCTTGGCCACTAATTCGAGACAATTTATTAAATGAGCCAAATCGGGGCAAGTACAAAACTAAAACCAAAACACAAAAAAAAAAAACACATATAGTTACACCGACAGCCAAAAATATGCCATAAAACAAAGACAAATGGCAAAATGACGCCTGGTAATGGTTATGGTAATGATTATGGGGCCAGGGCGCCTACAAATTCGAGTAGTCTAGTCAGTACTTGTTCATGTCTGCCCTCCTCGAAAAGATTTGAGTTCCGCTGTTGCATGCTGCAGAGCCATGTACAACCTGCATCTTTATGGCTCATTTGCGCAAGCGCTTTTTCGTTAATAGGCAAAACGGCCTACAAGGCAATTAAAAATGTTCGAGTGTGCCACAAAATGAAATGAATCATGTGAGTCTGTGCTGTGTGCGTGGCAGGAGGAGCAAAAGGTGGAGTCGCCACAAGAACACACACACACAAAAGTTCGCAAAGCCAGCAGCCACAACAACAATAACAACAACAATTGCATTAAGCGCATGCAATCTGAGTTACATTATGAGAGGCAACACCTCCGCCCACCAAAATGTGCTTATAGAAGCCATTGTTTCAGTAGAAATATGTATAAACAATATTTATTGCTAATTTTGTTCGTGCTGCGAAATGGTTTTCATTTGTTCACAAAAGGTTTATGCACTAAGTGAGAAGATGGAACAGAAAAGATATAGAGGAAATAGAGTTCTTAACATATAATATTTTAAAAATATTATAGATTAAAGATTGTTAATTTTTATAATCAACTGTCAAACTTCGTACAAATATATAACAGAAAATTTCAAAAAGTAAAGTTTGATAAGGTATATTTGAAAATTGCTTTCCTAAATCTCAAACTGCTTTTTATAGATTCTATTTTAAAGATGGTCTTGTTGTGTAATTTATTTAGTTATGAGATATTTAACTTATTTGTATTTATAGATATATCAAAACTTAATTTTAATAGTATTTTGTTCAGTTTTTGTTGTTACATGATGTAAAGATGTTTAGAATTAATGGAATTATATTATAGTTAATAAATAAATATTTAGTTTCCGCGATTTTCACAATTTTTTATAAAACAACATTATCATAGTGTATTTAAAAGTTTAAATACTTAATAATACTTACTCTTATTATTATTATTCTTATTTCTATTTTGCGATGGAGCAGCTTTGGAGAGGCCATACCAATTAAATCGTGATAGCTGATGGAAAATCAGTAAACTTGCGATTCTTCATAGATTCAGCTTGATCATGAATTTTTTTATATTCTTTTTTCATTAATGAATATTAATTGGCCATTATTTTAAGGAAACCAAAGTCGAATTGCAATGACGTCTGATATGAATGTACATAGCATAATTTTGTCTGTTATTGATTAATATCATTGCCAAAATAGACAAATGTTTACATTCATTTTAATTTAAAAATGTGTGTGTTATATAATAAAAAAAGAATATATGGTATTTTATTTTAAAATTGAATACTTTTATAGCTGATATAAAATACACAAATTCGTAACAAGCGTAAATCACTTAATAGCATTTGTATTATTATTAATAATATTATGCACATTTAATATTTTTTATATTTTTAATAATATATTTAAAAAAAATTGAACTAACATATTAAGTTTATAAATCTCATATCAAATTTACAAACTCCTCTCCAATTTATGAAATTCTACCACAAATTAGTCATTGCAATTAGAAAAGAAATATAATTTGGTTAATTCAAAATTTTAATACTTACAAAAATATTTCAACGTTTTTGTATATTTCATTTAATCAAATTTGATGGTTGTATGCATGAATATTCATAACATTCGCCTGCACTTAGCCCACGAAAATGAGTAATTTGAGTTAATTGCCATTTGAAATGCAAAGCGGAGACATAAACCGCAGCAGCAACAACTGTAACAACAGCAGCAGCAGCAGCGACGACAGCGACAGCGAGAGCAACAACAATGCGCAGTCCATTTACTTAAAACTAACTGAACTTCACTCTCGTTTTCAAAAAGGCATAAAATAATTGCCGTACAGTTGGCGTTGGCGTCAGCGTCAGCGTCGGCGTCGACGTCGCCGTCGCGTCAACAGCATCGCAACATTGTTGTGTTTGTTATTGTTACAGCAACATTTGTTGTTGGTGCGTCAACTTCTTGGGCTTCACTTGCAAATGGCAATTGTTGTTGTCGTCTGCTGTTGTTGTTGTTGCCATTGCCGTTGACCGTTCGCTCGTTAGCTCACCTCGCGTTCGGCTCGGTAATCGTGTCTTTTGGCTTCGGCTTCGGTTCGCAGCGCCATCAACTCGGGCGTTGTCTTTGTATATAAAAGCGGCTTCCTTCTTGGTTCTAGTTATCAGTTGAATTCAGCTCAACGTATCGCACACACGCGTCTTACAACCAACAAACCCCCCAAAACAAACTCTAAATAAACCATAGCAATGGCTTTCTTCAAAGTGAGTGCCAAATGCAGTACAGTGATCTGTGCACTAGTGCAACATTAAAACTGTGTCTAATTCATAAATTGTTTTGTGCCTAATTCTACACTTTTTTCGCAACACAGTCTTTGATCTGCTTGGCTGTCCTGAGCGCTGCCTCCGCCGGTGTCCTGCATGGCGGTCCCGCTCTATACGCCTCTGGCCCCGCACTCGCCTATGCCGGCCATGGCCACCACGATGAGGGTCTGGACTACCATGTAAGTGTGTGTGACCCTCGTGACATTTTGATGAGATTTTTCTCACAACTCTCAGTCGCATCGAGTCCATTAGCATACAAGTATTGCGGCCACTTTTGTGTGGCGTGCAACATGCAATCGTAATCTGACTGTTGTTGTTCTATGCCTCTTTGTTCGACAGGCGTATCCCAAGTACCACTACAACTACGGTGTCGCTGACTCCCACACTGGTGATGTGAAGTCACAGCATGAGGTGCGCGATGGCGATGTTGTCAAGGGCTCCTACTCTCTGGTTGAGCCCGATGGTTCGGTGCGCACCGTTGAGTACACCGCCGATGATCACAACGGTTTCAATGCCGTCGTCCACAAGAGCGCCCCCACCGTCCACCACGCTCCCGCACCCGCTATTGTCGCTCACGCTGCTCCTCTGGCCGTTGCCCATGCCGCTCCTCTGGCCATTGCTCACTCGGCTCCCGCTATTGCCCACCATGTGTCCGCCGCTCCAGCTGTTCCCTATGCCGGCTCTCTGGCGCATCATGCCGCCGCCGTGCCCGCCTACGGTTATGCCACCCACAACGCTCATGCGCATGTTGCCCACTACTAAGGAACAACAACAACAACAACAACACCGAAGGATCTAACCCGGACAAACGCCCAATCCTCAAAACCACAATCACCCCGAACCTTTTCATATTTATTAAGCACGCGACGACAACACGTTGACAACCCATTTTTTAATGAAACCCATTGACTCCTGATGCAGTTTGAAGCTGAAACCTGCAAAATACTCAAGTCACTCACACTTTGTAAATAATCAAGAAGAGAACAGCGACAGCGACAGATCGGGAGCAGTGGCACAACATGAAACACCTCTTCAGCATTTGTCATCACTCTTGCTCATTCGCCTCGTCTCTGTCTCACCCAATTAATCAATCACTCAATCACTCTCACACACATGCAGCTTTCATGCAACTCTCTCACTCTCTCTTTTGTAATTTATACATCGAATCATCTATTTTTTGTATATACTACTACGAACGCCCATCAACACAATGCCACACCCATGAAACTGCTGAGGATCATAACTGAAGTTGAAGATGACGATGAAGAAGCTATAAAGGATTACAGAATGGAATATACATTACACAAATATAAATTGGGAATTTATAATTTGTAACATGTCTCATAATTTCTGTTTAATTTTTAAGTTAATTGAAACTGCGACAAAATGCTATAAATATAAAATGTAGTGAATTACAAAAATCAAAATAAGCGTCTTTTACTTTTTGCAAAATCTTAAAAGTTAACAGGATTTGCTAATCACTTTTTTTGCTATTACTTTTATTTATATTCCAACTTTTCCTTATTTTTTTCCCACTTTATTAATATCTATTATCTGTAAAAAACTCCTTTTCCTATTCTTTTTCTACTATACTAATATCTATAATCTTTAAAATGCTCTTTATTTAAATTTAAAGTATTCTCTAGTTATACAAAACATCACCTAATTAGTTTTTCTACTCCGACTATTTCGTTAACAATCTATGACTTTTAGTGAGATCTGGGATTTCTATTTAATTATCGCATAAACTAGTTTTATTCTATGGTTCTTATGCCATACTCTCACATCTCTCTACTTGACTCGACTGTCAACGATGACAGCGATTTTCTATTTGCGCTTACTTTAAGCGCTTTCAATCGACTTTAATTGGCAATCATTTACTTTAATTATGGTTTACAGTGATCAGAATCAGAAACAAACTAACATGGCTAACACAAAGTTAAGTTATGTAAATTGTTAGTTAGCCAATGCAATGCTCATGACAGCGCATATTGATTGACAATTATGGGTTAGCTAATTTGTGGGTGGGCAGCTGAAAGGTGAAGGTAGAATCAAGCAGGTGTAGACATTAAAAAGAAGCAGAAGTATTATTATCGATAGTGCCAGTTGCGCAATCAAGGCTGTCCAAGATCCGTTGAAGACTACGTGTTGTCATTGAGCATTGTTAAGAATTATGATTTTATTCTATTAAGAAATTGTTTCCAGGGCATTGCAGATAGCATTAACATATAATAATAAAAGGGTAATTAACAAATTTACCACTTTTGAAAGTAGGAATTGGCATGATTCAGCTTGTGACGCAATTACTTTTAAAATAGATTTAATTCAGGAATAGATTGTTAAAGATATTGGCGTTAATTTCTTAGACAGAAAAGTGAATGTGTGGACGCCGGTGCGTATGAGTGATATTGAATAGAAAATTGCTAATGAGGGTCAACGGAAATAATCACAATGTAGAAACCAGATCGACAGTTTTCTATACGAATCCAGTTCCATATTCAGATAATCCAAACTTACTTAAGTTAATCTGCGCAATGTGAAATAATGCAAATAGCAAACATTTTATTCATTTTTTATGTGCCTGCAAGACTTACAATATAATTTAAATTGCAGTCTAAAATTAATTATATTTATATCATATATATTTTTGCCAAACTTAGTTAAGTCAATTAAATATTAACTCATGTCCATGCAAAATTCATAATAAAATTTAATGCATAGTCAAAAATTAATTATATTTAAAGCATATAAATTTATGCCAAGCTCAGTTAAGATCAATTATATATTAACTCATGCTCATAACGCACTTCAAAATGTCTTAATTGGAAGCCCAATTTAGTTTGAGCTCAATTAAAATGGCTTGCAAAATATTAGGAAATTTGCCATAATAGCCTCTTATTAGTAATTTATGATTTTATCAAAAGTAGTTTTAATACATCCTATGCATTTTAAATTTAAAATTAATGTTAGTAATGTTTTCCAATTCTTCAATAGTTTTGGTTGAAAACATTGCAACTCTAAGTAAAGCAAATTTATTAAAATGATTGTTAGATGGCGTTAGATTTCTCATTAGCTGTTTGTATACTTTTGGGCTGACAAACTAATGGCTTTTACGAAATATACTTTTAAGCTGTAAAATGTGGCTTAAATTGAAACCAGTTTTGTTTGTGCTGCTAATATATTTAGTGAAAATATAAGAGCTGGAGTTATAAGTAGAAAAATATGTTAAACTCTGAATAGTTTATTAGAGCTCTTAGGGGAAAATTTTGTTTGGACTTTAGTTAAAAGAAAATGAATAATCTTGCACTTGACTATAATTTTTAAGCTCAGGCTTGAATTAGTTAATTTAATTAAACAGAATATTATAAGGATTCAAATAAATTAGTATAATTCCCCTTGGTTTATTAAAATGTTGTACTTAATCAAATAAAAATGAAAACTGACTTTGAGACCAACTCAGTCACAAGGTCAAAGACAGTCTCGACTCTCAACCACTTCCGATGCAACTCATCTTTCATTGCCACTTCCAGACTGTGTCGACCACAATCCCTGGCGACCACAAATTGACGGAAGCCTGCTCCAATTATCTCTCCTGCCGATTGGTAGCCAATGTGGTCACAAGTTGGTTTATTGTGGGCGTATGTGGCTCATGTAAAATAATCAGTTATAAACATAAACATTATGGAGTGAAGTCGCTTCCGTCGTGCAACAAATCTTGTTACTTCCGTCACTTTAATGTGTGAACTGCCAAAAGAAGCAACAACAAAACGAAAACAAAACAAAAAGAAAAACAAACAACAAGAAAGCGATATATATACATATGCATATTGATCTCTTAATGGTCGCAACGTGAAGATACAAAATGTGAGCAGACAAAAACGTTGAAGACGCCTCAAAAGTGGCACACAGACAAATTTATCATAGCCAGAAAATCGAAAAAAATCAGCGAAGCGTTTAAATGTGCGCCAAAAAAAAATAACAAGAAGAAGGGGGAAAAAATGAAACAATACAATGAAGTAAAGCAAGAAAAATACTTTAAACATTTTACGTGCACTCCATTAATTAGACAGCGCCTAGTCAGAGACTTAAGTTGGACATTTCTTGGTTAGACTAAGCACAGCTGCCCTGTGGTTGGGTTCTTTAACAGTTAAGGTCATCTGTTTACTTGGGTTGAGGTTTCCATTATGCACGTCTCACTCTAAGCTAGGAAATGCCGGAAGGAAGTTCCGCTAGTTGGCGAAAATCTTCAAATGCCCCAAACATACGCTACGTATACGTGTTGGCCGAAATACTCACGTTCAAATCAGCTCAATGTCTGCCCCGGTGACTGGCAAAAAAATCGAGTAGCTAAAACTTCTCATTTACTCATTGCTCCAATAACCTTTTCCACATCCACATTTCAATGATGGCAAAATATCAGCAATATATGTATGTACGAGTATATGCAACTTTGTCGTAGTCGACTGGCAATCTTCTTCATCAATAAATGACAGTTACTAACGACTTTTTGTTTTTGCTTGCACTTGGTCAATTGAATCAACTTGTTGACATTCAAGTACGAATAACTTCGTATCGATCGACTTCCCTTTCCCCCCTCGTTCAACACTTGCTCTGCTTCGGTTTCGTTTTCGTTTGCTGTTGAACAACATTAAGATACATACATTCCGTAGATATGCATCGCCAGCTTGCAGCCGCTAATACAATTTATAGATAATCAAATGCATGGCGCTACTGAAACTTGCCGAGACTTCTTGCTGGATTACGGTGATGCGTCGTAATTGTCAGCTGCACAGTGGTTAGAAATTTATTTGAATTTAAGAAGTTATTGGAGCATTTATGGAGAGCATACAAAAAAAAAAACCAATATTATAGAATTTTAAATTATAAACCCATGTGCAAATGTTTTAAAATTTAAAATTCAAATTCAAATGTTACATGAAGAAATGAAATAAAATAAGATTTTTGGAAATCAAAATATTACAAATCATGGGAAACTTTTTTTTAGAGTTAAGAATATAATTTATTAAGCTACAGTTTTTATGATTCCTGAAAATTTAGCAGGATAAGTAATTTAAGAAAGTATTCTATATGATGCAGTCTATCGGGTAACTTTGGCTGTTAATCTGGTATATTTTAAGCTCTATGGCATATTTTGACTACAGTAGTATATCGATATACCAAATATACATTTATACATACATTAGTATTTTTTTTGGTATATTAATTTGCTGGTAGGGGCATCATTCAGTCGAACACAGTCGTTAGCAGCTTATATTATCTTCTTTTCCTCGACTTCAGAAAATATTAAATGATAATTTTAATCAAACCTCTTCAGTTATATGGCAAGCGAACTCACACCAATGTGCCATGTAAATGTCGCTGCCTGTCTGCGTAATTGAAAAATGTCATTAATAATTAACTAATGCTGGACAAGAAGCAAAAGCGAACAACTGACTAACTGCCCAACTGACCAAGCGATCAACTGGGCAGACATAATTAGAGTTGTAAGCGATTTGCATTTTTCCGCGCATAAATAAACATTTCAACAGAGGAGCAGTTGATGAAGGGGCTGCAAGATATCATGACTTTGGCATAATCATCTCAACGTAGTTGAGTAGTTATGCATGCCGCCTGTCAGCGTCAATTATATAACAAAGCTAACTGGATTATTTGGGGGTTAATTTGATGCATGGCGGCAAGTCATGGTGGTAGCAACATCAGCTCAGCTCCGCTCAGCTCAGCTCAGTTGCCTGCAACAAATTGGCCCAAAAGGTGCGAGAATTCACTTCCATCAGACTCTCTCGCTTGAAGCTGCAGCAAACAAACTGAAAATTTATAGCAGCTTCTCTTTGGAACTGGAAGCCATTAATTTGCATTTTATTACAGCGACCACATTTGCCACGGGTCATTTTCATGGCGCGTTACAAGCTCTTGTTAACAATGGTCAGTCAATTGGCCCGAACACTGAAGATGCGGCAGTGGCTGAGGCACTCAGCCATGTCCAACTAAGCGACAACAATGATGCCCACCCACACCACAGACTCTTTCCACTGCCACAACTCTCTACGCTACACACCACTTGCAACATTCGCACCTTGAAGTCACCTTCGCCGCATGTTGCAAGCGACAATTTACCTCAAGCAAATGCTTATTGCCCATTGCCCACTGTCCATTGTCAAATTAGTTTGTGTTTTTGTGTAAATAAGCTCAAATTAGGTGACCAACCTGGCCAACCCAGCTATGACAGCATCTAAAAGTAAACCAAGTCAAAGTCGTCATCATCGTCGTCGTCATCATTGCCCACAAAAATGGAGCTGGCTTCAATTCGCGCTGCCTTGGCCGGGTTCAATCTTCAGTTGTCTCAAATTTGCGTCTTCACGGGGCGTTGGCACATCTTCAATTGCATTGTCAGAATCGAGCAGCGAATAGAGGACAGCGAAGAGGGGCGCGACTTGTTGATTTTAATGAGAAAACATTTCTGAAGTGTTGCAATTATCAGATCAAATAAATAGACAGTGATATATTGTAGCTTATGGAATTTAGATTTAGGTTTAATATTTGTATGATGTTTAATTCAGTATTTTTATTGTATTCATTAGTATTAATTTTTTTTTTATTTTATGATTTTATTGAAATATTGGTATAGTAAACATTTCTCTTTTTTCTTATTATAATTTAAAATTAAAACATTTATGTTAACTATAATTATTTTGACTACAATTTATTTTAAATGAAATGTACAACTTATATGTAGAAAGTTTAATAAATTTAAGTTGTGATTCTTTTATCAAACTAATTTTAGAAAATAAATTGTTACAGTGGTTTTTCAATATGATTTAAAATTAAATTTTATTTTTTCTGAATTTGTTAAAATTAGTTTCTAACAAATTAGTTTTATCACTAATGAATATAAGTTAATTCTTTATAAAATAGGTATCAATTTTTTTTTTAATTTGTTGAAAAGTAGTTTCTAACATATTTGTATAATAATAAGAATTATTTTTCGTTCATATGTCTAGAGAATTTAAATTAAAAGATTTTTTAGTTCATTCGTTTTGAATATAATTTTCAACATATTCAAATAAAACTATTTTGCGATTTTTTTAGTGTCATTTTTCATTGTTATTCCCAATTTAAATAAACAGATTTATCAATTCAATTTTTTCTGAATTTGTTAAAATTAGTTTTTATTTGTATTCCCATCAGCGACTATCATATATATTTCATATTTTAACGATCTACTTAATTTTATTTTAGAGCTCTTTCAAATTAATGTTTCACATTATTTTTTCGGCAAAACATAATGGAAATTCCACTCCCACATGCCACACGCTCCATCGTAAAGTCACAAAAATTCAACTGCACGCCACATTTAACATAAAAAATATATGAATATGCGAATTTCAAAATTTATTCTAGACATTAGCGTGTACGTCACATTTTATACAGATGCTTAGTTATGTTTATTGTACTTTATTAGACAGAAACGAAGGGGGCAAAAACATTTTGCTGCAAGGCACGCACAAGTTTAGCTTACCTACAAAAATTCTGTCGAGCTGCTGCTGCTGCTGCATATGGAAAACCTTCGGAAAATGCCGACAATCGTTTTCCCAACCAAAAAGAGAGACAAAGAGAGAGACAGACTCGAGAATTGGACTTGAAGTTAGCATGTCTGCGTGGCCAAACGCTTTTGGCAGCGAGCACAAACATGCAAATTGACTTAATCTAGTATTTAGTTGTACTTTTTTGTCTTTCGGCTGCCGCCAAACCGCAAAAAAAAACTAAAACCTTAGACGACTGCGATGGGAGACAATTGTATGCAAGTGCTGAAGGTTGTATGCCAAAAGGAAAATTAACGAAATATTATTTCGTTGGCTATTCGCGCACTTCTCCGCGTATGAAACTTACTCTAATTAGAGTCTTTAGTACGCCCCTCGCTTTTTTAATTATGTGAAAATGGGCAGCTATCTCGAATGTTGACCTGGGCATAAACTAGCGCATATTATTAACTTGAGCACAAATTGTTTTTGTTGTTGTTGTTGTTGTTGTGACTCTTGCGGTTTGTCAATATTTCTAATAAGTTTGTTAGCTGCCAACCTCAATTGGCACGTTCTCGTCGTGGTTCAAGGATGAGCAAAACTTTAGACTCCAACTGAAATTGTCTCAGCGATCTTATTACTCTTTGAATAGATCTTTTTTCACTGCTCAGTTTTTTGTTTTTGTCGATCTGTGAAACCATAAATCACTCGCTAAATAGCATATATATTCTTGATCGGTTTCTTTGATTTAAATAACGTTGCTCTTTCTTTCTCACTCGATTGTACTTCATAACGACAAATTACTCATGAGTAGTTCAACAATTTGCGCTAAATTCACATGCATATCATTTGTTTTATACCACAAGCAGCTGCTATCTTTGTACCTAGTCCAATTAACCACTTAGTTAATAGCAAATTAACAGAGAGATACTCTAACTTTGAGTTCTATAGGTTTGGTAATGTTATGATAAACATTTCTAATGGAAATTCTATGACTATAATTTTTGGGTTCAATTATTTATAAATAATATGATGGACAAAGTATGCTTTGATTTAAAATTATCTTTAATAAAAATTGGAAACATTTTTGAGTTCACTTAATTTACAAGCTATTTTTATAGTTAAATTAAAAGTTAGTCAAAGGTGCTCTTTAAATAATTAGTTTGCAGATGTTAATCTTTTCAACAAGAGTATAAAATGTTCTTTTGAAAGTTAACTAACAGTCACCTTTGGCTTAATTAGTTCAATATATTTAGCGCACAATATGCGTGGGAATACAGCCGTTTAACAGCCAGAGATGACAATGAAAAATGCAGCATGAAATGTTAGTAATTACAATAAATTTATCAACAAAATACAGACAGCTCAACTCTTTTTCTATATCTTTCTATTACAAAGTCCTTTTCTGTGTTCATAATATTTTTTTTTAAGCGTTCAACTCTGCTCAATTGAGTCTTATTAAAAAGTGACGCGATGCTAATTCATTATTGATTATTGAGATACTAAAAACTTCACCATAACAAGTTATAGTTATAGTTATAAGAAAAATATAAATTAGTTTAAATTGCCGGTGTCATATTCTTTATGTTTTTTTGCGCCGCTTTTGCGTTAATTCGCTGCCTAGAATGGAACTGCGTTTGAACTTTGCTGCCGCGCTTGACCTTCAGAGCAAGACAAGAATTAACTAGCAGCAAGGGGGCAGGAGGTTGAGGGGCTTAATACGAACTTCAAGAAGTCTGTTTCGGTTCTGTTGTTGGTTTCCATTCAGATCAGATCACTGAGAATTTCGCATGTGCCAAATAACTAGGGCTTTTTGTTAAGGCAACAACAATTGCGGCAATTGTTTTTGTTGTTGTTGTTTGTTGGTTTTTTTGTTGGTTACAACTTGACCCGATTTTCGTTTAAGGTATAAGAGATACTATATTTTATTGTCAGCGATTTGCGTTAGAATTAAGTTGTTAAAATAAATTGCATTTTATTGCATACTATTTGTTATAGTCCAGGGCAAAAATAATTATTACGCTGCAGTTCGTTGCCTAAGTCTTTCGTTATGAAAAGGAAACTAATGATTAAGCTATGATTAATACCAGCCACAATTCTAACAAAAAACAAAAGTGATTGCCATCGTGTCGGATGACTTCATTATGTGGGGATCGAAAACACAATGCATAGACAGCTCTGGAAATCTGTCGCCAATTTGCTGCACTGCTTCCATACCCAGACCCCATTCAACGGGGTTAGTGTAGCAACATCCCAATCCAATCCATGCTGCAACTTCATTCACATGGCCTCCCCCCTCCCCCCTTATTTCGCACCGCACAACAAAAGCGGCGTCTCTCTCTCTCTCTCGCTGTGCTCAACACGACGTCGACTGCGACGTCGTCATCGTCGGCATCGACTCAGTTGAGTGACTGTGTCTTGCTGCCGTTGCCGCTGCCGCTGCTTCGGCTGTTTTCGCACATTTCGCGCTTATTTAAATGGAAACTCGAAACTAGAATAGCCACAGTATTCCGGTGAACTTGGCGTTGTTTGTATCTCTTGCCGTTGCAGTACTAAAAGTAAATACAATTCAAAAACTGTGTCTTCACCAAAGTGCTCTAACTGAATTTTGAATTTTTGTGTGTTTTGTTTTTCAATTCTAGCGAATTATCAAATTCCATACCATAAATATCTATATCGTAAAACGAGTATACAAATCTTAAACGAAATGGCAAATTTCATGTGCTTTGTTATCCTCTCGTTGGCTCTGTTCGCCAGTGTTGCTTTGGCGCGGCCAGGATACGCTGTGGATTACTATGTGAGTGGTTGTTAACATTTTAAAAATGACAACGAACACTGAACAAAAAGTGAATTTAAAGAAAACTGAAAGTGAAACATGTGTGTTTATTATTTTTAATAATTTTTACGCTCTCGTTTTTGGTTTTGGCAAAAAAGGATCATCCCAAATATGCCTTCAACTATGGTGTGGCAGATCATACGACTGGCGATGTGAAATCCCAGCATGAAACTCGCGATGGTGATGTTGTCAAGGGTAAATACAAAACCCAAAATTATAATATATTTCTTACTTACGTTTTTTTTCCCCCAAAATCTTTGCTCTTTCTTCGCAGGTCAATATTCGCTGGTCGAACCCGATGGCTCCATTCGCACTGTGGACTATACGGCTGATCCCATTCACGGCTTCAATGCGGTTGTCACCAAGTCTGGACCCACTGTGCACGCCCAATCGCTGGTCACCAAACCCATTGTGGCCCACAAGCCCATTCTGACCCACTATGAACCGCATGTGGCTCCTGTGGCTGCTCCTGTGGTGGTTGCCTCCCCAGCGCCTTATGGTGAGTGAGAAGTTTGAGTATCTTCTGAAATGGATTCGCACTCCCTGATTTACTATTTAGCAGCCCTTATGCACCTCCAGTTAGTTTGTTGTTGTTTGTTGTTGGTAACAGTTAGTTAAATTGTAGACACTTTGTCTGACATATTTTTGGTGCATTTGCCGTTTGTTGTTCTTGTTATTGCATTTTTCTAGGCATGAACACGTATCGCATGCTCAAGCTGTTCAGGCGTCACGCCAACTATTTTAACAATCAATATCGCAAATTGCGGCCAGACGACGAATACGAATACGATGACATCTTTGTGCTGGCTACTGTACATCAACAGCAGCAGCAGACGACAATTGCAGCGGAGGCAGATGATTATTATGCAGCCTACTGAATCAGCATTGAATTCTCTGTCGTCTAGTTGTGCACATGTTTACCATATTTCTATTATAATACATAATTATCATTTAGCTATTTGCCCTGCCCTCCCCAGAGTGTTGTGTAATTCCTTTCCTTCCCCGCTTTGCATGGCAATTGGCTGTGAGTGTGTGTTTGTGTGCAGTGAGCGCAGTGAGGCGACTAAACTGAATCATCGCATCGTGAAATGTGTAACATTTCTTAAGACTGCATTTTGTTGACTAATCGCAATACACCACACGCCCACGCAACTGTTAATTATGTCATGAGTTCGTTGATGCACTCGAGATTAGTTCAAGTTTTTTGTTTAACACTTTTTGTTGTTGTGCATTTGCCTCTCACTCATATAACATCATTTTCCAAACCTTTTTTCCCACACTAATTATGCCATATTGCAGCAGCGGCAGCGCATTGAGTTGCCGCATTTTCAACAACAAAACGCAACAAAAAAAAAAAAAAATGCTGTGCGGAAAATTGTGTTGCCCATTTTCAGTTTTTAACCTCAAGCCAACATCTTTTCTCAATGTCGCAACTGTTGCTGGGAATTGTTGTTGTGATTGTTGTTGTGACTGCATGTGAAAATCATTTTAATCGTTGTCTGCCATTTTCATAATTAAGAATCGCACAGCAAACGCACCCACACACACCACTTTTGCCGAATGCCCAAAACAAAAGACTTAGGCAACGAACTTTGGTTCGCTTAAATTTGCATGCACAAAAAACGAGAAAAAAAACTAGCATTCGGATGAAAAGGAAGTTCCACAAACAAACTAGCGCAAAAAACAACAACACCTGTGACCAATTGACTTTGCTCGTTACAAATTCGTGACAATCCGAAAAAGAAAAATCTCTTGAGCCAATTTACAAAACAAACCGTTACCAGCTGCTGAATCATTTCATTTACAACAATTGAAAACAAATAAATCTCTGATAATATTTACTGGTCATTTTGTACTTTAAGTCAACAAGCATTATGCCCCCGCTGCCGCGCCCATTCACTACGACTACGATGATGGCTACTACAATCAGGCTCAGTACGAATATGTGCCACAATACGATGCCGGACACTATGGCCACTATGCGAGTCCCTATGCGACATCTCACTATTAAGCATCTCGGCTAAGCTAAGCGCAATTTAGTTTGTATAGAAGAAATGACAAAAACATATTTAAGTCGACCCTTTAAGCAGTTGTGTGGTTGCTAAACATTTTCGTTTTGAGATTCACACACACTGTCAATATGCTGACCCACACACACACACACACACACACACAAACACAAACGAACAGACACACACATGACACACTGAAGCTGAGTAAGATAATAATGATATGGATGCTAATTTAAGTTGTGAATTTTTCTGTAAAATAAAGTTTCAACAACATTTTATAAGTGACAAAAATATAATGATGTTTTTCTGGTACAATTGTGGTATTTATGAAAAATGAAAGATGACTTTTATGAGTGCAAAACAATAATGATGTATATCTATTGCATTTTTGCTATTTGTGAAAACAAGTATGGAAAATGAATATGAAATCAGATAAAATATAACTTTTATAAGTGACAAAAAGTAATGATGGTTTATAAGGAAATTTTGAGAAATGTATAGACATGAAAATGGTATAGGAAACAGATGAAAAATGAACTTTTATAAATGACAAAAATATAAACCTTTTGTGTTATTAGAAATGAAAATGATGTAGGAAACATATGGTAGGTGACTTTTATGAGTGATAGAAGACAATGATATTTTGTTTGGTTAAAGAAACAGATGAAAGATGACTTTTATGAGTGGTAAAAGATAATGATGTTTTTCTAGTACCTCTTTTGTATTTGTTAAGATGAAAATGGTATGGGAAGCAGATGAAAGATAACTTTTATAGAAGACAAAAAGTGTTAATGTTTTTCTAATAAAAGTTTGGTATTTATTGTAATGAATATGACATAAGAATAAAATGGAAGATGACTTGCATAAGTGTAACCTTTCGCTTTTTATCAACCTCATAAAGATTCAGTGTTTATAAACTAGTTTATACTTTTATTTGCTGCAGCCTGGGAACTAATTTTCAACGCAGTTTTTAATGATCTTGCCGGCAAATAGCATTTACGAGCGATACGTAATTATGCATAAAACTGTTCCATAATTTAACAAAGTGATGTGGGCTCTTTGCTCAGATGGCAGCAGATGCAACAGTTCCCACCTTACAGACTTGGCTTTCAACGTTGGCGGCGTAATTTGCACTTGATCAAGTATATTGCTATTATTTAAACTATTGAAATGTAATTTATTTGAATATTTCTTAAGCATTTTGTATTTCGTTATTGCTGCAATAATTCATGGCCAATTGAACGCGGTTACATTTAAGCCGAACATTGAATTTGTGTATTGAAATAAATGACAATAGTTAAAAAGTTAGCGTGGTTGCAGATTTCCGCTCTTCTCGGATTACTCGCTTTGTGCTGCAGACAGCAACAACTTTTTTACGGTCTGCAAATTTGCAACTGTTTTCTTATATAAGTGTGTCTCTTTTTTTTTTTTGTTTGCTGATGAACTGTTTGACTGGCCCATTTGTGTATCTTAATTGGCTATTGAAAGCTTTCTTCCGGCTGTTTCCGCTGACCAATTGAACCAAGATCAAAAAGCTTTAAGATGAAGATCGAAAACGAAAGCTGTTCAAAAAGCTTTAATATATGGAGAGCTTATTAAGGCTTACCTCAAAGCTTTTTAGGGGATTGTAAACAAACTAAAGTTTAAAGTTTTGTTTGAATACAAAATATGTTAACATACCTTGAGGCTGTTCATTTTATGAAAATCTCAAAGTCGACTTCTTGGCCGAGAGCTGTATAAACAGTTTCTTGAACTTGTTTTACTTTCAGTACTTTCAGGGTAAAGAATGTCATTAATGTCACACACCCCCATTTTATGATCGCGTTTGGTTTTTATCACGTATACGACTCATTATACACATGTTTTGCTTGATTAACGCCAGCTTAATGTAGTAATAGATCCATTGTGTCGCAACTGGATACAGCATAAATCGAGCAAATTGTTTTATTTAACACTTGACTAATTAGTAAATGATTTCGATTTGAATTCGACGTTAATAACTTTAGTAACAGTTGTACATACTATAAATGCAACCGGTCCGGATTGTGATTCAACAGCGAATTCCAGTTGCGAGCATTCAGCTAATCCATTCAAAATCATTGCTCAATGCAATAGATTAGCTGGTTTACTTAGCCAGCCCCGACGTCATCTTCTTAGTGCCGGATTAAACTGGCTCAAGGCTAAGCTGTAACTGGTCCCAGTGATTCCTAATTGAGACTCGGATTCTAAGACGTCTTTTTCAGTTTTGCATAAAACTTACATTAAATCGCATGATAAGTGGATGCACTATGTCAATTGAATTACGAGCTGCATTTGCAATGCCAAACGCCAACAGCAACACCTATAAATAAATATACGAGAGTCGCTTGCACAATGCTCATTTATTTTTTCGAGCGCATTTAATTTTGTATTAACATTTTTGAAATTTCGCCTGGTAACTGAAAAAAGCCAACGAAAGTGACAATTAAAATCTTTTAAATCTTGACTAGCCGTCTGTGGCAGCATTTCCTTAAGAGAGCGCTCGCCCAGATGCTTTTAAGCCTCCGGCTATGCCGAGCCAAGACGGTCCAAGCTGAGGCTGGGGACGGGGCTGGGGACGGGGCTGTGTCAGCGCCGCCAAACCTCAATTATAGCAACGCCGGCAGCCAACTTGCTTACACCTATTTCTATATAAACCAATGTGTGTTTGTTTGTGCGCACAGATACACACATATACATTCGTATATGGAGCCGGCACAGGTTGCCAAAGTGGACAATTTAATGTGGCTGTCATGTTAAATGCCAGGCCAATAATTTAAGCCTCATTTTTCTTGGCTGAGAAATGTTTGATGGGTGGTATGTGAACTATTGGGCTCACATCTGTGCCTCACGAAATTACCCAAAAAAAAAAAAACCAAAAACAAAAACATATTCACGGATTAATAAGTAGAGCACAATCAAAGTTATGTTTGCCATTGGCTATGAGAAATTGAGAAGGGCCATGAACAGGTTATGTAAAGAAAAAATCGAGAGTGGAGCGAAATGAGGCACAAAAGTATAAAAGAAAAAAGGTCAAAAGCTTTGAAAGCTGTGAAAGCGGTATTAATAAATATGAAATATACCAAAAATACCAAAAAGCATCATAGCGGTACTAGATATATCAAATTAATTTACTAAAAACACTTAAAAGTTCTAAAATTTACGAAATTATTATACCAAAAGTATAAATTAGTATTAAAGCAGTATAAAAATATATGAAATCAGTCATCCAAAGAAATTAGTATCAACTAGCTGCAGTAGTTTATTGTCATATAAAATTATTATTTGATTTTATCTATTATTAGAATTTTAATCGTTTGAAACAGGTTAATTGCTTGTGCTTAGAAGTGTTGAGCCAGATGAACTCTTAATTACCGATTATCTGGAGATTTATGAAGTCATCGATATGACAATAAAATTAACAAATTATCTTAGTATAATTTTAATTATTTTGTTGTGGAGTTGTATAATTATTACTATTAGCATTTCAATTTAGCAATAATTTTTTGAAGCCATTACTAAATTTGTTAAAACCTACCACAGTACACAATATATACTTAATATCATCAATAGAAACTTATATCCAAAAGATTCAATAGTTGCTAAGATTTTATATGTATTATAAAATTTTAATCGTTCTAAACAGGTGAATTACTTGAGCCAGATGAACTTTTAATTACCGATTATCTAGAGATTTATTAAGTCATCGATATGACAATAAAATAAACATATTATTTAAGTAATACTTTAACTATTTTTGCTGTAAAATTGTATAATAAATTTAGTAACAATTCAATTTAGCAAACATTTTATGAAGCTATAACAAACTTTATTATGAGCAGCCAAATAAAATTGAGATTACAGCAAACATTTAAAGGTTTTCTGTAATGACTAGCACTTAAAATTAATACAAATGTATCCACAATAAATAGTTTGAACAATAGCTATTATTATCATTGTATTATTAGCAATTTGAAAAGCACTAATAAACTTGCATAAACCATCTAAATCTTAGCTAAAGTCATTAAACATTGATTTCATAGCATCGTGCGATTAAAACAAGTTCTTTGGAATTATAGTTCCGCTAATAGTTTGCATAGTTCCATCACTTTAATACTAATTATCAAATATGTTAGCTGGAATATCGTATAGCTAATTGCATTTCATTATGGGCCATTTAAAGTAATTTGTTAACAATTACGGCTAGCATTTCCGTTTTGCCAGAAAATGAATTAGCCACGTGCTGATCCCGAAATGAAACGCTAATCGAGGCAGAGCTCTGGCTCTCGCCTTTGTGTGTGAAATCGGAAAATAAAAAACTTAAAAATGTGAGAAATAAACCACAAATAAATCGCGTTTTATACTTAACGCAAACTCTCTTGAACTCCATTTGCGGTTTTTGTTTTTTTTGTAACAACAATATATGAAAATGTAAACAAAATGAATCCACTAAAAATCAGATTTCGTTTAATGAAACTTTGTCGGGCAGAGAGCCAAGCGCCTAAATGATGGCAAAAAGCGGTTAAAGCGCCTTTGAAATCCATTTGCTTGATGGCTCTATTTGTATTATTGTTGTTTATTTATTTGATTATTCGTAGCTGCTGCCGCTGTTGTTGTTGCTGTTGTTGGTCGTGTTGTATTATGCAAACATCTTTGGCGATTCTTAAGATACACGTATCCATTAGATACATCGCAGATACAGCACACACGATCAAGACCCTTTTAAAGAGATTGCCTCGGCACGTTTTCAATATTGCAAAATCACTTGTAGATACTATGAGATTGTATATGTGTGTGTGTGCTATTGACTCATAAGCATTAAGAACAACAAAAATGAGCTTCCCATATGATGATGATGATGCGTCACTTTTGCTATCAACATTGAAAAAATCAACAAGTAAAACTGATTTTCCAGCCGACGCGTCGTTAGACGGGTTTTACTGATTATTGCCATGGATTTTCATTTTCATTTTCCTTTTTTTTTTGTGTTTTTTGCGAAATTTTGCAAGGCTTTAATGTTGCTGCTGGTTTTTGGTTTTTTTTTTCGTTTTTATACCCGCTACACATAGGGTAGAAGGGTATTATAAATTTGCGCAGACAGGAAAAGTATGTAACAGGCAGATGGAGGCATCTCTATACTTCTCTACTCTATAAAGTATATTCATGATGTCTATCTATCTGTTTATAACATTGGATCTCAGAGACTATAAAAGATAAAGATATGATTATTTTTGGCAGCACGCAGATCAAGTTTGTTTCAATATTCAAATGCCACGCCAACTTCCGCCAATGCAAATCAAGAAAAATCGAAAAAGCGTTATTTTGAAGCTAGACTCGATTTTTCGTAATTTTTTTTTTGGAAAATTTGTTTGCGATTAGATAAAAATTGTAGAAGTTATTTGAGAAACGCTTTTGTTTATTAGTTGCTTCGGCTGACAATCTGGTATTCTTTATATACTATGGTATATTTTGCATGTAGAACTATTTTAATATAACAAATATAGTCTTTGGAATATTTTTAGTATTTTTGTGGTATATTAATTTCGTATATTTTAAAATTAATACCCCACGGCTTGGCATTTATTGAAAATGGCTAGCGGGTATCTAACAGTCGAGCACAATCGATGGTAGTTTTCTTACTTGTTTTATGTGTTGTTGGTGTTGCTGCATTGTTGCAGTTTTGTTGCCAGCTTTTTATGGTGTTCAAACTAATTTGTGGTTACAAGCGACTGCCGGCCTGCATTTTTTGTTGCTTTTTTTTCATGTGGCTCAAAATACAAACTGCGGCATCATGCCCTTTTGTTGTTAACTAACTGTGTGAGGTGGTGGCTTATTGAATGGGGAGCATAGGAGCTTAGTAGGAGAGCACGAGCATGCGCAAGGAGGGGTGGGCGGAGTGCTCATAAGAGTGCGGCACAATTTGCAATTATTGTTGAACAAAAGCGCCAAAAGTCGACCAACAAAAACAGCAACAAAGTCTGGCTTGGAGGAGGCGTACAAAGAAGGAGCTTGATGTTGGAGTTGGAAGGATTGCTTCATCGCATTACAGCTGAACTAATTTGCCAAAGTTAGTAACAAATTATACATACTATAATACGTATTCACAATTAAGGTCGCTTTTTGGTTTGCGCTGTCAACAAAATCTCAGAATCTCTGCAGCATAAAACTGACAGGCAACTTTCGAGACATCTCCGTGGAAGTGCACTTCAAACACTACACAGAGCAGAGCGTGGCAGTTGCAAAGTGTTTGCCATTGATACAGGCAGAGGCAAAAGCAAAGGCAAAATGGCAAAAGGCACAACAAGTAACAAGTACTAACATCAAACAAGCCACAAAGTGAGTGTAAAGGAAGCAACACAAATCGCTTGAGTTGCCTTTCCTTTTTTTTTTTTTTTAATTTTTGTATGCAGCTTAGATATGTATTAAAAAATGTGCAGCAATTACTTACCAACCCAAACACACAAAAAATATCAACTGAACTGCAACTGCAAACAACTGTAAATTTCAATTTGCATAAAGCAAAGTTCAATAGCATAAATAGCATTCGGACATAACACAACGCTCTACTATGTTATAGTTCCCCTTCATTTGGTCTGGGGCAACAACTTTCATGCAATTGATTTTCCATGAACTTCAATTTCGGTTTTGCATGTTTGGGCTGCCAACTAAAGGAGTGCAAACTGAATGGGGAACTGTGGCTAGTTTTGAGCCTTTTTCCGCAAGTTTCGCATACAATTGTCATTGTCATTGCTTTTGGCTTTTATTGTTGTTTATGCTGTTGACCTGTCGGGAGATTTATATTTACCTGCTGCCCATTTGAAGCACATTATGTAAATTTCGCATTGGAAACTGGTTCGTGTTTTGCTTTTTTTTTTTTGTTTTTTTTTTGTTTTCATTGCATAGCCGAATCGAAGCGATTTCTTTTGCAGTGTGTGAGTCTGTGTTTGTTTTGTTGATTCGCATATCACATTAAGCGCTTTTCCACTTCAGCTTTTATCCTAGGCGCTTTTTAATTGCCAACTGCAGTTTACACGCTCTGTGCAGTGTTTTTTTTTTTATGCCAGGAAGACAATTCAAAGCAAACAGAACTTGTAAACGGGTAGCCTTAAAACTTTTGAAATTAAAATCAAAGTAAACGTATTTGTTATTATTTTATAGGACACTTCACGACTCGAATAACTTCCGACATTTTTGGATTGTAAAAAGCCTGTTATGCTATAAATACAAATCGCTAAAAATAGACGACTTATGTATATATTAAAAATGAATTAATAGCCAAAGTAAAAAAATAGTCAAAAAGAAATGTATAGTATTCAAAAATATCTGAATATAAAGAAAGTTAGTCGGACATAAATTATTAGCTTAGCAAAGGAAATTTACAAAGCAAACTAAGGCAATAGTTAATTTTTAACACTAAATACGTTATACTGGTATAAACTGCAAGACCTGGAAAAGTGGTCTAAGGAAAAACACAAATTATAAAAAATATATAATGTTCAGAAATTGCTAACTTAGTATTAGAAAAAAAACAAAAGTTTAAAATCAGTAAGAAACTATAGTAAGCAATATATACCAACCATTTTATATCCGTCAGAAATTATGAGCTTATCAGTAATAAAAACTAAGACAATAGTGAACTTTACTCAATAAATATATTATATCTTCAAATGAATCGTATAAACGTGGTATAAACTGAAAATATACTATTAACAAACTCACAAATTATAATCTCCATATATAAATTCTCTTTGTTTTTACGAAATGTATTGTTCAAAATATTAAACTTACTTAATATTCAAACCCTTACGGGGTTTTGCAAACATTTTTTTCCTCTACAAATTTTATATTATGTTTCTTTCATAAATATTTTTTAATGGCAATTTATTTGTGTAACTTGAAAAGACTAAGTTAAATGTTTTCTTCTTCTCTTTAAACATCATTTTTCATATTCAAATAAAATGATAATACTTAACGCTTTTTAAGGTATTACTCCTATTGTTTTAAGCCTATAAAAGTGAAGATTGAGCTTACAAAATTGATATTCGAAATATGAACAGTTAATACTCAATGAGTGATTGCTTAAACAGACTTCGCTTTCATCTGATAATCCGTTGTGTGTCATTAATTCCAATTGAGTTTCCGTTCTTAGTTAGCTCAAAAGTTGCGTTTTTGCAATGTTTGTTAATCCGTCGTTAACTTGAATTTTGCACAGTGGAGTTAACAGCACTCGTAACTTGCGCATTTACAACTTAACGGTAGCGCCACGACATTGCGAGGCCTTTGCAACAACAACTGCAATAACAACAACAACAGTAACAACAACTGCAATAACCTTAGCAACAACAGCAGCAAGATAACAACTCTAAGCATTGAATAAGGTTAGCATCTCATGACACGATTGCAACTACTCTGTCTCCAGCTCTCTCTCTTTTTCTTTGTGTTGTTGTCTCGCTCTGAGATGCATACGTGGTTACGAGCATTGCATGTGAGATAAGCACCCGCATAGCTGTGGCAAGCAGCAACTAGCAACTAGGCAACTGGACAGTTGGACAACGACAGCGAGGCCATTTCATTATGTAAACGCAGCAAGGAAAACGAGAAATCTGGCAACAAATCAATAGCTAACAAAAAAGTGTTTTTATTTCGTATTGATGGGGCGTCGGGATGTGGACTAACTGGCTAACTGGCTAACTGACTGACTGACTGACTGACTGACTTAGGCGATATGAGCACGTCTATGGGGAATCTGTAACTGTTGCAGACTGTCTGTGGACCGGCTTCAGTTGCGTGTGCTGCAGCAGCAGCAGCAGCAGCTATTATGAATAAACATGTGGCACATGTAAGCTGTGTCGCCCGCCTCTTTGGCAGCGCTCCTAAGTAATGTATTTAATATTAGCCAGCTTTGGTAAGTGCAATTGGAAATGGCAAAAAACAAAAAACCAAAAAAAAAAAAAAGGAGAGCAAAGTGATTTTCGGGTTTTGCAATTAGCCATAACACAAGCCACAAAGGAAACACGCTCTGTCTCTCCACGCGGACCAAACTCGAATTTCCTGGCCTAGTCTCTGCCAGTTGTCTGGCAGGCTCCTTGTCTCCCTGTCTCCCAGTCTGTCTGTCAGCCAGCCTGTCAGCCTGTCTGTTTACCGCAACGCGTTTTGCGCCTTCTGGCCAACAACTGCCATTTAAGACTGCAGCGAAAGAGTCAGGAGATGCGCTGTGATTACAGCCAATCGTCCCATCGTGGATCGCTGAATTATGACAATAATTTTATGTTAATAACTCAAACCTGAACTTTATACCTCCAATTTTGGACTCTAAAACTCTTGACTATTGCCTGTTTGCGACGAGTGCTGGCGGCTTTTTTTTCTGTTTTTGGTGAATTGTGTAATGTCTAGATTCGTTGGTTAGTTAGTACGGCTCGCGGGGCGTATGCGTAATAATGCCCATGGCCAATTGAAAGGCGCAACCAAAAAGTGCAGGCTTAATTAGACAATTTCTCTATTATGGCGTATCCAATGCCTTTCACAAACAACACACAAATCGCCACTCAACGCCACTCAATTACAGCTGTGGCTAATCAAAAGGGCATTGATTTTTATGAACTGCGAACTGTACAACTAACATTGTGGATGGGAATCAAACGACTTCAGCGACGGCAACGACGATGACGATGACGATGACGACGACGACGATTCCCAATCGCAATGGGCCTGGCTAAGATGGTGGCAGCTGATGTTAAGGCCTGGCCGGTGAATTGTTTGCCATATTGATGACGCTGGCGTTGTACAAATCTTTGTATTTTAAACGAAACGTGCTCTAGCAAAAACTGAAAACTAAAAACGAAAACTTAACTTAACTTAAGCATCAGCATGATGCAAGAGAGAAAGAAAGTTGCTTGATCTGCGGACGGGCTCATAAACGGAGCAATCGCTGCACATAACAACCAGGCAAATAAGCTTTATTAAGGTTGGAATGAACGACTAAGAGATACCTACTTTTACCGATTATTAGCTTTAACTTATTCAAAAGTTCATAAATTAATAATTCTCTTGATTTCAATTAGCAGCTGTTATGAGCAAGAAACAATAAAACTTTTAATAGCAACTATTATAAGTTAACATTAAACCAACATACAGCCACTGTTAAGTAAACATGAACATCAAATGCTTAACAGCAGCACTGTTAAAATTAACAATATATGCGCTCTTAACTGGGTAAATGGCTTTGGCTTTGCCTTTTGATCGCCTTGCCTCTATCAGTGCAAGAAATTGGTTATCTAACTTAACATTACACTAGCAGACTACGTCTGTTAAGTTACCATAACCATTAAGTGCTTAACAACAGCGCTGTTAAACTTAACATTACGTATGCTCAGCTGCAGCTGAGTTAAGCTTTATTAAATTGTTTCTTCAATAACTTACAAGTTTATTAGGCGATCGTAAAACAAATTTTATCGATTCAGATTACAGTTATTTATTGTAAACGATTAATAAAAGTTACAAACTTAATACTTAGCTTTATTTAGGAGGGTGGAAAGTTGAATTTGTAAACTTTTACATACAATAAGAAAATGTTTGCAAAAATAATACAATGAAATAAAAATCGACTTTATCCGGATTGTGTTTTCCACAAATATTTTGTCAATTACCAAATAAAAATGCATGCTCAATTTCATAAGTAAACCCAGTATAATAACTGAGATATTTTCTCATTGGATTTTTGGTCAAGTCTATGAAAAAGGGGTTTTCTGTGAATTTTGAGTTTTCAGCCTTCAGCTTTTTTTCCTTTTTGATTCTGATTCGTTTGTTTTCTTTTCTTATTTTTGAATTTAAGAAAAGTACAGTCACAATTGTTCCTGCAAGAAGACTACAAGATTTTGTAGAGCATTAAAACACAAGCTACTCTATTATTTTTATACTAAGTTTATCAATTGTCTTTATTTAAATTATATAAAAACAAGCATGCGATCGGGACAATCGCTTAAAAAACTTCATTCTCTTATGATGCCTTTTCCCTTTAAAGCAACGCTTAATATTTTATCGATTTTTTCCGAAACGGTTTTTTGAAGTGCTGGTTAACATAAAATAATTAAATAATTCTGTTACATTACAGACGCTAACGATGTTATTTTACGTTTAACTTCTGATACGTTGATTAAGTATTTTTAAAATTATAAATTAATTTTAAGCTGAAGGCCTTTGCAGCTATTTCTTTAGTATTAATTTTAATAATAGATAACCTTTTTAAATAAAATAATTCTTGCGGCAAACAATAATAGCTTATATTCTCTATTAAGTAGTTATAATACCCATCTGCCAAAACGCTAGCGGGTATTATTGTAATATGAAAAAAGGGTCCGGTCTGGGTCCGGCACAGGTCCGGGTGCATGGGTGCGGGTCTCGTTGATGATGACGGGTCAGCACATAATCAAAGGCAGCAATGTGGAGTGGCCCGTCACGTTAGGGCCACATTCACGGCGACTAACTGCAGTGGCAGCAGCAGCAGCAGACGCGGCCTCGAGTCTTGGCCATAATGTGCATATTGCAGTTTTTTCATGTCTCTCTGATTTCTGTTGTTGTTGTTGTTTCTTTATCGCTTCTCGCTTTTGACAATAAATTGCCTTGGCGGTGGCTTTGCCCGCGTTACCTTTAACGAAGTGTGAAAGATGTCGGCTCTGATTCGATTCGATTGCGCCACAGTGGCATGCACCGCCGTTGCACCAGCTAACGTAAAGTAGCAAAAGCAGCCAGCACACGCTGCAAGGTTTCTTTTTGTATTTCTTGGTCGCCGTGCACCGTGAAGATGTAGTTAACAACGTGACTATGTAATCAGCATCAGTGGCAAATGCCTAGGAAGTCGCCCAGCCTAACACCGCTGCTTTTGCTTTATTGGCCCCGCTGCAGCGTCAGCTTCAACTTGAGTGCCCCCAAAGTAGCCGCTGTCCCCCGAAACTTCAAATGATTTTTTTCAAGCATTTTGAACAGTCGACTCGTTTTGTCTCGTTTCTAATCAAATTAATTTCGCCAGCTGCATTTGAAACGGGGACTTGGCAACACATTTGCTGCTGCTGGTGCTGCTGCTTATTGCGCATACGCAGCGTATTACACTCGCATATTGAATGCACATACGAAACTTGTGTGAGCGCCAAAGGTGAAGGGTGATCCAGACATATGGCATGCCGCATTCAATTAACTATAGCTTTTAATATGTCTGCAATAATATTTCACATTAATAATGCCAACAATCTATAACTCGAAGCAAATCCAGTTGCAGTTGCGAAAATTCTTTACAATTCACACTTCCATAAATCGGTTAAGACCATAAACGTTCGATGTTCAATTTATCGCTTAAATCACAGATTTCAACAACATTTTTTCGTGCTTGTTGACGCCGAGTTTTGTGCTGAGAACTAAAAGAAAAATGGGTTTTATTTTGTTAGATAATATTTGAACTCCCTTTTACTGAATTCATAATTTTTGTACTTCATTCCACCCTGTTAAGCCCTGTCTTAGTCATTTCACAATTCGAAGCAAGCTACACCCACAAATTTCGGATTTCCGCAGTCGAGAGCAAATACAAACGTCAGCGGGAATCTTGTTTATGGCAACCACAATCACCTGGAGCCAAATGCTGGTGAATGCCAGGTGAGAGGTGGCCAAAGCTGGCGTCGCTTCGTCGCTGTCATTGCCCAACGTGAAGCCCAACCACAACCACAATCTGACAGTGGAATTTCAAAACGGAAGCAGCAGAATCCTTACGAAATTATCAAAATTCTGTTTTTCACACTCTCATTTACAATCGAATTATTTAAAATATTCAAATCTGTCTTTGTTGCTACGCTCGTAAATTAACAATATTTAATTGAATACGATTGCATACAAATCAGAAAACATTTAAAACATTTGTAAAAGTACAAACAAATCGAAATAAGTTAATTGATTTCAAAAATTGAATTATATCGCTGAAATGATTTCTTTTGCCCTGTTTCCATTTAGAATTGCAAATTATGTGTATCAAATTTTGTATATCTTCAAAAGTGAATAATTGAAATGCAAATATTTCAAATATATCAGCTATATAAGTGAATAAACTTTTGCATGACAGCGTTTAAAGCTTATCTAATATATGCATAAAAATTGTCACTTAAAGAACAATTCGAATTATTTATTTGCCATAAATTCATTGAATTTTTATTGTAGCAACTAAATGTTAATTGTCACAGCATCATCATCATATATTTAATTTATAAATAAAATACAATAAAAAAAACAGAAAACAAAACCCACACACGCTTCAAGGCAATAATTAACTCCAAAACGGTCAAACAAGCAAATTGGTGTCAATTTGTAACTAATTGGAATTAATTAAAGAGTTTTGTGTAATGCAGAGAAAAGTGGCTTTGAATTCGTATCTTTAATTATTATTAATGGTCGCCGAACTCCTCGTAGTGATTAATTTGAAAAAACTAACTTAATAAAACAAAAGACACACACACAATGCAAAACTCGTTGACAAAGCAGACGAAAATTAGCGCTGGTTAATGACTCCTGCAATTTGCAAAGAAAAACAAACAAATAGTATCAGTTATGCGCAGACAGTTTTATTGTTACTGTTGTTGTTGTTCTTGTTTAGCTGCTGCTGCTGCGACTAATGATGTCGTTGATGTGTTGCAGTGGTGACGCCGTGGTCAGGGTCGCCAGTTGGCCGCTCTGTGATCAAGACTTGGGGACCGCCATTTAAATGATGGGCCCCCGAGAAGCCGACGCGCTGCGCTAACTAATTGCCTAGCAAGTTGGCTAATTGCGTTTCGCTGTCGGCTACGAAAAGCCGTTCAAGAAAGTACCAATCATCGTTTTCAGTTAACTCACACACACACTCACTCACTTACTGACTCGACCGTTATTTCTTTGACAGCGCAACAGAGTTTACCTTGCCGCTAGTGCTTTGCTCTATGCTCGCTGGTCGATGGGGTCTTTGGGTGTTCGAAGACTAATACGAATACTCATACGGATAGTAAGTGAGTATTTACCCTTTTGCCATGCGGTGTGTGCAATTAAAGCACAATTTAACGCCGTTGCCACTGCACGCAAGTTTGTTGCCTGAGTCTTTTGATTTTTTTTTATGTAATCGAATTTTCCGTACCGTTCCGTTCCGAGCAGCCAAGAAATCAAAAGGAGTTAACGAAAGATTATTCGATTTATTATTATTATTATTATTATGTATTTACAAATTTTGGGCAAGTCTTAAATTAAATTTTGTGTTTGTTGTTTTTGTTTTTTCTTATTTTTCCCAGTTTTATTTCGCATCTTTTTTGTTTTTTTTTTTGTGCTTAGTATTTGTGCTCGCTCAACTTGAGCTAAGCATCGTTTGGGCTGAGTTGTTTTGAGCCTGCATTTTTTCAAGCAGCTTCTTCAGCTTGTTGTGCTTCTTCAGATAGGCGCTCTTCTCGTGTGCCAGCTTAGCGATTGCTCTGGGCTTCGGCGTTGTTGTTGTTGTCGTTGTTGTTGTTGTTGTCGTTGATGTTGCAGTTGCTGTTGTCGTTGAAGATGTTGCTAACGTTGTTGTCTCGGAGTTGGCTGCAGTTGGGCTGCTGCTGTTGTTGGGCTCTGCTGTTGTTGTGGAGGAGCTGAGTGACTGTGGTGGCAACTTCTCTGGCGCTTGCCAATCCAGCGGCTTCTCCTCCACCGGCAGCAGCTGCAACTGCAAAGAGATGATGCACGTGATTATGACATGGACATGGATATGAATGTGTTGTTGTTGTTTTTTCGTTTTGTGTTGTGGTTGGTGAGGTGCATGAAAGCAAATGTTGCTGCTGTTGCGATGGCGAGTTGAGAGTGGCGATTGGTGGCAAGTGGGGGCGACTTGTGGCAAGTGGTGGCGACTTGTGGGTGTGCGTGTCTCGCTGTGGTTGTGTGTGTGTGTGTGTGTGTTTGTCTATGTAGGAGTCGGCTCTTGTGCAAAATGCATTTATAAAAGTGTCAAAAGCGTTAAGTTGTTGTTGGTTGGGGTTTCGTTAGATGTTTGCTGTTTGTTGTAGTTGTTTTTCATTTTGGCTTTAATCGGTTGTTGTACACGCAATTTACACAATAAAACGACATCGACTTCACTTATACTCTCTTCTTAAATATATGTATGTATGTACAATGCACATCAGTAGCGCAGATAACGCTTGCGATTATCATATTGTCTTACATAGTTCCATGGCGCATACTTGGCCTTCTCGTAGGCCTTGTATTTCTTGGTCTTTGCATTGTATTTGCCCTGTTGCTTGCTGGGCACAATCGCCGTATACTTGATGCCCACTCCAGGCACATATTGTGCCGCCAGTCCAGGCACTGCGACAGTTCCCGCTACCGCATCAGCTGGCTGGCTGTACGGAGTCAAGAGTTCGCCATAGTTGCCTCGCTTGGGTGGCAGATTGTTGTAGTTGGGCGGCGCATAGGGTCCGGCGGGTATGATCCAAGTGCGTGGACGTGAAGGAGGCGGCAGCACATAACTAAAGTTATAAACACAATGCATTACTTGGCTGCAAAGATATGCAGATAATCTTATGTAAATGGCACTTACACATATGGCTGCGGGTTGGGTATGTCATCGCTTTGATCCTCCCAGACGGGCGCTGGCTCGCGGTATGGCAGGCGTGGCGGCGTGGGCGTGGTCCGCGGCGGCGGTGGCACAATCGGACCGGTGTTTGTGCCCCAGTCGACGCGTATCGCGTGGCAGCTCGCACCAAGGCAGATGACTAGCAGCAGCAGGCAAATTGAGTGCTGCAACACAAGACACACAAGAAAATGAGAAACAAGTGAGTGGTTAGAATGTTGATGTCGTTTTGTGGCCTGTCATGTTGCGACATGCGCTTCGATTTGGTAACATGTTGCACAAATTTGTTTGCACCTGCCACACACATAAAAATTTGCAAGACTCGCTCTTGCCATTTAGCTTATCCGATTGCAACATTTAGCACAGTGCATTTGTGCACTGCTTTAAACCAATTAAATGCGCTTTATTTAGATGACGACGCACTTGAACTCGATACGTTTTGAAAAGCCTCAAAATTCAATTTAATAATACATTAATTACACGACAACATTACAACAATGTCAAGTTTATACGCAGCACACAGCGAAAACAACAACGACAAATAATAATAATCAACTCAAATTGTTGTTCACTTTATGGCATTGTCTCGCGAATTGTTTTGTCTCTGGTGTCGCTTACACTCGCTTGTTGTTGTTGCTGTTATTTATGTGAAAATTTCCCAACACACTGACATAATTCAACATGTTAAAGACGCTGCTGCGTTAGAAATTGTTTGTTGAAAAATTGCTAGTCATTTTTTTTTTTGTCGTCGAGTTGATTTATTTATTATTATTTGCCTCATATAAATATTTATATTCAAAATATTTACTTTGCTAATTGAATTAGTTTGTGTTGATAATGGATTTAATGTTGATTAATTACGTTTGCATTCATGGAAGCCTTAACAAAAAAGGTGCGATTTTTTTATGGTCTCCTTTTTTTATGAATTAATTTTTATTGTAGTACGTTTATAAAGACCGTTTGAAAGCTGAAACATTGTTGACTTTATTACTCTTTATTATTTATTTATGCATTGTGCACATTGTCGCCGGGTTCCAAGACCGCAAGTGCTTTTTGCCGCTAATGATCAATTAGGAGCTGTTAAACATGCTAATGCGATTTAAAACGCCACAAAAAAAAAACGCGCTTGAAACGCGCGAAAGGTGCTAAATGCGCTGTGAACAGCGATGAAGAAATGAGAGAGACTGATTATCATTACACTATGGTTGCCCGACATGGGCAAAGAAAAAATCACAGACAAGCGGCATAATCGGTAAATCGGCAGCAATCAGCGCTATCCTTGGCCAAAATTTGTATGTTGCCAATTTGTCAATCGGTCGGCGCTTTTGACAATATGCACAAAATATATCGATACCTGTGATTTATCGATGCCACCTGCATACAACAAATAATCGAATGTCTCTGTGGTGTGTGTGTGTGTGTTGAGTGTGTCTGCTTTTGTGGGTGACTGTCTGGCTGAGTTATGGCTGCCTGTGCTCCTCTTTATTATTTTCATGTTTGGCTCCATTTTCGAATGGCTTTTTTGGCGGCAGATGAGAATTCGCTGAATGTTGCAAATTGAATGTGTCAACTTGAACAATTACGATAGACATGTAAGCAAATGAGTGAGCGGTGCATGTAGTTTTTCGACTCACTGTGAGATGGTGCTCAGCTTTTAGCTGCAACACTATAAATAAAGTTGGCAAAGTTTGTGAATTTGTAATGTGCCAGCATTTGTCGTGATACCCTGCATGTAATTTGATTGATGTGCGGGGTATAACCAACTTAAGGGTATTAATTTATATATTTCTTCAACTCTAAAATGACATAGTTATCAGACATTCAACTTTTAAATATGCTGCCTTTTCAATTTGATGCTGCAGTACCTAAAGCAAGTAAAAGGTTTATGCTAAGCATACTTCTAAAGCGAAAGGCAGACGTTCTCTTATGGCCCCCAATTAACCAGACTACAATCCTTTTATTTTGCGTTCTCTGCTCTGTAAAAGAGTGTAAAATACTTGTGCAACTACGTGTATTTATAAATACATATGTAACAGTAAGAAAAATACATGTTTGGCTTTAATGGGCTCCATTAAAAACCACACACCGTCAATTCAAGACCAAGCCTTGTTGTGCGCAAAAAACAAAAAAAAAACAAATAAAAATAAACTGCAAGCAAATAACAGTAACTGTATGTCAATCTTAACGCAAGATCTTGATCACCAGCAGCAACTGAGTCAATCCAGTTATGACTGTGCTTCTAGATGAACATATAAATTAAAGATTACAACATTTATGAATTCTACAGATGCCAGATAATAATTAATTGTGTGCATATTTTTTGGAATGCTAGTTATTTTGACTAAATTAAATATTCAGCTTATTGGAATAAATTTTGTTGGTATATTTTTTTGATTAATTTTTGTAATACTATTTATTTTTACTAAATTTAATTTGTAATATGAATTATTTTTCGCAATGAAGTTTCACAATTATGTATGTAGTTTACTTATAGTATTCAGTCAGAGTATTCGCACTTCATTAAAGTACTCTCTGTGAAGTACACTCATAGACTGATTGATTTTCTAAGTATTCCATTGACATTTCAGTTGCGATATTTATGCGCTTTTGATGGCTGAACAAGTCAATAAATATTCACAATTCTGCAATGTCGACATTGTGCTGTGCATAATCAATGGCATTTTTTAACAGAGCGATCGATTAACCGAAATTTGATTCCGAAGCGTTAAAAGTAAAGTCGAATTTAATGATCGCAAGTTTATGACGTGTTGGTCGATAAGTGAACTTTAGGCCTAGTTTAATTACACTAGCCAGCGACAACATTAAATTTGTGAAATCTGACATTTAACATAGTTCAAATTACGTGAAAACTGGTGCAATACACATTTAATGATAGTTATCGCTGCGCTAATTAAATAACTTTAGTTGCATATCAAATTGAGGGGATTAACAAAGGTGTTATTGCTGATTCAATTGTCGGCTGCAATCAATTGTCAAAAGCCAACAGACATGCTGGGCTCTTAAGACACAATTTAATGGCGCAGTTTGTAGCTGCTCTACAGCTCCACTTTGTCAAGCAGCATGACGGCATCAAAAAGAAAAAAAAAAAAAAGTGTGGTATAATTTTGTAACAATGGACACTCAATTATGATCAGCGCTTGAGCTTGTCTGGGCTCTTGTCACTTCCGAGACAATAATGACAGTGACCATGAACTTGAAATTCACTTAACTTCAAAAATATAACTACTTATACACTTGAAAAAAAAAAGAAACTGGTCTGTAAACCAAATCCGATTACAAACCGTTTCTAAATGCCTTTAGCGGATGTGAAGTTAAAGAGTTGAAAAGTAAACAAGAAGTTTGTTTTGGTTTAGGATTGCACTACTTTTGATAGTTTTATAATATGTAATCTATAAGCGTTAAAGTTAAATTAAGTTACAGCCCTGGCTTATCGACCAGTCGCAAGAATGAAGTCGATAGATAATGTAATTTGTATCGTTTAAAAAGACGCAACGCAGTACCAAAGATAAAAGGAGAAAGTGCGACTAGAAAAAAGTTGGTCAATGCAATTAAGAACAATTAAAAAGAAAAAGGAATAAAGCGAAATACTGCTACAAAAGGAAGCAACATTTATAGCATTTCGTAGAAGCAGTTTTATGGGTGAACTTATTTTTTTTTATCATCTCTAATTAGTTGCTTTGTCTTTCGCTGAGTGTACGGAGTATTCATTCAATTGACAGCGCAACTTTTCGGGTACTTGCAAAGTTTTCTTTGGCCAAGTCTTTCACACAACTTTTGCCAGTTTTTCATGTTAATTAAAAGTTGCGCGTGCGCACAATGGGCATATCATCTGGGGCTGGGAACTGTGCGTTTGTCGGCTTAGCAAAAAAGGTTCCAAAATAACCTGGCAGTTGAATGAACTTGGAGCACATTACAGAGGCAGCTGCTGCTGCTGTTGTGTGGATCACATTAATTGGACGGCACTCCCTCTTTGATATCAGACTCTGCGCCTCCGCCTCCAAAGCCGCCTCCTTCGACTTGTCTTGTCTTGTATTGGCGTAATGAGCAGGAAGGCGCTGCTCCGGCGATTAAGGCGGACGGGGCGTGTCAAATTCTAACCACAACAGCGGTAATAACAATAACAACAACAATAACAGACTAATTAAAAACAATCAATAAAAAAGGCAGGCAACAAACGTAAACTACGAGTACGAGTTTCAGAGTTTGAGCTTGAGTTTTGCGAGTACAGCGCACATTACATGGCATTATCATTATCTGTGATTAACGCAGTTTAGCACGAAAATAATCATTTATTATCAAATAACTTTGCTTGGCTATTTCGATTTCGCTTCTCAGTTGATTTTCGGCGCGCAAATTAAGTGCTTATTTTTTTTTCTTTTTGGTTGTTCATTTTTGCGAAATTTTGCAGACAAAAAAAATAACCGTTTAAGTAGTACGACTAACTGTGGTAGTCGAATTGCACTTTTTGGGTCAAGCTTAGATTTAATTTAATGTGGCCAAGCGGGGGCGATTGTGGCCAAAACAGCAGCCAGGGCGCCAGCTGTCCGGCGGTGTAGTCCAATCTTTTATCTGGTCGAGTGCAATGCGCATTGTCTTTTATTACACAACATTATCAACAGAAAATAAAAATAAAAAATAATATTGTGCTGGAATATTCAGCGAATTTCTACTTCAATTGGCGCGTTCAAAGTGTAATACGATTATAATAAGCATGCCATAATCATTTTTTAAACGCCCTAATTGAAATAATAATTCACTTCTCAGCCATGAGGGCAATGCCGTTATCCAATTTTTCTATATTTTTGTATTTTCGACTTTTCTGCGGGCTGCTGCTTCGAACTGCAATTTAATTATTGATATGGAGAAAATGAATACATTGTTGGGGATTTTTTTTTTCTTTTTTTTTTTGGCTAAACGAGTTCAATAAATATCACTTTTTGTGCTGCATTGTAATAAAGTTTTGCAAGCTCACAATGCGGGCGCCCAGTTGCATAATAGTAATAAATGAGATAAAGCGTATATGATAAATGAATAATGAATATTTGATAATTGCTTACGTTATGAAAATGATATACACACATAAACATATATCTACATATCAAAAGTGGGTGATGAAAGTGAGCCAGAAAGGTGAAAAGATTATAGAGCAAAACAATGGCACAGCATGATTAGGAAAGTTTTGATTGTAATTCGCGTGGAAGAAGAATAAACTCATTAATCAAATCACTTTCAATGTGAATCTGACTTGAAGCAATTAAGTATTCAATGAACTGCCAAATTTGATTTTCGATTTCTTTCAGCTCTTAAAACGATAACTCTTTCGACGCTTATTGTTCGACTTGATTTATAGCCAAGAGAATATTTTTGTTTGTAAAGCTTTAACACTTGCTTGAGGGCAACGCTAATTCTGTGCGATGCTTGAATGAAAATATAATACGAGCAGCTTTATAATCGTATCTGTTTAAACTGTTTTTGATAACACAACTAATAATAACAAAAACAAAGTAAGAAAGCTACAGTCGAGAGTGTTTATTATGATTAAAATAAACCGAATTAATAAAACGAAAAAATTCAAAAATATAGAAAAGTCTATGTAACTAAAGACTGCACTTATCTTTGTATATTAAAAAGTGGACCGATGGACGCTATATAATCTTGGTTGTTAAGGTCAATCAAAAATACTCCCTTTTGTTTAATACCTTTGGCACAAAGTTATAATATCCTTCTACCCGATAGGTAGCGGGTTTAATAATGTTAAATTTTTAAAATTGTTCTATAACTCTTATGCCAAAATTAAACTAAATTATTTTCAGCTATAGTTATTAAAAAAGTACATTATTTAGGCATATTTAAAACATGTTTATTAGTCAGCAAAGTGAGTGCTTTTAAAGGGTTCGGTTTGCGGAAGCGCTTTTTGTATGACTAACTTGTTAATTTATCACTTTAGCCCTAAACAAAGGTTTATTAAAAGGAAAAGAGTTATAAGTGATTATCACACTCATAAAGGTATGACTTTAACACAAACATTTGCCGCGTCATATTACTGTGGGAAAACAGGAAATGTCAGCTTGACTTAGTAAAGCAATACATACAATATATCGTATATGATACGAATTCCGGTATGCAGATTGAAAATGAAAAGTACGCAGATTCTATATATTATTATTATATTAGAAGGGGTGTGCTGTGAATGCGTCAAAATCAAAAATATGAACCATAAATTGAGCGTTCTACATTGTAATCTCCATGGTACATGGTCATTAAATTTACATGTTAATCGCTTTTTTGCGCAAATGCTGAATCAAAGAAGAAACATCCGGCAGAAGCAAAATCAGCTTATGGAACGTGTTCTTCAGTCACAGCTGACTCGCTAACTTGTCGACAGACTGACTGGCTGGCTGTGGCTAGTTGACTGCTAACCTTCAACGTCAGCGTCAACGTTTACTTTACACATCGAGAATCACACACAAAGCAAAAGCAAAAGGGTTTAAGATGGCAGCAAACGAAATGACTTCATCTGGCTTCAAGCAGCCGAAGCGTGTCAAGTAATTAGTTGCTTGCCAGCATTACAACGTCGTGGCAGAGCGTAAATGCGACTGCCTGAATGGCTGACTGCCTGATTTGCATATAAAGCACCGCATCGACTTTGTGGGGGTATCATGGCCTGGCCTGGCCTAGCCTCTCTTCAATTAAAGTTGTTTGCTTAGTCGCTTCTTTAGTGTAGAAGTTCAAGGCTTGGCAAATTGTCGCTCATTGCAGGCATCCATCAATTAGCGCACTGAATCGCTCGACCTTGAACGCCACAACAAACAATAACAACACAAAAAAAAGCAAAACCGAAAGATACCAACAAACAACAAACATGACACATCGCCCCCACAATGCTACCGTCAGCTAACAGACAACTGTGGCCAACGCAGCGCATGCGCGATCTAAGCTGGCGTTAAATTTTCGACATGGCTTTTTAACGCCAAACATTTGTGATAGCCATGTAGAAGCTGACAGTAGTAGTTGTTGTACTCGTAGTAGTTGTAGTTGTCTGTTGTTAGCTTGGTAGTTGGTTTCATTTTTGGCGGCTGCGCTCATTTGTCACAGCTTAATATTGGCCAATTTGAAGGCGCAACTCAACGCGCCAAGAAGACAAAAAAAAAACAAAAAAAATTCGAAAAAAGATCGAAAAACAAAACAAGTTTCATGTTTTAACAGCTGAAACATTTGTTTCGAATTATTTTTGATACCCGTTACTCATGGGGTAAAATGGTATTATAACTTTGTGTCTCCAGGAAATGTATGAAACCCGTCTCTATAACGTATATATATTCTTGATCAGCATCAGCATCAAGAGCCGAGTCCATATAGCCATGTCCACCTGTCCGTCGGCCTGTATGAACACCTAACTCTCAAAGCTATAAATTTTTTTTGTGACAGCACTATTAATGTTTACTTTAAATTTTAGCACACGCCTACTTCCGCTCCCAAAAATTTACAAAAATCGACAAGCGTGCAGACAATAATAACTATAGTCTACATGATTCGCAAAATACGGTTTTGATCAAATACAAATTGTAGAAGTTATTTAAGAAATACTTTTGTATTCGTAAAAACGCCTTCTTACCACGGGTCTTAGTTGCTTTGACTGACAATCTGGTATATTTTAGTACTCTATGCTATATTTTAAATGAATTACTATATAAAAATATCAAATAAAAACATTTGGTATATTTGTAGTATATTTAAACTAAATATCGCACTATTTTGCTTTTCATCACAATGAGTAGCGGGTATCTCACAGTCAAGCACACTCGACTGTAGATTTCTTACTCGCTTTTTTTGGCATCGGGTCTCTCGCCTTTGGTCTTAGTCATTGATCGGATTTGGATTTGGTCTTGGCTACGGTTTCAATTTGGGTTCGTTACACTGCACTACTTGCTGTAGTCGAATGTGTATCAGTAATACATACAGAGACAGGCAGCATTGTTCCACACACAGCTTCCTCGTCAGCCAAGTCAAGCATTAGCCATAATTCAAGTCTCACTTGCACAGTTTAGTTTGCCGACACAACCTTGTGAGGCATTTTATACGTTTTTCGAATGTAGTATTTCGGTACACAGAAATCTGATGAAGATGGCGATCGAGCTGACGATGGCGATGGCGATTGTGATTGTCTGTTTGTGATGGTATCGATGTCGTGTATCGCATTCTCAAGAAGATGCTTGAGCTGTGATAGTTGATTGGCATCGATTTATCTAT
This sequence comes from Drosophila niveifrons, assembly GCA_035046325.1. Classification (NCBI taxonomy): domain Eukaryota; kingdom Metazoa; phylum Arthropoda; class Insecta; order Diptera; family Drosophilidae; genus Drosophila; species Drosophila niveifrons. The sequence goes on from JAWNOC010000052.1 coordinate 13,557,260, forward strand.
AGCAGCGCACAATCCATTCCATTTTTAGAATGTCAGTTGTACATAGTTGTAGCAGGAAATTATAGCCAACTCATCGTGGGCAAATTTCGTTAAACACCCCAAAGACCTTTATCCCAACAGCAGCGAAGAGCCATCCATCAATTTTTGCACACATTCCAGATACAAAATCCAAAATCGCCGCCGAATCAAAGAAAAAAATAAAATGTGCTTATGCACTTTGATTAATTGCCAGCATGTTCCCAGGCTATTTATAAGCGATTCAACCGACCATACAAATGCGTATTTTGTTGCTTAACAAAAGAATAATAAATACATTTATATATTTATATACGACGAGACGAATGTATTTTCAGAGAGATTCAAAGTATTGATGCTCAAAAAGTGATTTGCAATGGCAAAAGTCAAACGCCAAATACGTGGGAGTCAATCAGCCAAATAAACGTATAAATAAGCGAAATTTAATACAAAAAAAAAACAACAAATAAATACATTTTTTTAAATAAATAGACATCATGTTGATTTCAATTACGTTGCCCATTAATGCGCAAAAGTTTTGTTGTTGGGGTTAATGAAATTTGAAATTCATTCAGCCCCAAAAGACAGCTCAATGCTGTTCCTTCAGCTAAAGCTGAATCTTTTATAATCTCTGCTGAGGCTGTGAAGCTGGTTCTGAAGTTCCCAGGCGTCTGTAAACTTGACCTCCATGAGGATTTCTCTTTAGTGCTTAACATGCAAGTGGCGTGTCAAAAATTAATTACTATAAAAATACATTAATTAGAATTCTTTCAACATAAATGGAAATATGTTGAACTGCAGCAGCAGCAGCAGCAGCATCATCATCCGGTAGAAATAATATTCAATAAATTGCAACATTGCAGGTCCGTCTGTCCATCTGTCTGTCTGTCTGTCTGATTGGTACGACGCGATATCAGCGAGGCTCATTGAATTTGTGGCATTTGGGGGCGTAACCATTTCGCAAAAACCTTCAAAAAACATAATAACTTGCATTTTGAGTAGGGCACTGCGCTGCGTCTTTTTTGTTATTGTTGTTGTTGTTTTCCTCATCTTGTTGTTGCTCTAAGGCTAACTGGGCGCTAATCATAAATCTGCAACGCAGCGACTACGACTATAGCAACTGCTAATCAGCGGTTACAAACCCAAAAGTTAATGCCTGTCAGGCACTTAACTGTTTGAACTTTTCGACGTCTGTCTGGAATTTTTGTGTGTGTGTGTGTGTTGTGAAAATGGAAAATAAATAAATAAATCAAAGCGCTTTCAGCTAGCTCAAATGGACAATGAAATAGCCCACAGTGCAGTTTTTTTTTCTTCGAGTTTCAGTGAGTAGCATATCGATGGCATATCTCGCTTCCATAACTGGCCAAGAGGTCAATGTGCTACCGTTAAAACTAAATTGCCAGCCCATTGAGAAACATTGCATTCGATTTGGTCAAGTAGTATTATTGATTCGAGGCGGGCTAACAACATATTTCTAAAACAAACAAACAAACAAAACAACCAAGAAAACAATAACAACAAACTCCCTCGGTAATTTGCATAATTTACGTTGCAAATTTTGCATAACACATTCATTTCAAATGCAGAACTGTTAACTGCCACTTTGCATAAACATTTATGCATGCATTTTCAATTTACAATTTTTGTTGTGTTTGTTGGTCAAAAAACAATTCAATCATCATAAATACGAAAAACAAAAAAAAAAACAAAAACAAGAAAACACATAAATATTTTCTAATTACATGCTCATATTGAGTTAACCAATAGGAGGCCTCGAAAAATGAATTAGCATCACAATGGATAGACAATGGAATTCGACTCGTTCCCATAACTTAATTGTCTGACAAATTGTATTGCATAGAGATATTTAATGGCATTTAGATATGAGTGTGAAGCGTTTTATAAATAAAAATTCAAAATTCCATTTCAAAATCATCAGCAAATTACTTAATCTAAAGTCGAGGAAGTTGTATTCGTACATAAATTGCATATAACAAGCATGTTTCATTATGCGGGCAAATCGTGCAAACAAATTGCCCAAAATACTATATACGTATATATAAGCTAAACCGAAATTCAATTAACAGCAAAAGCAGAAGAAAACGAAGATGAAACGTTAATTACTCAAATGATGTTGCACAAAATACGCGCTAAGATTTATTTCTGTTTTTTTTTTTTTATTGACAATTAATGACGCTGATTTCACCAAGAGTACAAACACGTTTCCGGTGTGTGTGCGCGCAAGTAAAGAGAAGGTGTAAAACAAAAGACTTAAGACACGAACCAGCGACAAAAGTCAATAATAAATCGACAGAAGCTTCTTCCATTGTTTAACGGTATATCACATACACAGAGACACAGTAGACCAAAGAATATTGTAAACAATAAGCAACAACAGACAATACTTATTAGCAGCAACAGCAACAACAACAACAACAATTGTGGGTCATTGCCTTCAGTCAATTGTTGGCAGCAGCCGCAGCAGCAGCAACAACAAAACGAATAAAATCGCAAATAAAAACTTGAAAAATGTTTGAATACCCTTGTAAAGCCAAAGCTAAGGCACAACACATGATACACATACGAGAGTCAGTCATTGATTAGTCCGATGATGACGAGATATAATAATACTACTCATAACTTTTATAGCAATTTTCTGTATGCTATATGCTGTGGCAATAATGCCTCGACTCTCGACTTTTGTCTTATTTCGTGAGGCTTGCTTGAGTTTGCCTTCTCATCAAGATTTATATGCACAACGGCGGCATGTGTGTGACAGTTTTTGTTTGTTTTCCGTTTTCTGTGGTTGCGCCTGCTAATTTAATCAGATCGTGTGGCTGAGCTTATTAAATATTTAAATATAAAGTGTGAGAAATGCTGTGAGCAAGCGCACACTTTGAGCACTCGTAACTGAGTTGTAATTACACATTCACATATGTTCAGTCGCGTTTGCAACCAGTCGCGAGTTCACCATAAATTATCAATTAAAAATATTTTAAATATACATTTCAGTAGTTCAAAAAATAAGAGAAATGATTTTGTTGGTTTAACTTACCATTTTTGTTTTAAGTTGTTGGTTTTTTGTAATTGAAAACTTTGAATGAAATTAAAAACTTCTAAGCCGATTTTGCTGTAAATAGTTGAAATGCATTTGAATTGTTTGTTATTCAATATGTATTCAATTCATTCATTGTTATACGCATAATCGAGTATTCGAGTAATCGAGTTGCCTTTTGAGGGTCGTTGTCGTTGTCGTTGCATTTGTCAGAGATTGAAGCACAGTGGCTGTCCTCTATTTTCGTTGTTTAATAATGTTTGTTATTAGTTGCACAGCTGCTGTTAGTTATGACAACGTTTTCATTGAGACTTTGACTCAGATTCGGACATCGACTAAAACTAATGTGTAATTGTAGACGCGCTGCCATTGTTCGCCTGTTGAATGGACGATGACGATGACGATGGCGATGGACGCTCGATCAAATCAGATTTGATGCAATATCAAATGAACTGTCCGCACTCATTATGCAATCGAATCTGGACCCTACTGCCCCACAGTGAATGTGACTCCGATTGGGCGCCACGATTGTTTGCATTGGTGACGCTGACAATTTTCACAGCAGTCTCAATTGCACACCACACTTGTCTACTATAGATCTCGATCGAAATGACACCTGATAATAAACCACGTTTTTTACGCTTACAAACTGACCTAGTCAAGTATTTTTGTATTTTTTTTGGCCAACAACCTGGCGTTGACATCGAGTTCGCCTGCGTAAATAACAATTTAAATGACAATTTTTTTTTGTTTTGTTTTGGCTGTGTTGTGGTTACTTTTAATTTAAAAGTGCGAGTAATTTTAAATTGGTTTCAATTGAAGTCGTTTGCTTTGTTTTTGGTCTTTCAGTGTCGCAAAATGCAACCAAATGTGCGCACATGCCACGCATTTAAAGTGCCGGCGATTCCGACGAGTCTCTCTCGAACAAAATTTGGCATCGTAAATTTCTGCGCACAAAAACCAAAGAATGATGTCTGACCATGTCACGCTTATAGCTGGCTGCTAAATCGAAAAATAAAAAACGTGACAATGTAGAGAGACCAATATTTTAGCACAAGAGTTGTTAAGGCTCCTCGATATCAAATGAGACATATCCCTGAGTTAAATCTTTATAGCCCCAATAAAGTTTTGCGGAGACGTGCTTGAGGTGTAAATGTTTGCGTGACCTTATTCAAAATAGAAATGAAAATGGAATTAAAATTGGAATTGGAATTGGTTTACTTTATATTCTCGATTAACTCGTTTTGTTTAAGATGCGTTAATGTTTTAATTAATTCACAACTTGTTCAATCAAAGTGCCAAGTGCAACAAGTAACTAGAACTAGAATATGTTTTAATTGATAGATTTGCATTTTACTAGCTCTCTCGATTGATGCTGTTGATTGACATTTCCAGTTCTCTAAACGAATTCCTTTTACGATTTGCCATTACCCAATACTAGTTAGCATATTACAAACTAAGAAGAGACTTTATGTTCGAGTACCTACTGTAAGTGCTGGGCAATTATCTACAATGTTTTGAGCAAACGTTTCCGGCACATAAACAACATAAGTACGACTATGAGTCGAAGTTTGCTGTGAGGCCTTTAAAAACAAATCTCATTTCAAGGCGTTTCAACTTAGCACAAAACTTGATTTAAGTGTTTAAATTTTTTTTGCTTAAATATTTTAATTTAGTAACAATTATAGTGCTAACTTTTTCCCTTTCCTTCCCTTCCGTTTTTCGGTTGGTGGGCGACTTTTGCATACATGTGATTTATGCGGCCTTAAAATGCGGCTCGACTAAATGTTTTGAGGCGGCGACTGCAAATATGATTACGAGTAATAGCTTTTTTGTGCGTGCAGCACAGTGAAAAATCGACAACGACAACACAAAAACAGCAACGACAGCGACAACGACAACAACGCCTCCTTTTCAGGCTCTAGCTTGCATTGATTTATTTATTTGCATAAATTTAACACGGCTTTGACAGCAGTTGAGTGTTTCTTTTCAATTTTTCTTCATTTTATTTTTGTTTCAGTTTTTTTTTTAGTTTTTGGGCTGTGGTTGGAGTGGCTGCCTGGCTGTCTGCCTACGGGCAATGGCAGCATAACTGCACGCAAGTTTGTTGCCTAAGTCTTTTGTTTAACTGCGGGCAAGGAATTTTTATGTCTTGCGATTTATTGTTTAAACGTTTTTTGTTGTTACATTTTTTTCAATTTTACACTGCACTCAAATAGAACTTGTTCTATGCACTGTCTGACTGTCTTGATGTGCATCTAAGTCCTGAGTTTGCATGCAACTTTAACTCTGTTAATTTTACTCATTCAAGTTTGTGTTGTTTCAATTTAAATTTAATTGCAAATTTGCAACAACAGTTGACACTGCACACATACGTTTTTTTGCTTTTTCGTAATATGTTTGCTGCTATTGATGCTTCGTTGTTGAGAGTGTTTGTTACCGAGGGCAGCGCTTAAAGCGTGACAAAACACATTGGAGACACGGGCCACACTGAAAGCAGCAAATGTGGTAGCATCAGCACAAAGTCTCAGGTCTCAGGTCTCCCGATTCGCCGACGTCGACGCCGACTCCGTTGTGTGCTGTGTGCATCAGCTGGTTTCATAGCAGCGACCGAAGCACGAGCCGAGATGTTGCCGAACAGTTCGGCTGTGTTATGTATTTTTCTTTTTTTTCGTTTTTGTTTTTGTTTTGGTTTTTCATTGTTGCCAAAGCGAGTTTTTCGCCTCGTACGCTTGCAAAATGTTGCTAGGGCAGCTTCCGGCTGGACATGTTGCTAAGACGATCGTATTTTTTTTTTTTTGTTTTGTGCGCGATGTGCTTTTTGTCTCATTTGCATTTGCTTAATGAAAGGTGGGTAGAGTTGCATGCCGAGCATATAAAATTTATTTATTGTTTATTAATTAAGCCAATCCGAATACCGAATGCTGTAGTATTTTTAGCAGCGGTGATGGCAACAAATTACATCAGGAATTTCGTTAAACATACTGCACTGTTATGTACTCGAATATGTTAATGATGGACAAATGAATTGATGAACCCGTTCGACAGGATACCCAAAAATTGCACCGGACATTGCTCTCTCTCTCTCTTTAACACGTGAGAATCGGCTAATATCCCTGACCTCTTTTAGCCATAACAATTAGGCCTACTCCAGCAACTACGTGCTCGACATTGAAAATGGGCTAAACGAAGACTCGGACTATCGATTATCTGGCGATAAGTGAGACATCAGCGTGTCGTTCATTTAATTGCTTGTTCGATTGTGTTATTGGCTTCTTATTCCATTCTCGGACCATTCAACATATTTTACATTAACAAATAAGTACATCGCAGTGATATCATCGCAATGACTCAACAAAAACACACAAAAGTATTAATGCAAATCCAACCAAATTTATTTCATTAAGGTGTTCACTTTTTGTTCAATAAATTTGTGTAAATTTCTGCTCAAGAATTTTAAGGCGCATTATCAAAAGTTATATTATGTTCAAATTCAATTTCCTACACTTCCGAAAAGGTTTGAAAATTGAATTGATTCACATTCACATGCCTCACGTATGTAGTTCAGGTTCAGGGCACTTAAAGTGTCGTAATTAAAATGTAAATACGAGTATGTGATTATAAAGGCATATCAATCAATCGATTAGCATACACAAGTTTTTGCAATTATGTACTATTTGTTCCAATAGTAAATCAACAGAAATGTCTACTGCTCGAATCGCAATCGCTTGACAACTTGCTCTCCAGCGTATAAAGTACTGCATATATGATACTTAGAGTACTCTCGGTATCTCATTGGATAAAACAGGTCTTACAAAAAGATCTCAATCGCTTTATCGTTTCTTTTTTATATATATTTTTATAGCATTTTGTTTGTTGCTGCTCGCCCGAGAATTTATGATTGATCTGATGATTTTGTGGGCTGCACTTGCAACAGCAAGTGGCAGCTACTGCTTGCAGCAGTTGTTTTTTTCCTCCCATTTAGAGAGTGTGGGAGAATTTTTGAGGCGAAATAATCTGATGGTAATTTTGTAAACTATTGAAAGTGACAGGTTAATTTATGAACAATTTTTTCGTTGCTGTCGCTGTTGCTGTTTGTAAAGATTGAGCAAGGCTGCAGACAATTCTTGAAATTGATATTTGCATGTAAAGCAAGTTAGCACACTTGTTTTGTTATCAATGAGGTTAATTAAAAAGTACATAAATTATAAATTGCTTTTTTTATTAGCTTTTGCAATATGCTGTCTTCCGATTTAGTTTAACTTTGCAACTGTCCTTTATTCTCGCCGTTGTGCTCTATATAACACAATGCTTCAATAGAAATATTCTCTCGTATGAAGTTTGATCATGTTTTATGCATGAAGTGCGGCTGCGCTACTTGAGCTACTCGTTGCATTGTTTTCCGCGGCCTGTCATAACTTATAAATCGAACGCCACCCAGTTGAGGCTGTCAACTGGCACGGCCTACAGCTGAGTTGAGTTGAGTGGAGCTGAGTTGAGCTAAAAGCCATGTATGCAAATAATATTTGAGAATACACACGTGTATTGATCTTGAACGCTTGACTGAATGCTACAGTTATCGGCATGGATATGGATATAACATGACAGCTTTAGCCACAGATAGAGAAAGAGAGAGAGAACCGCAAAACGTAAAGTGAATAGTCACAGAATCGACAACAGCCAATAACCTGGCTCAATGCCTTTGAAACAGTTTTTTTTTCTTCTTTTTAATGAGCACACAATCATTTATCTTTATTAGTAATGGCAATTGCCGCTGAAGATAACGGCCAGACAGTCAGACAGTCAGACGGACGGACAGGGGAGGCGGGTGGACAAATCGACAATGGGACAGTCGATTAGACAAGTGAATAGTTTACGAGGTATCGGAGCAGTGCTCATTTAAGTTATTAATTTATGTAACAAACACATTTGTGTGTTATTTATAAACACGATTTCTGCAATACATATACATATATATATTATTGAATTTAGCTTGTTGCGCACAACAAATGCCATAAATAAATGTAATCAGAGTCCACTAAATTATTCCTGACAATGGCCAAGCAGCTGAACTGATTTAAAAAGAAGAAATTATTGCTAAATATGAATAGTATATAATAAATGAGAACTTTTGTTTTTGCAAGAGTCGAAGTAAGCAACCAATAATCCCTAGAGCATACTCTGTAGCGCCAAAACGGCAAAGCGACAGTCGACCGACAGCACATTGAGTGTATCGGATTTGATTGAACAGTTAATTAATGATCGCCGGATTAGTTTCGAACAGCAGCAGCAGCAGCGGCAGCAATCGAAGCTCGTGCGACAAGTACCCACAGATTGCGATGCTGTACGCCCCGGGGGCAGCAAATTAATCAACGCATAAGAGACTTAACAACAGAGACGTAGGTGTCTAGATCTCGATACATGTTTCTCAGATAGGGAAGTACACAAAACATATACAAATGTCGTAGAGTCATAGAAACCAGCAAAAGTCTCGCTGCACTCGAATCTATGGAATCGAAAGGAGTTTGTCAACTTCGCTGAAAAATGACACAGATCTTAGATCTTGAGGTTCAAGGTTCTCTCTCTCTCTCACACAAAAAGGGATGTAAATGCTGGACTATAGATTATCTCATTTCAACACATATTTTTATACTTATTTTTTATGTATATTAGCGTAACAACGAAAAGGCAAAATACATTTTCAGCTATACAAAAAACGCACACATTTAACACGAAAAAAAAAACAAATGGTAAAATAATAAAAATGGAAAAAAACCAATCTCTTACAGACTACGACAATGGCAATTTGTGAAAACGTCTCCTCAAGTACTTCGTCATATCCTTCGACACATCTTTTTAGTCCTGGTGCGTGGTGCTCTCCTCCATGTTGCAGAAGACATTGCGCATTTTATCTAGATCCGGCGGCGCCGTATCCGAATTACGTATCCACATGTGGTAGGCCTGTTTATCGGTGCGTGTCAGCGGCTTAAAGTTGCGAGGATTTTGCGCCTCCTCGTCCTGCAGTTTGGAATTGTAGCGCGCATAGAGGAAGATACGGTAGCGCCAATTGTCAAAGGTTTGCTTCCATTCCGTCACATGCTTCACAGCACCCTGAGGCACAGCGTTCAACAGATTGGCCAGCTTTAGCCAGTAGGGATCGAGCACAGGATCGTTGCGTCTATGATCGTTGATGAACTGATGTTGTTGCAGAAAGTGCACATACAATTCCTTTTGGCGTTTTGACATGCGTTCCTTGCGTTCTGTAAAATAATTGTCATAAAATTAACATAGCATACTTTTCAGCGTCGTTATACATACGTCGAATGTTATTTGTGCCCGTTGCTGTGATTGCCATGTTGACGCCTTGTTGCTGTTGTTGTTGCTGGTGCTGCTGCTGTTGGTGTTGCTGTTGTTGCTCCTGTTGCTGCAGCAGTGCCAAATGCTGTTGCTGTAAATGTTGATGCTGATGTTGCTGCTGCAGCAAGAACTCATGTTGTATGCGATCCTGCAACAGCTGCTGTTGCTCCTCCTCGTGCTGATGATGATGCTGATGATGTGTGGACGGTGGCGGCGGCAACGACACCATCGCAACCTGCTGCAACTGCTGCTGTTGTTGTTGATTTTGTTGCGAGTGCGGCGAATCCGGCAATTCATCTTGCGTATCATAATCCATTTTCGGTGAACACGGCTCATAGGCAGGCATCCCCAGCTCAGCAGAAGCTGCACCGCTGCTCGCCTTATCAATGCGATACTTCATGGTTTCCTGATCATCATCGTCACAGTTGGGCAACGCAATGTTGGACGTCGAGGGTGCGGCATCGATCACATTGTTCGTCTGACACAAATTCGTGGGTTCCTCCGGCGCAGGTGATTCATTAAGCAGTTTCTGGGCCCCACAACGACACTGCGGATGCAGCACATAACTCTCCAGGGCGGCATCGTACACTGCAAGCAACAAGAAGGCAATTAGACATGAAAAGCACAATAGCAAAATGGCACTTAAAGCTACGCCTGCGATGGAAACAGCTTGTTTTGTATTTATGTTTGCTTAAACATAATGTATTTAGCGCTTAGTATTAGTTAAAGTACACATCATCTTCATTTTCATCCTTATCGTGATCATCAGCATGATCATCATTATCGGCGTCGTCATCGTTTAACAGTTTTTTTTTTGTTTTTTGCACTGGTGTCCCGGGGCTTTTTGGCTCAGTAGGTGTAGCTGTTGGTCGCCGTTGTGCTCTCGTCCAGCGGCACAAACATATCCATTTTCTCATAGTCCGGCGGTGCAATGTGCTTGTGACTGGTCCACATGGCATACGCCTTCTGATCGGTGGCTGTCAGCGGTTTAAAGTTCTTCGGGTCACTCGTCTCCGACATGCTCAGCTTGGAGTTGTAGCGTGTGTACATAAAAATGCGATAACGCCAGGCATCGAACGTTTGCTTCCAATCCTCCACATTCTTGACGGCGCCCTGCGGCACGCTGTTCAACATGTGCGCCAATTTGGCCCAGAGTGGCTCGGTGAGTCCATCGTGACGACGATGGTTCGACAACATGCAGGGATTATCCTCAAAGAATTTCACATACAGCTCCTTTTGATCCTTCGACATGCGTTCACCACGTTCTGCAAATGATTCGACAATATTTTAAAAGAGATTCAGATATTATTCAAGTTTAATACTCACTTCTAAAGCGACTCATCAGACCAGGCGTATAAGGAGACTGCTGGGAAGTATTTGGTGCCGTCATCGAGGGCAGACTGTGCGCATAGTTGGTGAAGAACTGCTGACTGGGCAGCACATGCTGCAGCGCCTGTGCCTCCTGTTGCAAGGCTTGGGCGTGCTGCTGATCCTGTTGTTGTCGCTGCTGCTGCTGGTGCTGTTGCTGCTGCTGATGCTCTCTGGCCTGAAAGCGTGCAGCACGCGCTGCACGTTCCACTTCGGATTCAGACTCAGCTTTGGGTATTATGTCCATGGGATCAATGGATTGTGTTAACGATTCGGGTGTGCGTTCCGAATAGCTGGAAACAATGCGCAGTTGTTGTTTTTGTGATGTGTCCGCATGATCCGAATTGGAATTGTTGGCATGCTCCAGCGGTGAATCGACGGGTTCATTGCACACACCCAAAGCGGGTGAATTGGGCTGCGAGCCCGGTAATGTTGTGGCTGCAGCTGCAGCTGTTCCGCTTGCCACATACTCATGCGTGTGACTCTCGTTGGAGCGTTGTGGCAGTGGCACCTGATGATGTTGATGGGGATGTGAATGTGGATGATGATGTTGCTGCTGCTGTTGTTGCTGTTGGTGTTGTTGCTGCTGCTGCTGCTGCTGCTGCTTGAGGGCAGCCATCGAGCAGGAGGGCTCGTAGGAGAGCAGTTCCTTGGCATGACCATCGTCTAGGGCTGCAAGAGGAAGCATTTTCAATGCGAGTTTTATTACAAGGCAATTTGGCAGAGACTTACAAGCAAAGCACGTTTACGGTTGCCGCGTCTATATACACAGATCACTCTATATATATATAATGCGTATATGCTGGGATATATATCAGCACATACTATATAGAGCACACACACACACAACTATATGTGTCCACAAAAAAATGGTTAATTGGGTTTGGGATTGGCTTAAACGCTAGTGTAGAACGCGGCTAAACTTATCATATGTATTACTTATTGATAGTACTTACCTTGGCTAATTTCTATAACGAAATTGGTGAGGTCGTGACGTTGGGCCAAATAATGCAGTAGTAGTTCATCGGGTATGTTGAAGCCAATCTTTTTGTTGCGAAACTCGAAATTATAGATGCCAAATGCAGCGCGTACTACAAACACATAAAAATTCAATTAAATTCCAATGTCCAGTTCAGTATTTATGTATTTACTATGCACGTTTTTTTTTTTTTTTTGTGGGGTGTTGCTCCTCTCTATATCTACACACGCACACAAGCATATAGAGATATGTGTACATTCTAAAAGGCAATTAAGTTTAACGACCTGCCCAGGGCATGAGGCACAAGCAGCGTGCGCTGCTTATGACCCCCGCAACACAACACCTGCACCCCAGCGCCCCTGCACCTGCAGCAGCTGCGCCTCTTCTGGCCCCCGCCAACCAAAAAAAGCTTACCAACATTCTTCAAGTCCCATATGTTTAAATTTCGATTCTCCTCGGGCACGCCAATCATGAGCAGCTTCTTAGTATCGCGAAATTGAAATGGAATTATAATTCCCGATCGCAGCACCATTTTCAATGCGCCACCACACAATTTTCACAGTTTTTCATAAATTTTCCACGTTTCTCTTTGGGGGCTATCTTCGTAATTGTTTTGGTCTCTGTCCCTTCCTTGCTATTTGCATGTTTTACTTGTTCGTAAACAGCCACAGTTATCGATAGCTGACTATCGATACATCGCACGCAACGATGCTATGTACGCGACTTGAGTACAACTAACTACCCAGTACTTATCAATTTGAATTATATAATTTATAAATTTCGAAAATACGGTTAATATTCTATACATAATTAGAAAAAATATTCGATAATGAGCGGCAACACAAAATTAATATATAGCATTCAGTTAGTTATCTGGTTTTTATGTAACTACTGTCATTCCTATTCTTACAAATAATAATATATAAACATCAACATATTATAAATGTTGTATAAGTGCATTTGAGATCATTTTAATATATCAGCTTTTTTAATATGGTATCGAAAATGCAAATGGTCTCGAATTAAACCAAGTACAAACTTCAACAGATGACTCATTATTTCCAGCCCTGGTTAATCAGCTGTGAAAAAAACAGACACAAAAACACATCGACGACGAATACGACTTCAATTTACGAATTAGTTAATTTTATAATTGTGCACACAATGTTAGAGAACTGCCAAAGACATCACATGGTCCTGGGCCTTGGGGCCCTCACCCTAGTTACCATTCTAGTGCTGATTGTGGAATCCCGCTACGCAGCGGAGGGCAGCGTGGGACGACGTCGTAACCAGCAGTTTGTGATTGAGAATAATTCAACGTGCTGGAAACACGAGCCCTACACCGTGGTTCAGGAATGTCATCCGTGCTCAGACTTTGACATCGTCAGCCGCAGTCTGGGCGTATGTATACACACACACTACAAGGAGGTGTTGCGCTGTCAGAGTGGCGAAATTGTGACCAAAAGCTGTGATCGTGTGGCGTTGATTGAACAGCGTAATTTCCTCAAATTCGAGCTGTTCACCTTTGTGATGGGAGTAATCACATATTTGGCCAGCTATGCACGGGATCGTGTGCTCTCCCGCCGCAATTATATGCGCATCGAACGCCAGTTGAATCGGGTGCAGTAACCCATAAAAACGAGGAGCAGCATCAAGAAAACAAGGATACTCAAATCTCTCCCAATTCACTGTGTACATATTTTGAACGTTTGTTTGTAAACGAATTGCATATAATTTATTTAGGCATTAAGTTAAGTACAATTAAATTCATATGACTAATACTAAATTGGAATGTGGGGAAAATATTGCGATAAATGTAGATTCGGAATTGCAGCACTGAGCTGAACCGCTGCTCGAGCGGCTCTGGTCAACAACACTACGCAACAAATAACTTGAATGCTTCGGCATTTAATTGCGCCAATCGGGTATCAGATCAGGCTCTGGTCCCTTGGCCTCAATTGGCGGCGGAGGCGGCGCTGCTGTGGGCAACGCTGGCGGTGATTGTTGCTGCTGCTCTAGCGTCTCGTCGCTGGGAGTGCTCGCATTGCTGCACGCCTTCAGCGAGTTATCCGTCATGGGCAGTGGCTTGGCGACGCCAATGCGCACCACACCCTTGGGTGCACCTTTCAACGCCTGCACTGCCTGATCCAACGAAGCATTTTCCAGATTAATCGAGTTGACAAACAGCAGACGATCGCCTGGTATCAATCTGCCATCCAGCTGGGCAACGCCACCGGGCACAAGCGAGCGTATTACAATCAATGTATCATTCGAATCCAAGGGATCCTGGTAATCCAAAATGGAGAAGCCCAAGCCGCGATCACCCTTCAGCAGCTCAATGATTTGTGGCTGCGATGACCACATCGCCAGTCCGGTGAGTGGCTCCAGCGAACGGGATTTGAGCTTGTTAAACGACGCTGCTGCCACAGCCACATTATCAGCATCGGCAACCGATCCCGCTGTGGCCAAGCTGCCATCAGATTTCGCCTTAACGAGACGATCCGTGGCCGGCAGCAGATTCTCAAAGTTATTGCTCAGCTTCTTGAGAGTGTCATCGGAGAAAGGCAACAATGTGGTGGCCTTGCTGCGTCCACAAACCATGCGCACATCCAGTGGCAGCTCCTTCAGTATGGCCACCACTTCCAAATGATTCATACCCAACAAACGTTCACCGTTCACCTCCAAGAGTTCGTCGCCTGAGCGCAAGACGCCATTGACGCCCACCGGACCATCGGGCAGTATGGAGCGTATATAATGATGGGGACGCACCTCGCGACCACCTTCGACATCGACGGTGCCCTCCAGCGAAATGCCCAATCCACCGACAGCAAACTTTTTAATCTGCGCTACGATCACCTCCATGTCGGCGCCCACAATCTTTTGCCACTTGCGCACAATGTCCGCCTCCATCTCCTCGCTAAGATCCGGATCCGTGTAGTACTTGTGTCGCGTGATTAAGCTCGCATTCTTGGCATGCACAGCGGTCTACAAAGACATAAAAGAGTTAAGCAAAGAACAAACTGAAGAATAGAGACACTTACATCCTGTTTGTCCGCCAGCTGCACAACTTCCGTGGGTACAATCTTGGTGGTGCCCTCGATCGAATCCCGCACAGCAACCAGCTGCTTGCCAGCGCCAAAGCTGCTTAGCGTCGTCGTAGTGGCCAAAGAGCTGGAAGGCGGCGTGGTCATCATAAATGCCTCTGGCGCTGGCAGCGTTTCATCCTCCATCTCGACGGCAGAGCTCGAGGTGGCTACGGGAGTGGGCAAGGGAGCTCGGCAAGGTGTGCCAGGTGCACTGCTAGTGGGCAACTTCTCGTTGGCATTCGCTGCAATTGCCTGCTGCAGTTGCTCGTATTTGGGACCACGCAAATAACGTTCGAGTCGCAGATTCACCACTTGACCGGACTTCTTGAGCAGCTCAACTGCCTGATGATTAGAATAGCCCTGCAACGATTGGCCATCCACCTCGATGATGCGATCGTTGACGCGTATCCGTCCACTTAAGTCTGCAGCCGAACCCGGCGAAACGCTCTTTACAAAGATGCCCGATAGCTCCTCCTTTTCGCACACATATCCGGCAATGGTGATACCCAAGCCATTGGCATCTTTCTTTAACTCCACCTGCAGCTTCTCCGTCTCGGGCAACGCCAGCAACTCCTCCAAATCAATGCTGGGATCGATGAGCATCGACGTCTCGCCACGATACACAAAACGCTCATCTTCCGTGGTTGTTTGTGGCGTGGATGCCGTTGAACTCTCACCAAAGATCTCTGGATAGCCAGTTGAGATGAGATAACGTTCCAGCTCGGCAGGATCAACGAGGACACGCGTGGGTACCACAGCACTGCCCGGCTCCAAGGCATATTGTGGCGTCGGCAGTGACTGCTCAATCGGACGCACCACCACGAGACGGACATGCGTACCCGACTGGCGCAGCACAGCGGCCACCTGCTCCGATACCATCTCGTGAAGATTCACATCGCCAATCTGCAGTATGTGATCTCCTGATCTTAACCGACCATCGCGATCCGCTACGCCGCCTGGCAAGATGGTCTTGACAATCACGCCCGAGTTGCGGGCTCCAATAATGCCAAATCCAAGGCCAGTGCCATCGTTGACCAGTTCAATTGCTTGGATTTGCGCATAATCCGTGGCATACAAATCCGCATTGGCTGCTGTCTTGGAATTTTGGCTCTGGGGACGGGCTTCCAAATCTCCAGCAGTCGAAGTGGACTTATCTGGACTGGCAGGTGCCGAGGAATCATACATTACCTCGCCACCATTTAGGCTAAGCACCAGATTCCCGGAGACATCAATGTCAAAGTCATTGGGCAACATGGAGGGATGTTGACCTAGTTGGATGCCCAACTCAAAGAGCGATTCCTGCACATGGGCGATGGTGCGAAAGACGGGATCTGTGAGGATGCCCAAGATGGTGTTGAGACTCTCCGTCGTCTGCATTTGTAGCTTAGCATCGTCAGAGTCATCGATGCCCTTTTTTACAGCTTCGATTTGCTGCAAAGCACTTGAGATATCGGCGCTCAAATGCATTTTTTATGTTTTATGTTTTGTTGTGGGTGCGGTCAACTTGCCCCAGCTTCTGCTTCCTCTTCCACTTTGCAGTCGAGCGTAATTCCGTTGAGGGCGGGGGGCGTGTCGTGTTGTCAGGTGTCTGTAATTGAATTATGCAGCCTCAATAGTTTCAACTCTTATTTTACTTATTACTGCCTGCTCACCAGCTGCAATTGTAATTGGCGATTTCCTTATTTAGTCAGCTGCGTAGTTTTCGTATTTCTTTATTACCTTTATTTTTCTGTTTCGTTGTTTTTTCGTTTTTATTTTTTCTTTTTGTTAATTATGCTGTGTGATTTGAAGCAGACAATTAGTGATGACAGTACATCGATTTTTTATGGCTGCCTATAGGAATGCAGCGCAGTGTGACCGGAATATATCGCAATATACCAAATACGATGTTATTGTGAATGCGCGCTATGTAGTAAATTTTGAACCACTTCAAATTTGTTGTTTATTGCTGCATTAAAATAAATATAACAGAAACCATTCACGATAGATGCTCCTTTTCTTGAGCTTCCAATTCCTGCTCATGCTTCTGGAACTCCGTGAAGAACTGCCGCGTCATCGTCTTCATTTCTGGTGTCAAGTATTTGGGGAATATATCTGGAAAATTGTTCGTTGGGAGTGAAATATAAGATTACTGTAATTTAAATACTTACAGTTAAATTCAATAATGAGATCGCCAAAGTCATCAAATCGCTTATTGGCATGTTTAATAGCAGACACGGCATCGAGATTGCGGCACTTAGGTAATCCCTCACACGGCACAATCTTCTGATAGCCTGGAGTCACCACATCCGTGACGACAATCTTCAGCTGCCGCTTGTCCAGTGTCTGGACGAAAAAGATGAATCCCGTCAATGCCTGACACAACGTTATGTTATAGCGATAGACTAGATCATGCATATTACGACGCTCGAAGACGGGATGCGGCTTATCGGCCGCAAGGAAGATGATATCACCCGGGATTGTGGTGGGATAACGATCGCCCTCTTCCTTGAAGCAATAGCGTGTGCCTGCCGTCGTACCTGGTTGTATGTTCAGCTTGAGCGTATGCTTGCGCTTCTCCAGCCGCGACTCCTTGATGTCTACGATCTCTTGGCGCCACACATGCATTAGCTTCACACAACCCGTGCGCACCTCCTCCAACGACAAATGTATAATGCGTTCGGTGTTCGCATCCTTGTGCCGCACACCAATGCCATGCTCACGAGTTGCATAAAGACTTGGTGGATTGGTTACCGCATCTATTAGGTTAGCATAGGGCGAGTAGCTGGCAAAGACTGCCTCGTAAACCTTCATGTGATCGCCATGATATTGATAGGGCGGAAAGTAGCCATTGGGCAGCATGACACCCTCGAAGAGACCCGCCTCGCCATAGCGATCATAGATCGTCCGATATAGATCGTGTCCAAGTACATCGAATGCCATGTTGATGTAAGCCCATTGCTTAATCTCAGCCATGGGCGACATATGTGTCAGTTTCCCTTCTTGGGCCAGAGGCACAAAGTCCTGCTCATACTTCTTGTCGCGATGCGGACAGAGACGAACTGCGAGACGACGATAAGCCAAAGTTAGTTGCTCCTTGCTTGCGCTGCGTGGCATGTCCAGCACCGCATAGTAATCCAGTTCAGGACGATTCATTGTTAAGGAAAATAGAATATATTCGAATAATAAACAATTCGTATTTAAGTTGATAGCTTGATGTTGCTTTTGTTTTGTTTATTGAAATCTCCAACTCAGTTTACTGAGTACTGAGATATTGTTTCGGCTCAAATTATATACAAACTGAACTCTGAATCGGAAATGCACGAGTACAATTGTCAACAAATGAGTAGTTTATGTTGTTGTTTTGTTTTTATAGTATAGTACGACTTATAATTTAAGCATAATCCATTAATCTGCATCGGTTTTATGGGACGACAATCAATCAATCGACATCCTCAGTGCTAACGCCTGTATAGATGGGCTCCTCTTTCTCCTTCTCCTCTGCTTTTTTGGCGCTTGGCGAGGTAGTTTTTGGCTCCTGTTCCTCCTGTTTCTTCTCGTCAGTTTTACTGCCGGAAGCTTCATCGCCCTTGTCATCTTTGAAGGGCGCTTCGCCTTCATTGGGTACCCAAAGGCCAGAGTCAACGCAACGCTTCATGTGATACTTGGCCTCATCCACAGGCATTGTGGCAATTGTCTTCTGCAGCAGCTCAATATCACGCGACTCGAAACATGCCTTCAGTTCCTGTAAACAAAATAAGTAATAGTTAAAAGGATTTGAATAATCTTGGTAAAGTCACAAACTCACATCGGGCAGAGTTTCAAACACATCAGCTGGATGAAGTCCCCCGGGTCCCATATTCTCCTGGCGCTCCTCCTCCTCTGCTTGTGCCACGGCCTCTTGAATTTTCTCTTGGGCACGTTTCTGAATGCGTCCCTTAAATCCCTCGATCTCACTCTCAAACTGTTGGCGATACTCGACACCACAATGCTCAATCTTCTGGAAGAACGAGCTGACACAGGCACGTGGATCAACGTCCAACTGCTTGGCCAGCTCCAGTATGTACTGCATGCAAATGCACTGATGCGCCACATGGGCCATCAGCTCGTGCTTCTCCTCCATCTCCAAATTGATGGACCAAATCACCAAATAGTTTGCTGTCTCCTCGCACACCAAATGCAAGTTGCTCTGTAGAAAACGCTTGGAGGCATCGTATTTGCGCAGCATGCCGTATTCCTTACACAGCTTCTCATTGTCCTTTACGAACTGTTTGAGACGTTGCTCGCGCTCCTCTTCGCTCAGATTCTCATCGGGTTTGCGACCGGCCTTCTTGTTGATGACGGTCTTCTCAAAACCCGGTTTACTGATTGTGTCCACATTCCATGGTGTCTTCTTGTCTTTCTTGAGCAATTCATTCTCCTGACGATCGAGATCTTTGCCTTCGTTTTCAATCTTATCCAACTCTTTCTGCGATAACACAACAATGAGAGAGATGAGTAATTGAATAAATAAACGCTTGTTGCACACATTTTACCTTTAGTGCGGCCTCGTCGCCATCTTTCTTGCTGATGCGCTCCTTGACGTCCATCAAGCGGGCCTGGTAACTCTGGCGTTTCGCCTTCATGTCCTCCTTCTCTTTCTCCGACTCCGCCATGCGTTCAACTCGTGCCTGATGCCGCCAGCGGAACAATGAAGGGGTATCAATGTTCGGGTGTGTTTCATCCTCATCGTCCGAAATCTGCACGTTGGGAATTTGTGCTATGAATAATCATTACACTTCTTTATCGAAATACTCACTTCAATATTTTTCCATTTGCTGTAGTCGACCATTTTAACTGTTCCGTGTTTCGGATTGTGAAAACAAGAATTCGGCTTAATTTGCAAAAATTCTAGAAATATTTGTGGCAATCAGAGTGACCGGAAGCTCAAACTTGAAATAGATACAAATTTAGGTTGAAAAATATATTATGATATACTATTGACATAAATGCAAGCTGGTCTCACATCGGAGATATATTTTTATTTTAAACATTTTTTAATGGAAATAGCTTGTTCTATTATTTATTGGAAATGCAAATAAAGTCGCTTGTAAATTAACTAATTTGCAAAAAAAAAAAAGAATTTAAACACAACAAAGGCGTCACAGCTTTCGATAAGTATCACTGTATCGCAGTTTATTTATCGATTGCATTAACAGTGTTGTGAAACAGAGGAGTTGGCGAGGTTCGGGCAAGTGCGCGCCATTGACATTAATTTGAAATTGGGACACACGGTTAAGGTTAATGCATGCAGAAGACAAACAAACGAAATCAACAGGAAACTTAAGTTGTTCTTGCAATGTAAACAATGAGAAACAAATAGAGGGCGAGGTTAAATGCATTTTTAATGGCAATGTCTGGGTCTAAAGGCGCTAGCCTAGCATGGAGTCAATCATAAGGACTCACAGTTCGTTAACAATGGCCAGCTACTATAGACGTAAAAAACCGGACACGGTATTCCTGAATGCCAAGCCCATAAACAGTGGAAATGCGCAGGCCTATCTACACGGCGTACGCAAGTATTCCATTGGGCTGGCCGAACGTTTGGATAGTGGTTACCAGGCACCAGGAAATGGCAAAAGAAGTTCGGTGAGCACCGTGGGCTCGATTAACAATGATTTTATACCGGTGAGTGTAGCTATGAATTTGTGCAACTATACGTATTAATTTAAATTTTTTCGACAGAGTGTTTTTTATCGCAACATTGCGCCGGTTAACTGGTTTCTGCGGATCATCGGTGTTCTGCCCATTGTACGCCGTGGTCCAGCTCGTGCAAAGTTTGCTTTAAACTCCGGAGCATTTCTCTATTCTGTAGTTTTCTTCGTTCTGTTGTCGGTAAGTTGGTCTGAAGTTGCTTAGTCAAGAAGGGTTTTCCCCAATAACCATTTCTATTTCTTTTACTATGTCGGCAGTGTTATGTCGGTTATGTGGCCAACAATCGCATTCACATTGTGCGTTCTCTGAGCGGACCCTTCGAGGAGGCCGTCATCGCTTACTTGTTTCTGGTCAACATCCTACCCATTATTATAATACCAATTCTGTGGTGGGAGGCCAAGAAGATAGCGCGTTTGTTCAACGATTGGGATGACTTTGAAGTGCTGTACTATCAGATCTCGGGACACAGCTTGCCACTGAATCTCCGCCAGAAGGGCGTCTATATTGCAATAGTCTTGCCCATACTGTCGGTTCTCTCTGTGGTGATCATACACATCACCATGTCGGATTTAAATCTCAATCAAGTGGTGCCCTACTGCATACTGGACAATTTGACGGCCATGCTGGGCGCCTGGTGGTTTCTCATCTGCGAAGGAATCAGCACAACCGCATATCTGCTGGCCGAGCGCTTTCAGAAGGCGTTGAAGCACATTGGTCCCGCTGCCATGGTCGCAGACTATCGCGTCTTGTGGCTACGGCTAAGCAAGTTGACCCGCGACACTGGCAACGCGCTCTGTTATACATTTGTATTCATGAGTCTATATTTGTTCTTTATCATTACGCTGTCAATTTATGGGCTATTGTCGCAGCTGTCGGAGGGATTTGGCATCAAGGATATTGGTCTGACCATCACAGCGCTGTGGAACATTGGACTACTTTTCTACATTTGCGATGAGGCGCACTATGCATCCGTCAATGTGCGAACCAATTTCCAAAAGAAACTGCTGATGGTCGAGCTGAACTGGATGAACTCGGATGCCCAGACAGAGATTAATATGTTTTTGCGTGCCACCGAAATGAATCCATCGAACATCAATTGTGGCGGATTCTTTGATGTTAATCGCACTCTCTTCAAGGGTCTGCTCACCACAATGGTCACCTATTTGGTTGTGCTGCTGCAGTTCCAGATCAGCATTCCAACGGACAAGGGCGATGGCGATGCCACGTCGAATGTCACAGTCGTCGATATGCTGATGGATAGTTTGTCCAATGACATGACCTTGCTGGGTGCCACCACCACAAGCACTAGCACCTCTGTGGCACCACCAACTACAACAACGGTGGCAGCAGTTAACCGATCTGGGCGTGGTCGAAAGGGTTGAACTGGGTCAAGGTAGCACGATTTGTGATGCGACTAGGAATAGGAATAAGCAAACAAAAATAGTGAGTGCACAGCAAATTAGGCAACAATCGAATATTAAACTTAGAACTGCTTAGAATAAATTTTACAATAAACGAAAAATATTAAAACGTGGGTATTCTTTATATCCAATTGTTTTTATTCTGTTAATGAAATAATTTAAAAGTCGTTTGTCTTTTGTATGAAATTCGACTCGATTTATTAGAGTAACAAATTCCCAATTAGCTTTCAATAAGTGCAACAGAGATGCACATGCAATGCAAATGAATTACTTTTTCACATTTTGCTTTCGCCACATTTTTGCTGCTGTTGGCGGAGTGCATAACGTAGCGAACTTTCACTCAATAGAGAACGATTTGTGATTAAACGTAGAACTGCTTAGAATAAATTTTACAATAAACGAAAAATACTAAAACGTGTATATTATTTTTATCTTATTGATATGTTTTTATTTTGTTCAAGAAATAATTTAAAACTCGTTTGTCGCTTGTATTAAATTCGACTCATATTATTAGAGACACAAATTCTCAATACGCATTCAATAAGTGCAACAGAGATGCACATACAATGCAAATGAATAACTTTTTCTCATTTTGCTTTTGCTGCCTCTTCCGCTACTGTGGCGGAGTGCATAACGTAGCGGACTTTCACTCAATAGAGAACTCCGGTTCGAATCCAGCAAGAGTCAAACAGATTAATATTTAACATTTTTGTTATGTTCAATTTATTTTAATTTAAAATAAAGTTGCAATCTCAACAACTACTACATGATAAGATTAAAGATATATATGTATATATATTTATATAGGGGAGGGGGACTTTAAGCGCTATATAGAAAATAGTTAATGCATGTGTCGCATTTATTGCACATTTGCTAATTATCATCGTGTTGTCTGTTTGTATTGCCGTAAGAATATATCATTTGTTTACATACATAACATATGTATATCTCTGCCTCTCGATCCATTTGCTCTCTATATAAAATAGTTATCTGTGGTTATTCCATATCACACACGTTCCAAAAAACTTAAATTTACAATGAAAAACCAAACGGAATTTAAGACACTTGGATGCTGGAAGTTCGAGGGCGTTGGGGTTTAGGGTGTTCTGATCGATCATCGTAGTATTTTGAAGCGTATTAATTAGCGTTAACTTGGACTTAACACTGTCCATCTGGCGATTCGGTTAGAATGTGTTTGTATCCATTGCTGCCCAGGTACATGTGCTCACGACGGAACTGATAAGGAATCTGCTATGAAAGACAGTTCATATTATATTTTAATCTGTATAAATGAAGTTTAGAATTATGACTTACAGTGCCTGGAGCTGGGCAAGGAATAGCAACCGTAGCGATCTCTCGCAATTTGTTCATTGTGCGCAGACTTTGGTAGAAGCTGTGCATCACATACCACTTGACCGCATCCAAGCAGAGCAGCGAATAACTAACGACAACTGCAAAAAGTAATCAGTTGATCTATAGTCTGAACATAACCTTAAAATCCAAATAAAAACTTACAGTACAAACACTGTCCGCCAAATATCATGGGTAATTTCGTGTCCTTTAGCATAAAGACAAAAACTCCAGCAGCGATTACGCCCAGAAACTCCATCACCAGCCATGGTATGATCAAGCCCGGCTTATTCTTGTAGACCCCAAAGAAGAGGGCAATGGTAGTCAAAGCGTAGACTATTGTAATGCTGGCCAGCACATAAAGCGCATTTTCGGTAGCATCGGCGAGTTGAGCGGCCGTCTTGAGACGCATATCGTTGTGGAATGGAGACATGTTATAGAAGCCACTATCCTTCTGATCTGCAATGTCCAGATCAAGCAGCAATCGCATTTGCTCTGCATGCGCCAAGCAAAGCAGCACCACAAACAGAATGGAATGCGCGATGAGCTGCAAGGATTTGAAAGTAGGGATTTCCGCATGATTTTCGGATACTTTCAGTGTTGCACAATATTTCGCAATTTTGGCGCTAACAATTCGCAAGTGGTTTAAGCCATGCGCACACCAACAACAGCCAGGTTTGTCACTCGCGATTTAAAAAGGGCGCTCGTCTTTGGCATGTTCCAATGTCAGGAACAAAAGTGCAGACGCATTGCGCCGTTGGCTCATCCACACGCCCCTCGTTGGGCGGGGGCGTGCGCTAAATTGCCGCCTTCGATGGGTTTTCTAACGTGCTCAGTGGGGTATGGCTTTGCATATCCAGTGCGTAATTTTTTTGTGTTTGGGGCTTGCGGCTGCACATTTTATGGCATTGTTTTGTGTCCGTGCGCTGTGCCCCACTTGATTAATTCATTACATAAGCATGTGAGTGTGGGGGTTTATTATGTGCATCATTGTGTCGTCGCAATCACTGCAACAACAACACTTACTTACCAGCTGGTAGATGCTCGTCAGCAAAGCTGTGGTCCGCAGATTACGCGGTGATATGGGCGACATCATAATTTCCCAGATGCGGCGACAGCTCCACTTGCCACCTGTGCTGACCGTGGGCAGCAACATTATTTCGCGTGTGTGTTTTCCACTTATTTGTTTACTTTTTAATCAATTTATGGATTTTTCTTTCACTCAACTAAAGTATATGACTTTTCCACTGGCTGCGACTCGTCGCAATCGTTTCGTCATCCAATTGCCAATGACAACTTAAGGGTTGGCGCTTCATTTGCGGCTCCCACGTACGTACATTAAATTGAAACTTGCGAGAGCTTTTCGCGGAAGCGCGGCGGAGGCGCATCGTCGTAGATTCCCAAGGTCTGTTTTGATATTCGGTGAGCTTTCGAATGTTTGTTTTGCATGTGCATCAACTCTTTCGCCGAGAGGGTACATCAAGTATACGAACTGATTTGTTTGATCTGGTATTTTAGTTCAGAATTGAGGTGATAATAATTGAGTCGTTACTTGCTAAGAATACAACATAAGGAGTATTTACACAATTTAGATACTGAACTGCAAATAACCTTACAAATTATCGATATTCATGAGATACGGATACTTTAGCTTTGCTAATAAGGTTACTGGTTTACTATATGATTTACTATAATAAAAATCAAATTTACACAAAGTATGTATATGTACAATATAAATTTAAAAATTAAAAAACAATCATTTTATATAGTTAAAACGGTAAAATAGAAGTGGAACTCACTTAATTAAAAATTAAACCAATAACAAATTACATGCTAACTTATGTATTTCTAATGACTTAATAATTTATATTAGGGTTAAAGATAGATAAACTTTTGAAATTATGAACTTACATTTAAAATTATTAAAATATATCAATTATCATTATGCTAACATAAAATAAGAGTATTTCGATAACGTGCACTACTAAACACTTTAGCTTTCGAAGCTTTTAGGGGGTTGTTTTTAAGCTTTGCAAGTTGCAACCGCGCAGATGTTTATCGCAGTGAGTCAATGCAAAGCTTTTAGCGCAAAGCTTTTTGTTGCGGCCAGTGCTGCCAGATGTTAGCGGCACATCCGAAATAAAGCAATTAAAATGTGGTTCCTACCGCTGCGGGCCGTTTGCTATGATAAATTTTACATTTTAAAAGTCAATTTACACTGAACTATAAAAATGTAACATAAATTTTGCCAAAGCAGGCCATAAAATTGCCCAGGCCGACGAAGGACCGTTTGAGCAGTTGTTGGATGAGGTACTTTGTGGCCAGAAGAATCAGAGTCGTAGTCTAAAAGAGTCGAAGAGTCGAGAGTCGTGCCACTGACTGTTGCCAATGGCAACTGGCGCTCCTCCTGTGTCAGCTACTTGCACGCTTAATTGATTGTTTTTCTACGAGCTGGCGAGGATGATGCGATGGAGCACTCACAATGTTTCAAACCACCAGCACCAGCACCACCACCGCCATCATCATGATGAAGATGATGAAGACCTCAGGGGCAAAATATGCATTGCTGTATTCTTCTTCTTCTGGTTGTTGCTGTTGCTGGCGTTGGTTGTTTGCGGCTTGTTATCATTGGGCGTGTTTTATTAACTTTTAAGCTGCATGCACGCGAGGGGCCATAAAAAGTGCAACTGGCGGTGGCGCAAATCCAAAAGTCAATTAAAAATTTTTTACATTTGTTTGCACACAACAACGCAAACGCGCGCTGTTCTGAATGCGTTAAGCTCAACCTGACTCTCGCAACCTGAACTTGGGTCTTCACTCCCGAGAAGAACTTGGCGCGATAATCATAACTGCAAAAAAGTAAGCAACTACGCGCAGGCGTCGCCCCGTTCATAATTTATGGCCTCAACAGAGGCCGGCTCTTCAAGTATTGAAATATCATCTTCCAGCCATTTGCCGTTCAATTTGCGTTCGCAACGCTCTTTTGATTGGTTTTTCCCCCTGCCCCCCTCATCCCAACTGCAGCAGCAGCAGCAGCATCAACAGCAGAAGCAACAACTTGGCAACAAATTGATTGCCTTAAAGTAACTTGTAAAATGCATCTAAGCAAGCGTTGCAAGCCAAAAACTTGAGAGCCACTTTAAACGGCTGAAACAGAAGCAACATTACAAATGTGTGGCGTTATTGCCACGGGGGAGGAGCTGCAACAGTTGCAACCACAACAGCAACAGCAACAGCTACAGCTGCAAGAGGAAGCTTTGATTAAAAAAAATAAAAAAGAAAAGGGAAAGAAAACTGAAAACTTGGGCATTCGAGTGGGAGCCGATTCGAAAAGCAATCGCTGTTGTTAACAAGCATTTCAGCGCATGACAATTGGCATGCACACCTTCGGGCCATTAATATGCACCACATTGCAACGATGACTGTTGCTGTTGTGGTTGCTGTTGTTACAAGTTGGCAACTGAATCTGCTGCACTTTCATGTCATTTAACTATTTGTAATTCGATCTCTAGGGGTTTCGTTTGGCTTAGTTATTTAATCACTGCAATCGGTCGAGCATAAATAACATTTACTCGACTTATTTGCACAATTTGTTTGCCTGTTTTGACAGTCTGTTGCTCAGAGGCTGCAGGCTGCAATTGAAATGGATCTGGTAGCCGGTTAAACGAAATTCTAAATGCTCGAAAACAAATTAAGTTGGTCTGCGCTTTTGTTCTTATCCAAATCTGCCTAAATCGAATTGGTAGCAATCACGTTCAAGTGGATTAAAATTAAAAATATGAAACGGCAATCGAATTATGATTTAATGTACAAGAACATATGCATTTTATATAATTAGAACAACAAAATAGAAAGAAACTAGCCGAACAATAAAATTAAAAATAAATTATAAATCTAGAAATAAAATGAAATAAAAATTTATATTAAAAGAGTCTAAGAATTATGTTTAATAAATACATTATGAAAAATACATCTATGAAAAGAAAGTACCAAATATTATATTATTGATTTGGAAGAAATTTTTGATTTTGAATTTGCTTTAGGAGATTTCATAATTTTCAATAGCTTTAAACATTTAGAAAATGCAATCAATGAATCAAATGCAATCAAGTTTGTTGACTAATTTAATACAAATAAATTTTACAACCACCTTGTTTTTATTTAATTCTAAAATCATGTAATAATGTAAATATTTAATGCTTAATCCGTAGACTAAGGAACGATTTTTCAAGCTCCCTATAAAGTGGTCTATAGCTATTTTCTAAATAAGTTACTTGCTTGATAAAATTTTCTATAACGAAATTAATTTTTTTAATATATATATAAAGTTATGTAGAGCTTTTCATAGCATATGTCAAAATCGCAGAATGTGGGCAATAATATATAAAACAGTTGGTCTTGAAGAAACGAAATTGTGTCTTATGAGTCAGTTTATTCGAACAATAACTGTTATGGGAACATTGAATACTCGACATCCATCATACATACCTTATTCTATTAGTTCATAAAAGATTATCATTATAATTACAGTGTAACTAAATATAAGCTTCTCAAATTCACAAAAAAAAAAAAAAACAGAAATATGTATTCTAAAGAGTATTCTTTTTTTTGGGAACAGGTAGCTTCTTAAGTTAACTGTTTTTTTTTACAAATCTTGGCGTTTCCTTAAGCCAATCATTCTATAAGACTACACTTGGTATCAAAGTTACTAAATGCTTTTCTAAGGAATTATGCATGGTGTCAAGCCAAGTGTACTCATATGTGGCCTAGCCTTCAGGCTATATATCTCATGTAAGTCACGTTTTGGAGTCACCCATCAATATCAATTGTTACACATATTTGCATGGCCCAAACAACGTGTTGATAACAAAGCGTCACCCGAAGTTTGCATCGAATATGGAAAGTATTTGGGAATTGGAGAAGAGTGCGCGATTTTGGGTCTGACGCTTGTCAGTTTTTCAACGTGAGCTCGATTATGTGCAATGATGATGAAGATGTTAGCATTTCCGATTAAACGCACTCGCTCCCTCTTGAGGCAGCAGCAACACAAACAACATGGCCATGGCAAACAAGCACAGATGGGGGGCGAATCCTCGAGCCCATGAGTCTCAAGGGTGTGTGTTCAATTGTGTCAATTTAACGCCTTTTATAGCACCCCGTCAACACAACAACGATTCGATGAGTCGATGCGAGTGTCCGCCACCCACTTTAGAGAACAGGCGGCAGGAGGAGGACAACAGGACAACACTCCTGTGCTGCATGTTGGGCATATTAATTATTGCACATTCGATGATGATGATGATGATGATGGTGGCCAGAGTCAGTCAGAGTTTAACCTCGCTCGATTTGCTCGACGGCACAAAGTGTTAATTACACCCCAACGCGACTCTTCCCCTCTCTCTCCCCAAGGATGTATTTACAAAATGTATGCTCGCTTTACGCTCAACAAACGTGATTATTAGTAGTAGTAGTAGTTGTGTCTGTCTAAATATTGAAAATTGATAATACAAGTGTGCATGGATGGCATTTATCTAGCATATCTCCTGTCCTGGTGTTGCTGCTGCTTCTTCTTCTATTCTCGTTTGTCGCATCATCGCCATTGGCAAACTAACAACTGCCGGCAGGATAATGCTCAGGCTCTCCTCACTTAGTTTGTCATACACAGTTGCGATTTGTGATGCGGCTGAATAAGCAACAAATTGCAATTTAATTGCACACTATCAATGTGGGGCAGACTATGTTACATTACACACAGAGTGCGATTATTCATCGGCTTGAGTGTTACATACTCATATTCAAATTTACCAAGATGCTGCAATATCAATATCAATTGCCATACACTAATTGCTAACTAAACTTATTTTGGTACATATAAATTAATTCTTCATAATATATCTCATTGGATTTCATTCATATAATAAATTTAGAAGTGTTCTAAAATTGAAAAAAGATTAATGTAGGTCTTAACTAATTTTGTATCAATTTATTAAATTTTTAAATCAGTATTGTCAAACACTTTTATTAATATTTCACTTTTCATCTTTCATTAATAGAAAATCTTGTATATTACTTCGGTGCTTTGGCCATTAAAATAAGTAGATTAATAAGCTTACCAGTCTGTTTATACATTCAAAAAATATATAAATATTTTTTAAAAAATCTACATATTTTTTAGATGAACTCTAGTTGCAAGATCCGACTAGAATGTTGTTGATTTTAGAACAATTTTATTTTGTTCATGAAGTTTTAAATTTTAATATAAAGAAAAAAAATATTGTTAAGTTTTGCTATCTTGTTAAATTAGTTTTCAAATTATAATAACAAATGCTTTCGAAATTTAAATACTAAACTCATTATGTTTTTCTAAGAGTATCTAAATGCTAAATCTACATTTAAAAAACGGAATCATTATACTTTTCTGAGAGAATCTATTTGGCAATAAATATATACATACGATGAAAGAAAATATCTATACTTTTCTTGTATTATATTTAAATAAATGTATGCAGTTTTTATGGTAAAATGTTTAATAGTAGTATTCTTAAACATAAACTTAAGCTCGACACAACTGTGACTAAAATTCGAATTGAGCTTGGTGGACACCTTAAAGGCATTGTGAGGATTGCTCCCGGTGTGGCTCAGAAGCTGTCACCGGGGCTTTAGCTTGGGCAAATATCCTTGATATCATTTAGTCAACTGGAAAAAATTCAATCAGCATACTTGGCAAATATTCAACAGAGCTGGCAGCAGCAGCAGCGACTGAAGCAGAGCAAAGGCAGCGATTGTTTGAGTGAACAGCGGGAAGTTGGGCGGTGGGATACATTTAGAAGATGGGTGGAGGAGGGAGTGAGGGAAGGAAGAAGCGGGCAAAGCGGGTGGAACGTTGCATAAATCAACAGCAAATAAAATGCTGATACGCTGAAAGTTCGCCGAGTCTTCGATGCTGAAACAAAACATGCGAAGCGGAATCGGAATCGGGCAAAAATTCGCATTCACGATAATTGAATTTCTGTGCAGGAGCAGAAAAAGGAATAGAAATAGGAACAGGGCGCAACAACAAAAAAAAAAAAAGAAGGGAGGAAAAGCGACTCAGTGTGGAGCCAGCAGCATCAGCAGCGTGTCCAGCGATGCATGCGTCGCACGTAGCCGGAGGAGCAAGTGGAGACGAGCGAGGATTACACAGAGAACGGGAGAGAGAGCGAGGGAGGGAGGGAGGAACTAAAGGACAGGACAGAGCACAGTGCGCCCATATTATGTGCACAATAAATAGACGTGATCAGCATGCCCAAGGAGCAGCAGCAGCCAGTCAGGCAGTCAGGCAGAGTTGGGTTTGCTTGCCAGCAGCAGCAGCTCTATAGCTAAGTCATACTCGTTCTCGTTCCTTGCTCGTCCTTGCGCTTGACTGAGCGGCAACATCGCTGGCTGCATGCTGAGCAAAGGAGCTGTCGAAGGAAGCACTTGAGAGGATGTTGCCAGCGTTGCCGCTGCGTCTTCCCGTGCTGCTTCCGGCTTTTGTTGGCCCAAAAGTGCTCGACAAAATCTTTTGTGTGAATCCCTCCCAACCATCGTTTTGTTTTTTTTTTTGTTTTGGGGGTAGCTAAGTATGCGCCGCATCCCCAAAAACTCCTCCACACACACAGCGGAGGAGGAGGCAAACTTCGGAAAAACAAGGCGAAGGCGAAGGCGTCGAACTTTTTATGTTAACTTACTTTGTAGTTTCTTCTTATTTGCAACTTTGATTTTTGTTTATTTTTGCTTGAGGCAACATCTTCAACCCTCCCTTCCCCCCCCCTCTCCCACAAAAACACATGACACGCAAGGGGAGGTCTAGGGAAGAAGAAGAGCACGCCGCACGCATGCAACCCCCAGCGGAGCGAAAGAGACGGAGCGACATGGAAAAAGTAAAAATAAAATAAAAATGGCGACGGGGCGCCAAGTTTGCACAAAGTAAAAGGAAAAATTTCTGAGCTGTTTAGCATGGGAAATTTTCATGCTCAGCTCGGTGTTTTCTCTCTCTTTCTGTCTCTGCGAGCTTTTCCTTGGGGTTCTGCGCTTTAAAATGCGCCATTTTGTTGTTTACCCAGTCATCCCCCCCCTCCGCCGCCGCCGCCACCGTCGTCGCCCTCTGCAAACTGACCCAGCTGGCAGCTGTAGCTGCCACGCCCACGTGCGCCCCCAATCTGACCAAGCGGAAGTTTTATGAATTTTGTACAAAGCAGCAAAGTTTTTCTGTGTCCTTTGGGGTTTATGCTTGTCGCTCGTCCTTTTTTCTTCTATCCATCCGCTTCATTCATTTTTTTTTCCTACACATTTTTCAGTGGCTCTTTGAATGTATCTCAAGCGCTGTGTGTCGTTGTATCTTTTGTGAAATCACTGCAGTGTGAATAATGTCGACGAGAAAAGAGAAAAGCAAATTGAAAATAGGAAATTCATAAAAAAATCAGCAACAAACTTTTGCGCAAGTGTTGAGCAATTCTTTTTAGCCATAGATTGCCCCGGTCAAGGAGCTAACAACTTAATTTTGTAGAACTTAAATATGAAGCAAGGCATTTGATAATTCCCATGCGGGTTATTATGCCTAGATTACAAAATATCGACTTTTGACTTTTTTTTAAAGGAAAATGTGTCAACCCTTTAACACAATGTGACAAACACCTAATGAAGTTATTAGAGCTGTCAATGAACTTCAACAAATTGACATTTAATGAAGTGCACGACCCGCACAATGATCTTTTAATTACCACAGCAAACCCCTTTCAAAAAAAAAAAAAACCAAGAGAAACACCTAAAAAATTAACTTTAATCACTTTCGGGCTGATTGTCAGACCACAACGCTGACATGCGTATGCATATGGTCGTATATAACATAATATAATAATAATTATGATGTTGCCACCAATTGACGACAGTCGAGAAGCGACGCAGACCGTGAAGCGTTGCGTTGCGTTCCGTTGTGCAACGCTAGGTTTTTCAACCCTTTGAACAGCTCATCAACTTTGGGTGTCGCAACTAAAGGCAACGTATTTCTTAGTTTCAATTATATAGTATATCTTTAAGTACTGTACTATGAGTACTGTAAAGTATAACATTATAATATTTGTACATAGTCGCAAACTATCAGATTTAATGTTAAATTATTTTAAGGGTTTGGAGGAAGTCTTTGCTTATTAAACTTAACTTATCTAATTTCTTGAAGAAACAATATTTCTGATTCTAAAATTTCGCATAGTATTTTGAGAATGTCTTCTATATTCTAAATTTCGCATATTTTGGTACTTAAAGAATGTCTTCTAATTTATTTTATAAAATTTCTGGGGCTTTTAATTTAGTAACAGAGAAATGCTTTCTAACATTGTTCTCTTCAGGAGAATATAATCATTATTATTTGTAGTGACATTAGATAATAATGTAGAATTAAATAGAGTAGTAACAGTAAAGTATTTATACTACAGTATGGTATATTTTAGTGTATATATATTATACTATACTTACTTTTCTATAGTATTATAGCACTAATTTTATTTGAATATAGTTTATCACTTATTTATATGTATGTATATTATTTGATACTATAATGTACTATAGTAAAATACAGAAAGTAGGTATTAAAGTTTATGGTGAAGCACCTGAGACATTTAAATTTCACCTCATAGAATTGTTGGCTAAAGGAAATCATAAAAAATAGACATGTTTATTACGTTTCGGCGGTTAGATTTGCATCTCATTTTTGCACTCATTAGCTGGCTGACTTGGCGGCAACTACACACACACACACACCAGCACATATGTATACTATGTTGCATTTGTAGTTGTTGCAGTAAAAGTTGTGTTGCTGCCTGGAAGGCTGAATTGAGTTGGCTTTCTCAGGCGAATTAACATAAATTATGCACGCCCACTTTGCAAATGCAGCTCGTGCGTGGCAAAGACAGCCGTGGCGTCTCGCTGTTGCCACTGTTGCACGTGCTGCACTGTTGCTGCTGCTGTTGTTGCCACCCCAACAGGTGCGTGGACGCACAATTAAGTTGCAAGAGTAAAAGTGGCAGCAACTGCCTGGCGGCGTTATTGAGTTTTCATATTTTATGTACGCTAAAGGACGCTTCAACCTATGCAAAGCGAGCCCAAAAAGGCGCAACGAACTTAATAAACGAATTAGAATTAGCCAGCTTGAGGCAGCGCAGCATGAGGCAGGCAAAGATGTGGCACAATGGCGCCACCCTGTGGTGGGCAACAACTCCCACTAGCAAGCGACAACCGGCGACTGGCTCACATAATCGAATTTATTTATTCTGGGCTCTGGTTTTGCTTTTGTCAAAGTTTTTCAGAGTTTCAAGTGCCTCGACCCAGTTGCCATCAAAGTCCCTCCACTACCACTAACCACATTGCCACACACACACATACGCACACACACACGCTTGCGAGATTTGATGCTCTGTGAAATTAGCAGCATAAGATTGGATTATCTTTATGTGAC
Organism: Drosophila niveifrons; assembly: GCA_035046325.1. Lineage (NCBI taxonomy): Eukaryota > Metazoa > Arthropoda > Insecta > Diptera > Drosophilidae > Drosophila > Drosophila niveifrons. The sequence continues at coordinate 13,591,035 of JAWNOC010000052.1, forward strand.
TGCCACTCCAGCAGCGACCCTTTGCCTTTGCCTTTGCCACTCTTTTATTTACATTTTGTATTTTTTGTGTTCGTTGTTGTCAGCCCTATGATTATGTATGTTGAAGCACGTGCCACGATTAGGCGAACAAAGCTGCGTCCAAGCGTGAGAGGAGTCGCTGTCAATGCGGATCGAAGCACTTTTTTTTTTTTTGTTGATACTCGTATTGTTGCTAATTTACTTAAGTCGAGTGTTCACACAATAAGGGTGAGTTTTTCACTCAACTTTATAAACGTATCGTTGTAGCTCTCTGATTTGTAATGCAACAATATTTTGTAGCTATCCCAGCTGTTGGATACCTTACGCACTTGCAGCTGCATCTCTAATTGGAACCCCATTGGCTTGGTCTAAGTACTGTTCATTCCGGCTGTAAGTCAATTAATCGGTCAAAGTGCGTGGCAATAACTCACGAGTCGAGAAACCGCGACAACCGCCAAAACGCGGCGTCAAAGTCAACGGGTAGTCGCAAGACGAAAGCCAAACCATCAGCGTTGCATGCAACAAAAGCCAAAGAAATGTAACCGACATTATCCAAACATCGAGACGTCTCAACTAGCCGCAATAAATTGCTGGGCTGGGCTCTCTCACTCCTCTCCTCTTGAGTCCGAAACTCTCTTCACTCCATCACCATCTCTATCTTCATCTTCGTCTCAGTATCTCTCGCTCTCTCTTTCTCGCTGTTTATTTGTTTGTTGGCTTTGACTCGCGCCTTTTTGTTTGTTTTTGATGTTGATGAATGTTGCCACAGTTGTTGGTGTTATTATTATCGCTGTTGTTGTTGTTGTTGTTGTTGTCGCTGTTGCTGTTGCTGTTCGAGTTGTTTAGTTAAATTTTTGGACTGTTGTTTTTAATGTTTTCATTTTGTGGCTGGACTTTTCCCTTACAACCGCTCTCTGTGAGTGTGCTCTGCGCCCTTTGCGTGCCTCTTGATGCATGCCCCGTCACATTTCACGGCCCGCAACGAGATCCACTTAACCTCATGATTGATTTGTTGCAATAATTCTTATCAAACACAATGGCCCCACCATGAAATATTGACCACAACAGCGCCTTTTCCCACAAATGGCATATACTTACATACTTATTACCCAAAGTCCCATCTCATACACTTTGCCTCAGGGCTAGCTGACTTTCTGCTTTGCTTTCTGCATACGTCTTTTATTATGTGGGAAACAGATTTTAACTTAAATCAATAATTTATAATATGTTTAGAAACTGACTTTCAAATCAATGCAACAAAGTAGTATTAATAAACAATCTGAAAGAAACAAATAATATGTTAAAAGTTGGGTTCAAAAAAAGAAAGCAGTCATTTCTTGAAAAAATAATTCAAAATTAAAGTTGTATTTATTATTTTTTTTTGAAATTGAATTTCATAAGTATGACATTTACAATATTAAAGATATACTATTATTATTTACTACTCTTATTATTTTAATTTTAGAATGCTTATGATTTGAATATGAAATTGATAAGTTCGTTATCTAAAACATATATTATTTAATGTCAATCTTATTATCACATTATTATACTAGTATTATTTACTATTCTTATAATTATGCTATTGGAGTCTGTCTTTAAACATAATTTTAAATTGAAGCTAAGTATTTTTTTAACAAGAACCATAATTTTGGAATAAATGAAGCTTTTCTTTAAATGACATTACAAAATTTTTTAAAATGATTTTTAAAATGTATATTCAATGTAGCTCTAATTTTGAATATTATCATATTTCAAATTATTTTATAATTAAATATTATTAAATACCATATATTCAGCACTTTTAAATTTAAATCGAAAATATATATTTGCTTAAACATTCTACTGAAACCATTCTAACACCCATTTCACAATTTATAGAGTATCCCAACTTCCGTAGACACCAACAAAGCCATTTCTATCTATTTTTTAATGATGCCCCAAAAAAGTGCCTAAGCTTTGCACATTACTTTACATTTAAAGCTGTGTTTGTCGTTGTTGTTGGTGGCAATGCAAAGATCATTGGATCTGTGTGTATAATTCTCACTTTGTAAACAATATTAAGAAATATTAATTTTCATTTATCATTTTGATTGAGCGATCAAATGGGAAAAAAAAGAGAGCCCCCAGACTCAAGACGAGTCGCATCGAGTGGAATGGAGTTGAAGTTGAAGTCAAAACGAGACTTTTGCCCAGGTTTGTTTTCTCGTGTGATTTCTTTATTATGATAGCGAGATTCGGTTTTAATGATCTTTCTCGTGTCCCGTTGATTTATGATGGGTTAACCTTACCTTAGCATGCGATGCTCATGTCCGAAAGTCGAGAGACCCGCGGCTGCTCCTCGGCCCCGCAAGGTGTCGAAACTGTAACTGGAACTGTGGGAAATGGAACAATGTCTGAGGGGTAGACTATATATATAGAGTATATTGCTCTCCCTCTCTCTCTACAAATCTATCGTTTGCTTTTTGCTCGATTTTCAAAGTGCACTCTCGACTTTTGCCCTGTGCGCTTTGTGCTTGTTCTTTTGTTGGGCTTTAACTTAATTATGCCCGCAAATAGGCGTAAAAGTTGCGCAATTCTCTTGAGCTGGAAGAGGTGGTGGGGGAGGGGGAGGGGGAGGAGGAGGGGAAGTGTGAAGGGATGCCTGGACCAGCTTCTCAGTTTGGTTTTGTGGGTTTCGTTTCCTGTCTGCCGTTGAGTTGAGCATTTTGTAAGCCGCTTAGATCCCTAAGGGTTTGAGGTTTTCTTTTTTTGTTGCCAGTTGAAGTTTTAGGGTTTGAATTGAATTCGGTTTTCAAGAGAGAGAGAGAGAGAGAGGGGATGGGAAATGCCGTCACCACCTTCAACCAGTTTGACTAACAAATGCTGCAAGCGTGCAAATTAAAATTCGGTTTTTGTGGTTGCCACTTGCATAACACCCAAACACCCAAACACACACACACACACTCTATACTTTATACCACCCAGCTGGTAAACAACCCACACTTTTACACACACATGTGCTATATAATTTATTTTGACATGTTTGCCAACATTTCAATTGATTTTATTGTCGTCGTTGCTGTTGCTGTTGCTGTGGCTGCTGCACAAAAAATAACTGTGAATTGAAATGTATCACAATTATATTTTTGTGTCGTTGTCAATTGAAACATGAGAACTTGCCTCATAAATAATAACAACTTGTAACTCCCAGTCTCCTCGCTCTCTTGTCTCCCCTTCTCTTAGCTTGCCACAATGCAGACTGTTCCTCGTCCTGTTTCCTGGTGCCTCGTTGCCGCCTACCATGGCAACACCCTCACACACACACACACACACACACACACACACACACAGTTCAAATAGTTTTGCGGATTCGTAAATTAACAAATCGAATTTAACGCGTGGCTGGCCGCAGTTTTAAACTCAATCCGTTTGACCAACCCCTTTTTTTTCTCTGCTTTTCTTTTTTTTTTTATGCTGGAACGGATTTAGTTTTATTTTCCACTTTACGCCCATTTGCACTTTCGGTTTTTCATAAATTTATCAATTTTTGCATATTTGTTTGCCCGATGATTATCATTGCGGCAAATTGCGCCAATTGTTGTTACTGATTAGGCGATAAAAAAATAAACCAGCCAGCTTTATGATTATTATTTATTTATGTATGTATTTATTATTGTGTAACAGGATCAATGGCCTTTGATTGCGGTGACGCTTTGCAGGTGTCCCGCAGACGATGTCGCGACATTTTCGAAGATGGGAAGGGGAAAGGGGAAAAGCGGTTGTGGTTGCGTAATTATTTAAGTGCCACTGCCACGCCCCACACAAAATTTTAAGGGTGGCGCAACTTTTTGCGTTGCAAAACTTTTTCTCGAGTTGTCAGTTTTGATTTTTTCTTTCCGTTTGTCATTCATATTTGCCAAACAGGAAAAATGAAATCAACAAAAATACAAAAATCACAAAAAAAGAAAGAAAAACGAGCAAAATGAAAAAGAAAACTTTGTGCATATTTTAAAGCAAACAATTTGCATGTAAATATGTGCAAAATGTTGCAGCTATCTCCGACTTTTCCCTTGCTGCCTGCTCTCCCCCTCTTTCTATCTCTCTCTCCTTCTTACTTCCTATTGCGCTTTCTCTGTGTGTATGTGTGTGTGTGTTTACGTAAGCATATGTGTGTGAGAGTCTATTTGATGTATGTTGAAATGTGTGTGTGTGTTTGCCTATGTGTGTGTGTGCTTGTGATGCTTTAGACTCTCAAAATATTCGACAATATTTTCCAACAAACAAGTAAAAAACAAAGCAAACATTCAATAGTCAAACAAACACGAATCACAAAATACTCTTTTCAACTTTATTAGAAATTCTAACTAATCAGAATTAGAGATCAAAACTAATAAAATAAAAAACTTTAACAAAAATTCAATGAAAAAGTTGGAAATAGAATAAAGTCAAACAAATATAACAAATATATCTGGTATTAGCAATTATTTAATATTCAATTTTTCCACTTTCGTATAATTGAGCTAACCCTAAGCATCATAAAAAACTTTAACAAAAATAAATTGAAAAGTATTAAAAAATAGACAATAGCATAATTTATTTCTAAGGTGCAATTATAATAATGAAATATATAAATTAGAAATTTGTTCGTATACAGTTTTGAATATCCTTACTACACAACTAAAACCTTAGCAATTTAAGAAAAATGTGCAAAAATATTTTACAAATATAAAAAAATAAGAGATGATATAAACTTAAACAGTTTTATAGATTGTATTTCTATACTAAAGTTATAGCAATGAGCAAATATGCATATATGAACTTTAACTTTTCATTTCTAAATTGTTGTCTATTATATTCAGAAAAACTAAAGGTATTCTTGATTATAATCCTATTTTGTATTTGTAACTGTCATATTAAAGTGTTTAACCATAATTCTAAAAGCCTTAATATAATTTGCTTAATTTGATTTGCAGGGTTAATTTTTTATTATTTAAGATTTATTATTTTAAATTAAATTTTCCAGCTTTTTATGATAACAATTTTCGATTTTTCTATTTAGATTTATTAGTTCTTCTTAGTTTCCTAAACACTGTACTTGCTTTTACTATGCAAAACAATAATTTATCATTCAATCTCTCACTTAAAATACAAAACTTCAATCAGAAATCTATTCACTGATTTATATTCCAAGGCTGTTCTATCTTAACCGAATATTTTCTGGTCTCCAGTTTGATGGGCAATCGTTACTGCCCCATTTTGGCCATCGTCTATAACAAAGAGCAAATATGCATTTTGTGAATTTTCCATTTTCCATTTCCATTTCGAATTTGCGCATTTTTATGTTGTTTATTTTTGGAAGCTTTTAAAAAACATCAGCACTTTCCCATTTACATATTCGCTTTGTAAAGAGGCGCTGCCAACTGCCTCCTATCTCCGATTCTGCTCTTGTTGCTCCTGCTCCTGCTGCTGTTCCTGCTGCTGTCGGTTGTGTATCCTTTGGAACGTTTGCTATGTTCTGCTGTCTACTGTGAAATTTGCATAAAATGCAAATGATGCCGACACAGCAGCAGCAGCAGGAAACGACTGAGAGGGGAAACATTGGGATAAAACTGAGGGAGAGATGGCAGAGTCCTTGCTGTCGTTGGCGTTGTGGCTTTTTTGGTCCTTTGCGATATCATATTTATTAAAAGGATTATTGGTGCTTCACTGGCATATCCTGTTAGTGTTGCCGAATCCTTCCCCACCAACCACCCACTTCCACTACTTTTTGATCGGCAATGCAAATGAGCGACGGCTGCCTTTTGTTTCAGCAACCAAAACAAAAAATATGTTAAGCAACTTTTTTTTTTTTGTGTATTTTTCTTTAGTCGGCGCCATATTTGATTTAAAAGTTGGCGTCAAATTGTTCAAAGCGTCGTCGTAAAATGCATGAAAATTACAAATACAATTAAACGGATTGGACTCTTTCACGGGAATCTCTGCCCAGTTTTCACACCTCGCAGTTAGCGCCTGGCCTGAAGTTAGATCGAAGTGAGAGTGAGAGAAGAAGGCGAAGAAGACTAAGGCGGCGCTTTAGACGTTTTTTCTGGTTGCAGTTGGCGCTTTGTTACTGTAGCCTCTCTCTATTTGATTTGGCTATTCTCACCTTTGAACTCCGTTTACTTCTAATGAAGTCTGAATGTTGCCTTTATGATGTTATCATGTTTGCCTTTCGTGGGTATTTATGGAGCGAATGTTAACACAATATAGTTGGAAAATTGGGGGAAAATGATCAAGTGTAGCGCCTTTTGATTACTGCGTTGGGAAAGGACTTGAATACGGTTGCTTTCAAAGTGCGAATTATTCTAAGAAACTCAATTTAGATTGTGTGAATTCCCACTGGTTATAAATTCCTTATAGCTCCATTCGATTATCAGCTACTTTTGTTCTTCAGAAATAATATTAAATAATGTAGCAGGCAAATCTTAAATTCGTTTAAGCATTGTTGAACAATGTTTGGCTAAGAACTGCAAACTTCATTTTAATACTTAGCCTAAGAATTTTCTAAAAATTAACATTGAAGTTACAGAAATGTAAATATTATATTTTTTTACAGAACATTTTTACTTAATTGCGATTATTACTGATGATTTATTTTTACTTCAGTATAGAAAAAGGAAATCATCAAAACTTCTATTGCTTATTCCACCTTCTTCTTTTATACCCAATTTTTCTTTTTATAACCATTTGGTATAATAGTAAAAAAGTGTATTGTTATTCTTAAAATATAGAAAATTAATAGACCCCTGAAATACCTAAAAGTTATATGTGCTCGTCTCTATCTTTCTTTTGTTGTTCTTAACTGATGATGCTTTTGCTATTTTAAAAAGTTAATTTTGACAAATTAAAGAAAAGTGAAAATTAAGTTTCAATTCACTATATAAATAGATAAAATATTTGTCACAATTATTCATGAATAACAGAATATTTATTCAAGGCCTAATAAATTACGTCAAACTTCAATAAACACTTCTTTAGAGAAAATTAATTCGATAATCAAAAGCTTTTACGACACTTTTCCAAACTATTTTGAAGTCATTAAAAAAAAAATCTCAATATATATTTCTTTAAAATAATAAAAATAGACCCAGAATTATTAATATTAATCATACACACAGATATAATACTTTATTTTCACATTATGTATAATACGCCCACTTCTATATGAGCAAATAATTTGTACCCCATTACTTTAACAAGCATCCCCCATTGCCACGTTGAAATTCGTATACAAAATTCAACCCCATGCGGACAAGTGTCTCAATCGATTTTGCCGTCGACAGCGCCATTTTAAAGTTGCCACAAAACTCTTTACTATGTCAATTCAAGGCTTGCAGCACAACTTCAAATTGCTCATACGCCGCGTGCAACATTTATGCCGCACAAGGCGGCAGATGGGCAGCGGCAGCGGTAACGGGAACATTCTGCTGCTCTGCTTCTAGTTCCACTCGAATCCTTGCCACATGGAAAACACCCACATATGCACTAACACCGCCAATTTGTCGCCAGTGCGAATGTCTGTGTGTGTGTATGTGTGTGCCATCGGCACGTGCAACTGTATATGTGTGTGTGTGAGTCCGTCCTCTCACCCCTTGCACTCAAGCGCCACTTGGCTGCCATTTTACGAAAATGTTAAAGTATCAAAATCATTGGAATTGCGTTGAGAATGTTTGACAGTTCATAAATGCTCGGCGCTTGACTTGCATAAATATTTTCTACGGCCTGTCACTGCCAAAGAGGTGGAGAGGGAGGGGAAAGGGAGATCGGGATTGTGATGTGCATGTGGAGCGCGCGAGCAGTTGAAAAGTTGAAGCTGTCGCACAGAGAGCAGAACATCAAAATGCGAAAAGTCAAACAAACGTCCGCAGCGACCGCGACGCTTGACGACGGCATCGCAGCTTTTACAGCTACTATATCGCAGCGCATAGTTCAACACACATTTGTGCTGTTGTTGTTTTTGGTGCTGCTATGTGCTGTGCTCAGGCTCATGGTTGCCATTTTGTTTTGAAAGCCATAAAAAAGAATGTCGCTTGTTGCTGTTATTGTTATTGTTGTTGTATTTGCTTCTTTTATGACCAGCAAAGTGCGCCAGTTAGTTGTTGTTGTTGTTTCTGCTCACTTTTCGTTCGTATTATGTTTTTCTTCTTTGTTTTGTGTGATTTGCGTCTGCGCACTGCAAAGTCACTCGAGCACGAAGAACAAAAAAAAAACCGACTCAATTGCCAGCGAAAGAGCGCGCTCAAACTTAACGAAAATCACTCAACGAAGTAGGCGTTACCCAAAAACAGCAGCAGCAGCAGCCACGCGTCACGCTTGCTTGACTCTCACTCACCAGCACAGCGAGAGTTCGTGTGCGCGCATCTGTATGTGTGTGTGTGTGCATGTGTACTTGTTACAGGGTGTTTCGGTGCATTGAATTTCAGCTGCTGTTCGAAAAAACAGCTGTTGGTCCGCTTTGAGTTATGAGTTTTTGTTGCGACTTCGGTTTGACTTTATCCTCTAGGCTCTCTCTGGCGCTGACTCTGCGGCTGTGGTTGTTGCTCTAGCTGCGGCTACTGCTCTGACTGCGACGGCTTTGTTTTGTGGCCTGTGCCGGAATTTTCGTGGAATTTTGTTAGCCAGAAGGGTGGTGCGGTTGCTGCCTGAGAGGGGCGAATTCTCGTTTAAGCGCCGGCAAAACAGATATAGATACAGTTGCAGTTACACCTCTAATTATTGCCCGACTCTATTTCATAATAATTTAAGTTAATCTTAAAAATGAGTACATTCAAACATAATTTAAAAAAAATATATAATGCAGTATATTTCAGACTCTGTTTTACAGATCTATTTACAGATTTTCAAATAGAAAAAATATATTCATAATATTTCATTCAACACTATATTAGAAAGTAAAAATACTAGTACTAAAATAGAGCATAAGATATGAATGCATATAAGCCATTTTTTAAATTTTCTTATAATAAGTTTGAAATAGATGTCTCAAACTTGTTCGCATATATTTAAATTGACTAAGATATCAATTACAATTATTAAATATTTAAAAAATTTACTTTTTTTAATATAAATAATCATAAATTTCTGCACTCATAGAATATTTATAAAGACTTTTTAACCTTTCCAGCATAAAAAAAACAACAACGCATATTTTTTGTGTTATGTAAACTTCCTTAACAACGCATTTAAGCATTTTTTTTTACTGTTCTCTGAACTTCCTCAGCAACACTCAATCGCAATAAGTTCTTTTTGTCAAGATTTAAGAACTTGACACTTGTGCCCCGTTAACAGTTACCATATCAGAAATAGTTTTTCCTGCTATCTGGAGCACTTCCTGTGTGCTCTGCTGACACTATAGTTATTTTGTGGCCTGCCTCTGTCTCTCTGTTTAGTTGTAACAATATACATGCTCTTCCTTCCCATTGAATACTTGAATAACTTTTTTTTTTCTTCCACATCTCGACGACTTTTTGCCATTCTATTTGTTCAGCGCTGTCTTTGAGAGATTCCGTGAAGTTGGCAGTTCTTCAGAGACGATTGGCAGCCTCCGCCCTGCCGCTAAGCCTTTTTTGCGTGTCTCTCTCGCACTTTGAGGCTGAGAAGCCATTCATCTTGAGAGCTTAGGCGAAAGGCGAAAGAAGGCGCCTAACAATTCACTTCCGCGTCTACAGCCATTTCCGTTGTTGCACTAGTCAACAAAATAGCGCAAGAAACAAACATAAATAATCATAATAATAACAAATAGGAACGACCCAAGTAATGCTGACAACAACAGCAACAAATAAAGAAAAGCTACAAAAAATGTATGTGAGAAAAGGGGCAAGGGGGGCGGGCTTCTACAAAGGGCCATGCAAAACTTGAGAGCGGGTCGGGCTTTTTTTTTTTGTATTCCCAATATTGATGGGACGCGCACACGAAACGGAACGCAGCTCTAACTGAAGGAAAAAATATGACGCGATTAGAATCTGTAATTAGTTTTCGTGTATCTGCAATTGTTGTTTGTAGGTTGCCTTGTTTGCAGTTGTTGTTTGCCGTTGCTGTTGTTGTTGTGGTGAGAATTGCACTTGTTTGGCGGCAAAACTTAAAAAGGCGTTAAAATGTGCGCCGGCTCTCAACACGCGATGTGTGCGGAAGCCGCAAAAAACCAAGAAAAAAAAAAAACAACTGCAGATGGGCGGAGGATGATGAATGGCTGAGTAGCTGCAACAGCAGCAGTCGAAGCAGCAGCAACAACACCTCATAAAAGCCAAAAGGCAAACGGCTGCAGTAAGCTGGCAAAAGTTAACGTTCGCATTGACTCTGTTTCACTGCTGTGTTTTTTTTTCTCCTTTTTTTGGGGGGGAAAAGTCAACAGAGAGAGATGGTAGATGAGGTTGCTTTGGGAGTTGGTCAAAATCATTCCCAGCTGCAAACTGTGGGCATCCGTTTCTCTGGTTTGGCATCGCTTAAATTATATCGATTTCGTATCATAATCAAATGTTTGCTGCTTGTCGTTGGCGGTGCCCGGCAATAACAACTACAAAAACACACACATCGATACACGCACACAACTGGAGCGTCAGCTACGATAACAACAATAATCAACGCACGACAACAGCAACAACAAGAACAGCAACAACAACAATGGCAAACGGCAATGACAACGGCAGCAACAGCAACAACAACAATGGCAAACAGTAGTGGCAACAAACAGGCTCATTTGCATATTTACCAAACACACAGATGCGACACACACACACACACGCACACACAAATACGTATATTGATAGAGAGAGGGAGCGAGAGAGGGACAGACAGAGAGACACACGCATGCCAAAATATACGATATCGTGTGCTCATAATAAGTATCTGATAAGTAATGATATACAAACACACAGCGATACACACAAACACACATTCGGAGCCCATGCAGAGTTAAACACTGACACAAAATGGCTGTACACCACAGCGCCAACACACACACACACACACACATACATACACAGAGCTATTATGCAAAGTGCAATGGCTGCAGTTGCTGTTGCTGTTGCTGCACTTTGCATTGATGCTGACAACTGCTCTCGTTTGGCTTTGCGGCGCATTTTTGGTGTAACACAAAGTGAAACAAACACACACACACACACACACACATACATACGAAGCAATTGGAGCACACACACACACATACAGAGAGCGAATCACATCACACAAAATGGACAGAAACAAAAGTCAATGAGAAGAGCAAAAGCAAAAGCAAAAGCGACAACAACAACAACAACAGCAATGACAACAATCAGCCACAAGAGCAACCCCCGCTTTTGTAGGCGTCTCTATCAAAGGCTAGACGAAAAAGCTTGAACAATTTAAATAAGACAATTTGCATATGCGTTGTGTTTAATATTTAAAATGTGACCGAAGATTTATGATTTATCAGCAAACCGCTGCTAAAGATGTTAAATTATTTATGTGAATTGACTGCAAATTAGCTCAAAATTGAGTTTTAATTATTCCCTTTTTTTTGGTTGGATAATACCTAAAAAATGTATTAGCAGCTAAGCAAATAGTATTATTATATTTTTGTTTATTAGATTTCAAATAATATTTATGTTTACGCTTCATGTTGTCGCTCCATAATTAGAACCTGCGCAATTTTTGAAGTTTTTTGGCAAAATTAACGCTTTTAATTTACATACGTTAGACAATTACTTAAAAATTGGTTATGCAATAAATAATTTTCTTTGTTTATTTCTTAGTTATGATAAAAGTAAACAATTACAGAAAAGGAAATGGCGGATAAGATCAACTTTTGTCTTTGGTAAAACTACAAAATAAGTTGATTTAATATTTTTATGAAGATTTTTTAATTTTAATTAATATTCAAAATTTGGTTATTGGATTTTATGTATTATAAATATAATTTACTACTTTGTTCGATAATTTTTATTTTTTTACTGTCTTACTAATGTTTAAAATGTAGTACTTTGTACCCCCTAAATCTTTACTAAATTCTCTCCTTAAAAGTTCCTTCAACTTTTGCCGTCGGTAAACTTAAATACTTTGACTCATTTGTGGAACGTGCTATGGGCATTACAAATCTCGAACAGAAACTAGGCAACCACTTAAATCCATTTGACACTTTTGTCGATTTTTATGGCTTGTTTTTTTTTCAAATGCTCTCAAACAAAATTATTTGATGCATAAATTGTAGCGGTTTTGGGTCTATACGATATATATGATTTCAAGTCCAGCGAGAGCGCCGCCATTATTTTCCAGCACATTAAAGACGCATAAAATTTTTGTGTGGTGAGCTCCAAAATTTAATGTCTAAGCAACCTGAACAAAATATTTGTGGAATACACTCGAAGCTTAGCTAGTTATTGGCTCTCAAAACTTGGCGCGGCGGCGTATTGAGAATCAATTAAAAAACTATTTCAAACTGCCAGTTAAATCAATTAAAAAATGAAATTCCAAAGAATAAAGTCATTTTATGCGATTCAGGTGTATAAACTCTTATCGCTCTACTCAAATTATAGATTTTATGTGCAGACCACAGACTTTAACTATTGGTTTTAAGAGTAGTTTTTTCTTGTTTTTTTGTGACTCTGTTTGGACCTTGTTTTGATATCAAATAGTTTATTCCCTCCCCTCTACCAAAAAAAATAAAATAAAAAAAAGAGCGCTTTTTGTCTAGACACTTGACCGTATTGATTTTAAAGTCAGCCATAAAACTGGAGCACAGACAAATTGATGAGCCAAAGCGTCATTTTGAAAAGGCGTGAAATACTCATTATGTTTATGGCAGCAACAGCAAAAAAATTTGCTTTTTATTTTTCAGTATGCCAAAACTTTAAGTTTTCACAGCGATCGAAAGTAATTGCAAGAAAGTTGGCTTTAAAATACCCGACATTAGATATGAAGAAGTTATGCTAAACCGATACAACACACTAACGCAAATATTTATTTAATATTAGATAACGAGAGTTATTTCATTTAAGCCTAATGGGCAAGCAATATTCTTGGAAATATAGTTATATATTATAATGTAGGAATATTTTATTCGTATGCAGCAATTGCTAATTAAGGTATTGATTGTTATCTGCAGCATTTCGAAAGTGATATTGAATAGTATAGCATTTCGTTTAATTTGCTATAAAATACATTAATTACTTTGAAGGTATAAATCAGACCGAGTATTAATATAGTAAATATAATGAATAATTTTATTGATTTAAAGCTTGAAATTAGACGTAGCTTTAATATCTTAAATTATTATTTTATTATATTATGCATTTTTGACAAATTATTTCTACCTACACATTTAAAATTTTATAATTCATGCTTGTTAGGAATTAAACAATTTAGGAAATATTTTATTGATGTGCTATTCTTATAAATCAATCGCTCTTTTAAGTAGTCGATGTAATCTGCAGTTTTTTCAAAGCAACGCAAAGCATTTTAATACATTTCTTTGATACATTGCTTTAAAAATACTTAACTTTACTTTACAGAAGGTTGAGTTCCAATAAATAGTTTTGCCTTCTTTCTAAATTTATCATTTTTGGTAACTTCTTTTCAAGGTATAGCATTTTAATGAATATTTATTAGGCTTTCCACAAAATACTTTAAAGTTGCAATGCAAACTTAGTTTAAAGACAAATTCTGATTTTCCACCTCATATTCAGCAACTATTTTTCCACGAATTGATAGCGACCCTCTCTGAAATAGAAGCAAGGGTATAGCCAAGATATTGTGCTGAGCTGACTATGGTTTTGCTTTTGGGTTTTGGCGATTTCAAGTGCCCTCAGGCGATTTTGTGTGTGAGCGTGTGCAGCAATTGTTGACTTTGCTGCGAAACGAAGGGCAGCGAAGGGTGTGTGATCAATGGGAAACGTGAGACGTGAAACATTTGAAGGTGGCAGAGGCATATTGTCGCATTGTCACATAATTGCACAATGAATGAGCGTTACTCGATAAAACGAAAATCGAAAATCCAAAAATCGAGAGTCAAAGTAAACGTAGTCATAGTGGTTCATCCAGTTTCGAGTTCAGTTCCAGTTGAGTTTATCGCTCGGGGTGCTTCCCACACAGCAGTTGTTGTTGTTGTTGTTGTAGTTGTTGTTGCAGTTGCTCATTGTTAAGTTGTTAATTTCATTTGATTGATTTTTAATGCTTCCACAACGAGAGAATATTGTGTATTCAGATAGCGCATAGTTATGATTAAATTAAGAGAAATTTGTTAGATAGACTCAAACTCGCACGCGGCTTATGCACTCAGACAATAGAAGAAGAAGAAAAACCGAATGCCAAGTGCACACAGGAGTCAATAGGAAGTCAACGGCACGTGTCCTTAATCCGGTAATTACTAAATAAAACGCAACTCCCCCAACTTTCCACACCAAATGCGTTGACAACACACTGACGATGACGACGCTGATGATTTGTGTCATGTTTAGCTGGATTTTGTGGTCTCACACACACACACACACACACGCACACACGCACAATAGTAGCTGTAAATCTAGTTAGATATTTCTAGATCAAAGATACAATGCTTAGATAGGCATCAATAGTTTGTCGTTCCCACAACAAGTTAATTTATGCTATAAAGATGAACTGACACAGATAAAGCAACCCTTTGGCAGCAGAAAGAGAGAGAGAGAGAGTTTTCACTGGGAAAACTGTTGGTGGATCAGGTAACTGATGCCAACCTGTTGACAACCACATATTCAATATACATAAATTGTGCCCGGGGGCAAAAACGTGTTGAGAACAAAAGAAAACAGCATTTTTAATCGCATTTATCTGGACAACTGACGCAGCCAAAATGATAAACGCTTGTAAATCGCTGCTAGTCGCTACTAAAAATGTCTCTCTCGCTGAGCTCTGGACCATGCATAATAGAGTTATCAGAGTTCCCCCCCCCCCCCCCCCCCTCGCTCACTCCCTCCAGTCAAACCGTAAACGATACCGATATACAAACTGTGAGCCAAGTTTTTGATTAATTGTCGCTGTTTAAACTTCGTTCGCGCTCATAATTTCCCTTCATCGTCTTTCACAAATACAATCATTTTGTGGCTTTAGACGCTTTTTTCTTTTTCTATTTTGAAAAAATTTCTATTGTGTTTTATTGTTTTTAACCGAAAACTTACCATATGCATATTGGACCATACATATTGCATATTATTAATTCAACAGACAGACGCAAGACACAATGCCGACTACCGACATCGGTCAGCGCCGCAGTCAAAAAGTTAAATCGCTTTTTTATGAAAATCTCTTATGGGCTTTTAAATGTTTAATCGCTTATGAATTTTGATAACGCCGCCTTTTTTGGGTCTACTAAAAATACATTTGCGAGTAGAAGAAAAAAAAAAACACAGAAAAGAGCATCAATAGGTCGATAAATTCAAATGGGTTTCGAGGAATACATAAATTATATATAATAGAACATTTTTAGATATCACGAATACTCTTAAAATATCTATTTTTAGTATTATTATGTTTAGATTATAGTTATAGAGAATCAATTTAAGTACTAAGTTGACCTTTTAAGATTTGAAGATTTTGCTTATTATCGGAATCGTGAAAGGCTTTTTCAACTAATGGAACATATTTGATGGCCTACGAATATTTCATTACTACAACATATAAAGCTATAAAAATTTGGTATTTTTATGGAGCCCCAGGCTTTTGTTCTAAGGCATTTAATTCGCTTCCATATTCTGTAACACTTGAGCTGCTAAACAAAAGGCAAATTAACTTGCAGAGATTAGGAGCCAAATTTGTGGGATTCAAATTGCAAATTTTAATGAACTTATAACTCTATAACGAAACGCGAAACAATAAAGAAAGCTAGTTATAGTATTTGAATATTAAAATGCGATTTGTTATCAACGAAAAACAATGTGCTGGCGTTCTGTAATTAAGTGCGGATATAAATGGACTATAAACATATTAAAGATGTTTGAAATATTAATCTTGGAAAATTCGGCATTTTATTTATGGTATATTCTTTGATGTGTAGTATATTTTTAATACCATGCCAACAATTTAGTGCACAACAACTTGTTATGGTATATTCTCTAAAGTGTGGTATATTTTTAATACCATACTATTAATTTTGTGTGCCATAACGATGTGTTTAACATTATTCTTAAAATATTCGGAATTTTATTTTCTTGTTATGGTATATTTTTTAATGTGTAGTATATTTTAAATACTTTGCCAACAATTTTGTGTGCCATGACGAAGTGTTTCATAAGCATTCAACCTTAATAGAAGTGCCACAAATCAGGACACGCTGAAGCATTACGACAGGCAACAATGTGAAGCCTTTTGAATCATTGCCAATTTTATGGGCACTCTCAAAGTCAATTATCGTCAGCACCATGTGGACGGGGGGTAAAACTGTGTGGATGGCACCTTTCCAATGCCGTTAAAAGAGCTTTAGTTTCAGCAAAGAATCCAATTCCATTACAACTTTAACGCCAACAGCAACTGCAACTGCAACTTCAACTCGAAGTCGTACTTGGAGTTGGATTTGGAGTTTAGAGTTTGTTATCAGCGATATGGCATCATTGTAATAGACTCTTCACTGTGCACATTTTACGATGCTTACAAGCACTTTAACAAGTTTTACAGCTTTTCCGCTAAAAGAGGCAGCTCCCCCCTCAACAAAAAAAAAAAAAAAAAACTTGTCGACACACAGGTAACACAAAAAACAGAAAAAAATGAAAAGCTGGGAAGCCCAAAACCGAGTTGAAAAGATTTTGTTGTATGATGTACTTGGAGCTGTATCTTGACCATATGCAAGAGCAAAAGAAATCAAATCGAAATGAGCCATTAAATGCTGCTAAACACGCGGGCATTTTCCACCGTTTCCACCATTTCCACCATTTCCATCGATTCCATTTGCTTCCACAGTAGTAGTGGTCGCAGCGACGGCATCGCTCCGAACAGTCATAAATTTCCGACAAAAGAATGTAACCCGATGCCATTTCAGTCGAGTCTAGTGCACACAGGGCCCCATGTTCATCGCATATTTATTCCATAGTCACAGTCATAGTCACTATCTATCTATTTTCTCGGCTGCTTTTCTTTTACCTCTCATCTCTTCGTCGGTTTCCCGTTCCCGTTCGATTGCCGCAGCCAGATTTCTTCTGAATAAATTAAAATCCAAACTGAAATCGCTGCTGTCGAATCGCGCTGGGGAAAAACGTGGGAAATGTATTCATCATCAAAATGAGCCAGGTCCAGAGCCAGAGCCAGAGCTACAGATTGGAATTGATCTTACGCTCAATACCATGGCGCATAATATTTGGTTGTTATTCTCATTTTATAGCCACTTAAGTGGCCCATAAGCCGAAATAAATGGTATTGCTATGATTGTATTTTCTCAAAACTGCAAGCGGCAAATTGAAATCAAATTGTGAAATTTATTAAAAGAATTTCTATTTGGGATTAAACGACTTTATTTTTAAAGATTAAATTATTCTAATATTAACTTTTTAGAATAACATTTTCATTACAATAAAATCTTGTTTTTTGTTTAGACATTGCTTCAAAAAGCAAAAATCACATATTTTTTTATTAAGTATATTTTCTTTATGTTATATTTTAATGATAATGTATTACTTCAGTGGTCTGGATAATATTAAATGCTTTTAAATTTGATTTAGTATTTCATATTTTACCACTTTTCAGCATTTTGATTTGCTTAAATTGTATTTAACTAAAAATACAAGAAACTTTAGAGCAATTATATTATCTTGTTCCTATCAATTTGATTTTAAAGAATGTTGGGAACTAAACATGTTTATTGTTAACAACAATTTGCAACAATATACAAGTATATATTCAGTTTTCTTTTTGACTTTGATTGACATGTAATTTACTAAATCGAAGAGAGGTTACGATGTCTTAAAAGTTACATTTGTTTTACCTATACTTCGCATAACATTAGTTCCCAGAAACTAACAATAAATAAATATTTTAGATTCTGTTAATATTTATCTTTCTTTAAAATAGATTCTTTAGTTTTTACTTTAACAATGTTAATGAATAATTTAATATATTATGATCCGCTTGTTGGTTAATTCCTTTTAATACATGAAATTATTGAATTATAATCCTTATGATTTTCTATCTTTACATTGATTTGATAGGCTCTTGGAGTCGTCACTCAGTTTTGTGCCACATTCCCTGCGTTTATCTCTCGGAGTGTCGTGTAAATTGTCAGAGCTCAACAGGCACTAGCTCAAAGTAATCACCTGGCAAAGCCGGACAGTCGAGTCAGTCCACAAGTCTGGCTGTCCTGCAGCTGTTGCTGTTGCTGCAACAAGCAAAGAGGTCGGTTATCCGAAAATTCCAGTTAAATATCCAAATGGCCGATAAGATTTTCATTCCACTTACAACGATGGGAGCTAAAAGCGATCAGTGCAACTGTTGCTCACATTTGACATTTGAAGTGCGCATATCTCTCTCAATTCTATGCCCGCCCCTGGGGCCGCCAAATTGGTATTAAATTACTCACTTTGGTGATAATCGAAATGGACACGACACGATTACAACAACAACAACAACGATGACGACGGAGACTGCGACACGCAGCACAAAGATCGAAACGGAAACGTGGAACGTTGAACGTTGAACCAGTTCTTCGACTATAGTCGACTACTATGGTCGCAAACCCATAAAGAAAGTAAAAATATTAAGACGCAGACAAGTTGAAAATGCCACCACATCACATTTTGAGCGTTTTCAAAACGATCAACTTTATAGATAAGAAGTTGGGACTGCAAGTTGGATGCCAACGCCAAACGATCGAGGGACACGATGATCATTGCCACAACTCGTTCACAGGTAACAGAGGAAGCCACAAAGGGAAAACAGAAAAATAAAAAAAAAAACAAAAACAACAATGAATGACAACAACTATATTAAGAACGAAGCGAAGCGAGAGGCAATCGCCAATCTCAACATATGTCAAATTGGGCAACTAACTGGCTAATCAGTTGGACAAACAGTTGTCGGCGTGAAACAAGTGTTATTATTTCTCTCTTGCTGGCCAAAACAATTCAACTGTCAAATGAAAATCGTCAATGCAAACGGGCAAACGGGGGCAAAAAAATGTGCGGAAATCCTATTTGCATTTCCAACAACAAACACAGCACGTCGGCCCACCGACTATTAAAAACAAATATTTGCGGCCAAAAAAGGATCAGAGACACATACAAAGTGAACATATGGATGCAGGAAGCAGTGGCAGGATCTAAAATCCGTGCGGAAAGTCAGGAGCAGGGGCAGCGCACCCCTTTTTGTCACCTAATCCTTCGGCTGTGTGCCCGCACGCTGGACGCGCACGCCTTTTGAGCCTTTTGAAGCGTTACTCTCTCTGAACTATCCCTGGCAGCGTTTCCGCCTTGACAATTTGTACAATTGTCGCTCAATTTATTGTGCATGGAGGGGGGAGGGCCGCTGGCCGCTGGCAGCGCTGCAAACGAACAACTTCCGATTACAACTTCATTTGTAAATGTTTCCTTCGCATAAATACAAAAATCCATTCCGCACAATGCACGTGTATGTTTGTCTCTCTGTCTTTTTGCTCCCCCACAATACGAATACGAATTCGTGTTTGGGTTTGGGTTTTGTATTTTCGGGGGTGCGAATTGCCCGAGACCCACAGCAGTAGATGAAGACCAGCCCACATCTGTCAACTTCAATGAAGTGTCGAATGGAAGTTCATCATTTCGTTCAAATAGTTGCCATCAGGATTTCCAAGCATTTGCCTTTTCTTTTTTTCCAGTTGCCAGTCGCTGACGTTGTATTTGTTTCTGTTTTGTGTTTCAGTTACTGTGTTTTTATTGCCGGCTGCTGTGCGGGGATTTCACACTCCCACTTCACACACACACACACAGAGCAGAGGTTAAACTCCTGCCCATTTCAACGTTAAATGAAGCCTCTGGTGTATTTGGGTAGAGATGCCGTCAAGTTGCGTTCGCCCTTGCCACTTGCTCTTGCTTTGAAGGCTGCTAATCACTTTAACATACATTTGCATTGCATTTACACGCGTTTTGACCCTCATTACGTGGCAGCCAGCGAGCAATGCGAGCCATTCAACAGCGGGGCCGAACAACCCAATATTGCTCAAGGGATTGTCATTTCTTTTCATCTGTAATAATACAAAAACGAAAAAAACAGTGGCATATTTACCCAACACCTTGGTGAGCAATTACAAGAATCCAGCCCATCTTAATTGAGATTGACGCTATAAAAAAAACAGCATGGTGCATCATTATACTATCGTTGGATTGCGTAAGGAAATTAGATCAGCTCAAGGAAAATATTTGTCTTAATACGAATCTCGCCCGGTTTAACTATTTACTTTAATTGTTGCAAAAATATATTTAGACGTTTTGCTTATTTTGATTACTTAAATTCATATACAACATTTACATTTAATTTAAAGTTATTATGCACAAGTTTTGTATTTCAAAAAAAATTAATCTTTTTTAGGATTAATGTATTGTGGGTTATACAATTTGATAACATCAATCTTCGTTTCATTGAAGTCTGAGTTAAACAAGTAAGAAAACTACAGTCAAGTATCATCATTATAAATTAACGCGGTATTATTCTGCAAATATACCAAGTAGCTATACCGCAATAATACGAAAATATAATGAAGGTCATATTTGCTATATAGAGACAACTTTCTAAATATATCAAACAATAATTAACATATCAGATAAGCAGCTAAAGCAACTAAGACCCCTTTCAAGGAGTAATTTTTTGTCATACAGAAATTTTTCTTAAATAACTTTTACTATTATAACTTTGACTCTAACTTGTAATTCGATTTTTCTTGATTTGCAGGGGCGGAATTAGACGTGACACTAATTTGAAACAAGCTAAATCTTTTTTCAAAAATACCAAAAAGGTTTAATGAAAAATAAGAAAATATAAAAATATGAAACATTTTTTGTCATTATTATTAACTATAATATTGTTTAATTGTAAGTTTCAATAATAATAAAATTAGTTATTACAATACGCAATGTGTTTTGATATTGTAAAATTGAAAAAAGAGAATGAATCTAAAGGATATAATTTCCATTGCATTGATCTACTGTATCCCACCACAAATTCACTCAAGTAGTGCCGCAACGATTCAATGGGAAAATAACAGCTAAGTATTTTGCTACAGTTTCACTTTTCATCTTCATCAACTACTTTTACAACTCGAGTGTTAAGTTTGTCAATGGACTTGACGAATTTCACGCGACGCCCGTTTAAACAATAGAAAATGTTTTAGAATTGTTTTTGAGCAGTTTTCTGAAGCATTTTTGGCAACAGCAGTATTCTACCCTACCAACATTTTTCCTGCCTGCTTGGCAACGTTTTCTTTCCGTGAGTTTGCATTACAATTTCCTCCGTGCGGAGTAAAAACTGGAGAATGTTGAGGAATGCGGGCTGCGATTTGTATTTGTATGCTTGTGCAAAGCTGCTGAATTTTATACTCGAATTGTTTTTTGCGCCAAAAACTTTTGTTTACATGGCAAATAGTAGAAGCACTCAGTTGGCATTGCCACATGCCACATGCCACTAGCTCCACACCACATATGGACCAACGCCTACACGAACGGGTTAGTGCTGGGTATGGTTGAATGCCACGCCCCCTAGCTAGTGCTAGACGCCCATGGGCATGTGCAGTTTGTCGAAAGTTTTGTTGCATCAAAGTTTTTGTTATGCTTCGTTGTCGTTTTTCGGAGCCCCGTCGTCACAGTTGAATTCACAAAATTTGTCACGTTTGTTATTTTTGCGACGAGTTCGAGTTGCACTTGGAGATGGAGTTGAGCTCAAAACACGAAGCTCGACGCTGAGGTTGAGGTTTAGTTAAGTTGTGTGTTCGAGTTGTGTTGAGTTGAGTTTGGTTAGGTTTATTTACTCAACTGATTTTGATAACATTCGTGTACATGCAACGATTTTGAAATCGCAATTAATTGAAGCTGCTCTCCTCTCTCTTTCTCTGGCTTCTCTTTAGTGCCACGCCCACGACTCAAAAGCGTCCGGCATAAATTCAGTCATGAGCATTTTGTCCTTTATAAAGTCTAATCCGCATTTATTTTATGCGCGGCTACAAATCGTCGCTTTAATAGTGTCACCATGAGTTATTGGAGCACCACAACTTCAGCTCCACCAGCAGATGCCAACTTATGAGGCCGCAACTGGAACTGAGACTGAGACCGCAGCCCGCCGGTGGCTTTACCTCACTGAGGGGCATTCACAAAAACGAAAAAACGAAAAGCAAAAAAAAAAAAACGTATATAAATGCATGCATTAGTTAATGTCCAGTCGTTGTCCCTGGCACAGGGGCAACTCCGTTTTGGAGTGCGCCCAGCAGGATGCAGTTTATAAGCGCGCCGAATCGCATCGAGAACTGTCCGCGTCCACAGTGGTCTTCGGTTGTTGTTGTTGGCGGCGGCGGCGGCGTCGCTTAAGCCAATTCAAAGTGGCGACCAAAACGGTGGCCGCGCACACTGATCTGTGTCGGGACAACTCGGACTTTGAGACGGAACTAAACTCAACTCAACTGAAGTCAACTCAACTAAGCTGAACTGAACTGAACTCAACTGCACTGAACTGAACTGGACTGAACGTTGCTCGCGTATTACATTTCGCGCTCGATAAATCTCCGCTGCCTGCCGACCGACACATATTTCATATCAACGCAGATAGTCACGAGCACAGTGGAGCAAACGCTATTGGCATTCTATTTTTAATGCTCATTTGAATGAGAGGAAAGTTATTGAAAGGATTACAGCTACCTAATATAACAAATATTTTGTGATTTATACGTTTTTGTATATTAAATAATTCAAATAGAAAAATGTATTTAAAATATTTTCTTTCGAAATAAAATAACCGATCTACATTTTAAAACGTATAATTTAAGATTTTGATTTGGATTTTAAGATTTTCAAACAAAATTATAATTTTAAATTTAAAGATTGCGGAATCTAGAATTGTTGTAAACTTTTGATCTTGATTTAAGATTTATATTGGTTAAACTTTGGCATCATATAATATAATCTTGATTCAAGATTTTCAGCACATTTTTTCTTGGTATGTTTAATAAAGAATTCGAATTAAAATAAATACTAACATTAGTTTATCTTCAAAGCAAAAAAGTTTTAAAAAAAAATTGTAAACATTCTTTCAAAGTATAACTTGGAATATGATATTTTATTTTTAATGCTTGTTAGTCTATTTCTAAATATTCAGAACAATAAAGCTTACTATTACAGTATTCATATTTTACGATGAGTTTTAGCAATATAATCAAGAGCAAAAACATCATTATCCAATTTTAATTACAATTTAAGTCAACAAACTCAATATTAACGCTATTGGTAAAATATGTATCTAGTTAATCTACAATATTTTGTAAAGCGTATACTTAATATAGTTTTATGACAAATTTACGTATTAATTTAACTTTGGTTAAAAACATTAAACATTTTAATAGCATATTAATTGTGCTTTAAAACTCATATTGAACAGCTCAGCAATAAAATTAATGTCAGGACACCGCAGATTTTTGGACACTGTGCGTAGGAACGTCGCCCGGTTGCGCATCATAAAGCAAATTTCATTTTGAATTATTTTCATATACATTTTGTTGTTGCAGTTGTTGTAGTTGTTGTTGCTGTTAAAGTAGTTGCTGCTTTTTGCATGGCAGTCACAAATGTGTGTGTGTGAGTGTGTGTGTTGGTGGGGCGTATTGTGCCGCTGCAGCTCTCTGTGCGGCAAAAGGTGTTAATGATTATCATCATTATCGTCATCATCTGGGCGAGTGTTGTTGCCGTTGTTGCGCGTTGTTGTTGTTGCTGTTGCTGTTGCAATGTGGCAATGGCAGCCCATTGATGGCGTTGAACGCACATGTTCTTAAGTAAAATTTAGGAGCTTTTGGCACTGTTGTTGCCCTGTCGCACGTTGAGACTGTGCACTTTAGGTTGATTTGCTGTGGCGAGCATAATTCATTCTGTGCAACTTCGACTGTGGCAGAAGAAGAAGAAGAAGACAGTACTGTGAATAGGCAGCGATAACTTAGGGATTTCAATGATCAACGTCAGCGACCGCCAGGCAAAATTGTCATAATTTATGAAATTAAACCATGAAAATATTTACACTGCCAGCACGCATGCGGCAAAAGTTTTGCCAATCTTCAACTGTGGCATGAGCACGAGCGTCAAGCGATTGCAAGTTCGAACTTCAAGTCCAAGTTCGAAGTGAGGCTCATTAATGCAAAAGTGAAACACAAAACAAAAGTCCATGTTTTTATTGCTGCTGTTGCTGCTGCTGTGTGGCATGTTGCCGGCGAGAGAAGCCACCACCCGAAAGTGGCTAATAAAGCAAATCTTGTTGACAACGTTCAAGGCGACACTGCCAACAGAAAAGAAGTTCTCTTCTCTTCCTTTTTTTCAGTTTTTGGTTAGGCTCTACATGGAAATTTCGCCAATTAACACCTTTTAGCATGTTGGGCAAAGACGACAACAACATCAGTCGCAGCAGCAACAGCAGCAGCAAGGAGGCGACAACAGCAACCAACAGCCACAGCCACAGCCACAGCAACAACAACAGCGAATGCGTTAATTAAAATTATATAAAAAGCGGCAGCTGCTGCTACAAGAATGAGAAATGAGGCAACATATCGACAACAGCATACGCAGTTGCTCATATTGTGGTTGCAGTTTTGTTGTTGCTGCTGCTTCGCTATTAATATAAAACTGCACAAAATACGATTAGCCAGCGAAATGTTTTTAAGCAGCAGCAGCAGCCTTGGCAACATGTTGCTCATGCGGCGCATAGTAAATATGGACAACAACAGCGACAGCAACAGCAACTGGCAACAGGCAACTTGCAACGGCAGCAGCAGCAACATCACATCGCATGGAGCAACATGAATATCGCACCTTGTAAACTCATTTGCGCGTACGTGTTGAAACAAATGTTTGCGGGGGGTAACAGCAGCCAATGGGCAACCAGCAAAACCGACAACTGGAACTGGCAACCGGCAACTGGCAACCGGCAACAAATGTTGCATTGGCAATTGCCATAAGTCAGCGGCTCAGCTCAGCTCGGTAGCAATAGCAACATGACCAACGCCGCAGGAGCATTGAGCATTGAGCAGTGCATGCAGTTTATGTGCGGCCTAATGGGGTTGTTGTTGTTGCTGTTGTAGTATGTAGTTGTTGATGTGAAGCCACCAGCAACACGTCCATCTTCATCATGGCCAGCAAAGTTGCTGCTGCTGCTTCTGTTGCTGCTGCTGCTGCTGCTGTTTGCCATGCTGTGCACTTTGCGTTTGTCTGGTTTCGTTCCTTTTTTTTTTTGTTTTTTGGCACCATGACACCAGCAGAGCAACGGTGAAGCTTCCACTTCACTGCAGACTCCCCCAGTTGCAGCTTTATGCAAATGCGTCTCGGATGCTGTTGTTGTTGTTGCTGCTGTTACTGCTGAGCTGCTGCTGCTGCGTGTCAATGCAAACTTTGCTGACTTGCATGCGAATGTTGCTTGGACAAACATTGAGGTGAACTGCAAAGTTGTCGTCGTCGTCGTCGTCGTCAGTTGTTGTCGTTGTTGTTGTTGTCTTGTCTTTTGCTGCTGCAACACAAACACCAACATCAGCAGCAGCATTAACAGCAGCAGCAGCAGCAGCATCAGTCGAAGCAGCAGCAACCGCTTGGCTTGTTGGCCTCCCTGACCACAGCTGGGTGTCCTGTGCGCGCACAGTTAAGCAAACTTTGAGGGCAAAGGAATGGCACTGCGAACAGCGCCACAACCCTGGTCAGAGCAGAGTTGCCAACCAGTTGTCTGTCAGTGCTGTGTCAGCAGCAAATTTACCTGCCCAACAAGCAGAAAAGTGAATTAATATTACATATTAAATTTGAGTAAATACCTAATGAATTTGCAGAACATTTATAGAATACTTGTGAATAATTGAAATATGAGAAGAGTGTAAAAATTGGAAAATGCAGAGTATTTAATAGTTGTACTCTTACGCGTTTAATTAAAATAATTACTATAAAACTTTAAGTTGAAAGTCTCAGTACAAATGCCAATAGCATCTGATTTCGGTAAAAGAAAAAATAAAAAGTAAAACGTGAAATTTTTTAAATTATTTGTAATTTCATAACTATATATTTTTAACACTAATTGTAATATTGTAACTTTGACTTTTAAAATATATTTGAAGTTTAAATCAATAAATATTTTAAACTGAAACTCTATTTAATTGAATTTTGTAACTATTTCATTTAAAAACTAATTGAAATTCATAAATACTTAATATTGCGTTTAATTAAAATCTTAAACTGCAAAACTAACATTTGCCGATTAAAAAAATTGTTTAAAATGTTCAGAAGAATATTTATATTGATAATGTGTTATTCTTGAATAATTAAACAATGACATGTAATAGTATTTAGTTCATTTTCAAAACAATAAATTAATAAGAAACCCCATTCAAAATTTGCAATTAATGTATATACAATACATATGACGTATACTTTCGAAAACAGTATTATTCCTTATAATTCCCATTCAAAATACAAATATATAGATTTATAAAATACAAAAACCAAGTTTGAGGACCTTCGAAATGAAAAATTACCACAAGTAGTATAACAGGAACAACAATTGCTCTTTTAGTATCAATTTTGGCAAGCAAAGTATATCAATTTTACGCCTTAGAAGACATTAAGCTACATTTGTTTAAGCTAAAACTCAATTTCAGTAAAAAGCGGACAACACGCACTAATGCCCCGCGGCTAAGTTTTAGCTATAAAGTAGCTAGCTTAGCAGCTCTGCTGCGTAAGTTGCCAGTCTTGCAGTTGGTGTTACATTTTTACGTGCTCCAACGCCCAATGATGGCATGCACACACACACACACACACAGGCACATAATCAAACACACGCACACGCACACACACATACACACACACACCAGTGCACACTTTGGCAACTCGGTGGTCAACTGAGAACGCCTACACAGGCAGTCAGAGGCCGCGGCCATGCCGCATGATAAATGTTCAATCTCTGGCTCAACCTAGGTGAGTTGGAACTGAAGCTGTAGCTGTAGCTGTAGCTATAGCTGAAGCGCTGCGTACGTGCTTGGCAGGAGCAGGACGTGTGCCGGTGAGTTATGCGGCATTTGGCACATGGCGCGGCAACAGCAACAACAACAGCACCAGCTCTCATGCCACAAGATTATTCGGACAAAATCAATTAAAATGCCAAGCGGCATGAGTCACAACGATTGGCGAAAAAGAGACAGCGGGGGTACGAAATGTAGAGATTGTAGTTGATGATGAAGAGAGCAAGCGATGAAGATGATGCCTGGATGCTGATGCTGATGCAGATGCAGATGATGGCCACATCAACGCTGAGGTTGGTCTTCAAAAAGTGTTGAAAGCTGGCCTTTTGTTTGCCTGCTGCATTGATGGGCCCAATAGTCTCGAAATTACAACGCTTATGCATGCAGTCCGTGAATTGTGGGCATGAATTTGCATACCCAATCATCATCGAACAGCAACGGGGCAACGGCAACGGCAAAAGTTCCTTCGTCCACTCTGGAGGCATCCTCACACTTGACCCCGTTTTCGATGACGAGCCAAAGACGATGCAATGTTGCAGATGGGAGAGAGAGAGAGGAGACTGAGGCTGGAGACGCGGCACGTTCTGTAATCGATCATCAATGCCAAAAGTGGCCGCATGTCAGCGGCTCATCCGACTCAACAACAAAGTGCAGACATTGTGGCAACATTCATACATTCAAGCAACATTGGGGGCAACAACAATGCGCATACCACAGATATCAATTAATTTCAGCGACGTGAAAAGGCCAACAAATCGTAATAAGTCAATGCCTTCTCAGTTGCAAGTCCAGCTCAAACTCAAACTCGAATTCGAGATGTGGACTGTGGGTAATCTTGGGCCTTTTCCATTATGCTGCGCTCGAATGCAAGAATCTATTGATAAACACAAATAAGTATGTTGAGAGTCCGAGAGAGTCGAGTGTGGCAGGCAGGATGAATGTTGTATGTATGTGTGCGTGAATCGATGCAAAGTCACAATCATCATCAATCGGTTAAGAAAATATTTAACAAGTGTTTGAATGATTTTGAAAAATGATGTGTGCAGCATGTGCATCAAGCAACAGCAGCAGCAGCAGCCAGAACGACAACACAAGAACTTGGCTGCAGCAAGCAGCAAGCAAGCAAGCAACATCGCAAACAGCTCTACAAATTATTGCACGCGATCGCTCATTTCCAGCAGAAATAACACAAACACGGCAGCAACAACATCAGCAACAGCCGAAGCAACAGCAACAACAGCCAAGATTCGATCATAAACCAAGAGGCAGCCAACTCGTTCCCTAGCATCAGCAACCGCGTTCTCTGTCTTTGTCTTCATTCTTTCACTCTCTCTCTCTCTCTGTCTCGATTGCGGTGTCGGTGTCCGTATCCGAATGCGATGTAGAGATATAGCAAATAAGATATGGCTGGGGCATGTCATGCGCCCGCGACTGTGAAAACATCTCAATGGCAAAAGTATCACATCATTCATAATTTCATTGCCGGGCAAGTGGGAATTGGGTATGAGTGAGAAAGAGAATGTGGATTGGGATTGTGTGTGGATTGAGGGAATGCGGGGAATGGGGGGAATGGGAATTGGGAATTGGAATTGAGTTGTTGTAGCTTGCCACGAAAATCTCTTGCCTCAAGTGTTGAATGTTTGCTCAAATAACAACAGCAACAACAACAGCAACAGCGATCTCAAGATCTTGAGCTCTCGATCTTGTTGTCGATCTCAGAGGCGCGGTGAAATTTGACAAATGAACCACCACCAAAATAATAAAAAAAAAAAAGAAGAGAAGAAATACTCGTACTGATAGGAAACCTTTCGTGCATATGCATGTGCTGTGTAGCCTGAAGTGATCATTATTAATGATGACGATTTGTTGATATTTTTGTAACGTGTTATACTCGTAGAAGAAAAAGGCCCACGATCTCTGCGTTCCGTTCCGTTTCGATTCGTATTCGTATTCGAATCGATCGCACAATAACATCAACAGAAATTACAAACAAGTGCAGTCCTGCAAATGCCAAGTCACGCCAGCCCAGGCCAGATCAGCATCATCACCACCCGCCTAAAACATCATTGCCAGCAGCAGCATCATCATCATCATTAACATCATTATCATCTTGATGATGATCCACACAAATTGCTCCTACTGCTGCTGCTGCTGCGGCTGCGGCTGCTGTGGCCGGAAATCTTTGCATAATCTAGGCTTATAATTCAATTAATACGATGGCTTGTGCACTTAACGCCGAGCCTGAAGTGCAACACTAGAATGCTGCCACATGACTGGCAACTTGAGTGTCGAGTGGTAAAACGAGCTCTCACTCTCCTCTCCCTTTTCTTTCTCTTCCTCTGCCTCTGCTTGCTATCTTTGCTGTCGTCACACTGTCTGCTTCAATCGCAGCTTCAACTCAACTCTAGCTGCAACTCCAAATTGCATCTTCAACTTCAGCTGATCATTGAACAGTGTTCACTTGATAAAGTTGCACCGGAAATCTCTTTCGAGCTCAGTTGGCGTTGCCAAGTGACACATTAGCGATCAATTGCTTTCTAGACAAACTGATTGATTACCATTTGGCTTAAAAGCTAAACAACACCTGGCTGAATGACTACGTGCCTCTTTGCGTTGCAAGTGTTGCCACTTTCAACACTAGCAACCAAATATTTGTCATTAAAAGTTCTTTTAATTGGTTGGCCACTTAACCGTTTAGCTTAGCTCGTTGATTACTTCAACTAACGATCTGCACTTCATTCAATTTTATACTCGTGCTTTCAATGCGAGTATCACATGGAAAGAAAGTCCACAAGCGATTGGACTATAATCTTTTTAATCAACTTGAGATAAGTACAGATCTTTCCCATGGCTGCAGTTAATGAAATTAAATGCATCATTAAATAATTCATTAAGAAATTCAATTGGAATTTAGCAGTAATTTTATATTTCTATTAAGCTTGCTAAGCTTATTTTAAGGCCATATAAAAAAATTCTGTCGACTAATAATAAAGAAAAAAAGAATATTCTTTAAAGATTAGCTTAATAAAATTTGAAGAAATTATATTCAAGTATAAAAAATCTAACATTATATTAATAATTAGCTTGAAATCGAGAATTGTATTAAAAAAATTAAAAATATATTTTTTAAAAACTTGAGAAAAATTCATTATGTTTCACTGTGACATAATAATATCTTGTCCTATCAATAATCCCAAAGAGTTCTAAAATAAATCTCCGTTCTTCAGAGCTTATATTTTTCGCATGACGAATCTCAGCTCAATTAAATTTACCTCTTATATTCTACCCCAAACTGATTGATAACACACAATGATGGATTTGTTTTTAAAAAGTTTTTTTTTAATTGTTTTTGTTTTTTTTTTTCATTTTAATTGATTTTGATTCATCATTAATTGTAGTTGTTTATAATTTGTGTTAACTAAATGTTTAGTTCCGCATAATCAATTTGCGATGCTTATCAATTTCGGCTATATTAGAACTATTTACAAAAATGCCATATATAATTCTCCATATGCATGAATATATATATATATATATATATGTTTGTGTGTGTAGGTGTAGTTGTGTATATATCATATATAGGTATTTCTTTTATACATTTAAAAAACAAGAAAATTAAACAAATAACAACGTTTCTCTTCACATGATAGTTTCGATACGATAATAGTTGGACATACTTCATATATATAGTACAATACAATAAGTATAAATATATTTTACAAAAAAAGAGCCTTGGCAAGCAGCTGCAATGTTTTTTTTTTTTTACTTGTTATCAACTAAATGTGAGAGAGAGATGGAGATAGATGGAAAAGAGATAGATAGAGCAGCAGAAGAAAAACACTTAACAACTAGGCATTTAAACTAAATTAAATTTAAATTTCATTTAAATTAAATTAACTAAACTATGCTTAGGTTTATGGGCTATGCAGGAATGTATGCTGAGATGTCTATGTATGAGTGTGTATCTATGTGTGTACAGGTTTGTGTGAGTGTGTGCTGAACTGGGCTCGTTTACCGATGCTCAAAGCATCAGCATCTTCTTTTGATGGACTTTGATTATGTTTTAAATACTCGTAATTCTTTAACGACTTTCGTATGTGTATCTGTGGGTGTTTGCATGTGTTTTTTTGTATAGTATAATTTGTTTTTTTTTTTGTTGTTGTATTTTTTTGTTTTTTGTTTTGTTTTGTTTTGCATTTCATATGAGCGACGACGCTTTACATAAAATTTTGACTAGGAAAGGACGTGTTTTGCTTGTTTTTTGTTTTGTTTTGTTTGCTTTTTTGCTCTTGCGACGACAGCGACAATTGTCAAGCTAGCCGATGATGTACATAGATCATCATCATCATCGAGTGCTAGCGATGAGCACGCGCTGGCGAGGACTGCTCCAGTCACACCTCGCTGGGCATGCAATGGACGCTCGAGTCCTGCGACAGCTCATCCATGGATTCTAAAAAATGAAGGAAAAACCAAGAAACAAATTGTTAATTATCAAGTTGGGGGTGAATAATAATGTCAACTAGTTGTCTCACCATGCGCTGGATAGAGGGCTCCCTTGGTGCCATTCATATGCATGGGATTCTGTGCGTTATTCTGAAATGAGTACGTTAACTGCAGGTTAATATGACGCGCAAATGAGCTTCCTTCCGGTTCGCGTACTGCAATCAGAAATCGTTTGAACAGAAAAATCGGGGGAAAAAAAAACACTTTGATTAGCATCACACTTGTTGTATTTGCAAGAAATTGAACTACTGCTCTAAGCTGCTACTACTACTTAATAATAAGTAGAGCTGACTACTTGGTAGTGTAAAGTAACAACTACTTTGACTAGGACTAGGACTAGGACTAGGACTAGGAGAGGAGGAGGATCGAAGGGCAAACTAAGTTGGGGCGGTCATGCTGCACTAATCCACTACTTACTTTTATTCTTACCAGCATGTATGTGTTTTTTTTGACGCGCACGCGAATTCTGAAACCAAACTTGCGTCACACGCTTGCTCAGACCAGTCACTGAGGCAATGCGCTCCAAATCCTGGCCATCCGGATTACTGTCAATCTGAAAGTTGGCCTGCAGCACTTGCAATTGCTCCTCGGTGAATGTGGTGCGTACGCGTTTCGTTTTACTCTTGTGATAACCATCACCATCACAGCCATCTACAAATGGAATAGAGAACAGAGACCAACGAGAGTTAAAGATTATATTCTGAATGGGTTGAGGCTATTACAGTGCGAGTACGTGCCTAAGCCTGGGCCTAAAAGCATTTTGACATTTGGACCAAATTGAAAATACAAAATAACAAGTAGAGTAGATTGTGCTCGACTGTGGGTTACTCGGTAGCCATTTTCAATGAAAGTCAATGCAGTATTTTTCTCTTAAAAATCCCTATTTAATATACCGAAAAATATTAAATATAAAAAATACCAAGTAAAGGTTGCAGCAGTGGGCTCTAATTTTGATTGGCAATATGGTATATTTTGCACTATGCGGTATATTTTAAAATTAGTACTAATTTTGCATTTTTTCGGATTATTTATTTGCAATTATTCTTCGAAAATAATAAAATCCATTTGCCACAAATTTTGGTTGACGATCTAGAATATTTTGCACTATACAGTATATTTTGAAATTATTACTATATCGACACACCAAATTCTTTGGTATATTTTAGTATTTTTTTGGTATATTCATTTGGAATTATTCTTCGAAAATAATAAGACTCTGTACATATATAGTACTTATGAAATCAGAAATGACTTATTTTGCCCGAAGGCACAAGCTTATAATACCCTACTACCCCAAGGGTGCCGAGTATTAAAGAAACAAATGTCAAAAGTGTTTATACTTTTTTATGGGCCCCTTTTGGCTTCTGTGGTGGTCTGCCACATACATATACATATATGAAGGGGCAACCAGCAGTGGCAAGCTGCGACAGCCGATCACGTCGTCTGCAACTTGTTCTGCCTCAGTTATGACACGATTTCATCAGTGGCAGTTGTCGACCTGACTGGTTGGTTGGTTGGCTGCCTGGCTGGTTGGCGACTGCCTGGCGCTTAGCTTGTCCAAGCGTTCCAAATTGCCACAACCGATTCGCTGGCAATTGAAGCGTGCCACAAAAACTTCTCTCTCTCTCTCACTTTGTATACAGTAGTAGCTAGTTGTTGTTGTTGTTATGCTTACCGTCACTTGATGTGGTGCCACCCTCGACCGTTTCAAGATAATGAGCCTTGCAGAGCACACGGTCATCCATGAGCGCAAATTGCTCGCCAGTGGACAACTGGCGACCGCATTGATCGCAGGCAAAGCAGGCCAAATGGAATACCAAATCACGGGCACGTCGCACCCAATCCGAGGCGGAGATGCCGCGACAGCATTTCGAGCACTTGGCGCCGAAATTTCTGCAATAAAACAGCCGGAGAACGGAAATTGTTGTTAATGTTTAATGACTGCTTTAAAGGTGGGAGATTTTGGGGACTGGGGACAGGTAATTAAATGCTCGCATGTTACTGGCGTTTTCCTCTCTTTAATAGTTTATGCTTTTTATATAATACCATAAAAATCGGATGTGCGACTATTTTACTGATGATATAGCTAAGTGTTTTGATGGATTTTTCTTCACATTCATTTTATTAGTTGTTTCATTGTACAGGTTATTTCTTAAAATGTTTTAAAATAAATATATCAAGTTTTACTTTATGTTATAACATGACAACATAATTTATATTTGAGTTATTAAAACATATTTATAAGATTTTCCATAACCAGTACTTAAATCTGAATATAGGTGAGAAGTAAATATTTTTTTTATAAAGTTGTTGAAACATTTTTATAAGATTTAATATAACAAGTTTTTACTTTAAAGTTTTCTCTGAACAAGTTCCTTTCTTCTTTGATAGTTTAAGCTTTATATGTGTATACCATTTGTTTTTAATTATTACTATTTATAAAAATAGAAACAACAAGTTTCACCTAAAATGGAAACAAGACACAAAATTTCTGTGTTTCGTTGCTAATCGAGTTCCCACTCGATAATAACAATAAATCTATTTATTGGCAATTATAATAGCAAATATTTGATATTAGAATTAATGGCAACTATTTTAGAAAATATTAATAAATAGATTACATAAACATAATCGAAACTATATTAAAGAATATTTAATAATAAATAATATATTTAATATAATATTTATAATAGATAAAATAAAACTTTATCTATGTTCAAAATAACATATCATCTGCAACTCTTTAAGTCAATAGCGTTTTGCTAGCGTTTTTAGTCGCACGTTTTCCACGCGTTTCTTTTGCGTTTCTCTTGCGTTTTCATTGCACGTTTT
Organism: Drosophila niveifrons; assembly: GCA_035046325.1. Lineage (NCBI taxonomy): Eukaryota > Metazoa > Arthropoda > Insecta > Diptera > Drosophilidae > Drosophila > Drosophila niveifrons. Next base: position 13,625,542 of record JAWNOC010000052.1, read on the forward strand.
CTAAGCGGAAGTTGTCGCTCTCTCGCTGATGTCGCTGTCGCTGCTGCTGCTGCGACTGTGGCTGCTGCGTTTTTCCAAATGAGTTGGCAACTTTGGGCAGCTTATTGTTAGCTTTTAAGCTTATTTTTACAAGCACAACAATGTACGCTCGCTCAGTTGGGAGGGATGACTGGACCTCTCCAACTCTCTAGCTCTGGCTCTGACTCTGGCTCTGGATGTGCCACAGCACTTGCAAACGGCAATGATAATGATGATGATGATGTCTCCATTGCTGCGTTTAGCTTTGCTCCATCGCTGAGACTGAGTCTGAGACTGAGGCCGAGGCCGAGGACCAGCGCCCAATGCACACTTAAAATTCTTAACTTGAAAAATAAATATTTTTACAGCATCTCACGGCGCGTTTGTTTGTTTATTTTCATTTCGTTCGCCGTCGACACCGTTTTCCGCCTGTGTGGACAGCGAACGACAGCAACCAGCAACCAGCAACAGCAACCAGCAACGACTATGAGAGTACGTGTATCTTCACATGTGTATCTGTGTGTGTGCATCTGTAAGATATTTTGCTTGCAACTTGCATCTAAAGGCTGACTCTTCGGAAAGTCGCTTTCGTAGCTTTGTTTTCGTTGGTTGCATCTCTCTTTTTCTCTCACTCTCGCCGTGTTTATCTTAGGGATTAAGTCGCAACGCGTTGTCGAATTGTTACAATTAACCTTAGACTTTGTATCATGTACTTCGCTTGCTCGGGTTTTTTTTATTTCGTGTGGGAAAATATCTTGAAAACACTTGTGCACACACATCCACACGGAAATAAGATAAACACAAGAAAAGCGTTTTGGAAAATATGTATGTATGTACAATCGATCGCATCGATTTCGTTATGGGAACAAGTGTCGAGAAAGTCACCAATAAAGTTAATGACAAATTTCATGGAACTTATGCTAAATCATTTTGTATTTCTTTATCAATACTCACTTGCTGTAATCGGCCTTGCAGTAGACCTGACGTTCCCGGATGAAGCACGACTGTTGGCGATCCAGCGGGCACATGCACATGCAACATCTGAGGCAATGAGCGTGCCACGAGCAGCCGCCAACCTCGAGGAAAAATCGATCCGAGATTGGCTCGCCGCACGCTGCGCAGGAACGCAGCTCAGTCTGCAAAACAAAAAAAAAAATAATACAAAATTAGTATTCAAAATAAATACAAAATTATATAAACGGATGTGCATGTTTTTCGTCATCAAAAAATATGGCAATAATTATGTATTTGTATCACACATAAATTCACAAAATAAACATATGCAATATATATGGTTCTTCTATCTTCAGATAGTCGCATAAATTATCACTCTAGATGTGTCTTTTAGTATTCCAACTAAAGATCACTGCACTCTAGCCACAGTTCTACCAGCAACAAATGCAAATTGTTTTACAAAAAAAAAACAACACAAAAAACTAAGATAAACTAGAAGAAATATTCAAAATGAGTAAAATTTATATGCTTCTTTTTTTGTTTTGTTATTGGCTCGTTTGATGTCAGCTCCAAAGCCGAACCGGATCGTCTCGATTCGGCTTTGTGGTACACTGATCTTTACTCTAATCGTAGCGCCTGGTTTTTGGTATCTTTTGTTATGCTTTCAACTGAAATCGCTCAATAAATCTATCGAATGTGCCGTCGGCTTCTGTTTTATTTCTTCGCTGCAACATTTAACTTATTAATGTATATTAAAATTCCAAAAAAAAAAAAAAACTACTACTAGGAAACGCCATCGGCTATAGACGAGTTTCTATTGTTTTTTTTTTGCTTTGCTTTTTTTTGTTTCTAAACTCCAACATAAATTTGAAAATGTTATGCTAATTGTTACCAATTTCAGTAAAGCTGAAGCTGCTGCTTCAAAGTCACAGTCACAATCACAGTTTTTTTTTTCGAGTAGCAATATTTGACAAAATTTTTTCGCCAAAGATTTATTTGTTTAATTTATGGACCATCGGAATTCATGCATATTCATTGCGACTGCATGTTACGCTACTTTAAAAGTGTCTTAAACAAATTTTTATTTCACATTTCATATTATCGAAATATTGTTGTTGATATTGTTAAATGGATTTTCTGTGTTCAAGTCGTATATCAACAATTATATACAGTATTTCGAATTTAAATTTATAACTGGTAAATAAAGAAATTAACTAAATTACATTAGACACAATTAATTATACAAAAAAATAATAAGAATCTGATAACAATTTGTTATCTCGCGTGCAACTGAATATTTAAAGAAACTAAAGTTTAAAGTTGAAAATTATAGACTTGTTTTTCTTTATCTGATAGCAATGTATCATTTGATGCGTATCTAATTCAATTGACGTCCATGCTAATAGTAAAACAATAAATGTTTTTCTATGATTATAGCTAGTTTAGCATAGACTCGTTTGAAATTAAATTCTACCGACAAAGATTATGTAGATATACTATTTCTTCTATTGGAAGTATTATATACTATATTCTATTTAGTATCGCTTTGCAATATTTTAGCATTTATAGTTTTGATTGAGTTGCATATTGTATAATACTGCTTTTTATACCCGGTATCCTTAGGGTAGAAGGGTATTATAAGTTTGCGCCTCCCCTTACTAGGGGACTTAGTACTAATGTGGTATATTTTGTATTCTATGGTATATTTTGAATGTTGTACTATATCAAGATACTAATAATAGCCTTTGGTATATTTGAGTATTTTTGCGGTATAACATTTTGGTATATTTTAGGAATAATACCGAACTATTTTGCTTTAAGCGACTACCGGGTATCTCACCGTCGAGCACACTCAACTTTCTTACTTGTTTATAGTTTATCTCTAACTGGTTTTAACTCGCTTTTTTCTTCTTTTAAATACTTGATCGATTTTCACAATATTTCAAAAAGAACAATATGGCTTATTCAGTTGTCTAAATTACACATGCATTACACATTATATGCAATAATTTATAAACGTTTAAAATGCAAATGCTTAGCAATTTCAATTTGTATCTAAATTCGAACAGCTCTTTGTTTAACTTCAAAAATAAACAATTCTAGTTGCTTTAAAACAATTCAATTTCTCTTGTTCAACGCGACATTTGAGTGCAGGGCTTTAAGACATTTAATTAATGGCTAGCATTTTGCATATTTTCAATTCATTAAAACACGAAAAATACAAAAAATTCAAATTCAACAACAAAATTGTCAACGGAAAAAACAAAAAGCAAAACAAACCGCAGCGACGCGGCGACAACATCGAAATTGTTTTTCCATTAATCAAAGCGACAGTGAAAATAAATTTACCGTTTTTACAAATTAATTGCTGGCGTTGGCGATGAGTTGATGTAGTTGTTGTTGTCGTCGTTGTTGCTGTTGTTGTTGTTGTTGTTGTTGTGACTGCTGTCGCAAAACAATTGTTGCTACAACTGATTGTCGTTTTTGCAACACCAGCAGCAACTGAAGTTGACAACTTGTTATTAACTTGGCTGACGAATTTCAGTTAAAAAGCCGACACAACAAAAATATACGTTGCCATTGAGAAAAATACACAAAATAAATACAAATAGCGCGAGACATTAACAACAACAACTTACACAAAAAATAAATACATATTTAAACAAAAACTTGGCCGTGACTAGGTCGCAGGAGCGGCACAACATCAAAGTGTGTGTTGAGTGTGTGTTTGTTTGTTGTTGTGTGTGTGGAGCGACTATACCAATTAATAAAACAATAAAATATATCTAGAGAAAAAAAACAAAACTAAACAAATACGCGGCAGTTGAGGAAAACCAGCAGCAACAACAAAGAAAACAATATCAAATACTCATACACATATTATTATTATTATTATTATTCATGACAATTTGTAGCTACAAGCTGCCAACTATGAGATACTACACATCGGGTCAGGGGGGGGGTCAGGGGTTGGTTTGATGCTTGGGAAATGCCTTTGGAAGTGAAATGTGAAAATAGCCGAAAATGCAATATGGCCACCATCAAAACACACAAGCAGAGAGAGTGAGCAACATGTAGCTTCTGCTGGCCAATGTATCTCACAGATACAAATGAATCTCACAACGAGTGTACCTATGTGTGTGTGATGTGTGTAGTTATAACTACATGCTAACATGGTGGCTGCTGTTCATTTTGCTGGCGCTGCCGCTGCCGCTGCCATTTAACTTTTCAACCGCGTCGCGTCGTGCGACACGTTTAATCGCGCCCTCCCCTGGTGCCCATCACTGCCACACACACAACCGCACAACGAGCCTGCGCGTTGACTGCGTGTTGTTGCCCCCCTCCACTCTACTCTACTCTACACTCTCCCCTATATATATGCGCCAGGGCCTGTCACTTTCGTTTAACTTTTCACATTGCTCGACCAGCGAGCCAAACCCAAACTCAAACCCAAAAAACACCAAAAACCCACAAGCTGCCTTCTTTCCTGCCTGCCTGGCTGCTGCCTGCCTCTGGCTTCGGGGTGTTTTTGGCAATTTGTTTTCCCGACGCCCGTTATGACACACACACACTCACACACACACACACACACTTATACATTGAAGGCCAGACTTTGACTTGACTGGCGGTCTGTACTTCATATATGCATTTAACGTTGCTGCTGCTGCTGATGTTGTTATTGTTGTCATGTCTATGCCCACTTCTGAAAATATGTCTGTTGTCAGTTGGAGAAGCCGAAGTGGCATTTTGGCGAGCATGTCATTTGACTGTAATTTACTCATGAATGTTGAGGTTTTCTCTCTCTCTTTGCGAATTGCTCAAATTTGGTCAAGCTTTTGCATTTCAATAAGTCGCCTTTAAAGTCACACAAAATGAGGCACAATTTAAGCGAAGATATTTTACAATAAATTTCACATTATTTTAGCGACATTATGTCAGATAATTTATAAACACATTTTCTTTCTTTCAGTTCAACATTTAATTGCTCACAAAAAATATTATCATATATTAAAGTTCCTCATAAATTGTATTTTTGAAATTTAGAAATACGTCTCGCTTTCTTTCGTCCTTTCAGTTCAATATATAATTATTTCTTTTGAGCCTTTCACTTATACATTAAATTATTGAGAAAAGATAATTTTATTATTTTTGAATTTTATTTTTCTTTCATGTTTTCAGTAAGACATTAAGTTGCTCATAGTTAGTATTTTTTAATTTAAACATACGTTTAACTTTTTAACCTCTTTTCGATTTAATAATTAATTCTTCATAAATATATTTTCTTTCTTCCTTTACGTACAACATTTTATTCCATTTAAAAATTTTTCAATATTTTGCAATAGGTTTTCTTTTATCCTTTCAATGCAGCATTTAATTCCGTTTTAAAGGTATTTTCGTTTATTTTGTTTGTATTTTCAATTTTTTTATTTCTTACTACTACCACAAAATTTTACTCCTCATATACTTATATTTTTATTTATATATATTCTTTTCTTTTTTCATTTAGTTTAACATTTAATTCCGCTTAAAAGGTATTCTTCACTATTTTTCAATACGTTTTCTTTCTTAAATTATATGCTTTATAATCGTTGCTTCTAATAAAATAATAAATAAAAGCATGTCAATAAGTGCTTCAGCAAATTGACATTACTTAATTGATTTCACAACATAAAATACTGTTAAATTATTTAAATATGCCCATTTGAAAGTTACTTCCACTTATTATTAAATTCATCATAAGATCATCGGCATAATTAATGAACTTATTCCTAATAGCATAATTTATGAGTGAAGCAAAATTCCTTTTATTGATTTCACTCCTCGCACCAAATTGAAATATTTCATATTAATAAATAATTTATTTATCTTTTGCATCGCTTTTTAGTAGGCTGTTTTCTCTGCGATTATTACCACATCTCATTATTAAATTCATCATGATATCATCACCTCAAATAGCTAATTCATGTTAATGCGCACGGATTAAATGCTAAAACGTTAGATAAAGAAAACTTACAAAAAAATATATCTATATATAATGATGATAATGATGTAGGGAACAAAAGGAATTATTAACAAATTTTATAGACTTTCAGATTCATTGATAAAAGATCAAACTATTGTAGATAAAATTGTTAAAAGATGTTGTAGAAAAGATATTTATTTTATTCAATTGCCAGTTTTAAGTAGAAAACTCTCAAGCATTGTGCTTATAAGCAAATGGATCGCAAAGATCTGGTATCTCTATGCTATCCGAATCATAAAAATTCCATAAACAAAACTTGCACCTTGCAACTTTTGCTCGAAATGTCATAAATAACAGACGCTCGGGCGCAATAATAAAACGCAAAAAGCGATACAAAAGGCCAGGCTAGAATCATAAAAAGAAGGCACATGAGACGCTCAAGAGTATGCAATAATATTTACAAGCTGCCATTTAATGCCCCATAGGGGGGGATCTGGCAGTTGATAACGCACTCTCAAAACAAGCTGGTCTATAGGAAAGGTGTGAGAGTTGAAGACAAACAGACGTTGTATGTATGTAGGATGTATCTTTGTGGCAGTCAAGCCCAAAAACCCATTTGAATGTGAACAAGTTGCATGAAACTAATCAATTGATCAATATTGCTTTCGGAATGGTTTACTAAGACTTTCCACAGTAGCCTTTGGCAGACAATGGAAGTGAAATGAAAAGAAAAGAAAAGAACTGTATCATCTTCAGTGGCTGCTGCTGCTGCTGCACGCCTAGAAGATCGATTACCCAAAACGATGCTGAAGACAATTTTCACGTCATTGCGCAAATTGAGCGATCATCAATGGTTTGCTTGGCTGCTTCAGTTTCGAATCATTTCGATGCTCTATCAAAGAGACAAAAGCCCTTGGCAGCGACACTTTTGATACGTTTGGTGACTTGTCATCTTTTTCGGTCTTTAGTCTTCACTTTTTTTTTTTTTGTAGCTGAGGGACAAATGCGCGGCAATCCAAATAATGAAAATCAACAAATGTAAACAGCGTGAGAATGTTGCAGGCTCCAAAACGAACAAAAGCTGCCATAACAATATACGATAGAGTATATATAGTAAATCGAATCATATATCAATGCATATAGATGTGTGTGTGTGTCTGTGTGTTTTATCTTTTGTTCAACCACTTGTCGCTGCGGCAGTTTTTGTTTTTTTTTTTTTTTTGGCGAATGTTTTCTTAAGGCCTTTCGGACGCTTTGGGCTCCATTTAAGGCGCTTTAAAATGCTTGACATCAACAGTAATAATACTTAATAATAATATTTGTTGTAATAAAAATCAACAACAACAATTGCAAGTCTAAGCGCCAGTCAAACAATGAAGGCTGTGGCCAAAACATAATTTATAAAATTTTAAGAAAAAAAAAAAGTTTTCGTTTTTGAAAATATATTTAAACTTTTTTTTGTTTCTTTCGACTTTCGAAAAAGGCAGCTCGACATTTAATTAGAGCTACCTTTTTGTTCTGTTATACGGATGTTGTTTTCGTTGCTGTTGTTGTATTTTGTTATTCATTGCGTGGGATAACTGTGTGTGTTTAAACAAAAAAAAAAAATATTTAAAAATATTATGCGAATTTACACGTCGGCGTTTGTTTGGCGTTAAGATCAGCGTCGTAGCTGATTGTTATTTAATGACTGCTCTTTATGAATGAATGAAAATGAATGCGTTGCGCCCACACAGATACACACACACACGCACACAGATATTTACATAAACACAAACACATACATATGTATTTAGTATACAATACTCTCTCGCACTCTGGCTGCATCATAAATTGGTTAAATGTTTACAAATATTTCACAGTGAACGCAACTCTGGCTCTGTCTACGCCTCGGACTCTGACTCTGACTCCGACTCTGAACCTCAATCTGAATCTGAATCTGAATGTGTTTCCCATTGTCTGTGACTATAGCCTATAGCTGTAGTTGTAGCTGTTGTCGCGTCCATTGAACCAATCAAATTAATGGCCGCTATAATACAACAGAAAACAGAACAAAACCGCATCGAATCGAATTGAAACGAAAAAGCGAAAGCTTTTCTATGGGAATACAGTGAGCGCTGACTAAATGGAACAGACATGAAAAATAACTTTTGAGTTGAATGTCTTGTTCTTGGCTATGAATAGCAAAAGCGTAATGGAGAGAGGAAACAATTTTCAGAGGAAGTTTTGAACCTTAAAATGCCAAAGTTTGTTTGTGTTTAACTCGAAAAAGTTTGATACCTAATCAATAATAAAAAATTTGATACAAATTTAGTTATAAAATGAAATGTGAAATTAACAATCTTGTTTAATTTAGTACTCAAGACATAAGAACGAAAATTGTATATTGCTTATGATTAAACTAAAAGTCTAAAATGCTTTATGAAAAAATACTAAATATCCATGTATATCTAGTTAAAAATAATCAACTCAAAATTCAAAATCTTGTTACATTAAAATTTTACATTTAGTTTTCTGCATAAAAGTAAAAGCGAAATAAAAATTGAAGTCTATGGAAAATTATATATATTTTTTTTATATATACTTAATAAAAAGTAAAAAAAACGCGATTTTCAATCTTATTTTCAGGCCTTTTAAAAATTGTATTCTTTTTATCATTTTGTATATTAATTCTGTGCAACTTTGGTTAGTCTTCACTGTGTTTGCAAGCGGGTAACAACAACAACGTTTGCAACACGTTGCAACACGTCAACAGGGAAACCGTTGACGTTGTCCTGCTGCGAGTCAGCAAACTTAATTACCGCTTTATGTCAATGGCCCAACATGTTTTTGCTAAATTTATCAGCGTTATTAAATTTTATCACTGGCGACAAAATGTGCATATGCCATTCAATTTTCACAACATATTCACACATCACACACAGTTACAGCTACGGATGCAGATACGTATGCAAAGATACAAATACAATCGCATAGATATTGTAGATACATTTACAGTTTTTTTTTTTGCGGACTTGAACTGCCGTTGGCAGGTTTTCAGTTGCGGCTTTTGGCCACAGATGAACGCGCTTTTTGGCCTAGGCAAATATTATGATGGCAAGCTATGCCACAAGGGAGAAGCTCAACGTTGAAAAGAGAGAGATAGAGATAGAGAAAGAGATAGAAAGAGAGCGTGGAGGACAGCACACGCACATGGCGGATTAGCTGGATGTTGGTCGCTGCTTTTGTTGGCGTAACATCGTAAAATATTTTACGGCCAATAGGCCCAGCGAGCTGCCAACGTTTTTATGGCTCAAAAAAAAAAACGGAGAGAGAGAAACACTGCAAAGACTCTTTTTTAGATCTTCAGCCAGTTTGAAGATGCCACTGTCCATTTTTGTTGTTACCCTGAGGCAAACACTTAGACGCTAAGTAGTTTGCCTCCAGTTGCAGCAATTGTTGCATGTTGCATGCCAAAAAGCAAAAAAAAAAGTAAATAAAGCAAGAGCCATAATATTATGGGGTTTTTCATGCTCAACAAGTGTTATTCATAATTCTTCATTTCATTTGAGTTTTTTTTTTTTTTGTTTTTGCAGTGCGCAATAAATATACAAATATAATTAAAATGCCAAGATGTATATGTATAAAGATAAGTAAGTAAGTAATGTATGCACATACTATATAAACTGTTTTATTTTTCGGTTTGTTTTTCGTTTTTGGGATTCTGCTCTGTCGATGACGAAGACTACGAAGACACCGGGATCGACTCACACTTTTGTTTTTAATGGTTATATTGTTGGGGCTCCGGTGTTGACAAGTTATTACCCCGATCAGCCGACGACTTAAAATGTCGCACTTTATTACACTACAAAACACAAAACTCAACTCAACTCAATTTCGAACTGTATGTGTGTGTGTGTTTGTGTGTGTGTGTGTAGCATCATCTCTGAGACATCTCACAACGATCTGTGTTCTGTGGAGAACTGGAGAACTGTTGAACTGTTGGGCTTTGGGAAACTGGCAATTGGTTAACCCGAAAGACCGTTGACTGCCTTGTGTTTTACAGCCGCTATAAGAAATGTTGTTATTGTTGTTGTTACTATTGTTGTTGTTGGCAAACATTGGGCTTTGTGTGCGCTCCCAGACGCGTTTTATTATAACTGTGGCTCGCCCCATACGAAATAAATTTCATTTTAATACTTTCTTCGTTTTAGTTTTCGTATATTTTATTGGGGACGCAGGGTGAAGCGGCGTTGTGTTTGCTCCAAAACTCTGAAAGTGATTTGCATACAAGATCGTTCTCACGTTTTTCCCACCAAGATTATCCACACACACACACACACACACTCGCACACTCATACACACAGCAGCCACTTGATAGATCGTTGGATTGGGATTTCGTTTTTTTTTTTTGGGATTGAAGTGGATCGTTTCGTATCGGTTGCAGCCAATACGGTTTTTTATTTTTTTGGTATAGCTGCTGAGGATGCTGCCATTTCCATTGACCATAAACATAAACAGGTGGCAATATTCATTTGCATAGACAACGTTTTCATATTAAATTTCAAAGCGTTCGAACGCTCAACGACATTCCGTAAAGCAGTTCCCCTCCTTCCCCATCTTCTTGGCTTGAAATGGACATGCGGTGGCAAACAGAAAATTGGTATTCGATTTGACCATGTCTACGAGTAGTAGTAGTAGTATATACCGAACCCCTTTTAAAGTAGCCCTACTTTTTTTTTTGTCAGTTTCTTGAACTTGTTTTGATCATTTGCGGCAGCTGCCGAAACAAAAAGTATACAAAATAAACTAAGCTTATAAATGTGATAAGCAAAAGCAGCATTTGATGTTTATGTTTTACTTTTTTCGTTTTGGGTTCAAAACTAAAAGCATCCCGAAATTGATTTTAAATGAGTAATAATCTTTAATCGAATGCTTAATTCAATTTCAATTTCTATTTTAATTGTCAATTATGTATCGGAATTTCGTTCATTACCTTAAATTATTGCATTCCTTTGGCAGCTGCAGAAATTTTCTATTAAGCTTTTCGTATAATTAACATTTTATCACATCATCTATCGCACCTTCTCTATCGCCCACTCTTTCTCTCTCACTCACACACAGACACAGAAACTCTTTCTCTTCGTCATTCTTCTGGCAACTTAAATAATACACTTCGCTCGACGTCAAGCATTTAAAGTGCCATTTTTTATTGTCTCTCATTACTTTTTTTTTACAATTTCATTATTTTTTTTTTTTTTTTGCTTTAACTCTGCACGACAGTTGTGCAAACAGCGGCAAACTAAGAGCGAAGAGCGCATTGTGGCTAGAGAACGTGAGAGAGAGACAGAGAGAGCAAGAGAGGGAGGGAGAGAGAGAGAGAGAGCGTTAATAGTCTGCAACGGAGACCGGTATAAGCTCAACTCAAGTCAACGTCGCTGCTGATCTGTCAGCCAGCACATTCGCCAATAAATCGCTTATAAATCGCCCTCAAGTATCTAACAATTTCGACACGCGTATTTCTTGTTCTGTATTTACTACTTAAAATACTCTACCCTAAGCCTTAGCGCTGAGTCGCTTGGCTGTTGCATGTGGTTTGTAAAGTGTAGTGAATAATCATTAAAAATATTGTAAATTATTTTGAATACTCGCATTATATAATATGTGAATGATATTATGGATGTTTTCTTATAATCATTTTTGTTAAAGCTGTTGCTAAACAGAAATAATATTATTTTTAATATTTGATTTAACTTATGGGGCTTTTAAGAAATGTAATTACTTAGAGAATTAAGTTTTTAAGCTGTAAAGCTGCTATAAAAAACATTAAAGACAGAAATATTATTATTTTTATTATTTTATTAAACTTATACGGATTTTAAGAAATATAATTACATAGAGAATTTAGTTTTTTAAAAGTATTTCCTTTTTGCTTAAACTCTCAGATGAAGAAGTTTTTTTTTTATTGCATTTTAATCTTTTGGGTTATAGTCAACTTTTTCCATTTAAAAAAACGTTATATATAATATAGAAGTTCGATTGTGACCCACATATTATTCTACATCACAAATCAAAATAATCATTTTTCAATTTTTCTTTAGTATAAGTATTTCATTTTTTTAGTACTTCCCTATCACTTCAGTATACAATTTATACCATAAATATACAACTGTTATGCATTACCTCTCGCTTACAAAATATGTACTCAATTTTCTCACGTTTTAAATACACATTTACACACATTCCTATTTGAAAAGGCTTCCACAAATTAAATTGCAGTTTATAGCCTGTGTCTTCTATTACTATGCAAATTGAATTCCCCTAAAGTTGGCAAGTGTAGACTGGAGTTCGGTTAGCTGTTCGCTTTACGCTTCGTGCACACAATATTGTTGTTTATGGTCATCAAATTTTTAAGGCATTCATCATAAAAGTTGACTCAAGATGAGGCTGCCTCGCTGCCTGAGACGTGTCGAGTTGATACTCTGCGATTGTGCCTCAGACAGAGAGTGAGAATCAAACTCAAACTGAGACAGAGAAGGAGACTGAATGCCTTTGTCTTTTGGTCAACTTGTCACAGACAAGACGAACTTTGGCTGCCTTTTTACAGCTTTTACGATTTGCATTGTGTAAAGTTGAATGTGTTTTTTTTTATTGAACATTGACTACAATTAATTAGCTAAATCTGCATTTTGCATAAATTAATAATAATAATATTTTGCTTTTTTTAATATTTGCTATCGCTTTGGGATTTGTTTTGTTGAACGCTCGTGTGGCACACAAAAAGCACAAACTTTTTATTGTGAATGCAAATGTGATTCGAGCCGTCGCCGTAGTCGTAGTATGTTTATGTTTAAACAATAAATCAAGTTTGAAGTTCAGTTCAGTTCAATTCCGAGTGGGCTAACATGCAAATTTATGTAGCTCTGCTCCGCATGGTTAATTTATTTAGAATCTCGTCGAAATGACTTTGAAAGATTTCGGCGGTATTACTTCAAAACTAAAATACCCCAAACTAAATCTCTCAGCCAGCTACTGTGTTAGATTTCCGATACGAAGATAAGCTAAAATCACAGTCACTAACATTTGTATTCGTTTCGGGTGCTCTCAAAGAGCTTTTTGCCAATTGCCAAACAATTAAATAACAATATTTTCACACTCAACAGGGGGGAGAGGAGTGAGGAAGAGATTGGAAAATTTGCTAGTGGAAAACTAATGACCAAATCGACAACAACAACAGGCAAACATTTATTTCAGCCAAACGATGAAAGTTTGTGGAAAATGTAAAATAAAATCGAATGGTTTGTCGTTACGGATTGTTAGACAGCAGCACAAGGGCGATGAGAGAGAGAGGGGGGGAGGGGGAAACATGGGTTATGCAGGCTGTCAATGATTTAGGGGCGGATTCTGGTCCTTTCTTTTACCGCACTCGCCCTGCATTTTTTTTTTTTTTTTGTGTTTTGTTGCTGTCGAGTACCATTGACAGGCGACTGAGGAGGCAACACACAGATATTTGTTAGAAGTTACAATGATTTGTGGCATTTTACAATTTTATTTGCTGCTGCCGCCGCCGTTGCCGATTGTCGAGCCCCTTTCTGGCATCATTTGTAAGCCAACTAAGCGTCCTTTAAGGACTATTTTGCGGATGCACTCGACGAACAATGCCACAGAGACCTCAAGAATCCAGCTCACACACACACAACACAACACAAGCGATACGAGGTTTGAGGCTTGAGTTCGAGAGTTGTTTCTTTTGTGTGTGTGTGTGTGGTTGCCTTTTGCCGGCTGGCGTCTGCATTTGATTTTCATTTTGGGAATTTTCACATTTACCTGCTAAAAATTTGCTGCTGTGACTTTGACACGTTTCTCCCTAGAGAGGAGCACAAGAGAGGGGCGCATGCGCAACAGCAGAGGAGAGGAGTAGAGAAGCAAAGCAAAGGACCAAGCTGACCACTCGACTTGCCTTTTGTCTTTGCCTTTCCTCCTCTGGTTTTTGCAGTAAACAAAGGTGTGATATTTGTTTGTCTTTTGTGCCTGATCGGGGCAATTGGCTCAAGTCAAGATGCATTTTCTTCTCTGCTTTTGTTTGCCAACGATTTGAACAGGCGTCGACTTCTTGTCAGCATTGTCACGCCACGCCGCAGTTGTCAATTAGCCATTCGATAGCTGTTCTTGTCCATTGCCAAAAAAAAAAAAAAAACAAGAAAAAATCCAATTACATTGCCCAGAAATCTGTGGGCCAGCAAAGCAGCTGCTTTTGTACTTCTTTTGGCCTGGTCAAGATGTCATTTGAGCGAGTTGCAACTGGCACGCGTTGTCTTTCCTTTTTTTTGCACCTTGTGTGTGGGATTTGGCTTCTTGAGAGCTGCTCGTAAAATGCACCTTTTGTGTGCTAAGGAGATGTAATAATAAGCCCACAATGCCTAAGGCGATAAAGTATGACATTTCTGGCATCAAATTTGCATTCAATCTACATTGTTTGACATCTTTTGTAATTACTAATTTTTGTTTCTCTTTCATAACCAAATCAAATTTTATACGCTTATCAAAAATCTTTTTATTTATGCGTTTAACTTTTTCGCCTGCGAATTTAGTACGCATTCTTTATAAAGTCATTTATCAGTGCATAATTATAACATTTTTTTAAAATTAGCATTAAAGTCATATCGTATATTAAACACAATCGAAAAGTCAAGGCGAATAAATTTGAAAGCAAAGTACGTTAATAAAATTGTGTATTTGTTTGCAAAAAAAGTCTAAGTAAAAAGTTCATATTTATTTATTAATCAAATAATATGAAAATAAGAGAAAAGAAAGATTGAAACTGAAAATGATTTATTTAGTTTAATTAAATCCAACATTACTATTATTACTATTTATATTCCGAAATAAGATGAAACAAAAATATCTTATTTATTTATTACAAAATATAAGAATATAAAATAAGAAAGATCAAATTTAAATTTCTTTCTTTTAATAAATTCAACTTAGGCTTTATTTCAGTCAGTTGAATTCAACATAAAGTTCGTCTCAAAATCTGTTATGCTATTTTAATTGAAGCCTTCTTTTATATTTCAATACATCATTTATATTTCCAACATCATTCAGTTCTCTGTGTCTGTTAATCAAGAAATTACTTTGAGCAGACAAAATGCCTGAAGTGACACATTGGGCATATTGAAGACAAATTGTTTATGTTTAAGCTCAACTCATGATCATTCACATGTCTGGCTAGTAATAACTTATCGCATAGTTCTCAATTAAAGAAAACATGCCGCTCGGCTTTGGGAGGCGTTAACAGCTTTTCAGTTTGAGTTTCTATTTTGTATTTGTTTCTTTTTTTTTTTGCTTGTGTTGTTTTTAATTTCCTAGTGAATTATTAATGAAAAATCGTTTATTGAAATATGTATATTTTTTATAGTTGCTTTGCAGGCATTCGACATTAAAAGCGCTTCACTATTTTTATGCCTTTCCTTTGCTGACGAAGAAATATTCGATGAATATTCATAGGCTGCGCTTTTGTGGCGTCATAGCTCTGGGCTCACAACACATTTTTTTGCGGGGTCAGACACGAAGGGGGGATTCACAACTGGGGCGGGTCAAGATCGATGATGTCAAGTAAGAAATACACAACACAAAAATACAAAAAAAAAACTAAGAAGTAGAAACGAAAAAAAGGGCTTAAGTCGGACTCTATTGTTGGCTTAGTTTGCGGCTTAGAACTGTTGACATTTGATTTGAAGTCGCTGAAGCTGCTGCGGCATTTTTCCTAAGATCTCCCGCTGTGGATATTGACAGTTATTAAAGGTCTGCCAATAGAACAGGCACATATAGTCGATTTTTTTCCGAAGAGTTAAGAGTTAGCCACATGCGATCATCTTTAGAATTGGTTTTACGTGGGCCTAAAAGATCAATTATAAATGTGAAGAAATAGAAAAGAAGTCAGTTCGACCCACAAAAAAAAACAGAAAAAAACAAAAATTGTTTGAAAATTTATAACAGATTTTGGCCTTTTATGTGCGGTCCAATAAGCGTCAGCACCTTGTCTAATTTGCTATGGTAATGAAAATTATGTTTATGGATAAAGCCATGCAAAATATACAGACAACAACAACAATAACAACAGCGTTGCGATGTAGAAACCGTGAGGCATAAATCATGCTACATGAAATCCGTATCTGTATCTTAAAGAGCCAACTCATTGCTGTCGAATGTCCAATATTTAACATTTTACAACATTTGTGCGAGCATTTGAATCCTGTGGGTGGCTCAGCACTTGCGTCAGAGTTCACACAATGCTCCCAGCGGGATACAAAATACCAAAAAAAAAAAAAAAACTCTGATACCTGAGAGCCAAGTCAAATCTTCTGCGAGAAATACACAACACAACGAAAAAAAATCGATTAAAGCAAAACGTTTGAACGTTTGTTGAATGAACACATTTGAAATTAAGCGGCGTCATCAGCGAATGCCCCAAAATGATTTAGAAATTAAAAACGTTAACTAATGATAAACGCGCCTATCATTGCCGTTGCAACTCTCCACAGCAACAACAACTACAATAATAAAAAAAAAAATGAAACAAAAAATGATTCCCGCCTTCCGCCTGCTGCCTTCGGCTGCCGCTCAATAAAAAACATTCATAATTTTCAACGTGTGGGTTTGACATGGTCGTCATTCAATTCGAATCTGAATCCGAATCCGAATCCGTATACGTATTGGAATATTCAAAAATTCAAAAATCTTGCACCCCCCCATGGTGCGATTTGTGTGCTTTTAATATTCACCGACTCTGCCTGCCTGCTGAACTCTTGGACAGCTCGACTGCTGGACTTTTGAACGCTCTTTTGCTGCTCTGTCGTCTGTTTTGAAAACTCATCGTTTTCCAAAAGTTATTAGTACGGTTTGTCGAGAGAGTTGATGGCTTTGAATTGCCCCATGGGCATTGTTTTAGATACGAATACGATATCATATCATGCCCCCTCTTCCTCTCAACTTTACCCTTTCGCCTTTCCCCCACAAGAAATAAATATACAAAAACTAACGCCGCCTGTTGAGGCCCAGCGGGTTTTTGGTTCAATCTATTCAGCACGTTTTGTAGGTCACCCGAAAAGGTTTTACATGTGCATCAATTAAAAGCAAAAAGATATAAAGGAAGGCAACATTTCCTCCGCTTTGGCGTAGGTGTCGATCAAAGACAAAAACAAAAACTTGCTCCTAACGTTTTCCAAATGAATTCATAAAATGTTTTCGATAAGATCTGAAAATGATTAAGTATAGTTTTCACTTTGTATTGGGCAACTGCAAATTGTTTCCGATTGTTTTGAATAAATAATATGAAAATTTAAAAAGCAAGATATTATCGAATTGATAATGTTTATTATCGCAGCTGATAAATTTGTATACAAAGTTGTTACCCTTTGTCATAGAATCTAACTTATATTTAAAATCATTTGCTCTGTTACTAAAAACTTGTTAAGTAGTTAAGTTTCTATACTCTATACACAGATCAAATTAATATGATAAATAATTTATTTTGTTAATGAACCCTTTTCCTGTTCCATAATTTGTTTTATTTTTTATTATTAAGTTTAATTATTGTTGTTAATATCATTTTAAAAATCTTTTTGAACTTTTGTTGAAACTGCAGAAATAAATTATGTAAATCTCTAATACTCATACTTTGTAAATTGTTTTCCCAGTAACTTATATCTGAACCTTTTTAAATGACATAATAAAATCTTTTTAAACTTTTCTTGCAACTTCAGTATTTATTACTGAACTTTGTAAATCTTTTTGAACTTTTATTGAAACTTCTAAGCTTTAGTAATAAATTACTTAAGTCGCAAATACTTGTGATTTGTAATTAGTTTTTCAAGTAGACAGATCAATAAAATGCAATTATGTTTAGTAAGTTATAAAACTGGATTAAACAGTTTGAGTAAAAGAAAAAAACAATTATATAAGACACTATTAGAGCATCGGTAATAATAGAGTTAACTATCATAAAAACTTGCAAATTGAATTGGCGAATTAATGTGCTAAATTTTGACCACATGTTATAGAGACATTTTATA
Source organism: Drosophila niveifrons (assembly GCA_035046325.1). NCBI lineage: Eukaryota > Metazoa > Arthropoda > Insecta > Diptera > Drosophilidae > Drosophila > Drosophila niveifrons. The sequence goes on from JAWNOC010000052.1 coordinate 13,643,530, forward strand.
TGCTATGCCATTAAAATGATAAAAGTAAACAATGAACTGAAACTTCGCATCTGTTAGGATCAAGTGTTGTATATCTTTCTTAAGGAAACTGGACTTACCTTCATTTTAATTGCCTCCACAATTTTGGCGATTTTTAATCCAAGTCTTTTGCACAAAATTCTTGAGCCAGTTTATTGGCGATAGATCGATGATAAATCACTTGTTGCTTGAACTCTGGATGCGTAATGTTTTCTTCTTTCTCTCTTTTTGGTGACGACTTGACGATCAGTTTGACAAGCGTCCAACCGATGCCACCAAATGCATGCAAATTAATTGCATAAGTGCGAATACGAATACGAGTATGAATGTGAGTGTGAGTGTGAGTGTATGAGTATGATGAATATAGTAGCTACGCACTCGTTTTGGGGGTTTGCAACACTTTTTATTGATTAGCACATATGAAATTTTGAAAATTGTTCACTGGGCTGTAGTAATTTGTTATAACTTTTGATTTGTTAATTGAATTCTTGTGGTTCGCCGACGCTAAAAACTCGCAGCGACTCCGCTTATCAAAAGTAGCGGCGTGAAACGCGAAACGCGTGGCGCGATAACAACGGCAACAGACAGTTTCTGAGACTCCCCGTTATAATAATAATATCTCCGGCTCTCTGGCCGGCGATGATGCTGATGCGAGAGTTCGAGGCGAGAACTTCAAACTCAAACTACGACGACAACGAAGAACGAAGAACGAACAACGAGAGAGCAACGAGCGACGACGTTGTTACAGCTACGAGGCCACTGCATAAACTGCCGGCGCTCTATTCACAGCTCAGCTTATGGCCCATGGCTCATGGGATCAGCAGCATGGATGTGACGACCCGGTTTCGTGCATGTATGTGTTAGTGTGTGTTAGGCAGCATAAAGCAAACACTAACACACACACACCACCTTAGCGAAACTCGCTCAACTGGTTTCTCAGCTCAGCTCGTTTTTTTGTTTTTTTTTTGCCGGGGGTTGTGTGGTGATTGGTTGCCATGGCGTCGTGCTCGTTTAAAGGCAACGCCCCGCTCTCAGCACGCGAGGAACGAGTTCCGTCAGCGTCCCCCATTTTGAGTGAATTCGCCGTGCCACCCCCGCCCCCTTTTTGTGTTGTTCTTCATCGTCCATCCACTTCGACGAGCCAATTGAGTGCGCCGGCGCGTGCCGCGTTTGAGAGTTGAGTGAGTTCTTACGCTTGAGTCTCTTTTTCCGAGTTTGAGCGACTGCGGTTGTGTGCCATTGGGTGGGTGCTTCTCTACTTCTCTGCTAGCTAGCCCACGCTTCACTGCAGCGGAGCAAACGAGAAGGAGGGGGTGGAGGAGGAAGCGGAACGGAGCGGCGCACTTGACTTTTTTGGGGTCAAACCGCTTGACGGCCCAAAAAGCTGCAAGTTGACAGTTTTTTTTCCCCCAACATATTTTCATTTGGGTTCTTCGACGCCACGGCATTTTCCACATGCCACCACGTTAAGGCGATACCGAGATACCGAGTGCATGTGGCGGAAGTCGAGTTGCGAGCAGCCATTTAACACATTCGTTCACTTCAAGATTCTGCAAAATTCATTTCAATTTCAATTCAAGATTTAAAACATTTGCGCCACATATAAGCTATTTGCTTTAAAAACGGTTCTATAAGGGCAGCTTTTAAATGGGGTGAATGGGGTAATTTATTTTGGGGGTTGTTCTTACGCATGCTGTTATAATATATTTAGATAAAGTATGACACTGTAACAATTAATTATATAATTTTAACTTAAATCAGAAATAAATATTTTTAACAAAAAGTTTTAAAATTCAAATAAGACAACAAATTTACTTATTTGAATTTTAAAACTTTTTTAAAATTTACTTATTTGAATTTTAAAACTTTTTGAATAAACATTTTTTGGTATAGTTTTAGGAATAGTTGTTCTGTCTTATTTTACAAATACTTATTGTTTACAAATACTTGACTTATTTAAAAAAAAGTTGGTTTAAATTAAATTAGTAAATTTTTGGACTTATTTGTATTTTAAATTTTTTATAATTAAAAAACTACTTGGAACAAACAAGACAAATGAAAAAACGGTTTGATAAGTTTAAAGTTTACGAAATACTGGTAAAAAAAAAATAGATTTATTTTTGCTAGTACTAAAAAACCTATAAAATATTACATTATTAACTAAATTTTTAAATTAAACTAGTATTGCATGTATAAGATACATCTCATTTAAGTAACTTATGAATTAGAACAATATAATCACAAATCTAAAAAACTATGATAATCAATATTAAGATTAATAGTTTAAATTACTTTTCTTTCATTTAAAAATGTATACGTTAAAACTAAAGTTCAGTTAAAGATACTTTTTCCAAGTATAAAAAAAATATTAAATATTAATAAAAAGAAATTAAAAATAATGAGTTATTGTAAGTCCCAAAAAAATCACTTTTTCAATAGTTATTAACTGAGGTGATAATAAATAATTTACGTTCTGTTTATTGGAATCCACTAAATCATTAAATGTTTATGTAGTAATATAATTGTTAACTACATTCACACTAATAATAAAGCCTAGTAATTAAAATAACTACATTATTATGTACAATTACTAAAAGATTAAATCGTTAAAAAGAAAAGTTTTCTTAATTGTAGTATTTGTAATGCTAATAGTTCCAAAATTAAGAGCACTTTATTCTAACGGCGCTTTCCACTTGTTAAAATTAACACACACTTTATAAGTAATACTCTCTCACTATCTTCAACTTTCTTGCTCATTTAGTTATGTATATAAAGTATGATATGCATATTATGCAAACACGCATACAACTTATAGTTTGTTAAACATCTGTTACTGATTCGTACGTTCTGTGCTACGTACTTCCCCATTTCGTCTTTCAATTTAAGCGCGCCTCAAGCACTTTAACAGTTCCGCTCTCCTTCTCTCTCTCTCTCTTTTTATCTTTCATATTCTGTTCTTCTGCTCGGCCAAGTGCTCTTTACAGTCTATGGTTTTTTATTTTTCTTTCGCTACGTTTTTTCGCCAGCCGACACTTAAAGCCGCTTGGCATTCAATTGGCATTTTGCTGTCGCCATCATCGTCATCATCAGCCTCTGGCCGACTGCCCCGCCCCCTCCACCTTTTGCTGCCGCTACTGTTCAGCGCCTGCTCACGTTATTTAAGGATTAACATCATTTTATGCTGCCTCGCAATGCCTTTTTTGCAGGATTAAATGCTGCCTGCCTGCCTGCCGTGTTCGCTTCCAGCTTCAGCTCTTCCTTTTGCCCCAGTCTCGTTGCCTCTTTCGCTCTTGCGTTTGCTTTGTAGCTGCCCTTCTCATGCACTGGCAGCTCTTTTGAATTGATTGCATTGCACTTTTTTTTACCGTGTGTGCTCTTCTTGTTGTTGTTGTTGTTGGCGTTGCATAGTTTGCGCTGATGCGCCGCCTCCACGCTCCCAACTGGCCAGACTACAAAGTGATTTTTATGGCTTTTCGCTGCACACTACTCTTTGTGTGTGTGTGTGTGTATGCAAATGTTTGACTATATATGTGTGTGTGCACTTTGATGTCTCCGGCGCACAAAGGCGGCACTTTAATGCATGCCATATATCAAGAGCGCAAAGCTTGACAGCGACGTCAGCATGAAAAGCTTTAACACGCATACGCCCCGTTGGGGGGGCCGGCCACTCGAGTAGATACAACTTACAGCTACGCAAGTATACTATATGGTAAAGATCTGTGCGCTTATCAGGCAAGTGCATCACAGCACCTTTCACTCGCCTCTTATCCTGTTGGGCCATCTGCGCACGCCGCACAAATAACTTCATCCAGGCACTAAATTGATTAACAGTAGCCCCCCCTCGAGCCTAAGGAGAAATCGATGCTGCTTGCGGCTGAGGTTAAGGCTGTCAACGCTTCCCGGAATGCCTTCCATTTACATGCCATAATTTTTAAATGTCACCAGTTTACAAAAGCGCTGACCATTTGATTTTGGCCGCAGCAGCCGCAACGCATCGCATCGCATCGCTCTTACCATTGTCTTGAGAAAGGAAAAAAAAACAGGTTAGTTAGTCGGTGGCTCTGACTCGATTGCTGTCGCTACCTGCCGATCGAACCCTAAATGAACTCATCCCTTTTTTAGTTTTTTTTTTTTTGGCGGCCCATAGACGATATTATATTTATTTAGCTCTTTATTGAGCTGCAACCTGTCGCTGTTTTGGGTTTCCTCTTCATTTCGTGGCAGATTTATGGGAGAGCTCAGAATGTGGTCATCGTCTCTCTCCACTTGATGGCACTGCCAAGATACGATAGACACCGGCTGTCCAAGAGACACAGAGAAAAACGTATATACATATATAACTTATTCTAGCCCATTTGCTAGTTGCGATCAAAATTTCAGGGTAATTTGTTGTTGCCCCGTTTCCCAAAACTGTTGGTGGCATAGTCCGATGGGTTCGTTTTTTTTTTTTTTTTTGTGTTTCTATCTTTCTTTCGACCCATTCGCGCGTGTTATGAAGACGTCAAAACGTCGTCCAATGTTCCAAACTACCCCAGGCCCAAATAGTGTGTTTAATTATTAAGCGAGATAGATAGAGACAATAGTCAGTCTGCTTATTTGCGGGGGAGCAAAGCAATATGCTCATAAATTCCCCTGCATTTTGTAGCTCTGTCTGGGTTATTGGGTCGCAAACATGTTTGCATTGCCTCTATCGTCATGTATCTCTATTTGCTTGAGCTGTTTTTATGTCCTCAATGTTAACATGCTCCACATTTGGCAGTTCAGTTACAACAGTCGTATTAACCTTGAGGGTGTCCAATGCGTTTTCAAAGCTAATAAATCATTTCAATGTGGTATTCGTACAATTGTCCTGTTTACCCTACCGTAATTTATGCGCCATATTAAAGCTCAAAAGGGGACTCATGTTTAAGGATATGCTTCGTCCACCTATTTGAGAATATGAATTACTTTGATCAACTCTTTATCGGTCTAATGTTTTTTTGGGAAAACATTTATAAGATTTAGGTTTAAAGACTTTGTAAAAGATTCGATTAAGACATTCATCTTAAGGGAATCAGATAGTTAGATATTTTGAAATACTTTAAAAACAGTTTTTTTTTTGTAAGAAATATCAATCAATCAAAGCTTTGCCCTTTTAAAAAAAATTAACCCTGAGTCTCACGTAGATAGTTAGATCCTCAAATTAAAAACCTTTAAATAATCTTTCCATATCCTCAAGCCCAAAATGCTCTTTAGAAAATCAATACACGTTTTTTTTTTGCCTTATACATTATGTATATATATATTTGTAATAACTCTCTAGTGTATATATAAATTAAAATAAATAAATACATTTTATTTATTTTTGTTTTTGTTTATCATCATAATTATCATTATCGTTATCCTCGTCGGTAAAAACTTTATTTTTTTGTCTTTATCTCATTTTAAATCGTTATTACGAGTAATTTTGCATGCGGTTTTTATGTTGTTCCGAGTTGTTGTTGCTGTGGTTGTTCTTGATTTTTGTTTTAATGTCGCATTTTTGTTGTTGTATAATTATAATTACGATGCCTTTTACCATTAGATTAATCATGATGTAATAATAATATTGTATAACATATTTTCCCCTTGAGAGAGGTTTTTTTTTATTTTCATTTCCCATATTCTATGCCTAATCTCTTGACTTTTGTTATCCCCGCTCTCGCTCGCTCGCTCGCACACTCTCTCTTTCTCTTTTCTACTCTTTGCTTCTCTTCTCACGGTATAACGATCCCAACATTACGCTCAACATTATTTTTATCTTTTCATAACAAACAGAGCAACAAACAAAGAAATCCGCAACAGGAGCAAATGTTCGATACGTCGTGTCCTTTCTTCCTTTCTTCCGATCAATCCATACTCCATTTTCTTCCACACTCCTAGCTACCTCCTAACTGTCTCTATCTATGTGGTATTCGGGACTAGCCAACAAAGCGTTTCAGTGTTCTCTGGTACAATATACGTTTTGTGCTTACATACTTGTATTTCTCAAGTTCTCTTCAGGATCTGTATCGTTTTGTTAATGGTATGTTTTCTTTTTCATTTCATTTTGAGCAGTTTCTCTAAACTTATTTGGTACGTTTTATACTCGTTTCGTAATCGTATTTTCATTTTAGATATATGTTGTGTATTATGTAAGCTGCATATAGCATTATTATTATTATTATTTAGCGCACTTTTGAAAGCTATACTTAGTTTAGGTGTATGAGTGAGTGAGTTCATAAGAATTGCAATGCTCGAAATGATAATAATAATAGTACATGGTAATAATAGAATAGATACGACTTTGATAACAATTCTAATTGCTGTACGTATTCGGTGCAAATATTTATAGATTACAAATCTTGCGCCACATAATCATCATCATCATCATCATCGTTATAGTCTATTGTTGAGTCCTGTCCCAGTCCTTCTAACCTACTTATCAGCTAAGTCTTTAGTCGCGTTTAGTTATTTTTTAATTCTTTTCTTTTTTGTTTTTGCTTGTAAATTATTGTTATGTACATTTAGACATACAGTTTTGAGGGATGTTGTAGGTGTAGGTGTAGGTGTAGTGAATGATTTTATTGTATTGAAGTCCAAATTCGTTGTACGAAAGCAGAAAACAGAAGGCATTAACAAATCATAACGAAAGATTGTACTCTGATGTTATTGTGTCACAGATCGGAATTCTTGGGCGCCAACTCAATTAAGATTGCTTAAGAGTGAGGCGATCCGTTGTTTGCCAGGGCGCAAAACTAAAAATAGAAAATTCTAAATCGAAAGAGTAAACCGAGAACAAAGCGAAATAAAAACGAAAATACAACAAGGCAACTTTAACTAAGATTTTTATTTTGTTTTTCTCGTTTCACTTGCCTAAATAATTATTTATACATATATATATATATATTTAGAGATATATATATATATATATATAGGTATATATATATTAAATGGTACATATACATATGTAATTTATACGCTAAGCTAAATATCTTGTTTAACAATAAATGTATAGCTGCTTGGCTCTCTTCCTCACTTCTCTTCTTCTCAGCGCCATCTCTTTACTATGTATATTTCAATTTATTACTCGTCTTAAGATTAATCATAACGAAAATTAGAGTGCAGCTTCTTTGCCATAAGGAACAGAAATTAAAAAAGAACATAAAGAATTCAATTCTAATTCAAATAATGGAAATAAACATAAACATAATAAGGAAATTCAAATCATAAATTTCACAAAATGATCGATGTAAAGATAATAATAATAATCATAATGATAATAACTAATCAATAATTACTATAATGATAATAATAATAATAGTGTTTTTAATATTAAATTGACTTAATAACAAAACTTGTGTTTCATTTCGAACAGCAGATTGTTGATTTCGAGAATTTTTTTGTTTCTGGAGCCAGACAACACGAAGAGCTTCAAGAATTACAAATTTTGCACAAACAAAATATGTTTAAATATATATAGTACATGCCATGCCCATTTTTATTTTCACATTTTGGCAGCAGTCTTTCTCGGCCAGTGTCGGGTTGGTTTTCTGTGTGGTCATTTTAGTTGGAGTTACATTTGCTTTTGGTTGAGATTTCTAACATAATTAAAACGCATTCAATTAAACACACCAAAGCAAGACCGTAAATATTAAATATAATACATTTGTTTTTTCTTTTTAGAATAGCAGCAAATTGTTGAGAGTGGAACTGAAGTAAAGAGTTTCCTAATTAGAATGCGATTTGTTATTGAATACGTCAAGTCTGGAGATTCTGTTGCTGCTTTTTGGTTGTCTTGCCTTAGCTATCGGACATTTCTGAGGTTTGCCGTCAGTCTCTATAAACAATTTCCGAGTGTGTTTTGCATCTGCCAGAATTAACGCTATCCCATATATGTATATATAGATGATATTCTAATAGTTTGCAGTCGACTTTTGAGTGATTCGTGTATCGTCCTGTGTCCATTGTCCTTTTGTTCTCCGTCGTTGTGTTCAATTATTGCTTCTTCGGTACTCGTAATTAGTTTTGCTTTTCATTTTAAGACTATTTGTTAATGGCACAAAATATACAGCATTATTTCTATTTACTCGTTTTGTTGATTGGTTTGTTTTGTTATTGTGTTTTTTTTATATTTCTTTACGTTTATGTTTATGTTGCTGCTGTTTGTTGTTGTTGTTTGTTCTTTCTGCTGCTGTTGTTGTTGCTTCAGTTTATTGTTATTGTTTGTAGCTACACAATATGTAGTACTTCTTAACTAGGGCTATATGCTATATGATCTCTGACTCTTTGCGGAAGATAACAATTTGCTCACACTTTTCTCCTTTTCTCCTACTTCTACTCCCCCCTCTCTGCTACTGCTTCTGCCCAACAACTCTGACTGTGTGTCTCTCTCTCATATTGTTGCTCTTCGGCCCTTTGCTCCTTCTCTTTTTTTTTTTTTGCTCTGTGTTCTCGCTTCTGTTCTTTTTCTGCACACTTCTTTTTTTTTCATTTCCATTTCTTCCATTCTTTTTTTTTTTGTTATGTTTTTCTTTTGTCATCTACATTATGTTCCACTAGATTAGGTTGCTATTTATATTTATCTTAGGTATGTCGTTATGTGTATGTAGTTTTCTTTTTATCTTTTTTTTATATGTTTTTTTTTTTGTTGCTTTTGTGTTATGAGCGTCCTTCCTAGTTGTCCACGGAGGCGGCGGTAGATTTACCGCGGACGCGATCCTTTGTAGTTCGGATTCGGATGACGACTTGGATGACGTGGAGGTGCTGCAAGTGAAATGGAAGTTCATTAGTTACTATCAATTGTGAACATTTTACATATTTTAGTTCTAAAATGAAGACAATTTTGATATCTATAAGAATTTTCAATGTAAACCTTTCGTTGTGTCCTATAAAATTACAAAATTTCTATTAATGATGTAGATTATATATAAAATTCAATTTTTTGTAATACCTATTAGAATTTTAAATGTACGCCTTATATTTGTTTTATAAATTTACAGGCCTTTTATATGGCCTATACTATAAAACATTTCTAGTTGTTCTATAAATTTTGGTAATATCTAAAATATATTAGAACTTTTAAGCTAAACCTTTTATCTGTCCTTCAAATTTACAGACTTTTTATATATTGTTTAGATAGACTAACTAAGGTATTAGTTTAAATATTTATATCTTTATTGAATAATTATTTGTTCACAAAATTTCTATAAATCAGTTTTAAGCTAATCAATTGATTTTCTTAAATTTTCTTTGCTGGTTTTCTAATTGCAAATTGATATCCTTTATGCGCAAATCTTAATTCTTTTATCCAATTCCTATTATTATGTCATTTGTTCTCAACATTTCTATTGATAAATTTGTAGCTAATCAATTGATTTTCTTATAAATTCGATGCTAGTTTTGTAATTGTAAATGACCTTATATTTGCTTTATGCGCAAATCTTCATTCTTTCTTCATATTCCTATCATTCGTTCATTATTATTTGTTCTCAACATTTCTATTGATCAATTTTTAGCTTATTAATTGATTTTGTTAAACATTCTTTGTTAGTGTTCTTGTTGCAAAAGTCCTTAAACTGGCTTTATCCGCAAATCTTTCTTATTTGTTCAAATACCTCTCCTGAGACGTACCTTGTATCATCATTGCGGCGGGATACATGCCGGTAACCTGAGCCATCTGTGGCCGAATATCGCTCGAGGGCGATCGTCGATTGTTGGGCAAGGTCACCGATGGCTGTAACACACGAAAATGGATTAATATACAATATAATATATAGAAAGCTATCCACTCACATGCGCAAAGTATGTCTGGCCATACTTGATGTATACACCGGATGCGGCATTTGGGTTGTAGCCACCCAAAGCGGCAACGCCGCTGAGCACTGCGGCCGCCTGTTGGCCACCAGCACCGGCTGCTGCTGCTGCTGCCGCCGCTGCGGCTGCTGCACCGGCATTGTGATGCAGCTGGGCTGGAATGTGCGAGGCGCGCGGTCCGGCACCGTTGCCGCCGCCAACGCCACCACCGCCGCCGCCGCCGGCATTGTTGCCACCGCTCAGATACAGCGATGGTGGCGAGGTGTTAACAGCGGCACCCGTTGCATGATCGACGACAATGTATTGGGTGCCCAGATTGGTGGCCGGAGGAGGTGCATTGGCATTCGGTGTATTGGCGGCGCTGTTGTTGTTACTGTTGCCGCTGTTGTTGCCACCGCCGCCTGCACCACCTGCAATACTGTTGGGCGAATTGTTGCTGCTCTCATGGCTATGGCTGCTGCTGCTATTGTTGCCATTTCCATTCCCGTTGCCATTCCCATTGCCATTGGCACTGGGCGAATTGCGCTGCGAGACGCTGCGTCGATAGTCGGCATTCATCGATTTCTGGCTGCGAAAACTGGCAGCGCCAGCATTAAGGCGCACCGGAGGCTTTGCCTCGTAGCCACCTTGACCCGCCGGACTGCTCGATGTGGCATAGCTGGGCGGTGGACCGCTGATCAGCGGCATCTGTGCAGGCTTCATGTCACGCTTGCCCATCGCCGGTGGCGGTCCACGATGCGCGGCATGATGATAGCTCGACGACGTCGCATGGCCACCAGGACCGCCCAGGCTGACGCTGCTGGGCGAGGCGCGTGGCGTTGGCTCATTGTTGGAGTTCAACAGCGGCGTCTTGGCACCCGCGGGCATGCCGCTCAGCGGCACCGAATGCCGTGGATTGTAGCCACCGGGATGATAGGGCTTGCGACCGGGAGCAGGAGCACCCATGCCACCACCGCCGCCGCCGCCGCCGCCGCCGTTGTTGCCGCCAATGTTGTTGCGCTTCTCGTAGGGCGTCACATAGCCGCCCTCGTTGCTGCTCTGGCTGTGATAGTAATGCGGCGTCGAGCTGTTGCTGTGATACCCAGCCGCCGAACCCAAGCCAGAGCCAACGCCACCGCTGCCATTCCCACCTCCGCCATTGGGCGCTGGCGGTGTGCTAAACAACGGCGCCTGACGTCCAGGCGCTGCTGGCGTGCTGGGCGCCGACTGTGAGGCGGTGGCATCCATGCTGGATGCCGAATAGAAGGGCGCCGCTGTGATCAACGCATGATGCGGTGCCGAGTGGGGAGCTGGTGGCGGCGCCTGCTGTTGCTGCTGCTGCTGCAGCACAGCGCCATGTGGTCCCGCCTGCTGGGCGCCCGGCTGTCCCGGCGCCGCCGCCGCCGCCGCATAGGGAAAGATGTTGGTCGGTATGAGGGCTGCGGTATGCTGGGCGGGCAGCGCATAGACGTGAGCACCGGCTGCTGCAGCCGCTGCAGCGGCAGCGGCGGCCGCATTGAGATCTGTGTTGGCCCCCGCGCCGCCATGCGCCAGCGTTAGCGTGGGCAGCGCATGATATGTCGTTGTGCCCCCAGCACCGGGTGTGCTTATGATCTGCGCCGATCCAGCGCCCGGATGATGTCCAGCTGCCGCCGCCGCCGCTGCCGCAGCCGCAGCGTGTCCGGCTGCCGTTGCGGCCTGGTAGCTGGGATTGTAGTGTATTGAGCCGCCGCCGGGTGTGCGTTTAACGCGTGCGCCACCCAAATAGCCGCCGCCGCTGGAGCCGCTGCTGACAATGTGACCGCCATTGGTGGCCTGCTGGCCGCCAGCTACCGTTGGCGGTCCAGCCGCTGAGGCAGTTGCGAGATTCAGCTGTGCGGCCGCCGCCTGAGCGGCCTGCACCTGCTGCTGCTGCGATGACGAACCGACGACGGCGGGACCATTTGGTCCGCCGGGCTGAGCGGTCGCTGCTGTGGCCACCATTGGGGCCGCAGTGACCGCCTGTTGCGGTACATAGTAGGGTATGGGATAATAATGATGATACGGATAGCCAATCGTTGGATACGTGGCCATCGGCAGTTGTTGCAGCTGTGCCCCAGCCGGTTCACTCGAGTATATCCATGGCGCCGCCTGATAGATGGGCGCACCATTCGGTGCCGCGGCGGCAAACTGGGCCGTCGGATAGGCGGTGGCGGTGGCCATTGGCATCACAGCTGTGGCTGGGCCAGCGGGCGTCTGATAGATGGTGGCCTGGGCGGGTATTAAGCTTTCGCGTTGCTGCTGGGCCGGATCGAAGACAGGTATCATGTAGGTGCCGCCGGGCAGCTCGCCGCCCTCCTGCGAGGCAAAGAGCGCCTGCGTTGGCTGGCTGCTGCTCGTCAGCTGGAAGAGCGGCTGCGAGGCGGCGGCGTTGCTCACCGTTGGCTGTGGATACGCCGCATACACCATGCCCTGTGGCACAGCATAGATGCTGCCATCGGGCTGATCAAAATAGAAGACAACACAATTAGTAAGAGAACTACAAAGTTTTGGAATGCTTCTTTCTACTCACTCCTTGCTGATATGTGGTGGCGCAATAGGGCGCAGCGTCATTGGGCGTTGTTGCGGTATGGAACGCATACGACCAGGTGGTTGTCTTGGGCTCCTCGATCGCAACCTGAGCTTGGCTCTGGCTGGCGGTCTTCACATCGGCACACTGGCTGTAGGGCGTGCTGCTCGGCGACAGCGATTGGGCATCACAATTCTGCGACAGCGGCACAACCACCGGCAACGGTGTCTGACTCTGTGGCAGCTCAGCTGCTGCTGCTGATGTGTTGCTGCTGCTGCTATTGTTGCTGCTATTACTGTTGCTGTTGTTGCTGCTGCTGCCACTTGCTGATACCACAACAGTCTCCTGCTCCGGTTCTGGTTGCAATTGCTGTTGTTGTTGTTGGGCGGCAACCACTTCGAGCTCCTTGTCGGCAGCACAACAGGCGGGTATATTGGGACTGGTTGCCTGATTCTTGTACTTTTGCACCTCAATGCGATCGTAGTTCTTGGTGGAGGTCGAGGTCGTAATACTCAGGCAGCCGGTGGCACTGGACAGACTATCACATTCATCGCCCTTGCCATCGAGTGACGGCTGCAACTGTTGCTGCAGCTGCTGCTGCTGCTGTGAGTCTGTGGTTGTGTAGTTGTCATAGCCTTCGGAGCATTCCATGCCCGGTGATTGCACCTCCTCGGCATAGCTCTCCGTTGAGCTGCAGGACAACTCATTGCTATAGACTTGCTGCTGATGCGATTGCTGCTGTTGTTGTTGCTGCTGCTGCTGCGGCGGTTGATGCGGCGAGGACTTCCGATAGGGCGCATAGTTGCCACTTGACTGATAGTTGCCACCACCGCCTCCACCTCCTCCGTTGTTGCCCGATTGATGTTGCAACGCCTGGTTGGGCGGCAAGTTGGACGGGTCGTAGTGGTAAATGGAGCTGCAAGAGTTAAAGTTCGAGTTTAGTTAAACGGCAAGCAGCAAATTGAAAGCGCGCTTCTTGTGTGTGTGTGTGTGTCAGTATGTGTTCTGTGTGTGTAAGTGAACAAGTACAGTTGTCAGGGTTGCCACAAGTTGCGTTTTGAAAGTGTGCGCAGTGCGGACGACGGCAGCGACAGACATTTCACTATTATAATTCGGTTTGATTCATTATAAACTATGGTATGGTAAAAGAACAACAACAAATGCGTTTGATACAAGAAAATGCAATGCAATTAGAACGAACAACAATTAGACAACAACACTGGCAGACGACACACGTATAGCATATATGTATATGTGATAAACTGTGGCTAGAGTTGCCGCGCGACAACCAACGAAAAGGGCAGCAGGCGAACGATCAAAAAAACGTATATAGTATATATATATATATAAATATATAATTTAGGTACAGTGTGAGTTATAGAAGTTTGGCGAAAGGCGAGAGAAAAAGAGAGAGAGAGAGAGCGAGAGAAAGAGGCGAGTGTATTTTGTGGGGTGGGCAATGTACAGGTGAGAGCGAGCGTGACAAAGAGAGAAAAAAGAGCGCAAGAGGCGAGCGAGCGAATTGAGAGAGAGAAAGAGAGGCTGAGTACAGTTATTCGTATCATAATCATATTTCGATTGATTTTTAGGCAGATAATTTACAAAAACAACATCAACAAGTTGAAAAGGTAGCACATCGAAATGGCATTAATAATGTGTTTATATAATTATGCAAAAAAGAAAAAAAAATCTATTAAAAAAATTCGTAATTTGCTTAGTAAATTATTGACAAAATGTTTGGTTGCAATTTGTGAACAAGAAACTATATAGAAAAAATTATATTAATAACATTTGAGAACTAGAAAATAAGCTTACTTCGAATGGAATAAGTTTATAATATGAAGTATGAACTTAAAATATTTCTAGTAAAGTTTGAATGAAGTTTAAATATGCAGTTAAGCTTGAAATAGATATGGAATTTTCAGTATTATTGGCAAATAAATGTTTTAGATATAAACATAGAAATTTTAAAAGCAGACAGACGCATAGAAATTTCTAAGAAATATCCGTTAAAAATTGTTAACAAAATTATTATATTATTGCAAATTTAAGATGTTATAAAAACTCTACATTAAGTTGAACGAGATTTTTACAAAGTTAATTTTTCTATTCTTGTGTAAAAATGACTTTAAATTCTGTATTAAAATTTTTGATTTCTTAAATTTCTCGAACTAAAATCTTCTTTTCGCCATTTCATAACACAGCAATTTTCTACTTTTACTACTTTTTTGCACAACCAAACATTTTTCAATATTTAAAATAAAATAATAAACATCGAATGCATTGGGCTCTTTGTACATTGAGATTAGTAATAATTATTGTTGAAAAAAACAATGAAATAAACAAAAAAAGAGCAAAACGAAATCAAAGCGTTGCGATAATAATTATTTTATTTTGCGAGTACAACAATAAGTGCAGCACTCATAGAATTAATTTTGGTGACGATCGATTGATATTGATTAATGTTTTTTGAATTGAATTTGATTTTGGAATTTTGGAATTATTTGTTTTTCTTTTTTTTTTTTTGAGAATTTTTTTTTTTGTGTGTTTTTGGTTTTTGTAAATTACCCGTCTGGATTGAGAATTGGTTGGAGGGTTTGCGGATCAATGAGGACGCTGCCAATTGGCACACTCGAAATGTCTGTGACGGCCCAGACGAGTCCCGATGCTGATGCCGAAGACGACTCTGGGGCATTGGACGCTGATGTTGTTGTCGTGGTTGCTGCCGTTGCAAGTGGTGTTGCCGCAGCCTGCTGCTGTTGTTGTTGCAGATAGGAGGCCATTCCACGGTTAGAAGAAGACGACTGAGCCTGCACCGGCGGCTGCTGGCTGAACTCCGGCGTCTGCCTGTCGCTGCCGTAGCCCGTGGGCGATGGCGTTACGGAATCGGAGCGCACGGATTGTGTGCGTGTCTTGTAGCTGGATTTATTTTACGATTTGTTTTTCATTTTTTTTTTTTTGTAAATGTTGTTGGTGGTTTTGTTGTTGGTTGGTTGGTTGATTGGTTGGTTGTTTTGGGTAGCATACAAAAATGGTTTTTCGCAATTTTAACAACGGTTTCAAAATTTGTTAAGATAGATTTGGAGATTGAGATAGATTGAGAGATAGAGATAGAGAGAGAGAGAGTGTAAGATAGAGCGAGCGAATTGGGAATATGGAATGTTGGGTCCAAATTAAACACACTCTTTTGATGTTTTCTTTTTTTTCTTCCCTCTTTTTCATTTGAAGTAGTAGTAAATTCAACTCACCCGCTGCTCGAGGGCGACAGACGCCAAGGTGTGCTAGTGCTGCCAGTTGAATCCTGCTTGGCAAAGCCGCCACGTCCGCTCTTGCTGGAGTTGGTTGAGTCGCCGCGGGGCAAAGAGTTGCCGCCACCAGGTCCGCCGGCACTTGGAGGTCCACCGTAGTTGCCAAAGTTGTGCGACTTGGGCACAGCGCCACCTGAACGCATGCCGCCGCCATCGCGAGACTCTGTGGACTACATAGAGATACAATATTAATTTCGATTTATCAAAGTTAACTCCATTTCTCCCCCATCTTACATTCTGCATTTGCAACATCTTGCCATTGGGTCGCTTGGGTCTGGGCGGTTGTTGTTGCTGCTGCTGCTGTTGCTGTTCCACGGCATTATGCCAGCCACCACCGCCATTGCCACCGCCACCGCCACCGCCATAGCACTCATCGTTGGGCATCTCATTGCCATAGCCATCCTGTTGTGCGGTGCGATTAAAGATGCGACTACGCGCCCGATCATAATCCTCTTCACGCTCCTCAAAGCTCTTGGCCTTGCGATCGAGCATCACACGTTCGGGGCAAAGATACGGCGACTGACGCACCTCATCGAAGCTATGCGTGTCCCGCTTCAGAATTGACTTGCGTGCATCATCACGATGGTCGCCACGCACCAGCGATTTGAAGCGAATCTATAGAAAAAAGTTTAGCAGTATTTTGATAATGTGGTCACAGTTTAATCAGAAAAGCAAACTCACCTCTGGTATGCGAGTGCCCTTGGTTACGGCCACAATGACGCACTGCTGCGTATCCGAGTCCACATTGTGATCCATGCCAAAGAAGGCAGCCGTGCGATGTATGAGCATGCGATTGTACGAGGAGGTTGCCGGAAATCGATACTCACAGCCACGACTGAGTAGAGTCGAGTCGAGTATAAAGTAATAAAACAAAAAGGGAAAAAACAACATACAGCAATATGTGTGAGTGCATAGTTAAATATAGATTTGGTTAATATATAATCTGACTGGTTTTATAGCCCAGCACAGCAGCAAACAGCCAGAGGAGTTGCACTTTGTCACGATATGTAAAATGGAATTGCAGAAATGCCAAGTGAGGGAATCTACATCTACATTGAGAGCTTTGGGGCGGAGTTCGCAATGCGTCACAGTCAGTTATCAAAATTAGTTGCGGACAATGTTCATAAATAAAATTCCTAAAATACTTTTACCTCAATAATTCACATTGAAGTGAAGCATTGACATTTTATAATTTCATTTATTAATTGCAAAACTGTTTTTTTATGCTTTTCCAAAGTACATTGCAGTTGAAAAGAGTCTATTATTATGGTTAAAAAATATTATTAAAAAAAACTGATTAAGTTTGAAATGAAAAGACGGTATTACAGTTGCAAATGTCAAAAATAATAAACCGAAAAAATACTGAAATATAATTTTTGTTATACTTTAGAAAAAAAATAGTATATTGGTATATTGAAGTATACCAAAATATACATTTCAATATTATGCGGTATATAATTTTGGATTTGTTTTAATGTTTTACTTTTTGCCATATTGATAAATACTAAAAAATATATTTCGTATATTAACATTCTACTACATTTAAAATATACCGTAGAGTACAAAATATACTAAATTGTCAACAAAACGATCTGAGAACTGATTTTTTGAATAACTTTTTGTATGCACTAAAAATGAGAATTCGGACTTTACCATATATTCTCAACTTTTTTAAAAAACCTTAATCTATTCTTAACTAAAAACTTATTGCTTCAAGCACTAATTTGTGTAGCAACTCCTCATACTGGAATTTCCCATTCAAATAATCGTGAAAAACTCACCTCTTATCCTGAACAAACTCCATTAAATCCTTTTCGATTTTCAACAGTATATTGCGATCCTTGGGATTCTTGTTGAGCGTATCGCGAAAGAAGGTCAACAGATCGGTGCCACCAAAGTCCGTGTACTGTTCGCTCGAGTTCTCTGATTGACGAAAGACTAGAATCAATGAATTGAGCCATAGTTCTGGCTGGATGGCAAATCTTGTCTCCACTTACCGCGCGATATAAAGCCCGATGTGTTGTTGCTCGAATTGTTCGAGTTGAGCGTCTGTGAATTGTTGTTGTTGTTGCAATTGTTGTTAACGCCCGAAGCACCTGCACCACCATTGTTGCCACCGCCACCGCCACCGCCAACACTGCCACCACCACCGCCATCAATGCTGCCCGAAGAGCTGCCCGTTAGGTTCTTCAAGCGTGGCTTAGAGCCCTTGGAATTGGTGTTGGCACGATGCTTTTTGCCACCGCCACCGCCAGCTGAGCGCTCATAGTGATACTGCTCCTCCTCGTGGTTGCTGTTGCTGAGATTGCTATTCTGGCTGGACATCTCGTGACGTTCGTGGCGTTCATGTCGCTCCGCTGCCTTGTAATTCATGCCCGAATTGTAGAGCACAGCACCAGAGTTGTTGTTGTTGTTGTTGCCACTGTTGTTGTTGTTGTTGTTATTGTGATGCTTGTCGAGTCCATTGGCTTTTAGATCCACAACATACTTTTTGCCATTATTGTTGTTGCTGCCACTGTTGCTGCTGCCGCTGTTGTTGCCGCTGTTGTTGTTGTTGTATTCGATGCCAGAGCTGCCGTTGCTATTGGTGCGATTATGTTGACCAGCTCCAGATTTCTTTGGCGGCGACAACTTGGGAAACTCTTGCTCATCGCGCAGCGGCACATTCAACGGCGGCTGC
This sequence comes from Drosophila niveifrons, assembly GCA_035046325.1. Lineage (NCBI taxonomy): Eukaryota > Metazoa > Arthropoda > Insecta > Diptera > Drosophilidae > Drosophila > Drosophila niveifrons. The sequence goes on from JAWNOC010000052.1 coordinate 13,661,876, forward strand.
TGCTGTTGCTGTTGCTGCTGCTGTTGACTAGTAACAATCACAGCAGGCGTTTCCATGAGCGGTGAATTGCCGCGTCCAGTTGATTGTGCTTTGCTATTGGTATTTGTATTGCTATTATTATTATTTAATATGGCATTGCTGTTGTTGTTGTTGTTGTTATTATTGTTGTTGTTGTGCTCGTGAGCATCGCTGGGGTGTTGTTGCTGCTGCTGCTGCTGTTGCTCGGAGGCAGCTCGAGGCGTTGGCGTGCGTGGCGGCGATGTCGACTCGCGCATGGCATGACTGCGTGTGAGATGTTTGCCCTTCATGTTGCCCTGTGTTGTGTGTTCCAGGTGAAAATAACAGTAACGAGAGTGAAAGCAATTAGTTTCAAATTAGCTGCCACTAATTTAATGCCAGAGTTGACAGCCCCCATTGAAGCAGCCAACTGGCAAATGGCAACTCGAACCCAAACCCAAACGCAAACCCAATCCAAACCCAAAACCGATGACGCGTTGTTGCTGCTCGTGATGCAATTGTTGGCTCATTAAAATGTAAAACAAATGCCCGCCCAGGCGACGTTAACGATCCACACAGAGTGAAAGAGCGAGAGTGAGAGAGTGTGAGAGAGCGGAGCAGACAACACCACCAATAACGTCTAATATAGCCACAAAACTTAATATAGTCGATACCCTGTGAGCATACAAAGGTAAAGGCTAGATTTGTGCTCAACTTTGCTAAACAGAATAGTAAATTAAATAAAGAGAGAGAGTAAGCAAATGTCGAGCAAACTCAACAACCCTTTAGCTAAGTAACTTATTTTGTGCACTTAATTAAATTTCTATAAGTTTGCCAACTAAATTCTCTTGCACTTAATGATACCCTACAAGGTATGTGCATGTTGAGCACACTCTCTCTCACTCTCTCAGCTCTCATTCACTCTCCTTCGCTGTTGTTGTTGTTGTTTTGGCTGTTGCCGTGCCAGCCACATAAGTTGTTTCATAGCCTTTTGCCTTTTGACATTTCAACAGCGACGAAGGACAACGCCAGCAATTGAGTTAGGCAGTCACTCCCTTAGTCATTCGGTCAATCAGTCAGTCAGTTAGTCAGTTAGTCAGGCAACTTTATCAGCTATCAGTTTGTCCCGAATCAATGGGTTTTCCACTGCGTTATTAACTGGCCCCCATTGATTTTTCCTCTGTTTTTTTGCTGTCCCTCTTGCAGCTAAGGGCACATCATTAATCAGTCAATATCGGATTCGCTTATGAGACAGCACAACTACTTGAACTCCCCTCGCATCCACCATCCGCCACTTTGGAAACCGTTTGGTGTGACGTTGCAAGAAAGAAGCAGCAGCAGAAGCAATGAAGCCACCAAACGCAAATGTCAAAGTCAAAGGCATTTGGCGAACTCTCAGCAGCCCAGTTTTATTATTTTCGTTTTTTTTTTTTTGCGCGCTTTTCTGCTGGCTACAGTGAGCACCAGCAGCTGATGGCCAGTGACATAATTAAATTCTATGAAATATTTAATGGACTGAGTAATTAAGTTTTTATGTGACATGTGCATAAATGATTAGCAGCGAAACATTTAAGATTTCTCAAAGAATTGGGAAGTGACCACATAGAAAAATGTAATATTTAAAACGGGTAGCTTATAAATTATAGAATACTATTGCTATTAAATGTAATTTTTTCTAATATTTTAAAACATACTCGAGGATCATGTAAAATAAGAATTTTTTAATGAGATGTAATTAATTTTTTTTGAAGAAATGTTTTCTACATAGAGAAATATAATATTTTTTTTTATCTGAAGATAAGCTAGTATTAAACACTATTTTGCCTATGCTCTAAACATGTTTTCAGAAATAAGATTTTATTTATTTCTGGAGCGAACTGAGCACAAATATTTAGTATTTTGAATGATATAATTTAACTGCTTATATTCAAAATATATATTTACACCCATATTTAGGATATTTCTACATTTATTTATTGAAAATGAACTGCTCATATTCCAAATATATATTTGCTCTCATATTCCGAGTATTTCTACATATATTTAAAATTAACTGTTTATACTCCTATATATATATATATGTTATATATTATGGATATTTCTACAATTATTCAAAATTAAAACAAATTCTTTTTGAAGTCAACTGATTAGTGAATAAAAATATGAACATTGCTGCTATTTATGCACATAATCTGCATTTTTCTAAATTTTTAAGAATTCTTCATTTTAAATCAAATTTAGCATAGAAATATATCATATTTAAATTGATGAGAAATTGCTGCTATTGAATTTATTTATGATTTATTCACATATGCTGACACATCTTCAGAAATAAAATTAGTTCGTCGTTCAACAATAAACTAATGCAATAATACGCAAGGAAGCAGCATTAAATTATCTTGTATTATGTTAATTTAGGAAAAGTCTGCGCATTTCCTTTCTGATTGCCACACACACACACAATCGGAATCTTTCTATATTCAGTGTAATTTCAATCGCTCTGAGATTCGCTTCTATTTTTTTGCTTTGCCATAAACCTGCCACGTGCTTAGCATATGCAAATAAGGAAATTTTTTGTTTGGCATTTGCAAATGTGTGGCATTTAGGTAATCGAAGTGCAGACAACTTCGTGTTGGCCAACTTCCGTGAACGTCATCAGTGTTGTGTGTGTTGGGAAAAATCAATAAATCGACCTTGGAAGTCAGAGGCTGCTGCTGCTGCTGCTCGGAACAACAATATCACATTTTCATGGCGCTGATTTTAGTTGTTATTGCTTTTCTCTTTTCGAAACGGGCAGTTGTTAGTGTCAATTAAAATTTACTTAGTTACTTAGTAACCATGCCGCATGCCGCATGCCACATAAATAGTTACTGACTGCCACCCCCATAAAAACAAAAACACATACACATAAACCTTGAACTCCATGGAAATTGCTAATACACGTCTGGGGACCTTTTATATATTGTATGTATGTATATTTTTTTTTGTTGTTTCTGGGAGGAGGGCAGCAATCAAAAACACGTTTTTCAATGCAACTCTTTGGCATTTTGCTGGGTCGATTGGGAATTTCCAGCAATTGCGTTTCCAATTCCGATTCCCAGAAAACTGCAACCCAAAACGACGCCCCTTTTTACAAAGCTGACCTGACCCAGTTAATGCAGTTTTTGGGCGTGTATCTTTTTGCACGGCGTCAGTTCCAGTTCATGGCTGCACTTATGTATATATCAAGCATTTTATATAGTGAACGAGAGAGAGCGCGTGTTGCAATCGACTGAGAGAAAGCACATCGAGAGAGAGTTTAACTAGAGCACACACACACACCCGACCCACAACTGACCTATTTATAATTTTACAAAATATATATAGTCAACGTTTTTTTTCGCCTTTCCCGATTTATGAACTAGACGTTAATACTTACGCGTCTATTGCCAAAACTATTCTGACGCCCCAAATTCGATGCGGAAGATGTGTTGTCCTCGTTGCTGCTGCTGTTGCTGCAGTTGTTGTTGTTGCTGTTGTTGTTGTTGTTGCTGGCTGTTGTTTGTGTTGTTATTGTTGACACGGTTGTTGCAGTTGTTGCGGCTGCTGTTGTCGATGACGTCACTGCCTGTCCTGCAGTTGCAGTTGTTGTTGTTGTTGTTGTTGTTGTTGCTGTAGTGGCTGCTGCGGCTGCTGTTGATGCAGCTGCTGCTGCTGCTGTTGCTCCTGTTGATGCTGCTGGTGACGTCGTACTGTTATTTGAGGCAACGGCGGCGACAACAACAACGGCGGCGGCCGCAGTGGAGGTGGCTGAGGCGGAGGCGGAGGCTAAGTTGGTTGGAATATTTGTAGCAAGGGCTACTTGAGATTTTGTGGAACTCATAATCACAGTTTATGTAAAATGTACTGCAAGCAAAAAAGAAGAATGCCAAAAAGGGTCATTTAAAATAATGTTGTTTAGGCAAAGAAGTTTCATGAACTTCTGTTATAAACTGTGGATTTTTAAGTATATCATATCATAAATAAAGTAGTATTTGTTAATAAGCTATCAACACACAATTATTACATACAATATTAAATATTAAAACCTCACAAATATGTGAAAATTATGTTAAAATCAAGTTCAGCAAAATAGTTGATTTAGTTGCTAATTCATTTTAAACAATCTAAAACAGTTCTAGTAAAATAGAAAAAAAAATTTAAAGAACTTTAAAAAAAAAAAAAATATTTTAAACACCTTTTTCAATATTTTTGATAGATTTTAACCGAATTTATAATTATAAGTATCTATGCACCCTTTTATTTTTATGTTTTCTTTAATTCATAATGATACGGTTTTTTATTTTGCTTACTTTTGATTCTACTATTATTCATTTTATCTATAAATTCTCTACTATTCACTATTTGTTTTCATATTTTGTTTTTTAATTACAGTAAAACATTTCTATCTATATTGTGTAAAAATCTTGTGTATAGTCATAATATTTTTCTTTTTTGTGTATTATTTTTTTATTTATATTTTTCATTGTTTTTCTTTATAAATGATCTACCATTCCATATATATTTTTATGTTATATTTTTATATTCTTTATATTCATTTTTCTTTTATCTAAGTTTATCTAAGAATCCCACTCTTTGCCATCATTACCTTTTGTTTTGCGAGTGAGAATAACTATTGCATTTTGTTTGTAGCTCCAGCTTCTGGTTGTTGTTTTTTCTGCTGTAGTTAGTTGTCTTTTTGGTTTGCTTGTTTCATAAGAATTTTTGCATACGATTAAAGTTTCGTTTCTTTTATTTTTATGTTTTTTTAGTTTAGTTTATAACCTTTGTACGTATGTATTCTGGTATTTTGGGCTTGTTCTTTTTTTTTTTGGTTTTTTGTTTGTTAGATTAAAATCATATATTGTCAAAAATATGCCGGCAGTGCAGTTGATAGAATATTAAAAAATCACTACGCCTTTTTCAGCTGCTACTCCACGGGATTATATTTGTTTTGTTTTGTATTTTTTTTATTGGTTTTTGTGCGACTTAATTTAATTATATTTGTAGTATTAAGTATTATTTAATAGACTTATAGAGACAAGGCTTAGTTTAGTTAAGTTTAGATCTATATATATATATATATATATATATATATGTATGTATATATATGGGTGTATATAGTATAGGTATATAGTTATTATTGTTGTTTGTTTTTTATACTTTTTTTGCTTTTGGTTTTTGTTTTAAAAAAATGTTGCGAAATGAAAAAACGTAGAGTCGAAAACACAATTCGCTAAGAATTTAGCGTTTGTTGTTGTTGTTGTTGTTGTTGTTATTGGTTTAATTATTATTGTTGTAATTGCATTTAAAACTTTTATAACATCGTTTATCACATTTACACCATATCACCGAGAATCACAAACTGCCATTTAGGTTTTTTATATATTTTTGGTTGGTCTCTGCACTTGCGATAGTTCTCAATTATTTTAAGTAATTTTAAGTTTAAGTTAAGTTTATGTACGTACTTATTTAGCTTACAGCTAAGATTTTTTCTTTTTTGTTTTTTATTTATATTTATGTATAGTTGTATACTTAAAAAATATTTAAGTTAAAGCTTTTCTTTTGGTTATGATTCTTCTCCGTATTCAGCTTCTGCTCTTTTGCTTCAGTTGTTTTGTTATTTATATTTTTTGTATTTTATTTTCTTGCGTTCTTCACTTTCTGTTGTCTATGGAGTTCAGGTTATGTGAGAATTTCTTTGATTTGTTGTATGTGGCACACATTTTGCTGCAAGTTGAGAAGCTACACGGTTAACTTAAGGGATTCAAAACATTCCAGAGAACGAGAGAGACAGAGAAAGAGAGCGAGCAAACGAGAACGACAAAGTTTTCTGTGTGTATCTGTGTGTTGGCAACGCATCTACACAAACACACGCGCACACACACACACACACACACACACACACACGCAGAGTCAGGAATGTGACCTTGTTTACGATTTATTTTGATATTCAAAACTGCACGAGCTTTAAACGCGATGAGAGCAAAGTAATTGAAATGCGTGTGTCTCTGCCCCAGGATACGAACTAAAAACTCTATCGCATACATCGACTGAGTTGAGTTCGGCAAATGCCACTAAAAGGGATGCTTTTAACACACAATCGAGCGCGAGATTCTCTCTCCCTCTCTTTCTCTCTCTCTATCTCTCTAGAGTCGTGTCTTTGACCAGTTGTCGTTTATCTCTTGTCGTTCTTGTTGTTGTTATTATTATTGTTGGCTATGGTGTTTCCTCCTTATTTTCATGGGGAGAGCGTTGTTCACTTTTCGACATAATTATGTTCATCTTTGATTGCTACAAGTTTTTTTTTTTTTTGTTTCTTTCGTTTTCGTTTTGGCATAGTTTAGGTAGCGCAAATTTCAAGGGTCTCAAAGGGGTTGTTGAACGATAAGATGTGCAGATCTATATCTTTGGCGCATAAAGAAACCTTTTAAGCTAATATCTGAAAAGAAAACATTCTAGAAGCTGCTTCCTTCAAAGGCCAAAAGACATTTTTTGCAAACTTGAGAAAACTTTTGAGGAAATTCATCTAATTAGGCGAAATGTTTTAAGTTGATAACTGTCCCTAATTAGGCGCTAAGTGTCAGCTGGAAACTTTTTAAGTAGACTCTTGGAAATTAATTAGAATTTCTGACTAATTGCTGATGCTTCAAAATAATAGAAAAGATACACTTTATGACTTTGTTCCATTTAGTAAAATAAAGTATAGTATATTTGACTATATGCAACGAAAAATAGAATTATTTCAATTACTTCAACATCAATTCTAATTTCTAGAACAATTGAACTTAAAATAATTCAAATTTGTAAGTTTCTACTATGTAGATAATTTATTTGCCCATTTTACCCAATCTATTTGAGCAAGTACTTTGCATTGTGTGCAGATTATGAAATAATTTGCGAAACCCCACAAGAAAAATACAAATCGAAATGTTTACAAGCGGCTGCCAGTGGAAGAAATCCAATTCTAAAGACGCTAAGAAAACAAACAAACAAGCCAATTGCATGGACACTTGAAAGTGAAAACAAAAGCGAAATATGAACGCGAGTCACAGCACAAATACAAATACGAATACAAACATAGATGATACCCATTCACAACCCTTTCAGCACCACCCTATCCCAACCACCCACATCAGACGAGGTCCAAGTACAAGTCATGCCACTTTTGATATTTTCTTTGGCTTTGTGTTTTTGGGAAATACCCGCGAAATATGCGCAAGAAAACGCAAAGAAAATATAGCAACCGTCAGATTTGGAGAAACAAAAGCGAAACGCTAAAAGAGTGTGGGCAAGAGGGAGAGGCAAGATGCGAGCACAGGTGACAGGATGACGTAGTCGCTGCTAGTCGTTATAAGAAAAACACGCATACGACGTGTGGCACACGACCAAGAAAATGAAAGACGCCACAAAGCGAACGAGTCAAAGGCAAAGTTCGCGCAACAGCAAGCAGAAATAAAAAACAGAAAATTGTGAGGCAATTGCAGCGATTAGTCAAAAGGTGCAAAAGTTTGCTCGAAATGCAAGTGCTGCTATTCAATGTTGGCCTGTTCCTAGTTCCCTGTATTTCCTATTCCCACATTCCTTTTAACGGTTGTCGTCGCCTCCTCTCTTCCTCCCACTATGACTTGACTCAACTGTTTACAGCAGCTGTCGCTGTCACTGTCACTTCGGCACTCAAAAAGCTCCCACGCTGTACTCAAAAATGTGTTGTGGCTGGCAGTGTAAAGAGAGAGCGCAAAAGCTTTAAAGCGCTTGCGCTTGCGTGGGAGAGAGTTCAAGCAAGGAGCCGAACAGAGAGCGAAAATGAGAGAAGGTGAGAAAGTGTGTGTAACGCGTGCATTTTAAAGCTGTGTGATAAGTCGCTGCTGCGTTGCATTACTCAAAAAATAAGAAGAGAACTTTAACGCAATTTCTACATGTTGTGTTTGCAATGGCAAGCAACAACAAAAACAACTGCGCCATTTGCCTAAACTTTTTACAGGGCTTCTTCCTACGCCATCAAATTACAAGACCAGCAACAACAAGAACAACAACTGCGACCAGAACAACGCGAACGCCAAGCGGCGCTGCTTCGGCTGTGGGGCGACACGACAAAACACGACGACAACACACGATGTGACGACGACGCGAAACTGAAAAACGAAACGAACAAACGTTAATGTGTGAGCGTGTGCGTTTGTTGTGTGAAAAACGTGTGTCGTTGTGTATGTATAATACACCAAAAAGGCAATGCGAAAAAGGCAAAAGCGAACTAAAAAAAAACTTTAAATGAAAATTCCGCTAGCATTTTTCACGCGACGAACAACGAACGAAAACGAAAGAAAAAAAATAACACCTAAAATTTCGTTGCTTCCTTTGCCGTTTTCTTGTGTCGTGTAGTTTCTTTAGCTTTTTCTTCTTTTTTTGCACTTTATATTTATACACTGCGCCGGGCTGCTGCCTCTGCTGCTGTTGCTATTGCTTCCTTTTCCTGCATATATAGCAGGCCTATATGTATGTATGTACATATATAGCTGCTATACATATAATACTAAATACGTTGTGTTCTTATCTCTCGCACACATGCACGCACAAACACACATACACACACACATTCTTTAGTGTCTCCTCGTTTGCTGCTTCTGCTGTCGTTTTATTTATTGCTACGCGCGTGCCATTTTCCATTTTGTGCGTTTCGTATTTTTTTGTTGGTATTTATTTCAGTTTGATCAGCGCAAAATTTAATTCATTTTCTCGCTTGCCTTCGCCCGTTTGCTTCATTGTGAAAATGTATTTTTAAGCTGCTGCTGCTGCTGCTTCTGCTGTTGTTCCTCTGCTGCTGCTTCTGCTGCTGCTGCTGATGACAATGACAACGTTGACGACGGCTGCGACGAATTGTGCGACGGCGACGAGCACTGCGCTCCGCTGGCAGACATTATGGGAACACGACCGAATGGATACTGGGCCACCGCATGCAAAAAAGGCCGTCCGAAAAGCATCGCGCCTGCTGCTGCTGCTGCTGGGGCGCTCTCTCATTCTTTCACTCTCTCGCGTTCGCTCTCTTTCTCTGCTCTATTTGTGCTTTGGCTAAGGCACAAAACAAAAAAAAGGGTGGCAAGGTGAGAGAGCTGCCAACCGAGTCAACGTTTAGCGTCCGCATCCGAGTCCAAATGCGTAAAAGCTTTTGCGGGAAAAACAGGTTAAAGCATGTGTGCCCCCGCGACCCGCTAACTCTCTCGCACTCCCAACTTGTGCTCTCTCTCTCTCTGTGTGTCTATGTTACTCTTTCTCTTGCTCCTTTTGGCTGTGTGAGTTTTATGCCCCAGAGCGAAAATGCGCACGATTTGCTTTTGGGGTGGCAATTTCACGTTGTTGTCCTTCCTGGTGCGTGTGTTTTTGCTGCTGCAATTGTTCTTGTTGCTGTTGTTGCTGGGCATCATCTTTGCCTATCTACACATCGCTTTGGCTTCCAAGCAGGCCACGACAAGACCTTGGAGTAGCCTCAATCAATGTGTGAGTGCGTGTGTGTGTGTCTCAGTGTGAGTGTGTGTGCGTGCCAAACAGGAATGTTTATGGCAAAAGTTTGTTGCCTGCAATCAAAACTTGATGATTTCCTCACATTACCTGGCAGCAAGAACTCAACTGTGTTTCAAATCGAATCGAATCAAAATAAAGATAAAACAATCAAAAGTCTTCAATCAAAATAAATAGCAAACGTAAAATCGAAAAGTATTATTGCATACAGTTAATGCCGATTTAACTTTATATATTATAAAGGGTATGACGCATTCAACGTGAAGAGCTCTGTAATTTGATTGATTCAAAACTATAACATGGATTTAATTATTTTTTCAACTTCTTTTAATTAGAAATACACATTAGAAGAATTTAGAAATTCAATAATAAATTCAGCTGCAATTTAATATTCTGCTGAATAAAATTGTTAAATATAAAATATATATTAGATAGTTAATAAGATGTTTGATAGATAAGATTATTATCTCTAAATCCATTTGCACACAGTAAAATGTAAAGGATTTAATGAAATTTCTTATGAATAAACCCAAAGAATTTATTTTCATGTATTAATCGATTCTCGAATTGTAAAAATTATACTGAAAAGTTTAGATGTTTTACTTGTCTTTTTAAAGAATTTTTTTTTTAGCAAAAATAAAACTTTCTTAAGTAGATATTCATTCAATAAACTTAAAATGCATGATTAAAGAATTGGCGTTATTTTAATCCATACCTTTGTAGCCTTCTATGATTTTAAGTGTCTTCTTATAAAAATGGTCACAATATAAGAAAACTCTTTAATGGAACTTTAGGTATTTATATATTAAAACGATCACAAAAACGTAGCTAGATTTTAAGTGAACACTGCAAAGTTGGCATCATTAATATTAAACTTATTAAACCCACTTGACACTAAGATAATGAACTAAAAACTTATTAAATACTTTCCGGATAATGATCTAAAAACTTATTAAATACGTTTTACAAAGTTGCATTCGTCAAAAAACTTTTTCATGAAACAAAAGTGGCTTATACTCAAAAAAAAAATAAACATAGAGATGCATAAATTTGATTAAAAACTATTTGCAGTGCAAATTCACGAAAAACGAGAAATAGTTTCGCCAATTGATTTAAGCAAAAGCAAAAGTAAAAGAGAAAAAAAAAAATCGAGAACTTGTTGAAATTCAATTATCAATCACGGTGCAATCTCGATGGAACATTGCAATGTGCGCATCGCTGTCAATTATGAAACGTAAATTGCATTTACTCGGTGATAGTATTGGGGTTATTTGAGTATTTCATCCGATTGATGGCATTCCATCAAGCGTGCAAAGTGGGCAATAAAAAAGCTTTTAGAGCACATACCTAAAAAATATAAAAGATCGAATTTGGCAAAGAGACAAACGTCAAATTGCAATCAACTGGAAAAAAGTCATATTGTGTGTGTGTATGTGTGTGTGTGTGGCTTGAATGATGGCGAAGGAAGTGTTAAATAAGGATTTGAAGCAGCGTGTCCTAGATTTCAAAATATAAAATGTGCAACCCCCAATTTGCGACAATTCGAAGAGCAAGGCTGCGACCGCCGCAAAGTATGCAACACAAAATTGATAATAAGCTGCGGCAATTTTCAGCGATTAGCTTCGCTCATTTAGAATAAACAATCAAAAGGTGGAGAGAAGGGGGTGGGCAATTGCGCTTTGCAAATGCGTAGTAGTAAATAATTCATGCACAGCGCGAAACAATGGAAACGAAACGTCACTTGAAGCCCATCATCATCGTGTCTCCTTTTATTTGTTTACTTTGAGCGAGCCACAGAGCGGGAGAGTGAGAGCGAGAGCGAGAGAGAGATGACATGACATTTACGACTGTTGCTCGGCTCTCGTTAACGTAAATTGCATATATGTGTAAAATGTGAATGTCGTGAGTGTCGCGCCTTGTTGCAATTACGACATCTTATTTGGGTCAACGTTGACAGAGATGGCGAGAGAGTGTTAGACAGAGAGCGAGCGAGTGAGAGCGAGAGAGCGCGCTCGCTCAAGCTGCTGCGCCAGACATCGAGAGAGAGAGAGAGCGAAAGAGAGCGTGAGTGAGTTGACAAGTGCCTGTCGCACGTGTGAGCTTAAAAGCGCAACGCGTTTCGAGGCCAAGTGCCAGGCGAGGATGAGAGCAAGGATGCGCTGCGTCTATCACTTCCGCTGCCGTTGCTGCTGTCGCTGCAATCTGTGCCCACCGAGAGTGGGCGTGGCACACCAGTCAAAGTTAATAGCCAAATGCAAATGAAAGCAGGTAAAATCGTTTCGAAATTTAGCTTGAATTGATTGTGCCACCCACCCCCCGGATAACCGGATGCGAGATGCCACTAAACTAATCTCATCTAATTAGGCGACAAATGGCAAAAAGGACTCCCGAGTCCTGGCTCAAACTCAACAACGACTTGGCTTGTGCTTCTTTGGCTTTTATGACGCAATTAAAATGCTAAATGTTTTACGACATCGCCGTGGGGCTCTTTAATTAATTCGTCGGCCGTGAAAGGTGTCAACAAGGCGGCAGTGAAAACAAGGACAACAACAACAACAACAGCAACAGCAGCAACACTTCTGTTGCGTGTTCTTGTTACTTACACTTTAACGCTTGACCCAGACAAGCGACAAAACAACAAAAAAAAAACAAGACAAGAGACATTTTCACTTTAAGCGTTGCGCGTGTTCAGCGCGTACAGAATCCTTGCGGGGGGGTGGAGAGGAGGTAGGATGTTGCCACATGCAACCAGCACGATTATGCAGCTTATATGAGACACACACACACACACACACTCACACACAGAGAGACACGCTCTTCATCCTGGCTGGCTAGTAATCATGTTGTCTTGTTTTTTAGCTGACACAAGGAGAAATCCTCGTGTATAGGCACAGAATAGAAAAGAACGGAGCGCGTGGCTTTCGCTTGCTCTGTGTGTCCTCCTCGTGCTCTCAAAGAGCATAAAAAACGCCAGCTAAGCATCATCACACACAAGCTGCTATGTGGGCGGCTTTAGATGACTCAAAGATGTCCTGCAATGATTGCAAGATACAACAAGCAACTTAAAGAGTCGCCAAGCAACAAATTGCAAGACAAAAACCAATTGAGAAACTGCTTCAATTTAAGCATTAAAGAAAGTTACTTATTGTACTTGAAATATCGATTATATTTTAGCATGAAGTCTGCATTTTGAACTGTGCTTGAACTTCCAGAAAACTATTGAAGAAAACTTTGTACATTTTAAATTGAATTTCTAAGAGCACTCAGCTCGTTGATGGTTCTATGAAATATTATAAATTTATGAAATGAATGGTGTAAATTTTACAAAAATATTTTGTCTAAGAAATAAGTTTGATTGGGAAAATTATTGAAGAGAATTTATTATTTAAAATCGTTCTTAAGAGCACTTAGATCATTGAAAGATAAAAAATATTGATATTAACAATAATACCTTGATTAACTTATTGATGGCAAACGAGTTTCTTAAGATATGATTGGATTTGTAAAATTTCCATCTATTAAAAATGTATAAATATGAAAATGGGATTCTTATTTCTTAAGATAGTATTGAATTTTTAAAATTTAAAATATATAAATGTGAAAATGGGATTATAAATAAAGTAATTTATTTACTATCGAACATTTAAGCAATTTATTTTTATTTGTTTTGCTTTAAAAAATATATTTTTGTTATATAAACATGACTATTAAATAAGAAATGTATAATTAGTTTTGCTGAGCTTTGATCGTCATTCGAAGTGTTATAAATACATTTAAGTTTTCATTATATTATATGTAGCTGTCGAATATAAAAAACTATTTAAGATATATTTTGTATATTTGTATATATATATAAACTTGCAAGGACAAATGAAGAAATATAAAAAGTACAATTTTTATAATTGCAGGCACATATTTTTTTTTTAGTAAATTTTCTAAAATACAATTTTTGAGATTTCTAGTTTATCTTGGGATTAAATCAGAATCCTGTCACCTAATTATACACATTATACAAATTGATGTATAGAGGTGAGAGAATATAATTTGAATGTAAATTTAAAGAGAAAACAAATAAGTCTGCAGTTCAATAAGAATACAAAAGGCATTTAATGTGTCAGCCTCTAAGCACTTTTTATGTTGCAAGAACATCGCAATGGCTTAGAAGATATGTCGCACACTGTCAGCATTCAATGCTCAATCTAATAATGTCAAATAAGTTAAATATTTTACTTAATCTTATCACATTTGATCCAGTCAACGAGTCCCGAGAAAGGCGGCCCCAAGAAATATGCAGACTCGAGCATTTCTAATAGCGCAGGTAGAAAAATTCTTGTTGCATACACAAAGGGGCAGCACATGAGGGTCGACTTTTGATTGCTCACTGTGTGTGTGAGTGTGTGTGTGTGAGAGAGTGTGTGTGTGTCTGGAGGGGACGCTTGTTTGCTACAAAAGCTAGCCCCTACTTCACGGCCAGGGGCAGCACCTGCGGGAGTTATGAATTATGCAAAAAAAAAAGAAAAAGAAAGGAAAACAAAAACCAACTCAACTGCAGAGGAACAAAAAAAAAGAGGCAGCAGCTGCTGCTCTACCTGACATCGCCGCCTCTTTGCCGAACCCCGCCTGGGGGCCTGTCAAAATAGAATACTCTGCGCTGTGCGCCTTGAGAACTCAGGCCAAAAGAGTCTTATCAGAGATTCATAGCATTTATATATAAATACACACACACACACATATGTAGCACACACACTAAACATTGTAAACGAGTGTGTAGCAAAATGAATAAAGTGCCGTGAAAAAAGTCATAAATTAATTTTCACAAATTCTCAACATTCTGCGAAAAGAATTAATTTTCTATTCTTTTTCGTACAGTAAAAATGGCAAATTTTTGTGTAAACACAAAAACGGGCGAACGAAGCGCAACCGAGCGAAACAACAACTAACAAACTAACTAACAACAACAATGATGATTGTATATAAAGCATAAAATCACAAGATGACGACGACAATTCGTTTATAGCATCATCATCTCGACAACTGCAACAAACTGAGGCATGCAGCAACGCGTGCTGTCTGTTTCACTTACAATTTTCGTGTAAATATCGGCTTTTTGTATACAAAAACAATAAATACAATGTGCCTAGAAGTACATAGCATAGATATGCATGGTCTAGCAACAAGTAATGCCCGGGTTTTCGCTTGGGCCTCTAACAACAACAACAACAACAACAATAAGATTAACAAAAGTACAGAGGAGACGACATGATCGCTACGCAATGAATGCGAACTGACGGCCCCCGGTCGTTGTCGACTCGGTTTGCTTCACAAAATAGATTTTCAATAAAAACCCACTCGAAAATAATGCCAACAATGGCGGGCCGAATAAACGCATCGACCAGAATCATTCCGAATCTATTTTCGAAACCCAAACAAAAACATTTCAATACAACACACAAAAGAAAATGCTTACTACAAACTTTATCATCAGCTTTACATGCGAAAAATGTTTGACAAAGTGAAAAAAATACAACAAAAAATACTAGATTTAATACATTACTATATAATGTATATAAAAAGGTTTAATGATGACAAAGAAAAGTTAATGTATGGGTAAAAATTACAATTAATAAAAAATATTAAATCCTAAAATAGTATTGCTAATGAGTTTTAAAAGAGATGCTTAATCTTCAATATAAATATTATGTACGATCTTTAAAATATGATTATTCACAATATTTGTGTTTAGGAATCTCTTGTAAAAGAGTTGTCTGAAAGAGTTGTAAACTCAACTAAATAAAATCTATTTAGCAAAACAAGAAAAAAAAAACTTAAAGATAAGAACATTGCTCTTTTTTTCGAAACTTGTTTTCATTTATGCTTGTTTTTTATGTGTGACAGTTAAGCGAGAAAAGTGAATTTTGCACGCAATTATAGTATGGCCGCTAAATAAAAATGACGTAAGGCGAAGCAGCCGTAAAACGAGATATGTCTGTGTGTACCACTCTATCTTAAGACATTCATTGTGACAACAGATGTAATGTCTAGATTTCAAAATGTTACTTTCCAAAGTTATATTATTAAGTTTTTCTTATTATTATAATATTGTTTGTTTCTCATTATATTATTTATTATTTTTATTTGTTGTCTCACTTTTTAACGTTTTTTCTTTCGCTTAGTCTTTATTTGTTTCCAAATTTTGTAAGCTTTTTTAGTTTAAGTCTTATATATTACATATTATTATTATACGATATAATTTATTTTTTCTATTAGTTGTTTAATGACTATATTAATGTTTTGAATCAATTTGTATTTGTTAACTGCTGTCAATAAATCATGTTATTTTCCAAAAGTATTCAGTGTTAAAAAGTTAAGTTTTCTATTCTTAATTTTGTAGACTTTTTCAAGTAACTCTTTTATAAGGGTTTTTCATTTGGAGTTTTGATTAGCGAAATATGTTTTCAAATGTGCCGCGCGTTTCGTGTATGAACGAGCACATCTCCAGGGATTACGGCAAGGAGGTGCTGCTATCCAACTGGCAAGAACGACGCCAGGGCAGCGAAGAAGCGAACGATTGCATTGTGCCAGGGCTGCAGCGCGTTAATGCATGCGAACAGCATCTGAGCGAAGTGCGCGACAACTTCACGGAGCCCTGGGATGTGAAGGAGGCGGGTTATGCGACGCGTCATTATCTTGGGGCACGCAACGAGGCGCTGCACAATTTCAAGCGCAATCGTGAGGTGCAACTGCGTTTCCCCCTCGCCGCCGACATGCTCGAGAATTGCACTACAACCTACAAGATCATGTACGACATTTTGCCGCACAAGGAATTGGAGAAGAGCAAAAATGAAGCTTCCGTTTCCGTTGGCAGTGTGCCCAGTAAACCGCAGGATTTGGATTTGATGTTGAGCTACGGCAATCGCAGCACAACGGGCAGACGATGTCAACTGCGAGCAGAGTCGCGTTTGTTGCAAAGGCAAAGAATGCAGACAACCTATGCGGCTGATTACGATGCGGCAAGCGCATTAATATAATGCATGTATGTAAAACGAACTTCAAAATTAACGAGTAAAATTAGCTATAGCTATATGTGATGGATGTACATACTATGTGTGTTTGTTTATATAGTTTTGCGTTTGCAACTCACCATTTTCAGTTCTGCTGCCCATTGGCGATGCTAGAGCGAGCAATTTGCACACTGGCATTGTGTGTGTGTGTGGTTGGATGATGATTTGCGCCGTTTGCGGGGTGTGTGTGTTGCAATTGGATGTTAAAGAGTTTTGCTATTGCAATCCGTTAATTAATATCTGCAGCTGAAGCTGCTGTCTTTTGCACTCGCGGCGTTTTATCTTTTTTTATTGTTTGTTTGCTTCACGGGGATCACGAAATGTTTGTAAATTGCACAAAGAAATTTTTCTTTTACGCTTGCTAGGGCAAGTGTTGCAAAGTGCCACTAGGCTGAGCAAAGAAAACAGCTGGGGTTGTGCACTGCACTGTTATCGATACTATCGATTGCTGAATGCAGCCAACTACCAGCTTTGCTCCACAGCTAACAGCAAGTACTCAGCTATCGATTTATTTGATTCAACTGATTTAAATTAAAAAATTAGTTGTTTTTCTTTTTAACATTTATTTCGAGTGTGAGTTTTTGTGTTTTGGCAAATAAAGAGTGTAATGCTTAATTCAATTAAAAGCTGGTGCCTATAACGTGACAGCAGAATTTCAACATTATTTTTAGTGCGCGGTGCAGAGTTCTTGTTTTTTTTTTAACTATTTTTAACAATAATAAAATTTACAGGTGGTCAGACGGCAGTTACTTAAAGTAAATTCATTTTTACGGCATACAACAGAATTCAGTTCCTTGCTGTTTTTTGTTTCGTTTCATTTTAGCGAATTTCACAATAATTTATTTAGGATTTTTCGACATATTTCATATATGGGTTTAATGGTTGGTATACTTCACATTCTTCAGCGACACTTTTCAGCTTAATTAGTTAATCAATCTTTTCTTGCTTCGCATAATTCTCTTCGGTGACGTACACTTTTAAATACGTCTTTGTTTTTTGTCACGTATTTGTATTTGTTCAATTGAATTGCAATTTATCTAAACTAACTCCAGGCGTTTCATCTCCTTGAACAGCTCGTCGCCCATTTTGGCTGGGCTTCTGGTGACAATGACGCCAGCCTTCTCCAGGGCAGCGATCTTATCGTTGGCACCGCCCTTACCACCAGAGATGATGGCACCAGCGTGACCCATACGACGACCGGGTGGCGCCGAAACACCAGCGATGAAGGACACCACAGGCTTGGCCTTGATACCCTGTAAAATGGAGAATCAGAAGAATATTAGCTATGATTCCCTTTTGAGCAAACTATAAACACTTTACCGTATTGAACTCAGTCAGATAATCGGCGGCCTTCTCCTCGGCAACACCACCGATCTCACCAATGAGAATGATGCCCTTGGTTTCGGGATCCTTGAGGAACACTTCGAGGCAATCGATGAAATCTGTGCCGTTGAACGGATCACCGCCAATGCCCACGCAAAGGGTCTGGCCAAGGCCGACCTCGGTGGTCTGGTGCACGGCCTCATAGGTCAGGGTGCCAGATCTCGAGACAACGCCAATCTTGCCGCGCTTGTGAATATGGCCGGGCATAATACCGATCTTGCACTGTAAATACAAATAGAAATGAAAAGAAAACAATCAAAATTAGAGATAAAAATAAAGAAACCGGTTTATGCGTCAGCCTACACAGTGAGATAAGCACCAATAACATTTTACTAATAATCAGTAGAGCTTCGATAAGATGAACAGCGGGTGGCTCTATAAACTAAAATCTATTGAAAGCGACTATCATCTTTATATTTATTCTAAAAATTGTAAATATTAGCAGAAATTTGCATATTTATTGCTAGAAATATTGCAATCCATCCATTAAAAACCATAAATAGAGAGCATTTATTAAAGTATTTTAAATCATATTAAATAATGGGCAACTTGATTGCAATATAAGCTTTACAAATGTCTTTCAATGACATATGTCATATTAATTTGTCAAGTTAAGCACAGAATAAGCTGAATTTAAGGATCTGTTTATACTTGTTTTATCTTCAATTTCTTAAAAATGTTTGAGTAATAAATCATAAACTATTTAATAACAAAGAAAAAAACATTTCCCCACAAAATAGCACATATGGCAAACATCTAGCAACGGCAGCAGTTATATTAATAGTCGATAAAATATTTCGTAATTATCATTATCTTAAGCCACAACATGTTTGTCATATCGAAGTAAGACTGCAGTGTGCATAAAAAGGTCATAAAATGTAAAACAAACAACGGCAGCTAGCGGCTCTAAAAAGCAAACCGGCAACCGGCGAAAAGCTCGTTCGACCGACCGATCGATCCACTTTATGAACTTTGTACCTATCGCTCTTATCTCTCTGTTTCTGCTGCTGCTGTTGTCTTCACGCATCTCAGCTGATTATTCTGTTATACACTTCACAATTGTTATTCATGGCATGACACGAAATGGAAGAAATTGCTTTAGAACATGACACCCACTAGTGGACATCTTAGCGGAAATTTCCCTAATGAATTACCACACGAAAATTCTACAAGAAATTCCTCTGCATTAAAGTTTAAATACAATACAAATACGAACCTGTTCGGGTGCAATGATGCCGGGGCAGTTGGGTCCCACCAGACGCGATTTGCCTTGGCTAATCAGCGCATGCTTCACCTTGACCATGTCATGCTGGGGCACACCTTCCGTGATGCACACAATCAATGGAATCTCGGCGTCTAGCGCCTCGATAATGGCAGCAGCGGCACCAGGTGGTGGCACATAGATGACGGTGGCATGGGGATCGGTGGCCTTTTTGGCTTCCGCAACAGAGGCAAAGACGGGCAGACCCAAATGCTGAGTGCCGCCCTTCTTGGGCGAAATGCCACCGACCAGTTTGGTGCCGTATTCCAGCGCCTGCTGGCTGTGGAAGGTGCCCTGCTTGCCGGTGAAGCCTTGGCAGATGACGCGCGAGTCGCCGTTCAGCTTCAGATTGCCGCGCGTCTTGTTGTACTGCGATCCACAACGTACGCTGGCCGCGAAGCCATCTAAACGAGACAGAGACAATATATATATATATATATAATACAAACAGTATGTCAATTAATCCTAGTAATGATAGCTAACGAATAATGCTTAGTGATGACTATCCGGTTAAGGGAGTTTTCACTGTAGATTCCCTGCGAATTTGGTTCCATTATCATAACTTGTTTTTGTTTGTTTTGTAGGTCACATGTGAACCTTGAACATGGCCAAACGTCAGTCCACTCATTCTCTTCCCTTCCCCCACCCACATCGCGACCAATCAAATTGCATGCTTCTTCTTCCAGCATAGCAGCACACATACCAGTACAAAAAAATCATGGTCTCCCACATTTGTACTGCAAAGTGCAGCCACGTCGTTTTGCACAGGGTTCAACATTATTTTCTTATTAACAAAAATGTATTTCCAACTGCTTGACACTTGTTGCAGCCGTGGGAATTGTTCATTTTATTATGTGGCTGCCACAAATTCTATGAAAGTTATATAATTTCGCGCACATATCGTTTCGTATTTCTTAGATGTGTTTCGCAATAGTTTTTCCGCTCACCTCGCACTTTAAGCAGCGCCCTCATTGAAGCAGCCATAATTTGTGTGTTTTGTTGTTGGTGTTGTTGCTTTCGCTTGTGCGAGATCTGTGCAATTAATTAAAATTGCCCTGACAAGAGTTGACCAGCGTTTGTGTGTTTAAACGCGTTTAATTAATATAGGCGACTAGAGCTGGAAAATTATCGATTGTCCTATCGATAACGCCGCAATGCACTGTTATCTTTGCTGCAGTGTCGATAGCTGCTGATAGAGGGCGCGTTCACCAACGCTATATTTTTCGAGTGATTACTGATTGGACTGCTCACGATAGTTGTTATGCTAATATAATATATAATAATTACGTAAGTGCAATTTTTCCAATTAAGCATATGCCTGGAAAACTAGAATGCGACTTTTTTTATTCATCCGGTGAATTTCGCCGGCTGATTTTGCGGAACAAATACCGACAGCTGAAATATCGAATGCAAAAATCGACAAGAATATCGAATTTAAATTGAAACAAAATGTTTGATTTCTTTTGGCTTATTGACTGAACCTTTATTTGCAACACTAAAGAAAGGACAGCTAAACAGTATTCTCATGTATTCTAAAATATATATATATAACTACATATATATATTGCCTCAATTTAGACATATTGGCCTAATACAAAATATATAGATCAAAACTGTCACAGTACAAAAAACGTGTTCACTTACAATTGGACTTTCGAAAACGTTTTAAAAACTCTGCTTAAGGCCAGACAAATATTATAATATTTATAATGATAATTTCATTTGATTGCTTATTGCTTTTCTTTCTTACTCTTGCTTTGAACGGAGGGCTAAATTATTACTTCAAGTCTTCTGTTTGAAATAAAAATTATAAACAAAAATGGCATTTCTGAATTTTTCTTGAACTTTGAATTTTTAAGTAAAAAATGCCAGAGATAGTGAACTGAGTATTTTCAACTAGTTAAACTGATTTTCACTTGGCAAGGCTTCTGGCTCAATGATAGGTTCGGCATCCTGGAACTGCTGGCGATTGAATGCATTTTCCTCGCCCGATTTCAGACGTTGATAGACCAAAATTGCCTTGCCAGTGCGTGATTCCGCCAACGGCAGAAGAGATGTGATGTTAGGTGGATTCGTGCCCAACACCGATGACCATTCGTTGAGCAGCGCTTGCGAATCGCTCAGCTTGTTAACCTCGGCATGCTCGATGCTGTGCAGCAGCTTGTAGCTGGTTAGGAACTCACTGATCTTGTCGGCCAGTGAATCGAAGAGCACCACATGCGTTGGCAACGCAGTGCGAGGATGCACGGGAATGTGACGACGCAGCCAGGACGCAGGAGCGTCATAGAAGCGATCGGCTTCGTCCTTAAAGTTCGCCAGCTGCTTCAGGTTGGGCTCACAGGTCAGGAAGCGCATGGTGACGTTCTCATGGATGTGGCTAAGAAAGAGACACAAAGAATATTATACAAAAATAAACAATAAAATTGGCATTAAAGTTGGAATCTATTTGATTCTCGAGTCTTACCTGTAATAGGGCGTGGAGTGACAGGGCATCAGGAAGAGTATATTTGCGCGATGATCGCGCTCGTCACGATACTCCTGAGCAATGTTCCTCAGCTTGGGCATCAGCTCAATGGGACCCTTCTGATGGATGGTGCTGAAGTACCAAGCGGGCAACGCATTCAGCAGCAAAATGCCCAACGCAGCCAACCAGAGTTTGGTGCGTGTGGCACGATAGCTCCAGCGGGAGAGCACATCGGAGGCAACATAGAGACACAATGGCTGCAGCGAGGAGACGAAACGCAACTCCTTGTGCTCCACAGTGCTCAGCACAACCAACGTGACCAGAATGGTGATCAACAGCTGCTTGCTAATGGGAAACTTTTCGCTCTTGCGCACAGTTTGAACGAGACCAAAGACAAAGGGCAACGTATTGATGCCCAACACTGTGGGCAGGCCAGCGGTGAAATACCAGTACCAAGGATGCGAGCCATAGAAGCTGCCAATGTTGTTGAAGATGTTGTACTTGAGGAATTCCCAAGGCGTCACAATAAGCTGGCCATGCCAATAAGTATCAATGGCAATGCCCGCAGCAGCCACCAGCAAACTGAAAGAGTAAACGATTAACGATATGTTTTCGACTTTATAAAAGTAGCTTTTACTTACCCTATGGCAACGAAACGCTTGAGGATTAGCTCCACTACAGACAGGCGACTCTTGCGCAAATGATAGACGGCTAGAGGCAACCAGATAACCGCTGCCGTGGGGCGCAAGAAGCAACAGATGGCAGCCGGCCACAAGTAGGCGGTGCCTTCGCCATGCCATGGGAAATAACTCAAAGCAATGGTGATCAAAGATGCCTCCAGCGTGTTGGCGAGCGTACGTGATCCCGTGTAGAACCAGAACCAAGGCACCAGGATGAGAAACAAGGCCCACTTCCGTTTGCCCGTCCACACATAGAAGCGATAGTCGGAGTACGTGGTGAGCAACGCCTGGAGTAGGCGTGGCAACAACACCAACCATTCAACGCTGTCCAGTTGGAGAAGAGCGAGCACTTTATAGATCGCGGCAATGGCCAGGGGATAAACATAGCTGCGTATACCCTGCACCCATTCCCAGGTCAAGTAGCCATAGCTGAAAAGAGATACAAAATATTATAAAACTTGGCAGTTAAACTCACATCTGTTGCACTTATCAACTCCACCAATAAATTGTGCGATCATTGTGACTTTCAAATGTACAAAGTACGCATTATTTGAATGGCACCCCGCGGACAATTGCATCATTGTTATTGCGTGAAAGTTGGGTGTGCAATTATCGACATAAGCATTTTTTGATCTGTTCTTTGACTTACCCGAAAGTTAGTTTGTGAGCGACTTCCAAACTTTGCCAATATTCGTCGGGCACAAAATACGTTTGCACTATAAAAACAGATGCGAGTCGCACGGCCAAAATCAATCCAAACACGTAAAGCAGCCTCATTGTCACCTAAAACAACAACAAAAAAGTAGCGGCGATACGCCTAATTAATTTATGCACTCATTTCAATATTTGTTTCTATGGTTTTTTATTTTTGTTCGTTTCTAACCTGCAAAATGTACGTGCAGCGCTGCGTGCGAGTTCTTTTTGGTGTTTTATAATTGAAAACTATGCGTTCTTTTTTTGTGTATGGAATTTAGTCTATTTTAGCCAGCAAAACACACATTTGGCGCGCTGGCGTTGTTGTGTACCAAAAATTAGTGACTTGGGCGGCCTAAAAATAACGCGAACTCAAGAGCAAAGCAAAGAGCAAAGTGACGCCGGCGTTGTCAGGGCTGGATAGAGCGGCAGCCAGCAACACGTACTCGATATTTAGTACAGTATATCGTAAGTGAAGTTTTAAATTTAATTGATTCATACAGCGACTAGCATCAACAATTTTAACTTAGTTTGTACTATTTTATATGAAAATGCAATGTTTAATTAATTTTTATAAATTTAGCAGCCTATGCTCTAAGAGCAGAAGTTATCGAGAGTACGAGTAAAGTAACGTAGAAAAAATTTGTCGATAGTCGGCCCTAATGCATATAATTGTGCTTTGTGTATTTTTATTTGATTCACTGCCCTTAGCATCAAAAATTTTATTTTCTTTATTTCGTTTAAGCTACCCCAAGTTAAAATTCAATGTTTAAATCAATTGATGTGGCAAGTAGCCAGTGTACTAAAAGCAAACACTTATCGATAGCAGCAGAGCGTTAATCGATGTCAGCTGATATGCACAACAAACACGAATTCATAACGTGAACAGACAACGTAGAGTATAACGGCAAGATTTGTAATTATTTCTCTGTGACGGAGGAGGAGTCAGCCATGTCCACGGTGATGCGAACATTCTCCTGCCGCCGGCCAGCAGCATTACTATTGCAGTCCAGCTGTCGCCGCATTGAGTTCCCTCGTCGGACATTCGCAGTGCTCACAAAATCCCCACAAATCCGTTTCAGGTCTGATGTAATCAGACATCGTTTCAGCCATGGCAAAGGCGAGACAAGCAATGACGTATTATACGGGATGGCGCGCTGGACGAAACTGATTTGGAACAAGATGTTTGGCAAGTATCTTTTTGTCACGAATGTGCTGGGCTCCGGCCTCCTGATGGTTGTGGGCGATGTCATTGCCCAGGAGTACGAATACCGTCATGGATTGCGGCAACAAGATCACTACGATGGAGACCGCATGCTTCGCATGTTTGTGGCGGGAGCATTGCAGGGACCGCTGCATCATTATGTTTACAATTGGATGGATCGTGTGATGCCGCATCGCTCATTCCGGAATATTGTCAACAAAATACTGATCGATCAACTATTTATGTCACCTGCCTGCATTTTAATCTTCTTCTACACCATTTGCTATATGGAATGTCGAACACTGGAGCAAACGCATCACGAGCTGATCTCAAAGTTCCCCTATATTTATCTTATGGATTGGATGCTTTGGCCTGCCGCCCAATATGTCAATTTCCGCTATTTGGATACAAAATATCGTGTTGCTTTTGTTAATGTCTGCACTGCGCTCTATAATGTGCTGATGTCGTATATGAAGCATGATTTTGGCATCGATGAAATGCTCGATTCTTCATTCTCCATTTCCGGAACGAATCCAAAGGAAATGCAACAGGGCACTTTGGCTGTAGCAGAGAACAAAACCAGTGTCGGGACTGCAACCAAGAGCAAGAACCAAAATTAGCTATAAAACTTTATAGCATTTGATCAACATTTTGTTTGTGATTTAATAATTTTACAATATCGAACAAAAAATAAGTCAACAAAATTTGTTAGTCATCGACGTACTTTTTGTACGTAAATATCTATGCATATCACTCTACTATATATTAAAATGAGGCTATTTGCATAAATTATACCAAAGAAATCACTGACGCTTTATTAAGTATTATGTGTGTAAATAATATGAATAATTAGTTAATAACATCACTTTGTGAACTGAAGAGTACAAGTAAACAAATTTAACGAAATAATGTAGAATACAAAATTTGGAAGCACACCATTACTTAGCCTAATTACATGATTCCTAACCTAAATCTGTTCGTAATTCATAAACAAATACTATGTAGATAGTAAATGACATCATTCTGATCGCGTTGCTAGCACAAAATTACTTGGTATAAAATGAAAGAATAGCACAAAAACCAATGACAAACGAATCCAATATTTCTTGAAATTATTATTAAAAAAAAAACATTCCTTCAAAATACTCTTGATAAATGCATAGTTTGAATATTGTTGTTATTTATATAGAAAATGCCAATATTTTCTACTTTTAGTGAATATATATATAATTGGTCCTTTTTATAGACAACTTAAGGGCTCTCTACATTTTATTTTAGAAAATATATTGTACAACGATTGTTGTGTAGCAAATAAGATATGATATTAAATTGTGTACTTAATGACAAGTATACGAAAAACGTTATTTGTTTTAAATAAAAAACAGTTTATTTTCGATTTTAAAATATTTGCAATTACTCTTCAGCTTTTTATGGTTATGGAGATAATGAATTTATGTTGATTATACATGTTTTTTCTTTCGACGATTAAAGTAACTTAAAATTTGCCATATACAATTATTTGCTGCTTAGAATATCACGAAAATTCAATTGCAAGAAAATAACTGGAAATAATTATGCCCGTAGAAGAAAACTTCTGGCAGCCATATATATACATTATATATAGACAATGTTATCAATGACTTGACTCTTCTTGCTCAGCTGTTTTCCTATATTTATAAAATACATCACTCAGCTCGGTTCTTTGCAGACCGCCACAAACAGAGATTTAAATAGATGATCGTTATTTGAATGATAGATGCTTGCTTCACTTGATGACAATTGTTTCCACTGGCGGCGCCATGCCAAAGATATGTTGTGCCAGCGTCAGATGCTCCTGGGTGATGAAATTGGCCACCAGCGCTGGAATATTCTCATTGCAACGGGCAATCTGTTGTCTGATTAGTGACTTGAATTCATCCCTCGCTCCCTTATCAGCACCTCGAGTGCCGATGCGACGTGGTTGCGCTGAACCAGCGACTGCAGAGCTGCCCGCGCCTCCTCCACTTGTCGGTGAACCAGTTAACTCAAAGTTGGCATCGTCCTGCTGCGTGTTCCAGATGAAAGCCAGCTCCTCAATGATGTCCGTGGCAATAATGTAATTGGACAACGTGTGCAGATTGAAGGATTTGCGTTGTGTGATCAGCTGGAAGATGTGTTGCTTGAGCGCCACATCTTTATCAGCGCCCAGCTGCAACAGAGCCAACAGATCGCCCAGCAAACGATCCGAGCAGTTGGGCTCAAAGAGCAGGCGACTCAGTCGACTGACAATGGCACGTGTGCAGTACTGGATGAGGGCAATCTTGGTGAGGGGCAAGAAGATCATGTGCCGATGACTCTTCAGGCTAATGTTCTCCAGCAGCTGACCACTTGTGGCAGGTAGTTCCGCTAGTATCTTTAGGATACACTGAAAGCCCTGATACTATAAGAGAAGAGTTTGAGTTCAGCGTACGATATTGAAAGACTTAACTTACTGTCATGCTGCCCTGCATCAGA
Source organism: Drosophila niveifrons (assembly GCA_035046325.1). Lineage (NCBI taxonomy): Eukaryota > Metazoa > Arthropoda > Insecta > Diptera > Drosophilidae > Drosophila > Drosophila niveifrons. The sequence goes on from JAWNOC010000052.1 coordinate 13,688,646, forward strand.
TTGAGACTCAATATCTGCAGACTCTGGACCAGTGTGCTGGGCGTATTCATGTCAGCCATCAGCTTGTTGGCCTCATCACGGTGCCCGAAATAAATGGCTAGATCGAAGAGAAAACGCGAGATCCACGGCGCCAAAGGCAGCGCCAACATCAGCTGGCTGAAGTCGCGCTGAAATTGTTCCGTGTTTAGCAGCTGCCAGCAACGAGCGGCATGAAGAAAAGCCTCTGATAACTCCTGACTGATGGGCGTGGTAGCAGAGAATTTTGGCGGCTCCATGCTCTGAACATCGCCGCCATCCGGCGTGCAATCCATGCTCTGCACTTCGCTGCCCTCCGATGATGGATCACGCCAGTCAATGAAACCCTCGACGAGCACATGATTGACATCGGCATCTTCAATGCGCAGCTTGCGTATATAACCATGCAGCGAGTAGATGAACAACGTGGTGGCATAAAACAACACTTGGGAGCTGCCCGCTGGACTGCCACGCAGAATCTTCACCAACTTATCCCAGTACACATTCTGATTGATCTGTTTACTGAATGGTAAGAACGGTTCCCAGCCCATCATTTGGCCGCAGAGCATGAGCACCTTGAAGATGTTCTTCCACGCCTCCGTCGTGTCGCATTTCTCATCGTCCATAATCTGACGAAGATAATACTCCAAGGAGTTTGTGTAGAGACGACAGGCGAGCAGTGGCGACAACTCTGGCGGTTTATTCTGTATCATGGGTAGCACTTCCTCCACAAGCATGCGTTGATACATATCTGGGTCGGCTTTCATGCCCTCGGCCAGCATCTCGAGGAGACGTGGCGCTTGCCACATCGCGGTTTTGGGAAACTTGTTGAACATCAGTATATAACTGTGTATGCATTGCTGCAAATTGTCGCCGCTGTTGTTAATGGTATGCACAAATATGTTGTGTTGCACCTCGGGCGTCAAATGTTTGTACATCTTTACATAGAACTCCTGCTCCGGTGTATTCTCATTCTCGTTGCGCAGCGCATTGGTTAGAGCATTCACCTCTTGCCACAGCTCTGCATGTTGGTTAGTGAAGCTGGTGGCACTGCAAGATATGGTTATTATTAATATATAGCTTTGATTTGTATTGAATCCCACTTACATGATGCTGAAACACTTGGCCGCCTCCTCGTAGTTTTTGCTATCGCGTTCCAGCAAATATGCCTCGTACTGCACATTGAATGCATTGGGATAGAGTGTCTTAGCGGTAAGAATCCATGCTTTGGCTGAGCTGGGATCCGTTTTGCGCACATTTTGCGCTTGTTTGACCATATAATTCTCATTTTCCTCAACCGAATTCATTGCGACTAAAACAAAATAAACTGTTGCCGGCTATTAGGGATGGTACAAACATTGAGCAGCTAGCGAAGAGCGAACCAATTTGAGTAGGTTTGCAATCGATATATACGACTACCAAATGAACAAAATCAGACTGGCAACAATAACATATTTATTCCATTTGTAAAAAGTCCCTAAAACTTAAATATAAATATATAATTTATATTTTGAAATATTTCATATAAATTGCATATTGGGCTAGTTAAATTTCTGTCTCAACGGCTGAGCTGCATACCAGCCTCCACAATCAAAGCTCATATCGATAGCTGCACGGCAGCCGATAACTTCGATAACTAATCTAACAGGTGGTTTTTTGCAAACAATATTTTATTTACGGCAGCGCAAGCACTGACTTGCTTTATTGGCAGCTCTAATAATGCTCAATAAGAAAAGTTAATTTCATTGATTAATGTGTAAAATACGTGTGCGGTACGTAGCATAAAGTGTTGTGTATGTGTGTCCCCCTTTTAACCCGCTTGCAAAAATTGCATTTTTGTTGTGTTTAGTGCAAAAAACGCAGCGAGCGTTTAATTCATAATCAAATGAATTAAGTTTGATTTGCCCTAAAGTAAATATATACATGTATATTTTTGTTAAATAAAAATCGTATACGTAATGCGCGCAGCTCTTTAACCTACATAACGTGAAGAAATGTCGGAATCAATTAAAACAAACAAAGGCACTGAAGAAGGCGGCGCAGCCGGCACAGCGGACGCGACGGCAGAGGACGCGACGGCGGCGGCTTCTGCGTCATCAACGATTGGAGCACTAGTCGGGGAACTGGAATGTTAGTAAGCTTGCAAATATTTGTCTTTATATACATACATGCATATATACAAATTTAAAGAGTTATCTATACATTTGTATGTGATTTGTAGTAAAATAATATTTAGTTGTCACGTTGTAAATAATATGAATATTTGCCTTGTTTTTATTGGTTTGTGTATTCCATTCGATTGTGTTCGAATGCGATCCACAGCGGAATATTCCTGTTATCACTGTCGCTATCTTTTAAGTAATCAACGTTTTTTGATTTATCATTTCGTCTTTAATGGTAGTGCTATTTATTTCCAAAAATGGAATTAAACAAACATTAGATGTTTTTACCAATTTTGGTGTGTATTGCGTTGGATGGTGTCCGATTATGTTCCACAGTCCCTAATTTCGTTTATCATTGTCGTTATCTTTTGAGTTGGCAAGTTTTTGTTTAAAGAAAATAAACTAATGAAATTTGACGTGCATTGGATCGTGTGCGAATACGATCCACAGCAGCGCATTTTATTAATGTCATTATTTTTTATCAAAAGACTAAGATGTTTTACAAATTAAAGTTGCGTACTACATTTTATCGTGTCTTTATTTTGATTAATCATTTTGTGTATAATGGTAGTAATTAATTTCACAAATCCAAAATCATTGGAGATATTACCTTTGGTGCTGTACTATATTTTATCCGAATACATTCCACAACGACAAATTTTTTTTGAAGTAATTTAGTTATATTTTGATTAAGAAATGATGTTTTATCATTTCGTTTGTTAATGGTGTTAATTTATTGAAATAAAACAGCATTTTTCTTATTTTTGATTTCATTTTTAATATATGGGTATTTACTAAATTTAACAAAAATTGAAAAATTAAATTTAATTTAAAAATAGTAAAAAATAAAAAAATATTTTAAATGTATTTTACTACCGAATATGTTCCACAGTGCCATTTTTTTTTTATCTTTTACGCTATCTTTTGAGTTAGTCAAGTTATTTGATTTATTATTTTGTGTTTAATAATTGTGTTAATTTATACATTTTATTTGAGCAATGCGTTGGATAGTATCCGAATACGTTCCACAGCGCAATATTTTTTTATCATTATCTTTATTCTTTGAGTTGGCAAAGTTTTTTGATAAAATGCTAATTTTGTGTTTAATGGTAGTGTTAATCTAAAATAAATAAAACAAATATTAGATATACTCGTTTGCACCTAATCACCATACAAAAAACTACAATATATATTTTTGATGGTATCGCATGCCACATTCGCACACACCCACAAAAAAAAACACACACACGCACTTAAAAATGAAACAGGTTAGTTTCCTTGATATCATTTATTCTTTTGCCTGGTTTTATGTTTACTAATCAATGTGACTTCTCATAGACCACGCATTTTACCCTCCAACTAAACAAAAATCAAATACAATCCACACAACAACGATGCAACTACAACTACAACAACAACAACTTGCCTCATTACAGCGGCGGAGGAGCCACTAAGCCTGGAATATGCCACGTTGCACGCATTGCCGTTGCATCTGCGCCAGCTACTCACCACGTACAATGAACGCAGTGCATCCTCCGTGGAGCTTCTGACGCTACTCATCTATGCGCTGGCCCTGGAGTGTGGCTATGTGGAGAGGCACATCTATGCGGAGCAACGTGATGCACTGAAGCCGGTGCCAGCGATTGGCAGCTTTCACATCTACAATGTGCGACTGCTTAGCCAACACTTGCCCAAGTTGCAAAGTGCCAACGAGGCGACACCTTTGCGCCTTGAACTTCGCACACTGGTCGAGGAGAAGGAGGAAGAGGAGGAGGATAATACTTTACTGTCTCATCTGATGATCACAGCGCTGGGTGATTTGCTGATCGTCACCTTGGGGCCTGTGCCGCCAATCATTGATTGTGGCTACAGCATTTGCCTGACGGTTGGCCGTTATGTGCTCAATGTGCAGCTGGAGCCGCATCAGCTGCGTTTTCGCAAACTGGATGAGCTGACGTTGCAGCTGCGCGAGAAACTCTTTCAACCGATGAGGGCGCAACAATTGCTGAGACTTAAACTCTATCGACATCCGACTTTATTGGGACTGCCCGAGGAGTTGTATAGTCAGATCTTTCGACATTTGAATAAGAATCAATTGAATATTGTTGCCAATGTTAATCGACAGCTTTGCGGCTATCGCCAAGAGTTCAACTCGCGGCATTCGAATGAATCTTCGTAGCTTAAGACACGTTGTAGAAATAAAGTTGCACTGTACTTATGTATACACAAAAATGAATGCATTTCTGATTTGGTTTTTGGGGGGGGATTATTTACTTTTGATTTTGGCATTTGTCATCTTTTGTTTTGTATCCTTTTTTTTTGTATCTCTCGCAGTGGATGTGCCGAGCACGCCGGGAGCAGAGTCATGTGATTCGTACAACATATTCGAGCCAACGCCATTGGACTGCATCAGCATTAAGAGCAGCGCCAGCAACTACCTCCACGATCACGATATTTACGGTAAGTTTTTCAGTTATATGACAAAGTATGATATGATATAAGCAAATCTCACTTAACGGCCACAGCTGCAATTGATGGAAATTATGGAAAAGAATCTCAACACCATATTTTAGCGATATCAGTCTATACATTAAAGTTGAAAGGTTTTATTTTTTCAAAGGTGACCATTAAGCGCTAAGCAAGCGATTATTTCTGTGGCCGCTAAGTGCACATTACGTAAAGCGAGGCTGCTGCTAAGCGCAGTATTGGAGAGTGTAACTATTATTTATAAAAATATTAATGAGATCAAGCAAAAGTAGTTTTTAAGCGTTCAGCTATTCTTTCTTAAGATGTTCTCAGTTATTGTGATAATGGAAAATTGCCAAAAAATGCACATAAAATTAGCAAATAAAAAAATTTGTATTAAGTGGCAAACCAAAGTGTTTTTTCTAAAGAGCTTAAAGCAAAAAAAAAAAAAAACGGTATACTTATTTATAAATGATTGTTTTTTTTTTAAGTTTTTTCCAAAAAGTTTTTATGTATAAAAACACACAAATTGGGTGAAAACTATCATTACTTTTACTTTTTTGACTGCAATTGAGTTTTAAAAACCATTCTGGATATTATTTGTCCATTGTATTGAGAGCTCATCATAAATTTAATCTTAACTCTAGTTAATATTAAGAGATCAATCGAAAAAAAAACGAAGTTTCTAAAAGCTCTATAAAAAGATTATAGAATCTCATTATACAACTAAAAAAAAAAAACTATAAATTCTAGTTTAAAAATTAACAAAATTTTGCATCCAAATATCTAAAATATTAAACTAGGAATTTATAAATTATTTCTGAAAGAAAGTAAATTATTACAATTGAAAATAGCAAAATAGTCAGTAAAGAAGTTGAAGCTATTAAATTCTAAAAAAAAATAAAGAAAGTAAATTATTACAATTGAAAATAGCAAAACCGTCAGTAAAGAAGTTAAAGCTATTAAATTCTAAAAAAAAAGAAAGTTTATGATGTTGCACAAAGTAATTTGTAGACATATACGATAAAAATGAGTTTACGATCCATAAGTGAATTCCTATTGCCTAACATTAAGTACCTAACATGATCGCGTTATCAGCGTGAAGTGTTCCCAGCGACTTTTCGCATCCTGGGAACGCCCCTAAAGCAACCGACCCTTAACCACAGCACTGCAGAATTAGAAACAAGCAACGGCGCCCACACACATACACACACACACACACACACACACACATTGCGCCCGCTTTTCTTATTTTTCGTGTGTTTGTGTTGTGTTGGTTGCTCACCTCCTCGTTTCCTCGTTTCGTTTCCCTTTTGCGCACGCAAAATCAACAAACCCACGCAAACAGTGGCAGCTTCCCCCCCCCCTTTCCCTTTCCTCCGTTCCCGTTTAGCTCCCGCTGGCAAATCCTGTGATACGGAAGCTGCTCTCGGATGCTGTGTTGCTTTGGCTGTGCGCCTGTTCCATGTTTGTATTATGATATCGACTTTCTCAGTATGCCTTATCATGTGGGGAAGTTGGCACCCCAAACCCTCCCCATTCCTCCCCTCCCTCACCGGGTTGGGCGCTTGAGTCCTGGGGGAGCCATCGAAATTATCTTCCAACAACTTTATCAAAAGACCCAGTGACAAATACATAAATAAATTACGAGCACAACTTCGGTTGTTCGTATTAAAAAATCAAACACGATGTCGCTTTTCCCTCGCTCTCTCTCTCTCTCTCTCTCTCTCTCTCTCTTGCTCTTAGTTTTAAGTTTTATATTGTATTTTTGGTTGTTGTTGCATCTGCTCGGAGAAGGAAAAAAGCTTTTGAAGAGCTTTGCAGCTGCTCTTGAAATTTGGTTTCGGCCCCAGGAGCAGCTGTTTTTTTTTTTTTTTTTTTTTTTTGGGGCCGTCTGCGAGTCTCTAGTCTCTGGTCTCGGGTTTGGTTTGGTTTGGGTGAATGAACCCAGGCATCATCCGAATGTTGTGTTTTGTGCCTCAATGCTTTTACTGTCAGTGGGTCGCAGAGCAGAGCAGAGCGCACTCTTCTCTTCTCATCTGACTGACGACTGCAGCAGCAACAACAACAGCAACAACAACAGCAGCAACAACAACAACATCGTCAAGGACTGAGTGCACTGTGCTCTCAAAATGCTTTATGGCAATTGAAAATGGTTTTTGCCGCAGGCTAAATGATTTTTCTTTCTTTCGGTTCAACATGTTGGTGGGCAACAAATGGAGTGCGATATCTTATCTTTTGTTAAGTGTTATCGCAATTTGTATTTACTTTTTACTAGTCTTCGTTTTTTTTTTTTTTTGGTTTGTGTTTTATTTTGCTGATTAAATCGATTGTATGCTGAAAATATTATTCTATAAGCTGCAAATTGATGTGTTTATTCATCAGTTGGGAAAATACGTAAATAGTTTCCGAAATCAAAGATAAAACGAATTATTTCCAATGACGACAAATGTGTTTGAAATGAGTACTCTGATTATAGAGTGAGGAAGGTGATTAATATAAGTTTAATCAAAAGAAGAACTAAGATATTTGTATAATTTTTTGGAATAATAAAACATTTTTGAATGCATTCTTCACAAACAGAAGATTATATAATTAGATCAACAAAAATGATTGGGAAAAAATAAAGATTTATATAAAAGAAGCTAAAATTAAATGGGAAATGAAAAAGAGGCTAAAAAAGAAATTCAGAAAAGATGGTCAGCACTTAATAAAAAACTTATAAATAGAAATAACCAACAGATTTTTACATAAAATGAATAAACAAAAAAACTTGCAATGATTTTTATTAGAGCGTATAAATTATGTACATATTTATATAATATTTTTCTATTTCTGTTAGCAATACAGCATTCATATGAAATGTTGCACTCAAGTATTGACTGCTTTAGACCCTTTATATATTGAATTACAAATATGATTCATACATGTATATAATTTAAATAAATTTCATATTTATATGAAAGGAATCGATTTTTAATGCTTGACAATATGTTCTTAGTATTTGACGTTATAATCAAAGCGAATAATGCTTTGATATTTGATATTACCAATGCGTCATCTAAGCTGTTAATGTTATTGTAGACAACAAAGTAGCTCAGTATGAAAAGTTGAGCTCTAGTCTTGACTGCCAAAGACCCTTTACATATCTAATCAAATAAAGTTAATGGGATGGGAAAAAAACGTATGAGCAATAGTTAATTTAAAAAATTGAGTAGATGATTTAGAAATCAATGCAGTCTCAATTTTTTTTTTTTTCATTTGAGCTTAACTTTTTTAGAAAATATTACATTTTCACAGGTTAATATAGATTGAGAAAACAAAACTAAGAATTTAATTATTCCTAGTCCTCTTAAACAGACCTATAATTAAACTAAAGCAAAACAATGTAAAAAATAAAGAAAAATAGTGCAGAGGCTAAACATTATTTTTAATCTCATTTAGTGTATTGGATGCTGTGTAGCACGTTGCCTCACTGTGGCGTGCCTCTGCCTAACTATGCCACACGCTGTTGTTGTTTTTTTTCTTCTTATTTTTGTGAACATAGCTGTCGTCTGTCGGTTGTTTTACTTTTGCCTTGTACGCTTTTTTACGGTAAACAACAGTGAAAGAGTTGGCAAAACATACGTTTGCTGCATGCAAAAGAACTTTCATAAACAGAAGTAACATTGTGGCGCCACCATCGCCCCCGCAGCAGCAGCGGCAGTAGAAGCAGCAACAGCAGCCAGCCAGCTCAAACCCAAGGACTGGCAAAGAGTGGGACAAGCCTCTGGAGGGTAGCCTAAACCATGGCCACCAAGTTGGTCCAGTTTTGTGCAGCTTCTCGTCTCTCGTGAGAGGCAAAAAAGCAAAAGAGTCTGTGCTTGCTCTCTCCACTCTCTCTCTCTCTTTCGCTCTCTGTGAAAGTTGCGCTTTTTGGTGGCAGCTTTTTCGCAGGATAACAAAGCTTGGCACAATCAGTCGTTGTACTTAAGCCCAACGTATCTGGTCGAGTTTACGGTTCTTCACGTTCATCAAATCCTCGAAAACGCGCTTTGCCTCGCTCGCCTTGATAAGCTCACAGAGAGTGTCTGTGTGTGTGTGTGTGTGTCAGTGTGCTAACGTGTATGTGTGTGTGTGCTTTGTAGGTTCTGTGTGTGACCGACATACATGGGCCATAAATAAGTGACAATTCTAGGACCGAGAACTGCATCAGCTGTTGGCAGCTAGTCGCGTTTAATGTTGCCCCATTTGGCTGGCGACGTGCGGCGCCTTAATTAATGCTTAGCATTCAGCTCACACACGAAACAAAAACACGCAGACAAACGCAGACAAACGCAGGACTCTCGTGTTGAGTCCTTCGAACGCGCCTCAAACTGGATTACAGCGGCGACAACAACGGTCCCTGGGAGAAGCAACAGAAGCCCGCTGCTCCCGAATCCCGATCGAATGCCTCGCAGCAAGGCGACAACAATGTTGCTGCCAGCAAATCGAATGAGCAACTGCAGCACGATCTGTTGCAACAGTTGCAGCAGCAATTCCAAATGGCTGCCGTGCAACAACAGCAGCAGCAACGACAACTGCTGCAACATCAACACTCGCATCCGCCATTCCAGCAACAACAACAGCAGCAGCAGCAACATCAGCAACAGCAACAGCAACATGCACATCACGCATACGCCCCGCATTCCCATCCACATCCACCGCTGCAGCATCACTTGTCGCTAGGCGGTGCACCCATCTATCAACAGTTGCAAGCAGCTTCAGTTGCTGCCACCTCGGTGGCACCCACCGCCTCCTATCATTGTCAATACTCGACGCCTCAGCATCATTATCGCTCGACGGCAACAGCAGCAACAGCAACAACAACAACGGCAGCAGCAGCGGCGGCAACAATACGACGTCGCACTTTGAGTCATGTGGCGCGTTCCTATTCCGTGTGTGCCACCATGACACCTGCCACACCGGCTGCAGCACCGACAGCTGCTGTAACAATTGCCTCCTTGCAACAGCAACAGCAACAAAAGTCTCTGCATCAATTGACTTCCAACGTGATCACATCGTCATCCACCTCCACATCGAATTCAACAGTCACACAGCTTAGCGTCGCCGGACATCACAAGACTGGCATCATGGTTGCCGCCTCCCGTTGCCGTTCCCCAATTATGCTGTGTCACAGCCACAGCGATGGCGAGTTTCCCATGTACCGAGGTGAGTGTCAAAGGACAACCTCCACCACCCTCCCCCCCCAAAAAAGAAACCGACAAAAAAAAGATAACAAAAGAACTGTGTTGGGGGATTAAGGTCATCGGAAACAGGTAACTCTAATTACCTGTCGCAGTTCACAGTTCGCGCTTTCTCCCTCTCTTTCTCTCTATCTATCTATCTCTTTCTCTGTGTGGTCAGTGGATGTCGCTGCAGACATTTGGCAGCTTGGCAAATTAATAAGGATTTGCAGCTGTGAAATGTGAAAGTATGAAAAGGTCCTTTGTTTTTGTCACATTTTCTTTTTATTACTTTTCGCTTATGAATGGGAATTTGAAATTATGAAATGTTCGAGATAATCCTCATTGAAATATCAAATGAAAAGTTGTCTTTTGAAATTGTTAGTTTGAGATATGCGATAGAATTCGACATGTAAATACCTGAGGCCAAAGTAGCGAGTTTAGTTCTCTTAACTAAAATATTAAATGCAAATCATATTTAATATTATTTATTTTTGAGACAATCTTATCCATGATACTCAAGATCCCTGCTATCCATTTTTAATAAAACTATATTCTTCAAATATACCAAAAGTAGACAGAAAAGGTATTAAAATATACCTTTATTTAGTATATCGATATAACATGGCTTTAAAGAAAATATCTGTATTTTGGCAAATATGTGCCCATTTTGTATGAAACAATATTCTACAAATATGCCGGAAAATACTAAATATACCAAAGGCTATATATTTGGTATATACATGTAGTTTAGCGGGTAGAATAATATCTTTATTTCTTACAATATGTAGTAATCGAGAAAAATGTCGCTTCTAGCATCAATATAGTGTTTATACTTTAAGCAATTCTTTGAAAAGTTTGTTATATTGTATTATATATAGTACATAAATATTTGGAATTGAAATTTGCTATCAGAATAATTTAGATAATTTGAAAACTTGAAGAATAATAAACATAGAAACAAATGGAAATATGGAGGACAAAATGGAAGATGAATTACGCCAAATTAGCTAGTTTCATTGTTCAAATCAAATACTGAGGAATAATTTTTGATGAAATATCAAAAAATTAGCAGAAGACAGCAGTAGAGTGTATTAAATTGTGTGTAAAATTGAGTGAATCGTATAGAGTGACTTCTTCCTTAGGTATTTTTACTTAATTACAATAAAAAAAACCCGAATGTGTAATTTAATTGAATGGTGAAATCTTTATTTTGTATAGTATAGTTAACATTTATTTTTTAACATTATTCAAATGCTAACCGCAGTTGCCTGGCAAATGAATATTGCAACGTCTTAATGAGAATTCCCTGTTTTCTGGCAATAATTTTGATCAATGACGAGACAATTAAAAACAAAAAACCGTGATTCATCACCATTTATGGCACTTTTTTTAATGTTAGTGCTGTTGTGGCAAGCGTAAATTTCAAATTATAAAATAATATAAATGAAATATAATAAAATTCTCAGTCAAATCTAAGACTTCACTAAATAAAATCTGAATGCTTATTTAATTATGCATTTAACAAAAAAAAATCTATCTGCACGAGTTCTTCAAAAGTTCTCCGGGTGCATTAAGGTAGCATGAACTAAAAAGTTTTGCTGCAAATTAAGTTTCATACAACTTTTTTGATATTCTATTTTATGCCTTTAATAAACTTGAATCTGTCGGCTGGATACTTAAGGTTTTACTTTCCTTTCTCGAGAGCCCCCATAAAACTAATATGCTTCCACACTAAATATAATTTAAAATAACATAGCAGAAAGGTAATTAAAAAATCTTCTCCTTCATTCTCAATGGCCATCACAATGTTTACATTACTTTTTGCCACTCTTTGCTCCACCAACGCGGCAAGCATTAAATACTTATGCTAAAAATTATGTTTAGTTTTTTTTTTTTTTTTTTTAGGTTTTTCGTTGAAAAGGAAAACGCTTTCGTTAATTCCCTTTATATGCATTAAATTTAGTGTGTGAGCATTAACTATTTATTTAAAACTCATAACTGAGAGGAGAATGAGTTGAACCATTCGGAATGGGGCGCTATGTAAATTTACCGAGCACTTTAGACCGGGCAATTACACTTTAAGCGTTTTCACACTGAAGACATAAAGTTGAACATCAAAATGCATTTTGAGTCAGTCAGAGCTTGTTTCTCTCTCTCTCTCTCTTTGTCTTTCGCTCAGTCACTGTCTCGTTTTCTTTCTTTCAGTTCTTATGCCCGCCAGTTGACACCAAACAACTCATTAAGCGTCGCTGCGAATGTCCTTAGTCCTTTGTCCTGGGTATCATTCGTATTCACATCTCTCCCTTGGCGCCGTCTAGCGTATCTGATTTTTTCTTTCATTTCTTTTCTCTTTCTCTGTAGGAGTGTGTGTGCGTGTGTGTGTGTGTGTGTAGGGGCGTTTAATTAAATTACAGTTTCTGTAATACGAATGCAACCCACAAGCGAAGCAAGTCGCTGCAATTTCATATCGACACTCAACTCTCGCCTTTCGCATTGAGGCAGCTAATTTTCTTTTATACGCTACTCGCTTCGATTTGCCTCAACTTTTTGAACCCTTGATGAGGCTCTGAAGGGCGAAAAGTTTTAAGGACTAAAGAGAAATGTATTAGTTGTATGCCCTGTAGAGCAGAGTTTGATTATATAATACGATGATATCAGCTACATACATTTTTTCTTAAAAGATACAAAATAAATTTCTCGAAAATAACAATTTGCGTTTGTATAGAAGAAAATGTATAAACAAAAACTAGTAAAAAATAATTACATTTTTATTTATAAAAAAGTACTTGGATACAAAAAATTCTAAAATATACAGAAGGCAATATTCGGTATATCGTTGATGCACAACATTAGAAATATGCAAAAAAAAAGATTGTCATCTCAAGCAGTTAAGACCACATAAAGAATACATCTATATTCTTGATATAGTCTGTCTGTCTGTTTAAAACATTGGATCTCAGAGAATATAAGAGATAATAATAATTGTATTGGCAAACACGACTACTTACTAGGGGTCTTAGTTGCTGTAGCTGACTACTATGCTAGTATATACTATAATACTATATATATATATATTAAATGGAGTACTATAGCAATATATCAATTTTTGGTATATTTTAGAATTAATATCGAATTAATATTTTGCTTTTATTCAAAGGGGGTAACGCGTATCTCACAGTCGAGCCCACTCGACTGTAAAATTTTTGTTTTACGATACCATAATGGCATATTTAGTTTTGTAATATAATATAATTGTTGATTTCTCGTTTATTGGAACATGATCATTTCATTAGTTTATGGATAAACAAAACACAATTAAAATTATTATAAATTATTCATTTCTCATTATTTGCTCTTAAAATTTTCAGCAGGTTTTTCATAGCCTTTTCCAGTTTCTTTATTGTCATCAGCCACATGCTTAATGCGCTCGAGAAAAGCTTTATGCTGGTTCCGAATTGAGTACATATAGTCTGTGAATGTTTGGTAATCGAGTTTTCTCAGATCATTGGAATAGGGACACATTGAATCGTTGATATAAGCACGCTTGCGAATAGCTCCATCAGTTGGACAATCGCGCTTCTGACAACTGATGCTTGCCAGGCGCATCATTACAGTCATGTGATTCATAGACATTTCTGGGTTAATATTGAGTTTATCCAGCGGTGGTAAAAGCTCAAAACGCACAGCAGCCAATAAGAGAGTTGTGTGCTGTTGACGTTCCTTGTAGTCGAGAAATAGCCAATACGTGGCAGCCAACAACACTTCGATTTCATTGTTAATGGCCAGATCATTGGAGCTGAGCAGCTTGTAAATCGCATCGATATTCAGTCCATGAAATTCTTCGGTGAAGATGAAGACCAAAAATGTTTTGCAAATGCGTTTCAGCAACGCATCGCTGATCACGTGCAACTCCCTGGCACATGCATCATTATAGAGGCTCATCGCTTGAGACGCGTGAAAGGATTTATCATTGAAGAACACTTGCAACACGCTATGCATCAGCTTGGGTGCCTTCAGATAGATCGCAGCCTCGGTGAGTTCCAAGAGACGGTCCCAACTGCAACTCGTCTTGGGGTTCAGCATCCACGAATAAGCGATATCAAAGGCCGCATACGTTACTTTCGATGGCGGCAGACGAAGCGTCTCCGATATAGAGCCATTGAAGAATTCACAGAAATACAGCAGCACACGTCGAAAGCAAGAGAACACACGTCCTTGCACAATGCACTTCACACTCGGACATTGTGGGGGCAGCTCCATCAAACGCTGTGCGGTTAACTGCCATTGCATCTTCTTGGGCAGATTTATGGAGATATTCATATTTTTGCCATCCATAGCGCTTTCCTTGAGTTCAAATATTTATTTGTGTATATTTTTTTGTAGAGAACGTTTTCTTCACTTACTTACAAATAAAATGTTATTTTAATAGTATACGCTTTAAATGCTCGTCAACAACTGAAACAAAAAATACAGTTCGAATGTTTTTATGCAAGTTTTCTCTAAACTTGAACGCCGCAGCTTGCTTAGATATTAAAACTTATTGGGTAAAAAAAAACTGGCAATGTTTTGAGATTAGTTTCAAAAACATCGACTACATCTGATCAATAGTTATCGATTAATCGAATTGGTTTTTTAATAGAAAATTAAGAACAACAAAATAAATTGATCAAAAACTCTTTAGATAATTTTATTATTAAATAATATTTACAAAATTTTCTAAATTGTTCAATTAAATGTTCAGTGTTGCTATGAATATTTTCGATAACGCTTACGTTGCCAATCTTGCTAACAATGCAGCCCTGCTTTGGACGTTACACAACACTTGCGTTGATTAGCTTCAATTTTGTTTATCGTGCAGCTTTTGCCTTTGTTAAACGCTGTGATTGCCAAGCTCTTTCTTTCTTTTTGATTGTGCTCAAGTTTGCTTTTATGATCCATTCTTATATTGTGCTTGTCTGTTTATCACTCGTATCCGTTGTCACATTGTTTATAAGCAATTAATCATTAGATTGCCGAACAATGAGATGAACAACAAAAAGTGCTAGAAAACATATTTGTCAGTTAGTTTCAAGGAAATATATTTGAGTATTGTATATAAAATAAAAAAGAGACAAACAAATCATAAAGTTAAGCACTTCGCTAACATATGTAAGTTCTGCCAACTAATAAGAACTCTTTTCTTTGAGCCCAAGTTTTTTTTGGTGGCATGCCACACTTGAAGTGGCAACTTAAGGGTATTCTTGGCATTTTTTTCTCTGATTATTTTCGCTGTCAATATGGCGCCATTTATGACAAACTGGGCAACAAAGGAGGCAGGCAACATTGATGCCACACACTCGTAATCAGACTGACATGTGTGTGTGTGTGTGTGTGTGTGCGTGTGGCAGCATCTCGAAAGGAAGTGAACTGGAGAGTTGTGTGTGTGTGTTTTGCTGCCACAAGCTAATGAGTCCATGGCGTGTCTTTAGCGAGTCTCGAGTTAATGTTTCGCGTATTGATTTCGTCCTTGCAGCAGCTGCCACACACACACACACAGCCAGTTGCGGCATGCCCCATGGCCCAACTTCAGCTACACATGCCACATAATTGGCTCAAGTTGGCAGCTAGCCCAGCATGGCCCCGACTGCAGCATCATTCTCTCCATTCTCTTCACTCTCTCTACTCTCATTTGGCAGCACAATTAAGGGGCAACCTTCTTCGCCTCCGCAGCAGGTTACGTGCATCAAATGTAAATTTAATTTGCAACTTGTGCCAAAAAATTTCGATTCACATAAAGACACATAAGTTAGCCTTTTGTTTTCGATGAGCCTATTGATTCTGAGGGGAGCTACTAAACGTTGACGTCATTAGCGAATTTCTTCTTCTCTTATTCTCTCTTTCTCTCTCTCTCTCTCTCTGTGTGTGTGTTTGTGTGTGGGTGTAAACGGAAATAAATGAGCCGCCATTTGAGCCAAATAGCCAAAGTTGTCGTTGGCCTAAACAGAGATACACATAATCGCCTGCTTAACTCGGCTTTTGCATTAGCTACAAATCGAGCATCTTTTTCCCATCTAATTCCAGAGTAAATATTCCTCTTCTTTCTTTCTTTATTTTTGTTCTTGGTTCTTTTGGCAACCGAATTGAAGCATAAACCTGAATGAATTGAATGAATGAACTTGAAACACACACACACACATTTTGACGACTTCATTTCACTGCGACTTTTTGCTGCTGCTCCTGTTTTTCCAAGAATTCTCATGTGTGATTAACTAAGTAAATAGGTACGATGTTAATATGTCTGTTGCGTATACGCAATGTCTGCCATATTTGCCATAGAAATCGGCTCTTGTGGATGTTATATAGTCTCAGCACACATTATTCTGCATTATACATAGATGAATGTGAGTTAAGACGCGTATCTTGTATCTTTAAGCTTGCTTTAGTCATAAGTTTCATTCTTTTGAATACATTTATGAATATGCATTATGAGCTTCGCATTTCTCATCAAATCTGAGGTACAAGCGTTTATTTAAGTCAATGGACGGTAGCTTAAATATTGGTAAAGATCAGGGATTATTTATTTATCGAAATATTAAATACTGTACATTATTTTTCATTAATATAAAACTGCTTTTTTAACATTCCATATTTGTTGACTTTATTTTTATATCACATCAATTGAATTCCATTTGTTGGCTTTATTTTAACTTTGTGTAAATCTTTTTTCTTTTCACAGTATCTTTAAATATTAAAATAAATTATATATAATAATTTGTAGAATTCCGGATTTGTCGCCAATATTTTATAGTATTTCATATAATATTGGGAAAATTTCTTTAAAAAGTAGGAATTTTAATATTTTATTTGTATATATTTCTTTTTCTTTATAAGCAGAAAAGAAGTTAGAGCAGCCAAGAAAATTCCTTCACTAAAACAATAAAAAAACATACAATAAGTATTGTACTTGCTTCAAAATTTTATAAAATTTCATGCTAAGGGGTTCTACTCTGAACTCTTCGCTTTGTAAGGCATCTTCAGAATTCGTGGAAATCAACCATAGGAAAATATTCGAAATTTATTTACATATATAATATGTGTAGTAATTGCCTGAAAAATCGCTTCTCAAGAATACAAATTGGATTGCCTTTTTTCGTCGAATATTTATTTCTATGTATAATTCTTTTGCTATGCTTATCTTCAGCAAAATTTATTTATTAACAGCTGCTTAAATAAATAAATGTTTATCTTGATTTTATAGTTGATTTAGGCTATAAAAACTCTTCACTTATCTAGCAGCTTTTTGATATAATTCTAAACAAATATTATAAAAGTGCTGTGGCCAAAAAAGCTGAAAATGCTCTTCTGCAAACTTATGATTGGCAAACGAAAAAAACACTTTAAGCTTAAGCTAAACAAATAGTTTGAAGAATACCTCAAACTTGCGGTGGGTTCAAAGTATAACTAATAGCTATATGAGATATTTTTAAAACGGGCGGATTAAGTTGCATTCTGTTTGTGTGTGTGTGTGTGTGTGTGTGTGAAACCCAATTCCGTTTTTGGGAGGAAATTTCATTTGTTCCGTGATCTGGCATTGAATTAGGCCATCATCTTAGCTGAAAGTCTGCAACTTCTTTTGGGGCCGCACACAAACACATTCAAGTGCCGATTTTTGCCTTTTTGTGCGCTAGATTTGCCTTGGCTGTAGTCAAGTGTGTGCCTGTGTGTGTGTGTCTGTGTGTGTGTGTGTGTGTGTGTGTGTGTGTGTGTATATTAGTGTGTGTGTGTGTCTCGTTGTTGTGGCCCAAACGGTGGCGAATTACCATAAAAATGCGCAGCACACTGACAAAGATAATCTTTATTTGCGCTGTGGAAACCAATTCAAATGCCGAGTCCTTAAACCTCAAGGACCTTTATCTCTGAGCACTCACACACACATTGTCTTAATACTATATATAATTGACAGTTAAGCTTAAGCGACAAAGATGTTTTGTTTTCCCGTTCAATCGGATATTGCATTCCGATTATCGTTTATACAATGTATTTTTTCTTTGCTCTCTTTAATGACCAAGTTTTCTTCTCTCTTTTTTTTTACTTATTTATGCTGGCCTACTTACCTGTCTGTCTGACTGTCTGCCTGGGCCACGCCCACTCGCCAGCGTCAGCGTCATCAGCATGCTGCTCATGTGCTGCACATAATTGCATTCAAAGAGCTTCGTTCTTTCCTCCCTTGCCTTCTCAGAGCTCACAGCTCACTTGAGCTGATGAGGTCGCCTGTGTGTTGTGGCCGACATTGCGCTGACCAGGGCTGCAGCGAAAAGCCATTGACCCACCCTCCTGCCACTTATTGAGTGGCGCGGCAAATGACAATAAAAGCGGTTACTTATACGCCACGTAGTCCAGCCTGCTACGCCACCTTCACATCGTCGCATTGAGCTGTCATGTCAAGAGGCAATTGGTAGCTTTGTTGGCGGCTTTGTTATTACAGCAACTTCCTCTGCCTCCTCTCTCTCTCTCTCTCGCTGTAATTAAATGCATTAACTTGCTAAAGTTCTCGGGCGGCAACGTTGAACAACTTTTAATGTATCGGGATTGCGAACTTCGTTAGTTGAATATGCAAACAGATTTTGTTTTTTACCATAGCAAATTGAAGTTGACATTTCATTGTCCATTTCAATACTATACTTAATAATTATTGTGATTGATGTGCAGCCATAGAGTCGCCATTATGATATATGTATGTATATTTTGTTGAACATTATTTCGATATCAGGCTATTAAGCACTCGCAAATGATTTATGAACTGCTTGACCATAAAGAAGAGAAATACACATGTATATTTTTTAGTTATTATTTCCATTTTAATTGACTAAATACCAAAGTATTTAGTTTTAATAATAATCAACCTTATTATCTCTACACAAATTGCTTATAATATTGGTCTTGCAATAAAAATTCATTAAAAATCAAGAATAAAACAAAAAATTAAATTAAATACATAATATTTGTCTTTATTATCACTTTAAATTTTCCCTTAGTTATTGAAGCAAGATAATTCAGATTGTATTGTCACTACATAAATAACTTTTCAAAATAAGATAATATTCGTGAAATATAATAGTCATTGGCAATTTCTACTGATTTTATATATAAACGTTGATCAGTTCATGCCAAAACTAATTCTAATAAAAAATAAATTAAAATCTAAAGATATTCAAGTCGAATTTTAGATAAATCGTGTAGTTAAAACAATAATTTTTATATTTTATTTGATATATTATTTTCTTATATCTATGCGACTTTCAAAAATACTTAAAATGTAGAAGCCTATTAATAATATTAAATATTATTGAAGAATTCATGTTGTAGCTTAGCTGAGTTTATAGATTAAAAATTACTCAAAATAAATAATTTTTTTTTTTAATTTCGTAGAATTAAAACGTGTTTTGCAATATTCGAATTTTGTTGGGCAAAAGCGCCAAATGAATCAATTATTTAATATACCCCGATATTTGTACAACTAAGCAGTATTTTATAGTTTTACAAGTTTCTCCCAAAATCAGAAATACTTTCAAAATTCGTTAATTAACAGTGAGTTTTTTTAATACTCGAAAATATTTCTATGCTATTTACTCACATTCTATGTCTATTTAACAAATACATCATATTTTAAACTTTCGTTATACACAAAAAATTTTTAAAAATGTTTTAGTGAAAGCTAAAATCAGGATAATACTTATAATTTCGTTATGCAGCAATAAGTTTTGGAATATTTGAAATGAATTCTATTTAAAAACCTTGTTGAATATTTTAAAATATATCCATAATTCGTGTTGTAACTTCATAATATTTTTAGCTGTATTTATTCAATAGAACAGAAGAATTTTCCTTGATTTTTCCACAGTTGTTAGCCACCTTTAGCGCATTCCAAGCGCCTCTATTGATTTAAGCGTTCTTATGTTTTGACTATGCTACTCGTACTCTGACCTTCGCGGCCTCTTTGCGTGCATTGACCAGCTGCTCGACCGCACGACGCGACTAGAAATATTATAAAAAAAAAACAAAATAAAGAACATTAAAATAAAAAAACGAGAGACGAAAACAGCGAAAGAAAAACTTATTTGCTGACAGGTTTTGTGCAATTGATTTTCGTCAGTTAGTTAAATGTGGAACGTTTGCGCGGCTGGCATACGCGGCGGCTGTGTAATGTTTTTTTCGCTGTGTGATATAAAAATCGATTATACGCCACGTTAAACGCGGACTGTGTGTGTGTGTGAGTGTGGGGAATACAAAAAAAGGAAGAGCAGCAGCCTTATCAGCGGAGATTGTTCGCGTTTCAATTTAACGCCCAGCGACTTGAAGCGTGTTGCGTGTGAATTGCCAATCGAGAGAAATCAGCTAAACAGCGACAGTGAAGAGAGTAAGAAGAGGAGCTCAAGGTTTTCGCCCGCTGCCAAGCTCGTCAGCACCTTTGATTTGTGTCGTTAATAGGCCAAACATTTATCAGTCGAGTGTGCAAAAAAAAACCAGAAGAAAAAAACGACAATGTTGCGCAAACGGCTGAAGAAGAAGCAGAAACGGTCGACGTCGGGCGAACGGAAACGGAAATTGTTGCTGTGCATTTTTAACAGAGGTCGGTCGCCATTTTCATTACAACTTTGCTCCCACCTCCCCCCCCCCCCCTGTGCACTTTTCATTGTTCTGCAAACGGTCGCTGAATTAAGCAATGAATTTTTAATGTTTTTCTGTGTAGGCTCGTCCCACGGCCACGCCCCCCACTGCCCACAATAATGCGGGTCGCTCGAATGGGGAACGAGAGGACTTTAAATAAATGACGGCGCCACAATAACAAACAGCGAGAGTGTGAAAGAGAGAGAGACAGAGACAGGGAGATAGCGAGGCAGCTATGACAACGGGTTAAACGTGTTTTATCGTCGCCTTCGCAGTTTGCCTTATGAAATTGAAACCCTTTGAAGTGGTCCTCTTGCACTTCTCTCTCGTTTGCTTCTTTTTCACTTGTTGAGTTTAATCAGCTGAGTGTTGAGCTTAGCATCGAGATTGGCCCTCACTGTTTGCTGTCTGTTGACACTACACAGACACTGACACACACACACAAACAAACACAAGTTAAGCATCATCCGAAGGAGGCCAAGGAGCTAAAGCTAAGCATCCTCAATGGCCAGTTTTTGTACTTGCTGCTGCATGGCCCAGGCAATTAATTAGATTTTGACAGCGTTTAGCAATCATTAATCAAGGCAAAATTTGATAATTGCAATAATTTAATACAACTGATTAATGCTGACTATTAGTCAAATCTCTTGCTCTCTTACTGTCTTGTGTTTCTCTCTCCTTCATTTTTTATATTGTTTGCAGTCCAGCGAGTCTTGAGATTAATTTAAATTAATAAACAGGCAGTTAAGCTTTGCTGAAAGTTGGTTTAAAAATAGCAGAATTTGCTGACAAGCTAGAGCTTACAATTTATCATATAGTTGCAATATTAGTTCCACTTAAGCATTATAAATATAGGTAGAAATATATATATATTGAAGAAATCTTAAATCTTAAAGTATAACTTACTTTAAAAATGTTTAAGTATGATATATTATAACAATGTGCTTCCATTAAATCTATGTTCCAGACATTTTCGACCCTATAAAGTATATACATATATTCTTCATCAGGCTAAACAGCCAAGTCTGTCTATTCGTATAAAACATTAGATCTCAGAGACTATAATTGAAAGAGCTATAATAAGCGCAACAAGTGTTATGAAGACTATTATAGTCTTTATGTTTACTGAAAATTTGGTCGCGATTAGTTAAAAATTGTCGAAGTTATGAGAGAAATGGCTTTGTATGAACAAAAACTTCTACTAACAACGGAGCCAAAGCAACTGGCTGTCAATCTCGTATATTTTGCAAATATACCAGTTCTAGTATATTTTGAATGAATGTACTATTTCAGTATATCAAATATAATCTTATGGTATATTTTAAAATGACTTCCGCATTGTTTTCCTTACCTTCAAAATGGGTAGCGGATATCACACAGTCGAGCATTCTCAACTGCAGTATTCTTACTTAATTTTAAATAGAATTTTCAAAATTCAATTATATTTAACTATAACTAAAACATTGAATGTCAAGTTTGGTTAACTAACTTTGTGATCTATAACATCTTGTTCTCTATAAATTGTTTTAGACCCATGAGGCTGACCCTTTTTTCTTTTTTTAGTATGATGATTTCCAAGGAAACTTGTAACCTTTTTGGGAAATATGTTCTTGGGGAAAAGATAGTAAATTTCGTTGGAAAAGTGGGTTGCAATTCATTAATTTTAATGTGACAAAATTAATGCCAAATGGCACAAAAAGACTACTCTCAATTCTTGTGAAAACTGTCTGGTTTCCTATTTCAATTTATGCCACAAAAGCTGCTTCAATGCATCTTAAAAGAGGTTGAATAATAATTGAAAGTAATAACGTTTATATTGAATAGTTTTTCTAGCAATTTGTCAAAAAATTTGCAGAAGCAAGTTCAAAATATTTATTATTTCTACATATTTAAATACACGTTGCATCAAATGTCAATTTAAATGCAATCAGTTTCACATCAATTTGGCAATTTAAATACATACTAATAGCAGAGGAAAAAGCATTCAATATGATGTGAAAACAGACCATAAAAGTTATCCTAACTTGAGTCAATTGCTTTGCTGAGTCATTTAGCTTAATTTGAGCATCAACTATTCAATACAATATCGATTTTATTGACAACAACTCGAATGTATTTGCTACGATTTACTTTTCTTATCGCTGCCAGGACACCTGTGTATTTGTATATTTCATTTTGTTGTTGTTGGGGATTTTACTGGGAATAAGAGACCACAGTTTTAATTTGATTCAGTTGGCATTATCTTTCACAAATATGCGATATATGCGGCATTTACTTAGCTTGATTGCCAAACACAACCGAATGTCATAAATAAACACAACTCAAGTGCATGGCACAGCATCGTTCTTCTCACTTGGATTGTCTCTGTTTGTCTGACTGGCTGATTGAAAGACAAACTGAAATCAACATTTATTATATTTATGATATTTATGTACGATGCCTTTTTACATAATAACAATGTTCAGCGGGGCTTTTGTTGTGTTGCTTTATGGCAAGCAATTCGCAAAAAAGTCCTTTAGCATTTGTCAAGTGAGTGAGGAACGATAAAAATACAAATTTCGACAAAGTAGTAACCTTTCAGAATGTCTTAAAGTTAGACGCATAAACAAATAACAATTTAAAAGGAATAGCATTTAATAATCTGTACCAAAGAATTGAATAAACATAAAAAATAACGAAAGAATTAAGAAGATTTTATAAATGAATTTGAATTTTATAATTTAGAAACCTAATTGAAAATCTATTAGATAAAGATTTCGACTAAAGAAAAATTAAATCCTTAGTAACATTATTTAGCACTTTTTGGGAGAAAATGTAGCTAAAGTTCCTGTATAAGATTTATGAGAAATTTGTATATAGTTATATACAAAAAAAAGAAGTAATAAACGCAAACTTGATGGCATTTACTTTATACTTATTAGAAATTGTTTCATATAAATACTTATATAGGAAAATAATTTTTGTATATCTATTAAAATTTTTCCATATAATTCATTATATAATAATATAATGTTGAGAGAAAGTAATTGGGTCTCAGTTTCTATGGCTGAATTTTGTTCCCTAGAATGCAATTAAAATTGGAAGAAAATAATCAAAAATAAGCTCATATATTTTAAGACTATAAACCATTTTAGAAGAAATTAGTTTAACAAAAAATTTCAATTGAAAAGGTAAAACAACAATTAGAAGAAATTTATATTAAACTGAGGAACATTTTTTTTTAAAAGTGTTTACTGTAAACTTTTATAAACTATGAACATTAGGTACAAAGAAAAAAGTTTTGATTGGGAAAGCCAAATTTTAACATGGTTTTAACCATTAGAAGAAATTAATATTAAACTGTAGAATTTTTTTCAAAAAATCCTAGGAGTGTAGCAAAGTTCCGCCGGAAACTTTTTTACATTTTTGAAAATGTGCTTCAATCAAAAAAGTGACTTCCCATTTTCTTATAGCCTGCAGCTGCGTACTGCAATCCTTTTAATCATATAATATATGCTATTTATATTTTATACACTTGACTTTATATTCAACTTTTTCACACGCGCTACTCTCTCTCTCTTTCTTATTCTTTTACAGGTAAGTTTGACATTGATGGACTACATTCTCAAAATGCCGACGACAAGACACAAGCTAATGTAGCACCGCCAAACCAAGTGGGAGCTCTACCTACCTCCTGCTCCCAAGGTAAGGGACGGGGAATGTGTTTGTCAGGAATGCGCTCAAGCTCGTGTTTGTGTTGAGATTGTTGAGAACGGCCGCAAAAGAATACGATGGCGCGTGGAATTTTGGGTTTATGATTATTATACCCGCTACTCATAGGGTAGAAGGGTATTATAACTTTGTGCCGATATAAAATGTACCTTGTATATAACAGGTAGAAGGATGCATCTCCGACTCCATAATGTAAATGTATTCTTGATTAGCGTCAACAGCCGAGACGATTCAGCCATGCCCGTCTGTCTGGCTGTCCGTCTGCCCATATTAACACCAAGATCTCAGATACTATAAAAGATAAAGCTATAATTTTTTTCGATAGCACTTTTGATGTTTGTAAGCAGATCCAGTTTGTTTTAAATGTTTGCCACGCCCACTTCCGCCCTCGTAAATTGACAAAAAACAAATAACTAGCGTAATTTTAGAGCTAGAGCTACGATTTTTGGTGCGTATAATAATAACAATAGTGTTAAAGATTCCTGTGAGTTTAGGATCAGATAAAAACTGTAGAAGCTATTGAAGCAATACTTTTGTATGGGCAGAAACGTCAACTTACTATGGGTCTTAGACGCTGTGGCTGGCAATCTGGTATATTTCCCAAACGATGGTGTATTTTGAATATAGTACTATATAAATATACCAAATGTTGCCTTTGGTATATTTAAGAATAATTCCGCACTGTTTTGTTTTCATTCAAAATGAGTAGCGAGTGTTTCACAGTCGAGCACACTTGATTGTAACTTTCTTACTTGTTATTTTGTTCGGTTTTTTCCTTTGCCTACAAGACGTATCAATAATTGTGGTGCCACTGTGCGTGTAGGTGTCGCATTTGGTATTTATCAACAGGCGGCCACTTTCTGCTCACTCTCATTTTTTTGAGGGGGCGTTACTTTGGCTTCCATATTTTGCCTCGAAGGCACACAAATTAGATTTACATTTGGCATTGGCTAACATCTAAAGGACTTTGCTTCACTTTTTTTGTTTGAGGTTTGGTAACTCCTCTTAAAGCAAGCTCTCGCATTTCCACAATATTGTGGTATTTGCATAAAAAGAAGAAGAAGCCAGCACAGGAATTAAGCTAAAAAGTGAGACAAAAGTTGTAGAAAACTTTTCATTGTTGTTCTTTTCGTTCTTTTCTTTACGGTTAAAGGTGCAACTTGTACAAAAAGCTTTTAAGTGGCAACTTTTGACACGACACACGGCCCCCAAGGTGGAGGGAGGAAGGGAAACTACAATTCTCACTATGAGCATTTCAACGCTCGAAAGCATTTGCTTAGCGAAAATTTCTTACAATGTCTTAAATTGCGCTTTTTTGTGATAGCCATCTTGAAAAAATAGTTGGCAAAAGTTGCGGTGTGCAGATAGCATTGTTAGATGCGTCTATTAAGATGCACACATGCGTATGCACAGTGGGTTGAAAGCTATTTGCAAAGAAGGGAATTAAATTTTGTCTCAAATTTATTTAAAGATAAAAGTAACTGTTGTTTGTAACAAAAATAGAGTGGAGTTAAATGTATTCAGAATATATCTATATTAAAATTTAAATAAATTTCCCAATTCAAGAATAAAATATACACTAAGTGTTATTTACAAGAATTTGGATATATTTAAAGTAAATTGAGTTTGTCAGTTATATTCAAAGAAAATATATTCTTTATTTACTAACAACATAAATATAAAATTTAATAGAGGGTAGTGAACTATATTTAAAATATTACTGGAAACAACAATGAATTCTCCAATTAAAGATTAAAAATTTGCTATACAAATAAATGGAAGAATATATATTCTGGATGTATTTGGAAGAATATAAATTATTTTGCAAAAATTATGATAAGAATTATTATTTATCTTATAAGTTCATAAATTGCTCTCCGTCTGCCTGTCCGTCCGTCTGCATTACGGTGTTCTTCTCGCAAACTATAAGAGTAAGAGCTTGGAAATATAAAATATATATGCTCATTATTATTATACAGAATATTTAATATTAGATACCTAATTTCATTTAAATTTCATGCCATAGATCCATTAATTTCGTTATGGAAACCATCATAATTTCAGCATATAAAACAGATATTGATTTCAGGCTCAAAGTCTTTTTGACATCTCAGTTCTCTTGCTTAGATGATCTAAGATTTCTCTCTACTATCCAAGGTCAAAGCAATGTCCACAAATTACGTTACGGGTCATCGCCTGAATATTTGGTATTCATTTTTTATGGCGCGTTATTTGTGATTTGATTATGCAGGACACACACAAAAATATGCAAATGCAGCAAATTTAATTCATCAAAGGTTAACATAATCCAATAATCCCATGTTGTGAAATAATTCATTTAGTTGCATATTTTAAAAGTATGGCTTTCACATGAACAAATATTATTTGTTAAAACTGAAGTGTGTCTCAGCTCTTAAACTTGGCAATGTTATTCTTGGAAATTAAAACAAACAGCGAGTAAGAGCAGCTTGTTGTCCCTTAAAAAGTTGGCCCAAAAGTGACCACAAAGTGGCTTAAAGTGTTGTCTTAAAAAACTTCTAAGTAATTTAAAAAAAAAACCTATTTAAAAAAATGTTACTTTTCTTAAAATTTCTACATTTAGTTTGTTTGGAATGCAAACAGAAATTGCATTGAAATACATTGCGTTCCTTATCGAAATGCGCATTATTCAAATGCTATTTTTTTTTTGATTGTGATCAAACATTTTTCCGGTGCTCTCTGATGCAATTTTGTTTGCATTTTTGATAAGCACTCAAACCACTGTGCACAATGCGCCCACAAGCATGCCACACGGAAAATATGCAAATAGCTTTTGCTGCTGTTGAGGCGCCTCTTCCATATATGTGTGTGCGTGTGTGTGTGTGTGTGTGAGGGTATGTATGTAAGTGTGTGTGTGACTGTGTGTGTGTATGTATGTGCTTTGTGTGTGCGTATTTTTGCCTGCGTTCGGTGCGTTTTTGGGACAACATCAAGCAACTTAGTTGCCATAATTTGCACATTTTTAGATGCTAACGTGCATGCAGCCGACAGCTGACCACGCCCACTATCTCGCCCACTGCACTCTATGCATAGCGTCACGCCCCCTTTTCTAACTCTGCCACCGCAGCTGGCGTTGCAAGTGCGCAACATGATATACGACAGAGGCATGCGAATGCATTTGATGGCTAACGGAAATTGCACTAAATATTCGCACAACAACATCAAATTGCAATTCGTAAAATCGATAAAAAGACATTTATCTGTTGACGAACAATTTTTAAAATTTTAATATAAAGGAGAAAATTTCTCTAAAATGTGTTCTAAATATTAAAGGCAAAAATATCTTGTGAGTTTTTAGTAAAGAAATCATCAATGCTGGAAATTGGTTTTAAATAAAAAAGTCAGCATCACTAAAGTAGCTTCACAATATGTTTTCATGGAAAACCTTTATTTTCTACTTAAAGTTATTCAGTAAAGATATCAACAACATGTTTTATAGAAGACCTTTGTTTTCCAGTTAAAGTATAATTATAAGAATGGCAGCCCTACTAAACATACACCGTATTGATCAAAGTGTAAGAGCTAGGAGGCTGAAGGTTTTAAACAAGTTACATTGCATTATTTGATGTCCCAAATATATGGGGCGTATTTATTGAAAAGTAAAATTCTTGTTGAAAAGCAACTCTTGTTAAAGTTCGTTATTTTCTATCAAGTGTTTTTATACTACATTATCTATATGTGTATATAGGAAAACTTGTTAACTAAACTGCTTATTGACTAAACTACCAACGCAAATCAAATAAATCAAATAGATCAAATAGTAAGAGCTAGGAGGCTACTGTTTTTAAAAATAACTTGATTGTAGTATAGCTATAAATAGGTCTGTCTGTCTTTCTTAGAAGTTCTTTACTTTCAAGCAAGTATTCTTATACTAGTTAATCTCCATATATACAACTTTTCCTCCTTACGGTAAGAGCTAGGAACCAAAGAAAACAGGCATTATTTGGTACAAAATTTAGTCTAAAAAGCTTTTTGATATAGAAATACAAGGTTTAATAGTGAATGGGCTTTATATACATTATGCAATATTAGGAAATTGATTACTAATTAGTTTTTACAACATATTTCATTGCTTCATTGCTCGATTAATATCTTCTTTTTAAATTTTAGGATATATATTGTATTTTTTTTTGCTGTTTTAAGCACATGCATTAATGCCAAATCTCATCAAGAAATTTTCAAAACTGAGAGAGTAGTTGAAATTTTAATGAGCGGTCAGACAGTCAGACAGCTGTGTTAATGTCTCAGTATCCAGTCTGTTATTGCTGCTTTGACCATAACAAGTATTTTATAGTTCCCCAAACTGTCAGTTGCAGTCAGTTCACTTTCACACAGTCATAATGGTGTTCCTTCCTGGGAACTAACGAGTTTAAAGCTTGCATTGCGGTTTTTCCGATTTCCATTTGCAGTTGCAGTTGCATTTGAGAGTGGAGGAAAAGTCAACACGATGCAAAGCCAGCTTCAATTAAAAGCTCAAAGCAGATGACAGCAAATAGTTAAAAGCTTATGTTTTTTTTTATTTTTCTTTTTTGGTTTCGTTTTATTAAGGGGTTCATTAGGTCGTCAACAAGTGTTACAGTAGTCACTCGCAATTGAGTGACTTTCAAGACATTCGACAAGCGATCCTCAACGTCTCAGGTACAGTGAGCTGTAGGGATAGGCGCTGTAAGCGTAGGGCGAGGCATAAACACCGCTGGTGTAGGCTGCGGTGTAGGGAGAGGCGTAGACGCCGCTAGTGTAGGCGGCAGCATAGGGCGTGGCTGCCACATAGGGAGAACTGTAGGTGGCCAAGAACTGAGGCTTAGCGGCAGCCAGAGCGACGACGGCGAACAGGCAGAGAGCGAACTGCAAAGTACGAAAAGGGAGAGGCAGAATTGAGTAACGTTTACGAATAAGAGATGAAAATAGAAAAAAAGAATTTTGTAAAGTAAACGAATTTTAGATAAGGAGAAAAGGATTTAAAGTGTAAGTTTTCTAATCGAAGAAGAAGATTTAAACATTTATATTTTGTGAGTCATGTGAACTAGTTCAAAGTTGTAATACTTTTGTAGTTTATAATTTGTTATAATTCCATTTGGTTCCTAGTATATTGTTAAGAATATTTCCTATAAAGAAAATGGTTTATACCACATATTTATCTATTTTTGTGGATTTTTGGCTTGTTATAATTCGATTTGGTTTAAAATATATTGCTTTGAATATTTCCTATTAAGAAAGCGGCTTATCCAACTTTTAAAATCTTTATTTAGATTTTAAATTATTTGTTATTTTGAATAAGTTGAATTTTGGTATAATATTGTAACTATTGGTTCTAGTTTACTTCAGAAACTCTTGCCAAGTATTGCGACGCTTTAAATAATATTAGCTTTGATTAATTAAAAGAACTAGCACAGCTTTTTTCGTGAAGAACTGACTTATTTCTTGGTTTCAACTCTTAGCAAGCAGATTAGTTAAGATCAGTTTTTAGATTTTTCTTTCTTGTCGCGATTTCTTTCGAGTCAATAGTAAATGTTTGCTTTTAATGCTGGTTCATTAGAAGAACTAGTTGTTGATTATTTTTGACGATCACTTTTAGCAGCTGAATAGGATTTATAGAATTCTTTGCTGCTATTCTTTTAACTAAGTGAAACACTTTTTGACTCAACAAATCAATTTAACAGAAGAACTTTGGTTTCATTTTTTTGGCAATCACAACACTAGCTTGAAATATCTTTAGATCCTTTTTTAGATCTAAGCCAAACACTTTTGCTTTCGTAATACTCACAAACTTGAACATCTTGATTGATTTTTGGGGGGTTGTTGTTGCTTGTGGATGACAAACTGATATGTTTTGCTCAGCGAATAGTCGTAGCTTTTATAGTCAGTTATCGGTCTATGGGATAGAGGGAATGACTGACCGACCGACTGACTGCCCAATGGGCAGTGGCAGCAACTTGACCATGGCACGTCTCGTGCTTTGGCTGCCCGTTTTTAATTTTGCGTTTTGGGCCAGAAATAAGACTGACGAACTCAATGGGTCGTCTTTATGAGCGTCTTGAGGCGTGCGCTGCATGTCTAATGGTCAAAAGCAGCTGATGTTATTACGTTGTTTACCTTGTGGGTGGCCACCAAGCTCCCTAGTTCCCTCTTCATACACCTCGTCTTTGTTCGTTCTGCATCCCCATCGACATCGACACCTAAATCGGAAGTAATCAAAATATTCAAATGCTGCTTCATTTGGCGCTCGTGCAATGTTAATTTGCTTTTGCAGCATGAACAATTAAGGCTTCATTGCCAGTTGGCCAATGCTATATAGTATACAGTATATATATATATATTTTCGGGGTCCTTGGCTAGCGTCTTTTGTGCGCAATTTCTCCATTTTCTTCCTCCCCCTCCACCCACACAACACATTTCCCTATTGTTCCTGCTGCAGCTAAAATTTTCTATTCTGCATTCAATTTGTCAAACTGTTAAATTAAAGCAAGCTTCTTTCTCGGCATCTTCTTTTGTCTTATCTTAGCCAAGGATAATGTGCTGTTTCGGCTTCTTCTTCTTCTTCTACGCCATCTTCTTTCTTCGTTCTTCATTATTGTTGTTGTTGTTGTTGCGCATTTTGCATGCAACATAAATTAAGTTGGCAGCACTTGCATTTAGTGCGGGGCGTCCTGCAGATATTTCAATGTCCTGTGCGAATGAACGATGACGCTTTGTCAAGATTTGCCAGTTAATTTTATATTCAAAAATGCTGCCAGCCCAGAATGGGGTAGCTTAATGGCAAAGTTACCCATTAATCTGGCAATTTTTGTGTTAGTTTCGAACAAAATGTAATCAGCTTTGAGCTTTTAATTGCTGTCAAGCTTTATCTATTCATATATATTAAATATACTTTAATAAATTCCACAACTTTTCGTTTCCATATCCATAAATAACAAATTTTGTGTTTGGAAAAAGTTTCGTGCGAGCATTAAAAATTCAAAAATCATATCAGCTACAGTTTGAGTCCAACTGGCTAGCTATAAATTTATCGCATGCTATAAAATGACTTGCACAGCGCTGCTCAAACTGCAGTGGCTTCACAACTGTTATTGTTGTGTACGCGCTCTCGTGCTCTCGCGCTCTCTTTTTCTCTCGTGACGCTTGCGCTTTGGCATTTGCCGGCATTTTGCGTACCACAAACAATTCCTGGGCTCCCTGCACCCCTCTCGGTCACACCCACATGCCGGGGGCGCCTGCTGTTGATGCTTCCGTTTCCTGTGCTCTATATGTATACTATGTACTACATAGCAATGTGTGTGTGTGCGTTCATGTTAATGCTAAATTGAAAACAAAAATAAAATGAGTGTTGGGGCCTAAAAATAGATGGAATTCAGAATTTTCCGACTAGTTTTGTTTTTTAAAAATACCGAACGCAATACTTGATTGTTATTGTGGAAAATCAAATAGTGGAAAACAAGGTAAATTACTTTTGAAGTGGGGCAAGAGAATACAAAACAATAATAACAATAACATTTCATTTTTGATTGCTTCATTTGCTTGGGAAATGCTGGAAAACTGTTTTGTGGGTGGGATAGCATAGCGAGCATATAAAGCTCTGCCAATTAGATATACATAAACATACATATATGCGGGTGGAGGCTGCGTTGAAGGGGTTTGGGGGAGGCTAGTTTTATGGGCAAACGCATTTTGAGTGGAATGTAAATAAAAGGCTTTTTTGGGCGCCTGAGTTTCAACATTTTGTTGTTCGAAATTGGCAATTATTAATAATATGCTCATAAACAACGCATTTAACTGTCTCGTAAAAGTTAAAGTTGTAAATCAAAAGTCAATCTCAACGAAAGTTATGGGAATAAAAAACTCTCACATTTTTATCAATTTTAAACTGAAAAAAAATTGGTTAACAATGTCAAACTTAATTTCCGTTTTTTTATTTTTTGTATTTTTTGTTATTCATAATTTTCCCGCTGGCTAATTAATTGCCTTTGTTTTCAAGCATCTGCTGTTAATAATTTACTATTTTCACCGCTCAATTTAAATTGTGTGTGAGTGAGAGCGAAGATCGCTTGCCAGCGACAACATAACAGCTTGCTATGCTGTTATTTACAGTGAGCACAAGTGTTGACATGAGACACAAACGTTACGTGCTTAACGCTTTTCACAGCAGAGAATAAATAAATAATAAAATTGCGAGTCCAGTTAAACTATTGTTTAAATTTTTATATGAATTCAATTAGTCGTTATATGAATTCAATTATTCACATGCGATTCACATGCTACTCATTAACAGCGTTTGCTATCAGGTTTTACTCTCACGCTCTCTCAGCTTCTATGCGCTCAGCTGACAGCGTTGCCACCTAGCTCATAACAATATTTTATTACTAAATAAATAATTAGTTACAATAGAAGAGATCGACAATGTATAAATTATATAAAATAGTTTTATTTATTAAAAAGTTTCCAATGGCTTATTAAATAAATTAAAATGTATCGCATTGTTTACATGCGTTCCCAATTAACAGACGCTGGGCAAAGGCTGTTAACTTAACAGCTTCACACGAACAGCTCTGAGAGCTAGCGAGAGAGTAATTTCTCATTGAAAACAGCAACAAAGCAGCTGGTAAGCACTAACACCAATAGACAGTTTGCTCAGAGAAGAGCAGCAACGTGAAGCGAATGCGACGTTTGCAGCTAATTTAAATAATAATTAAAGTAAAAATATTAGTTGGGGAAAGAAAATAAATTGCAGTTATTTAGTTTGTCCTAAATCTGCAATATAAGGACTTTTAATAAGAGTGAAGGGTGTAAATTTTTAATTGTGACTCTAGCTACTTGTGAAATGTAGCAGTTAAGTGATGCGTGCTCATCACTGACGTTGCTGCTTGCCGCTCTCAGTCGCTGGTTGGCGAAGTGAGTCGAAAAAAAACCGTTGGGCGAGTAGGACGCGGTCCACGGTTGATACATATATAAATAAATAAATACAAAACACACATTGTTTGACGACAAAATTTGTTGTTCAAATTGTGAATACAACTCTAACTTGCAACGAAAATTTTTCACAGCCGGCGCGTCGTATAAATACACTTGTGTGTGTGCGTGCGAGTGTTTTACTGTGTACGTTAGTATTTGTGAATAAATAAATGATTTGTAAATCATAAATAAATAAATAGCACGAAAAAACACGCAAATACTTGCGAAAATTATTAACGCCAGCTGCAGGCAAATAGTGAGTGTGTAAGTGAGAATATTGTTAAGAATAGTGTATGAGTGAGTGAGAAAAGAAGAGCCATAAAGATGAAGCAGCAATAGTGACGACGCCGCGACGGCGGGTAAACAAATGGCAGCGTTCTATGGAATGTGAATAAGAAGAAGCAGAGAAAAAGTGGCCACTAAGGCAAATAACAAAAAAAGAAACAAAATCAAAAAATTGGTTTTTCATTTCAATACGAATCGAAAATAAAGTGCAAAAGGCAACAACAACAACAAATACCAACTACAACTACCAAACTACAAAGCTACAAAGAGCGCCCAAAAAGAAAATCCGGTTTTACAACTTCTGAAGCCGCCGCAACCACACTGTCTCTGTCGACGTCGCTGTCAGCGTCGCATTCTGTGCTGTTGTTTTTGCTCTCGCATTTTGCTGCATTCACATACACACTCACCAATTTATATATTCTTGATGAAATTCCAATAAATTTGTACAAATTGCTGTGCAGCTTATGCAAACTGCAGGTGTGAATTAAACTTTCAATGAACCACGTAAAACAAAACAAAAGCAGCTGCCAAACGTCAGCGTTGACTTTGACGTCGTACAGGTGCTAGCAGCGGCAGAGACAGCGCGTCGGCAGCGCAGTGTGAATTACAGTTTTGTTGTTTTTTTTCTATTTCTGTTATACACAACAACAAAGCAACTGTGGCTTCGACGTCGGCAATTTGTATAGAAAAAAAGCATAAAATATTTATGAAAAAAGTGAAATCAATAACAAAAACAAAAAGTGAAAAAAAATAAACATATTAAAATATTTATGTTTTCCTAAAAATAGATAACAATTTTTTTTTTTTTTTTTGTGTTACCTTCTCTCACTCTCTCTTTCTATCTGTTTAGTTAATGTTTTCCTCTTTCCAATTTAAATGAATTGAATTTTAACATGCCATCGACTTGAGCGTTTTGTTGTTGTTGCACACCACTGTGCTTATCTTATCCGCAACACGCCCGTTAAATTGTTATGTTGCAATACTTTCAAGTTACCCCCAAAAAAATTATGTCTACTTCCTTATCTGAAGAAAATAACACGAAAAGAAAAGCAAAGAAAAAGGAAAAATGCCTTTGGCTTGCTGTGGAATTGCAACAACATTTTCCACATTTTCTTTTTTTGGAGAATATATTTTTTATCTACTTACACGCGTCTAGACGATGTTTTTTGCTTTTGTTGTTATTGCTGCGCTTTGTAATTGAAATACTGCAAACGCACTGAGTACAAGCGAGCTAGCGCGATACAGGGATGCTTTCTATTTCCCTCTCTTTCGCTCTCGGCAGTCTGCTGCGATTTTTACTACTTTCTGTTGTGCTTTTTCATTTCCCTTTCCCATTCCCTTCACACAGCATCCAAAAGCTGAGCAACCCCCATAAAACGCATTTACAGCCCCACAACATACTGACTGCTGCTGTAGTTGTTGTTGGTTTTTTTTGTGGGCGCCGTTTGCGCGCAAATTTAAATTTATGCGAATATCTCAGCGCACTAACTGCGACGCTTTGTCGCCCTCGACATTCCATCCCTCCTATGTCCCACTCCACTACAGACAAAACAACTTCGCAGCAAAAAGTTTTGCAGCTTTGGACTTTGACACCGACGTCGACGCTAACGTCGACGCCAACGCAAGTCTCTCAGTTGGGGCATTCAATGGTTTTATGCTGCCTGTCTGATGTTGTTGTTCTTGCATGCAGACAAAGAATGAGACAGAAGACACGATGAGACTTGGTACAAATGCCTCCCATTTGCAGCACCGCAGCAGCCGCCCTGTGAATTGTGTTCCATTAGCAGCAGCAACCCCACACATACACTTGCAATGCAATGCGAGTGAGTGTGGGGCTCTGTGTATATGTGTGTTTGAGCGCGTAGTGTATTCATGTAGTAACCCAGTGGCACAGTGGGTCCTGGGTGATTGAACTTTGCCTGCGTAGTTGTGTACATGCAAATAAAAGTTGAAAAGTTAATAAAGAGCTTTAGTGATTGTTGACTTGTTTTTGTAATAAGTATACAGACAGCGTCCATTCTGATGATTTTAATTATAGCATTTAAGCAGTTTTTTTTGGATTCATTTTATTATTGCGGCTTTGTCGCAATATGAAATCTAATTAGATATTTCCACCACCACAATGATTAATAACGATACACTGAATATACAGAACATGCAGTGAGAGAGTGAGTAATTATAATTGCAACTCCTTGAACATGTGTGCGCTCCACTGTGCGACGACAGCTGCTGCTGGTCAGAGAGCATTGGCTGCTGTTACTGTTACTTTTGCTATTGTTGTTGTTATTGCCGCGGCTACTTTGACTCTGTTATTTGCTTTTGCTTCTGTTTTTCTGTGTTTCTCTTTTGAGTTTGAGTCGCGTGTTATTTGTAGTTGCTGCTGCGGCTGCTGTTGCTGTTGAGTTTACATATGGCAAAACGTGCTCGAGTAATGGAACAAAGTTCTACCCCTCCCCTCCACGTTTCGCTCTTTTGAGCTTTTTTGCTCTTAATTGGATTTGATTGGGTTTTGGCGCTAGAGGCGCCAGTCATAAACTCAAATACATTATGCGCATTGTGAGTCTTGGCTTACTTTGATTGTTGTCTACACAAATCGCATTAGTTTTTCTTGTCCTCCCTCCCCCTTACCTCTATTCAGCACCTCATTCTGTAGTGCTTTTCTCAGCGCTTTCCATTTCGGTTTTCAGTTTCAGTTGCTGATCTTTTTGCACTCCATTGTGTTTTTGGCTTTCCCAAAAAAAGCTCTCGCATTTGCCCCCAAAACCGGGCAAAAAGCAGAGCTCACCACCCTCGAGGCTCGAGAGCATTTGGCGTTGCCACAGTGCCATAAAAATCGCTAAACTACTGAACTGTAAAAGTTCATTGAACCTGCCGCATTGAGCGCCACAAGAGACCCAACAACAGCCCATTGTATGCTGCATTTATTGCTGTTGTTGTTGCAGCCCACTGCCTGTGACGTTGTTGTATTTGCTTTTCACACACACGCTCCAAGCTTCTTTTTTCCATTTTCATATTTAATATGCACCGCTGCTGCTGCTGATGTTGCAAGTTACAAGTTGCTGGCGTCAGCGTTTTTTTCCTTTTCCACAATATGTGCAATATGCTGCCACAACAGCAGCGCTCCCTGCTGCCCCAACAGTGCTTCTACAACACACTTGCTAATTTAATCGTGCCTTTTTTATGAATACCCTGTAAGGCAGCACTTTATTGATTGTTATCATTGATAAATTGCTTAACTAAGAGCTGCTGATTAAGATACGAAGTTAAAGAGCTTTTTTGGTTTATCTTAATTAAGGTTTTAAAAACGTTTTAAGCACTGCAATAAGAGATGAACGTCTCGAATAAATTCAAATGTGCTTGTCGCCGTTGAACGTGAGTGAAAGTTAAGCATGCTCTCGCGTTACAGATAAAACGCTAATAGCGCTGTTATCGAAAGACAGCGCCTATCTCTGTTGCGCACATAAGCTTAAAGCTCAACAGTGCTGTAAACTAGGTGCAGTCTGTCTGATCTTGCACAGCCTCTGTTATGCATAGCAGAGCAAATGCTGTGTGTGAGTATGTATGTTTCAGCTGTAATTGTTCTGGCATGCGAGCATATGCATTCTATCTCTTGCTCACTTCCACTCCCACTCTGTCGCATGGCACAGTCGCTTTGTCCGCGTCTAGCTCAATGGACAGTCGTTAAAGCAAATGTTGTAGCATTTTCTCTTCATATTGTAATTGCTGCTGTGAGCTGCTGCGGGCTGCTGTTGATTTTTATGCTTACACCCGAGTGTCTATTGTGGTCGCCATTGTTGTGATTGTTGTGGTTGTTGTTGTTGTTGTTGCTGCTGTCACTGTGCTCCACTTTTCGCCAATTCTCGGATGCTTTGGGTCTGGCCGAGTTTTTAATGCGAGCAAGCGAGTGAGAGAGAGATAGAAAGAGCGCGCGCCACAAATCCCAAAAGCCAAATAGCCCCAAACTAACGAGCCAAAACTCAGCGCACTGGAACACCTAACTGTTACAACAACAACTACTTACAACAACAATTGTGGTTACAGTTAACCAAGTTTCGCTATAACATTGGCCAGTTTAGTTGCCTAGAGCTAGGCCTATATTACTGAAGATCATTGCGTGTTTGATTTTAAACCCCATTAAAAGTAACATTGCGTTACACTTGCTGCGGTTCTTCAACTGTTTAAACTACTTATGCTTCTACTTCTGCTTCTTCTTCTTCTTCTTCTTCGACTGCGTCTAGTCGCGACACGCAGATTGAATTTTAAACTTGTCTGCCGTTGGCGGTGCCCTTTGTCTGTCTCCATCGTTGTTGTTTTTTACTCCCTTTTTTTTTTGCCTTTTGTGTGTATCCTGTCATCATCATCATCGTGTCTTCGCTTACCTGTGGCTGTGCCTGCATTTTTCCTGTATCTGTATTCGTATCTGTATCTACAATTCCCAAACTCAACCAACTTGAAATCTACCTGACCTGCTCTGTCGACTCCCTCTCCCGCTCACTCCCATATATCGTTCTCTCTTTCTCTCTCTCTCTCTCTCTCTGTGTTGCCATCTGCACGAATATTCTAATAAGATTTGTCTGGCAAGGAGCTGAGTTGGCAACTGGTTTGCCACAACTACTGAAGGATTGCCCTGTGGAAAAGAATAAAAAGATTTAAATTGACTCTGGCTCCATAATCGGAATGTGTGTCTGTGTGTATGTGTGTGTGTGTAACGCAAAAGGTAAACGGACTGTATGAATTGATTCCGTTTGCACTCTCTTTGGTTCTTTCTTTGCTTTTTCTGTAAATATCTATTTCAATGCATTTCACACATCGTTTAACAATTCGTCTTTGGTAATAATACCAAAGGATTTCGTATTGAAATCTTCTTTATTTCGTTACAGTCTTTTTTCGGGTTTCGGGGTTTATCAAGACTAAAAATAATCTTTATCGCTGCCAATTGGGCAAAATATGCAAGAAAAAACGTTTCAGGAATTATAACCAAAAGTAAAAATTTCAAGCTTGGTTAACTTAAAGTAGACAGCGTAACCAATGCTTTAAATACTTGAAGAAAGTTCTTTATACTTTTTTTTCATAGATTTATTAAATGAGATTATGCTCATAAAGAAGAGTATGAACATATTTTATGAGCATTTCAGTTCAATACCATAAATGAATATTCTTTTAGAGACTTTGAATTGCAGGTCTTAAACATTTTTCTTTACTAATTAAAATTTCTTATTTGTGTTGATTTGTATGTAAATTTTTCTATAATCTATAATCTTTAAAATAAGAAGATTATAAATTTATAAATTTTCATAAAAATCAACACAAATGTGAAATTTTAATTAATATTGAAATTGTTTTATAATCAAAATAAAATCAATATATTTATGGCTAAACTTGGAAAACTCCAATGCTGTGGCTAATATTGAGACCTTTGTAAAAGTTTCGTGAAATAAAGGGGAGTTTTTTTATATTTATGTGCATTCCAATCTCAATCTTTTCAATGTGTTTTCTTCAGTCATTCCTTCTGTTCAATAAATGGATTCCTCCCTTAACTGTTTCTTTTATAAAAATTCCTAAACTGCAAAACTTTCAGCACCCTTTACTTCATCGATTCTGCATTGCTTTCATCTTGCTATGCCTGCTATTTGCCATTTGCTTTGTTGCACAGTCCTTTAGTCAATTTTCCTTATAGGCACTTCAATTGTGTGCCCATACTTCTTTCACCTAAAACCTTTTCTCTCTCTATCGCTCTACGGCACATGACATTCAACTTCTGTTACATTTCCGCCTTTTGACAGATTTCATTGCCATTGTCGCCGTGGCTTGGCAAACAATTTGCTTCGTTACGTTTCGTTTTGCTTTTGTTTCAAGTCAAGTGGCCCTCGGGCAGTGCATATGGTTACCATTTCACTCCACACACACTCACACACACACAACACTCGACTTCAACTCCATCTTCAACATTCCCAACTCTTGCATCTCTGCAACTTCATCTCGATGTCTCGACTGTGATGTTGATGATGATGATAAGTGGCTGTTGCCTCTCTGCGCTGTCTCCTCTGTGGCTTTTAAGTTAATTTTTATAAAATTGAAAACATTTTGCTGAATGACACTTGTAACTCAAACCCCAACTTAGCTTTTTGTGTCTTTTATTTTGTGCAAATTGTCATAGCAATAAAAGATTGACAAGTTTTTTAGTTGTGTGTTTTTGTTGTTGCTGTGATAAGAAAGTGTTCAAAGGGTGTCAAAGACTTAATGAGACTCGTTGTCGTGTGTGCGTGTGTTTATATTTTGAATTGCTTAATTGCAGTAATTAACAAAAAAAAAGTGAAACCCCACAGAAAGTGAGCCAAGAAAGTGAAACAACAACTAAACTAAACTAAACTTAACTAAATGAACAACCCACGCGATTGTCGCCACATGTTGCGTGTGTGCAACTAATTAAAATAACCAAACAACAACTAGAACGAGAACAGGTCACTCTCTCCCCACTCTTCAGAGAGATGGCAGCATATTAATTGGGAATGTCATTGCGCAACGGAAACAACAACAACAACAAGTGGTAGCAAAATGGCCTATCAACAGCAGCAGCAACAGTTGCTAGCGCAGCTGCAGCAACAGCATAAATTCCAAGCACAGCAGCAACAGCTCTCGAATGGCAACGGAGCTGGCTCCAAGTATGCAGCGAACAGCAACACAAGTCGCAACAATCTTGCCACACTTGTGGCCGCCATCAATGGCCACAATCAAACGGATGCCTCACAGCCCAACGCTGGCTATCAGTTATCCCCAGCTGCCGCCTCAAGGGTGGCACATGGCGCCACATTGGGTCCGCCCTCGTATAGCGCTGCAACAGCTCAGCCAGCTTTCGCCTACTTCAGTCAACAACAACAGCAGCAGCAGCAGCAGCAGCAGCAACATGCACTTGCCTATCAGCAACATCATCAACAGCAGCAACAACAATTGACGCTGCCACCGCCGGATCTCACGGATGGCATTGATCATCATCCGGTTTCAATGTCGCCACCAGATTCACCGAATGCCGCCTCTGCAGCCGCAGCTGCTGCTGCCGACCTCGAGCAGCAACTGTGCGTTGTGGCCAAGAT
The DNA here is from genome assembly GCA_035046325.1 of Drosophila niveifrons. Taxonomy (NCBI): domain Eukaryota; kingdom Metazoa; phylum Arthropoda; class Insecta; order Diptera; family Drosophilidae; genus Drosophila; species Drosophila niveifrons. The sequence continues at coordinate 13,729,215 of JAWNOC010000052.1, forward strand.
GCAAAAGTCGGTGACGATCACCGTGACACCGCAGCGCAGCAATTCCATGGATTTTCTCAACTTTGAGGAAAAGCGACAGCTCATCGCATCATCATTATCGCTCTCCGATATTCTGCAGAGCAACGCCAGCAATGCCAAGGAGCCAAATGCTATCAATGCGAATGGTGGTAAGTTTCACCGAGAGTAATTCATTTGGAATTCTCTTTTCCCTCAATCAACTCTAAAGTGAAATAAAGTCTAATAGTATTTCGAAAATATAACTGGGAATAATTTGTTGATGCATTTATTCTTTATTAAACTAAAATTCAATTATGTTTGAATGTCAAAAAGTTGTCTGCAGTTTGGAATTGTGAGCAACTGGCTCATGTAAAACATTCTATTCATGAAGTTTGGATTAAAAACAATTTAAAATTATTTAATCTAAAAACTGTTGAAGAATTTAATATTCAATATTTACTTTGCTGAAGTTATGTGTAAAAATAAATTAAGGTTGATAATGCTAATTTTCTTTAATGAACTTTCGACATAGGATCTTTTCTAGAACGATTGCTCTTGGCATATTTTAAATGCTTAATACAGAGTTAAGAAATTCAAAAGCAGAAATGATTTTGGAAAAAATCTAGCAGAAAATATTATACAATGTTTTGTCATTTTCAATTTATTTTACGCTTAATTGATTGTTAAATATTTTCTCATTTTAAATTTTATTTGCTTAATTGATCTTGTGAATTAAATTATTGCTAGATACATTTTATAAAGTTATATAATTCATTGCAAAGATTATAAAAAAAGTAACTGAAAATACAGTATGATATTTTCTCATTCATAACTCAATCATAGCTCAATTTATATTGTGAGAAATTTAAGAAACACAGAATCAAAATGTTATTAGAAAAAATCTACAAATTCTTAAAACTTTTACACAAGATGAAAGTTTTTATTGATAAGTTTTGCTTTGTAAATAATTTATATGCAATGTTTCACGCCAGTATATCAGAACTTTCTGACAACTTAATTAAATTATAGAATTTCTTAAAATAAAATGTAACAATTTTAAATGGCATCGCCGTCAGTGATTCATTGATACATTTTTAATTCAGTGCAAAGTGAATATTCAAATGAGTTATCTATTAATCTGGAAAGCTTTTTAAATGCCGAAATCCCCCAATGCTGATAAGTGTTTTCATTTCCATTACCATTTGGATTTTGCCCATTCTGATTTTCATTCCATTCATTTCCATCCATTTCCATTGCCATTGCGCTCTCAGTATCCATTTTAATCGCTTCGATGGCTCCACTGCGAATTTGAAGTGCAATCAAATGAAATGAAATAACTTTAACAAATTATTTTTTGTGTCGTTTGTTTGCCTGTCTCTGCAACAATTTTCGATTGCCTGAAACTTTTTTATTTGTTTTGTTTTTGCTTTTACACATTCACATCTGCCACAGAACGGAAATGTTTCTCAGTGCTTTTGTTAGCGACGTGCCCCAAAATGGTTCACTGCACTTGAATGTGACGTTTTGCGAAGCGTGGGGCACCAGAAACTAGGGCTTGGCTTGCAACAGTGGGATTTGGGTCCAAGAGAGCCGAGCGCAGAGTGCCGAGACTGAAGAAGAAGAGTTGTCAACGCTTTTTTATCTGTTGTCTACAGCAAACAATACACACATATGTATGTTGCCCAATGGGGACGTCCTCCCTCCCTCAGCTAAAGCGGATTTCATGCTGCGCTGCTTTGTGTGTGTGTGTTGTATCTGTGGGTGCAACAGGCAGGTGCAGCACCCACAGATAACGCATATGGGGATTGCCTCTCTCTCTGTGTCTTTGTGTCTGTTTGCCATTTCCCTACAGAGTTCTTTAAACTTGAGTGCACTGATGAAATGGGTTAACTTTTCCAAGTGGATTTCAAAACGTTTTTGTTAATCAATTTTATTGTATCTCTCTTCCGATTTTCGATTTCAATTGAGTCTTTACACAAATCATTTGCATATCCGATTCGTTTCGTCTATACGTCATTTTATTTTAATCTTCACACCTAAGCCACTTAACTCGTTACGAGATTCTCCCCTTCTCTTGGCGCATTGTGTAGCATTTTGCACACTCTTATAATGCCGTCAGACAAGACATCAACGTTGAAGAACTGACGGACTGAGTCATAATCACCTTCATCAATCAAATTCAACAAGAAATTTGAGCAGCCAGCAAGTCAGCGAGGCACTGAGAGAAGTCGTCGAAGGCATGGAGAGATGTATATCCAAAAAATGTGAGGGGAGATTGTCGGCAAGATAGCAGTGTAATATTAATTAATCCGTCGATAGTAATATATTCATCGAATTTACAGCAATCGATAGTATTTTTAATAACGATAGCAAGTATTTAAAGTTAGAAAGAATAAAATATTGATATTATTACTCTTATACCGAGAATTACAACTATCGATAGTATTTTAGCTATCGATAGTAAATATTTACTTTCCTCTTTAGCTATTTCCGACTGCACTTCTCATCTTTCTATTTTAAAGCAGTCACATTCCACAATTGTGGCGAAAGCATAAAGCTCGTCAACCGCTAACAGTTTTTAATAACAATAACATTAAATATTCCTTGACTGTTCGTCTATTTTTAGCGCGATTCTCAGTTTGCAGAACTTTTGCATTGCCCCGCTGTTCTTTGTTTTATACTGTTCGCTGTTTATTGACATTAAAAATGTTGTGCTTGCAATTAAAATGCTCGTATTTCAAGTTCAAGTATGAGCACGTGTCCCATTGACAAAGATACCAAGAAAAAGAGAGGAAGAGACCGGGAGAGAAATGAGAAATGCAGCGAGAGGGAAATTTATAAACAAAACATACGTTTATTGCGTTGGCTTGGATAATTAATTCAGTGTGTCAAAGTGAGGCGATGAATCATTTCAATTTCATTTGCTGTCGTCGTTAACCAGTCTCTCAGTTTGCCATTGTTTTTGTAGTTACTTTTGCTGTCGCAGTTGTCGTTCATTGTTGATGTTGTTCGTCGTTGTTGTTGTTGTTGTAGTCTCTGCTAACCGCATTCCTCGCATTTTTTACGATAATTTACGAAATTGCAGTGTATATTGTAGTCAGTCAAACAAGATCTGAACAAAAGCGGCAATGTGAATTTGTTTGGCAACAAGTTTTAAGTAGATTTTTTCTGCCAAGTGATTGAAATCAAGCATTAATCGTGTGTAGGGGTCAATCTTTTGGTTACGGCACGCGTGTTAATGGAGGTGTTTACGTTGGAAATTCCGAAATTGTTTTTAAGAAAAACCCACAAGTAAATTAAATTGTTTACAATTAAATAAAAACATTATATAGCTTTTTAAGTTAAAAAGTTAATGGAAGTGTCGCACTGAAAGGGAAAAATATAAATATAAAAACTTACTGATAGTTATCGATAGTAAACTTACTGAGTAACGAGCGTATCGATAGCAATCTATACTCCAAATTTCATTCATTTCTAAATCTATTTAAACAGTATTAAAAACTTTCTATTATTTATATACTTATTTTGATAGTTATCTTGTTTGACACATTAAATTATTATCTAATTCAACTTGATAGTAAGCTTAATGTATAAGAAACGTATCGATAGTAATCGATATTCTAAATTTCATGTATTTTAAACACTTTAAAAACTTTCTCCCACACTCCTTTCTATTAATGCCATAAAATAAATTTATTTTGATAGCTATCTTGTCTAACACTCCACATCAAATTATTATCTAATTCAACTTGAGCTATTCCATCTCCATATAACTATCTATTAATGGCTTCCGTTTAAGTTGTTCGTTTTATGGCTTTGGGAAACTTTATGCACGTCTCTTTCCCCTCAATAAAATCCAATTGTTCTAATTTCCGGGGGATATTTTCCGTGTTGTTGTTGTTGTTGTTGTCTACAACGCATCGCATTCAACTTTGCTCCCATGACTGCGAATTTTTTGTGTTGTTTTTTTATTATACATATATCTATAGCAAACAATTCCACATCTGGCAATTATTTTGCAACGAAAACTAAACGAGAAATTGCCATCAATAAAACATAAATCGAACTGACTTCCCATCACTTTTTCTCCCCTGTCGCTCTCTCTCTCTCTCTCTCTTGCCGTTGTCGCTTTTAAGCTTCATTCTCATTCACATGGCGAATGTTTTCCAATTCCGTTTCAATTGCAATCATCAAACGGTCTTTCATTTGCCCTCAAATGCCAGCTGCTGTGCTCGTTGCTCCTCCTTCGCAGTTAACTTCAAACGAACCTTGTGTGAGTGTGTAAATCGATAAATTTGTTGACTATCGATATACGTAAAGCTTTCAATGTCAGCGCCGCCCATTTGCAGTTCACTTAAATTTCTTTTGACGAGCGTCGAGAATTTCCTTTCGCCTTTTTCTCTTTTTTCGTTGTTGTTGTTTTGTTTTGTATTGCTTTTGTTGCTATTTTCTGTTATTTTTTTTTTTCAATTTGCACGCCAATTTTGCTGTCTTCGCAGCTGCTTGACTACACAGCTACTGCGATTAGAGCTGTAAAAAATACGGTGGCAATAAAAACAGTGGCAATGGTTGCCACAGTGATGAGGCAGGCTGAGACAACACACGCATACACACACACACACACACATGAGGTCCACTCCAGACAGTACAGAGAGTACAGTAGCTTGAGCTAAAAACAAAACTGGCTACAGGAAATATGGAATGCAATAAAAACAACACGAATAACAACAACAACATCAGGAACATCGACATCGACAACGACTTTGAATTTAAAACTGGCACCCAAAGAGTGTCTTGAATACCCAAGAGAGGAGGGAAGTGAGATGGACGGTTCGGTTGTGGCGACACTAAAGGCTTGCCGCAGGATAATTTGTGGGTGGGGCGGTTTATTTATAACTTTAAAAACAAGCCTGCGTAGCCACAAGGTTCAGTGGCAAACGCAGAGGCCGCTCGTTGTGTCCCCTGAAATTGACTCTCTGCTCTTTGTCTACCTTCTTTCTGCAGCCATTTGACGGCCAAAAATTTAATTTGATTGTTGTACCCTTTAAATAACAAAGTTGGAGTGGGTATGTTTGCGTGTTAGTGTACAATTTTAGTAAATCATTTTTAATGTTAGTTGGCTGGGTTGGCTGAGGTTGTTTAAAGATATGGTTTGTACTTATGATATAATTTTAAATTGTTAAAATTTTTTGTACTATTAATTGAGGCACATTTTTGTTAAAAGATAGTTGGTCTTTTCTTTATATTTCATCTTTTTTTTTAAGTTGCTACAATTTGTATACAGTATTTGAAAATTACCCCTAAAAGAAAACAGTATTTTTCTTAAATATTTCAGTATTTTTCGTAAATGATATTTCATTAAGTTAAATTTCTTGTTATTCACATCTTTCAACGAAATTAAAGTTTCTAGAATTTAGATGCTATAGACAATTTGAAATATAATATTTATTAGTTGAAATTCATATACACAAAATATGTTTTTACCCACATGAGGATTACAATAAAAATATTGAATATAATAGAATATGTAGATATTGAATACAGCATATATAAACCATTTTAAAAATTAATTTCTAGCAGAAAATGTATAACTTTTGTTAAGTGTCTTATTTACTGCAAAGTAATCCTAAAATTTTAGTTTTTTTTTTTTGAGACTTTCTACAAGCTAAAATGCTCTTTAAAGTTGCTTCTGAATTCACTTATTCATTTTATTTTGCCCTCTCAATATTTTTAGAAGTTTTATTCGTATTCGTGTGCTATAAATGTTGCGAACATCTAAAGATTTTGCAGAAATAATCTACGTTATCATCAGCATTTTCCAGATTAATCCACGTATTTCTGGCATATTTCATGGAATTTATGGCATTTCTCCATCGCTTCTAAACGCACTTTATGAGCACTAATCAAATTTGAGATTACGCTCTTGAGCAGGGTATCTTAAAGTGCCCCCATCTATGCGGCTTTGCCACTCACCTAGATACTCAAGGCTCCCCCCTTGTGCTAGTGGGACTTGATGGCGCCGATTGACAGCCAACGTTGAAAACAAATTTGGCCACGTTCCGAGCTCCGCCCCGCTTTCAAATAAGTACGTCAGTCTGTCCGTCCGTCCGTCCGTCTGTCTGTCTGCCTGTTTGTTCGGTTGCGCCAGCTCATTCAGTCAATATTTCTATGGGTCGCTAATCGAAAGGTATTAATCAATAAATTGGCGTCGAGTGTTTGCTGATTAACTTTGCTATTTTTGTGGCGTCGTCTCGCTCAAATATGGTAGATACTTTTTTTTTACCCACTCTTCTCTTCTCTCTTTCTATACGATTTTCCTCATTTTTTTGCGTCGCTCATAATTTGTGTGTTTGGCGATTTCTTACGCAAGACAACAGGCTTCAAGTTGTTTACATTTGTATTTTGTTTACAACAATTTTGTTGTGTTTCACAGTTCGCACAATTGTGAGAATGTTGGTGGGCGTTTGAGTCGAGGTGCTAATGAGGCTCAGCTCTAACCAAAGCCGATTATCAACCTCATTATTATGATCGCCGTAGTCGTCATCATCATCAGTAGAAGCAACAGCAAACAATGTGCATTGTTCTCATCGTTGAGTTAAACGACAAGTTGTATAACTTATTTGCAGTCACGATTCGAAAATAATTGTGCTTTGGGTTGGGTTTGCAATTGCTTTCAACATTCACCTTATTGCTAGGCATTCTACACAGTTTTATGGTAATATATTTGGTGTACATATATTTGTGAGCTATGTTATGATAAGCAGCGATAACACTCGACAACACAACAACGGGCTTTTGTTCTTCGATTTTTGAGGAACTTCTTAGTCATCCATCGATTGTTGTATCTTCTACCTATGCAAAGCTTCAGCTGCAGATAGCGTTTGTTTGCATAAAATTCGTTAAACGGGACTGCCAACTTGCTGGAGTATTATAGAAAATGTTTATCAAATAGAGTCATATTGCTGAAAATGAATTATAGTTGCAAAAACTTGCTTAAAATTAATGTATTAAGTAATTGAAGTAGCTTAAATGTAGTTTATTTATTGCTATATTCGGTAGAATGACAAAAACGGGGCTGCCAACTTACTGTGCAATATTTAAAGTACGGATTTGGATTTAAAATAAAATTTTTGAAATCATCAACTTGCTTTTTAGTTGTATTTTTTTCTATATTTTATTGTTATGTTCAATTCGTTAGAGAAATAAACAAAAGGAATGCCAACTTGCTGAAGAATAATAGAAAATATATACATATTTTTGTTAGCTTACTAAAATTAGTATATTCAATATTGTAACATAGTTAATAAATCAAATTTATGATTAAACTAATCAATTTCCGATTGATTCCACAAATTTATTGCCTTGACATTTTATTTCCCCTGTGTCTTTTGTTGTTGTTGCCAACTTGTTAAGAATGGAAACAAAGTCTTTTTTGGCCTACGAATTAAATTCACACAAATTTGAATTCACAATCTCGGCAGTTAAGATTAGTCTACCACCTTGACATTGCATTCTTCCTGATGGTGTCGAAATATAATTAATTGGTATTTCACGCTGAGAATCAAAAGTGGAGTTGAGTTGTGTTTCGAGTATAATGTACAAAATGCTCTTTGGTTTCATAAGCCAAAAGCAGGTGTACTCAATTATTATTAGCTTCGAGTATCATAAGTTCAATGCAAGTTAACGAGGTTCCATAATACGAAGTTCAAGATGAAATCGTGTGCTCTTCGCAGTTAGCCATATAGCCGCAGGCCAACGAATTGCCACTTAAAATAAAGTTAAACTTCAATTAACAAGCTCGAAAGCGTTTAAACATTTTGGCCGGCGGCAACAAAACTTAATAACAACAAAAAGAGAAGCAGACCACAAAATGGAGAGCGCACAAAAGCTGAGTGAAGTCATGATGATGACCCCTTGACGATCAAAAACCTTTTCCATCTTTGGCGTGATTAATGCGACACGCCGTTCCTAATGACCATCGTTCGACGTCTAACTATGCCAATAAACTTGTCACATTGCTGCCCGACACAAATCAGAAATCGAACAATGATCGATCAAAAAGCCGCACCCAAAGCGGCGGCTACACTTGAAGAAAACCATTTCAACTAAACACTGAAGAAAGAATCGAATTGAAGGCGACTTAGTTTTTTTTTGGGTTTTCTTCGCAGATTCGCAAAGATGTCAAGCAGTAGTAGTATTTACTGTTTGTTTAGTTGTCAAATATTTGACTTGCAGTTGAAATAGCAGCGTTTGCTACTTGGCCCTATTTTAAGCTGTTGTTTGTCTTGACTTAATGTGAACTTGGCTGCGCAATGTTTATTGACAATGTTTACAAGCACTTGGCAGCTATTTCTGGCCTACACAAAAGTAAATAAAGTTGTTTATAAACATGGCGGGAATTTTGTTGAATAAAATGCAATAGGAAATTTAAAGGAATATTATTTATTTTGCATTTATTTATTTTTCTAATTTATATATCAATATAGCCTATGATATACTTGGTATATTTGTTTGATATATTTTTATTATTTGATTTATGTGCATTTTTTTATTCTAGTTGAAACTTAGGATATCAATATACTAAATATAGGCTTCGGTATATGTTTGTATTTTTTGGTATATTGATTTGGTAAATTTTAATTATTATTTTTGATGTGCATTTATTTATTCTAGTTAAAGCTTAGAATATCAATATACCAAATATAGCCTACGGTATATATTTGTACTAGGTATATTAGTTTGGTATATTTTTATTATTTGTTTGCATTTAGTAAATAAATATACTAAATATAGCATTTAGGTATCATTTGGCATATTTTAATTATTTGTTTCACATGTATTCACCTATTCTTGTTTAAGCTTAGTATGTCGATATACCAAATATAGCCTTCGGTATACGTTTGTATTTTTTTGGTATATTGGTATATTTAAAGAATAATATCACAATGTTTACCTTTTTCACATTTCATTTTACAACTTCTATTTATATAGTGAGTCAAGCTAAGTTAAGCATTGTTTGCCATATTTGCGAGTGTGATCATTTGTTTGCTTCGAGCTGAGTTATGGGTGCACAGCTTTGATTTGAATATTCACCGAGTACTTTTTGTTGAATACACCTTATATGCAAATGACAACAGAATCACGTCAATCGGTCTGCGAATTGACAACGTTGATTTGTATTTTATTTATATGTTTTTTACATTTTTGCGATGATCTCATACAAGCTGATGTTCATCATCCGAAGTCATGTAACACGTATAAAAACTTTAGTAATACTCTTGTAATTAATTAAGATATAATTGCAAGTGCATGAGCAACTTTTGCAGCTGCAAGGGTCAAGAGTTTTGCTTAAATTGATATCAGACGCTTCTGCTGCCGGAGACAGTTGCCATCTGTCATTCGATTGTGGTACAGTCAGCACAAAATGTCTCTCTGTCTCGCTGTCTGTTGTTTGATAAAACTTGTCAGTTTTGCAGTCATAATTCGCCCTTATCGCTGAGCGACGTCGCCGGTCGCATTGTCCATTGTCAAAACCACCTCCAGGTGTCTGCCAGCACAGCCAACACATAGATATATATTTGGATTTATCTGGACGTCTGCCAATTTGTTGAGAGTGCCAACAACATTTGAAACTTTTTGCGCCCCAGCTGCAGAGGCAGGCAAAAGTTTTTAGCTAGGCTTTAACTACAGCAAAGACAGAAAGAGAAAGAGAGAGAAGTGTATCCATTAACTGTAGCTAAAGTTAAAGTTTATCTTGCAGCTAAATGCAAAACTACTTACACACACACACACACAACAGCTCCACAAGGGATTCTAGTTATTGGCTGGTGAAGTGTATAAGCTCACATTGAGTCTGTTCTGGCTTTCAGGGATTTTATTGTGCAGACAGCAAAATTTAAGTTCTAAATTGTCTTTTGAGTGAGACGCGCTCAAAACTTTTGTGTTTTGTGTGTTGAGAGTTTGACTGACGATTTACCCTGTGAAACGTTATGAAATAATCAGCATATGCTTAAGATACTTGTGTATTAAAGTTTATGCTTTAGAAACGTGTTTGTTAGCAATTTTTATGGACTTTCGGCATTCTAAGAAATACTAGCCGTTAAATAATTGTTGGCTTTTGATTAGCATTAGTATTAGATAATAAGTTGATGGTCAAAACAGAGAAGAGTTTATAAAGTTTCGGGAAGTTAAGAAAGTTAAATTTCTCAATAATTTTAATATGATGCTAAAGGAATAATCAGAAAATGAATAGAGATGAAATTGAATTCAATATTCTGTTAATAAATTTGTAATTGATTTGTAATTGATTCTTTTTCTCTTCTGGTCAGAGAGAGAGAGAAGAATTTACAAAGTTTCTTTTGAAGATAGTAAAATTTCTAAGAAATTGTAATATAATGTTAAGTAATAATTAGAAGATAAACAGAGAAAAAACTTTCAGCTAGATTTAAAAAAATAATCTCACAGTAGTAATCAGTAACTAAAACATATACTGATATTAAATTTAATTTAAACATTCAAATATAATCTTTTGAATTTGTAATTATTGATTGTGGTATACAATGCTCTTACCATTTACCCTACTTGATCACTCCCTCTTTTAATCCCTTTCAAAGGGTATTGCGAGTTATTGCTATGTGTAAACAAAAGTTTCGCAACAACCGGCAAAATAATTTGATTAAATATTTGCGCACACATTTTGATTGCTCGATTGCAATCGATGCAAATGAAATCAAATCAAATTGAATCCAAAGTGTTGCAAACATTGTCACATACTTTTGAATATACTTGCAATCGATAAGCAATTTGCGTTTATAATGCACATGCGATTGCAGTTGTTAGCGTTGTGCAATTATGCGATTATTATTAAAGATTACTCTATGATCAGATGAAGCAATCAAACTGAACTATAAATAAATGTGCCACAAATAAAAAACTCATTTTTCGATACAGTTTTTGCAGTCAATTTTCAATGTGCATTGTTTTTAATACAAATTCCATTTGGTAATTTAAAGTTGCCGCCAGTCAAATTCCAGTACATTGAAATGTTTTTAATTAGTTTGCCGTTTCATTTTGTTTTGGGCTGTATCTTCGTTGTGTATCAGTATCTGAAAAATGTATCTGCATCTGTCTGTTTTGTAGCTGACAGGCCTATGTTACATGTGTTTGTTAGTTATAAAGCGCAGATTGTTCATCTTGATTTACACAAGTTTTATGTTAATTGAAAGTGTGTTTTTTTCTCTGTATTTTTCAAAATGACTTTTTTTTGTTTGATTTTGGCACTTGTTGTAAATTTGTTGCAAATATTTGTCCATATGCTGTTCGCCTGAACTTTTGGGTTTTTTATTCTTTTTATTTTTGCCTGTCGGCTTGTCTTTTGTTTGCCAATAAACTTGTTTGCCCACAGCCACAGCGGCGACAACAATGTTGTAAATTTTTGTACAAGCCACAGGCAGTTTAACCACACACGCCACACACACCACTTGCAACAGCAACAGCAAAAGCAACAGCAGCAACAACAATGCCAGAGAACCACCTCTGTAACCCTAGAACTCACATCGAATTAATAAAAGTTGTTTGGTGTTCGTAATTTGAGCTGTCTGCGGGTCATGACTGACTGCACTGCACACTGCACATATATCTCTCTTTTTATATCCGCTACATACAGGTTAGAAGGGTATTATAACTTTCTGTCATCAGCAAATTAATATAACATGCCGAAGAGGTTATCTTTGACCACTTTGGACTTAGTATAGTATAGAAATAGTATATTGATATACCTAATATAGCCTTTAGTATGTTATAGTATTTTGTTAGCTTGGTATAGTAAATGTATATTAATATACCAGCTATAGCCTGTGGTATATTTTCATAGTATATCGAAATACCATATATAGCCTTCAGTATATTTTACTATTTCATTAGTTTAGTATGGTTAAGGTACATGAATATACTAACTATAGCCAGTGGTATATTTTTAATAGTGTTTCGATATATGAAACATCGCATTCAGTGTATTTCAGTATTTTGTGAACGTAATATAGTAAATGTATATTAATATACAAACTATACGTGTGGTATATTTTTATTAGTATAATGAAATACCAATTATAGCCTTCAGTATATTTTTGTATTCAATTAGTATAATGTTCTTTAAAATATAACGAAGGTTATATTTGGTATATCAATAAACGATTATTAAGATTGATATACCAAACCTAGCTTTCGGTATATTTCAGTACTTTTTCAGTATATTCATTGGGTATATTTTTAGAATTATACCGCACTATTTTGCTGTTATTGGAAATAGCTAGCGAGTATCTCACAGTCGAGCACATTTGACAGTACCTTTCATACTTGCTCTCTTTCTCTCTCTCTCTCTGTTTCGCCCTTTTTGTTAGTCATTGTGCTATTTTTAAACATTATTTCCTTGATTGAATGTCATCGTGGATGATACACGAGCCAACACACACAATATGTATGTCAAATGTCAAATGCAATTTAAATGCAATTAGCTTCAAAAATTGAGCTGCATCAAAATGCTTTTTAATTGGCCACACGACCGACCGCAAGAAAATGCGTCCAGGCCATCATCTAAACATAGTTTGTGTACACAATTTATATTATGCAATTTGTTAGCCATACTATGTGAATGTGTGAGAGTGTGTGTGTCATTCATTCGCAATTTGTTATTCATTGGCTTTTTATCGAACTTTTCTCTCTTTTGGACACATTTTGTGGCTGTTCGTTTTCATTTTTCCCGCTGATTAACGTCACCGAATTTTTGGACGTGTTTTGATATTCACGTAATCGCCGGCAATCGTTGCTCTCCTAATTGACTTTGACTTTGATAGACGCGTGCCGGGCTGTCGAATATATATCGAATCGAAACGTTCAGTGTGTGTTCACAAAATTGGACAATCAGCCCAAAAAAGAGTGAATAGATGAGGAATTTGACTGTTAATTCCGGGAAATTCACGCAAATTTGTGCTAAGCTTTTGTGGGAATTTTTAAATGGGAAAGCCAAGAATTATCATTTTATTTGTAGCAAAATAGCCAACCACCAAAAATAAATCATAAAGCACAATACGATAGTACCATTCCTCTCAAGAGAGCAAAAATGAATAAAGAGCTTGTAGAACGTTTGCGAATATAGCACAAAAGAGAATGCAAAAATAGCAAATGCTATCGAGAGAATAAAAGAGAGGAAAAGGCAGCTTTCTCCCTTGCCATGGTAAAAATATTCAATAGTTTTGTATATTCTGAATTATAATTTGTAATCGATGAATCATAAAAATATTCTTGTATATTCGGGGAATTTCTATTCGCACGAAAGCAAAGCAAAACGTTTGCGTACAGTGCACAAAACAGAGTACGAAAATAGCAATGCTCTCTCGAGAGAGTAAAAGATTGGGAAAGAGAACGATTGACAAATGACAAATTTTGTATCTTTTTAATTATGTTCTCTAGAATATGAATCACATAAGAATTCTTGAAAATTCGGGGAATTTCCATTCGTTAGAAATAGTATTTAATTTTTTTCTGGTTTCCGGCCAAAGAAATGAAAAGCGGAAACGTTTTGTTGCCTGAGGGTGCAGGCACTGATTGCCATGCATAAAAGTAAAATGATGATTGCCGAAGAGATGCATAAAAATGCATAATACGCGTTTGCAACGCTTAACTAGCTGAGCTCATCACTTGCTTCATTTCATGGCGCATGCATTTTCAATGAAAATATCGTTAAATTTGTAATGGATGGAGAGCATTACAAAAAGTAAACGAGTTATGAGCGTTGATGTTAACACAAAGTCAACAACTATCATCGATAACCAGCTGCAATTGCTCCCACTTCCCATTGACAGCTTTTTGTTGCTTTTGTTGTTTGTATTTTTGTGTTGTTTTTTTTTTTTTTGGTTTTGGTTTTTGTTTTTTTGGCATTGACTATGGATATGTCGCGCTTCAGTGGCGCAGCGCAGAGCTGTCATTTATTCATTCACACATTCACTGGCACACACACATATATAGATGTGAGTGGCCCACAGTTGTTGCAACTGTCCCATTGCCAATGTGATTCGCTCACGTTTTCTATTGCCTGTGCAGCGTTGCGTATACGTAATGTGATTTGAATTTTGTGCATGTGCATTGAACGCTTTGCTGCGCTTTTGCGCTACGCGACACAGTTACACTTGTAACTCTTTGACTGTATGTGTGTGTGTGTGTGTGTGAGTGTGTGAAGCGTGGAAACGTGTAGCATCCATTTCCATTAACATTTTCATTTCCATTTCCGAAGACCGTTGTCAAAATACGTGCCAGGCCAGGCGTAAATTGGCCTGCCTCTTATTCCCTCTCTGTCTATCTCTTATAGCCTCTCTTTCGCGCTCTTTGCCCACACACTTTGAAAGCATTTTATCTTTTCGCAAGGCGAGTAATTACAATTAATTTCAGGTTTCATATTGCAATCAAAATCGACAGAAAGACAGCTCGCAACGGCAAATTAGTTCAGTAATCGCATTTGTTGTTGTTGTTGTTGTTGCTGTTGCTACTATTATTATTGTTTTTTTTTCTTTAGCTGGGCGTCAATTAGCGTCGCCTGCGACCTTCGTTTCTGTATGAAATTTGAAAGCAAACTTTACTTTTTTTTTGCTTTGCTCTGGCAATTGCCAAACACCTCACAAATCGCATAATTTGCCGCTTTTAATATCATTTTTCATACACACCTTTTCGCTTTCTTTCGTCTCGTGAACTCGTGTCTGACATTTTTGGGTTGCTTTTCTCACTTTGCTATATTAAATTAATTTTCACTTTTTTTTTTCTTTGGGGTTTTTCGCCTCTGACATGCTGTCAAGTTGTCGCATAATTTATTCAAGCGCAAACCGTAAATTAAAAAGAGAGGAGCAACATAAAGTGTTTTAAATAATAGAAAAGTTTACAATAATTTTGTCTAATAAATATAAATAAAGAAAAACTGCTGTGTGACTGTGATTAGTGCTGTCAATTTGTTGCCGTTTCGCTTGTGGTTTAGTTATCAAGCATTCGTTCGTTCATAGCTATATACACACTATATAACACACTTTGTCGTCTGTATTTGTGCACTTGACTGAGCTTTAAGTGGAACACGGCAATTGTCAATTTACATAAGCCGACTGAATGTTGTTTGCTATACATCTGAGCGATATTTTCGTTTGATTGCGTTATGTGTTGTCTGTTGTAATGATAAAGCTATGGACACTCTGACACTCTGATAGCGGACACTAAAACTGACTTCATTTCCATGTCGATAAAGTGAAATGTTACGTGAATTACGGCATCATAAATAATTAGAGATCCAAGTGGGTGTAGCAACTTGTGTTCGAATGACGACAAATGATTAATTGAGTTTCTATAATAAAACATAACTAAAGGCATATTAAATATGATCTACCTAACTAATTATCTAATACCTGATATAATTAATTAACATATAAAGTTGCGAGTAAAATTTACTAAGCACTTAAATCGATATCAATATCTTATTCATTAAATATGAATGAAAGTCTAGACTTGGTTTAAATATTATTTTAAACATTGTTAGCATTGATTTGGTTTTCATAAAACTTAAATCTTTAAGAAAAGTTGTATTAATTTTATTTTTGGTTTTCATAGTTTTTAAAACATACTTAGAGAGAAGTATTATAAAAAGGCTTTGATTTGGTTTTCATAAACTTTGTTAGAAAGAAGTATTATAAAAAGAGCATTGTAAAATTCTTAATTGGAAACGAACGATAACTATAACTTTCAGATAAATAGTTCTTAAGCCATTATCAGAGGAAGTAATATCAAAAATGAATTTTCAATTATTTACCTTTATTTATTACCTTAACCAATAAATATGAAAGAAGAGAATATTCTAAAAACGATTGAAGGTATTTATCGCTCTGACTCATCACATTGTAATAAGGAATTGTATTCGTTATTTCAATATAATAATAATAATCTTAATATTCTAAAAACGTAGAGGAAAGTGATACAATTATTTTCTGTTTTTTGTTTCTATCTTCTCGATTCTAGGGAAAGTGGTCTAGAAAAAGTATAATCAGAATCGTTTCATCAATTTATGTGTATCTGCAGGTTTATGAACGAACAAATTAAGCATTCTTATAAACAATATTTTAAAATGCTAATCATAGGAAAGTGACTGTGGAAAACTATTATTAAATTCTTTTCAGTAATTTATTTGCATTTGTTTATTCTTTGAATATTAATAAGAAAAGAAGCATTCATAAGAATTCATACTTCTCAAATGTAAATCACTAGAAAGTGATCTAGAAAAGTATTATCAAATTCTTTTCAATATATTCTTTCCATCTGTTCTTTTTCTGCATATGTTTTAGTTTATAAATATCACAACTTTGCAGTCATTTAAACTATTCGTATGATATAGAATACAGTATTCAGATATTTGAATGCTTAAAGTTCGCTCTTTGTTTTTTATTGTAACAACTTTAAAACGCTGCGAATCAAGCCTTTTAAATTTAATCAAATAAATGCAAATACAACTTTCTTGTCAAGACAGCTTTATTGTGACAGCTAGCGAAATGTTTAGGATAATCCACTGGAAAATAAAAACGTTTTTTGGCACAACTTTCGATATTATGATTTACACATTTAACAAAAAAAGGGTTATTTTATACCCAAAATAAAACGAGAGCAAACTAAGAAAAGGGCAAAAGATTTGGCAATAAAACTACGTTTTATGTGCTTTAACTTTCTAGGCAGCGAAATCAGTTAAGGATAATGAACAAAAGCAAAATAGACAAGAGTTGAGCTTTCACAGCTTTATTGGACGAAAATTTAACTCGCAAATATGTTGTACAGTTTTTTTTTCATTTGTTTTGTTTTTTTCTTTTATTTTGGAGTCTATCTGAAACTCGAAATCAAACAATGAAAATGCTGTGGGAAAAATCTATGCACACTTATGGCTTAAAGCGAAAACAAATTGTCGACGTTGTTGTTTCAGCTGCTTTTGCTGTTTGCTGTTGACTAATTCATAGGATTTTCCCCCCATGTGAAATACACATTTTTCTACATCTTTTGCATAATTTATAGTATTTTTATTTTTCTCATTTTGCCTACTTCAATGGGTGGAGCAGCTTCTCCCTTGCTTTTGTATATATTTTATTATCTATTATATTATTTTATTTTGTGAAATTATTCGATATGGCGACAAACAACTTTCGCGAAAACTCGTTTTCCACGCGCCTTCGCATAAAATATTACATACTTTTTGTTGGCCGCCCTTGTGTCGTGTCTCTTGCTTACTTAGAAGCCAAATCGGTTTTGCCTCTTGGCCAAATACACACAAGACAAAACAACGAAGCTGCTGCATCCATGCCAAAACGAACGGCAGCTGCTAAGAGTAAGAGACAGAGACGGAGAGATAGAGATCCAAAACCGGTTCCATTCCCATTCCCATTCCCACCGAAAAACAACGCAATATGTAAAAATAAAATACATTTTTTATATGTATGACGACAACGCTTTAAAAGCGTCGACTGCGACTGCGACTCTTATGTTATTGTTTATTTTGGTTTTGCTTTTTAAATTTTTTTTTGTTTTTTGTGTCTTGCATACATTATTATAATCTTTTGCCTCATATGAGAAGCGTCTTTAAAATATATATTTATATTTGCTTTTTAATGTTTTCTTCTGCTTTGAGTCTCGTGCTGAGATTTTCCGCTGCGTTTTCCCGTTTCTTTTTTCTTCCTGGCGCCATTTAAATGAGGCAACGCTTCCGTTGTGGTTTGTCGCCTGCGGGGCAAGCTTCAACGTTGCACGTTGTTCCACGTGCAACGTGCAACGAGCATCGGTCTTCTCCTGGTTAGAGTCTCCCATCTCTCCCTCCACGAAGCTTGACACACATTTTTTTTAAGTTGTTTCCCCTGCTCGCTTGTTATGCAACTCAAGCTCAAATCAAGCATGAAAAGCCGCCAACAATTGACCACAATTGGGACAGCTGACACACAGAGAACATTGTGGCAGCAGAAGAAGAAAGAAGTAGTCCGGCATAGTATAACAGAAGCTGAACTAAGAACGTGCCCCACTGAGTGAGGCGCGCGTTGCAAGAGTCAAAAGGAAGCCAAATAGTTGTTAGCCCATTTGCCACATTTTGCGGTATTTATAAAATACACTTAGCGAAATTCACAGGGCAGTTATGCACTTATCTTTGAATATACATACAGAGTAAAGTTTGTATATAAAAAAGGAAACCTTGAAAATAAATTCTTAATTCTACAATACCCATTCTAGAAGTTCAAGAATATATTCTTTACTCACGAATGAAAAAGTGTCAAAATTGAAACCAGAATAAAAAATTTATGGAAATTCAAGATTATATTCTCAACTCAAGTAAGCAACAACATAAAAATTAAAGCCAGAATGAAAAGTTTCAATATTAAACCAAACGATCTTAAATGGATATAACTATAAATAAATAATAAAGTTTCTTATATGTCTGCTTTTAAAGAGAAAAATAAACAAAAATATTATATTTTAGTATTTCCTAGAAAAAAAAAAGATTTTTGTAAAATTTTAATATTAAAATTCAATCCGTACATCTAGTTTCTCGTAAATTTTGAAAACTTCCCATGACTTTGATTCTAGTTATTAAAACATAATTTTTCTTTAGTATATTTTTCAGTATTTTAATTTAATGGATTATTGCTTTACTCTTACTAAAAAGATGTACGCCGGGTATATCTCAGTCGAGCATACTATACTTCCGTGTCTGCATTTAAGAAGAATAAGATCAAAATTTTGTTTGAAGATTTTTAATCTAGTTATTTGAACGTTTTTTTTTTCTATATCTTTACAGTATATTATTTTGTTACATTTTAAGAATAATACCACACTGTTTTGCTTATTCAAAATGGGTTGCGAGTATCTCACAGTGGAGTAAACTCGACATCAGCTTTATTACTGGTTTTTCACGGTGTAGAAACCAGAAGCACTTAAAAAATCTAACCAAATATGTATCGTTATGCTTAGTGAGCTCATCGATCGCAGAGATTTCAATGATTGCAGCTACTAAATTTGGCACGCGATTGCTTAGAAGAGAAAAAATAAAAACAAGTCCTAAAACACGGCAGAAGTAATGCGAAATTCTATATAATTTTTTTTTCTTCTACACACATTTGTGTGTGTATCTTTTGCAATCTTTTGTTTCACTTTGGCAATTAATTAGTTTGTTGTTTTATTTATTAAATACCTGGAATTGGTTAAAGTTTTCTGCAAGTGTGTTTACGCTTTTCGCAGAAAATAATTCTTTTTTTTTTTCTGTTGCTCCTATCTTTTTTTTTTTTTTCTTTGCCATTTTTCCCCCTATGATGTTCGCTCTCCTCTCTTTTGTGGCGTTTCATTTTGTTGGTTTGTTGGTGAATTCTACTCCAGCTATTTGTAGGTAGCCTAATTTCAACGCTTCAATGCTTGTCCATGAGCGAGTGTCTCAATGAGTGAGTGTGTGTGTGCGTGTGTGTCTGTCTGTGTGGGTGTGTTTAAGTATGTGTATGCCCAGCTTATCTGAGGCAGCATCAGAGTCAACAACAAACTAGAAACAGCTGCCCCAACAGCAGCCACAGCAACATCAGCTCGAGTGGCAACTGTGAGACGACATTTTCATACACTAGCCAAAAGGGTATTGCCAATTAGTTGACCAATTTGCAACATTGTCCAAGTGTAAAAGGAATGGGTTCAGTAAATTACAATCCTTATTTTATCTTTGCGAAATGTTGCTTTTGTTTTTTAAGCTTATTTAGTTTAATCTTCAAATATTCTCTATTTCTCAACAACCGTAAGTTTAAGTTCTTCATAGGAATGATAAAAATTCAATTTCGAATTGAATTAAAATAAACTAAATTCAATTTAGCATTTTTAGTATTAAGTATTTCGTATAAAAAAAAAACTAGTGGTCATTTGATATGATTCGACAATTATAAAATTGATTTCTAAATTTAAAGATAATCTGACAAAAATATGAAGAATAAAAATATTATCAATTGAACGTAATGGCACTTAAAATATGCATTTAGTACTTTTATACATTTAGTATTTCTACATTTAGTATTTTACACATTCAGTATTTTATACAGTTAGTATTTTATGCATTGAGTATATTATACATCTAGTACTTTTATGTATTAAGTATATTATACATTTAGTATTATGTATATTAGTACTTTTATACATTTAGAATATTGTAAATTTAGTATTTTTATATTTTATTGTTAGTATTTTATGAATTGAGTATATTATACATCTAGTACTTTTATGTATTAAGTATATTATACATTTAGTATTACGTATTTTAGTACTTTTATACATTTAGAATATAGTAAATTTAGTATTTTTATACCATGATATTTTATACAGCTGATGTCTTATATGAAATCTTCGGCAATTTAAAGAAAGAGCATCATTTGCTCAGCTAGGTGTCAATAATACATCTCTGGCTTGTTTGTTGTACCTTCTGTGAAGCGCTCCTCCAGCTGGCCGTAGTCATGTTTCAGGCCTTTCCTCTAGAGCTGTCGCTCTCCGTTCCCTCCCCTCTGGGTTATCCCTCCCGTCTCTGTCGTTGTCATGTGTGGTTTGCAATTGGCAATTCCAACTGACATGGAGCACAAATATCTACAACTACTGGAAATGTTTAAGAGCTTTGCTTAAAGAAAAATAGTAGAAAATTGTGCAGCTAGTTAAAGTCGGGCAATGGGAGGGAAAGAATTTCATCGCAGTCTTTGGCCAATTAGATTTGGCTCAAGCTCAACTTGTTAATGTTGTTATTGTTGTTGTTGTTGCTGTTGTTGTTGTTGTCTGGGGCGAAATATTTTGTATTTTGTATGCAGGTTGAGCGACCGTGTCTCAAATGGCAGGCGGCAATTTGCTTAGAATGTTGTTGTTGTTGCAGCAAAACTCGTTTTGAATTTCTAATTGAATTGTCAATGATAATGATGCACAACACCATAATGATCATCATCATTGTAGACGTCATCATCATCATCATCATCATTCACTTGATGATTGCTGTTGTTGATGATTACATAAAAGAAATAACTTTGCCAAGGCAATTTCTCTCTGCAACGCAAAATGTTTTGTAATTTTCGCTTTTCAATTTTTGCTTTCGATGGGCAACAAACTGCATTCATGCCGCATGCCGTATGCTGCATGCCTCACGCTGCATGCCACATTCAGCTGAGCTGGGCGTGGAATGCAGCCCCCAAATGCCGCCCCATTGACGTTGATTTTTCCGCTTCCGCGAAATAGTTTTTTTTTTTTTGTGTTGCTTGTTGCTGACACAATTCGAAGATGTTTGCTAATTATTACCTTCATCGCAATCATTAATTTCCTTTCTCTCTCTATCTCTTTCTCTCTTGCAGCCAAGAAACAAAATGGCGCCGCCATACGCACAAATAGCCTCGGCTCAGGCACCCGCACCCCACCCCTTGAGCGCAAAAGCAAACTGAGCGCTTTGGGCAGATTCTTTAAACCCTGGAAGTGGCGCCGAAAAAAGAAGAGCGAAAAATTCGAAGCTGCCTCCAAATGTGAGTTGAACTAATTTGAATTCATTTGTCGATTCGCATTGCTTACTAATTGATTTTCCTTTTTCATTTGCATTTGCATTTTTCTTTACAGCTTTGGAGCGCAAGATTTCTGTACGTGCCAATCGCGATGAGTTAGTGCAAAAGGGCATTTTGCTCCCAGAGAGTCCGCTGGGCAATATACCAGAGCCAGGTAAGCAATAGAGATAAGAATATATACATATATTTGAGTGATGCGTCAGAGACTAAAATAAAAAACACAATTTATAAGTGGGGTTTACACATTTTTAATATAAAAAGTGCTGAGATGCATTGCAAACAGTTGGGGTCTCAGTTTTTATTATACTATGAGAGCAGCAAATAAAATACAATTTTGAGAACTACGTTCATTAGAATCCTTTATGTCGATCATCCAAGAATTTGACTAAGAGTTTCAATGTAAAAGTGTGGATATTATTTTGTAGGTTTAATTATGAATATTATTAAGTGAATTAAGGTCTACATTTTAATGAATATTTCGATATTTAGCATATACAAGAATTTGTTTCAAGTTTTCTATTACAAATTTCTATAACAACAAATGTCAAAAGAAAATATAGTTCACTTTTGAAATCTACATTCTTTAAAGTACGATTTTCCCTGTATATTTTCTATTGGAGAATTAAATAGCACTTCTCGTTAATAAACGATTCCAGTTCAGTAAGATTAAAAAAGGCGTCTGTATTTCTATTCAGAATTCAATTTATTCAGAATTTACTTTGTTAAGAATATACTTTAAATTATATTTCCACAAATTAGGAAATTACTAAGCAGGATTAGTTTCTATAGAAAATATAATTTAATTATGAAAATTGCATTCCTTAAAGTTGGGTTATCTCTGTAAATTTTTCTATTTAGAAATTGAATTATACAAGCAATAAGTTCCGACCAGTAAGATTAAAAAAGTCGTATATATATTGAGTATAGAAATTGTTTATTTACTATTCACCGTACTAAAAAGATTCAAATCTAAAAAATCTAGAAAAAGTTTTGCCTCTTTTAAATTAAGTTCTACAATACCAAAGTTAACTTAGTGGAGCGTTCAGTTCTGGTTTAATGTGAACTTTTAGTTAATGGAGCTTTTAGTTATATTTTAAGTTAGGGAGATTTTTATTTTTATTCTTTATAGTACCTCGTAAAAATGTTAGCTTTACATTACATGCTAGACAACTTTTAAGTAAATCCAAGGGAATTAAAGACATAGTAAAAGTTTCCTCCGCTGACCAATTGCTCATGTTTACCGAAAGAATACCCCACAATTTTGTATTTGTTTACCCTAGTGGTGGTATCCAATTATAGCTTACTTTGCCACAACTAATCCTGCATGCTCTTTGTGTTTTTGTATGCCGCATGCAACAACCGAAAGTTTGTGAGCTTTTGGGGCACAACCATGACGCGGGGGGAAACCGCAAGAACGATGCGAGTGTGCGAGTTTGCAATGTGCTTGTCTTTTGGTTAGACCTCCGTTTAGCTTTTGCCCCTGACGAAAGTCAACAAACGGAAATTGGCCATAATCCACGCACGATTTAGCCGATGACGAGACGTTGACGTCGTCACGATGGGGCGCACGTTGTTGTGTGTGTGTGTGTGTGTGTGCGTGTGTGTTGTATGTTGGGGAACACTTTGCTAAATTGTTTGCCCAAGCCAAGTCCAGGTTGACAGTCTCCTCTCTTTCCTTCCTTCCGCTCAACTCAACTCAAGCATGACAAGAGCTGGAAATTGCAGATGTACCTAAGGAGGGGGAGGAGTTTTCACTCAGCTTGTTGTCGCGACATCGCGACATTCTCTCCGTATGGCAATTAATCAACGCAGCTAATTGTCAATGCGAGTCGTCAGCGTGTCGCCGCCTTTCTACCAATCACCGAAGAGCAGCGCACGCGAAATGCATTCAAATCGATGAGAAAACTGTCTCTAGGTGTTCGGGGGGTGAATGCGTGGCGGGACAGTGCGAGGAGTCGCAATCATAGGAGAAACGATGGTTAAAACGAACCTACCTCAAGTTGCAGTAGCTTGAGTAAGGCAAAAGTGTTGTGGCCACGGGCCAACAGATGGCGCTGCCAGTGAAAGTTTTTTTTTGTTGACAAAGCTTGCTTGCGAGAAAGCTGAATGAAAGCGCAAACGCTTAAAAGCTCTTAAGATTTATGAATGACCGAAAGCTCATGCTCACTCGCTCTCTCTCTCTCTCTCTCTTTCCGTTTTGCAGGCGAGGAGTCGTACTACAACAATGGTGGAGCCACAGCCAATGGCTCTATACTCTCAGCCGTCCACAATAATTCCATAAATCAAGCCAACAATTCCATAAATGCCACCACCTACGGCACTGCCGGCAATCCGCTGTTGTCCCAACAGCAGCAGCAGCAGCAACAATCGATGGGCGGTGGTGGGGGCGTGCCCAACTCCATATCCGTGCAACAGTTTAATGCAAATTCCATGCTCAATGGCGCCAGCCACAATCAACAGAATTCCATGGCCAATGGCGGCGGTGGTGGTGGAGGAGGCGGCGGCGATGGCGCCTCGGACACATCATCGCTGAGCGGCGGTGTGCCGCATTCGCAATCGGCGCCGCAACAGCTGGGCGTGGGGCAACAGCAGCAGCAGCCACCGCTAACGCCGCTCGCTCAGCATCATCAGGCATTGGCCCAGCAGCTGCAGCAGCGTTTCGCCATCAGCAATAATAATGGTGAGTGCACTCCGAATATTTATTTCATTGTCTCAAATGGTCACTCACTGTGTGACACTTTGTATTGCATAGTTTTAGGATGTGTGGTAAAGCGCAGCTTGCGCTACTTAGCATTCGATATTTTGCATTGCATACCTTTGGGCTGCGTGATGAAGCGCAGCTTGCATTGTCTGTCGGTTTGAAGCTTCACTCAGTCTCACATTTTGTATTGCATACTTTTAGACAGTGTGGTTAAGCGTCAGCTGAGTGCTACCATGTGTTGCCGACTTTCGAGCGCTGAGTAAACTCAATTACAAAGCCATCAACATTGGCCATAAATTAGACTCGCTCAGTGACCATTTAAGCCCAGTTAACGCCTAGTTAAGTTCCAGACACACACACTCATACACGTCAGCTGTATTTGTTTTGGCCATTGTGCTTGACTGCTGAATTTGTTGTCAGCACTTGCGGCAGTTTGCCAAAAACGTCAGATAAAATGTTAAACAAAACACAAACAGATTCTTTGATAATGGGCAACAGCAGTTCAGTTCAGTTCAGTGTGGCGAAGGAAAGGGGGAGGGAGTGGTAAACAAACAGACAAACGCTATGTGGCTGCTGCTCTTGACATTTATGTGTGTCGCAGTGCTTTGCAAGCTTACTCGCTATACATAAGTATTTGATGACTATTAAAATATTCAGTGTGCTTTAAGCTTTGCGGCATTGCGTTTCGTGTTTGTTTGTTTGATGCTGCGCTGCGTTAAATTGCAGCAGCAGCAGCAAAAGGCAGCCGGCATAACGTTTAACGTGCGCTCTCTCGCGATGTCGACTGAGCGCGCGCTCTCTTTTACTCTCCCGCTCTCTTTGGTTACGCGCACGTTTTGTGCTTTTGTTTATTTTGCACTTGCTTCGCTGAGAGCGCGTTCAACTACAAATGTGCTCTCTCATTCTTCTGTTCTCTCTCTCTCTCTGTTACTTTTTATCATTGGCTACTGCGTCGTTTTTGTTGTTTTGTCGTCGTCGCCGTCGTCTGGCTGGACGGCATCGCATTTTTATGGCAAAACTGCTCCGCTGTCATTTCTATGTTCAGTTAACATTAAAACGCAGCCCGCTAGAGCAGCGCGTGTTTTTGTCGTCGCGTTAGAATAAATAACAAATAAAACACAACAAACAAAAAAAAAAGAATACAAGAATTAAAGTAAAGAAAACAACAAAATCAAATACAAAAATCGACTGCAAAATATGCGCAAATAAACGTAATTGCAATTGCAATTCGCATTTCTCTGTCTACGTGTGTTTGTGTGTTTACTGTACACAAGTTTTTCTTAAGTGTCTCCCGCCTGCGCCCGCTATCTCCATCTCTCTCGCTCCCTCTCTCTGTCACTGTCTCTAAACAACAAGTTTACACGATAAAATATGTAATAATAATAATTGTGTTAAATCATTTCGCTTAGTGTGCATAATAAATTCAAGGTGAAGTTTTGTTTAGAATGTTAAAAATTGTTATTAATTGCTTTGTGGTGCTTAATGAGTTTCAAAACAATCGCCATCGACATTTAAATAATTGCAATTCCTGCTGTGGCATGTCAAGCGACGTTTGGTGCCACCCACCAACCAAAAAAAAGAAAAAGAAACAAAAACAAAGAACGAAGCGAAACGTTTGTCGCAAGTTTTGTGCACTTGTGTTTTGGTTTTTTGCGAAAGGCGCAACAAAAATGTGCTTGTAAAAAGGAATTTCGGTGCGGAAAATGCAACAGCAACTGCGGTTGTGTGAGTTCTGTGGCGCCTCACAGTCGAAATGCGGCGAGGGGCAAACGGGGCGTATGGTTAACGACGAATTTAAAAACAAGCACACGCAAAAGCATTTTCCATTACAAGTGTTCGAGTGTGTGTGTGTGTGTGTGTGTGTGTGTGTTGAGTGTATGCATAGCTAAAGGTGTAAGCATGCTTTTGTGGTGGCATGGGGCATTGGGGGCATGTGGCAAGCTTGTTTCCGGGGATGCGGTGGTGGCAACTAAGTGTTGTGCTTGGGTGGGAAAACTTTAATTTTCCGTCATTCCACTTTCGGTTGGGTGTTCGTTTTTCGTTTTGCGTTTTTTTTTTTCGGTTTGGTTTGGCTTTGGCTGCTCACATTACGCATACGCAGCGTTGCAAGAGGAAGCAAAGCTTGCCGAATAATACAAAAAAGTGTTGCCTACCATTGGGCGCGCTCTCTCGCTCTCTCTCTCTCTGTTTCTCTCCCCTCTCACGCAGTCAATACTTTCGGCGCTCTCTTTATCCTTTCTGCGCGTTGCCTTTTCACATTGTTATTCGTTGCGTTTGCTCTCTCTCTCTCTCTCTCTCTCTCACATTGGCTTTGTTTTGTGTTTGCAAAGAAAAATGCAAGAAAAAAACAAAATCGAAATGCAAAACTCAGCAGACTGTGCTTAATTTTTCTCGGTTCAAGTGAATTTCGTCTGCGGGCCAAAAAGTTTATAAATAAATGCAGCTGCAACATACAATTTTGTGCAATAAAATATTGTTTAAACAATTGACAGCAACTGTGAGAGTGTGTGTGTATCAATATGTGTGTGTGTGTGAGTCAATTGCATTTGCTGCTCTCGCTGCTTGCATCGCATCCTGAGGTCGTCCACCTTTTTTCCTGTTTCTCGCTTTGCTTTCGTCATTGTTCGAGATGCTTCCCTCTCTCTCACTCTCTCTCGGTCTCTCTTTTACTTTGTGTCTTGCTGTTGCACTTTTCTTTTTCTAGATTTTATTTTCATTATTATTTTTACTTGTATTTGAAACAATTGTTGACTCATGCATGCGTCTTTTTTTTCTACGTTGTTGTTTTCTTATTTATTGTTTACCGCAATCAAAAACAAAAACATAAAAAAAACTGATAGCCGGCAACTTGACACCGCTTTTCCACTTCAGCTTTGCGTCTGCTTCTTGTTGTTGTGCATTGTGCTAGGTTAGCAATCGCCTTCGATATCAAATTTCGTACTACACGTCGTATGCGCAATCAATGCTAGTTGAGGTCATAGAGCACTTTCCATATGTATATTAATAAGATCGATTTCCGTCGCCAATTTGTAATCTCTTGAAGATATGCTATTTCTGTAGCTCGCCGCACAAACAAAATCTTATTAAATGTCTCCATTCCCCCAAGATAAGCGAATGAGCGGTGAAATTATTTCACCTCCTCTCCTCTCTAGCTAGATATCTAGCTAGCTAGCTAGCTAGCTGAGCGTTCTATGTACTATTGCCTAATTGAGTCAGTGTGCGACGCTCACATTTGAGAGATAATGCAATTAAATGAGGCAACTGAAGTACGTTGTTATAATTCCAAGAGCAAGAGAGGGGAAGAAGACGCTGAAGACGTTCAAGTTGAAGACGATGAAAGCAAACTGTAAATTCACGTAATCTCTGTGCAAACACTGTGATTGTGTGTGTGTGTGTTGCGGCTACAAACAATTTAATAATAACGATACGATACACTTCAAAGTTGGACGGGGAAAGAGAGGCTCGATTGTTTCTTCTTAAATTAACTGCTGTTCGAATGAAACGTTTAACGAATGAAGCACTAATTAAAGCTGCAAAAATGTCATTTGAGTGCTTTAAAATGTGGCAAACTTAAATTGATTTTGTTTAAAATATATATAACATTTATTTTGGATTTTTGACGAAAGATTCAAGTAAAAATGTAATAGGAAAAATATATATAAAATGTGTTTTGGATTTTCTTAGAAAGATTCAAAATAAAAATTGAATATACAAAATTATAATATAAAATTTTTATATATAGAAATTGGGATTGTGAAGCAAGAATTAAAATAATAATGGCGAATACAAAAATATATTATATAAAAATGCTAAATATATTAAATGCTAAATAATTTATGCATAACAATTTAACTAAAGAAACAAAATGTCTTAAATACTCAAACACTTAAAAAGGGAAATAAACTTTCTCTTAATTATAACCTAATTATTATATACTTAATACAAGGCATAAATAATTAGCAATGAATCTTAACTTTTGAACAATTTTTAATGAGAATGCAAAATAAGAAGATTAAACTTATTCCATATTTTTATTCCACATTTCTTGAGAAAATCGATGATGTGAAATGATAAAGTTATTTGGAATATCAATTTGCCTTTGAATCTTTGATAAATATAAAATAAAGTTATAAACAATCTAACAAGAAAAATGTTAATTCATTTATGTTTTTGAAAAGTATTTTTTAAAGAAACATTAGTATAATGTACTAAAATATATAATGTTTAGCAAACATAATTTTTATTGTCCAAAATCTTTATGAAATTCCATCTCAATAACTTTCTGAGAACTTTTTGTTTGGAAAAGAAAACATAATAGCGATTGATAAAATCAGTTTTTTTAGTAAAGAAATTACAATTCATTTATGTTCTTAAGAACTTGGGATTTAAAAAAAAAATGAAAATACTAGAGCAAACTAATTTTTATGTTTTGAAATCCTCAAAGAAATTACAATAAATTTATGTTTTAAATTTCTTCAAAACCTTTAATATAAAAAGAAACATTGTTTTTCTCTTAAACTTAAAAAAATCTACAATTCATTTATGTTCTTAAAATAAAAAATAATACAACAACTTAGCTACTCTTCAAACTTTTAATAACACCAAAAAATTATGTACATTTTTTTAAGTTCCTCTTACAAAATCATTTATGTTATTAGATAATTTAATAAAAAAAGCTTAGTGTTGAGATGATGTAATTATTGTTTAAAGAAATTTCCTATCCCAATCAGAAAAGAACTTACAACTAATTTATGCTCGTCAGCAAGTTCAAGGTAGTTTTCCATTAATGCGACTCATACTTGATAGATTCTTAATATGCCTTGTTAATTTATGACAATGTTTATTATCTAATCAGCAACCAGAAGAATTTATGTTTTGACGTCGCTTCACATTCCACACAACTGAAATATGAATAAACCCCGAAAAAAAAGAAGAAAATTCATTGTCAAGATTCAGCAAATTTGCAAAACTTGGGATGAATTGCTGACTCAGCGTTGAGTATAATGAATACACTCATGCCTCGCATTTTGCTTATCAGTTTAGTCACTTGTAAAAGTTTTTCGAACTGATTAGCAAAACAAAAATGCATTCGAAAATCATTAGCTACCTTTTTTAGTAAACAGTTCACAAAGAGTTTTTCTTTCTTTATAATTTGTTTATCAACCAAGTGATGGATGAGTGTGCGTGTGTGTGTGTGTGCGTGTGTGTGTGTGTGCGGGGGCTAAAAGTTGTTTGTGGGCCAGAAGACAGCTGTTGTGTCTACAGATATATATGTTTGTATGCTGATGTGTTTTCAAATAGAGATTAAGGTGTTGTTATTGTTATAGATCGATTCGCCGCCACCTGCGCATTTTGCATTTAATTTGCTAATTAAAGCGTTCGCTTTTGCTGTTGCAAGAATCAAGGGAATCGCGGTGAAGGTGAAGCGAAGTGGTCCCAGGACAATGTCAATAGCCTAATAGAGACATGGCTCTCTGACCCCTCGCGCTCTGTCTGGTCTGCTGAGGTCTGCTGGTGGCCACTCCTTGTGCCTTTGCATGTCATTGGCTCGTAATCAACCGGTCGAGTGCTCATTTGAACATCCGTTTCTTGTCCCTTCGCTTTATTATACCCGATAGCCAAAGCATAGAAGGGTATTATAACTTTGTGCCGGCAGAAAATGAATATCTAACAGGGGTAGAAGGAGGCATCTCCGAACCCATAAAGTATATATATTCTTGATTAGCGCCAACAGCCAAGTCGATCTAGCCAAGTCCGTCCGTCTGTCTGTCTGTCCGTCTGTCGGTATGAACACTTAGATTTCAGAGACTAGAAGAGATAGAGCTATAATTTTTTTTCGACAGCACTTGATATGTTTGCACGCTGATTAAGTCTGTTTCAAATTTTTGCCACGCCTACTCCCGCCCCCGCAAATCGACAAAAATCGAATAACAAGCGTAATTTTGAAGATAGAGACGCGAATTTTGGTATATACAATAATAACTATAGCCTTTGTGATTCAGAAAAATTTGATTGCAATTAGATAAAAATTGTCCAAGTTATTAAAGAAATACTTTTATATGTCTTAATTGCTTTGGGTAAGAATCTGGTATATTTTGCACTCTATATTATATATTGAGTGTAATACCACATCAATATACCAAATATACCATTCGGCATACTTTTTGTGGTATATTATGTTGGTATATTATTTACGGCAGTATTTTATTTTTATTTAAAATAAGTAGCGGGTACTTCACAGTCGAGCACACTCGACTCTAGCTTGCTAACTTGTTTTTTTTTGGGGCTTGTGTTCTGTCCTAGACTTTCGTTTCCGTTTTGTGACTCAGTTGACCAGTTAACTAGCCTACTTGGCACTTACTTCCTCGCCTCCCTCTCTCTTTCTCCCTTTCTCCCTCTCCCTCTCTTATTCTCTCTCTCACTCTCTATTCTACGTTCCTACTGCGTAGCTAATTTGTTTAACAAATATTTATGCTGTTTCCCCCGCTCATATTAATTAGAAATTTTACTCACTGTTTGCCATTTCGATTTATTATTCTTTGCCGTATTTTATGTAAACATTGCCGAAATATCCGCACAAAACACAAAGTGTTTTTCATTTTTCAGCAAGCAATACTCTAACAGATAAAGCTTGTTGCAATTTCGCTCAAGTATAGCAGAAATGAAACTCGCTGAATTCCTGAGATAAAACTGAAGTTTGTTAAGTAAATTTGTATGTTCTATTCTATATGATTATATAATTTAAGTAACATATATTCCATTGTATAGTTTACTCACTTTTTCTAATGATATTTTTATTAAATAAATTCAAGCACATATAGAATTTTCACTATATATATATATACATATATATATTTTTTATATAAAGCCGTTTACTTTGCATAAAGTGAAGTATGAAAGATATATTAGGTTAAGGTTTTTTTTATATTATATGAAATGTAAATGTGTTCAGAAATTAAATTTAATTCAAACAAATTCCTTGCAACGAGCTAGCTTCCATTGTGCTGCTTTTATTCAAATCTACAATGATTTAACTCCACAATTAATAAATCAACTATCAACTTAATTGCGACCCTCAAACTCAATTAGCAAAATACTGCTACAAGTATGCTAAATTCTTATTATATTCTTAACTATTTGATAGTTGCTTGCATTAGTGAGAAAAAGTGTAGCAACATTTGATAATGTTTTGAATAAATAACTCACTTATTTGCTGTTGTTATTTGCCCACTTAATTATTAACTATTCTATTTAAATTGAAAGCAAAAATTATATGTTCAATAATAGTTTATAGCTGCAGAGTAATGCGAGATTAATATTAAGTATACGTCTACAAATATATTTGATTGTATTTTAAATTAATTTATCACTGGTTTCCAATTGTTATTACTCTCAGTTTTAAATGAATATTGAAACATAACTTGTAAATAGGCGTATACTTAATATTTACCCAAATTTGCTGCATAGCTTTCAACTATCCTCAACGTATAATTTCTATGTAAGAGAATTGTTCAAAGCGACTAAGTGGGGCTAATATTGCGTATACGTCTATTTACAATAAGTTTAGAAACTTTTGATAGTATTTTAAAAGAATTTATCACTTGATTTAAGTTGTTTATGCTTTTAATTACAAAGTTTTCAATTAAATAGAAAAGCATAGGCTATGCGATAAAGAGTAGTTGAAAGCTGCAAAGAAAAGTCAGTATTAAGTATTGGCCAGCTTTTGCCAAACTTCGCGATATTGTAGGAAGTATAATAAAACGTGTTAATGCTTAAAATAAATATGATATTTGATTGCCGCATTGTAGTTGATCGACTCAATTATAAGCTTTTCAATTAAATGTTAAAGCAAAGTGAAGTCACTATGTATTAAGTATACGACTATTTTTTGTAAATTTTGTTAAAATAACGCAGCCTTGTTTAAATTTATGAGACATACTTTAATTTGATTAATATTACAAAGTTTATTAAAACTGCAATGTATATTTCAATGTTAAATCAAAGTGAAGTCAATATTTACTATCCGGCTATTTTAAAAAATACATTTAACAAAAACATTTACAAATGCTTTAGATTGATTGTCAAACTTTCTAATTAAAATTAAGTATACGACTATATCTAAAATTTTTGTTAAATACTTTTCCACTATTGCAAAAAGTTTAAAATCGTTTGATAATGCTTTGAATTGATTGATGAACTTACGCCTATTTTTCATAAATGTTGTTAAAAACTTATCCAATATTGGACAACATTTAATGCTTCAACTAATATTGAAATTTATTGATAAACTTTGAATGTACAATTAAAAGCATAATTTGAATGTTCAGTAAAGGCAATATTAAGTATACGACTATTAAAAAAAATACTTTTTTACAATTTTAAGCACTTGATTTCTTTTGGCAGAGCATTTGCAAGTCGTTTAGCATTGGGTTTGTCACTTGTTCAACTTGTGTTCATTTATCTCGTTTACGTTGATGTTTCTCGTTTTGCCATTTCTCGGCCGGCTCTCGTTTCCTCGCTTGCCTCAATTAAAAACTGTGTGCTGTGCTTTGCTTCGCTCTGTGCTGTGCTCTGCTTCGATGTGCTGCCCACATGGTCGTGTTGCGTCCATATTTTCGAGATACATTTTTTTAAGACGCCATAAAAGTCGAAAAAATGACAATGTCAATGTCTCAACTGCTTTCGAAGCTCTTGTGCTTATGTGTGTGTGTGTGTTTATATGTGTGTAGATGTGTGTGTGTGTGAGTGTTTATGTGTGTGTTTGTGTGTGCTACTGACCTCCAGCCATGGCGGGGTTGGGGGCATCATAAAAATGCCCCCATAGACGGAGCGAGATAGCGATATAAATATATAGAGTAGGAGAGCGAGTAATCCGAGCAGATCAGACCAGACAACAACACAGAGAACAGCAGAGAATATGTGTGTGGGGGGCGCCTCCTCGTTTGGCCATCAATTATAATTCTCGCATCGAAATTCACTTTTATGGTGGCGTATACTTGATGCGAATGTCTCGCGAGATATTTTGTATTTTAATTATGCACAATTGATGCTAAATTTGTCACGCTGCAGCTTCCGGTATTTAATGCTCTCCCCATCGTTCCTCTCTTCCCTGTCTCTTCCCCTCTTTCTCTCCCTCTCTCTGTGCTTTTCTCTTGTTTTGTTTGCTGTTCGTTCGCATTGTTGACGTTTTGCTTTTGTCATCGACAGAACCCCACACCCAATTCCGATTTCAATTTTCAATTCCTCTCTCGTTCTCGAAATGAATTAAAATTTTCAATTGAATTTTCGCCCGCTATTGTCCGAAGCTATCAATGCATTCAGTTTATGTGTGTCTGTCCGTTAGTCAGTATTTCAGATGCTTCTTCTCTCAGCCGCTGGATTCTCGGTTCCATGTCGTGCCTGTCGCGTTGACTTTTGGATTATAATCTTTATCAATTTGTTTCGGTGGCGTCGCGCCAGTTTTCGCTCAAGTGTCTTTTGTGGCTGGTGTCTTGCTTGGTGTCAGTTTTCTCGAAATGTGCTCGTCATTTTTTTACCCATGCGATAATCCCACAAAAATGATAAACCCCTCCACACAGAAGCTGTTATAAACTTGAATAAAGTGCGTGACTGGATTATTCTAGTATTTATTAACTGGTTAAAATATCATTTAAAATTGGCGTTACTTAAATCGTTATAGCATTTATATTTAGAGGCATTCACTGAGCTTTAAGTTTATATTTAGTCTACACTGTGAGCTTTAATGAGCTTTTTCAAAAATACTATCCATTCTACAATGAATATTGTTGTTGATTTCTTTGTGGTTTGCGTAGAAACTTAAAAATGTATGACTTTGATAAATGTTTCCAAGCTTAAATGATAAAAAGAAAGTTGTGTAAGAAGCTTTAATGAGCTTTTGGCGAAAAAGCTGGCTTGTTAATCTATATTCTATTCAGGTCAAATTATAAGCTCGTTTATTTAAAAAGCTTTAAAGCGCTTTGTGTGCTTCAAAGTTAATTAATAATGTATCAAGAAATTTAAAAGACTTTTACTTATTTCAAAAGCTTTCTTGTGCTTTTTAAGAAGTTTATAAATTTCATTCGAAGTTATCAAAAAATGTAAAATAGTTACGCCATAATTATCTGCTTATATAAAATTGATCAGTCTAATAAAACAAAACGAAATTGTGTTAAGCTTTCTTGTGTCGATAACTCGAACAAAATGAGTTAAGAATATTTGTTTTGCATGCTTCAACGATATTAATCACCCGCTGACGAAACAGCAAACAGCGAAAAATAAAAAAAGGAAAGAAAATGGGAAATGATTGATGATTTAAGCCAATGTCATTATGATATGGGCAAGCAGCGAGTTGACCGCAAAGCAATAATAAAATGAGTTGATTGAAAGCATTCGATGTAATTTCTCTGCATATAAAATGCTATTATTAAACAACCTCCAGTCACCCGAATCAGTTATGCATAAAAAGCGAAATGAATGTTTTGTTCTACATATACGCTATGATGAATTTCCTTCGATATATGTACATATAAATAATATAAATCTTTTAATTGTGCGCCATGTTCAGTGATTCTTTTGTGATATTGTAAAAAGCATAAATTATAATGAAAAACCGAA
Organism: Drosophila niveifrons; assembly: GCA_035046325.1. Lineage (NCBI taxonomy): Eukaryota > Metazoa > Arthropoda > Insecta > Diptera > Drosophilidae > Drosophila > Drosophila niveifrons. The sequence goes on from JAWNOC010000052.1 coordinate 13,764,129, forward strand.
GAAAAGAACAGCACAATCAAATTTAATAAATTTAATACGCACAATACAACAAAACAACAACAAAACAACAACAACAACAACAAATGCCGCAACGAGTGAAATCATCGAAGAGCATAAATTTTCTTTTCTTACGCACAAATTGAAGAAGGAGCAAAAAGCAACAGCAAAATGTGTGATAATCAATAATAAGACGTGAAGTGAAATCATTAAAGTGAATATGCTTTATTAGTCGATATCAGGAAGATAACACCAACACCAACAACAACAACAAGTTAAACAACAATAACTAGCAAATTGTGATACAAAGTCGAGTGTAAATCAAAGTTTGTCTTGTCGTCACAACAATCACAACAACAATAAATAAGTGAATAAATAAAATAAATGTTTTAAGGGGCCACACACACACATCGCTCTCACACATCGCACAAATTCATATTGCATAAAGTGCGATAACGTTGAAAGAGCAATAAAAACAGATTGAGTGCTTAAAAATACATGAGAATACGCGTGGAGAAGGATTCGCCCAACTATCAACAATTCCCATAACTGCCATTAATTGATGCACAACGTTGATGAAAGCTCAAGAAACATACGAACAACTAGAAATACAACAACAAGAAGAAGTACCGAAATAAGAGACGCAGCAATAACAACAACAACAACAACGAGAACGAGTACGCTGAGCAGCTTAGAAGCGACTTCAAAGCCACGCTGATGATGGGCTACATCATGGGTTGTGCTTGTTTCAAAGGTATGTCGACCTGTGCTTTCGCATATGAAGAAGCGCGCATCGTTAACACGCGCGTTCTCGCTCTCACTACTACCTTACTCCCTCTGTCTTTCTCCCTCCCATTCATTTGTCGCGTTTCCTTCCGCTCATTAGGCAACTCATATCTATACAGCGACAGCGCTGCAAGCAGCGTCTTTCTGCGACGCACAACTCATCTTCGCTTCTCTCTCTTTCTCTCTTTTTTTTTGCGATTTGCCTTTTACGCACTTTCGCATTCTTGGCTTTTGCCAACGTCATAGACGACGTCACAAAGCGTCGCGTCGCCAGTCAGTTTGAGTGCATGCGCACGTGTCGCACTAAATTACTCCCGCTCTCGCTCAGACTCCCACACCACGCTCTCCCATTTGCGTGCGCTCTCTCAGCGTGCACTCTCTCTCTGGCTGTGTGTTATGTTTATGGCACTGTTATCAACAGTTTTATGGCGTTCGCACACAGCTTCGCTTCGCTTTGCTGTTTTGTGTGGACAGCGCTGCCCGTTTTATTGCCCTGTAAAATCTGTGTGTGCAAAATGCATGAGATTTTATACTTGTCTTATATTCCTCTTTCTTAGCGTGTGCTTGTGTGATTTCTTCTTTATTTCTTGTCGTTTGCTTTTTGCCTTAAAGGATTTGAGTGCGAGTGTGACTATGTTACTGTGTGCGTGTGTGTGTGTGTGTGTGTTTGTATGCGTGTGAATCGCCCGAGTGCAAAGTGATTTTTAGTTGTCTTTTGCACTTTTCTAGCGCAATTTCTGCTTTATGCTTTAGTTTCATTAGCTGCTCAAATATGTCCGCCCCGCTTTTACAGTTTACAGTTATCATGCGTTTTCACGCTACAAAATCTTATCATTATTGGAATATTGAATATTTATAGCTTAGTTTGCTGCTCATAAAACGTTGCAGAGTTATTTTCGTTTCTTCATGCTAAAGAGTATTCGATGAGTCCATCAGTTTAATCAAGCTTGAAAATGTTAGTTTTATGATTCTGAAAAATATAACATTTTTGTATATATTGAGTATTTATTATAATGAGTCTATTCGATATATACTCCTAACTAAATGAATATTATTATAATGTATCTATTGAACAAATAATTCCATATTTATTGTTACTTCAAAGCTAGAAGTTTTATATTTGCATTATATTTATTTTAGAATAGTAGCTATATATTTTGAAAATTTCATATTTATTGTTATTTCAAAGCTATAAGATTTATATTTGCCTTATATTTAGTTTAGTATATTATCTTTATATTCTGAAAATTTCATAATGATCGATAAGAAAATTACCTGAAAAATGTCATTCAAACGAAATGCAAATGTTGATAGAGTTTGTCATTTAATTTTATGATTGTTGACATTAACATTTTAGTATTCGTCTATTATCTCTCAGATTGCACCTTGACATTCAACTGAAATATAATTTGCAGCAACTTGTTTGGCACGCGGCATCTTTGAGAGTGAACAATAACATCAACTTTTATGTTTTATTCAATTTTAAATAAATGCTCTTATCAGTTTTATAGACAAACTTAGTTGCACAAAGTGCATGTCATAAAGGTATACTAGATGCTTATACTTGCTATTGTTTCGTGCAACAAAATGTGGCACATACGGGAGCAACCCAGCGACGACTCTGCCCCACACACACACACATAAACACACTCACACATTGTGAAGCCCTTAACCTTTCACATTTGCGTGTCCTCTGTCGCTGTGAACGCCGTTCTCAGTTAGTTTGATTCAATTTTAACGCTATTTGTAGTACGGTTGCAATTTGCAGCATCCGCCTCAAACCCGCACCGGCTATCGCATGTGCCACCGTCTGTGGCAGGAAGTGCAAGGCGAGACGCGCAACGCGCTTCCATGACGAGTTGCTCTCTAAGTGCTTGGCCCATTAAAGTATGCAATCATTTTGCGGTTAGCAAAGGATACGACTCTTCTTCTTCCCATCTCTCACTCTTTGGTTAAGCACTCAACTAATGTTGGCGCTGCCAATTCTCATGACAGCGCTGCCAACTTAATATTTGCTCTGTGCTCTGTGTGTGGTCTAATTTTAATGACGCTGCCAACTCGCAACGCAGCTTGCTTTAATCTTTTTCTTTTTTTGCATTCATAAACAAATTAGTGCCAAATTTTTGTGGTCCACAATTAAACAGCAAATGAAAATGAAAAGAAAACTCAGATAATTTTCCCCCCTTTCCCTCTTTCCTCGTATATACCTCGAGATCTATGCAGCCACCGCCTTCTGCGGGAGCAGCGCATAAATAAATAAATAAACAAGCGTTTAATTGAACCGGAAATTATTTTTGTGTGGGCGTCGATTGGTTCTCCATTGATGTGTGTGTCTATGTGTGTGTGTGTGTGTGTGTAATGCATGTGTGCGCTTCTTATTAGAATTTATTGTGCTCTAGTCGCAGTTATTGTTGTTGCTATTGCCATTTGCTTTGCGTTTTGGCGCTTCAACTTGTGTGCTTGTGCTTGTTTTTTGACGTAACTCGTAAAGGAATGCGAACCGAGATAAACGAGAAGAAGGGACAAGAGGAGGGGGGTAGCGGGTGGCGTGCCAGCTGTGAGGATATATGACGCGCTAGTTGGCAAGCTCACTTATTGGTTATACTCTGCGTCCGTTGAGGAATATTACAAAAAAATGCCAAGGCAATTGGCTATGAAATTCACATTACGCTTCATAGCACAAAATATTTGGAAGAGAAACTATTTCTTAAAGTGTAATAGTTTCTTGTGCTTTTTAAACAAGTTGGCAGCTCACAATTTCAATATAGTTGCAACTTGAAATGCACTTTAAATTAATAGAGTGAAAGGGAACAATTTTGCTGCAGCTTGAAAGAAACACTCACAGTGCTGTCTACAAATACAACTTTAATTTTGCATTAAGTTGGCAGTCCCCAAATATCTTTTAACTTTTTTATTCGTCTAATTTGGGCTGCAATGCGATTCATTACCAATGTTTTTCCTCTATTTTGACAAGCCAATCTTTTTAAATAGATATACATTCTCACAATATTGCTAGCGTAAGTCTTCTGAAACAAGTTGGCAGCTCTTCACTGCCTTAAACCTATTCTTATATAGTCGATACAATGTAATGTCCGAAAGAATCCAAAGCTTTGATTTGATTTTGTTAAATTTTTTCTATTTCATATATTCAAAGAAATTCTCAATATATATTGTTGACTTTTTAAACAAGTTGGCAGTTCACAAACAGTATTAAAGTTACTTTAAATGAAAGTGTCATTCAATGCATTCCGTTTCCACTTCACGCTGCATTAATTATTATTTATTTGATATCAATTAATTGCCATAGGTTGTCTTTCTTCTTTTTTTTTCGACGTGCCAATCTTTTTGATGGCCCCAGATAAGTTATCGGAATGGACTTTATTATTGCCGGCAAACGTTTCTATAATGAGATATGCAAATATACTTATCTATAACTGTCTAATAGAATATTATTTTTTCCGTATTTCTATTATTACATTTTTCAGAGTATTCCGAATTCGTGTTGCCAATTAGAAACTAGTCTATTTCTCTGCGGCTTTTCTATTAATATGCAACGTCGCATTAGCAAGTTTCTCTCGCTCTCTCTCTCTCTCTGTCTCTTTCTCTTTCTCACTCGCGCTTTGTCGCTCTGTGCGCTAAATTGGCGTTGAAGCTCGTTATATTGCATGTCTGCTGATGTCTATGTAAATGTATCTGTATCTGAATCTGTAGCTAGCACTGTGGATGTATCTGTATCTGTATCTGTCGCAGTGTGTGTGCGTGTTCTCTGTGCTGGGCTTCTATTTGAGTTTGCTCGGCTCGCATGCGGCATTTGACTTTGGCTACACAAACTTTTGCAACTTAATGTAGTCATTGCCTTAAATGGTTTACCCACTTGTTGAATTAAATATAATTTACAAGAATTTCTGGCGTTCTTTTGCAAACACGCAATCTTACGATGAATTACTCTTCTACGCTGCGATTGCGATTGTGTTAACGATTTGATTGACAACAGCGAATTTTATTGAAATATCCAATTCCAAGAAGTTTGTCGTTTGCCTCCATAAATGACTGAATGCGCGGTGTTGATCTTCGAGCTTTTGCAGAATTGTGGGCAGAGTTTTGGGTTGTACTTTTGCTCTTTCTAGAATCTGCACTTTAGTTGACACGTTAAAGAATGTTGGTCGTATAGTTAATTTGAATTTTTTAAAACTTGAATTACAAATTTTAAAGCAAGAGTCTCTAATTTCGGTACAAATAATACTAACTAAAAAAAAATTCTTTAAAATCTTTAGTATCCCTCAAAATTTGCCTGATCAGTTTAAATTCTTAGAAGTTAGATAAAAAACGGTTGCTGGATTCGGGTTTTAGTTGCTTTGGTTGTAGTTTTCGGTATATTCTTGAATTTTGTGCTTATATTATTATTTTATTTCAGTATATTTTAAATGTATATCAATATACCAAATGTAGTTTTCAGTACATACTTAAATTTCGCCAGTATATTTTTATTTGTATAATACTATATGTGTCATTTAATACCAGCATATTAAAAATACCAATGTACTATATTTAGTTTTACGTATATTTTTGACTTTGTAGGTATATTAATATTTAATACCACTTTATTTTAAATGTATGTTAATATACCAAATATAATTTTAGTACATTCTTAAACTTAGTCGGTATATTTTTATTTATACATTATATATTACATTTTACACCGGTATATTATAAATGTAAATTAATATACCATATATAGTTTTCGGTATATTCTTGCGTTTGGTCTATCTTATATGTATATCAATATACCAATTATAGTTTTCAGTACATTTTTGCAATAGATCATTTTATACCAGTATAATATAAATACCAGTACTATGTATGGTAATAGTTTTCGGTATATTCTTCAATTTTGTTGGTATATTATTGTTATGATTACCATAGATTACTTTTTATACCTGTCTATTTTAATTGTAAATCAATGTAGCCAATATAGCTTTCGGCATATTTCAAGTCAGTATATTATTATATAAGTGACTTATAACAATTTTACAAAATAAACACTACCTAAATATATTCTATGTAATAAGAGGACTAAAATTGCCTTTAAACCAGTCGAGATACATTTTTCTCCAATAAATTATTATTGACACTACTTATTTCTCGATAATTATTTATTGAATTGTATCAATAAATGATGTTTAGATCCGTTCGTGTTCTCTAGCTTGTTGAAGAGCTTAATTATATGCCTGACAATTGTGTTGATGCGAGTGTTGATGGCAATCAGAGCGCAAGCTGAAGAAGACTCTGTTTTTTTTTTTTTTTGATGGCTGGCAACACGAAAGCAGCGACAAGAATTTTGCCTGTCACGCGATTATCAGAGCAGTGAAACATTGTTGTCTCCGTGTTTGCCACATCACGATAAGTCAGTTCCTGCTCATTGTCCTGCCACACATACGAGTACACATGCAATTTGCTATTGCCTTTTTCAGTTGGTGGCAAATGTCGCGACTAAACAGAGCATTGCGAGTGACGCTCGTCGAGTACTTTAAGAAGACGAGTCTCAATGGCTTCGGCCTGTTGTACTACAATCGGAGACGTCGCTATCAGCGCTTCTTCTGGTGCCTCTTCATTGCGGCCGGCATTTGCACCGCAAGCTTTGTGGTCTTTGCCACATTGTTGCAATTCCTGGCGCGTCCAACAATCACAGCGCTGTCTACGCTGAGCATGAGTCAGCAGGAGTTGCCGCTGCCACCGCTCACGATTTGCAGCAGCAACAAACTGAGTCGCCACAAGCTGCTCACATACGCAGAGAAACTTGCCACAAGGAGTGGCAATACAACAGAGTATTGGTTGCAAGAGTTGCAACTGCTGGCGGGTTACTTTAAAGCTCGAGCGGTGTCAGCTGAAGCTGCCACCATGTTGCAAGTGAAGTTGGGCGACCATTGGTCAGCGGATGTGCGTGCACAACTGTTGCAACTCTCACCGAGCTGTGACTCTCTGTTGCTCAGTTGCCACATCGATGAAGTCGAGCACAATTGTTCACGCCTCTTTCGTCTGATGCCCACCATCGAGGGCAACTGCTGCGTGTTGCAAGCCGGCAACGTAACCATCGAGCATTTGCTGCTGCGTTTGAATGCCTCACGTGACGATGACTTTTACCTGCCACATGTGGCACTTGCAGCCGGCTATAGCTTGCATTTGCCCGGCTGGCTGGGGCGTCTCCAGGTGGCAGCTGGCGAATTCAAAGCGTTGCAAGTGCGGGCCTTGCGACTGCAGGCCGATGAACAGCTACGCAGCTATCCAGTTGCTGAGCGCGGCTGTCACTTTGCGGATGAGGCAGCTGAGCTGGTGCTGTGCTTGCCACAGTGTCGCCTCCGTGCGGTGCTTGCCGCCTGCCACTGTGCACCCTTCTACTACAGCGTCGTGGGTCAACACAATTTCAGCTACTGCAACTTGACACACACGGCTTGCCTGCAACAGCTCGAGGGTGAGTGGGGGAAGAGGGGCAAGGAAGAAGTGTGTTCTTCGCACTCTCTTCTTTTAAGAGGGGAAGGAGGGGGGGGGGGGTCACTCATAAAGTTCTCGACAGCAGCGTCACGTTTCAAGGATATCTTACGGTCAGCACATATCCGGTGCTGACCATAAACTTCTTTTCATCTGGGCAGCTGTAATTGGCTTTCTGCTGCATCTGAGTTGACCTATAAAGGGTGTGTTTGTGTGTGTGCTTTGGCTGGATTCTCAAGGATATAATTGCCAGAGTCAGGTTTATTAGGCTTTGATTGTGTTTACCTTAAATTAGATTGAGATTGACTGTGAAAGCAATAAAAACTGCATTTAATTAGTCTAATGGGGTAGTTAAGTTTTCATTTTCGTATTTATTTAATTAATGAGAAAGCTATTCCAGCTTTTTTAATTATGATTTAAATCCCCATTTTATTTAAGACTAGAAAAAGGACGGATTTAGATTCAGTGATAAAAACTACATTTAATTGAAGTGATGGGAATTAAAACCTTTTGATTTGCAATTTTAATTGATTTGATAGATAAAGTTTTAAATTAAGAGAGAGAGAGATAAAATTGTTATTTCATTAGCATTATGGGAAACTAACATTTTCATCCATTTTTGTCAAATAATTTATGATTTTAATTTGAATATTATTGACTTCGGAAATAAGTGACCTTTTAATTTGCAAGTAATTTATTTATAAGCTTTTTTTTATGATTTTATTTGCCATTTTATTTAAGATAGGCTTTTATTTATGATTTGAATTACCATTTTTGTTAAGACTCGGAGACAGATTTAGCTTGAAATTGAAAATGATGCAACTACATTTAATTAACAATATCGTTTTCAATTTCCCTTGTTTGTCAATTAATTTAAGATTTAAATTTATATTCTATTGACGTCGGGAACAAAGAAACGATGCAGCAATAAAGACTTCATTTAATTGGAGCGAAGAGCAGTATTCTTTATATTTGCAATTAATTTAGTTATTGCGATTGAAATTCCCAGTTTATTTAAGACGGGAACAAAGAACCGAATAATAATTGGATTTAAAGATTTAGCATACATATAAACTAAATTAAATTAGCATGATGATAAATAGCATTTCCGTTTGCCATGTTTGCCAACTATTAAAAAAAAAAACAAAAAACTATTTTAGATAACAATGTTTATTTTTATTTTATTTATTTATGTTCTTGAATTTAAATTCTCAAAAAACATTAAAGATTGTTTTACGGTAACTTTTGTTTATATTTTTTTTAGCTCAGCTTTAAGTTGGTTTGAAAAAGAGTAGCTGAAATATAAGTTGACCTGGCCTATAAACCTTTAAAGACTTGGACCACTCTTATTAAGAGGAAATAATCAAATTTCTGGAATATCGAAAAAATAAATTAACCTTTGATGTTCATTAATTTCGATTTTTAAGAATACCAAATTGGCGAAAATGTGTAAAATACTTTAAGATTTTCATTTAGCAACTGAGTAGTTTTTCCCCACTTAACATTCTTCAAATGAAAGTATTTAGGATAGTTGAATTGAGTCCTCGTTTGCAATGCTGTAAAGTGTAATTAAGTTGCTTTACTCCTCGAATTGAGTCATAAAGTGTAGAGCCCTACGGCAGGGATAAACAAGGAGTTCCCACATTGAGATTATCAGCAGTAAATGAGCCAAGATGATCCAGGCACAGGCTCTAACACACAGGCATAGGAACTCAACTCAATGTCCCACATGGGAGGCAGTGATGTGATCCCTTTTAAATGAGATTCTCTCTCACACACGCAGCCAACTGGTCGCCCTGGAGCTGTGTCCACTGTCTGCCCGCATGCAACGATTGGCGCTACGAGTTGCGCCAAAGTCTGTTGGGGCATGTGCAGCCGCCGCTGGAGACAAAATTGAGCATACGCCATGGTGGACAGCGAGTGCCATTGTATAGCCAGGATGGTCTCTATCATTGGTATGAGTTGCTCTGTGAGTTGTGCATAATTGGATTTCACTTCGAATCGAGTTTTAATTATGTTTATGTGATTGCGATTGTTTCTCCCCCTCTCTCTCTCTCTCTCTCTCTCTCTTTAGCTAATGTTGGAGGCGTTTTGAGTGTTTGCATTGGCTGCTCGTTTATCAGCGGCTTTGAGATTGTTTACTTTATGGTATTTCGACTGTGGCAAAATTGGCGCCATTAAGCGATGGACAGATGGGGGAAGGGATGGAAGATACATATAATAAATATTGCGCATACGCCATATGTGACAGCAAATGAAATTAGTTTTGATTTATTTGGTCGGACATACGCCTAAGTCGTTCGTCAACAGCTTGGGGCACAATGTATCCATCTAAACATTTATCTTCATAGCAGCCACGCCCCAATTGGGACGAGGGGCAAAACTACTTGAAGCGTGTGTTTGAGAGAACAAACACAAAAACAACAAAAAAAAAATAGCACATCATTTACTTGAGCGTCAGCAATTGATGAGAAAGTGAGTGCACAAAAAGAAAAAAAAAACAACAACAAATAGATTGAGAGATATTCTCATCTAGTTTCACATGGCGATCATTAAGTTTGCTGCTGCAAAAGGTCACCTGATGACCTCCATCCACCAACGTGCATAAATACATCAACTTGCCTTTTGCCTTGCATTAAATTGAAATGAACGAGATATGTGTGTCAGGTTAAGCACACAAAATCGATAGCTTCTTGTATTCTCAGGTGGATTAGTGACCCATGAATGCTTGATTTCTATGCTATATACCATTGCCTTCCAGGAACTGCATTTCAACTGCTCTGTGTGGTCTCCAAGGAATTCGAGTTATGGTAGTTTGCAAAGCAGTTGCAAAAGGGATAAATGGCCAGCTGAAATATGCTGCGGCGGACACGAACAAAAATATGTTTACGTTAGCTTGGCTATTGAAAGGAATTTTGATGGAACAAAAGGCGGAAAAAGTGTGCATAATTCAAGGGAAAAACTTTTGCATTTAAATGAAGAAATTAAAAATAATTTTTCTTAGTAATTGAGCAACTTGAATGCTTTAATGAAGAAATTAGGTGCAGCTCATAAATCTTATCAAATAAATGAATAAATAGTTATATACATATTTTAGAACACTTTAAAATATACAAAATAATATAACGTTTTTAGGAAATTAAATATAATATTTCTTAGTAATTGAACAACTTGAATGCTTTAAGGAAGAAATGAAGAAAAAAGATGCAGCCTATAATTCAAATAAAATAAATGAGTAAATAGTGGTGAATATATTCTATAAATATTATAAAAAACATTAAAATGTTAAAAAAAAATATTGCGTTTTAAAAAATGTTGAGTATTATGAAGCCATTATTCTCAATTGAATATTTTTGGAAACTGTTTTATATACATTAGCTATACATTATATTTCTTCAACAAAAAAGACTTTTAAAATTCTTTTATAATATCTAAACACCTATTCTACAGTTTTTTACATATTCAAACTGCTCTTGAATATTATTAACCTTGTTTTATTGATTTTTTTTTAACTACAAATTATTGTCAATAATTAATTGTTGTTTTCATTTTCTCTCATTGCAGGTGAGTTTTCTCATGACTTTCAAGTGCATACAACGATTTTTTTATTGTGTGGGTAAGTTTAACGACCATGTAAAATTTGAATGCTTAGCAGCAACTGTTAAAGCGCTGTTAACTAACAGCACTGGCAGCTTTCTGTCATAAAGCTTTCGTCACAGGGTGTATATGAACACTAAAAGCTTTAAAAAGCTTCACTGTCAAAGTTCTCACATGAGAAATGTGTTTTATTCGAAAACTTTTTTGTGTGTGCTCGTGGATATTTATAATCAATTTAATGTCAAGCGCGTGCTTTTCGATGTCGAGGCACTTAAGCTTGTCATATAAGCAATATGTACATATATCACGTATAATGTGGCCACACACACATCAGAGCCAACTCATTGTGTGCCACAGAATTGCAATCTAAGCAACTCCCATTCTCTCTTAATGGGCAAATACTGGTCTTCACTCAGCTTAGCTTCCAACGATTTGAACAATGCTAACGTCTCCATTAATTTTAAAACCGCCAACTTATCAGGCACCGCAACGTCATGGTCCTAAGTGATTTCTTCTCCTTGATTTAGCGTCGCAGCTTAAGCACATGTGCGAGGGGTGTTTAAATTATATATATATTATAATAATTTCATATTCTTATTATTAAAACTTTTGGCCCAGTCGGGTCTTAGAGCTTTGATTAAATATCTGGTATATTTTGTACTTATTTGTATATTTTAAACGTAAAAGTATATCGATATACTAAACATAGCCTTCGGTATATTTTAGGGTTTTTTGGTATATTTCAAAATAATACCGCATTGGTTTGCTTTTATTAAAAATAGGATAGAGCACACTAGACTTTGGCTTTCTTATTTCTTATTTATATTTATCTATATGTCTATTTATGGTTTATATTTTGAATTTCACACATTTAACTATAATATAATGTATGAACAGTGCTTTATGAATAAAAAACCAGGAATAATAGCACAAATTATTTTAATATAATATGCAATATGAAAAACAGATATTTTTCTTTCTCATCTCTAATTATTTTTGCTTGATTTTTTTTAAGCAGTGACAATGGCAAAGTATTTGCTGTCTGGATTATGTATCTGTCAATTTGGTCTGCAAATTTAATGATGCATAATTGAAAGTCATTGGCAAAATCTTTTCACTGAATGCGCAACAGGCAGTTAAACTTGCTTCAAAGTCTAGACAGAGGGTAGCTGATAAAATGTAGCTATATTAATTTAGAATTTTATGCAGATAAACAGCCCTCGTAATTTAGGCTATTTATGTGTTGTGGCATTTAGGTTTGTTATAGGCACATTCTCAGCTGAGTGGGAAAGAAGGCAGAAAAGCACAGCACAGCACAAGGCTATGGATATTTATAAGTACGTATGCCCTTCACCTTGCCACACACACAGAGAGTTGTGCAACGTATATGCCGAGTATACATAAATAACATAGTTGGGGCCAACAGCATTTTTGGTTGACTTTAATCAAAGTCATTCTGGCGGCAGTAACATTATTGTCAGCCTCATGAACGCATATTGAGCAGAGACACTCGAAGGCATAACCTGAAGTGGCTTTTGTGGGGGAGAGAAGTGGGGGAAGGGGAGGGGAGGGGACTGCTTGCTAATTCGTAGAGCGCACACAATTTTGTGATCCAGAAGGACGGACGCCAAAAACGCACATGAGTTGACACGTGCACAGGATGCGTGCACACAGGACACACACAGAACTTGCAACGCACCATCAGTTGAGCTTTCTTCTCTCTCCCTCCCTCTCTCGTGTAACTCATTTGCATAATTCTAATATGGCATTTTTGGCCTCCAGTCGTCGTCGCTTCAAGCTCTCCGCTGTGGCCAGCAAGGATACTTTCCCACACACACACACAAACACACACAAAGTTGAATGCGATTTGCATAAATAAAATTGTAGTGTCCTTTTTTTGTTTTGTGTCCCTATCCTGTGCTGGACTGTCGTTGACTGTCAACCTAAATTACGGCCATTTGATTTCGGCAATTACAACGCATTTTTGTGCAACAATTTGTCCTTTGTCCATGTCCTGTCTCATCAGCTGTCTCCCTTCTCTCTCACTCGATTGTTTTGCTTGATTTATCGTCGCCTCTGTTTTTTTTCCTTGAGAGAATTTCAATTTCAGAGTCAGCTGCTGCTGCTGTTGTTGCGACATTGGCAGCCATTTGGGGCCAAGTTAATTATTCGTTCGTCCTTGACGCCCAAATGACAAAATGCCAAAATAACAATTGCCTGCAGTATTGCTGATGATTTATCAGTTGTCAATTTCTATATCATGGCTATAAAGCATCGCTTTTTGGCAGGTATTCTCCAAAGATTTTTCTCTGTCGCTGTTGCTGTTTCAGTTTCAGTTTCTGTTTTGCATTGCACAACTGAAAATGATAATCATTTGTTTTCGTTAGCTGCTGCCAAAAAGCGAAGCAGACCAGACAGAAACCAAAACCGAAACCAAAACCAAATCTAAAGCCAAAACCAAATCCATATGCAAAGCTAAAACCCAAGCACAACGTGCTGAGGCAACAGTGGCAAGCAACAACAACAACAAGCCGCAGTTGTGGCAGACAGCATCAGCTCATAAAAATGAATTACTCACCGAGTTCAGGGAGGCGAAGCTGCTTCAGACTGCAAGCTTGGCTAATTTGTTTATGGCGTGGTGCTTTTTTTTTGGTATTTTTTTTTTGGCTTCGACTAACTGCTCATGCAACTGAATACATAATTTATAGACATTTTTTCTGTTTCTCTCTCTATCTTTGAGAAGCCAAAGAACATTTCCATGTTAACCTTCACTAAGGAAAGCGATTTGCTGGAATTACGACCATAAAAAGTTGCGTTAATGCCAAATAAACAATTTTGTTGTTGTTTTTTTTTGTGTTTTGTAAAAATTACGATGATTTCTCAGTTTTGTTTTTTTGCTCTACTTTATTCTGGTCTAATTTCATTAATTCTTGCTTACTTTTAATGCAGCTATTTAGCATCGCTTTTGTTGTCGATTAATCAGCGTAGGCGTTGCCAAACTACATTATGTTTAACTTTTAACGAACTTTGTGCTCTGCAGTTTATTTCTTTCATTTATTCAATTAATTAAATCAATGTTTTATACAGTTTCTATATAAATTTGCTAGAACTTTTAGTTTTTAGTATTTTTTTTTACTTTGTTTTTATTATTCTGAACTTACTGTTGCATAATAATTGTGTTCTTTTTAAAGAATGACAAAATCATTTTCTAATGATTTTCCCTGCTTTAATATGGTATAATAATACTGTTCTACTGGTATACTTTGTACTTAATAGTATATTTTTTAATAAAGTGGTATAACAATATACCAAATTGAGCTTTTAATATATTTTTTGAATTTTTTGCAATATTAGTTGTATATGCAATACTGTTTTAATGGTATATTTTGTACTTTATAGTATATTTTTAATAAAGTGGTATATAAATATAAAAAATTGAATTCATGATATATTTTTTGTATTTTTCGCAATATTAAGTGTGTACATAATACTGTTCTACTGGTATATTGCGTTCTTTACAGTCTATTTGGAATAAACTAGTATCTGAATATACCACATATCGATTTTGGTATTTTTCGCAATATTAATTGTGTATTCATTAAAGATGAAACCGCTTTGACAATGTTTTGCTGTCATTGGAAATCAGAATCGTATATTTCATATTTGAGTTGGGGTACAAAACAAAAGAAAATTGAAAACTTACAATATTTTTTTTTAATTTAATTTTTTAAACTGTAATGTTGATTTTTTGTTCTACTTAATTCAATAATGAAATCATTTCTCAATTTTGTTTGTACATTTTATATATTATTAGCTAAGCTTTAAATTCTATTCTTAGCTTATGTGATTTAAAAATCCTATAAAAGCTTTAATTTTTTTTTTTGTCACCTCGCTAATTCCAACACACACACCTTCATGGTCAGTTGATTTCCTTTTGTGTTGTCCTTGTCGCCACACAGCTTCGACATGCAATGACTCCCAATTGTCACATTGCTACCGCAAATATTAATGTTCTCTTTTTTTTTTTTTCTCTCGGTGATCCGCCTACATTTGCTTTTCATTGCTTTGCTCCATGGTCGCATTAATGCGAATCTGTTGGCTTCACTTCGGTGTGTGTGTCCTTGCAGATTCTTTAAAATATTATTTGCTGATTTCTGTAATTCAATTAAACGTGTTCAACTTTTTCGATCCAGCTGAAGCGGCTTTTGCGTTAATCTTGTTTTCATCAGACATGTTTTTTGTGCATTATTCTTTTTCAAATTTAAATTTAGAAATGTGCGAG
This sequence comes from Drosophila niveifrons, assembly GCA_035046325.1. Classification (NCBI taxonomy): domain Eukaryota; kingdom Metazoa; phylum Arthropoda; class Insecta; order Diptera; family Drosophilidae; genus Drosophila; species Drosophila niveifrons. The sequence goes on from JAWNOC010000052.1 coordinate 13,779,277, forward strand.
TACTCGTATATGGATTTGTTTCGAAGAATAATCGGGGCTTATGTGGGCTCCAGTCATTTGTTGTTTTTGCCTGTTTCACTTGCTCTTCGCATTGTCCATTGTGTAAGTCTCGAGTCTTATGCAAATGCTGTTCAAGTTTCTGGTAGTCAATCAAAGTCGACGACGGCCTGCAGCTTCCTTGAGCTCCTTTCAGCTCCTCTCCTTTCTTTCCTTACTCGATGTACATCATAATCGTGTTCGTCTTGTTCGCTGACAGCGTCGTCATTATCGTCATCATCATTATCGCTGTCAGCATTGTGTTTTAAAACGATTTTATTTATGCAACGACATGTTTCAAGTGAGCTCCTCAAGCTGTTTTCCTAACCGAATTTCGCATGCAAATTTGCACGTGGGCTTCTTCGTTCCATGGAAGAGAGGACAGGACAGTGCAGGGCCATAGATTGGTACAGCATTCTCAAAGACAGAGAAAGAGATAGAGAGAGAGGGGAGGTGGGGAGAAACACGTGTTCAGAACTGAAAACTGATTCGTTGCGGCTGCTTCTGTTTCAGATGCCATTGCAAAAGGGGCATCATCATTGCCGCCTGCATTTAATTATTAAAATTTAATTTAGTCAATTTACTTCTCGCCATATTCTTGTTCTCTTTACATTGCTTTTCTTCTTGTGTGTGCGCCTCTGCACACACACACACACACACTCAGTTCTTTTTATTGGCCACCTTTTGGACTCGGCCTCATGAATATTACGAATGCCCGCATAAAAACTACTTTGAATACGGCTTAAGCTACAACTTTGTCTTCTTTCTCTTTTTCTCTCTTTTTAATACCCTCGAATGTTAAAAGTTTCATGAGCCAATGATCCTTTTGTTGTGAAAAATAACATGAAATTTATATTTTATATTCATTTAAGAATTATCATAAAGTTATTTCGTACAAAAACTAGATTTCATAAAAATACGAAATGTTAAATTGGTATATTTCAGTATTTTTGGCTCCAAATAAACTTTTATATTCCAAGAGAATACCAAATTTTATATAATTTATACAATTCATTAAATTATTTCTTATAAAACTAGCTTTTATAAAAATACTAAATATTAAATTGGTATTTTGTTCCTTTTATATTTCAAGAACATACCAAATCTTATATATTCATTATATTTGAAGTTAGGTTATTCACCATGAAAATAGATTTAATAAAAATACCAATTGCTAAATAGGTATATTTTAGTATTTTTAGCTCATAATAAACTTGTTTATTTCAAGAAAATATTAAATTGTATATTACAATTTGCATCTTTATGGATTTAATGATATTTAATGTAATCATCTAAAAAAAATACAAATGTAAAACTTTTCTTAAACATTTAATTTTCTAGTAATCTCTGACACATAATTTTACCATCTTCTGCAATTTCGTAATACATTTTGTATTATCCTAGTCCCAAGGAGACAACACTTTATCAAGGGCATCGTCTCGTTGAGTAATGTCGCCTTGAAATTTAAGCTGTTCTCTACTTTTTTGTTGTCCATTTCGATGAGTTTTTCTTTGGCGCTGCCTTTGGCTGCTCTTTCGTTTTGGCTGTGTTGCCGCCTTTTTGGGGCAACCTGTTAGCTCCATAAAAAGCATCAAAGTTATGACCAGGAATTATCATCAACATGCTAAATAGTTTGTTGTTCTTATTATCATTTCTACTCCTTGTTGTTGTTCGCTGTGTTTTTGTTGTTGTTGTTGCTGCTGTTGCTGCTGCTTGTTGCTGTTTTGCGCTCTTTGGCATTAATTTTTTATCACTTGCGTCACTCGCATTTTTAATGACGCACAACACACACACGCACACTTTTTGAAAACTTAAGAGTAAAGTCAAAGAGCAAGAGAGCGTGGATTGTTTCTATGTTTGTGGGGGTGTAAAAGCTCTTAACACGTGCGCATCGCCATATAATGAGTGAAGCGTGTCAGCGAGAGTGAGCAAGCAACAATGTGAGCAAACGTACGGGAGAGAGAGCAAGAGCGAGCGAGAGAGAACGAGGTAGAGAGCAGCGAGCGCATCAATTCAAGTTCAAGTAAAAACATTGAAAAGCAAGTTCAGCTTCAAGGCGGAGGCTGCTCACACACACTCACACACACACATATACGTGCACTTGCACAAGCTGGGAGACAAACACGTGCTACTGCCGCTGCTGTGGCTCTCTTTGCTTGCCATCTCGCTCTCTCTCTTTGAAGAGCTGCCCACTCCTTCTTTTTGCCGTTGCCTCTGATTATGTAAGCAATTCGTTTTTTTTTCTTTTTTGTTTTTTTGTTTTGCGGTTGCTCGTTTTGTTGTTTTTATTTTGGTTTCTTGTATTTTTGTTTCTCGCGCTTTTTTGTTGTTGTTGTTGTTGTTTTGTTTATTTTCTTCGCTATTTTGTCCTTTTGTTTTGTTATTGCTGTTGCTGTTGCTTTTTGCGGCGAAATTTTCAATTGCATTGCTGGCGTCGCGGCTTTGTTGTTGTTTTGTTTCTTTGTGGTATTTATTTTTCATTTGCCTTGGAATTTTAAGCCCGCGGTCATCCCTTTTTGCTCTGCTTCTTGTTGTTGTTGTCCTCGTGCTTCGTTGTTGTTGTTGTTGTTGTCTGTGGTCTGTTGCTGTCTATCTGTGTTGTGATGCGGGGCGATGGCTGCCTTTGTTTGCCATCGCTTTTGGCTTGTCAATGGCACAACAACGCAACGGAAGGACGCCATTTCTTCTCCGGCATTTTGGATGGCTGCTCTCCACACACACACACACACACACACACATATTTCCACTCTCAGTTGTTGTTGTTGTTCTACTATTTGCTGTCGTTGTTGTTACTGTTGCTGTTGCTGTTGCTTTTGCTGTGGGCAACCTCATAAACTGTATGTGGCAACATGTATCTGTATTCCATATTTCTGTTACTTTTCCGTATTTGTATTCGTCTTCTTTTTGTATTTGTATTTTATGCATATTTCACATTATTTTTGCTCTTATTGTCTGTATGTGTGAGTGTGTGTGTCGTTCAAATTCATTTGACCCTCAAGGTCCTTTGGCACACGCCCTTCCTGCTAGCCGCCTCTCCTGGGCCCATCCAGCATCCGGCCTTCAGCAGCAGCAACACCGAACTTGCCTTGCCAACACACAAAATGTGCGGAATAATCTTAATTTTGATTAGCCGCTGGCTTTGCCTTAGACACACACTTGACAATCAAACAATGTTGCGAAAAAAAGCACAGCTATTGCATAGACTGAAATATACTTTAAATAGTCGACAAAAAAAATGCGTCAATTATTTAATATTTAATATTCCTGAAATTGATAGAAAAACATCTAATTCAACAGAACTTTAGCTATTGCACCGACTGATATATACTTTGAATAGCAAGGAAAATGATTCAACAATTCTTTAATATTTCATAATCTCTAAATTGTCAACAGAACTTAAGCTCTTAAGAAAAGGCACAGTAAGAATAATTATTCCACAATTCTTTAATATTTCATATTCCTTAAATTGATAGCGAAATAATCAATTCAACAAAACTTTAGTTTTTGTTTAGCACTTGCTACGACAAAACAGCTCTTAAGAAAGGGCAACGACTTAAATATATGTACTTAAAATATTTGAGAACATAATTCGACGATTCTTTAATTGGCTTAAGTAATTCTTAAATATTCTCGAAAGAGCTGGGAAAATTTGACAATTCTATAATTATTTTGGAGGAAAATTATTATATTGTTCGTTTTGATAATAAATTATAAATGTATAAAATTTTAATAATTACTATTCTTTCACTATTATTAAACCCTTTTGTATATTCATTTATATTTCATAATTTACTCAATAATAACACAATTTAGGCAAAAGTTCTTGTACAATCAATCCAAAAATTGCTGGAATTTGACAAGGGCAAGCATCGTTATATAAATTAGCATAATAATGGCACGTAAACTCTGATTTGTCAACTGGCTCAATTATCGATAATAGGCAGCATTACCTTTTTACACGTTCTTTGCTTTAATAATCCATTTCCTTTACCCCAAAAGAAAAAAGGCATAGTTCAAGCTGTGAGAGTTTGCTTACGTAAAGTGTTATAAGACGACACATAATATGCCTGATTTAATCCTTGTATTATCCCAAAATGTATGCTTATTTTTATAACCCCAAAAGTTGTGCATACCTTTTGTGTTTATCTCTTTCGTTGTTGCTTTTTTCTCCTGTTGTTCCTTGCTACGTGGCGGGTGTCCTTTAGGGGTGCTGAGGGACTACAATCATTGTCAGGGACAGAGAAAACAACAACAACAACGACAACTTCAGGGCAGTATTATTTTTAGCTGCAACGCAAGAGCGACCTTCGACCATGAGCACATCCTTTGGCAGTCACTGTCAGGACGAGCTGCTGATGCTCATAATACAGAGCGCGCGTCTGATTGCAAATGAAAAACGTTTACCACACGCCCCGAGAAGGAAAGCAACTGAAATGAAGTGTTGACAATGCGGCGCTTTGGCATTGAAGGGCAACTCACTCAGGGACACAGGAAGTCGCTCGCTGGCATTGGCTGTGACAACGCCAAAAAACGAAAAAAAGGAAAAAAGGATGCAGAGGAATTTCTATAGAGACAAGAGCAGAGCTCAAGTTATGACTACACAACACGGCAATGAAGTAAAGACAGAGAAGGAGAGAGAGAGCATGAGAGTGTAATGGAATGTGAGAAATAGTGAGAAATAAATAATAAAAAGAGTATAGCATACTTCTGGGCGTTGCTAATGAAGGCTACTTTGGCTAATTTGCTGCTGCTGTATTCTTCTTCTTCTTCATCGTACTCTCATCTTTTTGCGCTGCTAATTGCAATAATTAATCAATGTTGCTGCGTGTCCTTTTTAATTGAAATTCACAACTGACCGTAACTTTTGCAGACGAGGACATAATCTCTACCAAACTACGATGCCATATGCAACAGGCAACAGCAAAAGAGAGAGAGAGAGAGAGAGAGTGAAAATGAGATAGCTAACACATTTGGCCATGGCAATGGCGTTGCTGCTGCTGCTGCTGCTGCATTGACGCACATAATCTACTCAAGCCAGCCACAGGTTCCTCCTCCCTTCCCTTCTCTGCCCTCTCATCACTTCTTGCTCATCCCCTGCAATGTTGTGGAGAAGGTCTTTGCTTGATTTCAATCAGACTGTATGCATAAACAGCGAAAGGACAACACAGTACAGTTTAAGCGCAAGTGTGTATGAGTGTGCTTACGTATGCGTCTGCCTCTCTGCCTGTATGTGTGTGTGTGTGTGTGTGCGTGTGTTCGTGAGTTGAGCCGGGCCAACAAACAGGCCTAGCATAAACAAAACGCACAACAACAACACACGGTGTGAGCGTGAGCAAGATAGCGATAGTTTGCAAAGAGCCGAAAAGAGAGCAGCAAGCAAACAGAAAAAAAGCTCGCTCACGCGTCTTGCGTCTCTAAGAGAGCGAGCTTTTGCTCCAAGTGTGTGTGTTCTCTTTCATTTTGGTTGCACTTCAAACATATTTTGTAACTGAATTATTTCCACAAATTTCATTACGTCTTTTAATAGCGTAAAGTCGGTCTCATTAAAATGCATGAATTAAGAAATGTCAAAGAAACATTTTTCGGTGGAAGTAATATTAATTTTTTATGCAATTATTACTTAACAGATGCTTGAATTAAGAAATGTTGAAGAAACATTTTTCCACGAAAATAACCTTTATTTTTATGCATTTATGCAATTATTGGTGGAAACAATTTTTCTTCTTAAACAATTTGTACTAAACATTTATACAGAATTGTTTGGTATGAATTTAACTGAATACTGTTTAATTCTTATATGCACCTCATTTTATAAAAGTTGCTAACAAAATTTGAGCTCAATTAGTAAGAGCAATACGTTTTTTAGCGAAGTTGTTACTAAACAATTTGATAAGAATTTAATTTAAATAATATAGGCAATTGATTTGGATTTTATTTTGCAACTTATTTTAAAGTTGCAATGCTAAATTTGCTAAACCAGATAATTAAATTTCTGTATTTGGAAACTAAACTATTTAAAAAAACTTTGTTTTGATTTTATAATTTTATTTGATAAGAGAAATTTGCAATTCTTGTTTCAGTTCGCTGTCATAAAGAGCTATAATGTTTTTGTATTTTTTTTCTAATTTTATTATTATTATTATTATTATTTCATTCAATTAGCTATTTTTGCTTGAGTTGCCTTCCAAAACAACCTTAGTTAAATTAATTGTTTAATGAATTTCATAAATATTTCGGTTCTTCAGAAAATGAATACTATCTAAAATTCACCAACAATTTTTTTAGGCGAAGAATCCAAACAACAAAAAGTTTTTTACAACTAATTTTATATTTTTCAAAAGTTAAGAAACATATTTCTCTCACATATATAGAAATTAATATTTATTTGAATTCTTAATTCTAGCCTCCTTTTTTATATTGCATATGCTAATTACCGCGCTTCTCAGTGTTTAGTTAGCCAAGTTAATTATGTAGATTTTAAAGTATCTTTCTACGTTCAAACTCAAGCTGTTGTGCCAAAGAAAAGTTAATTAGCGGCCAGTATGCTTAACTGCCTTTACTTTGCATGCGACATTTTAATGCATTAGCTAATGACTTTATTGTTGAAACTCATTAAACACAAGCATAGTTTATGGCTGATTTGAAATATTCATTCGCACTCGTACTCGTAAAAAGTTAAGGAAGAGCGCGCAAATGTTTCTCTTTGGCAACCAAAAAAAGCTCTCTTCTGCTTATCAGTTGATTTCGCTGCCGCCGTTGACGTCGCTGTCGCTGTCGCAGTCGCAGTCACTGTTGGTTGGCTGCGGCTGCTGATGCTGCTGCTGCTGCTGCTATTGCTTTTCGGCTGTGGCTGTGGCTGCCACTGTGTGTTGCTGTCGAGTGGCCGCCACTGTGGCGTTTTAGCCGCGGCAGAGTGTCATGAAAAACATTTGGACGGCTTCCGTTTGGCATCAGTTTGTTGGCAAATCTCAGACGCGTCGGCCGCAAAACGTTCCGAAAAACGAGAACAAATTCAAAAAATTCAAATAACATTTTTTCGAATTAGTGTGTGTGTGTGTGGAAAACGTGCAAACAGAAGCAACAATAAAACTCATATTCAACACAAAATTGGAGAACAACCAACAAAAAATAAAGACAACAACAGCAAATGATGCAAAATGTTTATTAATTAATTGCGAAAACATTTGTGTGTGATGTGATACGAAAGACAATTTGACGCGTTTGTTCTTTTCGTTTCGATTAAGTTTTTCTCCCCGTTTCGTTTCGTTTCGTTTGCGCTGATTTTTCAATTTGGATTTTTCATTTCGATTCACAAATTTGATTTTCGGTAATTCGGTAACAAACAATTTCGCATTACGTTTTGCGTTTTACGAGCTGTTAAACGCATTCGCGTGTATCGCCTTTTAGCTGTTTTTTGGGTATAGTAATCAACAAATTATGCTTTGCGCTCAAAAAATGTTTATGAATTTTTCACCAATCAAAGAGCGCAAATCAACGCCCACGTCATTGCGTCGAAAATAAATGTTTAGCATTGGCCGTGAATGAAACTGAAAATTTGTATTTCAGTACTCGAAACATATTTGTCACAATCTTTTCTCACGTTCAATTTTCACTCTCACACTCTCTTCTCCGGCGGCGAAAACAAAAAAAGAATAGAAAAGTATGCCAAGTATGTGGGGAAAGTGCATTGACTGGACGCGGGAGAAAAAATTGCTCATTTCCATTTCCATTCTCAAGGCACAAAGTCAAGGCGTTGTTCAGTGTGTGTGTGCGACAAATTTATTGAGACGACACTTTTTACACATAAATTTCGTGTATTTTACATGCGTAAGCGCGTATACTTAATGCAATTAATTGAGTCTGAGGTTGTCGCGTCAAGCGTTGCCTTTTAATTGTTTCGCTTAATGACATTATGAATATAATTTGCTGATAATGAAATTTTTCATAAATGAATGCAAATTTCGAAAACTTTTCAAAGCAATTACTTGAAAGCAAAGTCTTGTATGTTTATTCAAAGCTAAATATGGAAATAATCTGGCAAAAGTCTTGTAATTATGCAAACAAAATTTCAGTGGCAAAAGCAGTTTCCATATATGCGGATTTCTTTGGGAAATTGCTATTCAATTACAAGTTTCTCAGCTTTTGGCTTTGAGCTTGTTGGCGCACAAAATAAATAGCTAAATTTCCATTTGATGAGCCGCAAAACAAATAAAGCAAAAAACTTTGCGTAAATTGACATGAGGCGGGCCTAAACTTTTACAATTAATGATAGAGGCAGCTGCTAAGGAACACACACACATAGAATGGCAGACAGACAAACAGTCCTTACAATTGGAACTACAAATAACTGTTGTGTAGCAGCGGCAGCATCTGAAATGGTATTTTCAGTGCGATTATCCTTGTGTCATTCGTTGGTCAATTTGCTACACTCCCTAATGCCACCTAACGAGCGGCCATTACCAGAGTTCTCCTCATTCTCTTCATCACTCTCTCATTAACGCGCTTTGCCTTTCCAGTAGTTGTTGTTGTTGTTGTGCTTTTAAAATACGCACCTGAGAGCGCCAAATACGCATCGTAACTTCAGCAATGCGATCTCTTCTCCACAGTTGTTGCTACATAAATAATAAGTTGGTTGGATTTTGCCCGCCAATACGCTTCGTTGCTTCTTTCGGCAGAGCCAGCTGGCATAAAGGCCATTCTGAAGCGTCCTTGTGCGGCACATGCCAACAGCTAAGCAGGCTTATTTCTCAGCTTTTTGGTCTCTGTGTCTCTGTGTGTGCAACATGCCTCTCCATCTCGCCCCCCCCCTCACTTTGCGCCCTGGAGGCTTACGTGACTTTTGTGGCATGCGTCGTTTATATTGGATACTTCAGTTCGGTTTTGTGTCTGAGCTGCTGCTGCCATTTGCTATTGCTCTTCATAATTCTGTTTCTGCTTTTACTCTTCAGTCTCGAGCCTTTTGTATGCTCGCCGAGTGAAATTAATGAAGCAGTTCATCTGACACTGAATTGATTGGCTTATTACGAACGCAACTTGATAGCTCCCAGCAGCTCTCCCTGTTTGTCTCAGCTCTCACTGTCTGTCCGACTGTCGTGGCAAATGGAATTCTTTTACTCTATCTCCGAGTGGATTGCGTTGTCTTGCAGCATAATGACAAGCGTAGCCCGAGCGCTTTGCCAGCCATACCCTGTAAAAGAAAGATATCGAAGAATTGTTTCACAATTTTAGGAAGATTTTCGATTTTGTATATTTTATGGTTTATTTATTGTTAATGAGACGTATACGCAATATTGAGGTATACATAATATTCAAATCTATTTGCAATACAGTTTAGTAATCTATTGTTTAATTGTCCACGCTCATGTTTAGCTTGTATAATGTATACTTAATGATGAGGCTACGTATACGTAATATTCAAATATATTTCATTGACAAAACAGTAACAGACATTGCTTAGTTGTTGAATGTGGGTTCATTTTAAGCTTAATAACTTATACTAATGAGGCTACGTATACGTAATATTTACAACTTTTTAATAGCGGAACAGTTTAGTAAGGAATTCATTAGCTGCTCAAGTATTGCTTTTAAATTGAAGGCGAGTTGGTTTTCAAATTACTAACTTTTCACGTATACGCAATATTGACCTAACGTATACGTAATATTACGTGTAAGTATATTGCTAAACACAATCTAATCAACTTTTTGGCTGTCAAAGTATAGTTCTTAGGTGAACCACGCTCATTTTTAGGCTATACGTATACGTAATATTGGCGCAACGTTTACTTTATGTTGACGTTACGTATACGTAATATTCGATGCTATATATTAGTAGTGAATTTACTACCTAAGATTTGTTTTAGCATGTAAAAAAGGCTCATTTTCAGTTCTCTAGTTTATAACGTATACGTAATATTGACTTATATTACGTATAAGCTATAACTATCTCATAGGCTAATACTGTGTAGTATTCTTTGCCTAAAACTCCATCCACTAAAGCATATCTTACTAGTCTACCCTCGTTTTGTTTTCCTTCACTATCCCTCATCAATTCTAGTGACAAGTTATAGCCAAAGCGCAACGCAATTTCTGATTGGATGCCGCCTCATTTGTCGCAGCCATATGCGACTTTGCTGCCACCGCTTTTGCTCATCCTCCACTCTGTTCTAGTGGAGCAAAACACTCGTGGCTCTTTTCAATTTGGCTGCGGCAAGAAAACATCAAAATGACATTATGCTTCCCCTACGATTTTGTGGCTTGGGCTTAATTATTCGACTTTGCTGGCACGCCCTTAACTTTTTTTTTTTGCTTTTCTTTTTTGTTCATTTGTAAGCTGCAAAATTTTCCGTTTTTGGTTTTTTGTTGTTAACGGTTTTTTATGGTTCACATCGTAAAATCAAATCGAATATTTCGGGCACGTTTCAATGCTATTGCTAGGGGAGAGAGAGAGAGTTCGAAGGAGGCAGCATGCTGCCAATATGTCAGTGGCATCAATATCAACTTTCATCCATTCACCCCCGGCAATCCTTGGGATTGGTCACGCAGCTCTAAGCCTGCCTCAATGTGGTGCCAAGTCATTAATTTTATGAAAAATCAACATTTACATAATGATGAGCATTGCGGCAGCTCTTCTCGGTTTGATTAGCAATTCCAATATGAGGCGTGGCACACACAGAGAGAGCAAAAGTCGAGCAAGGGTGTGAGAGTGAGAATAGGAAGCTACTTAGTTAAGTAGAAGAAAAAGAAAAGTTTCATGCTTTTGCCTTTCGCTTCTTGCGCTGGTGAAAATTTGCATTCATTGGGTTGCCAATACATTTGGATCGAAATTTATTGGCAGTCTCTGTGGGGCAAGTTAATTAAAAGGACACACTTCCAATTTTGCAGGCGAGAGAAAACAAAAAAAACAACAAACACAAAACCCAAGAGTTTCTAAATAAAAAGACAACAACAAAAAGTTACTACAAAAAAAGAAGAACACAAAATACAACTTTGAACATTGTTTCCTGATTGAAGTGAAGACAACAATACAACAGCAGCAGCAGCAACAACAATACTACGATTTTAATGAATTTTTAATCAACAAGAGCAAATTTAAATAAAAAACTAATTAATCGATAATATGCAGATATATTTGATATACACGAAATAAGTAAATAAATAAACATATTCATAGCAGACAAAAAAAAAAAAACGATAAAAGCCAACAAAAGACGTGCGTTCAAAGAGGCTTTCAGTACATTGATGTGAGTTGATTTTAACAGTTAATTAAACCGCAAATATTTATGCTAAACTATACAACCAAAAAAAGAAGAGAAACCAAAGAGTAAACCAAATATTTATATACAACAATATAAATTATATACATATTAAAAAACCAAAGCAAAAAAAAAACGCTTCGAATTCAATGTTGCAATAAATATTACGCAAAAATATTTTTAATATATATTTAAAGCAAATATATTGTAATTGTTATTGAGTGTACCGAACAAAAAAAAAAACAAAAACCAACAATTATCAAACCAATATTATATAATATTTATAAAATCAATCAACAAATATCAAAAATAAATATTTATTGCCAAATCAAATGCGCAGCAAAAACACAATTGAATTTTTGAATTGAATTGGATTTCAATGCAATATTTGGAGTAAAGTCAAATAACGTGCAAATATTTGTTTGATTGCCCCCAAAAAGCCAAAACAAAACACAAATTTTCTGCAAACAGAGAAGAAAGAGAAAGAAAGAGAGAGAGAGAGGGAGCAAAAGAGACAGCAACACATTATACAAATTAATGCAAACAAAGTTACAAACGCAGCAATTGAAAGCTTCCATTTTAAATGCAAAACTACATATACAACTACAATTAAATATATATATACCACAAAAATATATAGACATATATATCTATTTACAATAACAAAATATAAAAGAAGAGTTACTATTTTGAATTGAACTTTGAATTGTGCGGCCAAGATTCGGCAACTCAATGCTGCAATACGAAACAGCCTGCAATCATAGCCAACCGCAGTCTCAGTCTCAAACACAGACGCAGACGCAACCGCAGTTACAGCAGTTACAACCGCAACCACGCAAGCAAACCTACAAAGAGTATCTTCAGCAACATCAGCAACAAAAACAGAAACAACAACAGCAGCAACAACAGCTACAACAACAATCAAAGCAACCAGTGCGCATCTTTCGTGTACATTACATCCGTCTCAATTCCAAAGACGGCAGCCCGTCCTCCTCCTCAAGTCGAACGGCGGCGGCGGCCGCCTTGGCAAACGCATCCTCCGCACATGGCGCCAAAATGAAGACAATTGCGCCAAATATACGCCGACGGCGTCGCTGTGACAAACATCATCTGGAGCTCTATTGCAATGAGAGCAGCAGCCATCACAATCACAGCGCCGCCGCCGCCGCCGTCGTCGCCGGCGCTGGCAGCGGTTCAACAGCCACTCTCAAGCCCGGCGGCTTGCGGCTCCGCGAGTCGATCACAGCGCCCAGCACAGCGGCCAGCTCGCCGGTGGATGAGCAACTGTGCATTCCGGCACCGCCCATTACACCGCCGCCGGCCTTCTTAACGGAGGGCTATAAACGTGCCAGCACCTCGGTCTCGACCTCGGCATTGCCCAGCGCCACCAACCAGGAGCAGTCGCCATCGCAGTCACAGCAGTCGCTGGCTCGCAGCCAGAAGACATTGACCTTGTCGGCAACGCCCTTGCCATTGCTGCCGAAGCTTAAGCCAAAGACAACGGCCACAATTGCCGTGACTATCAATAGCAGCAAGCCACGTGGCACAGTCAAGCGAAGTTTAGGTAAGCAAAGGTCTGACTTAATGGCCTGTGAACCGATAAAACCGATAAAATGGGGCGAGAATTGTGGGCAACTGTCGAGCAGCTGACTGAATTGTCCCAACTACTTTCGAGTACTGACTGAAGGTATTTTTTTTTTTAGCTACTTTATTTGGTGACTGAATGGCTTACATTTGTAAGCTTCTTTATTTGCTGACTGAACAGCTTACAGTTGTAAGCCTTTTATTTAATAAAAATGTATTTCCAATGTAATAATGAAGCCTTTTACGTTTTATTCTTAGGCGACACAACTAAATAGTCTTCCTTACAAAGAATAAATCAAATCAATATTTTAACATTTAAAATAATAGTATGAGAGGGTAGTCATTAAAATATAATGATCACTCTCTTTGGAAGGTCATCTGTATAATTATTTTTAAATCTTCTTATCCTCACAACATTTGGTAAAAGTCTGTCCAATGAGTTTGTGACTTATCCAAGACGTTCCATATATTGTTTTTGTGCCACATTGTTTTAGAGTTTCTTTTTATTCTCCTTAACTGTGCTAACTTAATTTTGTAAATATTTAAATTTACTGCAATACCATAATTTAACAAAGCTAATTTCCAAGCTTTGTGAGCTTATGTTACTTCATTGTAACTGCCCCAAAAGGTATGCTACACTTTTTAGGCTACGGTTTTATTGAAGAAAATGTATTACATTTTCTAGGCTACTGACGCTTTTCATGTAATGAATGCTTGAAAGTTTTCACTTTTAATATTCAGTATTCAATAGTTACATTTTCAAACCACAACTGATTTGATTTTGACAAGAAATAAATTGATTTATGACTATTTTTCTCGCTCTACAATTATTTTGTCGCAATGAACAACTGTCAACTAATTTACTATTCCCATCAATTATCATATTTTTATGAATGATAATTAGAAAATGCGTGACTAGCAAATTCAGTAATTAAATTAATAGTTATTTGCCACAATAATAAATATAATTGCTGACAGATAGAAAATTACGAATAAACGTTCTTTCTAATTAGTGAAATTGATGAATGTAGTGTTTAATGATATGTTACTTTCTTTTAATATTAACTAACTTTTGCTAAGCCGCAATTATCTGCTGCATTATTTATCACAATCAATTTTAGTTTAGTGCTGATTTTTGATTTCATAATATAATTATTCAAGTATAAATGCTTGTCTCAAATTCAAGTACATTTCTATTTATTTTTTAAATTATAAATGTAGTATATTTGTTACATTTTTTATTATAATCAACTTTGGTTTAAATTGTGTGTAAATATAATTTGATTTAAAAAAATGTACTTAGCGTAATTTCAATTACTTTCTTGCTTACTTTCTTATACTCGTATTATAAAAATAATTGGATGATAGCCTGAAATTGTCGGCTACATCACTTATCGAAATCAATTTTAGTTTAAACATTTCACATATTGATTTTTGAAATGAATTTTGTTTCAATTTCAAAATATAATCAGACGCTGATTCAAACTCTTTATTCGTTAAATAAGCATTGACGCTTAAAATGTTCGTCTATTGATTGTCGATATTTCCGTGACTGATGTTTTTCTCATTTTCTTTTTGCTTGCTTGTGCGCCATCTTGAAAATTTGTTGCAAAATTCAATCGAAATTGGTCCCCACAGCAGCTTCGGGTCGAGCAACATAAAATGCGTAAATGTTTTATGACCGTGCAGTGAGCGAACATAAAGTAGAAGTGGTGGAGGAGGAGGAGGATGGCAAGGCTCGAGGCAGATTGGTGGTCAGGGGATTAGACATAAGCCGAGCAAGCGTGTGTGCAGTGTGTGCAGCAACTTAATTGAAAATGTTGTTGGCCAGTTATTGTTCTTGTTCCCCTCCCAAGTTGCTGTTGTGGCTCTTAATGCAACACGAATGTTGTGATACTCGTAAAGTAAGTCGTGTGTTTGAAAAGTTTCCATGCTTAACACATATTTGCCAGCGAATCGATGTTTGACATTCGCTGGGATTATAAGTCTCTCTCTATATATGTGTGCATAGATGTTTGCTTCTCCATCTCTTTTTCTCTCTTATATATGCATATTCCCATTCTAACTCTTCAGCTAGTTTGCACACTGTGCTTAGTTTGCTTGGCATTCCACTTCAATATGCAGATATTTCAACATTGTGCAATGCCGCAGGATAAGCTTCTCATCGTCATCGTCATCATCATCAGTCAGTCACATTCTCAATTCCTATTCATATTCAACTGCCGCTGGCAGTTGCTAAATGTCAATAAAAAAAAAAACAAAAACTAAGTTTAAAGCTGCAACTGCAATTGCAATTGCAAATTGTCGCCTCAATGCTTGATTGCATTTCAAATGCGTGCACGCGCAGAAAATGCTTATTGAGGTGTCGAAATTCTGTCGCCTCGCCATCCAATTTGTTGTCGCATTCGCATTGCGAAAAGTTGCCTCACCAAAAAAAAAACTTTGCAGACAACAATTTTTTGTTGGGTTTTATTGTTGTGCAATGCATTCGCTATTTATTTGCTCGATTTACATAATACGCTTGGCGGCCTGTCTCGTTGCCAAGAGTCGAATGCCAATGGCAATCTAATAATGCACACAGTTCATCTCATAACTCGAACATCAAAGCCAACTAAAGACAGGGTAGAGAGGGCAGCAAATGTTATGAAATATTCAGTGAAAACAAACAATTTGAAGCCGTAAATCCGACTATACAAAAGCGAGTCAAGACTTGAGTTTGTCTTGCAGTTTTGTTGTTCTTGCTGTTGTTGGTCAGTCAGTCAGTAAGTCCTTCAGTCTGTCAGCAGGTTGAAGAGAAAACTGGTCCATTAGCCATTCATTTCATTATTAAAATATTTTGCTTGCATTCACCTGCCAACGATATATATTTTTGGCAGCAATTTCTAGAGCTCGCCGCAGGCCAAAACCCAAGCGAAACTAAATTCTAAAGCTTAATGGGGTGGAGATGGAAACTCTTGAGAGACAGTGAAAGGGAGAAAATGTTGTGGAAGCACATGATTTGCGGGCAAACTGCAACTATGCAATACAATCGAGATGATGATGATGATTACTATGGCAAAACTATTTGCATTGCAGAGAGTGCAAGAGAGAGAGAGAGAGAGCAGGGCACACACAAAATACGATTATATAATGCAATTTATTTAGCTAGTCCAGTTTGTTTTGGCTCTTCGATGAAAAGTTGTTCTATTGAAATTTGTTAAATTTGTCGAACAGTTTACTGCAATTATGCAAAACCTTTTGCTTGAGGATGCAGATAGTAAGCATCCTTGTCGAAGTCTTTTATGCGCAAAACTTTTACCTCAACCTCATTTAATTTGTGCTGCTGATTTGGTAAATTATGCTTGTAGCTTCTTATTATACACATAATTTTGTGCCAACAGGAGATATGGTATATTTTCGTAGTGTGTGGTATATGTTGAGTATACTAGCTTATCAATATACTAAGTAAAGATATTTTATAACTTTCTACCAAAGGGAAATCTAGTATATTTTGAACGACATGGTATATTATTAAACTAGTAGTATATTTATATACCAAATATAAACAATATTATAAATTTTTACGTACATAATATATGGAAGATTTTATACGATATGGTATATTTAACATGTGGCGGTATATCGATATACCAAATATACCTTCTTAGTATATTTCAGTATTTTTACGACATGAATTTTAGTTTATTTAAACAATATTTCCATGATATTTTGTTTTATTATAGATTTCAGTATTTTTTTTTTTGTTATATGTGTATGGAACATGTTAACCATAATATAGCACTGTTTTGCTTTTTGTTAAAAACGAGTAGCGGGACTGTATCTTTCTTTCCTGATTATAATTTATCTTAAACTCTTATGACAATATTTCTCGTGAGACTTTTGCAGTTTCCTCCCCTTTTGTTGATCTTTAACGTTTATTTTGTTCCTTGGCGACAAATTCCTCTGTCTTATCAATTTCACCACCTCGTTCTTCTTCTTGTTTGTTCTTAAGCGTTAACTTAACTATTCATACAAAACTCCCAGTCTGTGGAAGTTTCAGCTACCCCCCTCAAAACTGCGATTAGTTGCATGCCACAACCTTAAGAATTTGTGTGCGCTTGTCGCATGCATCGATGCAAAATTCCACTCAAGCGGCACACACACACTCACACACACACACACACACACACAGCATACAAAAGTCAAGCAAAATTTTAATATCGCTGATGGTTTTTGGCCCTTCGATGGTGGCGACCCCCAAAAAGTTGCAACACTTTGGAAGGGGCGTTCCACATTAATTGGGAGTTAATTGAAAAGTTTGCTTTGGCGTTGGCGTTTGCGTTGAGTTTTTGGCCTAACTTTTAAGTGCACTTGGCGCATGGGAAAAGCAAAAGATGCGGAAAGAGTTTTTTTTTTTTGTTGTTTCTGTGTTCGCAATGGGCCAAGAAAGTTAACTGAAATTGCATTAAACGTTGCAACAAGCCAAGCAATGTGCACAGAATTTGTAAAGCAAGACGTGGCAAATGGGCGAGGTGCATGAAGAAAGCGAAAGAGAGAAAGTTGTACAGAGAATCCGGCAAAGTATCGCGAAAGAAATGCAAAGCACATCTCGAGGCAATTGGTAATGTGGCATTGAAGTTGCCGCAAAACTTTGCGTCTCTCCGGGCCATGCCGCATGCTGCATTACATAACGGTAACTGTAATGACGGCTGTGCCACAAATCCCTCCCACACACACTTCCACATCCACTTACTTAGCCGTCGAGCGCAGCGTTTAATAATTAAATGCAAATGCCAGTTTTTATAACCACATCGACGGGGCTGAAAAGTCAGCTGAGCTGAAGCAGAGGCTGAAGCTGATGCTGATGCTGATGCTTGAGCCTTGGCGTTATAATCCGCAAACATTAACGCACTCAGTGAAGAGTGCGAGAGAGTGAGCGATGATGAAGGCAGCAAGGTGACGACTACAACTGGGCTTTTAATTGAATGCGTGACTTGTCGAAACTTTTTATGATTTGGCACAAAAAATAAAACACAGAGCAGAAAAGAAAACAAGTTGGGTGGAGGGGGGTGCCTTAAATTTTCGTTGATGTTGTCGCGCAGCTTCTAAAAGTTGATTATGCCACGGGAGCAGCTGCTGATATTAATTACATTAAATTGCATTGATTAACTTTTAATTACTTGCAGATAAGCCGCTTAAGCGCTTAAGCTATAAATCTTTTTCCTTGACTAATTTCCACACTTTATTTTCTTTCTATTTGCAGGTGAGTTTGCTGTGCACAAAAAAAAAACACAGAAGTGACAGATAAGTAAAAAGAAAAAAGTAAATCTTTTTAGGTTTGCTTATGCATTAATCAAAATGTGTCCAAACTTCGTATAAAACTTGGGGATAAACTATCAATAAAAAACGAAATGCTTTGCTTTGTATCAAAGCTGTAATCAATTATCCATCCCAATGCAAACTTATACTCGACAGTTGCTTGTATTCAAGTTTCTCGTTTCTCGTTTTGGCATTTCATAAAGTGTCATGACAGAATGAAAACTATTTGCAATTTCTACAGCAGCAACAGCAGCAGCTGAGATTGTTTCTCCGGATGCTGCGATTTCTAATGCATTTTGCTCAAGTCAGAAATGCGCTTATTTATGTTTCCAGTTTATAACCTGCGCTACATTTAGCTTGTTGTTGTCTGCCTTGTGAATCCTTTTTCCCCCATATAAGATTTCTGCATTTCGACTGCGAGCTGCATTTGCTAAGGATATTTCATTTTGACAGCTGTTGCTGTGGTGCTCGCTTTGCTTGTTCCTATACCCTGTGAAAACTCTGGGAAATGGGACGTGATGAGCGAGGGAAATATGTAGAGATATTATTATATATATAGTCATTAACCTAAATTTATATATTTAAAATATATTTTGCAAATTTAATCATTTGATTGGCTTTATATATGTTCAAAATATATAGTTCCTGTGCAAATTTCTCAAATGTGTTTACAATAAATATCATATATAAAAAAGAAATCGTATGATACACTACTATAACTAAAATTGCATTTTTGATTAAGTTGTTAATCAAACGAATAAGATTTCACAAACTGAAATCATATATTTTAATATAATACATTCGATTGTATCGTAAGTTTTATGTTTGAGAATCGAATCCGTGTCTTTGAGGTGCGATATTTCAATAAACTTGAATAAATCCTTATATTCCTATAAACAAATGGAACGTTAGGTGGAATAAGGTTAGCTTTCTTCTTCATTTGTTAAGCTACCTAAAGAATTTCAATGAGAGTCAAGCAAAACTAAATTAACTACTGTTTAGCCTCCTCAAAAATGTAATAGAGTCAACATTTCATATTTAAGGAATTCCCAGAGAATTTCAATGCTATTCCAATAAACCCAAAACTAACTACAGCATATCTCACAGTCGAGCACATTCGCCATGAACAGTTTTGTGTTATTGTTGCAACAATAAGCAAAGCTCATGGCATGCCAACATTTTGTAAAACAATTTAAATTGAATTACTCAGGCGCACACACAACTAGAACGAGAAAGAGAGAGAGAGATAGAGAGAGTGACAGAATGGGAGACAGAGAGAAAGAGAGGGCAAAATAGGTAAGACAGGGAGGAATACAGAAGTGAGATAGCAATCAAAACTTGTATCTTGTTGTTGGGTTATTTCATAGCCTACTTTTTTGGGCGGCATTTAAATTGCCATTTTTGATAGTTTTACATAACAATTGCTGGCCACGTGTGTCTCTCTCTGTCTCTGTCGCTCTCTGTGTGTGTGTGTGTGTGGGTTGGCGCTTGGCCAAAAGTCCAAAGCAAGTATGAAAAAATTTGAACAAAAATTTGCATTGCACAAAATGTGTAATTAAACATCAGGCAGAGAGCGAGAGAGAGAGAGGAATAAGCCTTGAGCCTGACGGCAAAAACTTTACGCACTTTTCAATGCATTTTTTATGCGGCACGTGGACGCAGTCATGTGTAAGTGTGTGTGTGTGGGTGGGTTTATCAGCTTGCTGCGTCCTTGCACACAGCACAGGGCAAAACCAAAACGGCAGCCATGAAAATCAACATCCGGCAGCAGCAGCAGCAACTGCAGCAAGTGGCAAGTGCAAGGTCAACTTTGTTGAAGGACATGCCAACAGCAGCAGCAGCAGGACAGCAACAGAACAGCAGCAATAGCAACAGCAACAGCAGCATTGAGCCCATCAGTCCACGCCCACGGCTTCAGCTTTAGTCCGACAGTCAACACTGTCTCATTGGTTTGTTCAGCTCTATTTGTATTTACACAGCACGCTGTATGAGTGTGTAACTCTGTGTGCAACTGTATGTGTGTGTGTGTGTGTGTGTACCGCCATTTTGTGCGCATTGTTTGCTGTGACGTTTCATTTCATTGCGTTTAGCATTTTGCGGTTTTACAAACAGCAAATTGAAGTATCGACTTACAGCTTACAGCAACTGTCGAAAACCGCATGTCGAATGTGTCTATATAGAGTGTAGAGGGAGGAATTCTCATTTAGTTACACTACTGCACATTTGTCATCCTGAACTGAACGAACGAACTAAGCAAATATGTTAACTAATTACTTTTATGTCGTTGGGTGTGCGTTGCTAATTCAGTTTGTAGCCTAACATATCTTGATTGCGATTCGTTTGTCTAATTGCAACTTTATTTATTGCAAGTAGTAAATCAATAAACTGATTTTAAATCTGATTGTGAAGCATCTAAACTAAGTTGAGTGTTGTCATTATGAAGTTGAGAAAGCAAACAAATATGAAAGTTAGAATATCAATAAAGAGATTAGAAAAGATTATTGAATTAATTAGACGATAATAATTGAATTTGAATTGAGGCGATTAATTGAATGTAATTAATTTAAATTATTGCAACTTAAAATGTGCTATTATGAGACTATTTTATGGTGCTTATACTTATTCTTCACTTAACAAACAAAAGTAAGAATGCGAGAAAGCAAAATAGTGCGGTATTATTCTAAAAATATACTAAGTCATAATACTAAGCTTTACAAAAATATACCAAATGTTATGTTTAATATATCACTATACTATTCACAAAAAAAAATATATATTATTATTTTAAATATATACTAAATTAATTGCCCGACAATTTACAAAAATATACCAAAAGCTTTATTTGGCATATCAATATACTATTCAAAGTATACATTAGTATTATTTTAAAAACATCGCTAAGCATACATTTTTGCAATTACATCGCAATTTTAAAATAAATTGCTTGATAATATTCCAGTCAAAATTCTGGTCAATTATGCAATAAGGGAATTTTTAATAAACTCATTTCATTTAAATTAGTATTCCTTGCCATAAAAATCAATAAGTCCCTGCAACTAATTGCCAATTAAAATTTCTCTGAGAAATCATATTTTACTGAAAATTTCACCATAAATAGAATTGGTTGATTATTCTGTATTGCAACTAAACGAGTAACTTCATAAAATGCCTACTACAATATGCTGTTTATAAAGTAGTCAAGTTACATAAAGTGGAAATCAAATAACGAACATATAACGTTCAATGCCAAGCAGCTGCAGCACGAGAAGACCTTCTGATTTGCGGTAAAAGAATCCTTATAAAAAATGCAGCATCAACTGATCAAACAAGATTCACTTTAACAACTGCTTGGCAATGTTAAACCAACAGTGCAGAATAATGCACAAGAAATTTGCATAATGAGACTAGCTCTAATTGTAGTTTCAATATTTGCATAGACAAAAACACAATGTTTAACCTTTGACGAACTTGCCCCAAGTTTGTGTGTGTGTGTGTGTGTGTGCCCTTTTAAATTAGAGTTGAGCCAACACTTTTTTGTTGAACACTTTTGGGTTCGTTTTGCGTTTTGCGTTAAACATGGGTTCAAGGCTGCAACAAGTGCGGTTCACAAAACAACAAACATAAAGCAAACCAAAAGCCCGACCCATGTTGAACTAATTTGATGCCCATTTATCTATGTCTTCTCTCTCCTCTCGTTCTTCTTCGTTTTGATTGTGGAACGCGTCACTCAAAAAAAAAGAAAAGAGCTCTGCATAATTTTGTGCGCCACATAATTCAAATTGTTTGCTCGCTATGCTCCTTAAATAATTCAACGCTAATCTTTAAATTAAAATCAGCTCCATTAGGAACAAAGAACACGAAATTTCTATACACACACACACACACATGTGTATATACATTTGAAAGTGTGTGTGTGTGTGTATTCAGCCACATGGCAAAATAAAACTGTGAAAATAAAATGAAAACCAGCAGCTGGCAGCTAAAATGTTTTGCACTTCCTGTCCACAACTTTTTCACGAGTTTTTCGTTTATTTTTGTTGTAAATGAAATATATCCTGTAATGGCTGAAAAACAAAATGTGAAACTTGAGCAATCTTTTATTTTTCGGTATAAATTTCTTCAATTAATTTGAACTCTTAAAGTTATGCAGTCAACTTCATTTGGAAGCCATATAAGTATATTTGATTACAGGGTATTTTCATGTGCAGTTTGTAACAGAGTTTACAAAAAAACATTCTTCGGTTGGCTTTTTGTTATCGTTTTTGTTTGGCTGCAATGTTAAAGGCAAAAATTTTATTTACTAGCGTTGAGGCTGCTGCCATTGTGTGTTGTATGTTGGGGTCTCGCTTACTCTTTATTTTTTTTGTGCATAAAATTTGCAGGCAGGAAAAAAAAGAACTCCACACTATTGCTGGCCCACTCTAGCGCACAGAGTCAGGCATAATCTGTAGCTAGTAGCTCGTCGGTTGTCTGTCTCGCTCTCTGCATGAAATATGCGAAGCCGCTTTCAACAATTTGCGTTGAAAATTTGCACAATGTTTGCCAGCTTTTCAGCTGTTGTGGGTGTTCTTCTCCTTCTTGTTGTTGTTGCTGTTGTTGTTATGTAATGCTGAGCAAAGTTTTCACTCACTTAAATAGATGCCAGTGGTGTGTATAATTCCTAGCCCTGCCTCGTCTCTGTCTCTCTGTCTCTGTCTTCCCCACGCTTCACGTGTCAAACTAATGCAAAAAGTGTCAGAGACTAGAAATTAAAAATTCAAATGAAAATGCGCCTAGACTCTGAGCTTGGGTGCAAATTAAGCGCTTCCGTTCTCGCTCACACACATACTTACAAGCTTCCCTCTCCCTCTCTCGCTTTTCTAAAGCTCTGTCACTTGGTAATTCATTTTAATGTGACGCTTGCTGAGCATATTTTGGGTTAAATTTTAATTTCCTGCAACTCAGTGTCGACTTCCTTTTTCGGGGCTCTTATTGTCAGCCTCTAAATGTCTGTCACACATAGTTGAGATTTCCCCTCTCCCTCTCTCACTTTCACTCTATCTCATTCTGAAAGCCTTTTAGTTGATTGGGTTACACGGACTGTGGCATAAGGCGCTTATGGGCCACTGAAGTACAAAGCAAAGAGAGAGAGAGAGAGTTCCATACATATTGGGAAATACTCAAAATACTCGAAATACTTGCAGAAGCAACAAAAGTCTTTCGAGCTACTTAAATTGCTTGCAACCTAAGTCTTAAAATGTACAAACGGGCAATTTTAATTAACCTTTTTTCATGCCTGTCGACTGTCCAGGGAGCATTTTACTTTGATGGTCGGGCCAAAGGACACAAGATCTCAGACAGACAGACAGACAGACAGAAGATGCTCACAAATGCGACCTTAGCTAAAAGCTGGCCTAAAGCAAAATCAGCGCCGCATAACCTTCAATACGTGTATTTATTCTGCGCTACCTACATATAGTATATTTTATATACTATATATTGTAGATATACAAGATATATAGGCGTACTTTTTGTGTGCCTTGTGCCGCATTCCTTTTGCTCGCTTTGTGCGGGTTTTCGCTTTTTTTTTCGTTCTCTATCTTGCTTTTTTTTCTTTCTTTCGTTTCCGTTGCATAATTTCTTGGCCTGCGCTTTTGTGGCCTCCTCTACTGTCTTTTATTTTTCATACTTTATACTGGCCTTTAGGTTTTTTTTTTACTTTCTTTACATCCTTTGACTAAGTAGGGTATGCCGCAATGGTCGACACACACACACACACACATACACAAAAAAAGGTAGACTTTGACCCTTTAAATTGTTTACAGTGCTTAAGAACTTCATTTCCTGTTTACGCACTGCTTATGATAAAAGGCCAAAATAAGGATTGCATATTGATTTAAGATCGTAAGGACAATTTATTGGAATTGCCAAGTTTTCTATGTTTTCCAATAACATTTCGCAAATGAAACATAAATGCAAAACATTGTTTAACATTTATCAAAAGCATTCCTTGTTTTGCTTTCAACATTTCTTTGCTGTGGCTTTAAGGCTTTCAATTATTCATTGGCGCCTTTTTGCAGCACTCGCCCAAGGACAGTCTGGCTGACCACAAAGTATGCAATATAAACTGCAGTCTCGACCAGATTTATGCCCTTGATATTGCGGTAACCAGTCCGCAGACCTTGCACCAAGGGCAACCTTGAAACAGCGTTCTCCTTTTTCGCTTCTCTTCTTGTTTTTTTTTTTTTGGTCTCTTGTCATTATGATTATCATCGGGATTGTGATCAACGTCAGCGGCAGTCACATTTGCCATGACTAATGACTGTCAGGCGTTGACTGTCAGGAAAAAGTTTTGCGGTTAGTAGTTTTGCATGCTGCTATCAAGTTTTTGCAAAATTATTATGATGATGCCACAAGGGGCTGTCACACATATGTTTTCAGACTCACGCGTAGATTGTTCTCTATTATGTTGGTCGGACTTTAGTTGTCAGTTTGTTGTGTTTTGGGGTTATCTGGACATGTGATTTATTTATGCAGAAGCTTAATTACATTGTCTGCTACGAGCTAAACAATGTTGTTAAAGTTGTCGAAAACAACACAGAAAGAGAGGAGAGAGAGAGAGAGAACAAAGTCAATTCAATTAAAAGCAATTTTGTTTCATTGGTCGACAGATAACGTGTAATTTGGCTGCTGTACAGAGTTCTCTAGTAGTTCTTTGGCCTTTCAGCTTTGATTGATTGTGGCTTAATTACCTTTGAGCTAATTAACCAAATGCTGCTCAACGAAAATATTAATGTATCGACGGAAAGAGCGAGAGAGGGTAAAGGAAATTAAGGAGTGACGGAAATATCAAGACTGCTTTTGTAAGTTGATTAGCGGCAGGAATGAGGCTGTGCCCACTCTTAATCATTTATTCATAAGCAACAGTGCGTATACTTAATATGCTATTTATGCTTCTAATGCATAATAATCTTGCCTTTTGCCTACACACCTGAGCGGAATGCGAAGGACAGTCTTGAAGCATTTTTCGTTTACTGCTATTTTAAATACGCTTAAATACTTGTTAATCCGCCAACTAAATAGCCAAACATTTTCCAAAGCGCATTTTATCTCGTGCGCTGTCAGCTGAACGCCGCGTTTTCCATTTCACTTCTTTTGCGGTTAATCTCTCTCATCTCATCAGAATGCCAGTCCGACTGAACTAATCCCAAATTTCTGTGTGTGTGTGTGAACGCATTTCCGCACACTTGCAACGTCAGCATTTTGGGGAAGCAGCGTCATCGACCCGCCAACACCACAAAACAAAACCAACAACGCCTCCAAACGTTGCCGTCTGCTGCCAAGATAAATACAAACAGCCAAAAAGCGAATTTCCAGCAGGTCGCTAAATATGCTGACGACAATGCTAGGAGGGGAAAATGGCTGAGGGGAGGGGAGGGGAGCAACCATAAACAACGATAAACTATATGTAGCTACGCGTCTTCTTGTTTGCCGAACTGACCTTCACCCAATCGTTGTGGTTTTCCATTTTGTGCGTTGCGTTTGGCTTTCTCTGTTTTTGAGTGACGCGGAATTTTAATGAACTTCACCTTCAAACAAGTCGCATTTGTTTGTTGTCTAATATTGTTGCTTCTGCTTCTGCCTCTGCTTCTGCTATTTTACATGTTAATGAACTTGTGAATATTACGTTGAGGTTACCCAGCGAAATGTATTTTTGGTTCATAAAAGAGTTCTAAATTTAGTAGTTTTGCATATCGAGCAAGTATTTATAATAAATACTCAAACGATTATTCATAATCATTATCATTATTATGATAATGATGATGTGCTTTGTGCATGTGACACATTTTGACTCACTCGCTGAGCATTTTCACGACAGGTTAAAAATATATATGTATGTACATACTATATATATACATATATATATTTTCCATTCCTTGTGATTCATTTTTCGTTTCTACTTTGCACAGAGCCTTAGGCAACAAGCTGCCAAGAGACTTCTACTTTGTATTGTGGCGCTGTGACGTCAAGAAATAAACCTGTAGAAAATCTCTCGAGCGACCAACACATAATTCATATGTTTTATTTACTTGGCTTGAATTCTTTTGATTGCCAAAATAACAAAATAAAAAACACATACAAAAAAGAAATACATGCACAAATAATCGGGAAAAAAATACGCCAGGCAAACAACTATTATACCATACAATATATATGATATACTATATAGGCATTTAGTATTTTCGGATATGCGGTGTGAAAGAACGCGCTGTTTGTCTCTTTTTTACGACTCTCTGCATAAATAGGTTTATGAAAATTGTCGGGAATATAAAATAAATAAATATAAATCAAAGCAGTTTCGCTTGTCGCGCTAAAAAAATTTGTGCCAACTTGTTTGATTAGCACATATTGTATAATAAAATTTATTGCAACAGTTTAGCTTGGCAAGTGGGCGGATTAATCCTTTCTTTCGTCGCGAAAAAATAACAAAATTCTTTAACAATTTATTTGTGAGCGAGAAGAGAAATTCGTTAGTTACCTGAAAGGTCGCTCAAATGTTAATTTGTTTTCACGTCCCAAGAGATTAATTGCTTGAAATCATTTATCTTGCAAATAATTACAAAATTCTCTATAGTTATTTATATTCTTGGCAACTGTAGTAAGACAGTCCCTTAACTGACATTTAAAAAGTGGATTACTCAAGTCCTGAATTTAACCTTTAAAAGGTATCTTTAGGTATTTTTAGGGATTACTTTTAAATCTCTTTTCGTTTCTCTTGTATATATTAAAGACAAGTAAAGGTTTGTTTTAAGTGATGGCTGAATGAACGGTAATCAATAAAGCTTCATCAAAAATGAATATAGACAGATGTAAAGTATAAAGACTTTATCTTTAAAGATAAAGCAACTTGTTACCTAAAGAGTTGAACAAATTACTGGAGCTTCTTTATTAGTTTTATTGATTGCTAAAGTAACTCTAAACTTTAAAAAATGTTTTATAAATTTTGTAAGAATAACTTTTAAATATTTCTTCCTCTTTTATGCGAATGAGAAATGTTCTTTAATATGATTTGGAAGTAAAATTTCACTGATTCATTTGGAAGTTTTAATTCACAGTCTTTTATACAAGTACAACTGGTCTCTATAGTTAAGATTATATTTATTAGCGTCCGAAATCTAAACTTAAAAAAGTGATAAGAGTTTTCCTATAAATATAACTTTTAAATACTTTTTAATTTATATTGGATACATTAATTTCAAGTTAATAATCAAGAAAACCTAATCAAAAATGTCGGTAGAAAAAAATAACAATACTTTTTTTTAACTATATTTGTAATTCTTAAATGACAATTCTTTAATTCTAAATGCAACTGGTCGCTTAAAGCGCTCGGCTGATTAGTAGAGATTGACGAGTTGCTTAATCATTTTTATTGATTCATTTTAATCTTGCATTGTTGTCTCACGACAAACAATCAATCAGCTGTATATAGCAGCCAAGTGCATCATTAATCATTAGCTGATCAGCTGCTGACATTCAGCGAGAGACTCAAAGATACACAGAAACTCGAAGCTTGTGTCTTGGGTGTTGCAGCAGGCAGCTTTTGCCACGCCCAAACTCTCAGCTTCCTCCATCACCATCAATCATAGCAGTCAGCTTGCCTTGACGGCAATGAACAATAATAATTTCTCTATTCTCGAGTTAAGTTGCCTTGGCTAGAGCTTTTAATTTATGATTATGTTATGTTGGCTGGACAAAACTACAACAAAAAAAAAAAATATATTGTGCAGAAAATGCTATGACCATAAATAATGTGACTTTAATTATGTCAATTTCGTGAAATTGCGCATCCCATTTGCTCCCCCTTTATGGCTGTTGACATTGCAAACGCCTTTATTTATTTACTCTTGAGCGACACTTTTGGCCCCGCAAAAATCAACAAAAACACAAATGCCGATGGTCTGCCACATTTTCATCATCATCATCATCATTGACAACGACATCGGCAGCATCATCAGAAGCTAGAAAAAAAACAAAAACAAAAACGACATCATCATTATTGAGGTTGACCTTGCCAACTTCCGCTGTTGCCAAATATTATTGCTAATTTATCAGAATCTTAAAGCAACTTTTTCGGGACCAGCTGGGAATGCTGCTGCTGCTGCTGCTGCTGTGCTTGTTGTTGGTCATGTTTTTGCCACTCGGCCACTTCCGTTGCCAATTCAAGTAGAATTTACTGTTGAGCCTCTTCTCTTGTGCTACATAATTCAAAGGCCTACGAATTTATGTGGCAACTAATTGCTGTGTGCCAGCAACAACACATGGCGTATGATTAATGTGGACCCTGCTCTTATCATTCTGCCTGCTTGCCGCTTACATTTTATTATGTTTGTGATTCCGGTGTATGACCTTCAGCTATTGATTGAAGGATGGAAGTCGCTGTTGCCACAGAGCTCTGACAATACAACAGACGAATTGCAAATGCGCTACACATACATTTAATAAAGCAATCGAATAGCTTATTGGCTTGCCCCAACCAACTATCACGTAATAGAGTAGAGAAGCAGCAGAGAGAAACTAGCCAAAATTGAAAAATGTGCGCAACCAATACAGGCTTTGATACCTAATAGTGCTACGACATGCCATGCAACCTCATATATCAAATGTTGTGCACACACAACAGGCAACCATATACATACAAAGAAGGCAAATACACACACACACACACACACACACATTCACAATCTCATGCATAGCAGCTGAACACGAAGCAACGACAAGTTTATGGGCCCAACTGCTGCTGTCCAACATGGCCAACACACACATACATACATACTATATAGATATATACAATACACACACACACTTACATATTTGTATATGTGTTGCTGTGTTTTTGTAGTCCTTGCTGCTGGTCCAAATTGTAATCATAACTCGAGCGGCGCATTAAACATAACAAAAAATAGCTCGAAGCACGTAGCCAAACAACAAAGCGAGAGGCAAGAAGTGGAAGAAAAGTAGCAGTAGGTGTCAGTGTGTGTGTGTGTGTGTGGTGTGTGGGAGTGCCATTGTGTGTGTGTGCCATTGTTGTTATACCCGCTACCCATAGGGTATTATAACTTTGTGTAGAAGTTATTATTAAAGAAATACTTTTGTATATGACAAAACTTCCTTTGGCTAACAATATAGTATATTTTTCACTCTATGGTATATTTTGAATGTTGTTAAATGTAGTATATATAAGTATATCAAATATAACATTTGGTGTATTTAAGAATATTTAAATTTGGTATATTTGATAATACCGCCCTGTATATTTTTCCGCCCTGGTATGTTTTGCACTTAATGGTATATATTATTATTATTATTATTATTATTATTATTATTATTATTATTATTATTATTATTATTATTATTATTATTATTATTATTATTATTATTATTATTATTATTATTATTATTATTATTATTATTATTATTATTATTATTATTATTATTATTATTATTATTATTATTATTATTATTATTATTATTATTATTATTATTATTATTATTATTATTATTATTATTATTATTATTATTATTATTATTATTATTATTATTATTATTATTATTATTATTATTATTATTATTATTATTATATTAATATAGACTTTGGTATATTTTTAGTATTTTGTGGTATATTTATTTGGTATATTTTTATACCGCACTGTTTTGCTGTTATTAAAAATGTGTACCGGGTATCTCACAGTCGAGCACACTCGACTGTAGCGTTCTTACTTGTTTTTCGGCTGCCTGGGCTGTCAAAGTTTTATGCCTGAAAAGCATTTAACTCGCGATGCTCGCTCTCGTCTACTTCTGCATTATTGTTGCTTTTGTTGGTGTTGTTGTTGTTGTTGTTACATGCGTGCAGAAATTGGGTGTGAAAAGCACTTTGGCAAGAGGCAAGCGTTAAAGTGACGTTTACTGTTATTCGAGCACTCTCCACGTGCCGCCTTCGAGTCCCTCTCTCTCTCTCTCTATCTTAGACAACGGCAAACAGAGCCCGGCTGAGACGTTTAAGCCTTTAGGCAGTTTTTGTGGCGCCACCTTTTTAGCACCCTCGCTGAAAAATGCCTGCGCACATTGCCTAGGCACATTAAAGGCTTTCGTTCATTAAATTTAAACCTTAAATATGACTGAGCCGAAAAGGAAATCTGCTAAAACAAGTGATTACGGGCAGGTGAGAAATGCCAGAATAGAGAACGAGAAGAGAGCGGGTGCGAGAGTGGGAGAAGCGGATTCTAGGGGCATTTTGGAGTTTGGGTTAAAATATCGCCAAAGCTGCTGCTGCTTGCCCTGTTGCCCTGGCTACAAATCCTAGTTGATAGGTTTTTCTTTCATTCTATTTTTTTTTTTTTTTTTTTGCTTTTGCTTTTGCCTTCGCTTTTGCGTGTTTACGCCCATTACACACAATGAATGCGTGTGTGTGTGTGAGGATGTGTGTAACTGTGATTCCTCTATAGGAATTAAGCACAGTCTGAAATTACTGCCAGTCACTTAAGCTCTTATTTCGCAAATGCAATCTAAGATGATTTATGAAATTATTTCCAAAGAAAAAACCTTTCGCTTTTGTGTGAATTTCTCGCTAGAAATATCTCAAGTATTTTGTTGTTAAAGCTCTTCAGGTTAGACTTACATATTTATATAGCCAGAGTATTTTCATGTATTATTATCAGCACATATATTTCTAGCCACTTTTTTTCGTTGCCTACTTTTCAGCGCACATTTATAAATTCGACACCTTGCTGTCTCTTACTCTCGCTTTCGTAACGTGAGTAAAAGTGCTTATGTGTGTGTGTGGGTGTGTGTGTATAGAGGCTTCATAAAGTTTCCTTTATTTTTTCTGCTGGATCCTTTTGACTTCACTGCCAGCCAAGTTCCATTGTTAACTTTTGCATAAGTTTTGCCTGCGCTGCTCCCTCACTTTGTTACGCTGTTCATTTTTATTTTCATGGCATTATTTTGTACTTTGACCGGTCGGTCTGTGTTCTTTCGTTCTTTCGTTTTTTATGTGCGAGGCTTTGTCGAAACAGTTTTCCATCAAGTTTTTGGGGGAGCTCGGAACTCGGCTACGGCTTCGACCGAAATTAAATGTTATTTGTTCGGCCTTGCCGCTTTACGATATGCGCCAATTTCTGTGCCCATAAATCAGATAGTCGAAGCCCTACGACGACATATTCCCCCCCATAAAGTGAACGAAAAACGGATGCAGAAGAGATTTACACACCTTCCATGTCAGAGGGTGGCGACCTTTACCGAATTCGTAGAGATATTTTTATTCCCTCTCTGTATGTCTCTCTCTCTCTCTCGCTCTCTCTCTTTTTCTGGCCATTATTTGCTTGTTTCGTTCGTTTTGTTTTTGCGGGCACAGTGCATAACTTTGCGCTGATTTCATCTATCAAATTAAGAAAGTAAAAGCTCACAAAATAAACCAAAAACAAAATTGTTGCGCTCACTCGTAAATCTGTGGCGTCGCCTAAGTATATTTCAGCGCAAAAATTTTGCGTCTCGAACATAATACATATTATTATTATTATTATTAAGTATACGCCGAGTGGTCGTCGAAACAATGCGCCAAGAAATTGCCATTAAAATACAAGATACAAAAACGAAATTCTTAAGCGGGAAGACAGGGCGTCAAAGGAGGCGTGGCCGGTGCGTCAAAGTGTCAACTACCATTAAATTTTAATTTTCAACGACCATCTTCTGTGGCGATGGCGGCGTCTACTCAAATTTGACGCCTTGTTTTCTGCCGTAAGAACTCAATTAAGTTCTGTGTGTATATTGTGCGAAACATTTCGCATTTTTCGTCAGGTTCCTTAAACGTTCCTAATTGAGTGAGGCGACCCCTAAAAAAAAAATGTCTAGAAGGCTTAAAAGGGAAACTTTTTTTTTCTTTTGTTGGCTTGTTTCATAATTACCAAACAATTGAGCAATTTAATTATTTAAACAGCTTTTGTGTTTTGCCATTCAGCTTGACATGATGCGACGAAAGTGTCACAGACTCAACCATTTATCACTTGAAAGATTGTCAAACACACAAAGCAAAAGGAAGACCGAAAAAGATAATGTGAAAGTGTTACATAAAAGACTCTGATTTTCGCATTCATTTGGTTTCGCTTTATGGTTTGGCATAATTAAAAACGAATTTCATTTATATGAACTCACTCGAATTAAATGCACTGTTAAGCGCTCTTTCTCAATTGTCAGTTTTAATTTTAATAGCGTGAATATCCTTTATTGGCAATGAGCTTTTATTGTAGCACTTTGATTTCATGGCAGTTAAAATGCAAACTGTTAATCAATTGAGTAGCAAGAAAAACTGCGCATAAAATGAAAAATCAATTTACATTTAATACGAATATCAAAGAAATTAATTTATTTAAGAACTAATAAAATATATGTAGATTAAAGAAATGATTGAAATAAATGTATTTATTTTATATAAACTCTATCAGCGATATATTGTTAGTTTATTCATTTAGTTATTTCCATTCGATGTTCTAAACAATCAATAATTTATTATTGTTGCTTCGAGCACTTGGAATCTACGACATGATTTATTGAATATCCAATACTATATTTATATTCCTCTAGATTCACCTATATGTATAACATTGTGTTGTGCGCGCTCATCAGAATGAATTGGCAGCAAATCGTCTATATATATACATTTTGTGTAAGCAGTAGGAAGAATTGCACAGCATCAATAAATATTTTCAATGTATACAAAAGAAAATCTTGCAAAGCGTTATTCATACATTAATGAATGAGAAGTATTTGCGCTTTAGGCATTAGGCTAATTGACTGCGTCAAAACGAGAATGAAAAAGGAAAAAAAAAAAACACACTATTAACACTTTGTACACAAACGAATCGGAACTGAAAAACTATTCCAATTGAGACGCCCACGCGTTCCATTAAATGATACAAAAGGCAGACAACAGCCGACACCTTTGACAGGCCCAGAGAATACAGAAGAGGGCACGAAATTAAATTAATTTCGATATTTCAGTTTTGTCAGAGATTTCATTGGGGAGGGATTTGTTTTGCATTCGAATTGGGTTGCTAAGACACGACGACAACAAATCTCTGGCTAATCGCATCAAAAATGCGGCAGCGACGACAAAAGTATTTCAAGAGGTTTATTTTTAGATATCATTCTGTGTGTATATCTCTCTCTCTCTCATTCTTAGTGTGTATAGATTGCATAGCTGGGCAAGTTTGCTTTTGATGACTGTATTATGAGGCCATACGGCCTTCACCTTTATACACAATTTCACGTTACGATATATTCTCTGTGTGTGTGTTTTTCAGCTCCAGACACTAGGCGCAAAATTATTTATTTATTCGCGCTGCCTTTTCAGTCAATTCAGTTCAGCTTCAGTTTCAGTTTCAGTTGTTGTTGTGTGTTGCCATTTGGTTTTTAACAATTCGTGCATAAAGTAAACTTAATTTATTTTTAATCGCCATTTAATTGGCTGCCCGCCGTCTTCCCTTACACACTCGACAAGATTGAAGCATAAAAACTTTTAATTGCTCCTAAGGTATTTTGTTTTTTCTTCGCACTCCCTTTCCCCATGTTGTGATCTGCTGCTGAGAGATTGTTGTTTATTTTTGTATTCAAGTCTCGAAATGCCAAACGC
This sequence comes from Drosophila niveifrons, assembly GCA_035046325.1. Classification (NCBI taxonomy): domain Eukaryota; kingdom Metazoa; phylum Arthropoda; class Insecta; order Diptera; family Drosophilidae; genus Drosophila; species Drosophila niveifrons. The sequence continues at coordinate 13,813,111 of JAWNOC010000052.1, forward strand.
ATTTTGCCATGCCAGTTCACGCAATTGTGGGCCAATGTGTCGACGACACCGCAGAAGCGCCTACACACCTTTTGCCAAGAATAAAACCTAAAGTAACAACAGCAACCAAATAAAAAAAAAGAAGCGTATATATTGAAAATAAACATTGGAGAGCGAGAGCGAAAGCGAAAGCGAGATCGAAAGGGCAAAGTTCAAGTGTAATACACTTATAAGCTGACGTCTTTGAGTGAAGTTGCGCTTCTCAAATTTTTGTGGATATTAAGTAAATGCGGTTTGACAAGTGCCTCAAGGCATGCTAAGTGCCAAGGGCTCTTTTTGGAATTTTTGAAGAAATGTTAAATTACTTTTGTGGCAGCTGATGGCCTAAGACTCAAAAGTTAGCCATGCACTCGCAGGGAATATCTAATAAAAAATGATCTAAAATATGCATATCTGAGGGGAAAAACAAATCAAAAGCTCAGTTGAAGAGGCAACTGATTATGCGACAACAGGCAAAAATGTTATAAACAGAAATTTGAGAAACAAATCAAAAGCAAATATGAGAAATTGAAGAGCAGCAATTTGATTTGAATTTGGTTAGTGTTAAATTAAATTCGATTGGATTTCGGCGACTGATTGATTGAGATGTTCCTAGAAAATTAAATCTTGAGACAACTTTTAAATGCTGTTGATTTCTTAACAATTCTCAGCAATTCATATGAGTTTGATTTAAGAATGATATTTAAAGCACATAAAGTAACAGCAAAGTAGAGAAATTTCTGCACTTGAATTCTGCATAAAATTTACTTTGGCATCCATTGACCATATTTGCGAGGAGTTGGAACTTGCAATGAAATATATATTTCAATCAATTACATTTGTCCTTAAGGAACATTGGAAATGCAGAGCGCACACAACTCCGCAGAGAAAACATGTTCTTCACATTGTTCTTTTCACTTAAGAGCAAATGACAATATCAGCAGCTGTTGTATGCATGAACTACTATGTGTGTGTGTGTGTGTGTGTGAAGTGAAATGTGTGTTTCAATCAATAAAATTTGAGGCAAGCATTTCATAGTTGAAGTGTTTGTTGACAGATGGGAAAAGAGGACGAGCGAGCAGCAATCGAAAAGTACAAAACGTTTTTACTGACTGAGTCAGGAAAAATGGCAAATGGCATCTTTTTCTCTCTCGAGTCGTTTCTTCAATATAAATGTGAATCGTGCCTCGAGCAGCAAACAAATGTCAAATTCGAAACGACAAAACATACTTTATGGTATGCAAATTATGGTCCGAATGGGCGGGAAGGAAAAGAAAAATGTGTGACAAAGATCTTTGACTCAGCGTAATGCAATTTCAATATGTGCCAGAAGCAAATGCAAGTGCGGAAAATTCAAGGCGCGCATGTGAGTCACCACAGGTGGGCGTGGCAGTTGCACTTTAACGATGTGCCATTAATTAAATTTAATGAATTATGTCGGGGCGTTGATTTTCGTTGGCGGCCGTAACAAATTTATGTGCACCACATCGCGTATACGTGTTAAGGCCAAAGAAAGCTGAGGAGTATGAGGCGTAAATGGGCGTGGCAAGTGTTTGGCAGTTGTTGTAAACGTTATTAAAGCGAAACCTTACTCAAATCAGCCAGGCTTGCTGCTGGTAGGCTGACAGCCAGCTGGCCACTCGGGCGTATGGTTAACGTAATAAATGTCACAGGCATTTGACAGCTTCTCTGGAGTCAGAGCCAAAGCCAGAGCCGCAGCCAGCGCTCATTTTGAGTGACGTCAGCAGCCCAGCAAACATTCACACACATGTGTGTTTTGCCTTTTTTTATTATTATTTTGCTGTATTCCCCAAAGGCCAACTGTAGCATTGCTCAGTTGCAGAGCCTTCCGCACTTTTCCCCTTTACCGAAATTAGGCTATGAAAAGGCATCGAGTTGAGTCGAGTATTTGGTTATTTGTGCTCTGCGGTGCTGTGGTTCGTCCTGGCCTCGCCTCGTCGGTCCTCGCAGGCCACCCTCATTGTTTATTTATCAAATATCCACACGCTGTCAGAGCGCAAAAATCCTGAGTTGAAAACAAAAGCAAAACCACAATAACAACAACCGACTGTCGGGCTTGATTAGCATAAATGACAGCTGCAGATACCCTGTAAATGAAATACTAAAGTACAATGAATTTATTCACACATTAAAATCAACTTAATTATGCATTGCTGCTGCTGCTGCTAATTGTAACTGTTCATTGCCCGTTTACATAATTTTCTATACAGGGTATTGGCCGCTTGTTAGGGCCTTGTTTGTGAGCCTTGTTGTTTTCTGTGCCCGGTTGTTTGCATTGTGTTTGCCTTGGCCAAACATGAAGCCGCACAATTAATTTGCGGCTTCTTACCAAAAATTCTCTGCATTGTTGTTCACTTTTTTTTTTTTTGCTCCTGTTGCTCTGAATTATAAATAAATCTGTGCATTGTTCTCGATGGAATTGCAATTCCCAATGACGTCACACAACAACGCCCACACACACACACACACACACTCGCACGCATTTCATATTGCCTACTTATTGGCATGTGTGAGAGACGCTTGGACTTGAGCCTTGGACTTGCGACTCGTAATTGATTAAAAGGCAGCGCAGCAGGCAGCGGGCAGCAGGCAGCTGGCTAATTAGCAGACTAAACTTTCTGCCTAATTAATATTGTCATTAGAGTGCGCACAGAGAATGCGAAATGCGAAATGTGTGGAGATTGTGTTGATAATCAAATTGATATATGTGCGGCAGCAGCATTTAGGAATTTTGGGTAAGAAGCTGCAAGCTTTTGCTTTCGAAAGAGAGAGATCAATTAAATATTCAATTAAATGCTTAGATTTTCCATACATTAAATTACGGGGCATTAATCTTCATTTCGGTTTCATTTCGGGACGGCTTAAATGTGCTGAACCTTACTCAAAGTTGCAAATTTGTTTATGTTTATGCTATAATTCTTGCCAGCGGCTGTTGTTGCCGCTTCTACTGACTGCTGTCAGCTCATAAATTTCTACAGACAGCGAGTAAAAGAAAGAGACAGAGAGGGAGAGAGAGAGAGTGTGCGAGGGAGACAACATTGTGCCAGTTAATACAAAGACATTTGTCGCCATAATTTGACAAGCACATAAATTCATTAAAATATTCTGCAGAGCACTTTGGTCCAAGCTGTTGCCTCATCCTTTTTCCCTCGACTCTTCCGCCATCTCTCTCTCTCTCTCTCTCTCTCTCCTTCTCTCTGTCTCTCTTTTGGCTGCCCTCTAGACTCGTAGACATCATGAACTTGATGCATGAAAACATTTTCTCTTGGCTTTCAAAATTATTTCATTACTTCATCACTCGCATCGCACTGTCAAACAACAAACAAAACGAAATACGCGAGAGATATATATAAATATAAATGTATGTATTTGTTTAATGTTTTTATTTATTTCTAAATATTTGCGCAAACACGTCAACTCAGGTCTTCTCTATCTCTCATTCACTGCCGCATCTTTTCGCACTAGCCTTTTTTCTGTGTTGGCTTTTGGCCAACGGAATTTGTATCTGTTTCAAATAGTTTGCCACATCTGCCACGCCCCCCTTTTGGGCCCATGCTTTGCGTGGTGTATTTAAACGCGCTTTTGATATTTATTTACGTGTGATTAGCAAAATTGGTTAACGCTGTGCATTTCTGCATTTCATTCGATTTTCATTTAGTTTTTACCTCACACATTTGCTGTTGCTTATTTATGAATTTGTTAGTGTTGCAGTTGTTTGGGTTTTATGTACTTAATTTGGCAATTAATTGCCACCATGAATATATTCGCTCACCGATCGCCGATGCGAAATCAAGATAATTTCATCCGCTTCGACCATAAATAACTTTGTGGAAAATGCGCAGATTTTCGAATTTTCCACCCACAGTTTCTCCTCCTCTGCTCTGCAGCTTCCCCGCGGCTGTCTGTCAAGTGTAACATTGATTTCTTTTCTAATGACTGAAAAGTATTTAAGCACTTGTTAGGAATTTCCTCGTTAATTGTTTTTCAGGCATGTGGAAAATGATATCGTGCCGATTGCCCGTCCATTTCACTTTTGGTTATTCTCATAGTCCGACACTTCTTTGCCTCTTGTTCTTGGGGCAGGAAACTTCATTTGTTATGCTTGATTAAAATAGTCGGAAAATGGGTTAGCAAGCAATTTCCGGTCTTTGACTTTTGGCTTGACTTTTGGCTTGACTTGCTGAAGTGGAAATGATATAGCTCTTTCTATACTATATAAATTTCTGTATGAAATAAACTGTCTGTCTGCCTGTCTGACAATTATCTCTTTGCTCAATTTCACATTTCGTGTGCAGCACTCTCACTTTTTCCCGAGTGCCATTCGGCATTCTTTTGTATGCGTTCTTACATAATTCCAGGCTTAAATGCTGCGCAAATAAAGATAAGTATTTGCTCTTACAAGTAGCACTACACTACGTGGCATTTGAAGCAAGGAAAATGAATGAGAATAATTGAAAGCAAATAAGAAAGTTAAGAAAGTGTGAGATACCAGCTACCAAAACAGTGCGGTATTATTTTAAAAATATACCAAACTAATATACCACATAAATACTCAAATATACCGAGGACTTATTTTGGTATATCGATATACTATTACCATCAAAGTTTGTAATAAAAGTAAAACAGCGTTTTAGAAATATACCGGAAAAAACTCAAATATGCTAAAGACTATATTTGGTATGTCGATATACTTATTCGTTCAAAATATGCAATACAATGTAATATTATTTGAAAAATATACTAAATTATACCGAAAACATACTCAAATGTATTGAAGATTATAGTTGGAATATCAATATACTATTACGTTAAAAATATACTATTTACTTCAAAATAGACCCACAAACATTTCTGACCTCCATATAAAATGGATTAAATTTGTATTACTTTGTTTTTTTTACATTTCCGTTTCCCACTTAATTTGTATTCATGATTATTAATTAACAATTTTGTATTCATTATGTAATGCCTGTGGAATTGTAACATGTTATTGGGCGCAATTTGTTGACTAGTGTCGTTAAGCACTGCTGCTTTTATACTCAAATAAACTGGCACTTAATTGTTTGCCATTTCTCATTATTAACGAGGTCGCCCCACTTACACAAGGACAACAGCAGCAGCAGCAACAACAACAACGAGATAAAGAGCAACAGCAGTTTGTATTCATTCAGTTTTCAACTGTCCGTTGGGCATTTTTTCGGGCCACGACTGTCCAAATGTGGCCGGGGCCACACAGTGTTTGGTGGCTCAGCAGAGACCCGAACGCTTAACCCTTAAACAACAATTAAAAATATTACACTTGACCAACCGAGTGCAAACGAGGAAGCGAGGGAATGTAAAATGCACAAGAAACAAAAGACGAACAACTGCGAGTGTGTGTGTGAATATGTGGATGAGTGTGTTTGAGTGTTTTGCGGGCACTCAAGTGGCCAGAGCGTAGATGAGGCTCTGCTCTGCTCTCAGCTCTCGGCCAGGCAATTTTCAATGGTGCCAGCTGCTGCTGCTGCTGCTGATGCAGCTCTTGTGGTCAGGAGAAACCGAGCAAACCACCAAAGCAGCCACCATAACAATTAATGTAAAAGCTCATCAAGTATACGCAGTGGGGCCCACATGCTACTGTCGGTATATGTCTTTGGTTCCGTCTCTGTCTCGGTCTGTCTAGTTTGTTTGGCACATGCTCGTAAATTAGTTGCTTTCAGTTGTTATACAGCTTATGCTCTTAACTCATCCATTGGAAACTTTTCACTCATTTCCCATTTCTCTCTCTTGCTCTTTATTTGCAGAACCAAGAAAAGACAAGACTGATGCACAACAACACGGTGGCAATGGCACATTATCAACACCGAACATTGAGCAACCGACATGCCAGGGTTCCATGCTGCCGCCACCCGGTGGCGGTGGCATCGGAGCTGGTGGCATGCACCAACAGCAGCAGCAACAGCAACACAACAACCAGTCCGATTCCAATAACAAACAGGAGCGGCCAAATACTCTCGGCGGCAGCAACAAGCTGTCGCGGCGAGGAGTCAACATTTGCTATCACAACGAGCATTGTAAGTAGACGCTCGACCGATTTGATTGTTTGTTGTGTAGCACACAAAATGCTAGTTAGCGTAGTCTACAAACAGACCCCGAAAATGGACAAGGAAACCAGGCAATTATTAATGATTAAAATCGATAGTAAATGTTATGGATATCGATAAATTGGAATCCGATATGATGACATTTTACTTTCGATTAACTAAATGACAAACAAAAAAAAGAAATGATTTATAGTCAATTAATAATTGCAAATGTATTGATTGCAAACCCAATTAATGGGACTGCTTAAATTTACATTTAACATATAATGAGAGAATATATTTCACAAAGTAATAAATTAACTTGAAGAATGTAGTATTGCCAATTAAAAAATTAATTGTTATCAATTATAAAAAAAACAAATTAATTGGTCTGCTTACATTAACATAAAATATAATCATAATGATACTTTTATCAGATAAAAGATTTGTCAAACTTAGAACATAAATTGATAAAAGCAAACAAATCACTATTATCAATTAACAATTTAACTGTTTACGCTTACGTAATTAATGAATTTGGCTTCTTTAACTAGCTGTTGAATTTTGCATCAATTGCTATAATATCAGTTTATCGATAGTAACTATCGATATGAAACTCTTAAAAAACACTGAAACCCAGTTCATATATACGAGTATCACAAATTTAGAAAGAACTATGAAATCAGTAGACCAAACAGTACGCTCTATTAATGCTGTTATTGTAGTATTCTTAATATATCGATAGTACATTTCCGATAAGTAGTTACTTTTTTGGCTTACACCGATTCATTAAGCTGGTTTCCTTTGCCCCGTTACGATCCCAACAACACACTCACACAGCATACACATTACACCACATCCACTCACACACACAACATACACACACATACTTGCACACCTCACACACACACACACATACACATTTGATTCATATGCTAGCAAAAAGAAACTCATATATTCACTCACTATTTGTGTTGCCTCTCTCTCTCTCTTCTCTCCCTCTCTCTCTCTCTCTATCTTTGTGTAATGTTTGCCCCTCGATTGTGTACTGTAAAACCCGAATTGTTTTTAGATGGCGGCGACGATGGCAAAATGGTGGGTGGACCACCGGGTAGCACACCACCGCCATACGCCGGTGGCAAACTGCCGCCGGGCGTGATGCTCAGCGAGCTGCCAGAGCCACCGATACCCGTATCGGAGATTGGACCCATCCCACCGCCGCCAATGTTCTCCACGCCGAGCCCCACGCTCATCGCTGGACGACCGCACGGGCCAGGCGCCATGAACGATCAGGACTACCAGCAGGACTACGATTATGATGGTAAACATAAAAGCAATTAGAAACACACACACACACCCTGAAAGGCTAGCTTCAGCTCATTACAAATGCGCACTTCATAAAAACTATGCTAGTGCCCCCCTTTTGTCCCACAATTAAAGCTATATATTATGAATGCTATATGTTTGCCTTACAAATTGATGGACAACTAAAAGAAAGAGTAACACTTTGCTTCACAGATCATGATCCCGACCAGGACGAGCTCGACTCGGATGATGAGTATGCGCCGTATGGCGGCGTCGCTGGCAACCATGTGCGCGTTATGGACACACAGCGTGTCGAGGAAATTCCAGCCAAAGAGCCAAAACCAAATGCAGTTCCTCTCAAATCGGCACTCAAGAAGAAGGGACCCGCCCACTCTGCCTCCACGCCAGTCACGCCCACACAGGAGCATCAGCATCAGCAACAGCACAGCAATGCCACAGCTGCCGCAATTTCCAATAGCAACGGTGGCATCGGTTCCATGGCCGCCGCTGCGGCAGCGGCTGCCCAACAATCCGCTAGCCAGCGTCCGTTGGTGGTGCGTCAGGATGCGACGGGCAACAACTATTCGCTGAAGTGAGTATCTACTCTAGGTTTAAACCTTCCCAAATGCAACGTCGTTACTTTGCGTAGAGCCTCCCCCTAAGAAAAACCTTCATTTTGTTTTTAGTTTGAAATTGTTTCTTTTTACTTAAATCTTTCTCTCTCTCTCTCTTCCTTTTTCTCTATAATCATCACATTTGTGCTGCAACAAATTGATAACGTTCCCCCCTCGTACCCGACCCTGACCCTGACCCTGAACCAACCCCGCAATGAAATTTGTTAAATAATATTTATCGATAACAACTCTTTAATTGATCCTCATTTTTGTTTCTGTTCTTTGTTTGTTTGTTTTTTGTTTGTGTTGTGTGCGCGGTCAACACGTTTTACTACCTCCCCCTCTCGCTCTCTCTATCTGTCTGTCTCTATCTACAACAACAACAACAACAACTACTACAACAACCTACAAAATACCTCTACTACTATTACAACAATCAATCAATCAATCAATCAATCAATACAATCAATCAACCAAATACAACCCGAAACGTACCTCGAAATCAGGCCTATACTACGACCACGGATTAGAATATGGTAAACATTTTTTAGCTAATTTATTTGTTATGTGGAACGTATGCCAAAACGCTTTTAGTGTATATCCTACCCCCACCACCACCACCACCCTGCTGTGTAACCCCCTCACTCACTCACTCATTCACTTCCTGACTTTATCTCTCCCACTATTTTAGTTTCTTTGTTGTCAAAATTAGCTAATTTCACTTTGAGCTTAAGCCTTAAATTCTTTTGCAATATTAAACAAAATTAAATTTTATAACTATAAAACATATTAAAACAATTTAAATATAAAATTGGCTCAGAACGTGAAGAGAAATTTCTAAAAATATTTCAGGCATTTAAAAATATCTTTACTGCATATTAAAATACTTTTGTCGAGAACATTGTCAAAGTGCTCGAAGTGAAACAAATTCCAGAAATTACGCACTTCCCTCCCCACTTTCAACTCTCCCTCAAACTTCCTCTTTCCATGCACCTTAACATATTTTGGTTATGTGCTTTGATTAAACTTTCAACACTGCCCACTTCACCAAAGACAAAAGACGCAGCAGCAGCAGCTGAGGAAGCAGATACAACAACCTGACAACACCTCTCACTGCAACCCCTCGCACACACCAGCACAACAAACACACACACTCTTATATTTATTTTGTTGTTTTGCTTTAGTATTAAATTACTAACTTTTTGGTTGTGTTTGCCATTAAGTTTCATTTTCTCATATGCCGCTGCCGGCTTTCCTCTATTTCCTCCTTCTCTTCCTTCCCCCAACTCTCCTTCAACACTTGCCCCTCAATGTCGTATATATTATACATATATGTATTTTTGGATGTGTATGTGCGTGTGCCATAAAAGTTTTCGTTTACTTTTATTTTTTTTGTTATTTGCTCCCGTTTTTTTTTTTTTTTTTTTGTTGGCCCGTTGCATGTGTTTCATTTGGAAACAAGATTTCATTTCAAATTACGCGCGCTCACTTTCCGAGGAATCTTGTTGAGCAACGAAGAAGATATTACAAACCATCATCATCATTTTAATTTAATATTGTATGTGACACGCTGCATGTAGAAGACAATAAGAAAAAACACACTAAGATTTAAGGGGAAAACAGTTCTGACGTCAAGTGATTCTTATTATAATAAGCCGAAAGAATGAAACTGAAAAACCTAAAGGAATAAAATGATGACAGTTGACATGTTCCACAAGTTGATTCCTGTAGCCAGCGATGCGGCATAATCGAAACTCAATTGGAGGCAACCGCACATGCGAGTCCTTTCAACCTCTCAACCTCTTTAGCCACGCCCAAGCTCAGCTTCCCCCCTCCCTTCTTTCTTTACCCTTTTTTTCTCAACTCGGAGTGAGACAGAGTATGCAAAGCGTCTGCAGCAAAGCGTGAAAATGAACCAACTGAACGGGAAATGCAAAATTGTTACATATTTATCATAAATTGTGCAAGAAGCAAATGGACACTTTTGCCATAGTGATAAAGTAGGGAAAGAGCAGTAAGGATAAACCGGCTTTTCAGTGCATTTCGAAGAGAAAGATTTCAAAGAGAAAATAATATATGGGAAAAATTGTATATATATAAAAGAATAGTAAAGTAACACATAGAAAATGTAAGGCAGATTAATATTTCGAATATTCGAAGAGAAAGATTTCATTCAGAAAATAATAGTAAAATAATATATAGAAAAAAAGGATCAGTTAAGAAATAATGGCAAAAACATACAGCAAATATATCGCAGAAAGACAGAAAAATGTATAAAAAATAAAAAATGTAATTCAGTTTAATATTTTGAATATTCAAATTTCTTATTCCTCCAACTCCAACTATTAAAGTCTATAAATAAAGTAAAGACTTCTGAACTTTAAGATTTCTTGGAATAGTAACTTTCCTTCAACTTTTTGCTTATCGCGTTGCCAAGTTAATTGCTATAATACGTTTCAGATTTCTTGGAAAATGTAATTTTGTTTTAAGATTGCGATTTAATTGTATTATAAACTAGCGTTTAATTGCAAGCAAATAGCACAAAGTACACGAAGTACTTATTTTAATTTGAAAGCAATCTGGCGAGAAGCGCAGCGAGAAAAGCAATGAAAACTAAGCAAAAGAAGCACTTGAGAGAAGCTCAATTTCAGTAATTTGCTGTTTGCTGGCGTTTGATTAAGAGAGATTTCTGCAAACGGTTGCTCAAGTTGCAAAGCATTTTTATAAATTAAATGCAATTTAAAATAAAAAGGAAAGGGTAAGAAGAATGTAGAAAAATAAAATAAAATTTAATTAAAAAAAAGGGAAAAGAAGACGACTTTTCCGTCTAAACTCAACTGGCCAATAGAATGCGTACTTTATTTATTTGCAAGTAATTGTAATTTTCTTTGAAAAGGGAAATGATAGGGAGTGGGAGAGGGTATGCAGCAGGCGTAGGTGACTTGCATAATTCGTTTTGAACTCGTTTTGCATGGTAATGTGGCAGCCATAGACAACGCTCCGATGCGATGCGATGTGTGTGTGTGTGTGGGTGTGTGTGTATATACTCTTAATGCGAAAGTGTTGCGGATGCGCCTGACAGGATACAGCATTGCTGGGTGGGCTTTTCAGCCACAGCAACAGCAACAGCTACAGCTTCAGCAACAGTGACAGCTTTAAGTACAAAGCCAACTCTTTCTCTCTCGTCTCTCTGTTGTGTGGTAAATGTATGCGAATGAGTTGCCAGATGTGCTCCGCACACGTGTCGTTAAAAAAAAAAAAGAAAGCTGCAAAAAGAAAACAACAAATTGCCGCAACAACAGCAGCAGCAGCAGCAGCAAAAACGAGAGACTAAAAGCCAGGCAAAAGGATTTTGGTAGCAACAGCGACAAAAAACTTTAAGGACATGTGCCTCAGAGTTATGCAGGAAGATGAATAAATTAAACCAACTGCATGTGGAGTATGTAAATCTGGGCAGATTGTCCTTGTGAGATTGCCGAGTGCAGAGCAAAGTGTCGTAGTATGTTTGTTATTATGCATGCTCCCTCCGTTTACTTCTTATTATTTATTTCATTTCCTTTTTTTCTCTGTGGTGTATGTGAGCAAGCTAATGATTAGTATGATTAGAGATTGTTACTCGAACTGATTTATAGTTATTTACTAATGCATATATGTTGTTCACCCCCCCATTTCCCACAGCAGGCAGCAAATGTTCAATATTCAATTGCCATGCACCGTTGAGAACAAGGAGAACACGAGGCCGTTTGTGATACGCGAGAGCAGCAGCGATAGCGATGAGAGTGATGGTCACATTGTCTATCGCGACGATGATAACGATAACACACGATTGGCGAAACTGGCGCGCAAGGAGTCGCTGTCGTTGAAGCTGCAACTGCGGCCGGACAAACAGGATCTGATCAATCGCAATATATTGCATCAGGTCAACGACAATGAGCTCAAGGAGTCCAAGGAGGCGATTGGAGCGCGCCTAATCCGACGGCTATCAATGCGACCCACCGCCGAGGAGTTGGTGGAGCGTAACATACTGAAAAGTAAGCCAACTTATATTATTACTATATATAAATTGTATATTAATTGTTTAAATTTTCAACTACTTAGCTCAATCACCCGCCGAGGAGAAGAAACAAAAGGAGGAGAAGAAGTCGTATCTGTTGCGCAAGCTCAGTTTTCGGCCCACCGTCGAGGAGCTCAAGGAGAAGAAGATCATACGCTTCAACGATTACATTGAGGTGACGCAGGCGCATGATTACGATCGGCGGGCGGACAAGCCATGGACAAGACTGACGCCAAAGGATAAGGCCGCCATACGCAAGGAGCTGAACGAGTTCAAGTCCTCCGAAATGGCAGTCCACGAGGGCAGTCGCCATCTGACGAGGTACGCTCTCCCTACAAATTTTGCAGCTATTAAACATTCTCTGTGTGTCCTTGGGTAGAGCCACCAAACTCATTCCGCCACCAATTCGAAATATCAATGCCAATAACAAAATCGACAAAATTGCCAAATGCCCAATGAAGTGTCACGTGCACAGTTCAGTCGCAGTCGCAGTTCCAACTATCGCCATCACTCTTGCCACTTCAATGCGGCAGCTGTTCCCTAGTCCAGTTGTCCATCGTCCATCGTCCAGTTGACCACTTGTGCACATTGTTCATGCTATATATATGTGTGTGTGTGTGTGTGTGTGTGTGTGTGTGTGTGTGTGTGTGGCCACAAAGGACTTTCTGTGGTAACTGCGTTTTGTCGTATTTTCTATTCTTTTTATTTCTTTCGACATTTCTATTTTCCATTTGCCCAACTGCACTTTTTACTGCTGCTGCTGTGCCACGAACAGCGGCCAACTTTTTTTTCCCCTCCTTTTTTGTTTTGTAATGGCTTTTGGATTTTGTGGCATCGCATTCAAGTTGTACTTAAAGCAAAGCATTTGCGCTTTAACTAACTGATTGCAGAGCAACTTGAATTGGCGGCTGGCTTACAAATTAGACAATCAGGCAGAATGCAAGTGAGAGAAAGAGTCACAAATAAGCTGGACAAATATTTGCCAGACAGCCCTGAAATTCAGTTTCAACTTTAAAGTAACTTAAAAAGTTGTCACGAGTGCCGAGCTCTAATCAGAAATGAAATCCAACAAACTCCCAGAGCGAGAAAGAGTGTCGCACTTTGACGCTTTAACTTTTTGGCCTGAAACAAAAACGGAAACTGAAACTGAACTCTGGAAACTAATCTCAACTTTTGTAATTTTTTTGTTGTTGTCGTTGTTCTTTTGCAGATTCCATAGGCCATGACGATTGCAATGGCAGCAACTTTCCAACAAATTACAACAGCAACCCAAACAACAATTGTATTTTGTGCAGCATCAAATTGTCAACAAATATCTAAAAGCAAAACATTAAGAAAACAAAACAAACAAAAACAAAAAAAATCACAAAAAAAATACAAAAAAAAATTATATATATAAAAAGAAAATAAATCTAAAATGAGAGATGAACACACAATAAATAAAAAAAAAGAAGAGAAACGTAATGCAAATAACATTTTTAAATGGCAAAACAAATAGTTAAAAACAAGAAGAAGGAACAGAAGTAGAAAGGAAAGAAGAAGAAAGGAAATGCCGCGATGAAAACATCTTTTAAGATTTCTGTTAATTGCGAATTCCGCTCGGTTTTCTAATTTTAAGTTATATATTTTCTGTACGTATATTTGTGTTTCTATTTCTATTTTCATTTTTGTTAATTGTATGTAAATAAATCACGTTTTTTTTTTCTCGGAAACCCAACTTGAACGCAACTCAAAATATCAATTCTCGTCTTGTGTAGATTGTGTTATAAGTCGATTTGTTAAACTCTTCAGTCAAGGCAATTATGTATTATATTATATAACAAACGGAAGAAAAAACACAAAAGAAAAACCAACAACAAAATTATATAAACAACACACACACACACATTTTGATAAATAATTAAAGTGAAAAAAAAATTAATATAAATAAATTAAACACTTATTCAAGTCAAAAAGGCAAATTGATTGCATTGAGGAATTCTTAATGTTTAAGCATAAATTTACTTTTACTGTTGCTTTCCATAAATTTTATAGATTTGAATTAAGTCCACTACAAAATAAACAAAACAAAACAAAAAACCGAAAATATTATTATAAATTATACAAAAACATATGAGAACAGTTCTAAAGCAAATATTATTATATATTTTAAATTTATGATTATTGTAAAAAGCCTAAACGTAAACAACACATTAATAATAGAACGTAAAAACAAAACAACAACAAAACAAAATACGGAAAAATAAATTAAAATTTTTTGAAAGACATTTGAGCAAAAATTGCCAACAACTCTTATTATTTTTTATACTTTTTAGTTTGGTTTATTCATTTCTTCATAAATTTACATGTACATACATATCGCCAAAAATGCATAAAACGTGAAAACTTATCGCGATAAATAGGTAAAAAAAAAAACCCAGCAAAAGACAGCAAAGAAAAAAAGATGCTCAAACAAAATTAAAAAAAAAAGGGAAATCATTTATAGAAAGCAGACAAAAACGGAATGATTGATAAAGTTCTAATTAATAAACGGCAACAAAATATCAGGAATCACAAACTGAAGTTGGACCCAGTATGATGTTTTTTTAGAGAAACACAGTAATTTAACACGTAAGATTTTAGAGACAGATGGAACCAAAAACGAAAACAAAAGAAGAACAAATAAAGAAATCCGCATCATCAACCCAAAAGATGAATATCTATTTTGTAAAACAAATTGCAAATAGTTTCGAAACGAAATAAATATGAATATGGAAACTGAAACTTTTACTCCAAATGCAAATTCAAATAGTTATGAATAATCAAGCAAAACAAAAACAAAAAGTAACAAATAAATAAAATTCCTAATTGTAAATTTTGAAGAAACAAAAAGAAAAAACAAAATTGAAATTGCAAATTGCAGAAAATGCAAATTAAAAATGCTCGCGCGTGCTCGTGAATATTTAAACTTTAAAAAGTAAAGTAAAATATAAAAATAAAAATAACGTAACGTAAAGTAAAATTAAATTAAATAAAGCAAACAGTTTCAAAACGACATTTAGTAATATACAACAAAAGAAAATCATATGAATTGAATGAAATGAAATATAGCGAACTTAGTTTAAAGATAAATTGGCGCTTCCTTTGCAAGTTTCATATTTCTAATGCAAAAAATCACAGACACAACAACAATTTAACGTAAACAACCAAATAGACTAAAAAGTAAAGTAAAGTTAAATGAGGAAAATACTTGTTTCAGGGCAGACATAGGAGTTTAGCTCGGATGAATAAAGCTTTTGCTTGATTTTCGCTGAAAGAGTTATCGGATCTGTTTAAGCCAGCTGCCAGTCTTTATATATGAATCTATTGTATGTATGTATAATTGAATTGGTAACACTCTGTCTCTGTCCCTGTCTCTGTCTCACTCTGTCTCTCTGTCTTTTGCTTCAAAGCGTTGCATTGTCAGAGTTAAGCAATATATAAATTGCAAGTATAAATATATACATATATATATATACATCTTATCTATACAATATATATATATATATATATTATATGTATACAACTATTTATATGAGAAGACGCAGTTGGAGCAGCTGAAGCTATTATACATAACACTATCAATATGGGATAGCATAATTTACACTTTTTCTATGAATCGATTTATAGTGTACAATACAAAATAAAAAACAACATCAACATCAACAACAACTACTGTATAACAAAGAATATTTAACAACAGAAAACAAAAAAAAAATGGGAAGCATAACGCTGGTTTCGAGCTCCCGCATTGATTGATTGATTGAGATTGATTGATTGCATACCTATGCGAAAAATACGAAAATAAACTAAAATAAAAATAAAAAAACATTAGTGACGAGTTTAGTTCAATGCAACTTTGTGTACAGCATTTCACACAGTCTTTTCTATATCTGATTTCGATTTACCCCAATTTGCAGTTGCCGTTCGTTGCATTAACGCAAACTTTAATGAAGAACAACAATTGTAATGTAACAATACAAAAATAAAAAAAGAACACCACAAAACAAAAAAACTAAAATAAAAAGATTTTGAAAAACATCAACAAAAGTAGCCAGAAGAAGGTATTCGCAATTGAGCATTGTAAGCATTTTCTGAGTGGCCCACTAAAAAAAATTTGTAAGAGGCCAAAAAAAAAAAGAAAAAAATAAAAGATATGGCAAAACCCGAAAATAGTTGTGAAGATTTGCAAAATGACACGTTAAGTAAAATTAGCAAAATAAGCTTAGAAGAGAACATAAAAAAAAGATGCAACCGGTTGGAAAAAAAAGAGAAGTAAAAATGAAAAATGAAAGTGACAACAGAATATTGAATAATAATCACCGACAAATTGAGATTTAATAAAGATTTAATTACTTAAAAAACGCGACAAAACACGTTTTTCTTGAACTTAAATAAGTTGACATAACATGTTTTTCATAAACTTAAATCATTCTTTTTTACTATTTAGAAGAAAGCAGCAATGCAAGATGACTGGTGGCTGCATCCACCAAACTTGGAATATCAAGAAAATCAGCAGCCGCAGTCAATTCAACCACAGTCAATTGGTGAACATTCATCAAGTTCAATCCTCCTTTACACCACTTTATTACCAATTCGAATACGTTGGAGCTAATGCGATTCATTGGTATAATATTATCCTCGTCGTCATCCACAATCTGTTGCATTTTTCGTAACACTCCAATTTTTTCAACAATCGAAGGGCTCAATGTAAATATTTTGCCATCGCTGGTGCGAACTTTCGCTGCAATTTCAATCTCGGACATTTTGCTTAATTTTTTTTGTGCTATTGCTCGATACGAAATTCGTCAAGCTATTGAATGAAATTGTGTTAGAAACGTTTGTGCTCTTTATTTATACTTTTTTGTTTTGTTTTTCACAGGCTACTAGATGAAAAAAAAAATTTTTAAATTACGGCCTCTAGTGTAGAAGAGTATTATAACTTTGTGTCTGTAACAAAATGAATGTAACAGGCAGAAGGAGTCGTCTCCAGCCCAATGAAGGATATACGTATATTCTGAGCCAGCGTTGACAACCCAGACAACATTAGTTTAGTTTAGTTTATTTAATAGGTCGATGCTGTTGAGTCATTTATGCTTAGGTTAACAATTTGGTATATTTTGTAATGTGTGCCATATTTTAAACGAGATAGTACATACATACATCGATTTACCAAATATAGTTTTCTGCTTATTTCAGTATTTTCAGTATATTCATTTCATATACCAAATGTTGTATTCGGTATATTGTAACATTTTTGATATATTCATTTATAATAATAATACCAAAATGTTTTGCATTTATTGAAAATGGGTAGCGGCTATATCACAAAAGACTCCAAAGTAGTTTCCTTACTTGTTTTAAGTTGCAGCCAAAAAGTATGCTATGAAATTCTTGCTATTCGAAGTTTAAAAAGTGTGGCATAACTTGCAGCGCACACTTGAACTTCACACGCATTCTACAATTTTGCACAATTTGGCCTTTTTGCAAGCGAACGACATTCATAGAATTCATTCATGAATTCCGTCGCGTACTTGGCAACGAGCGAGCGAAGCAAGTGCGTCCGTCGTCTCTGTATCTTTGCGAATGTATCTTTGCACTGTCGACGACGACGACGACGCGTTGTACGTGCCAGACTCTGTCAGCGAGGCAGTCAGGCTGCTTAACTAGCAGCATCTGAAAGCAAAGCAAGCTCAGGTGAGGCGACACTAACAACAACAAGAGGAACAACGACACCAATCACAATCATCATAAGGCCGTCGCCATCGCACTTGATTATGATGAGCTTCTTTTTCGAGATGTTGTCGTTGTTTTATTTTTTTTTTTTTTTCGCTTTGAGTGTTTGCCCGTTTGTCTCGTCTCGTCTCATCTCGTCTCCAACATCAGCTTCTTGTCTGTCGTTCTTTTTTTTTGTTGTTTTTTTTCGCTGCTTGCTGCTTTCCTCGCGAAAGTTTATCAACGCGGCAAGATTCTAACATTTTTGTGTGCATTCCACTTTGGTGCGTTTTCGGATTTCTCAAGAGTTTGCCTTTTGCATGCTCATAAAACGTACTCGAACTCATTAAAACGCGCACTCTGATAACCGAAATGGCGACGACGATGTTTGAAAGCTGAGACGGTGAAAGATGTCGCCAGAGAGCAGCACATGAAGGGGGTATAGCATATATATACTATATAACTTGTAGGAGCAAAGTGTGTGTGTGTGTGTGTGACGACGTGTTTTGCATGTGCGTTTTGGCTTTTTGCTGTCGTTGATTTATTTGATGGCCATTTGTTGGCTGGCTGCTGAGGCACGTTGCAGGTTCTCTGTGTCGCTTCGAAATGGGGCAAGTAGGCAAAAGACTCAAAACACACACACACAAAATTTAAAGACTTTGCTAAAATGTGGCCTCTTAATTAGGCAAGTTCATGTGGGAAATGCTGAAGTTGCTGCTGCTGCTGCGGCCCAAGTGGCCACTTGCCAAAAGCCAACAATCATGTTGCCACAAAACGCAGCCACAAATTGTTAACGCGCATGACGCTCACAGTTGGTGGCAGCAATAATAGTTACCACAGTGCGTTGGGTTCCAGGTACGGAAATGGATATGTGGATGGCTGCAAAGACTACTTTTCTGCAATTAGTAGTAGTATTTTAAACAGAATGCAATAGGGAAACAAATTTATAAATTGAAGCTGTCTTTTAAAGCATAATATTTAGTGAAATTAAACATTTATTGATTTATGTTTATTTAAGAACTGAAATGCGATGCACTTAATAAAATCACACGTTAACTGATTATATATAATATCTTCATTTATTTGTTTAATAAGTAACCTGCTGGCTATGAAAACTCGATCGATAAAAGATACAAAATTTGCAAATTAAATGATATAAATTAAAATTCTACAAGTTAATTAATAAAAAAATGGATAAAAATTTAATATTTTGTAAATGCAACTAAAGCATCTTAGGCAAGTTATTTATATTATATGAAATCCCCAATTAATTATATTTGGGAGGATTGTGGAATATATTAATAGTAAAGCTTTTTAGTCTTTTACAACAACATTTGAAAATTCGTCATCAAAAATATAACAAATATTTGATATCTTGTAGATGTAACTGAAACATTTTTGGCAACTTATTCGTTCAAGTGCAGTAAATAGAATATCTTCCACTATTAGTGGATGCAGCTTGACACACAGTGCTGTCCATATCTTTGGGTCATGCTTGGGGTCTTGGCATGCGAGTGTGTGTACCATTGTGCATGTGTGTGTGTGAGTGTGTATGTGTGTGTTTGGGGTGGCAGTTGAACAGCACAGAAATTGTTGGATAAATTTGCATTTGGCCTGATCGTAGTTCGCGACTTGTTGGTGTCGGTGTCGAATGCTGTTGATGTTGTTGTTGTTATTTTGTTATTTGTTAGTGTAGGTTTGCTTGGCTGGGAGATTTCTTTATGACCCGAGCTTTTGGCCGTGGTGGTGTGGAGTTTTATTTCAGCTGTGGCCTTTGTTTGGTTGCAAGTTTATTTGATTCTATTTTCATTTTATTTGAATTGTGGTTTGCTTTTATGGCCTGTGCATGAGCTGAAACTGAGGCTGAGTCTAAAGGCTGAGACTGCGGCTGTGACTGAGATTTGTTTTGTTTTGTGAAAGTTACAACAACAACAACAACAACAACAAGAGACGCTATCGATGAGCACCGCGATGTCGAGGAGTCGATGCTATTGGAGTTTTTGGCCATTGCTGTTGGCTTCTTTTTCTCGGTTTTTCTATTTTTTTGTCTTCTCCAGCTGGTGATTGTAAAACAATAAAAGCAACACCTGACTGCCGTTTTGTGCAGTGCCTCACAATGGCGTTGATGGCGACGCGGATGTGGACGTTTCATTCGTTGGGTGGCCTAACGTTCCCGTGCCCGGTGGCAACAACAACAGCAACAGCAACAACAGCAACAGCCAGAGTTTGCTGTTGGAAGATCTTATCAATGCGTTTGCTTTGGCCAAAAATGGCCACGACAAAAACATGCTTATTGTTTTGTAGATTTGGTGACGCAGCCTAAACATTTCAATTGCGTTGCTTGGCGCGTTCTATGCGTCGCTCCAACAACAATAAGAGATCAACAAATTGCTGCTTGATTGCTGTGAAAAGAGAGAGAGAGAGAGAGAGGTGATGAAGAAGAAGCTGTGGACATCGACAATTGCGGATGAAATTCGAATCGAAATCTAAATCTAAATAAATAAAAATCGTGCACCGTTGCTTTTTGGTCTTAAGTGAAAGGCATCGGCGAGATCAGCCAAAAGTCTGGCCAAAGTATCTCAATGCGCTGCAAATTTAATCAATTGATGAGGCAGCTTGCAACAGGCAACAGGCAACACAAAATAGAAAAAAAAAAACAGCAGGCAACATTCAGCATGCTGCAGGTTGCAGCTTGCACTTGTTGTCGTTGCTTTTATTGCTGTTGTTGCTGTTGTTGTTACTGTTGATGTTGCTGTTGTGATGGCAATTTGGATTTTGTGGCTAACAAACCTGACCAAAAAGACATTTACATTCTACTGTTAAGTGTTGTTGTTGTTGCTGTTGCTGTTTGCTGCTGTGCAAGTGTCGCAACAACAACAACTTTACACGCTAGAAACCGTGACTTTAATTTTCTTTATGCCGCCCTCCTTCCTCATCTTCCTCTCTCCCTCTCCCTCTCTTTCTCGTCTTTGTTCACCCCCATCACCAACTCACTTTATTTTTGATTTGTTTTTTTTTTTCTTCTGTACTTTTTGCTGTCGTTTTGTTTTTATATAATTTTAATTTTATTTCCATTTGGACTTTTCATTAAATTGCCTCGCAATGTCGCCAGCTTTTCCGCTTTTCTCATTTCTTTCGCACCCTCTCTCTCTCTCTCTCTCTCTCTCTGTTTCATTTTTTTTTGCTCGCTGCTTTTAATTTGTAATTACTTGCACATTTTACTTTCGTTTGTGGCATTTGATTTATGGGCCAGCAAATTGTGGTCGCCAAATGAAAACCTGGCCAAAACGTGGTAAATGGCAATTGGAATCGTGAGTGGAGCACCAAGTGCTGCAAAAGAATTAAAGAAAGTTTTGGTTTTTTTCCTCTTTTTTCCTTATATTAAGGAAGTAAATTGTGACATTTGTGGCATTTTTATTTTGATTTATTTATTGTTTCATAATAAAGTTGCATTTACCCGATGTAAGTTAATTAGTATATTTACAAATCGTTTTGTACAAAGCATTTCAAGCTTTGAATCATGTTCACATATTGTCTTACATTTATTTATTATATTAATGTTATTAGTGTTTATAATACTTAAAGCCTTTATTCATTTTCGCGTATTTTTTTTTTTAATTTAATATTTAGACATGCAAAATTCTTTTTTTTTTTGTAAGGTTAGAGAAGTTCAAATTTAAAGAAGTGCAATTTAATTACATATTTAAAGAAGATTTATTCAATTATTCAAACCTCTTCACACTACAGTTTTCTTTATTTTTTGTTTTTTAATATTCTGTAGTCTTTACCTATTCAACACTTTATTTTTTTATTTATATTGTATTTCATTTAGAAAGTCAACATTAAATTACGATATTTAAGTATAAATACACCATTTTTTTTTCTTCAAATTTAAATGTAATTTGCTTTTATTTTTCCTATTCTTTCAAAGCTTCATTAATATTTGTAATCCATTTTTTTTATCAGAATATTAGATAGTTATTATATCCCCGGTTTATTGAAATGTAAATATTATTTCCATTTTATATTGTATTTGTTTTTTGGTATTTCAATGATTTTATAGATCCATTTTTTTGTTGTGAATATTAAAGTGTTAATACACCCTAAAAAAGTTGTTTAGATTTAAATATTTGTTTTCAATTAATTCAAATAATTTTCATATCAAAGGATTCATAGATTTTCTTAATAATTTTTTAAACAGAATATTAATGATCATCAATCATTGTATTTTCATTCAAATATTCATTGATGTTCCTTTTAAGTTATATAGAATTGTTTTTATATATATTTAACCAAAATATTAGAGCACAATTATACTATAAGTGTGTATGTTTATTGTCAAGCTTAACTTCTAAAATACCTAAATAAATTTGCCACTTTTGCAATTTACAATTTCCGTTGAGTTAAACCAATCGGCCTACTCCGATTTCGCTAGACATCACTTTCCACATCCGATATGGCATCCTGGTGTTCATTCAACTTCCTCTAAATAAGCTCATTAGCTTTATAGCCGTGTTGCCATTGTCAACGACGGCGCACTTGACACTTGCGGCTGACATGTTGTTGTCGTCATCGTCGTTGTTGTTGTTGTTGTTGTTGATTGCACGCAATAACAGCAACAACTGCTGCAATAACAACCACAACAACAGCAACATCAACATCAAATGGCAACAGCAACTCCCACTCACTGAGCACTTGCACAGAGTTTGCAGAGTCGAAAATGTGCAACAATTTCAAATGGCCTGCCACTTACCTCAACAACAGCAACAAGTTGCAGCAACCTAGAGTAGCAACCTAGAGCAGCAGCAGCAGCAGCAGCAGCAGTTGGAGACCCATTGATTAGGTGACCCTTGTAGCGGTCCAAAAGACTGTCAGTTTCTCTGTCCGCTCGTTGCCTTTGGCTCTTGCTTTTCTGTTGCCTTTGCCTGTTTGTGTTGCCCCCAATTGTCATTGATTGTTGCACTGCTGCTGCTTTGGCTGTTGCTCTGGCTGTTGCAGCAAGTTCAGTTGATTGAATTACATACATGTTGTGTGGCTGTTGCTCCCTTGGCTCAACTTCCCCCGCACACACACACACACACAACACATATACAAGTACACACATTTGGTTGGCTGACTTTTGAGCCCTGTCGCGACTCTTGCGCCTCTGGGCCATGTTGCCGAGTCAAACAAAGTCAGGCCAGTTAGGCACTTAGCCAGTTAATTAGTAGAGAGGCAACTTCAGTTGCCGCTGTTGCCTGTCCTTGTGCCAGTTGTGAGTAGGTTGTGCTAACAGTGTAGGTGGCAGTTGCAAGATCGAAGATGCGCGCTGCAAAAGATGCCAACAACGAGACAAGATGGTTCAAGGATGCTCAACAGTTCGCTGGGCCATTGATCAAAGGAATGTTGCAATGAACTCGGTCTGCATGATGAGTTCAATGAATACGAGTCTATAAATCCAACGGAAGTAGTATAAACTAAGTTTCTTGTTAATTTATATATAGTTAAGTAATAATATAGGATTCAGGCGAGGTTATAAAATAGTTTTATAATATATTTATTGAGAGTATAGAAAAGCTGTGTATGTCATATTAATATATTCTACATACAGAAGATCACAGCTTATTTCCATCGTCACCATATGACAATTTTTAATTACTACAGTGACTAAGTTAAGAGAAGTATTCGATTTTGATGTAATATTTTAGCTTATAATATAGTACTACACTTTTCCTAAGTTTTCCTATTCTTGTCTTCTATATATATCAAAGTACATGGAAAATATACTGCAGAGTAAAAAATATACCATATTAAAAAACAAACGCAGCTAAAATCTGATTGCAGCGCCCTTTTTGACCATATAAAACTATTTCTTAGCTTACATTTCCGATTTTTAATTGAATGCGTTAAATTATGAGGTTTTTGTAAATCCTTTCTTCTCTATAAATTATGTATTATGCTGCTTATATTAAATTAATTTATATATCTTATTCTTATCTTATCTTATTTTAATAAATTGTTCTAAATATTGCCTTATGTTTGATAGAAAGAAAATGTTTAGAATTTGTTATTCTTATATTCTAATATATTTTTTATATTTGTTGAAAAGAAAAGGGTTTAAATTATATTATTTATGTCTTTTAAAATATTTTTAAATTTTAAAGTATTTTGTAAGCATTCTTTCGCTTTAAAAAGTTTATATATATTCATTATGCAATTCGTATTCAAATGCGCTCCCTTTTTGGAAGCGTCATTGTGGCCATTAAATCAACAACTTCTGAATTGCAGGCAATCACTCAATGTCCCATTGCATACGGCATCAACCTTATTTTTTTCGTTGCAGTTGTTGTTGTTGCTGTTGTTGTTGTCTAGCTAGCAATGCTGCCACCTCTTGTTGCATGCCACCGACACAAAACAAAAACAAAATGCCGCTGCCGAACTTGTCCTTAAAATGTCAGCCAAAGTGTTCATTAATTTGTGTCTCCCTCTCGTTCTGATTGTAGCTGTTGTTGTTGTCGATGTTGTTGCTGTTGTTGTTATTGTCTGGTTGCACTATTATTGCGTTGTGTTGTGGCCGCTTGTGGCGTGTGTGCACAGTCATTGATCATGAATTCCGCACTGAGCTCTGCGCTCTGCGTTGTGCCTCACATGCGTCATGCCAGCTTGACACTGCCTCTCATGCTTCGTTCCTCGGCTGCTGCTGCCTGTATGCCACAATTGGCGACACAATTTTTGCTGGCTTTGGCATGTGCCTCACACACTTCCTCCCCCCGCACTCCTCTTGTAGCTTCAGCAGCGTGCTGCCTACGCAAAAGCAACAAAAAAAAAAACGAAACGAAAATCTGTTGCCAGTAGTTTTGTAATTTTCATGTACAAGTCAAGACAAATGCAAAATGGCCCTGCAAATGACGACGACAACAACAACAGCAACCACAGCAGCAGCAACAGCAATGACAACAACTGTTGCTGCCACGCCTCCTGCGCACAGCCCACAGGCAGCCCTGAGCCTGGCCAGGCCAGCCATCAATCTCAATTGCTTCGCATTTTCATATGCAGCTCTTCGATCATTTTGCGACTTGACAAGCAGCAGCAACAGCAACAGCAACAAACAACAAACAACAGCAACAACGACAGATAATAATAAAAATTGCAGATTTGTCACAGCAATTGTTGTTGTTGGCCTGATTCTCTTTTGCTGTTGCTGTTGTTGCCTACATACGTGCGCCTGTAATTACTTTTTTATGAACTCGCATATTTCTTTCTCTTTCGCCGTTTTGTTTATTTCTGATTCCTGATTTCTGATTTCTGTTACTGTTTCTGGTTTTTATCTCGCCCAAATGTCTACGCGTGATTAAACGTTTAACTTGCTGATATGATACGAGCCTCTGACACTCTGTCTTTCAATTCTATATTATATTCTCTGACTGACATATTGACTGCCATTGTGGCTGCTGTTGCTGCCTGTCTTCGCACTTTCAAAGTTTGCAGCATGTATTTGACTCGATGCCTGTCGATGTCGCCTGTCTGTTTGCTGTGTGTGCTATTTGATTGCCATAAATCGCTCCGATTGATGTAAAATATGAGTTGTACAAAATGCTTGATGTATTGCATATACAATTAGGTGCGTATCGAGAGTCACTGCTAAAAGAATACATTATGATTGCAGTTGCAAGGTTCTGGACTAAGCAGAAATGTTTTCAACAGATATTTTCTAACTTTTAATATTGCTTGTCATTATAATAAATAATAATTTCGTTGTATTTTGTATATATAAAGTTTATATTTATACTTAAAGTTAGTATGTGATTACATTATTATTTATTATATTCAGTCGAAATCATTTTTTCTAAACATTTTGCTATGTGCTTTTAATAAGAATCCATTCTTCTTAAAATCAAAATTTTCCATTTCCAAAATTTTTATTATTAGTTCTCGAAATTGAAGTTCAAAAGGAAAGATTATTTTGTTGAATCTCTGCTTTCAACTTTTTATCTTAATAGTGTCCAACTTAGTGCATATAGGTCTATAAAAGAAGTTAGAGCAATTTAAAATTAAATTTAACAAGGTTTACTTTAAAGAAGAGTGAAAGTATTAATTGAATAGCTTAAAAGTTCAAATAGATAGACAATGACTGCATTGCTGTCTTTAGAAAATAGAATACATAAAACTTAATGGTTTTGCATACTGCATTTATGTAAGCCGATCACACTCTTAGCATTTAATGTCAGTGTCAGACAAGCTTTGGGTAATTACAAGAAAAACACTAAAGCGATTCAAAAGACATTCACCCATTTAGTCGTATGCTTAAAGAGTCGTATATATTTAAACACTCGACGCCTACATAGAGATATTTGGTTGAATGGCACCTTTTAAGCCTCAACTTCACGCTTAATTAGACGGAATGAGAAAATAACTTCATCTGGTGAGAAACGTAGACTGAGAAACTGAGCTCGGCTGTATAATATGGCCGACACGGCGACGAGTTTGTCAAGACAAAAATGGTCAAAACATGAAATCCTATTAGACAAATTGAAATTACAAATGAGACAACGCCGAAATTAATTTATTAATTAGTCACACTCCATTATGGCTGGACAAAGAGAGGCTGCTACCGTTGGTAGCCAGCTAGCCAGCTAGCCAACTAGACAACTATTCAGCTAGTCAGCTGGCCAACAAGGCAGTCAGCAAGACAAGCAGGAGATGGAGGAGGAGGAACGTAATGATCTGCCCACATGCGGCGTTGAAGCGTCTCGAAATGGTTGACAGCCAGCTGGAGTTGAAAAGCTGAAGCCGGACGCAGGCAGCAGACAGTCAACAACAGACAACAGCAACAACAACAACAATGTTGCCAGCCATTTTCTGCGATTGTGGTGTGAAAATTGTAAAATCCAATTAGAAAACTAAACACGCAACGCATTTTTTCCAATATATATTTTTATTTATTTCTCTATATATGAATGCGTGGGTTGTATTCCCCAATCTCCGCCTTCTCCTCCTCCTTTTGCTCTTTGCTCTCTGCTGACATAATCAATGATAAGCGATCGCTAATTAAATTGCCTTGCATTGAAAATCTAAGCCCAATTTATTGGCTTGAACCCCTTTGAAGACAATGAAATGTCGCATTCTGAAGTCATTCATATCTGCACCGATCTGAGTACCATTTTGGCCAACGCCAAACAGCAGCAGCAGCAGCAGCAGCAGCAACAGTGCTTGGTCGACAGGTTGTTTTTTCTGTGCGGCAAATTGGCAAGACAATTGCCGGTCTGCTAACAGCGACAGTTACAGTTATCATGTGGGAACAACAACAACAGTAACAGAAATAGAAACACTGAGCGGGGGCAGCTCCATTGTGACGCCACATTCACATTTCTAAATGGCCAGCGCCTTCATCATTATCAACTGGGCAAAACTGAGAAAGGAGTCTGACTCTAATATGTAATATTATGGCCAAGCAAAACAGCGCTGCGATAGCCTTAAATGGATCATGGCAGCCAGCAAAGTGAATGCTTTGGCCACCATAAAGGAATCGAGTTGGCCCCAAAGCCAAACGAGGTTCAAACGTATGCGTTAATTAAGTGCTTATGGTGTCAACTGTACCGGTTGTGCATAAATATATTCATAATAAGCAGATATCGATATCGATTGAAAGATAGCTAGCTCAGCTCGTTTGATTGGTCGATCGATCGGGGCGAATAGAGGCCCAAAACAACATATTACTATATTATGAATTATGCAATAATATTTGGGTGAAAGTTTTCAATATGCGTGGCTATTTTTTCGTTGCTTTTTACTTTTAGCACCATAAATAAACGTTTTTATTATTAATAGCAACTCATTAACCTCGACTAATTAATTAGAAATATACAAAAACACACAAAAAAAACACACGCAGATAGTGAGAAAATAAAAAACTAAAAAACAAACATGCGTTTGGCCAAGAAGAAACGTTTAGACCTAATGGCTGCGGAGCTGGCTGACTGACTGACTGATTGAGCAACTGACAAACAGACAGATTGACCGAACCGAACTCTGGCCGGAGCAGCGAGTTGGTGATGAGTTTTCAAATGATGCGTATCAATTTTATTTGAATTTTTTTTTTATGAAACATTTATGAGCGCTCGTTAGATCATTCACAAGCGGGAGTTTTACTTTCGAATGCGGTGAGATTTATTTAAAAGTAAGAAAACTAAAAAGTAGATAATATTACTTCAGTATACGAAAATGCAAAGTAAGAAATACCAATATTCTTAAACGGATATTGTAAAAGAATCTGGTCTTTTTAATCTTCAATGAGAATTAGTTTTATTTTTGACTTACTGTGTTTAGTTTTCCACTTATTTTCATTTTAAGAGTCTTTAAGTTCACATCATCTTTTTTTAATATTTCCTATTCCTTATTATTTATACTCTTTGTTATTTGTAGTCTTTAAAACCGAATCTCATCCATGTTGGTTTCCTTTAATCATACTTCATATTTATCTTTATTTATAGCCTTCAAGCAAATACTATGGTATATACCACATAAAGTCTTAGCTTTAAATCCGTTTCAGCTGTGAATGATATTCAAAACGTGTCTCATCTCGTGTTGCTGCTCATGTTTGCTGTCGACCGCGTGTTGCCAGCTGCCATCATCTTTGAGAATTCTCTCTTAAGTTAAACAACATAAATCTATTAACGCCCACGTTACTCGCATCTATTTTTGGGGCCTGAGTCTGTGTTGTGTCTCGTTGTCTCTCAACACGGGCTAATTTGCGGTGAGTGGAATTTCTTTTATATTTCATTGTTTAACAAATGACAATAACAACAACGACAACACGACAACAACGAGTTTAAAACATTTTTGTTATTTCATTTTTTGTATTCAACGCATTTTATGAGCTGCGGTGAAAAGCGTTTAATAAATGCTGCAATAAATATTTAAGCGATGCCTGGCGCTTAATCAAATGCAAAGCTAGTCGAGGAAAACAATGGGCCACATTTTACAACTATGGGGCATGATGAAAAATAAAAAGAGGAGAAGAATTACAACAAGAGTCTGCAACAGAAAAGCGTTTTTTTTTTTGTTTTGTTAAAACTGTGTGTACATATTTATTTTTTTGCGCTGCGGCGACTTATAAAAAATTCATTGAGGCAATTGTCTGCGTTGCAGATTATCTGCAATATGTTCACTCCCACAGGTCAAGCGTGCACATCAATTACTTTGGCACAGGCCCAAAAGCCACAAGACTGAAACACAGGCACCGACATGCAGACATCCAGAGAGACAGAGAGGCAGTCAGACATTCAGACATTCGGACAGACAGGCAGGAAACTGTAGTGCCAAAGCACACACACTCGAAGCAAGAAACACACTCGCACAGTTGACCTCTCAATTTAGCGCGCATAATGCCAGGAAATGCCAAGATGAGAGGATGAGACTCTGACTTAGTCGTAGTCTGAGACGGAGACTGCGATCGAGTCGCAGACTGCGACTGAAGCTGAAGCTGAGACGGCGCTTTGTCTATGGAAAGTCACTTGATCTTGGCGTCGATTGTGCGTTGATTGTTTTATTATGAAGATGTTGATAGAGCTGCCAGCGAATTGTCTAAACAAAGAATGTGGCTTTTGTTGTTGCTGTTATGGCTATATTATTAAGGCAATCAAGTGCGTTAATTTGAAATTGATGATCAGTTTTGTCAACTAGCAAAGTGTTTGTCTCTCTCTCTCTCTTGCTGACCTTTCAACTTTAACTCTGAGAACACAGTTATCAAACATCTTTTTAGTCGTTTGGACTTTCTCTACATCTACGATTGAATTGTCGTTCATCTCGGAGTGTGAGTCTTCTTCCTTTTTGAAGGGCTCTATCTAATTAGCCTGGCCATTAAAGTGGCTTATTAGAAACGCCTGCCAGCCTGACAATGTTTAGCTTGGCCATTAACCGACTGTCAATGCTTTTATTATAACTTTTTATAATTCTTGTTGCATTTTCCACGCCGCGGTGCAACATTTCATTAATCGAGTCACGACATTAGACATTCAACAGCTCTCACACACACACACAGCTTGGCAAACGAGCAAACAACAGCGACGACGACCAACATTGGCAACGTCGCCTTATGCGAGGCATTCAGGCATTTAGCCAGGCTGCAAGCAATCTGAAAAGAGGCAAACAGGCAGTCGGCCCAGGTCTGGCCTGGCAGGCGTACATACAAAATTTTTAAAGCCAGCCAAAAATTGCTTTGACAACTTTATCGCTGCGCAGCATCGACAAGGCAGCCCCAAAATGAAACGACGACAACGTCGACGACGACAGCAGAAAAAGGCGCAGAAAACATTTCCTAGCTGGAGGGAACTGATAAACTGTCAATGGGCCCTCAGAAAGAATCTAAATTAAATCAACTAATCGTATGACTGATTGTTTTTGTGCTTTGTTTCTCTCTGCAAAACAAAAGACTTAGGCAACGAACTTGCTACATCGAAAATGCCACACATATCGTAAACACTTATGTATTTGATTAACTCTAATAATACCTACACACACACCTGCTTTAGTGTGTGTGTGTGTGTGTCTGTGTGTTTGCTTGCCTATTAATTGCTATGTGCTCGCAAATGGCTGACAACGTTTAACAATTGCTTTGTGGTGGCTGCCTCGACTACTGCAGTTGTCTCGTTAGCCGCTGGCCTCATAATATTGGGAGCCTTTTTTCATCACATACTAAGTACTCTCAATACTCTTACAATTTGAATGATAATGAAACTTTAAATAAGGAGCTAATGCTAAAGCTGCAAAATAAGCAGAAACTGTTAGTGATCGGTTTCTATTCATGAGAGACAAACGATGAGTGGAGAATCTAAAGCAAGGAGTGTATTATTTTATTGTTTATTAATATTTATTATTTATTTTTCAATTTATGTTGGAAATTTCGGCCTGCAAAAATCGCCCTATGATAAAGAACTTCTTTGCAGAAGGATGATACAAATCTATATAATACTACTGTAAATAAATTTCAAAAATTATGAAATACATCTACTATGAGAATTACATTTTTAAAAGAAAAGCTCAATCTTTATAGTACTAATTTATATAGTTTTTAAAAATTCATTAACATTTTCAATTCTAATTTTGTATATTTTTGTAACAATGAATTGTACTATAATTTAAAACATTTTTTAATTAAATTTTGTTTGTTACAATTTATTTATTGCCAGTAAAAATTGATTTCCTAAAATGAAGTTTTGTATACTATATATTTCTATTTTTGTTTCTATTTTTAAATGCTCTCTCTTGAACATATGTAAAAAAAAAATGTTTTTCAAATATTCTCTAAGATTAAGTTTCTTTAACTATATTTTTGTCTTCAAAAATTATATTCCTTTTGTGTTTTTCTTTTAAAATTATTTTAAGACGAACTTTTCTCAACAAGATATTTTACATGTCACATATTTCTTATATTTTTTGTTTTTAATTTTTAAATTCACTTTTTTCTTCTTCACTTTTTATTGTGAACTCCTAAACTAAATAACTAATAGACTCTCAACTCCATAGAGCAACAACAATAGAATTGTATTGTTATGAACTGTTCCAACTTATTTGTGGGCGTTGCAAATGAACTTTCCCACACACCGTCGTACCCATTGAATCAATTACCAGCAGCTCGCTTTAAATGAGTGTGTGTGTCTATGTGTGTGTGTGTGTGTGTGTGTGTGTATTGTGTGTATTACATGTTAGTTAGCATTTAGTTTGAGCAACTTTTGGCTTCCTGTTGACTGGCACAATGGCAGCCCCGTTTTTCGCGGGCAATCGAGTCACAAATGCTGCCCCCATATCATTAATATTAGAATTTTCGCACTTTAATTTATGCACCTGCAGCTGATTCGCCAACAGCCAACAGCGAGCAACCAGCAACCAACAACCAAACAGACAGCAGCCAACAGACAACAGCAGACAACTCCACGGCCAGATTGTCGGGCTGCCGTTTGCCATTTGCCGTTTTTATGGCCTCCCCGGGCCACACCCACCAAAGCAACTAATCGATATTGTCTAGCTATTTACGACCAATAAATTTCACTTTCAGTTGCATTGTGTAAATGTATTAGTGTGTGTGTGTGTGTCTAAGTGTGGCGCTTTACTTGCAGAGATTTTGAAGTTTTATTCAAATATTTGTCATAATTTATTTAATTTTGTGGCTTTATTTAAGTTGGCTTTATGATTTTACCCACAGCTTATTAGTTAGTTTGCTTAGCTTGCGACTCGTTAGATTTGGTATTTATCGGTTAATGCAATGATTTGTGGTAGCATTTTCTTCCTCTCTCTCGTTCGCTGGTGATCGGCTTAGAGTAGTTTTTCAAATGGAAACTAGAGCGTGACTGCAGCTAAACAAAGATAATAAACTTGAGCCATAGTTTTAGATAATGTTCAGGACTTTTATGCCTTGCAGCTAGTGGGCAGTTAAGATAGCTTTAGATTGCGTATGCCAAGATGATTGAAGAGCATTAAATCTTAATGCAAAATATTTGCTTTTAAAAACATATATTGAGAGTGACTAAAATGGTTTCCCATGGCTCAAATTTACTACCAATAAAATGGCGATAAAAACAAAAACCTGCTAACTCTTTTTCTGCCTTCCTCGCCCCGCGGCAATCATTTAGAACATATTCACAATTAGTTTTAATTGATCTGATTACATGGCCGCTTGTTTTATTTGAGGCAGTCTCAAGTTACCAATGCGAGACGAGATTGAATCGATGTTGCACCAAGCACCAAGCATCGAGGCACCTGGTCAACATTGGTTTGGCTGCTGCTGACCCAACCCAGGCGAACATTTTGAACTTTACAACAACTGCCAAATGGAAACAGGCAACAACAGCCCGCAGATTTTTTTTTTGCTGTTTTTAGCTTTGCTTTTTGGCTGTTTGTGTTTTATGTTTTGCGGTTGCGTTTGCATTTTCATAACATGACAGCAGAGGCTGTTGCTGTTGTTGCTGTTGCCAACAAATGTTCTGCTCAGTTTTTGGCTATCAGTATCAAACCAAACAAAAAAAATAAAGCGAAGAAAAAAACTGAAATCAAACTGCAAAAGGTCATAAAATGTGTTACCGCTTGTTGCTGGTCGTGTAAATTTTTACACGCCGGCCAAAAAGTTCGCCGCCAATTGTTCGACTGTTGCAACTGTTCGACGACGACGACGACGACGACGACGACGTCGACGGCATCTGACATGCAACTCTCGACGAGCATTCAACTGTCAACAGTTACTACCGAAAGACAACGGCCGTTAAATGCCGCCAAAATAACTCAGAGCAGCCGCAACAGCCAACAGGCAACAGCAACAGCAACAACACTGGCAACATTTGGGCAAACTACAAATCACTTTTACTGGAAGTCGGACTGAGGCTTTTCGCTGTAGTGTTGCAGGCTCTTTTTTTTTTGGTTTTGGTTTTGCTTCTTTTTGGTGGCAAGCGCCAGTCTCTGCGCGCTCCTGTCCGCTGTCAAGCAAAATGCCGAGCTGCGGGGCAATGGTGTAAAAATTATTTAAAGTATAAATAAAATTCTCTAAATATTTGCAAGTCGATTTTCCATTTAGTGTGCCGTCGCATTTGCAGTCGATAGCCGAGGCAATTAAGGTGCAATAATTTCGGATCATTAGGTTAAATTTGTCACGACCCGCTGCACGATTGCCAGGTCCGCCCCAAGGCGAACTGTCCGAAAATGTAAAAGCGCACGCCTGCAACTCAAACTCAAGCTCAAATCCAAACAGCAACTCAAACTCAAACTGATGTTGAAGTTGAAGTTGCAGTTGAAGCTGCAGCTGAAACTGTCCATTTGCTCAATGATCACTGATCGCGCTGATCGTTTGATCGCTCTTTGCTCCATGCCAATGGCAGGCATAATTTCAGTATGCCCATATTTTTTTTTTTGCCTTCTCTGACTGTTGCTGTTGCTGGCCGCTAGGTGGCGCTGCCAACAAATTATGACACAATTCGCTGGCCAAATTTGGTAAGCAGTTGACATTTTGCCGTGTTTTTTGCTCATGTTGTCGACTCGGGCTATCATTAAACAGCGCTATCAACATGGCATGTTGACAACAAACGCCTGGCAACATGTTGCCCAGTCAGCTGGGAAAGCGTTTCTGTTTCAATCTGTGTGTGTGTTTATGTTTATGTGTGTGTGTGTGGGTGTCCGTCGCTTTATATAACTGACCGCTATTAGCGTCAAGTTGAAGCTGACTTGCGACTGCGACTGCGACTGCGACTCTGACTACGACTTTGACTGCGTCGCTGGGTCTGGCTACGTTACTGACTCTGTCTCTGACTCTGACTTTGAGTCTGCGGCATTCCACAAATCGATTTCGCTGCGCACACGCACTGACCGCAATTTTGCGGTCTAGCCAATGAATCATCGACTCTAACCACAAAACTCGCACGCGTCCCCTCTAGAGATGGCAACGTGATAACACAAAATGCTGAATCAGCGATAAACACAAATTATATTTAGAATGTTTATGTATATATTTATCATGAACTTTGGTTAAAAATAAACACAGTTGTATAATTAATTGTTTAAATGTATGTATCATAGAACTGTCATCTATATAAGAAAACAGTTTTCAAAGATTTCAAAAGTGAATTTGAATTAATTTATTACCAAAGAAGCCAAACTTACTTTCAATATTCAATTGAATATGCATTATTTTTGAGAAATATTTGAAAAGTTTTCATTGATAAGCTTAATACAATAATTGTTTTGTTTAGGTAAATTATATTTAGTTCGAAAACTGTAAATAAACACTAGGAAAATAAAGCTGCATTTACTATTTAACTTATTTTGACTTAATATTCTTGTATTCTCAAATTGGCTTAGCATTAGCAATAGCTTAAATAAGCTTTAAAAATAAGGCTTCCCCATTATTATTTATTAATCAAATAAAGTAAAGAATATGCAGCTTTTAATATAATATTCAAAGAAGTTATATTTCAAGTTGATTATTTGCTAAAATGTTAATTTTAATATATTTTTTTATTTAATCATTTGAACTTATATAACATTATCAATATGTGTGTTAAGTAAGCTTAACTTTATTAATCTTGTTATAATATGTATTTTATAATTATTTGTAAAAGTAAATTTTTGAAATATAGTTTTTCCATACACATACGAAAAAATTTAATTAGTAAAATCAAATAACTAAATAGCATTTGACATAATATTAATAAAACTAAATTATCTTTTATTTACTTACTTAAGTTAGAATTTCATTATTATGATACCAGTTTTATCAAATATTATTTAAATGATTATGTAGTATACTAATATGTTTTTCGCTTATATGTATTAGTAAGCTAACTCTCTAAATTAAATTTCCTTCGCTTCACATAAATATTCATATTGCGTATAAGCTGCGTGTTTGACACGTAATAAATTAAAAATCATTTCAATTAGGAATATGCATAATATTATCAATAATTTTAGTTCCTACTTTTAATTACACGTATCTTGCATAATTTCTGTAGCTTTTCCCAATGCCATTTCCAATTGCGTTTCCTGTAGTGTAAAAGTTGTGCTAGCTGCGAAAAGCAAAATGTTTACACGCTGCGTTCTCTAGGCTGTTGTTGCCCCGTGTTGTTGCACGTTTCCCGTTTCCCATGTGTGTGGCATTTCTGTCACTTGACGCTGAATTATTTTCACGCCTTTTTACAAATGTTTGCGGCTTGAAAAGCGCAACCATAGCGGGGGCGACAAACACATACATAGACACACACACTCGCACACACACAAAGTCAATGTTGTGTGTTCCACTTACGGGTAACGCCATGGCCTCCAGTGCAGCTCAGCTGAGCTCAGCTCTCGGACTCTCGGACTCGGTCAGCATGCAGATTTGCTCATAAATCTGACAAACTCAACGCTAATATTTGCAGACTTCGTTAGACACACTCAAATGAATTTGATATGCCTTAAACGGACTGACTGGCTGGCCCCAAGCACAGCTCCAAGCTTCGCTCAGCTCGTTTGCAGCTTAAAGCGGGGGTGTGTATGCAGGGGGAAGGTAACTCTTGCCAACTCTTGGCCATTGCATTGACAAGTGTAAAAGTTGACAGGCAGCGGCCAAAATGAAATGCAGCTAAACTTTATCTGATTATTACTTGTAACTGGCAACTGGCAAGTGAATGACCAACTGGCCAAGTGACCAGTTGAGACTCACTTGAGTTTAATTCCCTGTTTAGACCTGGCTGCATCATTGAACATTTACGTTAAGTTGAATCTTCCGCAGCATCATTCCATAGGCGGCTGAGTGTTAGAAAAGAAATGAAAAGACGAATGAATAAATGATGCGACAATGATTCAAAAAATGTGGCCGTATTTTGGATAATATTTTGCTATTCTTCCTATACTATACGAAAAAAGGGTTATATCGATGGAAGTCAGCTGATTAATTCACTTGCCAGCTTTGGTGATTTAATACTATTTCAACAAAGTGAAAAATAGTGGAAATAGATAGAAGGATAAGACTATAAATTTTACCACTTTAGTATAGAAATATGATCTTTGCAGAGCGAAAAGCTAATTATGATATAAAACGCAAAGAAGTAAAGTCAGTTGAAGTATACAAAATAAAATGTACATAAACACATAATTATTAAATTGCATAAATTATGGTATTACACATTTTCGATTTATTTTCTTCTATTGCTTTTGATATTCGTTTTCTTCCTTATTCCTTATTCTTCATCTACTTTTTCATCTGTTCCCATGATGCGACTTTGGTGTAAACACTTTCATCATAGAACCGCATCATTGACGCAAATGTTCTTAGTCTAAATGGGGCAAACAAATGCATCAACATTAAAATCACTTCTTCAATTCTATTTCTGATCGCACTCCACCCAGTTAATGCGCGCTTCCTCAAAGCAGAGATTCTAGAACAGAGTTTTGCCTGCTGGCGCCTTCAATTACAATGGCCAGAGATAATGTGTCAACAGGCTGCAGTCGCTTGTTGTTTTTTCTTTTTTGCTTTTCCAGTTTTTCCCAGTGCGCTCATCTAATTGTCAACATTGGCTAAAACAAGGTCGGCACGCAAAAGAGCGACGGCAGCGATAACACAAATTTACTTCTATATTGCCGGCGCCTGTTGTTCTCATGGAAATTGGCCAGCAGCTACAGCAGGAGGAGAAAGAGGAGGAGAACAAAACTGGCTGCTGGCACCACTTGACCACTTAGTTGGAGAGTCGGGGCAAAACTGCTGGCAGAGTTTAAAAAGCAATCAACACGTGATTATAATGATGCGACCAACAGATCGAACTCACCAGCTGTAGCTCAAGTTGCAGCTGAAGCTGATGCTGAAGCTGAAGCTGATGCTGTGCTTTGGCTGCCTGTCTTACACATAATTGAGCGTCGCTGCTCCTGGTGCGCTCTTTGGGGTAATAAGCGGCGCATTCATTGCATTTTGTTGAGCTGGCGTCTTGGCCGCCGCCGTTGACAGTAATTTGCTGGCAAACTCGTTTCGAATTGCAGTTGATAATTTAATTTGCATAGTGCCAATTTATGCTCAGTTGATGGACAACTGGACACGGCAACAACAGTCGACTCAAGTCAACTCAAGTCGACTCAACTCAAGTCGAGTCGAGTTGAGGGGCAGTCATGGGTTAAGCAGCTGCTTCCCTCTGATTCCTCGCCGCTCGCTTATCAACTGATTTGCATCTACACTCGTGTTTATTTCTGCACCATTTGTGTTCGACGATCGTTATCTGCATCCGTTTAAAATGTTGCGCTTTTAGTGGCTGCTCTTGTAAGACAATTTGTAGCAAGTGGTTTTCATGTTCATGGGAATAGATTTTGCATACCAACAAACCACACACACAACACACCACTCGCTACTTGCGCTACTTGGCTACTTGCTACCTGCTGTTGCTTTTGTGCTGTGGCAAATGCCACCCAATGGGGCAACTCTTGGCCAACGTTTTTGGCCTCTAAAGTTTGCGTTTTTATGCCGCCTTTTGACACGCAAGTGACACAAATGTCCACAACCGTGCGCTGTCCACACTTTGATGACACTTTTTTAATTAGTCGCCAAAGCAGCAGCAGCAACAGCAGCTGCAGCTGCAACAAACTGTTTTGCCTGACATCGCGTGCTGGCAACTGTGCAGTAATTAGTCAATATGCAGCAAGGTGGTTAGAAAAAATCACCACAAAAAAAGTTGAAAATAAAAAAACTCATCTCAATTTCTTTTGCATTTGCCACTTGTCGTTCTGTAAACTGTAAACTGTCAAAGAGCGCTGAATAAACATAATTCATGTTGTGTTCATGCTGTCACAGGCAAATTGTCAAGTTCGTTGCCTAAGTCTTTTGTTTTAGAATTTATGAAATTTATAATGCCTTGCGATTTATTTATTTAATGCATTTTTAATAAATTGCCAACGAGTCAGGCCAAGTTTCTGACAAAGCTAACCGTTTTGATTTTACAATTTAATTGCGACTACAATCCACCAAGTCCAAGTCCAAGCCGGAGCTGAAGTCAGCGTCAACGTTAGCGTCGGGGTCGAGTGCCCTATGGTAGACACAAGCGTCGAATCGAATTGAATCGCGTCGCTTAGCGTTGAATGCGTTTAATAAATCATAAAAATATTATGGCAATTGCAAATTACGATTATTCAAAAGGAATTCACGGTCACGGCGCTTAGCTACAATAGCTGGCTGGCTGGCTGGCTGGCTTGCTGTTCTGATCGTGGCAAGCGTGGTAAACGGCAGCTGCAGCATGGACAGTTGCAACTGCAACTGCGCCACTACAACAATTGCTACTAAAACAATTGTTCTACTCGAGAACAGCAACAGCGAACAGCAA
Source organism: Drosophila niveifrons (assembly GCA_035046325.1). Taxonomy (NCBI): domain Eukaryota; kingdom Metazoa; phylum Arthropoda; class Insecta; order Diptera; family Drosophilidae; genus Drosophila; species Drosophila niveifrons. The sequence continues at coordinate 13,851,713 of JAWNOC010000052.1, forward strand.
ACACAGTAATAGGCATTCATGTTTTGATTGTGTTCTTGTACGCTTTAATGTTGTACAACATTTGCATGGCACTTTGTTGCCCCTTTTTGCTAGCCACAACAGCACACACAAAAAAAAATATAAAGTATATTTTTATGCACAGATTTGCTGTTTTGTTTTGCTCTCCAATTTTTCTGATGGATTTATGAGCTATTTTTTTTTTTGAGTAGAACTTTAGCCTTCGGCTGCATTTAAATAATTAAAATGTCCAATTGTCGAGTGCAACAACTTCACGAACAACTTCAACAATCAAATTGTTTAGCTGATTGTGTCGATCGATTTACTTGCGGGCGGGCGGGGCGAACAAAAAATGAAAAGCGCAGCGGGAAATTAATTAGTTGTTATGATAAATGAAAATTAAATTAGTTGCTTGTACTATGTTGTTGAGTTGAGTTGAGTTGAGTGCAACTGACAAGCCCGATTGTTAGCAGCGAGTGAAGTGAATTGGAGTGGAGTGTGGCTACGAATGTGTCGGAAAAGGTCACAACAAAACGTTGAATGCCATTTAGACTATTCAATTTGTGAGTTAATTAATTATGAGCCACGAAGGAGTAGAAGCTAACACCTTTCAAACAGCACTTGGCACTTTCATAGCTCTTCAACTCTTCAGCTCTTCGGCTCACACCTTCGGCAAGCTGTCACATTTTACACTCTGGCAAATGTCTCAATAATGCGGCATTGGCTTTTGGAAAATGTCAGAGAAAACAAATGAGCGCAAAGGCAGGCAATCAACAGCCAAAAGGAGCACAAGAGAAGGGCTCTTTCATTGTACCATGGGCTTAACCAATTTTTCCAGCCAAAAACCTAATAATAAGTATGAAAACTTTAGACGAGAGTGCTCGACTGTGAGATATCCGGTATTAATTTAAAAAGTATACTAAATTAATATACCGTAAATGTACTAAAAATATACCACAGGCTATATTTATATAGATATCCGCTACATATTTTAAATGAAAGCGAAAAAATGCGAAATTATTCTTATAATATACCAATTTAATGGACTGCAAAATACCAAAAATATACCAAAGGCTATATTTGGTATATTGAGATACCCGACACATATACCGCAAAAATACTAAAAAAATACCAAATGATATGTTGATAAGTACTACACTTAAAATATACAATTGACAGCAAAATACATATCATATTGTCAGTCAAAGCAACTAACACTAATAGTAAGTAGACAAAGTTATTTGTTGAATCACTTTTGTAGGGGAGAATTTGCGGACAAACAAACGGAAAGATGGACATGGCTGATCAAGAATATATATGTTATACGTTATAGGGAGACGCTTTCGTCTGCTTATTCTCATTCTCATACTCATGTAACACAATGTTATAATACCCTTCTGCCTTTTGGGTAGCGGGTATCAAAAAGTGCAGCCCACGCAGCTCACTTTGGCCAGCGAAATTATTTCACAAATGGCAATAAGGTATCGATCCCAAAAACGCGAAAAACAAAAAAGAGCTACAACTAAATTTATACTTACCACAATGTGCACATATGTGCGCTGCATGTTGAAATTATAATGAAGACATCAACTACGGCAACAGCAACAACAACAATAAACTGACAACAGAGCAAATCGCCTGCCAGCCCACTTTGATTTTATGGCCAGCACACATGAAGAAGATGGTAGATGGGCAGGCGGCAGATGGCAGACGACAAGCGTTTTGTGGCATGGGAGATGAGATGGGAGGTACGACCTCTTACCGCTAGTGCAGAGCAGCAGAGCAGTGCAACAGTGAAGCAGTCGCAGCCGCAGCGCAGCTGAGTTGTAGGTGGTGCCCAAAACAAATTGCAGGCAATCGCAAAGCCGTAAGTATGCTAAATTATCAGGCGTCGTCTTCGCTGTTTGAATACTCTTACCATTTGTGACGGGAAATATGACACGGAGCAAAGGGCAGCTGATGAAGAAGTAAATAAACAATAAATACTTCAAAATTATGTTTCTTAATACAAATCGATTAATAATTTTGGCAATTCTTAAAATTCTAAAGCCAGAAAATTGTTTTCTTATTGATTGCAAATAATCTAAACGTTATGCATAAAAAATAGTCTATTATTAGAATTAACATTTTTTTCATTTACTATTATTCTTTTATTAAGTTATTAAATTTATTTATTTACTTAAATTGCTGCCTATTATTGACTCTCAGAATATAATTAAAAAGACACAACTTACTTATTTTATAAAGTATAATCAATAAAGTGAAATGTTGAAATTTGATCATTAAGTTAACTCATCATTATTCATTAATTCTTAATATTATAGTATTTATATAAATTTTCACTAAAATAGAAAATTGATAAATTCTTAAATTGATTATAAATTAAAATATTTGTTAATATTTTTAAAATTAACACTAAAATATTTGAACATTTAAATATGTTATTATTCAAATATTTTCAATGATAAAAATTGCGCTTCTGTTCTTATTATAGAGCAATAAAAAGTGTATCTCATGCTCACATTTTGCATTTCTCAGTTTTTCTCACAATTTTCCGAAGCTTTCCAATAATACACTTTAGGCTGGCGGCCGCCTAACTACAATTACAACAAAAACAACAACAACAGCAGCAGCAACAACAACAACAAAGCTAAATAAATAAATATATTTTTTGGGGCATTATTATTATAAGAGTTTGAACATTATTACTGGACGTTGAACAATTTCGGGCAATAAAAGACACAAATTGCTGATAATAATGATGCCAGAGCTGATGTTGATGCTGCTGCTGCTGCTGCTGCTGCGGTGCAAGCATCGAACGTTGCAAGTTCGTTGCCTAAGTCTTTTGTTTGCATTGTATGTCGCGAGAGTGTGCTGCATGTATGTGTGTGTGTGTGTGTGTGTGTGTCGCTTTGTTATTATTTTACATACTGTATTTTTTTGCTGGTGCTACGATAGTTTCATGCTTGTCATGTTCTGTGCTTAGAAATTGAACTTTTTTATTGTTGCTGCTGCTGTTGTTGTTATTGGTGTTGTGTTGTTGCTGCTGCAGTTTTTTGGTCGCTGTGAAACATTTGTCATTTTTACCATTTTTAGCCAAGCGTGACAGGCATTTGTTGTTGTTGTTGTCTTTGTTGTTGTTGCCGGTTTCTTTTTTCCTTTTTTTTTTTGTTCTTTTTTTGCTCGTTTCACCCACTGGCATGCAAATGCAACAACAACAGCAGCAACAACAATGGGTCGAGGAACAGGAGTACATGTGGATGTGTATACGTGTCTAGGTGCCTTGCATTTCGATACAACCGATAAAGATCTCAAATATAGTTAAAACAAACAAGAAATTTATTGAATATGCAACGTATTTTGCATTCGCAGTCGCATTCGCTTTTGGTTTTGCTTTTTGGATTTGGATTTGTATTTGTTTGGGCAGTTGAACAACTCTGGTTTATTGTTTTATTTATTGTAGGTGAGAAGTCAAATATTTGTGGGTGGCACAGCAGCAACAGCAACAGCAGCAGCAGCGGCAGCAGCAAAACCATAAATGCAAACAGCAAACAGCGATTCATAAATGGCACATCTCGCCATCTTGGCAGGTTTCTTGCCTCAGTCTCTTTTCAGTTTCTCTGTCATATACTCGAACTCGAACTCGTAGTCGAACTCATATATGCAGGTCCACACAGCGTATCACGGGACACAATCGCATTCAAAATTGCTGTAGACCCGAGGTTAATTTCAACATTAAACAAAACCCCAAAAAGTTTAGACCAAAAGACCAACAACAACAACTAAAAATAAAAAAAGACAAGCCCATCAGCAGATGCTTAGATTATGCATAAATAATCGATTGTGCGAGATGAAAATTCGGATAAAAGAGAGCGTTGAGCATTTGGTTGTAAATAATAAGCCAACTTCACTGCAGAATAATGCAAATTCCTGCAACCCGAAGATCAAGTGTGAATATCACTCAAGGAAGTTAAAGCGAGACACCTACTGACTATCTACACATATGTCTAATTCAAAATAATATAAAATGTTAAGCTGCATCATGATTAAGACAAAAACATTTACTACATTTCTTGAACTAACAAGCCTTTAGGTTTTTTTATATTGCGATATTATGAGATTTATCAAAACAATGTTTGCAGAGTTAATATTGTGTTAAAGACTTTTTATATTTTTATAACACATGCTAAATAAAATGTGAATCAGAATTTGTCTGGAATAATATCATGATATATATAAAATATGCATATAACATAAGAATGTAACATTGAAGTCATTTAGAAGCACGATTAAATAAAAAAGAATAAATGAAGAATTTTTAAATGAATGTATTTGACTTCAATGTAATTCACAAACTTTTTATAGAATTCATCCAGAGTTATTATTGTTGATATTATGAAATATTATGAAATGAAATTGAATAATAAAAATTTGTTCTGTGAGTTCCACACTAAAAAATCTTCCCTGGAAACAGTGAGTTTTGTTTTTCTAAAGGATTTATGTATTCTTTTTGTGTTTAGCTAACAATCGCCAAGATAACACCTTAACAATTATCTCAGAGATGGAACCCACGCAAAACAAAGTTCCTCTTGCTGTTTCCGGCCATGCCACATGGCACTTGTCTCCATATAATTTGCTGCACTTATTTAACGACCTACGCACAGCAAAAGGAACTCAAACATAAACATAAGCAATGGCAACAGCAACAAAGAGAAAAAACAACACATGAGGCAGACAAATTAGCCAGGCAGCATTTGGCTGCCTCAAAGCCTTTCACACATTTTGGGGCACAAACACAGACAGAGTTCGACTCCAAGACTGTCCATTGGTGGAGGAGGTCAAGCGTTTGGGAGCATGGGAGCGTGCAGATTGCAAAAGCAGGCAGCGATTTGCATATTCCGCTTGCCGATTGCGATTTACTCGCAGTTGTCGCCCACCAACCAACTACAAAAAAAAAAAAAAAACAAAAGTAAAACAAACAGACCGCCACCTGTTTTTGGTGCATAGTTTGCATATCAGCAGCACATCAATGAGAATGCGACGCGTTATCGAGTCGCGATGCAAGTCTTGAAAGAGTTTGCCACAGCCACGACTTTAACATCTCATCGTAGTCAAAGTCAGTTGTCTGCTGTTGTGGTAGGCGTGACCCAATGGAGCCCAGAGAAGAGAGGAGAGGAGAGGAGGGGGGAACCCAAAGAGAACCACACGACGAGCGACGAGCGACGACATGAGGTTGAGGCACACCATTGTCTGTGGCAGATAATCTGTGATTCGTAAACTCCCACAGGTCAGGCGAGCACATCAATTACTTTGGCACAAGTCGCAGTCGCAGTCGCAGTTCAACGCTGAAGACGATTCTGGCCGAAGCCGAAGCTGAAGCGCCAGCATCTCAGTCTTCAGTATCTTCGTCGTGGCAAGAATGACCTCTCAATTTATTGTGCAGCCTTTATCCTTTTGGCATATGCGATTTGTATCGACTTAAGCACAAACACACACAGACACACACAACACAGTTTTGTACTCTCATCTGTAGAGATCTCTCTCTCTCTCTCTCTGTGTGTGTGGAGCTGGAGCTCAGTTAAATGCTTACGTTGATTGTTTTATTATGATGATGTTAAATTATTGTAATCCAAAAGCGCAATCGCAATCGTTGTCGACATCATCCGCATCCACATCCACATCCTCATCATCATCATCATCTTTCGCATCGCCACATCGCATCTTCGCCTCTGCTGATGCTGCCCTTTGAGTGGGCGTTGCTCGGCATATCCTTTGCGTACGCGCAAAAACAAATAAATGCTAAAGTGCCTATGCAGTCAATGGCTATACCATCCACATCCACATCGACATCGACATCCACATCGTCATCCTCATCGGCTACGTGTGCCGCTGCAAACACTTACAGATTACGATCGACTGCTTCGCTTGCTCTCGGTCTCAGACATGATCTCGAATGGTCTCTCGATGCAGTTGGAGAAGGAGAAGGCTGCCTTGATGCCAGCTCCGTGATAATTTCGGGTTGCACGCTTATTTAATATGCGAATTTTTACAGATAAATGGTGAGAAATAATTTGCGCTGCTTTCGTTGCCCGCTTCCCGTTCCCGTTCCCCTTCCCTTCCCCCTTCACCCTTTGGTCGCTACAATTCGCAGTCGTTGCGTGGGCGTGCGCTCTTTGTTGGGGCGTGGCCATGCGGACTTGTAAAAGTGTATATATTTAGCTGAGTGTGTGTGTAGCTATTGCCTGTGATCACTTCATATCTACACTGTGCATTACATGCTGTCCTAAAGACTATTTAGATTTGTCCTTGTCCCTTTTTTTTGACTTCACTTGTCCCTATATTTGCTAGCTTTCCAACATATTTTAACTTGCTTTGCTAGACTCACATCATGCTCTGTTCCTACATCCTCTTCCTCAGCTTCACAATTGAATCTGAATGGAAGAAAATTTTATTTCTCGCCGGTGAATGAGGAAGTTGCCGTATCTTTCATAGTTCAGTTTCGCTATGAATTCGCATGACTTAGTAGCATTAAAAATCTTTAAAAATAATACTTCAATTAATATTTGAATATATTTATATATTATTGATTTAGATACTTTTCGCTCTCTGCGTAAAAAGACAAAGAGTCAGCTTAAATTTCCTCCCGGTTTCTTGTCTTGTAGTAGCATATCTCTCACTTTTTTTGCTCGTCAATTGTCCTTTATTCACACTTTGCTTTTTCCTCCTTTAGAATCCATTTGGTTCCATTCTCATTCTTTTCTTTTCGCATAGAGTTCCCCGCGTTTACTTGTATTAATATTGTGTTGTGTTCCTTTTTTCCCCATTATTTTCATACTTATTGATCCTCGATTTACTCATCCCTCTTCTCATTATCTCTTAACTCGATCACTCTCATTTTCTTCCTCTGCTAGTCGACAATCCTTAGCACCCTCGCTGCCTTCCTTTAGCTCCCTCACGATCATCGATTGACAAGAGTGCTCAGCTATCAGCATTCTCTGTCGCCATCCAGCTGAGTTGGCCTTTGGCTTTCGCGTTGTTACATTTCCAGTTGGCTGCCCTGACTGTGGCTGGGGCTGCTCTGTGCATTGGCTGGATATTGGCTGCATTGGCTACTGGTTTTTTGATTGAGCTGCCCCACGTTGTCGTGTGGCATTTGTGCCGTTGCCGTGACATTTACACGAGACGACATCCAGCGACAAAGCGTCAAAGCTGCTGAGCTACGCAGCCTACGCCTACACCCAACCAAACAGACTAGATCTGGGTCTCTACTATATACTCTGCTATATATCTATCCAGGCATGGCCCTGACAGTTTTTGCTGCCACATTCCATGCGATGACTCTTTGCTGAGTCTCTGATTCGCTGAGCTGGCTGGAATGCTGCGAGAGGCGAGCATTTTAATTGTGAGAACTTTTGTGGCAGCCATGACCAAGTTTTGGAGGCCAGCCAAATGTTTGCTTATCAAGAGATTAGTTCGATTCGCTGACTCTGCGAATACGCAACATGTTTGTTGGCTCACTAAAATGTTCGTGGCATGCCGCATGCGCAAATACGTATTATTTTTTTTCCGTTTTTTGTTGGTGAGCGAAGCAGATGCAAGATAAGCGCACAGCAACAACAATTCGGGGTTTCGCTTTGGCGCCGGCTTGGCCTCTGCTGCACACAAACAAAAAAAAAAAAAGAAAAAAAAAGAATCTTGCCACCCTACAGGCGACTGCAGCAGCGATGTCGACGTCGACTGCGACTTTGACTGCGAGTAATCAAGATGCCGCCATCGACTGCCAACTGGCAATAGTTTTGGCCAGTTTTTTTTTTTTTAGTTTTTGTTCAACTTGAACTGGTCGTCGATTATGCAAAAGCTCGAATGGAGTCCAAAACTAAACAGAGCTTAGCTCGGACTTCATCGGACATCATCATCATCATCATCATGTGTGTCTTCGCTGGCGCAACGCTGCGGGGCTGCTGGCGTTTTCTTTATGCCCAAATAATAGCACATAAAACTATAATAGTAATTTTCAAATGGAGAAAGAGTCGAGATGCAATCGCTTCGACTCTTTGGCCATCGGCCAGCTGTGCGGCGCGCTTAGTCATAGAAAGGATGCCCCCAAACCGCAAACCCCGAACCACATCGACCTGGCCCGGCCCCAGCTTCGATCTCAATGTGACCACACAGCGCGCTTCAGCTTCAGCTTGAGCTCCAGCTCCGGCTTCAGCGATGAGCTGAAATTGTTGCTTTAACTTTGACTGTTGCTTTAGCTGTAGCCGCGTGGCGTCCAGTTAAGAGCTGCGCTAATTTATGGCCAGCCAATGCCACAAGCTGCACGAAGCTCAACAAAAACAACAAAAAAAGAAACCAAAGCGAACACTTTCATTTTTCAAATGTGCCAAACAAAAAGCTGAAAAAGCTGCAAAAAAAAATAAGCGAAAAATGTTTCAATTTTTGGCAAAGCAGACCTCACCCCATGATGCTAATTTATATGCAGCCCCAACCCAAAACCAAAACCGAAACCGAAAAGTTAAAGCCCAAAAACCAACAGCAAAAACCAAAAACTGAAAACCGAATCTGAATCTTAAAAACCAAAAACTGACATTGCGACCGATGTCGCAGTCGCATTCAAAGTCGATGTCGATGTCGATGTCAAGCCGAGTTCAGGTTCAAGTTCGGTTTTCGGTTTCGCGCTGATGCGGCTCAGGTGTAAATTAAATACACTTGGAGCCCCCAGGGGCACAACACACGACTCCGCCACACCAGCACAAGCACCAGCAAAATTGGCCAGGCGACAGATCAGACTTCATTAGCCAACTTTGGACATCTGCTAGAGATGAGCGCGAGAGACTCACGACTTATTATGAGCAAGCGGAAGTAATAAAAGAGATATAGGAATGGATTTGTTCATTAAAGAAAAGCTTTAATCTTTATATGTCTATTTAGTATGATAACGGGACAAAGTTGAACTTTCTTTAAAGTCTAACAATCTCGTTGATTTTTACGTTCATTCATTCCAAAAATATATTTAAAATTGCTCATTCAAGTATTCGAAAGAATTAATATATTATTACTCTTTTATATCCTCTGCCCATAAGGAAATGTATATACCATCAGTGACGATAGCCGATATATTAGATTCATATCCGAATTTGGCCTCTATGAAATGTTTCTAAAGAACTACATTAACGATATACCCATATTTGGTATATTTTAGTATTTTAGTGGTATATTATTTGTTATATTTTAAGAATAATACCGCACTGTTTTGCTTTTATTCAAAGTAAGTAGCGAATAGGGGGTATCTTAGAGTCTATCACACTTGATAGTAGCTTTATTACTGGTTTTGTTGTTAATTTTATCAATCTAGTATTACATACTAAATTTATTAATACTATAAAGAGATCACTGGCCGCTGCGATCACTGGACGCTTTATAAAAGTAAACTAATCCTTTTATATTTTATACTCATTATATTATATACTTATTTCGAATCGAATCACTATCGTGATATCAACTCCAACTCTAACAACGTCTGAGCAACCTTGGAATGTTGATAATTTCCTCTGCCAGAATTTGTCTCCCTTCTCTGCTCATCCTTTTTCTACCACATTCAGCGCCTGCTTGCCTTCTGCCTTCTGCCTGCTGCCGCTGATCCTCGCGATCATTTAAATAGCAATAAATTAATAAGCATCCATTAATTTGGCGCGCGGGCGTTGCGCATAAATTTGCTGATTTTCGACTAAGTATGAGAGAGTTTTTGGTGGAAGGGAGAACAAAGTGTCGGAGGACGGGGTCACAGGCAGCTTGTTGGGGTCAGATTCAGACAAATTATGTGGTTTGCAACACACGCGCCATAAATTTGTCACTTATTCATGCTGCGCATGAGCATTGAGAGACTTCCAAGACCGAGAATCGAGCTGAGTCTGAATCGAAGGCGGAGGCGAAGGCTGCTCACCTCTTTAAAGGATGCTTAATATAATGAGGTGAGGGTATTAATGTTGAACAGCATCTTTGCCAGCTAAGTGCAATATTTATGGAGAGGCAGAGAGAGAGAAAGAATTAATTATTCTTCGAAAATATTGTTGCATATTATATTAGCATAGAGTAAATGTTAGCGTGTTGTTTTTTTAACGTAACTTTTATAATTTACAAAGAAAAAAGACTGTAAATGTTATTAGCTTATTTGTGAAATGTAATCCCAACATTTTAACATTATATTATAATTTAATAATACCATTAAATAATCATATTTTAACTTTAAAAGAAAAGAAACCAAGGAAAATAACTTTCTAAAAAAAAGCTACTACTAATAACCTGCAAAATTTTGACCAAACACATTTGGATTATTTTAAAAATCCATTGAACCCAATTAAGTAATCCTATATCAGCTTTAAAGAAAGAAAACAAATGAAATTAATTTAAAAACAGCATCTATTAATACTCTTAAAATATCTGTAAAATTTTCTATAATATTTGTAAATTCTATAATATGTACATAAATACTAAGCTTTCATTTGTAGTTTTGTAATTATTTCATTGATCTTTAAAGTTTTTTTTTTCCAACATAATTAGCTATTAAATTAGCATATATTTCACTTAAAAGAAAGGAGACAAATGAAATATTTTCTTACACTTCTTTTGGTATATTGACTTCATTTGAGAAATGTTCTGTAAAATTATTACTTTGCTTATGAAACCTAAACAAAAACATTTATGATAGATTAAAAAGAAAGTAACTATATAATAAATTAAAAGTTAATTGAAGTAGCTTAACAATTCTGTTTTTAATTGTGTCCGCAAGCAACACTTCTGATGCGAATATTATTATTAAAGCAGTTCCTCCGTTAAAAAAGAATTACGCAACATGCGAAATATGCAAATAATTGAATAATAAATTCAAAAAATGTCTGACAGGCAAAATGAATGCAAGCAAGCAAAACAAATTTGTTTCGAACAGTAGCAAAATATATTTTGTTCTCGGCCGTTATGTCACACCAAGCTGCAAAGACAAATCTGTGAGTGAATCTCTCTGGAGGCAGCGCCTCGAATGCGTTGACATTTGAAAAGCGCAGACGGCAACAGCGGGTTGTCCCAGCAGACAAACCGAAAAAGACAAAAACTATAGACATAGACAGAAATGGGTCTATGTTGACTATCAAAGCCAACTGGCGCCTGCAACACCAGCAGCAACAACAACAACAGCAACAACAACAAGGAGAGTTGTTGACATAAGCTGCAGTTGCTGCGCTACAGAGTTGTGGTTAACAGCGGGCTTGCCGGCCGGCAGGCGCCATTTGGCCGTCAGCTGGGCAGGTGTCAAGCTGTGCGTGTGCCACCAAAATGTTGGTCAAAACACGGCCAAAGACAAAGCTGAACAAATATGGCAATGCGCCAAGCTACGAGCGAAGTTGAGTTTGAAATTTGCCTACGCAATTTTCTCACAGGCAATTAAACATAGTTTGCAGAATGCATAAAGCCATGTAATTAGAACAATTAAATTAGAAATTCAACATGAGATAGAAATTTTCATATATACTCTTCCCCCCTCTTTGCTTTTCCCCTTTAAAGAGATGCCAACATCGTTTCATCAGAGGCAAAAAGCAACCTCTCGATTGTCGTTTGCTGGGTTCGACTGTGTCGCCGTGTCGCTTTGGACTTGAACTTAATTTGCATAATTGCTGCGTAAATATTGATATTTGAATTTTGATATTGACCAGACCGGCACTCAGCACATACATACAAACTTATATAGTATAGCAGCAGCAGCAAGAGATATCAGCTAATGCCCCACAATCTGTTGAATGCTGAATCTGAATACAAGTCGAGTGTGTGTGTGTGTGTCTCTGTCGATGCGAGTCGCCGTCTCTTTGTGTGTCGTTTGCATTGCTTAATCGACTGTCAATAATTTCACATATTAAATATTAAATAAAACGAGGCATTTAATCAAATAGCGCAGCTGTGTGCTCCGACCCACAGACCTCAGACCCCAGACCCCTTTTGATAGCGCTAATTCAATTCCCACGCTACTCGATCGCCAATCAGAAAGCGACTGCGACTGCGACTGCGACTGTGACTGAATCATAAAGGTGCGTGAAGCTACTCACTTACTCTCTCACACACAGAGTTCACCATGCATAACTCGCATTATTATACAGTTTATGAATACCCGTCTTATGAAGACATCAGTCAACATAATGGACTCGACCAGCGCCTGAGGGGGAAGATCACATTCAGTTGACACTGATAAATAAACACTCGTTGTACACTATAATGCAACAATCACAATCAAAATCCCTTAACGCTGATCAAGATGCAAATAACCTGTGTGTATTACAAAACTGTAACCCACATACTTGTATGCGAGATACTCGTTTAAGTTAAGAACATACACATTACGCATACGCAGAGTTATGCTCATGTTTTTTTGAGATCAGATTAAATTAATCATCATCCTTATTTTTTTGAAATATTTCGCATCATATCGCGAATTAATTATAATCGGAATACTATGCTCAAATTGTCAAAGGCATTTCCAAAGTAAGCTAAGGGTAATCAAATGTCAATCAATTGTGTAAAAAAAATCGATACCAAAAAATTGCGTTTCTGTGTGTCAAATGCTTTTGGATGTGTTTGACTAGACGGCGGACCAGGATATCAGAGTGGGCTAATCGACTTAGTGATCGTGGTCAAGCGGAAAGGCTTCACAAAGATTTCCTATGTTAAATATGTGTATGTGTGAAGAACAATTGCAGAGCTGTAAGAAGATAACAGCGTAAGCTGCTAGTAATAAGTTCGATCAAAGGTGTGAAAAAAGTCGATGCCAAAAATTTACGTTTATGTGTATCAAATGCTTATGGATATGTTTGACTAGGCGGCGGACCAAGATATCAAAGTGAGCGGATCGTCTAAGTTGGCTTGGTCAAGCAGAAGAGCTTCACACAGACTGAAGAACTTAGACGTGTAAGTGTATGCGTGCTTCTATGTGCTTTTAATAAACTGCAACTAAGTACAATTTACAGAGCTTGATGTAAAAGTGCGAAAAAAGTCGATGGCTAAAATTTGGCTATTTGTATGCCATGTATAATTAAATGTGTTTGGCAGGGCGGTAGACCAAGATTTTAGAATAGGAGATAACAGATAACCCGCTGGTAATAAGCTCGATGATAGGTGCCAATAAAAGTCGATGCCAAAATTTGACCTTTTTGTGAGTCAAATGGGCGGAACAGCTAAGTGGGCATGGTCAACCAGGAGAACTTTACAACGATTGACTAACTTAATATGGAAAACATCTACTCAAGCTAACGCACTACTTTCATGCAGGATCACACTCTGAAAGCTGATTTGAGGTGATTTGATCAGAGGGCGGCACTTCATACAAGAAATAATTTTTTTTCAGCGAGCTAATCTGCTTTCTTTCAATTAAAAAATAGATGGAATACAAATTCATATTAATTTGCAACATTTTAATAAAAGATAAAGAACCTTTGTATGTACAATACATGCCTGCCCCTGAATATTCAAATCAGCTAAAAGAAAATTAAATACATTTTAAATGCAATTGTGTGTTAAATGCTACCCAAGCATCTTTACAGCTTAATCAAATAAATATCACTTGATCATATATTAACTTAGCAGTTAAACCACACAAAAAAAAGTGAAATATTAAAGCGAAAAAAATGAGGGCAGATTTGTAGATTAATTGAAGTTCTGCCAGCTATGAACCGTACACATTAATTGCTTAACCTATGTATGTGCCACTTAATAATAATAATAAAAGTAGGAAAGACCTCTTTTTGGAGGTGCTACAAAATTGTTAAAGTGGCTGCTGCTTGGCACATGTCCAGCGCCTTGTTTGTGGCAACCGAAAACACAACGTGTAAATTATGCCATAACACAATTAGCCACTTTAGAAGTTGGCTGCTGCTGTTGCCAATGTTGTTGTTGCTAGTCTTTAGCTTTAGTTTTTTTCTAGCTTTATACAATTTTTTTTGGGCCAGGCCATTTGCCACTTACATGCGCCGCTAACATTTTGCAACATGAAACGTTGCTAAAAATTTGTTGCGGTTGCCTAATTAAAAAAAAAAATCGACTAAAAACTAAAACTAAGAGGCTGAGACTAAAGCTGGCAAACAGGATGCTACCGTTGGTAAACGGGGAGACAGCAGATGGGAAGTGTGTATGGGGGAAGGCATGCTGCGGGTGCTGTGTGTTTCAGTTGTCTCGTGAGCAGCTGACTAAAATTAAATCAAGCAAATTACTTTTATCGCTGGCACGCATCTCGAACGCAAGAGCTACGAGCTAAAGCCGCATTCAGGGACAGTGCTGGATGCCGAAGAATTGGCCAAGATAAAGTCAGACAGAGTCAGAGACAGAGACAGATAGATAGAAGGAGAAAGAGCGCCAGAGTCGCGTCCGGGCCAAGATCTTGTGCCTCAAGCTGAGTGCATAAATTAAAGTCTATAAAGTCAACTGCCGGCTAAGTGGCGGGCTTCCATTAAGCTCGCTGAGCTGCCAACTGTGCAGCTGATCGATAGCTGTCTATCTTTGGGAGACCAATAGACCAGATAGCTAGACAACTGGCTCTGAGCTGAGCTCTCTTGGCTTGATCTGAGATCTCGAAGCTCGAAGCTGCGCTGCGCTGAGAAATCCGAGTTGTGTTTGGCTGCACTGTGACAAGAAGTCTGCGCAGACTGCAATTGAAGCAGAAATAATTTAATTATCGATCGACTTGGCTAACAAATGATATACCATTAGAGTTTGTTCAACTAATAACAATTTTCTATTTCATATAATTATTGCATTAAATCTCGCAAAAGTTCTCGTTGCATTTGATTAATTACTATTTAAGCGCTTCTAGATCGAAATTCGCTGATTGTTTAAGCTGCTCGCTTTGATTAATTGCTGATTGATGGCTTCTAATCTAATCGTCTGTTATGTGGATTTGTAAAGTGTGTGTTGGCTGCTTTTATTTATAATTTTAATTGCGCATTTTAGTGATGAGAGCTGAGCATTTCCTTAAGCGATTTTCGTATTGATTGATTTGATTCAGTGGCTTCTTAATAGATTTCGAATTTATCACAATAAACTCACCAGCTTAATCCAGCTTATTTTCAAGTAACTTTTTTTATAACTGCCAATATTATACATTCATTTGAGTATTTTATTATACAACAACTATTATACATTGCATTGATTTATCCAACTAGCTTGAATTATTATATGAAAATGCAGCGTAAATAGAAATTAAATTCTGTTGTTTCTAGCATCTCTTTAACAGAGCTCATTTTTTTTTAAGTTTTACTTCAACAAGAAGTTTTGGGATTGAATTTTAGTTGTCCAAGATATGTTTTCTTTCTTCACTATCACTTATTTATTGTATAAATTGTGATTTAAATTTGTATATAAATAACTGTCAAAAGCATTCTTCTTTTATTAAATTATAATAAGTATTTTTACTTATAAAATGCAGTAATTATGTAAAAACTATAGAGCTTCATTCATATATTTATTTAATTGGCTTAAGTTTATGGCCAAATCATTTATGTTGTTCTTGTCCTTTAAATATATTTCAAATTAAACTCAATAAATTCACAAGGATTTTTAAATATTTTTCTACAACAGATCATTTTTGTGTTCCCACCTATAAATTGAAGCAATGGCTACTAGGCAATTAAATGTGGAAAATGGAATGGATGTATCAAATTTATCAATTGTTATTTATTTTTTAAATAAGTATATTTACTACCTAAATATATGTGTTCCACTGTTCCATTTATCCGGTCACATTCACCCATTGTCGTCACCTGCAGCCCAGTGTGCCACCACAAAGCAATCCCCTTTCTCTTCAGCATTATACGATACGAGCATATGATCTATTTATGCACACACGACACTTTGTCAGTTGGACGAAGTTGGAGTCGCAGACGCAGATGGAGTCGGAGTCGAAGTTGGAGTTGAAGACGGAGACAGAGACGGAGTTGGAGTTGGAGTTAGAGTCTAGTGATCGAGATTGCGCGCCCGCCTGTCAAATTAGCGGCGTGGCTATAAAAAGTGAAAAGCGTTTTGCAGCGACTTGTGACTGTCTCTCTTTCTATCTGTTGTTCGCTCTCTTTCTGTCTCCTTGAGACATGTCCCTAGCTGGAGTCCGTGCCACAGCCAAGTGCCGAGCGTATTGCCATTGCCCCGCCCTCCCACACGTTGCTCTCCAGCAGGCAACAGGCAAGGGAAGGCAACAACTGGCAAAGTTTTCAAGATTCGTCACAGCTGCGGCGATGTCGACAATTTTGAAATTCATGCGATACTCGATGACGATGACGAGGCGATCGACGACGACGACGACGACGACGACAACAGCGACGTAATCGCATGCGGCAAACAAGTTTCAAGAATTTATTTTTATAATTTTTTCCCTGTTCGCATACAAAAGTGTTGCAGCCGTAATAATAAAATATATATGTATATACATATGTATGTATGTGTGTGTGAGAGAGTGCCCCGGACAGAGAGTCTTTGATTTTTCATTTTGATATTGTTTTGCTGTGGCTGCTGTGGTTGCTGCTGTTGTTGTTTATATTTTTTATATTTATGGCATATTGATTAAGCTATTAACACAGCCGTCGGCTGTGGAGCAGCGCGCTCCAAATTATTTTTAATCGTTTCGTGCAAAATTACATAAATAATAAAAATTGTTAGCATTGCGTTTAACATTGTTGCACATGCATTGGGAAAATGCCAAGAATTCAATTAATTAAACGCCATTTGCCGATGTACAATGTGCTAATTGTTTGTTCGACCATTTTCCCTCTTTCCAAATTGCTTTCAACGTGCCTCTCTGCTTGAGTCCAAACTCGAGAGTCCAAGCCTGGTCAACAAGTTTTTTATTTCTTATTTCTATTTGCTGTTTTTGCGAGCAAAATTTTAATTTATGTTGTGTGTAAAATGTCAGGCACACCAAAAAGTGACAACAAATATGTCAAATTGTTGCTGACAAGCAGCGAGCACCACAAGCTCCAAAGTCTCAAGTTCCCCCTGACTGGACAATTGCTTCAAGTCGGGGTAATAGTGAGAGAGAGACAGAGAGACAGAGAGAGAGAGAGAGGGACACCTACACTGTTTATCCACACAAACACATATCTCATGTCTATGATCGTTGAAACAATGCCAACAAATTATATAAATCATTTGAAATGCCATGTTCTTAATAGGGCACAAGACACTTCAGACACTTTGGACACACAAGACATAGACATGGTCAACATGTCCACAAAGTCTCGCCAAGAAACACTCAACTCAACGGATCTGCAGCTAGAGCAACAGCAACAGTAACAGCTGCTGTACTTACGCCATGAATGGAAACCCAAAGTTGAAAAGGGAGTCTAAAAGGTTTATCGCAAAATTGACAATCAATTTATGAACTACAAGAAATAATGAGCAATAGAATTGAAGTAATTGGAATTGAATATACATATGTATATAAAATAAAATATATCACAACAGACATTTCAAGTCTTCAACATTATATTTATCCAATTACAAATAGATAGTAAATAAACTTTCACATTTCCTGTGAATTTTCTAGAATCTATTTACTTTGGCCTAGCCTACGATATTATTTAGTATTTTTCAGCATTTTAAGTTGGTATACTTTGGGAAAAAGACTGCATTGCTTTGCTTCTATATTTACGCTTTGAATGGGGTCCGGGAGCTGAAGGAAGTCTAAAAGGTTTACAAGAAATAATGGGCCTGAAAAAATTTAAATTGAATGTATGTTTAAAAATATATGTATTTTTGCAGTTTGAGCTATATAAAATAGTTTTACGCTACTTTTTCCTTGAGGTTTTGCTTGACAATCTGGTATATTTATATTATATAGTTATATAGTTTAGTATATTTGGAGCTAATATATGATATAGTACTTTTGAATATATTTTAGGAATAATAATCCCTTTATTTTTACTACGCGATCTGTAACAACAGTTGCTGTACTTACGTCTAAACAAGTAAGAAAGCTACAGTCGAGTATGCTCGACTGTGAGATACCCGCTACCCTTTTAGAATAAAAGAAAAATATTGCGGTATTATTTTCAAAATATACCAAAAATACTAAAAAAATACTGCAAATTATACCAAGTGGTATATTTGGTATATCGATATAATACCACATTCAAAATATACCATAGACGGCATAATATACTATATTGTCGTCCAAAGCAACTGAGGCCCCTAGTAAGTAAGCGTTTTTGCCCATACAAAAGTATTTCTTCAATAATTTCCACAATTTTTAACTGAACACAACCAAATTTTCAGGAATCATAAATACTATTCTTATGATTATATGTGCCAAAACTTGCAGCTCTAGCTTTAAAATTACACTTGTAATTCGATTTTTTTGATTTTCGGGGGCGGAAGTGGGCGTGGCAAAAATTTGAAACAAACTTGATCTGCGTGCAAACATTACAAATGCTGTCGAAAAAAAATTATAGCTCTATCTCTTATAGTCTCTGAGATCCAGTGTTTCATACAGACAGACGGACAGACACACAGACGGACAGACGGACATGGCTAGATCGTCTTGGCTGTTGACGCTGATCAAGAATATATATACTTTATAGGGTCGGAGATGCCTCCTTCTACCTGTTACATACATTTCCTGCCAGCACAAAGTTCTAATACCCTTCTACCCTATGGGTAGCGGGTATAAAAATGTATCACAAAATCTTCAAGAATTATAAAGCATTTTTATTTTTGCAATAAGAATTTAATTTTCGAATAACATAATCCTTATGCTTATAAGTATTGTGTATTGTGGACCAACAAATATTTCCAAAATTTGTTCCTGTATTACAAACAGTTCTACGTGCAAATCAACAACGAGTCTTCAACATGTTTTTTTCATACTTAAAACATATGGTTTTCTTCGTATAAATTCTTTTATGAAATGTTCACATCCATTGCAATGCTCAGGTAACGTGATTTTTCGCTTTTCTTCAACATTTTCCAATTGAAACGTGCCATCTGAGCGATTTCCTTATTGTCGAAATTCTCTTTCAATGCGTGTACTTGCAAGTATTCCATATATTCCTCCAGATATACCATGAAGGGAGTGATGAGAATTCCCAAGTGCTTGTAGCGTTTGCAGACCAATTTAAAGAGTTGCTTATTGGAGCAGAAGCCATCGTTAGCCATGCTTATGAAATGCTGTTTAAATTTTGGTTACAACAAAAGCTAAATAAGGCAATACACAAAATAATCTTTAGAGAATTTTAAAATGTTTGCAATGAAAATTTTTCAATGACAACTTTCAAAAACGAGCTGAAGTTTGACTAGATTTCAAATCTTTCAATCGTGTAATCTGATCTCATGCTGTTTTTGTCTTTCTTTTTTATTTTGGTTTTGGCGGCTACCCTCAAGGCGCCAGCAATGACATTTTAATATCGAGTCAGCGAATTGAAGTAAATGAGAAACTGGCAGCAAACCTAATTGGCCCAAACACATTCAAATTGGAATCCCAAAAAGCAAAGCCAAACCTAATGAAGCAAGCGGAGGCTATGTAAATCGATTTGTCGATTTGTCATACGATCAGCAAGAGCGACAAACCCAGCGAGTAAAACTAAGTAACCAACAACTAACAACTGACGCTTTGGCATCTTCAAATAAGTGTCAGCCAGCACTTGAGCAGCACTTTGGAGAACGAGTTGGGTTTTTTTTTCGTTATTCGTTTTATTTTTTTTTTGGTGCAAGAGGGTTGCCGACACGCTTGTAGGTCGTCAAAGGTCCTGCCGTGAATTGTCATTGTCGTGAGTTGCATAATGCCGCACAAAATCGACATCAGCATCACACAGCACACAGCACAGCACACAAAGCAACCATGCAACAACAACTTTGGCCTGGGCCAATTCTTTGCCTCATTCCTTATACATTTTATTTCTTGAGGTTTTCCTTCTTCTATTTGTTGGCCAATTTCAAAGCAATTTCCAAGCATCAGCCCGTAAATCAAATACACAACTTCGGCTTCAATTTCAACTTCAACCGCGACGTCGCCAGCATTTCAACACCTTCGCAAAGACCTTGACTTGACTAGTTGTTGTCGAGTTGCCGAGTTGCTGTGATTGCTGTGTTGTTGTTGTATAGAAATCGAAATCGAAATCCAAATCAGTAGCAACCAAGTGAGTCTGCTAATTTGGCTCATTTTGTTTTTAAGTAATTTGTACTTCACTCCTTTTGTTTTTGCCTTTGTTTTTCTGTATTTTTTTCTGTTTTTTTTTTTTTTTTGGCTGCAACATTAAAGTGCAAATTTTAATGGCCCTCACAAGATTCTATTTACCTGCCCAGATTCCATTGATGTTGTTATTGTTGCTGCAGACTGGGCAATATAATTAAGTTTCGTGGCCACAGACCTTGGCTTTTTTTTTGCGAGCGCGATTTTGATAAAATTGACCCGAAAAATAACAACAACAACAGCAACTGCCATTGACAGCAAAGCTGGTAGCTGAGACTTCAATGCTCGAGGAGGGGGAATTTGTCTGTCAGCCTTTTGTCTGACTGTCTAACTGTCTGCTTGTCTGCCCCGTTTGGGGCAATGTCAGAAAAGCGAATTAAAATTCAAAACTCGTGACTTATTTAATTATAATGAGTTGAGATTAGAAACGTTTTAACGGGAGCAACGCCAACTGTCGGCAAATGGCACAAAAAACAAAGCCACCGACCGCTGATCGACCGTCTGACTTCGACTCTCTGCTGTTTCTCTCTCTCTCTCTCTGTTGACTGCAAAGATTATCAATAGCTTGAGAACGTTAACTTTAAGCTTAACTTTAACTTATTCTTATATGTTATATGTCATACATTCAGTTAAATGTCGTTTAGAATGGACATTCGTCGGCAGAATAACACAAGTAGGAATTATTTTAAAATGTTATGTTAAAAGTGCACTCCGAAACATTTATTTTGTAAGTGTTGCAAACATACTAATGAGTTGGGTTTGATATATAAAAATATATGTGCGAGCATAAATTTAATCGAAAATGACTTCCTGTGATTAAAACGCATTTGAACAAATAAAGAAGCTACGATTAAATGTGCTTGACTATAATAGCGAAATAAACAATATAAGCAAAAGAGTGTGGTATAAAAATATGCCAAATTAATATACTAAAATATACTGAATAATAATAAATAAATATTGGTATATTTGGAACATAATAGTTAATCGATATTCAGTATATTTAAGAATGAGAATCAATTCATTAGGAATATTTGTTATTCTAAAAATACATCAAATTAACATACCAAAAATACTAAAAAAAATATCGATTAACTAACACGTTGGTATAATTGGAACGTATTAGTAAATCGATACTTAGTATATTTTTGCATTTTTGGTATGCTAATTTTTAAAATTAAAAATATTCCTAAGGAATTGATTCTCGTGGCTCACAGTTCATTTAACTTTTCATAAGCAACTTATTTGTAAATTGTAATTAATCGTTTAAAGTAAAATGTTACATTTTAAGAATTATCACACACTTGGTTTTAACTTAAAGCTTGCTAATGTTTAAAGGAAATTAATAATAAGTCATCACAAAAAGTGGTTTAAAATATTTAAAATCTTAACTTTATTAAAGTCTTGTGAATGCTTTTTATTAATTCCTGCTGAACATAAATATCTTTAATTTAACATTGTTAAAGTTATTAAGCAACAACAAAGAACAAAATTTCATCTGTATTATAAACATATTTTTCTTGTCAACGCTTATTTCCTTTAAACAAAGCTTGCTCCAAGCTTATCCTTCGCTTCAAAGAGCAATTTTTTGTCAAACCGATAGCTGCATATTGAAGGGGACTTTTACAAACAATCGTGGCACAATTGTTGAAGCCGTTTCTCATGTTCGCTTCGAGGTCAGCTTGCAACATCTTCAATCAAACGACAGTGGCAGTCACAACAACAGTGCAACACCTACGTGCAACAAACCGTCGCAAGCATTTTGGCAGCACAAACGACAACGACAAAAGTCATAAATCCAAATCCCATTTGTCAGCATTAGAAAATTATACAGCCGAAGCCAACAAAAAAAAAACAAAAAACGAACTAAACTAACTATGGTACAAACAACTACAATAAATGCTTTGCAACAATAATCAACAACAACAGCAACAACAACGACAACGAAGAGTTTAGAGACCCACAGGTCTGCGCTTCCCCCGCTTTCCCCCCACCCCTTGGTTTTGGCCAAATGTCTGCACGCTGGCAGCCTCGTTTGTTCATTTAAATTCATAAATTAAATTACACGACATGCACAATAATAAAAACGATTTGAGGCCCACACGCAAACACAGTCAAAGATTCATTAAAGATTTTGCCCACTGAGCAACCACAGCAACAGCAACAGCAACTATAACAAATAAGCAAATGGCATAAGAACAACGCGCAACGGACAGCGGGATTTATTTATTTTTTGTATTTATTCGATTGTTGTAATCTCATAAGCAACATGCACAATATGTTTAACTTGCCAGACACGCAGACAGACGGAACGAGAGACAGACAGACCTACAATATTCCAAATTTACAATTAAACAAAATAAATGATGATGATGATGATGATGATGCATCAGCAACCATAACCGACAACCTCAACTTTGGCGAACGCATGCGCGGGCGCCATCATCAACTGCCAACAACTGGCATCGAGTTGAAGCCATCCACAAGCCGCCATCACCATCACCAACCATCGTCATCGTCATCGCTGAGTTGCCATTGCCAAATTTGGTCAGACTCGGGCCAATGTGTGGCAGCGACAAGCGGAAGCCAACAACACCGACAACCACAACAACAACAACAGCAACCATAGCTACGACAACAACAATGCCATCTGCAGAAGTGTCATTCATAAGCTGCAGCAAAAAAATAGACTAAAGAGTCAACACCATGGGAATTTTTCGATGGCGAGTGGGAGCCAGTTGCAGTCAATGGATAAGGTGTGCGTATGTGTGTGCGAGTGTGTATGAGTGTGTCTGTGCCACCAATATGCAAATTTATTACAATTATTGTACATCTTAAATGTGCATTTGTAAGCTCAGTAAATTTGTCTTAGATGCAAATATCATTTCGATAACGGAGCGAAAATGTCAAATTCATTTATATATTAAATGCAAATTTTTGTTATCTCTTTTTTTATATTTAATTATTCATTTTTTTAAATTATTTTATCACTTCAATATCTGAAAGAAAATGTCAAATAAGTAATATATTTCTTTTATAAATTTTGTTTACCTTTTTATATTATATAAAACTAAATCAAAATAATATATAAATAATAGTGAATTATGAAATTTCGAATAAATTTCTGAATTCTATTTACTTAAATTGTACTTGAAGAAATTCACTAACCTTCTTTCCATCTTGAGCCACTCCTCTGAAGGTTTCCTTCATTTGCTACCCTCAGTTTAAGGTAATAATAAATAGTTTGCATAGACATGCTAATTATAATAAAGCTCAGCACATATTAGACACTTTAGCAGTGTCATTAAACTGAACTTCAACATCGCCTTTTGAGTAGTTGTACAATCTCATTTTTGGTCGAGCAATTTGCATAAGTCACAGCTAAAAGTGATTCTCTCATTTATTTCTCAAGACCTGCAGATTGCTCTCAAGTATCTGTTTTAGTACTGCAAACTCAGCATGACTTTTCCAAAAAAAAAACAAAAAAAAAGAGTTTCAATTATTTTGCGCTGGGCAAAAAACACGAAATGAAAACTGATTGATGTTGCCAAATCGATCAATGTCAGGAAATGATGGCAAGGTTATGACAATTATCAGTTGACTGGGCAAAAACTCAAAGCAAAACAAAAGTAACAACAACACCAGCAACAACAACGAGGAGAATGACGATCATAATTGTGAGCATCATCCGCAAATGCAAGTGCAAGATGTTGGCTAATGGCAAATGGAAGTTGCCCAAGTGTATTAATTATACGCCACGTTGACCCATAAAACTCACTGAATCGACTTGACAATTGTTTAGTTACTCAATGTTCTTGAGTTGTCTTTAACTGTTGTTGTTTTGTATGTTGTTGTTGCTTTTGAAGCTGTTGTTCTGCTGCCCACAGTCGATCCGCATTGTGACTCATTGACCGCAGCAGCAGCCGTAGCAGCAACAGCTGCCGCGCCCCCTTTAGCAATTGCCGCCCTCTTTTTTTTATGCATTGTGCGTTGCAGCATTTGCAACTTAGGTGCGTTTTTCTAGAACCGGCCTGAACCAAGAGAGACTCTATGACTACATTGAATCCGGGCCCGGCTGCTGCTGTTGTTGCTGTTGTTGTTGGTTGCTTGTTTCTCGCTGCTTATGGCCAAGCCATTTATTGCCTTCATGGCACTCAATTTGTTTGGCCGCCGGCTGCTGCCTCAATAATAAAATGTTTTTTATTATACAATTTAGTTGCTTTAACTTGCGTGTAAATCGCCTTTTTGCATATTGACACATAATCATTGTCTTTGCCAGCGTTTTGCGTTTGGCGGTCGGAAAACGGTGAGAACAACAACTAAGCAGCCAACACAACGAGTCCTCGATGCTCTTTAAAGTCTAAAGCCTAATACTAAGCGTTGCATGAAACCATGAAAAACAATGAGGAGACATAATTTTGTATCATTATAAATATAAATTATTTATAAACAAAATTGAACTTTACAAATTTATATCAGACAGTTGGATAAATAAATCTACAGTTCCTTAAATGTAAAGTAGAGCATTGTAAACAAGAAAGTTCATTTGAATTGTTCAGTAAATCAAGATTTTAGACGTTTTCAATTGGCTTCCTAAAAAATAAAAGAAATCTTAAATAAAATACGAAAGCCTCACCAAAATGTAGCAAAGCAATTTCATAAAGTGATTCACTTAAAATTTCAATTTTATAAATATTTCTTTTGCTTGGTGCACAATATAACAACTTTGTTACAATTTGGGTTTATTATTTACTACTTCCGAATGTAATTTAATATTTTAAATGAACTTAAGGTGACGATATCCAAAGTATTTCGTATTTAATAACAATAACTTTAAAAGAATCTTTGAATTAAAGACAGAGATTATGAATGTGTAAATAGTAAAGAATTTCTAGTCCAGGATATTTCTAATTGGTATTAAATTAATGAATGCATTTAAGTATGGAATTTATACCAATTAAGCTAAGCAACACAGTTCTGCATTTCTTTGATAAATTAAACTTTTAATTCAAAAGAATTCTTTAATTTTAGACATTACTTAAGGCTATATCCCAAACTGTTTTCATCAGTTAATCTCCCCTAAAGCAGAGTATAGCCAAACTTATTACATGTTGCGCTGAAAACCGTTGCAAAGCTAATGAACATTTTCGTTTTCATAGTTGCAAGTTGCAAGTTGCGTGGGTGAACTCCGCGATGCATTGCCACAGCAAGAGTGAAAGAGACACACACAGCAATAGATAGACAACGAAAGAGACAGAGATAGCGTGTTGGGATAAATCCAAAATCGCATTGCCAAACGGCCTGCCATAATTTAACAACTCTAATAAGCTAAGCGAAAGGTGGCAACTTTCTGATTGGCCAACAAAATACCTGGCTAATGAGGTTAATCAGGCTCAAAAAGCTCGTTCAGCTGAACGTTGACAACTTTGCTGTTGCAATTTAATTTAATTTTTTTCGGAGGCATGCAACAAGTTTATGAGCTGCGCTTAATGAAATGCATAATTTACACCGAGATTGCAATTAACTATTTAGTCGAGAGAGCGGGAATTGAAACAGATTCCGCAGCCAATGTCACGAACTATTTTGGGTGACCACTGTTTGAGAGCAAAATAAATAATAGTAGATATCAAGTATTAGAGTAAGTGACTCACAGCAAATATTTACACTAAATTTGCACACTAAAAGCACAATTGTCAGCAGTTCCCTTTTGGCAGCAGCAGCCTTTTGCCATTGTGTTGCTTTGGGGCCACTTCATCTATCAGGCTCTGGCTATCCAAACTGTCTGTAAATTGGATGCTGACCTTATAAAGGTGAGCAACGTGCGTCTGCTGGCTCACTCTAGCTGCTCAGCTGGCAGCTATCGATTGTGCAAGCTTCCATGTTGCTTGCACGCTTCATAATAAAGCATGCCCAATGCAACAGCAGCAACAGCAACTGCAACATGCAGCACATGATTGAATTACATTTTGCACAGCAGCAACATGCAGTTGTTGTAGTAGTTGCTGTTGCTGTTGCAAGGAGCAGGGCAGAAGCCATGCGGCAACAAAAGCCAAGCCAACAAATGTTGCCAACGGTAGCTGCAACAACGCCAGACAACATTGTGTGTGTTGCAGTGGTTGCTGTTGGTGTAGTTGGTGTTGTTGCTGTTTTTGCTATTGATGTGGTTGTTGTTGATGTTGTTGTAGCTTTTGTTGTTGCTGTTGTTGCTGCTGTTGCTGCTGTTGTTGCTGTTGTTGTTGCTGTTGTTGTTGCTGCTGTTGTTGCTGCTGAGATCGTCAGCTTGCACGTGTGTGTTAGCCTGGCCAACAGACTAGCTAGCTTTACTAATTAGACGTCATTGTCTGCTCTCTTCATTGTGGTCAGTTGAATGCCCTCGAATGCTGATCCAGCTGGAAAAGCTCAAAAGCTGAGGCCATTGTTATCTTGGCCAGCGCTAAAAGGGGTCATTATGTCAAGGATTTCAGTTGCTGCTGCTGTTGCTGCTGCTGTTATTGCAGTTGCTGGCTTCCTGAAGCTGTCACATTGAGACTGCCACTGGCAACTGGCAACTTTGGCTGACTCATATGTGTATGTTTGGCAAGTTGGCAGTTTCAGTGTCATTGTTTGTTGCTACTGTTGCCAATTGTTGGCAATTGTTGCTTTATTGCCAGCTGCAATTAAACGAATGACAAAATGACTGACAATCCAAACAGACTCGCAGTCGCTTTTGGGTAATTGCTAATCCCGCTAACGAGCCAAGTCGACTCCAATCTGCTCCAATGCGATCAAAAGAGCTGTCCAGTGGGCGGCACATTAGATTTCAATATGCAGCCGAATGCAAGTCGTATGCAACTTTTTGGATTGTTGACTATGGACTGTGGACTGCCGACTGAGTGTGTGCTGAGTGCAGAGTTAATGTGGCCAATGATTGCGTCTAATGATTGATTGCCAAAGATATAACCACTTCAATCTGACTGCTGACTGCTGACTGCCGTCTGCCATCGTCATCGTCATCGAGAGTAAAATTGCAAATGAAACTGAAATTGGTGCGCGAGCGCAGACGAGACGAAAGCCGAAAGCCGAAAGATGCAAGCATACTTGCAACTTGCAACTTGTAACTTGCAACTGCAACTGGTTCCTGGGCTGTGTGCAACGTGACGTTGCTGACCCACTGAACCCAACAGCACCAGCATCAGCACCCAGTGAACACAACAACCAAACACACTGCCTGCAGTGGGTGGCTCACAGTGTGGTTCACTGGGTCTTGGGCTTTGGGTCTCTCGGCGATCGATCTTTCGATGGCAACGTTGCCTTTCGACTCGGGTGCAAATTGCACACAAAAATATTGAAATACGATGCGATGCAATACATACTCTTACTTACCTCTCTTACTCCTACTCCTTTGCCGCACATTCAACTTTATTGATTTTAGTTGCATAATTATTTTAATTCGGATTATAACATTAGATCAAAGATCAAAAGGCAACACGACACTAACGACAATTGTGTTTACTGGTAAAATGTATATTTTTCAGCTGCTGTGAGAACGGTTTTAACATTTTTCCAATGTAAATAATTGCTCATTGAATAGGCATGAAAATAGGTATTCATATAAATGTTATTATAGCTTAGTTTCATAGCCATCTAGTAGAGAAGTTGTGCAGCATTTTAAATGGAAAATATTAAATATTCTTAAACAAATAAATTTAAGTATATTTAATATTAATAATACACTTTATACCACGTTTTCTTCATTTACAATAAATGATTACTCTTCTAGAGAATTCAAATTAAAATATTGTAAAAACTGAAGACAACATGTTGTTAATAAGAAAATGTTTTGGCATTCTAGGAGTTACCATTTCTTATGAAATGTCATTAAATTGAAAAATAGAATTTCTATTTAAATCTCGTCAACATTTTGGGTCACTGTTATAATACTTTTTTGAATATAACTTAAAAAATATGTTAACTAATCTGGAAAATTAAAATGTCAACATTCCAATACAATTTTGGTTTTTACACTGAATAAAAATAAGAGGGAAGTTGCTAAGAAAATTTTTGTATAATCAAACAGCAATATAATTTGTTACATATCATTAAATTTTAAAAACAATTCTCTTGAAGAGTTTTAAATTATTTAATACTTCTGATGATGATTATTGTTCTAGGATAATCTTGAAAAAGGTTACAGGTAATTTGAGTGTTCTATGATGCAATAGAACTTAAGTCTACTGTAAATGCATGGCAAATAGTGAGGAAGTTGGTTCAAAAATGTTTCAGTATTTTAAAAGCATTAAAATCCTATTGAAAATAATCGAATTAGTAGACAACATTTTACTTGAGATCAATTGAAGATTTATGAGTCACTTAAAGCGTATTTTTCTTTATTCAAAAAACACATTTACAGTTCTATCAACTCGCTTGGTTCTCAATAAACGCCTTCACATGCGAGTTGACTGCAATTACATAATCACATAGTACTTTTAAGTAATTCTATGAACTTTGAGACATAGAGAGAGAGACAAGAATTCCAAGCGGCTGAAACACTTTAGCGCACTCACACTAAAAATGGAGGCAACAACCTACTGTTGCAGTAGAGGAAAAGGCCCATAAATCGCTGCAAGTACGAGTACTCGTACCTCCCGACAAGTTCATAAACAGCTCCAAATACGTCGACAGCAAACAGCTAACAACAAATTGCAATTTGGCCAAATTGCTTTGGCTAATTGGCACGCGTACAAAGTCGCAGGCAGAAAACCAATACAAATGAAGAGAGAATTCACTTAAAATGCAAATTTCTGTTTCAGTTTGCAGTTTGCTGTTTGCTGTTTGTTGTTTTGCAGTTGCTATTTGCCGCACGTGTGGTGCCCAGGGAACACCAAAAGCAACACCACCCAAAGCAGCAGCAGCAGCAACGACAGCAACAACAACAGCTAAGAGCAACCTTCTCAACAACAACTGCTGAAGGTGGCTCCGGTGTTGCTATTGCTCGTAATTTGTTGCCAACACAATTGGTCGCGGCAACATGTTTACACAGATGAAGACATAAAACTGACTTTAAGCACCCGAAGTTGGCTCAGTTCGCTGTGACTGTGTGGCTTTTTTTTTTTAAGTGCGTCTGCTTGGCTTGTTTTTCGGCTTGGCTAATGGCTCTTTGACTGCCTGACTGCGTCGACTACGTCTCAAATGGCCTCCATTCGGGGCTAAGGCGGCAAATTGGGCTGCCCACAAGACCAAATTGAGCGAAAGTTGTTTCAGCAGCCTCGCAGCCTGGGAAAGGCATCCTTCTATGCTCAGCAGCCTACATGCCACAACAGCAACATCGACAACAACAGCATTGCAACTGCAACCAAATGCTGCGAGTATTTGTGCTAAAATGTTTATTAAACAATTACAATTTATGTTCACCACGTGTAAATAAACCAAATTGGTCACGTTTTGCCCATTGAAATTAAGCACTCTCACATACACAGCACACATACACCCATCTATACCCGATCACACACAAACACACACACATACACTCACTTGTGAATGAGTGCATCAATTTATGCTCAACACATAAATAGTCGCAATTTATTAGCTAGCTCTCTAGCCAAGTTGCCGTAGGAGACGTTGCCATTGCATCGACAATGGCCAACAAATTTCGACAAATTTAATATAAAACATTTTGACCATTCGCCCCACAACACATTCATACTATAAGATCGACCATACACATTAAACTCTTTTTTACGATTCGCTGTGAGTTGAAGATATTCCGCTGAGCTGCCTTGAAAATCATGAAACAAAAATTAACTGTTCATTGAGTTGTTTTTGGCAGCAATCACATAAATATTATTAATTGTTAAGTAAAACAAAAGTTAAAGTATTATTTTGAAAACACAAAAACTTTAATATTTTTTGGGATTTATTTTTAATTTTTTACTGCTGGAAATAATTTTAGTCTCATTTTCCTCCTCAACTCTTTGCCCATAAATATTACTAATTGGTTATTTCTAGTTGATATAATAGAATAAGTAATAACAAAATGTAACTATTTTTTTTTAAAATGCATAATACAAATATTCAATTTTATTTGGCATTACTTTTTGATTTATTACTACTAGAAATAAGCATTGAAATAAATACTTTTAGTACCAAATATTGACCTCTAGTCAATCTCGTTTGCTTAACTAAAATGTGAATTGAAATTGAGTTCTACAAACACAGTTTATATCGAATATTTTATCAGAACGATAAAGACAATTTATGTTTGTTTTAGATTGTTAGATTTTATCTTGAACAACCATTAAACTTGTAATTCATGTATTTGATTATTTAAGTGCAACCTGTCGAGGATATAACACATAGCATGTATGGTACACAAATATCGTATTTTAGATTGTATTAACTTCAATATGTGAACTAATCTATTTCGTGATATTGAAAAGCTATACTCATAAATCAAATACAAGCTTCCTCTTCGCTGAGTCTGAAAAGGAAGAATCCAATGAGTTGTTAATAACATGTTTTTAAATTGAATAGGTAATAAAATTAAATTTATTTTCCGCATTACGAATTCATGTAGTAAAATTTATCACTTTCATTTCATTCATGTAATTAGATTTATTTTAAACATAAACGGATTTCATTCATCAATTGAAGAATTATATTAATGATGTACAATAAATTATTTAACTTGTTAAGAGTTCAAGTTATGCGCTTACATCATCTTGTGCTTTATTATGTATGCGGATATGGATTAGAGTTCAAGTTGGCAGCATCCTGTATTTGATTTTGTAAACGATTGTGGATCAGAGCTTTGACTTGTAGCACCATGTGTTATATTATGTATACGTCGATGTCTTTTACGGATTGTAGTTCATGTTTGATACATGCAGCATCCTATGCTTTATTACGTATACGTTTTTGGATCTGAGCCTAAGTTTTGACTTGTAAGTCGGAGTTCCAGTTTGACACTTGCAGCATCCTGTGGATCAGAAATGTAACACGAGTTGAATACTCTAACTTCAACCCGTATCTTCTGTTCTAATTTATGCAAGAAATCTTAATCCTGTTATGTTGTGAAAAAGTGAAATTACAGTTTTGCACTCTTTATGCCAAAACTTTTTTTTAGATTTCAAGATTTTTTAATGCTAAAGCTAATTGGTTTTCATGTAGCTCACATTGATATTTTCAAGTCGTATACTCAATGCAATAATTATAAACAGTATACATCGATAAGAGTTTAAATTTTATTCGTGTAGCGTTCTTAAATTTATTAAGTATACGTATATGATACCCTTCGTCATTCGAACTTCTATGCTGAGTGATATTGTGTGATTTGTGTCTGTTTGAGCTTGCACAATTGCCAGAGGTGAGTAACCCGGGTGGACATTTCATACTCGTATGCAATTTACCTTCTCTTTCTATCTGGCAGCTGGCAGCAATAACTAAATGACAACAACAACAACAACAAGAGCAGCAGAAACAGTAACAACGCAGATCGCAGCGAACTTCGCTGATTGCTAACCAATACCAATTAGCCATTTTGTAGCAGCAACATTTTTGTCACTCGACATAAGGTTGTTGTTGTTGTAATTGTAATTGTTATTGTTGTTGTTGTCTGCTCAGATTCGTGTGTAGCAACAATGTTTGTCAACACAATTGTTGAGCATTGCTGCGTGTCTCTCACTCTATCGCTGTGTGTGTATGCTGGCAACAATTGGAATTTATGCAAATGATCGCCAGGCATTGCGTTGACAATATGTCACATGTCACTTAGCACGACCGAATCCATTGGCCAATACAATCGATAGATATGTAGATAGATTTTTGTTTTTGTTGTTGTTCTCCTTTTTTCCAGTTCTGAACTCGAGCTCGTTTGACCTCAAAACTTGACTCCAAACTCTGAACATTTGTGCAGAGGCTTTTCATTGCCTTTTTGATTGCTGACTAATGCTCGATTGTGGATCGATTGTTCAATTGTTGTTGTTGTTGTTGTTGTTGTTGCAGTTGATTAATTGTCAAATTGCTGAAATGAGTGCAAAAACTTGTTCGCCTGTCGCCTCGTGTAAATCATTTCGAATATACATACCACATACTCGAATAGGCATCGTCGGGTTCGGATTGCGAGTTGCGATCTGTTCGGAGTTCGTATCTCTATCGCCTATGCGCAAAACACATTGTTGCGCTAATGAAGTTGTACGGCAACACGATCTCTATTCCCAATGCCGCCTACTTACCATAGTCCTTCCTCATTTCCCCAACCTCATTTGGCCCCCCTTTAACTTCTTTGCTTTACGCGCGTGCGTGCTGTCTGCTCGGATGATTGCAATCGACAAAATACCAGACTCACACTTAGTCCCAAAAGTCTCTACACACACACACACACACACATCTATTCGCTTAGACGGTTCCGATTCCGAGTGATTTATAGGCAACGCAATCAGCCGGTCGCGATATCGAGTACAGTGTTAGATTTGATATATTGTATGTTTTGGGGGCACGCGCAGGATGTTGTCTTGCTCTTGCTCTTGCTCTAGCTCTAGCTTTGGCTTTTGTTGCATTTGCCGCATTTAAGGGGAGACCCATGCCAACAATTAACGCATGCGTGCAAATACTCAGATTGCGATCATTTCTAGGCTTAGACTGCAGCTCTAGAGTAAACAGCCAATAGCTAACATAATTTTCAAGCTAACCCATTTATTATGTACAAAAATAAAGTAAAACAATATTTACAAGTCTGTGTGCAGGGTTTGAATTTCTTTTTTTTTACACAGATTTTGAAACGTTTTATTTCAAATATAAACTACATGAAGCAAAATAATAAATCAACTTGAGGCTAACAATTGATTAATAATGCAATAGCTAAAATAAATAACATTTACAAAACAACATATATTATTAAATTTTATGAGTGAACTCATTTACTCTAATCTAAAAAAATGTATTGATCAAAGAATCAATCAATTGTTGTCTACTAACTTTATATTAACTTTCGCTAATATTTCAAAGGTGTTATTAATAAATGTGTATTCCCAGGACTTTCCCTCGGACTATAATAAAAGGTTCGCAACAGCTCGACTAACAACGCTATGAACTGAGAACTGGATAACAACTTTAAAGAAATACTAATGAATTCGAGTATCCTACGTCTAGTTGTATTTTGAAAATTTGGCATTTTTTAGAATTTTTTTATTTTTAATAATTTTATCTGAAAGTGATTTTGATTTAGGAACACAATTTTCGAGATTAATGTTTCTGATTTTTTTGATTTTCATTGGTTTTTGCTTATCAAATGCGGCTAAGAAAAAAGGTATGAAAGATCATAAAATATTTAACTCGGAAAATCATGCAAAGTTTAATATAAATAATTTTAAATTTTTTAAGTTTTTGAAGTTAAGTCAGTAAGGCAATAAACTCACAGTAGTCAAATCTTATAATCATATCCTAGGAACGTAGATCATTTTAAGTAGATTTGAATATTCAAATTCATTTTATCAAAACTTTTATGTATTTTCCTATTAATGTTTATAAAACTAGAATTAAAACTAATTCAAATGGAATATAATTGAATTTCCAAAATTTTTAAAAGTAATGCAAATATTCCCACATAATAATAAGGCAAGCGAAATAACCTCCGATATATGCAAATATCTATGCTATTCACACATTATATAAATGTATGTATTAGATGTGTGCACATGAGCTGGTATTTACTTGCGAAATAATGCGATATCTATGCTAAGCAGAAATTTTGATCAGTTTTATTTTATTCATTTTCAGTTTTCAGTTGGCTCTCGAGCTGACACTTGGCTATCTATCTGCGTGGTTCTCTCGCTAGCTTTCTGGCTGACGGCGGGATAGTTAACATAACTGAGCTAAGTTGAGCTGAGCTCAAAGTTGGCTTTGGGGCGCTCGCTAACGAGTTCATTCATATCATTAGCCTCCGCGACCAAATGCTCGCGCCATTATAACACAAATATTTGCTAACAATAATGGCAAAGCAACGCCATTAGAGCTAGAGCTACACGAATTGGAGTTTGGGGTTTGCAGCCAAAGCCAAAGCTAAAGCTAAAGCTAGAGTTGAAGTTGTGGCTGAACTCTAACCCTCATTTGCGATCAATTCGTGGCGATTTCGAGCCTCAGCGTCTCGGAATATTTGCGCTGTTTTTTTGTGTGTCGAACGTGCAGAAATCCAGTAAAAATTTAGTTGCTCACTTTTATGTAATTTCCCTTTTCTTTGAAGACAAAGAGGCAAGAGGCAACAAAGTCAGTGAGCCAAGTGCCCAAGCACCCCCAAAAAGAGTGGCCAAAAAGTGGCCGCCCGCTGCTCTAAACGAGCATGAAAGTGATTGCCAATATAATTGCATAATCTGGCAACAGGTTGCACTCAGATGTGACTCCCTCTCCCTTTCACACAGACTAAGACAAGTTGCCCCTCTGGTGTTGCAGCTGCTGCTGCTGCTGATTCACAGGCTAACACAAAAAAGCAACAAGAGAAAAAAAGTGAAATTTGACATTGAGGCGGCAGGCACGATCGATTGATCGAATGAACGAATGATCGCCTCCGAGGCGAAGGCGTCAATGACCAGTTAAATGTTGCTAAAAAATAAAGAAACAAACGACGTAAACAAAATAAAAGTAAAAACCGAATATGATTGCATTTCGCTGGCAACAAAGAACACATTCATAAGGGAAAAACATTCTCACACGAAAGACAAATAAAAGCTGAATTTATCACGCACCATGACTAATTCGCCAGCTCAATTTACGACAGAAGACTATATATACATATAGTCATATCTATATCCATTCCATAACAAAAACAAAACAGTGTCGCCGCACTTATTGCCAAATTGGAATTTGTATTTGTTAAACATTAATTTTTCTCAGTTTTCTGCGTTTCTTTTTATTTTTCTTTGCATTTTATTTAAATTCAATAAATATTTTATATATTTTTATGAGCGTTGCAATTTCTGCTAAATTATTGCGCCAGCTTCGCGAAATTTATGTCGTGTTTGTCCATTCGATTTGTTGTTGTTGTTTTTTTCCCAGTGAATAATGCAAGTCGAGCATGCGAGGTTCAAGCTACTATGAAGCTTATCATGAATACACTTATCATGAGCTGTACTTCCTTCTCTTTGGCTTGTAAATCATGCATGGACATATTACGATATTAGAGTTTCTTTCTGCGATTATGCAATGTGCTAAAGCGTATAAATCTTCGGAGCAATTTTGTTGAACCGAAGTCGAGTCAGAAACTAATTATGTAGCGAGCCGAACAACAAACGTGGCCAACACACAACAACAACAGCAGCAACAACGAAATATGGCCCAATGCAATTTTCAACTAGAGAGATAGAAAAAAAAAAACAAAATATAGCTCAAAATATCTGTTCAAATTGAACATGATAAATTCATAATTGTCCATTCAGCGAACACGAACTATAATTCATGTTAGAATAATCGAATTGGACGCCATTCAGCCAGGCAATTGAGGACGGCGACCAAAGCCCAACAACAATTGCAACTGCAACAGCAGCAACAACAACAAAGTGGCCAACATAGGTCAGGCGCAACGAGTCATTCATGTTGCAAATGTTGTTGCTGTTGCAGTTGCAGTTGCCGCAATGAAGGTGACTCGCAACTGGTATAATTTTTTTGCTTTTTTTCGTTTCGTTTGCCTCTGTGGCTGCCGCTGCCGCTGCTCGTGTTGTTGCCCATTTCATGGCACCCGCATAAGTCACACTGTCTGCCACCAGATGGGGCAAAAAAAAAAAAAACAGCGACCAGTTGTAATCCTCGCATCGATCGACACATTTTTCTCTCTCACTCTTACTGCAGATTCTAAAATACGAATGCAAATTTTTTAGCGTTGCCCACAATTACACAAATGCTGCAGCTTTCAGTTTCAGTTGAAGTAGCAGTTGCAGTTGAAGTTGCAGTTTGCTGTGGCGCCACTCGACTTGCGTCACGTTCGTTGCCTGCCGATTAATACGCAAAACGCTTTGGCATCTTAAATATTGTGGCGTGCGCGGCATTTGCTTGTGGGGAAAAACAAGGAGAAGGAGTAGATTGGGGGATAGAAGAGATTAATGCGAGTATTGGCAATCAACATTTAACAGATATACATATTTATATGCTTGGCATTTGGCAAGGCCCAGCTGAGTTAAATATATTTGACCCAAGTTAATGAGAACTCGCCTGAAGAATGCGATGATCAATGTCTCATTCAATTTGCATAATGATTTATATGAGCGATTTATAAGCCAATATATAATAACTATCTCGCAACGAACTAAGAACACTTTGTTTTCTGTACTGTGCTGCACAATGTTGCGATAAGATCTCGCTGCGAAAACAAGTTCTGGCCAAGTTCTGCATTCCCACCGCCAACAGAAAATAGCTAAACACATTCGTGTACTTACTGCAAATCGTTTAATTATAATTAATATAAATGGATTATAAGCATTTGCGATAATTTCTACGCGCCGCGCTAATAAATTAATATCAGCTAATTCGCTTCGAGTTTTTTGTTCACCACTGCTTTTTTCCCAGACTGCGATTCTTGTTTAATTAGTGCTAAATTATTTGCCAAAGACAATTCTCTTACAGTCACAGCATTTGTCTCTTGCATATTTATGAGCTCAAGTCGCAAGTTGAAGCGAGTTGCGTCGCAGCAACAAATTGAAATTGTTGAGCAGATTTATTTCTGCAATTAGCTGCGAGCTCAAGACTCATAATTAGACAAGAGACTGAGAGAGAGAGAGAGGGCGGAAAAGGGGAAATGGCATTTAATAAACATTCAATTGTCTGCGATTTGTGGCTCATAATCATTTGAAGCTACTGTCAACAGCTCCGATGAGGAGACGTCTGTCATATGGAGGAGCCTTCGTCTATTGCCGTGGCGTGGCAAGTCGTGGGCGTCACTCTGCCACACGGCTCAGCCAGCCGCATAAGCTGTCTTTGCCAAAATGTAAGCCCCCGCCAAATATGGCCATCGATTAAATGATTTTCATGTGCCATAAACGACGTGCGCCTTTAATAAGCTCGATTTTAACGAGCTGCCGCTGCCGCTGCAACGACTTCAACTTCAGCTTCAACTGCAACTAAAATTGAAACTCAAGCCACAAAAATTGTCACAGACATCGCGACGTCTGGCACACACAACAAACTTCCCTCTCTCTCTCTCTTTCTCACCTCTCTTTCATCTATATATCTCTTCTCTCTCTCTCTGAATGCGATTCCATTTGTGATCGCGACATGCTTAGATATGCGTTCAATCCGCTTAATTGCAACTTTTATAGACAATTTTGCCAGCCCCGCTGCTGCTGTCTTGTGATTTAGATGCAGTTGCAGCTTTCAAGAGCTCAAAAGCGTGATGAGCCATCAAATTGTTTTTTATGGACTTTTGATGGAGTTTTGATAGATATTCGATAACTATTATTTTTCTCTTTTTTTTTTGCCTATTGCTTGGCTTGGTGTAAACTGCGTCATTAATACGCCAATTGGCCTAATGAACGTTCGAAAGTCTCGACGAGGCCAAAAGCCAAGCCAGGGAACGCAAACGCATTTGATATGCGGCAAATTGTATCTTCCCAATAAAATGTATAATGAGGTGAATTTGGTGGTAAAAGTGCTTGAATTGCAAATAATCGGAGCGGAGCGGAGATATCTTTGCAGATTGCAACAAAGAAGCATCGCACTTTCTAAAGGATAAGCCATTAAAGCTTTTATGACATTTTTCATTGATCGCATCATGACACCTAAGAAAAGTGTGAGAAAAAAGTGCAAACTGTAGTTGAACTATATTTACATTACATCATTAAACTGTTTACGATTATTTTCCAAACTGGTTTCAAATAAAAACAGTTTGATTTGTAAAGTAAGATGCTTAGCAAATTAAGCTAATTGTTGTGGCATTAAATATTCTCTTATATCTGTATATTCTTATATGGGAATTAAAGCACAAAACTAAGCATTAAAAAATGAGTTGAGTTGAGTTCGTAGATTAAAATAATTATAGAGAATACAATGTGAGCTCACATTAGATGAAGTCATGAGAATTTGATACATTGACCAACGCGTTGTTTAATCTCATTAAAATGCAAAAAGTTTCCTAAAATTGTTGTATTAAAACGCTAGCTGTTATTTTTCACACATCGATCTTAATCTCAGTCCGACGATTATTTATTTATGCGAGTGTCTGTATGTCTGTGTCTATCAGTGTGTGTTGAACTACAGTTTACACCTTCGCAACATGGCGAGTTTCTCATTAATGGCAAACATCCAAATAAGATTAAGACTCATGCTGTACAATCAAACTCATAAATAATATAAACAACCCAGTGCAAAGACAACGATAATAATTATTTATTATTTATGAAATATGCACGCAAACAAAATTTTTAATTAAATTCGTACATGCAAACAACATTTGGCCATAGACTCGACTACAACTCGGACTCCGACTTCGACTTCAAGTCTGTGTTGTTTTGTTGTTACTCTTTGCAGTTGTTGAAGTTGGAGCTCATTTCTAGAGCGGGTCAAATCGATAGAGCGCAGATAAATAAAATTCAAGACCAGAGCGGGAAAAACGATGTCGGCAGCCTTTGAGCTCAATGTTGAATGTTTATTAATATTTTGTCATAATTTTCTGTTGCAACCGAAAGAGATTACAGTTTTATGTTGGCAACGTGAGAAATTATTGGCGCTGTAATCTCGACAGCCGAGGTGCAAAACTCTGTAGTGACAAGCGACAGACACGGTGCAAGAAAATGCCGCACATAACTCCGCGGGCTGATAAATCGAAGCTGATAAATTGACTTGCGGTTCAAGTGCACAGGTTTAATTAAAAACGCAAAGCCTCGATCTCTGTGCTATCAAAGCTAAATAGACAGAGTTCGAATAGAGCTTATCAAAGTGCAGCCACAACAAATGCGATTGGATGGAACCTTCCATTTTTTTTCTTTGCGGCCGCTGCAATTGCAAATTTATTGACACACTCACGCATTAAAATCATTTATGGATCAGACACACACACACACTCTCGAACAGCGATAGCGATAAAGAGAGAGAGAGACCAGCTCTGAATTTATTAAAATGCAATTTTCACATTGCTGTCGCTTTGGGTGTGCGAATGTTGCATGTTTGCCGCTTGTCTTCAGGATTTTCTGATATTTTGTATCTTTTTCTATTTCTGTTTTTCGGTTTGTTTGCCATGTTGCCATTTGCCAAAACGCTCGCTCGACAAGTGCCACAAAACGCAGCCTGGTCAGAGACCGTTGCAAGTCGTAAGCCAGGCCTACTTGTAGCTGCAGTTGTAGTTGTAGTTGCTGCGTGGCAATACAATCAATTTTTAATAAATTGTAAAAATATTTTTTTCGTTTCGTTGTTGTTGCTTTTTTGCACCATGTTTTGCTGTTGTTGTTGCTTGTTTTTTTTTTTAGCTTTTTGGGTTCGCCGTGTGGGCAAAATCGTTTTGCATTTTCATATGCATTTTATGCACATATTTTTATTGCTTTTATTGCGTGGTATTATTTAATGACAGCTCTTAGATTTTACAACCAATTTAACAGTGATTCAAGAACTCGACGAGGAAGCGATTGAATCATTACATTTTACTTGCCTGCGGGGATGAGCAATAATAAAAAAATAAAAAATTATAATCAGCTTAAAATTAAACTTAAAGCTTTGCTCACGATATTAGGAAGTCGTATACAGATTATTAAATTATATCTGCAGTCGTGTAATGGCTTTGTTTTATACTCATGCTAATAGCTGTGGCCATTTGAATTGTCAACTTGTCTTTAAATAATCTAAGAACAGATAAAGTGGCCGTAAAAGATTTACGATCTAGATCTGTTAACTTGCATTTATTGATATGCCAAGATTATGCATTGTTAACACGGACCTAAATATGTGAATTAAATCAACAGGTTAATAACTTATTTTAATGAGTGCCATAACTTTTGCTCATAAGGTGAATAATTTTCATTTTATATAATTAAAAGTATGGTATAGAAATACAATTGGGAATTTTCAAAAAAAAAAATGTATTTCAATGAGTATTTTAAATGTGTAGCTTTAGTTATTATTAAAATAATATACCAGATTCTCAGAAAAGTAATTTTCTAATTCTGATTATAATTTGTATAAAATAAGTTTAGAGAACAAAATTTCTAATGTTCATTTTAATCTCAAATAAAATGAAGTAAGTAATAAATAAAAACAAAAGAGTTTTTTAATGGTTTGAGTAGTATATTAATTCATCAAATTTGTGTTTCTTCGAAAGTAGTAATATCTTATTTGCTGCTCGGTTTCGGTTTGCTTATCAAGTCATGAGATTTCAATGCATTTAATTAGCCATAAAATGTCTTTTGGTATTCGCAGCTATCGCAGTTGGCAAATAAAAAAATACCTCACTTGTACAATGTGGATGCCCGATTAATTATGAACAGCTGAAAGCGCGCCATTAACATGAAAAGTCAAATCTATCTAAATATTTGCCATAGTCAACGAGCTGGCCAAGCTCCAAGACTCCAAGACTTCGACTCCGACTCCAACTTCAACTCCAACTGTAGCTTCAGCATTGCGAGCTGTTTGGCTGTTGGCTGTTTGGCCCCGTCTTGGCCGAATGTGCAAGTTGGCAAGTCATTTTTATCGCCCCGCAGTAATCTGAGCTGCACGAACAAACCGACAGACAGACGAAGAGACGGAGAGACGCACGGACTTCGACGTTGGACGGATGGACCATACGAACAAAAATATATATAACATGGCATCATTTGCTGCCAGGCGCGCGTTTGCTTGTTGTACACAACTCCATCTCCGCCTTCGCCTCCTCCTCGAAGAGCTCTTCCTCTTTACCTGCTCCTTGCTGCTCCTCATGGTGATGCAACCTCGTTCAGTTCAGTCCAGTTCACTTGAACTGCGCTAAGCAAGTGCCAAAGCTAAAGCCAAAGCTAAAACTGCTGCTGACCCGACCAGTTTTATGGGCCACAGTTGCGCTAGCTGGAATAGAACATGTTGCCAAACAAGTTGCTGCCGGCACAGTCCTTTAACTGGGTCACTGTGACAGCGCAGCGCAGCGTTGCAGATGTCAGTCGGCAGACAGCAGGCAGCGGCAGCAACAGGAGCCACAAGGCTAATTAACACAAAAGACTTAGGCAACAAACTTGATAAAGCCAAGAGGTACCGAAGTTGGTATACTCTAAAGAGCACAGTCATTGCTGCCTGCAACATCAACTTAATTTTGAATTGAATTTCTTTTAAGAATCAAAGCGTATTTACAATAATTCTATCTTACCAAAAGGCAACATCTTTGACTTTATGAAAAGGACGCTAAGTGAAATAATATTAAGTTCATATTCAAAATGAAGGTAATTTCAAAATAAAACCGATTATTATACAAATAAAGAAAATTCTTAATAGCTTTTCAACTGCTGTCAGTTATTATATTAATTTATTACAATTTTGTTTTGTTGTGTCGGATGCGGATGCCAACAAGCTCAATTCTTCATAGAATTCAATGAATATAATGTGAATTGAGTTTTTACGGTATTAGAAAAGAGCCATTGAGTAACATCTTTTTTAAGAAAAGTTTTTTACCTCAAGATTCGCATTCTAAATTTAAATTTATTTTTGATTTCTATATGTAGCTTTACAAGTTGAGATTTGCATTCCTCTTTTGAATCTAGTATTGTTTTTCTCTATATAGTTAATACTTCGTCCAACAATGGATAATAACAATGGATTAATTTAATCTACTCTACATATACTTAACAATATAGATTGTGTATGATTAATTTAGTAAACACTTCTATTATTAGAAGCCATATATCAATCATGTTTAAGCCCATACACCTTTGTTACCTCATCAGCAATTCTTGATATCTCCTTTATCAAGAAGACTCGGCTACCTCGTTTGAGTACATCAATGAGTCCATGATTGTCATTCGCCAGCGGCACATCCTGTCTGCAGTCTATGGAGTCTGACTCTGAGATTGCTGTTGCTGTGGTTGCTGTGGTTGCTGTTGTTGTTGCTGTGGTTGTTGGTTTGGCGGATTGGCTTGCAGCTTGTTGTCTTTATTAGCGCTGCGGCCATTAATCAAAGAGCCAGCTCTCCGTATCGTTGACGGCGTCTCACATGTGGCCCTGGCTAGCAATCTGTCTGTCCATCTGTCCGTCCGTCTGTCTGTTCGCTTTACATGCGCATAAGCTACGTCGACTGACCGGCAATATTTCAATATTAATCCAACTGCCAACGATGACGAAGTGTGTGGAGCTTACTTTCCGCTCAACTATTTGTCTAGTTTCAGTTTCAGTTTTAGTTTCATTTTTATTTTTCGCCAGGCGCTGCAAATTGTTTACTTGCATGCGGCTTATACAAAAAAAAAAAAAGCTAAGTAAAATAGAAAATAAAATAAATCAATTGGTCATGCTATGTTGTTGTATTTGTTGTTGCTGTTTCTGTTGCAGTTGAGGTTGCTGCGGCTGTTGTTGCCAGTTAGCTGGGCTATTACTCAATTTTAGCCCGCGGTGCCATCTGTGCCACAAATGCTTCTCATGAGGAGCAACTGAGAAAGAGAAGGAAAAGAAGAAGTTAGTTCGAAGATAGTTTCTGTTCGACTTTGCTGTCCTTATACGGCAAATGCCTACACATGTCTCTCTGGCTGGATAAGCTGAGCAAGCACTGAAATTAATTGTTCGACTAATGAAGCAGATGCCGTTCAAATGATGTAACAATAAGATCGTACATCATAGATACAAGCCCGAAGATGTCACGAGACGTAGTCAAGAGATAAAACAAAGTAAATTGAAGAAACAGTCGTATTTGGAAGTTATTAATAAATAGTAATGCATTATCAAATTAGCCCAAAGATATCTTTATGATTGCTACAAAATGATTTGGCAATTTGCAAGTTGGAAGATTTACAACACGTTTTCGTTTTTTGTTTTTGCAAATTGATCAAACAAATTGATACGATGGCAACATGATGCTTTAAGTTTGTGGTCTCTTAAGTGAGCGATTAAATCTATTGGAAAGGATTGATCTGGCTTAAATGCCAATCATTAGACTCGAATCGAATACGCTGTTAGTTGGAGGCACCCAACTGCGTAGACATGTCAGTTGTTTGCTTTTTATTGCAGCGAAAATGAAACGAAAAACGAAAAAACAACAACAACAAAAATCATAAAACAGTTAAAAGTTAAAGAAACAATTTCAAGCTCAAACTCCAGCTGAAAACCGAAAACTGAAAACTGGAAAAGTAAACGCACGTGCCGCACAAGAGAAACAACTTCATTTGATCAGTTTTTGGGGCTCAGTACTCAGTTCGACGCCACAGACGTGTAGTCACAATTTTTGACATTTTTGTGGCGCCAGAACAACAACAGCCAAAACAAAAACAGCAACAACAACAATCGTTGTAGTTTCATTGACATGCGTCAAACAACAATCAAAATAGGTTCGCTGCACAAAAAGATAGAGGGAGAGAGAAGAGGGAAAGGAAGACTAGAAAAACGTGCGCTTGCCATGTTGGCCATTCATTATGAACTCGTTTCGTCTCGGTGAGAAGCGAGAAGCGCCACAAAAATCGTTTGGGATCTTTGCTGCCAATTAACCGAACCGAAAACCATTGAGCGACACAACTCCATATGGCAATGTCTTCGTTGTCTTCGTTTTTGTTATCGCCAGCTCTAAGATCTGTAGCATTGGGTTTATGAAATCCCAGAAATCATTAGTTGCCCGCCCCGCTACCGACTACGTGACACTTTTAGACCCCCGAGAGAACCAAAGTGTTAGAGAGAGCGAGAGAGAGAGAAAGATTGAAGCAAAGGAAACACTCGTCGTTGTAGATTTTCAATGCTTATGAATTATTGAGTTGTTTTGTTGTTTCTCGTCTTGCGCCCGCTGGCAAAAAGCAAAAAGCAAGTCTTTAAATGCTTTTGTAAATTAATTAAAACATTTTTCGCCTTAACTTCCACTCGAAGTCTGCCCATTTTTGGCATAGCGGCAAGCCGACTGCAATTCAATCCTATCCTCGACTTCAGCTCTCTTCACTTCACTCCACTTCACTTCGCTGATCTGTGAGCTGAAGCATTTAGCAAAAT
The DNA here is from genome assembly GCA_035046325.1 of Drosophila niveifrons. Taxonomy (NCBI): domain Eukaryota; kingdom Metazoa; phylum Arthropoda; class Insecta; order Diptera; family Drosophilidae; genus Drosophila; species Drosophila niveifrons. Next base: position 13,896,000 of record JAWNOC010000052.1, read on the forward strand.
AATTTTCGCAAGTAATTTTCGCCAAAAGTCTTTTGAAGAAATCAAACCGAATAACTGCAACTCGAATGCAAAACAGGCAATTTCTGTGACTTGCAGTGCACCTCTTTTTTCTCCCTCGGTAATAGTTTTAGTTTTTACTTAGTTTTCATTTTAGTTTTTTTCGTTTTGTTTTTGTTTTTAGTTTTTGGTTTGTGCCTCTGATTTTGGTTGGCCAGGTTATTTGACTTTCAAATGAGCTCAAAGCGAGCTTCGGGCCGCAGTTTTTTTTATGAGTTTTTCCGCAAAGCATTTTTTTTTTGTTTTGTGTGTTGTGGCTGCTGCGATTTTTTGTTTTTGTGGCAATTTGCAATGCAAAAATGCCAAACGAAACAAAGAAATGTTTTGGCCTGCCAGCAGACGACAATAAAAACCGACAGTTGACTCGTGTTGCAAGATACATTGCAGCTAATACTCAGGCTGTCGTTGTCGTTGTTGTTGTTGTTGTTGCTATAGTTGTTACTGACAATTTGATGTGGCACATAAAGCAAAAGCGAGCGACCGAAAAGCAACAGCAGCAGCAACACCAGCTGTGCTCTGATCTCTAAATACGGACTCGAGTGGGTCACAACGCATCCCGCAGTTGAAGCCAAAGAAGCCCAAATATCGCCAACAAAGCCAACCACAAATATGAATAATTACAAGCACTCGCTATGGCCACAATGCCGTATTTATGGTAGCCCAAAATGAAGTTGTTTTCTTGTCGCCATCGTTCGCTCGCTCGCTCGCTCGCTCAGTCGGTAGCAGAAATATGCCTCGGCAATTTACCAAACATATTACCACAACAATGTATCGGCCATTAACGGTGCTTTCCATATGCCGACCGCAAAGAGCCTAACAAATCGCCATCCAACTTCTCCTCCTCCATCCTCTTTATCCTCTTCATCGTGTGGTTGTCAACATTGTTTGCTGCCAAATTCACATTCGCCGGGTTGCAGATGAAATATTTGTAACACATTAGTGCAAAGCGTTTTCTAATGGTCGACACATTTATTACCTCTCTCGGGGATTTACTCCCCAACACACACACACAAAACCAATTCTGCGTATACGTGATAATTGTATGTTTGTATGTAAAGCCATATTTTATTTGTGTTTGCTTACTATAATTGAAGTTTGCCTGGCCGCTTGTTGCAGTTAATAGAGTTTTCATTGCTCAAAACTTTGCTGCAGGTCGTGGGAGACTCGCGAATTTGTTTCGCAACTCTTTAATGCTCAAAATTCGATGTAGTTAATCTGTCATTATTATCATATTGATGGGGAGAAGGCTGTATTAAAAGATAACACATAAAAATGGTTTGAAAATATGACAATTTATAGCTAAGCAGAAGTTCAAGAAGCTTATTAAAACTAAATTTAATCTCCTTTTATATGCAGTAATACAAAAATAAATGCATGCTCACTTATGGTCAATAAATTATCATTAATAGAATGTTTAGCTGTTGTAAGCATATAAATATGAGAAGAGAAGAGTTTGAAGCACTTAAAGTATTATGTATTTATTTGCCTTTAACATTGTTAATACAATGCTCTCTCAATAATATGGAAAAATAAAGAATTGCATGAACAGTTCTCTTCACTTAACTCAGTTTTTCCTCTTAAAAGTTTAAAATTCTTCTGAAGAACAACTTGAGTTAAGGACAGTTATAATGTTACAATTTAAATATCTACATTGTGTATAGAATGCACTTTCAATAAATAAGAAAAATAAAGTTTTGTGGCTTCTTGAACTTTTCACTTGGTTAAGTTTTGACTTTAAGCAGCTAAAGATTCCTCAGAACAGCAACTTGACTTAGCGACCATAAAACTCTTACAATTTAAATGTCTAATGACACATTTATTTGTATTTTACATTGTGTTAATTCAATGCTCTTTCAATAATATAGAAAAATGAAGTATTGTATGAACAGTTCTCTAGCTCTAGCTCTTCACTTAGCATGGTTGAATTTTAGCTGAAGCTACAAATTGGGCAGAAGAATAACTTGATTTAGCAATCCGTTAGAGTGCTACAATTTAAATATCTAACGAATTATTTATTTATTTGCATTTTACAGTGCTGATTTCATTTATATTTTTTTCTCACCCGAAACAACTTTCCCAAGTGAAGTGTAGGAAAACAGAAAAAAAAAACGGCCTTAACTCAAACTCGTAGTTGGGCTGCACTCGAGAGTTTGAATGTGTCTCCAATTTCGATTTGGCGATTTCACATTCCACATGGGCTGCGATTGAATATGGCTTGCATAAATATGAGCATAATTAAATAAATATTTACACACTTTACTTACTTAGTAACTAGCTGAGATTTGTGCTTACCGTTTTACCAGTAGTAAATATACGAAGTACTCACGAGTTGCTGCTGCTGTTTGGGCTCTCGATGTGACACTTGTTTTCATTTGGCGGGCAAACTTGTTGACCACTTGCCGCGGCTATTGACCAACTTGTCTAACGAAGTCCCAGCCTGACTTAAATTGTGAATATGCGGGCTCCAAATAAAGCGACTAAAGAGCATCGCATCGCATCGCATCGAAACTTTATGAATGCAGTGAAAATTTTTGTTGTTGTTGGTTGGCTGTTCAATATGAAAATCAATATGCCACCGGCGGGGAAAAACAAACAAGATTCTTGTTTACAGATAGAGCAAGTAAACGGAGCGAATGTGTTTGGCCAAAAGCCGTGTTTGGACCGTGTGATTTTCCAATCTAACAACAGGCAACAAGCAACAAACTACAGCTTGAGCATTTATGTCATAGACTTTTATGTCTTTATGACAGCATTTTTATTATTGTTTATTGTTTCAATTAAAGTGAAGCCACAGTCCGCAGTTGTGACTGATCGCAGTCACAGTGAGAGTAGCAATCACAATCACCAGCAACCAGCAACCAGCAACATCACAATCACAATCACAGTCTTATTCATTATCAAAATTCCAGCACGCTTTATGACGTTTCCCAGTTATTGTTGCTGTACTGATTTTTGTCAAGATTATTCATGGATTTCTTTGGGTTTTCGGTTATTGTGGTTGCTGCTGCTGTTGTTGTTGTCTCTCTTTGGAAATCAGCTTTCAGTTGATTTTTCATTATACAATTCTGGCTACCTTTATTGTTATACAGCTGTATTTTTATTTTTATTTTTTTATAGCGCACGGCGCACAAAAGTATAAAAATTAATTTCATTTTTATTATTTTTATTATTTTTGATTAACGTTTTTATACGAAACGCGCATTGTAAGCTACCGTTCCACAAAGTGCTTGACACACATAATTTCGGTGACACAAATCGAGCGAGTTCCCAACTTTTTTCTTTGGTTTTTTGTTTTCTGTTCGAGTAGATGAAGTGCGCAACGAGTCTCGTTAATTTGTCAGTCAATGATAATGGGGCAACTCTCGATTATCCGCAGTGCCTTATAATTGTTGACTGATAACTGCAGCCATCGATCAATCCGAACCATAAATCCACCAGCCGCTAAACGAAGCAGCCGCTGTTTGGCTCTTTGCTGTCTGTTGTTTGCTGTTTGCTCTTTTGCCGCTCTGAATTACGGCGACAGTCTGTTTGTATATCTTTTACTCTTGCCATGTTCCGATCCGCACGATCACTGTCCATGCACAGTTGTAGCTCACTGTTGCACACAAATTGCCAGCCAGGCAGCTCGGCAGCTGAGCGCATACTTTCCGCAGTGACTATAATTAAAGTGTGCGTCTTAAATGTCGGCATTTGAAATTTATTGTCTTTTTATTCACACAGCATCCTTGTTGCACACACAGCAGTTACTCACATGCCTCATGCCACATGCCACCCCCTAACTCTGAAGCGTCTGCACAGCGGGATTCTTTTATTAGTATTGCAACAGAGATTTGCGTATTGTCCATGTTTATATTTTTATAAACATCAAATTTGCGCTTTGAGCTGTTGTGATTGTCGAATGGATTTGCACATTTTTATTGTCCCTGTACAATTCGACTTTTTACCATATGATTTATATTGTATAATTCCGTTTTTATGGTGCATTCAAGGCATTTCATTGCTGCACTTTCTCATTCCTACTTTCTACAAAGTGTTTTTTTTTTTTTGTTTAGGTTTCATTTTTAAAGCGCCAAAAATTTGCGGATGCTTGAGCCACAATGAATCAATATTTCGCGATTGATATTTTCCAATGGCATATATCGAATAGCTGCCAAAAAATATCATATTTAGAAAAGCTTTAAAATAACAAAGAATAAACTTTGGTTAGAATTTTATATATATTTAATTGCATTACACTAAGGTTAAAAAAAGTGTTGGTTTTAACTTTACAAAAATAAGACAAAGTTTATAAGAAACTTTGACGTGAATTTGATCTATATTTAACAAGACTATTTATTTTGCACTTTATGGTATATTTAAAGAAAGTAGGTATAAGTGTTATTGAAATAATATTATCTTTACGAAATTTACCCTCCAATGAGCAACTTATCATTTTTATAATTTTATTATTTATGTAATATAACGTTACTTGATATATAGTCTAGATTTCTAACTTTTTAGTATCCCACTCCAATCATTTAAGCCCCAAGACTAACCTTTATGGTAGTTGGCCACATCGAATGAACTTTTATCAGTTGCGCTGCATCAATGTTGCACTAATTGCCTCTGTTCTGGACATGTTATAAGCCAACACTGAACCTCAAGCGTGCGCTGCGATCACGTCGTGAAAACTCCCCTCCCATCCACCGCTGCTGGCAACATCACTTACCTGTTGCGATCCCAACTCCTCAAACGTGCTCCAGTTATGATTTTGTGCAGTTGCATTTTCGTTTAATATTTTAATTAAAAAAAAAAAAAAAACAGGCAAACCTGGTGCTCCACATGCTGCCAACCACTGAGCACCACTTGGCTGCAGGTGTCGAAGGTTGTTCGCCCCCACACTCACACTCACACACACACACTCCGTACACTCCTTGGACTCCCTCCAAGCTCAAGCTGGCTCTGTACATGCCGTGTTAATCACCAATAATAATTGTTAAACGCAAATCGCGCACCTCGGCAATAGTCTTTGGTTGCTGTTGTTGCTGTTGCTATTGCTGTTGGTTATTGGGTGGCTGTCGGGCTGTCGAGCTGCCGGGTTTGTGCCGTGTTTCTGCCGGAGTCGGTGGCTTTTTGGCGTTTACATGAGTTATGAACAACGCGCGGCAAACTTTGGTTGCGGCAGCGAAGCTGCAAGCGGGGGATCTCGCTGCATGCCTTTTGGTCATTTTGGTTATGCGATGAAATAATTTAAATATTTGCAGGCAACCGCAGGAGCTGGAGCTGTGTGCACCCCCAAGCGTGTCTTATGCAATAACTGCTCGCTATTGGGATGCCACCTCCCTCACTCCGCCCTCCACTCCTCGCTCTCCCCTCTTCACAGAATCAGTTGCGCCGTTGCACACGTGAGTTGCCCCTTGCCAGTTGGATGTTGCTAGTTGCCAGTTGCCGGTTGCTAGTTGACAGCCCACGCGTGGCTCTGCCTTATCCCATTTACCACATTTACCATTTTTGGCTATCGACATCGACGAGCGCTGGCGGCCAGCCTCCAGCCTCCAAAGCTACAAACTACAAACTCCAACCGAGCCACAGTTGAACCACTCCTGCTACATCTGCTGTGGCTGCTGATGCTGCTGCTGCTCTTGCTGTTGCAGCTCTGCCACTGATGAGGCAGCCCAGCTTAGCAGACGACGTCGACCACGACGACGACGTAGACGACGAAGGCAGCCAAAGTTGCGCAAGTCTCGCCTCGCCAGCCCAAACGTCATGAGAGATTCTCAGATATATTTCATTTTTATGATTGTGTCTATTACCAGCAACCACGCACGTTTGCCTTATTTTCGCATACACTGACTTGAAAGGGACTTTCTATTCTATAAACTATTTTGACACTTACAAATTAAAGACAACATTTGAGGGAAGCCTTAAATAATACCAAAGCATATTGATTGTTAAATCCAAGTCAAATTTTGAAATACATTATATGGTTAGAATATATACATATATCAAATATCATATGAAATTAAAATATATTTCTAAGATTGAATCTAAACATATTCACATACTACATAAATATTTATTCTGTATTTACTTTAATAACACAATCAATCTGTAGATTATGCAAAATATTAGTTTAAACACCAAAAACCTACGCAGCCAGCGCTAGTAAATTTACGCTAGATTATAAATTAATTTGTATTCTATGCTTTGATAATAATAATAATAATAATAGAAGCTTAAACACATCCATACATTTAACAATCCTGCTTCGAAATCTCTTATATATAGAGAGCGAGCTTTAAAAGTTCTTAATGTAAAATATCTAGTAAATCCTCAAAAAATTATGAGTTTAATTCTATTCATATTATGTATCAAATTACTGAAATTCGATAAATATAAGGAAAAACTCCAAAATAAAATATAAATATTGAGTTCAGTAATTTTCAAATGGTAAGTTTTCTAATTGTATAACTTTATGTTATTGTTCTTTATAGAAAATAAATGCAATTATAATTTCACCCACATTAAGTAACAACATTTATTTTGATCTGTTCTGCATATCAACTTTTAAATAATTACAATATTACCTGCAGCACTGTAAATCAAAGAACTGAAGAGAGCATTCAATTGTGGTTTAGTTGAAGCAGTGTTTTGTTTTCTTGTTTGCTTGTTGCACTCTACTGTTGAGATGCTGTTGTCGTTTTGGTTTAATGTTTGCTGCTGTTGTCTGTAGTGGCAACATTTACGGCAGCAACATCAACAGCAACAGCTACACGGACAACAACTTTTGAGGTGTTGGTAATTGATTTTTGTAATATCTCAGCTAGCACTCTTTTTGTTGCTTGCTTTTTCTCGAAACAACAGCAACAACAACAAAAGTTGGCAAACTTCCGAGATGTGTCTGCGACATCCGCCGCCGCAGCTTCAGCTCCAAAAAAAAAGCAGCAACAACAACAACTAGAAGAGCTGGCGAAAAAAGGCGCGCAAGCGTGCGAATTCAATTGCTCAATTGCAGCTGAAAGCTTCGAGTAGACTTGCCGCTTCCCCTTCACCCCTCCTCTGCGACAGCTGCCTCCTCGCCCCTCTGGCTGATGTCCGCAAGCTGAGACGAGACGCCTGCGCAATGAGCTTGAGTTGTTGTTTGTTATTGTTGAGCGGCTGCTGCTCCTTTTTATCCGCGGCTTTTTATTGATTTCTGTGGTTTAGTTTCTTCCAAGTTTACAAACAACTATTTAGAGTCCGTAGCTGCCTCTTTTATTGCCGAAAGAAACAACTTGAACATTTCTTATTGTCTTGAAAAATGACTCATTCGCTGTGTTGAATTGGTTTTCGGATTTTGGATTTTAGATTTTCAAATTTGGCAAGCGGCGCGTTTGCAAATCGTGGGAAATCAGTCGCAGCAATATATATATATATGTGTGTGTGTGTGTGTGTGACTTTAACACACACCCGCACAACAAAACGACGCCAACACTCGGGCCCATAGAGAATGGAGAGTCAACTGCAACTGCAACTGCAACTGCGATTGCAATTTTAATCGCTTCGAGCCAAGTTTGCAAGCTTTGGGGCCAACCTTTCGAACTGTCATAATTGTAAACGCTGTCATTTGCTGCTCGTGTCGAGGCGCTAGATTCTATTAGTTTTACATTTCATATGCATTGCAATCTGACATTTGCCAGCCAGCTATCAGATAGTCGTCTTTCTGTATCTGTATCTCGAAACTGTTCCATTGCATTGTGTGACATGTCAAAGTCGCAGTCACACTCACAGCGGTGGCTGTTGTCGCCCGCGTGACACTTTACACACACAATAAATCAAAGTGTGCTTAAAATGACCACAAAAAGAAAAAAAATAAAAAAGTAAAATAAAATAAAACAAACTCAAATCGATTGCTAGTATAAATAGTTGAGATGGAACACGAGATTGCCTCATGATTAATTTACACATTTTATGAACAACTCGTTGTTTTATGATTGAAAAATTACCACTTGCACTTTGCGTTTGCTTTAACAACTAATTTCAGTCTTAAATATGCTTTAATTGACCGATTGAATTTCCATTAGCGTAACACGAGAAATCATTAAAATCAATGCTCGTTAATAAACCATAATTTCAATTGTGTTATTCTTAGTCCAGGAAGAAGGTAAGTCATGACTAAAGTCACTAATTTATTGTACTTTATTGAACCATTGACGCCAGTTAGATACTTTTGTGGAATCATTAACTTATAACACCCTTCTACCCCATACTCATAAGTAAGGGGTATAACAATTGCATTTATTATAAATTGAATACATGTTAACTTGCAATAAACTCAATTACAATTACAACTGCTTTGATAGCGAGTCAATAAAACTAGGATAAAATCTATCGATACCTACTAAAAGTATAGCCAATACTGGTCAACTAATTTATGTGCTTCCCAGGGAGATCAAATTCAGCATTTCACGAGTTCTAACTGTAAGTGGTTTTATGAGCTGGCACCAATTTTAACACTCTCTCTGCCTATCAATGCCAGATAGATAGATAGGCTTAGGAATCTGCCGACAGCATCGGCCATGAATAATGCAGTGAAGTCGGCACACACACAACTTATGCAAGATCGTTGCGAGAGATACTTCTTATATATTTCGTATATGTCACCTGTTGGACCCCAAAAAGCATTATCTAAATTTCAATCATAATTTCGCTGACTGGGGCCAAAACACTTGACTTGGCATTTACATGCCAACATATTTAAGATACATATATAAATATATAGTATATGCTTAACTTATACACTACAACACGATTAAAGCCCACGCGATGAGGAGCGAGAGAAAGAGACAGAGGGGAGAACACGGTCAAGCTATTGTCCGAGGAAGAGATGGAAATGGAAATAAAGAGAGACCCAATCTATGCCAAAGATTTCAATGTGCGCATTATGCAAATTATCGCCCCGAACGAAGTTGAAAGAACTTGCCACACTGATCGCCTATCGACTTGTATCTCTTGTTGTTTCCGAGTCTCGATCAATAAAAATTATGTTAATTAAATGCCATTTCATTGATGGAACATAAAAATCCACACGCCACGCATGTTCTCTATCTACCCAAAGAAATACAACAACAACAACAACAAAAAAAAACAAACTCGTTGCGGAGAAACTCTTGAGTTCATTCACAAAAATATAAACGTTGTGTGTTCTTCTGTGTTTAGTCGCAAGTTTTGGGGCGCTCCTAAACATGCCCGTTAACAAATTCTTATACCAAAAAAAAAAAATTGAACTCAAGTCTCGAGGCTGCGATGGTCTCCAGCTGCGTCTGAACTTGGCCAACTTTTCAGTGACTCAGACACAGGCACTGACTGACTGACTGACTGACTGGACACAGCTTGCGGCTTTGCAGGAGATGAGCCAAGTAAAAGTGTGCCAAGTGGCCAAGACTCCACACAACTGGCCAAGTGGCTGCAGCTTGGTCAACGGAAGTTTATTTGCCCGCATTTTTTCAGATGAAGGTCATGTGTTTATATTTTTATTTTTTTGTATTTTTACTTTTTTTAGTTTTGTTGTTGTGCACTTTTGGCAACCTCAATCAATCAACGCTTTAAGCTTAATGAGCGGACAGCGAGAGGAAGAGTGAGAGCGAAGTGAGACCTGCTCAAGGTAGCGCAATTCCAGCAGCCAGAGATCAATGTGAAACTCTAGAGACTCCTGTCAATTGTCTGCAAAAATTTCACTTGTCTCAAGAACCACAACTCTTATATCCCATCGTCTTTGCATCAAACAAAAATAAAAATACAAAAACAACAAAAAAGCAAAAACTTTTGATTTATGCTTCTTGAACTTGCAGTCATTGACAATAAATCATCGCAAAGCGTTTGTGTCACGATAATCTGCGCAAACTGGTAGCCAATTAGGTGAGCAATTGTTGATAAACGTGGCCAATATGATTCGTAATGCCAGATACAAGAATCTTTAGAATTTATTGAGCCAGCGACTTACGATCTTCGGCCTGATCGTTAGATGAGATATGGCACAGCTCAAAAAATAATATGGGTGAAGGAAACTCGAAGAGTACTCAAAAAGAGATTTGAAAAATGAAAATAAAGTATCAACTGTTTAAACATTTTAGCATTTGTGCTCCTTTATTATCTTAAATAGCAATCAAAAGCTATTATTATTTAATATAAATTATTACAAGATTAAACTTTTAGATCAACCTAAATTTAAATGAAGAGATTTATAAATCGATAAAAGCAATATTAAGTATCGTAGAGCAAACTTCCTAAAACAATGAGATTGAAAACTTAAATAATACAAATTAACTTTGTATAATCGAAAAGTACACTTCCAATTAGAAGTGGAGAACTATCGATAGTGGACGCAAACGATACTCGACGATAGTCAATTTTGAGCCCTCTGTAGTCGACTGTGCCATCGATCGTTCTCCATCTCTAATTCCAATATTAATCATACTTTTTAAACTCCGAGCAATTTTTAACACACTTTTCCCAAAAATTTGATTATCATTAAAATTAAGAGTTTGATAGTTATCTAATTTTATGTTAAAATTTTGTATGGAAGAAAAGTACAATTGTAAGTTTTAATATTTTTAAAATTGCAAATTTAAGCTTCGCTCTACTCGACAGATCTTCAGCTTGCCAAGTTGTCTGCATTTTGTTATTCAATTGCAGTCGCTCTCTCGGCATTTCCTATGTGGGCCACATTGTCTAAGAAAAAACGCGTCAAGGCAACACTCACATTCGCATTCGCATTTGAAGTCACACTCATAGGCCGAGACACTCACCACATTTGGCGGTGTTTGGCGTTGTCTTGAAGTCGTTAATGTGTCGCCTTTAAATTGCAGCAGATTGAAAAATCGGAGCTGGGCTAGTTTTCGCTTTAGCTTTTTATCTGGCTATGTCAACAGCGACGACGACGACGACGACGTCCAAGCTGGACGGTAAGCGGCTCCTGGCGACGGGCAACATTCAGCGTTCAACGTGGCAGCGACAGCAGTGGCAATTGTGGCAATGGGACAGGGACACAGCACAGGCATCGAGCGTACCGAGCCACTGGCCAGTTGCAGTTGCAGTTGCCGCCTGCTTGCTTGGTGTTGATCAAACGTAAATGTCAAAGCGAATGACAGTTTGACAAATATTGACGACGCGTCGCCACAACGCACCGCCACAGCTCTGGAGACCAAGCTGAGTGTGGAGTTTGAACTGGATCTGGAAGTGCAACAGCAGCAGCCACAACAACGGCAGCAGCAGCAACTGCAACGTGCAATTGGAACCTGCAACTCACGACTTGTGCTCCTGCAGCGATAAGCTGGCACATAGCTCCCCATAGGGTAATTAGTATTTAAGCTAAAGACTTGGCCTCCACTTGCCACGGGAGCTGCTAAATATACTCGTATATCTCACAGATATTTCTCAAGCGGCTTTGATCTGCACAGATAGCCGCCTGGTCTGCCTGGCTGCCTGCTCGACAAACGGACAGCCAGACAGACGAATGGACGGACGGACGGACAGACAGACGGACAACGTTTGGTTGCCGCATCGTGGCCCACTTTGCCTGCAAGCCGCTTTCTGATTTGTATCAGCGAGATACTCGTACTGACATGCTTTTAGCAGCATTATAAACATTTTGTCTCGCCGTTGTTTTTTTGATCCCCCCCTCCTCCCCTACCTTCACCCCTTCGAAGTTAGCCGCTCTGCCGCCCCCACACGCTCCCTCAGCGAGAGTTATGGCGCAACATTTTTGCTACTATTTGTCATCCAAAGCGCGGCATTCCACGAATCAGCAAATTTCGCGTAATTCTCGCATAAAAATAACTCATTTTCGTTTGCTCTTTAATTGCTTTTGATAAATCGCCGCATAATCCGCTTAAATATTTATGCGATTTTTATTGTACATTTATTTATTTTTCCCCCCGTCTGCTTTTTGCACTGCATTTTGTGTGTTCGTATTCTGTTTTGCTAATTTTTCAGCGTACTAATTAAACAAAGGACACCACAAATTTAAGCTTTTTCGAAATGCTCAAGACCTCGTATAAATTCGCATTTGTCTGGCATTCAACTCTCTTCCCCCTCTTTGGCTGTGGCTAATTAGCGTGGGCGCCGGACACGCCCCTTTAAAAGTGTCTAATGGCCAAATGACTTGACTTGGCTATCCATCAAATGAGCGCAAATGTATCGCATCATCGTTTCAACACATCACAGCCGCAGCATGCGGCCACATGTGCGGCATGCCACAACAGATTTTTCACTATTAATTCGGCATTAAATTTCATTTTTAAACGCAATTGCATTCAATTGAATTCAGTTTTTTGAAGTGAATTGAATTAAATTGAATTGGACGCGGCGCAAGCTCAGCTCAGCTCAACTCTGGCGATTATTGATCAATTTTGTAGCAGAAATTACAACGTTGACCATTAAATTATTAACTTGGCCAATAGCCAAAAAGCCTGGGTAAACCTGCTGTGCAACATGTGAGTCCGTCTCGAAGTTAATTCATTAAAGCAACTCAAAAATCTCAAAACTGAATCTGAAGTGCGGCCTCGTCTATGGCTCCTTAGTTCAATTATAAACCAATTGAATTAGTCTTTGAATAACGCAAGTGGTTCCTCTAGCTCGGACTCAGCCTCACTTTGATCTTTCGCCAATCCATCAATCAGCCAGAGCTAACATCCACATCCACATGGTGATTATGTAACTGAGGCTGCCAATTTTCATTGCCTTCTATTTTTTGTTTGTGTTCATTTTGGCAAATCAAATGCGTGAGTCTCTCTTTTTTTTTTGGGTATCCGACTTGGCTAATTATATGAAGTACTCACAGCATGATGTGGAATTTTGTGTTGTGTATGTAAATTAGGTTAATAGTTAATTGGGTTAACTTCAATTCCAAATGGATTGCGCAATGTTGTAATATCATCGCATTATGCAAGATTAAGATAAAGAGAATGTCAGTCGCAATTCTTAACAAGAAAGCTACATTCGATTATGCTCGACTGTGAGATACCTGCGACCCATTTTCAATCAAAAAACAGATTCTAAAATATAAACAAATCTTAAAATATATACTAATACTGTACAAAATATATATATCGATATGGTAATAAATTCAAAATATACCATAGAGTTCGAAATATACTAAATTGACAGCCAAAGCAACTAAGCAAATCTTAAACAATCAACTTTTATCTGATAATACCCTTCTACTCTATGGGTATAAAAAAGATCACAAAACCAAAATTCAATTACGATATCTCAGCTAAATATTTCTTTAAGCTGATCATAATCAACTTTGCTCCAATTTGAGTGCGTGTTTCTGTAATTATGTAGCTCTTCACAGTTTATAAAAAGCAAAAAGGGAAACCAGAATATCAGCAATATTAACCCCTAGTTCAAGGGGTCATTGCGTGACAGGGCTTTATAAAGAACACTCTTGACCACCTTTGCCATGCTCTAAACGTATCCGGGCACGCGCCTCGTAAAAGAACATAAACTTCAACTTCATTGTCGACAAAATGCGTAATTATGCCGTGGGTCAGATAGAGCTAAAAAGTCAGACGCCTATAAAAACAGAGAACACAAAAAAAGAAAAAAAAAAAAAAACAACCCCGGGCACAATTTTGTGGCACAGTTTTAACACCTTTTTTTGGTCCGAAACACGCGCCAACTGCAAACAGTTTGCACAACTGGCCAAGAGAGCTTCGGAAATTTATGGGAAATACGAATGGTAATGGTCGAGAATAGGTAAGAGTGTGGGCAGTAAAGAACTATATGCATTTTTATGTGTATATCTTCTCTTCTTCTTCTTTTTATGTATTTTGACTCATCACACGCCGACTGTGAACTGAAACTCAGGACACGCGACCAAGCGCATAATTTAATTTTCAAGGGTTCTGCGTTCTTCGATCGTTGAGGGTTGCCAGCGAGTGAAGGGAAGGCGGCGAAGGACTCATTGCGGCTAAAAAGGGACGTGCGTGTGACATATGGTTAATGAAAACGTTAACTGATGAGCTGTGGCAATGAGAAGTGGAGATGGTAGTGGAAGTGGAAGGTGAATGTGGAACTGCAGCCCAGAGGAAGAGAGAGAAGTCGCAACATTATCATTAATTAGACGGGGCATTAGGCGGAGTTCTCGCAGTGTGATAAATGTCTGCAGCTCGACGGCAAAGTTTAGCAATGTTTATGTGGCATGCAACAGACGTAGTTTGTTGTCCCTGATAGCACAATATCGATAACTCGATAGCAATGACTAGGCGAGCGTCCAACGCATCTTTAGCATGTGAGTCAGTTTTTCTTTTTGTTTTTTTTTTCGGCATCGTGGGCTTTTTTAATGCCACTCGCCCGCCCATGTGCCACCACATGCTGCATGCTGATGCTGCATCATGTAGCACATCGCGTTCTCTTCTACTATTCGGGTTTTTTTTTTTGTCGCCGCTTCATGTAATTGCTCTTTGTTTGCCATTTGATGTCATGTTCTTCGCGGAGTCTCCAGTTCTGTGTAGGCTGCTGCTTTGCCTCTCCTGCTCCTCAATGATTGTGCAACACGCAATTGGCAATTGCTCATGCCAGCTGTTGTTGTTGTTGTTGCTTCTTTCATTTGCGTTGATTTGCCGCCAACATTTGCATGGAAATGTGTACAACCAAACAACCCAAAAAAAAAAAAAAAAGAAACGCGTGCTCTTGCCTTTTGTTTATTGCCACTTCTCAGCCAGGTCGAGAGCCCATAACCATAATAACACCAACACCAAAAGAAACAGCAACAGCGACACTTTGCGTTTATTTTAGCCATACTGCTGCAAATTATTGCGGTTCCTTTTACCAATCCAACGGATGTGCGCAATTTAGACACCAAAACCTCTTGAATTGTCAACTTGCTCTATAAAAAATAATTGGCAGTTGCACAAATTTATTGTATTTAGCGTTTTTCAACTGGTAAATAGCAACTTTGGTTTCATTACAAAACTCTAAGCAAGCAAAAAGAAAATCGCAATTAGACAAGATCATTTATTAATCGATTTATTTTTATATATGCAGGTATTTTGGAATTTCTTTACTATGTAAGCTTGCTTGCTCGTATAATTCAATTTGTGTTATACGTATGTCAAAATGCCAAAAACCAAACGCGAATTGGATATACAGCCAGATTACTTTCAGATATATTAGTTTCCATTAATTTCCTAAAGCCCAAAGTAGAATCATCTTATTGCGATATCAATATTTTGAAAGAAAATGCCGCAGTGTCTGATTTTAGGAAAAATCGAAAAAGTTAAAAGGGACCAATTTCATTTGGACCAAATTGAATTAAGTATAATTTGCATAAAGTTTATAATAGAATCAACATATTCAATATGAATATTCCAACTCTGCGAAAAGTGATTTTGATCTTGGTACTTCTATACAGCTGTTTTTTTAGTTTGCACAGTTTTATTGATTACATTATTAACATTTATAACTATTTTTATTGATTACCATTGAAAATCACATTATTTCAATAAAGACCTATCGAATAATTTAAATAAACTATCTCAGAAATAGATTTTGGTTGCTCCCTTTGTCCCGATGGAATAATTGGTAACTGCATCATAGTCAGAATTTTGTGGCAACATGCTACCCACACTCCCTTCGACTAGTGTTAAATAAATGTTGCTGCCTGCCTGATTCGGTAGCAATCAATTTAATTGAGATTGATAGTCGCCAACTTCCGTTTCATTACACATTACATTCCGAAGAAGAATTGTCTTGGCCCAGCGAGCGATAGTTGGCAGCCGATAAGCACAAGACAGACACACAGCACAGTCTGCTGCGTGGGCTACAGGTTACCAAATGACATACGGACGCAACTGGTGGTATCTGGAGATCGCTTGATCTATCTCTCTCTCTCTCTCTCTGTTGCACTGCAAACTGAAGATTTATGAGCCGTGGCATTTTCTGAGTAACTCACACGTCGCACAACATGCATCATGCAACATGTGGACGCTGTCGCATCTCGCACATTTGCAGCGCATTGATTTTTGTCACTTGGCCAGACGATTGGCATCGCCACCAGCAGCAGCAGCACAAGAAGAGGCAACGCGTGCCAGGCAATTAATCAAGCGGAGATGCTGCTGCTGCTGCTGCTAGAGAGCAAGATGAGGGATACAGCCATAGGAAATAATGATTTCTGAATTGCAGTTAAAGAATTCAAGAACTGAAGCATTAAAACGAACTTACGGCATGAACTTTGTGCGTTTCTCAAAATCTTTATTAATTCGTTCTGATTAAAAGTAAATCGTATTAGATGCGACGGATGTTTCTGAACAACATATATCTGGCCCCACGCGCTATAAGATTTCTAACCCGGCGATTGCCAATGCGATTATTACCACGAAATCGAAATCGATAACCCCAATAATTAATGACGTAAGACGGCGAAGCAAAGCCTATTCCTCCAGCAGCAGCTCCTTCCCCAGCAGCAGCTCTTTCCACAGCAGCAGCTCCTTCCCCAGCAGCAGCTCCTTCCCCAGCAGCAGCTCCTTCCCCAGCAGCAGCTCCTTCCCCAGCAGCAGCTCCTTCCCCAGCAGCAGCTCCTTCCCCAGCAGCAGCTCCTTCCCCAGCAGCAGCTCCTTCCCCAGCAGCAGCTCCATCCCCAGCAGCAGCTCCTTCCCCAGCGGCAGCTTGGTTAGAAGCATCAGATTGGTCAACAACAAGGGCTTCTGCAGTTGATCCTACAGCCATAACTCCTTCATCCTTAACCTCAACAGCGACGTCGACAGATTCTTCAGCAGCAGCGACTGTGGAAGCTGCAACAGTTTCTTCTGTCATCACACCCAAACTTTGGCTGTCTTGTAGTGGCTGCATCACTTAACCTTCAGCTTAAGGTTTTGGTTTGTTTTTGTAGATTTCAAATTTCTTTTAAGACGACTTTCTTCACACGCTTGACACACAGATTTTTCTGCGTAGTAACAAGAAGTATAGTCACTTCTATAGCTTTTCAATTTCTGTGAACATATAAAAGTCGCCTTACTATTTTTACACTTACTATTTGACAGGCATCGACTTATGTACCTTTTTACTTTCGGCAGATAACTCAAATTGACGGAAATAAAAAGAACTGTCCACTCGTTTGTAGAAATGCTCTAGATGTTGACGCTTTTCCCGCGTTGCCAGATATTAAAAATATCGCAGCGATATGTATGCCAATATAATATTTGATCTAAAGGAATTAAAGGGCTCACTAGATTTGATTAAAATGTTGGCAGTTTTCGAAATAGTTAATTCTTCTGATTTATTAATTACACAAATTAATCCTTACGATTAAGTAAATTTGTATAGGAAGATAGATATAGGATACACTTTGAAGAACTGAAATAGGGAATTTGACATCTTCACATGCATGCTTCAATTTTCATTTTTATTTAGACAATCAAATTCAAAATATTTAAAACACGTTAAATTAAATGTTTTTAATAATAACGCAGCATAAGGAACAATGAACAATTCATTAATAGTAAATATGGCATGGTTTTTTGCTTGGGATTGGCGATCCTTCAACTTGTTTGCAAATTAAAAAAAAAAAAAAAAAATGTAATTTAAAATCGTTAATACTTCTGATTTCTCTCTAACACAAAACAATCTTTAAAATTCAGACATTAATTCACTATTTTCGTGTAAGAAGCGATAGAATCTTAAGAGCTTTCCGATGCCCTGACGTGGCTGGCGGCGAATCGACTCAAGCAGAGAGCCAAATACACCGTTAAACATATGCGAAACAAAGTTAAGCTGTCGTTCTGCACGTTCGTTCTGTACACGTTCGTCCTGTACACTTTGGAGGGCAGCATTAAGCCTGAATTAAACAGAATTATTGTGATTAAATATTATGCATATTGTCAATTGCCAACTTACTGCTCACTCAGGGTTACTGCAAATATTGGCAGGCGACCATGAGATCGACGCCGAGGTTTAAGCACTGTAATGACCGCGACAGGACGGCCTCTAGCAGCAGCAGCAGCGGCAGCTTCTACACGAGCAGCGGCTTGCCAAGCCATAGGAGCATCTTGTACAGCAGCACCCGCACTTCTAGGCGCAACTGCTGCAACCTGAGCTTCAGCAGCGGCGTCGACAGCACTAGCTGCGATTGCAGCAGTTGCAACACTCTTTTTACGAAGGCGGCGTCGGCTGCGTCGCCGTGGCTTCTTCACTCTAGCTGCGACTGCAGCACTTGCAACGGTTTTCTTGTTTTTAACACGCTTTTCACGAAGGCGTTGGCTGCGACGCAGTGGCTGCTTTATTTTACCCACTGCAAAGAATGGGGTTAAATAGATTGTTCTTTTTTCAATTCTTTTTTTTTTACTTTTTGGTTTTCCAAATTCTGTGAACGCCTCCTAGTTATTCAAGCTTGTCTGAAATGGCAATGAAATCAGCTGAGCAAGTGAGATGAGTTTATTTTTTTTTTTTGACAAATAAATCAAAACAAAAATAAATAAGATATTCATGGAAAACATGTTAAATTGAATGTTTTACGTAATTATTTCTTTAATTTTTATGATTATTTTATTTATTTGCAACACTATACCACGAGCTGATGTACACACTTTGAGAAACAAGTAAGTGAGAGATAACACTTCTTACCGGAGAGGAACAATGATAGTGTGACCAAAGGAGTTAAATTCATTAATACTAAATATGGCATAATGTTAATTTAGCTTGGGAATGACGATATTCCAACAGATATGTACATATATGAAAGTTATTTGTGCCAGCAACAATGGCACTCTGTCAACTCATTTACAGAATTGCTGAAGGTGTTAAGTTTTCGAATCGATAATATAATATTTCTGAATTAAAATGTTCTTGGAATATCAAAACAGTATTCGATCGTGTCATTCAAAAAATTAAAGAGAGCTGTCATCTTGTTTGCCTATAATTCTAAAATAAAAAATTTTAATTTAAAAATGTACAGTTGATAAAAAATATTTTTCTGTTAATTACAAAAAGAAAACTCGAAGAAACTAGAATTATCACGAAAACGAAAAATAAGGCAACTAAAACTAACTGTCAAATCGCTGTAGAGTTGATCTGGTACTATTTATAAAAAGAAGTTATTTGAATTGTCGATTCTATATAATGGATGAAAGTAATCAAAGAAAATAATAAATAATATTGAATTGTAATAATTATTCAACCTGGTTTTTGGGAAAATTTTCCAGAAGTACGAGACGAAATCTTTGGAATTATGCGAATTATTACACCAATGTGTAGGAGTTGGAGTGTTGCATTTGTTGTTGGATGTTTTAATGAGATTTGGTTGAAAGGCCATAGGTTTTTGCATAAATGGTCATTATATTGTCAGGCACGACTTAACGCTTTGACAAAGTAACTGTACATTTACATGGCCGGCAGCCAATTGGCCTATTGAGCCTTTTGCGCCTGATTATAATGCTTATTATTATGCCAACACAGCTGCAGACCATTTGTTGTCAATTGTGCTGTTGATTCTGTTGCTCTTGCAGTTGCTGTGGTAGCTGCAGTTGTAGGTGTTCAATTAAATATGCAAACAGCTTCAAATGTGTCTCGACTTGACCGAGTTCAAAGTCAAATTGCCAGCGCCACGTTCGGTTTGTTGGTTGGCTGGCTGGCTAGCTGGCTTGCTTGCTTGCTTTATTTATCTCTATCTGCCTTTTAGCCCATGCATACATATTTCGATATCGAAAAGTTCATTGCCAAATGGATCAGTCGTCGCCACTGGGTCGCCAATCGTCGGTCGATCAACTGCTGCGCTGCTGCAGCTGGGGCATTGAGTCACACGCCGGCCTGACTGACTGACTGCCTGGCCGATAGTCAATAGCCAGCCAGCCAAGCAGTCAACATCGAACTGGCAACAGCCGATTGCCGATTGCCAAGTTGCCAACAACCCCAACCTCCAAATGCCGGCTGCTGTCTGTCTGTCTGTCGGGGCCGGCCTGGAAAACAGTTTGCCGTCAAATTTGTAGGCGGCCACGGACCAAATGGGTTTTTTTCTCTTCTATATACCCTACTCCGTTGGGCACATGAACTATTGAAGCAAATTTGTAAACAGAATTCAATAAAACCAAATGTAGATAGAGGAACAAATAATGGTCAGTTAAGAAAGTGTAATTGAAAAATTCGCAATTAAAAATTAATTTATTTTATCATTGTTCTATTAAGTGTGTTCTATTAAAGTAGAGCATTAGCAGCAATATGCTATGGAGCATATTTATTGAATATAGTAAATGTAAGTTACATTTCATTTATGTTTTCGATAATGCATAAACGATACAATTTCAAATTTAAAATTTTTTTAAAATCTTTATTGAAAAAATGGAAACGTGGCATACAAAAGTGGATAGAATGTTTAATCAAAGTTAATAGTTAAGTTAAATGTAGTCAATAAAGATATATCTTTAATATTCATTTTCCGTTTCTTTTACAACATCATTTAATATATTTGTGAAACACTTTTCATCAAATATAAATATTTTTCTATTGATTTTCATTTAAAATATAAATTGTGATCCTAAAACAAATAAAATTAAAGAACAACAATGAAAAGAAGATAGTTACAATTTACAAAAATTTTATAAAATTTAATCATTTTAGTATAATAACAATGTAAGGAATAAATAAAATACTTATGTGTACATAAAATTCCAATTGCAAAAAGGCAGAGAATTTGCACTTCGTCATATAATCTTTGGTTGCTCTTGTTCTTAGTTTTTCCGTTTTATTATTATTTTTCTTTACCTTTTTGTTTTGTTATAAATTCTAAGCATATCGTTTTCATTTTGATTTTGATTTAATTTACGGTTCTCGACTCGGCTTAGACACCTTGAATAATGTTCGCCTATTTATAAATATGAATTACGAGTGCTTAAGAGGAAC
The DNA here is from genome assembly GCA_035046325.1 of Drosophila niveifrons. NCBI lineage: Eukaryota > Metazoa > Arthropoda > Insecta > Diptera > Drosophilidae > Drosophila > Drosophila niveifrons. The sequence goes on from JAWNOC010000052.1 coordinate 13,916,910, forward strand.
GCTCGCCGCAGCTAGAGCAACTCGCTGGCTGACTGCATTTTTAATTGCTAATTAATTTCACCGACACTCGAAAAACAATAATGCCACAAGATAAGCGAGAGTATCAATTACCCAGCAATCACATTGATTAAAGTCAAACACCTGGCTGCACTTTACTCCAGTTTATTGAACATTATAAATATAATTAAGTTGAAATTAAATGCAGGCACGAGTACGAGTGTATGCCAAATGTTTGGCAGTCACTGTCAATGCGTGGGCGGCTGATAAATTCAACAGAAATGTGCACTAACCAAAAAAAAAAGCAAAAAAAAAAAAGAAAAACAAACTTCGAGTTGGAGTCCAACGCAGACTGTGCTGCATTGCTGTCTGTGGCTCACATTAAACAGCAATTAAGCTTAATTATAGTTGTCGCCGTTTTTAGTCAGCGTTGTTTATGTTGCAGCGTGTATGCAAAGTAGTTGCTGCAACACGCGTTGCCTGCCCGCCTCTGTCTCTGCCTCCTCCTCCTCCTGCCTCCTTCTCCTCCCTTTTCTGCCACTGCAGCGAACATTGGGCAACCATTGGGCCAGTTAACATTTAGCGAGAGGAGTTCCTGTTTTACAGTTTTTGGTGGCAGGCTTGTGAGCTTGTGTCGTCGCCTGCGGCTGCGCCCCTCTATCTTCTGTCAGACTGACAGTCTGACAACACACACACACACACATACGTACATACGTACGTAAGGGGACACAACACGATACGACACGAGCAAAACACGACACGAGTGCGTCCCCCCCATTTGCTAATGGGCACTTTTGTATGTTTGAGTTGACTTTAAATGGATGAACCTCGCTCGCTCATTCCTCGTTTTGTCTGCTATGCTGGTGGTTGTAGTGTGTGGTGTGTGTGGGTTATATCCACGACTCTTTGCCTTGTTGTGGGTGTCTGTTGTGCAGCTGGACGTTGTCACTGTCTCTTCCTCAGTCTCGGCCTGAAAGTAAAAGTTGTTGCGGAAACCTAAGAAGTTGGCCACAGAGTTTAGAGGAGACTCTGAAGTTCCTACTCACCAAACAAAAATAAAATGAAGACATGCCAACAGCGTGCATCATTATTGTAAATATTACGCCAAAGTTGTCACCCTCGACGGTGTAACTAAAGACTGAAGCGAAACCGATTGGCAACGCCAAAAAAAAAGTGGGAACTAGTTTTAATGAAGTCATTCAAACTTTGGGGAACGAATCGGAATAAACTCGTTCAAGCATTCGAAAAAATAGAATTCAAAAAAAGTGATTAATATGGAATAGAAGTATCAGAGTTAGTTTAGTACTTTAAAATACTAAACATTTAAAAAAAATGTATATATTTATGTTTATTATTTTGTGTGATTTATTTTCGTACTTAAGAGTACATTCTTTAATGAAATGTTTATTAGACCTATACAAACGTTTTTCGTATTTCAATTGAATCGATTAATTATGCCATTTACGGACTGTGCTAAGCTTACATAAGGAAGGTGATTCAAGCATTAATCGAATAATTAAGGAAATCCAAGTCAAACTGCGAAATTAGCTCGAGAATCGCACAGATTTAGCTTTAGCTATCATTTTGATGTATTCATTTCATTATTATGATTGTTTTGTATTGACTTCCTATATGTGTGTAAGTAAGTATGTGCATATATCAAGAGAGCTCTACTGGCACATTAACCAGATTGGCATAATAAACAGTACACCCACTTGAGGACTCAATTGAATGCGATTCAATTCGTATTTGTATGCACAATTTGGCATTGTTTTTGTACGTATTTTCATTTTGATTTGCCTCTTAAATGAGCACAACAAAAGCGCACAAATTAATTGAAAATAATAACGAGATATATCAATGTATACAATATATGTATATGGATCTGAGGGGCGACACACGCGATGCGATGTGACTGAAATCGCATCAATTTCATATGAAACGCGCTTTGTTCCGAGAGTCAACTTTCAAGTGGGTGCATTGAGGCAACCACCAAACTAAATGGAGACTGAGATTGTGACTCTGACTGTGGTTGTGGTTGTGGTTGTGCTTGTGGCTGGTTGCCAATGCGATTTGTGCATTTATCAATTTGTGGGGTCCTCATACCTACACGTACTCTCCATGTATCTGTATATGAGGCGTTGTTGTTGTTGTTGTTTATTTTTATTTTTTTTATTACGTTTATCTAGCAATCTTAAGCCAATTTAATAAGCAGCTTGAACGCAAAGTTGAGCTGTCAGTGGTAACATGATTAATCAGCGCAACGCACAACAATTGAAGATACTTCACAGAGGGAAGAGAGAAAGAGAGAGAGATGGAGAAGTGTTTGAGGGCAAGGAGAGATGAACTGAATCCCAACGCCCACGTTGAGATCTTGATGGATGCGAGAGGCAAAGTCATGTGGCAAGCGTTGACTTCACTTGGCTTTCTTCTTTCCAAGCTGTCTGCATATGGAGTAAGTACTCCATTGAGAGAGCGAGACCCTTCTGTGATATGATTCTGCACAACATTTTAGATACATCATCGTGCAACGAAATGTTTGACAAATGAACGAACTGGTTTACTTCGCTCTTTTTGACTCCATAAATAAATGAGCCTCATCAAAATCAAACGATTTACAATTTCCAACGACAACAATTTTATCGCCACAATCAAAACAACATGACGCGTCCAAAAAAAAAAAACGAATAAAAAATGCAGTTGAAATTGTTATTATTTTGATATTTTTTTTTTGTTAACAATTTTCAAGCACATTTGCTTGACATGCTGGTTTCGTGTACAAAATATTTTGATAGTGATCACAACAACAAAAAGCAATTGAGTTAGAGACTTCGACAGCGGCAACCACCACAACAACAACAACAACAACAAAGACAACGACTTCGGGTCACACTTTGCATTCTCATCTAAATGAAATTATTGTCTCTTAGTTATTTTTGTTGCTCATAAATTTCTGTTGATTTTTTCCCTTTAATAAACCTATAAACAAATGCATCAACATATTGTATAGATTTTATGTATATTTGTATTTTATTTGATTCTCTAATAACCTAACTGTTAACTCAACTGACGTGTCGAGTTTTCCAAACAGAGGCGTCAATCGTCTGCCAAAAAAATTGTTTTGAAAATACCCAGTGAAATCTTTCTCTCTCTCTTGCGATTGCATTGCCAGGCACGTAGTTGGGAAATGTTAATAATTGTATGAAGTTCATGCGAGTGCAGTAAATATCATTTCAATGCAGGAATTTCATTGCACATTCAACTGACACTGGCATTGAATTGTTGATAGGCCTTCACTCAGACGACAACAAATCGACAGCAAACGGCAATTTATGTTCGACTTCGACTTCCACGCAAAACGCAGTCTCAACTGTTATTAGACTAGACGCTTGGGCCTTAGGCCTCTATATATTGATAACTTACACACACACATCGGATATACATATGTATATCCGATTTAATTGACTTTGAAAAAACGTTGAAGATTTCTGAGTGAATACTGACATCTGATCTCTTCTTTAGTCGTTAAATAATCGATTTTGTTTACTGAAATTTCAATAAATACTTAAGCTTAGCATTATGTTAAATTAAGATTAAATTGATATTCAGTTTAGTTCAATAATTGATACTAATCACATACATATATCACAAACTGCAGAAGAATGATAGTCCATTTATTTCCCTATTTCATTATGTTTTTTATACCTTAGATCACACAAAAGTAGTTGCGCTTTCTTTTAATATCCATTTCCATATTTTTTTCTTAATGATAATTACTTATTTCCAGTGGTGAGTGTGTTGAGTAGGGTGTAATGATAACTAAGCTTAATTACTATATAATATATAAAGATATCCATATAATAAAAGATAATAGCTAATAGTTTTTTGTTACACAAAATGAAGGAAGAGCTTTATTTTTTATTAAATATTCTTTTAACCGATAAAAGTTTTATTTACAATACTGAGAAAACTGTCAAGTTATGGAAATACACTGACAGCTAGTCTAATCATTGTTTCATCAACGAGTCGTGAGGTAAGTTACCATATTTGGGACTGTTCTTCTTATTCATTCACCTGATGCTCATGTACCCCGATCTGGAAAATGCAGGTAATCTCCATATAGCCAAGTTGTTATACGAAATAAAAAAGCCAATTTGGTTTTTCAAAAACATTTTATTATTTGATGATTTTGTGCCAGCACTTTTTGGTGTTTAGAAACGATATAGAGACACATAAGATTACATACATTAATACGCTAGCTACGTAGAGTACTCGGTATCAACTACTACCAGATAAACATACATATGTATATCTGAAATTATAGATTAACATACAATACAATACACATACATACATACATACAGACTAACATAAGTTTATGGCTAAGGGGAAAAAAACTATACAGAAACTAGGCGACAAATGACACAAATGGCGATAATGTTGTCCTACATTTAGATAAATGATACAAGGATCTAAAATCTAGTATAGTATGTAATATATGCACTTTAATACACGGGGCCATCGCATTAATTGAGTGGCAGATAGAAGAGATAAGATTTTGAACACTTAGACCTAATAAACTACGATGTGTGTGTGTGTGTTTGTTTTTGTGTGTGATGAGTTAACGTTAGTTAGGATTTTGGTGCTTAGATTTAGATTTGCATTTAATTGTAGTAGTTAAGCAGGTGGAAATTTCATTTACTTAAAATACGCTTGAGTTTTGCAAAAAGAGCGAGCGAAAAAGACACTTTGCGCTTATTTCGGTAGATCGAGCCAATTTCTAGAGAGCTGGGGTCAGGCTGAGGCACAATTGGCGTAAAGCTGAACTCGAATGCTTTCTATACTTTACTTAATACATTAATTAGTATTCAGGTTGTGATTATTTATAATATTATTATTATTATTATTAATATGTAGTAGTAACCATTTACTAAACAATTCTTTATTTTATTTTTCAAATTTTTCTTAACTAAAGTCCTTTGGATTGTGATATAGTTGATTTGTAGCTGCTAGCTGCTGCAGCGACTCCTCCTCCAACTTTTTCTCCTCTCCTCATTTATTCTTGGGCATGTGGCGCTTCATGTGGAGTGCCAGATGATCGCTTCGCGCAAAGCTTCGCTCACAGACGATGCACTTGAAGGGCTTGGCGCCAGTGTGTTTGCGATAATGTCGCGTCAGTTCATCGGAGCGAGCGAAGCGCCATTCGCATTCAGGCCACTGGCAGGTGTAGGGCTTTTCACCTGTAAGAATATAGAAAATAGTTTATTACTTAATAAGATTCTTAGATTTGAAATCTATAGTAGAAAAGTATAGCTAAAGCAGCAGAAGCCATTGGTCTGTTTATGTAAAATTTAATGCTTTATATGGCTTTCAAACTGAGCATTTTCATTTAATGTTTCTCACTTTTTGTTTTTTATATCAACTCGTTGAACTGTGCAACGATCAACGATCCAAGGAACTGGAAAAATAACGGTTCTTTATTGATCTATTACTTAAAAGTTGCATTTTAAACATTTCAAGCTTTAGATTTCAAAATATATACGCTTATTTTGTAAAATATATAGATGGCTATCGATTTAACATGAATTGAGTTGTAAGAATTGTTTTTCCAATCATCTCGTTTAATGAATCGCACATGTATGAAGTCAGTGCCTAAAAGTTGCTTAAGAGAACTCCCAAAACACCAGCAAGTAATCGAAAGAGTTTGTCATATTGTGATTTAGGGATTGATATGTTATTTGTATGCGACGATGACTCTCCTTTAATTTGGTTAACTAGTGAGGCACGATGCTGAACTGCCGTGGAGTGAAGCAGAGTGGAGGAGAGTAGAGTATGTCATCAAAGAGCTACTTGTCTTGCATTGACATACGAGTGCAGCAGCAGCAGCAGCAGCAGCAATGTGCTTTAAACATGTATTCACAAATTAACATTTTCATTGAATTTTCATGTAACTTGGGAACAACGACACGACGATGACGACAAGCAAACGGCAGCTGGAGCAAACAAATGGTAAGTCAATTCGCAGTCAGACTTACGCTCAGTCTCTCGTATTTTATGATACGGAGTCAGTTTTTTGGTTTCGGTTTTGTTTTTTTGCTGTGGCACACGACTCTTGCCGCTGACGATGGCCCATTACCAGCAACACAGCAAAAGGTAACAGCAACTTCAACAACAACAACAACAACACAACGACATCGACAACAAAACAAACACGACGACATTTGCAAGTGACTTTTGCTCAGCTTAGCTCATGTCGAGGTACAAAACAGAAATGCGACCGGCCGGTGCCCAATACTGTTTCTGTTTTATTTTTTTTACCCCGATACTCTATGACTAATTCCCTCCAACTGGTCGCTCAAATTGTCGGCATACATATGTTTGTATATTTCTTCGGCATTACAAGCCCGATTGCTGTGCTATACAACATCAACATCAACATAAGCATAAACAGCAACATTAACATCAACATAAGCATAAACATTCGTGTTCAAACTGAAATTGAATGAAATAATTATTGCGGTTTTAAATTTTAACTGAACTTGACATTTTATGGCATTATCCAGCCATTGTCTTGCCATTGCTCCATTCCAAACTGAAGCCCACTCAAGCGTAGTACTTCATTGAATAGTTTACTTTGGTGTCCACATCGAATTCAATTGGCTGTGGATCAATTCCCTTGACTGCGTCTTAGTTATTTTCAATTGTATAAATATACAAGCATGAATATTTGAGAGAGCAAAGGTTTCGGATGTTCTCTTTTATGTAAATGCAACACTGCAGATATCGATGTTTGTTTTAGTTTTGGATATAATAAAATATCGATCAAGATTTATTGATAGTGCTGAGCTGTATCAAGTAATTTTACATTGCAACTTTATTTCATATTCAAATTTTGTGACTAACAGAGATTATTTCAAATGTGTGTATGGCTTTAATATATTGATAATATCTTGTGATTATAAATTTCCTGTGTACATTTCCTAATACATTTTAGCGATTGACCTATCGATAGTGCTGAACTACTGCATATTATTTTATTTTGTAAATGTCTTCGATTTATATTTAGATTCTGGACATCTTTTGACATTAGGAAGTTTCTATAATTGGGGTTAATTTTAAATGTTTGTAAATCAGTTAATATATAAGTAATGCTACATATGTAACTGCAAGATATCGATGTTTGTTGTAGATTTTCAATGAGAAAATATTAGAGATTAACTATCGATAATACTGAACTTTTGCAATTTTATTCGATTTATAATTTAATTCATTTGTGTCATATATAATGCTCTTCTGCAATTGTCTTTATGTTAAATTTCTGTAAATAATATAATGGATAATATTTGCCAGTAAAATCTCTTCACACTTCGATGACACTACATCGGAATTAAGTCGCACTTCTAAGCTCATCTAAGCCCTGAAACCCTTTTCACAACATTTATCACTCACAAGTTGTTGCTGTTGTTGTTGTTGTCGTTATTTGTATTTTACAAGTCTAGTTTTTTTTTCTTCGAATGAAATACCCCTTCAGAGAGGAAGATGGGGAGATACTTCGCTCAACTTGAGGCACTTGGAGTGGCACTCAGCTGACACTTTTGTAGGATTTTCGTCTAGAAACTCAATACGGGCGACTCGTGGCGTGACTTATTGGTTTATTTAGATCTCTTTTAATGAATTTAAGTGCCACGAAGATGACTGAACATAATCAAAAAAAAATTTACCTATCGACACTTACAAGCCAGTTCTTCTCGATTTTTATCTGTGTGTGTGTGTGTGTAAGAAGCTTTTGTTTGAGGGCAAAAAAAAAACATTGATAAATGGCTGGGCTTTGATGCTGAGTTGAGTCATCGATGGCCACAGCCAGCTGCCCAAATAGAACAAACAGCATAGAGCAACGCTATCGCCACACTCGTGGGAATATCATTTGGCAACGCAAAAAAAAAAAAAAAAATTAAGCAAAACAAAGATCAGCATCAGCATCGGATCAGACAACAAACAAAAAGTTAAAGTTATGTAAATTGTTGTTTTGTAATGTGCGATGAACGCAATGCGATAAAAACGAACGGAATTACTTCATAATTTTTGAACTGAGAGCGGGCGATAAGCACAACATGCACTAACAATCAACCTACTCATAAATACAAACACACACACACACATTTGCATACATATAAATTAAGGCTTCGAGAGCCCAAAACGAGCTCGAAGACAAGTCTAGCCGCAGGCCTCACACTCAACCCAGTCGCAGAGTCCGAATCGCGAGTCCAAGTCCCGATTGGACCTCCTCCAGTTTCAGCCGTGGCATAAAAATCAAACTAATTTATGGCAACGCAAACATATTAGCAAACAAATCAGTACAAAATAAGCCCAGCCCGGTGGGCAATCTACACAACACAGCCACAGCTAGAGCCACCGCAGCCACACATTCAGTCTTTCAGTTTTCCACCTAGGGAGGGACTCGGGCTGTCCTCTCTGTCTGTCTGCTGATATGCGCAATTTATGCGTTCGTTTGCCGCATAAAGATTAGTTACCAAGTTATTTTCTAATCGTCGCGTCCAGATAAAAACAAAAAGCTCAAATAAATACGCCAAATTTACGACTCCAAAAACAAAAGACTTAGGCAACGAACTTGCCTAGGGGATATGCATGAAACGATTTTTGTGCGTTTTTCCTGCAAATATTGAGAGACCAAAATAACGAAAAACAAAAAATAAACCTAATGCTCTTCTACATTGCCCTGGCCTGCTAATCAGCAGCGACAACACTCCAGCTGTTGTCTGGCGCCACCAAAATGCCGCAGCTTCAAAATTGCATGAAAAATGTGTGTACACAAGTGTAAGAGTGTGTGTGCGTGTGTGTGTGTGTGTGTCTAGGTTGGGCGTGCGACGACGCGACGTTAACTAAGTCAAAAGCCAAACAAACGGACAGCCATCAGACGGTAGCCCCACTCAAAAAATCAACTGCAAAATATGCTGGCCAAAAGATATGAACTAAGGCACTTGAGCATTAGGCCACAAGATGCAGCGCAGTTGTTCGTGTTGGCCCTGGGCGGGCGGAGGCAGGCAATTAAAGCCGCTTAAAACGAAGATTTATGGGTTAGCATTGAAGTGTCCTAGATAAAGTGTGCTGGAGAAAAGGCAGACGGCAAAATGAGAAGGTGAAACAGCAAAGACTTTAAGAACATGAATGAGAGTTTAATGAAAATTTAAATATTTCATTTGAGTTTTTAAATTTATATATATAAAATTGAATAATAATTCATTTTCAAGTATTTTGTACAAACAAAGCCATTACATAATAATAGTATGAAAGAGCATCGCTAATTTCACCTTGAATCTGTTATTTTTGCATTGAGCACTTGTCGTCGGGTTCATCAAATGTCTCGTTTTCCTTTAGCTGGGGCGTTAAGTTTATCAGTTAAGTGAAAATCAGCGCAGCACAGCGCAAAATCATAATAATAAAATGTTTTTTAATGCAGCGTTTTAAGTTTGCGCATAAATCAGCTGGTCATGTGCGATTAATAAAAACAACAAGGAGATGCGGAGACTGAGAAGGCTAAAGCAGCAGATCGCGGTTGCTTTTTTTTTTGTGTTTTTTTGGGGCTGGGTCGAGAGTTGAAAGTCGCCAAGTTGGCAGTCGCAACGTCGTCGTCGAATCAGGGGCATAAAACGTGTGGCCCATAAAACGAAGACAGGTGATCAACAACAACATCAGGCAACAACGGGAGGCAGTCAGGAAGGCAGCTCAGTGCATGAGACTAAGTGTAGGACAGAACGACGATGTCTGAAGCAACTGAAAATAACGTCAAGTGTAATCTGAGCAAGAAGGAAATGCAGGCCAAACGTGCGCCCAGCTGATGGCGTTGGCGATTGGCGATTGTTGATGTTGTTGATGTTGATGTTGCAACTGACCACAAAAAAACTCCGACCAACAACAACAACAGCAGCAACAACAACAACTCGAAACGAGAAGAAAAACCGAAACAAAAACAAACCGTAGAAATCACGATTTTTGTGGTTGTATTTTTGCAACGAAATTGAAAAAAGCAAAAGGCGCTGCAAGCTCTTGGCAAATTATGTGCTGGCAACTACAAATATGAGCGCGCGAATTAATCAAAAGTCTCTTTTTTTTTTTTGTTGCCTCCGCTAAGTTCGTTGCCCAATGCAGCTGCGCAATGTACTATATACTCCATGCTATAGCTCATCGTCAGCCGATCTGTGGTGTGGTAATAAGCCAGCCCACGCCTACAAAACTTTAGCTGCTGCTGTCCCAGCATTGAACTCTCTATGTGAGTGTGTGGTGGCTTGCGGCTACTTTGTAACTGAAGCCAGGTGGGTGATGGGTGGGTCAGTGGTGCACTTAACAATCAATAACAACTCACCAGTGTGTATCCTTTGATGCGCCTTCAAATGTGAGCTCTTCGTATACACTTTGGAACAACCTGAGAATGGAGAATTGGAGAAAGAAGTCGTTAAATTCGATAGTTCGATAGTTGGGCAAAGCTAGAAAGATTTATGCACAATTAAAGCGAATATATACGTATGCAAAATAAGAAATAGGGAAGGAAATAGAGAGAGATTTATTCTGTATATTTCAAAGACAGCTCAAGAAGTTCTTTGGCAGCTTTGTAGATGCGCTGGCAGCATAATTTAGTCGATTAAACAGACATATATATAGTAGAAGAAAAAATGAATAGCCAAATTGAATGATAACTAAAAACCAATTAATTTATTTAGTATTTGGGATATCAATTACTTTTTTATATCTGGAATGTGTTGACTTAATTGGGAATTGAAAGGAAGGAATACTTTAAAAAGAAAATAGTATCTAAATAAACTAAATGCTATTTAGTGATTATGGCGAAAGCTAAAAAAACAAGAGTGTAATTCATTGCCAAATTGAAAGTAATACTCATAAGTAATATATCAATCGAGTCAATCATCAATTCTAGCGAGTAAAAGAAGAAAAGAAAGACTTGTTGACTGATTGCAACGATTTGCTAAAGACTTAAAATCTGGCATTAGCTAAGCTGTTGCATGCAGCATTTTGGTGTAATTTAAAGTGAATATCTGCTAGACCAGTTGCTGAAAATTGAATGCACAATTTATTTTGGGGCGCAGAGCAAATACATTTGAAGCACTGCCGAAAATCTTGATAAGATGACTATGAGAAAAGAGTAAAGTTGGGCATTGCAAAAGGCAGCTGTGGTTGCTACAACTTGCAACTTGCAACAGCAGCAGCAGTGGGTCAGTGGGCGTCATCGCCTTTAATTAAGCCCATGCAGCTGGTAGATGCAAGTGAGATGCGAAATGCGAGATGCAAGATGGATGCTGCAAGATGCCAGTTGCAAGCTTCAAGCTGCAAACTTGCAACTGATGTTGTGTCGAGTAGCTGGGAACTAAGTTGGGTGAAAGTTTCAGACAAGATTCACTTTGCGGACACAGCATGAGGCATTTACTACGTCTGAGGCATAAAAGGATGCTTAGAGATCCCAACACGTCCGCTCTAATTGAAAGCTGAGTACAACGTGCCTCGCATACAAAAGACAATGCCAAAAGTTGGCGGCTAAAAATACTCGCACCAAACTGACAAACATGGCCAAAGCGAATTGATAGCTAAAAAGCGAGTCAAGAATGTTGCGTCGACGCCAAGCAAAAGAAACCAACAACAACGATGACAGTTAGACGCGTGATTGGCTTGGACTGTGTTACGAGTTACGAGGATTGCTGATCACAGCCAACTTCTGAGACATAACTCACTTGCCACGCAGTTGCAATCTCGTCGTCGCGAGTCGTGTGCAACTTGCAGTCGCAGTCGCAGTCGCATTCGCAGTTGGAGTTGCAAGTTGCAAGTCTTGCAGTCTGATGCGTGCGTTTATGGCATAATAACTTCATTTGGACAACATTTTTGTAGTTTGGCCAACGCAGCAATCGTTTGATCGAGGGGGGGGGCAACAGCAGCTCCAATATTTGTGGTCTTTTTTTTTGATTTTTTTTTTGTTTGTTTTGTCTAAAAATGGCCACGGCAAACGTGTCAGACAATTGTCAATTATTTATTAGTGGCAACGCACGTAGCCAGAGCCAGAGCCGGAGTCAGAGACGTCACCGACAGACATTCAATAGATGGACAGACGATCGCTTGGCTAGACAACGTCAGGCATTTAGTTTCGGGTTAAGTGCTTTTTGGGTTCTCCATCCAAGCTAATGGATACACACACACACACACACACACACAGATACACGTACATTGAAACGAATTCACGTGTATGTAAAGTATTTGATTCGATTCAATGTTTCTGATTGATCCACGCTGATAGCATTAACTATTTTTGGAAGCTCCTCAGTTTGCCGCTACTTAAGCGATTTGTCTCTATTTGGCATAAGCTTCCATTCAGTTGTTGCTTCATTCAAATTACTATAAGTGGAATTTCACATCGCCGATTCACACAGCAGATGAGTTTATTGATATGTTATTAAAGTTTACTTATTTGTGTAAAGATATTGGTTTCCTCATTTGCTTTAACTGTTACTTCAACTGAGTGTGGTAATTTCATTTGTGTAATTCTCTATAATTATATACTATGGCTTTTGTATTAAAATTGATTGTAATTAAACGTTTTTTTAATACCCGATACTCATAGGGTAGAAGGGTACTTAAACTTTGAATAAGCTGGAGCCATGATTCATGGCATATCTAATATATATTTTTAGCTCGATGGTACATTTTGAGCGCAATAGTATATCAGTATAACAAATACAGCCTTCGATACATTTCAGTATCATTTCGGTATATAATTTTGGTATACTTTTAAAATAATACCGCACATAAAATATTATCTCACAGTCGAGTACCCTCGACAATATCTTGCTTACTTGTTATTGATATAATCTTGTTTAATTCTTGCAAAGATAAAAGGTCTTTTATTAGCTGCAGTTTGTTTGATGTTAAATTAAGTTTAAGTTTAATAAGCATGTTTGCTAAAATGCTCTCCAGAATTTTTCATTTAAACTGTGTATAATATTTTTTATAAAGTGATTTAAGCATATTCTGGTTTACTTTATAAATTTGCTATTGAATTTTAAGTATGCTTCTCAGAATATAGTTTATTTTAAATTTCGTGACTTGTGAAATATTTTTCTATTTTTAAACAATCTGTACACTGCTTTTGTTTTAGTACTGTTGAACTATTTGCTTTTACTTTCTTTAGTGCATTTGTTTTGTTTTTGTATCTTCACTTGATTGTCTTTAAAATGAAAGAGACACTTCCCTTTCACACACTAACTGCAACTCGCCGTTAAGCTCATAGTCAACAAAAATGCCAAGACTGACATTGAAAATTCAAGTGTAACGCAGCTTGAGTGAGTCAAGACAGAAAGACAGACAGATGAGAGAGTCTCTTACATAAGTATGGCACTGGCTAATTAGAATTACAAAAGAGGGGGAACAAAATTAGAAAAAGCGCCACAACAGCTGTCAATGGCAAATGGCATGAAGCGGACGGAAAGATAATAAATAAATGTATAGATAAATGGAGAATAAATAAATGCCGATTGGAAAAACGCGCTACGCATGCGCAATGAGAACAAGATCTGTTGGGACTAGACTTGAGTACTACTAGACGATGTAATGCCAGCGGGGAACGGGGAAGAGAGCAGCAATGGCTTGGAAAGTGTCGCAAAGCGCGCGAAATGATAAACGACTTAAGCATGCAGCGCATCCCAAGCAGAAGCTGTGCGCGAGAGAAGGGGGCAAGGGGAAAGTGGGACAACTATAGTTGACGTTGAAGTTAAAGATTGCACTCACCCACAAAATCACAGTGATGGATGCGTCGCTTCTCCAGCTCGGGATTATTGCGTCGATTATAGCGCACAGTGCGCACGCTCATCAGACTGGCGATGTGAGCTGGCGTCCCTGGCTGATGATGCGAGTGCCTGCCACGTCGTCCTCCTCCTCCGCTTCCACCTCCTCCGCTGCTTGGAGGTGGCGGTGGCTGTGGCACAGTCTGTTGCTGTTGTTGCTGCTGCTGTTGTTGTTGTTGTTGAGCTGCTGCTGCGACGGCTGTTGCTGCATGGGCGGGCGTGAGAGTGGTGAGCGTAGTGGGCGTGGCAGCGCCTAGTAGCTGCAACGTTGGCGCCGGATTGACCAGACTGGGGCACAAGCCAACCAATCCGTGTCCCTGCTGATAGGGCGGCGGTGGCGTGCTGCGTCTCTGGGCCTGAGCAACGGCAGCAGCAGCAGCCACCATGGAGGCGCCTGGACTGCCGGGATCTGAGCTGGGCGGCGTCAGCGGGGGCACGAACATGTGGCGCGTCGAGTTGGAGCTCGACGAGTTCGAGGAGGCGCTGCCCGCCGATGAGGAGGCAGAGCTAACCGAGGGCGTGCTGGGCGCAGCCGGTGGACAAAGCTGCAGCTGTTGCTGCTGCTGTTGTTGTTGTTGTTGCTGTTGCTGCTGTAGTAGATGTTGAGCTGTAGGCGTGGCAGTGTTTGGTGACGCTGTGACAGCTGCTGATGGCGGGTGTATTTGGTATTTGGTGTGAAATGTCTAAAGAGAAAAGTAGAGAGAAAGAGCATATAAAGAATTGGACATTGTTGTTGTTGTTGTGGGAGCTGTCAAAAGGTTGAGCACGATTCTCTCACCTGACTGCTGTGCCAGCTGTAGCCATAGCTGTTGCTGCTGCTGTTGCTGCTGATGATGCTGTTGCCGTTGCTGTTGCTACTGTTGCTGCTGGTGCCACCAGCCACATTGCTATTGTTGCTACTGTTGCTGTTGTTATTGCTGCTACTGTTCAGATAGCCAGCGGCTGATGCGCTGCTCAGCTGAGATGCGTATTGTTGCTGATAGGAGTTGCTGCTGTCGTTGCCCGCTTGCGCTTGCTTTGGGCTATTGCTGCCACTGTGCTGATGTTGCTGCTGCTGCTGCTGCTGTTGCTGATGCAGCTGCAGCTCAACAACCTCAGCAGCGGGTGGCAGACCAGGCAACGAGAGACTGGGATGATGCTGGTACAAGTGTTGCTGCTGTTGTTGATAATGTTGCTGATAGTGTTGCTGCTGCTGCTGCTGCTGATGGTAATGTTGTTGCTGTTGCTGCTGCTGCTGGTGTTGATGGTGTTGTTGCTGTTGGTGCTGGTGTTGCTGTTGCTGTTGTCGCTGCTGCTTTTCAGTTTTTATCTCCATGGGACTGAGCATTGGTGTCGAGAAAGTTTCGAGCAGAGTTTCATCTATTGCTTCCATTTTGACCTGTGGCAGCAACTGTTGCTGTTGTGCTGCTGCTGCTGCTGCCGCTGCCGCTGCTGGATTGTCGCTGCTGTTGCTGCCGTGTGCCACCGCATTGCTGGCACTCAGCATCAGCGCATTCTCTGGATCAATATTCTGTATTGAGGTGGCAATATCATCCCACAGCGCTGGCCGTTGATATGGATCGTCGAGGGGATCGCCGAAGAGAGCCTCTTTGTTTTTGGTTTCTACATTCAAAGTGTGGGTAAAGGAAATCGTTTTATAACACTACTACTACCACGTATATGTATGTATATACAACTGTAACTTGCTAATGCCTTATGCAAATCTATCGAAAGATACTCGCAGTGGAATTATTAATGTAAACAAAGAAATCTCGCATATGCATGAAATTTATAAACAGCCAAACAATTTGTTTGACTATTTTTAGCTGAGCGTTAACTGCGACTGAATAGTGTAGACTTTTTTTATGGGAGAATTTGTGTGGTGTGTGGAGAGCTGTGAGTGGAGACTAATCTTTAAAGTGTGTTTAATCTTAAGTTTGACTATACCATCTAAACCTCATTAGAGAAACTTTATATATTTCTGGTTGATTTGGTTGTAACTCAATTTAAGCGTGGAGAGTTAAGAGTGGATGCTGAAGACTAATTTCCCTAAAGTTTCAATGAATAGCTAGGTAAAGTTTTTCTATTTCTCATTGATTTATTTGAAGCTATACTGGAGTTGGAGAATAAAGAGTGGAAATTTAAGTCTTGAGACTATTTAATCTAATGATAATTGAGAGTGGCTACTAAAGTCTAAGGAGAGAGTTGAAAGTAAAGACTGGACAATAAAGACAGCTAAGCGTGGAGATTGAAGAGTTTGGAGAGTAGAGAGTTCAGAGTTGACTCAATTCAACTTGAAATTCGCACTCTTTGCTTTAGGCCAACATCATTAAATTATTTTTGGGTAAACTTCAGTAATTTCAAAATGCCTTTTTTTTTAACTTTTAAATTTGTAAAGTCTCCAAAATTGTTTGCAGCGCATTTGAAGTTCGTGTAGACCTCAATCTACACGCCTTACACTCAGTCTCCCGCTTGTCTGCCAAATAGTGTCTCAAATTTCACATTCGCCAGAGAGAAACGCAGCTATGAAACAAACGTCAACGATGACTGCGACTGCGACTGCGACATTGTCTTCGCTTAGTCGTTTTGCTATTGACTTGCGAGATTTCTCCATGCGTGTAATTTTGTGTGCCCAGCCTCCCCTCTATCTTCCCCTCTAACTTACCATATAGATACTCCTTCTCGGCGCTGCTGGCAGCTGCTGGATTGCCCCCCGCACCGTTGCCCGCTGCCCCGGCATAGCCAAGTGCCACATCGTAGGGCGCTCCATCGTAGAGAGGCGCACATCCATAGGCGGAATTTGAATTGGAATTGGGCGAGATGGCGGGTTGTTGTTGTTGCTGCTGTTGTTGCTGATCGCTGGCATAACTGGAGGCAGCTAGCTGCCAGGCATCTAAGGCTGCTCCACTCTCGCCGCTCTGGAGACTGTGATGCAAATGCTGATGATGATGCTGATGATGATGCGCATGCGAATGCGAATGATGATGCGAATGCAGGTGATGATGATGGAACTGATGATGGTGATGATGTTGTGAGGCTGCCGAATTATTGTTGTTGTTGTTGCTGTTGTTCCCCGTTTGGCTGTCGTTGCTGCTGCTGTTGTTGTTGTTGTTGTTGTTATTCGTACTATTGTTGTTGTTGGAGGCAGCAGCAGCCGCTGCCAACACTTCCAGTTCAACATCGGCCGGCTCAATCTTATGCAGACGTCCCATCAGCTGATAATCCAGTTCCGGGGACTGCAAAAAACGAAGATCAAGAAAATCGTTAGTTAATTCTCATAAATTTTGATTAAACTTTTATCGCTGGGCCAACACTCTCTGAGACGTTGCCACTTTCCGCTTATCTTTATTTCGCCCCGTTTTCTTTCTTCTTTATTTTTATGGCGAGCATCGCTTTAATTTTCTCGTTTCTTCTCGTTTCTTTTGCAACGAAATTTGTTATGTTGATTTGTCCTCTGATTTTCATTTTATACCCATACCCATACACATTCTTTTATTGTCTTTGTTAATGCGCATGCAAGTTCGTTGTCAGCATTAAAGCCAAGACAGCGACTTTGTTCATGGGGGCGCCTGGAAAATTGTTAATTAATTGCATGCCAATCAATTTGTTAGCCAACAAATGTTATAGCCGCATTCAAGCAGCTGTCAATTTTCTTTGCATTTAATTTATTCCACTGGAAAACAAACAAAACACTTCAGCTCAATTGATCTTATCACTCAAGCACTTGGCGCGTGCAATATCTTGGCAATTTCTCTAAATAAAACTGATCTATTAATCACATCAGCTATAGCTATTTATTTGCGAAATTGTCATTATAAAGTATCATTTATATAATCCAGAGATTGCATTTCAAACATCATTTATTTACTATTGATTGCTAATCCTTTTTGGAATTCCATACTCAGTATTTATTTAATTAATTCTAAAGCTGATGGCATTTTGTATCAACTTCAACACTCTCACACTCTTTTCAATCAAATCGTTTCCGTAATATAAATGTAAATTTCTAGAATCTCTTACTCTTTTTTATTAATTCGCTTAACTTTGCTTGCTCATCTTTCTAAATTTTATTTGCCAACAAAAAATTTAATCCATCGGCTTGAAAGTATTGTTGCCTTTGGCTGTAGGAAATTTATGGCCAATTCTTATACCCGTTACCCATAGGGTAAAAGGGTATTATAATATCAATTAAAAATTGAGGAAGTTATTTAAGAAAGTCTTTTCTTTTGGAGCCTACTTACTATGGTATTAGATGCTTTGGCTGACAACTTGGTATATTTTTGTACGCTGTGGTATATTTTGAAGGTAGAAGTAGTATATTATTATACCAAATATAAACTTTAGCAGTAGTATATATGGTAAAAAGAAAATATTAATTTAACATATCATAGTACTCAACGGTATATTTTGAATGTTGTAGTATACCAATATACCAAATATAGCCCTTGGTATATTTTAATAGTTTTTCGGTATATTACTTTGATAAATTTTAAGAATCATACCGCACTGTTTTTCCTTTATTCTAATTTAGCGGGTGTCTCACAGTCGATAACATTAGACGGTTGCTTTCTTACTTTTTTTTTTTGGGTGTCTGTTGGACTCAAGACTTTAGTGACAAACAACAACATTGTTTGGCCGCTAATTTATGACAACACTTAACGTTGTTTAGGCACACATAATAATCATTTGGCAAATTAGAGAAACTTCTTTTTTTTCCAGGCTTTTCACATGCAAATCAAACATCGGCCCGGCCAAGAAGGTGGGCAATATATCAACCCAAAACTAAAAAACTTTGAGTCGAGTGTCGATTAGAGGGTCGCCAATGAATTTTTTTGGACCACAAAAAAAAAAAAACGAAAAAAAGCAAAAAAGCTAAGCGCTGACTCAATTTGAGATATGCACAACACTGACTCACACACATACACACACACACACACACATACTAGCACACACACTTACACACACATAAAACCCACCAACGTAGTTCGTTTCTTTTTATGAGCTGAAAATTTACGAGCGTGGCAAATGATTTTGCCGCAATATTTTTTGCCAGCATTTTTCATTTTATTGGCTGTGGTTTTATATTTTTTTATTTTTGTTTTTGTTTTTGTGTACTTCATTTTTTGGTTTTTGCAGTATGTGGAACGGTACTTGAAAAATGTTTGCTCGGCCCAGAGGTCAACATGGCGTGTGATAATTTTAATAGATTTTACCATTTGCCTGTGGCCCACGAATATAAACGAAAAAAAACTTCAACTTATGAGTAACAAACTTAGACTGCAACTTTTCTTGGCGCATTTCCACGAATTGATTTCGATTTTCCAGCTTGGCCAGACTGAGCATGAAGTGTGTGCAAGTGTGTAAGTGTGTGTGTGTGTGTTGGGCCGCATTTAGTGAGCGTCACACGCAAATGACCTCATAAAAATGCGTAACGTGTCGCCTTGGAGCGTCGCGGAATCTTTAAGTGGCCCCCACGGCATTAGTTCGATCGTTCAGTTGGACTTTGCCAGTCGTCAGTCGTCAGTCGACGGTGGACAGTCGCAACGGTAACTTCCAACTAGCAGCAACAGGTACTTCAAGCTGAGGAGGAGGCTTGACACATTGACAACAACATCAACATCAACAACAACAACAACAAGCACATAAGAAATAACATGAATTTCAATTATGAACCTGTTCTTTTCGGGGGGCTTTCGCTTTGCCAAGTTCTTTGCGTCTAGTGAAATTATGTACAGGTAATTCTGTTGTTTTTTTTTTTGTCCCCCCTTCCCAACTCTTATCATATTTTATACTTTTCAATAAACGTGTGTACGCCAAGTTATTTTTATTTTTTCTCAATTTCAATTTATTATAAAAGTGATTTGTTGCTGCTTTGCTTTTAGGCATTAAAATGCCGTTGTCAACAATGGCAGTCGATAAATGGGCATTAAGTACAGAAAAGACATTTGCATAAATTGAGCGAAAGAGTTTGCCTATTCCTCTTTTTCTCTCTCTCTCTCTCGCTTTCCTCTTCGTGCTAATGTCTTTTTGATATTGTTATGGTTATTGATATGGATTTGGCCCATTTTGAGGTGAGCAATAACGCAAAGAACATTATCATTGTTGTCAGTTGTTATTTAATTGTTGTCTTTTGTTTCGGGCTAAGTGTAAGGCATAAATTTTGTTTTACTGTTTTAGGAATTTATGAATTTTTCTAATAAAATATAATTTTAGTTCTAAAGAAAAATATTTCCTAGTTATAGTCATTAAATAATAATCTAAAGAACATAACAATTGTTGTGAGTTGTTATTTAATTGTTGCCTTTTGTTTGGAAATGAAATCAAAGAATAAATGTTTTTTCATCTTTTTAAGAATTTATAGATTTTTCTATAAAAACATTAACAAGCAATAGTCTGCTCGATAGCTAAAGAATGCGGCATTAATTTTCAAGTATACCAAATTAATATACCACAAAATACTATAAGTATACCACATGCTCTATTTGGTATATTGATATATAAATTCATTTAAAATATACCATAGAATGCAAAGTATACCACGAAGTTATAATACCCGTCTACCCTCTATTTTAATTACTTTATTTAACTACAATAGTCTTTTGCTTTTCTTAATGTTCCCATAATGTTATTTGCTAGTAATATTTTAGTAGTCTTTAAAAATGAATGGTTGCTAATCAATATTTGACTATTTAGGTATAATTATTATTAATTACAAGAAACACACGTTTAATGATTTCATAATTTGTTGTGCTCCACTATTTATTTGTTTAGTTTTATTATCTCATAAATTTTTAAATAAAAAACTACCAACATAACAAAAAGAGAAATTAAAGTTAAAGCCTAATATATTGAAGCCATAAAATTAGCGTTGTTCATATAGTATATTAACTTAATATACGCGTGGTAAATCTACAATTAAATCCACTGTTAGCTTTGGAATTTCTTCTCTATTTTTTGCATTTTTATTTAGTTGAATGAAAAGTTATTTATAGCCAATATACGCATTTATTTGCCCTATAAATAGTTCAAGTTTTACGCATTCTTTTCAACTATTTCATTTATGATGGTTTTCTTTTTGTGTGGGCACCCATTTCTATTATTTATTCCCCCATTCCCGTAGAGCATTTAGCCATTTAATTTATTATACTCTGCAGCGTATTTGCCACAGTTCTAAAGGTGGTTTTCAGTTTAGAGTTTTATGGAGCGACTTGTTACCAAGATCTCTTCAGTCTCCGTCTGACATTTATGAGCGACTTTATGCGCAGCTGTCAAAAAGAATTCGAAATCCAAATTCGAAAAGCCAAACGCAAAATGGCCAATTTTATGGCTCACTCACAGACCAATTTCGAATATGCCATTGCCAAGACTCTATTTCCAATTCCCAATTCCCATTCCCAGTTGGATACTGTCCCATTGTCTATTGTAAGAGCAGATGTGTAGTAAAAAATTAATAATGAATAGCGTTGGCAATTTGACATCTTTTTTTTCTTTATGAATTTTCGATGTTGTCTTGTTTTTTTTTCTCTTCTGTTGGCATATTGATGGCTGTTAATAGAGCTGCGCGTCTGTTGGTCAAATTGAAAAGAAATGATGGCCAAAAAGAAGCTCTTTAAAATGCAAAGCGGCTGCCACCGTCGCCAAAGGGCAGCACAATAAAAGTAACAGCAACTACAGTAACAACAAAAGCAACAACAACAATCATAATGGTACATCAAATTTATTAATTTTTATAGACATTATTTTCAGTTGTTTGTTAAATTTGTTTTTTTTTTTTTTTTTTTTTGGCTTTTAATGCTTTTTTGTTGAATTTCTCAGGCAAGTGCCAAATTTGGTTTGAGGTGCTTGACCACGCACGTGTGGCTCTAAATGTGCGACCCATGCTGTACGTGTGTGTGTGTGTGTGTGTTGTATATAGCTATTGCTGTTGTTGTTGTTGTTGTTATTATTTTGCATATTTTGTTCGATTTTAAATGAAGTCACGTTGCAATCGTAAAGCCGATATTTATGTTTGTCATTATTTTTTATGCTCTCTGCGCGTTCTTGTTGTTGCTGTTATTCATATAAATATTCTTGTTAGCTCTGATTGTAGTTGTTGTTGTTGTTGTTTGTGTTGTTTGGGTATTAATATATACATTGTTATTTGCGCCGTCTTATTGCGTTTAACAATAGTAGTTAACAACTTTATTTCAATATAGTATATTGTATGCGCCCAACGTTTCTGTCCACGATTGCAGCTCACGTTTCGTGAAATGCCAAAGCGGCATGCAACAACCTGTTGCAAGTGGCAAAGTGGCAAGCAGCAAGCAGCTAGCAGCTAGCAGCTAGTAAGTAGTAATGAAGCAGCCACAAGTCATCAACAGCTGTCAACTCTCATAAAAGTCAAACAGAATGTCTATGAGAAATCGGCAAAGCGAATTGTTAAATAGCCGCAAAATGCATTCCGAATCGGCCATGACAAATTCACTGCAACATTATTAGAAATGGCCCACAAATTGTAGTAAGTTTTGCTTTGAACTTTACCGATTTAATTGCTGACTCACTGACTGATTTCTGATTCTAAATAGATTTAGCCCATAATTGTTTACGACGCCCCCAAAACTTCAGTCCAAGCACGTGCCTGTTTATCTGCATAATTTCATCGGAAAGAGGGGGAAGATAAGTAGGAGTAGGAGGAATCATTTCTCTGATAACATGCGAAACATACATTTTAGCTGATAGTTTTGTACAGATAATTGAAGGCGGGGGGGCATGCCACGCGCCTTGAAACAATAAGCAATTGCTAGAGAGTCGAAAAGATGATAAATCGCGCTAAGAAATAACTACATTTTGGTCAGTTTTTTCTCTCTGTGGTGTTTCTTGTGGATAATCGTTAAATAATCCGCTGAATGTGGCTTATTGTTTGACTCTGTCAGCCCCGGGGCGCCGCTGTAGTTGCCAATTGTGAATTGTGCGGCACGAAACTCAGCGAAACGGTGCAAAATATTTCCTGAAATTTGTTTAATGAAATGTCTGTTAATGTATTTTTTTTTTTTTTTGTTGTTTTTGTATTTTTTCCTATTGAGACGTAGTGAAAGTTTCGATTGAGGTTAAAGCGTTCAAATGCGACAGGAAATGTTTGCACAGCTCAGGCTTTTGACAGCCAACGAACTTGATCGAATACTTCACTCTGTATGTGTATGTGTAAGAGAACAAGTTCGTTGCCTAAGTCTTTTGTTTCGCTTAGCCTGGCGCGCGCAAAAAAAACTCAAATGTGAGAGATACTCGCGCTATAAAAAAATTTCAATTTGCTGACCCCACAATACAACAAAAAGATGCAGTTAACTTTTAACAGCAACAACAACAAAAACAGTTTATAAAGCAAATGCTATAAACGCAAATCATAAAAAAAACATAGCAACAACAAAAACAGCATCAAAGACACATTTGATGCTGCTTGCGTAGAAGCTCGTAAAAATTGTTAAACTTACAAAAATATGCGCATGACTCATGATACAGCAACAACAAAAGCAACAGCAACAACAATAGCAACAACATAACAATTTGCATAAAAAATCGCTGGCAATCATTTTATTGGACCAAGCGCTCGTAAATCTCCGACAACGAGTTGAGCCACAACCTCAGCCAAACCATCAAGCAACAGAAACCAACAACAACAACAACAACAACCAAACTCTGGCCACACAGTTGACAAAAGTCAGCAGAAGAAAAAAAAAAAAGAAAAAACTGAAAAAGCAAGCTAAAACTATGCCAAATATGTTTTCCGCATTTTCTTCTTTTGCATACGCCCCAGGGACACAATCTTAAGCTGAAGACTCCAGACTGTGGCTCCAGCTTTTGCCCAAATCAGCATAGCAAATCAAATTTGGAACAGTAGTTGTTGACTCCCAAAGAGAGAGAGAGAGAGAGAGAGGATTGAGACAAGTGCAGCGCATGCTGAACATGCGTTTGGCATCGTTTCCTTTTCACTCTCTCTCACCTTGCCGTGGACCATGTCCAGTATTTAAATGTCAACTGGGGTACAACGAAAAACGCAAAAAAAAGATACACAAAAATAGGAGGCAAAAACGAACCAAACTTTTGCGGATTTTGCAGTCATTTCTTGGAATTGAATTTTGTGTCCATTTGTGCCTAAGAGAGATTACATGGCCACTTTGCATGTGCCCAGCTGGCTAAAAGAGAGCGAAGGAGGTGGAAAGAGGGGGGAAGTAGCTGCTTAGGGGGAGGCGGAGGAGCAGCTTAGGCAGCGGGAGCATTTTGGTTTTTCTTTTTTTATGTGTTGTAATATGGCTTAGGCTTAGGCGTGGATATCTAATGGTTGTCGTCCATGGGAAACAGGCGACTTTGAAATGCACTTTGAGTTTCAATTAAAAATTTTGCTACAAAGGAATAGTATAGATATATATATAATATATATATAGTTAATGCTTAACATGTAAGCAAATTTGTAATTTTTTGTGAAAATTTTAGAAGCACCTGTGAAACTATACGATAAAATAATATGTTGTGTATTTTTATAGCATCAAAGGGGGGTTCTTAGCATACATCCACAAATCTCAAATATGTTATGAAACAACTATTAATGAACATTTTTTTTTAACTCTTAAATTATTGCATGCAAATATGTTTTAAAACACTTTCAAAATAGTTCCTTTAAATTTGAAATTATTTTTCATGATATAACAATACATTTCTTGTAGCTCTTTTTTATCAACTTATTTTTATCAACTAATATTTGTAAAATATTGGAAATTTATGTCAAGCATATTCAAAGAAATTCAAAACTTATTTAACTCTCTTCAAATCTCCAAAATATAATATATTTTCCTAATCAAGCTATATTCAATACGCTCATTTTTTAAAACCTATATTCTATATATTTTGTTAGCAAAGTTTACAAACATATAGTATGTTAATATAATGGGTCGAATTAAACATGTAACTCTGTTCTTTAAGAAATAATTGTATTAAATAATTATTTGTTTTACTTTATTTGAAAACGCTTATTGGAAATTCATATATAATAAAATATGTATTTTCATGCTTCAACTTTTACTACTAACAATAAATCAAATAAATGAGATATAAAACAAAATTACTTTAAATATTTCTCTTGTTCGTTTGACATTTATGTATTATAAAAAAATACGTCAATTATTTTTAAAATATATATTACCAAAATAAACATATATTACATGTCAAAACTTTAGAAATATTTTTAAAATAATAGCAAATATTATTTACAGCACTTACTTTTCCGTCATTTGCAGATATTATGTGTGTTGGCAGCGTGGTAGAGTAGCCAACGAGTCTATCAGTCACAAGCTCATAAGCTCACAAGCTCACATGCTCGTTTTGCTCATGTCGCTTCCACATGCCACACTTGCTTGCCACTTTGCCACTTGCCACAGCAGCGAGCAGCAAGCAGCTAGCTCAATGCGCTCTGCTGACTCTATTGCATTCAGTTTTTCAAGCAGGCGTGTAGGTATTGACAGGCCAGCCAGCTACCTGTTGCAAGCACCACAAGAAGCAGCAGCAGCAGCAGCATTGGCAACCTGCAACAGAGCAACACAGCAGTGTGTAGCACATGTAGCACGAGTGCGCTGTGCATGTTGCAACAACAAGCTGACACTGCTCGAGCTGCAGTTGAAGTTGCAGACGTGGACATGTTGGCCAGAATCATTTACACGCGAGGCAAAGTGGACAAGCGAGAAGCGTTGAAGAGTGCAAAGGGAAAGGCAAAAGAAGAAGGGGAAGAGAGGAGGGAGAGAATTGTGGGCTAGTTGCAGTGCATGCGGCGCTGAGTTGATTTTGGTTTTATTTGCTCTTGTCGCCAGCCTCATTTGTCGGCACAGCTGGATGCGCCTTTGGCACCTGCAAACGCCAACATTGGAAAACCAAAAACCAAACAGAACAACAACAAACAGCAACTCAACTCAACGTGAACAACAATCATTCAATGAACAACAATTTGTAGCACGCCAAGTTTTGTAGAACTTGGCATGTTCACAGGTTCCCCTTCTCTACCTCCCTTCCTCCGCCCCCGCCTTAACACCTGCTCTCCGCCTCCTCCTCCTCCTCTTGTTGTTGCACCAACAAAGTGCCAAACCGAACTCATCAATTAGGCAAAGAGACGGCGCACGCTCATAAATATTTAATGTGATGGGTAAAGGGGGAAAGGGAAGGGGATGGGGAGGGGCAGGGAAATGCATTGAAAATGCATTTTCGTAGCCAAGGTGTCAATTTGACATAAATAGCCCTTCATTTTTTTTTTTTTTGTTGGACGTAGCGTTTGTCGTTTACATAATTAAATGAACAGACTAGATCTCGAACTTTGCTGTCTTCTTCTCTCTCTCTCTCTCTCTCTCTCTTTCTCTCTCGCTTCTCTTTTCTAATCAGCTGCAGTGATCATCGTTAAGTTTGAAAGGAGGCGCTAAGTGGTGGAGCAAACAGAAACCACAACATAAAAAAAAATAACAGAAGAGAAGAAAGAAACAAATCGCACGCACAAATCTCTCGAAAAGGTGTTAAAAGAAAAGCATGGAGCGTTTATCTTGCGCTTTCTCGTCGACCCATTAAAAGCGACGCTACGATCATTACGATCACTGCTGATCACTATGATGATCTTCAGCAAGCAGCTGCTAAAGTTTGTGGCACGTTGCCATATGCCACCAATTCATCAAATCGCCAGACGTCTCATAAATTAAACGAACTTCGCGTTGACGCCCCCGTAACTTCTCCTCCTCCTCCTTCTTGTTCCTCTTGTTATGCTTGCTCATCCTAGTCCTTAAACTCCCCGAGCTTGACCTCCATGTAGTTCAGACATCAATACAACATTTCGCTGTGCGCTGCCCCTTGTCAGTGTCTTTTTCATTAGCGTTCAGGTTATTAACCACCTATTTTGTTGCCTTTGTTTTCCCTTCACAGTCAATCCGTCTGTCTGTCTGTCCGTCTGTCCGTCAGTCCTTCGTCGCGCCCTTTTTTTTCGGACCGGCATTTTAACACCTTTTTCTTGTGATGTCGTCGACTTGCGAGCTCTCGAGTCGTGTGCCCTCGACGCGTGCGGCTCTTTAAAAGCCTCTAACTGATTGCCTGTGAGTTTACGATTGTCTTTAGAGTTCTACTAAAAATCCACTAAATATGCGGCATATATTCAACAAAGCCAGACTTATTACTTTTCCCCTTAACGTTGGTTTTGGGGGGAAGAACTCTCAGGAAACATTTGGGGAACATGCATCTGCCTAGCTCTAATTTGATTTAGATAACTAAGCTGATAAACAGCTAAAGAGGCATTACTTGTAGTTTAATCTGAACAAAGCTGCAATAAAGTAAGATGATTGTACAGCTGTAGCTATAAATTAGATTAGTTATTAAGAGAATTTAATGACTGTGCTTAATTACAAACAACTACAAATACTTAAAACAGCATAGATATAAATATCAAAATATTTACTTTACTTTTATTTAATAACCTAGATTTCCTATTTAATTATAATAAATCTATACTCAAATACTTAATAAATAAATACCTAAAATGGTAATGATATAATGTTAATGTTAATCCGATAATGTTTAATATCAATCTAAAAATGTTTATGTAATTTTTCTCGAATAACTCCAGATTCAAATTTAATTAATTTTTACTTTCATAACTTAAATTTCAAATTCGATTTAATAACTTTACTTTAATAACTATAGTTAAAATAAGTTTTATAATTGTAACAAATATAAAAGCATACATTAAAGGTAAATACATAAAATTATATATTTTCTTTTTATTTTGGTCGATCTAAATTGAGAACGTTTGAAGTTGATTTAAGATTTTGCCTTCTTGGTTCAATTTAGAGATATTTTCATTTTAGAAACAAGATTAAAATCTTGAATTTCAAGATTGATTTTAATCTTCTTTCTGTTTCTAAGACAATATAAATGTCATTATGTTCAATGTATGTATTTCATCATCTATTTAGTTAATTTAATATTTAACAAATATAATCGTACATTTTGAGTTACTAATATACTATACATTTCATAATATTTGCAATATTTCATAACCTTTTTTTTTAACCGTCATTAGCTACTTTTATTTGACCTACTTCATACTACAAACTTTCAATGCTTTTACTCCACTTCAATTGATCCTTTTCAGCTGCCACTCATTATGCCAGCCAACTTATTAGCCGCCAAATGTGTGTGTGTTAGTGTGTTTGTTGCCGCTCTCGATGTGTGTCATTAAAAGTCTCAGGAGGCGGCATAAATCACTTGATAAACGGCAGCAGCCAAACGGTAAAGCCAACAATGGCAAACGACAATTGTCAGCAAAAAAAAAACAATGCGAAATAGTTAAGCGCAGGCAGTTAAGAAAATGCGTTAATCAATGCAACATCAATGGCCAAAAAGCAACTAACGCAGCGCCCAAAATGGTCAAATTAAAGACCAGCCCAAAAACCAAAAAACCAAAGAAGCAAAAACCAATAAAATGAAATAAAAGCAAAACGTTGAAGCGTCGACACGTGAGCGTGGTCCAAAAATGGAACTCCAGCTGCGGCATGTGGGCGGGGCTGGAGAGGCGTGAGGAGGGGGAGGCACTTGTTGAATATTCAACTTCCTCATTTAGCGAGTGCAGCTCGCAACTTAAATACGTATACGAGTATATATCTTTTTGTTAAGTGAATCTGAATCGCACTTCATTAAGATGCAAAGAAAAGGCACAAACGAAATGTTGTGTGTATTTGTTATAAAAATAACAACAACGAAGCAACGGCAACAAAATGTGCGCAAAACAAAAAAAATGAGAAAAACACAACATTTTAATCCTAAAATATTTGCGCTTTGTTAACGAGCTTTAAAAGGCAGCAGCAGCAACAGAGACAACGACAACAATTGTTGCGTTAATGATGCACATTGTTCAATGAAAATGAAAGCAAAAACAGCTGCAAACTTGGCCACTGCAAAGATCCTTCTAGCAAACAGAGGCAAAGAGAGAGAGAGAGAGAGAGAGACAGAGAGAGAGAGAGAACTTTAGTTTTTTAGTCGTTACATTGTAAGCAGTCCTTCAACTGGTTTACTTTTGAATTGAACAACATTTGAAACCGGTTTTTGAAGAGTTCGGCAGATGGGCGTAAGTTGTCAACCCACTAAAGTTGAGCTTTCCGCTTTCGCATCTTCAACACAGGTGGGCGACAATTTGGAGCAGCTGCTGCAACAACAGCAACAACAACAATGACGATGATGATGACGACAATAACAATATGATTACCCGCTTCCGGCTGGGACAACAGCGAATTATGCGCTAAGCGTTTGTCATTACAATAAATTTCGCATATTGTGTGCATAAATTTCGCACAAGCTTCAAAGGAGTCTCACAAGAATTGTGGCAGCAACCACAACAACAACAACAACAGCGACCAAAACAATTGCAATTGTTGCACAGCTGGGGCATCCAGAAATAGAGCCACGCGAGGCTGACTCATGATGTCTGCAAAACTGGGTCAAAACAAAAAACAATATATGTTTTCGATTTGGCTTAGAATGCCGCCGCCGTCGCTGCCAAATGAGTCAACGTGTTACGTATACGCAATTTGGGCCAGGCAGTAACTTCTTCTGTTGACAGTCGCCTTTTTTTTTTTTTTTTTTTGTGTGTTATGGGCAGCTCTCTATCGCTGCTGTCAGCTTGTCAAAAGTGCTGCTGCTGCTGCTGCCTTATCGACAATTCAATTAGCTTCAATTTGAGCCCTGAGCGGCTGTCAAGCATTCAAAGAGAGACAGAGAGAGAGAGAGAGAGAGAACTACACTCAATGTGCAAATACTTGACTTAGTAGACGCTTCGATTGCGCGCCTGTCAAAATCTCTTGGCATCTATCTGTTTAGTTAACGTGCATTCGCAACAAAAATAAAAAAAAACGTATACTTAAATATCAAATGCATGCCAAAGACTCGCAGTTCATATGCAGATTGGCAAGTCAGCAGAAAATGCCACAAGCAACTCAACTCCAAGACCGAGACGTGCCTCATATGAGCAACTGCATTTTTGTTGTTGTTAGTGAGCTATTCAAAAGTCTATCGGCTGTCCAATTAAAACGTTTTTAGCCTTTAATTAGTATGATAAAAAGCGGATCGCGAGACTTGGCAGAAAACGCAGCAAATATAATTTTGCAGATTGAATTTCATTCAGCTTAGAAGCTGGTAAATTAACTTGTAGATATTTAGGTAAATTAATTAGATTCTATACAAAATGATATGATATGAATTTTAATTAATATTAAGCCGAGTAAACCATATTATTAAGTATAATAAAATTACAATGGAATTTATTGAATTTATTCCTTGAATATACACATTCGAGTTTACATTTAGCCAAAAGCTTAACAATTTCATTTGTAAAAGAATTCTCTTGAATAAATTGCATTAATCAATTCGGTATTTTGGTAGGAACTGAAACTTGTTTATTATCGGAGCAAACAAATTGTTTGATTGCCAAACTCATTTTTTATTTCACATTCTCTTTTAATGTGTGCGCGGTCTGGAAGTTTTTGCTCTTGCCTCACTTCAACTCACATTTGATGATTGTTTATAGCTCATTTAGCTCAAATTAGCTGATCAGCTCATATTTAGCAGCTGCTTTCCGAGTGTCGAGAGTCCGTGTTCAAAATTTAATGAGCTTCCCGAATGAGTTTAATTATAAATCAACTGAATAATTTTGTGCTAGATGTTGTTGTTGTTGTTGTTGTTCGTTTGTCAAGTTACGTGCTAAATGCACTTAATTTCGCCAGTGACATATAAATTAGCAGCTCGCATCAACCTTGAGCGGCGTTTAAATTCTATGTAATTAAACGAATTACACAGCAAAAACAAACAAATGCAAAAACACGAAAAAAAATGAAGGAGAGACATATAATAATATAATTCCCCAACCGAGGGAGTCAAGAGACAGAAGACAAGCGACATAGCAGACAGACAACAGACCTGCGGGCAAAATACAAGCAACATTCGTTGATCGAGTCGGGGCAATTAATAAACGAAAAATTAAAATCGCATCGAGTCGAGACATAAATTATAAGGCTAACATATGTCTGGAATCCATCCTCCTCCTCCACTCGCCTGGCTGCTGCTGCTGCCAATTGCAATCACGACAGCAAAAGTCTCGCTTATGAAAAGTATTTGTGTTCAGTGTTCAGTGTGTTAAAATCATACCTCTCTCGCACACACACTGAGTGGACAAATGCGGCATGATGGCTCCAGGGGACAGCACAGCAATTACCTTGCAACAACTTGCAAGCGACAAACAAATGCAGGGGGCAGCAAAACTATATATATACTTGTACGTATAGAATGTGCAATGAGAAGCGAGTAAGACAGAGACAGATGCGTGTGGGCCACTCGCTGACCCCATGGAACTCTGCCGTGATATATGTGACAGCTTTGACACCAGCTAACAAATAACCACAGCAGCAGCAACAGCAACAGCAACATACAGAAAACACAACCAACAGCTAAAGCGAAGAAACATCGTGTATGACAAGATATTGGCTTCGAAATGCGAACAGGTTTCGACTTTTGCCGACCCAAAAGAGCAGCTCTCTTTTCATAAATATATCTACAAAACTCTCTATATATAAGCAAACACACATCTGTCTGCTGTGGTCATCGCATGGATTATGCTAATGCTCAGTTTCATTGAGGAAAAAGCCAAGCTGAGGGCATTTCATTGAGTGCCCAAAACGCGGCTGGATATATTGACACAACCAGTTAACAGTCGGCGGCCTCCAGTCAAACTGAATATATAAAACAAAAAAAAAACCAAAAAAAAAAAAATAGATATATACTATGCATATAGAATGACTATCTAGAAGTACAATAAATCAACCAGAGAGAGAGAGAGAGACAAAGATCAAGGGGGAATAATTTGCTTAAATTAGAAAATCGGTAACAAAAATCAATGATGCTGAAAATTTTCATAATAATAGCGTTAATAGGCATAATAACAACGGTGGCTCCCCCTTCTTTTCCCCTTCCCTGTCTCTTCCTTCTCCGATTCGAAATACATTGAAATGGCCCAAACAATGGAACTATTGTGAACTCAGTGATATGCCTCACAGAGTCAACTAATGGAAAACAAATTGTTAAATGAAATTGATATAGCTTGCCAGGCAATCGCTGAGCTTTTGGCTTCACATTAGTATTGTGTTTAGTGTGTTGTGCCATTTGGAAATGATAAGACTGAAAGAGCTCCTAAATAGTCAATATCGGAAATTGCCGATTATAATAACAGTTTCTTGCCTATAAACAGTGTTGTTTATGTTTCCACCATCAGCAGATGTCTTGTGTATAAAGTTTCCCAAATATTTAACGCAAATTCAATATTAAATTTCTACTATCGAATTTATTAATTTGGGTTTTTTTTTCTTGGGACTAACCTTATTTCGTTTAAAATGTAAAGTGGATATTAGTTTTCATTTGAATGTAAATATCGATCGAAGTGTAGCTATTGGCTGCCTTATAAGTTATTAGTATAGAATATTATCAAAGATGAAGTAAAAAAGTACATTTTCAGATATGTGCTTCTCTTGTCCGCCTGATATATGTATGTGCTTCTTTCCTAAGTAATTTTCTGTTGCGTAAGCTAGATTTTATATTTGTTGCGCTCCAAATATGTTTATAAATCATTGAGCTAATTTATGCATGTCACAGCGAAAAAGTTATTCAATATTTCATGAAATTCTACTTTGCATTTCACGCACACAGACTTTTGTTCAAACAAACATACTCTCATTTAAATTGAAAATGGCGCATCGCCATTTGAATTATCCAAGTGCTTCTCGCTCCCGGTCTCATAATTGTAGCTACGCGCAATTGTCTTCCTATGTACACACACACACATATATATGCTTGTATGTGTTTGTGATGCTATCTATGTATTGCTCTCGGCGACATGCGCACTTCACGCAGCGTTGGCCGCCGACGGAGCGCAGTTAAGCACCATTAAGCAGTCGCTGTTGCCGACGCCATATTGAGCTGTGACACCACCCCACATGGGTCCCCCTACCCAACCTCCCCCTCCACCACACACAATACAACAACAACCCGCGTCGCTGTCGCTGCCGCTGTCACCCAACCAGCGGGCAGCAAAAAGCTTTTTGCAAGCGCAGCAAATCAAAACACATTTCATAGTTAGAAAACAACACCACAACCAAAGCCACAACAACAACAGCAACAACAATGACAACAGCCAAGTGTACAAACATACATACACATAGATAAACGCATGCTTACATACATAAAACTAACTGTATGTAAAGCGCTCGGCAGTGTGCTTTTAAGCGTGTGTGTGTGTGTGCGCGACGGAGTAACAAAGACAAAAGTAGCAAAGCTTTTTTTTTCATTTCATTTTATTTTTTTTTTCTGCCTCATCAGCCCCTCGATAACAACAAAAACAATGGCAAAACAATAATAACAAAAAGCAAAAGCAAAAAAAAAGCTACTCACTGCTGCCCGTTACTCTCTTTTCCCCTCACTGTTTGTTTTTGCTTTTGCTATTTCTATTTCTGCTGCTGCTGCTGCTCCGTTATTGTTGTTGCTTTTCGCTGCTCTTACATTGTGACGCTTTGGCTCCCCCTCGCTCTCTTCGCTACATACACAAATCGCCCTCATTTGCCAAGACGCCATTTGTCGAGCATTTGTTGTTGTTGCTTGCTGTTGTTGTTGAGGCTGCTCTCTGCCTCGGTCGCTGCCTCTGCTGCTGTTGTCTCTGCTGCCGTTCTGCTTATGTGCGCATGACGAATGACCGCAATTTGCGACAGTTTTTGTTGTATTCTTTTCGTTTTATTCTCTCAGTTACGTAGTTGTTGTTGCTGCTGCTTTTAACTATTTTTTAGTTTACATATCTTTGACTGATGTTGTTGAGTATTTATTCTCGTTTGTCCGTATCGATGTCTCTGTTACTCTGTTTCTCTGTGTATGTGTGTGTGTGTGTGTGATTGTGTTTTGTCATTATTGGTTGCTTTTAAATGCTGTTTTTATTTTCCATTGAGTTTACTTTGCTATTCTAACGACAACTCTGTGATTGACTCGCGTACTCAAAATTTTGTTGTTGCTGCTTGGTTATATTTCCATGAAAATCAAATGGAAATCGATTGTCTGTGCCTCAATTGTGTTTATGGCATATGGGCAATTGTTTATATATATTTTATGCGATTCCAAGTGCTTGACAAAAAAGGCAATATATCGTTTATGACTACGATTTATTATCCCGATCTAACTATAAAGCATTAAATAGCTAAAAGGAAAATTAATTGGTCAATGCGCAGTGATTTCTATCAATTAAAGTATATTACATTAATAAAAGCAAAACTATAAAATGTACAATACATAAATTTTAATCTTTACTCGAACTGTTTTTATTTTACAATTACAGATTGTAAAAGTTTTCTTTTAAAATTTCAAATTTTGTAAATATTTAATGAATTAACATCTCTTAATGAAATAAATTAAAGAATATATCATATTAGTTCTCACAATATAAAAATGTTTTTTTTTTCTGAACTAAAAGCTTTTGAAAAACAAAATTTAATTTCAAAATATAAAATAAAAAAATTAAAAAAAAATAAAATTTCAAATATTTAAAATTTTAAAAATAAAATACATTTAAAAGTTCATAATATATTCTAAATAACAAAATGAAAAAATTTTAAAATTGTATACTATTTTCAATTAAAAAAAAAAGATTTTTAAATTTTTGACGAATTAATATTTTTTGAAAAAATATAAAATTAACAATACAATATCAAAATTGACAAATAGTATTTTGTATAGTTTAATAGATGGATAATTAGTTAATAATATTCAATAATCATAATAATGTTACTTCGTTTTCTGTCCAAGTTTACATAATAAAAAATAACTTCAAATCTTTCTCGCTTTAATAGCTTTCCAAATATTCATCAATTAAATTGCATTTGCATTTGATTAGCATAAAAATCTTCGCACAGCTATTGCATTGCAGTCGCTGAAGGATATTGAATATCCTTTTTCCATTTTTTGTTCTCTCTTTGACGAAGATAAACATTGAACCTTAATTAAACATAATTTTTAGGGCCAAAGCAAGAAAGACTTTGGAAAATATTCTCACAATTTCACGCTCAGCAATCATAATGCAAATACACACACACACACACACACACACTACGCACACTCACGTGTCCCTCAAACTATTTTTTAGGGTGTCCACTGAAGCTATTAAATGCCGATTCCGATGACGGGGGTGACAACAGAGAGACACAGGAAACGTTCAGCGTGGAGAGAGAGAGAGAGAGAGAGAGAGGAAGGGGGTTAAATTGAGGGCATTCTGGAAGCTAGGCATAAAACCAATTTCCGATCAAGCGCATAAGCGAAAGGGCAGCGATTCACTGAGCCCGAACGAAAAGAAGGGGAAGAGTGATCAAGAAAAGGGGGGGAGTTGGAATTAGATGCAACACGTTACCAAGTTTTGCAGCGCTGATCAATAAAATTTGAAGTGAAAACTGTTGAATAATGCGGCAACAAATGTGTGTGGGGAGGAGGAGGAGGGAAGGGATACAGGATTTGCGGGCAATTAATTTGTGTGTGCACACACAAGCAACAGGAAACAACTAAAATACAAAAAAAAGAGAAATATGTACATATGTAACCGAGAGAGAGAGGTACAAAGTTCAACGGCCACAATTCAAAGCCAAGTTAACACACAGAGAGCCAAAAAACAAAAAAAAACCAGTCAAGTCAGCTAGAGAGCCCAAGCAAGTCATTCATGATCGCAGAGCACAGCATTCTTATTGACAGGGCCTATTAGTGGGTCAATTGCCAGAAAAGATATCGGTGCTTATTTTTAGGCCAAGTGCGAGCTCTGACTTCGAGATTGGAGCTTGGCACCGGCGCTTTGCTCCACCAAAAAAAAAAAAAAAAAAAACAAATAAACTTTTCATTTTCATTTTGTTGTCCATTTTGTGTTGTTTGATTTTGTTGCCAGCTTTTTTTTTTTTTTGCATACTCTGGCAATTAGCGTTAATGATCGATCAAATACAGCAAAGCAATATGTCCATGGCAACAACAGCAACACCATAAAAGACGTCATTAATTGGTGATAAAAGTTAAGTAAGCAAATAATAAAAAATTGAAGTAATTTTAGGCCGACAATTTACGGCACATGTGTGTCAATACACGATGGCAAATACGGAATCACAGATGTGAGAAGCGTCCTCGCATCGAATCTCATCATCTGGCCAAGAGCTTGAGCTAGAGATCAGCTTCCCAAAACTTGTTGTGAATAAATTTCACCTTAGCAATTGTCTTTTCATATTCACATTTCTAACTCAAATATGAGAAATATTTATATTTGAATTTAATATGTATAGATCTACCTATAAAGATCGAATAATTAGTTTAATCAATACTATTTTTAACTCAAATAATAGATTAACTGAATTTGTTTATTCTATCTATATTCAAACTTGATTCACTCACTTTCTTTGTTTCGATCTTCATTCATAATAATGCATAATATCTAACTGAGAGAATTCACAACTTGATTTCGACTAAGTTAGTTGGTTTTTTTTATGAATGAATGACTCTCAAAATAAATTGATTTAAATTGAAATCAAGTTAGAGAAATGACAACATATTTCCTAGTAAACTTATAGTGGACTGATTTATTAATAGTACTTAAGAAACTAAATGTTAAAAGTGAAATGCGAGCTTAGAGTGTTATCTAAACAAACATAAATACTAGTTTTAGTGTAGTTAAATAAAGTATATAAACAAACAAATTAAATAACTAAAAATTCCACTTTGTTGACGTTGCTTTTTATCGAAAAAAAAAAATTACTAGCGAAAATAAATGTTTGACTAACTTTTTAATGTGTTATTAAAAGCTACAACTTAGGTAGAAAATAATTTGTAAATTTCAGTTAAACTTGACATACTTTGAATTAATACTTGAGTTATTTATTATTAATGAATATAAATAGTAATACCTAAAATAAGTACAAAATAATTTGACTCATTTCAATATAAAAAGCTTTCTATTAAATCTTATGATAACTTTAAGGTTTTTAAAATGAATAAATAAAGTAATTATACTTTACATTTTGAACCATAAGAAACTTAATGCTCTTTTTTAATAGATTGAACTGTTCTCAAGGTGTTAACTAGAAAAAAACCAACCCCTAATGATATATTCAGTAAAAATTTATTTATTACGCTCACTTATAAAACTTTTGATGTAAAAGTTAAATTTTTTGTCAATTACTAGTAATTACGAAGTCATAAACTTAAGGTATTTTTTATTTACCATAAAGTTTTTAAAGTAGATAGAGAAAGCAACCCATAATGGTAGATTTTAAATTGTGAGGAGTTGTTTATATTTAAGGCAAAGGCCTTCAGCTTATTGTGAAGAGCTATAGAGCGCGTTTAGAACATTTTTAATGTAAAAGTTTAACTTTTTAATCGTTAATGTCTTTACAACTTTCAGTTAGTACAGAATAACTTGCACTCTTTTATATTCAGCACACCATTTTGGGTGATTTCTTGAAAATTAAACGAGTATTTGAAAGAGACTTAAAAAAAAGAAACTGGAATGAAAGCGAATTGTGCACTAAAATTCAGCTAATTGGTTTGCCATTAGCTTAAATATTTAATTTAAATTTGCAACTTTGGAATTTATGGCTTGCTTATTTATTTATTTAAAACTTTTGAGTGGCTTTTACGACCAGCGACAAAGACAACGATGATGATGGCGATAGCGATGGCGATTTCGTTGATGGCCGATGGTGATGATGGCTTTATCAACGGCCCATGATCTAACGCTAAATGTCGGCTGTTTCATGGTTTTTCTCACCTCCCTCAAATGTTGTTACTCGAACTCGTGAGTGAGTGAGTCAAACAGTCAGACAGACAGACAGACAGTTAGTGAGTGTGTTATTTACAGCGCCCACGTTTGACATCTTAAGTTTTTTGTTTTTGGGGTCGCCATAAGCTGGTCAACTATTTGAAGATTTCATGCAGATTTGATTTCATAATCAAATAATTGATCTTAATGCGCCATCAAATGAGATCCCCACAACAACAATCCATTCAAAAAAAAGAAACACAGCTGAAATTTCATTTAATTTTATTTGATTTGAGTCGAAACGTGTCTGTCAGCTGCGCCAAGCTTTGTCTGTTGATCCAATCAAACTTGAAACGAATTGCGCTTCAATGCTGAAGCTTAAGCAACAACAACAACAACAACAACAATAATAACGACAACGACAATAAAAAGATAGCGAAAATTGACAATAGTTTCTTTGGGGTTATTATGATTTGCCGTTGCCTAATGTTGCGTTGTTTTAGCACCTCAAAGATACATTCGTTTCTTTTCCTTTTTTTCTGATTTTGTTTTTGGCAAACTAGTTTCCGCAATCAT
The DNA here is from genome assembly GCA_035046325.1 of Drosophila niveifrons. Taxonomy (NCBI): domain Eukaryota; kingdom Metazoa; phylum Arthropoda; class Insecta; order Diptera; family Drosophilidae; genus Drosophila; species Drosophila niveifrons. The sequence goes on from JAWNOC010000052.1 coordinate 13,955,175, forward strand.
TCTACGAATTGGGGATCGTTGCTAAGACACACACGCAATCCATCAAAAATTATGGAACCCCAAAAGATCACACGTGCCATAAAAAAAAAGGAAGATTCCAGAGTTTTGGAATTTGAATTTCGACCCACTGTGCAGAAATGTGCTGCATTCCCGATTCATTGACTTGAGAGTGATTGATTTCCGTTGCCAATTTTTTTAGCCAACAAACTTGACCTCCAGCCTGTCTAGGCGGCAAATCAATCAAGTCTCTGATTGAGTCTCTCTTTTTTTCTTTTTGGTGAATGATTTTCTGATTTCACATTTTCAAACTGTGCCGTGTGCCATTTTCGTTTTCGTTTTCGTTTTCATTGGCATGATTAAGCGAAAACAAAACCGAATCAGAAAAATCCGTATTGTAAAAATATATATTTTGCATAGAATTGAATCGATCTCTCTGAACTCCAACTGTGCTTTAATGAGTTTTGATGCCCCCTCCCCCCATCACACTCTTTTCCCCATCTCTTCTTTTCTGCTCTGCTTTAGTTTTTGGCCCACTTTACTTGTTATTTAACATTGGCGCATTGTAATTGGCATTTTTGACCCAGTCTTGAACTCGTTTCGCAATCAACCAACAAACAACGAAAATTTGAAATGGAAAGTGTGCTTGGCGCATGGCATCCCAATACTTTTAGCAGCCATTGTGTGTAGAGCAGTTAATTATCTACAATTTTATGGCCCAAAAAATGAAGCTATCAAAATTGCAATTCTTGATAGACTTTGTTAGCTTTGAAGGCGGCCGCCTTTTGTCTTTTCCCCAAGTGTAAATGCAAATATTAAATGCTCTTTTATTGATAATTTAGCGTATTTTTATATATCTGTGTTCAGAGTGGAAATGGAAACACACAAAAATTGACAAATTGCAAAAAGGTTTTGTTGCATTTTATGGGCAATTTGCATAAATCGACAATCGCTGGACGGCAGGCAGCCGTTGACAGCCACGCCCCGCCATCGGGGGCACAGATTATGCTCAGCAGGTCCACATGACGTATGAGTAATCTGATTTTTATCTATATTTAATTATTTGCGCATATGTGATTGAAGCACAATGGCCAGGGCCATTAATCAGTGCACTAGACTCAGAGCTCGCAGTTCGCAGTCGAAGATCGAGAGCTGGAGACCCGAAGCCAAGTGCCTACGTGCTTGATTAGCTCAATTATTCATGCAGTTTACAGTTGCGAGTCAAGGCAGATATCGAGTCATATCTGTGGTGTCCGACTCCGATATGGAACCATTAGCTCGCTAATTCCCTGTAAGAGATCATAAACTAATTCGTTCGTTCGCTTTGGCCCATAAAATATGAAAGTTTTTCGTCATAATGTGAGTCGTGGGAATTGCCATTGGTAAATCACTGGAAACGGAAGAAGCGACTCCCCCCTCCCCCTTTGCCACCACCCTTTTCCCTCTCTCCTTCTTCCATTTGCCTGCGCTATCAGTTACGGAGAGTGAGAGAGAGAGAGAGACGCGTCAACATCGCTTTGTACTTTTGCGACCGCGTGTAAATATTTGACAACACATGCCTAATTAGTGCAGCTATTGATGGTGACAGCGGAACACTTGTTCACTGTGATGAAGGGGGGAGGGGGGTGGAGAAGAGGTACGTACGGAAACGGTACTGGAATTGGGAATCGAGTATGGGGAGAATGGGGAGAATGAAGAATGGAGAACGGAACGACAACGAGTTCTCTTTTACGATGTCGTTTCCCCAGAATTCTCAGTCTCAGTCCGAGTCTAGTTGGGTCTCTTATCTGTACTCCACGTTGGAGGGTCTTCAGAGGGTCTCTTTATGCCATTGAGTAAGGCACTTTTGTTCTACAATGTGTGTAAGACTAGGTGGCTTGTAAGCCAAATCAAAGTGTCAATAGTTCTGATTGACAGGTGAGTCAATAAAAGTGAAGTGGAGAAAATGTAGGAGAAATTATGTAAATAAATCTATTCAAATTATTCATAGGGTAGATAAGAGTGAGGGTGTTAGAATTAAATAGATTAGATAAGAGCATTAGTCTAAGAAGAAAGAGTAGCGACTTTATTTAAGAAGAAAGACTACATTTATAACCTCAAGTAAATTAATTCAACCTTAAGCGAAAATAAATAAAGCGCACTTAAAATCAATGCAAGCAACGAATAGGGTTTATTAAATATTTCTTGTGGCTTCAAGGGTTTAAAAGCCAAAGCCAGAAATGCCTTTAAGTTGATTTAAAATAAATAGTAATTTAATGATCAAATTAAGTGACATCAAAAATATTTATGTGCAATGCTTAAAGTAATTGATGCATTTGAAAATACTTTGAAATCATCATAAGATTTAATATAAGCAGTCAACATTGCGATATGATATATGATATATGTGAAAATAAAATATATATATATATAAGACTTGAATTTATAATAGAACAATTTAAGATGAATATTTAAAAAGACTTTCCATTAAAAATTATATTTCTAATATGCATTAGTTGCAAAATTAAATATATGAAATTAAATGTGTTCTATTTACATTAGAGAAACTTGGATATAAACAAAAAATAGTTAAACTCGTTTGAAATAAATTAAGTAAAAGTTATACTTTATTCTAAATGAATAGACATGAATACTTTAAGTTTATAAAAATGAAATAAATATATACATGAAATAAAATGTGTTATATTTTCAAATTAGTTTAACTTGAATGTTTGAAATAAATAAAATACAATTTATATAATATTACAGTTACCTTATATATATTTTTATTACTATGTTTGGCATGAGAATTTAGCAACAAAAATGTATTAATTGTTAAGTTCAATATTCAAATTAAATTGCACAATCTTTACAATATTAGCACTTAAAAACAAAAACGTACTTGTTGCAAATTAAAAATTCTAAAATTCTAATTCTGTAAACACTTTATAATATTGGAAGTTGGCAATAAAATTACATTAATCGTAAATAAATTGCATGCAATTTATAATATAAGAATATTAAATAGAAGATAAATAGAACAGAAATTGCATGCAATTTATAATATTAGAACACTCAATAGAACATTTAAATTGTTAGAGATTTGCAATGAAGCAATTGCGGAAAATAAGGAACATGATCTCATGATAGTTGAAATAGATTCAATTGACAATCGATTGCTTAATGCGAGTACTCATTCAGCTATTCATATGCGTTTGAGTGCGTGTTTGTTGAATGATGAGTGTGTGGTTTGAGTTACTAAAATTCTAAAATTCTAATTCTGTAAACACTTTATAATATTGGAAGTTGGCAATAAAATTACATTAATCGTAAATAAATTGCATGCAATTTATAATATAAGAATATTAAATAGAAGATAAATAGAACAGAAATTGCATGCAATTTATAATATTAGAACACTCAATAGAACATTTAAATTGTTAGAGATTTGCAATGAAGCAATTGCGGAAAATAAGGAACATGATCTCATGATAGTTGAAATAGATTCAATTGACAATCGATTGCTTAATGCGAGTACTCATTCAGCTATTCATATGCGTTTGAGTGCGTGTTTGTTGAATGATGAGTGTGTGGTTTGAGTTACTCAATGAGCTACTAACAACCGAGAACCGAGAACAGACAACTGACTTATTAGTAAGCCAATGTTTGATGCCACCCAGCGATGAAACATTTGTAGTGTAACTCAACTAGCAGAGGAGATGGAGCTAAAGGAGAAGGTGCAGATGAAGAGAGAAGGAGAGCGGGGGAAGGTGCAACCAAGAAGCAAGAACTGCGAAGCAGCCACAAGCGGCAACAACACTTGGCGCATTGGCAAAAGTGTTGTGCACAAATATTGACGCAGAGCTTCGCAAGTAAGCGCGATTCAAACAATGGACAAACAAACCGAGACAAAGTCAAAAGATAAATTCATGTATGTAGTTGAGGAAGGCAACAGGAACTGGCAACAAACATTGGGAAAAACATGAGGTAAAGAAAATATCACTAAAAAAAAAAAAAAAACGCGCTACAATTTCCTTTGGGGTGTGCGTCAAAAGTGCGATCAACGAGACGACGATCGTCGTCTGGCCAAGTTCAAAAGAGTTGACCGACCGAAGCGAATGTTTAAGAACGGCTTAAAATGCGCTGCCAAGTGATAACAAGATTTACAAATCGATTGCCGACGGCGCTTTGACAAATACTCAAGTGTATTCAAATACGAAATGAGTGCGAGACTCTCTTCAACTTCTTGACAACCAACCAAAAAAGAAAAAAAAAAACATACTCAAACAACTGGACACCTGAACACCTGAGCGACCACAAAAGGTGTTAATCTTGTAGCTTGTATCTTGTATTTGTATCTGTATCTGTATCTGTATCTGTATCTGTATCTGTATCTGTATCTGTATCTGTAGCTGTATCTGCTGCTTTGACTGTGTATCCGCTGCTCGATAATCAAGTTAATTTGCCTTAATATGATTGCGCCGCGTGCGCTTTATTTATAGCCCTCAAAAAGTTTGAAATTCCCTCAGTGCAAGTTTTGCATTTTGATAAGCGGAAACATTATTTTTTTTTTTTTTTGTTGAAAAAAGAAACACACGCAATTTAATTAGCGCATTTGCCATAATTATGGATAGTAATTGCTTAAGGTCGAGGTCTCACTCACAGAGGAAGTGATTGATATTAATTAGTTTATTTAATTTTAATGTATTTTATGATCTCTCTTTTTCTCTCACCTGCATCACCCAGAAATTGTTGTTGGTGGCAAATTGATCACCAATTATAATATCCGTATGCATTTAAGCTGAATTTTTAGCATCAATGCACAAGCTCACAAAACGAAGAGAGCAAAAATGCTTTTGCTACAAATTTTATTATTATGATTTCAATTCAATTAAATTTGTTGTATTTATATTTAATTTCTGCTGCTGTTGGTTGTAGGTCACACAAGTCAGGGACAAGTTCAAGGCACCAAAATGATTTCAAAATTGATTTATTTCAGCATTATTTGCATGGCACTTGTTGCAGCTCATTTAAAAAATGATTTTTATTTTTTAATTTTTGCTGATTAATTGAATATGCACTTGATTCATTTCGCAAGGATATGCAAATGATTTATGCACTCAGGCACAGGTACAAAGCACACACACTCACTCACACACGCACACACAGACACACAGTGTGGTTAGCGACTCGCTTTTGTTTGCACAATTTGTTAACAAAAATTACTTTTGTTTCAGAATACTTTTATTTATTTTTTTTTGCACATCCTTAACGCGACTTTTTGCCGGCGGCTTTTCAATCACTTCCGCATTCGTCACGATTCGCGGAACTGTTGTCAACTAATTCGAATATATTTTAATGTGGATATGCGAGCCAAGTTTTGTTTTCTTGCTTTCGATGCACGCGCGCAACGCGTCTGCAAATTCAATTCAGAAATATATTGAAAGTATTCAAATATTTTTGTTTGGTTGTTTTGAAGTTGAGCTGCCGAGCGCTCTGTCGCTGTGTGTTGTCTCTTCGCTGGCGGGAACCGAGTTCGTACTGATTGGACGAGCGAAGGTTTCGCGCAGACGAACCTCGCCAGTCAGCTAGCGGACACCAGCAACGCACACATACTTACACACACTTATACCTGGCTAACCAGACAGACACACACACACACACACACACTCGAAAAAAAAGTTACTCTCTCGCACTGCTGCACACCTTTGTCGTCTGCCCTTGCGCTCTCTCTCGCCCCCCTCTTCACACGCTCTTTCTTGACTTTGCGTTGTTTGTTGTTTTTAAACAACCACCAGGTGGCTGCTCTCTGAGCGTAACTTAACTTGCGCCCTCTCACAGTGTGATCACACACTTATAACACGCTCACTCTTATACGCCCGCTCAGCTGATCTTATTGGACTCACCGTAGAAGAGATGCGGCTTTAAGCTGTGAATTTTCTGCTACAATTCGCCATTTTTAGATTGGAACGTCATTGAGACGACTGCATATAAAGCGGATCATTTCGGTGTCTGAAACGTTTTATGCGGATTATGCAAAGCAGTGAAATACTTGCATATTACTCATAAATATCAATAAACTTTACATATTACAAGACACGTTTCGAACACAAATTGGTTTGTGTTGAATTTAATGGAAAACATGAACTCAACTGTCAACATATCGTTATGCTCATAAATTGTAAGCGGATATTGGAAACTGTGACAAAAATAAGGTCAACATATGTAGTGAATATATATTTAAATTTAAAGCAAATATGAATTTTGATATGAGTTTGATATATGAATTTGGGCAATAGTAAAAGAGATATAATAAATATACAATTTCGTGTGACATTTTCCTCATTTTGTTGTACGAAAATAAAAAGAAGGGATTTTCCACTTTGCTTGGCTTTTTAATTATCTGTCGCTTTATGGGCCACCCGCAGATCTGATATGGAACATAATGTAATAAAAATAAAATCATAAATTCACTGCATAATTTCACTTTGCCACACACATCGACATCGCATGCAAAAGTCGCCTTAAGCCGTGTCCGTCCAGCAACAAAATCGATAAACTAGCCATTAAACAAGTCCCTCAACCTGCACATAATACTTTATATATATAGTATATAGTGCTATGTACATAAGCAATTCCCTGAATCCGCGGCGTCAGGAGTGAAATTATCGCAACGCACGCCACAAACATAAAAGCCATTTTCATTTTGACCAGAAACGGAACCCCAACCCCTTTTAGGGGAATGGGGGGTTGCTTGGTCAAAAGGTTTCCCATTTCAGATGCGGACATGGACACGGACACGGATTCAGAATTTGAAGGGGGCGACACGCGACGCGACGACGTCGACGACGCTTGTCTAAACATGGAGACCCCAAAGGCAGACGCAGACCGCAGCAGTCGGCAGTCGGCAGCAGTCAATAGAGGTGTGGCCTCAATGGCAGCGGCGCAGTCGCCGGTTGTCGGCCAATCAGCTTGCCGAACGTCACTCGCAGAGAGCCCGAGAGAGTGAGAGAGAGAGCGAGAGCGAGCGAGGGAGAGTAAATATTGCGGTTAGTTTTGCGTGTGCAGTGGCAAAGCGAAAGACAACAAGAGCAACAACAACAAAACACTAAAGAAAACAAAATGAAATTGAAGGCAACTGCAAAGCGAACGCAGGTGAAGCGACGCAGATACAAATGTATCTCAACCATAGCTACGTTAGTTACTAGCTACAACTACAACTACAGCTTGTCTATTGATAATTGACTGCTGTTGTGAGCACTTCACTTTACATCTTTCTCTCTCACTCCCAAGTAGTGCCTTCTCTTTCTCAACACTGCGCTGTCTGTCCTTCTGTGTGTGCTTATTTCTGTGCTTATTTACCTCGTGCAAATTTGCCATTAAACCCAGAGCAGACGTTACACACACACACACACACCAACACACCAACACACTCACCAACACACTCCTCGGAGAGATACAAATGTATCTTATGCTTTTGACATTGCCAGTTGCGTGTCTTTACTTTTTGTTGTTGTCAGTTGCTTTGTTTGCCATCGCATTGCGCTGCTTGTCTTACGCCGTATCTCTCAGATACACGTTCTCAGTACTTTGTGTGCCAATCTATCGATCTTTATCTCAACTACATACTTTTAAACGATATTTCTAGCTGCAGTTACTTTGCTTTCGTACTTGTCAAGCTGCCACAAAAGGTTGCAGTTGAAACTATTCTATTGTTTTTTGTTAAAATAAGCTATACACAGTATCTAGATACATTTAAGCATCGATTTAAAAGCGAACAATCAAATTGATTACTGAATGAGAAAATGCAAGTAAACATATTTAGATTTAAATGAATAAGTTTAAGCTCAAAATAATATTAAGGAAATCAATTGAATTTTTGTAACTTTATTTAACTAAAGTCAACAAATTTAATTTAATTTAAATTTTTCTAACTTTTTTTAACTAAAGTAAACAAATTTAATTGTTTTTAATTTAAAATTATTTATTTATACTATTTTTTTTATAAGATAATAACATCATTCATGAAGAAATAAGAACAAAACAAAACTCTTAGGCAAATATTGTATAAATCTTTTTAATTTAGATTCTTTGAGTTAGGGTAAATGTGTTCTAACATGTATAAAAGAATATATACAAATGTTATGGATTTTATAAAAGTTGGCAATTTACCTTAATTTATAATAGAAATAATCTTAGTGGATATTCATCAGCCAAAGTAACTCTGCAATTCAATTATTAAACTGCTTAAGAGTATAAGAATAAAAAAAATACATTTTAAAAATCAATTTACATCGATAAATATATCAATTAAATGTTATGGATTTAATTTACTAAAGAAAAATATGTTTTTATACTAGATTCTAAATAAACATTCTCCATTTAAAGTCCCTTAATATCGAGCTATATAAAAGTATTAAAGTAAACACATTAAAATTTAAGAGAATAAATAAAAAACTAACAAAAATATCAAGCAATTGCTGTAGTTTTTTTCTTTAGACTTTTTCGAAATCAGAAAAAAGAGAAAAATGATAAAAAGTAAAGTTAGTTTTGAAGTTGTGTCATTAAAGTAGAGTATATTTATTTTAATTTTAAGACAAAAGTAAAAAGAAGATAGCAATAACAGATAATGAAGGTAAAGTTAGTATTGTTAATTTACTTTACTAAAAAGTAGAGTAGATTATACGAAAATATTCTAATTGCATTCACAAACTAAAACTTAGTGAATGAAATGAGAAAGTTAAGCTAATTTTGTAGAAAGATATTATTTTAAAGTATGTTTCAGCTCATTCTTGCTTACTGCACAAAGCAACTCTCCTGGCTTGAGTTCGTAGCTTCATTATTCATTTTGATTTAATCTGTTGCGTTCTTCCTGCTCCCCCGGCGATCTGTAATGTATCAATATTGGCGCTTTTATGTCAAATCGATACAAACGCACAATAAATATTTAAATTCCATGTAATCCACACCCGCAAGCATCTCTTTCGATTGTCCGTCCAGTGATTTTCTCATTACGATATCAGTGTTGGATTTATGGATGCTACCCTTTTGGTTCCAGTTGATCCCCACACACATACATACATATGTGTGTGTGTGTATAGTCTGTGTGTGTTTCTCACCCCCTTAGGGGACAAAGTACCTGTTGTCTGTTATAAGAATGGATTGAATGTATTGCAACTCAGTTGCAGTTGCGACCTTATCGTTCAACTCGCATGATTAATTACCTTGCATCCAGTTGAGACTGTCCCGAGACTCCTGCTCCCTGTTCCCCCTACCCTGTTCCCTTCTCAGCTCTGTTGCCTAAACCAATTTCGGTTGAAACTGTGGCCAAAATATTGTCACGCTTCGAGAGTGGGCAACAAGAAACGCTGCCGAAAATTCTCCGATACTCTGAGGAATACTCAAAAGTCTCTTTTTTTGGGTCCACTTGATTGATTCCACTTGGCGGCACACTTGTTGATAAAGCGAAAGGACAACGACAACGATTTTCGTATTCAAAAATTGTTTCTCTTTTTTTTTTTTGGATTTTGAATGTCGCTTTTTATTGTCGCCCTCGCACTTGAAGATTACGCGGCAATTTGTATTGTCTGCTATCTAACTCTCTGTCTCTGATTTTACTTAGAATCGTTTGTTTATCTTCTAGGGAATAAATCGAAGGAGAAACAGAAATAGAAACAGAAACGAATCGATTCATTTGTTTGCATAACGCTTTTTAATTGAATTCTCTGTGGATTTAGTTGAGTTGAGGCCACACAACGAAGAGAATCTCTTTTTGTTGAACTGAAGATCTTTAGATAAATTAACCCAAATTGCAGTCAAATGTGCATTCTATGCAAATGCCAAAGATGCAACTCGGCGCAAAAAGTCAACAATCAACAATCGAAATTTATGCGAATGCTAATCAAGTTAACACTAAAAACAAAAACTGCGATGTCTCAGTCTCGACATCGTCTGACAATTTTTAAGTGCGTATCTGTGTCGCAGCCTCAACAACAACAACAACAACAACAATTATTAATGATTTTGCTAAATGTTACAGAAAATAATGACAGCGACAGAGCAACAAGCAACGAGCAACGGGGCAGAGCCTTTTAACAATTACAAATGCACACAAAACGCTCAAAAAAAAGTCTCTCGGCTGCTATTTTCAACACCTCGAAGGCCCAGCTTACGACTTACGACTTATGGGCTTTTGGGGCATACGGATTGCTGCTGCTTAGAGTGAGAGAGAGACAACCCACATTCTATATGCGCAATGCAATGAATGATTCGACATGTTGCAGTGGGCGGCATGCCGCTGAGGGCGTGCCCATGCCCCAGTCTCAATCGCATTCACAGCGAGAGCAGCAGCAGCAAGCCAAACATCAAACACCAAAACACCAAGCATCAACAGCCAAAACAACAGGCGGCCTTAGTATCTCAAATACTCTATAACTCATAGTAAATATTCGCTTGCAAATCAAAGAAAAGAATTGAAAAGATAAGATAACGAAGAGATATTCGCATCGATGCGGTTAGATACACCAATAAAACTAGTTTAATAAATAAATGAATTTATGTATATCGCTTGAAATCACAACAACATTGTTAAAGATGGAAGATAAGAAATTTAAAAACTGCAATAAACGCTAGGAAAAGAAAGTAAACTATTTGCTGAAGAATATAGATAATTTGAGAATGTGAAAATAAAGTATTATCAATTGTTGTTGAAGCTTTATTATTGACAATCCAAGTGACACACAAACTAATTATGATGACATTAAGAATACTGCAATTATTTTTTATATCAAAACAAATTCAATTGGCGAATGTCGTACTTTTCAAAACTAATTTTATAATCTACAAACAAAAGATAAATATGCAATCCATAGCAATAAAAGTCCAAAGCGTTTAAAGCGACAAGCAAAATGCGGCAAATTTGTGAATTTTAATTGACAATCTAGTATATTATGCACTTTATAGTATAGTTTTACGTTTTTTTTTTACCTAAAATTTACTTTGGTGTATTTTCAGTATTATTGTGGTATATTAATTGGCCAAATTTGAACATTTTTGCTCGCACTCCGGTATACATTTCACTCTATGGTATATTTTTTATGTAATACGCGTTCAAATATACCTAAAATAGACTTTGGTATATTTTTTAGTATATTCGCTCTATATTTATGTCATTTTTGTAAATTTTGGCCGACAACCTGGTATATTTTCCACTCTATGATATATTTTTAATTTATCACGTGTTTAAATAGACCTAAAATAGAGCTGTGGTATATTTTCAGTATATTCTTAGTATAATAATTTGACATATTTGTTAATATTCGCTGACAATTTGGTATATTTTCAGTATATTTGCGAAATATACCTACTGGTTTTTAAGTTCAAATATTGCGTATACATTACATAAATTCCAATTGACAAACACAAAGAGTCTAAGCAACGCATATTTTGTACACATCAATGGATAAATCCTATGATACAAAAGTAAAATGAGACCAATTAAAGAGTATTTACTCGGCGGTATCTCATATTAGATTCGTTTTGACATTTAGCGCGTGCGCAAATGGAGAAAGAAAGACTCATGATCGTAGACATAGGCGATCACAGTTTTTGGTAGATCATCATCGGGGCGATCGCAATTGCGTTTGCGTTTGTGTTCGCGATCGCGATCGTTTTGTAGGGGCCACTTCAGGTGTTGTTAGCATCGTGAAGACGAAGAAGAAGATCCGACACACTTACGCGCTTTTTGTTGTTGGATCATACACACACACACACACACACACACTTTCGTACTCTCATCTCATTGGATCGCGCATCTTTAATATACATTTTGAAAACATCATTTCTATGATCGCGTTAATCACCTTCGAGCCCACTCGAATATGACACTTGAGTGGACGCAGCTCGAGGATGCGGGGCAACAAAAAAAAAATAAAACGATCAAGCAATCATTGCTTACTCAGCGGGTTTTTTCTTATGGGTCTCTTTGCAGAGCAGCTGCTAATGATGTTGAGATATGTTAGATGCGCATTGCGCCTGCGACGCGACGCACAATTGAAATGAAATTAATTTCGTTTTATTTTTTCGGTACATAATTAATTAATGCCAACTGTGTGGGCAGCCGCATTGGAGAAAGCCAATGCCACCTACACCCCATCATCATCATCATCATCACTATTTCTAACTCCATCTTCCACCTACAACTTAAAGCAAGAGCAACACCCATCGAATGTGTGTTTGTGTGTTATTAATTAGATTAACAACCCCCCATAAGGCTTTAACACGCTTGTGAAATCTCCTTGACGCGATTCCAGCCATAAAAGCAAGACACATCATAAACGACTCTGACGACACACACACAAACAATAATTGCACTAAACAATACATTTGTATCATATAATAATAATAATATGATTTTTCATGTAATTAAATCATAAAATGGCTGAAACAAAAAAAAAACTAATAACGAAATCGCTTTTGCCAAACCCACAAAATCAAACAACACTTGACACTGACACCAAAAAAAAAAAAAAAAAACACGAAAGACAAAAATTATTAAATCGAGAAGAACAACAATTTATGCGTTGCTCAGTTAACTAGAAATGCGAATGGGGAACAAAAAAATTTCCATTCCATTGTCTATCGATTTTATGGCAGGTTGGAAAACTTTATTCGTGATAAAACGTGACGCGTTGCGACTCGACGCAAAACTCGTGCGAAATCAACTTGAAATTCGATTGAATTCTGAATTCAGATTAGATTCCCACGTTGATAATGATAAGTCTACTTACCATGTAGCATTTCCTTATAAGGTGACAAAAGCATTTCAACACATTCTCCTTATCACGACTGCAGTTCCGCTCTTACTCAACTCATTTAAGGGGTATCCTCAGCAGTGTAATAAAAACGACGACGATTCATACGAAATATGAAATTTTGGGTGAGCTTCTTTTATGATGGCAAATATGGGAAATTATTCCGTTTTCTTTTGTAATAATTTTCCAACGAATTCACGTTAAAAGTTAAAAAGAGTTAAAGAGTATTCGGAGTAGAGAATTGGATGAATAGAAAATAGGAAATTTTACACATTTTTTGACGTAATTAATATTTTAGAAAAGGGTTGCTTATCTATGGTGATTGAACATAATTGCCAATAACAATTGATATAAAACTACATTTGCCTATCTAAGGAAATCGTATAAAATAGATACTGTTAATGAAAATGAATTCACTGCACAGAAAGGAAAAACGTGGCTTCTTTCAATATTTTTGTAATTTAACACGGAAATTCACCATTTATTTAATTTGCTAAAAAGGTTTGGCTATTTGAAGAAATCGATTTCAATTATTATTGGTCATAAAAATGATTCCACTGATTTATATTATTTTACAATTGATATGTTTCATAGATTAAATAAGGAATGGAGGAATTCTTATTGAATTTATTTAATGGAAATTTACATAATAATAAAGTTGTTAAAAAGGTTTGATTATCAAATTAAATCGAGCAACATGTTTATGAGTAATAATATTGTTATAATAATATTTTCATTTTTATTATAGAATGTTCTTTGTTGCTAAACTTAAACTTAAACTTCAACTCGCTCAATCATAACTTTTTCTCTATTGACAAATGATTTCAGTTGGCCAAAATGAAGCTTCTCTGATTGATGGAATACTATTAGGATCATCCGTCAGATTATGCTCAATTAACTTGAGTCAGATGTTAAAGCACCGCTCTGAGATATGTGAGGAAACAGTGCTTGACTAAACAAATGGAATTCAAAGACATTTGAAAGCAACAAATGAGCATTAAGGGTGCCTCATTCTCCAAATAAGATAAGGATATCAGTTGCAGTAATTGGCTCGAAATAGTTGAAAATATATTTTATTAGCGATAAGCAGCAGCAGCAGCAGCTCAAAATGTCAGCAGAGCGAAACGGGCCACCAACAAGCTTCAATTAAATGCCAGGCCAGGGGTCAGCAAAGATATGTGAAGTAGGAAAGGACGGGGGGAGAATTGTCATAGATGGTGCCGCTTTTATGCCGCTTGAGGCGACCTCGTCAACTTCATCTTTGGGGGGCAGCTACTGTAGAGCTTCCCTCCAAAGGCGAGTGCCGCACAATCTTGTCGCCTGCGTCTGGAGCTCAACTTAATGAGCTTATCCATCATCGGATCCAAGTCAAGCTGCGGCTCAGATTCAAATTCAGACTGAGACTGAGATGGAGATGGAGAGACTCTCATCTGTCACAGGGCTAATAGGTTTCATTAGTCATCGCAATCGGTTGTCTCGGTCAGTCTCTGCTCTCTCTCTCTCTCTCTTCGCCTTTATCAGCTGCTTCTGTTGCTCTTTTCTTTCTGCTCATTTCTCATAAAGAATTCCGAGTTCCGAGTTGCTTTTTTTTTGTTGGCTTTACAGTTTGCGTGTCGACAGCAATTTTCACCTTAATTATTTTTGGGGTTTCTCGCCAGCCAGCCAAAGTTATTCTCGTTGTTGTTGTTGTTGTGTCCAGCACGCGCTAATGTTTAATATCCGATGCCATGGCGGACACGCTGTCAGACAGTTATGCAAATTTCCAGCATTACTTTTGTATTCAGGGAAGACCGCAGCGTGTCCTCGTAAATTATTAAAGCCACACACATACACTGAGTATGTGTTTGTATGTTTATTCATTTGGGCCAACGTCCTTTCATGTCCTGACTTTGTGCCGCAGATTAGGCACAACTGTCCAGGGTTGAGGGAGGTAGCGAAGTGTGAGGAGTGAGAGCTCTTCCCGGTCTATGTTTGTCATCAATATTGGCGCCATTGTTCGTGTGCTGTTCTTGTTGTTCTTGTTGTCTTGTTGCTGCCAACTAGCAACTCGTCCAGCAGTCAGACTCGAGTCGAGTCCATGGCTGAATTACTGTGCGACCTGCGCTGCCATAAAATGTTCAATTAGTTAATGAAAAATTTTCCAATTGGATCGCAACATTGACTTCAACTAACGACCAACCAACGTTGGGGGAGTTCAAAGCGACTGAGTGCAATAAAGAGGCGTGGAGAGGAGGGAGAAGGAGGAAGGGAGGCAACGCGTTGGTGTCGCTTCAAAATGTCCGTAGGTTGAATTTATGCATGTGATTTATGCTCGACAGCGATTGCCAATTACAATATCATTTCTCTTCTCTTCTCGCCTGTCGCTTCTTGTGTCTCTCTTCTTCCTTGGCTTTGCCTTACCGTTTATTCATTCCATTTCGTATGCTTCGCTTCACTCCACACACACACACACACACATACACACTCATGTGTGTGAATGTGCGTGTGTGAAGTGCCATTAAGAAATGTGTCAAAACAGTTGAAGAATTATATAATTTTGTACAAGGCACGAGTGTGGAGGCCACAAGGATACAAGGCAGGCAGGCAGGTAGTAACGAACTTCATTCATTTATTTACTTACCACATCGCACACACACACACAAAGGAGAAAGAATTTCGAGTTACATTTCTCAAAAGAATTTGAATATTCTGGAGAGTTGGAATGCAGCCAAGTAGCTGGAGGAATCACTCCACTAATGAAATGCTTACTGCTTTATTTAACATAAAACATATATTATTTAAATTCATTTTATTTATTAAACATAAAATATATTTTATTTGAATTCACTTTAATTAGTCGACATTTTAGTTATTTGTTTCTTTATTTACTATATTAAATAAATACTAAAGTTCATTTACAGAAAATTAGTTGAAATATTTGCAAGTCTAGCTCTTTGATATTGATATTTTTGTATGAAGAGAAATTTCGAGATATAACCTATTGAAAATATTTAGAACTTAACTAATGAAATCATTAAAAATTCATTCAGAATCGTCTTAACTATGTCACTTAAATAAAAGGTAGTCTTAAATGGTTGCTCCCTTACACCTTCCAATAAGAGTAATCTTATAATTTGTAACTATAAAGAATATGGTGTATGTCTGCTTATTTTTCTGACCACATTTTTTATATATTTTTAGCGAACTATGAGGCTAAATTAAAGTGTAATATAATAATTATTATCTAACATCTTATCGGTAATGTTATTAATATATGTGTTTATTTAATTCCAACCTTTGTTTATTCGAATGTTATTTTTAATAATTTGTTAATGATGGCAAGTATTTCAATTCTATCATATTTATCTTTCAGAATAGCGACAATTATTTGTTTGATATCTCCAAAATTAACAACATATATTAACTCTTCTGCAATCAGCAGTAATCTGAGCTTATTTCCATATACAGATATTCATTAGAATTTGCAGACTTCATCTTCGTTCGTTCTATTCTCAAAGCAATTGCTTTGCATTCTTTGGCCAAATCGCGCGAATTGGAGCGGAACACTTTGAAGGTAGGCAGCTATGGTAACTTCCCCGTCAGCTCCAATGATGCTAGAAAGTCAACAGCATTTTGTTTTAGTGTTTTAGGTTTTTTGTGTGTGTGTTTTCCTTTCCCAGTCAACAGAAATTAAAGCCAAGTTACAAAAACAACAACTGAAATACAGCACAGAAAGCGAGCCAACGATGAGGAAAAACCGACGCATGACACAAATTCACAAAAGGTGGAAAAACAAAAACGCAAAGCGACAAAAATTCAACATGGAAATGAAATCGAATGAAGGGAAATGAGGGAAAATGAGAACGTGTTCGTATGGGGAGCAAAAACAACAACAACACGAGTTGACTGCTTGGTCGAGCATGGCGCATCAATGGAGGAGAGGAAGAGTGGAAGGGAGAGGGAGGGGAAAGGGAATAGTTAGGGTCAGCAGAGGACAGCGGGCGATAGTTTTACGCATTTCTGTTTACCATGCGCCAAAGAATGAATTGGTGAATACCGAAGTGAAGAGAGGAGAGAATGAAAAAGCAAAACATAGTGCAAAGTGCGGGAGTTTCCTGTGCGCTATGTGGAGCTAATGAAGCCTGAAATCGATTTGTGGAACGAGTTAGCTTTGTATTTTTGCCATACACACACACATGCAATGCTGGCTGGCAGTCAAGTGAGGCAATGAATTAGAACGCAACGAGTGCAGCCATGAATGTTATCTATCTGCCACAGCAACAACAACAATAACAACACTCTGCCACCCACACACACACACAACACGCAACAGGTATCGCAGGAATGCCATTGAAGCTGCAGCTTCAACTTCGTCTTCAAATCCGAGTCCAACTTCAGCAGCTGTTGCCATCTGGAAATCCTAAAATTTACTGCCTGTTGCCCTCCTTTTAGTGCTTGCCCCCTCTTCCTCTTGCCACGCTTTGAATCTTTTTATTGTAAATTTACGATCGCTGCGTTTATTTCTCTCTCTCTCTCTCTCTTTCTCTCTTTCTGCTGCTGCTTTTTATTTGTGCTCAGGTGCCTCAGGTGTCGTCGTCTTCGTCTTCTCACCTCTTCTCCTCTGCCTGGAGGCTCAGCAAGGTGTCAAGTGTTTTGTGTTATCTTCTGCGGTTAGCTTCTTGCTTTCTTTTTAGACCAACCAACCAAGACCAAGAGCATCGAGCAGGAGAAGACAACAGCGACAAGTATCGAGAGATGAGACCGCCGCTGTGTCTGTTTCTCAAATTGCGTCAAAAATTATCGCCATTAAATGTAGATGAGCGTTTTGTTGTTAAGTTATTGGCTCATAAATAACCTTAGGCTCTGCTCTGGTCTGCACCTCTTTTCCTCTTTTCTACTCTATTGCATTTCCTTCTTCAGATTCACAGTCAGAGTCAGAGAGTCTGCGGCTTCGACTGCAGCTGAACTTCATTCATAAAATTCCTGTGATTTACGACTGAAATGCCGATGCCAAATTAAATCTACGAAGAAATTGAGCTTGCGGTCAACACAACACAACAATTGCCATGTAAACTGTAAATTTATTTGCCTGGCTAAAAGATTGTGTAACGCCGCAACAAGAGAAAGAGGAATAAGAGTTTTATTTTCGTATTCTACTGACTGCCATATCTACTATATTATAATACAATTATTTAAACATGTGATTACATTACAATGTTCAATATTATTATTTATTATTAGTTTGTAATAATAATTATTTATCCGCATTAAAAATTACTTATTTCAAACAGCCCGCAATCACATAGCAAGCAGCTTCTACTCGCAAACACCCCCACTGTTGTTGTCAAGCGAAAGCTGCTTGGCATGACAGCGCCATCTATAGCGCAGCAGCAGTCAGCTGCACGCCAAGTTTCGTTTTAGGCAAACTTGGCACGTACACCTTGACCAAAAGGTGGCGCTGCATTGGTTTCCAAATAATAATAAGAGGTGGCGCTAGTAAAGGTAACGAATTTAAATCGCAGCATATTCACTTCATTTGAGTATTTAAATTACCTGCGTGCCACCTGCTCGCCCATGTACACCACTTGCGTGTCGTCCATGCTGCCAATGGCAGCCTCCAGCTCGGTACTGTTTATATTAAACTCCGACAACTTTTCGGCACAGCTTCTGCTGCCTCGGATTGACTTCCAGCTGCAGGGAATGCTGGGAAAACTCTTCGGCAACCCAATAGACTCGGCATAAAGCAATACGGCACGATTGTGACTGCAGCTGTCTGCAAAACAAAGTGCCTAAAGCAAAAGTAATACAAATAAAGCAGCAACACTTACAAGCCTCCAGCAACAGTTTGCTGGCCGTCAAGAGATCGACTTCCTCGCAACCTGGTTGCGGAGTATGCCCAAAGTTGGGATAAAAGTCAACGTGGCCACGCGGCGTCAGATCCCCAAAGACCGGATAATCGGTGTGTATGACATCCACATAGCGCGCTGCACTCGCCTGCAGACTGTCATCCGAATGCGAGGTGAACAAAGGCAGTGCCGGATCCAAACCCGTGATGCGTCCCAGCGAGCCATTAAAGTGCTGCCCAATGCAACCGGCAATGTGTGCGCCCAAGCTGTGACCGAGAATGTGCACTTGATCCAACGGCACGCTGTGCTTGGCCAGAAACTGCTGCAGCTGCTTGGCCAGCACCGAGGCAACCTTGGCAATAGCTCGCCTCGAGCTCGGATAATCCAGATTGGCAGCTGGCGACCAGTCGGCAACCAAGACATGCGCGTATCCTTGAGCTGTGTAGGCTAAGCAATTGGAGAGGGAGAATTTCATTTCCTGCTCTCTGCTCTTCACTTCTTCACTCACCATTTCTTAGCGGCATAATCGAACTGTGACTGCGCGAAGCGAGAAATCCGTGCACAATCAGCTGCACTGAGTCGACGCTCTTCAGCTGCTCCACTTGCTGCAGCAGCTGCTCCGATGCATCCTGCTGATAGTAGATGCTGCTCTGGCCCACTAAGGAGTCCAGGCTCAAAGCTTGCAGTGTCCAGAGTTGGCACAGAAAAGGCAGCCAGCAGTAAAGCATTTTAGCCATGTTTCCCAGTCGTAAGAATCGAATAAACTGAGTTGCACTTGAAGCAAGCTACTTAAATAGTAGCTAAAAGATTGCATGATGTTACCTTAATGGCAACTATTAAAAGACAGACGCATTTGTACAACGATACACGACATGCAGCGCCACTTTATTAACTAGAAGAGTATTAGGTAATTTTCCATAAATATTACAGTGCTGGGGCACAAAAGTAGTAGAAAAGTTGCTTAAGCTACAGTTTTTCTCTCGACAAAATGCAAAGCTCACGCTTTCTTGGGGTTAGCAAATTTCTGTTTCTTTTGAGGTTTACACGATACAAGTACACATACATATGTTATTCCCTGACTGATGGCAGTTGGCAGCCGACGCCGACGCCGACGAAGGCAGCTTTAACGTCTGGCCTCGTCCTGGCCCACGGGGCGTATGAGCAACTTAACGCGACGCAGCGACGTCTCTTTGCCCTGGAACGTATCCCAGAAGATTCCCGTCTCGCCGGCTTCCCTCGGATTCTGTTGGTGATAGATGCCAAACAGATTGCTGGTGGCACAAGCGTTGAACCAACCTGCAGCCTTGTGACGCTGAGCACAGCTGCATTCGAGGCAATTATCGTTGTCGCTATCGAAGGTGCTGAACTTGGCACCCGCCTGATAGGAGAGTGAATCCCCAGCCGAGGGCTGCAGCTCCGATTCGAATTGACCCAGCAACTGCAGCGAGTACAACTCACGCTCGCCGCTGATGGCGAAGGCATCGTAGCCAGCGTAGGCAACATTGCCATCGAAATCCTCCAGCTCAATGCGCAGCTCGTGCAGCACCGAAGAAGTCAACGCATGCAACTTGTCCAGGCCAATGAAGAAGTCGCCAGCCAGATTACCGAAGCCCTCCTTGTACTCCAGCCAACCGCGTTGGAAGCTCACGTCATCCGAGGAGCGATTGAGGATCACAGTCCAGCCATCGTCGTTGCAGGGCACGTAGAAGGGTTCGCTCTCTGGTGTCAGCTGCAGCTTGATGATGCCCTTGACTGCCAGATACGATTGCAGACAGCTCGTTGCAGTCTCATCGGGCGAAGGCAGCGCAGCTGATGTCTGTGGCAAGCGCGCGTTTTGCCCCTTGCCACGATGTATCAAGCGGCGCTTGATGTTGCTGCAAGAGAAAAGTTAAATTTGTTTAGTTCTTTTTTAATAATTTAGTATTATCAAATTTTGTAATTTTGGTTTTGAGTTCTTATCTTAACAAGCTTTTCTGCACTTATTATTTATATATATTATAAGTATATTGATATCCAGAAAGGAATAACGTTCTACAACGAAGAATAAAATCTACAATTAAGATTATATAATGTTATTTGAACAAAAAAGGTTTATTCTCAATTCAAGATCAAGGTGCAGCAGATTAATAAAAATTTCTATAGTGAATGAATTAGTCAGTCAAAGAGCAATGCGCTTGTTGATATTATATTCATTTACTATCAACACCCTGCTCAAATTCTAAATGCCATTAAGCTGTTATTTAAATACAACATAGTTCAGTTTATTTTATTGTGCAATAAGGCAAGGTTTTTTAAATTCCCCTCTGCAACTCTTTACAATTTCAATGACTAGCAGTGACCTTCACTAATCAGAAAAAAGCTCTTTCTTCTACACTTAAATTAAACATCAGAATTCTGACTCTAAGTGTTGCACGACTTATCGAATACCTTTAACCAACAACAAACAAATGTTTATTGTAAAATTGATTTTTCTTCTATCTTATCTTCCCACCTTATACATATGTTGATTTCTTAATAGTTGCATTTTGAATGAGGTAGGCAGTATAATAAATGAACGGACAAACAATTAGTTGACTTAGAGGGTTTTTACTGTATAGCGAATTACTTTAGTTTTATGAAATTCATAACGCATCTCTTTTTTATGTTATAATCCATATTTGCCTAAATATTGAGTTTCTTTAAATTCAAATTTTCTTGAAATATTTGAAAATAAATACATTAATATGGTATAAGTATATTTTGTGTCGAAGTCGTGTTTATTTGCGTTGTTTTTAAATTTTAATATTCAGTTAGTTGTAAGCACATTATAGAGATTTATTCTTCGATACGTTATGGTATAGAGATGTGTCTTACAAATATTATATTTATCTAAAAGCTAATAACATGCATGAAGTCAATTGTAACTCGGACTCACTTGGTATCCTTGATCAATCGGTTGACGCCCATGCGAGTGTCCTGCACATTATAAGCCAAGGAAACCAAGAATGTTGCCAAGGCATCGAGGCGACTATTCACATCGAGATCGGTGTGGTTGAATTTCATGGCAGGTCCCACAGACTGATTGCTGAAAATATCTGCCACATTTTGTTGAACTGCGCGCGCAGTTCCCAGTGGCAATTGTTGTTGCTGCTGCTGCTGTTGCTGTTGATATTGCTGTGGCGTTTGTCGCGGGTGACGAGACAAATCTGTGTGCATAGAAGAAATTGCAGCATTTAGTGATGAATTCTTTAAAAATGTGTTATTTCGATTGCAAAAAAAGAGGCAGCGAGTTAAAGCAAACAACATCAATTACATCATGCGAATATATTTGCGAGACAACAACAACATCGAGTAGTTAGTTTAGTCTTCGCTTTTTTACCCGTCAACTTTGCACGATTCTTTTGCTTTTGCCTCAACTGTCTTGCCACACGTGATCCCAAGTACGAATCCGTTTCACCTTTCAGCTCATCGAGCGTGTGGCGCGTCAATCGCTGGATGTGCTCAAAGCTGTCCAATCGCTGCTGGAAGTTCAGCTGCTGCACCTTCAGCGATTCCATGCGTCCCGTGTTTGCCTCCACCATCTGATCGAGTCTACAAAAACAAAGTAAACACAACAAATTGTATAAACACAATGGACATCTTTCGGGTAATTACTAATGTTATTTGTTTTTTTGTCAAGTGTTTTGTCGATTGTTTTTTGAGGAATTCAAGTGGAATCTCAGCGTGAGAATGTCATGGCTAAAATAAACTTTGAAGACTGTCACAAGCTGCAGCTGCTCGAAAAGTGATTAAGACTCTAGGGAAATGATTGACAAAGTATTGATTAGGATGAGTTAGATATATAAATATATATTATATATCATATCTCATCAATGAATATCATCTATCTATTAGGAGGTAAAATGTAGGGCATAACATTTGATAGATGAAATCTAAGTTGCTTAGTCTAAAAGACTCAAATGCTCTTGCTATACTTTGTTTACCCTAAAATTCAATTCTAACTTACAAACATTAATAAGCAATATAAAATATTATGCTTATTATCCTTGTAGAACAATAATGGATGCGAAATTTTAATTAAAAAAAATATATCTTTAAAATTCTTTTGAGTCAAATTCAAATTAAATTTCTTAGTTACAGCAATAGGGGAACGATTGATCATAGATTATGGATTAATACATATTGTAGTACACAATAATCTTAAATATGTTATTAACCATTTGTTATTAACTAAAAATTAGTGCAAAACGTTATGTATATTCTTTAGTTTAATTCTAATACATTTATTTGAACAAAGTATAATCGAGAATAAAACTTTAAGTAAATTGAGTTTAAAAATTGAAATTCTAAAGAATGGAAGTTTAAATTAAATTGAGCACTTAAATTGGAATTTTAAAGAATTGATATTTAAATGAAATTGAAATTTCAAATTCAAATATTAAGCTTGGCGCTTCATTTTCAATTCATTACCAATCTATCTGTAATGTTCATCAAAAGTAAGTGAACAAATCTCATGTTTATGCTTAGATATTAATATGCAACATATCAAAATTAAAAGCAATTAGATCTCATTAAACACATCATATCTGGTTTGACTTTTCGCAGTTGTCTATTTCAAATTCCAAACCCATTTGAAACACTTGCTATTAATTAAGGCAATAATATTAATGTATTCAATATCAATTTAAGAATCGTTTCAGCTGCAACCACTTTAAGGCCGTGAAATGCGAAGGCTGGAAAATATTTGCAGCCCCAAGAGAGAAGAATGAGATTCGCGTAAAATGAAGTGATATCATCGCATTAACTTAGGAAGATGTTGACCTCTTTGAATACACCATAAAATATGACTCAATGTATGCACATAAAATTATGACATTTTATATGAAAAATAAAGATTTTCTACGTCAATTGCCAAATCATTGAATGCCCATTAAAATCGACAGTCGTAAATGTGTGCAGAGTATTTCAGCTACCAAAGTGTGTTTATTTCACAATCATTATGCGAATCATTAATATACTTGTATTCTATACTCTATGCTATGTATATATGCTCTCAACCTGTTTGAAGATTGTTTAAACTTTGCCTAAACACAAGTGAAATAAATTGGCAAATAAATTTTGCAGAATTGTTATCCATAAAACGAAAGCAGCTATATATACTCTATATACACGACCCAAAAAGATTTTAAGGTGTGCAGCATTTGTTTGGCAAAAAAGTAAATAATGTGAATAAATAAAGATACAGACAGGTGCCATAATTTAGCGCAAAAAGATGCTGTGTGTGTTTGTGTATCTTGTAGATACTTTTGTTATACACGCCACCTAATGAGGCATTGCCTGCCGTATAATTGGACTTATTGCCAGACGTTCCGAGTTGCGCATCTTCACGTAATCAATTGGCATTGTAATCGTCGCCAAACACAAACAGAAAACCGAAAACAAAAGCTTAGCCTAAAGATATCTCTTTGCTCTTTTAGTTGTAGTTTGTTTTACCGGTTTTCCAAAATACTTTCAGCTGCTGTACGTGCAAAACCTGTTCGTCATGGGCAAAAGTTCCATTATGCCTTCTGATCTCAACTGATCTGCCGTCACCTTGCCCAAAAATCAAAAAAAAAAAACCACACAGACAAAACAAAGCGTTTGCCTTCAACTCACTTCTTATCGATGACTTCCAGACGATGGCGTTGGTCCTCGTCCAGGGTCGCCAAGATGCCGACGCGATCGTGTAGACTGGTCATCAGCTCCTTGATCTCGTTATGCAGCTGAGGGCTGATCGTTGGTGCAGACGCCGATCGCGATCGTCCGCTCTCCGCTTTGTCGTACTGCACACAAGAAAGAGACAAGCAATTAAACACACACACACACACGCAACTTAATAACAGACAGTCCATAAATAGAAACCGCATTCAGCACATTTCATTTCGATATTTGCATAAATCACTTGACGTATACTTAACGCACTCGTTGACTTCCGCGCGTATAAAATCTCCATGCTGGCGGTGTAGTTAAAGATGCTGCTGTTGTAGACTCATTATCCAGTGTTAAAGCCCAAACACCCAACTGATTCACACAGATCAAGGCGCAAAGAAATGCGCCCACAACACGCACTGAAGCTGCCCCCATACTCAACACTCAATTCTCAAGACTCAATACTCAACACTCAACACTCAATACTCGATTGATTGCGAATTCTTAGAACGATCCGTTCGACGCGACTTCCACCAAGCGACTGAGCTATCGATCTTTGCCGCCAACTGAGATCAGCGCATGAACAACAATCAAAGAGCGGCAGAATCTCTCTCTCTCACTCGCTCTCTCTCTCTTTCTTTCGCAGTTTGGGTTTGCCTCTTTTATTTAGTTTTTTGTTTACATGGCACGTTTCCTTGTCAATGAGCAAAAAAATTCCCCGGGCTTTGGCCAACAGTGTCAATCACTCACGACACGGTTTAAGTTGATAAGAGAGCTCGTGTATGAATCACTTGGGATGCATATAATTAAACATAATCAACGAAATGTTTAGTAAATAATTACACACCCAATAATTATAGAAATTCATAGACACAAAACAAACGAAATTCTATGTTTATTTATTTAATTATCACCAGCTACCAAACGCATGATTTCATCTCAAAGTTTTCAAGTCGATTCTCAGTTACCAAATCCTCTACAAAATCTGCTCGAATCATAAGTGATATGCGCACTTGAGCTCGCCTAAAGCGCGATTCATTCAAAGGTATTCGAAAACCTGCCTCAATATCTACGTCACATGCAAATTGATCTACATATAAGCACTCATACTTGATATGAGTTCGAGTACTCGCTCTTCGCGTTTTGAGTTTCCCTTGGGCTTTACCAAATGTAGCTACAGACAAAGTGCGGCATTCTCTCTGTTGTCGATTACTCACTCGATTAAATACAGTTGTGTCTTGCATATGTAATGACAATTAATTTATTGCTTCTGTTCGCATTTTTATTCGCTATTTGTTTACAGCCTTGGCGAGGTAACAGATTCTTCTTTTGAAGAGTAACCCCCAACTAGTCATCTGGTTCTCATTTCCAGCTTTACTGATAGGGTTTCCCTGGAAAATAGATTATTTAAATGTACTATAAATTCTTCAGCATTTATAACGTAACCGATGAGCAATGAACGTGCTGCTAATCAATTATATATGCACGATTATAAGTACTATAAATAAAATAATAAAACAAACAAACGCGCTGTTGTTAGTCGGATTTGTAAGTTCGTTTAATATATGCTATTGTGTAATAATATTGGATACAAATTAAGTAATCATTCAATGTGGCATACTTTGGAAACTCAGAAAATTATATATGTTATTTATGCAATTTATGAAATTTAATGCCACAAATTGGAAACCAAATATATGCACTAATTCATATAAATTATTTTCTTGCTGTTGATTAGAAAAAATAATCTTTAATTGTTCCACTTTTCGATAAAAAAAAAAATCGCTGTTGATTATGGAAATTTACCTGGGATTATTCCATTTTTTGCAATTTTCCCAAAGAAATTAGGTTTTTTTCTTTGTAAAATAATTTGGTAAATGTCTCATAAACAACACCTCTATGGTAATTTTATATACTATTAGAGAATTTTCCATACATGGAATATTTCATCGAAGCTCGCAGCTTTGCTAAACAATTCTTTATTTATTTTTGCTAATCTCTTAAACAAAAGGTACTTAAAGAATTGAATTTTTAATATTCAATATATAAGCATGAGATTATTTTATATTTGTATATAGAGATACCTTTTAGATGATGATGTAGTTTATAGTTTTCCGCATTATGTCACTCTTAGCTGTAGTCGCAGTTGTAGTTGTAGTTGTAGTTTTTAAATTACTAAGCAATTGTTTGCCTACGATGTCGGAGATGGCTTTTTGAAGGTTTTCCGGTCATCGTTGCAGCGTGGAAACCTTTTACCTTTAGCCGCAGCAGCATCCACAACACTCTTGGCCAGCTGCCAGAGTCGTGCAGAGATGCACCGACTGAGATAGACCTATGCCTAGTCAATGCAATATTGTGAACTATGATTGGCAGCCTCTTCAGCCGGATGAACAAGCAAATCGATGACGCAAGATCAAGTAAAAAAAACAAGTAAGAAAGCTATAGTCGAGTGTGCTAGACTATAACATACCCGCTACGTATTTTGACTAAAAACAAATCAGTGCGGTATTAATTTCAAAATATTCCAAATTAATATATCACAAAAATACTAAAAATATACCGAATGTTGCATTTGGTACCACATTTAAAATATATTTATATCCCATTTTATATAAAAGTAAAACTTTGAGGTATTATTCTATAAATCTACCGAATAATATACTGGAAAAATACTAAAAATATACCCAATGTAGCGTTTGGTACTACATTTCACAAATACTTGCTATCTATTCCAAATAAAAGCAAAATAGTGCGGTATTATTCTACAAATATACTGAATAATATACCGCAAAAATACTAATAATATACTTAATGCTGCATTTTGTTATCTATATAGCACTACACTCAGAATATCCCACACAGTGTAAAATATATGAGATTGTACTAAATTAAAAATATACCGTACAGTGCAAAATATACCAAATTGTGAGTCAAAGCAGCTAAATTAGAGGACATGGCTATATCGAAGAATATATCATATATACTTCATGTAGACGAAGAAGCCTTTATCTGCCTGTTACATACATTTCATACCGGCACAAAGTTATAATACCCTTTTACACTATGGATGGCGGGTATAAAAAAAGCATGCTAAATAAATGTATAGAAAAAGTATCTTGGCTTGAAGCCATGTCTGCCCAAAAAAAGAGTCTTGTCATTTGCATAATTACAACTCTCTGTGGAAATTCGCTGTCATTGTAGTGTATTAAATTAAAGCTGTCCCAATTTTGGAAAGAGCTGAAACATTTCAATTGACAGACTCGAGTTGAGATGCTGGGTTAATTATAAAGCATGCCAAACTATTTTATTAAAGTCATCAAAAGTTATTAGTTTTGATTGTTATTTATGCCTTTGGATGCTCAGACGCTTCTAGAGACATTTATCAAGTCTTCTCCGCCGTTGACAACCTCGAACCGCAGCAAACGATGTCATGAATCATTCGAACACACACACTTTACATGAAAGTAGTTCAAAGCCGAAAGTGTTCTAAGAATAAATAATAAAAAAAAAACCATAAAAGTAGTGAGATAATAAAAAAAAGTGGGTGTGGTTTCATTTTGTTTGGTATTTGCCTTTTATTTAATATTAAATTATTGTACAGGTTGAACTTATTCAAATTGTATTTAGTTGCCATTGATTTTGTTGTCTGTATTAAATCATAAACATTTAATTTTGGGTTTTTTTCTGTTTTCGCTACTTAGAAATCAACTACGAATATTTACAAAAATTGTTTACGTTAATCGCATCGACATTGCCGTTTTATTTTCCATCTTCATCTTCATCTTCGACTAATCAATCTTCGAATGCTGCCTCACGAGGAGGTGAGTTTAACCCTTTGCCTTTTCAACTATACAAAAAATGCTTACAGTGTAAACATAAAAACTACACGCGTCTATAGAGAATTCGAAGAGAATTCATATATATTTATTTAGGTTTCTATTTGTTTGTGTTAATAGATTCATTATTAATATTATTACTTGTATGTATATAATATTTGTGTTTTTGTTTTGTTTTTAACAAAGGTACGTTAAATATTTACGACAAATTCAATGCATTAAAAATAATTTAGTTATTCCATCTCATCTTCGACTTTTGTTTCTTGAGTTTTGAAGTTTTGAAGTTCTCGAGATTCAAGTTTCATATTTTCTGATTGATTTTTACCTTTCGTTCCTGCGGGTTCACAGCGGGAACCCTGACCGCTTAGCTACTATAGAATACAACTAGAGACACACGTTCAGCTAAAAACATTCTTAGTGATTACCATTACCATTTTTTTTCTTTCTTATTTTTGTTGGGATTACTTTAGTTATTATACTCGTACGTTTACGTTTAGCTTAATTCATCATCGTTATATCATCCACATTTTTTTGTTTGTTGTTTGTGCATATTAAAACAATTAATAATTGTATGTATAACTGATGCTCTTCCAGAACTCAACACAAGAAATCAATCAAATCGATCGAGCAAATAAATTTGCGAAAACAATTTCGAATTTGTTAGCGATCATCTTTGTTTCTTTTCTTTTCAATTTTTGTTTACTCTTTTTGGCTCTTTGGCTTAATAACTATGGACGTAACCTTGGGATGGGAAAAGTGCAAAAAGTGCATTGCCATTGCTCGTTACAGATTTTCGTCTTCTTGGAAAAAATCAATTGTGAGTTGTGTGTGTTGAATTGTTTTTTCCTTCATCGATTTCCTTTTCAATTGATATTTTCGTATGTGTGTATTTTGTGGCTAAGTGTTTACCCAATGAAAACTCGCATAAACCAAAAACTAAGTACAAACAATGCAGAATGTTTATAGTGTGTTTCGTTTCGCCCACAATTATATTATTCTTTTCTTCTCTTTGTGTTTCTTGTTAATTTTAGTGCGTGCAATTTGTTGCTTCGACCATTTTGCTGCTAGCAAATAATTCTAAACAATTTCGTTTTGGCTCAGCATCTAATTTGGTTCTCTCTATATAAAGTGCGCTTCCTTTCTAAATTTTTCATTTCTCATTTTTGGGTTTTCTATTTCGGTTTCGTTTTATAAATTTTATTTTTAGTTTTGCATACTTTTTTCATAAATCACAGAAAAAGTTTTTTCATCAAATTGTGTGTGTGTGTGTGTGTTTCGCTTTTGCTTTTCGTTAATTTTCAAGTTTAATGTTCAAGTTCACTTTTAGTTTTTTTTTTTATTTTTATTTTCTACTACAAAATATTATCAAGTTTTGGTGGCGTTTTTAAACGCTGCTAAAATGCGCGCGTTTAAAAACGTTAACCGCATCGAACAGTGTCTTCAATAAGTTGTTTGCCCATTTTTGCTGGCATTTGTTAAAATATTTTTTAGTTAGTTATGTTTATTATCTCATTAGACGCTGTCATAGAATTCCATTGAAATTTATGCTAAACTCGATTAGTTTTATGTTTTGTTCTTGATATACATTTATTTGATTTTTGGCTTTTCGTCCATAAAAGTTTGTTTTTTTTTTTTGGGCGCCACTTTAAGTATTTCATTGATTTAAGTAAATAATTGTTAACATATTTTTGTTTTGTTCTACTTTTATTTATAGTTGCATCTTTCCCCTCGCAATACATCAAGTATTTTGATTCATTTTCAATTTCAAAACCATTTTGAAGTGTCTTTGATTTCAAATTTGCACATTTGTTACAACTTTCTTTCTCATCTTATCTTCTCTTTTGTCGTCCTCTCATCTTTAGTGTTTTTGGTAACGTTTCTTAAAACATGGAAATGGATTTGATTGGTTTTTTTTTGTTTGTATTCATTTTCTACGACGCTATGTAAAATACTTGGTTAGGTTTATTTTTCGTTTAAATTTAATGTTAGCTTTAGTTGTTCATCATGTTTGTTGACTATTTTATTTAGAATTTATTTGCTGTTGTTTGCTAAAAATTTGTTACTACTTTTTCTTTCAATTCTAGTTTTTAATTGTTTAACTATTCGCATAAATTGTCTTCAAAAATGTTTATTGTATGAACTATTCTTCTAAATCGTTTCGTCCTCTCTTTCTTTTCACTCTCGCTGTCTCGCTTTCTGGTGGTTCAGTGATTTCAGTTTATTAAATATTTAACGTCAGCTACATCTTTTTATGTTTTAATATTGTGTACTTCAATTGCTAATCAGAGGTTCTAATTAAGCAGCAACAACAATAACGCTGAAATAATAAAATAATAAAAAGAAAAACAAATCAACAAATTATACGATATAAATGATTTAAATTTATTTTTGTTTTGCTTTATACATAAATTCATTTATTATTTGTATGCTCATTAATTATTAAAAATTGTATCACTTAAACAGCGCGGCAAATTGTTTCTCTTTTTTTTTGTTGTTGTTTGTTTAAAATATTAAAGAAGCGTTTAAAAATAATAATAAAATGTATAAAAATGATATATGAAACAAGAATGAGGACTACCTATCGGCATGCCTTTTGCAAACATTCTACATTTTACAATTCTCACAAAATGAATTCCAAATATAGGAAATTTTACAAATTAAAAAAAAGTTCATCGCGAGAAATTGAGTTAAGTTTGCTGTTTAAAATTGTGATATTTCGGAACTAAATAGCTTATTTATTTGCATTTTGCAGATGCTTGTCTTAGGTGGCCCGGGCGCTTTTGACCCAGAAGAAGAAGAAAAAGAAGAAAAAAAAACTATATGCTAGTCATTGGAAACACAGGGAGATTATATGCATGTTTATTTTCTTTGCTTTTGCTTTTGCTTTTTACAATTTAAGAAAAGTGTATTGAAAGTATCGATTATCGATTACATTTTACTATGCTCCCCAGCTTGAGGGAGTAATCCCTGGGTTATTGTTTGCATACGAAATGAAGATAGCTGGACAAACATACAGGACAAAAAAGAAAAAACACAACCAAACACACAATAATTACACGCACACAGAGAGAAAAATGTACAAATTGTCGGGTTGTGTAAACAGAAAATAAAGAAAGGAGGCGGAAGAAAATACTTTGCAAAAATCATTTTGAACCTATCGACTAAATATAAAATTTATATTTAATTTTAAAAAATATATATTTTTTTTTTTTTTGTTGAAGAGAAAAAGTCTGTGTTTCTGCTTTCTGCAATTTGACTAAGCTGAGTATCCTTATTTGGACAAGGCTCTAAACGAAGACGACCCTACATAAGTAACTAAACTACAATAATTAACACACGCCCAGGCACAAAATTTGACTGAATTAGAAATGCTGCTGCTTTCCTCTCTTTACCCCTTTCCACAGTTCAGAAATTGGAACTTGGAATAACTTTAGTTAGTACACTCTTCCTTCATATGGCTGCCGATTGTTGTAGCTGGTTGTTGTTGTGTGGATCGTTTGATAGAATTGCTGTTGATGTTGTTTGTGGTTGTTGGCTGTTGGTTGTTGGTTTGCTGATGTGGGCTGCTGATCGGATTTTGGTCTAACAATAGAAACGTACGCCATCCACTGAGAGGACCTGCTTTAATTTTCATTTATTCTGTCGATTTGGTTCCGAATACAGCTGCACGCCTTCCACGGTGAAAATTGAGGTTTCTAGAAAAGAAGAAAGAGAAATGTTAAATAAATATATTTATTTAAATGTGTTTATTCTAGTTGTAAATGTGCCCACATATTATATATATCATAATTAACATTTTAAAAAACCTTTGTATGTCCACACTATATCTTAACTATTAACTGTAAAATAATAGCTATAGTCTTTACTAATTTTGGTTGTAGATGTAGTTCAAAAAATACTTTTGTATTGAAAAATTCGCCTACTTACAACGCGATTTAGTTGCTTTGGTTGACAATCTTTTATATTTTTCACTCGATGGTGTTTTTTTAATGTACTACTATATATATTACTTTGTTATATTTTAAAATGAATACCGCACTGTTTTGATATTTTTTTAAGGGTATCTCACAGTCAAGCCCCTCGTCTGTACTTTTCTTTCTTGTTATGTGTATTCGATGTAATTAGATGCATAGCGACTAACGCAAATTTAAGTTAATTATATATATTTAATACTAAATCATCGTATTTCATTTGGAATTGGATATTGACAATCAAATAATTCTATAAATAAACATAATTTTTAATTAAAGTTATGAAATTATGACTTCATTTGGCCAGTGGCCATAATTTCATTTCATTGACTGTCGGCGCTGACAATTAAAATGCAATGGAAATTTCATTTTATATCCCCAATCCCAATCCGAATCCCAATCCCTACTTCCACCCACTGCCGGTTGGTTCAACCGCGTTTCCGGATCAGGCTGCTGTGGTTTTTATGGCCTCTGTGTGTGCGTTGACCTTTCCCGCATTTGCGAGTCGGAGTCGGAGTTGAACATGATAAATGCCGCACATTAGTTGCGTTTTAATTGATTTTATCTGGGAAATGTTTAAGCTGCTGCTGCTGCGTTGGTAAACTACGCAAATGTTTAATGAGCAAATATACAAATACAGCACAAAAAGTGAGAAAAAAGGGAAGTGGGAAATGGGAGAGCGGAAAGAGGAAAGCAAACGAGCATAATGAGCTTCACCTGTGCTATGTGCGCTTTGATTTCGATTTTTGACCAAAATTAGCATATTTTCAACTTGGTAAATAGTCAGTGCTCAGTGCTAAAAGTTTACCCTGGCCATGGTTAGATGGATGTGTACACAAATCAACGTTAATCACATTTTAAGCACACATTAAGCTGCCCAGTCATTAAGTGGGCACATTTGAGGGTTCTTCTCTTCCCTCTTCTTGTATGCTGTACATTCATTCAACACTTGAATCCTCCCCAGGGGAATCTCTCTGTGTATCTCTCTTTTCATTCATAGTGCATTGCATTCAATATTCGCAATTCGCAATTCGAAATTGCACTTGCCAAATTGCAGAGTTCGATTCCAATTGCTACAGACACTCCACACTCCAGACTCCAGACAGAAAACATTTACTTCGTTTTCACAAATGCAAATTGCATGCTGTCTGCGTCTGCGTCTGCTTCTAATTAATGATGTCCCTAGATTATGCTTTTAAGCTGGCTTAAACAGATTCTATCAAATGATTTGCGAGCAACTGATAAGCGAATTATATTCGACTACGAAATGCGATATTTTGTTTTTGTGTGAAATACCAAGTTGCACTTTTTACTTGATGAGGAAGTGTTTGAAGCAGCTTACTAATCATTTTTAGCCATTTGTCTGCACAAATTGGTTCACTTGATTGAAGTGACTTGGCAAACTTTTTACAACTCATGTTTAACATGATTATTTAGAGTGACTTTTCAATGGAAATACTTGAAGATGAAGAGCTTTCAAAAAGCATTTTGTTAAAAAATTTGAAGCGACTAATTTTACAATTATGTTATTATGTTACGAAAAGCTAATTTTAGCTTGTGTAAAATGTGACTGAAAACTAAAATTTTACAAATGACAAATTTAAATTTGGCTAGTTTATATATATAAAATTAGTTAGACTAGTTTTTGCTTTAGTGTTCTTTAAAATTTATCATAACTTCCGTTTAATAAAGATATAATTTATAAAGATATAATGACTATTCAAACTTCATTAAAATTTTGACAATTGGTATGTTTAAATGGCTCTAGCTTGCGTATAATAAAGAAAGCATACTATATGTTAAAATACTTAAAAAACGCTTTAACTAGTTTGTGTGTTAGTTTTATCTTAAATGTTACTCAAATTGCGTTCAATAAAGAAGAAATTCTAAAATTATTTTGACTACTTAAAAACATTTAAGCATTGCTAATTTATATGTTCAAAAGGCTTAAACTAGATTAGAAAGCTTTAAATTTGTGTTGTTTACTGAAATGCATCAAATTTTGCTAGTATATATATTTAAAATGTTTAAACAAGTTTTTGCTTTAGTCTTCTGCTACATTTTAAACATCTTGTGTTGTTATAAATATACAATTTGTTAATAATTATAAGAAAAAGAATGGCACACTTTAAATTTTTGTTGTCTACTGAAACGCATAAAACTTTGCTAATTTATATATTTAAAAGGTTTAAACAAGTTTTTGCTTTAGTCTTGTGTTACATTTTAAGTTCAATAAAGTGTTGTAAATCATGTAAATAGTTTCAGTTTACGGCAGCGTTAACCCTGAATTTCAATGTGTTAACCGCAACTTGTTTTCCCAATAAACTGTCGAATTTGAACAATCGAGTTTGACAGTTGCCTTGGGGCAAAGTAGAGCACCGAGAATTTCGCTGAGATTGCTTTTGTATCCCTCTCTTTTCTCTCTCTCTTAGCTAGCTATCATCAATGTTAATCAGTATTTTTTGGCTAGATCTTTAGCTGCTTACTTTGTGTAGTAGTTGCTGCTTAACTAGTTGGCGTTTCTTTTTTTTGAGAACTTTGCCGCGAAATTACTTTTCACTGTTGCTGCTGGCAACTGCAACTTGCAACTTGTTGCCAGAGGCAACTTTACAAAAGAAATACAAATTAAAAGGCAAAAATAAAGTAATTACAGTTAACTGGTCTGGCTAGACAAACATTAGTTAAACAGATACAGATGCAGAAAAGTTGTCGCAAAACTTAAATGAAATGAAGTAGAGAAAAGGCCTCGCGATTGTTTTTTCTGGTTGTAAAGTTGTAAAGTTCTTAAGACAAACACTGCAATTTAATTGGATTCTTTCCCCCCTAGACAATGCGACGTTGGAATGAATTCAGTATTCCACATTTCCACATAGCTCGTGATAAATGTTTAATATATTAATTTGTGACTCACCGTCTGGCAATTCGTAGAGTTTCTTTGGCAATTGCGCAAAGTAGGGATGCTGCAGTGCCTCGTCGGCGCCGATGCGTTGCTCGGGATTGAGCTGCAGGAACGCGTTCGCTATCGTTTCGCCCTCGATGATGTCGTACAGCCGTGGAAAATTGTGACCCAGTTTCCGTGGTCGATAGAAACCTATGTTGTTGGCAAATTAGTGTTGAGAACGTTACAAATGTTTCTGCCTTTACTTTCTTTCCATCTTTTGGCCAATTTACTTACCCAACTTGTGCGGTTTGTAGCCAGGAAAGTGTGTACAACCCGGCCACGTATCCTCTGTGGGCGTGCCCAGCAATTTGAATATCTTATCCAGCTGATCGTATGTATCACGTATGCCGGGGAATGTCGGCATTCCGGTCACCATCTCCACAAATATGCAGCCCACTCCCCACATGTCCAGCGACGTCGAATACTCTGTGCTGCCCAGCAAAACATCTA
Source organism: Drosophila niveifrons (assembly GCA_035046325.1). Classification (NCBI taxonomy): domain Eukaryota; kingdom Metazoa; phylum Arthropoda; class Insecta; order Diptera; family Drosophilidae; genus Drosophila; species Drosophila niveifrons. Next base: position 13,990,653 of record JAWNOC010000052.1, read on the forward strand.
AATAAATAGTGCAAAAGTTGCTTCGTTAGGTAAATGCACTTTTATTTTGTTTACTTTTTGTACATAGTATGAAAATAAATTGCAAATTTTAAATAAATAAACAGAGTTGTGTTCCTGTTGGCTACCTGACTCTACGCTAAAATGCCCGAGACTGAGCAGACTGACAGCCTGACACACTGACTGACAAGTCATGCAGCCAGAGGTCGCCTTAAAGTTAACGCTTATCTCTTTCCAGAGTTCAGAGTCCCAGACCGAAGCCCAGCGGCTAACAAAGTTTTCCTATGCACACACACACATAACAAACATACACACACACACACACAATGCAGGTGGTAGCCTAAGCTGTGCTTTGCCCCTTTTCAATTCTCTCTTGACCGCTTCGCTATGCTCTTTGGACACTATCTGCAGTCTCCTTTCCTAGCTGGCTGACTGGCTGGTCAAGAGTCCGGCATAGTCTGGTGTGCTAAGAAGTGCAGATTAAATTTGTTTAACATGCTTTGACTTGCCCCGTTGAGGTTAGTCTAGGGAGCAGGCAACAACACACAGGGAACTGTTTATCCCAGGGAATTGCATATTAAAAAATTAACTTTATTCTCTCTCGTTCTCTCTCTTGTGCTTCTATTTTTCAATTTAGCGCTGCAAATTGATAGGAAATTTGTGTGCAGTACAAAAAATAATAGTGGCCAGCAAAATTGTTGGCAGCTTTGTTGTTTACCTATGGCAAGGTATTAAATTAATTTTCAGTCTCCGTCTTCGTCTCCATCTCAGCTCTTAGCTAAATGAAAAATTCTTCACTTCTCGCTTAAAATTAGAATTAATGGCTTTTTCATTGCTCAAAAACAAAGTTCATCATAATCGAAAACATAGTGTTTTGGCTTTGTGCATTCAATTAGTTCGGGGAAAATATTAAAATATTTTGTGCTTTGACTTGAGAGCATGGGAGTCTATTAAATGTTCATTAATGTTCTGTGTAGCACAACAAACTTTGGCCATTAAATGAACTTATTGAACAAGAGATTAATGTGAAATGCAGCATGTAAATTATGTAGAAATTACCTTACATTAAAATCGTTTTATGAGCAAGCTGCTTACATATTTGCCAAGAAGAATTGTTCTTTACTTTTTAAGCTATTTTATAATTGGCATTTTTTTTTTAAAAAGAGAGCAAGGCATTGAAGATAAGCTTTTGAATGTTCATTAGCATTCGTTTAACATATTAAATAGGGAAAAAATAAAACAATTCATATGAAATTCATAGATTTGAAATGGTAACAACTAAAGAGTTTTATTTAATTTCAAATTTATTTAAATGCTCTTAATTGAAGAAGCACAATTTTTAAGCTATTTTAGTGCATGAAAATCTTTAGCTTCGTCGTATAAAATATTCACAGCTAACTTGCAATTTTCAGCTTTGCATACTGCACACAAATATTTAAAATTAAACCGAATTATTTATTTACTTTCCTTTTCTTTCTGGTGGCTTTCTTATTTTAAGTCTGCATATATCATTTTGAAGATTTAAAAACAATTTGTTCAAGTAAAACTTTAAGTCTGCATATAAATTATGAATACTTAAATACAATTTCTTCATACATTTAAAAACAATTTATTAAAGTAGAACTTGCTCAGCTACTCGAAGTTGCATTTGTAAATGAGATGCATAAACAAGTTGTTCTCCAACTCCAATTGTATAATAATTTCTAACACGTCTGTCAACTAGCATCTCATGCAAAAATATATATATTATTCAGGGGGAATATTTGGCTTACCTGGTGGACGGTACCATAACGTGACCACTTCATGGGAATACGTGTGGCTGGGAACGCTCTTGGCACGGGCCAGTCCAAAGTCGGCAAGCTTCAGTTCGCCGCAGTCGCTGATGAGCAGATTCTGTGGCTTGACATCGCGATGCAGAACACGACGCTTGTGGCAGTAGGAGAGGCCGCGCAGTAGCTGGAAGAGGAACAGACGCACATTGCGATGGTCCAGACCGCCCGAATGCTTCTCCATATATTGCGATAGATCCGTATTCTATATTCGAGTGGATTCAATTAGTAAATTATTTAAGGAAATCAATATATCCCCCGATACTTACCACATATTCAAAGACAAAGGTCAGCGTCTCGCGGGTGTGCACAATGTCGTGCAGGGTCACAATGTTGCTGTGTTTCAGTTCTTTGAGCAGCGATGCCTCTCGGATGGCGGTGAACGGTGCTCCCTCCTCCTCCTGCAGCCGAATCTCCTTCAGTGCAACACGCTGGTAGGTTAATCTGCAAAGAGTCAAAAGTGTGGGGGAGGCATGAAATTAATAAAATAAATACACAAGAAGCCAAGACAGCAAAGCAATGAGATGCTCTGCTCTGTGCCATAGCTGTCCGAGGCAGCCAACATTTTTGTGTGCTGGAACACAGCCGCAGGCTTATTTTGTGTCGGGTGTCCTTGCCGAAGAAAGTCATGTGGTAGGAGAGCAGCAGGACATTAAACAGACATAATGTGGCAACACAAATACGCACAAACACTTAAATTAGGATAAGGCAAAACACACACACACACACACAAGTCTGTGCTCCTCTATCTCTCTCTCCCTACCTCCCTCAACATTACAAGGCCGCACATTTGAAGTGTCAAATTAGGTTAAATTATTTGACACCGCGCCACAGACGCTGACAATTTATGCGTTGCTTTTGGGTCCTGGCGAAATTCTAATTGGCAGCGCGTCTTGCTCTTTTCTCCCCAGACTTTTGTGTATGTGTGTGTCGGTGTGTGTGTGTTTGTGGCAGGTTCCATAAAATAGCAAATCCCAGTCATAAAGTAGTTGCTTTAAGCGTTGTTGACTCCCTTTTTGCTGGCTGGCCAAAGTGCATGCAAAAATTGAGCAAAAGTTTTTATGGCTCAAGAGCAGCCCTGAGAATGCTTGGCTCCTCTCACGACTTTCTCTCCCTCACCCTCTCTCTCTCTCTCTCGCTTCTCTCTCTCGTTCGTCTAGTAGTCCACTTCAATGTTTGTCAAAGGCTTTGAGAAGGCTGCTAGAGAGTTAATTCGGGCCGCGCGATATCAGAGCTAATTGGCAGTTGATGTTAGCCAAGCAAAGTGTTTCACTTAAGAGCGCCACGCGATGGTTAATGATGATGACATGCGTTAATGAGCTGCTACTGCCGCTGAGTGATAGATACGATACTCTTAATGTGCTTAAAATGAAGCCATCAAACAGCCCCGCTGATAGATGCTCCTCTATTACTTCTCCTCCTGCTCCTAGGCTAACTGGGCTAACACAAGTTTCAGCCAACTAAAGAGCAAATAATGCATAGCATAATGAGCAGACAAAATGGGAATATGTATAAATGGAATATTAAGTGCGAAACTTTGTTCAATACACAATTAGGATTAAGGGATTTGCTTAAGCATTCAATTTGCCAACCAGAGTTCGTTTTTGCACATATTTAAACCGAAATTTATAATCACATTTTTGTCCAACAAATAGTGCTTTTAAATGATAGATAATTTTGTTGTTTACTAATCTTCCTTTAAATTTGAATGAAGTTAAATAAACATTGTATTGAACATAGAATTTAAATTTATTGTGCATTCAATATAAATTGAATTTAAGATTTGAAATTTAAAGCCTTTTCTCAAAGAATAAATTGTTATTAGCAGAAATACGAAGATATGAATTAAATTCTACACTGTAGGATTTCAGTTTAGAGCACTGCAGCATTTAGATATTTTATTTCTATTTTACTAATTTGCTTTCAGATTTAATTAAAAAATTTGTGTTTTCTATTTAAAGGATTATAGTACTAAATGGAGTATTATATTAATTTATTGTGCACTCAATAGAAATTTATTTAAATAGTGAATAACTAGTATATACAACTGGCATATAAAAAGTTAAATTATTTTCTGTTTTACTATCTACAATATATTTCTTGCACTAACTATAATTTGAAATTATGAAAAACATATGCAATACATAATAGTTATTGGATCATCTATTTATTCTTGGCATTTATTCTAAATTTGTTCAGTATTATTCTATTATTTTACCCTAAATTTTGTTTTTGTTCTACTTGCTTCTTCGCCAAAAACATAATCTACAACTATAAACAATATTTGCAATACATAAAATCCAATCTTGAGTTTCTTGAGCATCTATCTAAAGTTCATTTCCTGCCTTGCTTCTCCTTTGCCCTTTTTATTTTATTCAGAGCTATTTCGGCACTTTTGCCCCATTAAACGTCTAAGACTTTATTGAAGCATAAAACATTTTCATGCAGAATTAAGTATGCCTAACATTCTTGTTTTTTTTTTTGGTTGTTACAATTTAAGACTTGTTTTATATTATCATCAACTGTTAGGCAGTTCTAGATTGATGTCTTTCTGTGGCATAGCTCTCGAAGCCGCCGCCGTAAGCTGTAAAATGGGGGCACGTTTTGGATGCATGAAAAAGCCGCAGCAACCTTATCAATTAAGCCTTTTATGTGCTGGCTGATGGCGAATGCTGTGACGACACACACACACACACACACACACACTTTTATAACCTCCAAAAACGAAGCAAGTACGATGCCATAAAGAGCTTATGTCTTTGCACATCCTGTGTGCTCTACGAGGACACAACATCCTTTTGGAAAGGAATGGAATGCAAAGCAATGCGATGCGATGCGATGCGGGGCCATGCGACATGCGAAATTTCCATGTAACCAGCAGCTGCTGCTGTTGCTGCTGTCTGGGTTGCGAGTGTCTCAGGCAAATTACACGATAACAACAACAACGAGAACAAGAACAAGAAGAGCAGCAGCAGCAACAAGGACTACGACACGTCTATACGAGAATGTTTTTTCGACAGAATGATGAGGGAGAGAGGGAGGAGGTGCTCCCACCTCAAAGAGCCATGAAAAATGTATGAGCTGCTGGCTGCTGCTGCTACTGCTGCTGAAAGTGCCGTCAGCGGTTGATAATTTCTAACTGGGTCAACATTCGAGTGGAGCAGTGAACAGCCACGCCCCCAACCACTCGATAAGGCGTCGAAGGTTGTGCTTATGAGAAGATTGTCACAGGATTTTAGCCTGTTAATGCAAAAATAATACGATTTTAGTTAAGAGTCAGAGCAGCGCGTCTTTTTCTCTGTCGAAAAACTTTCTTCGTAAAGACACGCAGGCAGGAAAGTTTTGCCCTTAGCCCACAGATGGCGCTGCTGACCTACTAAATGCTAATCAGCCAAAGTTCAAGTGCTGGCAGAGAAAAACCCTAAAAGAAAGGAGTGGGAAATGAGCTTAAAGGCAAAGGCAGAGGCAAAGGCAAAGAAAATAGAAAGTCAAATAGAAGTGAAATCATTCATGAAATCTTTTACAATTGACACAAGCGAAGCAGCAGGCAAAGGCAAAACTGCTGGAAAAACAAACTTTGGGGACACACACACACACACAAGGCAGGCAGGCAGATCCTTTCTTGTTCTCTTTCTGGCTGCATAAATCTTGGCCAAATTAGCTGGAGAAAAAAATGGGGAAAAAAGGCAGGAAAAAGCAAAAGAGACTAAAGAGAGTAGCAAAAGAAAAGTAAGCAAAGCACTGACCTAAATTTGCGTATTGCGTATGAAAAGCTAATCAGAAAGCCAAGCAGAGCGCAAGAAGTCTTCCCAAATCACAAAATAATAAAGGAGAGACGAAGACGACGTAGAAAGCTCAAAAGTTGTCATGCATCACAGTTTTCATTAGCATTTTTCCATTACCATTCCCAATTTCTATTGCTGTGCTCTGTTTCGTAGTCGTTGGCATTCGGCATTCGGTATTCCATTTTCCACTTTAGCATTTTCCTTTTTGGCCAGATAAATTAGAGCGAATTAATTGCATTCCGAATAAACAAAGCTAATTGGAACTCATTTCGCATGTGGCCCGCTCTGCATGCCAAATGAGAGCAAAGCTCCTCCTCCAACTAAAGAAGGCAAGGAACAACAACTTTTCTTGTTTTTCACGTAATGCCCATTGTTGAATAACTTGACAGCGGGAGTTGGAGCGTTGAGAAGTTGGAAGAAGGCAGGCAGGCAGCGCAAATGATTGTCAAATAAATCAGAAAGCAAAACAGCGCTAAAAGTGAGTTTGAGTTCGAAGGCAAAGTCGTGACCAATGCAAGTGACAGCCCAAGGAATCCATCATAAGCAGCAGCCTTCCTCCCACTCCCATTCTCCTACTCTCTTCTCTCCCACCTTTTCCATTCACACCCAGTGGCTGAGTAAATGTAAGTTGGGCTGTCAAAAAGGTGACGATGCTTGTTTTTGTTGTTTTGCGCTTGGGTCCCCCAGCTCATTTGTCAAATTATGAGACGCACTCGCAGCCCCCAAAAAATCAGTGAGAGGAGGCGCAAATGAGGCAGCATTTGTTAAGCGGACAAAGCGGAAACTGAGCTGGGGGCAAAGAGTTGGGGAACAAACTCAATTGTGTGTCAGTGCGACCTAAAAAAAAAAAGGGGTGCTCTGCTTGCTTTGAAAAAGTGCGTAAGGACCTAAAAAAGCCAAACAATTGTGTGGACCAGCAACAACTACAACAATGCTGATGAGGTTGCAGGATTCTCATTTCTTTCGTTTTTTTTTTTAGTTGGCCATTGTTGTTGCACTGCTTCTGTTAGTCATTTTGTGCCATTTTTATCCTTCGTCTCCCCTTCGTCTTTGGCCTGTTGATTGATAGCCGCATTTGCATGGCAACTGAAACCGAAACTGAGTCTGCAACTTGGTCTGGCACTGGGACTCTACACTCTGGGTATGTAATGAGCCTGCTGCCTGCAGCCAGCAGCTTCTCCCATATATGTAAATAAAAATATATATAGGACGCAACTTGGTTGACTGCATGGCAAATGAGCACACAGCACATAGTCCTAAATATATACGGAACGGATGCAGAGCAAAACGAGGAGCAAAAGATTCGAGGCAAAAACACTTTTGTAAATAAATCAACAGAAAATGGCGGCGGCATTGTCACACATTTTTGCTTAAAAGGCATTTGATTTAGGCAACCCGTTCACTTCTGAGCTCTACCAACTCGTAACTCCAACTCTAACGCCCAACATCAGTTCGTCCATCTGTCTTGGATGCTCGTCAAAATTCATGGGAGGCATCGCCCTCGCTCTGTTAAGTCGACGGCAATAATTTTGTTTAACCCACTGACATGGCAACCCAATTTACGGCCACAAAGCGGACCGCGTCGTTGATTTATAGTACTCGGGTTGCCTTCACAGTTACTCCACTACAAAAAAAAAAAATATAGATGTGCATACAAATTTATACTCACTTGCTAAATCCTTTGTAGACTGTCGCATAGGAGCCTTCACCTAGCGGTTCCAGTTTGACATAGGCTTCCTGCTTGCCGAATGGTGAGTCGCCCTGTTTGTGTCAGCATAGACAAATTGTACACAAAACGTTGTAATTAGTTAGAGGCGGTAACGTAAACATTTCAGAGATAGCTCTTAGAAATCTGTGCGAAGGCACTTTAAAGTGCCCTCTAAAAGTATGCAATGAAATTCGTTTAAATTGAGCTGCACAAAAGTATGCAATAGAAATTTGAACTCGCTTTTGTCAATTAATGCATTGCAATTGAAATTGTCAATTTGATATTTTGCAAGCTCAAACAGTTTCAATAAACTTATTGTTAGTTATTTATATTAATAAAGAGTGGAATTGTTTTGACATATTTGAAATAATATTTGTGGTGAAATTTTTGCTAATGGAATTCAATTTGTTGCCAAATGTAATTGACTGTCGGAATTTTCGTTTAATTTTCCAAAAACAAAAAGTTTCATAAATTAATAATTGTAGTTAGATAATATTCGCATTGATGTATTTAAAAAGTATTTATTATAAAAAAAAAAGACAACATTTCAAACCGATAACGTATATTGTGTTTTGTTTATATCAATGAAATTTGCATAAATAAAATATCGCATTACAATCAATTAATGTGAAATTAATTAAAATTAATGGTGGACTCTCGCACATTGGAAGAATTAATTCCGAGTCTGTGTGTTGTACGCAATAAATCAATAAAAAGGAAACGAAATTCATTAAAATAATGAATTTAAAGTGCCTGGCTGGGCTGTTCCACCAACAACATGCGGTGGTTGCTTGCGGTGATGGAGGCTAACGAAGTTTTTCATCACTCCGGCACTCCTTTTGCTTGCAGAGCATTTCAGAGTTAATGTTATTAACAATACACTCCTTAATTATGGTTATTCTTTTAATGTATTTACTTATTCGGAACACTCAATGCCAAGGCAAAGGGTCCCACCAGGACAAATTTCAAAGAGATTTAAAATTTTCAATATAAAGGAGCTCGAAGCATTGATGGGAAACTCTTTTACTTTGCGCCTAAACAGCTTGGGAATTGCAAGCGCAAGAAATGTGCAAAAACGAGCGTAACGCAGAAAAGTATGCAATACTTTTGTGCACAGACCACACAACATAAATAAAGTAACTGCTTGACTGGCCACAAAGATTTATCAAATGACCAGGCTATAAACTACAGTTAACAATTCTGTGTGTGTGTAATTTATTGAAATTGATGAAAATTGATAGTGTACTTACTCCAAATGCACTGAAACGTTTTCGTCGCGGATGTGGATCCTGTTTGTTGAGAAACACCTCGGACTTGGGTCTGGGCGGCTTCTTGGGTCGCATCACAACATGCGAATGGTATTTCATCTCCTCCCTGATGTCATCATCCAACAGTTTGCTGTCCGACGATACCGACAATTGCCGCTGTACGCGATCATGATGGTCGGTGCTATCCGTGCTGCGCCAGTCTGCAAAGCAAAAAAGGAATAGGAAAAAAATATATAAGAGTGAGACTAAATAAAAAAAAGGCGGGCAGGCTTAATGAGTTGTACAAGTGCTGGCTGCAAAAAGGCAGCCAACTGAGAGACTACTTAAAATCTAAATTAGTGAACCAGTCCTTCGTCCTCAGCCAGATGGAGAAGTGGCACTGTGGAAACAAAGCAAAAGCCGACAAATGGCCAACAGAAGCAGTAGCAGCAGCAGCGACAGCAAAGAGCCTCTACTTGAGGACGAGTGCGCTGGTAGTACTACAAACTGGAAAAACTGAGAAAAAAAGGATTGTTGGCTTTTGCATAATGAGCAACGAAATCCGCTTGCGAGTTGTTAGCAAGTTTCCTCATTACGTTGTCGTCCACGTCCTCGTCATCGTCATCGTCATCATCAATATCAAGCAGCACAAAGCGCATTATGAATGTGGCAGCCGGGCAACAAGCCTTGAAAGCGTTCCAGCAAATTGCTGGGGGAAAATTGTGAGTATGTGTGTGGGGCATGTTTACCCAAAAACAAACAACTGTAAAACCGAAGCCGTAACCCAAAAAAACTGAAACCGAAACGAATCGAATTCGCTGTGCAAAACAAACTCTGAATAATAACGCACTGAGAACAAATAATAAAAATGTTTCAAAAGAATCAAAAGCAGGTGGCAACAACACACAGTCAGCAGTTGGAAGTTGGTCTAGGGCAAAGTTTTTGCTGCAGCTGGTTGTAATTGAATGCATTCGCACCGGTGTCGACATCCTTCCCAGGGGCGTACGGGGAGGATGGGGGGGCGTGGTCGTTGGCGCTGTCCAGAGTGCCGCTGACTCTGGCAGTGGGTCACCTAGTAACCTGGTGATATTCATTGACTTGGGAGCGGCTGCCGCGTCGTCGTCGTTGTCGTTGTCGTTGTCGCTGTTGCTGTCGCTGCTTTCATTTGCTTTTGCAATTTGTTTGCATTGCCACTGCCACGCCCATGTCCGCCCCCTTAACCGCACATACAAACATAGAGCTACATTTTACATTTTACACTACTTCTTCCCCCGACTGGATGACTGACTGTGTGTGTGTGTGTGTGTGTGTGCTTCCCTTAGCCAAAGCCACGCTCTGTTTGTTTGGCTTTCTATTTGAGCACTAATTACATTTTAAATTATGTTTGCTTTTGGCTGCTGTTGCTGCTGCTGCTGGATGCAGTTGCTCCCTTGACTCTTGCTACATCTCTATATGCCACCTGCAGCCATCTCTCTCTCTGTGTATATGCGAATGTATCTATGCGGCTTTATTGAAATATTTATATAATAAAGTTGTGGCTGTCGCCAGTTCACAGTTTCAGTTGCACTTCTCGTAAATTGGTTTTGTTACAGCTTAGAATCGAGCCATGTGTCATGTATCAAGTACGCGAAGGGAAGAAGGGGAGGAGGGAACACACACTCATGATATACAGCTGAGCTTGAAATACGTGTGCACAACAAACACACACACATACACACACGGCAACAAACTCGTGTTGCTGTTCACCTTCCCATGCAAATATTGATTGCAATTATTTAACCGGAGAGCGATATAAATCTTTAAATTCCGTTTAAAAAAAAAAAACAATAAACTCTTGCTCATAATATTCCCCATAGTGATTTCCTACTTGTAAAAGTGTCGTTTATACAATAAACAGAAAGCGAAGCTTGCAAATAGTTTTGCAGCTTTGATTGCAAATTTGTCATGTAAATACACAAACAAAAAAAAAAGAGTGAATAACCTATTTGAATGTGTTGCATTGTAGTATAAAATTTTCAATAAATTTAGAAGTAGCTTTGTTCAACTTTGTTGATTTGCAATCAATTTGTTTATTTGTGGCATTTAAAACAGGTATGAATATAGCATCATGCGAATGTTATTTTTAGTAGACCATAAACTAAACAATACAATACTGCATTTGCGTTTAGTATTTGTGATCATAATTTACAAAATAATCATCAAGTGACAGTTATGTATATCGGATTATTGAAAAAACTTTTTGGGAGTGAAAATATTGAATTGAAATCGATTTTAAGTGAGGTGATTCACAGTGGCATAAAACGAATCATTAAATGTGATTTCAAACTCGTTGCCATATGAACTTTTACGAGTATTTTATTTTAAATGTATACTATTAACTATTAATAGTTTTACCGGATCTAACCGATAAAGGGATTTCATTATAGACACAGAACAACTCTCGCAATATTACTACAATTTTGTAGAAATATAAATAGTATCACCAACCATATAATATGGTATTTTGTGGTATATATAATAATGTAGTTTTATATGGTCAGTAATCGTATTTAATTAACTACATTTCTAACTATCATTGTGTATAAGGTTTATTTTATAATCAGTTTAGGCTGCCAAAAAGGCAGGAGAGAAAATTGAAATTGTTCTTATTATGTATTTATTTAAACATTTGTTTGTAACTTTGAATTAAATTCTATCTGCCGCTAAAAAACTATCAATATTGAATGTCTTAGTATGAGGAAAATTAATTATTTCTTTATAACATTTTGTAACTTGGATTTAAATTCTAGTTTACAAAGTGCAGCTAGAGCAACTGACTGCTTCTGGCTATTTTAAAGTAAAGTGAGTAAAAGTAGTCAATAAAATTCTCACTATATATAAACAGTCAACAGCTTAATAATAAGCAATCTGTTCTTCCGTTGAAGTGTACAAAGTGCAGCACATTTTTTAAAGCATAAGCAGCACTCCTTCTAGTTCCGCCTCAGCACACTTTGTACACACAATTTTTTATTGAACTCATATTGCAGAATATTTCACTGTTATTTCCTCTCTCTCTTTCTCTTTCTTTTGCGTTTAACAAGGGGAAAAACTCCCTTTTGGAGTTTACCTTTAAAACTGGCAGTTTATACAGTTGGGCAACCTTTGCGAGTTTTGGCGTTGCATTGCTTGCGAAATTTTTCGTAACCCAATTCCGCAACCCTCAATATAAAATACTATATATGGTATATAGTATATGTACTATAGTATGCAAGAAGATTGTACACTAAAAACTGCAAAGCAGTCAATGGCCTGGGTCTGGCCACAGTAAAAACTCCACTTACGAGTCTCGCAGCGAGCATTCAAGAACTGTCTGGCCCCATTTTTATACTTTCTTGTTGTTTTTCACGCCTCCCCAAACGCAGAAAATGCGAATAAAAAAAGATACACAAATAAAAGGAGTCGGCAGCAAAGACAGAGAATAAATAAAATAAAACAAATTTAATATGCGCGCACAAGATGTTCGCTTCCGCTTCCACAGACAGAATGTTGAGAAATTACTAACATAAAAATTAAAAATTCAACAGCAGCGAGAAGCGAGAAAAAAACTTTTTTGGGCAAAACTTGCCATCGCAGGATGGCAGCAAAAGGATATGCGAGCGAATGTTCAGCTCAGTTGAAAGTTAATCCGACTGTGAGTGTGGCACAAGGACTTGGCATACTTGATATTAGGTAAAGCACACACACACACATATCTAGAGAGATAGAGACAGAGCAAATGTTGACGGCGATTAAATGCGCAATATGCGCCATAAATGAGCCAAAAAAAAAAAAAAGGAGAAGCGCGCAGCAAACTTCAATAAAAAATTCAGCTCAAATGTAGACTCATCCATGTCTAAAACTCGTATTATCTAGTCTAGACCCTTCAAGCGGAATGGAGCAGAGCAACTCAACGTTGTCCTGGCAGCTTCGCTCTTTTTCTCTATATGATTTCGCCTCTTGGCTGCTGCTCAACAATCCGATGACAACAACAAAAACAACAACAACGTTGATGGGGAACATTTGATTTGCAAAAATTGACTGAGCATTGGCAAAGTGGCTGTAAAATTGAAAAAACGACTCGCAATGCCAGAGCCAAGAGAGAAATTGTAGTAGAAGGAGAAGCTTCTTCTTTGATTTTTTTTGGTATATTAGAAAGTTCTAAAAATCGAATACTCGTGATTATTCGCTGGAGTGTGCCAACAACAATTGCCATTGGCAATGCGATGCTGTCAGTGGCAAAAGCGATAATCATTTTGGCAATGATAATGCTTCCCAAATGTCGAATGGCCCAAGACGGCAAATGATAATGTCCAACCGACTCACTGACTGACTGACTGACTGACTGTTTGTTGAGACTAACCTCCTCGTCTAACGACGGCTACGTATAAGTAGTTATCGATTTCATGTGCGCATTCATGAATGCTAACTGGGGCATTGGGATTTCCGCTGAGATGCCACACAAACACACAAAAGGCCACAAGCAGCAAAAGACGCTCCAAGCTCTTTTAATTAAATTTGCGACTTTAATTTGTATTTATATTGCCACTCAAGTCCATTGTCAAACGATCTGGCAGCACTGAATAAATTCATGGGAGCCTTAAGTTAAGACTGCAACTGATTTCATTGTGAACTGAAGCTGAAATCATACGGAACAATCGATGAAAGTGCCAAGAGCAGAGTTAATATCATATCAATTCCTATAGGTAGGCGTATTAAGCTTGGGAATATGGAACAATACTTTTTATATTATCAACCAGATATGTTATTAAATAAAATTCGTAACATTATGTTAAGTATACAGACTGTTAATGAAGCTTTATGCCTAACCTACTTCTGACATACTTAACACACTTAATTATATCTATAATATAGATAGATTTCATTTTATAAATGTGACTATTACCTTTTTGAACTTTAAAAGCGCTCATTACTACATATGAATAGAGATAAAGGATGTGTTCAATTTTGTCTATAATATAGATTTACACTTCATTCTTTCATTTTATATATTAAACTATTTTCACTTAGATATTCAATTATTTCTATGGATTTTATTCGTTTTTTTTTTACTTCTAGTAACTCACTTTCACCAAATTTTTCTATTATATTTCCAATTCAATGACTTCTATGCTATACATAACATAAATAATGAAATATAGTATACTTTAGTTTAATATCTACAAGTTAATGTGTCTTTTCCTTGTTCTCAGACCAATTTCTTGCTGATCTGAGCTTTTCTATCTTTACTTCATCTTTGGAATTATAAACTTCAGTTTTGCTTCCCCATTTGTAATATCCCGAAATGATTCTTGTGTTATTCATAAATTGTCAACCCCAAGTTAAGAGTCACATGTTATATTATCTTTGTTTTCAGCACATTTCATTTTGATCTCATCTCTGTCTCATTTGTAATATTTTGTAATGATTTGTGTGCTATTCATAATTTATGAAATTTTCTTTACTTCTTATTTTGGTCATTTACAAGTTAAGTGCAATATGTTTTGCTCTTTTTATTCATCGCATTTTCTTTCCACCCTATCTCAGATTTTGCTATCTCTGATTCATGCTGTAACTATTGAGTTCAGTTTCTTTGCCCCATTTGTAACATTTTTGCAGTTTTGTCCATAAAATTGGTTACTTCTTTGGGCTGCTGCTGTTGCTGTTGGCTGCTGTTGGCTACAGTTGCTGCTTTCTTTTACAGCATTCATAAAGTTATATGGCCAGTTTTAGTGATGCACTCAAGTGAGCACTGAGCACTGAGCAAAAGGGAGCAAAACCAGGACGAAGGACGAACGATGAAGGAGATGCTTGTGTGTCGTAACGCAACTTGGCACTGCTCTAACTCCTTTAACGCCTTTATGTTTAAGTTTTATTACTTTGCAGCGTAAAAATCTCTCAAGCGACTAACTTGAAATGCAAACAGAAATCAGAACAGGAAACGCTGCCATGCTCAGAACAAAAATATACACAGAGAGAGAGAGGAAGAAAAGCAGCAGAAGCAACGCAAAAAATACAAATGATAAAGAAAACAGAGTGCAGAAATATTTTGCGTGTAAAATGAAAACAATGAAAATTATGCAAGCGCATTACGACGACGACGACGACGACGACGTCACAAAAAAGTGGAAAAAAAATGTGTCAAACAAAAAACGGAAATGATAAAAATAGCGGGCGCTAGAGCAGAGACAGCAAAAGGAAGGTGGCTGAGAAAAGGGAGGGGGAACTGTGGAGAGGGGGGGTACAGGATTCTGGGTGCCTCTTGGTGGTCATAGTTATGCAAATGCTATGCAAGGATGTCACGTCCTGCTGTGACTTAAAGCCAGCCAAACACTTGCAGCACACATGCGACCACACAGCAGCTTTGAGTTTCCCTTACCTCTCCTTCTCCTCTTAATACTCCATTGCATACACGTTCCCCCCCCAATACTTTCTTCTTCCCTTTCCCCTCTAGTGTTCAGTACTCTTGTTGGCCTTTTGCATTATTGCATATTATTCGCAATTTCTGTTTACTACTCCGTATTTGTTTTTGGCTTTGCAGCATTATTTATGACAATGCGTGTGTGTGTGTGAGTGTGGGTGTGAGTGTGGGTGTGAGTGTGGGTGTATTACTTCCCCCCTTCCACTCTCCCTTTTTGTGGTACACTATCATAAAAATCACAGCAGTATGCTGAGTGGGTCACTCCTGCCTCCCTCTCTCTTTGCCATCAGTGAGTGTCGTCTATAAAAAAATGAGCTTCGCATAAAAAATTTTACTTTTCATTTGCATAAGTATGAAACGGTCCCAAGTAATGCTTTATTCCGCTTGTAGTGCTCTACAAACACAGCAGCAGCAACAGCAACAGCACTATGCAGCACACATTGTCGTTCATTGTTTATACCCTGCATATCAAATGTAGGTGATATCATATGACAGTACTATTTAGAAGATGAAAGAATTCATGATGGAATCGACCAGAAAATTTTCCATATTTGAAGAGAGTCTTTAAAACTAAAGAAACTAAAAATTACTCTGACCATATAATCGTACAATAGAAATTAATACAAAGTAACATTTGTACATATAATAAATAAAATCTAAATTGTTTTCCAATTGTTAGTATGTCCTAAAAAATATATTTATTTCAATCGTTTGGTATGCGGAAACCTTATAGAGAATGTTGTCTATAGTTTTGACTATTTTCAAAAATGTTTTATAAATCATGCTAAGCAGAAATTATATTCATATTTATTATAAAGTAGTTTAGGGATATCAGATAAAAAATTATCTTAAAATCAATATTTGCTTTGTTATTGTATTTAAACTTGATTGTCTTTAAGGATAAGCTTTTGGTGGCTGACTTTTGAGACTATGATTCATTTAATATGAAAATATATCTATGCTTAACGAGCTATAATATAATATATTTCAAGTTAACTACCGCTAATTTGTATTATCATTTAATAAACTTTCAGTGATTAATACAACATAATGTTTTCTTCAAATATAACTTTGAGTTTGACATGTTATTAGATGAAAATTATTTAAAACTTTGCAACTTCAATTGCTTTATTAAAGGGTATTTGCTAGCCCATCACTCCATCTCTTTCTCTGAGTCTCTCCCTCCACCTCTGCCGTTTCACTTTTGCTAGTGTTTGTTATTATTCATATGCGCGTGTCGCGCATTTGCGTAAAAATTTAATAAAGCAAAACATTTGGGCAAACTCGTCGAACCAAAAGTAGCAACTGCTCCCGCTTCCAGCTTCCCACAAATAAATAAAATATATACATCTGTGAGTATGTGCGTGTGTGTGTGTCTCGATGTGTATTTATGCAAAGAGTGTGTGTGTTTAAGTGGGGAGGAGAGGAATGGAAATGGAAAGAGGAGCTGAAGTTGGACGCTTCCTTTGCACTTCCTTGGGGGGGGGGGCAGGAAACAGCATTTTGATAAATGCAATGGGACACAACGCGGACGTTGGCCATCGACAACGAATTTCAAATTGGGCAACCAGACGAATACACACACACACACACAGTCACAACACCCCCAACAAATACACACACATACGCATACAGACAACCAACAAAATGGGGTTTTATCTTTGGCGACATCAAGTGTCCTCCAGCTGAACATTTGCGCTGTTTTATTTGTTTGTCCACGCCACGAAATGCCCATCACAATTCCCCTCCCTCTCCCTGCTTCCCCCCGCGTACTCTTCACTGTTATGTTTGTGATTTATTATTCAGGCAAGAAATTAAATTTTCTGTTTTCTCTTTTTACCCTGCTGCAAGTGTCTCTCTCTCTCTCTCTCTCGAATGTTTTGGCAGCCCTTTGACTGCGTTCAACTTCCTTCCACTTCCTCCCCCACAATATACACATCCTGTGCCCGTTTAGTGCCTAAAATTTATTGTGTTGTTGCTGAATTCAATTACAGAGATGATAAGCGACCACTTGGACTGGGTAAAAAGGACAAGGCCACAGACTCGAGACTCAGGAGACAACAGTCTAGAGACTAGACTCTAAACACACACACACAAACAAAGTGCAGCAGAAGGCAATGCCAAAGGGATTTTCAATATTGCATCCTTGAATCGTGTTTTCCCTCTTCCTGCGAAATAAGCTTGAGCTTAAGACAGACCATTTGAGAGCATTTTTGGTCGCCTTCGTTCGGCACAATATGAAAATGTCTCAATATGAAAATGATAACCCGCTGCGTTTTGTCATTACTTTTGGCTGTCGACTGCACTCGTGCCACGAAGGACAACAAACATCTTGGCGATGACGATGACAAAGGCAGTTACAACAACAACAACGAGAACGAGAACAACTTCTAATGCCCAACAACAATGACATCTATTTTAATGACATTTTGAAAGCTTTGCTGCCCATAAAATATGACCATTTAAATTGCTGTCAAACACACAAAAAAATACGTATATAGAAAATAAAAGAGACAACGAGCTGACAGCTGTAAAAAAGGCAAAATAAAGGAAGCACACAATATGTAAATGATAATAAATAAAACTATTAAAAAGTCTGGGTAATTTCCGCTTTCCGTACACATGCATAACTAATATTTCTACTTGTTACTACTTTTCAAATCTATATCTAAATCTAAGTACTATATAGAAATTGTCTTGGGGTTGCTTTACCTTGTGATTTATTATTATCATTTTTCGCAGATTCTTGTGCTAAAAATAAAAGGTAGAAGATAAAATATGCAAAATGCAAATTAAAATTTGTTTTTGGTTCAAATAAAGTAAATTTCAAGCTAAGCAAGAGATTTTTTTTTGAATTAAACAACTTAAAACTAAGCGAGTTATGAATGGGTAAGCAAATGGTAAAAGCTGAGAGAAGTTTAAGAATATGGTAAAATTTAAAGCATTTTCATTACAAGCTTATGATGCATATATAATTTAAGAATTTGATATGGTAAAAGTTTATTTGAAGACATAGAAAGTTGTATATTTTCACGGATTTTTTTATTTAATTATATTCATTTTTTTTTTTATTTATTTAAGTGAAATTTTGTTGTCAATGAAATTGAATAAAAGTACGCATACTTTAAATTACCATCCGAATAAAATGTATGCAAAATTCAAAATCTACTTATTATTAGTAGAGCTTGGATAATAAATATTTTCAAATTACTTTTAAGGATATGCTCTGGTGAATATAAGAAAGGTTTGTTTCATTGAAATAAGAATAGATTTTTAAAAATTATTTATATGATATTTTTCAAGCAAAGTTTGTTTCATTAAAATGTATATATACTTTAAAAAGTTTTCTAAATTCAATGTTTGATATAAATTTATTAAAAATATGCAAAATCCAAAGTCCACTGAAGACATTTCATATAAGATATATAATTATTATTAGAATGGAATGCATAAATTTATAATGGGATGTCAATTTTTGTATTTTAAATAAATTGATTCATATTAAGAATGGCTTAATTCAGCTTTTTCTCTTCAGCATTTTATGCTACTCATGTTAATGATATTTAAATTGTATCACAATTATTAACTAACTGTGTTGAAGAGCTCTCGATCGACAGTCTTTATTTATATTATTATTATGAATTTCGTTATTAATTTTTAATATTTATTTATTACTATTATTATTGGTTTTAGAATTCATTTGTAATATTTATTTATTATTATTGTTAATTTTAATGCTGTGCAAATTTAAGCTAATAAGTTTGGCTTTTCTCTCAATAACAAAGGCCAAATTAACAGCGCAATTATGTATTACATTAAGTTGTGACTTTAAACAGCATAATTTTAACTCTTCCACCGAGTTTATGCTTAGTCTATGTTACTCCACACTCTCTCACTCAATTTGACCCTAGTCTATCATACCTCATATCCCAAACTCAGCCACTGCAAAGTGGCAGCTAGTAAATGCCACTTTGAAATGCAATAAAATCCAGCAGGAAAGCGCTTCGCTTATTAAACAATTTATGTTGCTTAGTGCAATGTGCAACTAAATCTCAAAACAGTGCAACGCATCAATTATTTATATACATTACAGCCAGCAAGTGTGCGTGTGTATGTGTGTGAGTGTGATTGCCAGCCAGTGTGTTTATATATCGATTTGGGCAACAGTGTTAGCTCTATAGAGAGCGCTCTCTCTATATATATACTACACGTAATCCACTCAGAGTCATTCACAGACCTCGGCTATTACACGCTTGTTGACCAAGCAACGAACTGCGTTCCCGGCTCCCCCCCCGCTGCCCACGCAATTGCAAAACTTTGTTGACAAAATAAAAGCATAAATCGCGCGTAATAATTGGCCAAAAAGCACATTTAATGGCTTACAACGACGTCAAGGACATAAAGGAAAGTGGAGGAGAATGCGACTGTCATTTTGCAGCGACTCGTTAAGAGATTTACTCCTTGGTTATATATTTCTTTTCGCACGCCCGCACACACTCGAGTGGTCAAAAGGAGAGAGCCAAAGCCAAAGGCAGCTCTTGGCCAAAATTTAGCTCGTATGTTGCCATATTATTGAATAAAGAATTGACATTTGATTAGAGATTTGCTGGCAATGTTAGCTTAGCTCTTCTCTCTGTGGCCAGGAGCACAACATATCCTTTCGTTCATCACTTCCAATTACCGCTTATTTATTGCTTCATTTTCATTTTGCTCAAGGGGTGGAGGAGGAGGAGGAGGTGGAGGAAAATGGCCAAAGCTTTGCCTGAGGACAGCAAATTGATTTGTTTCGTTGTTCTGTGTGTGTGCGTGCGTGTGTGTGTGTGAGCAAATGTCGGTGCGGATTAAGAGTAAGAATTTCAGTGTTGCTTCAGCTTCAGCTATAAAACCCTATCCTGGGATTTATTAAGACGTGTGTGTCGAGAGAAAAACAACAGCAAATCTTTTGCTCTGTTGATTGTGTTTAATTACTCAAACCAAGAGCGACACAGAACGTCGAACATTGATTTTCATTTGCGTCGTAATGAAAAGCGTTTCCAATTAGAAAACACCAGAAGGGCAACATTTTCCTCTTGTTGATGTTGTTGTTTCTTCACGTGTTGTGCTAAGGCGAAAAACACGTACAAAACAATTTGCGGGTCCAAATAATTCATTTGAATTGAGTTGCCAGTTTGGATTTGTATTTCGATTTCGATTTTGATTTTTTTGGGGGGTGTGTGGTGTGTTTGCCTTTGTTGACAGCAATTTGATTGTGGCGCCAAGCACAACACATAATTACTCATGCCACATGTTGCACGACAGACAAGAAAAATAAAGTGTAGCAGCAGCCAGGCAAAAACAAAATCTCACAAAGCACGCACTCAATCACAATTTGACAGCTTGCCAAATAAAAGAAGTAAAATCAATTCAAATATTTCACAACACACATTTTTGAGCATAAAGCAAAATCAATTAAAATACAAAATGTGTTGAGCAACAAGAGAAAAATCAATTAAATGCAAACATGTAATAATTATGACTGCACAAAACTTTTGCAGCTGTCTTTGCGAAATTTTGTTTTTGTTTTGAGCGAGGCATTATCGAGGCTTAAAGCCAGCAACAGCAATTTGATGTTTTCGTTTTCGTTTTCTAATTAACTTCGCCAGTAAATCCTGCAAAATGCCGAATAGAAGAAACCACGTTGCCACATCCTGATGAGACATCCAGACAAACAGACACAACAACAACAACAGCAACAAGCCGAACGATGATATTACTTAACAAATTACATAAAATTACTTTTCTTGTACGAGCGTAGGCAAACAAAAAAGGGAGAAAACAACGAGGGTGGGGGTGAGGGGAAATGCAAGAAATCGCTTAGCGATTATAGTGAAATACAAACAGAGTTCAGACAGCGACTTCAACGAGTGACTGACAGCTAAAAGGACGCAACACGAGATACCAGAAAGAGTGCTCCGCATATTTGGGCACAAAACACTGCGTACACTGAGAGAAACATTAAATGCTTAGCACCACTTTAATAAGACACAAAACTCTAAATTCAAGTAAGAAATTTTACATATATTTTATAATTTGAAACGCGTTTCAGAAAAGATAGTTATTAATTTTTCATTTTACGTATATTTTCAAAATTTTATGGGTAGCAAATCTTATATACAATTCTCAATTCAAGATTTACGAACGTTTTATATATTATTGACTATGCTTATGCAAAATTAACAAAATTTTATAGAAAGGCAATTTTATTCAAAATAATGAAGGCACAAAATTCAAAATTTACGGACTATATTAAAACTACTGATTTAATAACTTTTATTCTATTTAAAACGTGTTCCAGAATAGTTTTAAGTACGATTCGAGGTTTTATTAAGAGCTTGTCTAAATTGTATAGGATGGAAATTACAACATTCACTTTTGCTTAGATTAACATTTCTGTCGAATATGCTGAATACAGTTTTCATTCTTTTAATGGTTTTGGGGTTATTTAACCTTATCTAAGAATCAATCGTACTTATTTTGATAGGAGCTTGTAGGCATAAAAGAACTAAAATTGAAAGTGCAATATTCTTGACTAATTGATATTTTCTAAATTGTAATTATATTTTCCACTTTTAAAAACGCTTCGTCTTAAGTAAGAAGTAAAAAAATTAAAGAATGAATAGTTCTAACTTTTATTATGTAGTATAGTATTGTAGTTCTTATTTTTGCTGAGTGTACGTCATATGTTGCGTACTTGGCTGTCATGTCATCAGAATGTGTGTAGAGCCGTAGACTAATGGCTAAGCAAGGGGTTGCTGCTCGTGCTGAGGCGGAGGAAGTTGGGTTGGCTTCACTCTCGAGCTTGGGTTGCCATGCTTGCTTCTGTTGTGTGCGTTGCACAAACAACGAACAAAAACAAAAACAAAAACCAAACAATTGGCGGCATCATTCATCACGGATGCGAACATATGACAGCATATAGAAAAGGCTTGAGTTCGTCTCTCTTTATTACATTGATTCTAATGTGATCTCTTTCTTTCATAACAGTAACAACAGTGTGTCGACATTTGAATTGGCAACACACAAAATGTAACATGCCCAAATCTGTGGCTGTGGCGGGGAGAAGCGACAGACAAATGACGTTGATGCTAATTAAAAGCGGTGTCTGCTGCACAAACAGAAAAACAGATAGAGGGAGAGAGGTTTGGCTGTGGATCAAGTGACGCCACACGTAATGGATACGCCGAAAAAGTTGACTAGAGTAGAAGGAGGTGAAAACTGCTTCCGGTTACATTTAATGAAATGGCCAAAAACTAAAGCGAATGAGTCAAAGGGGAAACATTGCGAAACCTTCGTCTTCTTCAGAGAGTGGCCAAAAACAAAATGCAATTACTAACGCAAAATTAGTGCTGGCATTGTGCATAATAATAGCAGTAAAAGTAGTAAAAGTCGACTGCTGAGCACACACGGGGCGTATGCTCAATTTCGTTTTGTGCTGCGCTTTTGTGTGGCGTTTATACTTAGTATATATTGTAGTATACTTAGTATGTTGAAATGTGCGCAAATTATGCTCATCATTGTGACACAATTAGCGGGGCCAAGCCCAGAGAACGTGTGTGTGTATGGATCATAAAGGGAGGGGGGCAAGGGGGTTTGCAACTTAACCCTAATGGATGCATTTCCAACAGCAAATGGCAGCTGCTCACTCTTCTCGCTCTTCTTCTGCAAAATTTTCTCATTTTGTTGCTGTTATTTTTTCCAAGCTTTCTTCTATGAAAGTCATTTCATGCATGCGAAATTAGTTTATGTGCGCAATTTCAAAAGAAGTGTTAAGGGGCATGGCACCACAGGGAAAGCAATGAGAAGGGAAGAAAGGAAGGGAAAGGGAAAGCAGAGGGACAGCAACTAAAGCACGAAAAACCGCAGCAAAATTTCACACTAAACGTTGCCATTATGCAACATTGTTGCGGGTGTGGCACATAGCAGTGCTTCTATGGTTATGCGAACGGATACGGATACAGTTACGGTTACGGTTACAGTTACGGTTACGGTTTGGGTTACAGACGGAGCAGGAAACTGAAGTTAGGCTGCATATCCGTTAGTTTTTGACTGTCTTTTGCGGTAACCTTTGTCTTCGCACCACACACACACACACACAGAAAAAGGCCTAAGGACTAAAGAGTTTTAGCGCAAAGCTCGTGTCAAGACTTTTCACAGATTTCAGAGACGTCTCTCAACTGTCGCTAAATTGTGTCAAGATAACAATTGTTGTTACTCCCTTTATGAAATTAGGTTGCAATTAAATTCCACATACGTCAGTTAACTGACAAGCGCTTTTTTAATTTCAAAGTTTTTATAAAAGTTTGTAATTAATTATGAAATTACAACAACTATTTGCAGTCTGCTCATAAACTTTATTAAACAAACGTTCGGTTCTTTTTTTTTTACACTTTAAACATTTAAGTAAAATTACCTTCATTGAAATAAAATCCCAGAAAAATTTGATTAAATATTGTGTATATTTTGCATCGGTCACTTATTGCTTTATTAATTAAATTAATTACTTTATGCCACTCAATGCTTTTTTATGTTTTAGTCTGTTTTATTGCAATTTAATGACGATTACACAATTACGCAAAATACACAAATAAAAAGCTTTATTAATTGCAAATCATTTTTATACCCGTTATACCCCTTTGGATTGAAGGGTAGAAACTATTTAATATATAAATTATTTAAGAAATAATGTAATATGTCAAAGAGATCGGCAGGTTCCACTTTTTTGGTTGACATTCTGGTATGTTTCGTACTGTATGGTATATTTTTAATATAGTAGTGCTATATCGATATAGCTAATACAGCAAGCGGTATATTTGTAGTATTTTTTGTATTTGTATATATTTTGATTGTAGTTTTATATCCTTATACTAAATATAGCCGTATTTATATATTAATATTTTTTTTTGGTATATTTTTAGAATAATGCTAAAATAAAGTGAGTATATACCATTTGGTAAATTTGCAGTATTTTTCAGATATATTTTAAATGCAGTACTGTCTATACCAGATGTACAATTTGGTATATTACAGTATATTAATTCGGTATATTTTAAGAATAATACAGCATTACATTTTCTATTATCTTCTGAATGTAATATTATATCGAAGTACCAACTATACAAATTGTATTTAACAATAAACAAATTGTATATATCGAGCATACTTCATTCCACAGAAATTTCTGTATAAAGTTTTCTCTATAGACGTAAAATAACAAAATGAAACTCTATTTTCCTTTGCCAGTTTCTACTCCCCAATTGGAAGTACTTCGAATCCAACTGCTGTCATCATTTGTCACATTTAAACGTGATTTTGACATAAAAACACATTAATCTATACGTATGCTGGATGCTTGATTAAATTTCTGCTACAGTTGCCATCGCCATTTAGTTATTGGCTACAATTTCTTTCTGGCTGGCAAAATATTTATCAAAATGGCCAACTGCGAGTGGAGAAACATCAATCTGAGCTGCAATTTGTCGTTCATTATTTGCTTTATAGCTGCGGTGTATTTGTTAGACGAATCGGAAATTGCACAATGGCCACACAAAATGAATTGATTTCTAATGCGGATTGTTAAGACGACAATAGAAGTAGAAGGAGCAGCAACACAGGACAACTTTCATGCCAGAGCTGAAGCAGGACTCGCAGTCAATTGGATTGCTGCTGAAATGAATAGCGGATGATGACGATGATAAAGCCTGGACAGACAGGAAAAATCCAATTTATGTGGCAGCTGCAGCTGCAACTGTAACTGGAAATGCAACCGCAACTAATAATAATAAAAACGTATGTATATTTACGGTGGACTGACTGCAATATTAATATGCCATCAAATTTGTTGTTGCAGTTGCTGGCGAATTTATCAATAATAATATTTTTACAACCCCAAACGTGAAAAGCGTTAAATGGAATTGAAAGTTCTCGGAGCAGCAGCAGCAGCAGCAGCAGCAGCGATGTTGATGATGATGCTTTAAGTAATTGAAAAATGTTCGCCCTTTTTGCCTGCAGTTTTTTTTAATTAACTTCAAAAGGTCCCCGGGCGAGGATCCGCCGCAGATGGACTCTTTGGACTCTCGCGGGCGGTCTCGCTGTGCTCTCGTTTATTGGCCACTGATTTGTGGCAATGGCAAATAAAGGCCGTGGGCGTGGCTAAATTGCAGCCACTGTTGTTGCCACAGTTGCTGCTGCTGCTGCTGCTGCTGCAAAAGTATCATCAATCTGCAGCGGCAAAAAAAAAAAAACGAAACGAAACGTTGCACGTTTCCGTCAAGCGTTCGTCATAAAGCAATTCGAACCTGCAGTTGGAGTAAGAGAAGAACTGTTTGCCTCAGGCAACAAACACATGGACTATTCTCTGTTTGTATGCGGATGAGCAGAGGCAGAGAGGGAGACGGACAGGAAACAGGATGATGCGAAAGAAACAAAAGGCACGTAGACAATTTCACAACAACCTCGCAATAGAACGCCAGCAGGGACATCAATGGACACCACCAGGAGCTTGGAGCATGGAGCATGGAGCATGGAGCATGGAACGCGTTCACAGCACGCACTAAACAGAGACATTTGCTTGGTCAATAGACTGACAATTGAGAAGCGGGCAAAACGGGCACAGTGGTCATCGCACAGTGGTGCAAAAAGGGGTTATCGCATTGATTGGTCAGCGGAAATGCCTTGGCTATATTACTCTTAATTTCCGCTTACGTAATAAACTTTAACTAAAGTGTTGACCACTCGATATTATCTCATGGTTACTAATTGAGTTATTGATTGAAGTATAAAACACATTATTTCTGATGCTAAAGAATTTAATTTCAAATCAAACAGCTGCTTTATTAAGATCAGGGATAATTTATATTAACCTATGGCTACTAAATAAGTCTTCAATTAAACACAATATTAAATTCTACAGCCTTTTGATACTTTAGTATTTTTTGCTACTAATTAAGATTTTGTGCATTATCAAGCCATTAATTGAGTTATGGAACCTTGGTAAGTAAAGCTTATTGCTAACTAAAAAGAAAGTAAACATTCTTTTTAAATAATTGATACTAGGAATATACTTTAAATTAAGATTGAAATACTTTCCTTATTGAATTCAACAAAAATTAGAAATCACATTTAGAATCAAAGCAATGAAGACAAATGCTTTGTAAACATTCTTTTTAAATAATTGATACTAGGAATATACTTTAAATTAAGATTGAAATACTTTCCTTATTGAATTCAACAAAAATTGGAAATCACATTTAGAATCAAAGCAATGAAGACAAATGCTTTGTTTAGCGTGCTATATACTATAGCTTATTATGTTGATACATTTTAATTTATGCTGATTTTATAATCGTCTAATTTAGTTTAAGTTTACTTATATCATATGCATATATTTTCTTAGGTCTTTTTTAAAAAAACTTTTTTTTTCAATTATTTATTAATATATATACATTATTAAATTCTTCTTAAAATTTCTTTTACTTTTTCTTAATTATTTTTTAAATATATATATTAATGAATTCTTTAAAGAAATGCTCTGTTAAACTAAAAGCTTTAATCATTCACATGCGTTTACTTAAAGATTTTTTCTATTAACTTTTTCTGCAATGTTTCATTCAAGTTGATCGGCTGTGTTTTTGACTGATTGACCATAGGATTGCCCAAAATAACTGTGTGTTCAATACCAAGAGCTGAGCTGAACAGCCGCCCATCAACTTGTCCATGGCCTCTTGAAGCTCCAATCAGACGCCTAAGCAGAGGGAGAGCAGAGTAGGGAGAGAGTAAAGCCCACAGTGCTTTGTTCGTATGTAAACGACAATCAAGTTGAAAAGCAGCTACCCCCAAAATCGTAATGGGAATAATTTGCAGCAATTTCATTCAAAAAGCCTCTTACAGACACACACACACACACATACATGTGCATACATATACGCCCAGTCACGTAAATGACAATCAAAATTTGAGCTGAGCTGAGCAGAGAGACAGAGAGAGAGAGAGAGCGAGATAGTGGAAGGCAAAGGAAAGCTGGCAGACAGGAAGCAAGCAGCGGCCTATGTCCTGAGTCTGCAATGTGTCGAACTGACCAAATCAAATGCGTATACACACACACATATACAGAGACACACACATGCCCCAAGGCTGTCAGAGTCAACACATATAATGGGCGTTATCTGCAGTGGCAGCTAGGCGAAAAAGGAGAAGAGCAGAAGTCTCCCCATCATAGAACTCCCCATAGACCATTACAAATATACACTGTGAGGCAACCGCAGCTGAAGCTGAAGCTGCTTATAATCTAAGCACACACGTGTGTGCATTACGCCTATCTATGTGTGTGTGTGTGCGAGTATCCTTGTAACACATTCCACACACTCGCAATCTACATAGACAGGGACAAGCGTTAGTTACATGGCCCAACCGCCACTTTGTCATATTATGAATCCTAATTCCGTTCGAGGCCGTGACCTGAGGCTTCCCTCTTCCCACTTTCCATCTTCTCTCTCCCCCCTTCTTGATGACGTTATGGATACTTCAGCTGTCACTCAAAATGTGTTCGAGTAGCGCGCGTTGATTGCAAACGACGACGAAGGACTTAAAGATATTTCACTTTAAGCTTCAAGCAAGCTTTTTATTATGTCTGTGATGTGTGGGGGGAAAGGAAAAATGCTTCTACAGGAATTTATAATGACAAGCGTGAATTTTCATATAGCCAGTTGGAGAATGAAACTAGGGGGCGTGGCACTGCCCAGGGGGCATTGTTAGGTCTCGCCAGTTGCAATAAAAATTGTCTTGCCAGGGCTGCCGACACACTATTAAAAAGTTTGCCACCCCTCCAAAGACGAAGAAAAGAATTCCAGAAAGCAAAAAAAAAAAATGAACAACGAGTTGTCTGTCTTTTGTGCGTTTTGCAGTGGCTTCATAATGAGCTTAGTATGCAAAAGAGCAGACTGAGGGGAGAATTGTCAAAAAGATTCATTTTCGGACAGTTTTACAGTTATTTTCTTTCTGCCACTGCTGCTCAAAATGATGAGGACAATACCCCAAAAAAAAAAATTGGCTGCTTTAAAGTTTGCGGGGTGCGGGAGACGCGAAACGAAGTAACTCAGCTTGTTTCTGTGTGTGGACAAAGTTTTCAAAGGAAAATTGATTACATTACAGCGCGGGCAACTAGGGAAAATGATCTTATTATGTCGCACACTGAAAGAAGAACATTTTATGTTTTAGTTCCTCTGGCATTACTCATAGTTATCAGCATTTGCCCACAGCACAAAAATCGATAATAAACGAATTACGCGACTTTGGCGATGTTTTTCTCCTAAAAAGCGACAGCTATTAAATATGTTTTTTTTTTTGTTTTGGCTGGTGTGGGGGAAAACAACGATAAAAATTGTCTCAAAATCATGGCAGCCATAAAAATAAAATGCACATTCATTTAAGAATGTATTTTTGCTATTGAACTATCGTTAAATGGAAGTTGATGAAAATTGAACAGAATATTGAAATTTAGACAACTCTGTAAGAAATGGCAGTTCTCTAAATTTGAATAAAATAGCCATTTATATCCCCATTTAAAATATATTTTTTAGCATAACTCGCTTTTTAATTTGCCATCGCAGATAACTCCTTGAGGGCTAAACATTTCACATTTCTCCAGCCTAATTGGCAAAAGTTTTTTCATTCCTACTTTGTGGCCGACCTTTTCTTCAGTTTAAGCATTTTTTTCCCAAATCTACATTTCAGTTGTAAAAATCTTTATGCAAATGCGAAGCGATAAGCGTAAAAACACCCAAAAACGATTCACGTCACAGAATAAAATAGACCGCAAATTTTCCATGTCAATGCATAAGTCGCTTCATTAGCCAAAACCCGAAAAAAAGTGTTTGAAAAAATTGACTCACGCGAGATGACATCAAACAAAAATTTACAGGAAAAAGCCAAAGCAAAATACACAACACTTCCCTCAACTAAATCATTAAAAATGCGAAGCATAAAAAAAGAGGCGAAAAAAAGAAAGAAATGCCAGAGCTCAAAGCGAAACAAAACAAATAAAGGAAGGAAAAGGCGACATGTTTTTGCTTCGTTAATAAACTGCAACGAATTTGACAGCGGTTCAGACGAGGAGGCAGTAAACCACAAAAGAAGGGCTGTCTAACCGCAAGACTCAGCTCGAGTCCTGTTGCCGTCTAATGGTTGCAAGTTATACGAAAAACCAGCCAAAACTGTCAAAGGGTTTCCACGCAGCCAAAGACAAATGCCCCAACTCCTGCACCAAGACAACCCCCCAGAATAAAAAGAAGAACCTTAAGACAACAGAAAAAAAGAAACAAAGAAAAAATCACTTAAAGTATTTTGCCAATAAATTTAAATCACAGTCTCCGAATGGAGGCAAGGGAGCGTAAGAAGCTTGCCAAAACAATAGACAACGAGGACGAGTCCTGCCTGCAAAAGGGGGAAAAGCTGTTCGCGTGGGCCCAACAAAAAAAAAAAAGAAAAAACGTATATAAACAAACAATGAAAACGCCCTGAAGATGAAGTTAAAATTTGGCAGAAATTATCGACATTTTAGTACTCTTTCGGTGACTAAGCAAAGAAAATGATATACTATTAAAAAGAAAATAATTGAAGATAAATCTTTGTATACGAAAGTAGATAAATTGTTAATAATAATAAACAAATACGTATTTTTTGACTAATAATTTTATTAGACAACATGTTATCAAGAAATATATATTTGTTCTCATAGAGATATCTTTAATTATTCTCAATCTCAATTCTTCTTCTCACTTATGTTATATTATGTTACTTTAAATTTACTTTTAGTAAAGCAGATAATACAATTTAAATAATGATTTTGTTGAAGAAACTATAATTTATACATTTTCAACTGCTTTTTTAGAATTTTGTTGTAAAACTGTTGTAACTGCTATCGCCCTTTAAAAAAATCTTGCACCTTTTTTATTCAAGTATCATGTTACATATTGTTTGACTTAATGAAAATACCCTTCGTAAAGTTGCCTTAAAAAAATCCTGGAGGCCAAGCAATGGCGCATCAAAAGCCAAATAAAGCGCTAAAAGGATTTATTCGCGCGTGTTTATAAACTTGGGTGTGATAACTTAAGACACCTGAGGACACCTTACAAAAAAAAAGAGGGAAGTAAGGAAGTAAGTTAGGGACCACAAATGCTGAAATATATGTACTCTTTATACACAACAGTAACAACTCCAAATTGCAAAAATACAAAACTTTGCTGACAAAATAAGACCAAGAACTCAACTCCCCATTCTTGAAATTCAAATAATTTTTACGAATCGCGCATAATTGTTTAAAATGATTTACAATTTGTGGGTCGTGCAACTGCTTGTATACGCAATTTGTCAAATGTTTTTATGCGAATTTGGCAAATATGTTTTTTTACTCCCAGTTTGTACTTTAGAACGCATTTCGCAAATTTTAACAACGCGCAACTTTTGTAATGGCCTAATAAATGGGGCCGAACGGAGGAGAGAGAGAGAGGAGGGAGTGGAGAGGGGAGAAGGGAGCATTGTAAAGGTTTTTGGCAGCGCATAATTTGCACATATAAACCATAATCTTTGTTGGAGTGAAGGCTTTCAGAATAAATTGCGCATATCCTTGTTTTTACCCCACCTCCGTCTCGCTCTCTCCGCCTCTCTCTCTCTCTCTCTCTCTGCTCTGCTCTGTTCCAATGGCAAACAACGACGTTGTTGAGTTGAAGATAACTTATAAATCATGTAATCAGAACAGGCACAACAACAACAACAACAACAACAGCCACAATAGCTGAGAGAGTAGACAACAACAGCATGAAAAACTGAAATTGCTTTTGGCTGGAAGCAAGAGCGAGAGTCGTTGGCCTAGACTCTGAGGCAAAAAGAGGAGGGAGGGGGGGTGGAGGGACTAGCTGAGTGGGTGAATGTGCTTTCAAAGTGTGTAATTTATTGTGCGTTACATAACTTTATGATAACTGGCTTGGCCTCGACTCGACTTGGGTAGCTCGAGATACTTTATTGATGCCAACACAATAAAACACAAGAATTAAATTCTCGCAAATAAGATGAAAATAAAACCCAGAAAAACTATGCACAAACTATCAATCACGAATTGCGTTCTAGATAAACTAACAATTTGTGTAATAGTTGGGCAATAAAATATATACTTTAAATTACTTTCATTGCCCAAAAGATTCTTTGCATTTTTTATTGCTTGGCAATTTTAAGAATTTATTTAAAAAGATTAATTTCTTTAAATGTGTGCTACATTTTTATAGCTGAAATTTTGTAGAACTCAATTACATACTTTGTTTGATGGTTCTAGCCTAAATTGTACATTTTATTTGGAATCGTATTTCAATTACTATTTTACTTTGTGTATTTACTTTGAAAATATTGAAATATAAATTATCTACATGCTAATATAACAACTAAATGTCAACAATTAAATGTCAAATTGATTTTTTCTTTCTTACATATTTTTTGGAATTAAACATTATAGCAAGTTGTGATAATTGCCATGTCTATAAAATATTTTATTTAGATTAAGCTGAACACTTTATATCACTTAATCCTGTTGCGCATCAATTTTAATTTCACTTATTATCGGCAATGTTTGCACAATAAAGACATCAACCAGCTGCACAATTGGAATGTTCTTAAATGCAAATTGAACTTGTCATGCAGGAAAAAGTTGTAGTCATGTTATTTACACTTTCAGTTGCCGTTGCCGTTGCCGCTGCAGTTGCATTTGCAGTAAGTTAAGTGGCAAAGAGTTTTAAGCCTTTTGACTAAGCCCCCAAACGACCCTCGCAAATGCGATGCACAAACACGCCACCTAGCGTTGAGTGCCCGACAACAACAACAACAACAACAGCAGCAGTGGCAGCAGTGATACATGGCAAATGGCATAACTTGGGGGCAGGCAAAGACCTTGGCAATGCAGGCACAGCAAAACCAGGCAGGCAGCAAAGTGGAGCCCGGGGGCAAGAAGCGTTGCAAGTTGCAAAGACAATGAGAAAATGTCGGTGGCCCCTTTGAGTTCAAGCGGCAGTAGATACAATATAACACAGTATATGAGGCATGCACACAGTTTCCATTTAACTATGAATAATTCTGCTTGCTGTTTGTTGCTGTTGTGCATTTGTGCTTGTTAATATTTTCATTTCCGTTGCTTTATGAGCCGATTCCGTGACGCCTAGAGACGATGGTGACAGAGAAAGAAAAGAGAGAGAGATTGCGAGAGAAAGCGAGTTGAGTTGAGTGCCCCGCTTTACAAGGACAATAACAAGAGCAACAGCTTCAAGTACAATTGAAGCGACAACAACAACAAATGGGGCTATAACAAGCTCCTGCTCCCCCAGAGTCTCTCATCATCATCCTCAGATGATGATGCGCCTTATCGAGAATGTCAACGAGTAGTCTAGAGTCTGGAGTCTGTCTCGAGACAGCCTCTGTTCATTGTTTGCATAAAATTGCAATTTACAATTATGAGAAAAGAGAAACAGAACAGAACGAGACAGAAAGAATGCGGATTGGAATGTGGGCGGATTAAGCTCACGATATGATAAACCATTTAAGGACGCGTTTAAATGACAAAATTACAGACAAAATGAGCGCAGATAAAACATACAAAAAAATGGAAGTAGAAAATGTAAACGCTGCTAAATGAGACAAAAATTTGATAAATTGCCTCAAACAAAATACGAAAGACTGAATCCAGTGTTGGGGCATTTTTTGGGGTAGAATTGTGCTGAATTGTTTATCTATGCCACTGGGGAGCAAATGACCCTCTCCATAATTAGGCACGCCTCGAAGCAGAGACAGACAGAGAGAGAGAGAGAGAGAGGGAGGGAAACAATATTAGTTAGACATGCGGCATAAATTACTCAAGTCAAGCCAAATTCAGTGGGGAGTTTGAGAGACGTTTGCCAAATATCATTAAATTAGTTTGCTGCAGCTTAAATGAGAGATTATAGCGCACAAGTGGAGGCAATAAATTAGGACAAATCTTTATGAATGTGTTTCATTTAAAGTGAGCTCTTAAGTTTAGCGCCAAAAAGTATGCTACGATTCAGTAAATATATAAAGAGTGTGAGTGAGTGAGAGATGAAACTTACCGCCATATCTGCAATTTGTTTTGTCAGCGGGTATATTGCCATTGGGTTCCAGGCGATCCAGATACTCCTCCGAATTGTAACCATTGTATGGAACTTTATTACCGTGATTATGATGAGCGCCACCGCCGCGATGATGATTATGATGATGGTGATGATGATGTGTCGAGTCGTCGCCATCCTCGCGGGAAATTGCTGCAAAAGAAAAAGACGTAATACAGATTAATATTAAATTTAAGCATTATTGCTTATTACTATTACTATTACTATTATTATATTTATTATTATGATAGGCTTTTATGCAAAGTCAATGGCCGTGGCACACTTTAAACTCAGAGTCAACTTTCAAATTTATTTCGAGCTTGACCACGTTTCAAATGAGTTGAGTTTATCCCTCTGGGAGGCAGCCAATCAACGCCTTTGTCTTTTGGCTGGCTTGTCGACAGGCCGCAAGGCTGTGGCTGCTGCCACGTCTTCGTCTTCGTCCTCGTCCCAATTGATTTGGGTTTTGTGGCCCATGGCTTTGACTGCTAATGGCTTCATTTAGTCACCTCGCGTCAGCTTGTTTGCTCTACTCAATTTTAAAATTATTTTACAAAATGCTCAGCTTACCAAAGGCTTAAATTCCCTTCCCCAAAAACAAAATTTGACCGGGCTGTGCAATTCACGGATATGTCGAATATGCAAATGAGATCAGCGAAAAAATGTATACGCCAGCTAAGCTTTTGTACAAATTTGTATAGACGACGGGGAACAACAAGGTGCGCCTTCTAATTTCCAAACCGGAAATACAAAAGGCATGAATAACAAACGCCCCAGGCAAACAGCGAGCCCCCAAAAAAAAAATGAGAATGAAGAAAAAACCCCAAGAGTTTGCCATGTTACCTGAAACGTAACGGAAATTGGCTGGGTATTAGCTTGCTGAGAAACACACACACACCACACACATGGAATGCCTTTTGGTCGTTCTCTTTTTTTTGGGCTAAAAACGCGGTCGCTTTTTGAGCCTGCAATTTGCTAACGATATGCATACAAGAGGGGAGCAAACGCTGTGTTGTGCTGTGTGTCTCTTGTATGCAAATGGCTGCGCCAAAAAAGGATTACACGTTTAGTGTGGAGCTCAGCGAAAAGGCAGTCAATAAACTGTGATCAAGTTTAGCAGCCAACGAGAATGCAAAGGGAAATATACATATGTATATTCCAAATGCGAGGGCATGAGCAAATATGTTTAATTAATAGCCATAAGGAATCACCCAAGGGAATGAGGAGAGAACAACCCTCGAAAAAGAAGACACACAGATGATGTCAGCACAACATTTTGGTGAATGAAAAGCAAAGCACAAATCGCAAATCACAAATCACAAATCACAAAATTACCGCAAATTGTCGCTACAAATAAGCAATTTATTTGCTTATATAACACACACACACACACACACACACACATATGCTGGCCACACTCTCGCTCGGAATGCAATTCCACTAAATGTGGTTCCCCCCGTCGGAAACTTCAGTTGATTTTTGGGGTTGCCAAAACGAACGAAAATCTCATAAAGTTGTGCAAAAACACGCAGCACACAAAACTCAGATCGAAAGAGGAGGAGGAGGGAGAGAATGAGCTGTGGGAGCAGCAAATGTAATCAATAAAATATGTGCGCCATGAAACTACAACTAGGAATGTGACTGAAGTTGAAGTTGCTGGAATGCTTGACTCACTTCTTACTCCTCATGCATTAATAGGAGAGTGCTACTGCAATGCAATGCTCTCAAAACTGTAATTGGAATTAAGTGCATTAAACGAAGCCAATTTTGTATTAAAGTATTGCCTACTTTTGTGGGCTATGCAAATTCCTTTAAAGTTTCGCCACCCAAAAAGCATTGATTTATTTTGCTAACGCATGACTGACAGCAGCCAGTGTAAATTGTAAAGAGTTGGGCCGTTTTTACCGGACCCAAAAGCCAATTGAACAAAGCTCACAAATTGGTGGCAGACAATGGGCAGCAGACAGGCAACAATGACAAACAAGCAAACAGTAAAAGCAAAATTAAATCAAAGCAAAACCGCACCAGCACAACAAAAAACACACACAGAAAATTGTAAAATAAAATAGGAGAAAAAATGGGGAAAATTGCAATCTATGTAACTGCGAGTGACCAACCCGAAAAAACGACAGCAAACAGTCAACATTCAGAAAGACAGAGAGAGAGAGAGAGAGAGAGAGAGAGAGAGAGAGAGAGGCAGTTTAATGCGCTTTAGTCACAGGCTAAAGTTTTTATTGTTCGTATTTCGGTTCGAGAATCCTTTGGACTTATCGGGTAGTTAAACGTAAGACAACCAAACAACGTCGCCGTCGAGTGTGTGAGCAGGACTTTTATGGATGGCATTGAAAGCACCAAAGAATAAAATAGAAACACACAACTGACCATAGAAGCTGGCAGTCTGCAATTGTGTTAATAGAATGGGGACAACAAGCAAAAGGGATAGAAATATTAAGAAGGCAGCTTGCAGAGCTTATTTGGATTTTTCTTTGCAACGCTGCGCTAAGTGCTTTAGATAAGGTGGTGACAACAAAAGATACTTAGATTATTCCCAGGCGCACCAAAAGCAAGTATTTCATTTTTGTGTGTGTGTGCAATGTTCTTAGAAAACAATAAAATAAAATAACGCGAATATACGTTGACTAGCTTAAAGTTTACTTCAATGCAAGCAATATTTTCATACTTTTTAAATATAGGAATTATATTAAATAGTGTTTCAAATGCTTACAAAAGTAACAAAAACGATCTAAAATATTTTTTAAATACGTAAATTTAAATTTGATTAATCAAACTTGAAGTACATATAGAAAGTGAAAGAAATTTACTTTATTTTATATTTAGACTAAACTTCATTGAGTTTAAGTGAAGTTAATAAAGTATTTTCTGCTTTAAATTTGATACAACTTCAGTTATTTTTCAAAACACTTTCACTGCCTTAAACAAACAATAAAAAATCAAGTATACGCTTGACGTTTTTTTGTTAGTTGTTTGTCTGCCAAAGTAAAGTGCAGAAACCGTTGTAGGATTAAGAGTTCAATTTGTTGCCCTGCTAATCCTACAATGCCATCGCAAATAGACGAAGTGCACACATGCTCAGCTAATGTCAGTTGAAAAGACAATGGGCAAAATCAGTTGAATTGTTGAAAAGCCGCAGGCGGTAAGAGTCGAGGGTAACGTGTAGAGTTGAGTTTGAATTTGTCCAGACAAAGCAATTTAATCCAATCGCAACGGATCGCTACGATTCGGTTTTCGGTTTCGGATGGCCAAAAAGCTGAGGCGACACTTGAAATGCTGACAAATAAGTCGCATTAACGAGCATTTGACCAAAATGAAGGCGAACAAAGTAAATGCAATTTCCGTAAAAAGCAGAAACTGAGAGAGAAGAGGAAGAGAGTCAGAGTGAGAGAGCAGGCAAAATTAAATGTTAAAATTCATTTGTTGTTGCCGCTGTCGCTGCTGCTGTTGCTGCTGCTGCTGTCGTGTGGTTGTCATTGTGATGAAAGACAATGAGACTGTCATGCAATTAAGCCATGCAATTTAATCAATTTATCAATTAAGCAGCCGAACACAGTACAGAGAACTGAGTAAGGACCTCTTCTTCTTCTTCTTCTGTATCTGGCCAGAACTTTTTGATGTAACTCATCACTGAAATTTATTTTTGTGCGCATTGCAGCACTCGACTTCTGACTCCGACTGGCTTTAAAAAGCCAATTTCATTAGCATTTCAAAGTGGCGACCGGCGGTCGACAAAGCGGTTGCCCCCCTCCCACCATCCGTATAGCTTGTGTTCGACAGAGTCAATAATGTTGTTAATTGGCAGCTAAAGGGGGCGGCGACACACGCTTGACATGGGCGTGGCTTCTTTAGCTGCCCCGTGACGTTCGTAACAACAATGTTATGCCCGCTGGCAATTAACATTTGTAAATATGCATAATTGTTGCGAGAACAGCAAAAATTAAACAACACCAACAAACAAAATGCATATACAACAACAAAAAAAAAAAGAAAACAAGTAGGAATGCTAGAGTGTACTCGACTTAGAGATACTCGCTACTCATTTTTAATA
The DNA here is from genome assembly GCA_035046325.1 of Drosophila niveifrons. Taxonomy (NCBI): domain Eukaryota; kingdom Metazoa; phylum Arthropoda; class Insecta; order Diptera; family Drosophilidae; genus Drosophila; species Drosophila niveifrons. The sequence goes on from JAWNOC010000052.1 coordinate 14,027,912, forward strand.
AAAGCAAAACAGCGCGGTATTATTAGTATTAAAATATACCAAAATAATATACCGCATAAATATTATAAATATACCAAATAGTATAGTTGGTATTGTGATATAAAACTGTATTAAAAGTATACCACAGAGTGCAAAATATACCAGATTGTCAGATTGTACACACCCAAAATCACATGGCTAACCTTGAAAGAAACTATCTCTATCTTTTATTGCCTTTGAGATATAGGTGCTCATACGGACAGATAGACAGACATGGCTAAATCTTCTTCGCTGTTGACGCTGTTCAAGAATATATATATATACTTTATAGAATCAGAGATGCTTTTTTCTGCCTGTGATACACATTTTCTGCAGGCACAAAGTTATAATACTCTTCTACTCCATTGGTAGCAGGTATAAAAACACGAATGTATTACAAACTGATGGACAAGTAAAAAGCAACAAGCCATGAAAGTCGGGGGTCGTGGTTGTTCAATTGAATCTGTTGGCCAGACAGCGTTTTAATTGATGAAAACCATTTACATAATTGCAAAGAAAATTGATCGAATAGCGAGTGCATGTCAAACTGTGATGACAGGACTGTAAAACTGTGTTAGAACTTTAAAGTCGAGTGGTGGTGAATAACATTTAAAATAGTGATTATACCATTTTATAAACTTATTATAAATTATTCACATAATTCATTACTTCATAAGTAATTTTTAAGGCGAATAATGAAATTTATTGTAATTGCTCCAAATAAACTAAATATTATATTCATTTTCAGAAATAGTTTATCAAAAGTGTTAAACATAACTCACACCCTTCACATAAGTTCACATAAGCTGCAGAACTATTATTTAACTTGCAAGTTCCCTGCACTATAAGCTTCAAGCAATAACCTTAAAACCTTCACCAAACGCCTTCGAACTGTAATTGCTGTCAAACTTTTTAAGCCGCCGCATCGCATCGCATGATAATTTTGCATGTTTGCGCATAGTTTTAAGAAGCGCACAAGCAGCAGGCGACGAAGTTTTAGGGGTCTGACAACATCAACGATGGGGAGTAGGAGATAGATAGACGTACATATATGTATGTACATAGTCAGTGTAGTATGGAGGTTGGCTGTGAACTTTTTAATTTAATTAATAGACGCCAACGATGCCGCAGCAACGAGCACAAAACCCAGAGACAGCAAGCAAAGGCATTGAATTACACAAAGTTCAGTTCAGAATGGAGAGAGAGAGTTGAAGTTGCGGGAGTGGACGGAGAAGTAACTTGGACGGGTTTCAAAATGAAAATGAGCTGGGCTAGGTGTGTGTGTGTGTGTGCCAGATGTGTGTGTTTTTAGCGAAGGCTTCTTCAAACTTATGATTAATTAAAAATAATTTTTGCGACGTCGCATCGCACGTAGAGAGAGCAACAGAGCACTGAATATTTATTGAAGCTTTGCATTCTTTGGGGGGGGATTTTGAAGCATTAAATGCGAGAAACAGAGACAAAAAGATTTGTCGGGAACACAACTGTAACCGCAAGAATGCGGCACGTGGCAGCAAATTGCCAAATTATAGTTCTTAACTTGTTGGCCCACAGAATGTGCCCGCAGAATGATGCCGCAGCAAGCCAGAAGCAAAGCTATCCAGGGACAGGTGTGACAACAAAATGCTGGAGACAAGACGAACCGAGGAGAAGGTGAAAAAGGCAGGCAGAAGTCCATTTTCATTTTCATTTTCATTTCGTAGACAATTTCATCGCTCACAGGGCAGACAATTAACTTAAATGGCTGTAAAAGAGCTGCGACTGTTGTGTTGTGTTGTGTGTGCGGTAAGTGGTTTTTCCCAAGGTGTCATCGTTGCTCCCCTTGTCCCCCTTGTCAAAGTGCTGTGACTGAAATTGAAAAGTACAACAATTTAGTTTCCAAATGCCACTTAGAGGGGCAGCACTCTCAACTCCTCAAGCTATGCCATGATTTTACTTCCATTTTCATTCTTTTTATTTTGTTGTTGTCCTTGTTGTCACTTCAAAAGCAACGCCAAGTGTAAATCAGTTTGTGGAGTCGTCGTCGTTGTCGTTGTCGCTGCCGATTTATGCCTTTGTCATTCATCGAGCGTGGCTGAGGCTGAGGCTGAGAGTTCGACATCCTCAGACATTTGACAGCTGTAAATCTTGGCCAAACAAGTTAACACTTCTGCAGGCGACCAACTCACAGCTAAGGTATTCATCCTGCCAGATAGATAGATAGGTAGGTAGGTAGACAATCAGACAGGCCCGGCAGGCATTCGACAAAGTGCGATACTCTAAGATACACATAGTGTTGGGGCGGAGACAGACAACGACGAAGAAAACATCGAGCGAATGAAACTTTATCCATTTCGCCTGAATGCGAGAAGAGAGTTGACTAAATTATGGGCAAAGTAAATTTCAAAAAGAGCTAGATAACATTTCAAAGAGTTTCATTTATGAGCAATGAATGAAATGAAAAGCAGCACAAGAAAAAAGTGTTGCTAAAGCAGAAAGCTAGTTGTACATTAGTTTCGTTAAACTTAAATTGTTACAAAGTGAGAGTTTAAGTATTTATATGTTACTCCAGCTTATACTAAAGTCTACTTATCATTTCACAGATTTGGTTACTTCACAAAAATAGATAAACATAAACTACTTATTTCGCTAAAGGCAATTGACAGTTCTTACTATTCAGTTTTCACTTATTTTATTTCAGAAAATTTCAAATTTTTATCAAGCAGCTTTAATATTCCACTTTACTAAAATTGCTTTAGATTCCCAAATAGCATTAACTTGTTTTTATCTCTGAACACTTTAGAGTAATTTAAGAGTCACAATACTACCTAGAAAGAAATAAAATCTAGATGGAAAAGTAAATTGCAAATCTTGATTTTAAATATCATCACACCACCTTTTTTGTTTTATTTCAAACAATCTGAATGTTATAACTGGTGATCTTGATTAAAGATATTATTTTCTTGGTTAAATGTTGAGAATTTTTCCATTCTTGAAACAATATTAAAGTCGTTAATTTCATTATCTAGATTGTTTTATAGAAGTTTGGTTTTGTTTTAAGAATAAACCTTTTCGATTTAATATTGACATCATTATTTCTTGATTCAAGATTTATTTCTTCATCTAAGCACATTTTTTCTTACTGTGTATTCTTCTTATTTGAATATGTTACTTTCAGCCTACTTTTTCTATTTCAATTGGAATCCCTTTAATACATTTATCTTCATCTGTCTATTAACTATGCATAGCAAATGCTTAACTCAAGAAGTGAGCGACTCTAAATAAGTTTGCAAATTAAGGTTTCTGACTTATTTGAAAATCATTTTACGTTAAACTGTACTTTGATCCCCTCAAGAAAACGTCGAAAAAAAGGACATGCCAATAGAAGGCATAAAATATTTAAGGCTATATTGCGACATGTTCAATTGGAGCCTGTTTTTTTTTTCCAAGCTCTTTGCCTAAACAGCCACTAAAACGTTTTGCCAAAATTATCAGTCCCAAAAAAAAAGAAGGAAAGGAGAAAAGTTATCCTTTTCCATAAAGAAAACAGAAAAGAAAAAGTACACAATGAAATCAAGAGGTGGGTTGCAAAAAAGGCAGGCTTTAGGTGGAAATCGATAAATATTTAAGAAGGCCACCCAGGAGACATGTTGAGATTCAGTTTTGTGTGTGCGGACTCTCTTTTGGCAGCTGTCAGAGGTGCCCAAAATCGCATTTAATTTAAAACTCATAAATACGAAATGCGCCGCCAGATAATCATAATAAAATTTGAGAACACAATTTGTTCTTCGAAACGAAATGAAAGCTGTGGAAAATTGCAAATGAGATTTTTGCAGTCAAGACAAGTCAATGAAAATGGAATTGGAAATTTGTGAAATTCGAATTTCGAATGTAACAACTTTCCAACTTTTTGCTTTGCTCGCAAAAAAACAATTTGTATAATTGCATAAAAAGAGGAAAGAAAACAAATGAAATTTTAATTTCTAGTCGATTTTCAAACGTATTTTTGCAGTGTGTCAATGACAGACGAGTTGAGTTGAAATTCAGTTTTCCTCCTTCTATTTTTTCTTGACAATCTTCCAAATGATTGCAAATAGCAATAGGGGAAAAATGCAAAATTATTGAAATTTCAAATTTCAAGTGCAATTGACTGTCAAATGGGTTTGCCAGCCACAAAACTAGACTCGACTTGAAAACGAAGTGGGCGGGAGAATTTCAGCCCCAAAAAAGCGGCTGCAATAGAAGTTTGTGGAGCCAACTGGAGCGTGTTGAAGTGCTGTTGTTCCATGAACTCAAGTGAAATGAAGTGTCAAGCGTCTGCTTGGAGTCGCCGTCATTTACTCTCTCTCTACTCTCTCTACTCTCTCCTTTTGGCACTTTCTCTGCCCTGCGATAAACGTCGTTGCGTCGTCTGCGAAACGTTGCCAAAATAATTAAGAAAATGTTTACCATTTACAGTGCATTTATAGCCATAATGACAATCAAAATGGTGAAGAGAAGTCGCGACAAGTTGGCAAGATTTTAGAACTTGCGCTGACTTCAGCAAAACTTTCTCAGCAGTCACTTATACTCAGTATTTGTTATTGAAGGGGTATGAATGCTGATCAGTTCGATTAATGAGTTTGAGTTCGCATTTATTAGATTTGCACATGTCTTTTCATTATTCCTTTTTAAGTTCGATTTATTTCATTTGCACATTCCTTTTAATTCAAAAAATCCTTAAGGAAACTATTTTATTTTCTCTTTTATCCTCATAATTGTTGCTCATATTGAAGAGTAGCGTTCTTTGTAGTAGTTTATTCTCTTCCTAACCTTTATCATAGTGCGATTTTATTTGCGATTTTTCATTCACTCGAAAATGCTTTTTGATTTTAGTTTTCTGCCTGGGGTATAAGCTTAAAATGCCATTAAGTTATTGTTTATTTTAATCTATTGTTGCTCATATTATAGCTTTTTGTAAGACAATTATAGTTAGTTAGACAATTATACTGCGAAAATAAATTCTCGATTGAAAGGTTTTATTTTGCTCCAAGTTCAATTTTCTTGTAATTTTGTTCTTTTTTTTACTCGCAAGTGTAACTTAATTTTAAGTTGAAGACTGTTTAAGATATAAGCTCACAATAGCATTAAGTATTTGCTTATTTGAATTCACTTTTTGATTTACATTTTACATTACATTTTACAGGATATTTAGCTGAGCTGCTTTGCAAAATGAGTTGTAATCGCTTTCTGTGGCCCCGTTGACATTTACGAGACACATTTCACTGAATAGCAAATTGAAAATTGCACAAAAATGAGCAACAGCACGTAGCTAGAGAAAGAGGCAGGACAATTCAATGGGTGAGTGAGTGAGTGAGAGATGGCAGACAAGTGAATGAGGAATGACAAACTAATTGAGCCTAGGCAGCAGAGTCAAAGGCGCAGACAGACAGACAGACAGACAGACACGTGTCTGCTGGCAAAACTACTTGAGACACTATTGCGAGAGTGATTTGGAGCAGCACAAAGAGAGAGAGAGAGAGAGAGAGAGAGAGAGAAGCGAAATCCCCTTTAGCCGAATTATAATGCGTGATTTAAGCACACAAAGGACGACTTTAAACATCACAGAGAAAGTCGAGTGGCAAACAACTTACACACACACAAACAACACACAACCTTATTTTTTGCTCTCTTCTTTTCTCTAATTTATGCATATTTTAATGCAATGTTTGTGCGAGGCTGGTTCAAGTGTTGGCAAACATTTTGCAGCATTTAATTTGGCAGCGCTTAGTGCTCAGAGCTTCCTCGTGTTCCTTCATGTTGCATGCATAATAATGAGCATTTGGTGCTTATTATCATTAAGCCAAAGTCGTGGCAGCAAAGTCGCGCCTTGAAGTGGCCTCCAGGGTCTCGGCTAATGGCCCGCGGCGTCGCAAGTTTTTCTACATATAAAAAATATATACATATTTTGTTTTTTCTCTATTTCCCTTAAAGGGACTAGAGAGCAGGCGAAGCTCATCCTAACGCAACTTGGTAAATATGAAGTTTGATAAATGTTGCTGGAAGTGAAATGGAAGGAGTTGCAAGAAGGTGGCGGATAAGTGAGCCTGGCCAACTAGTTGAACTCTTGACAACGTTGCAGACGTCGCCGAAAAAGTTTTGCAGGCACAGTTCTTTATGAGAGAGAGCCGCTTAACTTTCCTTTCCCAATATGGGCGAAGGGCACAAAGTGCATGCCTTTGGGATTACATCGAACATGGAGCACAGTGTGATGTAAGTGCCCAAAATGCAAAACTGACAGCCAGAGACTCAGTGCACTGAGCTGTGCGATAAGCAGTTTGTAAAGCTGGCTAGTTAGCATGCCCAACAAAAAAGTTGTTTATCCCTTAGCATTTGAGTGAAGTGGAAAAGTTAATAAACTTAAAATGGAATTTTAGTTTAATCAGCTGAAGCAAAATTGTGCCATGAAGTTGAGCTATACAAATTATGTAAATATTTGGGAGAACTTCAAAAATGTATACAGTTATTAGCTTTGCAAGTTTATATTTTAACATGAGATAAAGAAAAAGTTTGTATATAATTTGTAAAATATTAAATTTCGGATAAGTACAAAATTATATTCGAATATTTCTTAATGCTCTCAATATTTATATATAGCTTTTTTTCGATCAATGTTTTAGTGAAGTGAAAAAACTTAACAAACTTAAAGAATGTAATTTCTTGCAATTCAGTGGAATAGTACTTAATAATTTCCTTATTTGTTTATATAATAACCTATTCTAACAAAAAGAAACGTCGAATGTTCTTCAGAAAAAAGGTATCGTATTTTCCATGTACTTAAACATTTGAAGACAGTATAATAGTTGACGATCCTTTAAGTTACATTAAATATAATTTGTGCTGTGCTGTAAAGTTGGACAGTAAATAGTTTGGTGATATGGAAAATAATGTAAATACTTATTATAACTTTAACCATATTTATAAAGTGTTTTTTTTTTTAGATATACAACATTTGAGCAGCAAAGTTGGGCAGAAAATTGTAAGCCTTTCCTTAAAATATTTTTAATGTTGCATTAAGTCAATATTAAGCTTAACTTCATACAACATTATACATGTTTAAAGGTAAACATTCTAGAGTATAATAAAGGATAGATGGATAAAGGCTAAATAGTTTATTTATATAATTTCTATTTACTCGCAAATTCTACATGCTTTTAACCACTGTACCTCGCCCAGGCACGCATCTTAGGAATTCCGCAGTGACTACTTGGCTACACGGCGCGCTGCACAAGTTGGTGGTTCTTTGTTTATGTTCTTGCCCAAAAAAAAAGTGGCAATCGCTGCGCGACTGCGGCAAATGTCGTTACGTGCACAAGTTGAGCTTTTAAAATAATTACAAAACCGAGAAGACACCAAAATAGACACTCAGCAGAGCAGTTGAAGTTTTCCATTCTTGTTTTTTTTCATCTATTTTGTTCCTCGCTGTATTCCCAGTTGGGAGGCGAGCAAATAAAAAAAATGTAGCATACTTTCGTGCGCGCCCGCTTAATGGGTTTGACAGGCACTGGCAGCTGTTACACAGCAGTCAGCATATTGTCCATAAGTATGTACTTATACAAGGCAATATCGTAGTTACACACACATGCGACAGAGTCTATATATCTATGTGAGAGTGTGTGTGTGTGGTGGATATAATGTCATCAGTTACCGGCTGATAAAAGCCAAATGTGAGAGCCCAAAAACGCAGGCAAGTGTGTCTAATGCGCCTTGGATAACCCGCTGCAGGCCAAAGAGTCCTTCATTCAGGATGCACAGGATGCTGATGTTGCTCGCTTCTTCTGTCAATAACTTCATGAGGCGATTGCAAGCAACTCAAATCTTTTGGCCACGCGAGCAGCAGCAACAACAAAAGCCGAGCAAAATTTATTATGCACAGACGATAAAACGTTTTGTGTGTGTGTGTTGCGTGTGTAAGACAGGCAATGCACAAAAAATAAGGACACAAGCAAAAAGCGGAAACAATAGACAACCCTTGGGGGCAGCGAGGTGTTAAAGGTGCCCTGTGTGCTGTGGTGGGAGGCATTAAAATGTCGCCAACACAAGTTGACACTATTTCTTCAACAACTTGCAGGAAAGAACAACAACAACAACAACTGCAACAACTTTGTGGAGTATTTTTTTGAGCCACGTCATCAGGAAGCAAGTTTCTGCATTTTTCGTTGTGAGCCGTTGTGGGCGTTAATGGGTTAAAAGTGCGCTTGGAGCGTGTATAGATTTTATAATGTGTTTGCTCTCGCTCTCGCTCTTCCTCACTTCTTTCTCTGTGCATGAGTTGCAAGTTGGCCAAGAAAGGCGACACCTGAACGCCATTTTTAAACACTGTCGACGCTTTCACTTCCGCCTCTGCTCTGCTGAGTTGGCAACTTTCGAGCTCTATGCGTGCGTATGTGTGTGTGTGTGTGTGGCTTGATTACAAAATACAGTTTAATGTTGATTACACATGCAGCTAGCTGGCAAACCAGGCAACAGCCAGTCAACCAGGCTGTTGCTGTGGTGAGTTGGCTTATACGTGTATAACAAAGGCTGCCACTGCCATTGCAGCTTCTCACTTCCCCCGCACTCTCTCTCTCTCTCTCTCTCTCCTTTTCCACACCAGCTGAACCTCATTACGCATACAATGTTGACACTAGAGATGACTAGTTGCGTCCCATGTAAATATGACGCCAGCAAGTTGCCAACAACTGCTTTAAAAAAAAAACACACGTATGAAACTTTACACACATCCTCCATGGTCACGCTTTAATGACTGATGTTTGGCTAATGAATATTCTGAGAGTTGGCGTATAGTATTCACAAAAGTTACATTCATTTTCTGATTGCTTATTTAAACAATTTAAAAATTAGTTTTCAACATTAAATATTATTCAAAACTTTAAACTAGTAGTTTTGATTACAATTACTAACTCAAAGTCACAATAATTACATGCCATAAGTATAACAATAAAAATATATACATTTAATAATAAATGTAACCATCCAAACAAATTTATATGATATAAGAAACTTATATAAGTATTATTTATACAAATGATGAATTAAATTATTTTAGAAATTTGATTACAATTGAAAATCAATAAGAAGTAGTGCAATTTATTTTGAAATATATTTAAAGCTTGAAAGACAAATTGCATCAAATATTTAGAAAATTTAATGCTGGAACAATTGTTAAACAATCACCTTATTGTGAAGGTAGTACTATAATATAAACAAATATAGCCTTTTGTATATTTTAAGTATATTCTCGGTATATTAATTCGGTGTATTCAAAAATTAATACCGCACTTTTTTGCTTTTATAAAACATTTTTTGACAGTCGAGCAAACTTAACTGTAACTTGTTATTAGCTACTTTATAGCCATAGAAAAAGTAAGCTTAAACATTTGTTGTATTTTTATTTTACATATAGTAATCAGTATGAATATTCATGTACAATATAATTCAGGCTACCAAATAAATTATTGTATATTTATGAATAAGCAAAAAAAAACATTATTTATTGCATTATCAGCAATTAAATGCATAATTCTCAATCACCATAAATACAAAGGTTATTCACATCGTTTTTGTTTTATCTCAATACAGCGAACTCATCCCATTCATTAATCACTTCACTTGCACGCATATCAAAAGCGAAAAAAATAAAAACAAAGAAACACGTCACACTTTCATTGTTAGCAATCAAATCGTTACGTTTATGCTGCATAAACATTCGGCTAATGAGCCTCTCAAACTGTAAGGCAATCACGCAATCAGCAACTCGAACTCAAACTCAAACTCGAACATGCAAATTGAATAATAATAATAATAACAATCACAATAACAAAACTCGTGCACATGTTACATGGCAAGCGTTACATGGGGAAATGAGGTGTTAATCACTTGGCGACATTTTCGGTTTATTAACGCGAAAATACAATTTATTGTTGTCGCTTTGTTTGTTGTTTTACACACACACACACACACACACACAGCAGCTCGTTTGGTTTTTCATTTAATTTGTAGACAATTTTCGCAGAAATTTCTGCGGCTGCCGCAAAATTTGATTCAACAACAATTGTCGTGACAATTTCGCCAGAAACGTGATGGAGCATTCAAAGTGACAGCAAAACAAAATAGAGCCAATCATTATGATAATAATCATGACGTTGCCTGACAAATGTGTTAATAGCTAAATTATTTCAAGTCTTATGCGCATTTAACACATTTGGCAAACAAATCAAATCAATTCTCAACTGAATATCAAAGTGAATCACGTGATCAACTTGAAAGTGAATGTTGAACAACTTTTGGCCCAGAATTTGATCATTGTCACGTAATCTAAACCCACGTTAAGTATACGCCGCTTTGTACGCTGCTGATTGCTCTAGCAAAAGGTGTCAGACTGGAACTCGGCCGAGCAAAAAGCCAATTGTAACTGTATCTGCAGACACTCGGCTTCCCTTACAGTTACGCCTGAAAAATCATGACAGAGATGCCATCTAAGGCAGCAATTTGAAAGGGCCAACAAAAAACGGCTTTCTAATGTTGGTCTAAACAAAAAGGTAAGTTTTTCAAGTGAGAAATTTGATGACTTATTTTGTAATATTTACAATTTATATCAATTTATTATATTACTTTTTCTATATATACAATTTGTATTACAATTTACAATTTTGACAGAATATATACAGCAAATAATTAAATTAATCATTGTTGAAGTAAATTTGAAGGACAAATTACTTCTATTATTTTCCTATTTTTGTCTAAAACAAAAATAATTGTATTTGAATAGTTTCTATTAAAGTCTGTTACATTTTTCAATGCAAAAGCTTAATTTTTAGTTGATTTTAAAATTCATTTTTCAATTCAAAAATTTCATTTTCTAATGCTTTTCAAATTTATTTCATTAGCAGCTAAATCACGAAATTCAATGTTAAATCGACCTGCTGAGCCAATTTGGCAATAAAAAAACTCCTTGTTAATTGTGAAAATAATATATGAATTTTGTCCAAAACATATTATCGACAAACTTCAGTTGCAGTCGAGCATGTTGCTACACACATCGAGGCTCAAATTAGCTGACAAACTCAGAGTTTGACAAAAAAAAAAACGTGAAAACTTTGCGTATTGGAAACTCAGGAAGAGAGACGAAAAAGATTTCGCATCAATCAGACCACCCACGGGGCAGAAATAAAATTGAATTCCTAACGCTTTTCTCTCACTTTTTATATCAGTTTTTTTTTTCTTATGCTGGGGGGAAGAGAAGAAGCACAAAATAAAAACACACACAAATTTTGTGCAAATGAAATTTAAAACTTTGGCATTTTCTTTAATGAAAATAAATATGTGCTCAGAGAGAGAGAGCTCAGGGCTCAGAGCTCTGGGTCCCCGGCCTGGATTAGCTCGTCAGCCAGAAAGTTGCAACTTTGACAACTTTAATTGGTTTAAAATTAGAAAATGTTGAGGGTGCTTGCTTGCTGCTTTCTACGCGCGCCTCCAATAAACAAATGCAAATGGAACTTGAGCTTCGGCATCGGCAACAAAAAGTGTGAAACAAAATACGCCGGGGCAGAAAAAAAAAATTATATTTTCTGGGCGACAAATTTTTGTGTAGAGCATGGCAGAAAGGAGAAAGCCAAGTACAAAATAAATAAAAAAGAATAAACAAAAAACAACAAATGCGACAACGAGCAACAACATCAATGGCTGTCAAGGGCAACCAACATTTGTTTGGAGCCAGAAAGAAAACAAAAGCAGAAAAAGCAGCGAAAAAAAATGAAACATAAAAATAAACAGAAGCTCGCTTATCGAGTGCTTAACTCGGGGGTAACTTAAGCGCTGCACTTTGGAGCGGGTCTTAGCAATATTGTGAGTAAGTAGAGGAGGGAGAGGCGGGTTTAATGTGGCTTGGACTGGTCAAAAGAATTGTACCTACCGCAAAGCACTGACAAAGCTGAAAACATTGCGCGCTTTTCGTCAGAGTCAGACGCGCATATCGATTGCAGAGGCCATCCCCTAAAATGCTAAACAACCCTCAAGGGGGCTTGGCAACGTACGCTGATAAGCAGCAACAGCCGCAGCAGCAACAGCTAAGGAAACAACAGCAACAGCAACAGCAACATCATAACATGGCAACAAAATGTTGCAATGCCAACGTGTGGCAGCTTGTGATAGCGCGTCCAACAAACTAGACTCGGGTGGTTTCGTTGTGCATATTTTGAATGATGTATGAGGTGGGAGGAGTGTTGGTGTGAGAGATGTTGCTGCTGCTGCTGCTGGGTGGTTGATGTGGTTGCTCGACAGTCATGCAAATTCGGCACGGTGCGTTGTCGTACAATGAACTGTGCCACCCTTCAGTCATCTTTCACCACCTCTTCTTCTGCCACCCAAAACCAAAAAGAGCGACGACAACCGGCCACAAAATGGTATGTGCAACATTCTGGCCACCACTGTCGTTACACCGAGCTGCGTCCAATGTGCGGCACGTGTCTGCACTTTGAGCAGCATCAGCTTCAGCTTCAGCTCCAACTTTAACTTTAACGCCAACTCAAACTCCAACGATTCCGACTCCATTAGCAGCCAGAGGCATGAAGCAACCCTCGCTGCAGCTTCCCTTTAACTTTAACTTCAACTTCCTCTCCTGCTCAGTTTTTATACCCGCTACCCATAGGGTAGAAGGGTATTATAACTTTGTGCCGGCAGGAAATGTATGTAACAGGTAGAAGGAGGCATCTCCGACCCTATAAAGTATATATATTCTTGATCAGCGTCAACAGCCGAGACGATCTAGCCATGTCCGTCTGTCCGTCTGTCTGTCTGTGTGTCTGTCCGTCTGTCCGTCTGTCTGTATGAAACACTGGATCTCAGAGACTGTAAGAGATAGAGCTATAATTTTTTTTCGACAGCATTTGTTATGTTTGCACGCAGATCAAGTTTGTTTCAAATTTTTGCCACGCCCACTTCCGCCCCCGCAAATCAAAAAAAACGAATTACAAGTGTAATTTTAAAGCTAGAGCTGCAAGTTTTGGTATATATAATAACAACAATAGTATTTATGATTCCTGAAAATTTGGTTGCGATCAGATGAAAATTGTGGAAGTTATTAAAGAAATACTTTTGTATGGGTTAAAACGCCCACTTACGGGGGGTCTAAAATGCTTTGGCCGATAATCTGGTATATTGTGCCGTCCATGGTAAATTTTAAATGTAGTACTATATCGATATACCAAATATACCACTTGGTATATTTTGCAGTATTTTTTAGTATTTTCGGTATATTTTGAAAATAATACCGCAATATTTTGCTTTTATTCAAAATGGGTAGCGGGTATCTCACAGTCGAGCACACTCGACTGTAGCTTTCTTACTTGTTTGTATTTTGGCTGCTCAACTCACCTGAGGCCTGAGTCACAAGTGTTGTTGTTGTTGCTTGTTTGTGCGTTTTGTAGGGTTGCCCTTTACATTATTCTGCCTTTTTTTCTTTTTTTTTTTTTTTTTGGTTACCTACTGCACTTCAAATGCAACCAACGATGCGTGAGAAGCAGCCAATGAGGCAAAGCTTGCAAAATGCTTCACAACGCAAAGCACAAGAAAAAGTAAGAGAAAAATCTCTGCTAACGAAATCTGAAAACCTTAAAGTGTGTCAACTGCAAGTATTGAAGCTGCTATACATTTTAAAAGTTTAACTTTCTTGCATTCCAGTATGAAAAACTCGTATTTAAATACATAAATTTCAGCTCAGAATTTACAACACTTTTTATTTGCATATTAATTGAAATTTTAAACAAATTTTCTGAACTAGTTTCTTGGAATAAAATGCTCATCAAAGCTTGGCAAAGACCAGACAGAATTCAGGGAATTAATTTGTTACCAGCAATTTTGATTTTAAATAAAAAGCAGATGCTCTGACAACAATTCAATCACATTTTGTATAAAAAAAATATAATATATTTTATAAAGAAATTTGTTTAATTTTATTCATGTATTTTTTTACCTTTAAGTTGTTTTACATATAATATGATAAAATGAAATAAATAAATGCGTTATATTTAGTTTCATTCATTTGTATTTTTCTGTCTAATTTAATTTGAAATATAAAAATCATATTCGTACACAGATTTTCAATCACTTTTAACAAAAAAAAACTTGTTAAATTTAATATTGTGCTTTTGTTTTTTCATTTACGTTTTTTAGAAGTCTTAAATATAATATGTAATAAAGTAATTCAATGGTTTAGATATAATTATAATTATTTGTCTTTTTCTTTCACCTTTTAAAATCAAAGCAAATTTGATTTTACATAAAATCAGATTTACAAACAGTCATTCAATCATTTTTAGTAAATTAAATTTGATTTCTTTTTCTTTTACCTTTAAAAAGTTTCTGAATTTAACACGCTTCACGCTTTTCATTGTCAGTTAAAGTCAAGTATCTGGCTATATAGTATTTGATCAGCTTATCAAGAGTTAACTTTCTAGGCTTAATCCTAGGAATTTGCTTTGAACTTGTTTCCAACATATCGTTTTTAATTTACTTTTGGCTTTCTTGCAGCCAAGACTTTTGTTCATCTCTCTCGCTCTCGCTCAGCAAGGCAACTTTTAATCGGCTTCAACTTTGCTCTCGTTCTTCCTTTCTCTTTCTCTCTCTTCTTAGACAGTTGCTCAACCTCCACACACACACACACACACTCGCAATCACCACACATGCAGCAAACAGCTTTAACTTCTTCGGCTGACATTCACAGTTCGCTGAGCTGCCCAAAGTTGTCAGTTTCAATTGTCGCCGAAGACCCAAAAAATATATATCCCTTAGTTTCTAACATGTTCTATATATGTCTGACTGTGATTTTGTCGAATGGGGCACGTCTTCTGGTGCGCCTCATTATTTTTTATAGTCGCGCCATTATGTCTTTTGCATATGCCAGTTGCTCTCAAACTGTAAAGTGGCATTTAACGCACATTCAAATTGGCATTCCCAAGCAAGCATCAAGCAACGTCGTCGCTGACATTTACCAGCATTCTAAGCTCCCCCTTCCCTTGCCCCCTCTTTCTCCTTCGACTCGATTCCCTTTGGAAATGACAATTCTGCTTGCAATTTCGAGTTTGCCTCGCGACTCTCAACAGATTTACATGAGATTTGCATAAATTGAGTGCTTCCTTTGAGGCTGTCGGGGGCTGCTTTAGAGTTGCTGCTTCATGTCCCCAGCTTCCTGTTTCGCACAGCGTAACATGTTCTCTTTATATCATCATATACGATGATGCCCTCCCCCTTCTATGCCCTCTGGCTTTGGCTTCCTGTGAAATGAATTTAAATCTTTTATGCAACAAAAATTGCTGCCGTTTATCAACAGTTAATGTTTCAATTAAACGAGGGTCTCCTTCAGCTTGACTCACACAATTAGTTAAAGCGTATGAGCAATGCAAAAAACAATAGAAGATTTCTGCACAAAATAAAGCGATTCCCGCTGGGAGGCGGCTCAAGCTTTTGATTTTGATTCGTTTTGATTTCACTGGCAACACAAAAAAAAAAAACAAAAAGGGTTAACACATCGCACATTTCGCACAGCTCAGCGAGTTTTTTGCCAGGGTTGTCATTCAATTTGATTTCTTTGGGGGTCCTGGCGGACCTTTAACAGCATTTTATTTGACATAATTGGCGCAAAGTCAAGCGGAAGCGATTACTTCCAGCAGCAAAAGTAAAGTGTGTGTGTGTGTGTGTGCTGTCAAAAGCAATTCAATTTGTGTGGCATACTTTTTTGGAGGGGGAGTTGGTCAAAAAGGTTTCCGCTAAACTAAAACTGTCGCATTGCGTCAGAGTTTAGTTTAGACACGCGGCACAACACAAAAAAAAACAAAACGAAAAGCCGCCTGCCACGTTTCACATGATTTCCTCCCACTTCACCTCCCCCCACCACACTTGCTTGCTAGTTTTCCAAACTGTGTTTTTTGCTGCAACTTTCTGCTTGTCTGTTGCATTAAAAATGCATATGCTTTGAACCCACGCTCAAAGACTTAAAAGTTTTTCGTAAGGTGCGTTCGTTTTGGGATTTGAAGAGGTCTCTTTTGGGCCAAGGCCAAAACCTTTACTCAAAACTTTGGTTGACAGTTGTGTGTCTACATGCGGGTTCTACACGAGATGGTCAAAGAGATTGTGTCGCAAAAAAAAAGTAGAAGGAAAAACTGCACTCAAAGCAAAAGTTTTCGCTAGCAACTATCACATTATACAGACAGTTCAATCGATATGGCCAAATAGATACAACATTTCAGTATATATACTATACTATATGTCTGTCTGCAACTGTGTTGTAACCTTCGCATGCAAAGTCAATTATAGAGTGAAGACAACCACGTGCCACAGTAAATTGAAATTCCCACGCTGGCATTTTCCAAGCTGCACACACACTCGCAAAATATGTCAACTGAAAGAGACAGGCCAACTACATAGTTTATTAGCTTCGAGTACAGTACAAAAAAAAAGTGGAAAAACAAAATAATATTAAATTACCAAGGCCAAAAAAAAACAGAGAGCCAAGTTACAAGATAACGACAGAAAAATGTCGAAGGGGTATTTTTTATTTTTCTTCTTCCATTTTTTTTTTTTTTGTCCTCAGTCTGTTGACATTGTTGGCTTAAGACATAACTCTGGATACAAATACATGTACGTACATAGATATTGCATTATCCTATGTCATATGCTGGCAAAAAGGCAAAAATGCCAGAGGGGGGAGGGGGATGTCAGGGATTTAAGGTGGATCACATGCAGCGTGGGTGTTGGAAGCTGGAAGCAAATCAAGTTGTTGCATAACGACAGCAAAAATGAGCTGCATGCGAGTTCTGTTCGCATTTGCAAAATAACTCAACAATGAAAATGAGAGCAGGAATGTGGAGAATAGTATATGATAAAAGTATGAAGAGTGGATGCTCTTTTAAGGAAAGAATAATTCGAAATATATATGAGAACTTTAAAAGCATTAAATGTTGAAAATTTTCCTAAATCAAATCAATTTCACAAAAAATGTTATATAATCACACAAAATTGAAATTTATTAAGAAGTTCTAGTAAACTTTAAAGCATTTTCTTGAAATATTGTTGGAATGTTCTTTTGTTCACTTTTTTAGCCAATTCTTATAAATCACTTACTAATTTTTAACGTTGCAATTTTTATTTTATACTCAATTTTTATATATATGTTTGTTACATTATCTTGTCTTAGATAATTTCAACCATATTTTTTATGATCTATAAAGATGTTTGCCATTATAATTGATCTCTATAGCATATATGAATATTTATGGCCTTCGGTATATTTTTTAGTATTTCCGTGGTATATTTGCAGAATAATACCGCACAGCCTAAAATCGAGAACACTCGACTGCAGTTTTCATACTTGTTTTCAATTTATTTCGAATTTTTAAAGACTAATTAGATAGTTTTAACAGAAAAGCTTATTTTTGAATGTTTAAGCTTCATATTAATTTTCGGTATATTTGTTCGTACTTCTGAGGCATATTATTTGGTATATTTGTAGAATAATATATTTCATACGTGTTTTAAATTATTTCGCATTTTTGAAGATAAGAAATTTCATTAGATATTTTTATTCGCAATGCTTGAATGTCAAAAATTCGTATTAATTTTTAGAAATGTTTAAGATTTCTTCCTTGGTTTCCACTGCAGTTGATTTACAAGCTGCTTAACATAGTCCAAATGCCATTCCTTTACTGCCATAACTACACTCTTGGCAGCGCACAACAATGCATCAGACGAGCACTAATGTTGCACACTCATCGGAGTGAAGCAAAGCGATGAGAGGCGAGGCATCATCAGCAGTCAGCAGTCGAACAATTTGAGGCACTCGAGTTGGGAGTCGGAATTGGAGTTGCACTTGCAACAGTTGCACATACAGAGAACACACACGCTGCACTGCATCCTTTTATACAAATTGTCAACTAGTTGTGGACGAGTGGAGATACATTCGAGTCACCAGAAGCACTCGTAGTAGTTGAAACTAACTGTAAAGTTCAACTGAGCGTATGTGCAATGTTTGCAAATCACAATTTACAGTTGCCCAGAGAGTTGTCACTCTCCTCCCCCTCTCTCTACTAATTGCCTACAAATACTTCAATAAGTCTTTTGGCTTTTGTTTGCTCTGCAGCTATTTTTAAGTGCTATTGCCATAGCGCCCAAAAATTGTCGACACAACACAAAAACATTTTTTTTTTTTTTTTTGAGTTTGTAAATGCGCCGTTTTGTATGCTTTTCATTATTAATGGCTAAGCAAACGACGAAGGACACAGCGACATTTTGCTGCCATGAGTCATATGCTAATTTAGCCACAGCACATTGCAAACACACCTGACTCGATTCTCAGCTCAGTTCGAAGAACAACAACAGGTAAAAAAGTTAAGAGTCGAGTGTGATTGACTATGAAATACCTGCTACTCATTTTAGTAAAAGTAAACCAGTGTGGAATTATTCTTAAAATATATCCAAATATACTAAACTATACCCAATGCTATATTTGCTATATCGATATACTATTATGTTCAAAATATACTTAAAGTACACTATACTCAGGTAAAGTTGTGTAGTCAAAACAAGAGCAAGTAAAAAAGATAAAGAAGAAGGCTACAGTCAAGTATGCTCGACTGTGAGATATCCGCTACGCATTATTCTTAAAATACACCAAAAGCTATACCCTAAAAGATACTAAAATATACCAAAGGTAATATTTGGTACATCGATGAAGTACTACACTCGAATTATACCATAGAGTTAAAAATATACCAAATGTCATATTTGGTATTTCCATTAAGTACTACACTCTCGAATTATACCATAGAGGTCAAAATATACCAAATGTCATATTTGGTATATCGATGAAATATATCATAGAGGTCAGACACGTTTTAAGTAAGTAAGGCGTAATTTGCCCATACAAAAGTATCCCTTAAATAACTTTATGGGGTTGGAGATGCCTCCTTTTGTCAGCACATAGTTACAATACCCTTCTACCATATGTGCACCGGGTATAAACATCGCCTAGGCAGACAACAGCTGTCAAAAAAAAAGATGTGTGTCTCTTTGCTCCTCAAAACATGGCTAGCCGCAGTTTTAGCCTCAGCTTCGGTTTGATTGATGGCTGCCCAGTTTCTGTGTTTTGTATATTCGAGCCATTTATTTGCCGACGCTCAAGGATGTCGTGGTTTTGTTTTCTTTCACTTTTTCTTTTTCTCTTTTTGCGCGCGCAAATTACTCAATGGAAAACAACAGAAAGCACTCAGGCAAATGAGTTACGGCTCCCACTACCGACTAACTGAAACCTATAATACAAACATACACAAATATTTCTATATAGAGTAGGGTTTTTGTTTTTGTAGGTGCCATGCCCCGACCCATTTCAGTATCTTCTTCAAAAACTCGCCCAAAAGTTGTCAACCAAAGTGCCAATCAGTGTTTCTTGTCCATTCTAATGATAAAGCGGCCTATAAAAAATGTATAGATTACACGCTATGCTATTTTTTTTTTGTGTCTTTTGTGAGTTGTTGTTTGCCAGATTTACTACTCGAAAGTGATTACAATAAAAATTGCGCAAAAATCAGATGAAGAGGAATTTAATACACTTTTTCAATCAGTTTGAGTGATTTTATTTGAGCGGAAAAAATCTGATAAGCTTCGACTGGGAATGGAATTAATAAATAATGAGTCAGTTTTGAGCTAACAATAATTCATAACATAATATGGGACTTTTAATAATTTAAATTATATAAACATAATTTCATAAAAGAAGCAAGTATTGTATACCGCAAAAATACTGAAATTGATCTTAAAACATACCACATACCGCAAAATGCGAAAATATACCAAATGTTATATTCGGTATATTGATTTTGCACTACATTTTCAATAAAATCATATTTTACAACTATACCACAAAAATACTGATATTGTACTTTAATCTTACCACCGCAAAATGCGAATATACCGATTGCTATATTTGGTATATTGATAATAAATACTGAAATTGTACTTACAACTTACCACCGCAAAATGTGAAAATATACCGCATGCTATATTTCGTAAATTGAATTTGCTCTGCATTTAAAATTTACCATATAGTGCAAAATATACCACATTGTCAGCACCTAATAAAATCTTAAAAAAAAAAAATACTGATACTTTACCAAGTTCTTCCTCTGCCCTCGCAACTCGCTTCTCTTGATATTCACCGCCACAAACTAGACGCACTTGAAAAACTATTTTAAATTCTTGACCATGCTCGGCATTTCTCAACAATTTGCTTGACTTCCCTTCACACAAATACTTTTCGCACTTGACTCAAGTTGATTTCTCAAGTTTTCAGAGACTTCCTTATGCGGCTAATCCACAAGCAGTTCGATAATCTCGCAGATCTCGTCAAAAGCAAAGGCATTGTGCCAAATACGAAACGCACTTCTAATGAGCTCATTTCACAGCGCCCAACTTGAATATAAATAAAAACAAAACAAGCAGCGCAAAAAAAAAAAAACAAACTTCCTCAAAACTTTTTTGGGAGTTCGAGTAATTCAGAATTTATGACTTCATTGCAGGTTGAAAGAAAAAAGAAAAAACAAAAAGGCACAAATCATGCAACTGCCGCAAAAGCCACAAAAAGCAAAAAACTCTTGAAAGTTAAATAAAATAAAGAGGGGCAGCAAAATACAAAACTAGAGAATAAGCCAAGGTAAAGCAAAAGCAAGAAAAAAATAAACTTGTTTATGACTTGCAAATTTTGCTGTAAATGCCGAAATGCGCGAGAAGCTACCTACGAGATACAAGATACAAAAATACAGAGATACACACGAAGAGGAAGTGGGAAGGGCTGCTGCTGCCGAGAACTTCTCGAAATGAAGAAACAAATCAAGTGTTGGGAGTGTGAATCCAAGGCAAGAGGGAATCTCTAGCCTCTCGTTGACAAACGAACTAGAAATCCGCGCACTTGAGAAAATAACACGGAGCGGAAGTGTAACCAAGAAGAAGCTGCGGCAAGTAAATGAACTTTAAAATGGATACTACGCAGGAAGAGGGAGGAAGAGGGAAGAGCTGCTCTGCCCAACTAATGTAATCAAATCAAATCACAACGACCCGACAACTCGGCAAATATGCAAGGCAACTACTAAACCAAAGTCAACCAGAGGATGAGAATGAGGATGAGACAAGAGCAATGGACTTGTGACTGCGATTCTGACTCCGCCTCGGCAATATTGTCATTGAAATGCAGCGCTCGTGTCCGTGGTTTGTGCGTCCTGGGAACGCCTCACCTGGGCTCCTCCCGGCTCCTATGCAAATGCGACGCCGTGCAATAGTCGGTAGGAGTAATAATAATAATAATAAAAATAATAATAATTTGCAACAAAAGTCAGTCAAGTGCGGTTTGCTGCGGTTTGCATAGTTTCTGTTGGGCTCCTCTGTTGTTGTCTCTGTCAATATTTGCCAGCGCCATCAACGCAGACCCTCATCACTCTCCTCCCTCTGGGATCCTCCTCTCCCTCTCTCTTCTTTCTTGTGGCTTGTTTTGTGCCCATCAATCTGATGACTTGGGCTTGACTGTGACGACAACGACGACGACAAAAAAGCTCATCGATATGCAGCAGCGCAATCTGCGACCCGAAAAATTTGTGTGCTCCAGAGGGAGCAGAGAAAAAGCAGAGACAGAGATCGAGAGGAAGTAGGGAACCTGCAATCTCTTGGCCACAATCTGAGCGCCTCATTTGCATTCGCACATTCATTCAATCATTTGTTTATTCGCGTGCAAATAAATCGACAACAGTCCGAACTTAGACCCAAAGTTGTGCTAATGAAGAAGAGTACAGATAACTCTCAGTGGCAAATAGAATTGATGAGGCAACAAAAATTTGCTATTTGCAAATTGCTCGCTAGAACTTTAATCCGAGGCGTATACGCAACGAGGTTTGAGAGCCACTGCTAGGCAAAGCGTAAACCACTTTTTATTTATAGTAGAAACTATGCAATATTTCTACAATTATTTATCTCTTCAAGAGTCTTATCATAAATTGAAAAGCCCTTTTCTGAAAACCCTCAAAACTTGAATCTTCATTGCCCAAAATTATAACTTCATTTTAAATGCCAAGCGAGCCGTAAGAAAACCATTCAAAATAATGGCCAATCTAAATTCTTATAAGCATTATTTCGACTTCCTTCTTCCTTTGCCAAATACACGTGCAACATTTCCTCAACCATTTTCATAATTTGCTGCTGACCCTTTGCAGTAAAAGGCGACCCAAAAAAAAAAAAACATTTCGAATATTTCGCCATAAAAACTAAATGGAAAATAATTTTCAATTTGCAGGTGGAAGCAGCAACAGCAACAGCAACACTTCGACTACATTTTCTTGACCCCAACGAAAGAAAAGAAAAAAAACAAACGCTTCCGAGTACAAGTATTTTCTTCTCTCTCAATTTTTCGTTGTTTTTTTTTTCGGTTTGGTTGTTTGGTTGTTTGTTGTTGGAGATAGACAACGGTAATTGTAGACTCTTGGTATGCGCGTCTTGTGGTTTACGATGGCCCCAAACCCAAAGCAAACACAGTCTCTCTTGTCTACGTTGTACTTCAATGTGGGCGTGGCATTGCTCTTCTTAAGTCAACGCAGCCAAGCAAACAGTGGCAGCAGTGCAGGAAGCACACAACAGAGCACAACACAATACAAAACATAACACTGTGCAACAAAACAAAGTAAAGCACGAGTGCTTTAAAGTGGCGAGCGTGCTCGACTTGCAAATATGCTGTCCTGTAAACTTAATTAGGATGTTCAACTACTACGAATTAAATTCTATATACCATTTATATACTTTGTTAATACAATTTTAAATCATTTTAGTTGAGTATATTCGACTGTGAGTGACCCTGTATTAAAAATCAAATTACTGTATGCGACTTTTTTTTATTGTATTTATTAATCTGCATTTAATTACAGAAAAAAGATATAGAGAAATATGCAATGATATGTTATTCAATATTTTTTCATTTTATGATTCTGAAGTGATGTATTCGATAGTAATTGAAATGAAATCATTCAAGAACAAATTTAAATGTAAGTATTTGAAATGTGTCTTACTAAAGTTCATATCTTGATACAGAAACAGATATAAATTTAAATTAAAATATTATTTAAATTTATAGCACATTTTTATAATAATTCGTACATCTGTCGTTGAATTAATCGATTTATGGGTCTTTGTTTACTTTTCATGCTATATTATTCAATTAATAAGTATATAAATGGCATTTTTACGATAATTTCACAAGTACACCTTTTGAATGAAGTTTATTTCAAGATTACTCACGATATTTCTAACTAAATATTTTGAAACTATGTTCAAATTTATAATGATATGCTTCAATATTTTAAACATGAATTCTTCCAGACTCAAAACACTTCTTCTCACTCCACAACTTAATTATACCCTGCTCTAAACGCTGGTCGATTGCAGGGTACAAATAATATGCTGGGCCGTCTCTAACAAGCGAGACAATGGCCACAGGCTGTAAATTGTGGAAAAGGCTAAATAAAAGTAGCCACCGCAGAGGGAGGCTGAAATCTGAGGCCTAGACAAAGCAGCGACAACAGTCACTGCAGCGCATGGTGGCGAAAAAAAAACGGGGGAAAAAAAGAAAAGAAATATATGAAAAACAATAGGTGCCAAGAGCAGCGATGCTTGCCAAACTGTAATTAAAACTGTGCAGCTAAAACTGTGCGAGACGAACTGCAAAAGGCGGGCCACCCAAGTGAAGAGTGTCAAGTGCAAAGACGACATGTGCAATGGGAGTGAAAGGGTGTGAGTGGGAGTGTGGGTGTGAGTGAGACAGGTGATTGCATGACGGAAATCATTTTACGCCATGACAGACAATAAGCAAGTCGAGCAAGAGGACGGACGGAAGCCATTAACAGGACAGCACAGAGAAAGATACAGAAAGAGAGGCCAAGGTGCCTGCCTCTATGTATATGCAGCATAAAGACGTTGGCAGGCAACTCACTTATTTTGTGTGCTACAAAGTCAACACCCAACACCTTGAACCATTTAAACAGACAGCAGACGAGGCGACGACGACGACACACGAGGCGAGGCCCAAACAAGAATTCATCACAGCAACTCAAAATAATGAAGTGCCACTGGGGTGGTGGCAAAGGAAAAGACAGCGGAGCAGGCAAGCAAAAGTCATTAGCGGAAGACGCGACTGCCTGCTTTGCTTACTTGCTTGCCACGTATGACACTCCACATCGAGGTGGCGTCAGGAAATGCAGCAGAGTTGTTGCCCCCAAGGGGCCAAGCACATTTTTTTTTAGACATTGTCGTTGTCATGTCAAATATTTAACACTTGGTTTATTTTGCATTTGTTTTGCCTGCTGCCTGCTGCCTGTGCTGCCACTTCATGTGGCACATGGAAATTAAATGTTTACGCCTTTTATGCCAGCAAGTGGGCGACAGTCAAAAGTCAGACCAATAAAGCCCCCACACATATGTACATACACCCAAACAACAACAACAACAACAAAAGACGAACGACAAAATGTCAAACTGCAGAAAATCCCACAAAATCTATTCAAAATTCGAACGCGATTGCGAATGCGAAGAAGAACAAGAACAAAACACTCACAAAATTCAGAATGCAATCAGCATTCATTGAAGCGCCAAATGCTGCAGCAAATCACGTAGCATAATATTTTGTTATTTGCTTCGGGGCCAAAAGTCGCAAAAGCCTGCAAATTCTCCCAATACACATACATATATACTCGAATAATGCGGAGGGAAATTCATTTTCATGTTTCCACTCCGTTTGCGAGTGTGTGTGTGTGTGTGTGCATTCTATTTATGTATGTGAAAAGCGATTTTCAAAGTCACGCGCTAACACACACACACACACACACACATGGAAATAGACAATCGATGACAATGGTGGGAGATAAACCAAGAAATAAATATATAGCAACAGAAATGTATAAAGCATACGCTTAACAAGATGAAAAGTTGCCCCGAAAATAGCGAATACTCTAGTAAAGCAGTTACTTAAATCTGAAATTCATAATCATGTTTCAAAATACTACTGAAGATCGCTTAAAATATGTATTTCGAATATAACTAAAATATATTTCGAAAACATTGAAGATTTTTTAAAATATTTTGAAAATTCCGAACATAATATTTCTAACATCTTAATAGGTTTTATTTTGCATACTGTATTTAAATTTTCGATAAATGTCTAAAGATCATTTAAAATATTTAAAGACTTCTGAATATAATACTTTTTATAAAAAAATTAGCTGTGCTATATATGAAAATCTATTATAAAATGTTTCTTATTGTGATTAGATATTTAAATGTCTGGGAATCATTTGGAATATTTTAAGAATGTTGAATAAAATACTTCTTATGTTGAAATTATTTGTGTTATATATATATTTTACACAAAACTATTATTAAAATATATATTTATAGATCACAATAATACACTAACAGTCTAAGAATATATATATTTATTTTTATTAAATGGAAATAAACTTGACTACAGTTCTAATAATAAATATATTAAATTATGTCATACAAAATGACTAGTTCAATGTATTCTTTAGAATTGATATCCATTAAACTGCTGCTGATCTTTAACAAAGTGATCGTCACTTGTGTTATACTCCCCATGTATAACACAGAGTATAACAATAGAAGTTGCGAGAGCTGCATAACGAGTAAGAGCAAAAGCAACAAAGAGTGTGCATCTCTTTCTCTCTTTTGGCGTAAGATGCGGTGACAAGACGAATCACATTTCTATTAAAATGCGAAAAGCCTTTTGCGGTTGTCGCTGTTTACACTCTTTGTTGGCTGCTGCTGCTGTTGCTGCTTGCTTGCTTGCTGAATCCCTTTCGCCTTCCCACTTCCTACTTCTTTGCCCACTCTATTTTATGATGCCTCCTTATCCAACGCCTGTGCAGTTGTTGCTCTGTTGTTGTTGTTGTGCCTTGCGCCTTGTTTATGCGCTGTCTGTCTGTTACTCTGTTTATCGTCGTTCCCTGCTGTTGGCACTGCACTTTGCATGCAAAAAACATAATAATCAGCAATGTGATGGGCGAACGTGAGAGCGAGAGCGAAGTCGCCGCATAAGCCACCGAAAATAAACAATGCAAATGGAAAGAGACATAGATAAACAATAAATAAACAGAGGCAAGCAATTGAAAACTGCATAAGCGAATGCTGCACAGGAGAACAGAAAAGGAGGAGCAGGAAGGGAGCGACGAAAGAACGCGCCAAGTGGGCATTAAAACGCGAAACGAGAACAGAGTCATTGAACGTGCAAGCGAGACAGCAACACACAGCACATGAGTGTGTCTGTATGTGTGTGAGTGAGCGATGCCAAAAGCTAAATGCGAGACAGGCTGGCGACGTCTGAAAATTTTTTGAAATTGTTGCTTGGGCCCACCAGAGCTAATTGTAAAATTGCTCTCAAACTGTTTGCGAAGGTGGAGAGCCACTGAGGGGGGACTCTCTCTTGGTCTGTCTGGCTGTCTGTCTGTCTACTAATTCAATTCTGTACGCGTTCCGCTGCGGATTTGCGCTTAAATGTATTTGTAAGTAGTTTTGTTGCAATAAAAAACACAAGAAATATCGCCGCTAACAACAGACAACAGACAGTTTGGACAATGGACAACAGACAGTAGACAGCACAGTGAGTAGTGCAGCGCAGAGAGCAAGGCAAAGCCAAACAGCAAACAGTAAAAGCCAAACACACACACACAAAATACATAACAACAAAAAACCAAAGCCAAACAGAATACAAAAATAAAACACGAAATTGTGTGTGATGAGCAAGGAAATACGCTGTAAACCGCATACACGCTAACTACTTAATTAGTAGCTAGAATGTGCTAGATGGCGCTAGTGTAGCTTAAGAGGTGAATGTCGAAGAAAGGGACAGAGCTAGAATTTCAATTGGTAATTAATTGCTTCACGGCTAGCGTGCGTTAGATGGCGCCAACCGTGATCAACAGGTTGCAGTAGACGAAGCAAAGAAATCAAATTTAATTACATTTTAACTTTATTAAATTTCAGATAAATTAAGAAAAATTAAATGTAGAACACATTTTTGGTATTAAAAGAGTACTAGAATATAATAAATCAAATTTAAGTTGATTTTTTAAATTAAGATAAAATTATTTCATAAATTAAAATTCTTATTCGAGTTATGAATAAAAACAAATTTAGAAATTTTCATTGCTTGTTGCAGTTATAGTCAACACACCCAGTTGCAACTCATTTGCAGAGGGTATAAAAACAAAAGTTGAAAACATTGAAAACAGAATTTTACGATTTACGTTGAGGCAGTGAATTTCACTTAAAACGCTTTTATTATTGTGAGCTGCCAGCCAGCAAATACATAAAAAATAAAAGAGTGTATGTGTGTGTGTGTGTGTGTTGGTGTGCTGGTCTGTTGACTATGCTCGCATTCAGGGCACGTTCCAGCCAACGTTGACGCTTCGCTTGCCAAATGGGCGCGAGGCAGAAGAAAACTTTGCTTTTTACTCAAACACGCACACAATCAAATGCCAATGTCTATGTGTATGCGAGTGTGTGTGTGTGTGTGTGTACCTGTAATGGTTACCCGTTCGACAGCAGCTTAACAGCTACAACAACAACAGCAACAACAACGACAATGAGATGCAGCTACCGTTTAAAAACAAATTATCGAACAAGACGCCACAGCCTGTCATTGACATGGACTTCCACTGAAATAATAACTAAATGTAAAAACACAAAGAGAGAGCGAAAAGCCAAGGAGTGAAACAGAGGCAGAGAGAGAGAGAGATAGAGAGACAATGATAGGCTGTTGTTGATAGTGGAAAATTGTTGACATGCCCTGTGGGAAGCCAAGCAAGCGATAGATGGATGCTTGGGAAAACACAACCAAAAATCAACAAACAATGTTGAGCCCTAAGAGAAATAATAAGAAACGAATAAGAACGAACTCCTCGATAGGAGGCCGACAGCTAAAAGACTGTCAATTAGGTAAACAACAAGGGAACATGTGAGTGAACGAACACAGGGAAATAACACAAAGGAAAACTACTCTAAACAAAACAGTAGTAAACACTAAAGAGCATTAGCATAAAAGCTTGTATTAAGTTGGTGTCAATTTAAATGAATTGCACACAAAGTATCAATCAATAGAAAGGAATTAATAGTTCACAGATAATAACAACTATAAAATGCAATTACATTATTTTAAGAATTAAATATTCACTCAAAATAAAATGAAATTGGTTTCAATTTAAATGAATTGCACATAAACTAAGCAAAGCTCAATAGCAGAAAATAAATTGCTTACAAATTTAATAACGACTTAGAAATGCAGCTGAATTTTTTTAAAATTAATTATTCCTTTAAATTCAAAATTCAAAATTTATATAAATTAAAGAAAGGATTCTTTTCTTTGCTTTGAAAATTATGAAATAAAAAACTATTTTCTTTTATTTCTATTAAAATAATTGTAGCACACCTTTGAAAAAATTGGCTGTAATTTTCATTAAAAGTAACAACAGAACTCTTCACTCAAACAAATAATTTGTTAAACTATATTCTTTTAATATCTTTTCACATAAATTTCTTAAACACATAATTCATTTAATAGCTGTGTAATTTGATTGAAATAAAATCATTTAGCCTTCGATTCTATTTATTTACATTCAAAAAACAATTGCCGACTAAAACATTACTCGATCATCTCTTCGGCGTTTCCAACAGCTTCACATCTGCTTTTGCTTTGCTGTGCTTCAAACATTTTTGTCTATACTCTTTGCCTACTAAGTATGTACAACAGACAGCAACGCACTTGATTCAAGTTCGCGCAATAAATTACTCAAATTTGTTATAAAAACATCTCTGGCACCTCAAGTTAAGTATTTATTTTCTTCTTTTTTTCTTTTGTGTAGCCTATTCGTTTAATGATTTTTTTTTTCATGATGCTAAACATTTTGGGTTTTAATGATATTGCACAAGGTTTTTGCTGCTAGCACGCGAAAGGTCATGTGCGTGATTACTCATACGCCGTGTGGCCAAAATGCCTAGAGACAGAAAGAGATATCTGACAGATGTGAGATAAAAAGAACTCGCTGTGTGTGTGTGTGTGTTTGTGCTTTCAATAGCTGAAGAGGCTGCTATCAATGGCATGGCATATTAAACGACCAGTAAAGCGGATTTTTTGCCATATCTACCAGAGGGGAAAGGAGGGAGGAGGGGGGAACTGCTTTTTCTCTTCACAAATCAGAGCGCAAATACAATGGAGTCGACACATGATGTAATGCGAGCGAATGTTGATAGTGGCAACCTACAATGAGGCACAGACACTTGAATGGACCTGGTCAAAGAGAGAGAGAGATGGAAAGAAAGAACGAGAGAGATATATGCGGGCAGTTTGTTTGCAGTCATTGAGAAGCGAGATAGAGAAATGGAGTTGAATGGGAGAGTGCAGGAAGTAGAGGAGGCCATTAGCTGCTTATCGCGCTGTGAGTAGCAGCCGCAATCAAAGAGCTCACAGAAAAGTGAGGGGAGTAGGGCAAGGGGAGGGGAAAGGGGTAGAGGCAGCAGACAGCGCATTGAGTGCAGAGGCTCGACTCAAGTGTAAAGTTATCAAGTGCTGCCTGGGACAGCAGCAGCTTCAACCATCGCTGTCAAGGGTTAAAGTCATAGACAACGTCGAGTGTTTGGCTTTGGCTTGTGACATAAAATGTTATCAAAAAGGATTATGACAAGCGCACAGACACCCAAAACGAGGAGAGCGGGGGCAGGAGTAAAAGCAGCAGCGGAGGCAAGTGTATCAGTGGCACAAAGAGGCGAACTACAATGATATCTCGTTGATATCACAGTTGACAGTCCACAAAAGCAGCAACAGCAACAGCAAAAAACCGTAGCGAATGCCATGAAATATTTACACAACTGGCAAAATGGCGAGAAAAACTTGTAAAATATGAAAGAAACAAAGAAGAAAACAGCAACAAAAACAATATCTCAAGCAATGCCAAAGACTCGGATAAGTGTCAGATTGTTGTCACATTTCGCTTAAATACATTTCGAAGAATTAGCGCTCAGTTTGAGCAGCATTTAAAAGGATTTGTCTTTTAAAATTATGCTTAAGCAGCATGGCTCAACATTAATTTTGATTTTATTGTGAAATTCAAATTTGTTGGGAGTTTTCTTTGAAGAAGATTTTGCAATTTATTAAAGTAATTTGTACTGCAAAGTTTGGATTTCATGTTCAAAATGTGTGAGGTGGAGATCGCCAGCGATTTTTGAAACCCTAAATCTTTTTTCTTACATTCGGTTAACTTTAGTAATTTATTACATATTTATATACATATGTATATTCAATAGACCTTTCTAAACAAAAAAAAAAAAATATTAGAATGTATTTTGTTTTCCAGAAAGTAATAGTATTTTATAGTATTTTTAAAGTATCATTAAATTTAAAAGTATTCTAAAATACTATTCAGTAAATACTATTGGTATATCAAAAATACTATACGTATATTAAAAATCCTACTTGTATTTATTATTGTATTCGATATTCTTAAAATACTAGAAAATTTATAAGTATTATAAAATAGTATTTATTATTGAAATTGATAGTATTCTGAAAACACTAGTAAATTTAAAAGAATTCTGAAAATACTAATAGTATATTGAAAATACTATAAGTATTTTAAATTATTTGTTATATGATCCTTTAAATACATTTAATATTTAAAGAGAAGTAAATGGTGCTATGGCCTTCGTATTTTAGATACTATGTATTTATCATAGTTGTTAAAATCATAAATATTTATTAATGTTTCTCTGAACATTTTATATTGATTTGTTTGAAACTTCGTATTTCACTAAAATCTTAAACAATTAAAATTTATATTGCTCTTTTTATTATTTTTCCCTTTTTTATTGAGTTTCAAGATAACGTAAGAAAAGACATTAAGTTCAGTTGAAATATTTAATTGGTTTTGTTTTTCCTGCAAGTTTCTGCTAGATACTTAAAGCTATAGTTACTAAAGTCATATTTCTCAATATGACAACACTTTCCCCCATCGTCACAGCGGCAGGCGGAAGAACTTAAGCCTAAGGAATGTGCAACGCTATCATAAAGTGTAAAAGAGAAAGAGAACAAGAAAACAAGCCATAAGTCAAGAACCAGACCCGTGATTCGAGAACTGAGAGACCAGTCATCAGTTGTGTGTTAGTGTGTGTGTGTGTGTGTGTTGTGGTTGAGGTTCTGTTGCTGTTGCTGTTTCTGGAATCGTGAAAGACACTTGATGCGCCCATCAAGTGGACAGCGACAGATGTAGAGAGCAAGCGAATGAGAGAGAGAGAAGCTCAGTTAAATGCAATTTACTTAATGCCTGACAGGCAACAACAACTACAACTACAACTACAACTTGATGCGGCTGCCACAATCTGCTTCAACATTCTTCACTTCCCGTGGCTGTCTGCGTATTACTTCATAACTTTTATTGCCAGCGAATGAAGCAGTTGAGCTTGTCGAGCATGTACATAATTGGAAAGAAAACCCGTTGAAATTAAAGCAGCAGCAGCAGCAGCAACAATAACAACTAACAGCAATTAACGATAGTTAAACACACAACAACAAGAAGCTTCCGTAATAGCCTTGACAACGAGACTGAGAACAGTGCAACAACAACAGCAACGACAACAAAGTTGCCAAATGGAAGTTGCAACAACTTGTGTGTGACATTCTTTACTTTACTTTGCTTTGCTTCTCTATATACATCAAATACAGAAGAAGCTGCAGCAGCTGTTGCAACTGCTCAATAATGCAATGAAAACATTTAAGTTGCAGCCAACTTTGCGACTTGCTTTGCAGTTTTCTTTCCCTTCCCTGCCACCCGAAAAAAATAGTATAAATAAATAAAAAAAAAAATTGAGTGAAAGAGAAATACTATTTCTCAATTGCAAAATTTATGAGCTACATTCACTGGCAAAATCGTGTGGAAAATAACAATGAAAATTGCCAAAAGCAAAGAAAAACTCAGCTGGCTGAGTTGTCACGCAGTCAGCAGCAAATTGATGGCAAAGAAGGGGTGTCAAAGGGGGAGGGGGGGAGGGAGTCAAAGCATAAAGAAATTGCAATTTGGTAGATTGTTGGTTTTCTTCTGACTGACTGACTGACTGACAGACGACGAGAAGCATGTTGCAACACAGTTTTTGGCCAACTTTTTCTTTTGAATTCAAAAAGAAAAACTTGCCACCACGCTGTGGATAACATCACTTTAAGTTTGGCACGCAGTTTAGCCAGCACTTCGAATGCCATTGTGAATGCAGTTGCAATTGGCATAAAGAATAGTATTTTCGCTAAATTGATTGCTAATATTGTAAAAGAATTCTTTGAACAACAACTGAAATTATCACTCCAACTTCGAGAAGCATCATTTCTCTTCTACAACTGTAAAATTATTTAAGAAAATACTCGACAGTATTCAATATTCTTGAATAACATCAAATTCTTTTCATATTCTTGAAGCATTTCAAATACTACACAGAAAATACTAGAAACGGTTATTTTTCAAGAAAATACTAAATCTGGTATATTCTCACCAAAAATAATTGTTTTAACCTTTAAATCACTTTTTAAAATTAAGATTTTTTTGTTGTGAATATACCAGATTTAGTATTTCCTAGACGAGAAACATCCGAATCCAGTATTTTTCCATATTCGATTGATACATAGAAATGAAATACTAAATCTGGTATATTATCACCTTTTCACTATTAAATCACTATTTAACATTTCGAATTTTTGTTGAAAATTTTGTTTTGTTTTTATGAGAAACAACCTTATCTAGTATTTTCGTATATAAGTGTATCTTTGCATTGAATAGAACATTTAATAAACGTTTGCCATAATCGATTAATGCAGACAAGGAATTAGAAAATAGTTTAACTAATACTTAAAACTATTTCAATACTAAATAATGTAACACAAAACTCTTAAATTTCAACAAGGGAATACTGCATTTCGTGTAACCTTTCGATTTTTGAAATTTTTTGGAGTCTCTTATCGTTTTGTCAGCTTTCTGGAATAATAATTATTACTCACTGTTTACTTTAGTATGCCGCAAAAGTTCTCGACCTCACTCAGTGTAATAAAGCTGCACCATTTAAGGGTTAAGCCTGGGGTAGGGCATTATTTACATTACTCGACTTATCGAGCATTATAATCATTGTGCTATTGTCATTGATTGTTAAATCAAACTTGAAATTGGTTCATGGCGCCGCGGCCCTCACACACTTTTGGGTCGAAATTCACAATTCCGATACCAAATATGGTCACACTGACTAAGCCAAAGTTCTCTCTCTCTCTCTCGCTCTCTTGTTGTGTACATGTCTGAATCTGTTTATCTCTGTGCTTTAGGGGGAACAGCTGTTGTCTGGTTTGTTTGGTCGGACGGTCGGTTGACTGACGATTTGTGGTCCGCTCACATAATGCTCAGCGCATAAAAGCGGGTTTTCTTTCTAGACAAAAAGCCAAACTCGTTTTAGACCGCGAATATATACATACATATATATCGAGAGGCACTAAAACAAGCAACGATTGTGGGCGTTGAGAGACAATTAGCTGCATGCCGCAATCCGAAACGGGTTTTATTTTTCCATTTTTTGTGTTTAGTTGTAGTTGTTTTTGGTGAGTCAACAGCGTTATTTAGGCAGCGCACTATTTGGTGGCGCCTCTGGTGAGCGATGCATGAAAACTATGCAATTCATATGCACTATATAGGGGAAAAATGCAGTCAAAACGTGCAGTTGCAAGCTTTATTTTTTGGGGGCACATTTTTGGATTATTCTTCATTTATTTCATCTCTCTTCCATTGCGTTTCGGTTCTGTCTGTCAGTCACAGTCAGTTTCAGCTGCTGCATTCAATTACCATGGACAGCTGGCAGGCAGAAGCTTTTGCTTTTGCTTTTGGAACAAAATGTTTGACCATTAAATGCTTTGCCAAATGACTCAACATTGACAGTTTTTCGTTTTTCGGGTATTTTTCTTTCATTTTGAAATGAATGTAGTTCTCCCCGCTGCTGTGCATTGTTTTGACGCAACGTTGGCAGCTCTCTGACAGTTCACTGAATACAAGAGCGAACACACATCAAATAAATATTGCCATATTTTCGACTAAAACTCACTTCAGGTGTCTAATTTCGTCTATTGGTTTTTCGGGAGGAAAAACTCAATTTTATTTTTCTTTTTAGTGTGCATAAGTTTAGCAACTAGATTTAAATTTCATGCGCCCAACAACTTTGGCATAACTTTTGCTTCGCATTTATGGCTTTCGAGGAGGCCAATAAAGTTGCCCAAATTGCTTTCGAGTTTTGCACATTTTCTCAATTGCCCAGAGATGAAGTGAGGCAACTAGGCGAAGAACTTTGAGGACTTGCGCTTAGAAATGCACTTCATATATTTTATTATTATTCTTAAGTTTTTTTTTATGGCATAAATTGCTCAACAACAGCGAAATTTATAATGTCTGTGAAGTGTTCTTGGTTGGCTACTAATGAGAGGTCTAAAAATCCTATGCAAGTATAGGTACATTTTTTTTAATAAGCTTCTCTTCGCAGAAATACTTATAAAAATGAAGAATGCAAATATTTGTTATTATCCAAATCAAACTTAATTCGAAATGGGATCACAAAAATGGAATCAATTTTTATTTGTATTTAAAATTTATTTCAGACTAAAGATAGAAATGAAGTTCAGTCTGAAATTGAATTGAAGAAGCTAGAATCTATTCTTTGCTTCAATACACATTTATTCGTTATTTAAAATAGTCGCTTAAACTTAAAATTTACATACAAAGCAAAACCATTTAAATATTGTGCAGCTTGCAACAATCGGTTTAGGCAAATGCCAATGTCATCAACTGGAGAACAAGTCAAAAGGCGTTTAATCTCGAAGCGAATCTTTGCATCTTAATTGTAAACATTTCCTAAAGTACTTTGCAGTTGAGAATTATTATTGGGATGGATGATTCATGCACAACATTTTCCCACAGCCAAACGCCCAATACTTCTCTGGCTAGACACAACTTGATGTGGCCATTGTTAGATCTATGTTTATATACTATATATATTTGTATATATAAACACATAAATCTATTGTGTCGAGCGAGCTGCGAAGTGCACCCACACATTTATGGTATCTGCGCTTTTGGCTTCTGTTGTCAGCTATTTTCAGAGTTCTCTTTTTTTTGTGTGTGTTTCACTCCCCCATTTATGGTTAGCTTTTGTTGTTGATTTATTATTGTTTTGGTTTTCTAGTTTGTTGCAAGTTTCCCACTTCTCGCATTTAATAACCAAATATACTATATATTGCGAGGCGAAGTTTAAAGTTTATTCAATTTGTATATCGATACTCACTTAATCTGCCAAAGCTGTGCGATAGCCTCTTTTTGAGCTTCTGCAGGGCGCCGCCTTTCTTCTCCCGCATTGTGACGCCTGGAAAACACAACAGGAAGGGAACAACAATTTAGTATTTAAATTTAAATAAAATAATAGCTTGATTGATGGTTTATTATATAATATTTATGCTGCCACAACAAACCCCGACAACAATTAGAAAACAAGTTGGAAAGTTAAAATCGAGAGTGTGCTCGACTATCAGATACCCGATACCCATCTTCTAAAAGTATTATTTATTATAATACCGCAAATAAAATAATATGATTAACCTTTAAAATAGAGTACAAAATATACCAGATGTTCAACTGTCAAAAGAGTGCGGTAGTATTCTTAAAATATACACTTAAATATACCGATATACTATTAGGGTAAAAATATACCATAGAGTACCAGATTGCCACCCTGCAACAAAGTGTAGTTTTCTTAAAAAATACTAAAATATACCAATATACTATTACGTTAAAAATATACCAGATTGTCAACCAGCAACAAAAATATGGTATTATTCTTAAAATATACCAAAATACTAAAATATACCGATATACTAATACGTGGAAAATATACCACAGAGTTCAAAATTTACCAGGTTGTCAACCTGAAACAAAGTGTGGATCCTATTCATAAATATACCATAGAGTCCAAAATATACCAGAATACCATAATACAGGTGCGATATTATTCTTAATTTATACCAAAATACTAAAATATACCGACATAATAGTAACTTCAAAATATACCATATAATACAAAATATACCAGCTTGTCAACCTGCCACTAGAAAGTTATTATACCCTTCTACCCTACACGCATTGGGTATACAAAACACGCAAAGCGAACAACGAAAAAGTTGACATTACAAATTAACATAAATCAGTGATGCGTGGTGTGCCATAATAATAAATACATAAGTGGGGGGAACAACTGACAATTGTGACCCTCTGAAGGGAGGAAAGACACTCAGTGCAGAGGAAGAGAAGAGACACGCACAAAAATACTGTAAAGTCAATTTCCATGATAAAATTCAAATGAAAAACTGCTCGAAAATAGAAAATGCATTCAATTCTGTTGTTATTTAAGAGAGGGGCGCCCCTCACTCCCTCTCTCACACTCTTCAATTTCTGTCCCCTCTCTCGCTATACGTGTAGAAACTGAATAAATCGATGTATTCGTAATTGAGTTGTATAATTCCCTTGCAGTGCTTTTGTTATTATTATTGTTTGTGCTGCCGATAGTCATCATAATACTACTCGTATGTATGTATGTTTAATAATAACATTTAGCAAAGTTATTTCAGCGTCCAGTGAGCCATGCAAATTGTGTAAAGTTTTACGTCACAAACACACACACACACACAAAATGTTTATAGGGTTTAGTTGTTGTTTTTGTTGTATCAGCTGTTTTTGAGGGCTCCCCCCTTTTTGGAAACTATCTCATTGGCTTTGTTTTTGTTGTTGTCGGTTTTTGTGGCTCGTTGATTGGCATAATGATTATTTCACAGGCACTGTGCAAATAGCTGTGTAATATGCTTGTAATCAAACGATTGTTTAACAATCGACAGACAGACAGACAGACGGACATTCTTTAAACAGACTTGCCAAATGCATTTCTATCTGCACAACTTATCTTGTACCTTTTGTGCTCGCTTTCAATAGTTTTGCCTGCTGTTTCTGGCATTTCTTATCGATTACCATTCAGAACAAAGCTTAAGCCATTACAAAAGATATTTCAAATTAAATTCGTTGAAAATGAAATTCGATTTTAGCAATAACAATGTTGTTTGAAATGCCAATTAAATATAAATATGTAATGGCAAATGCTTATGATTATTTTTGTGTGTAAATATTGTAAGGAAATTGTAAAAATACAAAATAAAAAAATTGAAATAATAAATAAAATTGAAAAATGAAAAAATAATCAAGAAATACTATCCAAAATTATGCTTTTAATAATATTGTTATCTGTTAAAATTGAAGTCAACAATAATGATCATAATACTACTTTTCACAGTCTAAATTTTATTTAAAGTTCATCTAATGTTGCAATATTAAAAGAAATAATGAAAGGACAAAGTTGTAGAAGTTGAGTTCATATTATTAAAACAGTTTCAATAAAGCTTTTCTTGGCAAACTATTTTTATGCTTATTATGAAAAAATATTTATAAAAAGTGCAATAATAAAAAAAAAACTTATTATTGATAAAGCCGAATGAAACGGAAACTAAAAATATTAAATATTAAAATATTAATTTTACAATTTAATATTTCAAAAATGTATAAGCAACTTTATTATAAACTACTTTTATTATTGTTAATATTGTAAGTTTGACAATGAAAACTTAATTGAAATGATTTCATTTCATTTTTACTGTATTTAAGTAGAATGCTATGAACTTATTATTGATAATATCAACTAAAATTGAAACTAGATATATTTCATTTATAAGTAAGTTTAAAATTGAAAATGTTCATCCCAATTTTCAATAATATAAATCAAAGAATTTCAAAATTTTTACGATTTAATTTCAACTAAAAAAGAACCAATAATTAAAGTGTAATGGTGTACATCATAATAATAATAATAACAAGAAAACATTTTCCCATCACTTTAACGACTACTTAAATTTTATCTCAACAAGGAAATCATTCAGAATAATGTTTTCAGCTATTAGCTATTCACAACACGATTGTACAAAGCATTTCTTTCGTCGCATTTGAATCAATAACAAGAATCTCTTCATTGCACTGCAAGCAAGAAGTCAGCTTATGAAATGTCACTTGAGAAGTCATTTATCAAACTCTTCCACTTTTGAGCATTGGCCAACGCAACTCTGACACTGATGGAGACGTTATTCCCTCCTCTCTCTACTCTATAAAGCGGCACCTTGACTGCTGTCCACCCACAATTAAATATATGTATACAGAAATAAAAAAATATTGTCAATGTTTTTCTTTACTTTAGAGAATATATTTTATTTTTACAGCACTAAATCATTTGATAAGTGTCTCTCTCTCGAGTGTCTCGTCGTATCTGTAGCGCACAGTAACTATTATTATAGTACTTATTGTTGTTGTTGCGTTCAAAAGCAATTTGGCTTAACAACAATGCAGACAGCAATTTATAGTGTCTATATATGTGTATGTATAGTATATAGACAGCGACAGATAGATGCATATATTGTATGTACATTGAAAGCCAACACTTCAACTCAATTACAGGCCCACTCTCATAGTTGTGAGCTCATATGCTGGCCATTATTATTGCTGTTGTTGACTTGAAAGCATTCAGCATCATAAGCTGAACCCAACTATGGCATTTTAAGCTGCTTTTAAAACTGATAATGATCCTGGAACATGATGACTGCCTCACAGCCCGAATAGACAACAATGACCAAGTTAATCAATGCGATTCATTTGCGCAAAGTTCACTTGCTATGCAGCTGCACATCAAATAATTGGATTAGTTGATATAGATAATGTAAGAGAAGGGTAAAATTAAATGGGAGAAATTTAGGAGTGATTAGAAAACATTATGTATGTATGTATTTATTAAAGTGTAGTTCAACTTTAAATATTTTAGAATGTAATAATATTTAAATGTATAATAAATATACTATGTAGAAAGCCATTAAATACATAGCGATTTATTTAAAAGCTGACTGCAATTTAAGTTGAGTTTAGAATGAATAAAATATTCAAACAAAGTTTAATAATGACCAAGTGAACTAATTGATTTAAATGCATCTGCACATAATTGAATTAGTTGAGATAGGTAATGCAAGAAAATGGGTGAAGTGAAATTTAAGAGAGTTTATAATAATACAATTTTTTTGAATTTAATAAAATTTAAATCCAAAATATACTAGAGACAATGTTATTAAAGATATGGAAGGAAGTGTAATTATCTTTATTTATAAGTTGACTTAAAACCCCATTGTAGATTGACATAGCATAAATCAAATATTTAAGATATTAATAAAAGTTCAATACATAAAATACTGAGGAAAATGTCATTAAAGATGTTAAAAACTATCCAATAAATCCATTTTAGACGATATTAAAATTTATTAACTGCTTATAAATTTAAGTGCATACAATACTGGGGAGAATAGCACTAAATTTTCAAAAGGAAGCGAGGCTTAAAAGCTGATTAAAAACCTCATTTTAGTATGCATAAAATATATAAATACAATTGTTTAACATTCACCAAGAGAATCAATTGCTTTAAATGTGATTAATAGACAAGGTTCAATTGTTATTGGATTAGGAATAGAATTAAGTGAGCTTAAAATGAATGAAGTATGAAACAATATAAAAACATTTAAATGCATAAAATATTAGAACTTAAAGCAATTAAAGATTTAACAGATTGCGTATTTATTTAAAAGCTCAATAAAAGCCCCACTTAAAATGAGTTAGAAAATGAAATATTTACAAATTAAATTGCTTAAAAGTTAGCGTAATTCATCATTATTTAAAAGCTGATTGAAAATCCCATTTAAAATTGAAGTGCATAAAATACTATATAAAATGCTATTAAAGATCTGAAAGAAAGTGTAGTTTCTTTTTATAGGAAAGATGTCTAAACATATTCAAGCAAAGGTTTTCATTAATTAGGTACAATTTAGGTGAGTTTGCAATGCTTAAAATATCCATATATTTATTAAACTGTTATGGTATATTGTACAAAAGAGAAACGCATTGAATATTTTTCAAATTTAGCTGACTGAACATCTTAATTCTGCGTCACATTAACACACTCAAATGCATCCAAATTATGCATACACATTTACATTGTGCGCTAGTCAAGTTTACATTTAGTTGTCTGATTCACAATTTCAAAGATGAGTATACAATTCTATCTATAGCAAGCTATTCAAATCGAAAAGATTCGCACTGCGCCATACACACAACGTTCAGCAATCAAATTTCTAGATTCTTATAGAGTGCACTTTATGAATACTTCTCGAACATTATCACATACTTAACATGCTTGTGGCATGGAAGTGACTTAGAACTTTGCCTGGTACTTTAATAGCCTAGCACGTATACGCCCCATTGGCAGTCTGTATTTGGAGGCGCGCAATTGCAATATGCAAATGTGCACAAAATGGCGCCAAGTTAATAACTTTGTGCAACAGACAAATTGGTTTGCAAAAGCCAAAATGACGCTGCAATTGCATTACATTAGAACAAAACTTGATGACTGCCAAAATAAGTCGGGGAGAGTTGAGAGAGAGCGAGTCAATTGTTGTTGTTTTTAAAAGCCCATTAAAGTTGTTTGCAGAATGCTGAGCGAAAAAAGTTTTCTTGCTTGGGGAAAATGGGAGAGGCAAACAAGACGACGAAATGAGTTGCAACTGGCGGAGTTGCAGTTGCAAACTTCAGTTGCACAAAAAACTTATTTAATTAAGACTGCAAAAAGAACTTTCAACGAGTAGCGTTTGTTTGCCGCTTGTTGCATTAATGAGATGCGCACATCAAAATCAAAATACAAAATGCGAAATCAAAAGTTTACTTTTTTCGCAATTGAAATCAATGTCAGCGGCAGACAAATTGCAATCATGCAACGACGATGACAGGTGACAGCGCAGCCAAAGCGAGTTCAATAGCCTCCCCGACAGTCTAAGGGGGCGTGTCCATTGAGCCGTTCACTCAGTGCACAGAAATAGCAAACAGATACACGCACACACACACACACACTTACACATCGACGCACACAGCGAGAGTGAGTGAGAGGCAAGAATTCGTCTAGCTTTTGACACTCAATTAACATTTCACAAAACTGCCAATTGGACATAATTAAATGCATTACAATTACGTGTGCTGTGTTAATTTCCACGACTTTACTCACTACTCAAAAAAACAGAGAAAAAAACACACACACAAAAGATGATTAACAGCCCCATTAACTGGGGGTTAATTATATGCCTGATGAAGAAAGGGAAATTTCCACTGAAAGCCTTTTACTCAGTCTACAATATTGTGAACAATGCAAGAAGCTTTCAATGGAATGTCAAATTATCAATTACTTGAGAATGGGGTTAAAAATTAACAATTTACTGCTTTCAAAAATAATAAAAATCATTATGCTGATTTTGTAAATCATTGTTCGCTTCGGAATATACTCTTTGATATATATTTAGAATAATAACGCCCTGTTCGGCTTTTATATAGGTTTATTTCAAATGTAATACCATATAGCATATGGTCTATTTTAGTAGTTTTTGTGTATATCAAATTAGTATATTTTATGAATAATACCGCTGCTAATGTAATAATACATTAATATACCAAAAAATGTTATATTTTAGTATTTTTGGTCTAGAACAATATATATATATATATATCAATATACCAAATATGATATATGGTATATTTTAGTGTTTTGTTAGATATTGATTTGGCATATTTTAAGAATAATACCGCACTTATTTGTTTCTATTAAAAATGGGTAAATGTAGCTTTTTTACTCGTTTTTTTGTTTTTTAATTTAATGTGTAAGTAAAAAAAGCAAAATAAGATTTGTAAATATGTTATGTGTAAAATATCCATTTAATTTATTAAAATGTTAACGGAAAACAGAATTTAAATCAAGTATGTATTATGAACAAAGAAATAACCTTTTTTTTCTTTTTAAAGTATTAAGTATCGATGCTTTTATATACATATAACTGATATTTACATCTTGACTGCTAAATATTTAAATTATTTATTTATGGTCTTTCAGCAGACCAAAATTGAATGTACAGAAGTCAAAATTTATTAAATATTATTTAATATTTAAATTCATCTCGATTATTAAATCTTAAGTAAAATTGAAATATATTTAATTTATAATTACTTGTGAATCTGTTTTCAAGTGTAATTTATAACAAATATTAGTCAAATATGTCGAAAACAATTCCAATATAAATAAAAATTAGTTGAGGTAAATAAATAACAGCAAATAGTTGAAAACTTATTTGCTTAGGAATTTTGATTATTTGTGCCGTTGGAAACACTTAATCATAAGTATAAAAACACTTGAAATATGCGCATTAATAAGCCATAATACTGCGATTTACGATAGTAGGAAGTGCCTGATAAGTTGTGTGTTTAATTTACGATAAGAATTAAATACAAATGATTAAGTGACTGACATTCTAATGCTAAACGTGACTCAAAACTTGATAGAGGGCATTTAGGAAAAGTTCCCCCAACTACCAAGAATGAAATGACACAGTTTTGTTGGGACAGTGACATAAAACAATGTTCATCAGATCAACTGGGGAAATGAGCTGCGCCTTTTTTTGCATGTTTTTCACACACACACACACAGACAGACAAATGATACTATGATGAGCACTTTTCAAATATCTTGTTAATGACGTAATTACCAGCTGAAAACAAAGAATGGGACATGCGAAAGGCGGCGAACGAACAAGCGACATGTCGCCATGCGGTGCCACACGACGTATACGTGACATTTTCGGGCACGCCATGCAACGCATTGGCTCATTGCTCATGCAACAGCAGCTGACTTGGCCCCCTCTTACCCCCTCTATGACTGAGAGATGCGTCTGACATTTGTGGGCGCATGGCCAAG
This sequence comes from Drosophila niveifrons, assembly GCA_035046325.1. NCBI lineage: Eukaryota > Metazoa > Arthropoda > Insecta > Diptera > Drosophilidae > Drosophila > Drosophila niveifrons. The sequence goes on from JAWNOC010000052.1 coordinate 14,071,010, forward strand.
CATGAGAAAATAGATTTTACTCTAGAGCATTTTCATACGAAACATTTTGACACTTGGCGACAGCAGCTGACTAATTGCGAAAGCTGGAGAGAAAAAGAGTTCTCTCCTTCTCTTTCTCTTTCTCGTTAAAAATAGTAGCAGAAATTGGCTAAAGGTTTAAAGTGCAGGGCAAACAGGCAGCTGACGGAACCGTTGATTAAATGGCTTATAAATGACGTGAACAATTTGCCAACTCGTCTCGCCACCCGAAATAGCAATTGTGACGCCTGACGACATCGGTTGAATGCAACACCGCTTAGTGTCTGCTATCTGCCACGTGAGGAGGCGCCAACAACAACAGCGCTGACGAAGGCGTTGATGAGCTGCCAGAAATCGATTGAAGGCTGCATCGACACATGAACTTTTGCTCAACTGTCAGTTGGATGTCAATGGACAAGCGAAACGTTGCACAAAAAAAAAGGGATAATTGATAAACCTGTGTCCCCCTCTCTCTGTCTACTCTTTTCCATCCTTTGACAGCACACACAATCGCATTAAAATTGCATTTAATGCAAATAATTAATGACGTCGCCTTTTTTCGCATAATCCTTTTGCCGGTTACACGACACAGATTAGCTCTGCATTTGATTGTGTCGATTGTGTCGCTCGCTCTTCCATTTATGCAATATTCATTAAAATTCATTGAATGAAAATTGCAAATATTTGCAAACACATTTCACATTGCTGAGTAGTAGAGAAAATAATTATTTAAGCATTAACACGATTAACTCTGACAAATTAAACAAAAATGCCAGTTTATTGATCGATCGAAATCATAAATGCATTTATTTTGATGTGAATAGAAATTAAAATTTATGTAGACTATAGAGAAACTATTTAGTAAAGCACTAACATGAAATATATTTATATTATTTTCCATTTATTTTAAATACGTTATAGCCAAGTTTATCATCATTTGTTTAATACAGGTTTAATTTAAATGTAAAATAAAATTTATGAATTACAAAATTATGTTATAGTTTTTTTGATTGGCAACTGTATTTGTTATAATTCATAGTTATAAACAATTGGTAAACATTTAAAAGAGAAGAAGAGAAAAATGAAGCAAAAATGTCATATCGATGATTTTATAAAGATTTTGCAGTTGTTTAAATAGAAATTGAAAGATAATGTAACATATTAAATTAAATTAGAATTTAGATAATTTTGAACTAGTTTTTATTGTTCTGTAAAGATGTTCATGTAAGTCATACAAAAAATAAATTGCAAAGCATTAACAAGCTCTGAAAAAGACAACAGACAAATTATAATTATAATAGTAATAATAATTAAAAAAAAAAAAAACAAACTTTTGTCTAATATATGCACTAATATTAATTTGTAACAGAATTAAATAAGACTAAAAATGTATTTCAGATAAATGATTTTTCTAAACATAAATTCAACTTCTTATCGAGGTTGATAGAAAATGAACGCACAATAATATCGGAATTAACTGTGACAAATTTAAAATCTATAACATAAAATTTCACTTTTGTCTCTTGGGAAAACAAGTTTAATCATAATTAGAGGCAGACAATTTAGAAATAGTTCTATTCTATTTAGAAACAGCAAATAAATAAAACAAAAATTGATTTCACACAAAGCAACTTTAATAAATAAAGTTTGATTTATTATCTGGAGCAATATCAAAAGAAGGCATATTTTTTAAGCATTAAATGTGACAATTATAAAATACAGAGAAAAGGTTTTTTTTTTTAAAAACAAAAACTGTATTTCAAAACAAAGAAGTTCTTCAAATAAAATTCAATTTATTATCTGGAGCAAATAGCAAATGAAGGCATAATATTTTCCGCATTAACTGTGACAAAAATACAACTCGAAATGAAAACATTTACTCAAAAAGTATTAAATGACGTGGAACATTTGATAAATCCATAAATCGCATGTCAAGCACATTTTGGGCGTGGCTCCCCTTCAAGCTCCAAATATGCAATCCATAATATTAACAAGAAGTTTTCTTCATGCTTTTTCGGTGCCCTCCAAAGCACAATCTTATCAATCAACGCATTTGCTACACACACACACACACATATATATAAAGACACACACACACACACAGAGAAAGAAAACAAACATTTATTGGCCAAGTCATAAAATTTAAAAACCATCAAAATAAAATTATCCAAAAATAAAACCGAGGCAGAGATAAACAACGGCATTAACAACGCGCCTCACAGTTGGGGGTCACAGCACCCCCAAACTTCCCCCCTCTTTTCCACCCCCTTCCCCTTCCTTCAGCCCATCGAACTCACCTCATTTAGCATATTTCACGACTGATTTTTATGCAAAACAAAGTACAAGTTTTATTACCATATAGAACTATTTTTTATCGCCAACAAGAAATCGCAACGCAAATTATCGTCGAGGCGACTAAAAGGGGGCGATACACACATAGAGAAAGGGGCGTGGCACCCGCAGCGATGGGGCGTGTGCGATAAGGCAAAAAACGCAACGAGCGACGGAGGTCAGAGAAAAAGTTTCGCAAAGAAAGCGACAAGCAGTAAAAATAAAAATTATTAGTCAACCAGTTGCATGTGGGGGCAACCCCCTCCCCCAAAAAAACCGAACCCAGCCCTGGTTTTAATACACAACCTGACCACCTGTTTTAATAGTTTGCGCACACGACAAACGAGCAGCTTTTTGGCCAAGTTTGCGTGCCTGCTGGCCGTTTATCAAGTTGCCAAATCGCCATATATACATATGTACATATATAAGCCCAAAACGAAACTTAATTAAAATTTACACAAAATAAATATATATATACATATATCTGTATATATATGACGACAAGCAAATGGAAAATCTTAATTACTTTAAGCCTAACCTGGACTTTCTAATTGATTTAGCCATCAATTTATGGCCATCATAACTAGACGGTTAACATCTAACATCACATCACATTTCGAACTAATCAAAATTATAGTCAACATTGTCAGCCACAGAGTTCTAATCGCATTTGTATGTTATTTACTATGCGTAATTTATATAGAGGCGCTTTAGGCTAATTACTCCAAGTCGATTCTCTAATTAAATTCCATTCAAACTAAACGAGTTCTCCTGCGCGATGCTCAATAACTCATCGACAAATCGCATCCGCGAGGGGCGATTAATAAGTAATTATATCAATAGAGTGAACTTAACACTTAATACAAAAAATTTTAAGAAAATTGTTGGATTTGGTGAAAATTATGTCATAACTCAATTACGAATCATATTTTATCTCTTTTCAATTTTCATATAAAATTATAACGCTTAGTTAGGAATAATATTTTATCACTTCAATTTAAAATCTCTTTTTATAAATAACTAAATATTGATTTCCTTAACAGTTTACACATACAATATAGGAATACAAATTAATAAGTAATAGATTTCGAAGTCAGAAAACTAGCGATTGATAAAATTATACAACTTATTGACTTTTGATATGCATGGTATTAAAAAATGTTAAATGTTGCTTAATATATATAGAATAAAAGCACGTCACTGAACTAATTAGCGGATAAATTCATTCATTTTAAATGGTATGATATTATTATCATGGTATTTTAAAATACTAAATATTTTTAAGCAATATATTCCAATTATTGCATTGCAATAAACTGCAGTAAATACTTATAGTATTTTAAAACTCTTAAAGTATGTTACTGAATTTATTAGTAGTCAAATTCATTGCATTGCAAAATACTGCATTGACACTTTAATGGTATTTTAAAATACTAAATAATGCATAAGATATTTAAAATACAAATGTTATATAATCGGTTTAATTTCTTTGTTTTGCAAAGGTATTTTAAAATACGAAATACTGATGAAACATATTGAATACAAAAACCATTTATGTTTTCGAGAAACTACTTGAGCTACCCTCGCGCAGTTTGCTCGGTAAACTGCTCTGTGCATTGTAATGAGTTTTGATTGCGTTGTTTGTCGGCCGTCTGTGTGATAACGGAAGTGTATTTGGTATTATGCTTCCCAGCGATGTATGAATACAATACAGATACAAATGTGAATGTGAATATGTGTAAGCAAATGTGTGAGAGGTTGTGTATGTGTGTGTGTGTGTTTAGCTTATCATTCGCATATAAAGCTGATTAAACAAGTGATTTAACAGCTGATTAGACCTTGGAGTTGCCCCTGCGGGCCCTGAGAGAGAGACTAAAAGACTGAGAGACAGAGATGCGAACGTCAGCAAGCTTGCGAGTTGCTTGGGTCAATGTTCTAATAAAAAGTTCAATTCAACTTGAATTAATTTCAATTGCACACCAGCAATCACAACAGCAACAGCTGCCATTAAAGTCGAGCAAAGTCTTCCGCGTGTTGCTTTAAGCCGGTTTCCATTGAAAAGAGCATCAAGCTGCTGCTGCTGCTGCTGATGATGGGAGCGAGAATTGGAGAATTGGAGAATCGATGACTCCCATTTAGGGCAATCGTTGTTGTCGACGTTGTTGTTGTTATTGTTGTTGCCAATTCGGACATAAAATATGTATTCCAAGTGTTGCACAGTTTTTCAATTAAATGCAAGTTTTATTATTTCCCTTTTGTTTTTTGCTCTGCTTTTTGTTTATTTGCAAATATATTTCATTTGGTTTTTTATACTCGCTACCCATAGGTTAGAAGGGTATTATAAGTTTGTGTAAAAGGAGTTAGTAGCCGACAATATAAATTATTATATTCTTAATCAGCATCAACAGCCAAGATAAACTAGCCATGTCCGTCTGTCTGTCTGTCCGTCTGTCTCTATGAATACCAATTTCTTAGAGACTATAAGAGATAGAGCTATAATTGTTTTTCTACACTATTTTTTATATTTGCACGCAGCTGAAGTTGAATTCAAATTCTAACCACGCCCATTTCCGCCCCGCAAATCGACAAAAAACGAATAACAAGCGTAATTTTAAAGCCAGACTAGCTAATTTTGGTAAATACAATACTAACTATAGTCTTTGTGATTCCTGAAAATTTAGTTGCGATCAGATTAAGATTATCGAAGTTATTTAAGAAACACTTTTGTTTTTTATGGTATACATATATTGAGTGTAGTAACAAATCAATATACCAAATATATCATATATAATACCTCGCTGTTTTGGTGCCGGTTATCTCACAGTCGAGCACACTCAACTCTAGGTTTCTCATTTGTTTTTAACTGGCGGCGTGTCAAAATATTTGCGCTTCATTTAAATAAAGTTTACTTTGATGCACGACGTTTGGTTTTCCCCCCCACTTTTTTCCTCTGCCGTCTGCTGCAGTCTTTTTCCCATATTTGTGCAGCATTTTAAATAGGCTTTTACGCATATTTTAAAATATTTATTTGACTGCACGCTTGCATTTATTTTCCCCAAAATGCATACACAAATATTTTTTGCTCTGCTGCCCGTGAAAATCGGCGCGAAAATGCATTTTTCCCAATTGACACGAACATATTCCGCTTTTGTTGAATTAAAAACACAAAACTATTAAGCTAAAGAGATTGCCATCGATTTAATAGTGTTTCTACGCCTAAATGCACACAAACATAGTTCATGGCAGATCAATTGCTCTAATTGACAAATCAACTGCTAGTTTATGCATTTTTCGCAATTCCATTGAATTTAGTTATCAGTGAATTTAGCATTTATTGCTATCAATAATTCAGAGCAATATAATTTCAGTACATATTTATCACATATATAAAATGTTAAAATTAATTTATTATTACTAACTACTATCGATGACTAAGAACTTTAAATATTAAAATTAACAAATATTCCGAATTCATTAGATTTAAATATATATTCAAAGTATTGTATCTAATGTGTATATATTTAATTTTTTATTTTATTCAATTATTGTAATTATAACTTATCTTCTATAAAGATTTCTATAAAAATACAAGTTTATTACTATCGATAATCCTTTATTACTATCAATGTGTATTGTTGATTAAATGATATTCAATGATTGAATCAATCTATTTATTTTAGGAAAATATGACTAATTATTGGAATTATTTTCCATTTATTTTCTAAAACAAATCCTATTAAAATACTCATTTATTGCTATCGATAATTGAGAGCTTAATTTATTTACTACTATCGATATCTGAGAGCAAACGTTATAAACTTATCGAAATTTAAATAAAGATTCTCCATTAATTGGTTTTAATTACATTCAAATGTATTTAAAAGAACAATTATTTCATCTAATTATTAGATTCCTTTCTAACAGAATTTATGTATATAACAAACAAACAAAATACTGATTTATTACTATCGATAATTTAGAACCTAAGTAAGGCATTTCTCAACATTTCAATAGTTCATATTGTATAGCTATCAATACATTTAAATTCGTAGCTTATATGTTTATAATGAACTAATTTTAATGAATTTTAACTGATTTCTTTAACAATTTGGTATAGGTTTTAGTTTTGTTACAGAAAAGTTTGTAAATTTGTTAGAAAATTCATGTAAATGATATTCTTTTTAAGTTTTCCAACTAAGAATTCGAAGGTGCTATCTAATTTTTGTTGATTTCATACAGAATTACAATTTCTGTTTTAAGTAAATGTACAAAACAAATATTAAAAAATAAAAATTTGTTCATATTAATGTTGGGAATTTTTTTGGATTAAAGTCTCCAAAAACATCGCATTGCAAACAAAGAATGGAGTAAATTAGGGGCGCACTTATTAATTTCAAATTTTTTTTTACATTCTTTTTTTAATTATGGTGTTTTTCTTTCTTTCCTCTAAAGGAATGTGCATTTTCATTTTCTTTTTTATTAATTTCAATATTAACTTTGAAACTTTTCCATTGGGTAAAACTAAAGGGAAACGCACTTTGCACATTTTCAGCTATTTGGGTGCTTAAGTTGAAAATAAACACAAAGATTTGTTTATTGTAGGCATAAATTTAGCGCCAATCAAAATGGAAATAAAAATTAAACGCGTTGAACGTTGATGGATTCAATAAAGCCAACAAATTTATAAATAAAAATATCAAATTATATTTAATTTGACTTGTTTAAACAATTCACTGCGTGGGCCCCTGAACAAAACGGATTTAATGATTGTTTATTTTCGGCATTCCACTTATTTCTATCTCTATCTTGAATTTTTTATTTTATATAATTAGGAAAACAAACAAAGCAAAGTTGTTGCTTGCTTAAGAATAACTTTTGGGATAAATGTATTTTATAAAATAATTTCAAATACGCACCACCAAAATTGTTGTTGTTCAACTTTGTGGGTTGATTGATTAATTCGGCAATTTTGAGGCCGTTTATCGCCGTAGCTCCAGTTGTAGAGATGAATTAATATAATTGAATGCAGTTAAAAATATTTAACTGCTTTATTTCTTTTTGAATTGTTTTACTTGCTTATTTTGCACACAATTCAAACGATTGCAAAGCTTTTTTTGTTTATGGCAAACATTTTGTTAAGAGTTCAAGTTGTTACTTGAATTTATTTTTATGACACTTTTTGCACTACAAATATATATATAACGAATGTATTCTGTTATCTATTGGTGGATAATGGCAAAAACCGTCTCGCATGTAAACGAGGTCAAATTTTATCTGCAGACAGCGACAACAAAAACAACAAGCATAAATATTGAGCTACGACCACAGACAACACAACAAAAGCAAAAACGAAAGCAACAACAACAACAACAACAACAAGAACAACCATGACAACAACCCTCAAAAAGGAATAGGCGAAAGGAAAAGCTACAAGAAAATCTGCTACGTCAAAAATATAAAAACGAAAGAAATCTTTTGCTTTTGCTTTTTGTTTTTGGGGTGGTTTGGTTTGTTATTATTGTTTTGTTTTGTTTTGTTATTTTCGAGGGTGTTTTTGCTGTTATAATCTTTCGATTTGCTTTAGCAGCTCATCAAATCGATTTGCGTGGCCATAGATCAAAACACACACACAACAACAGCAATATTTTATAACTTGGTTCTCGCATAATTCATCAGAAACAAACGAACAAACACAAAATGTAATTTAAAACTTGACGCGAGGTTAAGAGTTCGACTTGAAAATGTAAAACACTTTGACATTTAACTTGCACACACATACACTTGAAAAAACGACGATATTAAATGAGACGAGACGTCGTCGCTGTCGACGTCGACGTAGACAAAGGAATTTATGTTTGGCACGTTACGAGAGTTTTTGAATGTGAAGAAGCTTCGTTTTGCCGGTGAACGCGAAGCGCTGCACACAACCTGCCGCGTTGAGTTTCGCACACGAAATGAGGTCAACGAGATATACTCACTACGTTACGTTTTACGTTACGCCGTTTTTACGTTTCGCCGTTGCGACGACGTTCTGCCAAAGCCAAAGCACAGACAGAGCCCAACATGAAAGTAGCGCAAGGGCGCCACCTGCTTTTGTTTTTGGGGGTGGGTGGCGAGTGCCTGCACATGCAAACCCAAGAGAGAGGGAGCATGCGAGAGCGCGCACACGTTACGAGTGAGAGAGAGAGCAAACATTGCGATGCTCTCTTAAGTTCCACATCAAAAACACACACAAGCCGGCTTGGCGTGCGTACGTACTACATTCCACCTCGCAGTCGCTCTGCCTCTCTCTCTCTGTCTCACTCTCTTCGTCGTTAGATGAGGGGAATCAGGGGGTACGCCCGGGCAAGCGTGGCGTCTTTTGGCGGCTATCAAAATACACTGGCTTGGCTTTATTACGTATACGCAATGTTGATTACATGATAGGTGAGTAGGTCGTGTCTCATCTTGTTGTTAGGGCAAAGAGAGGCATGTTCTATGCACTTCTGGGTCACACAGGCGGCAACTCAATTGATAAGCACTTCAGAAATTGCATCTTCTATGTACTATATGCTGTAACATATCCACAGCACAGTTTGACATGCACTGCGCCCGCATTTGCGTCACAATCCCACAACTGTGATGCGATGCACGCAAATTGCAATTTACGACAACGACAACGACTTTCAGCAGCAGTCAGCTGCAAATGTTTTTTTTTTTTCGGCACCAAATAACTGAGATAAGTTGGTGTTGCCTCTAGAACGTTGTTGTTTTGTGTGCAAAACGTATCTAGGTCAAAGCATATTTTTAGTATAACTGAACTTCTTCTCCCCAGGCAAACAGGCAACAAAAGATCGTGAGCAATCTTTATGTTAATAACAATCACCAAAGTGTATTATTATATTGCTTTTGTGCCAAAGCTTAGATTGTTACAGTTTGATTGCCTTTTTTTTTTTGCACGGTAACTTGTTGGAAATTCCGCTAGATTTTCGACTGCTTTTTTATAAATGTTTTTTTTTTTTTTGACAAACTTGTTTTTGGCATTTTGATCAGATCACTGTGTACAACTGAGTAAAGGCGGCTCCTAATAAGTTCACCAGATGTCAGCAATATTTTAAAATTTGAAAGAGCGATTACGGTTTATTTTATTCCCATAATTATTTTTATCGCAAATTTAAAATTATTATAAAAAACTATTAATATTTCTTCATATTGGAATCTTTTTTAAATTTTATGTTTTTATTTTAAGTTTCAAATTATTAAACAGCGGTAGTAATTTTTGTTTTTTTTTTGTTTTTTTTTGAAAAGATATGATTCCACATAATATTTTTAAAAACAGATCTGATCAAAAATATCTTATCACTTTTGATCTTAACATCTCAAAATTTATATTTCTCTTCCTGTCCCATAAATTGGAGTTTTTGTTTTCCAGAATGTGCTTGCAATTTCTCTAAATTGTTAATTGAAAATATCTCAAATTGAAAAATATCTCGAACTACATTTTATTGATGACATTTATTCATATGAACTCAATTCATTCAACTGCCTGAAATATTTCCCTCACTTCCCGCATAAATTGGCGTTTTTGTTTTCAAGACTTTGCTTAAAAAGCTGCCGTTATTGTCGTACTCAATTTTTTGCTTTTTTGTTAACCCGCTGAATAAATTGAACGCACGTTCAACTTATTCAAATTGCCGCAAAAAAAAAAAAAAAATGAAGCATAAAGATAACGCTGAATAAAAATAAGAAAAGCAAAAGCTGAACAAAACAAACTTTTGAGTAGCCTTCAAAATGCGGGAGCGAAACGGGAAGTGAATTTGTTTTCAAACGCATTTCGAACTGAGCTGAATAAATGATAGAGGAAGGGAGCGGAAAGAGCGAGAGAGGGGGAGAACAGAGAAGCTGGAGTTTGCACTACAAGTTTTGGCGTAGTTTCTAATTGGAACTTGCTGCTTTGGCCGGCTGCATAAATAAACAAACTCAAATACAAACAAAGCACACGCACTCACAATAGCGAGAGAGAGAGAGAGAGAGAGAGACGGAGAGAGCGAACACACGCGAGCACAAAGCAAATAAATAAAACAAATATAAAGCACAGCGTAAAGTGAGCAAGAAGAAGAAGAAGACGAAACCAGAGCGAAACTAAACACAGCGCACCAAATTATTAAATATGCTTGTTGTTGTTGTTGCTGTTGTTGTGTGCATTGTTGCTTTTATTTAGTGTTGATTTATGATGCTGCGGCAAAAAAAGTCAACGGAAGCGTACGCGAAATAACAAAAAAGACACATTATGACGTACAATACGTAGGTTTGAGAGTCACTGCGAACTGCTGCTGCTGCTGCTGCTGCTCACGTCACAAACAAGAAGCGAATGTGTGTGGCGGAGAGAGCTGGACAAAGAGCGCGACGCGTCAGACACGGCGAACGTTCAATTGTGAACTGAATCCGAACTACAACTGAAAGCAGCGACCGCTGCGACAGCGCACAACAGTTGCAGCAGCGACGCGCTTGCGACGTCAGCAATGTGCTGTGCTGCTGCTGCTGCATTGGGTCGCTGCTGCTGCTGCTGTGGTGAGTTTTGCGTCGTACGTAGTACAAAAAGTATTTCATTCAGTTTCAGCAAGCGCAGCCGGCAAAGCGTTGTTGCTGTGCTATTTAAACACAGCTGCACAGCTTTGTGTGCTTACGTCACAAGAGCAGCACTAACGTTGGCAGCAGCAGCACAGTCGATAGCGGCAGCAGAAAGTAAACAAATAAAAAATAACAACAAACAAAATAAATGCTGACGCTGCTGCTGCGCTGCTTTGTTGCTGCTTATGAGGAAGTGTCGGCTAAATAAATTGCTAAAGCATTGCAGGCGGCAATAACAACAACTACAGCAGCATCGCAGTCAGCAAGCATGAATCATCAGTCGAGCGCAGCATGTGCGTGGGAGGGAGGGGCAACAGGCAAGTTGAGAGGAAGCTGTCTGCGAAGGCATCCACAACAGAATCCAATGCGTGTGCCTGTGTGTTGGTGAAGGAATGCGCTGCGAATGCCAATGCAAAGACCAAAAGAGCGCAAGAGAGCGGGCGCGTGTGAGAGAGCGCAAGCAATGCGAGCTTGGCTCTCTTCACTTGGCAATGGCATCCACATAGACACCACAAACGAAACGAAATTCACCACAACCACGCGCCACTGGGGCAACGCTGCCGTTGGGACTACAAGCAGAGCAACAGAGCAGAGCAGAGCAACAGCAAACAGAACAGCAACAACAACAACAACAACGAGAGACTGCCAAAAGAAGAGCGCGCATATTTTTGCTCTATTTTAAATTATTAATGAGCGGCTTGTTCAGTTATTAAAAGCTTGGGAATAAAACAACACAAGCACACACAACAACAACAAAAAAAGTTTAAGAGAACAACAAAAATGTGGCCAAACGTGCACAGAGTTTATTCCCAGGTGCAAGCGAGAGGGAGAAAGAGAGAGACTGAAAGGTAAAAGTACTGTAAATGGAGTTGTTGCTGGAATGAGAGGGAGGCAAAGGCAAAGCAAAGGCGCCGCAGGAAGCGAATTCCGCAAATTTGATTAGGCGACCTCCTGTTGGGTTGATTGTTGCAGTTGTTGTTGTTGTTGCTGTTACAATTGCTGCTGCTGCTGTTTCTGCTTTTGCTGGGCAATCGGCATTTGATTGTGGTCGGGCAATAAAATGATATGACCCCAAACCCAGGCAGTAAACCTGGCTAGAAACACATGCAGTTCCTCCATTCGTAGGTTAGGTTAGGGTTGGTTTCGCTCTTTTATTGCTGTATAACTGTAAGTGCACTCGTAAAATTGTCAAATAAATACACAAAAGCATAAAAATAAAAATAAATAAAAACTCAATGAGGCGGCGGATTTCGCTTCTAGTGAACTAGTTCAAATAGAAGAGCGTTTTTAATTGGGCTTTCGATTCCCTTTTTATTTCGATTGAAAGTGCACTCTTAAAATTTGCAATAAAATCACTATAAACAAATATATAAAAGTTTTTTGGTAGAGCGTCAAGTTTTCGTTTGTGCATTTGAACTAGTTCAATTGATTAGAGGTTTGTAAAATTACTTTAATGGTGATTTGAACTAGTTCAAGGGAAAAGAAAATTGTTAAATTACTTAGATGATGATTTGAACTAGTTCAATTGATTAAATTAAAAATTGTTAAAATCATTTCATGATGATTTGAATTAGTCCAAGGAAACAGGAGATTATTCAATTACTTAGATGATGGTTTGAACTAGTTTAAGGGAACAGATCAATTGAATTAGTTAAATTGAAGAGAAGATTATTAAATTACTTTAACTAGTTCAATGATTATAAAATTATTTTGTTGATCAATTGAGTATAAATAATTAACTTTAATTCATAAAATTTCAGCAAAACATATATTTTTTTTTTAATATTTTTAAATTTAAAATAATATGAAATATTAAATCTATAAATCGATATATGTATTAATCGCAACTAGTAACATATGTGGCTGAATAATATTGCGTTTATTTTGGGGAACTAATTCAATAAAAAAAAAACGTTTAAGGCTTAACGTATTTTAAAACTTCTTTAAAAACGAATATAATAAAAATAAATAAAAGTCTTGAAGGGTTTTTAAAAAGTTTTCCATAATTTCATTTATTAACAATATTGCTCAAAGCCCAAGCACTAAATATTGAATAAACGGTAAAATAAATGAATAAAATTAACTTTAAATACAAGATTTGAAGGAGTTACATTAACTTCTATAACATAATCAATATGTGAACATTGAATTCTTCCTTAATTAAAGCTCAGTTTTTTTCATAAAATTTCGAGCTATTAATTTCTTGAATTTGATATCATATATCACATGATATTTCATAATTAACATTTTCGTTTGGAAATCTGACGCTTTTTCATAATAAATAGCTCATTTGAACCGCAAGGTTCTTTGGCTCCATCAAACCTTAATTGAAGATTAATCGGGATATGCAGCCTGGGGAGGAGGGGGGGAATCTAATCTAGCAAGTGTTAAGCCACAAACTCGCTTCGACCACAAATAGATCAAGTGCCCAAGGCGCCGGTCACACACACACGCTCACACACACACACACACTAAACACTCGCATGCTATTCAAAAGTCATTAATCTTTTCGTCAGCCGCAAAACTCAATTTTCGACCCTTGATTCCCCCTGCCAAGTGGAGCTGACCTAACCTGACCTGACCTGACTGTGATACCATTATCAGCACCCTAATCACAGTCAGTCACAAAAGTTTTCTTTCAATTATGCAACCTTTTACTGCTCTTGTTGTTTTATGTCGTTTGTTTTTTTTTTCGATTCCCTTTTTTTGTCGTAGGCTACTTTGCATTTTAAACGCCCCGCGGGCCCAAGTCAGGTTATAACCGCAAAACCGCACCTGCGCAAAGTGTTGACTGTACAGTGGGCACTAAATAAATTTTGCGAGAGAGGTAAACAAATAAATTGTGTGTGTGTGTGTAGTAGTCATGTATTAAAACAAAGTGTTGCATTTGTTTAGGCTCAGGTGGCAAAGAGACGCACTCGACTCGAGTCGAATTGAAGTAACTCCCCCTCGGGGGGTAAAGAGTAAAGAGAGCAAAGAGCAAGAAGAACTACAAACAGTAGACAGAATTGCGTGCGAATTGGTTTTAACTTTTGCTTTTTATCTTCAATGTGCAACAGCACGAAAACGGAGACCAAAACGCAAAACGAAAAAATATTGTCGAGTCCTTTGGGTTTGGCATGCCACATTACGCATACGCCACGTGCTCCCGTCCCCGTCCGGTGTGTGCGTGTGTATAAGTCTATTTAAATATGCATAGAGTAGCATGAGATCCCTCTTCTCCCAACTGCCACAAGTTGTGGCACACTACGATAAGTCGCAGCTTGGGGAGTAAATCTCACGTGAGTTTTGGGTTCAACCAGCAACCAACAACAACAACAACAAAAGAATAAAAATGCGATACGTAGGTGAGAGACAGAGCACGAAACGAACAACTTTTGGCTCGACAGTTTTTTCTTTTTCTTCGTTTATCTGCAGGCAAATTTAATGGAAAACGACGTGTGTCGAAATCCACACTTGCCACGCCTACTCCAGCAAAAGCAAACAGGTAAAAGTGTTGCGGTCACAAAGTGTGACTGATTGAATGATACCCTGCGGCAAAATAATAAAGAAAGAGGGAGAGAGAGAGAGAGAGAGAACTTTAGTGAATAGGAAAATGCAAACGAAAAGTCGTCAAAGATTTCTTAAACATTTTTCGATTCTATTTCGCGCTGCATTCGCAAACGTTTTGAACTCGTCTTAAAATATATATTAGATTATGTTTTTTTTTGCTCTTACTTTAAAGTGTTATTAGTTTTTTAGTCGCCTTAAAATATATGTTAGGTTATGTTCCCGTTGCTCTTACGTGAATTGCAAATTTTCAATTCTCTTTTGCGCTGCATTCGCAAACGTTCGTTATTGTTTTGAGTTTGCCGTCGTCTTAAATTCTATGCAACGTTATATTCTCTTTTGCTCTTGCTTATTTTGTTCTTTAACATAATTTATTATATGTTTTACTATTTGTAATTTTTCAATTCTCTTGTGTGCTGCAATCGCCAACGTTTTCAATTGTTTAGTTTATGTATTCGTCTTACAATGTTTGTTAAGTTATGTTCTTTTTTGCTCTTACCTGATTTGTTTGTTTTTTTTTTTAACGTAATCTACTATTTCTTTTTAAACTCTTTTGCGCTTCAGTCGTAAACATTTTGTATATTTTTCTTTACCTTGCATAATTATAACATTTATGAAAGCTCTATGTACTTTATATGTACTTACATGCTAAGCTTTAAAAATAAAATGTTTTGCCATTTATCTTTCTCATTTATATCCGTAAACGTTTCTCCCGATTCCCTTGTAGCACTTTACCTAGTATTTGGTGTCTTGCTCTCACATTTGCCTTCGCTTACACTTCTCTTTGTGCTCATTGCGTGACTTGTCACTTTTTCTTTGCGTTGCATTCGTGAACGTTATAAAGAAGCGTTGTCTTGACAATGTTAGAAGTATATTTTTCATATTTTTTAAAGTGACAACTTGCTTTCTTTTTTGTTTGTATATTTTTGACAACTTTGAGTGTAAAACAGAACATATAGGAAATTGATTTACTTTGGCGATACATTTGTAGAGGTTACACAACTAGTTTAAACTTTGATTAAATTTGTATTATAAATTAAATAACATGCGAATTTATAATATCAAATTAAATGTAGATTTTTTTTTTATGCATTTCAATTTAATTCAATAGAATATGTATAAGACTTTGCGACAATTTTGTAAATGTTATAAAACTAGCTTCATTGATTTAATTTCATAAATATGTTAAATTTAATTGATGGCACTTTTTTTCATTCATATATTTTCAATCTGTGGCACTTTTACTGGCTTAAACTCTCAAAATGAAGAGTATATCAATATTTTTTTTTTTTTTCAATTTCTTCCCCTTCCGCATTCGTCAACGTTTATGCTGATTGCTTTAGCTGCCATTAGACCCTCGTATAACTGTTTGCATTACAGGATATTCCAAGTTTTGTGTGGCATCGAATGCTCAGCATACGAAATGTGAATAAACAAAATGAATTTATTGCAAATCGAAATGGATTAGAAAACGCAAGCAGCAAGTGAAGCAAATAGATGAAACGTTAGGGATGTGTGTGTGTGTGTGTGTGGCAACGATGTCCAACTTAATTGACTTTTGAAGTGATGACTTCGGTCCAAAAAGTTGCCCCAAATTTGGGGATAAATTCCCTCCACACACACACACACACACACACACATACGCTAGAGAGATAAAAGCATTTAAATAATAAATGTGGCAAAAGTTTATGTAGCTTGCAAGGCCGTAATCAAAGTTGCCTCCAAAGAGTGGGAACGAGAGAACGTAATGAAAACATTTACAAAATTGTTGTATGCCCATAAAATCAATAACTACAAATAACTGAAATTGGAGCAAAGCTGCTGCTGCTGCTGCTGCTGCTGCAATAAAGGCGTAATTGAGTCGCATGCCACATGCCCCTTTTTGCATTCGTTTTTGCTAATGATGTGGATTAAGTGTGCTCTCAACTGTGCCACCAAAAGTTGCAAGAAGTCGTTCCACGTTTACTCGCCCAGGTGGCAATTACACAGAGAGAAAACATTTTGATTGAAAAGTAGAATGCAAATTTTGATTTAAAACTTTTTTGATCTTTAATCCTGGGTTCAAATTACAATCGATTCGTATATAAAAAAAGGGGTAAGTTTAATAATATTTAGTAACATTAATGAATAATTAGATAACATACGTATGTAAATATGTTAGAAATATATATTTATATAAAAAAAAAAACACACAAACTCTTTTTATAACAATTTTAAATTGAGAACTTTTGATCTTGATCTACAATTTTGTTTCCTTCATTCAATTTTAGGATTTTTCCATTTCAGAAACCAATCCTTATTTAGTATTTTGTTTTCTTAGTTAAATTTTGAGATTTTTCCATTCTTCAAACCAAACTTCATTTAGAATTTTTTTTCTAGGCTGAATTTTACGATTTTTCCATTGCAGAAACAAATTTTTATTTAAGATTTTGTTTTTTTTTGTTTAATTTAAAGATTTTTGCATTCTTGAAGCATGATTCAAATCTTGAATTTCAAGATTTAGCAATATCGTATTTTTGTAGAATTTTGATTTAAGAAAAAACTTTCTTGGTTCAATTTAGACACCATCTAATCTTGACTAAAGATTTTATTCTTCTTTTTAGATTTTAGAACTCTTGATTCTTGATTAAAGCTTTTGTTTTCTTAATTAAATTTTACGATTTTTCCATTATTGAATCAAATCTTTATTTAGGATTTTGTCTTTTTGGTTCCATTTCAAGATTTTTCCATTTTTTTTAACAATATTAAAGATCAAGACTGATTTTGATTTAAGAAGCTTTCTTGTTTCAATTCAGACATCGTCTAATCTTGATTCAAGATTTCATTCTTGCTTTTAGCACGTTTTTAGATTTAAGAACTCTTAATATTAAATAAAGCTTTTGGTTTCTAAATTCAATTTTAAGATTTTCCATTCTTAAAAGAAGATAATAATCTTGTATTTAAAGCTTTGGCAATATACATTTTTTGTAGAATTTTCATCTTTATTTCAGAAAAAAAAACTTTTTTGGTACAATTCTGACATCATAAAAACTTTACTCAAGATTTTATGCTAGCTTTCACCCCATTTTTTCTTTCAGTGTATCATACTCCACGATTTACTCAAACCACAGTCATAATTCATGCACTTAAATCAATATGCTTAATTCATGTTTAACAGCGACCAACGCAGCGAGTTTTGCTGTTGTGTTTTGTGTTTTGCTGTGTTTGCGGTTTTTGTGTGGCACGGCTGCAAAACTCGCTGCGGCTACAGTTTGGGCAGCACTGGACTAGTAGGGAGAAGGCGGGTGGGAAAACTAATGAGATTTTCCGCTTGCAAATGAAAAGCTGGTTAAACGAATTACGAGCGCTGTGGAAAGCCACTGAGCATTCAAATGGATAACATGAGTGGATCCTCTAATTGCAATTACGACTCTTCTTCTTCTTCTGCTTCTCCGTGTTCGACAATAGATTATGCGAATGAGTAAAATGAGTACAAATTATTTTTTGCTTGCAGCACAACAATTGCATTTCGCATGACAAATCTGCAACGTGCAACGTGCTGCAATTAGCTGCACATAAAATTGTGGTTAGACAATGCAGAAATTATTTTATATGTATAACCAACATTCAGCTGTGCTCCAATTTAACTGCTCAATTAAAAATGGATATACATAAAAATATATATGTAAAATTGTAAATGATAAATGGCATTTGCTTGGGTGCGAAATAGTTTAAATAATTTAATCGCTAAAGTTTTAATTGCATGGAAATTACAATTCTCTAATTACAATATTTAAATAGTTGTAGTTTTTTCTTACTAAAAGTAATTGAGTCAAATATATTGTCAGTTTAATATAATTGACATGTTTAATACAATTTGATCATAAATTATTTGACAATTCTCTATAAAATAGATAAATAAAAGCCACAAATAATTCAGATAAAATGTTTTTTTATATTGAGAAAACAAGGCACCATTTATATTAAACGGCAAAGGTTTAAATCATATACAAAATAATAACTTTTTAAATTTGAACATTTTAATACATGTATTGCTAGCATAGAAACCACAAAATTCAATAAATTTGAACAAGATTATTTTTGACAATTTGTCAATGACCAAAAAATTTCATATTATGGAATCTAAATTTAAGTAATTGAATGCAAAAATGTTTGACAACTTTTTGAATTAGAAATTTTAAATGAATTTGCGCCTGCACTACTTTAAACTTCTGTTTTTTTATTTTAATATTTACACTTTATCTGCATTTCATTTTCTATATCATACTCAAATATTTTGCCAATAACAAAATATTAACAAGTAAGAAAACTAATGTAAAAAGAAGCATTACGGTGGGGTATTATTTAAAGTATATGAAATTATTATTAATATATCTAATGGTATAAGAAACATTACAAAGCGATGTTATTTAAAATATATCAAATTGTTGTACCGAAAAATAGCAAAAAATTTATCAAAGTCTATATTTGGCATATTGAAATACTCCAACATAGGATTTGCGGGGGCGGAAGTGGGCGTGGCAAACATTTTGAAACAAACTTTATTTGCCTGCAAGCATAAAAAATGCTGCCAAAAAAATTATTTATCTCTCTATTATACTCTCTGAGATCTAGGTGTTTATACGGATAGAAAGACAGTCAGTTGTTAATCCTGATCAAGAATATATATACTTTATGGGGTCGGAGATGCTTTTTTCTTTCTGTTTCATACATTTTCTGGAGGCACAATGTCACGGGTATAATTATTTTAGTATTTTTTCCGTATTCTTTTTATGAATATATATACCCAAATTTATTTGCCGGCAACGAAACTTTAAACTAAATTACTTTTTAAAATATAAGAATTTAATTCATCGGCATTGTGTAAACTTTCAGCGATCAATTTAAAGTGTGGTTTATTTACTTCATATTGATTTAATTTTAAACGAATCATCAGCATGAGTGCTAAAACTTTTTAATAATTCATATTAATGCCACACCTTTAAGTTCCACATAAGAACTCAACTCTTTACTCAATTATAATTCATATTTGTGAAGCATAGAACTAAAGCAAACACCTTTGACTCTGCTCGCGTTTTTACCCTAAAGGGTTAAAACATCCGTAACATGGAATCGATGTTGCAATTAAAATTAAGCTGCCCCAAAAGACTGTGCTCTTAATGCCTTTATAATGAAGTTCATAAACTTGCAAATCCAATCAAATGAATTGAATTGAATTGATACCTCTTCATTCTCTTCTCCTTCTCCCCCTCCGCTCGATAGAAATATACACTTTAAACAACAACTTCATTAATCAAGCAAACGACTGAGCAGAGAGCAAAGCAAAGCAAAGGCAAATGGCAACAAATTCTCAGAAATTCTTATGTATACAATAAAATTTTAATGTGCAACACTTCCCGTTCACAAAACTGAGAAAACTGAGCAGCTGACCCAAGGCAGTGATAACTAACAACAACAACAAAAAGAACAACAATAAAAGCAATGAGAAATACAATTAAAACAACAACAACAACAACAACACGAATAAAAACAACAAATAGCATTTGCAGCTAATAAATTTCATAACTCGAAACTCAGAGATATTTATTTTCATGTACTTTGCCTAAGAGCGCAGCTCGAAGACAACTGCTGCAAACAATTGCAGCAGGCGACAAAGTGTAGCAGACAGTTAAATACCCTAGAATTTGATAAAAGAGTGGTTGAATAAGTTTTAATATAAGGAATGAATTGAGAACTGCATTAAGTATGAATTCCATTTGAACTACAATACAAGTTTTATTATTGAAATTTAATATTTGTGTTTGTCTTGAGACAAGAGATGAATGTAATTATATAAAAGGAATTTAAATTGAGATCTCCGTACAATACAAAGACAATACAAATATAAGCAATACAAATATGAATTACAATATAGGCTTTATTATGTAAATTTTATATTTAATATTCTCTTAATTTGAATATGAAATATGAATTAAGATTTCCGTACAATGGAAATTCCATATAACAAAATATAGTATATATGCTGATGTTTGGCTCAGAGCTTGACAACTAAAAATTGAAAATAAGTTTTCATTTAAGACTTTAAAAATATAAAAAGTAAATATTGCTAAATGTTTCTGAAAGCATGATTAAAAATCATTTTTATTACATCCATTTTTATGCTATATAGTAAAAAAATTAAATTAAGTTGAATCATGAACATATATATTACAAAACAAAAATATAAATATCAATCTGCTCAAAAGTCGAACACTCGTTAACTTGATTGCAAATAAGTTAAAAAAAAAAGAAAAATGTTCAACTCATAAAGAATCTAGAAATTTGGTCAATTTTGTTTCAATTCAAAAACAAATTCATTTCATATCATTTTCCTTAAACCACTGACAACCTTTGCATAAAATTCAAACACTCCTCACTTTTAAAAGCGTATTCTCTTCCAGAAGTTTCCACCGTGTCCTTAATCCTTGCGAATGTGTAAGCCAGTAGAGTTTTGTAGCGAAACTGTTTTCTTCTCTTTGGCCAACTCCATTCTGGCCATTTATTTACAGCGTATTAGAGTGTCGACAAGCACAAGAAAAGAAACGAGGACAAAAGCAAAGTTACAAGCTCAGTTTCTAAAACAGTTTCACCCCAAAAACAAACGGGAAAGAAGTAAGGAAGGAAAAATGCATTTTTATGAGCCGCAAAGTTGCAAACCGAGTGCAAAATAAACAAGTGCAAAAAAGGAGTAAGAGAAAAAGGAAAAGAAGCAAAATGCTCAGTGCAGTGAAGTGAGACTACATTTTTGTGTGGAGCATCAAAGTTCGTTTATCAACAGCTGAATTTTGGACTGGCTAATTGTCTAATTATGCAAAAATCGTCTGGCTATTATGAAGGAAGAAAGGATGGAGGCAAAAGTTTTCCGTATATTGAATTTGGTGTTGAGCGCTGCCCAAAATGAGTTTAAGTCAAATTCCATTTTGTGTGGAGCCCTTGGCGAAGTGGAAAATAACAAGGAAGAAAGCTAAGGTAGAGTGTACTTGACTGTGAGATATTCGCTACCCTGTTATTAATAATATGGTAATAAAATATACTATATTAAAATACCAAAAAATATTAAAATATATTAGATGTAACATTTTGAATAATATCATATACTAAAAATATGCCGAATTAATTTAATCTATTGATATACATATAAAATTTACCATAGAGAACTAAATGTACCAAAATATATTTTGTATATCGATACATCATTAGAGTACAAAATATGCAAAACTAGGTATATCGATATACTATACATTTGAAATATATCGTAGATTACAAAATATACCAAACTATATTTGGTATATCGATATACTATTACTTATAAAATATACCAAACTATATTTGGTATATCGTTATATTATTACATTTGAAATATAGCATAGAGCACAATATAACCAAACTAGTTATATCGATATACTATTACATTCGAAATATATCATAGATTTGATCCATCGATGAACCTTTCCACATAAAATATACCATAAGTTACACAATATACTAAACTAGTTATATTGATATACTATTACATTCGAAGTATACCATAAAATAGTAAAAATACCAAAAATATATTTGCTATATTGATGTAGAGTATAAAATATATCAAACTATATTTGATATATCCATATTATATTCGCAATATACCATAGAGTACAAAACCCAATTAAAACACTTGAGACATCATTTGATACTTGGCTCTAAGAAGCGGAAATCGTGCCCCTCCAATAATAGTTCTAGTTCTAATTCCAGTTCCAGTTCCAATTACAGTTCAAAGTATGCAAATGATTTCCGTTTCGCTTTCGTTTCGAGCTGCTTTTTACTCACATATGTTTCTCCTCCTCGAAATTCCCCTACTTTGAAAAGTTGTGCGTGATTTTCGTTTATTTTTCGTTCTCACGATCCGTTTGATGACTCAAATATATATGTTCATAGACTTTGTCGGAGCGGGCGGCAGCAATTTTGCATTTTATGCGCTGTTTTTTATACATTTTTTTCAGTTCTCCCTTCTATATGCTTTTCAATTTCTCTCTATGAAGTGCAGCAAATTGAATGAAACTGAAACCGAAACCGAAACCGGAAGCTTGTATTTCTCCCTCTCTCTTGTTCTGTGATTCTAAACGGTGATTCGAATTGTGAGTGGGCGTCCAATTCAACACGTTTCAAATGGGACTCAACACTCGTCACCATGCGATACGATGCTGTTTTACTGTTTGCTGTTGCGGTTGCTGTGGCAACACAGTTCATGGCCAATTGAAAGTAGTGCGATATTTTTCAAAACCTCGGCTAATAAATGGAAATAAACTAATAAAAACCTCCACTCAGGTTGAGTGAATCAAAAGCGAATGAAAGAAAATAAAAAAGAGAAAACGTTTCGAAAGGATGCTGTCATAGTTTTAGTGCAATTGCTCTTAGAATTGACCTTTAGTGAGCTGTGTTAAACTCAAAAGTGCAACAGCAAATGCAATTCGCAAGTGGATGCTAAGCATCACAAATTTAAATCAATAAAAGCGTGACTTGAAATGCGAGCAGAGGGATTTTTAGTGAAATTATTTGCAAACGTAGCCACAGTAAAAGTTGTTAAAATGATTATAAAAATAACTTTTAATAAAAACACTTGCGATAACTAAAAAAGTTGAGGTTTAAGCGATTCGAGAGTTGAAAAGTAAGACAAATTGTAGTTTGTTAAATCTCTTTTGAGAATTGAGTGACATAAGAATTCTAACATATTAATTGTGCTAATGAATAAAGTTTAAATTGAATATTTGAATTTAAAGAAATTATATAGTTCGAAGTACTCATATCTGTAACTAGGATTTAACTAAGAGTTCTATAAAATTCTTAAATGCGTTCAAGTAGATCACTTTTTCCCGTAAGCGTAACTCATAAGAAATTATAGTTTTCAAGACGCTTTGTATACTTTAAAGTAATTCCAAATAAAGTGTTATGCATGGCTGCTTATATCTCACAATTTTCTTACCAATTTCTCCAGCTTTATGACATCAGAAATTAAGTTAGACTTCTCTTAAATTGTACCAAGTTTTATGTTTTACAACTGATATTTTTACAATATTTTAATCGTTAAACCAGTTTAAAAATGTGCCTTATGCAATAGAATGCATTTAAATATACAATTTTATATATTGGCGCAATTTAAAACATACCATTTTTAGTTAAAGAAATCAAGGTTTTTGTACAATTTGAAAACTCTGAAATATCTTTGAATAAAATCATAGATTCCGATGCCAAAATCTCGGAAATATTTTACATATTTTTCAAGCTTTATTCAATAAAGTTTTCTCCATTTAACTTCTATTGAATTCCATCTACTAACTAATAAATTGTATACCTTTTACACTTTGATAACTCCAAAATACTTATGCATTAATTCTTAGATTCAGGCGCCAATAAATCTTAGATTAGAACTACTTGAATTTAATTTGAATAAATCAACAAAATATAAAGTTTGTTTTAAATAATTTAATGAAGCGATAACAATTTGTCGCGCAAAATAAATATATTTAAAAAAAAAACAATAAGTGAGCTGTTTAGTACGTTTTATACACTCAGCATACAAATGCTAATATCTCACAACTTTTCATGTATAATTTAAGCTACTCCAGCTTATCTTTAAATTGCACCAACTAACTATGCAAAAATATTCAAATCCCGCATATTTATTTTACACGTTGAATCAAATTACAAATCTGCATGGAACAACAAAATGTGAAATCGAATTAAATATTAAAAGCATTCCACGTTTAGTGTTTATTTAAGAGCATTTAAATTTATGCGTTTTGTTTTTTTGTGGTTTCTTTTTAAGAAAAAACAATTCGCGCACTTGTTTCATATTTGCTTTCGGGTTTAATTAAATGCCATGCAATTCAACACCGTTCATTGTCGCTGCCGTTGTTGTTGTCGTTGCTTTCGCATTACTTGCAGTTGGCTACGTTGCTTCCACCTCCTCTTACCTCCCTCCCTGCCTCTTTCCTTTATCATGCAACACCCACAACTAACCTTAACCCTCAACCTGCCGCGTTTTTCGTTGCTTATCTAGAGGCTGAAAAACGACACCCATGACGTGTGTGTGCAGCAACAACAACAATAAATATATATATATATATATAACTGCAACTACAACAAAATGCTGCAACAACCACAAGAAGAAGAAGCAGCAGCTATAAGTGGAAGTTGAGAGCCTGACGCTGCCATTTTCTTTGGCTTTACTGCGTCGTCTTAAGGCTCACACATGAGCTGATTACAAGAGGGCATACCCCGCTCCCTCCTCCATCCAGCTGTAGCCACTCTTATCATCATCGTCATCATCATCAAGATCATTACGAGCGTCGTCTTCATTATGAGCAACTTGCGCGGTCGTTTAACTTTTGAGTCGAGGCGATTAAACGCAGCGCGAATTCTTGGACTCTCCATTTCCATTGCCATTGCTCGAGTTGTACGTGTGCGTATGTATGTGCTGTGTGTGTGTGTGTGAGTGCTGTGCTTATCACGTGTTTACTACACTGTAAAAAATTGCACTAAGCGCATTAATTGAATTGTAATTGCCGACAGAAGAAGCAGCAGCAGAAGAAGTCGAAGGCGAAGGCAAAGACGAAGTCGAGTGTTTCAACTGGTTTAGCTATAGTGAAGCAACCACACACAACACACACACATACACTACACACCACACACACTCACTCCCCACACAAACACACACATTCCCCACACACCTCGCTCCTCTCTCCTGCTCACATTGCCAATGCATTCTTGGGCTTTTGTGTGGCATTTACTTCGAGTGCTTTGGGTTTGGCTGCAGCCCCGCTTAAAGGACGTTGAAGGTGAACAACTTGCCATGCAGTTGCAGTTGCAACTGGTATACACACACACACACACACACACACATTACACTTTCCCGGCTCAGCACAAAACAATGTGGTTCTAACCAGTTGCCCACTCACACTTCGAATACATTCACAGCACTCACACTCACACACTCATTTTAACTCCCATTCACTCCACTCCACTCACAGTTCAGAGCGAGGCAAGTTGCATTCGCTAGATTAGAACGTGTGGCAAGCAAGTCTCGGACAGCATAACATAAATTCGCGTCAATCATACGCCACGTGGGCCGCATTACAAAACCCGAGATTTGGGATTTCGCTTTGGCTTTTGCGTTTGGGATTTACTTGCACGCATCTTCAATTTTGTTCTTCTCTTCACTGCTCTTGTTTTTGCCCCCTTTTTGCATGTTGCACGTTGCATTTCTTTCTTTGTTTTGTTTTTCACTCTGTGGCACAATCAATTTATTGCTCAGCGCTCGTTTTGTGCTCCTCCCTCGCTTCGCAATACTCACGTTTTTTTATTGGCCACTTGCCACGCCCATTACGCCCGCCCCCCTGCCCCCCATTTATCGTTTAAGCCATTTAACCCTTTGTGTATTCTCTCAATTGCGATGCCTTTTAATTTTTTTCGCCGCAACAGCAGCTTCTGGCCAACTCTCTACTCTCCGCTCTCTCCATTCTCAGTTCTCGATTCTCTCAGCACATTCCCCGCGCTGCAGTTTTGTGCCATTTATGGCAACGGCTCAGGCTACAGTAAATTTCTGACATAATTGAGCTGTCGCAATTTACAACATCAGTTTTGTGGCAGGGAGCTAGGAGGCAAAAGGCAGGACGCAAAATTAATGAGTTGCCTGTGTTGGCCGCAAAAAGGGTTTAGCCCAATCAAAGTGTACAGAGTGTGGCACACACACACACAGCATAGTTGAAATTGTCGAGAAAATGTATGTGCAACAAGCGACGAGTCATAGAACTTGCCACATTAATTGCATTCTCTAGCGAAAGCAATAAAAGAAGAAATATAATATGACCATAAAATGCAGGGCGAGAACTAACCAGGGCGACAAGGATTGAAAAGGAAAAAAGAAAATTACGCTCAAATTAAATTTAAAATTGTAGAATTCCAAATCGCATCAAACAGATAAATTCCAAATAAATAAATAAATTTAATTTAAATTTAATAAATAAATTTACTAAAAGTTATGGAAAAATAATAACTATATCAAAAACTATCTGTCATTGTCAGTGACCCATAAATTTGCAGTCGAGACGAAAAAAACAATAGAAAAGCGATAAGATAACCACGTTCAATATTGACAGAATAATTTGTTTAACTGAAAAAACCTTGTACTTTAATGCATATTTAAATTGCATAACAATTTTCCTGCTATACTTGTAGATTCGCGTTAATTATCTAGCTACAGCTTCAGCTAAATTAAATCGTTAATAAACTCAACTCAACGCATTTTCCTCTCTCATTTCTCCATCGAAAATGACTTCATCATGTTTATCTTCGTTTTAAGCACAAAGCACACGTCTAATTAGTGCACAAATCATTCGCTCGTTATATCAAAATCTGCCAACAATAAACTTTATAATTTGCACACAAAGCAAACACAAACAGCAAAGAGAGTGGAAAGAGATAAAGAGAGAGCGAGAGTGAGAGATAGGACGCTCTCGCTGAGCAGAAAAGCTCACTCTGGCGTAACTGTAACTATCCGAAAAGTGACACAAAGCGCATGTAAACAGAAGCCGCACAAAGCGACGACAATAACAACAACAACAACAAGGCGAAAGCTGTAAAGTTACATAATAAAACTAATAATAATTATCAACGCCATTGTCAAGGCAGCTTCCTCCCCATTCTCTCTCTCTGTCAAAAGGAAACCAAAACCGAAAACCAAAACATAGAACAAGCAAAAGAGTGGAGAGAAAGAAGAAGCTGCTGCTGCTGTGAGCGACAGCTGAAGAGAGAACAAGAACAACGTGACAAAAGAGGGGGGGAAAAAAAACTTTCGACGTTCTGTTCTGTTATTGTTTTCCGTGTTGTTTTGACTGCTGAACAGTGGCTGCTGTCCCCCTCGCACTCACTCCATTCTAAATAGTCCGGCTATTGCCTACAGCTGTTTCTCACTGTGCTGTCATCTGGCAACTCCCACACACACACACACAAACACACTAGCAAACACACACACACACATGTGGTTGACAGTGAGCGGCAAATGCGCGTTTGACATTGCGATGCCCGATGCTGCCATTTTCTATATGACAACAACAACAACAACTAAAACAACAACAATGCAGGCCAAAATGGTCGCCAGGACAATAAAATGCCGTAATGAAAGTTTTGCAGCCATTGAAGAACGCCGAACAACGAGCCTCAGTCTGAGCCTGTTCTCGTCCTGGGCAGAGTTATAAATGGTGTTTAATGGGTTTGTTGACTGGTCGCTATGCTTGCTTCTCCTTCACCTCCTCCTCCTCTCTGTCTGTCTGCCTTTTCTCCCCTTCGTCCGCAGTTCGCTACGGTTTGGTTATGGCTTGTTAAGGACCGTAGCTTTATGGCTGTTTTGAAGCACTTTTTCACTCAACAACAGCATGATGAATGCATATGTATGTCCTTGAAAATGCTGCGAAATTGTCACATTTCTACAGCCTTACCATACTATAACATATGTAGGCAGCGGGGGCGGTTGAAAACCCTCAATGACGACCATATGTGTGGCTTCTGTTTGAAATTGGAACTGCTTCGTTTTTTCTTTTTTGTCATCCGTTCATCCGTGGTTTTTGGAATGTCACTTACCTGCAATAAAAAAAAAGAGAAAAAGAAAATATATGTAGTACGAAATATAAAAAATGACAACGTTGCGAATGGCTTAATATAATTTTATCACTTTTTATTTGATGTAGTTTACGAATAAGTTAAGGATATTCAGTATTTTATGTAAAGGAAAAATACAAGATTATATGTCTTGCTTTGGCAAGAATTTCGAATTATAAAATAGTGAAATTTATACGATTCTTATATAAGGAGTACAAATTTTGAATAGAATAACAGTTTTTGGAATTGAAAAATAGGTAAAGTTAGCAGAAATCAAATCAAATACTTTAAGCAGTTGTTAATTTTTAAATTCTTTTTTAGACATTTCAAGAGTACTTTAAATTATTCCTTAACTTTTCAAGCCAACATATTTTCATCTGCATCAATTCAGCTTTTTAAATACTTCTTATTAATAAAATGGTAAATCCAATTCAAAAAAATATTTTTTCCTTCATTTCTAATACCTCTGATAAATAAAATGACAACTAAAATTTCAAAAAATAGTTTTCAGTTATTGCAAAAGTACTTTCAATTAATACTTAATATTTTAAAAATCTCATTCACATAATTTCAAATTGAATTATTTCCATGTATCAATTAAAATCATCCTAAAACCTAAATCTTTTAAAGTTTTCTTTTGATTCTCGAACATTGTAAAGTACTTCCATCTACTCTTAACAAATTAAATGAATTCATTCATCTTATTTGAAATGCAACAGTTTTTGTGTCTGGTAGCTGGAAATGGCATTGTAAATAAATCAAAAGAGTTAAATCTCAGAAAATGCATAAGATGCACTTCATCATTTAAGCAATTAGAAGTAAAACTCAGGCTTTAATTGAAGCTGGCAATAAATTTTCCACTCCAGCAGTTCAAGCTAAATGGTAAGTTTAAACAAATCCTCTTGTTGCTTTGAAAATGTTTCAAATGTCATCGACAGCATAAATCAATTTATGCAATATTTTAATTCACTTTAATCAAAGATCGTTTGCATAAGCCAAACTTCGAATTCTTATGTAAGAGAACCCACACTTAATTTTTATGCAATTTGCAGATATCAGTTATGAATTTTGAATGTGTTTTTGCAGCTCAACAACAATTGCAGAGAGTCTGTGAAATATGTCGAATATATATTTTTCAAGCTATCAATTAGGCTGCCTATATTTTATGGGAGGCACAACAAGAAATACATAAATATGAATGCATATCTTATTTCACGTATTTCAAGAATGAACCGAGCAGAAGTCCGAAAGAGGTTCATAATAAATTTTCCACAGCGCTCAAGAAGGAGAGAGAAAGAAAGAAAGAAAGAGAGAGCGAATGAGACGTGCACATACAATTTATATGAATATTTTGCCAGCAAATTTGCATATCATAATTGTGAATTGTTGGCCTATCCTACATACAACATGCATCTCTCTCCTCTGCTCATCTGCTTTGTTGCAGTCTCTTCTGCTGCCTCTCGCTCTTTGTGCTGCCGCATTCAATCAGCTCGTTGTCTGACGTTGACGGCTCTCGGCACGCCTCTTCTCGCTTTTATCATTGGCATTTTATTTACGTGCCCCCGCGCACCATAAACCAACAGAGAGAGACAGAGAAACTGCCACAGTGAGTCACTGAGTCACAGAGTCACATTCGCAGTCACTCACTCAGTCAGTCAGTTATTCAGTCTCATTCGCTTAGATGAGATTTAGCCCCCCCTCACCCCTTCTCAGTTGGCTTTGTTTGCCCCTGCGGCAAGGCTAATGTCAAGGTTGACTCAGCTGTCGCAGCCTGTCGAGGCCTGCGGCATCCGCTTGGATTTGTGTTGCATTCGGAATGGATTATAATTGAGTTGAGCTGCCGTTACAATCTAGCCTTAACCCACTCGCCAGCCAATGGGTTGTTTTCGACCCCAAAATAAAAAAGTGCAGGCTTTATTTCAATTGCAGGAAATTGAGCTAAGCATTTGGAATAACAAACTTGTTGTTAGTGTATCTATACTTCAAAGAAAAACTATATAAAGGGATTAAAGAAAAGTCTTCGAGGGGGTGCTGACACATAAGGGTTATTTTAGATCTTAGGATAATGCGTATGAAAAGAAATAATTTCAAGGAAAATAGATTGCATAATTGAATCAGTATTGAATAAGAGATGTTTTTATGAATGTAGTTGTTTAGGAAAAATCTTTTTGAAATTTAAAGATTACAGTTTAATAAAATTACCAAAGAAATGTAAATATAACATGCGAATTTCGTTAAGTACTGAAAAAAATAAATGATTATGAAAATTAAAATGTTTCAACTTTATTATAATTTAATTTAGTTCAACTATTGAATTAAAACAAATAAATTTATTTCAACTTTTGATTTAAAATAAATTAAAGATTTCGTAAATTAAATTGAAAATAAAACTATTTATTGATGAACTCAATTAAATGAAAAGAATTTAAATAAAGTTATGAAGTTGTCATTATATAACATTAACATAAAGGTTTAATACTGGTAGGGTTAGTATTATTTAAGTTTATATATTATATGTGAAATTATTCTTTATAATTTCATTGTTTGATGCCTAAATAGTAGTATTGTTAGTAGTATTGGTAGTATTAACAAAGGAATACATTTGAGATATTTCATCACATTTATTAAATTCACTTTATAATGGGTTTACTCATAAAGATTTCAGCAACAGATAACTTTTGGGAAACATATGGGTTAATTCAGTAAATAAGTGAATAAAGAATTGCATAAAAATCAAATCAAACCCAAAGATGCATTCAAAGTAGTAAAAGAAGAGGAAAAAGAAGACAAAAAAAGTGTAGGCACTAAAGTTTAACAAACTGCTGAGCACACAATTGGTTCATTTGGAGCATTAAACATGTCCACTTGGCAAAGTTTTATGCAAACAAGAAAAAAAGCCTGGAATCAAGCAGGGTTAAGAACGAAATTATCTTGCGGCAAGGTCCGAGTTGCATGAATAAGGGAGAGAGAGTCAATTTCTGAATCGAATGAATGCAGTGAGTGTCAGATGTGTGTGTGGCATGATATCCATGGCTTGTTAACCCCAATTAGTATGCATTTGTGTTGGCAACAATTTCTTCTTATTCTGTTTATACCCGCTACCCATAGGGTAGAAGGGTATTATAACTTTGTGCCGGCAGGAAATGTATGTAACAGGTAGAAGGAGGCATCTCCGACCCTATAAAGTATATATATTCTTGATCAGCATCAACAGCCGAGACGATCTAGCCATGTCCGTCTGTCCGTCTGTCTGTCTGTGTGTCTGACCGTCTGTCCGTCTGTCTGTATGAAACACTGGATCTCAGAGACTATAAGAGATAGAGCTATAATTTTTTTTCGACAGCATTTGTTATGTTTGCACGCAGATCAAGTTTGTTTCAAATTTTTGCCACGCCCACTTCCGCCCCCGAAAATAAAAAAAATCGAATTACAAGTGTAATTTTAAAGCTAGAGCTGCAAGTTTTGGCACATATAATCATAACAATAGTATTTATGATTTCTGAAAATTTGGTTGCGTTCAGTTTAAAATTGTGGAAGTTATTGAAGAAATACTTTTGTATGGGCCAAAACGCCTACTTACTAGGGGTCTCAAATGCTTTGGCCGACAATCTGGTATATTATGCCGTCTATGGTATATTTTGAATGTGGTATTATATCGATATACCAAATATACCACTTGGAATAATTTGCAGTATTTTTTAGTATTTTTGGTATATTTTGAAAATAATACCGCAATATTTTGCTTTTATTCTAAATGGCTAGCGGGTATCTCACAGTCGAGCAAACTCGACTGTAGCTTTTTTACTTGTTTTTTTTTTGCTGCCGAATGTCACGCTGATTGAGTGTCGAAGTGAGGCAACTGAAACTGCAACTTCCAACTGGGAGTCAGTCAGTAACTCTTGCTGAACTGAAACTCTCTTTTTCTCTGTGGCATGCCACATGTTAATTAAAACTGAACACAAACACTCACACTCACACACACAGGGAACAAAGTGTGTGGCATTCTTCTGGCAGCTTTAACTCAACGGCAACTTCTTGTTCTTTCTTCAACGTCATCTAACGTCATTTGTTTTTGGGGTTTGAGTCTCTGCCTTTTCTTTCACTTCAATTAGTGGTTTCATGTTGTGCATGGCAGCCAGCTCTTGAGATTTATATCAGCCATATGTAGAGCATACCCCCTGCACCCTGCTCCCCTCCGGCTCCATCATCCCTTCTTGGTCTTCTTCTGCTTGAGTTACATGTCTGATGCTGCCACTGGTGCAGGATTAAATTGTATGCCGCGTTAGCTCACACACACAGTCTGTTGCCAGTCGTTCATCAACGTCTTGCGCCGCCTCTCGCCTCAAAGTTTCGTCTGCGGCTTCATCTTCAACTCCCATCTTCAACTCCATCTCGCTCATCTCTCGTCTTCGTCTTCAAGTTTAGCTGCAACTTCAACTTCAACTTGGTCTTGGTTTCGGTTTGAGGTTTTTGCGACCAGCGGCAGCAGCAACAGCAGCAGGTGCTGTCTACTTCTCATATATGTATGAACGTATAGACAAAGTGTCAAATGAGTAATGCAAAACAGTCGGAAGCGCAGTCAGAAGAAGCCTCCTGCAGCAGCAGCAGCTACTTATGCACTGAGAGAAATGTTCAACTGAAAAAGATGATTGCCTTATAAATGCAGTTTCTGCTGTTGTCTTTTTTTTCAAATTATTGTTTTTATTAAAGTTGCTACTAAAATGAGTTTTTTCCTCTTACAAATTACCTCAACTAATATTTAAGCTTTTTATTTTAGATTCATAACAGATTTCTTAAAAATATTGTAAAATAATAAAACTTAACAAATTTGCTAAACTTTAGTATTATACAAACAATTTGAATATACATAGTACAACTTAACAAATTGCTTAACTTTAGACTTATTTAAAATTTTATAAAATTGAAACCAATTTTTAGAAACTTTAATAAAAAAAAACAAGTAAGAAATTTAAAATCGAGTGTGCTCGACTGCGAGATAACACACTCCATAAATATATTACAAATATACCGCAATACTAAAGTATACACACTGCATACTACATTCAAAATATACAAAATAGTAAAAAATACTAAATAGCAAACATTAAAAAAAAAAGCTTTTAAATTAATCCCATTAGAAACAAAAATTAACTTAAAAAATTACAAAATACTGGAATCATCCGAAATCTTTCTTTTCAATTTCATTATAAAAAAAATACCATACGGTACTAAATTCAATAAAATGCAATACTGAAATCGATAACTTTAAGCTTAGGTATTTTCCTACTTCGAGATTATCCCGATATTGATACCCCTTCAGATTTATTTTGATATATGTATCGCAGTTAAATTTTTCTATATTAATGCAAGTTAAAAATGTTTGATAGATATTGCTCAGCCATTTCTCTCAGTGTTGTCAATCGTTTGCTGTCATATGGAGAAGAAACTTTAACTACGAGGCTTTACTTTATTATGACACGCAATTTGGGCGCCTCAGTGTGAGTTGTTCTCTTTGTTGCTGTCGTTGTTTACGACTGTTCTGGCTACAGCTCAGCAAGGATTTGGCGGCCAAGCAGAAGCTGAAGTAAAAGGAATCGGAGTTGGAGTTGGAGTCTCGAAGTCGAAGTAGAAGTCTCGAAGTCGGCTGTGCTGATTGCGCCTGACTCGCTTCCTGTTTGTGCTTGGTTAGTTAGTCAGTTGGCTGCTTCCCCAGCTGTCATGCATATGAAAGTAGGTCGTAAATCTTCAACACTTGCCGCTCTTCCTCTCCTGTTCCGTGTTCCGTGTTCTTGTTGCTATTGCATATTTGATGGACAGCGAGTGCACACACATGAAGTGCACATTGCACTTTGATTAATAACTGCAAATTGCTGTAATAGATCGAGTGATTTTCATTGCCGGCTGTCGTTGATGCTGCTGCTGCTGTCACTCGTAACTCACTCATAACGTTTGGCACCTGCGGAAATTTGAATTTTGAATTTGCATCCCAAGGGTATCCAATAACACAGCAAGAACCAAAAATGCACAGCTGCAAGCTGCAAGCTGCTTATAAACTGCACTTTTGATAGATTGTGTATAAACTAAACGTGTAATAATCACACATGCAATTACAAGACACTGACAAATCTTTAGATGCATAACAACATGATAAGCTTCTTTGATCCAAGTGCAAGAGGCCAAGGCACACAGTCTTGAATATTCATAGGCAAAACGAGTAAACAAAGTAGCTATTAAATGTAATAGAATGCTCTAATAGCTAGTCATAGAAAAGCAATTTAATGCTTTCAATATGAATGTGTAATGTTTTAGAGTATAAAGAGATAGAAAATAGTAAATTAAATTATTTGAAATTTTTACTTTAAATTATCTGTTATTTTTATTCAAATTGGTTGGTAATGGATTGATTTAAATTTTAAGTATAATTGATTTTTCTGAGAAGTATTAAAATAGAAAAAAAATCTAAGATTTAATGAGAGTCTTTATGATTCTAAGGAATCGAGGAGTCCGATAAATAAAGCTGTGAAAAAATATATTTGATATGTCTAAAGAAAGCTGCAGCAAGCAAGTTTTCATTCCAATATATTTGTAATTTTTTGTCTACTTATTTTTAGGTTAATTGCTGTGGTATATTTGAACGCTAATATTTTTGGTATATTTTGTATTATTTTGGTGTATTACGTTTGTATATATGTATATTCTTTAGGCAAGTTTCTGTGGTATATTCAAATGATAATACCCTGTTTGGTATGTTTAGTATTTTTTGACATGTTACATTTGCATATGGTATATTTATATGGTATGTTTAAGCGATAATAATATGTTTGATATATTTTGTACTATTTTGGTATATTACATTTGAATTTTTAAGTTTTTCTTTGGGTATTTTACCGCGTTTTGATTAATTTCCTTTTCTCAAAGTCGATCACACTCTAT
This sequence comes from Drosophila niveifrons, assembly GCA_035046325.1. Classification (NCBI taxonomy): domain Eukaryota; kingdom Metazoa; phylum Arthropoda; class Insecta; order Diptera; family Drosophilidae; genus Drosophila; species Drosophila niveifrons. The sequence continues at coordinate 14,106,125 of JAWNOC010000052.1, forward strand.
TGTAGTTTTCTTACTTCATTGTTCGCCAATCTACATTCTACAATTACGTATTTTCATTTAAGATATATCATAAATTTGTAGAGCTTTCTATTATCCTCTTTCACTTCGATTCATTTAGCTGAGTGCCTCAGTCGATTTTGTGCTAGTGCACAAAAAAATAAACTGCTTTGCATATTTCTGCATAGTTGGAGCAACTTTAATTTGCCTTGAAACAACAAACTGTGCCAGTGGTTTCAATCAACCCAATCAACCTTTGACATTAACCTGGTCATTTCTCTTGTTCATAACGCAAAACCCTTTTCTCCAACCACATTGCCCCATTGTGTGCACCATTGTTCCATCGTCCCCCATTTGCCATTTGGCTACTCATAATTAGTTTCATTTTTGCAGCTGTCACAGCATTTGCCTTTTGGGCGACATTTACAATATTTTACATGTCCAAACCGTTGTCCTCGGTGTCCTTTATGCTGTGTCTATGTCTCTGTCCACAATTTTAATTGAATAAAGTGCACTTTGCGCCCCATCCCCATGGCTGTGTGTGTGTGTGTGTGTGTGTGTGTGACACAACTTGTCACACTTTCAATGTGAAATGTGAGGCGAGTAGTTGAAGAGAGAGAGAGAGACGGCTCGTAAAAGTGCGCCAATAACCCACTGCACTTTATAACCCCGAAAAGTGAACCTCACTTTGCCACGTTGGATCTCATCTCATGGAGGCCTACTTTACTCAAGACACATAAAACACGAAACAGAGGCGACTATGGAGTGATGTTGCCTTGAAGCTGCGGGTAGCTTTACTGCTTTCCTCTCTCTCTCTCTCTCTATCTCTCAGTGCTTTGGCCCATTCATTTTTGTTAATTTATAGCCAAGACAGCGAGTGGCAAGCGATGGGTGGGAGGTGGAGGTGGAGGTGGAAGTGGAGGTTGAAGTTGGGGGCACGTCGCAAGTGGCAATGCTTAAAACTTTGTGCTACGTGACTCGACAAGTGTGTGAGGCGAAAAGGGGGGCCCAATACGTGGCTCAATACTCGCGCACGCACACACACGCACACTCCCTCACACACACACACACACACACACACACACAGATTGCTAGAGCATGTCTCTGCTTGTTACAGTGGCATATTCTATCTCTCCTGTCTGCTGGCTGCCTAATTTCCTTCTCTCAGTAGCATCTTCAACTCAACACACACACACACACACTTGCACACTTGCACACCACCCTCACACACACACACACACACACACACACATCTACATAAAAATCAGGTCATGTTCGCTGCTCAAAGTAATGGAATTTGTAATGCGTTTTCCGTTCTCCTAACCTGAACTCTCAACCAACCAACTCTCGTACCCAAAAACTTCTTGCCGCGGAATGTCGTTTTGTGTGCTCGTCTCTCTCGGTCTTGGTTACATGCTCCCCCTTCCCCTACCCTTCTGCCACCCCTACCCCTTGCCTTCTAGCCAGCCAGCACAATTAACTTCCTCGTGGGCTGCCCTGCCACCATCGAGTAAGTTCTTCACTCTCTGTTCTCTGGCTGTCAATGGCTCCCAGTCAAGTGGCAGCAGCATCGAAGACGAAGAGTTGTTACTCCCGCTTCTCCCCCACCCCCAAATGCTACCCCCTCCCATTCTATTCGTTTGCTCGTTTCGCTTGTTTGCCATTATTAACAATCTTTGTTGGGCGCTTTTGTGAGTACGCCATGTGTTTCAGGCATGCTTCTCTTCAGCTCAGCTTCTCCTTGGTGCAAATGTATTCAATTAGTTAACTGAGAAAAATTATATCATTAGCTGCAAGAAAGGCAGAGAAGGAGAGCCAAAGGAGAACTCCTTCCTCAGCTTCTTGGGCGCCCTGTGGGCAGCTGCTGCTTCTTTATGCTGCCAACGCGACATTTCGCGATTCTCCATTCCAAGTTTATTAAAATTAATAATTGCCTTTGTCGTTCACGTTCACGTTCAACGTTGTCGTTGTATGTATGTATATAACATAGATATATATGTAGGATGCGCCTCGAGGGATACTTTGATACTTTTGTTGGACAGGTGGTGGGCAGTTTGTAATGATGTGCGGTGTGGATTAACCAGAAGTTGTGGATGGGGCCCCAAAAGATAAACTACCTGCTTTATACAATGAAAGTGTAGCTTTCAACTTCCTGTTTAACCTTTTGTTTGCCTTTTCGACAAAAACTAATTTCATCTCTAATTTGCAAATTACAATAATTTATGCAAATTTATTCTATCAGTACCAAAATTATGTTCTGTTTAGTTTTTGAAGCGCACATTTCCAAGAGGGTTAAATAGGGTTACTCATGAGCTGCTTTTGTTTAATGGGCAAACATGGAGGGTAAGCAAAGGACACGATTATAGAAAAACAAATGGGCAATGGGGAATAAATATTATATGAATGAAAATTGCAGCTTTGAGTTGCTGGCGAAAAAGAAATCAATTAAAAAATGTTTACCTAATAAATATAAAGTGAACATCAACGCAAAATTTAAAAATTTATGAAAAATAATGACAAAAATGAAAAAAGAAATTATTGGAGAACTTAAAATTGACTTAAATACTTAAATATTAGACAATTTTTAAATAATTGATAAATATATAATAATAAAAGAAATTTGAAAATTATGGTTAAGGAAATTTTAAATTTTTTGGATTACTCTTAAAAAAAAGTTTCAATTATATCATCTATCTAACAATTAGTAAAGAATTCTTTAATAATTTGTGCTTTTAATTTTATGTAAAAAATGACTCTAATCCAAGTTTTAAAACTTTTTAATCTTAAAAAACTCTTGAAACAATAAAACAAAAAAAAAACAATAAAAAAAACAACAAAAGTTCTTGAAAGATGATTTTCATCTTCATTCATCGTTTTGAGATTAAAATTTCAAGTTTAATTATTGCCTTGTTGATTCTTACAATAATTTGCATTCTGAGCAAAGCGAATGTTTCCTTCATCACTTCTTTAATATTACAATCGATTCGCTAAGCATAAGGAAAAATAATGAAAATACATCAATAACATGTCAAATAACTTATGATTCATGACTCATAGAATACATATTCAAAACTTGAGTATGCGTTGTTAATTTCTCGCAACTGATCACCAAATTGGATGCTATCAAATTTAAGCATCTTAAATGATTCGAATTGGCGATTAGCGAGTACAATGTTTAGCACTCAGCTGGCCATGAATGAATGAATGTAATTCGCTATTGCCTATGCTGAATATTTAATGGTCTCCCCAATTGATTTTCATTCAAAATGCGCCGAAAAACTTTTCGCTGACCATTGAATTTTTATTGCAAAACGCAACGCAACACAATTTAATTCAATTGCGCGCGACTATTAAAAGCTGTTCGCTTCTCACTGCTGCTGCTGCTGTCGCTTTAATCCGATTAAATTCAATTGAGCAAACATTTGTGAGCTGCCTGCCATAAGCAGCACACAGCAAGTAAATATAGATGTATATACAAAATTATATGTATATATGTATATATGGGTCATATCAGATGTTGTTCCAAAAGTTTTGCAAGTGTGCCTCAGCTAAATGGCGAAACTTGCACGAACGAACAAACGAACCACAAAAAAAAACACTTTGACTTCAGATTGGCAACAAAGCGGCAACAGTACTGTTAGCCAGCCACGCCCTACATCGATATTTGGCTGCACTACCCCCGCCTCTTCACCAACCCCCCAAACGAAGTAGTACACAAAGTGGGCTTGCCACTTCCCCATTCCATGTGGCACACTATTTTGCGAGAGTGCATGCCACAAATTGCAGCTATCAAACTTTAGGTTGGGAGCATTTTGCAAAATGTTTAAAAATACAAAGTGCAAAATGCCAACAAACAAACCAAACAAAGTAACAACAACTAGAATAACAACAACAACAAGAACAGCAGCAGGCGACACATCGAGAAAAGAACATGGCACATTCCAATGGTAAGCAAAATTTTCTATTTTCACACACTCGTTGGCCCAAATCCAAGAAATATAGCCAGCGGATACATCTAACTATCTATATGAATATCATCCTCTATGTACGTATATTTTTTTGCTATCTTTTTTTTTTGCTCTGCTCAAGTGTGCTAAAGTTTTCTTCGAGCAAAGTGCGGGAAATCCGCACAGAACAAAATAATAGTAAGAATAATAATAATAATATTATCATGCGGTCTGTTTTGCGTGGCAGACAGCGCGAGACACATCACCAAGAATGTGTTGTGTGTGCCACACTCTGTGGACACACGCGGCGTATGAGTAACGCGCTTGCAATGCGAACAACCCCAAAACAGAAAAAAACAATATCGAAAGCAAAACTCAAACACACAAACACACATCATTTTTTTCCATATTCATTATGCGCAATTATAAACAATAATAATATCTACTCTGGTTTTCTGTTTTCTGCGTAATTACAATTTATAGAGCAGTAGCACAAGTTCAACAAAAAAAAAATCGGCAACAGCTCAAGTTCAAGCAAAAGTAACTTGTTTTAATGCCTTAAATCGCCATTAAGTCACCCAGTTCCAAGTTCAGCTGAAGTCTTTAAAAGTGTAAGGTCTTCAAGCCGTCAAGTACTTTATGACATGATTGTCATTGCTTAATAAACAATTGCATAAAACATCAAGTGTAAGCGACGAGTTGTCTCTGCTCAACGACTCTAAGTCTATAAAAAAAAACGACATCGATATAAAAAGCATGTAGTTATTACTCCAGCCATAAGAGAGGTCAGTTACCACAGTGGACAACACTTTACGACAAGCGTATTTCTCAGGCTTCTTTTCTATGAAATGCCATTAAATAAAATATTGAGGTTGAATGAAGTGACTGACAACTTTGTATATTATGATAAAATATTATAAAGTACTTCTATAATATGGTTGACGAATAACATAATTGTGATTCTTTTTTTTAAACTTTAGTTAAAAAAATATATGTTCTAAATATATAACAAATTGGAATAATTTTAGTCAAAAATATGTTGTCCATATCTTACACTCAAACACCTAGAAAGTTAAGATTATGTCGCTAAATACAACTTATTTTTTTTTTACCTTACCGCAAATTCTTGTTGAAGTTTTATGTTTTTATTTGTGGAAGTTTTATATGCTTTTATTGACAATCCTGTTGTATTTTATAAGTAGCTTTATATCGGTAAACAAAATATAGCTTTCGGTATATTTTAGAATTTTTATGGATATAAGTTGACAAAATGGAATAGTTTGTAGCATATAAGTTAAAAATCTGATATATTTTGTATATAAGTTCATATAAGTTCACAATCTGTTATATATCAAGTGAAGCTTTCGGTATATTTAAGAATTTTTTGGAGTATAAGTTGACAATCTAATATAATTTATACACAGTTTTATATCGCTATACCAAATATAGCTTTCGGTATTTTTTCTTAGAATTTTTATACATAGTCAGTATAAGCATGTTTCAGCAAATAATTGTTTCGTTACAGTTCGTAGCTGTACTTATTACAAATAAAATAAAAACCTATTTAGAAACAATCAATTTTAGTGTAATTTAGTTCAACTTCGTTTAATGCCATTTATTTTCGTACTTCACATTTATATTTAAATCATGAAAAAATATGTTTCTAAGCAAATAAAATATATGCTTGATAAATTTAATAAAAATAAATGCAGAGACACTTAAATATTGGGGCAACAAATTATATACTAATTAAGATTTAATTTGTGAAATTACATTTACTATTTCACAACACATTTATTTAATTAAGACAGATAAAGACAAGTTCATGCTGTGCAACGCCACAATGCCACAATTTTCCAGCTGTTAACTGAGCAAAGTTAGAGCTTAGACAGAGAAGTTTTTAGTAGCGAGAACCACATTGTTAAGCTCGTCAGCAGAGATCCAGACAAGGTACTTATACATAAGGATTTGTCTGAGAGTCATGTATGCCGTCAAATATGGTAGTCGAGGCAACTGCTAATTGATATAACTGGCCAGAAGCGAGTAGAGAGGGAGAAGTCAAAGGACAACAAGCACTTGAAAGGGATTTGCACGAAAACTATTTAATAAATATATACAGAAGACAGCAGGAAAGCAGGAAAGCGAAATGTTGGAGTGAAACCCTTTGACTTTTGAGCTGGCGACACGCTGGCTACAAAATGCAGCGATTTGTAGCATGCGACATGTGGCATGTGGACACCGTGGGGCGTCGTCCACCGTTTGCGCTTGTTGACACTGATGGACACAGGGAAAAACTTTTGTCCCCCCCAAAAAAGACAAAAGAGAAAATGGAAGCAGTCAAGTTGCTGTTTTGGAGTTGGTTTCGTGTCTGAGCTGTTTGCATAAAATATGTAATTCAATTTATATATTTTTCTTTGGTGTGTGCTTGTGTGTGTGGCAGGCGACAATTAGAATTTCTGATAAGCCACGCATTAAAACTGCTGCTGCTGCTGCCCGTCAATCGCCGGAAAACAACTGTCGCAGTTGTTTCTCACTCCAAAGCCATGGCTGAAACTTTCCGAGGTGGGATTAGTGCAAACAGACGCATAAATAACAGACAGCATAACACCTAAGACTTTGATGCTTAGTAAAATATGTGTGTGTGTGTGTGTGTGTGTGTGTGTACCAGAGATTCAGATGTGAGTGTGCGGTGTCTACTAATGTCTATGAAGTGGCTTTAAATGCAAATATTTTACATTGATATGCTAAACAGATGCGTCTGTGTGTGACTTTCGTCTCGTCTTGTCTCGTTTTGAGTTTTTGTTGATGTTTCTACCATGTTGCACATTGCATTTTAAGTAAACAGATCAGATAATGAATGCATTGAATTTATTCGATATGCCATCAGTGAAATCTGTGAATACCATAAAAATGAGTAATTGAATTGGAAATTTAAAGACATAAAAGCAAACATTATGCATGCAATTGGAGTAAGTGTCTAGAATATTAAATAAATAAATCATTTGAATGAAGCATATGCTCAAAAGACAAGTTGTTAGCACTTCATTCATCATGAATTTCTTTTGGAAGATTGTGGATGAAATAAATTTTAGAAACAAACTTAAATATTAATTTGAAATTATAAATATTTAATAATTATAATATATGGTTTTTAAAATATACCCAAAAATACTACAATATACCAAAGACCATATTCGGTATATCAATGAATACTACAATCAAAACAAAATATACCACAAATATACTAAAATATACCAAAAACAATAATTGGTATATCGATGAAGTACTACATTCGAAATATACCATATTCAGCAAAATCAAAGCAACTAGGAACCGATTGGAGTACAAAATATTACAATTCCTTTCCGATAAATACATTAGCTATTATTATCTGTACCATAATTTCTACCCTATTTTCATTTCATTTCAATTAAAATAAATAAGTGTTTAGCAGTATTAAACGACATCAAGCAACCCATTTAGCTTCGCTAAACTCACCAAATTTCTTGCAAATTAAATGCAAATTTTCAAAGCATTTTCAGGTTTAACCATTTATGTGTAAGCATCAACATCTTGTTGTTCATTTCTTAGTCTAGTCTAAGCAGCGTTTAAATATTTAACAACATTTATCTCATAACAAGCTCAGTCATGTGAACAGTTCAATGACCAGCGACTATAGAATTTCGTTTAGAAGTTTTGCCTCATCAAATTTGACATGTGAATGTGAATGTTTTTAGCTATGTATGCATAAATTCACGCCTGTCTCTTATCGCACAGTTTCTGCCTTTCACCCAAAAAAAAAAAGTCGTATTAAAATGCATAAATTATATTTAGAGAAAAATTCGTAAAAACAAGTCAAAAGTATCTGCATAATTTTTGCATGCAAAAAAGCAGACAAAACAAATCCAATCAAAGGCAGAAGAGAGAAATATAACAATAAGAATGTGAGTTGCTTGACAACTCAATTTAAATAACAGCAAAGAAAAATAATTAAATCAAATAGAACTAAAATAGAAAAGCCAAAAGTGGGAGACACAACGAAGTTTTGGGAGTTAAGGAAAGGAGTAAGTAGAAAAACGTAAAATAAAGTGAACTCAAATGAAATTTGTTGCATATATTTCGCTCAGCGCCAACTAATTCAATTAACACAATAAAAACGCCACACAAAAGCCAACGGAGCAACAGCATCGTCATCATCATCAGCAGCAGGAGAGCCTTTGATTGCCAAGTTGACTTCAGCAGCAGCAGGAACTGAACTGAAGCTAAGGCAAACTGAGACTGTCCTTTGTTAAGGTGCGCAGCTAAAGGCAAAGACCGGGTCCTTGCCCTCTCACTCACTTGCCTTTCTCTCTTTCTCTTTGTGTGTGTGTGTGTGGCGCCAGCTTGAAAGAAGCAGCAAAGCGAAACAAAGCATGGGGGCCAGGCCCCAAAAAGGAATCTAATGTAGACCAAGCTTCAACTTTTAGCTTTAGCCTGCACTCCAAATCCCCTTCACTCGCACTTCTTTATGCCACTGCCACTGACACTGGACGACGACTACTCAGCAAATTTGTACACAGCACACGCGTCGCAGAGCGCGTGAAGCTATTCGCATGCTCCAACACATGTGGGCAGCACTAACAGCAAAGGCAGCAGGCAGCTCACAATGCCAGGAAACTCTGGCAGCAGTCGACAGGACGTCGACGGAGAAGAGAAGAAAAGGAGGATGACGCTCAAGGCTCAAGTGCACTAAATGCAAGCGGCAACATCCGTTTCATAAACGTAAAACCAGCAACGACACTGGCAGAAATTTATTGCAACACTAAACCAGAGTTGCAAAATGTTAAAGGTAATTACAATTGATTTGCTAGAAAAATGTGCCAAAGAAAGGGAACTCGCACGTTAAAATTAGTTAAAACATTATTTATATCCAAACTCAGCATCTAAAACATTCTTTAAAAAATCAGCATTTAGAAATATTCTTTTATATTTAGGTTTTATTTAAAAACATATTTTGTAGATATTAGATTGGGTCTTCAAAAACCCCTATTCATTTTTAATAAGTTAAATTCAACAAAAATTTTGTTCTATGCATGTTTATTAGCATATTTCTAACACTTTACTAATACTAGTACTCCTATCTATTAATAACATCATTATAATTTTCGGATTTACTTTTTATTGTAGAATATATTTTTAACAAACTGAAACTTTCAATGTATTCTTAATACTAAACGTCTTTATCTATAATGCATTGCTTATTCTTTTAAAAATTAAATTAAGTATTCATAAATATTTAGCTATATTTGATGAGCATATTTTTGCCACATTATTAATATAAAACATTCTCATGGATCATCAAACCATGTTTTTGAGAGCTTATACTTAACACTTTTTTCGGACACAACATCTATACCTATACCGTAAATTTTTATTGTTTTTTGAGCATATATTTAACACATTATAAACATAAAATATCTATATATTTAAACCAAATTTGTATATGCTTTTTACTATATATACGTATTTAACAGTTTTTCTCATTATCACTCATTTTAAAACTTTCTTCTTTAAACAAATATTCAACTCTTTCGCATTGTTAAAATATTTTCAATACTTACGCAGAAAGTTACATGCATTTTTTGCCTATTTTCATATTAAATTTTCCAGCCATTTAATGCCTTAATATCATTATGCAAGATTTGGTTTTTCCCATCGCTTTACGCTTACTAAAACTGCACTTTTTCATTAATACACTTCACATTTTCGCAGTGTTGTCAACTCCCCAACTTCTTTTGAGTTCGAAAACAAACCTGTGCAGTCTCTGAACTCGGGTTCGCACTGTGACAATTTCTATGGCAGGAACCTTAGTAGTTTTCCCCTTCCCCCTTCTCTTCTTACTTCCCCACCCGTTACCATTTTTTTTTTTGTGTGTGTGTTGAAGCCATTTCACGCTTTTACGCCGCAATTGTGTTGTGGGCAACTGCATTGAAAAGCGTTGCACATAAACTTGCGGCAACTATGACTTTAAAACTAACCCACAATTGTGTGGCTCTCCCTATGTCTGTGTGTGTGTGTACAGTTTGAGAGTCATTGGCTAGCATTTTATTTAGGCCGGCGTCAAAGCATTGTGCATTGGAGTACAGGTCACTGAAATGCCTTTTGGGCTGCCTGCCAAAGTTCCATGAACTTTATGAGCTCCAATCAGTGCATGTCAAACTGTGTGGCCGCATTACTCATACGCCCTGGGTAAAGATTGCTGCTGTGAAAAACTCATTAACAAATTGCCTAAACTGCGTGTGCGAGTTGTGTGTGTATAAAAGAACATGACAGTCGACAATTTATGTGGCAATTGGCAGTGTCAGTGCCCGTCGCTGCTCCCCAAAGACAGCTCCACCTGACCATGACGTAAATGAACTTGGACATCAAGTGGGAAAAGCAAACATAAACCGAAAGGCAACACACACACACACACACAAACACACACACACACGGAGAGAGATACACACTCCTTTTACATGCTCCACATTTTCACTCCACGCCGCATGTCACAAAGTCGCAACGTCACGTCGTTGTGGACGGGAATGGCTTCACCCTGACAGGTAACAGAAGTTTGGAGTTGGAGGCAACTGAGAAGCCATTAATAACTGGGTTATGTAATCGAAAGAGTGGCAAGATGAATGGCGGCATGGAATGGGAGGGAAATGAAGGCAAATGCATTGCAAGATAAAAGCAACACTTAAGTGAATGGAACGCCAGACAATTGATAAGCAAATGCCAAAAACTTCAGAAACATGTCGAATCTGCATCGAACATGAATATGTAGTAAGCATAAAAGAAGATTTACTTGATCAAGTTTGACAGCAACTCGTGAAACTACTTTACCACAAGTTGAAGCTGATGTTTGCTAATCAATTTGATATTTGTTCGATAACAATTCATTAGCAAATTAAAGCAGATAACAAATCATTAACAAATTCAAGTATATATCAAATATAAATAGCATTCATTTAATTATGTCATAGCTTCAGTAACAAATCAATTTTTTTTTGAAGTATACATTAAATACGTATTACATTAAAATGTTCTATTTCCTTAATTTCTCATTTTTGATAGCTCTATTTCTTAATTGAGATACCAAATTTCAAATAAGTATTGAATTTAAATATTTAAATCTCATCTTCAATAACAAATCATTAATAAATTAAAGCATATGCCAAATATGTATTTCATAAAAAGTCTTTATTTGTTTCATTTCATATTTTTGCTAACATTGACAAATTGAACTAGAAATATAATACAAAATATTATTTGCTCTATATCCTGATTCAGATAACAAATCATTAACAAATTGAAGTTGATATCAAATATATATTTATAAACAAATTATATTTACTTAATTTCATATATTAGATAACAAATCATAAACAAACTTAAATCAATATATATTATATTGTATTACAAATTTTCTGAATTTCATATCATTTCAGATAACAAATCATCAAGAAATTAAAGTATATATCAAATAATGATTGCTTTATTTCATATATTCAATAACAAATCATTAGACATCAAAGAAATATAACCTTCCAACATTGTATTTGCCAAAGCTGGTGTCTATCATCTGTTCAATTATTTGTTGCCAAATCGTTTTATTTCGTTCAAGTTTTGTTTCCGCGTTTTAGCCAATCTTTTATCGCTGGACAATTGACACACGTTTGGCTTTTTGTCTTCTGTTGTTTTTTTCTTCTTTGTGTGTGCCATGATTTCAATTTAATTGCCATGGCATGGCAAGTGTCAACAATTATCAAGTATACGCCACCTGCGCGGCCTACAGACGTGCGTCAATTGCCGGGGAAATTAATTGAGCGCACTCATGAGACTGCCAATTAGCGGCACATAGCAAATTTATGGCCCAGTCACAGGCACAGGCCAATACGAAAACTAGCAACACAAATCGAATCGTTTCGCATCGCATCGAATGCGGGTATAAAATAAAATAGCTCATATTAAGCTACTGTGTGAAAACGGCAAACGCGTGTCGAGCCCATAAAAAACACGCTAATAAAAGTTGAAAAAAACGAAAAAAAAAAAAGAAAAAAATACATATAAAAGAAAAGCTAAAATCTTATAAAGTATTTTCAGTGACTGGCAACAACTGAAAATAAACACACACACAAAATGCTGTCCAAAGAAAAATGTCAAAAATTAGCAACGAAAATAAATGAGCTAAATGTGGGAGCGGAAGAGATACGACAGGCATTTGAGGAGGGGGGAAGCTCAAGAAATTGGCGAAAACATTTTCTATAAAGTTGCCAGCTACAAAAAAAAAAAAAAATGCACAAACTTTTCTGACACAAAAGTGACAAAGTTTTTTTTGTTCAACTCTTTTTTTGGACGTTGGCTTCGTTGTGCTTTTTTTATTTTTTATTCAGTGTGTAATTTTCGCTATCTTTGCGTTGACAAATGCCAGCTGAAGCAATCGCGCAAACAAAAATAACGACAATAATACCAAATGGTCATCATAATGTTTTAACGTTGAAACCGCATCCGCAACGAAAACAAAATAAAGTAGCTTCAAGCAACTCTTTCAAAACGAAAATAAAAAAAACAAAATAACATCGCAAAATTGACGCTAATTTTGACAACAATTTGTAATTTTTTCCACTCTTTCCTCACTCTTCGAGCACTTGACCAGGGAGTTGCTCAAAAGAGATGCTGATGGCTAATTAAAAGCCTCGAAACTGCCAGCAAGTTAAAACTTTATCTACTGCTCGCTACTCGCTTCTTGCTTCTCTCAGGCAAGCTGATAAGTCCCGCACGGCAATTAAACATTTTTGGTTTCCCCCACAAAAAGTTGCTCGGATTTTCTCTCGTTTCGCTGTTTGTTTGGAAAACAAAAGATTCTTATTTTGGGGGATATTTTAAAAATAGCTCGAAGAAGATACCAATAATATCAAAAGTATCTGAAAGATGTCTAGTGCATCTTGTGCGGCGACAGCGGCAAGTGCTTTTCTCGCTTTTGTTGTTCATTCGTTCCGCCTCTTGCGTTTCGCCTGACAAACAAATGGAAATGCTCAAGCAGCCGCTGAAAGCAGCGTTCAATTTCTTGTTGCCCACGCACACACACACAAACATACATACACCAAGATAAAGAGCCAATGAATGAGGCAGAGAGATAGCACCACGGGGGAAAATAGTGTACATCAGACTGAGAGAGAGACGCAAACAAATTACAGCCTCCAAATGACAGCTGAAGACCAAACACACATAAGAACAATGACAACGACGAGAGCACAATAACACTTTTGCCTAGCCAAAAAGAAGAATAAGAAAAAACACAACAAAGCGCCATAAAATAAATAAATATTGCCATATTAAATCGACTAATGAATACCCCTCACATTTAAGACATATAAAGTGAGCAAATGGCTTTCTCTAATTGTAATAGACTTTAGCCAAGAAGTCATTACAGAGAATATGATATACACATATAGTATATGCAGTCATCTTTGAAGTTCTGGTTGTCAGAACTGGTTGTTTCTCATGAGAATAGATATATTGTACAATTAGTAGAATGAATAGAAAAAAGTCAAAAATAATGTATTTGTTTCAACTCCTAAGAAAGGAACTATAGTATAAAGTAATTACCAAATGCGGTATTTGGACGGAATAAGTATTATATTTAGTATATTTTAATGGGTCCTTTTTAACTCGTATAAAGAGAATACCAGCTAAAACAAACTGATGAATTTTGACGAAATCAGTACTTCATTTAGTATAATTGTAATGCATCTTTTAAATTTAAAACCAGTTAACACCAAATGCAGTATTTTGACGACATCAGTAATTAGTTTAGTATATTTTGTATGTATCTTTTTTAACTCATAGAGTATAATACTCGTAATGCCAAATTCAATACTTTGACGAAATTAGTATATAAATTTGAATATTTTTAAATGTATCTTTCACAACTTGTATTTCAATGAAATGATCTTTGGTATACAAATTATTAATTACTTTCCATATAGGCGTAATTTTCAGAAAAGTGATATTTATAACACAAAACTAAATATAAATGCATATGAACAGAAACTTATCATTAATCTTAATTTATTTCGAATAAAAAGCTTTAATCATTTGCTGATTAATCTAAAATTGATTTATTTTTAACAGTCTCGAGTCCAAAATTAACTTTTAATAATGTGCGCTGCAACAGTAAAAATCATAAAGCAAAAAAACACGTTTATAAATTACTTTAAGTGATGATAAAAATCGATGCAATTCCGGGAAATTTAATGAATATGACGAATTTCCACAATTGGTTGGCAGCTTTTCGAGCGAAGCCTATTCAAATTGCGTTCGTGGAAAACCTTGTCATACTTAAATATCATTGTTAACTGTTGTGCACAGCCCCCACCCCCCACGCAACTTGAGCACCTGAACAGACACGCCCCAAAATTATAGGGTACAACTACATACGACTAACAAAGGCAGCGAAGCGGGGGGAGTGAGGAAATGGAAAGAGGCTTAGAATTTTGGTTGTACAAAGGATGGTTTTGCATAGGAATGCTAAAAATAAGCCAAGCTTGTAGGGCAGAGAGGGTAAAACGGGCGGGGGGAAGAGAGAGATGTTGCATGAGGCAACAATAACAAACACAACAGCATTGTTAAAGGTTATGTGGCTTGTGGGCGTCAACGGATAGAGGGAGGCGTGGCAGAGAAGAGAGCAATCAAGCGTAGTTTTTTTTCTGGAATTTTTCAACTACACAACGCATGCAAAAAACTACGAATGGCACAAACAGCTGCCCCTAACACACAACAATAACAACAACAGCAACGATAGCAACAAAAAAAGGTAAAAAATCATAAAATGCTTGAATGAAGGAGGCGTGGCAAAACGGGGGGGGCGTCCAATTGTAGCAGACAGCAACAAGAAGAAGAGGAACAAAACGCAATACTCATAAAAATTTTTACGCACATTGAGCAAACGGAAAAAGGAAAAGCGAGGAAAGGAAACGCAGGCGAGGCACGCGTGTGTGCCAACGGCGACCAAAAGGATACCCCACGTCCTTTCCCCCCATGCGTTCTTCAATCGACCACCTGCTAAGGCCCAAGGACAACAGCAACGTCGTCGTCGTCGTCGACAGGACACAGCTGCTGCGGCCCAATGTGGGCGCAAATTGAAAAAAATGAAACAAGTAAGAAAACTACAGTCGAATGAGGTTGACTGTGAGATACCCGCTACCCATCTAAGCATCTAAGACCTCCATACAAAATCATTTCTTTAATAACCTCGCCAATTTTTATCTGATCGCTACCAAATAAGTCTTTACTTTACTTTAGTAATTTATTTATATACCAAAATTCTCTAGCTAGCTCTAGCTTTAAAATTACGCTTGTTATTCGATTTTTGCCGATTTGCAAGGGCGGAAGTGGGCGTGGCAAAAATTTGAAACAAACTTGATCAGCGTGCAAACATAACAAATGCTGTTGAAAAAAATTAGAGCTCTATCTCTTATAGTCTCAGAGATCTAATTATTAATACGAGCAGACGGACAGACAGACGTGCATGGCTAGATCGTCTCGGCTGTTGACGCTGATCAAGATATTATATACTTTATGGGGTCGTAGATGACTCCTTCTATCTGTTACATACATTTGCCGCCGACACAAAGTTATATTACCCTTCTACCCCATGGCTAGCGGGTATAAAAAGAAAAAGGGAACGCGGGCAAAAGAAACCAAGACAAATTTAAGTATAACAATTTTTGCACTCGCTTTTTTTTCGTGCAACTGGCAGTAAAATTAAATGAAAATTGTTTGCCAACCATATGCAAAAAAAAAACGAAGCAACCCACAAACGTACGCATATAAATAAAAATATATACACGCATTTTGGATATATATAAGTATGTATATGGAGAATAGGATGTGAGGCAGCAATTTGAACTGAGGGCGCACAAAACCATTTGCAATTCGCACTCCGAGTCGCATTCGCATTTACATTTGCATTTAATTAATGTACATTAAATATTTACAAATTGCATTAAATTACCGCACTGTGGGGAAGAGAGAGAGGGGGAGGAGAAACGACTCCCACACAGTGGCAAATGCAACCGCGAGACGTGAGATGAGAATGAAGATGACGTTCAACGAACGGCAATTGTTTGCTCCACATATTTGAGTGGATGAACCATCAGCGGCAAAGCTATCTCCCTCTCTCTCTCTCTCTCTGTCTCTCATCTATCTCGCTCTAATGCTGTTGCCATTGCACATTGCATTTTGCGGTGAATTCGGTGCTAGGCGTGCAAATTTGTTCCGATTTGGTGCGTGTTCCCGCTGCGGTTGCCACTTGTGGACCAAATGGACTGTTCACATCCACACCACGAGGCGTCACAGTGGAGTCTAGACAATAAACGTGCGAGCACAACTAACTGATATAGTTGAACTAGTTGGAGATGGAGAAACTCGAGGAATGGAGAAATAAAATTAAACCACTTTTGTTAAGCTTATGAACAGCGAGACAGATTTGAATTATCTTAACACTTTGTAATAATTGAAAATATTTTAAATTGCAAATTTAAGAACTAATTGTAAAAAATAAATCAAGCTGAAGGCCTTCGCTGCCATTGCTTTAATAATAGTGTTAATATTACTTTTAATTATAACTAGCATTTTTAAATAAATAAATAATATACAAATAAAATATTATACATACACAAAAAAAAAAAAAAAACAAGCAAGATACATTTGAATTAAAGCAAAATATTGCGGGTTTTACTCAGAATATACCAAAATAATATACCACAAAAATACTTTATAACAAAAAATAAAAGAGAATATATAAAAACAACTGTCGAGATTGCTCGACTTTGAGATACCCGTCATTTTAAATTACCACATTCATTATTATTTTTTAAATATACCAAACGCAAAAATAATGTATTTAGTATATTTGTATAGTAATGAATTTAAATAGACCACAAAGTACACAAAAAAAAACAAATTGTCACAAACAAAACACACCGAAGAAGAAAATACATTTAGTTGAATCTATAATCTTTATTTAAATCTAATTAAAATTTTGATTAAAATTTCGTTTTTTCCTTTACATAAATTTAAAAATTTATATATATACACTCAAAGAAGTATCATAAGTATTAGTTGAGAGCTCAATAAAAACTTTATAAAAACTTATTAAACTTCATAAAGTTATTTTTTATTCTTGTGGTTTAAAATAATTTAAGAAACTTTTACAATTTATTAAACTGCAATACTACAACATTTATTCGGACTTAAGCCAAGTTTGCTATATACCTTCAATAACAATTTGAAAGATTAAATTTAAATGTCTCGGTATTCTAAATTAAATTTCTTACAATATTCTACATGCATACAAAAGCCACTTGGTTATAAATCAAATGCAATTTGTCTGGAACTCTTCAATAATTGCCGCTACAGACTCGATAACGAATACCAATCAAAAGACTCATAAATCTGCCGCATATCAAATGTGTATAGACAACAAGAGAATGAGAGAGAGAAGGTATAAATAAATATTTGAAATTCAGAGCAGATACTCAAATGCCCAAGCCACTGTGACTCTTGGATTACAGTTTGCCTGTTGAAAATGTTTGGAATGCATCTCGAATGCAAGTTTAATTAGTTTGAGCTGCTCGATGATGAGAATGACGTTGAATTTGGCAATTGGAAACTGAATGTTGTGGTTGTCAATGACAGGCGACTGATTAAAGCAAGCTGAGACGGAAATTACACTCAACCGAAAGTAGGGAGAGGAAGAGGAAGGGGAAGGGAGTCTCTTCACATTCTGGAAACTGTCGATGCGTAACAATCGTTAATATAATTGCAGTGCAATGGGCAGCTCATCCAGCCCATTTGGCAGAGACGTGAGACGCCTCCACAAAATGCAAAACTGAATATAGACACAGGCTTGTATGTGTGTGTGTGTTTCTGTATCTCATAGATGCAACAGCCACTCAACGCAAAACGTTGCCCAAAAAAAAAAAATAGAAACTCAAACAAAGCCGATGCAAAAAGTGTTTTTTTGGTGCTGACCATTTGAGGTGCGAGGGAATTTTTGATGACAGTAAAACGAGCGAAGCGTCAATTAAAAAACAGAAAATAAACAACTAGAAAGCCCGTTCATTCAGATCCACAGGCGATGAATCTCAAATCGCCGAGATACGACGTCACAGAACATTCAATGTTATTCACGTGGAAATTGCACACTAATGAGCGCAGCTGAACACCAAAGTGGAAAAGAGTGGAAAGAGCTGCAATCGAGTGGAAGTGGCAGAAGGAATTAGAGATGCCCTCAAGAAGAAGTAGAAGAGGCAGCCACAAACTGAACGAGTTTTGATGCGACGACAACGCACCA
This sequence comes from Drosophila niveifrons, assembly GCA_035046325.1. Taxonomy (NCBI): domain Eukaryota; kingdom Metazoa; phylum Arthropoda; class Insecta; order Diptera; family Drosophilidae; genus Drosophila; species Drosophila niveifrons. The sequence continues at coordinate 14,124,449 of JAWNOC010000052.1, forward strand.
TTTGATTTATGCCAAGAGGAAAAAGCAGGTGGGCATCAATCCCAAACCCAACCTCCATCCTCCAAGACTGGACGACACTGGTCCGCCTTCGCCTCCGCCTCTTCCTGTTGCAAAGTTGTTGAGATGCAAAAATGCCGATAACTCTATGCGCCGCCTTTTGCTTGAAAAGTCAAATGCATATTTTTATATACATATATATATTTTGTGTGTGTGTGTATTCAACTTCCAGGCATTTCTTTTGAGCAATAAAAAAAATTGTAATGAAGCGCACAACATAAAACAGAACGCCAGAGTGGACATTAAAAGCGAAACCGGATTGAAGTAGGCGGGCCCCAAAAGGGATATATATAGTATATATACATACTTTGTGCTCTCTCTCTCTTCTAGACAAGGAGTGTGAATGGGGTCTTGGCAAACGTCAAAGCAGTTTATGCGCGTAATTAGCGGCAATTACCAAAAAGGGGGGGCAACGACAACAGAACAGCACAGAAAGAATCAGAGGTCGAAAGGGTCAAGAAAACAACGATTCAATGCTTTAAATTAACGACAAGGCGAGGCAAAAGGACATTATTAAAGCTATTTACAAATTAACAAAATATAAAAGTGTAACAGAAAGCAGAGGTCATTTTATTATATTAATATTTTGAAAAACTATCTAAACCTTCTCTTGTTACCTTCTTAATTTTACACAACTTTCAGCTGTGTTTATTAAAAAAAGTAGTGCGACAAACGCAGAACTATGAATGGTTTTTTTTTCTGTTTAGTTTACCGCTTGCACACTGTTTTTAGTAAAATGGAACTTATAGATAAGAAAGAAGGAAAAAATCCCCTTAGTTTTGGTTTGTTTTTCTGATGTTTTCATATGTTTGCACAAAAGCCTTAGGTTTTGTCTATTCACTGAAATAGCAGTTTTTGATTTGCTCCCTCACAAATATATTTAAGAATTTATTAAATTTGATTAAAACTTTATTATATTTAAACATAATGTTATACTGTTCACTGAAATAGCAGTTTTTTGATTTTCTTCCACGAAAATATTTTTAAAAATTTATGAATTTCATTAACACTTGTTTTTATTTAATTAACAGTTATTATGAAACATTTGAATGAAATATTTAAAACTATTAATAGAGTAAGCTTTATTTTTAATTGATTCCCCGATTTTTACATAATTTCCATTTAACATTGAATTTATTTAAAGCTTCTTTTTATTTAATTATACTGTAAACCAGATTTCTTTTTAATTGATTTCCTCATTTTGAACATAGTTTCCATTTAACATTGAGCATATCTCGTAGTAAGCCTTAAATTCCAGCTTAAAGCGTACCTTCAATTGTATTAAGGGTATTCCAACAGCGCTAAGTAGAAATTAACATGACTTTTTTTTGTTGCCTCTCTCGCATTGTGTTTTTTTTTCGTTTCACACGCCTCAAATGGCGTTTGCAGAATGCAAATTACGCTAAGCAAATTAGCGCGGAAGCGCCAAACTGCAAGACAAGACAACGAACCAGGTACAACTGGGGGGAGAGGGAAAAGTGAAGAGTGCGGGGTGCAGTGTGAAATGTAAGACAAATTAGTCCACACAGTCTGCAGTCGGCAGTCGACAGTGGGTGAAAAGTAAGCGGGCAATCTACGTGAATGCGTGAAGCGGGTAGATCGACTATAAAGCTAAGTAGATAGTGTTGGAAACTTGACGGAAGAGATGGGTAAATTAAGGAATGAAGTTTACGGAAACCAAATGCAAATAACGCGACTTATAAGAAAGCGAAAATGTTGAAAAATGTAGAATATAAAACAAATATAATAAAGTATTCTAAAGAAAAGTGAATTCAGTTCTGCTAGAAAATGAATAAAGAATTTTTGAGAAAAATTTGGGAACTTTTTAAGAAATATAACATAAATATTATTGCAGCACAAAATTCTTTAACTTTCCATGGAAAGTTTACAAGACAGAGAATACGATAAAATTGATATAACAAATATAATAAAGAATTCTAAAGAAAAGTGTTCTGCTAGAAAATTACTTATTACTTATTTCAGAGATACTAAGTTTATGATGTGCTTTAAGAAATATAGTATAAATATTATTGTAACACAAAATTCATTTAATTTTCATTGAAAAGATTTCGTCTGTTTATCTATAAAACAATGTGGAAAATAATAAAAAAGAAAAAGGAATTATAGAAAATTAGAAAACTTATTACTTTAAAACAAAGTGGAAAATGTAAACAAAAAGAAATTAAATATAATATTAGAAAGTATTTTTACTAAAAATACAATTCAAATTCCCCACAAGCTTCTAAAGTATGAAGTAACTTTTAAAAGGCAACCAGAATAATTAGAAAGTTAATATATAGAACATATTAAAAAACATACTTTATCTAAAATTCAAAGCAACTTAATTTTAAAGCTTTTTTCAAAATTCCTCAATTGCATTTAAACTTTGCTTCTAAAATAGCATGCAATAAATTGGGAAGCATTTAACTCAAGCTTTCATAACTTTACAGCTGCCATCCTTTTAAAGCAGCTTTAAAGTTGAACTTTCAGAACTTTAAAGCTGTGTTAAAAATAGGTAACATATGATATGTTGCGTTCTTACCAAAGTTGAATTTAACTTATTTTTAAAATATCTTTCAAAATATAATAGAAAGCTGAATCCTAGAATAAAAACAAGAGAACTTTAAAGTTTCTTCAAAAATAGCAATCGAAATAGCTCAGACACATTGGTTGCAACAATAACTGATCCAGTTCAATGCCGGCTAAAAATTTACAATTCAATTAAGTGTCAGGCAAAGTGGCAGCTGTTTTTTTGTGGAGCACGTTAAGCGACAGAATTTGTAATAAAGCAATTTGAAAGTGCAACAGTCTCACGCCAAATTGCAGTAGCAGAAGAACAACAACAACAGGAAAAAAAAGTGCTGTTGTTGCATCAGCAGAACCGACGACCAGCAGCACTTGCCACAAATCAAAAGTGCTGAGCTCTGACTGAGCACACACTCAGCCTCAGTTTCAGCCTCAGTTTCAACCCAAAAGAGCCCAAAGAGAGAAGCACCTGCCAAGCATCGAGCATCGAGAGGTGAGCATCGAGCATGGATGAAGCTTGGACATACATAGCAACATAGGACACATGACAAACTGCCGCCACTTGCGAGGCAAATGGCATGGCAAATGAAAAATGATGCCCAGCCGGTGGAAATGCATTTGCCGAATGAGCTCAGCACGTGAAGTGGAAACACAAAATGCACCCGCTCCCCAGTGGAAACAACTCAACTAAATTCGAACTCAAACTTCTCTCCTCCCTTCAAAAAGTCAATATGTTGTTACACACAGTCTGCCTACCGTTTTTTTCCCTTTGTTATTATTATTACTATGTAATATAAACGTAATATTCTCGACACTTTTTTATTCGCGCCACTAATTGCAAAATTTTTTATCTAGGCGATTGTTTTCGCCGTTGAGCTTTTTTCGTAATCACATAATCAACAAACAGAGAAATTCAGTTGGGAATTGCATGAAAAGTGTACGTATTTACATACCCTGTAGTTTAAAGAAGAGTAAAGAAAGGGTTACCACATTTCTTATTAATATGAAAGTAGAAGAGCACTTTTATCAACTTGACAAGAACGATAAGAAAATCATTGTTGATTTTTACAATAAATAATATTGAACCTTAAGAACATTAAACCTATCTTGACCTCTGTCAATATTTACGACTCTTTGTGTACTTTACAGGATATCTTCGTGTACATCACTCTATGCACTCTTATCAATTTTATGTTCATTAAATATTGTGTGTAGCTATCTGCGATAAAAAGAGTTTTCTTTTTTTTTTTGTTTGCTGCCATTTGCTAAAATGAAATTATAAAGTGTTTCTTATTATTATTATTTCTGCTGTTCACGTTGTTGTTGTTTTCTGATGTTGACTTTTTGCTGTTGTGCACTAATTGAAAAAGGCAACAAGAATAAATAATTCATTCTGTACGTGTATTACGCGTATTTACCCTGGGTAAAGTTGCATTTGCTGATAAGCACGAAATCACAAAACTGATAACAAACAAGATACAATAATATAGTGTAAATATATATATATGAATGGAGGGCACATGTTCCTTCCCCCGGCTAATGGCTAACGATAAAACGCACTCAACTTGAACTCGACAATTAGTCGTGATAAATGTGAGAATATATATCCGAATGTTAAAAAGGGGGGAATAAAAAAACCACTCAAAATGAAGAAGATATTCCCACAGACAGTTGAATGAAATTCAATTCAAAAATAAGAAATAATTGAAAAGCAAATATATAAAACAGCTGTGCATAATTTCATTTCGATTTCCCAATGCTTCAATTAACTTTAATTCGTTATTAAACAAAGCAATAACATATGCATAAATCTTACATTAGTATACATTATTAATGCCAATTTAAAATTTATAAATCAATTAAGAAAGGTGCATATCAAATTAATTCCTTTTTTTATATTGCTTCTGCTTGTTGTGCTAGTAAATTATTAATTATTTTGATAGTACTTCAATTATGAGTCTTATATAACTTTCGTATAGTTGTACAAATAATCAATTATCAATCGTGGCAAAACCAATCGCAAACATAAATTAATTTCGCACATTCACTAAATTGCGAAATGTGATTCAACTTTCGACTTATCAAGAAAGTTCTTATCATCAAAATTGCAAAAAGCAATAAAGAAAAAAATACCGCCTGACTTGAAAGTTTGTTAATGAAGTGGCATTTAAAAGTAAAAAATAACTGAAAAAAATTAGCCACGCTAATTTAGGCAATTAACATTGACCGTTCGTTTTGATTTAATTGAATATTGTTCAGTCTCGAGTTTTATTAAACTTTTCCACACAAAATTATTTTGTTTTGCCAAAGCTCTGACCATCAAATAAGATTTGCTTTCTGCTCTTTCTTGGTTTCTTTCTGCCTCACACACAGTAACAAAAAAAAAGCAGGTTTTCCAATTGGCCTTTAGCATAAGCCAACGCAAAAAGCCAAAGCCGGCCCAGAAACAGAAACAGCTTGAATGGCCCGGCAAACCGCACAAAAGTCGCTCTGACGGCCGAACATGAAAAAATAATAGTATGAAGCAAGTAATTAATAACCTTAAGGGTCGACTACGAAATACCCTATATTGTGTGAAACATTTTTCTATATGAATTCTCTTTGGCAAATTATATAATGAAATTTATTCAATGACTCCTAATTTTGGTGCCCTCAAAGCCGAAATGTACTTTTAAAAAAAAATAAATTTCTGGTCACACTTTTTACTTCAAATCCATACCATAAAATAATGAAACTTAACAGATATTGTCGATATCTATAACTAAGAAAAATTTAAATATAATAAAATAATAGCTTTATTTTTTATTTATTCAATAAAAATAAATAATCAATACTCAATATAAATATATTTTTAATAAAAATAAATAATCCAAACTCAATAATTCCCTTTTTACGTGAAATGTACCATATCATAAGCATAAACTATTTAAGCTTAAATGATTTTGTTTGAAATGTCTGAAATTTACACTTTAGCTAAATACAACAATAGTTTTTTTTTTATTTTATTTTCAATAGAAATAAATAATCGAAACTCAATAATTTAATACAACACATTTAACTTATTTGTATATTATTCTTCAATACTAATATCTATAATTCTCGGATTTTAAAATATTATAAATTTAGGGTTTCTACAATTCTATTATAGACTAATTATCAGAAAACTGCTTAATTATTCATAATCAACAATTACTTTTTATTCTACATTTTCCCACTCAAGTCCTATATTCTAAAACTGCCTTTCATTATACCCCACTTACTTAATTATTTACAGGGTATAATGCAAACAAGCGCAATACATACTATACGTTTGTCTTTCTTTTCGTACTTTTTTTGTGTTGCTGCTTTTTTTATATGCTGCGTGTAAAATCAATAAATTCGAGCGGGTTCAGAGGTGACGACAACGTCGAAATGCCTCTGACCTTCATCAGCGTCGTTGAGCACTTTAGCGACCTTCTGCAGCTCCCGCTTTTAGCCCCCGCTTTGCCCCCCTCTCCACTCTCGCCCCTCAAGCTCTTTCAGTGCCTTCTGGACAAGTTTGCAGACTGCGGTCAATTAAATGTATGTGTGTGTGTGTGTGTGTGTGTATTTCTTAACGTATTTTGCACGCCAAAAATGCTTAATTATTGTTGTTGTTGCTCTTTCTTCTTTTTTTGCTACTTTTGGCGTGGCTTTTATGCTGCCGGATTTTTGGGGTTTGATTTGTGCGATTTCTGTTTAACTTTTAACGAACATACATACATATGTGATGTATGTATGTGTGTGTTTCCCCGGCCGGCATTGTTAATCATTTATTTCTTAGCCAATTTCTTACTTCTCTCTCTGGCGAATTCTTTCGACTTCCAAACACAATGTTTCAGTTTAATTAATAAACATTTTTACGAGTTACGTAAGCTGCCTGATTTTCGCACTGTTCACTCGAAGCGCATTAAGATCGCTAATAATTGGAATTAGCAAAACATCAAAGTTAATATTGTGCTAATTGTAGTGTTTGTATTAGAGGCTAAGCATTAAACTAAAAGGTATAAAAACAACTTTATGCAGCATCATCATCTACTCAAAGTTATTAAAGGGTATACAAATTTCATTTATTTATATATTTTATTAACTAAGACATAATAGAATAATAAAATACAACAGACATTCAGAGAAGAGAACCAACCAATTAGACCTTTAACTCTAATGGGTATAAAAATTAAAAATGCTTTCACAACCTTCTTAACAGATGACAACTGCAATCTGCCTTGCAGTTTTACAATCACTGCCCGAACACTAAGGTTGTCAAACTGGAGTGAACTTGCCTATGTATTAATTGGAATTAACAAATGTCAAACTGTATGCGTAATTATAGTGTAAGCATTAACTGCATCACACGGTATATGTAACTATAATTTAAGCATTAAATACTGTACAGGGTATAAAACTATAAAATCAACATCACCATTTACTTAAATTCTCTTTTAAATGCCCTTTTAACCCTTTCAAAACATTTGAAGTTTAAGTTGCCTGGCAGTTTACCAGCCACTGCCCGCGACCACTGGCTGTCAAACTGTCGAGCACTTGCCTTGAACTTTCAGGCAACTACAACGACAACGACAATTACATTTGTCTTTATTTATTACGTCGTTGTGTATGTTGTTTGTTGTTGTGCTTGTCTTTGACTCAATTTAGTTTTATGGGTCAGACGGTACTATAAATACGTAATATATATATTATTTTTGGATCAGACTTACCATCTTTAGCTGAAGTTGTTGTTGTTGTTGCCGTTGTGGCCATTGTTGGCGTTGTGCTGGCAGAGGACGATGATGCCGCTGCCGCTGCGCTAAAAAATGTTGTTGTATCCGCAGCAGCTGAGAGGCTACGCGAGCAGTGCATTAGTCACGTTTCTAATTGTTGTTATTGTTGTCCAAACTGAAGTAGCAATTGTTGTTGCTGACGGCGACGAACTTGAACCCGTAACTGTTGTTGCTGATAAGAAAACGTCGCGAAAGCGCTCACACACACACTCGCACACATGCAAGTGCGAGGAGAACAGGAAATAAATGCACGACGACGACGTAAGCAAATCACCACACACAAAAAACACAAACAAAGGCAACGTAACGCAAAACGCAAAAGCAACGCTAAACGAAACTCAAGAAGAAGGCAACCACAACACAGATAATAATTTCTTTTTGCCTCACGTTTCTTTTTTTTTTCGTTAAATTATTTTACATTTATTTTCATATTCATTTTCACGGTTCATTCGCTGCATAAAAGAAATGAACAAAAAACCGAAAACCGAAAAATGAGCTCCGCGCACACATCAATTAGGCCAACTCTTGATTATATATATATATATTTTCTTTTTTTCTCCCGCTCTCTCGCTGTTGCATTTAATTGATTATTTGTATTTCTTCTTCTTGATTTCTTTTTATCATACTTGTAACGTGTTCCCTCTTTGCGCGGCTCCCGTTACCGAAACGATCCGATTGTTATTGCTGTTGTTGTTGTTGTCGTTGCTGCTGCTGTCACACATACACGCGTACACACACACGAACGCACATACACATACGGAGACAACTACTTGCACGCTAGTTTGTTGTTGTTTTATGTTTGCGCTTGTTAAAGGAATATATATGAGGAGTAAGAGCACAAAAATATATTTTTGTATATATATTTATATATGTGTCTTGTAAGCGTATCCGTGGCGCCTAATTAAACACTGTTATTATATTGGCACTTTGTTGCTTGCTGCTGCTGCTTCTGTTGCTTGGCTCTTCTCCTCACACTCAATTGGTCTGCTTGTAGCTGTTGTTGTTGTTACTGCTGCTGCCGTTGTTGTTATTGTTGTTGTTGGTGTGGGCGCAAACAGCGCTAGAGATATTTGTTGTTGTTGCTGCTACTGCTGTCGTCTGCGCGCATCACGCTTGTGTTTTAATAAAGCACATGCAGCTATCGTGCACATTTTTTTCACACATTGCACACGTTTTTTTTACGAACAATTTTGTTTATTTAACAATAATATTAACGCGAACGCGCGGCGTTTTTACCATCGATACGAAATACACTAGAGAGAACGGGATGGAGCCAGCTGGTTATGTTACCCAGCGTGACCGCAATGCGAAAATATACTGACGCTCAATAAAATATACATCTTTAAGGCAAAAAATTCGCGCGACATTTTAAAACAGGTTCTTATAAATTTCTGAAAATAAAAAGAGAGCACCACAAAACTATTTTTTATTTACTTTTGAAAGTTTTTTAAAAAGTAACTGAATTGTTAAAGTTGCACTCACATTTTCTGCTTGCGAGCGTATGTCAAATTTAAAAATAACATTAAAATACTTTTTAGTATATTCATAACATAACATACATAAGCGGTCATACTTCCGTATGTTAACATCGTGACACGTACTGTTTAAATATATATCGATATATTCAAATTTTACGGATGACCATATTCCTTGCTTTTATATGAACAGTACAGCACTCAAAAATGCTGGCAGTGAAACAAATTAGAAACGTTTTGTTAACTCGCATATAGAATTAGATTTTTTATAAAAAAATTTGCAGAATTGTACAATATAAAGCTTATATAAATACAAATTTAACATTATCCACTTGATAACAGACCCAATTTGAGTGTAGCGTTGTGCGTGACTGTTAATTATTCAAGGTCTGTTAAGGGACTGTAAAATATAAATCAAGCGAAGCAATGGTCACCCTGATGTTATCCAATTGGATAGACTTCCTACCAATAAAGTAATTAGTTGACGTATTTATTATTCGTTACAAAAACCTAAGCAAACTCCTTTTAAATAGACAGTGAAGAACGTCAAGTCATACAATAAGAAACCCAATTTGCAAAAAGTTATCAGCTTTTGTCAGCGAGCACATTGGATTGCGCAAAGCTGGCTGCTATACAATGACCGGCGGCCAGTTGAGTTTGAATTTCAAATTACAAGAAAACAAAAAGTAGTTGACAATTTTGTGTGCAAATATTTAAGGTATTAAGAAGCACAACAACAACAACAACTATGAGAGGTGCGAGATTGCCAGCAATTTCTTGTATGTTTGTCATTAATACACAACAATCCACGCAAATTGTGCTCAATTTGCTGTTAATTTTTCTTTTTTCTTTTTTTTTTTTGTTGCTTGCGATTTTGTGTGTCGCATTCTGACCTTGACGCACAAAACAAATATGACACAAATATTGCGGCAACAACAATAAATATGAGTATATTGCAAACTAAAGTGCGGTAATTTGTGGCGAGATCGCTGTCAACGCCTTCTCCTCTTATTACTTACTTACTTTGAGTATTACCCACATTACATTTTTTTGTTTCGTTGTTGTTGTTTATTATTCCGATTCCGCACGATTCCGTTAAGTGAAAGTTGCCACCGTTTGCTCGCCGTATTGTTGCTGTTGTTGTTGCTGCTGCCACGCCCCCGATTGAGCCCACAGTGTCGCCCACATGGTGTGCGTGTGTGTTTTTGGGGATTGTGGGATGTGAGCAAGGTGTTAATTTCAGTTGCCAATTATTTTACTTGCACTCCACTCGTAAAATACCATGTTAATGCCATTGTTGTTATTGTATTTCAATTGTTGTTACTGTTGTTGTTACACTTTAGCATGCTAATACGTCAGAGAGACGACGACGATGTCTGAAAATTGAATTGTTCAGACCGTTGTGTGATAACACTAAACAAATAAATGCTATTGCATAATTATTGTTCGATTTCTCAGATCTCTTTCTGAGCTGGCAGCACAAAACCATTAAAACAAAAAACAGAGTAAAACCAAAATGTTAAGGCCAACTTTATGACTTTGGCAAAAAATTAAGTGTCGCTCTCTTTCGAGAGTCGAACTTGTTCTGCTCGTTGCGGAAATCAATTAAAACACAGTTCAAACAGCCTTTTCAACCAAACAAACCAACAGCCTATGTTATAAAAATCAAGTAAGAAAATTACCCTTGGGGTTTGACTGTGAGAGACCCTTTACTTTTTATTTGGCTACTTTATTAAAACATTAATTATTAAAAGGTATTATTTTTTTATGATTTTTGAATTTGAAAAATAAAAGTTCTTTAATAATGATATGTATGGGCTTTACAGATCATTTGTTAAAATACAGAGTTACCCAATACGAAACATATTATTGAATTAATTAGAAATAAATACATTAAGCTGTTATACCTAAATTTAGTCTCAAAGTTACATTTATTACAATAGTATTTTTCAATTTTAAACGCGTAGGTCGTAAGCACTGCTATTTCTATGTTCACAGCTCTATATTGTATGGACTAACGGAATTAAATATTGCTCTCTCGCTTGCACTTTCACCATTTAACCTTCCAGCATAACCTTAATGTTTATGTATTGCTTTTTTAGTAGTTCGTTCGATCATATATTCTATATTTGTGGTCCGATCTAAATGAAACTTGGAGAATCAATGTAAAATGACACAATTTAACAGTTTAATGAATTTTAAGCTAATACTTGCACAAATACAGAATTCAGCGATTTTTATAATTTAAAATGTCTTAAGAACGTAAAAACAACAACGAATAGATTACAATGCAACAAGTTCAGTACTTAATTCTAGTATAATTGCGAAGATCTAGTTGTTCAAACATTAGAAATCGGCTTTTGATGATGATGTTTACTGTATATACTTTGTAGAGTACGAGATGAGGTCCTATATTAAGTCCATCAGAATATCTTTTATATCTTTCAAAATTATGAATCGATTGTCTTGAAGTTGAAATTGAATCAATGTAAACATCCACAAATTAACAGCTTGTAAAGTTATATGGATATATATTTCAAAATTGAAGTGAACGCTTTTTATTAAAGAATTTTAAAAGAAATCAATGCAAAAATTTAAGTGCGTTATTATATTAGATGTAGAAATTGGCGATTGATGCTGATTTATACTATATATATATATACTTTGTAGGGTCGGAAGTGGTTTTTCTCTGTTATTTACACTTCATTTTTAACAAATAGTAACTTATAAGTCTTTTGTCAATGTTACGCACTTTTCATTCTTGACAAACCGAATAGACCCTCTTTAATTTGTTTTTAATAACAAAGGGTCTTTAAATCAAAGCTCGATTGTAAAAGACCAAAGTCAATGTCCTTTCGCAGGCAAGAAAAACACCACCAACAACAACAATAACAATAAAAACTACAGCGTCAACCACAAAGACAACAATAAAGATAAACGACAACTTTGGCTTTGGCTTTGGCTCAGCTTTGCTTTGCTTTGCTTTGCGGCCTTTAAAAGGGTCGACGAAACGAGTTCTTCCAGTGCAGCCGAAAAGGCAAACAAAAAAAGAGTTGAGAGGGGGAAAAATTGGCAACACACTCGACTTGCATTCAAGTTGCGTACAATTGCCGCCTCACCCCTTCCTCCTCCCCCCGCTTGCCACGCCCCAAAAGCATAGAAACAGTGTCAAGTTCAGCTAATGCATTTTTTTTTTGTGTCGTTTTAGTTTTTCCTTTTGGAGAAGAAGAAAAAAAAAGAGCGCCACAAGTTGAGTGTGTGCAAGGGAAACTCTCGATCGTTGACCCATTTAACTACATTTCGAAATCTTTTTGTGGTCTCGCCTCATTTGCATTTGTTTTTCTGGTATTTCTAATCAATTATTAAGAGTGTCGCGTCTGGCTTCGAGGGAAAAATGGGTGAAAACGCATCTTAATGTGGACTAAAAACAAAAAGAAACAATACAAAAAGTAGAAGAAGAAGTTTTGTGATTTGTGTCTTGGTTTGTTTGAGACCCTTGCAGCATGCAACATGCAAGTCGGCGCTGCATTCAAACTACTTAATTGGCTCTAAAAATAGCCAGAGAAGAGCACTTCGAGCTGGTTTTGGCTTTGAAACAAGTTTTGTGGTCACGCCACAAACCCAGAAGAAGAACTTACCAACGACGGCGAAGAAGAACCACAACTAAGACCAAGTTTAAATGTAAAAGAAGACCAACAACAAGAAGTTGCAGACAACAACATCGAAGACGACTTTCTTGTAAATGCAGAAGACGCGCCCATTGGCAGAAGAATCTTGGAGTCTGTGTGCTCCAATCTGGTCGCTGATCAAATGGCCACAAAACAAGGAATGAGAGTGAAAAATCCCAAACGACAACGACAAACGACACAACACAGAACACAGAACGCGCTGCATGCATTCGATTTACAACCAAAAGCATCAAAGAGGTAGCTGAGTAGGAGAGGGGAGGAAGGAGGGGGAACAGGTGGGTGGCAGAAGAGAAGAAGCTGCAACAAATGGAGGCGGAGGTGCAGAGACGTTGCTGGAAAATAAGATGCGATCTGCAGTCGATCGAGCATCGATAAAATCAACCACAGCAACAACAACAACTGCATAGTGGGGCAAAGTGCTTGTTGCACTGACAACAAAATTAATCGATGGTCGTTAAGATTCAAATAAACCGAAGACGGCGATTTCGAAATACTCTTTCAACGCAATGTTGAAAGTCGCATTATTACTTTATTTCTTTGTAAATTGTTAAAGCCCATTTAAAGTCTATGAATGATATTTTAACTAAAGTATCTTAGAGTTTTGTAGATACTTTTTTGTACGAATGAAATGAAGTCTTGTATTATTATAGTTACATTATTGAAAGAACAAACACAATTCCATATTGCTTACAGAATGAATAAGAATGTTTAAAAATTAATTTCAATGCTTTCCAGATTAGTTAAAATATATGTAAATATATATTAAGTATTGAAATTTGTAGTTACTTTTTTGAATAGGGAGAAAATTATGGTAAAACGCCATCGACATTAAAATTTTTTAGTATTTAATATTCATCATTATAGTTTGCACTTCGAAATGATTTATTATTTATTATTAACAGTAATATTATTATTACTTTTTTCTATAGTGAACGATACATAAACATTTTTTTAAGTGCTCAGATAAATAATATTTAAATGTGCCTTGATGTTTTATAAAATTTGGATTACTTGAAAAATAGCAATTTCAATATAACTAAAGACTTTTTTATGGAATATTTATATTTATAAAGTCACTTATTAAAATTTTATATTATTATTAAATTTAATTGATTATTTTTATATATATGGAGTGATATTTTTATATTTATTGTGGTTGAAATTCTTTACTTAAAAGTTATTTATAAAATCAAATTATATAATAATCTTTGTAAAATATATTAATGATATCATATATTATATAATGAGTAAAAGAATAAATAAGTTTATGTCATTTATATTTTATCGGCTACAACATCTAGCTATTGTGTATCTCAAAATTTGCAATTGAAAGTAATTTATAACCTTGTAGAAATTTAAACATTATTACTATCATTGTCACTTTTATTTAAAAATTAACAAAAACGTACTAAGTTTAAGATGATAATATTTAACGCTATACATGCTATATACAATTAGCTAACTTTCTGGACAATTAAGTCGATCTTCTCTATAATTATTACACACTTCAATATTTTTGGACAACACACACACAAAAAAAAGTGTCATTAAATAGAATTGCTCATCATCAAGAGAAGTCTGTACATAAAAACAGTTTACTTGGAAATAATTCATAGAATGCGCTATAAAGATGTTTGGCACTTAAGATTAGACAAACATTATTTATCAAGGTCTTTTCGAAATTTGATGAGTTTCTTGAGTTTCGCGAGAAATTTTATTTCTAAAATAGTGTTCATTTAATTTCAGCAGCGCGTTTGAGATACAATGCTAAAAATGTTAGTTATTCACGATTAATTTAATTTATTAAAGTATTAAGTTTAATACGTTTGCACTTGGTAAAAACAAACGAAGAAAAATGTGAAGCCATCATTAAATAAATAAATACTAATAAGAATATATTCTATTCAATTAGAGTGAATTTAATTTTAAAAAGTAAAACAAATATACTATCCTTCATTTTGAAGTAAATCTAAGGTTAATATCATAAATAATCGATAATTTTCTATATTTTTGTTTTACATATAGATATAAATAATATTGAGAAGAAACCTTTATCGTTTAAATTTCAGTGACAGTGTAATATAAATTTCTTATCTCAGACATTAATTAACATTAACATTTTAATAAATACATTTGAACTAAATTAGTAAACTTGGTTCTAAATTATATATTTAATATGTATACAAATTATTATAAATTTATTACCTTAAATTAAATGATTAATTTAATTATTTGTTATACAAATTATTAATTTATTTTACTAGATTTAAATATTTATTCCATTTGTTGTCTTGAACTTCAAACTAGATTTTATGAATTTTGTTGTGAGTCATTCTGATTTTGATTTTACAATTCAAATATGCTGCTTCTTTTTAATGGATAACTCTTTGATTTCAAACACAATCATATATTATTAAAATTATGTTGATCTTTTTTTTTTACATTACAAATGTTTAGTTTGTTTTTAGAAAGTTACATGAAATATTTGAAAAATGTTCTATTTCAGGAAATATCTATCGATCTTATTTTCCTTTTTTCTATACCTTTAGCAAATTTAGAAGTATTCTCATCGCTTTATTATTATGGCGTTTTCCTTTTATTGTTTTCATTACATTGAATTTCTATTTCAGTTAGCTCTTAAGTAATTTATGCTATTTTTAAAATGATTGTTACCAAATATGTTCACTTTGCTATATATGCCACAAGCAAATCGCAGTTGGCAGCTGAGCAGCCGCATCTTCACCTGCCTCCCCTTCCTTTCTCTCCCCCTTTTCCCCCTCCTTTCACCCCTCGTCAAGAGACGAAGCCAAAGTCCAGCGAGATGAACTTCATCTATTTGCTAATGGGTAACCTTGATCAGTTCAACTACTAGCAAAACTTGTTGCAAGCACATTGCAGACAGACGCCTCCCCTTGTTGCAGCCTCTTCCCACCCGCTCCCGCTCCCGCTCCCTCTCCCCTACTTGCTGATGGCAAGTGCAAGGCAAAAAGAGCTGGCCAATTATGCTCGTCGATTTCTTTGGCCTCTTTGCGGCCCTTTTGCAGACCGCATCAACTGCAGCAGCAGCAGCAGCAGCCGCAGTTGAAGCAAAAGCAGTTCAATGACATTTAGCACAAGAATTGGCCAAGAGAAGAAAACAACAACAACAACAACAACAACATCGAACACTCTGCAAGAGATTCAGTTTATCTTTGCGACGCAACGTTCGATGTTTGCTGCCTCTGCCGGCGTCGCAGTCGCTGCCAGCGTTGACGCAACCGCTGCCAACGCCACCGACGCCGACGCTGTGTGCGTTGGCTGTATAAATGCGGCGAGGCTAAAGAAATTTCAAACAGTTGTGGCCGTGAGGCGCAAGCGTAACATTTACACCTTCAAAATCTTTCACCGACTCTTTCTCCACCGCTCGTGAATAAAAAGAAGAGAAAAAGCAAACAACAGTCAAATGAAGCCAGTTGCTTTAGTGTTGCTCTGCTGCCTGGCGGTGGCCTGCCAGGGACGTGTGCTGCTGCCCAAGGAACCACTGGACGCCATACCCGTGACCATTGTCAGCGAGTCGGAGCCGCAAGCGTTGCCGCTGGTCAAGGAGCAGGCAGCGGAGGAGCCGCTAAAGCTGGAGGAGCCGAAGCCAGCTGCCAGGCTGGAAACACAAGAAGAAGTGCAGACTGAGCTCAAGGAGGAAGTCAAGCCAGCAGAGGAGCAAGCTAAGCCTGAGTTGAAAGAAGCAGCCAAACCAGAGGAAGCTAAACCCGAACTCAAAGAAGAAATCAAGTCAGAAGCAGAAAAGCCCTTGATCAAGGAAGAAGCACAGCCTGAGCTCAAAGAGGAAGCCAAGCCGGAACTGAAGAAGGAAGCGCGTGAAGAAGTCGCCGAGATCAAAGCTGAAGAGCAACCCGAAGAGCAGCAGCTCAAGTCAGAGCAGCCAAGTGAAATCAAGACTGAGGAGCAGACCGAGGCAAAGCCCGAAGCACAGCCCGAATTGAAGACAGAACAGAAGCCAGAGCAGACCGAAGCACAGCCTGAAACACAACCCGAAGCTCAGCCACAAATTCAGCTTGATTCGCAGCTGAAGACGCAGCCTGAAACACAGCCCGAAACTCAACCCGAAGTTCAGCCAGCTGCTGCAGTCGAAGCCGAATCTTCACCCATACTCAAAGCGCTGGCCAACTCCGCTGATGATGTCGTTGTTGTGGCACCCGAAGTTGTTGTTGATCCCGCTGAAGTGAACGCTGATGGAGTTCAGCCTCATGTGCGTCAAGCAACCCAAGCAACACCCACTCAAAGCTCCACACAGCAGAACTTTGTGCAGCAGCTCATTCAAAACTCACCCATTGGCCAATTCCTGAGTCAGTTCAACAATGGTCAACAGCAACAACAACAACAGCAGCAAGCTGTGCAACAAGACAATGCTGAGCAACCCGCAACACCCGCACCCACAATTCCTGGCTTCTTGAACCCGAGTGCAGCCATCACTTCGGCACAGAATGCAGTGCAAAATGCGGCACAATCTGTGGTCAACACCACGACTCAGGCATTCCAGGGTATTCAACAATTTGCCAACAATCTGGGCACACAGTTCCAGAACACTTTGTCCGGCTTAACTGGCCAGCAACAGCAGAATGCTCAGCCGACGACAGCACGTCCTCCGGGTCCCATTCAATCCTTTGTGAACAATGTTTTCGGTGGCAGCAACAATGCCACAGCCGCATCGCCAGCCCAGCAACAGCAGCAGGGACCATTGCAGGGTATCATCAACTTCTTGGGCGGCAATCGACCAACTAGCGCTCCAGCTGCCGCTGCTCCAGCTCCAGCTGCCGCAGCTCCAGCTCAAACACCTGGCGTGGATGACAAGATCGAAGCTGCCTCCGATCAACAGGCTTCCATTGCGGAGAATGAGGTGCGCACCAGCGCTGAGGCCATCGATGATTCCTTCGAGGAGGCGGTGCCCTCCAATGAGGTCATCACCGTCAACGATGATGCTTCCTCGGCTGGCGATGATGTTGTGCCCAACAACAACTCGGTTGACTCGGAGCAACAGAACACATTTGTTGACTCGGCAGTCGCTCTTTAATCTCTCTCTCTTCATCTCTCTCACATCTCACTCATTTGATCATCATCATTATAATTTTATTATTGCATCTCCATTCGCTAGCTTTTTGTCTAGCAAATCGTATTTGACTGAAGCCATTTTTGTCGCCATTTTATTCTCGATAACACAAAATGCGAAAAGCAAAAAAAGCAAAAATAAGAGAAATTCTCTCTGTAGTTGTTTAAGTGCATGCAACAAACTATTTATTTCATTTTCGCAGGAATTTATATTTAATAAAAAACAAACAAACACACACATCACATAATGAAAACAAATAAAAGCCAAGTTGTTTTATTTCATTCAACTGTAGGTGAAAGTTCGTTAACAACGTTCTCTATAAAATTCCATAAAATTATTACGCTTTTTTGTGCTGTAAAATTGGCAGTTTCATGATAAAAAGTCTATGGCAAAATTTCCAGATTTTTCGTTTTGATTAATTTCAGAAATTTCGTTATGATGATGAAGCAGCAAAAGGTTCTTTTTTTAAGATATTCTGAATTAAAACAAAAAGATATTTATTTTTGATGGCAAACTTTTAAATACATTTATATATTACTTAAAATTGATGAAGAGAATAGTTAAAAGTCATTAAAGAAGTTTATTTGGGTTTGAAAAAACGAGATATTAATAAAGTAAATGATATAGGAAAAATTTAACCAAGGCGATAAAATTGAAAAAAGAAAAATTATACTTTTGTATAGCACATGACAATTAATTAAATTTTATAGATTGATAAAATCAATAGAGCACAAGTAAGAAAGCGAGTGTGCCCGACTATGAGATACCGTATTATTCTAAAAAGTAAATATAAGTATCGCAATCAATTTAAATATTTGAGGCACAAATGGAGTACCACAATCGAAATATAACATTAGAGTGATAGCAAACCAAATTTTCAGTTATTAGTTATTTCTGTACCAAAATTCGGAGATGCCTCATTCTGTCTGTTATGGTAGCAGGTGTACAAATATCGGTTCACCAGTATTTTTTTACATGTTACCATAAGTAGATAATTGTTTCATACCACTCTAGATTGATAATGATAACAACAATTTAAAACAGGTGGCATGATAAAAACAGTATGATATTTCCTTTAGGGGGAAAAACGATGACTAACATTAGAAATTCTTAATGATAAACAAATGAATGGAAAAGTAACAACGTACATATGACACTTGATTTTTTTCTTTTTTTTTTTTAAGTAATAAAAATGAGATTTTTAAATTAGATAGCATTTACACTGGGCCAAGAAAAAACTAGTTAGTCATTAGAAATTTTAAGTGAATGATAAGGTATGGTTGGAAGAGCTTCAAAACATGTACATTTTTTTTAATTTGTATTTTTTTTTTTAAGTAAAACAAACTGTTTAGCCCATTGTTGGTTTCTCTTTCATGTTGTTGGAGTTTGCATAATTCCAAGAAACGTTCAGGATGTAAGTACAAGGATATCACACTTATCTTTGTTTGTACACAAACAGTTTTATCTCAACTGGTGCTAATTTTATAGCCTTTTCGGCATGTTGGCCTAAACAAATAAAAAAAATGTTGTAATCCATTAGATCTCTATTGTTATATAGCAGGTAAGAATTATTGCTGCAATATATTGAAAATTTCTTATCTATTGCTAAGAGATTTGAAAGATGTTGTTGAAAGATAAAAAAGATCTCATATTAAGATATCATATTCGTGTCCTTTTCTATTTATGTTCTGGAATAAATTCTCAGCCGTCATTAAAACACAAATTCATGTTTTTTTTCAAAAAATTATCTCATATTTATTTTATTTAATGTTGTTTTTTGTTTCATTTAGTATTTTTGTTACACATTAAGGTGGTTCGATAGCTCAAAAATTGTTACATCAACTCAGACGCAAAAATGTTCACTTATTACATAAGGCTAAGGAGGGGCGAGGAGAAAGGGGGAAAACGAAACTTAGCAAAACGCTTAAAACTCAGTAATTTTATAAGCAGCTAGGGAAAGGGAATTTGGGGAAGTGGGATTAAATAATACACCAAAACTTATGCCCAAATATTTGCGCTAAAATTGTATTTTTGTATTTGCTTTTTTTGTTTATGCGTTTTTTGGTTTGCTTTTGTTGTTTTTGTTGAAATTCCATTTCAATTGATTTAGTTGTGTTTTTGTTTTGTTTTTTGTTTTTTTTTGCTAATAATCGTTTAACTGTTAAGCTGCCTTCATTAAGATCATTGAGCTCGAGAAAATTTGTTTGAAATAATTCTACTTAAAGTTAAATGTTTTAAGCTTAATGAGGTGAAGTTCCGAGAGAGTGAGGGAAACGGAGGGGGAATAAGGTGCTGAAGAGGCGGCAGTGTTCTATTGATATATCAAAATTGTTGCATCATTATCGGGTAGGTAAAAGGATTTCTGATTGAGCAGCGTTTTTAGGGAAGTCTTGAGATATAGTATTATAATGTGTGTGTGTTTTTAAGGGGAGATTTGGAAATATGTAGAAATATGTCTCGTTTTTGTTTTTCGTTTTGATTGTGTTGGTTTTTGTTTGGTTTGAGTTTCTTTCGAAGAACGTTATTCAAGTCTTTCATTCTGGTGACATTTGTGACATTATACTCGTAAGTTATTATAATGATAAGTGCAGTGCATGCTCGTACACTCGAAACATATAGTTCCAATATATATATTGTAGTTCGAGAAGTCGCTGCTTTAAGTATATATAATATATATATATATATAGTACGTATAGTAATAGGTTCTTTTGGTTTTGTTTTAGCATTTTTTTGTGGTTTATATGCGAACTTTGTTTTCTTTTATCTAATTAAACGTTTATAAGTAGGCCAAACATAACAGTATTAAAGCATTTCCATTTAGCATTTCGCTCAGTGTATACATGGTAAACTAATATCGAGATATATGCATGTATGTATGTGTATAGGTGTGTGAGGCTATGTATGTATGTAGTTCAGTGTGTGTGTGTGTGTGTGTGAGTGTAAATAGACGAGTAAATAGGCATTTTAATTTCGATTCGATAAATACGGCAGGGAGAAGACATATATGATGTATATATAGGTTCCTTATATAGAGATTCCATTCGGTAGATAATTTTGTTTTCGTTTTTTTTTTTGTTTTTTGTGAAGCCTTTTGCGTGGGTTGGGTATGTTCAAATATGTATACTTTTATATATATGTAGGTATGTATATGGGTGTATATATGTGATGCGGTATATATGTATGTAAATATATATGTTTGTATGGTGTGTATGTACGTGAGAGTGTGTTTGTGAGGGCATCATATGTCTGTTCAGATACGTTTATATGTGTTTTTTATATATCGTATACGATACAATGCATACGCTTTAACATTTTAGCAGCTGAATACAATTTTTGCTGTACCCTTGCAGAAAGTTTTATTTATTTAATAAAAAACAATCTAAAACTGATGAAAACTACTTTAAAGATAATTAAATATGAAAATGTTTTGAATAGTGTTCCAGTTTATATTGTACAATCTACAATTTAGATCTTATTAAATCTGAATTATGTAACCAATATCATTCAAAGAAATAATTGATTGGCTCACTTTGTTTAATTTGACAACTAACTGGGCAATTCAATTAAGTATACTCGTCAGTGAATACAATGAAAGCAAACACAGTAGAGTAATAGTATATCGTTATACCAAACATAGATTTTAGTATATTATATATACCAAACATAGATTTTAGTACATGTATAATAAAAACAATATTTAGTATAACAATATATTATTACATTCAATATATACCATAGACTGAAAATATACTAAATTGTCAACCAAAGTAATTAAGACACTTATAGTAGAATTCCGCTACACAAAAATTATATCATTAATAATATCTAGTCAGATTAAATACAATTCCTGTCGAACTTTTAAAATTCAAGTCTAGCATTGGAGTATAAAATTTCGTATAACAATTGTAATGTATTTAATCCGATCAAAGTCAAATTGAACTACAACACAATAGCGATGATCAAAATAAAACAGAATTTAAGCATCGAAAACTTTTACATTATTACGAAAATCACATCTCTAATAAATGGTTAAAATATAATTTAATTTTTAGTACTATAAATTGGAACTTTCATTTGAAAACAAATTGTATATCAGCTATAGAACTTCTTAAGCCACAATTCTGCAAGAGTATTTGAACTTCGACTGAGCCGAAGATATAAATTTTGTATGGTTCTCAAACAGAAGAAAATATGCACTTAATTTTTTATAGCAATTTCAATGAAATAGAGAACTGCCTTTTGGGGTACACATAAATATGCATGTTTGTTTCTTTTTGTTTGCATGTACGAACGAGTAAAGGATATATAGTGAAGGAGAGAGTATATATGTAGTATGTAGGCTGGTTTTGTATGTTGTGTATGAAGGTCATCTAATGGGCAGGAATGAGTACAGTTGCTGCAAATTTTTACTAAGAAGGTACAGTTACACTTGTATATAGGTTAGTTATAGAGCGGCTGCTATATCATAGAAGCTAACATTAGGCAGGTTCTTGGCGGTATTTTTAATCTTTTCGTAAATTTTATTTTAATGCTTTTTAATTATGAGTTTTAGCCGTGCATTTGCGGAAATGTATATAGTAAGTTAACTTAACGTAGAACTCTCGAAAGGATCATCTTATTTCTCTTGCATTCATTTTCTTTCATTTCTTCTTCATTTTTTTTTGGTCGCATTTTATAAAAATAAAAATTCGTTTTTTGTTTTCATTTTTTTTTGATTTTTTTTCTTTACGCTTGGTTTTTGTTTCACGCTAATAACAAATATTGCACAATTGGAATCTAGAAAATATAATGCGCTTATCAAATACATTATCAATCGATTGTTGTTGTTTACACATATCATTTTATATAGCATATTTTATATATATATTTTAGTTATCGTTAGAGCCTAGGCAGATATAAGTAAGTATTATTAAATGGGGGCGATTAACATGCAGACACCAAAAAGGTAATGCGAAATTTCAATATCATATAGAATTATCATATGCTTTAAATATGCTGGGGCAAGCGAGGCATTGCAAATGTGATCGAGGAGTGATCAAGAACTGGAGACGAAAAGCTTGCTTCGGCAGGCCGAATATGGAATATTCTTGCTGAGAAATTGAATATATAATCTATGCTTGAAATTGAAGAAATATGTGATTGAAAATATTCCAGAAATATTGAAATTTCTCAACTAATGTTTTTTGGATTGATAGCTTAAATATTTCAAAAATATATGAGGGATATATTTGAAATCTTTTTTCTTTCTTTAGTATTTTTCGTATTACTTCAATCCTCTGAATCCAAATTCGATTAATGCGCTTTTTTAAAGTATAATGTAAAATATGATAATTATCAAATAAATCGAAGTAAAGTATCCATTATTATTTTAAAAATTTTAAATTTTAAAATTTCGTTAAAATATAATCTGATTTTTTATCTTTGGTATATGTATCAAGAGAATACAATTTATATTTTCTGAGCGACATGAAATTTTCTTAAACAGTTGTATTAAATCAAAATCAAATAAACGATATAATGCTCTTAACCGATTGATATCATAAATAAAGAACTGTTAGAGAACTTACAGATCAAAATAAAGTTTCATTTTTTTTTTTTTTGTTAGATCATTTACAGATTCAAAGGAATTTCCTTAACAATTTTAAAAATAATAAAAAGAATGTTTTATCCCAGACAGACGATTGTAAAAAAGTTCTTGGTTTCATTTCTTAAACAAAAACATTTATCTCAACTCCTCAGTAAGATTATTTATAAGAAGAAATGATGGTAGACTCGACTCGAGGAAGACTTGTGCAACCAAAGGAATCATTCAGCGATCTCTATGAGTTACACTACAGTTTATACAGTTTTTTACAGCAGCAGGAAGACCTAAGAAATGTTTAGTATATAGAATCAAATAAACTTTTAGTTAAAGTTGAACAAAAACATTTTTTGCATTTCCATCAACTTGCCCCCTTTGGTAGCTGCAATGCAGAAGCTTCTTTGCTAGCCTAGACATTGTTTAAAGTATTACATTTAGTTCTTTATGTATATATATATATATATCGTACATTTACTAGTTTATATATAGTTAAGTATGCTCTGCGCCACTTGATCGCAAAATGTTCTCTGCCAAACTAAACTAGAATACAATTTGGTTTCTTCATTGATGAATCTTGATTCTTCTTTTTGTGGCCCTCTTGCGTCGCTGCTTATAAATTCGTTTCAGTTCTGTGCGGCGCCAAAGCACTGGGCGTGGCTGCCACAGCGCCCCCAGGCGTGGCCATTCTCACACGCTCCCCCACTCCCGGTCCCAGCAATCGTGTGTGTCGCATTAAGCGCGGAGCAGCCGTTGCTCCACTGACATTTCCACTTCCACTGCCCGTAGTTTGTCCAGACGTTGTCTCGCCGCGCATCGACCATTCGTTCTGCTTGAGCAGAAACTGCTTCACATTGTACTCCATCTGAGCGATGTCCACATGCTGTGTGGTCGTATGCAATTCCGCTTGCACCGAACGCGTCTTGTCCGTATCATTCGGATAGTATTTGTAGTTGAGGATATCACACGTCGGCTGTTCGGGACACTGCAACGCGGGCGAACTACCCGATGAGGAGTCACCCGTGGCAGCAACATTTCCGGCTGCTGCTGCTGCTGCTGCTGGCAGCGTGGTTGTCGTATAAGCCACCGGCAGCCCGGAGCGTGTGGTGCGTCTGTAGTAGGTGGTGCAGAGCTCAGCTTTCTTGGTTGTCAGTTGCACTGTGGATGCCACAGCTGCGGAGCATTGCTCGGGCAGCGAATTGCTGGTGATGTCCGTTTTGGGTGACAGCGAATCTTCGGTGGATTTGCCCGCATCCGCATAGCCATTGGTCAGCTGTTGGGGCGTTGTCTTGTAGCCCGAATCCATGCTCAGCTTCTCGATGGATATGGCATCCATGTGATCGAGTGTTGAGTACGAGGATTGACGCTCTGTCCCCGAATTGGAATCACTTGGCAGTGCTGGCTGTTGCAGTGCTCGCTGCTCCAGCTGCTGTGTATTATGCTGCACCCATTCGGCAACGCGATTCAGCTGCTGGCGTCTCAACAACACACTCTCCTGATAGTCGATGGCATCGCTTAGCGAACTCGAGTGTGCCGAGTGCTTAGGCGAAGCAGCTGCTGCCACAACTGCTGCTGTTGTTGCTTCCACGGCAGCAGCAGTTGTTGCTGTTACTGTGGCAACTGCTTCCACTTGCTGTTGGGCCAACTTCTCAGTCTCTTTTTGCTCCACCTGCGGCTCCAGCACCGGCTGCAGCGCCACAGTCTCGTGCGGCGCCACGGATGCTTGCCACGCATCGACTGCAGCTGCCGCATTGCTCTCCTTGGACGTGATGATGTCCTTGCCATCGTTGAGCTCCTCGTCGAGCAGCCGCTCGCGTCGCTTGTAGATCACCGGCAGATGCGTCTCAATGGACTCCAGATTGTCCAGCAGTATGTTGCTTTGGCCGTTCTGCTGGATGCGCATGGCACAGAGACGTGGACCACGGTACTTCGGATTCTCCGCCTGCAAAAGGAGGAATACAGTTTAGTTTGTATCATCATTTGCAAAAGAATTGGTAAGTCTCTTATGCTCTAAATTATACGTTCCTTAAGAACTGACAGAGAATCAACCTACTTTCAACTATGATTAAAATAACTCAGAGTTCAAGAACTACACATTATTATAATTAAATTCTTAAGACCTTATTAAATCTTCGCTTTTTGTAAGTCTTTAAATCTATTATTTTGCTTATTGCTTCTGTTATTGTCAAAACAAAATATTTCAAAGTTACATTTGGCAAGTAAAGAATTTAAGCATTCGTCTCTTTCAATCTAATTATGTACTTTGATTATAATATATTTTCTTACTAACGAACTATTGTAAATTATAAAGAGGTGTTAATACTATGTAAAAAATAGGATTTAATTTCTTTACTTTACATTTTAAAATCATAATAAACAAAAATAAAATTACCGGATTTGTATTTTATAAATTCCTCTGTTTTATAATAAAAAGTTCATATTAAAAACTGTAATTTGTGTTTACAAAAATATACCACCCAAAGTAAATTGCAAGACTTAAATATTTCATATTAAGATCCTTGAGTAAAATTCAAAAAAGACAACTTATTTAATAATTTTTCTGGATATTATAGATTTATAACATTTTTTTTTTCATATTTTTGCTTGATTTGTTTTTGTCATCATTAGATTTTCATAAAGTTTTATTTTTAGTGAAGTTTATTTTTAGTTTTTTATTATGTGTAGTCTCTACTTAAAACATGAATTTTTTATAAATTCGAGAAATGCAGCTCAAATTTACATTTGCTATAAATGTATTTAATTTTCTTATAAAGTTTAAATCCAATTTAATTAAATCACTTTTTCATTCATAAGAATTACCTTAATGGTCTTGATGAGATTCCTGTTGAATGTCTCGAACATTTTGGCGCCCTCGCAGCTGCTCGTCTTGTTGCTCCACAGACTCTGAACGCTGCCCGAGGTGTTCGACTTTAGTTGCGACCCACTGGCCACTTGAGTCGGCGTTGGCATCGGCATCGGCATCGGCTTCGCTGGCTGCGGTTCACACACATCCTCCGGCTTCGAGGGGGGCTGAGCGGGTTGCGGAGGCGGCGGCTGCGACTGTGTCGCTGTTGTTTGCTCTGTCTCCAGCAGATTCGGTTGCGAGATGCCCGCCAGCAGCGGCTTGCTGACCTCATCCTCCAGCTCCAGATCCTGAGCATTCGTGGCAGCTGCTGCTGCTGCTGCTGCTGTTGTTGCCTCATACTTGTTGAGCAGCTGCAACGCTGTGCCGCCGCCATCGAGGAAACGTCGCTGATAGCCGGAGCGCAGTTGGCCCAAATTACTTGTCTCGAGCAGATACTTTTCGGCCGCATACGCACCCAGATGTGTGGTGGGATACATCATGGTCGAGGCGGTCAGTTTGCTGGCCGCATAATCTTGTCCCGCGGTGCGTTCGCAGAGTCTGTGATGACCCAGAATAGGATTCACCATTAGATCATCTTTCTTGGGCGGCGTAAACAATTTGTCCATATCATTCAGATCGGAGACGGAACTTTTCGTCTCCGAGATGACCGAATCACTCGACTTGACCAGCTTCATCAAGTACGGACTGTTGGTGCGCGACGGTGAATTCAGATTGCTGTGACACCGCAAACACAGCTGAGTCAGTGGCTCATTGACGGTGGCCAGACTGTGCGGTGTTTGGGTAGCCACCGTGTAGGAACGTGAGACATCCGCAAGGACTGTGAGATCCTGTTTGCTGCACTGACATGTATCGCAGTGCTTCACATCGTTCGCTTTCAGTTCCTCCTCCAGAAACTTGGCCATCACTGTGGGTGAAATCATCTCCGGATCGGAGTTGTTGCTGTTGCTGTTCTTTGGTTGACCATTTAGTGTTTGAGTTGAGCTAAATTTGCTGTTGTGTTTGCCATTTGTTAAACTGTTGTTGTTGTTATTGTTATTATTGTTGTTGGCGGTGTCCTTTGCGGTGCTGTTGTTGTTGTTGTTGTTGCTGGTTGCTGTTGCTGTGGCTTGTGGCGCATTGCCATTGGCAGCATCTGTTAAAGGTGCAAAGAGAGAAAGCGTTAGCTGAGGAAAAACTATTTAAAACTGTGGAAATACTTCGGGCATTATTTGAGCTAACAAAATACCAAATTTAAATAAAAGTGAAGTTTAACTATCTAATTTATGAGCAGAACTTCAAACTAAAAGAAAATATTTAATATAATTGCCAAAACTTTCGTTATTAATATAAAATTAAATGCTATTAAAATACTCTCAGTCAAAAGCACTTTCAAATAATAGAAGTCTAATTGTATAATTAATGACCTGAACAAACTCTTGAAAACCATTAAGTATTCATTTATTTATTATATCAAATTAAATTGTAAACTTCATAGAAAAGTTTAAAGAGAGCTACCTCTTGAAACGTTTATCTCAACATTTTTCAATATCTACCAATTAGTTTATTCTCTTATCAATAAATTTAACATTCTTAAGATACATTTCTATGAGGATTTTTAAAAAATTGTTTGAGCAACATTGTATAAAGATTGCTCTCAAATATTGAGATATACAGATTGCCTTAAAGAAAATAAATTTGTTTGCTTATTCTTTAAACAATTATAACTACTAAAATAGTCAAAAGTTGTTGACGAATGTTTTCTATGGATATAATGTGTATTAAAATATTTCCATGTTGAGCTCAATTAAAACAAATGTAAAATAACTATTCAACGTGTTTAAGTCTTAACAATTTTGATTATCTGCTTAAACTTCTGAGTTCACACAATTTGCTTGCAATGCAAATTCCGCCTTATTTGATAAATGCAAATTAATTCTGCAGCTTGCTCTCTTTAAAAACACAATGTCAATTTCTTAGTCAATTTATGTGATTTATTGCTGTACTCATTTAAAACGCAAACATTGTCGAATATTTCCACAAAATGGCTATCGTAAATATTGTTAAAACAAACACATAGACACACGGTTAATTTAATACAAACCAAACACAAAATGTCGCAAAGATATTTACAGTAAATTTGAGCTGTAATTGAAACTACACCAATAAATTAAAAATTAAATTAAAATTAAAATGAAATGAAAATAATGATGGAGCATTTACCATAAAGTATTTGCAATTAAAACCAGGTGTTTAAGTGACTAAGTGATGGGTTAAGAGATACTCTGTACATGCTTCGAAAGTTAACTAAACGTGTGCCATTAAGCGATAGATGGCGCCAGTTCATCTTTGAGAAAAGTTACTAGAGTTTTGAATGAATGTTTATCTTGATAAAATTTCGTTATATTAAAACATGTTGGTAATTCAAATATAGAGAAAGGAAAAATAAATATTGGTATTTTAGTTTTGTATTTTTTTGTATTAAAAGCAAATTTAATATTTCATACAAAATGTGTTAAATTCTGACTACGCATAAAACTATTTTCTACCGCTTTCAGTTAATGCAAACGAACAGATTTACGAGTGCTTGGTATTTATTACAAAAATGGAAAAATATGTGCTATTTGTTGTCCATTTGCACAGAGAGTTATTATTATGTGTACTACTTCTGAAGCGCCATCAATACGTGGTATAGAAATAAGAATAAATAATTGAAATGCATAAATTGAACGTGCGAATGAGTTTGATGCAGTTGATGATTAAGTTGAGCTCGAATTCGAAAAGGAATTACGAGTTGTGTGCGAGTGTGTGGCTAGGAAATAAATGAAAATAGAATAAATAATAATAACTACGCAATTGCATTTAAATAACACGAAATTGAATTCAATTTGCGCACGCAAAAAAAAAGAAGAAGCGATATAAAGGATGTTGGGGGGGAGCAAAATAAAACTAATAACAAAATCCAAATCAAATCAAAATCAACATGGTCTACTAACACTTACCGAGGCCCCGCATTGAATACACCATCGCGGTGGGCGGAAAGGGGCATGGCGCTGGCGGCGGCGAATCCGAGACCGGAAGCACTTTATAGGAAGCGGTGGTTGCCACGCCCACACCACTATTGCTGCACTCTGAATCCGAATGCGAGTTCGTCTCTAATCGCATATAGGCCGACACCTTTGATTGTATCTCAATTGGCAGCTAAAACCGAAATGAAAACGATAATATTTGTGTTACGCTGCGTATGCTTGATAAACGGATAATCGACACTCACCGAGGACACTTTCTGTGGCACAAAACTGTCCGGTTTGCACTGCAGCAATTGTATGGCAAGACTAATGTCGGCCTTGTACCGTTCCTGCAAGAGAAAGAGAAAGAAAAAGTGTAAGTGAGACAACAATACAGCAAAGATAAGACAGTAACGGATGTCGAAAAGTCCTCTCATATGTATTTGTGTGTGTGTGTTGTGTTCCTCCTTTTGACACTTTTCGCATGCAAATGTCAAATATGTTTGCCTTTTGGTTTTCTCATCCTCCCCCCCTTTTGTCATTTTACGCCCAAAACCATTTCTCAGCTTCTTTACACATTGTTAAACAAACTTTTTGTTTTTTTTTTTTATTCTCAGTTTGTTGCTGTCGCTATTGTGTTTTTGGTGTCAGCAACAGCCGCCAAAGTTCTTTTCTTATTTGTGTATGTGTGTGTTAGTGTGGCACACAAAACTTTAGATGCTTCTTAAATTTTACAAATGCGCTGTGCACTCGAACTTGTTAAACAACAGCAACAGCAACAGCAACAGTGACTGCGACTGCAACTGCAACGAGAATTACATTCTAGCAAAGAGCTCGACACTGAAAATACTGCACTACAAGTCGTATACAACTTTGAGTGCTGCTTCAGCTTTTGCTCAAAAGCCACAAAAATTGTTGCGATTGTCGCAAAAAGACATTTTATTGTTCATCGTTATTGCGCATCTCAACTTTTGGCCACACACTTGCACTTGCAACAAAATTATGCTGTAAGTTGGAAAAGACGCAAAAGCAAAAAAAAAAAAGAAGCTTTTAAGTCGCAAATACTTTTACAACTATTGCTATTTTCCACTTCATTACTTTACATTTATATACCCCATTGAAAAATTCTGTTATAGGGTATTCAAGCAAAAGCATCGACATCGGGAACAGCATCTGTAGTTCTACCGCATTGCTGACCTACATTATTCTTTAGGCAAAACAACTACAACAATGCCATGTTACAATACTGCGAGACAAAAAGCATTGAGGCATTTCGCATCGCGTTTACCAACACTTACACGCCACGGCACACCGTTATTTTTTGTGTTTTTAATCACGCTTTCCGTAGTGTAGAAAAGAGTATTTTAAGTTTATTCAAGAAATGTTGTATGACAAAAAACAGCTGCAGAAGTCGAGTCTTAGTTGCTTTGGTTGGGAATCGGATAATATATGGTATATTTTGAGTGCAGTAATATGTAGACATACAATATAAAGCGTTAGGTGTAAAATACTTTCATGGTATGATATGAGTTTAGTAGTATATTAATATACCAACTACCATCTTCAGTATATTTTAGTATTTTTTTAGTATATTCACTTTGTACCCTGTAGTATATGTTGAATTTACTTGTACTTAAATATACCAAATATATTTTTGGTATATTTTTAGTATTTTTTCTTCAAAATTTAAATTTGTTTTTTTTTTTTTTTTTTTTTTTGTTAGATTAATATCGCGCTATTTCTCTTTCATTGAAAATAGGTAGCAAGAATCTTACAGTCGAGCACACTCGACTGCTTTTTATTTTGCTCCGGTTTCCCGTGCATTTTCACGCCGCATCGCAGTGAAAAACTGCAAAATGCCGCCACTTGCATTTGGTATGCTCCCTTTTTCTACTTCAATTCTTATTTTTTTTATGATGCCCTCCGATTTTTCGTTTATCCTGGCATTTTATTACTGTTTTTTTGTGCTCGCTTTGCCTTGCAGCGATTTTTTTAATAGAACAAAAAAGAAGGAAAGCGAAAATTATATATAAAAAGTGCATGCAATGGAAATGAAATAAACTCTAGCCCCAATGCCAGATGCAGCAGCAACAGCAACAGCAACTGTGCTGCATTCTATAGATATAGATATGCATGTGCTATATACGAGTATATATGTATATCAATTTGGGGTCGCTGGGTTAGCGTGCGATTTAAAAAGCAGCGAAATTAGCTGCGATAATTGAAACTTGATTGACAGCACACGATAGAGACGCAACTTAATTTAATGAAGCACAAAAAAACAAAGACGAAAGCAAAGGGGGAAGTAAATACTATAAAAAAGAATTTATGCAATGAATTCATTGAAGTGAGCAAAAGTTTTTGTACGAATCAATTTATTGCTGTTAATTAACAAGATCTTTTTTTCGGATAATTTTGTTTTTAATAGAAACTATAACATGTTAATTTACGTAATCAATCATGAAAAGAAGGCGGAAAGAATGGGGACAATAATTTCTTTATTTCTTACTAACCAGCTATAAACTTTATATGAATATAACACAATTTATAAAATGAGGTTATTGAACTGAGCAAAAGCTTTTTTAGGAATCAATTGCTGTTAATAAAGATTTTTTTTTGTTGTTGAACGCAATTGCACCAGTTTATCAATTATTTTTTGATAGTATAGTCATTTTATTTTAATAAATCAATTTAATCAGGCATGAAGAGAGCATAAACAGTAAAAAAAAACTATTATATCCCTTTATTATTTCAATTATCCATAAATTTAATGCAATTTAAAACATAGCGTGAATCTTTTTTTCTTTTTAAGTTATGAAAGCTCCAAGAAATATATCAAGGAACTATCAATTCTCTTTTTAGTACATACTGAGTTCATAAAAAATAACTTGAATATCTATGTGTTAGACTTAGATAATATTCGAAAGATCCTGTAATTTTATTCTTTTTAATATTTTCAACACAGTCAAAATATTTAATTTCGAATATATTAGAGAGGCAAGCAACGATAACTTCCTATTTTCTTATATTAACGTAATTTTTTGCCTTGATTGTCCATTTTGTCTCTTTGTCCCACGCTATTTTGTGAA
Source organism: Drosophila niveifrons (assembly GCA_035046325.1). Taxonomy (NCBI): domain Eukaryota; kingdom Metazoa; phylum Arthropoda; class Insecta; order Diptera; family Drosophilidae; genus Drosophila; species Drosophila niveifrons. The sequence goes on from JAWNOC010000052.1 coordinate 14,156,613, forward strand.
TATATTACATGTACATATTTACATTTGTTTCCATATACATATCAATAAATTAGATTTAATTAATTCGTCAATAAATCTAATTATTTGTTATGTATCTATTTATGTATCAATCCATTTTACTATTAATTCTTTCTCATTTTTCTATTAGTTTAATTATTTATCTATATTAGCTACATTTTCTGATTCATTAGTAAGATAAACACATTTTTTATGAGATACTTTCATATATGCATTTTGCACTCTATGGTATATTTTAAACTTAGTACACTATTAATATACCAATTCAAGCCTTTAAAATATATTTGTAGTGTTTTTGTGGTATATTAGTTTTGTATGTTTTAAATAAATACTGCAATATTTTGATTTTCTATTCAAAGTAGGTAGCGGGTATCTCACATTCGAGCACATTCGACTGTAGTTTTCTTGATATTACAAAAAGTCAGTGATTATATTTAATTCAAAACTTTCTTGTTCTATTAATCTTCTGCTGTCCTTGCGCTAATATTAACAAGTGATTTGACGTAGTTGAGTGCAACTGCAAAAAAAGAGCGTCCACTGCATTAGTATTAACAACGTCAGCGTCAGCAAAAGGTCAGATGTTTAGAGGCCATGTGGCATACCTGAAAACTGAAAGAGTCAGTCAAGAAATGGCCAAGCCAAAATGGGAAAGCACAGGCTGTAAATTGTGGTGCAGTTTAAAGGCCACAAATGCAGAGAGAATGAGAGACAGAGAGAAAGAGGTCTCAAAGGTGCAACGTTCAGGAGACGACAGGAAGGAGCCTTTTGCCCAAGGACGGGGTGCAAAATGCAGTGTGCTAAAATTTACGGCATTGCTGCATTGACCGGGGCAGGTTGCATCAATCACCATTCAAACTCAATAACATGGAACGCTTGGCGCATGATGCAAATAAATTGTTCAACTTTACACACTTTAATGAAGTGCCCATCGGGGCTGCCACTCACATGCATAGAGCCCCAAAAGGAAGGGGGCGTTGAAGGCGTGGCCTGGATGCCTGGACAAGTGCTGTGCTAAATTTAAAACGTGCAACAGCGACGGTGGCCATCGATTGAGTTTCGTTTGAGTTCGGGGTTCGGTTTTAATTAAACCAAGCGCGGTCAATGCATGTCTGCCATATGTGTGTGTGTGTTCAGTATGTGTGTATGTGTGTGTGCACAGTAGTACACCACATGCATATTTAACATTGTTTGATTGTGTGTTGTGTGTGTCTCTCTCTCTCTCTCTCTCTGTGTGTGTTTGTGTGCATGGCAAAGTAATAAGGATAATTGAATCATTAGCGCGTGTTGCGAATTGTATGCATTTAATTTCAATAACTAAAATCCCCCGCAGCTGCTTTAAGAGACTTTTCCTAATCAAACATCATCAATGCTACATTAATTGCACAGCCATTGGGCAAAATGCATGACGCATGCATGCAAAAACAAATGTGAAAAAAAAAGAACAAAATACGTCCGAGGGGAGGGGAGGAGAAGAACCACATTCATAGGCCGCAAGTTTGATTGCCTTTTGTGCCGCTTTTGCACTGCATCTTTGCTCCCTCTCACTCATTTTTCTTTGCGTTCCTTTTTTTGTGTGTTGTTTTTCATTGCCTCTGCCACACTCTCTGTTTCTCTCTCTCTCTCTCTTTCACACTGTTTTTGTGCAATTTCACGCTTGTTTGCTGACCGGCGACCAACTGACCGCAAGCAAAAAGAAGGAAATGAGGGGAATCCCTGGGGGTGATTGCTGTTCGCTCCGTCGCAGGCTCGTTTTTGTGTTCCCATCGTGGTTACGGCAACATCCAACACCAAGAGCTACAACAACAGCAACAACAACAACAACAACATTGTTGTCATGCAAGGTGAGGTTTATGCAGACGCAGTACACAGAACCATGTCCACAGGACTCTGTCATATCACGATATGCGTTGATTTACACGGCTTTGACAGTCAAAAAGAGCCGCCAACTCACTCGCGTTGAATGTGACAGAGTGAAAAATGCTCAGACAGCAAAGAAAATCCCAATGTTACCCCAAACAAAAATCACAGCACTTAAGTCGAAATAAATCTGAATTTTATGATATTTTATATATGATATTTTATATGAGAATGGATAGCGAATTTAATTTAAAAAAAAAGAAAGTTATAAATAGGAATGCGAAATAAAAAATCGCTCAACTTTGAAATATTCTAACTCTAAAAAATTGTACAAAAAAAATATAAATATAAAAGCCCAGTTTAACTTTTATTAGGTAAGAAAGCTACAGTCCAATTTTAGATAAAAGCAAAAAAGTGCAGTATAATTCTTAAGATATATATACTAAAGAGTGCAAAATATACCAGATTGTTTGTTAAAGCAATTTATACCCCTGGTAAGTAGGAATATTAGCCCATACAAAAGTATTTGTTTAATAAATTCGACATGCTCTATCTCTTATAGTCTCTGAGACAGACAGACTGACATGGAGTTTGTCTCGGTTGTTAATCAAGCAGGAGATGCCACCTTCTACAGATTACATACGTTTTCAGACAGCACAAAATTATAAAATCCTTCTACCCTATAGGTATAAAAAGGCAATACAAAATTATTACAGAATTTTGATATTGATTTATGAATTTATTTACAGAGTCTAGCTTTGACATCGTATTATTATAATTCATGAAATTTCAAAATTTTATTTAGTTATTTGATAAAGTTTTTTTTTTCTGCTAATATAATTATGAAAATTCACGATTATTTGTTGATTTTATTACGTTTTGTTCTGTTTATACACGAGTAATTGCTGCAATTGATATCTGAAATACCCGCCCTGCGAATACAATTAATTAAATGAGCTGCTTGAATATAAATCATATAAAATCATATCAATCATCAAAATTAAAGCGTAACTTTATTATTTAAATGAAAATCACTTTCGAAATAAAAAGTTTTGGTTTAATTGCTTCAATTTAAAACCGAACTGCATTTCATTTATTTATGAAACATGTCAACTTGCGCAACATGATGGAAAGCGCTGTCAATCGTGACGAATTCAATTGAATGTCATTTGGTTTCATGTTGTTTTTTTTTTTCGAGAACTAAAAACTGATAACTTTTGAAATTTGTTTGTATCGGTTGAACACGCAAAAAGAAATGCGAGTTTGTGGTGAATACAGAAAGCTGTCAATGCTACCACTTTCAAAAATAATATTGCTCTAGACACGAAGAAAGCGCAATGCGATTAAAATAAATTGAACGGTTAAAAAACGCTGCCAAATTGCATTGAAGAGTATTCAAAGAGAGCTGTCGAAATATTAATTGAAGTGAACTTAAGTTTGCTATTCAAAAGAAATAATGCGCGAAAGTTTTCTCGATATGAAAAATTAACTGACTGTTTTAAAAGAAGAAATTGTAAACTATTGTATTTGAAAAGAATATTCCACTGCAAGTGATAAATCGAATTATAGAAAATTTGGCAGAAATTTAAAGTTGAACCAATAAATTAATATGGAAGCATAATTTGTATTGTATGCTTAAAAAATGTTGTCTGCACTGAATTAATAAAATGATTTTAAATAAAAACATTTATACACATTTAGAAATATAATTTGGAATATATGCACATATTTCTTCTTCTTGCGACACATATTGTAATAAAATAACTTTACTTTATAATATTAAAAAATTGCTGCAAATTGAATTTAATTTTATATTATTTATTAATTTAATTAATCAGCTCCAACCAAAGCAAAGTAAAATGCATACATGCATATCAATAAAATTAACAACTAAATTGCATTTTTAAGTATTAAAAATTTATTTGAAAATGTATGGAAGCACATGTTTTAATTATTTATCTAATTGTTAAGTATACACGAATAGTATGTAGATTCTATCCTTTGTTACTTAACACCATCTTATATGTACATTTTCCTAATACTTATTTCTGAATAAATCATTCAACCACATTCTGCAAATAATTCTGTCATCACTTTTTAATACTAGCTGCAACAACAACTTTGCAAGCAAAAGATTTATGCTATTATGCATTAAGTCAACGCAAAGCTATATGCTAAATAAATAAATAAATGTGTGACGCTGACAGTGTTTTATTGCCAATGCTAGCTCCAATTATAATGTCCAACAGCAGCTTATGCTAAGCTCAGACTAATTCAGAATAATGTCAGCGCATAAACGAGGTGAAAGTAAACCTGTAATTGCGGTGGGGGGTGACATATTAAATACACATGCCACTTGGCACTTTTTAATTCCTGCCTCATGACCCACATTCATTCCCTGTTTTTGATTTTGTTTCTCTGGTGTGTGTGTGTGTGTTTGCATGTGCGCATTTCTCATAGATTTTCCCACATTCAAACACAAACACACACGACGTATGCGTAATATTTTGCGCTAATTAACGTTTTTGATGTCCATTTACTTGGGGGCTAGAGGCCCTTAAAGGCCACTCAACCGCAAAATCAAAACCACAAATGCCAACTAAATCATGAGAAAATTAATTTTGCAGCGACAACAACAACAACAACAACAAAAACCAAGTGAATTGCATAGTAAATTAAGTTATATACTTGAGCAAAGGATGCTGCAATGGCAGCTGAGGGGGGAGAGAAAGAGGAGAGCAGAGGAAAGGGGCGACGCATACAGGTAGTGTAATGGAAAGGGGTCGGAATAGTGGGCGGTGGAGCGGAATGAAAGAGAGCGGGGGAATGTTTCTGAATCTAATTAGTAGCTCAAAAGCTTTGCCAACGCAGCAGCCTGGCAACTAAGTAAAGTGAATCTGCATGTCATTTATGCCTGGACATTTAGTGCTCCGGGAGTTGGCACAGGATGCTCCGCAGGCTCAGCGCAGACTCTGCCTCTAGGCGCTGTCAAGGGACTGAAGAGACTGAAGGAGAGAGTTTGTGTGGAAGAGGGCAAGGGAAAGGAAAATTGCAGTGACTGCTTTGTGTATTATTGTTAAACTGCTGCATTTGATTTGCCGATTTATGTGGTTAATACAGACTCAGCGGGGAATAAGCACAAAACACACAGAGAGCCAAAAGCTTCAAAGTAAACATTTGATTATTATTAATTGAAAATATTCATTGTCTATCTTTCGAAAATATAAGTTATTTACTGAGTTGAACAATAGATTCTATAAAACGAGTAGAACAGCTGTCGTCGAAGTCAATAATCAAACAATAATTAATCAAGATGCATTTTCTTAATGCAAAACTAATTCAAAATTCCAAAGTAATTCATAATTCAGTTCAGTAATAGACAACAAACGCCTCATGCAGCTAAAGCACAAGTTGCTGAATGGTATAAAGACCAGATTGACCTACTACCAATACTCTATGGAAGTATGTCAATACATTAAGAAATTGCGCTATATCGAATTTATTATAAAGCTGTTCAATTCAAGCTAGATGATCGGAATGTTGTTAGAAAAAATCGTGTCAATGCTGGGGACTAATTACTAAATCATATGAATGATCAAAGAAATGCCTGTTATACATATTTCTTTTCCAAGAAGTAAAAGCTTGACAGAACTCATTCAATGAAAATCACAAGATGCCCAAAAACAATCTTGGCAAAGTCACAAAGAAAACGCAAAGCAGTCTAATTACAAATATTCATTAAGATGTTGACAAATTTATTAAGTATGGCACAATGTATTTTTAAACTAACTAATTATAACATTATCGAGAACCGACACCAGTCATTGCCAAAAATAAAAAGCATATAAAATGCTAAATTTGTTTATTCTATAAAATGTTGAAGGATGCTGCCATTCAAGAGATTATGAATACTGTCTTATAGTTTCGATGTTTCATTCTTTAAATTAAGAATTATTGCTGCCTTGCGAATAATAAAAATATTTACAGTAGTGTTCATCTATTTCGATTATATAATTTTGTTTTGACAGCAAAAACAATGTATTTTTTTGTATTCTTGTTTACTTTAATATTTGAATTTATTTTTCTAGGAAACATTAAAAATTATTATTTTTTATTATTGATTTGTTTCATGCAAGAAACAAATAAACATATTGCATCTGCATATTTTTGATTGGTTTCTATTTATTGAAATGTTTGACTAAAAAGATACTGCTGAGAAAACATATTATATATGATTAGATTAACTTGTTTTATAGAACATGTTGAGCAACAGCCCGCAAGCAATTAAGTGAATTTGCTTGTCATTTATGCTTGAATAGTTAGAGATCTGAAAGTTGGCATTGAATAGAATAATACACAAAGGGACAAAGATTTGTATGAATATCTATAGTAAAAGATAGAAGACGCAATTTGAGACAGCTGCTTTATTTATTTGCTGTTTAACTGCAATATTTGATTTGCTAATTTATGCGGTTAATGTCAACTCAGCAAATTAAACAAAAAGCAAAGAAATAGAGAGTCAGTGAGAAAGGGGGAGAGAGAGGAGGGTAAGTGGTAGCGTGGGAGTAGCCCAATAAAGGACATTTGCTGCTTTAATCACAATTCAAAAGCTCTTATGTGGCACACATCAAATTTGTTGCATGTGCTGGTCAAATTGCCAACTAACGCACAAACAAACAACAGCAAGGAACGGAAGGAACATCGAGAAGAGCAGCACAACACAACAGTACGAAAACAGGACGAAGGATAACAGGCAACATGGCAATACACTAAGCGGTACTCAGATCAGCCCAAAATTAGCATAAGCGTAAACATTGACGAGTGCCTTGGGTTTGCAAACAGGGGGAACGCAAGTCTATTTTGAGTGTGTCTCTCTGTATGTATGTGTGTGTGTGTGTGTGTATGGGTGTGTGTGTTTGTGGGGCAAGTTAAACATTTGGCACTGCATTAAATACACAAAATTACGCATATATTTGCCGGGACAACGCACACAAGCCGCCTTTGCATGAATACACAACACTCACACACACACAGTCAGTTTTATGTTAATCCAAAATCATGTGATCGACAAACGTCAAGCAAACTATGAATGTTGTTTTTTTTTTCTCTTTTCTTGTTGTGAATTGCAGCTGTGTTTCTTGCTGTGTACTCATGCAGCATTCTAAACAGAGATAGCAAGATAGACAGATAGAGAAGAGAGAGCGCTATTGTCTAATGCGCAGAGCAAATAAAAATGGTCGCCCAACAGCTGTGCGTATGGATGGATTTTTGGCAACACACACACTCGCACACACATAATGTAGGGAGAAAGGGCTAATGCTCGCTTGTGCGTAGAAAATTTAGAATTTACATTTTTATTTCTTGCACAACAGCAGCAGCAGCGGCAGCAGCAAATATGCGACACATGGCAATTGAGGCTATAAGTCAGACCCAAAAAAACAACGACAAAAATAACAAATTTGACGAAGCGTGCTAAGCCAGCAGCTTTACAACTATTAAATACCCTCTAAGATAGTTGAGGGATTAGTGTAAATGTATCTCTCTCAGTCTCTATCTGTCACTCTAATGGTTGATAATAAGAAGCGTTTGTTTCCAAATCCCACAAAAGTTGTTGATTTTTTGCTGCCATAAAAACAAGTTACATTTATGACTGAGTCTCTACATAATTTTGTATTTAAGAGAGCTTAAGGTAAACAAATTTTTAGACAAATAATATGTAAAATATTAAAATGCTTTAGTTTGGTGAAAACATAGAAAAATGCAAAAATAATTTTATTGATCAGCAAAATACACATATTTTTTTGATGAGATTGAAGATAAGAACTTAAAACTGTGTTATCAATAATAAAATGATACTATTAGTGAATAAAAACAAAATAAATTTAAAATACTAAAACGTCAAGAGAATACTGTAGCTTATTTATTTCTAAATTTTAAAAACAAAATAAATGTAATCTACTAAAAAATATCAAGAGTTTACTGTAACTATCTAAAATATTATGTATTTCTTCATTTTAAAAACCAAATAAAATTAAAATATAAAAATATAAAGAAAATACTGTAACTTTATAAAAGCGCATTTATTTCTTTACTAAATTTTTTAAAAAATTTAAATACTAAAATGTGGAAAAAATACTGTAAGATAATTTTTTTTGCCTGGATTCTAATCTTCAACTAAACGAGCATATATCTTGTTCTTACCTATATTTTTACTCTATTGAAAGAAAACTGACCCTCATTATTATGAAATTATGCTGCCAACAACAGATTACCCATGTTATTTAAAAATAAATATGAAAATATAGCTGGCTAGATATACTCTGCTCTCTCACTTCACAAAATATGCTAATCATTTTATTGGCCCGATTAGAGTTATCAGAGTGATTCTGCATGATTAGCCACAATGAGTGTGTTTGGCATCATTTGAAGTAGTTGCAAAATAGTTATTATATAATGCATTGAGCATTGAGATTATTGTGCACATTGTCTGGTTAGTGTATGGCTAAGTTGATTATGTTAGATAGAGATATGTGATGTATGTGATACATGTGATTTGAAGCAAGCAAAGCACGAGAATGGACCCCGAAAGCAGAGCCAAAGCGAAACTAAAGCGAAATCATTGAGAACTTGCAAAGACCGCATCATTTATTCATCACACACATTCTCAGAATGAAAGCCATAGCCAGGCCCATATATTATACTCCCCACACACACTCACACAGACAGAAGCTTCCCCCACGCATATGATGCCCATTGAAATTGTGTGTGTGTGTGTGTGTGTGTGCGTCGGTCGGCAAGTCGGTCAATCATGAAAATGGTCATAAATACATATACTTGTACTTGTGTATATTTGTATGTATGGCTGTGAATATGTTGACGACGCTTCATCTCTGCTCTGTTCTTTAGTTTTTTCCATTCTCCTTTTTCTGTGGTTGTGGAGGGAGGGGGGACTTATTTCAGTTCGATATCAAAGTTCAGGACATTGCAAAGTGCCGCATTTTGGGCTATCTCTAAAGTGCGGAACTTCCTTCCTCTCCATTCCTCCCCATTTTTCCTTCTCTTTCAACTTAAATCACCCCGAGCACAATTACATACGTGTTATGTGCGTGTGCCTGATTTATTTATGTTTATTTTTGAGGTTTAGTCACAGAATGTCAAGCTGCAAAGACGTCATATTTGTTATTATTGCTAAGCTCTGTTGACCTTTTCAACTTTGTTGTTTTTTTCTCTCGATATATTTTACATTTAACTTAATAATTTAAGCAGAGTGCGCAAATTGCGCACTCGAGGTTATCAAGACAATCGATTGCTCAATGTCAAATGAGCGCAATAATAAGTAAATAATGCACATTAAATTTGCAACATCAAGAAGCATTGCCAAGAAATGTTTTATTGTATGCGATTATATAATAATAATATTGTAATGGAAAACTATAGATAAAGGGAGAGAAGTAGTTGTCAAAAACAATTGTCTATTTCAATCAAAGATCTTACGAGAAATCTGATGTAATAACAGAGGCAATGTAAATAATAAAAGCAATCAAGTTTACTCATTGAGTTGCATTGTTGCCATAGCAATAGCAATTGCTCATTAAAACTATAAAGTATTCATAAATAGCCTGAGAATATACACAGAAAAGGAAAGCGTTATAAAATTAAGAAAACAGTCTTTAAAGAAGCCGAAACCGGAAAGAAATTGTATCTACAACATAAGTGCTTAAGTCATTGGAGGAAAATTTGAGCTTGGCCATTATTGAAGTTCAGGAATTTATTCCTATCTTAAAAATGCATAGACATCATTACTAATTACAAGTATTCTTAAATTTAAATTAAAAAAAAAAAATACATTTTTTAAAACTTTAAGTATAGTAATTAATAATAAATAGATATGTATAATTTCAAAATACAAGTCATTCCATAAATTTTAAAGTTTCCTATGCCTTTATGAAATGGCATTGTAATACGTTATACCTTTTCATTTGTTATTACTTACTTTACTTAAAGCTAGTGTTTTGTGTCAGCAGCGATTAATGCTTGCACCAGAGATTAAAATAATCTCAAGCATAAAGATTTGTATTATATTCATTAGAAAGTAACTTTTCACTATGAGCAAGGATGCATATTAAATAGATTTCTTGTTATTTTAAAATAGCCATTGATTAAGCAGACTTCAGTTCAAGTAGATAAGACATATATATAATCTATAGTATATATAATAGTATATAGTATAAAATTGTGAACCCATTGTGAGTCTTTATAAAAAGGGTGGATTCCGACAGCGGCAACAATTCTGTCTTTAACTTCCTAGAAGATGCGTTTTGTAATTGTGCTCAGCTTTGCACTTTTGGTATAAAAAGCAAAAGAATCAAAATCATTACAAATGCTAAAAGATTTCATCCTTATTTAACTTTAGTGTCATGTGAATGCATTTCCCTGTGGAAGTGTTGACGATCAACTTCCCGAACAAGATAAAGTGGCAATCAACGATCTGATAACACGTGGCGGATCATTAATATCTGAGCTTATCAAGGAACAAGACGCTGTTATTTTGGATGTTATGAAATCGATTGTGCACAATAAAAAAGGTGAAGAAAGTGTAATCGAAAGTCTGCAAAAACGCATTGATGAGAGCCGCACATCTTCTGACGACAATATTTCTATGGATCCATTGCCAGACTTTATAAAAGATCTCTCCCAATTGACTGTTATATACAACGATTTGAAGTATCAAGAAAAACGGGATCGCTTCAATTCCTGGACTAATGGGGAATTCGATGTACTCATGGCTCAATATACGCGAAAAATGAAGCAAATACTGAGTGAATTCACGGAGCTTTTTAAAACAGCTATGAACAATTTGAGTGTTCAAACAAAGATATCGCATAGTCGATTTAATTGACCAAATTAACCAATCAAGTGACGAAAAAGTTATTAAGAATGCTGCAAATAAGTTGATTGACTCAATATTTTGTTAGATCACAATTCTAAATTAATTTGATATCTTCAAGTAAAGTATATACCATAAGCTTTGTATTTACTGCAATATAATACCTTATATTATATTTTCTTTCTTGATTTTTATATTCTCCAATAATGCATGCCTAAGAAATGGATCAAATAAAGAAGTGAAACAAAGTTTACAATAAGTATTTTGTGCTATTTTCAAAGTGTATTTTCACTAACTTTTCCATTGATTGTGTTACACTAAAATTCTTTCACATTCATTAATATTTTTGAAAAAAACACATCTAAAAAATGCAATTCAAAAATTTATAATTTACATATTAGTACTGATTCAAATAAATTTATGAACAAACATTTTGTATTCTTTCTTATAAAGCAGTTAATTTAAAAACGCAAATGGAAAAACTTATTAAAATGACAATAGAATTTATTTTCGAAGATTTTTCTTCATTTTGAAAATGGTTGTTAATGATTTTTAAATTCTAATAAAAGTTATAATACTTTTAGAACATCTTAACTAATATATTTTAGATGAATGTTAAGGATGTCAGTCTCTATTTAAAGCAGCTGCAAGAAAGCATTAAGTATTTTAAAAATATTATAATGAAGTAAATGTTAAACTTGGACGTACTAAATAACAGGCTGATTGAGTTCAAAGTTGGCATACATTATTCATCTGTAATATGCCCTAAATGAATCCATGTTTACTTGAGCAGAATATAGGGGCTAGCTTTTGAGTTGTTCCCCTTAAAGTTTGCAATGTCCTTTAATTGTTTGGCCTGTCGCCCTCGGCTTGTTTACAGATTGTAAATAGAAAATAAATGGGCCAGCCATCTAATTTTTTATCGCGAATAAAAAGCGACGGACCAAAGTAGAGAGTGGAGAGAGAGGAGAAGCAAGGGGGAAGAGGGAGGAGGTAGGGAGGCAAGGAAACTTTGGTGCACAGTTTTCTTCACCTGTCAGCTTGGCTGCCTTTTTGCCATTGCCGTTTTCTTGGCCCAAAGCAGATGTAATTATTTTTAATGAGCACCTGCAGAAATTACACATCAAACATGTTCAGAAACCGAGAGAGAGAGAGCGAGAGGGAGCGATTGCGGTGCAGGAAATGGGGAATTGGAAGGGAGTTACATTAGAAGTGGGGAGGAGAGGAGAGTTGTGAAGGAATGGCCAACTTGTTTATGGCGTGTGAATGCGAGTGCGAGTGTATGTGGGTCGAGCCTGGACAAAACTCTGTCTTTAAAGCCAAAAGAAAATTTCGAAAATTTGTGCAATCTGAGAGAAAATATTGTGACAGCCGGAATGACTTCATAAGCGAACGAACTTAAAGTCTGTTTTAACTACAACTTAAACAAAAGAGAATGAAAATCACACACAGATAGAGAGAATATGTGATTGTCAGCAGCTGTGTGTGTGTACACTAATTTAAGGCTTGTGTTTTAATTAAAAAGGACAATATATTTGCATGAAAGCGCAGCTGACATCAGGTCATAAGGCAACACAGGACAACGACAACATCAGCAGCAGCAGCCCCAGGAGCAAAGAGTAATCAGACATACTCACACACACAAGACAATACAGCCCGTATGTTGAGGGGGAAAAATCACAAAAATTAAATTGACGGATCGATAAAAAATAAAGCAGAGATTTTCATAAAAATGCGTTTCAATCAAGAAGAAGGAGGAGCGCACACAGAGCAATCATGTTGCGTAAGCGAAACGTGCGACAGAGCGACAGAGAAATCACGACTATAGCTATAGCTATGGCTATGGCTACATGATGGCCATGATGGTTGGTTCGTTCGTTCATGCTGATGATGGCCATGACGGCTGCCCCCGACGAACGATGAATCATCCATGCAGCCAGTTGGCGCCAAATGTCAAAACAATGCAATCCAAGCGTGCCAGCAACAGCAACAACTCATGATTTACAACAACAACAACAAGAGGCGGAGTCAGAGGTCAGAAGGGGGGAACAACTCACGTGCCGGCATGTAACGAAAATCAAGCGATTACTTCGCAGTAATTACGAATTGGCGGCGACAACATTGCGTATACGCAATGCTACAGTTGCCCCAAAAAGAAGAATAAGAAAACAAGTAAGAAAGCTAAAGTCGATTTTGCACGACTGTGAGATACTCGCTACCTATTTTTAATATAAAGCATACTAAATAATAAACCGCAAAAATACTAGAATATCGGGTATTAGTTCTGGCAATCTGGTATATTTTAACCATTATGGTATATTTACTACATTAATATACCATAGAAGTCAAAATATACAAGACTTTCAGCCAAAGCATCTAAAATCCAATTGCAATAGGCGTAATTTTTCATTCAAAAGTTTTTCTTAAATAACTTATAGTCACTGAAATCTCTGAAATCTAAGTGTTCATAATGACAAAGCTAAAACACCCTTCTTGCCTTTAGAAAGCGGGTATAAACATGTGCCACGCATTTGATTTTTAGCAAAAGCAAAGTGTGTGTGGGCGAAAAGGGAAAAATAAATTTATTTGCGTGTCAGGCTAAAATGCGAAGCATGGAAACAATAAAATACCAAACAAGCAGAATGAGTGGCAGCCAAAGAAGAGAAATGGGAGAGGGAAAGCGAATCGAAAGAAAGAGACAGCACTGTGTTCTGTTGTCCTAAGCAGCTGCAATTAGTGTGGAGTGTTATTGCTCCTGTTGAGGGTCTAAAAAGGCCTCGGATAAGCTAATAACTTATGTAAATGCTGTTGTTGCTCTTGAAATGAGAGAGAACTCCAAGGTAGGCAACCAATAAATCGAATGAAATACTTCTCAGATTGTTGCATGTACTCAATTAATGAATTATTTAGGCAAACACTTTAAGTACTTTATGCCGTGATTAAAAACGCAATCAAACACAAACAAATTACATTAAGGATTTATTAAAGTGTTGCCCAAACAAATTAAACGGCAGCGTATCAAATTTCTTCGTGGCATTAAATCCCAAATAAATCTGTATTTAATAGTCTAATAATTTGCGCAAATTCATTTAATAATCACAATTGCAAAATTCATTGCCTCGAGGAAGTGAGAAATTATTAAGTGTTGAGCGAAAATATCGATAAATCAATCTTGTTGGCAATTTCTCAACATTTGTAATTTATTGATAACACATAACATGGAAATAAATAGAAATGAAGCGGCTATAAATAAAATAAGCTTCAAGCCAAATCAACACTTTTTAATTAATATATTGCTAATTGGATTACTTTGTTAGAATCACTTCTAAATTATAACAAGCTAAATATGTAGTTGAAATTAAAGGGAGTAAAGAACAAATTAAGAGAAAATATTTTATACAAATTAAATTGTAATTTTTCAAGTACTTATTTAATATAAATTTGTAAAAAAAAATTTTAAGATTACATCAACTTAAATATTTTGTTAGAATTAAAGAGTTAATAAGAAAGAGTATGACAAAATAAAAAAGGAAATTTTTCAATCAAATCTTAGAAGAAAATATTTGAAATAAATAAAACGTCAGTTTTACTTAGAAGTATATAAAACAAAAAGTTTAGAAAAAGTAAAAAAGGCGATAGGCAGTATTTTAACTTTAACTTTTCTAACAGTGATTTGAATACATTGCTAGAAAGAATTTTAAATTATATTAAACAAAAGAAAGTTGAAGAGTTTATAAGTTTTTTTGTTTTTTTTGTTTGGCTAATAACAATTTAGGGAACAAAAAGCTTGCTTGTTGGTTGGTAGACAATATTTCCTTTGAAAAAACCTTAAATTTTCCAAATTAATTTGTTAAAAGATAGTTTATCGTGTGAAATTAAATAGACAAGAAATATTTCTACCAAATAAAACAGCAATTTTTAGCTGCCAATTTGTTGAAGTTAAAGTGTGTAGAAGTCAAATTCATAAGAATTATTTTTGTAACAACTAATTTTACTAGTTGAGTAACTGCTGCCATCAAATTTAGTCGCTCATCGATACGAAAGCATCTTTAACACTTAACTTCTTAAGTCAAACTAGAAGCTGTAGTGCTTCATTGGCAGTATCAACAAAGGGCTTATTATATCCTCATCTTTATTGCATTATTGCGTTTTCCTCTCCATTTTACACTTCACTCAATCCCTTTTCCAACCTTCTATGCTGTCCCTTTTCCCCGGCTGTCTTTTTTGCTCCATTTATTTAATATTTATTTCAATTTTATTTATTTAGAGCGTAGCTCGCAGCGACTCGACGCGGCACAACAACAATAACAACATGAGAACAACAACCACAAAAAGGCGGTACAAGAACAACTAGTTATTACAACAACTGTGGCAACACTTGTGCCACAACACATTCTATGCCGGCACCCAGAAAGAAAGACAACAAAAAAAAAAGCAACGAACGATGGAAGAAGAGAAGAGAAATGGCAACTTTTTAGGGGTGTCTTAGGAAAAGTTGAAAGCTGACACCCGCAAAACGAATTTTTCGGAAGCCAGAGTTGCCAGCTGCTGCCAGAGTGGAGTCTCAAGACTGGGGGGTGAATGAGTGTGAGTGTGTGTGTGTGTGTGTGTGAATGGTGGATGGTTTTTGTGCTAAAAGACCAAACTAAAGGTGTTGCGAATGTGTTTTCTAAAGTGCTTAAATTGCAGCAAGCCAAAAGCAGTTTGTGTATCAGTTCTCGAGGTGTGTGTGTGTGTAGAGGGCAGCAGATCGAACAAAGTTGTCTTTTTTTCTTGTTTTTTGTAGTAGTTATGCACAAAACTGCTCGGCAAAGTGATAATGCGCACAAAGTAAATGCAAAGGTGCAACAAAAAGCAACAAAGACAACAACAACAACAGCTGTAAGACTTTTACACTAAACAACAAAGTTAAGCTGGGCAGCATCAGCCCGAGCAAGTTTTATGACTGCAGCAGCAGGAGAACTTGAAACAACAACAACAATCAACTGGGTACGAAATGTTACACAATCCGCACGTGCAACACGGCGTATGCACAATGCGTGGCATGAAACGAGTAATGTGGGAAATGTTGTAAGTCGTAAGTCGAGGTCATGTTTTCCTCTCCCTCGCTCACTCTCTCATTCTCTCTCTTTCACGCGCTCGCTCGCTGTGAGCTCCCAGCATGCCGATAAATTTGTATAACGCTTAAGTGCAAAAGACGGGATAAATGCAAAATATAAATATGAGAAATTCCTACAGCAACAAAAATACAAGGGAGAAAAAAAAAACTAAACCAAAGGCTCATAAAGTGCGAAAAGTTATGGATTTGGCAGAAATATTGCAGAGATGTATGCTCCATATACGAGAGAGAAGTGGAGCATGCAGCAAGAGTTATGATTATGCAGCAAGGTCCTTGCTGCAAGGACTTTGCTGAAGCCAATACATGACAAATAAAGGCAATGGGCTTAGATGAAGACAAATGGAAAACACTATGTCATGAGTTATACCCACACAGAATAGAATTTAAAATATGCCTTAAGCAATTGGAAATAAAAATATTAACATATGCCAATATAAGCAACAATTAAGGAATGGAAAATATATATACAAATATTAGCTCGAAAGACTAATTTCATATAGAATAAGAGTATTAGAAGGAAAAGTTTAGGCAATTGTCAAAGCTGACGAGTAACCATTAAAAATATATCAAGAATATAGCAAATTAAAAATACAAAATATATAAAAATATTTCCCTAAGAATTTATTGGAGTGCAGAAAAATCCTATTAATTAAGAGCATAGAAAATATATAAAAAAATTAATGAATTTATTTCTCTACTTTGGGGAACAATAGGCGTTGCTGTAGTTGATATAATAAATAAGATAACTTAATACAAATAATATTATGTATGATAAGAATTTATGCTTACGAAATAGAAAATATATTGAAGCTGTTGCTGGAGTTGTTAAAATATGTATCAATACAGTTCAATAAAGCAAATAAGAAATAAATAAAATATAAATTTAATGTGATAAGAATTTATTTCTTTATATAATATAATGTTTCCATATTGTTCCAAATTTGTATTCATTACATTTTCAACACATTTGTCCCGCTCCATCAGTTTGAAAATCATTTTTCAAAAAAAATGCCACCCCTTAATTTATGTTTACTTGCTATGGCAAACAACTTGAGGTTGAGGGTTTTTGATTCCGAAGTTTATTGCCCAAGTTATAATACGGCCAAGAGCTGGAAGATTACGCATGGAGTGATGAAAGTGTTTTGGAACTTTGCGTTACAAATGGCACTTAACCCGAATGGCAATGGGCAGCGACAACAACACTCAGCATGGACACTCGAATATGGGCACTCAGCATGGACTCGGACGCGGAGTCGAACAAATGGACAGATGGACGGACAAGCAGCCAAGCCACGGCAAACAGGCGTCAGTGTGTTCGAGGAGCGAGCGCTTTAGATTGATTTATGTAAATGATTTGCCACACTTTGCGTTACATAATAAATGGCGCAACGGCAAACGTGCACGGACATGGAACATGGAACGTGAACGTGAACTGATGTTGCTATGAAGAAAACTAATAAAAAAAAGTAAAGTATAGTAAAGTAAAGTAAAGTAAAAGACAAAACAAACGAGGCGATAGCAAAGCGATATGACAAACTCTGAGAGTACCGGAGTAGCATCGAAGGAGTACTGCAGCTGCTTTTGAGTGACGTTTGGATTTTTGCATGCCACTTAAGTCGACGATCCGGTGAGAGTTGAGAGAGACACAGACAAAGACACATAGACACAGACAAAGCCAAAAGCGGAAGAGGCAGACAAATGATATATGGCCGATTTGCGTGGCTGACTTGGTTGCCTTGGTGTGTTACACTGAGCCAATCTAATGTGCATACATCAAGTGCGCAAAATACATACATATCGATGCGATGCTAAAGACTCTTCTTCAGCAAAATATTACGCATACGTCGTGTTAAGCTTGACAAATGGTCGAACAAAAAAAAAGGGAAGTTATGTGTGTGCGTTGACAACATTTGATTTAAGAACAGTGAAATGTTACGCATATTGCAAATTAAAATGCTGTCGGACTAATGGTGCAAGCCAAAACTCATTTCAAACAGTGCGGAGTGCACATGGCAACAGCCACAAACAAATACTTTTACCCCGCCCTCTCTCCCTCTGTGTCTCTCTTCAGGGTTTTCGAAAACTTCAAAATGAAAATTGCATAACTACAGGGAACGAGGCAGCGCTCAGACTGTTGGCTGGCTGGCACTTGAGGGTCTGCAACAGCAACAGCAACAGCAACACCAACCGACGGGGCATATTAAAGTTTTATGTGGCCTGCGTTGTAAACTGCACTCACCATTCCATACCACACACTAATGCCACACACACACAGAGAGTCACATGTGTGTGTGTGTGTGTGTGTGCAACACTCATAGATATGTATATTTTGTATATTTTTCATTTTAACATTTTTGTTTGGTTTTCAGCTTTCACAGTTTTCGAGCAAAAATGTAAAATTGCTTTGCGCACGTGTCGTGAAATTGTTGATGTTTGTATTTTGTGAATGCCAATGTGTCCGTGTTGCATGCAACATGCATGCCACTAGGCCTTTAGTTTTGTTGTAACAGCTTGCAACTCGTTTTCTCTCTCTCTTTCTCTGCATGCTGCTCAATTGCATTTTACTGTCAACAGTTAGCCAGATGGGCGAAACGGTTAAAGGGAAGGGTAGGGGAAGTGACCCATCAAAAGCCTGAATAGGTTTTATGGCTTAGAGCCTAAGCTGTAGGCCAAGACCAGCGGGAGCACCGAGCAATCAATCGCTTTTCAAAATTCCAAACATAAAATGCCACACTTTTCGCTGCAGAAATGTTAACTTAAACTACGTTGATTTACATCACAATGTGCATCATGATTTTGAGGAATTTCTTTTCAATATAAATGAATTAAATAGAAAATGATGAGTTTGCAATTTATTTTTATTTAAATTGATCAGCATGCAATTTTCATGAATTCTTATCAATTTTCTGTTTTTACATATTTTCAATGTGAGTTTGAGGAATTGTAATTAAAAACAAGATTGAAATAGAAAGTAATCGCTTTTAAAAATTTTAATTAAATTTATTAGCATGAGACAATTTTTCTCTTTCGAATATAGTCCTTCAACGATACAGCAAATATTTCCTTCGGTATATTTTAGTAATTGTAGTAAATTATTATATTACTGGGAAGCGAATTATCTCACAGACAAGCACACAGTCGCTTTTTTGCTTGCGTGTTATTATTTTTCAGTTTACTATCTATTTCAAGAAATATTAGTAATTTTCCACGTTTGACTGCAATATATGTATAATTACGTAAACTATTATTGTTATCTTTTTTTGAAGTTTACTGCTAATTACTTTAAATTGTAGTATTATTCTTTAATTCAGTTTACTAAAAAGTACATTAAATTTTATTGTTTTTTGTTTATATTTTTGAATGAAGTATTTATTCAAGATTTTCCTTGCTTCGAATTGGCTATATTTTGTTGATACAGTGCCAGGCATTAGATTTGTGATATCCGCAAAATACAAACTTTTTAATATTAAATTTGCTTAAATTTTTTCATGACTCCATAGCATTTTTCTATTTTTTATTAGAATGAGTTTTTCATATATACATATAATTATTGTATTTTTCCATTTACTCCATCATGTTTTACAAATGTTAATGTTATACTATTTTTGAATGTACTATCTATTACCTTAAATATTATTGTTGTTCCATTTCTGAGTGTAGTATCTATTTCTTCGTATATTCAACAAGATTTCTCTAGCTTCAAATTGGCTACATTTTGGTTGAGTTAGCTCTTGGTACAGTGCCAGGCATTAGTTTAGTGCTCACCCTCCACTTTTTGGAGTGCCAGAGCAGCTGGCGTGTGTTTTTGGCATGCAAAACACAATCGACCCACACTTGACCCCACTTAACAGTCAGAATCTCAGTTGTACCCACACTTAACCGCAAGACTTAAATAGCTCTTAAACTAACTCTCTCCCCCTCTTGCCATTTGCCTATCTGCTCTCAACTTCCGGCTAAATATAAAACCCCAAAAATAGAAGAAGAAAAAAAAAACCTGAAACTAGTTACTCGTTGAAGTAGAGAAGAGAGTTTTATATTGTTGCTTTTATCATGATTGATACACTTGGATACTACTTGGATTCAGGCTAATTGCACAAAAATATGAGGTGCACATGCTTCGAGGGTTGCAAAGCCCATTAAATTCAGCATAAGAGTGTAAGGTATGAATGTATGTTTGTATGTATATATAGCACCCAGGAAACTGGCTACGCCGCCACCGACACGGGCACGGACACGTAAAATACACGGATACGGAAACGGGCATGGACATGGACAACGTCGATGACGACGACGACGGAGACGGCAACAGGACTCCATCCCTGGTCGCGCTGGAAAGTGGCGCCAACATTTTGCGCTTGGCGCAGACATTAAAATGCTTAAAATATCGATTTGTTAAGCACAAATGAAATACCGTCCAGGTCCCTTACAACAAACAAAAGAGCCAAAAAAGCAACAGTCTGCCACTTAAAAGGGAAAAAGGCATAACAAGTCGTTAGGCCAACGAGCTGAGCGATGGCGACTAGCTGATGCTCTTCCAGGAGTTGCAAATGGTTAGATAAATATAATTGGAGAAATATAGAAAAATTTCACAGAGTAATTTTGTATTGATTTTGCTATCATATGCAAATCTATAATTCTTTTGATATAAAAATATGTATAGTTAGCTTTGAGAAACGAAAACAAATTTTTCCATTTATTGTCTCTAACTAACAAATAAATTGTATTAAGAAAATACTTCAAAGTATTTTTTAATTTATTTTTCCAAGTCCCACAACTATCATTTAATATTGAAAAACTCTGCAAAGTAATTTTAGATTGATATTTGATTAACATATGTAAATATTTGTCCTCGCAAAATTTTTATTAATTATAATTAGTGAGTATGAAACTCCATTCAAAAATAGCAATAAGTATTCAATTGAATAGCTAAAGGAATTATATTTCTATTGTGTTATCAAAGATATAAACTTCAAAATATAATTGTTTTGATTCTTTGATAAATATCTAACAAACTATTTTGTTTAGCCAATAAAAAACATTAAACAAATTTCGCAAAGCACTTTTTAATTGATTTTTTGTTAAACATTTGCAATAATCTTTCCTTTGTGGCATTATAAATATTTATAACAAAACATTCAAAACTAAAAGTTGTCACTTAAAGTCGTGCTATAATAATTATCTTGGACTATTATTTAGCATATAATAAAGTCACAAAATTAATTTCAAATAATTCGCAACAATTTTCATTGCCATATTTTCCATAATTTATATGATAAGCTGCAAACATTTATCATATTAAATTTGCGGGCAGCCAACTAGCGAATTAATATTGAAATTGCTGCTATTAAAAGCAATTTAAATCTACCTGCTTCAACTATTTGGTTATCTAACTTTATGAGCTATGCAAGTTTCTAGTCAATTGCCATTTAAATCCAAGGAAGCAAATTCATTGCAGTGCCGAAAAGTATGCTATAAAATTTCATCGAAATACTTGCTAAATGCCAATTCAATGGAGTTGTGTATCTGATAAGATGGCACTCTAGTTCCAACTCCTTTTCGATTACAGAGTACGACGACGCATTGGTGTAATTCTGTTTAATGTTCGTGCCCAGAGAAATTCGAAGAGAGAGAGAGAGAGCAGTGCAATAAAAATGAAAAGGGAATTGAACTGAAATGAAATGGGAGATGGAAAAGCGTAGAGGAGAGCAAAACATTTGCCTTTATGTGTTACATAGTAAATAACATAGTCGTTATTGCCTTTAACAGCACATGTAAAGACTGTGGCATAAAAAATGGGAGCCACAGAACAATGGCCGCTGTCTATCTACGTCTGTGTGAGTGTGTGTAATATGCAAATGTATGCGTATAGGTAGACATTTATAGACCAGAAGTTTGGTCGAATGTACATCAGGTTGTGTGTGTGTCCTGCATGGTTGCCTTGGTTTTATTTACTCGCTTTTCCCCCCTTTCCTTCTCTCTCTCTCGCTCTCTCTCGCTTCATTGGCATTCTTTGCTTTCGTTTTTGGTAATTTTTGAATTTTTTTTTATTTTCAGCCAACCGCTTAACAATTTTTTGTTGTTGTACCTTTGCAAAAGACAAACACACATACAAAAAAAAAAAAAAAAAACAATGGACGATTCATATCATGGCCGAAAACATCAGCTCTCAGGTCTGATTTTCGACGCTGTTATTGCTGTAATATGAAACAATTTCTCGTTGGGTTTTTCTTTCTTTACCAACTGTTCAACTGTTTCAACTTTTTGAATGGTTCGTTCTCGTTCGTTTCGTTTTGCTTGATGTTGTTCTTTTTTTTTGTGCTTGCATTTTTGGCCGCATATTTTCCGGCTCTGTTGTTGTTTTTTGCTTCATTTGACATGCAACCGGAACCATTTCAATGTTTGTGCAGGGAAATTAAAAACAAGGTGTGTGTGCTTCTGTGTGTGTGTGTGCGTTTCAGGTGGGATTAGATGTGCTACGTGTACTGTTTTGCATGTTGTTGTCTTTGCTTTAATTCATTCTCGAATGCACACACAACAAAAACAAATAGTCTATGCAGATTTACACGATTGTGCATAGTTATGACGCTTAGATGATAGCTTTATTACTAATCCAGCAATTGCCAACTGACAGCAAACTGAATGTTTAATTCAAATGCGATATTGATACTCTGCAAAGACATTTATTGCGCTCTGAGTGAGTGACAAAAAGGTGCTTAAACACTTGATAGTTTGTTTATAAGCTGATTGTTTTTATTATTGGATATGCAAGCTCACCGTTTACCCTCGTCAGCTTATCGATTAGTCGACCTGTTGAAGCACATTATTTGTTATTGAAAATTCAAATTGTTTTTAGTCCCATCTTGGCATTAAATTGACGCCTCGATATATTTTTGTCTCAAAGAGCAAATGACGCGCACCGCACAAAATCCCAGGCCTACATCATTCAAGACGCTAAGACCATCAGTCAACAAAAGGAACGCAGCCACAGAGCAGCCACACTCACAGACATTCGAAGCCAAGAACTAAGCCTCGCCCGTGTGCTTAGTTTTGGCGGCAACCACATCAGGCAAATATGTAAATAACTTTTAAGAAATTAAGCACACAGGCCCCAAAACAAGCAGCCAAAAGCGACGCCTAAGCCCAGACGAGCGACGACGAGTGCCGAGAGCCAAGTTGAGCCAGTAGTCTACTTGAGTTGTGGTGTCGAGTTAGAGGAATGGGGGGGAGGGAGAAAACACACAGGTCTACAATGCAATCACTTATACGCACCGTTGCACAGGTGAGGGAGAAGCGAGGAAAGGTGTCCCAAAAGTTCTGGGCACGCATTGAAATGGAACCGACAACACACAAGAAAAGTGAACAACGCCAGGTACTCAAAGGCAGCTTGCCACAAGCTACGTAACATTAATTACACACACTTTCTGCCATGTCTGTCTATATTCATACCAGACTAACAGCAAAAAAAGACACCTGAAGTCTTTTCGCTCTCTCTCTTAAGAGCAGCTGCAGCAGCAAAGGAAGCGTCAAGATGATGCGTCATTGTATTCGTATTTGTTGTCTGAGGCAAGGGAATGAGAGCGATATTTGCGATTGCCACGTGAACTCGAGCTTCGCCCGGCATTTTATCTGCTCCAATTGCAGCGCTCGGGGCGCATCGCTAAGAGCCGCAGCATATTTACAATTACTCGGCATTTAATGCAAGTGGGAATTACAATGGACGGGGATCGCATGGCACATCGCTTGGTATGAGCCTGGAATGGAAATGGGAGACACGCTGTTGGTTGCCGGTTGTTGGTTGCCGCTCAACATTGCTATGAAAACGGAGGGGGCCAGAAGCTTTTCAAATATTCGAACAAGCCAGAGAATATGGCATAACGAGAGCGCAGCGTATTATGCATCCTATCCAATACCCAGCAAGTGCTTCAGCTCAACAAGGCATATTGCGTATACTTGATATTTGTAAAGCACTTTTGTCAAGCGTTTTATTTTGCGCAGATATCAAACTCTGTCGGTAAATGAATGTTATATGCATATAAGTGTGTAAATGTTTATAATTAAGCAAAATTATAAACAAATAAAATAGAAAATAATATTAATTAATTAAAATACTCTTTCGCAACAATATATTCTGCGTATACTTGATATTCGTGAGCACTCTAGTCAAGCAATCGAAAAAATTCTGAGTGTGAATAAATGAATATGCATATAGTTTAAGTGTTTATAATACAGCTATATTATTAGGGATTGCAATAATCTACCTTCTGTTTATAATATGTGTACTTCGAAATACTCTAACAACACATTAATTTAATTATTAAATCATTATAGTTTATAGTGCTACTTATGCAGCAACATTAAAAACAATTGGTATGTTTTTCCGTTATTTTTGTATTTATGAATTATCTTTTAAGCCTTTAATTGGATTATTTAATGCTTATACTTGATATTTGTGAAGAAGGAATCAATCAATATAGTTGATGTGCAAAATTATTCACAATTTATATATTTATTTTTTACCAATAATCTTTATATTAATAAATGACATTTCTGCTACTTAATTTAGGTAATTCATTATTAAATTTCACGTTGATTGAATAAAATAATTATGAATTAAAAATACTCAATAAATATATTAAATTGATTACCCTATCTGTTATCAGCTGCGTGAAATCAAATACTAGACAGCTCCAGTTCAGCTTGACATGTTTAATTTAATCTGCCTAGGAACATTGACTTAAATAATCGAAATATTTGCAAACAAGATTATGCATTTATAGTTAAACAGTTATCAAGGAATATTTGAAAAGTTTCTTAGTTGCCTTGGCTACATTTAAAGGTAGTCAATAATTTTCCGCT
The DNA here is from genome assembly GCA_035046325.1 of Drosophila niveifrons. Lineage (NCBI taxonomy): Eukaryota > Metazoa > Arthropoda > Insecta > Diptera > Drosophilidae > Drosophila > Drosophila niveifrons. The sequence goes on from JAWNOC010000052.1 coordinate 14,181,350, forward strand.
AAGCAGCTGTCGCAGCTGGCAGATTTTATTGGCATATGCTGCTGTTAATTTTCGTGCAGTCAATAAAGCTCTTGACTTTAAGCACCTTTTACTCGATGCTGTGGCAAGTGCTTACTGCAAGCCTTAAGAACAGGGTATTTGATGGTAAGCCTTTATCGACTTTATCGCTGTGCCATTCAGTAAACAATAACAGCACACAACAACAACAACAACAATAACAAGACGAACAACAAGTAGAGCAATAGCAACAAACGCTCAAGGATGGCAAAGCGATTACAGGATCACGGACTGTGGACGACGCGTCTCGTCGTTGCAGCGATGCCACGATGCCACGGTGGCATACGGCATACGGCTAAGTGTTTTGCAACGGAAATGCCGAGCTATCATGCAAAAAGCCACCGGCAGATTAACGAACCATGGCCAAGGCATGCCAAGGTACCAACAAGCACCAAGCACAGATACACATACACACAGAGAAACGAAAAGTTGGCTACGGCGGTTGGGTATTTTGAGCATGATGGAGAGAGAATTCGCCATGGCACGTGACGCAGCGACAGTCCATGACCAAGTGCTGATTTTTCATCCAGCTAAGCGCGCGTCGAGCTGGCAAAACAGGAGGGGGAAAACAGGGAATAAAACGCAGAAAAGAGAGAAAAAAAAAAGAAATGAAACGACAAAAGGTTATTGACATTGTCGCCAGCTCCCAAACACGGAGCGCAGCAGGCAGACAACAAAAGGGGGCAACAAAAAAAAAAAAAAAAAGAAAAACAACAAAAACACGACAGCAACAGAAAGCCAAAAAATCAAAGAGAATGTGAGGGAAAATGGACAGAAGCGAAAGAACTGCAATCAGCGAAAATCCAGATACGCTTGCCAAGAAATTCACATATCTATAGACAATTGTATATTGGCTGGACTTTCAAAATGTCATTTGAGCTACTCACGACTGCATTTTTATTGGATAATAAAATATAAAGTTGAGCGTGATGCAAAAATATTTAGAAAATCTAAAATATTCATATATTCCATAATAAAATATAAACTTTTAGAGTAATGCAAAACTTTATAGAATAAAATGTACTTCTGGAGTAAAATTTAAAATATATATTATATATAAATATATAAAATATATATACATAAATCATTAAAATACATATTAAATAAATAAAATATAAATTTAATAAACAAACTACAAACTTCAGAAGTGTTGTAAGAATGAGAAACAAATGTTGCAAAAAAAATAAACCTTAGAAGTAAAAACGTTTAAGATTCCAAAAATATAAAAAATTAATAAAAATAAAAATTTCATTATTTATATAAAAAAATATAGAAATTTTCGTTTTATACTTTGAATAAATAAACTATAGTTCTCAGAAGTGTTGTAAAAATTAGTAACATATTGAATTTACTCAATACTGAATGCGAAATAAACTTTGAAAGTAAAGTAAAAATATATAATAATGTGAAAATACATACAAATAATTTGGTATATTAAAAAATAAAATTGCGATATTCAAGTCAATATAAATTTTAGGAATCAAAAATCTCGTAATATATTTAATAAGAAGTAGTTAAAAAGAGTATAAGAAATCCTTTGCTATACTAAACCAATAAATCTTTCGCATCTCCCTCACGAGAATCAAGTTGCCCCCTTCACTCAGAAGAGTATTTGACTCCCATCACGTTGCGTTGCATTGACAGGGAAAACAACGGCAAATGCGTGGAAAATGCCAAGCTGTGGATGTTTTTAAAAGGTGGAAATGCCTTTCGAGTATTAATTTGCGCAAACACTTGAGCTGAATGAAGGAACAAAAGGAATGAAAACAAGTTAATAAAATAGCTGCATCTGGCGTTTGTTCCTGTTCCTTTTGCCTTGTTCCTGTTGCTGTTGCACAACTTGCTCGATTGTGTCGCCAAGTTGGAGAAGCAACATTAACCATTATCCCTCCTCCCTCCACCCACTACCTGCAAAAGCGTTCAACTCACTTTGGCCAATGGGTCACTAATTGTTGCCAACAACGGGCTATCGCCTGTACAAACAAAAACTCGACTCCACGAATGCGTTAAAAGCTTCCTCCTGCCACGTTCTTCTCCGTTGTGTTCTTATTGCCCAGTTTTCTACCTCACAATTACTTGCCGAGCTCAAGTGCATTTAGCCCGATGGCGTTTTACTGTTTGCCTTAATTGAAAACTTTTGCGCAGATATTTTTCGTGTTTGCCCTCGAATATACTCTATATACCGTATATATAGTATATAGTGTATACAAAAAATGAAACAAAAGTGAATTGGAAAAGTTTCTAGTTTTTAACGCTTTGCCGCCTTGCATTTGTTTAGCTCTACTGAGCGACTTTGAGCGGCTTAAAGTTTCAGCGACCAATTCAAGCCTTTTTACCACCTCTCGGAAACTTCCGCAACACTTCGCCTTCCTACCTTTCCCCGTTTTCAAAAGTTGCCCCGCCAATTAGTTGGGTTGCATTTGCAGCATGGCGCAACAAACGAACAACAAACAGTAACTACGGTAATTCCGAGCTACGAACGGCAACGAACTCGAACTCGATGCTGCTGCAAAAGCGCATTACAATTTGGCTGCTGTGCTGACAGCTTTTTGCACACCGAAAACTAATTGGAAAATACATGAGAATTGTTTCCTATTTTTGGCCAATACCCATACGAATTGGCTGAACATGTGTAAAATGTCGAAGAAACATTTAAACAACAAGCAAAAGCGTTAGCAACAAAATTCTATCAATTTTCTAAGTTGTTGAGTGTCTTGGAAATTACATTCCACATACGATATTTTTCAAGTAGTTTTACAATTTTTATAATAAACCTGCAAGTTATTAATTGAAGTCGTGTTCAAGAGTTTCAAAAATTAAGAGTCACAAAGAGGTCATCGCATGGGGCCAAAGGATGCTTGACCCCAAACGACTTTTGTGAGTGTGCGGAAGTTGAGTCAGCACAAGTTCAACTTTTAATGGACACAGTGATAGAACTATCAATGGTAGGTGGCGCACAGACGATTGACAAATAAACAGATAAATGGAAATACTTCAGACATTGTGGCTACTTGGTAAATATTTTTCCAAATATATTGGCAATGCAATTAGAGAAAGATTTCACAAGGAGACAGGTTAAATTTCTTTAAGGAATGTGAAGATAATAGAAAGTTTTAAACAAAACTGTACAATCGATAGTATTATTGGTATTTAGATTCAGATATTGTGACTATACAGAAAAAATAAATTTAACAATCGAGTTGACAATGGAGATAGAAAAGCGCATGGAAAAGAAATCAGTTGACTAAAGACATTGACAAAAAATATTTCACTTTAAATTAAGAAATGTCGAAAGATTATATAGGTATATAGACACTTAGAGTAATATATGCTATCGATAGTATTATTGAATGGAAATAAGATAGTTCAGTTTTTCGATTCAGACGTTGTGTATTAGAGAAAAATGATTACAAAGCTAAAATGCGAAGATAATAGTCTGAATTATTATTTGTTACAGCATTATTTATATTACATCGATATTAAATATGTAATATAAATAGTGATAAAATATTCATATAAACATTAAAAAAGTTATTTGTTTTGTTAAATTGCTTATAAAGTTGGAAAGTAAACAGAGTAAAATTTACTATCGATAGTAAAAATTATTAGAAAGCAATAAGGATCGGTATATCGATAGAAGTCAATAGTACTTATTTCTTGATTAACTGCAATTTCATAGGCAATGAATGGAGCAAGTATCTAAATAATATTTGAGCGAAGCTGTTGCAATAGAATTATAGGAATGTAAGATAGTAAAACTGATATTATTATCGATTTATTATCAACGATAGTAAGCAGCTTCGATAGTTTGCTTTTAAACTGCTTAACAAGTTGCTAAACAAAAAATACAATGCAAGCAGCACTTTTTGCTGCTGTTTAGAAACTTTTATAAAATCAGTTGTTGTCCAATCACATCTGTGCAAGTTTCAAGGTCTGAAAAGTTTGCCAAACTTTGGCAACACTACACATTATGCAAGAGCTCTAGAGAGAGAAAGAGAGAAAGTACTTAACTAAGACGCAACTAAGCTCGTCTGTCAACTTTAGTGGGCACATAGAAAGTAGAATTGACTAAGTACGGAACACGAGTATTGATAAAGTTTTCGATGTTGGTAAAAAGTATTTAGTACTCACAATTTCCCGCTGCAGCTTGGCAATGTTGAAATTGGCCTGAGCCAAGCGAACACTGAGCGTTGCCACATCGCTGGTGAGCTGAGCGCGTTCGTTTGTATTGCGATCGACGAGCTTGAGCATTTTATCCTCGAGACTTTGATTCACTTTCTGGACACGTTTATGCGATTCGTACAATCGATCGTATTTATCCTGCCACGCAATCACGCTATCCTCGAGCTCCACTTGACGTTCCGTTTCACGTAAGCAAGCTGTTTCCAATGCGTACAATTGAGTTTGCTTCTCGAGCAGCGCCTGTTGCAGTTGCTCGATTTCTGTGCTGGACGTGCTGGAGGTGGGCGTGGCTGTTACAACTGCTGTCGTTGCTTCTGCTGTTGCTGCAACTGTTGCTGATGTGTCTGGTGTTGTCGGAGCACCCGCTGTGAGCGCATCGGTGGTCGTCTGCAATTGAATGAATGTCACGGTAAATAACGTAAAATAAAACTCAATTTATGAAGGCAAAATGTGCAATTTTTGTAATTAATTTTGCTTCCGTCTCCGGCATCAGCATCAACATCAGCTTCAGCGCATACCGGACGCAAGTGTCACACAATTTCGACTGCAAAAATGCTACTAAAGTCATCACACAAACACTGCCCCAAGTGGGAGGCAGAGAAAGAGAGGAAGAGAGAGCATCCAGTCATGATGCTATTGTGCTTATTACAAGCGGATCTTTTGGAAAAAATATAAATTAAAAAGCGTGTAGCATGTGCTCATATCATAAAACTGCACGTCATGCTCATAAATGCTACGCAAAGCCAAACAGAGAGGCATTAAAAGAGACAGAGAGAGAGAGAGTGAAAGACAGATAGTAAGAGCGGGAGAGCTACAGATCGGGTTGATAACTTGTGGAGGGGGAGTAAACCGTGAAGAGCGCACTGATAACACGCTATGGATTTCAGCTCAGCGCCGCACAAATCAACAGGGCAGCATCTGCTGTTCTTTTTAACTTTGCACAACAGAGATAAGACAATAAAGTAGTAAACGTATGTATATAAGGGAATACAATGATCGACAAGCAGATACTTTGCAGATGTTAAGATATGTTAATGAACTAAATATTTTGAATTATAATAATACACTTGTTGTTGAATGAATGCGTTAATAACACACGTTAGTATTATCAAAGCAAATCACTCAATATAAGAAAATAAATAAATAAATGTATAATATAAGAAAACTAAATGTTTCATGGAATACTTAAACAACTATAAACAAATTTCATAAAATATACTCTGGCGGAATTTATTGTGTGCGTCAAAATTTCAGTGAAAAAAAGAATATTCTTCTACCTCCGTTTCAGCACTATATTGATTTTAAGAACATTTACTGAATTACCGATATAATCCAATAAACCCACAGCAAAATAAATATTTAGAATTTTAAAACATCACAACAAATATTGTTCAAGTAAATCGCACAATATATAATAAAATATGACATAAGATAAACAATAGTCTGCAGGCTTATTTTCTCTCATCTGATAGCAAGTATTATAAGCACTGTAAAATTATTATTAATTTATTTATTTTAGCTAATTTATTGCATTCATTTATTTTATTTACTTTACTTATTTTTTATACTTTTTGTTTTTATGTATCATATTTATTTTCGAAATTCAATTTATTTAAATTTTTTGTATTCAATAATTTTTGCATCTCTCTTGAACTATTTTACAGAGTATTAAATGCGCACGCTAAACAAATGTTAATCAGCTGCTGTGCTGAGGGCAGCAAAAAGAATAAAACACTCTCCCATATTCTAAAAATTAACCACACAGCTTGCATAGGAGGTCATCTGCTGATAACCACAACAACAGACAGAACCAAAGAGAGTCAGCGAAAGAGCGGAAAAGCAGTAGAGAGAAAAGTGCGATAACGAGATCACGTCAAGCAGTGAGTAAAACTCTCTCAGATAATGTAATGAATGTTCATGTAAATTTGTAAAGTAAAGTAATAAAATTCATTATGAAACCGGAAATTACTGACCTCATGGAAATGTTGTAATATACGTCAATTAAATAACGTAGTTATCCAATAAAGTGGCTCAATTAACAGAGATCAGAATTCGACAATAATATTTGTAATGTAAGAAGCAATCGTAATTAAATTCAATAATATATCAGTTAATTGGTAAAGACAACTAAAAGCTTTGAAATATAGCCGCCAAAGTTGATATCGACAATATATATCAATTTCATTATTATCTTGTTTCAGGCATGATCTTAGCAGAGAGGCAAAAGAGGAAAGCGCGACTCCAATCAAAGTGCAAACTACGTGCATATGTTTGTATGTGTGTGAGTGTGTGTGTGCTTATAGCTATCGCTATGTTAGTGAGCGTGTGTGTATGTAATTGGATTAAGTTGACAGAAAACAACAAGAAGAGCAACCAGAACGTTGCCAGCTAAAACTTTGTCTTTGGTTACAGTCACAGACAACGAGAAGCCTCAACAGACTGCGTGTGTGAGAGAGAGAGCACATACACGCAGAGAAAGAGAGAGATAGAGGAAGATAGAAAGAGAAAGCGAGAGAGAGAGAGAGAGAGAAGGAGTCAAAGGACTGGCTTGTCATATATGAAGGCGATGAGGTCGTCGTCGTATCCTCAAACCTAAAAACTGCAAAATGCACAGAAAATTTAATTAAAAAAGGATTTTCGGGCTCGCAAAAGTTGCTTGGCTTCGCCTCTTGTTCTTCTTCTTATTCTTCTTGTGCTTCACCCATTTGCCACTTCAGCTCTAAGACGCTGTGGCCGGAGCGTTTTTTGTCTTATGCCGCGCCAGCAAAAGTATTTTCCTTTTCTTTATCGCATATATGTACATGTGAGTATTTGTGCCAACGCATAGCAAAAATTGAATTTATAGTTTTCAATGTTCAGCATCGTTCAACTCCCCTTTTCTTCGGTCTGCTCTGTGGGCGTGGCCAATTGCCAACGACAGACAAAGCAATTAATTAAATTAGGCAACGGCTTGAACTAAAAGCCACTGCCAATAGTTAAAACGAGAGAGAGTCTTGAAGCTGCAGCTACCAATTACATCCTTTGGATAGAAAAGTGTTTGCATTTAATGCAATTTACGCCACAGTCAATTAGCGGCAATTTAAAGAAGGAAGTTTTATGATTTGAATGACGGCAAAAGAAAAAGAGTTGTAAAAATGCAGTTACATAAATGTCGGCTAATGAATATATAATGGAGCAAACTTTTGACATTTGTATGACTTTAAATACCAAAGCTATCGTATAAAAAAAACTATGTGAATTTGAACAACACAGTTTCTCATTTATTAATCTAGAAATTTCACATTTATTTCATAAAAAAAAAAATATAATTATTGTTGTCAATTGAATCATGGTTTCATTCCCAAACTCCGCTTGGAAAATTGCATTTGTATTTATTAAAAAACATACTAAACATTTATTGTTAGGTTCATTAGAAAATCGCATATTTGTTTTTATACAAAAAAGGAATTCTTTAATGAAAGTTGAATAACAACTTCTTTTCCAATTAAATACTGAGTATCTTGCTGTTGTTGCTCCCTTTGCATATTAAAAGCTTGGTATTTGTTATGTTTTTGTTTGGTTTTCATCATAAAATGAATTTCATGTTGTGCATTTTCTGTTGTCTTTTCACGTTGTCAGCATTTGTTTGTTTTGCCGTTTTTAAGTTATGCCCATGTTTTCATAATTTATTAAATGCTTTTTGATTACTCAGGAAAACAACAACGAATGTGAACTAACACAGCCATTTTGCAAAAATTCCATTATGATGTTATATGTTATATGCTCGTAGTTCAGTTGTAATTTTCAAATGTTTTTAGCAACTTTTGGCTCTCATTCTCATTCTCTTTCTCTTGAAACAATGCCGAGCACCTACAGCTAAATCTCGGGCTAATGCTGTTATTGTCTAAGTGCATTTTGTGCAGAATGTTGGCCAAAACGCATTAAAACTTTGCAATAAAATGAGTAAAATATAATGAAAATGAGAACGAGAACGAAAACCAGAGAGAAAGGGAAGTACTTTGTGGTTGGAGAAAAAGAGTTATGTATAAGTTGCAAAAGTGGAGATAATCGTAATTCATTCAAGATAATTTCTTTATGATGTGGCTAAGTAGACTGATAAAATTCAAAACTTCAACTATCATATTACACTGCTGATTAAATCAGCTCAGTTTAAGCGAATCTTTAATTTACTTTATTATTTTCCTAGGCATTTCTTCAAGTTATATTAATAATCAAAAAATTGTCTAACCACATCAATTAAACGAACTTAAACTATTATTTTGCGGATAAATCAATTTAGCTTAAATGAATTTTTTAATTTTCTTGAATATTTTCTTTGACAAACTTTTTAAACGATTCTTTAATTTATTTTTATTTCTTAGATAGAGCTTTTGTGAATTGCTAGGAAATAAAAGTTAACATTTAAACACCTAAAGAAAGATTGACAATAAATAAACAAACCTTAACAATCTATTCAATTTCTGATTAAATCAGTCGAAGCGATTTTTAATTTACTTAAGTATTTTCTATGTAATTAAAGCTCAATTAAACCTTTAGATATTAACTTAAACTATCATATTATGTTTCTGATTTAATCAGTTCAGTTAAAACGTTTCTTTAATTTACTTAAATTAAACCTTTAGATATTAACTTAAACTATCATATTATATTTCTGATTTAATCAGTTCAGTTAAAACGTTTCTTTAATTTACTTTAATTTCTTAGACAAACCTTCATAGGGAATTGCTAGGTAATAAAAGTTCAATTAAACCTTCAAATAATAATCGACCAAAAAAGAGCTATCCACATCAATTAGTTTAATGAATGTTGGGGTAGACTGCAGAGATTTCTCATCAATTGGATCATCATTTGTGATTTGCGAAAAGTAAAATGAAAATTAAGACCCAAGCATAAATCTTTTGCACGCTCAAATGCAACTCAAAAGAATCTTTCTCCCCCTTTTGTTTTACTCGTCGTTGTTTTTGAATCCTTTAGGCTTTTGCCTTGCAGCTCATTTTTCACGCCGAATGGCAAAAACAAATTTCGAAATGAGCAAAGGAAAATAAGATGGGAAAACAGCAGCGCAGACGATGAAAAACCCTTTTTATATACAGTGCCAAAAGATTTTCTAATTGTCATCGCGCTTTAAAGACACATCAACAGGCGAAGGAGCAACAAGGAGCCAAGACAGCTGTCTTCTTGTAGGGAATTGGTAGGGGTAAGAAAAGTGGAGAGGAGGGAGAAGTAAAAAGCGTGGGCGATGCCTTACTCATGGTTGCATTTCACTTTGCTCGGGGACTTGTCATTATTTATTATATTTCTCAAGTCCTTTCATTACAAAATATTTTTGTCTTTCATTTGTTGCCTTTTGTGTGTGCCAACCGAAAAAAAAATTTGCTTCTGCTGCTGCTGATGGAGTGTTGAAGTGATGGCAAGCGTGTGGCAAGTGTGGAGAGAGACGCCTGTCGCATTCCTCGGCAACCTGCTTATTTACAGTTATTTGGCTGCCTTTATTTTTCATGGCACGCCAAGAAAACAACAGCAACAGCAGCAAAAAAACGAAAAGGGCTTAAAAGCGTGCAAGACGGAAGTCGCCGCCATATGGAAAACTGTGGAAAACTGTGCATACTCATCATTATCATTCACAGCAAGGGAAGGCGGAATAAGGGAACGAAGGCATTTACAAACTCTGCTTCAACTGTTTTTCAGCCTCATTTGAGTGGATAATTAGAAGACGTGAACGTAGAATCGACAGCTTGAAGCCAAAAACCAAAACACAAACCGAAACCGAAACCTAAACCTAAACCGAAACCGAAACTGAAACCGAAGCCCAAACTCATTTGAGTGTTGTTTTAGTAACAGAAACTTTTGGACGTAATCAATAAATGAATTTTGTAAACATCAATAGAGAGCGCAGCTCTATCGTCGTCGTCGCCTTCCTCACTCCTCCCCCGTTTTGTAAACAATATGCGACGCTGTGGCGCTGTGTGATGAATGGAAGGTCAATTGCTGTGACCCTTAGCCGAAGGAGGCATCGAGCCTGCCAGCCTGCCAGCCTGACTGCTATCTCCTGGCTGCCATCTCCTGGCTGACATTTAACGCAAACGACGCGCGCCTGTCAATGCCAATGTGTTGTCACTGCAAAAAGCAAGGAGATGATGTGAGAGGCAGTCATAGTAGATGCTGATGCTGATGATGCTGCTTCTACTGCTGCTGCTGCTGCTGATGGCGACGGAATGTTTATGCGAATGCTTGGGCACAAACATACGTGACGTGCCTCCATCTCAGCATGTCTACTCAAAGTGCATATACATATATATATATACTATATATATACTAAATATGTTCGCTCAAGCGGCGGAAGCGTTGTGCACCAACTGACAGACTGCAGGAAGCTAAGTAAATTCGCGACAGCTAAAAGAAGTTGAGAGCTCGAGCTCGAGCTATGTAGCTGAAGTTGAAGTTGAGGCCAATTCGGATCTTTCAGCTGGAAAAATGGCTGCTGCTTTTGCTGCTGCTGCTGCTGCTTTCGAGTCGACAAGGGATCGCTGCTGACAGTTGTCGTCATATTTTTCACTCACTGTAAAACTTGACGGCGGGCCCTTAAATGCGAATGCGAATACGAAGTCTGTTAGCGCACAGTGTGGCTAACTTTATTTACATTTAGACACAAATAGCCATAGATTAGTGTGAGTAAATTGTGAGCATTGTTGGCTTAAGCGGCTTTTAATTAATTTTATTTATAGCTGAGCTATGACAACAAAGGCAAAACGTGCATAAATAAAGCAGGTGGCAGTCTGCTTTAAAATATCTATTTTAGGGAGGACCAATAAAACGATTTATATTCATTTTATTTTCAGTGAAAAGGAGCTGCTTTTGAACGTATACTTAATATGACAACAACATCAAACTTAAGTATGGGAATTTACTAAAGATACTTTCAAGTTCAATTAATGATATAGCTTTATTCAATGTTACGTTATACACTGTTTTTTTTTTATGAAACACTGTTTACTATATCAAACAATCATTATATTTCCTAGACGTATACTTAATATGCCAACATGAAACTTAAGTAGCTGCATTTGACTTAAGAAACTTTAAATGTTGAGCACTTAAATGCAATTGTTGTATTTAATTTTAAGTTTAAAACATTCTTAAGAGTAAGAAATTTATAAAGTGTAGATTATATTCCAAAAAATATTTATATTTGTTGGACGTATACGTAATATACCAATAATAGAATCCTTAAATAGTTGAATTGTCTTTAAGAAACTTGAATTTATGGTTAAAATAATGATATTATCATTTTATTGATTATTAAGCTGAGCCCATTTTTAACATCACATACAATACAATATTTATATATGCAGGATATATAATTAATATTCCATTAACATGTAACTTAAGTTACTTTAAAATACTTAGTTTTTCTTGTTGATATAATGAAACTTTCAAAAAAGAAAAATTAGCATATCATTATTAACTTTTATTGTCATTTAATCTTGTTGCGTATAAAAAAAGCTAAACTTTGTTTTTAAATATAGGAAACTATTAAAAATAAATTCTACAATCAGTAGCTAATACTCTGGATGTAGACAAAACTTAATTTGTTTTGTAAATTTAAAATTTGTAAACTATTCACATATTGTGTGTTTTGTATTTTTTCTCTCAATTTACTTCAAATCATAATAAAACTAAAGTTAAGCAAACAAAGAGCAAACTCCATTAAAATAGTTTCGCATTCACAGCAAGCACATAAATTTGGTTCCACTGTCGCTTTTGTGTGCGCTTACAAGTTTCCTGAGTTCCTGCGAAGCTTGTCTCTTCCTATTTGTAAATGTGTGTGAGCATCTGCACGTGAATGTGTGTGAGTGTGTGTGTGTGTGTGTGTATGTGTGTGTGTGCACATTCTGTGCGCTTTGTGCTGACACATTATGTTAATACATCTATGGTTTAACGCGGAGCAAATATTGAACTTACTTCATGTGGCAGTTAGCGATGTTGTTTTTGTAGACAGGAAGGGACTCGCACACACACACACATACACTTGCACACACTCACGCCATAAATTTATGCATATTTTGATGACAATTTGAGCACATAACACAAAATGTCAAATACATAAAAGAACAGAGCATTAGAGAGAAAAAAATGAATAAAATAGAACAGAACACATCAGTGAACCGAATTGAAAGAGTAAATCGAACCGCATTCAAAATTATTTCATCAGGATACACACACACACACATACACATACACACATGCGTACGCATACACGCATAGAAATATCGAATAACACATAAGCGGAAATCGATGACAGCCATTTCGCAGTAAATTGAGGCATTTTGACAGAGCTCTGCTGTAATTGCATTAACAGGCCAAAGAGCGAGCGGGACAAGGAGAGAGAGAGAACGAGATGGTAGAAGGAGGGAGAGGAGGGGGTGGAGGTGGAGGTAAAGGCGACACATTCACTAGCTATTTTTAGCGGCATTTTCATTTAATTTGCTGCCCATGCGACATAACTAAAATGGCGAACGGTAGCCATAAGAGATGAAAGATGAGTGAGGCAGAATGATAGACAGCCCAAGGGCGAGGGGGAGGAGGTGGAGGCACATGGATGCTGATGCTGATGCCGATGCCGTTGGAGGTCTCTCTGTTTTTATACACTCTGCACGTAGCTTGTAGGGATGATAATAACTATGTGGCAATATACTTGTAGGCAACTGTAGGAGGGCATTAACTTTAAGGTAATAAAACGATGCACATATTACCTAACATTTTGAGTAGCTTAGACTTAATATCATCATAGACATGGCACTTTAAATATAAATTTAGACTTTTAGAGAATTTTATATTTAATGCACATAATTGCAGACAACAATTTAAATAGGAATAATATATACATTTTGCATCAATTAAATTCCATTAATTCATTAACGTCATCTTTAAAGCTTTTCATTAATGCTTCAAATGCCTCTCATAAGTGTGTACATATCTCGAAAATCTCGTAGTTCTTATTAAGGAAACAATTTGTCCTTACTTAGGACACTAATGTGTGGTATAAATCTTCTTTATTAGCCTGTACTTTTATTACAGACAGTAAACGTTTTCTAATGTTTTTACTCATATATAGAAAACAGAAAAATAAGAAATTAAAGCATATCTTCAATTTATGTTTAGGAAACATAATAATAAAAACTATTTAAAGATGTGTTTCACAAAACGTATATATGAATTGATTTAAAGTTTTTCATAAAAAAAAAAATAATTTATAAAATTAAAAATAAGTAAGAAAAAATGTATCACACAGCAAATATATACATAATATTATAAATTCACTTAAGTTGGTTATAAAAAAAATAAGTAAAAAATAGAATAGAATAGAAAGAAATGGGTTTCCTAAGATATATTTTTCAAAATATTTCTATATTTTAAAATCAAATTGATCACAAAAACAGTTAAATTAAAAATAAAATGAAATACACTGTTTGTAAATGAATGTTTTCAATTATTTTTTCGTTACAATTCATAACATATAATATGTTACTAAGGAAATTTCGAGAATCTAAGTCCACTAACAGTATTCTACTTACAAATAAGTTATCAGCTCAATTTTAACTACAATTTAACTGACAATGAATTAGACTATTTTTTATGAACGTGTTCTCAATTTGTTATTAGCCACTTAAAGTACTTAAGAATAGAAATTCAAATAAACTTCACAAATTATATTCATTCTCATTATTTTTGTTTCTATGTACATCAACCCATTTCTATATATAACAATTTATAGAGTATTTCTAGTACACGATTTTCCCCCTTTAGCCGTCAGCTTTATTTCAATTACGCAAGCCTCAAAAATTGCCAATTTATTTTCGCATAGCCTATTTGCCAAAAAGTATGCAATATGTGAAATTATTAGGCCAAAAATTCAGCAAATTACACAAATGCGGCGTGAGAGCAAATGAATGTGTGCAGCAAATATTGAGCTAATAACAAAATAAATGTGTTTAGTGAGCGAGTGCGTGTGAAATATTTAGCATTTTGCAAACGAAATTTCGTAAAAACAAAACAAATTGAAGCTTAGCCAAACAATGACTTTTGACTTTCGGAATGTGCTTTATAATTATGCATATTGTGTGTGTGTGTGGCATTAAATATAGAAATTCTTCTGCAGTGCAAGTGTTGATAATTCCTCTGATATTTAACATATGCGCTTTTTAGCATAGTATAAAGCCACTCTTTGCTTTATCTCTTTTCCTCTCTGTCTCTCGTGTGTGTGTCTCGTTATGACTCCTTTCTGAGTAGCTACGTGTGCAGAAGCTTGGAAAATCCGTGTGCAATGCCAGTTGCAAGCCAGTGATTGCATGCAACGGCAACGGCAACGGCAGCGAAAGCGGCAGCGACAGCCACTGAGTTCTATGTGAGTGCAACATGGCGTATGATTAATGAAAATTGCGCATACACACACACACAGACATATGTGTACACATTGCACTGCTCGAGTGCTCGAAGCACTGAAACAAGTCAACAGAGCAATGGAAGAAGAGAACTGCGAGAAAACTGATAAAATAGCAAAGCCAAACATTTCACAACTATGCAGAATCGATTAACGGCAAAAGTTGATTGAATTTGCCACAAAAAGGAGACAATGCAATCGCAGTAGCAATACCGCCAACAGCAACAGAAACAGAAGCCGAAGCAGCAAAACAACAAACAACGAGAGAGTGAGAGAGAGAGAGGGGAACAAGGAACAATAACAATACGCCAATTTCCTTTTGGCTTTTTGTGCAAAAGGGAAATAAGCAATTTCAGCAAATAAATCGTAAAAAGTAAAAGTAATAAAATCAAGAAGATGAGAAAACACTCACACTCACACATACAACACACACGCACACATAAAGAACACTCATACACGCATTTGGCTTTTCGCAATATGATGGTAAGAACAAAAGCAGAAGAACGTCTCGCATTTTGGGGAAGAACAGCGAAAAAAAGAAGAAGAAGAAAAAACACGCCCGAAAAGCTTCATTCAACAAGCCAATATTTTATTGCCCTTGCCGAACTGCTTTTTAATATACGAATTTCGACCATAAATCGAAACGTATGAATATTCACATGCGTTAAGATTAAAGTGGGGAAATGTAATACCCAAAAAATAAAAGCAGTCTTCAGTTGTTCTCCTCGATGCTATCATTGTACTAAGAGATTGGATTAAATGAGTAATCAATCCAACATTTTATATTCGTCTATTGTTGCAATCTTATTTCGAATCTCACACATTTTAGACAGCTTACGAATGCCATCAAAAGCTCAGCTGGATTAACTTAAAGCCAGCCAAAATGGTGAAAATCGAAAAATGAATTTCACAGCTGATTAATTTCGATTGCACTGCAAGCTTAAGCTTTTCTTTTTGAAGTTATAAAAATGTGTCTTGATTTTTATCTAATGCATATGTATACTTTAATAGGTGTCGAACATATCATTTTAATACAAAAGTATTAAATATATCTCTTTGGTGTTTTTTGTATGTTCTTGAAATAGGGAATTAACGATAAAGAATAGTAAAATTCAGATTATAAAATGAAAGTAATTTTTAATTTTCAAGAATTTGAAATAAGAGTTATTCTTAAATTTGCAAAAAAAATATTTTTTTTTTTTGTAAGTGTGTTCAGTTAATTTAAAATAGTAAAATTCAGATACTAAAATAAAAGTATTCTTTCATTTTAGTGAATTCATAAGTTTCTAATACAATTATTTATTTATTATTTATTTTAAGTTTGTTCAATTCATATAATATAGATTAAAAATAACTCTTCTCTTCTACAAATTTTAAATCAAAGTTCGTCTTGGCAAAAAATATATTATATACTACACAATCCTTCCATTTTTATTCGTGGATACTTTTTGGTATATATATATTTAATAACTGACCATAAAAAAACTATCCACAATACAAACTATATAAAGCAAAATGAAAGTCCTTTAAAAAGTCAAGCTTGTTAGCATAGTTCTGTCAGCCTTTTTAAAGAGTATGACAAATGCAACAGAGTCAGAAGCAGACACACAAAATGAAGAGAAGACACAACAGGAACAGAAGCCGAAAAACTGTAACAAAGATACCAGTTAATGGCTGCACGTTGCAAACTCGAGGCAGTGGCAACAAACTGCGGCACAAGCGAACAAACTTCCAAGACAACTAAGTAATCAAGTTATTAACACCGAGAAGAAAGAGAGACTGAAGGCCAAATAGTAGAATTATTTCTATTATGTTAAGCAATGGATTGTTTTGTCATAGCAGTTAAAGGAATTGAACATTTGAAATAATTCCACAAACTTGTGGAAACCAATTTTCGTATCTTTCTTTTTGCAATAAAAATACATTTGCAAATTGAGAGAGAGACGAAAGTCATTTAAAGTCAGCCAGCTCAAACACACGGACAACCCCCATGAATGCCACAAAGAATCTCACAGCAATCTGTGGGCAACATGAAAACCCCCTCAGCTTTAACCACACACACACACATACAAAGAGAGAGAGAGACAGAGACACACATATAAAGAAAACTGCGGCAATGTTGAATATATAGTTTCGACCATACGAAGGAAATGAGCAAGACATTGAGTCACCTCGTGGAGGCGCTGTATCATTGGGATGTGAGTGGGTGAAAGATTGCAAGTGGGAATGGGCAAAAGCAATCAAAATACACACACACAGACAGACTCTGGCAGTCATACATAGATATATAAAGAAAGAGAGACAAAGACAAAGATAAACAGAGGCAGACAAACAAAATATTGGCTTTGCTAGCCGCAGAAAGGGGAAAGAAGCAGCACCAGAAAGCTGAGCAAAACGAATTTCTGCTGGAGCAGGAGCAGGTGTCTCTCTATGTGAATGTGTGTGTGTGTGTGTGTGCTTGATGGCGTTTTATGAGCGCTCAAATGTATGCAACAATAAATTAAATCAAAACAGTTAAATTTGACCTTGGCCAAGGCAGAGGCGCCGCCAAAACGATAGTCAAGAAGCTCAAATGACACCCAAATTGGAGCCCTTCGCTCTCTCTGGCGGTCACTTCACATTAGTTACATATGCATATATAGTATAGTGCTACTATATGCATAGGAAGCAGGCTATGAACCTTGACTTAAACGTATGTGAATGTGTTTGTTTGGCAATGCCCAGGGGCAACGTTTTTGCATTGCGCATTGTGCGCCCCTTATCTCGCTCTCTAGCCTCATCTTTATGCTGCTGCTGCTGCTGTTGCTGCTGCTGATGATGCTGCTGTTGCTACTGTTGTGCATGTGCAACGGGGCAAATAAGCATAACGAAGCAAAGTCATATAACAGGGCATTATCCTTGGGGATGCAGCTGCTGAGCTGTTGTCACACACCACACACACACACACACACACTCATGGATGGCGACTCGACTCCACAACGGAAGCACTTTATTATGCCGCCAAATTGAAATAATATGCATATAAACATGAACAGTTCCACAACAAAACAACAACAACAACAACAAGAGCAGCAGCAAGAAGAAGAACGACAGTCACACGGCAAAACAATTTAGCGCAGGATGCAGTGCGTCCATTGTATGTTACACGGAGGTCACGCCGTTGCCCCCGTTGCGTTTGTTTGCCACGTGTTTTCCTTCGCCTTGTTTGACTTTTGTTTTTTGCAAACAGCATGAAATGAGCCCCGGCAGCAATAGCAACAGCAACAGCAGGCAACAACAGGCAACACCAGGCAGGCAGGCAGGTAGCATCATTAACATTATGTAAGCAACAACCGGCGACAGTGACAGCAGCCAGCAGCCAACAGCTAGCAGCCGAGCGAAACAACAACTAAACAACCAGGTTTCTAGCAGGAACCGACCCACAAAAAAGGGAGAGAGCAGAACCCAGCACCTACAGTCATACTCGCAGTTAGTTGTAGTGGTGAGTGTAAAAGTGTGTGTAGAGGTGAGTGTAGAGGTGAGTGTAGAAGTGAGTGTGTAGCTAAGTGTATAGGTGTGTGTGTGTGTGTGGCTGTGGATCCTCTGAAGTTGTAATTTATGCTCAGGCAAAATGCGGCACAAAACAGCAAAAAACAAGTAAGACAGTTATAGTCGAGTCTTGCACGACTGCGAGATACCAGCTATCTATTTCTAATTAGAGTAAAACAATGTAGTATTAGTATTATTAAAATATACCAAATTAATATACTGAAACAATACTGAAATATATCGATACCCATATTTGGTATATCAATACATTTCTGCATTCAAAAAATACATAATATTCTGAAACCTTTATTCAGTATATCGATATACTACTACATTCAAAAATATAAAATACACTGAAATATAACTATCATTTGGTATATCGATATACCACTTTAATTAAAAAAAATATAAAATATAATAACGAAACCTATATTTGGTATATTAATATACTAGTTCACTCAAAAATATAATATTTATTGAATTATACCGAAGCTTTCATTTGGTATATAGATATACTATTGCGTTAAAAAGTATATACAATAATATAGCAGATTGTAGTTATATCTCTTATATTCTCTGAGTTCTAGGTGCTCATCCTGACTTGGCCAGCATATTGTTATACTACCCTTTTCAATTCAATGACAAACGGGTATAAAAAAACAGAAAACAAAAAAACAGGAAACCTTTCACGTAACAGTAACAGCGACAGCTAAGCAAATGTGTCTGCATTAGTGTGTGTTGTACATGTGCACAGCTAGTTAGCCTATGCAGAAATATACAAATCAGCTGTGCCTTATGCCTCTATACATAATACATTATGCGCATCAATCATTATAAAGCCAAAATTAACTCATTTCCATAATTAAATAGCATAGCTGAAAGATAAGATGCATCACAATGCGTTAATCTTGCAAAAGTAAATAAACAAACGGAGTGAAAATAAATAAAGCAAGCTTAATGAAATATTCCCACAAATTAAACAGCTTAAATAATTTCCTTTTTGGCTGCAATGATAAACGCGCTTTCATTGTTTGCAAAAAACAATGCAGCGCATTATATTGAATGCCCTTGATAATTGTATCTTTAAACAACAATCGAGTTTTTTAGCTACTATATAATATAAAAGTTTCTCTTAATAATCAAGATTCATTATACATTTCATTCTTTTCATAAGTTTACAAAGTATTCAATTTATTTAAAAATGCAAACTTTATTTTATTGAGTTGTCTTCGGCAAATTTAATACAATTTCCCATTAAAATTTATAGACGAGACTAAAAGATGACAAAGTCAGATTAAATGTGTAATGAATTTATGACTATGAACTAAAAGCAAAAAAACAGAAAAACGTTTTTAGTTGCATATTTTTCCAACACAAAGAACACAAAAAATGATGACATTATTTTTTAGTAAGATTTGAATAAAATGCAAATTGAAGCACATTTTGACAATTATATCTTCTTGACTTGCACGCTTTCAAATAAGAATTCTTTTCTCTTTTTTTTTGTGTTTTTATTCTGCGACCAAACCGAGCTGAAAACATATTAAGTACAAGGACAATAAATGCTTATACGCAGAGAAGGACCATAAACGCTTCAGAATGTTTTTCTTTTCGCACAACTTTAAGCTGGGCTAAAAAGTTGCCATCGTTTTCTCTCCTCTCGTTAGCTCGCAGCATACACATGATATCGTAGATATAGCATATATACGTAGATATAGCATATATATGTATACAGCAGTCACCTGGCAACGGAACGCAGCGCAAAAGTTTTGACCAAACTGCATCAACGAACTTCTTATAAAGTCTATAAAACGTAATGACTTGCGCTACATGCGCGCCCTGAAATATGCAACAAAACTTTTTTGTGACTTTGACAACGACAACGACGTAGACGTAGACGTCGACGTCAGCGTCAGCGTCAACGACGGCGAAGACGACTCGAAGCAAATGCGGAAATGCCGCAGTCAGAGCGAGTGCGAATGCGAGTGCGAGTGCGAGAGAGAAAGAGAGTGTAGTTTTGCCCGCCACGTAGAGTATTGCAGACATGACGCATAATTTGCATAAAATTAAGATACAATTAGAATGAAGTTGCTTGCGGCTTATTTGCAGTTTTGTCTATTCAAATAAATTTAAATGAGCCGCACTTCAATTGTGTGATGACTGCACTTGAAAACTGCAAAACTACAAAAATTAAGTTTTGAGCGTGGCTTTTGCAACAAAATGTCACAGAAATCACAGACAGACAAAAAACACATGGCACGGCACACACACACACACACACACACACAACACGGTTGAGTTGAGTGATATGCAAACGAAATTTTGCATGCAACGTCGCTTCGCAGTTTCATATGTGTGTGTGTGTGTGAGTGAATTTCAATCTGCCGACAAAATGGCAGCTATTTATTTTTGTCGCTAGCGCTGAAACAGTGACTGCGATTGCGATTGTGACTGCTACCGTGACTGTGACTGAGTTCGTGGGTCTGGGTTCGAGGTCTGGCACTTGTCATGCTGATGTACAGATTAGAAATTAATCGAATTTTACTGTCAAATCGAAGCAATATCAGCCTAACAGGAAGTGCCAGCGACGTCTCGTTTGCCGTTTGCCGTTGGCATGGCAATGCAAAACAGTCAGGCACATGCCAATACACACACACACACACATACACAGTGGGGAGTAAGAGCGAGAGAGAGAGAGAGAGAGAGCGAGCGCATAAGAAATATATGGCTACACCTACGCACACACTGACAGACTAGAGACAGACAGCCGCCTGGTAGACACTGACACTGAATGTTACGCAGCACAGTTGTCGGCGATATGTCTCGATAAAAATACCGTAACATTGGCTTAATGCCTGATAAGCTTTGCCCAAAAATTACATAAATTTGCAAAAACAGCGTTCACTCGTTTATTCGTTCTCGCTGCCGCCTCTTTATTTATTATTTTGTATAAGCGCCGTTTCTCTCACCTGTTCCACAATTGTCGACATTTTGCCTACACTTGCTTAATTATATATTGCTGCTCGTTTAGCTTTTCTTTTTGTATGCTCCTTTTTGTGGTGCTTTCTCGTTACCACTGTGCACCACCCAACGTCCGTTTTGTTGTTGTTGCTGCTGCTGCTGCTACGCGTTTAAATACACTATATTATTGCACGGAACATTTTGATTTGTTTGTTTGTTGTTGTTTGTTATTACACGTAGAATTCTGTGATTTTTTTTTTGCACTGCGCTATGTAGTTTATCTAAATAACACTTGGGCAAAATATATGCGTACTTTTTGTCGCGACGGTAAGCATTTATTTGCTGCTTCTGCTGCTGGCGACGGGGTTGTGCTGCTAAAATCAACTAAAAGTATATTTTTGTTAGCAGCAAGGATATTATCCTGGCAAACTGTTTGGCTTTTAACATATTAAGTTCAGTGCTGTTAACTGGTGGAGTTAACTGCTCCTCCGCTTTGCTCTTTGCTGCGTTGCGTTTGCTCAATTTGCGTTAGCGTTGCGCATTTTGCGTTACGTTACGCAGTGTTTGAGCATATGTATTTAAATTCAAATATCTTGCAATTCATTACAGTAAATTAAATTATAATTACTCAAATTCGACGAGTACAATACTAAAATAACAAAAGTAATTCAATTTCAACCTTAAATCTAATCATATCCTAATATTTAATTATCACTTTCGGCTGCGCTTGCACTGGCAACAGAAGCTAGGCTTGAATCCGAAACTGAAGCATTATCTTCACCCAGGAACTCCGTTAGATAGTTTAACCACTCCGTCACATCAACATAACGCGATACCTCCAGTAGCACTCGACGCAGATAACGCATCTGACGAATGCCACCACCAAAGAGCCCTGCCATGCGAAGTGTACTAATTCTGGCCACCGGTAAATTTACTTTGGGTTTGGCCACAATCACTTTGGAATTGATGCGCTGCTTCCATGTGTGCGCCTCCTTTTGCATCTCGTCGAGCATAAATATTTTGCCCACTTCACCGGTTACCACGCCCACAGGCGTCGCTAGTGGACTGCTGGTTCGTGTTTGCAGCGGTTTAACTGGTTCTTTGGTTTTCATATATTTCCAAAACGGCTGCAGATTCAACCATGAACAATAATCCTGCAGCGCATTAAGCATGATTTTTAGATAATCCTCTCGGGACAGTTGTTCATCGTCATCCGGTTCGATTGCGCTACGCGCTTTATACTTTAGCCATTGCTTTGACTTGAATTCCTCACAGACTTTCTCGGGACCAAATGGCGCCTTCGAGCAGTAAAATAACTGCAGAAAGTGATTGGAAAACTCATAACGCACATATGGCTGGGTGAACTGTGGAATGGTCTTGATGTAGGTGCTAATATGTTTGGGATTCTCCATTTTAAAGATCTTAAAGAACTCGACGATCAGGCGATTTGTCTGGGGCCCCAAACTGGGATAGATCAAAGAATTCTCTACATACTGCAACTCTGCAGTGTTGCTTGCCTCCATCATCAGCGATACGAAGCGCTAAAAGTAAATTGTTTTAGTATTTTCAATTCTCTATGAAGGAACTATCACTTCACTTACCTCTAGTATAGCTAAACGATCTGTGTGCAGCGATTTGGCCACAGCACGACTATATAACAGAAGCAGTTGACGAGTAATCTTTGTTAGGCGCATTTCTGGCGTCATACCGAATACAATTAGAGCAAATGGCTTAAGTTCGTCTTGGAATATTTCCGGCTCTGCTTGCTGCATACGATTGTGATCCATCCAGGACATAAATTGACGCTCCAGCACCCAACAGATCATGTCTAAGGCATCGAAGATGCGTGCCAGACGCACCGACGGAGCCATTTGCTTAAAGTCGTCCAACCACAGCTTGGATCCTTGCCAATCGTAATCCTGCACATGACGCATAAGAAACGAATCCTGCGACAAATTGGCGTACTCCTCATCATCAATGTTCCCACTCGATTCCTCATAGAACTTGGTAAGCTCCTTCAGTTCTGTTTCGCTGCATTTATCGAGACATTCCGCGAGGAGATCGAGCAGCAACTGCAACTTTTGTGGCGTGCTTGGTTCTGGAGGATGACTGACGCCAAGGAAATCCAGGTAATAGGGTCGTAATGCTGTCCAGCAGGGTGGAAATGTGTCCACCAGCAGATAATAGATGCGTATGACATTATTATATCTGCTGCGCAAGTCTTGAACTGCCAGCGTTTTGGAAGAGAGTATCTGCAAGGCAAGTCAACTATTAGTTGCGTATTTTACATTATATCTTAACAATTCCACATACCATTAGCATAGAGAAAAGCCAATCAAAAACCGCCTCATCGGGAAAGACGCACTGCAGCGCCATTGCCTCTTGCATGTCCAGAAAGGTATCGTAGTGCTTATTATACAGATTATTGCGCAGCTCCTGGGCAATGCTAATGTCCGGAGCATTAGGCAGCATGGCACAGCGATGTTTGCTCACACACAAACTCGTATTGTGTAAACATTTTGGAACGCGAGCAGCTGGCAAACGTTGCTCGCTATTCATGTATAGATTCGAAATTATGACACGAAAATTCCATTTCAGACTCTGCTTGGATTTATTGTCAACCACCGGCCGTTGATGAGGCGCCACATCTGTGGCCACATCGTCGTCAGCATTGGAAGCCTTCTCTTCTTTGGCAACAATTTCCGTTGTTGATTTACTCATTTCACAATCGGCGTCACTTGACGCGTTGAGCTTTGATATTTCTTTTGTAGTCTCGTTTGAATCGATTTCCATTTGACTTACAGCATTACTGCTATCTTTTCCACTTTTATATTCTTCCGAATTGTTACCCTTTGGTGTTTCATCTTTTAATTCTGGCGACGACATGTTTTCGAAGTAAACAATTTGTTTTGCGTCTTTTATGCCGGGTCCAAATAAACAACGTGACCGCAATTGAAATTCGCAAATATGCCGCAAAAGCGCTTATAGTATTTCAAGGTAAGACATATGGTCACACTGCTGTCGACTAACGATTTATTTCACAGCGATAGAAATTTATCGATTATTTTGCGCGCGCAATTGAATCTCTATTGCCTGCAATTGTTATTGCACAACTTGTTTGCCAACATTTGCTGTATAAAAGGAAATAAATATAAAAAAAAACTATGCTTACCAGCCACCTGCTGACTATCAGTGCCACTAAATTCATGCATACATTACAAGTAAAATACACTAGAGACAATGATTTTGCTTCTTTTTTGCTGTCGCTGAGCAAGTCGGGTCACATACTGCTCACAACCGTAAGGCACGACTAGCTCGTGCTCTTGGCTAAAAACACCAAATTTAGAATTTAAATATAGCAATTAGGCTGATTTATGCAGCCCGTCTGCATGTAACATTAATTGCGACTAACAACAAGTGCTCCAATGACCATTGAAGCCTGAGAATTGTGGCGCCGCACACAGTATGTAAATTTTTGGGTTTTGGGGAAAAAAATTCGCAAAGTCGAGCATGTGAAAAATGAAAACTGCATTTCCAGACAGTATCAATACAGTTAACAGTTGGAGTTTTGTGCAATTAGCAATGCTTTTTGGTCGACTCCAATTGGTATTTAAAAAGAGTTGTGCCCAAAAATAAAAAATCGAAACAGCCCCCGCAGTCTTTATTAGCTCAAATATGTTTGTTGTTAGCGTTAAGTAATGAATTGCCTTAAATGTCAATTAAGCATGGCTTTTGGCGCAGTTTAATCAACGGCAATTATTGGTTCTTCGTACACATATAAGTAAACTTGTTAATTATTGGCTCTTTTTAACGATTGCTTTGGCAATACAAACACATAATAATTTAATTGATTGTAAATCGTTTTAATGTTATATGTTTTGTGAGTCGGGAGGCGCTGACTGTGAGATCTAGCCTCTCTCTCTGTTTTAAGCCACCAAATGCAATTTGCATGTAAATGTAACCTCAATCTTTTTGGTTAATTAAGTTATTGAACATTGAAATTGATTGGCGTGGGGGGATAATAAATGCGGGGTTGGGTCTTTAAAAGGCTGCAGTGGCTGCTACGCATGTACGAGGGTGCAGCGTATTCAGATTCTTAGATAATTGAAGACATTTCTGGGGCAAAGTCAACAGTTGCCAGCAGTCAATAGGTTTATTTTTCGAAAGTAGATAATATCTTTTTATTTTTATTTAATTTTTAAATGAATTTTTGCTTGGAAATACGACATGTAAATACCCTTTTAAATTTAGTAAAATATTTAATTTTTTGTATTATTCTTAAATATACCAAATAATAAACCGCGAATATACTAAAATATACCGAAAACCATATTTGGTATATCGTTGAAGTACTTCATTCGAAATATACCATAGAGATCAAAACATATCATTGCAGTTGGTAAAATGTGCCATGCATTACTTCTATGTTATACAAAATTTATATTCTTTAAAATCAACAAAGTTTTTATTTGATAGACTTGTGGTTTCCATAATTAACTCAATATACATTTCTTATCTTGAAAATAAAAAATTGTGTAAAAATAAGATTTGATGGGTATACATTTTTTCCACAATTGGGATTTACTCTTTAATCTTGTTAATTCTTAGATTTTTATTTTATTGACGGTAGATTGATAATTTGTTTGCATTTATTTTAATAAGTGAAGAATCCGTTCAACATCAAATTTCGCTAATTCGATAGAAGCAAAACCCCAAGCCTTAAGCCTTAGAGTAATAGTATATAATGTAGCTAAGTGAATTATTATTACTTTACGCTTTATTGTATTAATTATTATAAAAATAAAATCTATTTTTAAGCATCGTTTTGATTTACTTTATAAACTGCTTTTCATTCATCTCTTCGGCAATCTTGCAATCTTCGGTCAATTGTTCGTTCAGCTTATACAACAAGTTGTGCTGTGCTTTTGCCTTTGATGATTGGCAATTAAAATTGCATTTGCTGCCTACATTATCAGATTGTCTACGTGCACGCTGCACTGACCCATATATGCATCGATCTTTGTGCTCTACACTCGGTTGAAGTTGCTGCTGTTGCTGTTGCTGTTGCTGTCTGTGGCTTATAGTATATGTTGTATGTTGGTCACTAGTGTGATTGCCAGATAGCCTGTGGCTTGGCTGTCTGGGTTGTCTGCTTGTCTGGTTTTCTGGCACTTGGCAAATGGCTACCGGTTCGCGTGGTTCGCAGTTAGTTAGTTGGTTGGCAGTTTGCTCTAATTTTTTGTATTCGTTTTTGTCGTTTTTTGGCTTCTTCAGGCGGCAGCAGTAGCAACGCGAGCAAGTTCGTTGTTCAAGTCATTCGTTTTTTTTTTTCGTTTTTGCGCCCAGCATGCGCAAATTAGTCAAAATAGTTACAATTATATAAAAATCAAGTTATGTATACATATGTATATAAGGTACATAAGTGGGCGTTGCATGTTTGCCTTTCACTTTCGGCCAGCTGGCAGGATATCGAGCAACAAGCAACAAACATTCGAGCTGATGCCTATAAATAAATAACTATGATTATACAATGGTGAATGAAAATGAAATATATAAAAAAAAGTCTAGTTGTCTTTTAACACGTAATTAGCCGAACGAACTGGGCAAACAACTGCAAACAATGTTGCTGCTGCTGTCAGTTCAATTGAGACATTATTCAATTTGTGACAATCGCGAGAAAATTCATTCGGCAAAGCGAAACAGCGAGAACCGAAATCGAAATCGAAACAATTAAAGGTATTTTGGCGATTTCCCAAAGCGATGTTCTAATTTTGGCAAACAACTGCAACAGCAACAACAACGACAACAACTTGCCGCAAGCTCAACGTTTAATGAGCACCAAAATTGTAAATTTAATTTATATCGTTTGCTGCACTTTTTGTCAGACGACAAATTTCGTAATTTTTTTTTTCATTTGGTGGCAATTCTCGTTGTTGTTGCCTCGTGTAAACTGTGCCGACCGACTCCACTGGACGCGGTTGCATGTCAAAGGGGCATAAAACACAAATGCCGACACACAGAATGAAAACAACGTCGCTTTGGCCAAAGATCTGTTCCATTTTGTTACGATTTTCCGATTTTGCGACTCGCTTTGCTTTTGCTTTTAATTGGCACCTCGACACTTGGTGGCATGCCACACTTTGGGGCAGCTGTGTGCGTGTGTAGGTGCACTTGCATTGCGTCAATTTATGAGGCACGCATTTTATGCTGTGTCAAGTACTCGCATTTGTTTTCGCACATTGTAACACAGTTGAATGCAACAACGCTCATGCCCCATGACAGCCACCAAAGCGGTGGCTGCAACTTATCCAACTCATTCTCGGTCACGCAATGCCATGCAACATGAGTTACGCATGTTGCAGCAAACACAGCACACAGATCGAGAACCGATACACATTAGTTATGCTTAGACCAGCATGATTTATACTTGTGTTTATAATACTTTGATTAATAGCTCCCGAGGTGGCAAATCATAATTTTAAATTGAAAGTTTAACGCTAACTTGGTGCTCCACTGCTCCACTAAAATAACATAATAAATAATAAATTGATATCTTGGCTAGTTAGCAAACTAGTCAGCAGATAACTGCAAAGAACTGAAATCAAATACTTCAAGTTCAAAAAGAAGTAAAGGTGTCAATTTTATTGCAACAGGCTAAACGAAACCATCTAAGAAAATCGTTTTAATAACTATATATAAAATCATAAAATAAATAATTATCGGCTGCCGAAAAGTCCAAGCATATTTCTTTTAATTATAATTATATTACATAATGAACAATGAATGATAAGCAAGCAAAAATCCAGGCAAAATATAAGCAAAGATATTTTGACATTATTGGTAAGCTATAAAATATTTGTTTGTTTACTCTGTGACAACCTGTTGACAAGTTGCTGCTGCTCAGCTATTAATAATCTTCGCAGTATGCATAAAACAACAGGGGATGATGACTCGACTTTATTTAACAAAATACATTTCTTTTAAAACCAGCAGAAACATGTGCAAAAATTATAAGATAACATGTTAGGAAAAACGTCATAAGATAGCAACTTATTTTAATTTAACACCCTAATTATTATGTCTAAATACTTAGTACTAAGCAATTAAATAAGTAATAATGCATGCTATAATTTTCTATTATTAGTTGCAATTTTTTAAAGACAACAATAATTCATTCATTACCACACAATTATATTCTAATACTAAAGTTCTATCAATCTCAGCTTTTAAAAACCCATTTTAATAGTGATATTAATTATACCTGCTACTCATATATATATATTTTGAATGTATATTAATTTGATATATGGGCAATTCCTGAAAATGGTAAACCACGACCGAAAAAAAAAATATGCCCATTCATCGTATTTTTTTGTATAATGTCATAAAGAAATATCCAAATTTTCAAAATACAATGGATCTATAGCAAATCTTTGTTGTTTTTATAAAAAAAATTGCCTGAAAACTGAAAAAATGTGATTTTTTAATTTTTAGGCACTTTTAAATGCATTTTTTTGTTTAATTATTTCACAAGGAAAACTTAAGATATGTTTGCAATTTTTGGACCAAATCTCTTTATTGCAATCCAATAAGAAGAGAAAAAGGCAAAGAGACAAAAAAAAATGTAGAATTAACTATTAATTTGTATTTTGCTTCTGATCCATTTTCTAATCGTACGTTCGCGACCGAAAACATCATTTTATTGTAATTGCTCCGCATTTAGTGCACGCAGGTGGATGAAACTTCACGTGTTAAGTGACTATGGGATAAATATATTATATATAAAAAATCGTTGAGCTTAGTCTAACCAATCTTTTTTTATTGACTTTCAAAGTAGCGTACGTTCGCGACCGAAAGTATTTTTTTTTTTTAATTTTTGCTTTTATTTGTTCAATAAGCATATACAAATTCTTAGATGGATAAAAAATAAAAATAAATAAAAAAAAAATAAAAAGAAAGGCTTGGTCACTAGCAAAAACCAAGATTTTTACCACTGTGCTCAACAACACATAACTGGAGTCATATTTAAAAAAAAAATAATTTCTTGCTTTAAATGCTATTAGACCCATTTAATTGGGTTAAATCGGTTTGTTTTTAAGAAATATGAAGTTATTCATAAAAAAAAATAGTAGAAAAAAAAAATTAAAATTAATAAAAAAAGCAACATGGAAAAATCGTACGTTCGCGACCCGTACGTTCGCGACCGGAACTTAATTCAATTAAAAATAAATAAATGGAGATATTTTCTTGGGAATAGACTTGATAGAAAGCTACATGCATCTATTTTAAAAAAATAGTTATTGCTTTTGAATATTCCGTCTCAATTCGCAGAGTTTTCCATTTTACTAGATTAAGCCAAAGTCAACTTCCATTTTGCGTACGTTCGCGACCGCATGTTTTTTTTAAATATTATGAAAATTTAAAATCGATAAGCCCCATAATTTACACTAACCAAAGAGCTAAACAAATGCTATCGAAAAGCAAAAAAAAAGTTTCAGAAAATGTTTGTTTTCAATTTTATTTTTTAATTTAATTCGTACGAACGTACGTTCGCGACCCTGGGAATTGCCCATATTTCAAATTTAATACCGCATTATTTTGTTTGTATTTAAAATGGGTGGCCGATATCTCAGAGTCGAGCACACTGTTTGAAATTTTCTAAATTCATAATGTAATACATACATAAAAGATGTATTCATTTTAATTTAATTAAAGCTATTAAAAAACTTATTTGAAAATCAATATTAATACTAATAAAAAATAGTTACTTAATATGAATAATACAACAACAACATAATTTTCTATTATTAAAATGCACATTTAAAAAGCAAAATTAATTCTTATTTTATACTGCATGCAATAACAACACAATTTTCCATGATTAAAAGAAATTTGTCAGCTTAACTTTATCCAATAGAAAGAACACTCTTTACAAGCCACATAACAAGCGGTTAATGAAACCGCTTTTACCTGCATGCGCAATTCAATTTCATTTTCATTACGCGCCATTTGAGAGTGAGTCTTGTTGTGCGAGTGTAAGTGCGAGTGTGTGTGTGTGTGTGAAGCTGTTGCAATCGAAAGCTGACCAAACCGTTGACGACGACGACGACGACAAATGAAAACAAAATCAAAAGCGAGACTAACCAGAGCAGAGCTGAGTCTGTTGGCTGTGTAACTATGTCTAGCTTTAAGAGTGAAAAGCCGCAAACTGAAGCTGGAACACAAAACTGGAACTGGAGGCGCCTCTCAAGCCGTTGAGTCTACAACTGCGACTGCGATTGGAACGCTATGCTGCTTACATAATCACAGATAGAAACAGAGCACATGCAATTTATCTCAAGAAAGAAATCTACAAAAAGCAGAAAAGCAGATCGCTCCCCTTCCACACTTGCAGTCAGCCGCCCCCTCAGAGTCAACAACTCGCCAACTATTTAGGCTCTGTTGTTGACTGTTTGTCTACAAAATGTTGGTCAGCAACATGATTTTTTGGCATGTGGCTTAGTTTAGCTTTTAATAGACTTTGATTGCTTCGTTTTCCCTCATTCCAGACAACAGCCGCAGTCGCAGTCACAGTCGCAGCCACAGCAACAGCAGACGGCGACAATGGCGACAACAAGAAATGCAATGACAACGATTTGCATTGCAACATGGATCAACATGAGCAACATCAGCCACAGCAACAACAATAATATGGCCATAGCAACGGCATAAGTCATAATGCAATGGCACATTTGGCGTTTAGAGTTGCATTGAGTTGCTTTGAGTTGCTTGGTTGCGTGCGCCGCTAAAGGGCAAAACGAAAGACTTAGGCAACGAACTAACTGACTAACTGACTGACGAACTATTGCGATTTATGCCTCACGCCTTGCGTCTTAATTACGCGTTCGGGATTGGCGTTAATATCCAAATGCCCCAAAGCCCCGCCGAAAAACTGCGAATTACAATTCACAATAAGCGATTCTTATGAAGCTTCCACTGTTGATGCTGTTGATGTTGCTGCTGCCTTTTGTTGCCTTCTGCCGCATTTGTGTAATGGGTAATTAAGCGCCTCGAACGACCAACAACAAGTTTTCCCACGGCTGCTGCCCGGCTGCCAGGTTTGCCAGCAAACTCCGTTCATCTGTGTCTGCCTGGCTGCTTGGGCTACTGTGCGCGCTTTGGCTTGCTTTGCTAAAGCCCAAAACAAACTGCCGCCAAGTACCAGAGGCCAATGATATATGCATTTTTCATGCCAAAACAACAGTCGTACTTGCCACCAACAACAACAACAACAACAGCAGACACAACTACTTACTACAACAATGCGCCTTGCTTATAAATTAGAAGTAGTCAAAATAATAGCCATATTTCTTTGGCGGAACCCTCACCAAACAAAAACAACAAAAATATAAAAATGTTCACAAAAAAAAAAGGTCAAAGCTGCATCACAACAAAAATCGAGATATCGAAAAATTGCAGCTGCGTTTTTTTTCGGCTATTGCTATTGCTTTTGGCCAGGTTATCATGACGCCAGCTGTTCGATCTCCAAGCCAAGCATTATAAACATCGCCTCGAGCCGATTGCTAATCAGCTGAACGCACTTAAAGCGATTTTCATGTCTGCCTTTTTTTCTTCTTCAGTTTTTTTTTTGCTTTTTTTTTGTCTTTACTTCACCACAGAGCAATATTGATGAGATGCTGATGTTGTTGTTAGCTGGACAGGTGTGTTTGAAGCGCATTTGCTGAGTTGGTCAATAAGACTTCAATAAGCTAGCGAAATAATACACAAAATACGTATGTTAATTAGTGGACGATATGAATGTGATTTATAGTGACAACTTTGAGCACTTACTTCAGCATTTGGAAATTAATCGTTTTTGAAACTGTCCGCGAAATATATTCAAAAAATGCATAACTATCGTATATAAATAGTATTTAACATGCAGTTAAGAATGGTAAAGTTGAAGATAATATGCAAAGAAAATAAGTCAATCTACTCAACATTTGTATTATGTGTTAAATCTCATTAAATTAAGCTCTGAATGTTAGTCAATTGAATTATACACAAATATATTATAATAAACTCAATTTAATTAACAAATCCTGGCTTTAAAATGGAATAATTAAAATGATTAGGCTAACAACACTTAAAAAAAAAATTACTCTTACTTTTTAATTAAATAATAATTTTTATTTTGCTCAATTTAGTTAATAATAACTAAACATTTTTTTCTCTTTTTCTTTTTTTTACAAGTCGAGTGTGCTCGACAGTGAAAAACACGCAACTTGCAAAAATACTAAAATTATACCAAAGACATTATTTGGTATATTGATATACTTCTGCATTCGAAATATGTCATAGAATGCAAAATAACAGATTGTCAGCGAAAGCAACTAAGACCCCTTGTAAATAGGCATTTATTCCCATACAAAAATAATTCTTAATAACTTCTGAAAGTTTTATAGTCTCTAAGATCTAAGTGTTCATACGAATAGTCAGACTAAGAACAGTAAATTCTAATTCCAATGTGCGCTTAATATGTTATTTACTCAATTCTATATCTTCCTTTTCAGCTATTTTTCTAACATATTTGCCCATTTAATTCAACTCGCTTCGATAATTCGAATTTTAAATTAGTAAATACTCAAAGCAAATTTAAACATTAAATACTGATTTAAATATTTTGAATTAATAATTTACCAACTACGTTGTCTTTCATATATCAATGAAAAGTTTTTTGTCTAAACCCGCTCTCGACTGCATTTTGTAATAACTATTTCAAAGCAACCCATAAAAATGGATTTATAACTGGAACATGGTTGAGCATCTTGTTTAACAGTTTATTATCATTTGAAATCGTGCAAGCGTAATGCAATTTTTAGTTTAGACATAAAACATGCTTAAGTGCTTGTAAAGCCAAAGTTCAAGGCTGCCTTGAAAAAAAAAAAACTGTGTGTGTGTGTTTTGCAATTCAATTGCAGAGGTGAAGGGGAGGCGGCATTGAAACTTGGCAATAAACTTGACAAGTGAGTTGAAAGCGTTAATTAAAAAGAAAATATACGCGACCCAAATTGTCATTCGTTTTGCTAATAGAAAATGTCAAATTTATTTCCTCGCATGTTTTTTCCTCCTCCTCAAACAGCAAAAAGCTTAATTAATATTTCGCTTGGCATTTGATTGATTTGTGATGTCACTGTGAGTGTTTGCATTGTGCAAATGAAAATGTTGCGCTTTTGCTGTTTTAGGAAATGTGCAATTTGATGCACACCGCAGAGACGCTCTTGGCCAGTTCCAGTTGGATGCGGTGACCATTGAAGCGCATAATTTGCGGAAATATGCAAAACTCAATTTTGTTTGTGGCTGTGTCTAAAGTATAAAAAAAAACCTTTCCCTGGGATTGAGATGCCTTTTGCTATAAATACGACAGAAGTGCCACATTTCACGCTTAGTAAAAATTACAATTCCACAGAGAAAAACGCGAAGCGCTCAAGGATTACACTCAAAGGCGGAGAGACAATCAGTCAGCCAAACATTCAGCTATTCAATTAGTCAGAGAGTTCGTCTGTCCTTCAGTCTATCAGGCAGTCAGTTAGTCAGTCATTAATTCCATCAGCCAGCGAGTCACTCAGTCAGTCAGTTAGTCAAACGCACAAACATTGAAATTCAATCAAAATTCATCATCAAACGCAATGAAGAAGCGACTGCAACGCATAACTGGCTACGCAGCTGGAACACCGACGAAGACGACAACACCACTTGCCACTTGTTTGTGCTTCCGTGTTACGACGACAACAACAAAAGCTAGAAGGAGCGGAGCAACAACATTGAATGCGGCACGCGTTAAAGTGTTGAGCATCATCATCTTCGCTTCGACATTCGCTGGCTGCTCGGCCATTGGCTATTCGTATTCACGTTTCGAGGGTCCGGTGGTGGGGCCAGAGCAGCTGGTTCAAGTGCCCGACGCCTATGGCGGTGGCACGCACTCCGATTATGTGGCACGGCCCGAATACAGCTTTGCCTATGGCGTCGAAGATGGTCAGACGCGTTTGCTGCAGAATCGCAAAGAGACGCGCAACGGCGATGCCGTCAAAGGTGTTTACAGGTAGGTGTAACGAGTGTTTTTTTTTTAAATGCGAGAGTTGTTGTTGTCATGCATTTAATAAACGCAGCGTAGTCGATCCTGATGGCACCCTGCGTGTGGTCAAATACACAGCTGACGATGCCAACGGTTTCCAGGCGGAGGTAATCACCAATGGCATTGGACGTTTGCATGGCCATGGCAACGGCAACGGCGCAGCCTCTGTCGATGAGCAAGTGGAGCACGAGCAATCCAACGAGGTACAGCCACAGGCAGCAGACGATGCCGAGGAATATGATGGCGAGGAGGAGGAAGAGGAAGGCGAA
This sequence comes from Drosophila niveifrons, assembly GCA_035046325.1. NCBI lineage: Eukaryota > Metazoa > Arthropoda > Insecta > Diptera > Drosophilidae > Drosophila > Drosophila niveifrons. Next base: position 14,215,902 of record JAWNOC010000052.1, read on the forward strand.
CAGCATGAGGGAGAGACGCCAGAGCAGGGCAAAGGACAGTACAAAGTGCATGAAGAACACGACGAAGGAGAGGGTGAAGAAGGTGACGAAGAGGAAGGCGGTGGCGATCATGAGGAATACGAAGGCAGCAGCGAGGAAGGTTACGAGGATGCCAAGCCACAGCGTGAAGAAGAAGAATCGGACAGCAGCGAAGAATATTAAAGCAGAGCAAAAATACCCAAAAAAAAATTACATTGCATTATTTAGTGCTAAAGTGATCTATGTGATATACCAATTCAAACAAAAAAAAACTGTCAATGTGGTATATAAATTCTGGTAGTTTATGGTATTTTTTAATGAATATACATAAAGCTTGATTTATGTAAGCTCACAAGCTAACTACTCGACTACTCTATATGAAAATCTAAAGCAAAAGCTAATTGAAATATCTATGCGTTGAAATGGTTTTTCTTTTTTTTTTTGTGGTTTTTGCGTAATCCCGCCGCAGCATGTGCGTTGCAGTTGCTGCCGCTTCGAAGTTGCGTTCGTTCGGAATCAATCAGGCGCAGCAGCAGCAATTGGCAATTGCCTCAACCAGGCATCGATTTTGTTGCAAACAACAAAAACAACTATATTTGTATCTCTTTCTGCGGCTGCTCCACTTGGCCAGCTGACTGTCTGTCTGGCTGTCTGGCTGTCTCTCTGTGTATGCCATTTCGTCACTCGCTTAATTCATACGCGCAAATGCGCAAAATCGCATTAAATGTGCGAAAATCAAAACGATGCCAGACGAAAGTGGATCAAACTCTGGCGATGCGATGCGGTAATGATGCCGAAATCGAAGCAAACTCAATAAACCAGATCAACTGCAGGCGCTGCAGGCGCCAAAGGAGGTGGCGTAGCTTAGAGAAAGAGAGAGATAGCTGACGCAGATAAAGATAGCGAGAGCGTGACCAAATTCAGTTAGTAATCTCACAATTGGGTTGCCAGCCAGCTCTTTGGCATTTGGCTGGGCTTCATTCATTTCAGCCTAATTGACAAGTCTTTCGATTTCAACTTGTCGGATATACTATACATAGATTTTGACGACTCGGCAATCTCACTAATAGCATCCCCAGAGTGGATGGCTAAATGCATTTGCTGCATTGCCGCAATGTGCAATGTGCTGAAGATTTATGGCGTGCCGCTTAGAATTGACCGACCAGCTCCAAATGTGGATGGACAGCATGCGTCGCTGCTGCGTTGCTGGCCACAAACGTGCAAGAATGTCGCAGTGCAAAATGTTTTAATTAGCCAGCGATGCGATGCCATAACCATGATCAACTCCACACACTCCAAAACACACACACACAAATCGAATAATATACAAATGCGAGATGTTGAAAGGATTCGATCATTTACATTTAAATCTTTATTTTATCAATAAAATAAAATGCAATACATCCACATCGTTTTTATCATTTAAATATTTTTCTTAGATTACTGATGAATTTTTGCCAACTAAGGGATAAAACTTATTTAACGACGTCAAATGGATTTATATTTAAATTACTTTTGTTTCATTATTATTTTAAAACTTCTTTAAAACTAAAAATTATGGTTTGAACATTCAACATTGCTTTTTGAGGATGATCGGAAACATTTGAGTTCAACTTTAAAATAAAGTATATAAATACACTCTTACTTGTTCATTACCATTTAAAATATTGGGCAATACTATAAGCAAAATCTTAGGTTTTAGTTATAATCTCCAGCTAAATTTCAAATAAAATAAAGCAAAACAAAACCAAAAAAACAAAAAAAAAAAAAAAAAAAATGCTCTCATATGTCTTACAAATAAAGACAGGTACAAATAACGGCAAAGCGCAATAAAATTAAACATTTTAAATTAAAACTGATTACGGTTAAATTTGTGCAATTATCTTGAATGTGCTATTAAACACATATCCAATTATTAATATATTGTATGTCTAAAATTGAATATGTTATTAAATTTTGCAGATTGTATATATAGATATAGATATATAAATTTAGAAAAACTATAAAATCGTCTGATCAGTTTTTTCGTAATTAAAAATAATTGAATTTTTACTAAATACTTTAAAATTAATTTTATTATCATTATTCCTATGAAATGAAAACTTGAATCCCAAATATCTATTACAATTACAATGAAATAATTTAAATTTCTCATTGGTCTGTTTTGACTTTCCCAAGCAGATGCAACTCGATGCCGATGCCTGAGCAATTGACCATGTCACACAACGCTGCGTATGAGTAACAAATTGTTTGCATTGCTCGCAGGGTTTAATATTACAGTTAGGAAATGAAATGTAGACAAACTTCCTAAAGATTAAAAGCAATCCCGCTGCTTATAACGGATGTTGTGAGGTAATCAGCAGGAGCAAATTTGAAGCGGAAATGGCAAGTTACGCATACGCAGCGTAGTGCGACGGTGGCTAAATTGTTTTTAACTTGACTTGAATTACATTTGGGCAGCGACTTAACTGCAGTGGGCTGATGCATGGGGCCTTTCTAAAATTGACCATTTGGGGGCATAAATCAATGTCAAAGCTTAACTGACAAGTCATTAAAATCAATTGCAAAGTGCGTTTAAATGTTCAAGAGAACCGCCACAAAAAGTGGATTGGAAGCACAACAAAGGCTTTGTCCAAATATTTGCATGCGTTGCATAAATCAAGATTAACAGAAAAAAAAAAAAAAACTTTGTTCTACTTATTGAGCCGCAGTTTGTTGCCGAGTTGCAAAGATTGTTTTGTCGATTTGCGATCTGTGATTTCGATTGCAATTTGATGCATGGCGTGGCTGCATTTTTGTGACATGCGTCGACAGTTGTACAGGTGCCTTGAGAGGCAACATTGCAACAACGAACTACGAGTGCAACAATCTTGGCAACGACAGCAATTAACGCAGTCATCGAAGTCGCCCCCACACACAAAACACTGCATACTGCATATTTGCAATGGCTCTCAAACTGTGTGCCGCATAAGTTGCGCAATCATCGAATGCTGTTGTTGTTCGACAAAGACAAAGCGTGTTCCACTCCACTCTAGCACAGCAACAGCAACAGCCACTGCTGACCAACTAACCAAGTTAAACTGCAAAAGGCTCAACACAAAACTCCGTTTGCTGCAACTTTAGCTTCAGCTTCATCGTCGTCGTCGTCGTCGACGTTTGTTGCACTGTCAAATCGGCCAAAGTGCGATCGCGATCGTGACGTGGCCAACTTGTTTGCCAGTTGTTGTTGTTGCTGTTGCTGTTGCTGTGGTTGCTCTGGCAAATGTTTGCATTTTCTTAGCCCACAATTGTTTCAAACAGTTTTTCTTGGTTTTGTTTTTCGGCAAATGTGTCGCCTTTAAAGTCATTTTATGTAAGTCGATTCTGTTTTCTCAGCCCCGCAAAAAAAATGATCTTTTGAGTATCTTTGCACCTTTGTTTGTTATTGTTGTTGTTGCTGTTGCTGTTGCTGTTCACCACCGCTCGACAACCAATAACAAAAGCAAACAAACAACACTTTTTTCCCATCGTTTTCAACTCCTAAGGCCAGGCCACATGTGTTTGGCCGCGTCCATTTTTGTGTGTGTGCTCTTTTGCCTACAAGATATAATAATAATTTTCTGATATGTCATGCAAAAGAACATTTTTGTTGTTATTGCGCTATTGTTGTCGTTGCTTTTCTTAATGTTGTTGCTGTTTTGCTGTTGGCGTGGGCGTTGCAAGAAATTTACAGTCAACGTGTCCAAAATTTGACATGTTGGGCATGGAAAATTTAACGCCCCATGTGGCCAAAAATTGGGCAAGCGATCAATGTTTTTGTTTTTATTTTTGGGTTCTGGCGAATTGTGTGTCAGGAGGGTCACAATGATTGATGCACAGATTAAAACTAAATGCGCTGGCAACATTGTAATTATTTTGCGTCAAATTAGAAACACCAACGCAGCTTTAGATTAGGATATCAAAGAGGAGAACATGGTTGGTTCATAGTATGTACATTAGTCAACTATATATATTTTTGAATTATCGTGTATTACAAATATTTTAATTTCTTTTATATATGAACATATTTTATAATGCTAATTAATTTTAACTGAGCACTACTTCTATGTTTAAAATACAATTAATTTCTTATCAAAAAAAGAAGAAACTAGGTAAGAGTAAGTTTATTTTAAGATTTATTTTGAACCGATTCCAAAAACATTTATGTTCAAAACAAATCAATGAATTTATCAATCAATTTAAAACAAATTATTAGACATTTTATTGCTACTGAGCAATACCTCATATGATTTAGTTAAATTCGTTTGTAATTAAAAGAAGAATTAGCCATTTTAAAAGCAATCTTATTTGAAGTATAAATAAATTGAATGTGTTGGAAGTTGTTATTTACAGAAGTTGTTGGATAGCGCCTATAAGACCTTAAAACGCAAGGGTAAATCAAAATTGTTCTTGAAGATTACAAAACGGAATGTGGATGTTAACATAATAGATTGAAATAGATAAGAGCACTGTTATTTAAATAATGTTATGTTTATTTTATTCAAACTTACATTATTTGAAAAAAATGCTTTATTAGACTTATTATTTGAGCAAAGCTGCGTATAAGTAATATTTATGTTACTTATGACAGTAAATTTGTAATCAATGAAGAAAATTTGGTAAGAATTAAAGAATTAAAATAAATGCTTTAAAAGATATTCTATTTTTACTGAGCAACACACAACAACATCACAAAGTGCATATATTTAAATTTGAAGTAAAAAATAATAAATATTTTTGCCATAAAATTCTTCAACCAATTAGTTTGGCTTTATAATAGCTATAAATGTTTATTAAAATCATACTTTAGTTTATAATAATATCACTTTAAAACTATGCAAGGATTTTCAATTACATTTTAAGCTCCCTGTGATTTATGTATAATATTTATATATATTTTAATAATTGTGCTTAGCTAGCGAACTGTTGCAACTTGAACACAAAAATGCCATAAATATTTTAAGAAACCATTTTTTACGGCTCTCATGGCAACAGATTGGAAACTGTCAAATGCAGCAACACAAAATTTTGATTGAAAAACGAGCGGCGTTTGAAATGCGTCGCAACAACAAACATGATAATAACAACAACAACAAGAGTCGATAGCAAAATTTGCCAACATCGAAATTCCATAAACACACACACAAAACACTGATACACAAAAGTTCTGTGACAAAAAATGCCGTTAAACAAATTGCGTCAAGCAGCTTGAAGTAATTATAGCGCCACCCGTCGACTGTCACAAAAATGGTAATAATATTTTTTGGATTTTTTCAACTTTCGAGCCTATTAATGCTGGCTCATAATTACCGCAGTCGATCAATAAATAAACAGCTCAGCTTAACAACACAAAAACAATTCGAATCTAAGTCGAATGCAAAGTGTCACTTTCAATTGCTACGTTATCTGTCCTTAAGAGTTGCACACACACAAAATACTGCCGAAAAAAAACAAAAATCCAAGTCACAACGCAACTTAGCAACGCCTTCTTAACTTTGCCAGCCCCAACAACAAATGCCGCACCCAGCAACAGCAGCAGCAGCAGCAACCACATGCAGCAACAGCAGCAACCATCTCAAGCGGCACATGCGTGGTCTCTATGAGTCTATGAGTCTCTAGCTCTGCGTCTCTGCATCGCTCTCCCCTCTCCCCTCTGCAGCTGCTGCAACTCGAACTCAACTCGAGTTGCTGTCGTCGTCGTCGCTGTCGGTGGCAGCAGCAGCAGCGTCGTCGTCGCCTTCATCGTCGTGCCTGCGCGTATATAAATACTTTTGGTCATCGTTGCAGACATCAGTTCAGCTTACGATTTCGTGCTATAAACGGTCCTCCCAAGCGTCACAGTTTGTCGTGTGCCAATTTGTTCAATTTGTTCAATTTTCAATTCAACGAAATCCTTTCGTCCTTTTTCTCGCGTCGTGTGTTTATCACTGTGCTCAATTTTTGCAAACATGAAGGTATGCAAAAACCAAAATACAAAAATAAATAAAACAATATGTAGTGCACTTTGCAACAAGGACTTATTCTTTGCCTCCTTCTATACAGTACTTTGTTGCCATCGCTCTGCTGTTCGCTGCCGCCCAGGCTGTGCCCATTGAGCTGGGTCACTATGCCCCATCGCTGGTGCAGGTGCATCATGCACCAGTGCTCGCCCATGCTGTGCATGCGGAGCCTGTGGCCTATCCCAAATACTCCTTCAACTATGGCATCAAGGATCCCCACACCGGTGACATCAAGTCTCAGGCTGAGGAGCGTGATGGTGATGTTGTGAAGGGTAAGTACAAACGAAAGACTTAGGCAACGAACTTGTTCAGAAAAGACTTAAGCAACGAACTTGCACAGAAATGACTTAAGCAGCAACATTCTCGTGACATTAAGCATTAACTAATCAATAGCTTTATTGCTTGTCCAAAAGACTTGTGCAAGCGACAAACCCGGCAACAAAAGACTTTATATTTTTATCATCATCCCAATAGGCCAATACTCGCTGGTCGAGCCCGATGGCTCTGTGCGCACCGTTGACTACACCGCCGATGACCACAATGGCTTCAATGCCGTCGTCCACAAGACCGCGCCCAAGATCATCGCCCATGCACCAGTTGTGCACGCTCCCGTCCTCGCCCACGCCCCTCTGCTGCATCATTATTAAATCGCGTTGAGATTGCAACCGAGTCATAAAGGTGCTCTCTCACACAATCAAACAACCAGAAACCAGAAGAAGAACAACATATGAATTTCAAACGAATGCAATATAGGAATAACAGGCAGATAAGACATTATTGATCCATTGAAAAGAAATCGTTAAACAAAATGCATGTACATTTTTTTGTAAGTAAGAATAAATTTAGCTAAGAACGTTTTTAGTAGAACACACGGGCACCATTAGTGGGTGCCCGGCACCCGGCTGATCTGGCATGGCATGGACGAAGGAAATACGAACAAAACAACAAAAATAAGAAAACGAAAAAAACGCTAAACACAAAAGTAACATATCAATGGCATGGCATAAGCAATGACTTGATCTTGATCATAGTTGATGTAGACGATGATTGCGAAAATAGTGAACGATAATCAATGCTGAAGCGTAAGTTGAACTAAAGAAGAATCAAGAAATTACCCGAGCACAAAACTGTTCCACGATTTGTTGAGCCCAAAGCAAAAAGGCACCGCTAAGAACTTTCACCCTACTCCAATACAACTCTCTCTTTCTCACTCTCTACCTCTGCAAAGTTTCAATTTCATTTGCTCAACTTTTGTAATATATATTTATGCAACTCTCTAAGCTAGCGATGCCGAAAAAAAAACTGTGCTCCAGCCCAAGAACAGCTTCGCTGCAAGAAAAACGGAAGCATATTGTGCCATTTCGGTTGGCGCACAGTTTGGCAAGCATTGGGCAAGCAACAAATCAAAGCGATTACAAAACTGTGGAACGCATCGGAGGACCGTTTCAATTACGCCATCAGCAAGCATTTTAACGCCAACTATTCGCAGTCAGACAAAGTCACTCAACTGTTTCACTCATTCTCTAACTATCTCTCTGTGTTCTCTCTCAAACACACACTCAAACACCCACATCAACTGTCACACTCATTGATTTACACTCAACTGACATATAATACTCTATATTATATTACGATCTATCTCACTCGTACTCGAACTTGAACTTCAAAACTCAAACTCATTCTCAGTCTGACACTTTTGTATCTAGTTTCATTTTTGCATTTAGAGTATTCTTCACATTTTGTGTGTATTGTATATTTATATAAACAATTATGCCGCTTAATTATAATATCAAAATATATTATGTATATAAATGTTAATGAAAAACCACAAAAAAAAAAAATCAACCACTTGTCTCTGTAGAACATGAAAATGTAAAAACAAAACACACTCTCACATGTCTCTCACACTCATAAGTTCATTGAGTAATTTTTTTGAGAAATTCTTTAAAAACATTTGTGAAAAGCAAAATGCACGACAACGAAAACCACAGCAAACGAAATGCAATGCAGAATGTTATTATCGAATTATGAAAAATGTATTAATAATAATAATAATAAAAAATTACAAAAAAATGAATAAAAATCAATTGAAAAAAAAAAAATACAATAGTAGTATAATTCTTTTGATAAGCTCACCTAAAAGTCTTTCTCAGGTCTAGCAAAGGTCGCGCTGATTAACAAACTCACAGAATAATTGTTTATTATCGATTATTGTGAGCTCACCAATTATTCCAATTTGTATGAGCTTGCTGAATTTTGAGAGGCACGAAAGTGAAATATCATTTAGCATGCTGACGTTGTATTTCTAATTGGAATTCTCTGGCAGCTCAATTATGTTTTTCTTCGCCTGGAACTCAGCTTTGCTCTCCAGTACGATTTTGCTATTGAAAGTGCGCGCAAGTCACCGGATATAAACAAATTATAGATATGTATATTACAAAGAGACAAATGTGCTTAGCGGCTCATTAAAATTCAGCATGGAAACATTGTCAAACAATCGCATATTTCGGCAATGCTCGGTTGTAAGTGCGTAGATGATGATTTGTTATGAGAGACAATTTAATGGATTTCTGTGAAATGCTTAAGAACACTCTATTATCAAACAAAAAAATAATGAATGAATTTACAAAAATAAAACGGAAAATAATTTGATGAATAAATAAAAAATTCGAAATACAAATAATATTAATTTGTTGAAGAAATATAAATATTATAACTTGTAATTTTCACTCTGAATATCTTAACATAGCCCACTTGTTGTATCTGAATGTTATATATTAAATTTCAATTATACACAATGACAGTGTACATAAAAACAGCATTTTAAATCACAAAAAAAAGTATCATAAACTTCAGACTTCAAAAATATTGGGTGCACATTCTAATAATAAAAGTTTTTATTATTTTAAGTTACATGTAATATAAAAGGTCAATATACAACTGCATAAGTTTTAGAGATATAATTAATACGTAATAGCAAAATTGGCTAACAAATAATTAACAATGTTCTATTTTAACACGACTCTTTCTGAGCTTAACAAGCTACATATTCACGACCATCATTCTAGCTTATCATTAGCAGCTTTGCCGAATTCAGGGTATACGCCAGATAGGAGTACAACTTCAAGAAAGCACAATCTCCAACCTAAATCTGAAAAAGCTATCTGCTTTTATAGAGCTTATAACTCTAAATTAAAAAGAAAACGGACTAAAATCTATTGTACTTAAGTGATTAAATTACATAAATTCTGAACTTAAAGCTAAATTCAGGTAGATTGCATTATTAGCTTTAAATTAATTTTAAACTAAAAGCTTCTTAGTTAATTTACTAATTTACATTTTTAAGTCTTTTAAGTTCAAAGGAAAACTGACTAAACTTTAGTTTTCTTAAAATTAAAAGCTATAAAAGTTATCTATTCATTAAAGTTTTAAATTGTGAATACTTATCGAAGCTACAAAGGAAAACCGTCAAAACTCTAGTTTATTAACCTAAAAGTATGCAATCACTTTTTCCTTATTTTCACAGCTGCTGCAATTGCTGCTGATCACAAAAGTATACGACGTGTTGGCCACGCCGCTGCGAACTGAAAGTGCAACATACTCGAGGACAGCGGCCACAAATGGCAGCAAACCAAGCAAAACGAGCAACTATTTTCTGCATCAGCCTTACGGTAGGCCAAGAAATATGTGAAGAAACAATTTCAATAAAAAATGTACTTTAAATAGGTCCCAATACGTATGCCTTTGGCTATGAGGTAGAAGATGCGCAGACTGGCAACGTGCAGTTCAGAGATGAGCGACGCTATTTGAATGGCAGCATTGTGGGCAGCTTTGGCTATGTGCGACCCGATGCTCACATTCAGGTGACACGCTACCAGGCCGATGCTGATGGCGGTTACTTGGCGCACTCGCAGAGCTATGCGCCTGGGGAGCAGCAAGTGAACACCATTTGGCCCACGAAGCTGCCTGATTTACTAAGAGATCAACATAAAATGCAGCCAGCTAGCAATGTGAGCTGGGATGCCAAGCAACATTTGAATGTGAGCGTGGACGATGTGGCAGATGATGTGGCAGAGAAATTGAAGCAACATCATGGTCTTGACTTATTTCACATTAATGTGGCGCAGGATGTGTTGCAGCCCGCAGTCTTAGATATAGTCAATGGCAAGACACCGCTGAAGCAGCAGCCCAATGGCAGTTTAGCCTTTGAGACGCTACAGAAAGTGGTGCCCAATGAGCTGCCACTGGTGCCATTCGAATTGCCAGCCGAAGAACTGTTAACAAGGGCAACAACGACAACGACAACAGTCACAACTGAGTCATCGTCAGAGCTTAGCAAGTACGATAAAGCCAAGAGCAATAATGCCGAAAAGGCACCACAAATAACAGAGCCGGAATCGAGTGAACTATTGCCGCCCAGGCCATTGGTCAATAACGTTAGCAACAGCTCGAATTGGTACAAGCAAATCATTGAAGCAAATCGTCGTGAATTCCTTGAGCATTTACCAAATTTGAATAAAGTAAATGTTTGAAGAAACCACAAGTAAGAAAGCTATAGTCGAGCTTGCACGACTGTGAGATACCCGCTACCAATTTTCAATAAAAACAAAACAGTGCGGTATTATTCTAAACATATACCAAAAAATACAAAAGTATACCGAGTACTATATTTGGTATATCGATATACAATTATGTTAAAAATATACCTTACCAATAATGACAAAAAAGTGCGGTATTATTCTAAAAATAAACCAAAAATACTGAAATATACCGAAGACTATTTTGGTATATCAATAAACAATTATTTTCAAAATATACCACACCGATAAAAGATGCGGTTTTATTTAAAAATATACCGAAAAAAAGATACCGGCAACCATATTTGGTATATTGATATACAATTACATTTAAAATATACCACACCAATAAAATAAAAAATATGCGGTTTTATTCGAAAAATATACCGACAAATAGCAAAATAAACCGTCGACTATATTTGGTATATCGATATACAATTATGTTGAAAATATACACTATCAATAAAAGCAAATATGTACGGTATTTTTCTAAAAATATACTAAAGCTTATATTTGGTATATCAATATACCAATAATATAATAATAATATATAATCCTATACAAACTAAAACGGCGGTGTTATTCTAAAAATATACTAGTAATACTATTTATTGTTAGCTGTTGTCAAGGATCAAAAATACTATAGTTATAATTGTGTGTGCCAGCGAGTTTAAAATACCCTCCTACCCTATGGATAGTGGGTATAAAAACTTAAGAGGCACACTCAAATTATGCACATTCAACGAGAATCACAAGTGGTCCCACTGTACCCCGCCCCACTGTACAGCAGCAGCGTACTAACCATAGTAGTAGCTGTGCCGACACGCCCCTCCTCAAAAGCAAGCACAAAGTCTAATAAATATTAGGTAAGCAAATCGCGCCGGCAAAAAGATCTTTCACTTTTCATCATCGGTAAAAGTCGCCGACTTATGAGTAATCATTTTCGACTACAATTTTTTCTTTTTTTTTTTTTGCATAAGTCTTTACTCAAAGAATTCCAAATAAAACGCAATCGATAAATGGCTTCATTTTCTCAACGTGTGTGTGTGTGTGTGTTTATCTTCCGGGTTTGAAAATTGGAGCAAACCGCAGAAAAGCCTTTCAGATTATTCAACAAATTGCCGCCTTTGAAGCTAAGCACTACAATTTTATGGGTTAAATGTGGGTGACAAACTGGTTGCAAATGTTACTTTGGGATTACCAAAAGACGTTACAAATTTGCAGCACTACCATCAGGAAGACAATATATCTTACACTCTTTCTCTATCTCAATTGCTTTATCACTAACTCTTTGGTTGTAAATGCGTTAAACGGAAGGAAATGTATTGCATTTGAAATTTTCGCACTCGTTTTTTTCTTTTTGCTGCAATTGCCTCATGCATATTTAAGCTGATTTATTATTCCATTCCCACTTTAATTTGTATCACGCACGCTTTTGGCCCCTCCTCGGATTTGGATTCGGATTCCGATTTGTATGATGCAACAGCGGCTAACATTTTACTTGATATTTATACGAATTTTGAATTTATATTGTATGTTTTCTGTTTGTTTTTGTGGCGTTTTCACTTCACTCACTTACAATTTTGTTGTCTAGCGTCCATTCACTTTTTATTGCAGACTTCCAAACGGAGAAATGTTTTCTAAAAGCTCGCAGCAATTAAAGCTTCAAATCGGAAGATTTATTAGCATTTATGTAATGCAGAAAAATATAAAATTCACTACTACAAAAAGTGTATTTAAGATTAATGCAAATATAGATCATAGAATTAATGAATTAATGAAACTTTATTAAAATATCCAAAGCTTAAAATCGCCAGATTTATTAAAATGTGTGTTATATATATACGAATAAACCAAAAGTTTGCTTAGGAAAAATTGCAAATCTATTATGTGTCATATATTTAGTTAAATAATTGAATTATCTTCAAAAAATTTCTTCCTTTCTCTTTACTGTCTAATCTATGTGTCATATATTTAGTTAAATAATTGAATTATCTTCAAAAAATCTCTTCCTTTTTCTTTACTGTCTAATCTATAATCACATGCTTAATTTTTAGTCAAAAATATAATTTAATTACAATTATTATTGTAAAGTACTTGCTCTATTTTTATCCTGCTCAAGTTTCCCTTTCTCTTTGCCAATGCAATTAATAGTGTTTAGCGATAAAAATTCAATAAAAACAAAGACGTGACAATGTAATTTAGATTTAAACTGTGCAGCTCAATAAAATAAACTATCAACTGCAAGTTTTATTTTCGTTTTGCTTTCAAAGAATCGACATTGGAAATGCCGCTTTTATTGTTATTGCTTTCGCTTTACTGTCCATCGCTAATGATATTTGCTTAGTTTATGATTTAAGCATAATTATCTTCTCTCTCTCTTTCACACTTCACTCTTCCTTTCTCTGTCTTGCGGTGCAGTATGTGACTGCAGCAGCGATTGTGTGCCAATTAAACAAGCCACGTTCATAACTCTTTTGATTATGGCCACAAGGGGCGAAGCGCGTCCAATTTGACAGTGGATGGATTGGCGTGGCGTGGCATGCGGCATGCGGCGTGTGGCATGCGGCGGTATGACGGTATGGCGCTGCCTCGTTGCATTGTTGCCAACTTTCATATGCATTCAAGTGTTTTATTGTATGTTAATTAAATTGTTGCTACGTTCATTTCAACCGTCGCTGCATTATTTGGCATACATATTTGGTCATTAACTAATTGCTGGCAGTCCGCTGAGGTAATCACTTTTTTTTCATTTTTTGATTCACTTTGGAGTTGATTCAGTTGCAAAATCAACCCAATGCCCAGTGCAAACACGCTGTGTGAAAGTGCTCAGATCGAGCGTTGCATCGGCTACGTAACGTAAGCCCACATTACGTATACGCACAGTGGAACTACGCATCGGAGACAGAAGAAGTCAAACCTCTGCACTGCACTGCACTTCAACTTAACATTGAACAGGTCCCTGCATAAAGTATATGTTATATGTAGTTGTCGTTTTTCTCGCATTTTTATGATTATTATTTTGGCCGAAAAAATAAAAAAGATTTATTTGGCCAGAAATGTGTCGACGACACTCTTGACAACTTGATTAGAGGAGCCAACCAGTTAGTTGGCTCTCCGCTCCGGTTGCATAAATTTACCCACAAAAAAAAACCCCACAAATCTATAATCTTGATATGGCCAGGACTGAGCGACTATGACGACGACGACTGTCTGCGAGAAGAGAGAGAAAAACTGGTAAATTTCATAACATCCGGTTGGAGCGCGCTTGAAAAGTTGTTAATTGTCTAACGCTGGGGGTTGCCGACAGCCACCAAACAGGAAAAAGGCAAACAAAAACAAAAAAAAACAACTAGAGAAGCAGAAGAAAGAGATTAAACAGCAGCAGCTGCAGCCTGCCAAAAATGACGGCAATTAGCCAAAGACGACGACAAAATAAGGTAAAAGTATTTAACCTACTTCGAAGCCTCTCAAACTTTTAACTTTTAACGATTTTTTGTCTTTTTGTTAAACTGTTAAGCGCGTTTCGTTGTAGGAAGTCGAACGCCATCGTTTCAATCCCCTGCCGACTAATTAATGAGCCACACACACACACTCAGAGAGAGTCTGCCGGCAAAAGTCAAACAACTAAAGCTGCAAGGAAGTCGCCATCAGAGAAAAAAAAAACGGGTCGAGTCGCATAGCGTCAAGGAAACTTTAAATGTGAAATGTGTGAAAAAGCACTCGCCACAAATTAAAATGTTTAACGATTTTGCATCGTAAATATTTTGATTAACGCTCGGATAATTAGACCACAGCTTGGCTTTAATTCAATTGCAGAAAATTGTCTCTCTGCAACTCGGTGAAAAATCAATTTTTCTTCCACAATTGTTTGCAACGCGAGTTTTCCGTGTATTGCAACATTTTTTTTGCGATACAACACGAACGCAGACTCAAAGCTGCCATATGATATGATTATGTGATTTGACAATTTGCATTTAATTAATTTCTGCTGCTATTTATTATGTCAACCACAAAGCAACGCTGACAAGCAGCGTTGAGAGCAACCGCTAAGCTCAACACAACTGAATTCCAAATACAATTTCAATTAACTAGTCTCTTAAGTCTCTTAAGCGTATCGAATGCCTGTGGGCATTAGGCTTTGTTAAGCTTAACAACATTACTTAGTTGCGGGATTAAAAAGATTTAAATATCAATTAAAATAATTTCGATTCGCTGCGCTAGGGAAAAAAATATGCGGAAGAAAAAGTGTGTTACATGACGAGGATATGGAGTAAATGCAGTAAATAGTATATGGTAAATAGGAGACCAAGAGAATTTTTCCAGTTTCTACTAGACGAAATACATTTTTTTTTGTATATATACAATATCTAATATTTCCGATGATTTTCTTTTACTTTAATACTGTTATATTTCAATTTAAATTAAATTAGATTACAGTTGTATAAGTTTAATTTTTTTACATTAATAATTTTATTATTATATATCAGTAAATTGTTAAGGTTAAGAATTTTTCTTCTATATTCTTTCCATGAAATGACATTCTTTCATTTTAATACTGTTATGTATAAATTTAAATTAAATTAGGTGACCAATTCTACAAATTCTTTTTGATGTAAATTTCAATCATTCAGTAAAATGTATATGTGTAATGTACTTTCATTCACATTCTTTCATTGCATTTAAATTTTGTAAATTATTGGAATGATAAGTTCTATATATCTGATTTATTTGAAACATTTTGGAGTGTTAGCCTTTATAGGCTTTGCTGTATCAATAGTTAGTGTTAATTT
Source organism: Drosophila niveifrons (assembly GCA_035046325.1). Taxonomy (NCBI): domain Eukaryota; kingdom Metazoa; phylum Arthropoda; class Insecta; order Diptera; family Drosophilidae; genus Drosophila; species Drosophila niveifrons. The sequence continues at coordinate 14,231,307 of JAWNOC010000052.1, forward strand.
TAATTAATAGTAACCTCTTTTTATAACCTATTAATTAAAATTCGGTTGTTTTGTTATTTCAATCAAACTCATACTGAAAATCTTCAGAGATAGTTCTGTAATGTAGGCGTCAATCACAACGAAAATATAAATTAATGACTATAAAGTATATGCCAAAATAAAATTAATTTCAAATCTATCATTTCATTTTTTTTTAGTTCTGTAAGTAATCATGAATAACATCTAAATATAAATAAGTATAACAAAAAATATTTTATAGTCAATTTTTACAGTCCGAATTTTTAAGAGACTCATCTTATTAAGCAATAAAAATGTTGTAAATTAAATGGAAGCTCTCCCCGTGCAAGTTGACACATAAGGTAGTTCAGTCAATGAGGACAATGAAATGAATATGGATTTTTCATTGTTACATTAATTCGAAGAGCACGTTAACTCCGCTTTACTTTGTCATAATTGACATGTAGCATTAACACCTCAACCACTAAATAGCAGCTCCTCACTTCCCTTACTTCCAACATACGCCACAAGAGTTGCTAACACGTTGTCAACATGTTTTTTGGAAATGTTGCTACGCACTTTTCGCGCCGCCAGCAACATTGTTGTCAAGTTGACGCTAATGCTGTTGCTACTGCTAATGTTGCTAATGTTGCCGGCAATTGACAGGCGCCGCTTAAGTTCAATGTGCTGCAGCTAGTTTTGCTGTTGAGTAGTTGTTTATCGAAGAGTGACGACCAGGAGATAACGCAAGCTCATTAGCAGTTGTGCGTGTACAGTTGAAAGAAAAACCAAAAAAAAAATATGTTTTGATGTGCGTTGCCTTCAAATAAATGAATATGAATTGCAGGCAATAAAATTATGCCATGACTCGAAGGCTTTCGCTTAAGCGCTCGAAATGTAATTTTCAATTACGTGCAACTTGCAACCTGAGCGGCGGCAACAACAATGCTTGCTGCTGTTGCGCAAGCAGACTGCATAAAAGGATAAGGCATAAATGATTCCCACGACAACTTTGGAAAGATGCACGCGTCGCTGTGGCGCTGGCTCGTTAGGAGGCCATAGAGACCAAATAAATATGAAACAATGAGACAAACGCCGCAGTCGATGTTGCTGTTGCTAGTCAAATGCCAGACAATCAGGCAGCTTACGAGGTACTGCAACTTGCAACTTGCAACAGCAAATGTTGCTTGTTGCTGCTGCTGCTTGCTGCTTGCTGCACATGCTCAGGCACAGCAGCCGCACTTAATGCATGTACTAAATGTCCAACAGTAAATATGAGTTACTAGGTAATTGCCGGGGCACCACTACACACAGCTGCACCACATGCTGCATGCCCCACAATTCACCCAGTTACAGCTCACTTTTTTTTTTTGGTTTTTGACTTTTCACTTTAGTCGTGAGCTTTAGGCGAATCGAAATTGATTGAGTGGCTGGCTGGCCAAACGAAATTTCTGTCTTAAACTAAACTACATTTTTTTTTTCGCTTTAAACGAAAAATCGAACTAAAAATTAACACCTGCTGTGGCAGACACACACAAATACTGTGTGTGTGTACAACATAGGCCAACTACAATGCGACTCGATGCGATGATTCAATGAACAAACAAAATGAAAATATGTGAGCAGCGATTGCAGCGATGACGACAACTTTTGCATCAACAACAGACCAAACAACTTGCACCAAAAAAAAAATCTACCAAAAATTGTTGTTATTGTTTTTTGCCAGGAGAAGGCAAATGCTTATCGGGTATATTAGTTAATGAGTTGGTTCAACGTAGGTATAAAATGCAATTCTTTAATTGTTTAATAAGATGAAATCGATTAAAGACACACTAAGTCTTGTACAATATAATAATCTGAAGTCCTTTAGTTACCCTTCAATATAAATAGAGTTCTTTAGTTTCCATTCAAATAATAAATTGTCGACAACCTTTATTAATCAATAAATTACAGATAATATTCCGAATGATTCTCCTTTCAAATAGGTACGAAAGCTCATTTTTGAAAATAGATATGAAATATTTATCGACCTAACCTTTCTTTATATGCTCATATGAAAGCTGCTTTAAAATAATAAATAAAATAAAATTTATAATTTATTTTTCGGATAATATAAAAATGTATATTTTCATCTAATTTCATATAATTATTCTTAAGATTTGAATTTGTTTGTTTCTCTTATCATTTGCAAAATAAAAATTCCACATTTCAAATAAATTTTTCTAGAGTATTGAACAAGCTTTCTTCGTGTCGTCATTGAAGTGCTGTCTTTGCCACGAAATGAAAATAAAAATGCACACTGGAAAATTGTATCAACATTGCGTTCAATTTGCGTCGCTTCGCCAAATTGCAAAACATCGCAGACCAAAAAAAAAAACCAAAAAAACCAAAAAAAACAGAGAAGTTGGCTTTTTGGCATGCTACTCTAGCTGTAGCTTCAATTGCAACTTCAGCTCCAACTTTAACTCGAAGTCGAAGAGTTGCTTGCTATGTTGACTTGCATTATATTTTCCACCTGCTGCTGCAACGCCAACACACACACTCATACACACAACTATAATACACAACAAACACCACATACTAGTGACTATAAAGCGTCCCCTTGTAGACCATAATTAAGCATTTATTTGATTCGCCATATTTCTTTTGGTACGTGCAAATGCTTTTTGAATTCGGGATTTTGCGGATTGGTAATCATCATGAAAAATGTTTCTGTATTTTTTCATTTTTTTTTTGTTTTTTCGTTTCTTTTTGCAGTTTTGTTTTGCTGATTTCTTTCATTATGTATGTGCGCTTGTTTTGGCTTGTCATGGCTTTGCAAACGTTGTCAAATGTTGTCGACTTTAAATATAGCAATTAAAAAAATGTGGCTGCATTTAAACGTGCATCAACCTGCTGCTCAAGTGTGTTGAGGTAAACACACTTTGAGCCTGAGAACTGCAACTCGATGCAAAATAGGTAGACTATGATGTTGCACAAAGCAAAAATAAGTGAATGAAGAGTGAAATGAAGATTACAAACATGAAGTAATCTATTTACTCTATTATTTAATTTAATATAAGATGTGACATTTGAAATACTTATAGTACATTTCATCATTGCTCTTTCTTAGTATTTTTTGCATGTTTTCTTTTTAGTATTTTTGAGTTTCAGTTAAATTATGTTGAAGTAAACACACGTTAAGCATGAGAACTTGTAGAATCTATAGGTGTCTATTAGTATTTTTGATCCTTTAGTCCTTACTGCCCCTCTTATTTTGCGTATTTTTATTGATATATTTTAATTACCACTTTTTTCGAGTATTTTTCCACAGATTCCCTTACTAATTTCTCACTTTTCTGACTTGGCATGATTTACATTTACCGAAAATGTGTATTTTCCTATTCGATTGCATTCCATTCCATCAATTTGTTTCAACTACTTTCAAGGCTATTACCATTACAGCTCATTACTAACTGATTACAAGCCATTAACTCAATTGCCAAATGCATTAAAGACCTTCATTTGTTACATAGCCGAAAAAAACAAAATGATATCAATGTAGTTTTCAGCATTTACAAAATCCCATAAAAGACACATATGGATCGCTTATACAGTAGATTATCCAAAAAATGTAACGTATACGCTTCGTTGCCTAATTAGCAGTTAGAAATAAAAAACAAAATCTCCTCCGGGGCGCTCTGCAAAAGTCGTTCAATTGAAAATAGACGCAAAATAATTGGTCAATTTCTCAATGCTGTCGATGTTGTCGCTGCTATTGTTATTTCTACTGTTGTTGCTGCTGCTGCTGCACTTAACTTTGATTTGAAGTACAATCTAAACGACGTGCAGCCAATGAAAATCCCAACCAAAAAACCAAAAACCAAAAAAAGGCCTCCAGCCGCTGCGAGAGCAACACTTAAAGATTACAAAAGTTGTCTTTATAGAGGCGCTCAACTTTATTGTTGCAGTCGAAACACACAAAAATGGTTCAATTAACAATTTTACAATTTTACCCGTTTACCAGTTTACGATTAGCGCATTAAAAGTAGACGATAGTAGATCACAAAGTTAGCCCAACATCGCATCTCACAATGCAAATCATAAAATCATGGCAAAAGTTAAACTAAGCAAAATGTGGGTCAAATTGCGTTCGTAGTAGAGCAGAGAAAGAGCGGGATGTAATAGAGATATACTAGCAAAAGATTGTGTAGCAAAGACTCCATAAAAGTATTAACTAACCATTTCAACGTCAAGTTGTCGCTGTCAAATTTTTGCAACGAAATGCGTCACCAATCACCTACACAGCAACAGAGTAACAGCAACAGCTAGAGCAACTACTACAACAATGCTCTGGCCATAGACATATTAACTACAGTTACTAACTGAACTGTTTTACATTATTTGAGATCTCTGCACTCTTTGCTGCTGCCGCCGCTGTTGTTGCTGCTGTTGTTGCCACTGCGGCCTGCCGCTCACTGTTGTTGCGGGGCAGCGACGTCGACTTCGCGGCGTCGATTCACTTTCTTCCTAACTATATAAAAGCGGCCGTGGCTCGTTGCAACTACATTATTCAGTTGTGGAATCCCGTTGCGTGCAGCTCGTGGAACGTCGATAAAACCAAAACCAAGTTATAAATCTCCTTAAAGACCCCCAACAAAAACAAAACACACTCGTTTTAAAATGGCCTTTAAGGTGAGCACAAAAGAAAAAAAACTAAAAGGATGCAGTTACAAAGGATATTCACATAAAGTGCAAAACAATAAACTGTCGTGCATCCTTAAAAAGGATATACATAAATTTGCCATGCCAGTGCTGAAAGTGTTTCGTTAAATATATTTATAGAGAACTTCGAGTATATCATCTATAAATCAGTAAAAGTGATGTGATACAAAATATAAATTAGAAAAGAGTCCAAAATCATTTACTGGACTGAAAAGATGAAGAGATTGTTATAAATAGTACAACAGTAGAAATTTCATTAGACTTCCATCAATCAAGAATTAATCGAAGTATGAAAATGCCATGATTATTTTCTAAGACATTACAGATCTTCAAATAATTACTCTTCAAAAGTTAGAGATAGAAAAGTAGCCAAGAACAATTTTAATACATTTCATTTGGAACACAAGTTAAAATAAATTTTGAAAGCAACTTAATATTTTAATATTTAATATTGATGTTAACTAAAAGAATATTTAAAATATTTATTAAAAATTCTCATTTTTCTCGGTAATATTTTTAAAGCATAAAAAGTTATCAGTTGGGCATTAACAGATTCATTTCTACTTATACATTTTGTTTACCCCCTCTACTCAGTTATTTAATAATTGCTTTGCAAAAAACAACAAAGACATCAACACCACTAACTTAATATCATATGCAACATGATCTGATAACTTTGTAATAAAAAAAGAAAATTGCAAGTGGCATAACCACAGCTTAAATAAATGCGATAATTTCAGCAACAAGGAGGCATTGAAGCAAGTAGCCAAAAAGCCAAAACCGCAACTAACACTTCATTAAAAATTCGATGAAAAAACAAAAAACCACACAAGCCACAAACTATGTTACAAAGAAAAAGAGTTGAATGCAAGTTGTGGCAGGTTTTCCGCACGCTTGTTGAACCTCTAAGCCCAATTAGCAGACTCCAAGCGAGTCGACTTGTTAACAAACAATTAGCTAAGCCACATCACATCACATTAGTTTACATCAATTATGCAATTGCAGTATCTGATTTTCGCATCGGCTCTGTGCCTGGGCATGGCCTATCCATTGGATCATCATTACTACGAGGAGAGTCACGGTGGCTACGAGCATTTGGCCCATCACGAGGCTGAGCCCATACACGAATATGGCCATGAGCATCAGCATCAGATTGAGCGCATTTCGCTGGGCGAGGAGCATGGTCATCATGAGCATCCCCACTACGAGGTAGAGGATCATGGTCATGAGGACGAACATGTCGACTACTATGTGAGATTAGTGTACCCCTTATATTAAGTATACGATATTACAATATTCATGATTGCAGGCTCCTCCCAAATATGCCTTCAAGTATGGCGTCAACGATTTCCACACCGGCGATGTCAAGTCCCAGCACGAGACTCGTGATGGTGACACCGTCAAGGGACAATACTCGCTGGTGGAGCCCGATGGTTCCATTCGTACCGTTGACTACACTGCCGACAAGCACAATGGCTTCAATGCTGTCGTCCACAAGACGGCGCCAGTGCATCATCATGAGGAGATCCATGAGCATCACGATCATCATGAGCATCACTACTAAAGCATACTAGAAACGCATACGCTGAACGCAACAGACCATAACTATGTTTAACTATATGCACTAGAGTTAGCCAAATTTGCTACAGCAACGTCATCAATCAATCAGCCACAATCAATCAATCAATCAATCCACATTTCACACAACAGCGAACATACGAAAACATCAACGAAACGATCGATCCACGTCAAGAATGTAACATATAATCAGCTTCATATCTCGTAATTAGGACACTGACAATCTGATCCAAGCAACTCACACTCGAGTTTGCTTGGCATCTCATGCATAATACTTCATAATACTCATATCATCATATCAATCTAATATCGTATTTTATTTCTGTGATAGCAAATACTTTTCACTTAAACAACTAACCCTTAATGCCTGTCCTACTCTCAATTTCTATAAACTGTTGTTTCTTAGTCATTATCTAGCTAGGATTCATGCTCTCTCAACGCTAGTTCATTCACTCAGACGAATTTTTCAATCATCTACCATCTACTATAACTATCATATAATATTGTATACAGAGAACAAAAAACAAAATGAAACGAACAAAAAAGACACTTGTAAATTGTGTAATAAACAAATGTGAATTATGTACTTTTTATAAAATCAAATCGACAATCTCACTCTTTTCATTTGTTTGGTGCCATTAACAAGTCGATGCCAAGCATTGAACTTGCACTTTACAGCCGGACAACATTTGTCATATTTTTTTTTTCTTTTATGGTTTTATGTCTAAATCTTTGACATGTCCAACAGGTTTACGCGGCGTATAAGCAATAAAAAGTGATTACAAGAAATCCACAGACGAATTTTCCGCCTTGGAACTGGTTGTGTGCGTTTGTTTTGATTGAAATTACATAAGTTTTGCGAATAACGTAATACAAATTGCTTCCTAAATGATCAACGCAAAAAATTCACCAAATAATTGTCTGTATTGCAATAAATAATTAGATAAATATTTGGAGAGGCATAAATAAGTGGTTTTCGGGTTCAAAATACTCTCTAATAGCTATTATCAAAAAAAGATTTACGAGCTCACATAATACATTTTTATGTATTTGAAGAGCTGACGAAATTGAAAGCCTTTTCGTAAGTGTACTTAAATTGGCAATGGACGTCAGTGCTGCACCATAAGCATCGTTTTTATCATATGTAATACGTTATAAAGAGATAAGGCATTTGTTCTAATCACTAAATTTATTTATCTTAGCTTTTTTAAAAATATCAAGGTACGCATTGTCCTACATGTATTTTTGGTTGGTTGCACCAATATATTTAGTGTTTTTATTATAATATTTGACTTTTTTCAGAATTATTTGACCACCTAATGAAATGACTGATAATAAAATAACACGCAATTTAAATTGACGCGCCTTTATGAAAACATACCAAAATGTTAGGCGATGAAAATGTTAAATCAAAGTTTGCTATAGGAAATCGATGTTTACATGACTGTTAAGAGCAACGATGTATCGATAGTTTTAACGATGTTTCCCCACCTCTATACAGAAGGGGCATAGTACAAAACTGGCAAATGTTTAGGGCCGCATATAAACAACAAAATGCTGGCCAAAAATAAATATGTGCCGCGAGTAAATCAGGTAATACAAACTAATATACAAAATAAACATATAATACAGACATTTATAATTCACAGGTAGATGCCATTTACCTCAACAAAGACATAACTCGAATGATACGGGATAATCTGCTTGAGAACTTACAAGCGATATCGGTAAGGAAGTAACCCCAATAGATAAAGCATATGGCATAATACTTAATCTCTACTGCAGCCAGTGTTGTTTATTAAAATACAACCAGAATTGGATTTACTGATACAGTCGGCCATTTGGTTTGGCTCTGTAGGCAAGCGATTCTCGACTTTTGGCCAACAATTACTCGTCTTGGCGTACGATGCGGAGAAGCTAACAGTATCCCGTTTGGTGCTACACTTTGCCCTTACTGTGCTACCCGGTTATGTTAAGAGCTGGGAGGAAAGACGATTATCCCATCGTGTGGAATGGTTTAGCCAAGCCATCACTTGGGCGGAAAACAGCGCCTTAGTTCTAAATGTGCTCAACTATTTTCGCTTTTTAAAGACGGGACGAAAGCCCACATTAATTGACTATATGCTGGGACTGGACTACATAAGTTTACGCAATAACCAAAGACGGGACATTGGCTACAAGTACCTGACACGTGAATTGCTCTGGGGCGGTTTCATGGTAAGTGCCACGATCTTGATACTAAATGAATTTCTAATAAAAAGTTGCCAACTTACAGGAAATTCTTGGCTTGCTGCTGCCTATCATCAATTTCCGTAAGATCAACAGGCTGCTAAAGGCCGGATTCTTTGGCGACGAAAGTCAGGGTGGCTGGCGACGGGAAAGCATTGCTCGTGAACCGATTGCGGCCAAAATGTTGGTAAACACCAGCTGCAGCTATTGCGGTGAACGACCAACTCTTCCCCATCATATGGGCTGTGGGCATATTTATTGCTATTACTGTTTAAGCGCGAATTTGTTAACGGACGCCAATTTTGGATGTACCAAATGCGGTGCTATTTGTCCGGAGAAGGGTTTACAAAGTGTGTGATTAATGTATAATGTATTGCTTGTAAGGTGTTACAAATTTTTTATATAAAAACAAAATGGCTGTAGAAAAAATTGCAATTGTTTCTTTGGCGCGAAGTAAAACCGACTTAGTGTAACCAATTCATGATTTTTCACTTTCCAGGCAGTTGGTCTCACTTGCAATAAACGCGAACGCTGTGCGTGCAAATTCGGCTCTCATTAACTGTTGTGTAGTTATATTTATAGTTGAGTTTTATTGTTTAAACGTACATAACAACACAATTAAAGGTGCAAGAAGTGTCAAAAAATTGTTTGCAGCCTGAAATCATTCCAGTTAAACAAATAAAGTAAGTGAACAACGCCTGCCAAAAAAAAGCGCGCGAAAACTGCTTCGCAGCTGCTTGCAACAGCTGTTATGTTCTAAGCGAGAGTTGCCACCTGCTGGCAATAAACTCAATTTTTTTAATAAAATGCTATATTTAGTTTATTAAACTACCTTTATACACATAACATATGTAAGCCAATTATTATTTTTAAATATAAGTTTAGGTATTAAATGTTTTCGATAATTTTGCGACCATTGCAATCAGCTGTTTGGTTGATCCGGCAACACCCAAACATTGTTATTACATTACATTTGTATTTCTGCTGCGCATTTGCCTGTTTTTTTTTTGCCTTTGTTCGCAGTGTGTATTAGAAAACGATAATAGACTTTAGAAAAACTGTACGATTAATTGCAAAACGCCCAAAAATTAAATGTTTACGCAATCAAAACATCATTAAAGTACATATTACAACAAAAGAAAAACAAGCAAAAAAGAAGATAAGCAACAACAATCACAGAAGCAGAATCAGTGGCGAGAAGAAGAAAACAACGGACTTGAGCAAATAACAGACAAAAACAATAACAAAAAAAGCGAAAAAACATCACGAAATTGCGCATATTTTCGTGGGTCGCAGCTGATTTCACATATCAAGGTCAGTAAGGTGGGCAACAAATACAATTTACAAACAAAAGCATTTCAATTTGTTTTGTTTTTGCATTTTGCGTTGTTTTGGTGGCCACAGAAAAATGCTCGACCTGGAAATTCTGCCCGAAATATCGCTGGGCTGCGATGCCTGGGAATTTGTGCTTGGTATGCATTTCTCGCAGGCCATTGCCATCATACAATCCCAGGTGGGCATCATCAAAGGCGTCCAAGTGCTCTACTCCGATACGAATCCGTTGGGCGTGGACATTATCATCAATCTGCCACAGGACGGCTTGCGTCTAATCTTTGATCCGGTTGTGCAGCGCCTGAAGACCATCGAAGTGTTCAACATGAAGCTGGTGAAGCTGAAATACGGTGGCGTCTATTTCAATTCACCCGAAGTGCTGCCCAGCATCGAACAGATCGAGCATTCGTTTGGGGCTACCCATCCGGGTGTCTATGATGCAGCCAAACAGCTGTTCGCACTGCATTTCCGTGGCCTGAGCTTTTATTTCCCGGTGGACAGTAAACTGCATTCTGGCTACGCACATGGCCTTGGCTCGCTGGTGTTTCTCAATGGCGCCTCGCCTGTCGTCTCCAAGATGTCTTTGTATGCGGGCAGCAATGTGGCCGAGAATCGAGCACCGTTACTGCCGCTGTCCTGCTACCACCGTCAAATGTATCTGGAGTCGGCCACTGTGTTGCGCACCTCCTATGGTCACACCAAGGGCCTCAAGCTGAAGCTGTTCACCGAAGGTTCAGGCCGAGCGTTGGAGCCGAAACGTAAGTGCTTCACCCGGGAGCTGCTGTTTGGTGATAGCTGCGAGGATGTGGCCACGAATTTGGGTGCACCGAATCGCATCTTCTTTAAGAGCGAGGACAAAATGAAGATACACAGCTCGAGTGTGAATCGACAGGTGCAGAGCAAACGCAGCGATATATTCTTCAATTATTTCACGCTGGGCATCGATGTGCTGTTCGATGCACGCACTCAGACCTGCAAGAAGTTCATACTGCACACCAATTATCCGGGACACTTCAATTTCAACATGTATCATCGTTGTGAGTTCCAGTTTCTGCTCGAGAGCGATCATCCGCCGCTGGGCACAGAGAGCGAGAGCAGCAAACAGCTGGTGCAGCATCATGATCAGCATGTGAATGTCACTGCCTACACCAAATGGGATGAGATTAGCGGTTCGCTGGCCACCTCAGAGCGTCCGGTGGTATTGCATCGTGCCAGCTCCACGAATACAGCGAATCCATTCGGTTCAACATTTTGCTATGGCTATCAGGATCTCATCTTTGAGGTGATGCCGAACAATCACATTGCATCCGTGACGTTGTACAATACGGCGCCGCCACGACAGCCGGCGCACTCCTGGCAACAGCACAAGATGCAGGACATTCGTCTGACTGTCGCCTAAGAAGAATGTTGAAAAATGAAGATGATGACGATGACGATGAAGTAGTGTTGTAGTTTTCTGTGTGGTCGTGTGGGCTCTGTGACGCTTGAATGTATTTAGCTATTAAGACACAAAAAGGCAACAACAAAAACAATGATCTAACCTAGACTCTAATGATTAGCAGTTACCTTACGATTACATATATAGTTTAATATATAAATACATAATATATATTGTATACACATTAATGCATATATAGTATTTCTATATATAGCTAACTAAGCAAATTGTATCACACTCACTGACCATATTATTCTTTTCCCCCCATTTCTATCTCTCTTCGTATTCCTACTGCATTATTATTCCAATTGCATTGTGTTAACCTTTAACGACTCGGACTCGTTTCATCATTACTGACAATTAATTAGCAAATGTACTTTTTAACTTTGTGCATGTCGTTAAAATATCTAAATATTTTAAGCTCAACAAACGTGTATTTCTCTTTGAAAAAGAAACAAACAAACAAAAAAATCAACAAAAAAATATATATAAATATAGCAATAAGGTTTCGACAAAAACAAACGATTCGCAAGTGTTTTTATTTTATATATATAATTATAATTATATTAAGACTGCCAACGCGAGTCATGACAGTGTTAATCTTTCCTATATAAATCAAGTAGTCAGACTATTACATATACACATTTTTAAGATTATCTATATAATACAATTTCTGATTTTTTATAAACCTACTTGGATTAACATAAGAGATGAGAATTAATTCAAAAGATAATCTGAATATCCAATTTAGAAAATCATCTTAATATTTATGCTTTCTTTGAAGTTAAACAAAGGTAGTATAAAAATATAAAAGGAATTAATTTACATATTTCCAGTATTACAAGATAATTTTTTCAATCTTTTTAAAATTTGAACATCAATAATTTAAATTAAATTTTCTATATGGAGGAGCAGCATGCAGATCAATCTTTCTTTCTTTTACGTTCATAAGACTTGAACATATAAATAATTTAAATTACATTAAATTAAGTTTTGTATACAGAAGAGTAGCGTGCATATCCTACAAATATATTTCAATCATAATGAAAATAACAATTATTATTTTTGATATTGCTTGCTATTTTCATTTTTAAGATAATTTAAGTAAATATTACACTTGTATTCTAAATATATTTTTGTATAGTATCCTTAATATGTATAGAACCTTTTTTAATCACAATTCAATCGTTACCCCGCTATCTTTATAATATTAACTTTTAAGATTGTACTGAAAATCATTTTTTTGTTAAGCAGAATTCCAAAATGCCAGAACAAACCGCCGAGCAGGAATCTCAGCCACAGACGGCAACAACAGCTACAACACAGGATTCAAAGCCTGCAGATGCTTACAATTCGAGCATGTTGCCCGATATGCTGCCCGTCTACTACAGACGCCTCTTTCCCCACGAACCCTTCTATCGCTGGCTCAACTATGGCCACTGTAAGTGATATAGAATATTATATTAGGTATTCCTTATTTAATGTATGCACATTTAATTTACAGCCGAGGACAACATCTTTGTGAATCGTGAGATTTCGTTCACACTCCACGATGACATCTACATACGTTATCTGTGCTTTGAGACACAGGCGGAGCTGGAGAAGGAGATCTGCTCCCGTAATCCCTACAAAATTGACATTGGCGCCGTCTTATCCACTAGACCCAAGAACTTTCGCACTGTTCCCGGTGGCTTGACGCCCGTGCAGCGTGAATTAGTCTTTGATATCGATGCTACGGACTACGATGAGATTCGTAATTGCTGCTCTGGGGCAGAGATCTGTCTCAAGTGCTGGAAATTCATGGTGGTGGCAGCGCGTGTTCTCGATGTTGCGCTCCGCGAAGATTTCGACTTTGAGAACTTGCTGTGGATCTTCTCGGGTCGTCGTGGCATCCATTGCTGGGTCTGCGATCACACGGCCCGACATCTGGATGGACGAGCTCGCGCCGCTGTCGCCGAGTATCTCAACATACTCACCTACACCAATAACACGGCTCGAGTGCAGCTCAATGATCGCACTCATCACAGTTTGCGACGTGCTCTGAAGATTGTGGAGCCCATGTTCGAGGAGATTATACTGGAGGACCAGAATCTCTTTGGCACACCCAAAGGTGTTCAAAAGCTGCTGCAAATGATTAGCGACGAAGGCGCACGCAACGATCTCGAGGCGTATCTGCAGAAGACCCACGAGGATGGCGCCCACTCGAAGCTCGTCTGGGAGAGCTTCGTGCGCTATGCGAACTCAATGCGCACCAGCGCAGCGAACATTTGGAGTCGCAAGCTCAAGAACATTGTGCAGGAGGTGCAGCTGTGTCTGCTCTATCCGCGACTCGACATCAATGTCACCAAGGGTTTCAATCACTTGTTGAAGGCACCCTTCTGCATTCATCCCGCCACGGGCAAAGTTTGTTTGCCTTTTAGCGCCACAGCTGCAGCTAAATTTGATCCAACTACAGTGCCCACGATTTCGCAGTTACTCCAAGAGATTAACGCGCACGATGACAAGACCAAGAGCTATATGGAAGCACCGGAGGATAAGAGTCGCATCAAGGACTACAAGAAGACGAGCATGTTCAAAGGTGTTGTTGTTTTCGAAGAGTTTCTGCGAAAACTCGAGCGCAATTTCAAACCCAAAACAATGGAATTTTAAAATACACAATTTAGCTTGATCTGAAGCATTTGAATTTATTACATTTTTATCATAAGTATATTAGGCTACCAACAAATAAATAGACTAAATGATTGGAGTTCACATACAACGTAGTCGCACCAATGGCACAATATTGCCATCCTTATCCTCCCAATCCACCTCAACCTCCAGCTGAAACAGTCCATCGTCCGTGTTGGGCGTCGTCGTCTCCGGCAGCTGTGCCAATATCTCGCTCTCTCCGGTGCGTAGCTTGAATGAGGCCAAAGCTTCTGCGGCATCACCTTCACCCGACTGCGGCAGCGACACCTTAATCTTCGCCGGCAATATGCTGCCCTTGCTCAGCACCAGCTTGGCATTAGACTCATCGTTGCCATGCCAAATGTACAAATCATCCTCGACGAGCACACAATCATCGGCCTTCTGCAACTGTTGCTGCTGAGGATCCAACAAGTACACCGCCTGCCGAGCACAACCAATGGCCACCACTTCGTCCGCTGAGTGGCTGTTGTGCAGCTTGGCATCGGGGAAACGTGCCGCCAGCGTTGCCTGCAATTTGGGTATTTGCATTGTGGCGCCAAGCAGCACAATATCATCGATGCGCTTCAGTTCGGGATGCTCCTGCTGCGCACGCTCCACGCATTCGCCAAGCTGCTGCATCAGCGAGTTGATCACCGGCTGAATGAGACTCTCGAAGCGGGCACGCGACATTTGTGCATTGTAATCAACGCCATCCATCAGCGAATCAATGTAAAGCTGTGTGGATGGCAGCGTTGTCAATATGTGCTTGCAGTTGGCGGCAGCTGTTCGAATTTTAGCCAACGAGCGACGCGATTCGTGGGGATCCAATTTGTACTTGCGCTTAAACTCATCGCAGATGAACTGCACTAATGCCTCCGTGAACTGTCGTCCACCAATCGAGAAGGGTCCAAACGTGGCCAGCTCAATGAAGTAACCATTCTGCACAGCATACAGAGCAAAGTTACTGTACAATCCACCGCATTTAATGGTGAGCACATGTTGCCGCTGCGTCGCATTCTCTAGCTGATCCTCGCCAATCTTATAGCCCAGCACAGCTGCTGTGGGCTCGGCTATGACTTGAGCCACATTAAAGCCCGCACCCTTGGCTGCTTCCGCAAGCAGCTTCACGGCTTGCGGTGGATAGTAGCTGGGTATGGAGAGTACGGCAATGGGCGCATGTTCGGTATCCGTGTGATATTGTCGTGCCAATTCAAGTTCGTGGCGCAACAGTTCTTGTGTCACCTCAACGGCGCTCAATTCTTTTGTAACAATCTTGTCGTCTTGATCCTCTTTATCGGCTGGGATTGTGTGCTCCATGCGGAATACAAATGCCTCTTTGTCGTATTCACATGGCACTTCCTTTAGAGCGCTCGTCAATTTGTCGTCGTTGGCAAGCGCTTCGGCGGGTTGCAGCAGCTGGAAACTGTGTGCCACAGCTTGCTTGGGACGTGTGGCCATCTTTTGTTTGGCCGTCAGGCCGCATTCGATTTCAGTGTCGCCGTTCCAGAGCAAGCACGCTTGCGAGACGCGATCACCTTGCTTGTTCGCAATCACTTCAGCCTTGCCATCGGCTCTTACATAAGCGATGCAGAGCGTGCTGTTGCCAACTTTGATGCCAAAACGCGGCCACATTTTGATGCACTTGTTTCTTGGGTCGGACAGTTAACAGAAATTTGGAAAAAACAATTACAAAAGTATGTAGTATCTAGTACTGAAAGCAAGGCAGCACGCGCACGTTTTTTTGATGAAGCAGCGCGGTAATACTATCGGCACCGGCAGTGTGACTGCATTTTCAAATTTCAAATATACTACACACTATCGATAGTTGCGACAGTGTTGTATAGATGAGTCTACTTGTTCTGAAAGGTAACTGCGTTGATGCTGTATTATCTTAAAAATATTAAGAGGAACAAGATGGGTATGCTGAGATGATGTGTAGAAGTTATTTTATTTAAAAAATACGAATATATATATATGTCTTTTAAATATACCAACACGCTATTCAAAGTGTAACCAGTTGCTCATTACCGAATTGCCTATATTATGGTATATTTTGAAAACATTACTTGGATCACACTCCACACAGGTGTTACAAAAAAACAGTATAAATAAGAAGCTTTGTTTATCTTAATTCTCCGAAAAGTATAATTTAAAAAATAATAAGTTTTAAAACTAAAGGAAAAAGTATAAATACTTTATTAATAAAGTTATGCAGAGGTATTTTCGGATAGTTTGCCCCAACTATTAACACTTTGGTTTGCGCCCACTGCACAACGTTTACCAACACGGCAAAAATATGTAAACAAAAATCTATACATAGTGCGGAAAGAAGGCAACTATTGACCCCAAATACGACGACAACGACGACATTAGCGCCACCCTCTCCCTACAAAGTGTAGTTTTTGTGTCAAGCAAACACACAGATACGCATACAAATGCAGAGCAATTGACGCCCCCCTCGAACGTAGACCAACAAAACAGCAACGTTCCGATTCGTCATCGATTTAAGGCAAAAAGCCAAACAATGGAGTGGAGGTGCAATGAAAATTAACGAAACTCTTTCAATTGAAATTGTACAAAAATAGGCAATCAATTTACTTCGTAACTGCAAGAAAATGCGCATTTCGTAAGCAATAGCGCAATCAAGGCAAAATAAACACACAAGAACTTGAGAAGAGTTTCGACTTACAATTGTGGACCTAAGACAACCTTGAGGGCAGCTACATACACAAATCCACACACGCACACTTACAGATCAATTGCAACAGCAGCAGAACAATGGATGATAATCTAAGTACCAAATCATCGGAGTCTTCGATAACAACCAGTGGTGAATATGAAATTGTCACCGACAGCAATGTGGCCACACCATTGGAGCAAGTGGCACCTTCTACAGTCGCCGCCGCTAATGCAGTTGCTGCAGACGAAAAGGTAACCGAATCATTAACTGCACTTTCCCTATCACCTGTGGGAGGCGCTGGCGGCGATCGTTCGCCCACCTTGGACATGGCAAACAATCGCAACCTGAGCGATATGAAGCACGAAATGACAGATGCACTGCGAGACTTGGAGTTGGAGCGCAATGGCCTGACAGCAACAGCAGCGACAACGGCAGCAGCAACCATCGGTGAGTTGACTCAATGATACTAAACATAACGAATCGAATAAAGAAATTCAAATTGCGCGTGAGACGGTAGGCAGTCAGTTGTTTACCAGACGCCGTCGCCAGCTGTGCACATACCTACAAATGTATATGGCATATATAGTATTTTGTAGTTCTCGTTGTGATATCCAAAATTGGGCGAGCGCGCGCGCCTTTTGAAGCAACAGTAAGCTTAGTGCGCAATCTTATCGGCACAAGCTGCAGGCCTAACCCAGAATATCAATCGCTGTCATGGCAACAACAACAACAAGAACAGCAGCAAATAAAACAAATCGAAAAATTGAAAACAATGAAATTACACTTGCAACACACAATAGTTCTCTCTTTCTACTCGATAATGACGTTTGAATAAAGCTATTTCCATTTCGAACACTTGTGTCATAATTGCCAATTAACATTTGCAGCTGTCGCCGATAAGACGCGTCACCAACAGCAACCGAGATCACAACCACAGCAGCAGCAACAACAACAACACACAACAACAACAGAAGCAGCAGCAGCAGCAACAGAAATCATTGACTTTGCCATTGGCTGGGAGAAAAACGCAAACGGAAGCAACCGCAGGCGACAACGACATGCGCTTTAAATGTAATTTATTCTCACCGAAAGCCTGTGATGAATCTGAGGACGCATCGAACTCGGAGCACAATCGTGTGGGTCAGTCGGTGTTCTACGATTGCATCGATGCTAGTCCAGCTTGTATTGAGGAGAAACAAGACGCCATGAAGCCCGAGAAGTGCGACACTACCGACGAAGAAGGTGAGTTTTCCTGTAACCATGACAACTCTTTTTGAGGTATTACATTTCCTCCTTCTTAGTTTCAGAGATTGATCAGGGATGCACTATCTTTGCTGGCGTCACTTATTTAGGTGCTGCAAACATAAATGCGCCCAAATCGGAAACAGATGTCTATCGCATCATGAGCGAACTCAACAGCGGCTCCAAGTCGGTGGGACTCAAGATTACGGTCAGCATACCAAACTGCTCTGATGGTCTTGTTGTGTAAGTAATCGAAAGCAGATTAATATTTATTTATTAGTTTGCGTCATTTAGAATTAAATTCTATGACAACTTAGTGATACGTCAAGCACTTTTATATATTACAAATGAATAGGGTTTTCCAATAACTTGATTAGCTACATGTAAAATATCCTTATCCATTAATTTCTCCACGTATAACACGTATCTAAGGATATCGAAATTGGACACACAACAACTAGAAGTTGCAATTTATTTTAGAATTAGATATGCTAAAGACAAATGCGTCAATTCGTCTTAGTCACACTTCATTTATATACCCTTAAATCGAATAGGGCGTATTTCATAGTCAACCACACTTTTGACATCGCTTTCTCACTTGTTTCAATTTAATCGCTGCTTTGCTACTATGAGAATAATCTGACCTTCTGTTTGTTTCATGTATTTACTTTTTATTTTAATAACTTGGAAAGTATATAAAACAGTGAATCTAAAAAAGAAACAATACTCGAAGTTCTTTGTTGTTTATTTCTTGCCACGCAAAAGAATTTTAAGCATTTATAAATTCCCTTTTACTTTTGCAATTTGCAATCTAAGCTGTCCATCAATCAAAGTTGTGTTAAGCACCTTATCAAGTTAACATTTCGTGTTGCTGTTAGCGCATAAGTATTTTATTATAGTTTTACAGCGCTGATAAAAGCTTTGACCCACTAACATTCGAGATAACAGTTTATTGCAATATTATTTAATGATTTAATTATTTATATTGTAGATTGCACGATGCAGAGAGTAATACCATTATCGCAACCTACGAGATCTCGAGCATAATATTGTATTATCGCGGGCCTGTAGATACCGCTGAGAATGGATGCTTCGCATTCACATGGCTGCATGGAGACGCACTGTTTCAGTGCCATGTATTCCGTTGCCACATTCCGGAAGCGGTGAATCAAGTGAGCGGTGAGTTGTGCATGCTGATTCGCTGTGATTGCAATTTGATTCACTTATTCTAATAATGATTTCTTGCTTCACTTGCAGCCTGCTTCCAGAAGGCATTCCAGACATACGCGCCCAGCATGAGTTGCAGCCTCACTTCGGCTGTTGATATGGTCAACTCTGTAACTTCAGATGTCAGTGGAAATCCCCTGAATACCGCTGGCTATGAGTTCATTGTCTCGCTGGAGATACGCGAAAAAGTAGCAAAGAATTCATATGCAGCCGTGCCACGTGATCGTGGCTGCTTCAAGCTGCGCGCAAATACTGACAAAGAAGTGTGCATCACTGTTAAGCAGACAGCGTCGAATGTGCTCCAACCATTGTATATTGAACGCTGCTTTGGCGTGCTCGTTGCACCGGGCAAGTTGGTGGTGCAGAAGGATATGCATCTCATTGATATGCTCAACATGGGCTATGTCATGACACCAGGAGCTGGCAACGAGCCGGATAATGTGAGTGCTTGCCTCAATGCATATGCCATACGCGCCGAGTGGAAGGCACAGGAGAAGGCCTTCGAGCAGCTGAATCTGGAGACGTCCAAAACCAATCTGACGGTGGCCGTTGACATTGTTATGCGCGGTATTCAGGAGCCGGTGCGCTTTGTCATCGAGACACCGGTGACGATTCAATCGGCCAGCGATATGCGCATCATGGATCATTTTATGTCCAAGCGACCGATGACATTGCGCTTCTACTTGCATCTCAAGCGCACCGATGAGCTCAACTGGAAAGTGAACAGCATCGATCCATCCGAGGAGATCATCGAACAGGCGAGCGGTCAACATGGAAGCTCGTCGCTGTTGAAGTTGGGCATGAATAATTTATCGCGCATTGTGCGCAGCTCGTCCATAGCCTCCATTGAGGATGATTGCCCCACAGACTACAGCAGCGATGGCGACGAACCGCTGCTCAGCGGCACCGGTGAAGTGTCCAAGGATTGCTCGCAGGATACGCTCGATGAATGGGATCCCATTTTACGCGAATGGGATAGTGAGAAGCGGCCCAAAAATTTAGCGCCATTGGTGCGTC
Organism: Drosophila niveifrons; assembly: GCA_035046325.1. Lineage (NCBI taxonomy): Eukaryota > Metazoa > Arthropoda > Insecta > Diptera > Drosophilidae > Drosophila > Drosophila niveifrons. The sequence goes on from JAWNOC010000052.1 coordinate 14,251,418, forward strand.
TGGGTGTGCCTGAAGCATTGCGAGAGAAGATCTGGCAAAAGTTGGCCAATGTGGAGGGCAAGGTGGAAATGAATGACATGTATAAGATTCTCATCACCAAAGTGAGTAACATAGAATTCTTCAATAATTCGTAATTGCTTAATGATTATTGTCTTTAAAGGAAACCAAATGCGAGACAGTCATACAGCGGGATATTCATCGTACGTTTCCGGCGCACAAATGTTTCAAAGAGAGCGGCGGCTCTGGTCAGGATGCCCTGTTCAAGGTGTCCAAAGCGTATGCCGTCCATGACAGCGAGGTTGGCTATTGCCAGGGCCTCAGTTTCATAGCAGCCAGCTTGCTGTTGCATGTGAGTAACACAACTGTAACGTAACGTAATGCAAATAACATAACAGACAGCTTAACAGCGATCAGATTCAATTGATTTGTTATCGATTAATGTTAATTTGAAACGATTTTAATTTGGAACCTTCATTTACGCACTATTAGATGCCCGAGGAAGATGCTTTCTGCGTGCTGGTCTCGTTGATGTATGATTACGGATTGCGTGATTTGTACAAGGCTGGCTTCGAAGTTCTCTATCTGCGTCTCTATCAGCTGGAACGTCTCATCAAGGATCAGCTGCCCAAGTTGCATGAACATTTCACAGCATGTGGCATTGAGACGCACATGTACGCCTCCCAGTGGTTCCTAACGCTCTACACGGCTCGTTTCCCGCTCTGCTTCGTATTCCACGTACTGGACGTATTCCTGCTCGACGGTTTACCTGTACTATTCCAGGTGGCTGTGACATTGCTGTCCATTTGTGAGGCGGACTTGCGTCAACTGGATTTCGAAGGCATACTCAAGTATTTCAGGGTGACACTGCCCAAAAAGTGTCGGAGCTCAAGTCAAGCACGCAAAGTCATGAAGCAAGCGTGTGAGCGTAAAATTAAGAAACTCAAGCAGTACGAGGAAGAGTTTCTGCTCAAGAAACAGCACAAAGAGCGTCTGGAGAAGGAGGCCCAAATCTATGAGAGTCGCTTTGGCGAGGAGCGACGCAAACTGCAGTCCGAGATTGATTCACTCACTCAACAACTGACGGCGGCCAATGAGCGTGCTGTGGAGAAGGAAATGAAGCACACAAGTATCAAACAGGAATACAAACAGATCATACAGCGACAGGAGCAGGACATGAACACGCTCAACGAGACGCTGGGCAAGGTGATGGTGAGTCGATGATGTTACATTGTCATAAATTCTTCTACAATAACTTCATATGCTTCCAGCACACGGTTTCGAAATGCGCGCATTGCTTGCAACAGATTGATGTGGGCAACGACAATGCCAAGCAGCAGTCGACAGCAGCTGCCAATCGTCTGTCGCAGCCACTACACGCTGCCAATGAGGCGCCATTAGGTCCCCTAGATCCACTCAATGCTGCAGCTCAACGCATACGCGAACTGGAGCTGGAGCTGGCCCAGGCCAAGCTTGCGCAAGTGGAGGCCGAGTGCAAGAATCAGGATCTGAATCATCAGCTGAACAACACACTGAGCGAGCTGCAAACCAATCGCAATAGCTGGCAGCCCTGGCTCTCGAAGACCTTCAATTCGCTGCAGGAAAAGGTCACCACACGGGCAGCTGGCTCACAGCGTGGTGATCACACGGGCGCCACATTCCAATCCTACATGGGACAGCCGCCGGCGACGATGAGCGAGGCGAGTTCGCCAAGCGCCAATCAGGTAACCTGAACGTGAATTTGAATGAAAATCCATGACAAACGCTGGAGCGTTGCCAGTTTTTAAGTTGCATCATCCATTATTATTACGTTTATAATTATTAATGCTAAGTTCTTTTTATAAGTTCTTGAATTCGAATGGAGTATTATTTGATTTCTCTATTGTAGCCATGTTGAGCACCTGCGTTGCCATTTCCCAGTACTCCCAACTGCAACTGTTTACCATGCTTATTTATACCACTCAACACACACTCTTCACATGAATTTATATAGTTATATATATAGAAAGAGAATACTTGAATATTTCTTCACACGAACACACACACACATTTACCTTAAACAGCAGTCTTTCTGCGCTTGAATTATTATTATTTGTTTTATTGATATTTGTTTGATTTATCTATTATATTGCGACTGCAAATAAAACACATTGCATATACATACATTAATGCTCTCTTGATTATCTTTTAGGAGTACAAAACCTTTGCATTTGCTTCGGTTGGTGGCTCGCCGAAATTACCAACAAAATTCCAGGCCACCAAATTGCGCAACAGCATCGACAGTTTGCGCAACATTGTTGTGCCTCTGGAGCAGGTCGCAGCGCGTCGAGAAACTTAGAGAGGAATCGCTTAGCGAATCGCATGAGCAAAACAAACATATAGTCGTACTATGTAGGCCAGATCTGGCTAGCAGGCAGTCCTACGCCTTTGGTATTATATATCGTATTCGTCTATATATATATACACACACAAACACATACACACGCATATAATATATATATATATATATATATATATATATATACTAGAGATATACACCTATATAAATGTACATTCCTTGGTTTCCCGTTTTTGGCGCATCTCGTTGAGACGCGTTTTTCGTTATCTTCTGTGCACCTGATCGCACCTAGGCTTGTCTAACTGTACGCTTTACAAGCACTGGGCATACAGTTTGGCATGTACTGCATAAATACTAACCCTGCTATATACAAAATATACATATGAATTATCAAAACAAATCCCATGAAATTCAACAAATTGTGTAAACATTTATTTAGCACGTTTAACATAGGCATCATATTATATATTTATTCATGAGTTTCAGACCAGTTCCTGGACAGCAACGCACCTTTTCATTAATACTATCGTTCCCACTTCCAACTAAAGCTCTCTTATATAAAGAACAAACGTTGACCTTCGCCCTCCCGCTGCATGCTGGCATAGATGAGCAAATCCGCTGAGGAGCTGCGCTGCCTGAGACGACGTCTTGCCCCGCTGCCGCCGCCAGCTCCGCGGGCATTGCTAAAGGAGCGACTGCGCACACGACGTCGCTTGGGACGTTGGCTGACCACAGCACCAAAGCACGACACCTGTTGCTCCCCATCGCTATCGCTATGTGGATCCATCTCGACCGGCGCTGCACTGCAGCTTTCCTCCACATCGCTACTTGGTGTCAAGGTACGACAATCGCTTTGCTCGGCGGCCGCGAGACGCGCTCGCTTGCCCAAGCTGTAGCTGGAGGGATCGCGTGACAGCTCGGAGCCAAAATTGCTGCTGCTGCGTTCGTGTGGCAGATTCGTGCCATAGCTGAGGAAATCCGGATACGGTAGATGCAACTCGGCGGGTGCATTAAAAGCCTCGGGTGAGGAGAAGGTGTGACGCAAACGTTGAACGCGACAACGTTGTCCTGTGGCTGGTTGTTGGACCAGCAGCCAGGAGCGTTTCAGGTACGTGTGCTCGGTGCAATTGCTGCTGGGTTGCTGGCCAGGAGTTGGATTCAACAAGCTGGAGGTGGTGGTGGTGGTGGCAACGTTGCTGGGCGAACTGGGCGACAAGCCTAGACTGAGTGAAATGTTGAGTGAGGGGTCGCGAAAGGCGTCGGTGCCGTCGTCCGTCGTGCTGTTGTTGGGCGTCGTCGGTTGCGTTGCCGTTGCGACTGCAGCGGCTGTGGATAGTTCACGCCCAGCGGAAAGCGATGACGGGCTCGCTGAAATCCCCAAGGATTGTGCTGCTGCTGCTGCTGCTGTGACTGTTGTTGCTCCGAGATAGACGCGCCTGCAGCGCCTGTAAATGGGATTCTGTGGGTAAATTAGCGACTGTAGGGTGGGATTGGGGGTTATCTTCAATTTTTACCACAGATGGCCGTGGCCAGCAGCATACGTTGCGTTAACTGCTGATGCTGCTCCGGTCCCGCATCCTGCGAAGTATCGGTGGAGGCCACAGCGCGTGTCATGGCCGCTGCCGAGGTGCTCGGCTGTTCCTGATCCCCCTCCTCCATGCTGCAGCTGCCGTGCAGCGGCACCATCGATTGCATGGTGCAATTACTCGGCGCTCGACTGCAGCCGCTGCGCTCGCGATGCGCCCGAGGGCGCTGTTGTCGCCGCTGACGTCGCGGCTCACGCAGCTCCTGTTGCATGCCCACCTTGATCACTTCCTCGTAGTCGGGCGGAGCTTCGTAGCTGGGGGGTTCGTCTGGTGTGCGGTCCTCATCCTGGCGATCGAGTAGTTCGCTTATCGTCTGCAAATGACTTTGCAGTTCGCGTTGATGTCGTGCTCGCACTCCCATGCGGTAGAGTATGACCATCCAGCCGGAGAGCACCCCAAAGATACCCAGAGTGCTGATGATAAAGATGCCGGTGGCAGTCTTCAGGTCCGGATACTGATCCATTTTGGGAAAGTAGTAGTTCGGCTTGTGGGAATACCAGCGGCGATCGTGATGCAGATGCGCCCAGTCCTCCTCACAGGATTCCGGCTCATCGCTGCCATCGCCGCAGTGATCGAAGCCATCGCAGTGCAGGCGAATGGAGATGCAGTGATTGTTGCCGCACAGGAACTCCGAACCGATGTAGCAGTCTAAAGCAAGTAACAAATTGAGATGAAAAATGCATTATCCGATTGGAAAAAGTGACCAGACCAAAGACGCCAAAATAGTTGACTTCAGTTTTCTCTATCGCTAAAAACCTGATATTTATAAATTCGGACAGACAAGCAGACGTTTTGGGAGCCTTAGCTTAATCTTATATATATGTATATTAAACTATGGACAAGGGGTATAAAAAAGTGCAAGCTTTATCCTTTTAAATACCCACTCAAGTAGTTGAAGACGCTGTAGACAATGGCCAGTTTGGAGGACATGCCAAATACACCGCGCAGCCGAATGTAGTAACCCGTCAGAATGGGTGCAATGTGACTCTCTTTGCTTAGTCCATTATTTGGCCACATGATTGTCTCAATTTCTGAGGCATCCGACGTCGTGCCTTGCCTTATGGTTAGTTCAGATCGCGCTGCCATTCCATAGAAGTCGTCCACTCGCAGCGAGATGTGTGTCTTCATCATCATGTAATTATTGCCTGGTTTGATGATCCAAATGCAGTCGAAGAGTCGAATATCGGTGGCATTTTCGATCATATTCATCATGGTGATTGCTCCACCAGGTCCGGTTACCATACCACCGCAGTCTGTGGGGGAAAGATCGAAAATATGATTAAGTTTATTTGCTCTGAGGATCTTCAGTTTCCTAAAGTTAACGTTCTTTAAAACCCTTTTATAACTTATACTCGCTACTTACTACTTTTTTTTTCTTTTTTTTTAGTATTCCTTAACTACCCCAACAAAAATCGTTTGTTTACATGCTAAGCCCCGATTTCTAGTTCTGGCTGACGATACTTTTGTAGTTCTTACGGCATTCCTCGAAGCCCCTGCCTACCTACCGCAACAATATCGATTGTGTTACCAAACTAGACCAATCCAAAAGCGTTGCTCGGTTCTTTTTTCATATTTCCACTTTGCATTGACATTGAAATTTATACAACAGCAATGCCTCCCCATTCCCCTCCCTGTTTCCCTTTTAACTGCTCGACTGCTGTCAAAAATCAATATGACAATTGGCAGACCCTCAAGTGCCCTCATCCCTGAACCCCTTGTCCATTTACAATACTTACCCGTATACGGCACCAGACGCTCGTCCCTTAGCTGCTTGGAGGAGACAAAGCTCACCTCGGCACGAAAGCCAACTCCTGTGGCTGAATTACCCCGGAACTGCAGCAGCAACGATTTTCCGCTGCTCACTGTGATGGGCGGTCGGAAATGTTCCCCGGTATATGAGTCCAGCATTTGTCCGTTGGAGTCGAAGATCTCCAGAGTTGATGCCAAGCCCAGCTGAAAGTCTGTAAAGTCCAGGCGCACTTGGCAATTCTCCGACTCGCAGGTTAGAATATGCTCGATGCCATAATCCCGGGGATAGGGCATGGGAAAGTAGGGAGTCGAAATAACCTGCGGCACAGAGTTGGCATTGCTGCCACTGCCCACAATGGACTGCTTCGGTGTGCCGCTCACAATCTTCACATTGCCTAAGGAAAGAAGACTGATTAGTGCCTAATTATCTAGAGGATTTAGTTCATCACTTACGCTCGGAGAAATATTGCAGCGAGAAGACGTGCGCATTAGTTGCGCGATAGAAGAACTTGAGCTGCAGTGTTCGCGTCTTGCTGCGAAATACTTTGCCATCGCCGCAAAACTCCTGACCCGAGATGGTGCTATCGTAGGGCGGCTCCGAGAACTGTATGTGCTCGCAGGGACAAATATTGGACTTGCCACCAGTGTTGCTGCAACTCTTGGAGAAGTTCGCATGTGTGAAGGTGACGCGTAAAACGCACTCGGCGCAGGTGACGAGCTCCAGATTGCACTGGTACCAAACATCCGCAGGCGCTGACGTCAGATCGTTCTGCAAGCTCAGCTGGGAGCTCTATAACAACGAAATAAATTTAAAATGCAGCTGTCGATTTATATGGGTGTTGTTAAATTTTAAGCTTAGAAGCTTAAAAAATGTGGTTATGAACTTTGGTCGCTCTAGCTCTTTTAGTATAAGAGATCTAGGAACTCAAAAAGGCGGAGTTAGATATGTAAACTGATATTCAAATTTCCCTTCTATTCGTACTCACTCGAAATGCTGTGGTGCTAACATTCTTGGCATGCAGCTCGCCGCGTTCACCCAGCTCTAGAAAGTGACGCCGGCCATTCCAGTGATTGCAAATGTCCAGATCCCGATAGCTATTGGCTGGAAACGCGTTGCCTGGCCAACTGAACAGGGTGAGCACATAGGCCAAGCAGTAGGCATAGCCCAAGATCTCGGCGAGCATGACTAGCTGGCAGCTCGTTCTTAACTTTGATACGGATGCGTTGTCCACGAGCGTTGACTCAAGACTGTTGGCTGGCTGCAGCTGCTCGCAAATCCAATAAGCTGCGTCCAATGCCGAAGCCTCTCAAGTGGATGGCCCACCTAACGCAACATAACAGGCAACGCAAGGCATGGCGAGAAGAGGCAACTCGAGGCAAACAAACGTTTTTTTTTTTGTGGGTGGGCAGCAGGTTAAAGACCTCACTTATGAATAGTAATAACTAGTAGGCAAGCTAACGACGAGTCTACTCGACTGTGAGTTACTCGTTAAGCACTTTTAGAACGAACCAAAATAGTTTGGGTGATCTTCATTTAACTTTCGCCTCAAGTAAATTTCAAGTTTATTATTCAATCGTAATGAAATTTTCCGAAACCATCAAGCTTATCTTTATTAGCATGTGTCCCAAAGTTTTAAGATCACGCGAAATGTATTTATTAAAATTCAGGCGGCGTTCTAAAAATAAATTTATCTTCATCGGAGCTTTACAAGTTTAATTACTAAATCTGTTAAGTTTAGCTTTTATTACCTCTGATATTTACGATTCTATTTAGACGAACCCGTTAAATTAACCAACTGTAATAGTCACTGAGATTTGTCACTAACTCATCAGGCCCCTTTTAATTTTTTTCAGTAGCAAGTGCAATAACAATCAACAAGACCTCACGTTATTGGTATAAAAATATTTGTTTTATTTAAAAAGTTGTTCCGTTTCACATGGTGATTGGGTAGTAGGGTGATGAGTGCGTCTCGCAGAGACAATGAACAATGGAATAGTACAAGAAACGTAGAGCCAAATAAAGGACATGCATACACATTCACAAATACTTCTATGTACAAGCAAATGACGAACGCGGATTAAGGATGAGAGCTTGTGTGTTTGTGATTGCTTAGAGCTGCGCCTTCCTTTTCTTGAGAGCGGCATCCAGATTCTTGGCCAGTGTATCGATGAACTCAAAGGTCTCCTGATAGTCCTTGCGTTCCACGGCACTAATGCTGCCCTTGATGCAAATGGCCAGATCCTTGGTCATGGCGCCACCCTCAATGGTCTCGACGCACACCCTCTCCAAGGTCTCGGCGAAGGCCTTCAGCTCAGTATTGTCATCGAGCTTGGCGCGGTGCAACAGACCACGAGTCCAGGCAAAGATGGATGCAATCGAGTTGGTGGAAGTCTCCTTGCCCTGTTGGTACAAGCGGTAGTGACGGGTCACAGTGCCGTGAGCGGCTTCAGCCTCCACAGTCTTGCCATCGGGGCACAACAGCACCGAGGTCATCATACCCAGCGAGCCAAAGCCCTGGGCAACGGAATCGGACTGGACATCACCGTCGTAGTTCTTGCAGGCCCAGACAAAGCCACCCTCGGACTTCATGCAGTAGGCAACCATATCGTCGATCAAACGATGCTCATACCAAATGCCGGCAGCCTCGTAATCAGCCTTGTAGGTGCTATCGTACAGCTCCTGGAAGATGTCTTTGAAGCGGCCATCGTACTTCTTCAGAATGGTGTTCTTGGTGCTCATGTACAGCGGGAACTTGCGATCCAGAGCAAATTTGAACGAAGAATGAGCAAATGCCACAATGGAATCATCAGTGTTGAACATGCCAAGTGCTACACCAGGTCCCTTGAAGTCATTGATGACCTGTTCAATGACCTGACCATCCTCACCCTTCCAGGTAAGCGTCAGCTTGCCAGCACCGGGCACCACATAGTCGACGGCCTTGTACTGATCGGCATGGGCATGACGACCGATGACAATGGGTTTTTGCCAGCCAGTGACCAGACGTGGCACATTCTTGCAGATGATGGCCTCACGGAAAACGGTGCCACCGAGAATGTTACGAATTGTGCCGTTGGGCGATTTCCACATCTGCTTCAGATTGAATTCCTCGACACGCTTCTCATCGGGAGTGATGGTGGCACACTTGATGCCCACATTGTACTTCTTGATGGCCTCGGCACAATCGATGGTTACCTGATCTTCGGTCTCATCACGGTACTCGATGCCCAGATCGAATGTGTGCAACTCAATGTCGAGGAAGGGCAGAATGAGCTTCTCCTTGATGGCATCCCAGATGATGCGAGTCATCTCATCTCCGAGCACATCGACCACGGGTCCAGCGGCAATTTTTTGGGCCATCTGGTCGGGATTACAAGTCATATAAGTCTAAGTAAGGCAGTTGATTAACTTTGATAAAATGATAAAATGCGACAAAAAATGTATGACCTCCATTTTTGCAGATTTTATTCAAAATTATTTATTTAATTTTATTTTTATTTTTTTAACAATAATTCTGAATTTGTTTTAAACACAAACATAGACTTCCATATGCTTATATATGAATTTATGTGTGTAAACTTGGCACAAAGTGAACTTTGATCGGACTTAGGAGACAGAAAAATCAACCTACCACAGAGCTGACGGAGAAATGCGATTTGAAAACGTCACGATACATCATTGGACGGGCCTTGGGATTGATGGCCATTTTGAGGGCGCGACGTACGGCAAACATTGTGATTTGATGAATGAATGCTTGTTTGACGATTTGAATTTATTTTTTGTTGTTGTTGTTAAATCGGTTGGCAAAATACGCTGCGAAAATTTAGTACACAAAAAAAAACAACAACACAAAATAGAAATCTACCTAACCCTCGACGTCGACACTACGCCTGTCGAGTCTCAACTGATAACTGTCAACAGTGAGCACCGTTATTCCTTATTCGTTACTCGCCTACTTTGTCTATTCGAGTATTGCACTAATTTCAAATGTACTTGTGTTGCGCAATCGCCGTTATCAGTTACTTTTATATGGACCCGCAATCAGATTAGATTCACTGCGTGTTGCTACAGTCTCTACACTCTTGGTTCAATTGCTGCAACTGGAATATTGTTTTAGAATTATCACAAATTGAAATTGTAAAACGTAGCTAAATGACAACAGTGCGTCTGGTTAGTAATCGTTATCGCATTTGCCGGGCCGGCCGACTGACAGTGAGTGTCAATCAACTTTTAATTGAGCGGAGGGCGGTTCTCTCGCTCTCACTCTCACTATTTAGACAATCGCACACTGTTGTTATTGTTTTTGAGCAGTGTTGGCGCGTGCTAAAAACTTTTCCATACTACGAGCATGGAAAGCTCAGAATTTATGACAAGTTCATGGTCACACCTCCTAAAAACATGGCTGATAATTGCGATGTTTAACTACGCACGTCGATCTTTATCGATAAACGATAGCTGAACTCTTTGGCACTTGGGGACAGTGTTGTGCAATGACGGACACTTCAAAACTTTAAATATGGCGCCAATGGGTCTGGTTTCTATGCAGTCTGCTTATCAAATAAATTTAATTGTCACAATTATTATGTTGCACAACTAATTGTGCAATTCTCAACAGCTTATATAACAATTTAATTAAATGATAAGGAACTTGCATAGTGTAGATGTTTCTTTCCTCGATTTTATGAGGTTTTTATATACATAGCTAGTTCTTAAAATAATTATTAAGTGCAGTTGAATGCAAATTAGTATGCATCTACGATACAGCCTAATAAGTTTGATATGAAAATTACTATCATACTGGCCCCAATTTTGGAATCCAGATGGCGTGATTTTGTCTATTGAGAAATCACGCCATGTCCAGCAGCACCAACAAATAAATAAAGACGTGCCCACAAATTAGGGAGTTGACTATACAAAATGGTTGCCTAAATTGTGGACGCTTTCACAAACAACTGTTTTTTACACCAGCCTCTCTTTAAGTGTGTATACTTAATGTATGCTTTGTGTTTGCTATCAGAGCCCTATGCATACTGATAAGATTTAGAAGTATTTCATAATGCTGAGAGTGCAAAAAGGCGAAAACAAGTGTATATTACAATACTTCTATTGATAAACTTGACAAATGCTCGAACAATCTTTTGAAGAATGACATTGCATATTGAATATTGAAACTTTGAACGAGTATTGGAAACAAGAACTGAACTATACAACACAGCACAGGTGTTTGGATATTGACGACGTGTAACTGTTCTCTCTCTCTCTTTCTGTCTCTCCCTGATTTCTTTCTTTTCTCTTAATCTCGTAGGCAAACCGGCTGTGCCTTACAAAGAGAAACAGAGACAACAAAATAAACAAGCACATAAATTGCATATATGGCGTGTGTGTGAGTGGCTGCCAACATACTTATACACATGCATATGCATATGCGCTAAATAAGTGTGTGTGTGTGTGCCTGCATATGTTGTGTGTTTGCTTATTGGGGAAAGTTCAACTCAAAGCCGACGAAATCTGTGAGCTAAAAAAAAGCCAAAAAGGCAAATAGTGACAAAGGTTACTTAAGGCAAAGTAATCTTGAATAATTCATTTAAACACACCTCCATTTTTAATTCCCTATTTGCATTTAGTAGTCTAAACGAGTACAAACATATATACTATGTATTTGGGTATTGTGATTAACACTTTATAGCAAAACTTGAAAGTCAGCGCTCAAAGTATCTTGATATGCCATTTATCATGTACTTTGGATGCCTTGAAAACGTCACAATGAACATTGAGTTGAGATATGAAATGTTTTTTTTGTATATAATTTGTACATGATCTGCTCACCTTCTAGAATGTTTAATTAAAATGCCGGTAAAATTAAAAAAAGACGAACACTGAACGTATAATTGCTGAAGACCGCAAAATGGCGAACCACTCCCAATCAGACACAACGTAGAACTGATTGGAAACGAAAACAATGGAGGGAAGAAGTCGTCTGACGATTGCGCGTGTGTATGCAGATAAGGCGTTAGATAAATACAAGTTTTGCGAACAGCTGTTCGGATTGAATAAGAGCTTTTGCCACATGACAACTCTGCGCAGCTAGCTTTTGGTGCGGAGCTTTAGAGTTGAGTTTTGTAGCAGTCAGCTTTTATCACGGATTTCTGCTTGGCGCCAAATGCTCAAAATATTTCGATTTTGAATTTGTTTGAAGCATGACAACAATTTTTGATTTAGAATTATTATTCAAATAAATATGATATGTTCAATAAGTTGAATAACATTAATCCATAGATTATGGTGGTATGCGAAACTTATTAAAAGCCCCAAATTTCTTTTAATATGCCATTTAAAATTTACAATTGGCTTCTTTTTATTGATTTTGTAAAGATTTGATAGACATTCCAATCGTTTCAAAAGCAGTAAAAGTGAAATGCAAGCTGTGTACTAAAAATAGATATGCAAATAAAAATTATCACTCAGTTGATAACTTGAAGTGTTTTTATGACAATTTTTATGTGCGAAAGTTGGGATTGGGATGTGTTAAAAATGTGCTCAAAGAGAATTAAATGCATCGTATAATAATAATAATGCATTAACGATACCAGCCATACATAATTTTTTTGGTTATCTTACAGAGATATGCTTGACCAGAGCATGCATAAATGCATGAATTTTGAGCCAACATTTGCATTTATGCTAATGGTAAATATCAAAATAAAAATGTGATCGTTATTAGCATATCGGAAACACGTTTATTTTGTGACAACCATTGGGCTGATCACTGAACATTCGGCATCAAAAGAGCTGGCGACAATTCGAATTGTATTTATCAAAAAAAAAAAAAAAATGTATTTCAAGTAAAAAGCCAAGAAATGAAATGAAAAGAAAAAGAAGAGGCAGAGGTTGTCTAATTGGTAGCAGCATGTGTCGCTTTCTTTTCTACAATTAGATAATCGTTGAACAAAATGAGAGGTTATATAATCTAATTATAAACAGCTTTAAACGCACAGCCTGCCAGGGCAGAGACAGAGAAAGAGAGACTGCACGAACTGCATTAAATAACATTTGGTTTGGTATTAAAATAAAATAAAGAAATTCCAGTTATTGTACTTTGGGTTAAATGAACGCGTGCCGGCGAAACTTTTTTTCTGTCTTTATTTTTTTTGTTTTTGGCGTCGAAGCGACAATTTGACAGGCAATTGGATGGAGGGTAGAGCAGCTGTCCCCATGTAGCGAGTGCCTCCATTAACCATGTCAATGAACGTGAAATGTCTGGCACTAGTTATAAAGTGCCAAGCAACAACATCAAACTATCTACCTACCAACTTCATGTGCGTGCCTTGTTTCTTTAAGCATTTTAAGCTATTTGTTAATTTGATTGTTATGTAAAAAAAAACCAAAAAAAAAAACAAGCAAGACAGCAACAACCACGACAACAAAAACAGAAGCGCAGTTTGAGCCAAAAGTAAACTAATTTAAATTTCAGTTCAGCGACAGCGACAGCTAAATGAAAAGTAAAAGCCACAGAAGCTATGCTAAAATATTGGCTAAAAATACATTTTTTGGACTTTTTGAAAGTCGCTTCAAAAGATGCTGCTGCGCGTCAATTTGCATAGAAAACAACAAATAGTAGAAGCATCATCATCATCATCATTTTGGTTGAGGTGTCTTTTGTTGGTTGTTTCAGAGACGACTTTGACTTTGACTTTTCACTTGTTGCCCACGAAATTACTTTGGGTTACCTGTTACACATACGCCCCGTGGTGCGCTGCGAATTTCGAATAATGAATTATTAGTGGAAGCATTAGTATTTGGGCATTGTATATTGTATATTGTGTGGCGATTGCTTTGCACGTCGAACATTGATCTATGCATGCATGTTTGAAAATACGTTTTTTTCTACTTCTTCTTCTTCTTCTTCTTTGCCTGCTGCTCGCTGCACGCCTGCAATAATAAATTACTTCCTGGCCGAAGACATTCCCCAGCAGCCAGACTGCGAGAGAAAGAGCGAAAAAGAGAGAGAGAGAGAGAGATAGTGAGCCGTTACAATTCTGAAGACGTGTGCAACAGCTAAGCAACAAAAATATTACTATTAATTATATTGAATGGAGAAAGTCAATTTCGTCAAAGTGCCGGCGTCAGTGGCTTTTGTGCGCCATTTCTAAAGACGACGCAGCTGTCAGTCACTCAGTCAGTCAGTAAGTCAGTCAGTCAGTAAGTCAGTCAGTCACTCAGTTAGTCAGTTAGTCAGTCAGTTAGTCATTTACTCAGTCACTTTGTGGCCAGTTTCCATTTCAACAGCCGCAGCTTATCTTTGTGGAACGTCGCATTCTTTTTTTTTTTTTCTTTCGAGGCAACTTTTGAAGATCGGCGACGTTGCTCTGCTTTGCTCTTCTCCGGTTTGGGGTTTGCTCTTCTCTCTGGTTACACTTGATATTTTAATCGCATTTGCTGATCATATGGCATGTGGCACACATATATTCTTCATTTCATTTCATTTCATTTCATTTCACCAAATCTGTCCATATGCAAATGTCGCTCGTCACTCCCATCACTTCAATCACTTCAATCACATAAATGTGACGCATTCGAAAATACCCTCGAAAGAAAGTGAGAATTCGTATTCGGTCTTCTTCACTAATACTAACGATCTAATAAATTTGTTTAAATTTACGAGTTGAAGTTAATTTAAGCAAGACTAATCAATTTATTTAACACCTTTTGCTGTGCCAACTTCTTTGTAAATTTAATTCATGAGTTGAATTATTTTAAGCATCAACTATTTTCATATCAAATTAATTTAGTAATTTCATTTTTAATTGACTTTGCTGAGCTAGCTGCTATATATTTAAGATTTACAGCTTTTGCAAATGCATGTATTTAATACTCTTTTAACAATGTTGGCTGAGTAAACTTTTATTGAACAGTTTAAAGGTTCAAAATGAAATACATATTTTATTTAATTGAATGAATTTTATTATTTATTAATTACACTTTTACCTTGAATTATATAGCCAATTTTTTGGTGTTAAATTTTAAATATATCCACGACAAATTTGGCAATTTTCCATATATATTTAAATCTTAAAGACAATTCAAATAATTAAAATTTGTAGAATTTGTTTAATACTCTTTGCATTTTCCGATATTTTGGATAAAAAAAGGTTTCGAAGAATACAAATCTTAATTTCAATCAATTTTATGAAAATATTTGTATATCATTTCAATTAGTTTTAATACTTTATAGAATAATATTTGCAGGGTATCTATCTACTGGGGTAAGATTTTACTGGACACTCATGTCTCAATTTCTAATTAATGTAATGCAATGTAATTTAATTGAAATTATTTGAAAGCTGAGATTAATTTTAGTTTATGATACGTATTATGTATTTTACCTATTTTTAGTCAATTTATGTTAAAATTACATATTTTGTTTGTTTATTTCGCATTACGTATTATATATTTTACATATTTTGTCAATCAATTTATGTTTGTTTTATTTATTTTATTTTAATTATTTTTAGATTTCTTTATCAAATATTTTTATATATTAGTAAACCATTAACTTAATATATGCATCTATTATTTATTTTCACACATATGTGAATTTCAATTTATACTTCTGTAATGAAATTTTACATTCAATTTGTTTTCGTTTAATTTAATGAAAAGTAGGGTATTTGTTAGTCGACTACCTTGTGTTCACTGTTCGTGTTTCTTGTGGGTTTTAAGTTATTTATTAAGCGCTTGTTTCGATCAACAACAGGGCCAAGACAAAGTTGAATTTGATTATGTTTACAGTTATGTCGTCTTTAGTATTTATGCAAATTTATGTTAAGCTCATGCAAACACACATCTGAGAGTGTGTGAGAGTGTTTTGTGGCTGAGATGATTTGAGATGTGGGTTAGGGCTACCGATTCACCTGATTTGATTTGATTTGTCTATAATTCGTGTGACGAGCAAGTCCATCAGAAGAGCAGCTGAGAGTAAAGCAAAGTAGAGCTCAGTGAAAGGCGTTGTCTACATATATGCTTAAATATATATGCCAAGCAAGGAAACCTTGCCAATAACTTGCTGCCAATGGCTTTCCAAAAAAAAAAAAAAAACAAAATAAAACACGGCACATGCAAAAACGAAAGCCATGCAAAAGCATCGCAGAGCAAAAGCAGCAACATTTGCGTTCGTTTTTACTAATGAAGTGCAGCAGCCGTTGCCATAATTGTTGTTGCCAATCGACTTTGTTGCATACCAAATGTCCACTGGGTCAATGTATCGTCGTCGTCGTCGTCGTCGTCTCTCGTCGCTCTCTGTGGCCCAAACCAAGCCCATTGCACGCATCCAAGCTTCGAGCTCCGAGTTCCAACTTTAAACTTCAATTTCAACTCTTCGTCTCTCATGTGGGAAATCATTAATGCGCTCGCAGCTCGCAGTTCGCCAAATTGTTGGCCATGTTTTAAGCGGCTTTCACATGGTCTCGAACCTTTTGGCTAACAGGTAGCCAGTTAGCCATTTAGCCAGTTGTTGGCTCGCCTCTTCTTGTTCCCTCTATTGTTTTGTCAGCTAAATATGGCCAATAGCCAAATATTAATTCCTGCATCCATCTGCATTTCCACAATACTCGTATGCAAATGCAACGTTGACATCGTTGACTATCGTCCAATAATAATTCTAGTGCAGCATCTTGTTTTCAAGTGCTCATCTGCCTGGGGCAGGACAATGCAGCAGGATAAAGCACATGACAGGCGAACAAGCGTCCAGTTGATTACAACTTCGAGGTTACGATTGGGCGTTGTTGCAACCACCATCGTAGCTGTGAATGTTGCCACACAGTTGCTGCAACACAGTTGAATGCAAATCATTTGTTGCATGTGCCCCAGCATGTTCTCAAGACTTTGACTTTGTTGCCTGCGTTAGAAAACTGGTTTAGTTTACGTATTTCAAATGCAAAACGTGTCGATGGTAAAGAATTTTAAAGACTGATTTTATAGGTTTTGACTGACTAAAGAATCTTCAACTCTTTGTAGCTGATTTTAGCGTAAATATCGATTTTAATGAATATGTGATAAATAAGGTTCGACTGAGTGATAACCGCTTCCCATTTTGAATAAAAGCAAAATAGTGCATCAGTAAATTTAAAATATAACAAATCAAAAATACTGATAATATACAAAAGTTTATATTTTCGATATAGTTATATGTTATATATAAATATATATAATAAACAAAATATACAAAGTATTCGCATTATTTTATAGTTTTTTATGAGTCAGATCAATACAGTTGAGTTTGGCAAATGCATTATCTTTAATATTAGCGATTGAATTAAAATGTGTGTGAATTATTCATGTAGATCTTTATCAGTAAAGTTGTAGATGGCAGATACTTATATTAACTTATATTTATCTTGACATCAATGTCTAATTAAAATACCTATAATATCATTACAGTCGTAAGTAGCAAAGGCAAGAAATTTATAAGTTATTTGAATTCAAAAAGTTTCATCAAATAATAATAATATTAAATTTAATGTGCATTGTATTATAATATCAAAAGAATATTATCAATAAAGTTGAAAGTAGTTATTATATTATATTATCCAAAGAACTGTTATCAATCAAGTTTGCTGATAATAGAGGCGTTAATTGTGCTTTATTTATAAATTAAAAAAAAATCTTATTTGCGTATTGTATTATTTATCTGCAGAGTGAATAACAATTGTTGTTCTTAAAAAGTCGAAAATAAATAGTATAATTGTGGCATTGGTTTAAGAACATTCTTAATTAATTCAATAGAAAGTATTTTGCTTTGATGCTAAACTTGAAATGAAATCGAATTTATGCATTTTATTTCTGCAGAGTGAATAACAATTGTTGTTCGAAAGTTTTCTTTTAGACAATAAATAATATCAATTATTAATATGCCAAAAACAATACTTTCTTTTGTCCAAGAATATTTTGTATTATATCTAAAGTTAGACAAACGATTATTGAATAACCAAGGCTAATATTATAATACTTCTTGAGCTTAAGAAACTTTTTAGTTAGTCCAATAGAAAGTATCTAAAAATAGATAATTATTTAGTAATTGTTTTGCATACAAAGAAAGTGGTTTTAAAGAATTGTTTATCTTATCAAAAGTATTTCTGAAACACCTTCACTTAATATCAAAACAAATCTATTTTTAAATTCTGCAGACAGCAAACAAACAAAATTTGTATAAATTTGTATATTTAACGCAATGATCTAAGTATATGATAAAGTAGAATTAAGAAGGTCATTTTAATTGGTAATAAATTTCTGTTTTTAATGACTGGCATAGAAAACAAATATCTTTATGTTTTTAGTTTGTAGAGCATTAAGACAACCTGCCATCAATGTCATCTAAAACTTAATAGAAGCTCGTTTAGATATCTCTCAAATCTAGCGAATTGACACTATTTTGTGTGAGGATGGGAGTGAATTGTGACAATTAAAGACAGAGAGCACGCCGGATATGTGATAATAACTAACATCATCAATGTTAGTGGCTCAAGGCGACGCTAACAAAAACCTAATCAGAAGCTGAGAGATTTTTAGCTAACTTTTTTCGCAGAGAGTCGATTTTGATGAACAAGACAATCTCGCAAATGAATTGGAAACTGGCAATCAAAATGCAAAAGTTTACCAAGCTGTTTTTCCCATGCAATCATCATCATCGTTTGATGGGGCGTATACGGAATGTCGTTGCCGGCTATAGATTAGAGAATTTCGTATGCGCGAGGTTTAGTGTTAGAGTGTCTGTGTGTGTGTGTGTGTGTTTTTATGACTTTATTTGGCACAATTGAAGAATTTCAATTGCTGTCATGGGGCTTTCAATTCCCAATATCCTCTCTCGCTTGCTTAATCGATGCCATCGAATGGCAATCAAATTTTATGGCTTCCGATGCAAGTGAAAACCTGATTGGAGACGTGTTTTCATTTCGCGATTTAGGCACAGAACTTAGTCCAGTTTACAATTGCCAAAGAGAGATAAAGAGAAAGAGATTCATTAGAGGGTCTCCATCCATTCATCTCCGCCACCTGTGAGATACGCATTAATTGATTTGTTTCGTAACCGAAATTAGGTAATGCCCATAAAGCATTTAAGCGTTTAAATCTTCTCGAGGCCCAGCAACAACTTCCGACCACCGAACACTGAACACCGAACAGCGAACAGCGAACAAATCATTGCCAGGGGCACTTTCAATGTAATTTTCTACAATATAACAGAGAGCCACACGTGAAAGTTCATAAACGAAAGCAAAAATGTAAAGACACAAAGCACACATGTGAGTGTGTGTGAATGTTGTGCCATCTCTTTCTGGTTGTGTATCTTTCTTTCATTGTCATTAAACAAAATGAAGCAGAACCAACGTCAGGCTATGAAAGGATTTTTTATTATACATAGTTGTTGTTGTTTAAAAGCAGTTGAAGGCAGGGCAAGCTCAGCAGGAACGCGCACGCTTCAAAAGGGTGGAGGGAAGGGAAGGGAAAGGGGAAGGGGGAACTAAACTTAGACCCACTCACGGTGAATGTACGACGTTGGCAACGATGATCATTAAATGCCAAAAAATGCCAACAGTTAGAGAGTCTCAGACTCTGAGTCGGAGTCGGAGTCAGAGACGGAGACAGAGCCAAATTATGGCAAAGGCAAAACTAAAACTGTAATGTTTCGAATGTTTCGTTGTGCTGTGTATTTGGTTTCACTATCATTCGTGTGTGTGTGTGTGTGTGCATTAAAAGTGAAAACATGTAAAAAGTCATTCATAGAAATGCTAAGACTCTTCGCACAGCAGCTACAAATGTGGCATACAAATTGCGTATACGTAATTTTTAATTAATCGCTTAAACGATTTTGCTTATTGTTAACCATTTGCATAAGTTTAAGCCGAGCTTATGCTAATTTACCACCATTTTAGAAGGATTATACTTTTGTCTTCCATTTTCTTCTCTTTTCTTCTTCTTTGCTGCTCCAATGAGTAAAAGTTATGCCAAGAAAGTTATGCAGATTTGTCATCAACAACAACACAACATCAACAACAACAACAACAGAAAAGTCAACAACACATGTGTTACCTAACGGTTAACGGTAGCAGCTCTCAGTTATGATCTTGTTTAAACAACTCAACTCTTCAGCTAACGATGAGCTAAGCAGACAGCCATTTAGCACTTACCTAATTGAAGCCACTAAGCAGCGACTCTGTCAACTACAATTAAAGTCTAGACACTGTCTTTCTTCTTTTTTTTATATTTTTTTCCTGCTACTTTATTTGCCCTTCGCATTAGTCGGCGTAATGCAATTGATTCTTAATTAATTAGCTGTCTGATAGTTGAGGGGTAATTTTTACTTACTTCTTACTTACGTTTTCTGTTAACATTTTTTAAAGTACAATAGATAAGCACAAATTAACTTAGATAATTCACAGAAATTTTAATAAACTAGTTTAAGAATCGTTTTAATATTTTTACTTATGCTATGCTTCAAATATAAAAATAACAAGTAAGAAAACTACAGTCGAGTGTGCTCGACTGTGAGATACCCGCTACCCCTTTTGAATAAAAGCAAAATATTGCGGTATTATTTTCAAAATATACCAAAAAATACTACAAAATACTAAAAATATACCAAATGGTATATTTGGTATAACGATGTGATACTAACATTTAAAATATACCATAGACGGCACAATACACCAGATTGTCGGCCAAAGCATTTGAGACCCCCCGTAAGTGGGCGTTTTAGCCCATACAAAAGTATTTCTTTAATAACTTCCACAATTTTTATCTGATCGCAAGCAAATTTTCAGGAATCATAAATACTATTGTTATTATTATATATACCAAAATTCGCAGCTTTAACTTTAAAATTACGCTTGTTATTCGATTTTTTTGATTTGCGGGGGCGGAAGTGGGCGTGGCAAAAATTTAAAACAAACTTGATCTGCGTGCAAACATAACAAATGCTGTCGAAAAAAAATTATAGCTCTATCTCTTATAGTCTCTGAGATCCAGTGTTTCATACGGACAGACGGACAGACACACAGACAGACAGACGGACAGACGGACATGGCTAGATCGTCTCGGCTGTTGACGCTGATCAAGAATATATATACTTTATAGGGTCGGAGATGCCTCCTTCTACCTGTTACATACATTTCCTGCCGGCACAAAGTTATAATACCCTTCTACCCTATGGGTAGCGGGTATAAAAATATATATGAAATATATTTTCCAATATAGATTTACACTAAATCATAGTAGACATAATCCAGTAGAGATTATATTGAGATGTTCAAGAAAAATATATATCATATACTAATTTTACTTTTATTATAAGTACTTTTTTAATATTTCTTTAATATAATCACAAAATTTACCTATCTGACTTTGTAGAATTGGTTTATTTTCTGATAATCTTATTTAATAAGATTATATTTAGTGCTGTTAAACTTAAGTGAACAACAATTAAAAAAAAAAACGATTATAATATAAATTTAAATATTGTGCTGTTTATTTTATAATCTGTCTATATTAACAATAAGTAAATATTTTGATTAATATTAACATATCACTGAAATAGCAGTTATTCAAAGAGTTCTTCTATTATATCTTACATCTTATCTGTTGCTTAAAAGTGAACATTTAATAAAAAATTAATGAATTTTAGTAATCAAAATACTATTTAAAATTTTCTACTTTAAAAAACGTTTTTTGATTTTTTATTGCACAATGTGAGATTTCAATTACTCCATTTTATATTCTTATTTTATAAAATAGAATTTAAATAATTTAAGATTTAAATACTATTTTAACAAAAAATTTTTATTATTTTAATAATTAATTACCAAATTTCGTATTCTATATTTATACCATATAATTGTTAACGTAAACTTTTATTATATTTTAAGAATTAAAACCTTTGGCGCCAAAATTTTAATAATATTAATTTGAAGTTTTTTGAGATTTCAAATTTTTAAGATATAAATTACTATATTCTAAATGTATAACATATAATTTAGCACAAGTAATTATTAAGTTTAAAGCTTTTGACCAACATTTTGTTAGCCTTAAATAAACTGAAACTCAACGAAATTTCATTAAGCTGATTTGGAGCTGTGAGCTGTGAGTCAAGCTGCCTACACCTTCGGGTGTCATCTCTCTCTCTCTCTCTCTCTCTCTCTCTCTCTCTCTCTCTCTCTCTCACCATACTCGAACCTTCTCCGGCATCAAGCACCATTTATCATTATCATTTCAGCTGACACTTTCGGTTGTTTGCTGCCGCTGCTGCTGTGCAAAAAATAACAGAAAACTAAAAGGAGAGAGAAGAGTAGATAGATAGAAAAATACAAAAAAAAAAACTGTCATTAGACAACAAATATCTGTCAATTTAAACGGCTCTTTCAGTGTGTGTGTGTGTGTGTATAGTTTGTAACTATGCATCATTCAAGAGTCCAACAAGTGAAAGTGCCTAAAACATTCAATTTCGAGTAATTTTGCTATCAATTAACAAAGCACACACACACACACACATACACGTAGTAGTAACACAGAATACAAAAATAAAAAACAAAAAATTGAATGAATGAAGTCGGCGAAGAGGCGAACAAATTTAGAAGATTAATTGCCAAGCGAACAGCATTCACAGCAGAGGCAGAGTGATCATTAGCACATCATTACGACTTCGAGGTACTGTCCCCTCAGTAGGCGACAGACTCCAAGAGGGAGCAGAGAGAGGAGCAGGCAGTCAGGCACTCAATATCCAAGCAAAGCTCCCAATGCCAGTTACAATCCCACAACACACACACACACACAACAAAGTGTCCAGTGCTCGCCTCGAGGCCAAGTCAGGGCAACAGAGTTAAAGTCAAAGACTGAGCCGGAAAAGTAACCGAAAAGGCCAAAAGTAATCATTACTTTTTATATATCATTGTGTGAAACGAGTACAGGGTATTTTTTTTTGTATTAAACTATATATAAAGACTGACGAATTTACTAAAAATAATTTCACAAATGCTTAAGCACAAAAAAATCTTAACAATGCTCATGAAATAAATTGCACTTAATACAATAAAGCTCCACATTTTTCTTGGAATAGTTAAATAAATACTACAATTTATGGAATTTTTTTATTAATGGATTTTCTTATTATAATTTTTTTTCATCTAAGATATGTGATATTTGCAGTGCACTTTTTATGATATACATTTTCTTATTTTCGTAATATAGTGCTTCTAATTACATTTAAATTGTCCGGAATATATGATGATAATGATGATAATATATAAAATGATGTTCTCAAAATGTATTACCCTCATTTAATATGTCCTATATTCCTAACAATAACAAAAATTATAATTGAAGGGTTGTCTTATAAAAAGATTATGCTCAATAAAATACATTATAATTTATTCGTTTTTCTTAAATTTTAATAATTTTTGATAGGAAAAAAGGTCACAATGATCTGTACTCTTATTTCAATATATAAATAACTTTCCCAAATATAATTTATTCTAATGTCAGAAAAAAACTATACTTAAATTATAAACTATATTATGACTGTAAAGAAAATTAATTTTAGTTTTTAAAACAAAACTTTTTATATGTACTGACATTTGAAAATAATTAACCACATTTTAATTATCTTATATTATTTTCCAATTTCTATATTATTATTTTGCAATTTCAATGTAAATTCAAGATCTTTTACTGTTTATATAGTAAAATTAGCTTTAAAATATTGCATACATTTTAAAAATGTATAAACAATATTTATTAATAAATAAATGAATCAACTTTAGAAATAATTTTCTTTTTCAGAATATAATAAATAAAAATGGGTAATAATATTAAAAAATGAATGAATCTCATAAAAAGATTTAAATATAAGTTACTTCATGAGATAAAAGTTGCATCTCGTATATACGAAATTACTTACAGGATATTTATATAGTTGAGCCTTTACTTATTCAGCGTGTTCTCAGTTAATATTTCTCAGAAACATTGTTGCAAAAACTGTGTTGAAAGCAAATCTTTGATACCGGCAGACAAGGTACAAAACAGAGGGAAAAAACACAACAGAATCGCGTTTTCAGTTGCTCTTACTGAAGCTGAGGTTGAACTGAAGCTGAAGCTGGAGCTGGATTTGGAGCTGAAGCTGGAGCTGCTCTTCATTGACCTCGTGCACGATGAGCTTTCAAAAATGAAAAACGAAACCGCGGCGCAACAATGGGGCAAGGTAGAAGCCAGGCTAGGCGCACAAATAAGTCGCAGGCGGACTCACATAGGTCTAACTATCTATCTCCCTCTCATTCTCAGTCTCAGTCTCAGTCTCTGGGATTTGGATATTCGAAGTCGAGTTTAACCGGCAATAGATCTGAATCTCATGCTGCGTAAGCGCCGATGAAAGTGCTGCCTGGGCTCTGGGATGATGATGATGATGGCAACTGCGACTTCGACTGCGACTTTGGCTGTGCCATCATTTCTCCTTGTGTCCATGATAGTCAAATGATGTTGGCATTTACTTTGCCTTTTTGCTAAATGTGTCCGCAATGCGCATAATAAAAACGAAAAGCGTGTAAAACATAAAGCACAACAAAAATCAATTGGAAATTTTACTTTCGACGGCCAAAAAAAAAAAAAACAAAAAAAAAAGACTAAACCCTAAAAAAAAAAAAACAATTGAGAGGCGGAAGACGCCACAAGGCGACTGAGACCGGGTTTGAGACTGAGTCTGAGACTGAGACTGGGACTGAAACCAAAGCGAACCTGTAATACTCACATTTGTCGACTATTTGCGTGCTGTCATTAAACTATAATTAAATTTCTTTTCTTTTGATTTTCACCCTGCAAGTTAAAAGTCATCCTCGATCTCTAGGCACATCCATTTGCCGTGAAGGGTTTACCAAAACTTCACGCCTGTCACGGCGCATGGAATCTTTTTTTTTTTGTTTTTTGTGCTTCTTCTCAGTTATATTTTTCAGTTTTCTTGTTTTTTTTTTTTTTGTTTTTATGTGCAATAACAAACAGCAATAGCAACATCGACAATAACAATAACAAAATAACAACAACAGCAACAGCAGCAATTTCAGATTTTTTGACAAGAGAGAACCACCTGCTTCTTTTATATTTATATTTTCGTCTTTTTTTTCTTCATCAGATTTTTTTTTTGCGCAAAAAGAAGTTGGCGAAATTTGTACGTCGACTCATCATCGATTCAATTCGACATCAAACGAAACTTGGTCAGGGAAACTTTAGCAAAATAACTTGCGGAATTTCAACAAAATAATAAACAATTAATCTGCATGGACAATAAGAGAAGAAATATGTGCAAAATAACATACACAATTATTTATTCTTTGAAATCTTTCTATATGATAACTTCTCGCCATTTATTTCAATTTCCCCGTTTGCTTTCATTAAGATGTAACACATTTCATATTTCGAGAGCTCTTTTCGATTTTGAAGTTGTACGAAGAAAACTTCAAAGAATATATTTTTTATTAAATCCAAATCAATTTTTGAATTTAGAAAATAATTGTGGGATGATTTCCTTTTCTCTCTTTTTTATACCCGCTACCCATAGATAAGAGTCTTAAGAGTCTTATAAATTTGTGCCGGCAAGAAATGTTTGTAACAGGCAGAAGATGTCATCTCCGACCCTATAAAGTATATATATTCTGGATCGGCGTCAACAGGCAAGACGATATCTGTCTGTCTGTAGGAGGTAAAATTTTTACTGTATACAATAATAACTGCTGTATATGATTCCTGAAATTTTTGTTGCGATAAGATAAAAATTGTACAAGTTAAAAAGAAGATATTTTTGTATATGAGAAAAAATCCTTACTGCAGTTGCTAAGGCTGATAATTTGAATTCTTTAGTACTTATTTTTAATGTAGTACTTTATCAATATACCATGAAGGCCTTCGGTAGCATGTTTCAATACTTTTATAACGGGTATCTCACAGTCGAGCACACTCGATTGTAGCTTCCTTTCTTATTTTTGTGTTGTTGCCTTTTATATTGTTATTGGCATTGTTCAATAAATTACTAAATTGATATTGAGCTGCAATGCTTGCAAAATAAATTGGTTTTAATTTGCGTCAATATTGGTTAAATAAAAGGGTTGTTAAATTGAACTTCCGCATTTTTTTGAATACAATAAAAAATAAATTTACAAAAATGCAAAATAGTTTAAAATTTGATTGAAGTTAATCTTTTATGTTTTTTACTTTCCTTTTCTATGCAAGGATATACAAACTTATTGTCTTATTCTTAAAAAAAATAGTGCTTTAGCTTAAGGGTTTTGAGAGATAAATATAATTAAAACAAATTTAATATAGAAATTTGCATTTTAAAATGATACTAATATATCAGAGTATGTTAAATATGACTGATGATATAGAGAATACGTTACAAAACATTTTGAATATTTAATTGATGCTATGTATTAATTAGTTCTTTTTAACTTTCCATTGCAATGCTTCAAGCTTAATGTATTAAATATATAATATTATTTTGTTTACAACAACTTTTCAAAGAATAAACATCTGTATAAGAATAACATTTAATTCTGCATTTTAATGAATAATTCAAAATAATACAGAATATTCCAAATGTGCGTTATTGTTTCATAATGGCATATGAAAAATGGGATTAAGTTGTTTTTTCCTTTCCATTTGTATGAAGAATATAAGAATAGCAAAATATCCTATAAATGTATTACCATTTAAGCATAGTTTGCATATAAATATGAACATCTCTGAATATGTGGAATATCGCTGGTGATATTGATTATCGGCATTATCGAGAACAATGGCAGCAGAAATTGTTCTAAAAAGGTTTCTAATTGCAGATCGTATGCTTTCATGCGTGGGCATTTGGTCAATGCGTGGCAGCTGCCACATTTGGTGGCATTCCTCTAATGAATTTATGAGCTGTCGCTGTGCCCAGGCCATATCACTTGGTCGCTGCTTTGAGCCACAGCCGCCGAGGCAAAAGAGGCAAAAAAAGAGGCAAAAAAGAGGCAGCCGGAGATGCGAGACCCACCCAAAGCAAAATGGGCAATGAGCTTGGTTGTTGGCCATATGAAGACTTCTACTTTGGAGTTTGGATTGCAAAACGTTTGAATGCGCCTTTGTTGTGCACTGTTCTTGTTGTTACTGTTGTTGTTGTTGTTGTTGCTTTAGTTGTTTTGGTTTGGTTCGGTTCGGTTTTGTGCTGCATGTCAGGCGGACTTTCAGGCCAACTGCTACTTACGACTGCCAACTGGCCATAATATGTAATTTCAATGATTTGCATACAAAACACTTTTCACCCAAACGAAACACACAACAAGAAGAAACGATGCGACCACGAAGCTGAAGCTGAAGCTGGAGATGAAGCTGAAGCTGAGGCAAGAGTTGCAGCAGCAACAGCAGCAGGCATAGAATTGGCATGGACAAACAAACACGTTAAATACTTCCGCGTTGCAGCCGCGTTCTTGCATTCTGTGGCTGCCCCAAAGCGGGAGGGGGGCAACAAGGGGTTAAGCCAAGCCAAGCCAAGCCGAGCCGAGCTTCTTGGCCCGCTTCGAAATATTCATATTTGTCACGAAGCGAATGCTGCTGTTGCATGCTGCTTGCTGCTTACTGAGTACTGAGTACTGAGTACTCATTCTACCTATACTCACACTCAAACTCCTCTATTCATACTCGTTGTTGTTCGTTCGTTCGTTCGGCTGGCGAAGAAGATTTCCTGGGCCAAGAATGAGGCCAACTAATGGCGCTGCTTTTGCCAGGTTTTTGCTTTTGCTTGCGTGGATTCTGCGAAACCGAAAATTATAATAACCAGTTTAAACAAAAAAACACAAAAAACGTTGAGGCTGAGGTTCTTTTTTTTTTTTTTTGGCAGCAGCCGCCTTCGGCCAATGACCCAGCACAAAAAAAATAAAAGGGCCCCCAAAAGCAAACTTACGCAGATAAATCGTGAGGAGCGTTGCCGCCGTCGATACGTTTGCCACGCGCTGTGGCAAGGCAAGGTAGGGGAGGCAAGGTCAGTGTAGTAGTAGTGTAGTGTAGCAAGGAGTCAGCGCAAAGTCTCTTGATTCTCGCTCTGGCCACAGTCGAGCGAAAGTTTTTTCGGGGGCACAGCCAAAAAGCTGAGCAGAAGAAACCAAAACGAAAAAAAGTCCATTTAGATTTAATGAGATATTGGGCCCAAAGTCAAGTCGCGTCCGGCGTGGCCTTTCCTTTGGCACAGAAGCATATGAAAACTGCAATAAAGCAAATGCTTGACGCTTGTGGCCCATAACGAATGAACAGCAGCAGCCAAAGTTGGAGTCGAAGTTGGAGTCGAAGTTGGAGTTGGAGGCAGCAACTACACAAATGTATTTTTTGTTTTTTTTTTCGAACAAAAATTCCAAAAGCAAATCCATTTTGTTCCGACTTTCATTTTGGAGCAGCACACAACACAAAAGTGAGGCCACAGTTGGCGGCGCTGCACACAGTTTGAAGACAATTGTATAAATGAAAGTTTAAGATCTCTGCATAGAGTCTCTTGTGTTATGTGTTTTTGTGGGGCAGGGCAGACGTGTGTGCGCCTCACTGATATGAGCTAACGGTGGCTCTGCCACTGCCACTGAATGCTGCTGTTGTGGCAGCGACAGGTTGCTGCATTGCCCCAAACACCGGCACACTTGACCATGCCCCCTCCCCTACCTCCCTCATTCACTCTGCTCCCCACATTTCAGACCCGGCACGTGTTGGCCGCCAGTGGAAGAAAAAAAAAAAACGTTAAAGAAAAACAACACAAAAAAGAGCAAAAATACAATTTTCAATTGTTTAGCAGCCAAGCTGCTGGGGGCTACACTTGTGTAGTTGTAGTTGTAGTTGTGTGTAGTTGGAGCTGAAGCTGGAGTTGGAGTCCATTTCTCCATTGCATTTGCTGGCTACTTTGATTTCGATTTACTTTTGCTTTTCATTGTTAATAGTGCCGCCAATGCGATGATGATGGCGCTGCCGTTTATTAGTGAAAGATCTAACCGGAGGGCGGGAAATGCTTTACTGAGGAGTGGGGAGAGAGAGAGAGGAGTGGGAGGGGGACGAGGGGGGAGACCATGTATGTATGGGTATTTGTTATTTCTGTTAAAGCTTTAATAACAATTTTATGGTTTTTAGCGCAATTTGCTTTGGAGAAGCCCATTAAGTGCAAACCGTTTCTATAAGAGAATTGAGAGAGATCTGGCCAGAAAGATCAAAGTGATTGTGGCTGAAATATATACACATGTAGCATGTGGCATGTGGCATGCGGCATGGCGACTACATGCAACAAGTGGCTACTACAACATTTCATATAAACGCTACCATTTTGCGCGTCTTTGCATTAATGATCTGGGTAAATAGAAAAAAAATTATTTTAGAGTAGATGTGAGGAATTATAAAAGTATGTGAAATTAACTAACATTTATTTATTATTATTATTTATTTTATTTATATTATTATTATTTATTATAATTTTATTTTACTTTGTTTGAACTCTTTCAAAACTACCATTTTATTTAAGAATATGAAATCATGTTTTAAAAAGATACTTGTAAAGTACATTAAAAATTAAACAAAAAATGTTAATGTTATATTATAATGTATAGCAATTTGAGGTGAATGGTATTTAAACAACGATATAATAATAAATAATTTTATTCAGTTTGAAAATATTTGAATAGCTTTAAAATCTGGTATATTCTGACCTATATAGCATTTTTCAAACGTAAAAATTTACCGATATACCAAATACGCCCTTCTGTAATAATTTTTAGTATTTTTTTAGTAATTAATCGGTATATAAAATTGGTAGCGGATGTCTCATAGTCGAGCACACTCGGCTGTAGATATCTTATTTATTTATTTTACAGTATTAACAGTAATATTTTAATTCAAAGAGCATAAAAGACAGGGTCTAAAATAAATGATGTAAAGGGAATTGCTTTAATTCAATTATAAAAGAAATAAGTAGAAAAGTTATATATATTCTTTAAAGCCATTTTAATCTTACAAGTATTTATTTATATTCTATAATTATATTAAATAACGTGTAGTATATACATACTGTATAAATAGTTAATTTAAAAAACTTTTACAAATATACCTTAGGTGTTAAATATATATTCTGAAAAAACATTGTTTTATTTATATTATTACAAAAATATATTTTGCAATACTACATTTTCTATCTAAACTTTTAAATTGATAAATGAAAAATATCTTATACTATTTAATACTTAATTAGCGATCCAAACATTTATAATAATGAAACCGTAGGGCGTTTACTAAAATACAAATAAATTACAATTTGCATTTCTTCGAATGATAATTATAATTTTCTAGTATACCTTTAGCTTTACCTTCTCGAGATATCTCAAAGCGTCTTATTAAATCGTAATCCATTAAGTACGAATTTCCGTTGATATCTTGCACGAAAGTTGCTAACGAAGAGAGCAAAAAGATTGCTTAATCAACGACCTTCGTTATTGAGAAAACATCTCTCTTAAGTGGAGTCTAGAATCTGCGATAGATGAGATGTCGATTATATTTGCGAGTCGTGCATATTCACAGTTCCCTCAACCCAACTCGAGATCATTCCCCCACAATCAGCGTCAATTATGCTGTTGTCCAAATGCTATATCGATTTATACACACACATTCTGATATATCTGCATAAGTGTGCGTATTTATTTATTGTGCTTTTTGAGACAATCACAATTTTCGTCTTACGCCTTCCGGTGCTCGATATAAATCTTCGAATTAAGTTCTGTCTTGTTGCGTTATTCGAGAAAAACTCACCAAAATCGAAGCAATTTTTGAGCAAAGATCGGAGAGAAAGAAAACGAAATCAGAAAAGATCAACGCTTTCAAGTGCCCACTTGGCGCAATAAAAAAAAAAGAAGATCTTTACGCTTTTGTGCGAAGGCGATTGCTTGGATACTTTGGATGCGTGGGTAGTGTGAAAAGTTTCAAAGATGTGGGCGGAAGTAAATGAGTTCTATTACATAGATTACATATGATGGAAGATATGGAAATTAATGTTATGAGTTTTCATATTTCATAATAGTCTCAAGGTGTTTAAAAGTTATCTAGTAATTTATAACAAGAGTTTATCAAATATGATTAAATTGGAGAATTATGATTATGTAATATAGCGTATTGGTTTCAAAACTGTAATGAATTTTCAAACTTCGCAATTGATTTAGATTGAAGAAAATCTCGAAATATATATATTTAAAATGTAATTAGAAATGTTTATAAAATATGTTATATATAAAATGAAGCGTAAATTCCCAAGAAATTGTTAAACTCAATATGAAAAGATTAAAACAAATCTGAAATATATCATATCATATCATAAATATCAATAAGTTAAATAAATTGGTTAGCAAAGTAACAATTAATAATCTTTGAAGATATTGAAACTAAATGTGTTATCTGTGTTTTGTTTTTTTTAATAAAATTACATTTTGTTTTAAAGATTTATGAAATTTTTATAAATTTAAGTACAAATACAAACCGAAAATAGCAAAGTTCTTTGAAATTGCTTACGTTTATAAGCGTATTAGTAATCATGTCATAGAAAAATATGATGTCTACAAAATTCTCTGATTCTAATACGCTTATTAATTTGCCAACTTCTCGATCGACCCAAAGTCACAATCAAAGCCGGACAAAATCACTCTTTCTGCGCCAATTTCTTGAGCCCAGCGACTCTTGGTGAGTGCTCGAAATGAACTCAAATGCGAAAATTACACCCCAAGCGACCAATTTAAGGCCATTAAATTATAATTTTAAATTTTTCAACTGAACGGACAGCATGATGATGAGAAGGTGGAGGAGGAGGAGGAGGATGAGTCTGTAAAGAAGAGAGAGAGGACAGAGCAAAACAGAAGACACCAAAGCGCATTATTCAATTAGCGATGCCGCTTTGTTTATTTTTGGAGTAGAATTGTTCTAAGGGGCAAGCAAGAAGAAGACTCAGTCAGGCCGCAACTAGCGAGTAGTGTGCAACATGAAATTGAAGCGATTGCCCAACGATTGCGATTGCGGAAGCGAAACGAAAATCGGTTCATTTTGCCACAGTGAGAAAAGTGAAAAATTCAAACGCATTGCAGATGTACAAGTGTGTAGATGTGTGTGTATGTGTGTGTGTATAGGTTATGTTTATCTGCTTTAATCTGCGCTTGCAACTGTCCCCAACTGACACTCATAATTAAAGAAACAAATAAAGCACACGGCAACAACAACGGCGACGACGACGACGACGACGACAGCAGCAGCCAAAGCCACGACGCAGTCGCAGCAGCGACCACATTAACATAGTGCAAGAAAATAATAACAACAACGACGACAACAACAATAAGAGCAGCAGCAGCAGATACGATAACGACAAAGACGAAGACGAACACGAAGACGATGGCAACGAAGACCACGGCACTTGTCGTGTCTGCGCCTGCGCAACGCTAGCGTCAGCGTCAGCGTCGACGTCGACTGGCACGAAGACTGTGCAAAGCTTCCAACTGCCGCTGCTGCTGCTGTTGTTGCTGCCTTGACTTTGACTTTGCCTTGGCCTGCTGTTGGTAAATTGTTGGAGCTTTTTAAGCTGGCACTGCGCCGGCGTTGCGGTCGCTGCCGCTGCTGCCGTCGCAGTTGGTAACTTCTTCGTGTCTGCAAACGGCTGCTGTCTTAGTTCTTAAGTCCGTTGTTGGCGTGCTCCTCTTCAGTTCGTTGCTGACCAACGTAACGTGCGGACGTGCCAAGCTCGCCTACAAAATAAATTACAAAAAATACGACAACGATATCGTGTTTTAGTGTTTCAGTTAGCTGCACTTGATTTTTCGGCTTGAACAATCACGCAAAATAGACAAGCCAAAAATATATTTAACACAAAACGGTAATAATTAATGCAAAAAAACAAAAGAAGCAACGAAAAATGTGCGCGACGCGTGTGCAAAAATACCAAAAAAAAAGCAAAAAAAAAAAATCGGATAATAATAATAATATTAGGGATAATGTGTTGTGCTGATGATGATCCTGCAAATTAAGCGCTTAACATTTTTGCCAATCGCCAAGTTTCACACAATCCACAAGAATTTCGCTTGTGTTGTTTTTTACGATCTCCAACTCCGTCTCAGCCTCAGCCGCAGCCTCAGACTCGATCTGTAGGCACGTCTCTTCAATGAGTTTTTTGTGTGTTTGCCGTTTGGGGCTGTGGCGGCGTTGATTTTGTCCATGTCCAGCCAGCGATGCTGCTGGGGTCCAAGGCGCGGCCAGCGGCGACTGTAATTTCTGTCTTGCGCATTCTAAACACACACACACATACAGACACACAGAGACATACACACACACACATAGATAGAGGGAGAGAGAGACACACACTCGAAAAAGCAAACAAACAAACAAACAAACATGGAACGCAGTCAAGTGAGCGAGACAAAGCGAGAAAGAGATAGAGATAGAAGCAAGAGGGAGCGCGGGGCTTGATGAAGACACTCCTGCCATGGCTAGTTTGGGGAGCAGATGCAGATCCAGCAACAACACTTAACCACATATGTTAACGCTTGCACTCTCTCTCTCTCTCTCACACTCTCTGTCTTTCTTCGCTTCTCTTCTGCCTGCTGCGTCGCCATATTGGGCGCATAACGGTGCAAAAATCGCGCTGCTTTTAGCTTTTTTTCTGACTGCGCCTCTCTCATGTGTGTAAGTGTGTGTGTGTGTGTGCTGCTTTTTATGTCTATTGCTGCTGCTGCTGCTCCGGCTGCTGCTGCTGCATTGATGACGACCCAGCGACCGATAGACCGACGACCAAAGTGCGATCAAGCGAAAACCGCAAATAAATATAAAAAAAACGCATTCGAAGAAGAGGCTAGAAGAAGAATGCAGCATACAAGAAAAATGCACTCGCTGCAGTCTTGAAGTTTGCAGTTTTTTTTGTTTTTTTGTTGCAGTTGCATCTGCAACTCCATTTGCAGTTTTGCGGTTGCCTCAACACTTCAGCCAAATGCTGATCGATTGTGCGTGGCAGACACATAAATTCCAAATGGCAGCTGCCGCCTGTGTGTGCATCCTTATGGCAAAATCCTGCACTGTCCTCCTGGCACTGGGACTGAGACTGGGTCAGCCAAACAATCAATCTTCTCTGCGCTTCTGCTTCTTCTCAGTGTTCTTCTCTTGCTCCTCTTCGAGCTGATTGAATAAGCCAGCCTTTTGGCTTTGGCACTGACACTGCCCCACACCTCCCTCTTCCCTGGGGGCGATTAACGCCCCTCGCTTGCACTTTGACCGCAATGCAAATAATCATCATTGTCCAGGACTTGCACAAAATAAACCGCTAGCAGCGCTGCCTACGTGACTCCACTCACAGCAACCAAAAAAAATAAATATATATATACATATATACTTAGGTTGTGGACGTGAACTGCAAGAAATTAAAGCTTGGGAAATTTACTAGAATTCGTTAAAGAAGCAAGTGCTTCAGAGCTGCTGATTTTGTTTGAGATATATATTTTAAAAATACATTTAATACTGTTTAAAAAGTGAAATAACTTAATTAGATTAAATAGAAACATTACTTCTTATTGAAATTTTAGCTTTTGAACTTTGATAAAATATGAAATTTTCATTCGATTTTTGTGTTTTCTTATCTTTAAACTTATCAATATGTTCAATAAAGTTTAAAGACTCATATATATTTAAGTTCAAAGAATATCATAAAAGTTATGATAAAAGCGTAGTGCTTGAAATATGAAATATTTGTTAATTATTGGAATATTGAGTATTATAGTCTTTATATATAATGCCGACAAAATATGCAAGTGAATAAAACAAGATATCTTTAAAAACTATTTCAATATTTTACAAGAATTGTTTACCATTAGTTACTTTATATTCAATTGTAAGTTTTATGAGAATAGTTTGATTTAAAAGAGTCTGTGAGCAAACTTCTCTATTTTAAAACATAATTTCTATAAAATTTTTATGGCACAATAATTTTTAACTTATTACAAAATTTTTATCAAAAGAAAAGTTAATGGAATTGAAATATTTTTTGCAATAGATTTTGCATGTTTTTCAAAATCATTTCTCTTAATTTACGCTTGCCTTTTGCTCAGTGTATGACACTATAATTTTCAAGAACATTATTGGTCAATAGGTTATGGCTTTTGTAGTATCAGCAGAAGCGGCAAGCGGCAAGCGGCGAGCGGCAGTTGAGTGTTTGACTCTCTGCGACTCTCGGCGAGTGTCTGAGAGTGTGTCTGTGTGGAGCTGAGCTGCAGGGCATTAGCATAGACTGCAGTTTAATGGGCCACACAAACATCGTTCGAGCGTCCGATGCTCACTAATTTTTATGTGCACAGCTTGCGGCTGTTTCAGCCCACTTTAAACGGAACTCGAAACCAGGCAACGCCTCTATGATTTTTTTATTAAGTTATAAAAAATACATCAACAACAACAACAGCAACTTCAGAAAGAAAAGCAATAGCAATAACAATAACAACAACAGCGTCAGAATGCACACAGATAACTAAGCTAAGCTAAGCTGAGTTGAGTTGGGCTGAAAAATAACCCGAATTCAGCCAAAAAAATGGAAGAAAAAACGAATTGAATGGCTGCGCAGAGCAGAGCGACACTTGGCTGGCATAACGGTTATGGGCCTGGAAGCGAGGCTCTAACATACTGCGGCATACTACACTTGTGGCATTCCCAAACATATTCTCGTATTGCAATAAAATGAGATTTTAAAACAGAAGGCAAGAAGAGGAGGTCAACAAAAAAAGAAAAAGAAAAAAAAAACAACAAAAATAGAACCCAAATTCCAACAAAAGAGAGTTAGAGACAAAGGTCGTCACAGCAAGTGAAAATAGCGACAAGAATAAAAGCACATATATATACTTCAAATAAAAGAGGAATTAAAGTAGGAAGTTGAAACAATTATAGGCAGCCGGGTGTTAATATCAAGTTCGTTGCCTAAGTCTTTCGTTTTTTTTTTTGTTTTTCTGTTAAAGTGGAGCGCAATGACAGCGCCCATTGAATGCGAATGAGGGGCGTGTGAGCCGGCCGGCAAACACTTCAAGAGACACACACACACACACATATTTTATTATTATTATTATGCTGTTTTTTTTTTCGTTCGTTTCGTTTTTTTTTTTTTTTGGTTTTTTGGAGCGCACATTTCGTTTCGTTTGTTTCGTTGTGGCTTTTCTTTACACACTCATTAAATGTTTCGTTTGGTTTCGTTTCGTTTCATTTCCGTTTCGACCCCTCTCAAGTTCAAAGGTTGTGACACACACACACACACACGTAGAAATAAAAAGCAATAAACAACTGCAGCAAAAAGTAAAAAAAAAAAAAATATAAATAAAAAATTTATATCAACGAGAACAAAACAAAAGAACGCGAAAACAAAACACTACTGGAAAATTCTTCTTCGGAAGCGAGAGAGCTCTGTGAGAGCAAAAACAACAACAACGACAACAGCAGCAATGACACCGACTGCGGCGCCGACGTCGACGTCGGCTGCGACGAGAAAGCAACCTGCAAATAACGCGATGCTCAGCGAAGCTTTTACGGTTAAGCGGCTTTTAGCGGTAAGTGTGCACAACATAGTTCTCAATACAAACACACATATATACCATACATAAGTAGAAGTGCTCCTAACTCAATTTGCAAATCCCATTGATCGGAACAAACGAGCAGCGTTCTGTTTTTTTTCTTTTTTGGGGCGTTGCCAATGCGAATTACTCCAAAAAAAAAACCTTGCCCCAAACATTGTCAACATTTGCCATTGTTCCAAAAAGAGTGTCGAAAGATATAGTAGTCTATATAGGAGTGTACTTATCTGTAGTTAGTTCGTGCCTTGACGTGGGCTTGGCCATTTACTTTAACTTGATCGTGGGCCGTTGGCCAAGTTATTTCACATCTCGCTCCTCGCTCTTTGTTACGTCCGTCTGTTTGTCTGTTTGTCTGTGAAGTCGGCCATTGGGTCAAACTGTGGCTGATAGATGGCTAGGCGTCGATGATGATGATGTTCTTCGTCTTCGTCTAGATCTACCACAGCTATAGCTGTTGTTGTCTTCATGATGTTGTTGTTGCCATTGTTATTGTTATTGCCTGGCAGGGAGTCGTCACTTGAGCGCTGAGTAATGTAGGCAAATTAATCTAATAAAAAGGTGGGAGTCGCTTTTTTTTTCTTTACTTACGCCTCGCTTTATTTGAATTTATGCCTTGGGAACTGGAGTCATGCAACAGCAGGTTTATGTCTACGGAAGATCGTAAACCTTTGAATTATTGCATGCCATAAATGTTAATGGTGCTTTCCATACCAAGAATAAACATTAAACCAAATGCATTTCACATACTACACTCATTTAACGAAGAAGCATTCTTCAGATCATAGTAAAAGAAGAATTTTAATTTGTTGAACTTTAGCTTCAAGTCATGCTAAATTAAACAGATTTCATTATGTTGTTTATACGACTCGCAGAAATTAGCGAATTCATTTTGCATAGATGTTTCGGAAGTTATTAAGATTGTTCATCAATGATTTTAGCAAATTAGTGAAGTCGATTTTTGAATGCAGGAACTCAAGGTATTTCATTGAAAAAACATTCATAAATTGAAAGTTATAAAATTAAGAAATATTCTGTATATATATTTTATACAAATGTCATTCAAAATATTTGACAATTATACCATTAAAAATGTTTGTTAAATCTAAAAAAAAAAAATTGCAAATAGATTATCTCTTCTCAACTAATTCGCTTTTAATAACATTTCTGTTGCTCAAATAATTGAAAAATTGCTGTTGACAATCAACTTGTCATCATTGCAGAAGAGTTGCAAGTTGTTAAGATGTTAAAAAAGTGTTTATAAATGTCGCATTTCATTGTACAAAATTAAATTAAAATGTTTTTTGTTTTGATTACTGTTATACGTTTTAACAGTAGATTGAATATCACCTCTTTATGATATAATGTGTAAGATTCTGTATTTGGCTAATTTTGTATTATTGCTCATTCCAAATTCGATCTGAGTATGAATTTTGCACTTCAATTTATAAATCGAATATGAAAATAAATACAAAATTAAAAAAAAAATACATATTCAATAGTTAACTATAGATTTAATTTGTAATTTCATGGAAATAATCTTTAAGATTCAGAATACGGATATAATTGTCGCATTTCATTGTAAGAATACAATTTAAAAATTTCATCTTGCATTTGAAATAGTTAGTTTACAAAATTTTGATTTCTTTTTTTTTTATATATATAAATTAAAACATTACCAATTTTATCAAAACTTTTCATCAAATAATCTGCAAGATAATCAATATAGTTGTCATTTATTGTTCTATTTAAAACATCATATGAATATGAAGTCGCATTTCTTTATTACAAACAAATTTTAATAATTACCTTTTAGAGCAATTAATTCAAAGATTTGTCTTTCAATTCTCACCAAAGATTTCATTAGTAACTTTATGGAAACTACTTCATGCAATAATCTTCAAGATTATCAGCAGTGTTCGATTAATTTTCCAGTGTTGCTTACTTAAAATTTGATATAAATATCAATGTCGCATTTCATTTTAAAAATGTCATTTACAATAGTCAGTTTATTGATTTCAAAATGTGAAATGTAATATCGCATTACATTTGAAAAACTTAATTCACAATAGTTGATTCATGCTTCATGAAATAATCTTCAATATTATCAGCAGTGTTCGATTAGTTTTTGTGTATTTCTCGATAAGCTGCTTGTGGCATCACCTGCATTGTTGCGCGACCTTTTGATCTGCATCCGCCTTTGCCCCGTTTGCCCCCTTCGCCACTCTTTGCCACCTTTTACGCCTGGGCAGCCTGTGGCCAAAGGTCAGTAGACAGTCTGGCGCCCGACGAACATTAAATACAAGAAAAAAAAAAATACCAAAGTAATTTGTAAAACACGAAAAATGATTTGCTTCTTTTTTCGTGTTGTGTGTGTGTGTGTGTGTGTGTGTGTGGTTCTTCTAGTTGATGTTGTTGTTGTTTTTATCTGTCTCTCTCTGTGTGGCTGTGTGTGAGTTTTAATGGTTCGTCCTGTTGCTGTTCTTTTACGATTGTGCGAGTAAATTACAAAAAAAAAAGAGAGGCAGCATGCAGAGGCCAAGCCAGTTGTTGTTCATTAGCACAACGGCATTGTAAAAATTGCAAAGTTGCCATAAACAAAGAATAAATCAACCGAGACAGACGAAACATTAACTGCAACTTGCCGCAGTGGCTGCTGCAAAACAAAGTGAATGATGCTTTTCGCTTTTGGGGGGGGAGACTTTTGCCTGTTGCCAGATTAAGATGGATTGCAGTTCGGCACCTGCACATCAACGTGGGGTGGACGTGCAACGTCGGCTATTTGCCTAAGCAGCCCCGTTGCAAATATAACTTATATATATAGTTGTCTTTTTTGTTTTCCTGAGGTATTTAGTCTTTGGCTTTCCTGCGACGCAGACACTCGAAAGTTGCTGCCACAAAACGAGACGTCTGGCAATGAAAGTAACTTGACTTCTTAATGGGTCAACTTGCCACACACAAAGAGAGAGAAAGAAGCGAAGAGATAGAGCGAGAGAGAGAGAGAGAGACATAGTCTTTCATATGGTGCCACTCTAATGGGCCAACAACAATGATCACATTCTCTGCTCGTGCTTAAAAGCCACTCGAAAGCATAATTAAACAATTTTTATTGACTTTTTTCCGTCTCTCTCTGCCTCGCTCTGTTTTTATATTGATGCCGCTGTAGAAGAATGGAACTGAGACTCGGTGTCTTTCAATTCTTTTGCCAGTTTCCATTCTTTTCTCCCGATTGCGGCTGCCATTGAGTGTTTTGTTATGAGCCCACGTTTAGTTTTGCGGCTTGTGTCAGCTAAAAGCAGCAGCAACAACAGCGGCAGCAACAAAAATCCAATTGGAAATAAGTAGAAATTGTGGTTGTTAAGTGATTGTGGATGCTGGTGGAGAACGTAGCCTACTCTAGCTGCAAAGTGCATGGGGCCAAATTCTAACTGTATACGCGTCTCGACAAAAACCGTAAAGCCTACCCCAATTTTGAGTTACGTAATCGAAACCAGCAAATAGTAATGCTGGCGGCCTATTATCCCTATTTTAAACCGCAATGAAAGTTTGTTCGCAATCTAGTTGCTATTTTTAAAATAGTTTGAAAGGAGAAAGAACTTTTCTATCTAGGAAAATTAGCAATGGTTTACAATAAGATTGTTTTGTATCCAAAATAGATTTCATTGATAAAGTTAAACATATTTGGTTAGAAGATTAGCAAAGATTTGCAATAAGATTATATTGTATCTTTAAAAAGACTTTATTTATGAAGTCAATCATATTTGGTTGATTAAAATGTATCTTATTCCTTTTTTACTTAGTACTCTTATATCTCATATGGTCATTTGTGGTTTGCCTTCTATCAATTTACTTCTTGTGTTGTTCAGGTGTAATTTTATGCTGTGAGGCTCTATTTATAAGTGTAGAAATTTAATAAAGCGTATGCCTCGACTAATTACGTGATATGTTAATGAAAGGCATAACTTAATTTGAACATGATTTTAAAGGCCTTCAGTTAATAAAGCAACATTTCAAATATTTGCAAAATTTCAGAATTAAAGCTGAAGAACAAATGACAAACATATTAAATTTGCGTTGCTTATATTTATAGATAAATAATAATGTTTTATTAATAAATTCTAGCTTCAAGTTACTTCAACATTTCAGAGTTTTATTTAAACTAAGAACAGTGTAAAAGAAATAAATCTTCTCTTTTCATTTCCCTTCCGCTGTTTTAATGTATTCCAACTTCTCTTTTAAATTCCCTTTAACTTTGTTTAATGTTCTAATCTATAAATAGTTGTATTAGGAGAAATGGCTGAATCTGAGTCTGTGCTTTTATTCCGTTCTTTTTACTTCCTTTCGACTAAAGTTCATGGGAATTTAGATTGACCTTAGGCAAGATTATTGACTTGACCCAAATTTAAAATGATCTATTAATGCAGATTGTAATATTTCGCCATTCAAAAATGTTTTTTGATCTGCTTAAGGAACTGCAAAAATTCTTGCAAATTAATGCTCATTTAATGAGATCTTCATCTTGAGTTCCAATGCCAATGTCATGGCTTAAAATGCAGTCGCGGTATCGTAATAATCAACATTATCATCAATCTATTGGCATAAACAAAAATCTAGCCAACTTGCCACAGCGTTGCATACAGGTTCCACTTCTTTAGCTGCCGCTTCCAATCAATGCCAACAACAACAACAAATGCAACAACAACAACTCTACTAACTGTAGTCTCATGTACCAAGTTGTTAAATTTGTTTAAGAGAGAAGAAGAAAAAAAAAATAAAAAGAACTTGGCTTGCGTGTTTGCGTCGAGACAGAACGTTTGGAATTTTATTTGCCCATGCCCCCTAGCCCCGATAGAAGTGGGAAATATCTGTTTCAATTTAGTGGTGTCGTTGAATTTTATGCCTCAACGAGATTTCAAGTTGGAAATTAAATAGATAATTACACAAATCAGATGCGGCTCAGTACCGTTTTCAATTACGAGTAGAGACGAGTTCAGTTGAGGGAGTTTTCGTATTCGCGTAATATGCAAAATAGGATTCAAGTTACGTAACAACGACGACGATGAGGTAACTCAAGCTGCAAGAAAACTCACTGGAAGCAAGCCAAGACAAGGGAAGGAAAGAGAAGGGAAGGGAGTAGAGAACAGTTGGCATAATTAATGGCGTGTGGCGCTTAACGCGACTCCCGAGCGAGTGCATTGTACTCTTGGCCATCTTTTCAGATCGGGGTAAACTTGCTCGTACTTGAAGCTCGAAGCTCGTTCTAACTGCAAACCCCAAAAAAATACCGGAGAGAACCTTGGCTTTGCTTCTCTATGTTGCGATGTTTAATTATAGTAGAGCCCATTGGCCTCAGTCTGCCATGAAGTTGGCTCTTGGCTGTTGGTTGGGCGTGTGCTATCATTGTTGTTACTGTTGCTGTTGCTGTTGCTGTGTTCAGGCAACTGTTAATTTTGTTTTACAACTTAGAGTCGAGTCTCTCTGTATCTCTGTAGCATCTATAATGTGTTCGTCTATCTTCGTAACTGTCAGTTACAAACCGAAAACCAAACCAAACACATACGTAACTCAAACACAGACACACCATCTGCACTTCGCTCTTCATTCATAACAAAAAAAAGTAGCTTTGCTCTTTTAGTATCTCGTATCTCGTGCGATTTTTCAACAAATTTTAATTTTATGCTTTTTATTTTGTTTTTGGCTAGCGGCTATTTCGTGTGCTCAAAC
The DNA here is from genome assembly GCA_035046325.1 of Drosophila niveifrons. Taxonomy (NCBI): domain Eukaryota; kingdom Metazoa; phylum Arthropoda; class Insecta; order Diptera; family Drosophilidae; genus Drosophila; species Drosophila niveifrons. The sequence continues at coordinate 14,293,448 of JAWNOC010000052.1, forward strand.
AATTAGTTTAGCAATCTCTCACTTGCTCCCATCTCTCTACAATCTCTGCAATTCTTTAAGCTTTGCACATATTTTATGCTCCGCTGACGTCTAATTTGTTTATTAAACTGCAAATTCATAGTTTATTTTCTTTTGCAATTGAACATTACATAAATTTCAATTTGGTTTGCCAATCCACTTATGCATTATTTAAATTAAAGCCAACACAATTATTGGCTTAAATTTACACTCTCAACATTTTGATTAGTATAGTCTTTAACTATTTACAACTACTTAAATAAATTATATGCTATTACCTAAATGGAAGCTCATGCTGCTTTATGTGCTTGTTTAGCAGTGGAAGAAAGAAAAAAATAAATAGTTAAGTGACTAATGTTCTGTTCTATAAACAGCAAACATATCAGCTATGTAGATTGATCAATTAGCTTAGCCACTTTACTAGGTCACTTGTGCTTAGCAAACATTTATGTTAGATGCTGTAGATGTAGATAATTTATTTTTAGCTCCTCAAATTATAAATAAGCTAAGAACAACTAGAAAGTGAGTTTATAGGGCAGTTTTTTAATAAACTTTTAATATTTTTTTATTAATGCAGTTTGTATCAATTTAAACTAAATTTGAAAATAAATAAGTTACAAAATTCATTCACTAATTTCAATAAAAGTTTTCTTATGGAAATATGAAATTTTTATATAAAACCAATTTGAATATTTTGAGTACTTATTGCGAACAAAGATAAACGCAAATCGAACTGCAACTCAACCTTAGGCTTAGAGTGGGCGTGTGCTAGTAAATAGAATCTCTTTAATATGATTTAGTTATAAACTCTGCCTTCGCTGTCTAATACAACTAGAGACTAGTGACGAAGTATACACTTAGTGGCTGGTGACGCACTAGTTCTCTAATGTTAAATTTGAATGGATTGAAATATGAAATGGAATGAAATGAAATATGGAAAGAAATGAAAAATAGAATGGAATAAAATAAAATATGAAATGGAATGAAATGAAATAAGAAATGGAATTAAATTAAATATGAAAAGCAAGCATGCAATATTGATATGGAATGAAATATATGCAATATTTATTTAAATACTATGCATCGAATTCAATGCAAACTAGTTCAGGGATATTTTGATATCTCTTTTTTAGTACTTTTTTTTCCATCTCGAACTTGATTTGTAGAATACATTTAGAATTAGTTTTATGTGTTTTTTAACGAAGATTACCCCAGATTGCGCTACAGTTTCTAATTTGCAGTTTACAACTTTGCTAATAACTTGATTTAGAATCGCTGAAATCATCTTGCTAGCTAAACAACAGATATTGTAGATCTTTTATATGTTCTTAATTTGTTATTGTAACAGCTAATATTTTATCTCTTTTTCAAACACTTTGTATGTTCCTAATTTGTATTTGCATCAACTAATAAATAACACTTCTTTTTATTGATTCCTTTGCAGATTTTCGTAGTGTTCACACTGCTCCACAGTAGTCAGGGATTGGAGCTGGGTGACAAGTGTCAGCATGATATGGACTGCACAGATTTCATCAAGGGCAGCAGCTGCTCGGCGCTGGGATACTGCGAATGTGCGCCCTACTTTGTGCAATTGGATGCCAAGCGGTGTTTGTCATGTAAGTATTTCTCAGAGTAAACATACTAAATATTCCTCGATAGAGTAACTAGGCAATGTCAATCTTTGAGTAACCCCCATTTCCTGAGGCATTTTTGCCGTATGTTTGGCCACATGGACAAACAAGAAAAAAGAAGGAAAAGAAATCAACCAAATATACAATTGCATTCTTTTGGGTGGGGACATCAAAGATGTTGTTTGGGGTCGGCAAACAAATGGACCTCAGAAATGTTTGCTTAAATGCAGCACCGTTAATCATACAAAGAACTTCAACTCAACTCTTTTCTTCTCTTCTCCTGTCTAGCTCAACTCTTGGGCGGAGACTGCCAGCTGAGCGAGCAGTGTTCGATGAAGGTGGCAAACAGCAGTTGTTTGGACGGCGCCTGTCGATGCGTCGAGGGATTCTTGCAATTCCGCAAGCACACATGTCTGGGACGTAAGTATCAGACAACTGTTGATCAATTGTGGCCCTAATTGCATGGAATTTCATAATGATAACAACCTTTTATAATCATACACACACATACACACGTATACAATTATAATCATCTTAGTAATTACGATCATTGACGATCATTCAACTCGATTTGGTGTTTGGCAACAAATTGCAATAAAAGCAACACGAAAAAAAAAATTAAACACAAGAATGGAACTTTGATTGCTTATCATAGGAATTACACGCAACCTCAAGGCAGACTCCTATCTATCTCTCCTTCTCTCTCTGCTTCGTTTGTTGTCTCTTTTTCTTTAATCTGTCTAACCATCTCATTCATTTCCGTTGATTGTTTGTCGTTCGTTAACACTTCTATAACAATTTTCCTTTCTTTTGCCGCCACTTGACACAAACAATTAACATGGGCATAACAATAACAATAACAGCAACAACAACAACTACAACTACAACAACTATAACAACAAACAGTACAACAATAGCTACAACAACAACAACGTAGCTACAACAATTGCTACTCGTGGGCTAACAAGACAATCGTGTCACTAATTATACGCATAATTGGTTAATTTTCCAAGAACCGGTAATGAGCTCCACTGTACCGAAGAAATCTTCGGACGGACTCAAAAACTCAAAACGTAATGGCAAATGGAAATTGTGAAATACAATTCGAAATGGAAATGGAAAATGGAAATGTGGTCGATGTTGCTGTGAATGTTTGACTTACATTTTTGTGTGCTTATTGATTTGTGGGTTTGGTTTTCAAGAGATGCGAAGAGCTGTTTTGTTGCATGTTGCATGTTGTTGGAATTTCAATTAAATGTTTGGGAATGGAATTTGGTATTTCCGGATATTCGCTGAAAGATCTTTGCAGTATAATAATGGGATGGTAGTATATTTTAATATATGATAGAGAAAATATGCATGCCAATTGTTTACTCTGCACTTAAAATAAGTTACTGTTGGTTTGCATTAAAATACATTTTATATTAGCCTAAGGATTGGCTTAATATAAAATAATTTTAAATAATACATTTTATTTTGCACAACTTATGGTTTAAAATAATCAACATAGCATAAGAATCTTAATGAATTTCTAGGAAATATTACAAATTGATGAGCTTTTTGGTAGTTTTTTTTTTTAAGAAATTTTATATTTGCCAAATGGTTGATTTAATAGAAAATATGTTGAAATAAACCATTGTATTATGTTTAGTAAAATAAACTTAATTTAATAAAGACTGGGTAGAGTTTTTAGTAGCTCTTTAAAAGATATTTTATATTTCATTAAAGATTGAACTCATATAAAATAGCTTTGGATAAACAAATTAAACAAACTTCAACCAAAGATTAGGTAGTAGACATAATATAAAATATCATTGTATGCTGATTTCAAACATTAAAGTAATGATTATATTAAAGATTCAAGATTGAGATTATTGAAGAATATATTGGATCAATGTTTATATAGAAAAGTCTGTCCAATGTAATGATTAGCAAGTGCATTACAAGTTATAAAACTTTATTGTATGAAAATGCTTGATTTTCGAATTTGTATTTATTGAAGTTTAGGAGATGCAAGTTTGTCTACGGCTGCATTTAATTAAAGACGAAGTTCCTCGAAAGTTTAGGTTTAAGAAAAAAACTACAAAGAAATGAATGGCTGCACACCCAACAAAAAAAAAAAAACCTTATAAAAGAAAACTGATCTGTAGTGAAAGAAAAGTCAGGGGAAGAGCAAAGAACAATTGTCAAGCGAGTGAGATTCGAGTGTGCTTTTCTCATTAGCTAAATGCGAGATTTCCGCTGATGCTCGACAAAACTTGTGTACTCGAAGAAGTGGCTGAGAAATGAGACCTGAGAGACTAAAACATGAGACCTGAGAGACTGTTACGATTTCGATCAATGCAATGTTGGGTCGGTGGTCACATTGGCGCCTAATGGCGTTAATCTGATTAGAATGGAGCAGCAGCAGCTGCATGAGTTTGCGGTACATTTGTTTGCCCTGCTGCTTAGCAGACACGACATAGACCTCTGGACAAGGAATTGCCAGAGAGCTGGAAGCTAAGAGAGCTGAAAAGCTGGGAAACTGAGAAACTGGGAACTGTGGCACAGCTGGCAAATGCCACTGTGACTCTGAGTTGGACATGGAAGCTACTCGTGTCTTTGTTGCCATTCACCTGTTTGGCTGTTGTTTGGCTGGCGACATAATTATAGCCCATTTAAATGCACTGAATATGCATGCCGCCCAGTGGGCGTGGCCCCAAGCAACAGCTGGCTGGCTGGCTGCCAGCCATGACATTGCCTTGCTTTAATATTTAATTAAAATAATTTTTAATGACATGTGGTCAGGTCGAATGCGAGTCAGCGAGAGCGTTGCTCCAACTGACTTTTGCACAGTTGCTGTTGCTGTTGCATGTGCATTTATGAGATACTTTCACCAAAAAAAAAAAACTAAAAAAAAAAGCAAATGGCAGCCAAGTTTGCAGCAAAGAAAGCCAAACGAAATAAAGAGAAGAACCTTTCACCGGGAGCAGTTTTTGGCCCGAAACAGCTTCAGAGACAGAGCGAGACTTTTGGCAAACAACTGCAACTGCAACTGCAACTCGAAGTTTTAAGTTTTAGTTCAAGTCCTGTGACAGCCAGCAAACGGCTTTTGTCGATTTCTATCTGCATCTCGGGGATTCTGCTGCTGCTTTACATGCCTAATTGCCCGCTTCAAGTCAGCGTCAGTCTCAGTCTCCGTCTCCGTTTCCATCTGAGCTGCTTTTTGTAATTAAATTGCACTGATTATGTGAAATGAAAGCCAAGCCAAGCCAAGCAAAGTCAGTGGCAAGCGCTGCAAAGAAAGTCCAATTAGCGTTGCCAGAACTTTGTCTCTCGCAGCTGGTCGAAAAGAATGCATTGAAAACTGCAAAACTCTGCCCAACGTTGACAATGTTCACATGAGCATTTCTTTCTCTTTCACACATTCGAGTGCCGTCTCGCTCTTGGGTCAAGTTGAGCAAGTGCTGTGCCAGTTTTTATTGTTCTTTTTTTTGTGGATTTTGTGCAGGCTTTCGCTGTTTGTCGCCAGGCCACTTGTTCCAGTTTTCCATGCACCTTAACCCAAGCCCATTTCGGGATTTACCACCGCAGCCGATCTTTATGAGTTATGCACACACACACACACACACACACACTCACACACCTATGAGGAAAAAGTAAGCCACAGATAATGAACAGCAGCTAAACACACAAAAGCGAACCATGATGACGACTACCATAAAAAAAGTGTCAGCCAGTTAAATGCGCAAAAAAAGCGACTTGAGAAATTTCAGATTCAGATTAAGATCTCTTTTAACGCGCTCGCTGATTTGCATACAAAGTTGCAGCAACTGTTGCTGCAACAAGAGCAACAAAAGTGCAGCCAATGTTGCTGCGATGCTAATGAATTGCAGCGACAGCTTGATTAACTGGCACTTGTTCTCGTTTCCTACCTGTTTCTTAGACCGGTGACTGATTTTAACGTTTCAAGTGGACAGAGAGAATTTATTGATGGCTTGAAGTGCATTAAAAGATTACATATTAAGCGCAAATTGTGGAGTGTATCAGACAAAGTATTAGCAGTAAAACTGGAATCTGTACATAGCTTAAATTGTATATTCTTTATAGCTTAATTTTGTAATAGTTATTGACCTGAAAGAAAGCAGCAGTATCTATAATGTTATTATATCAATTTGAGGTTGACTTTAAAATAAAAGAGTTCTTATTATATAATTATTTTGAAAACAGCAGCAACCATTTTACATTTCAAATTAAAAGAGATCTTTAGAGCTTTTAACTTTTCCATAATTACGATTTTTTTAATATTTTATAAATATGTTAAAAAGTTATTGCACTTTAAATCTTGTGCAACTTTTTGTACTTTATAATTAAGTGAAAACTTTACATATGCGCTTCAAATGGTGTCATTAATTTTATCCAACTGTTTTGCATTCTATTACATTTCTAGAACTTAAGTGCGCCTTAAAAAATATTATTTAAAGTTTGTTTTTTTTATGAACATCTAAACTCTTTGGGCAATTGAAGATCAAGTAAAGCACCTTCATTTAAATTCCACACTCTTTTGCTCACTATAATTACTTTGCACCCTAAAATAATTTAATTATTATTTTCAACTCTTTTATATGCTTTAGTCATCATAAAATTTAAATACACATGCTTTTCTTTATTCCCAATTTAACAAATTTCAAACTTAATTAATTTGCGGCTATTCAAAACTACTTTGCTGTAAATTAATGCCATTAACACAATTCCTAGAACAAATCGTATGCAAATGTTGGCCAATTAAGTTAATTATAAACCAATAATACTTTCGTCTTTAAATGTTGCTGATAAAGTATTGACAAAAGCTCCGAAATTCCATGATTCACCTCACGCGCAAATATTGCGTATACGCAGTGGAGAAAGATAAGTGAATCACCAAATATTTGCAATGAATTTGCATAAAGACCTTTCATATTTCTTTACTGCTGGCAGCATAGCTAATCAATAGCTTAATCTGGAGATCAACCAGATGCCAAGAAGACAATCGCCAGCCTTCTCAGGTCTTAATCGTGCTCATTTGCATTGCCATTTCCATTTCAAAAAGTCAAAAGACAAAAGACAATGGCTTCGCATTCCTCTCACTTTTCTAGCCTCAAATTGTGACTATTAATCTTTGATTTAAGCACTCGACCACGTTTCGTTTTGTTCTCCCCACAAACCGAATAAAACACTTTCCATGCCAAAGCAAAAGACTGAAAACAAATGAAGAGAATTCCATTTCATTTCGTTTGACCAACTTTAAAGTCACCCAAAAAAAAAAAAAAATGAGTGGAAAAAATATGGAAAAAAGTGACAATACAACTGTGTTAATTTGCGCCGCTTTTGTGTTTTGTGGCAGGGGGAAAATGTGAGCATTTTAGCCAAATTGCGCCAGAAGCCAAATTGCATGCAAATTATGTGGAACAGACCAAAAAAGCCATGACCAGTTTTTCCCGATGTTTCCACGTCCAGTTTCCAGTCCAGTTGCGCCGACTTCCGCAAACAATAATAGTAATAATAATAATAAAATGAAAAATGCCATAACAATGAAATTAGAGAAATTAGAGGAAAGCATAATTGTTGGGGTTGGCAAAAAATAAAGAAAAAACGAGGTGACTTGGCAAACAAATTCAAATGAAACCGAATTACAAATGGGTTTTAGCACAAATTAACCCATCAATGCGGCGTGTGCGGAATGTGACACAGTTTTTCTTTTTCTTATTTTCCTGCAAATTGAATTTATGTTGATTTTGTGTGCAATTATGATGAGTAGCGGGAGTTGCAAGCAGCAAACAGCGAAAAGCAACTCTAGTTTACCAGTTTACTGGTTTACTGGCAAGTCAAAACATTTTCACACGCGCCGAGCTGTCGGAGCCGTAATCGAAGTGGGTTACCAGATGCAGTCGTGCCGCATTCGCATGCAACCTGTCACACCGGTGTGTGCGCCAGATGCTGCCCGAAAGAGTGAGAGAGAGAGAGAGAGAAAGAGAGGTAGGCAACCGGCGCTGCTAAGTGGCCATGGCATTGCCCCAGCTTATCGATCACACAGCACAGAGGCGTCTCTCAACGGGGAAATATGAAAAGTGAAAGAAAGAAATATCTGCACAGCTTCTCGCTCTCTCTCTCTCTCTCTCTCTCTCTCTCTCTCTCTCTCCGTGCGCTGACTACGCTTCCATCAATTGGTGTCAGCGTTCGAGCTACTCGCATTTGGAATGGCGCATTGTCTCTGCCCCTCATTTTTTCTCTCTCTCTCTCCGAGTCACAGTCACAGAGAGTCAAAGTCAAAGTCAAAGTCGAAGTCAGATGCGACTGCTGCACTAAGTTGGAAGTCGGTGCCAGGTTAGCGTCAGTGTCAGTGGCGCATTCGTTAAGTATACGCCATGTATGCGCCTTTTAAGTGCCTAGGCCAACCGGTTTCCATGGCACATGCATTGTGCACACTACCTTTGTGAAAAGCCGCCAACGTTTGACTCTTTGTCAGTTAACCTCCCTTGCCTCCACATCCACATCCACATCCCCTCGCCTTTGCTCATGTTGCACGCACGCTCCCGCGGGAAATTTTGTAAGTTCATCTTTGGAATGTTGCAACCAGAAACTGCGACTGAAGCGTTGCGCTTCATAACTTATTCATTTATGAATTCATCAAAATATTGTATCTGAACAATATGTCATAGTTTGAGTTTACTTTTTAGATCTATCGAGAAATATGCCAAATTATTGTTATTCATTTCCAAAACTGTTGTAACTTTTCTTTACTGCGCGTTCCGTCTAAGCAATAGCTGCTAAGCTACGTTTTTCTATAATTGCTATGCACTTTAATCAAAAAATTGGCCTCTTAAGCATTTAACTCTAGGCTTAGGTAATCTGTGGTAATCTTTAACGGCCGCAATAATCCTTAAAGCCAATTACAAACTTTAAGCTGTAATTATGCTTAAATCAATTTAGTTCACAGTCAGCAGCACAAAATAATTTCAGGTTTGTGTGGAAATCAAATATTTGTTGCGTGCAAAGCGAACAACAATTAAAGAATTCAGTTCACAAAAGCTAAAGTCTTTCTATAATTAATATTAATTATTGACGAACTAGAAAGTAAGCTTCAGTAAGCAATAAAATACAGTTGAGCATGCATCAAATTTTATATTATATCAGAATAACAAATCCTTTAGTTTGAGAAAAATTTAGACATTACTATTTGGTGAGAATTTTATATCAAATAATGCTATAAAATAATATTAGCTTTTGTTATTATTAACATTATTTAATGCCTAGTTATTGCAAATTACTGCTAAAATAATTGCTTAAAGTTGCCTCACCGCCTCTGATCGCTATAATTTTCCTATTACAACCAAATCAGTTACTGTTTGAAATGCGTTTTAGATATCTGAAATTCCACATTTTACTAACTTAACTTATTCGCAAGCATGCCTATAATCAGTTTTCCGTTGAGAACCGCAAACTGGCAAAAAATAAAAAATAAAATTGGGGCGCCTAGCTGGCTCTAGTTGCATTCCCAGCTGAGCTGAGCTGAGCTGCCGCTTGTCAGACGAAGCGCAGCCAGACGCAACCCTAAGGGCAATGTTGACGCCAAACTGAGGCAGTGTAGTGAGGTGGTGAGAGGTGGTGGTGGAAGGTGGAGGGGCGGTGGTGCAGCAACGAGTGGAGCAACGTTTGCAGGTGCAGCTGCAGCTTGTTGTGGCTGCCTGCTTGTTTAGTTTGCTCACTTGCTTGCTTGCTTGCCTGCTTGGTAATGGCAATGGCATGTTGCTGTTGCCAGTTGCAAGTTGCTCCACTGCAGTTGCTCCGTTGCAGTTGCTGTTGCTTTGCCTGCCACGCCAAATGCCGAAAGCCAAAACGAAACAAGTGAAAACAAGTTGAGCGCCTGCAGCAGGCGGCGGCATGCCCCGGAAAGTGGGTCAGAGTCGCTCTGAAGACATAGATGGAGTTGGAAGCCAGCTTACTATATAGAGAGAGGGAAGTTGCTAAGCAGCTAACGCTGAGATTCAGGTGGCTAGCCAGTTATAGAGTAAATGTATAAAATAGAGTATAGAATATGGTAATGCATAGAGAATAGAGTAGAGTATAGAGTAAAGTATAGAGTAGAGTATGGAGTAGAGTATAGAATAGAGTATAAGGTAAAATATAAAGTGGAGTATTAAGAAAAATATTAAGTCACGTGTAAATTAGAGTATAAATTTGAATAAAGAGTGGAGTATAAAGTATAGAGTGGAGAATAAAGTCATTTACAAATTAAAGTATAAAGTAAAGTATAGGCAGCAGTTTAAATTAGAGAGTAAAATACAGTATATAATAGAGTATGGAGGAGATTATAAAGAGTACAAATATAAATTGGATTATATAAAGGAATCTTAAGAAAGAGAAGCTTAAAGTATAAGCTTGAGAGTATAAGATAAGTAGAATACAAATTGGAGTTTAAAGTAAAGTATAAGGTAGAGTATAAATATAAAGTGGAGTATGCAATGGAGTCTTAAGAAAGAGAAGCTTAAAGTACTAGCTAAAGAGTATAAGATAAGTACGAGTAAAGAACAAAGTGGAGATTAAAGTAGAGTATAAAGTGGAGTATAGAATAAAGGGCAAAAAAGAGTGTGGAATAGAAATATACTCTATACTAGTGCTATACTCAGCTCTTAGTATACTAATTTCTAAGTAAACTAAACTAAACTGTAATACATTAAGTGGAGTATAATGTACATTATAGAGTGGAGTTTAAAGTAGTGTATAGGTAAAGTATGAGTATATCGTTGTATCGAGAGAAAATTATAAAACATAAAGCGGAGTATAGAGAAGAAGTAAAATTGAGTATAAAATACACAATAAAGTATAGTATAAGGAGAGGAGTATCAAGTATAGTAAGAACTCTATTTAGACTAGAGATTAAAGTAGAGTTTAAGGTAAAGAACAAAAAACAGAGTTTACTACACAATGTATAAAATAGAATATCATATCTAATGCAAAGAAAGAGACAAGAAATGGGGAAACGGGAAATTGGCGACTGGGCGACGTCATCAGCAATGCGTTGTTGATGTTGCCTTTGATGTTGTTGTTGTGGATGTTGAATGTCGACTGTCGACTGTTGAATGTGGATGGCAGTTGGCAGTTTGCAGTTGCAGTTGACTCTATTGACGGTTATTAGGCATGTCGAAGGCGGGCTAATGCCTTGCAGATTGTTATACTTGCTGTTGCTGTTGTTCACATTGATGTTCTCCTCTACATGGTTCTGGTTGATGATGATGATGGCTTTTTAATATGCATTTGGCGGCTGTTTGATGCATGCTTTACGGTTAACTTAATAACAGAACCCCAAAGCGGAGCATGCGAAACTCTCAGACTAACCCCCCGTCTATCTGTTCTTCTCTTTGTATTTCTTTAGCTGCTCATCCTGGCGCTGTTTGTTATAGCCACGCCCATTGTCAAATGTTCGATACACGCACCCATTGTGATTTCCTCATCCCCAATCTGTTTGGACGCTGTCAGTGTACGGCACCATCACGCATGGTTGGTGGATTGTGTGTGGCACCAGCCAACGATGAAGCGGCAACTACGGCAACCGAGGAGAAGGCTTCCACAACGTCTACGACTTCGACTACTAGACGCACCACAACAACAACAACAACAACCACAACTTCCACCACACCAAGAACCACAACAACTACGACAACGACAACAACAACTGCTGCACCAACCACCGCAAGAACCACAGCTGCACCTGTGATCTTAGAGGATGAGCAACCAACCAGTGTTGAGGAGCAAACCCTCGAGGAGGACGACAGCGAAGCAGCCAAATTGCGACCACAAGTTAGCGAACCAGACAACGGGGAGAAGCTCGAAGCAATCGATCTGGCACATGAGGAAACCGAGTTGACACAACAGCAAGCGGACAAGATTGAGCAACAGCAGTCAGCAGCAGAGCAACATCAGACAACGGGAGCGCAGCAGCTGTTGACGCCCGCCGATGTGGTGACCGAGGCCATAGAAGCCACCGAACAGGAGACTGAGGCGGCACCTGCTTACGATTATCCCTACAAAATCGATGAGGAGTACGCCGAGGAGCATGAGATCAAACCAGAAGCTGAGGCCGCCGAGGAGCATGAGGTGAAACCTGCAGAAGTTGAGGCAGAGATTAAACCAGAGGTTGAGGAAGAGATTAAACCAGAGGTTGAGGTAGAAAACAAACCTGAAGCGGAGACTGAAGCTGAGTCAAAGCCCGAGATTGCAGCAGAACCACAACCCGAGACCGTCGAAGAACAACAACAGTCAGAGACTTTGCCAGAGCCAGCTGCAGAGCCAGAGACCGTGTCGGAGTTAGCAGCGCCCGCTGAGGAGGAGGAGAAATTGCAGCATGTGGAGGAGACGCAACAGCACGAAGAAGAGCAACAACATATGGAGGAGTCGCAACATGTTGAAGAGGAACAAGAGATCGAAGCGTCGGGCGCACAAGCCAACACAGACGATACCATGAAATTCGATTATGAAACGGCTGTCGATGAGGAGGAGCAGCCACAGATTGTTGCTGAGACGCCGCTGGAGACTGAGCAAGTGAATGAGAATGAAAATGAGACCGAGACTGATGCGGAGACGGAGACAGCCACAAAGCATTATGAGCAACAGCTGCAGCTGGAGGATGAGAAGGAGGTGCCAACCGATGCTGCTGATGATGATTTGATACCCGTGCATAACGATGAGGTGGCAGAAATTGAAAGTGTGACCAGTCAGCAGCCAGAAACAGCAGCAGCAGCAGCAGCAGAGATCACGCCAGAGGCGGAACAATCGGGCGATCATGAGCTGGAGCATGAGACAGAGATCAAGCAGGAGGAACAACAACAAGAGGCCGCAACAGAAGCAGCAGCAGCAACAGTTGTGGAGGAGGAAGAACAGGTGCAACAAAGTGCAGAGCCAGCGAAACCTGAAGCCGAAACTATAGCTGAAGTTGAGCCAGAAGCTGAGAATGAAACTGAACCAGAAGCCGCAGAAATCGAGCTGACAACAGAAACCGCGGCGGAGAATGCAGTTGAAATTGAGAAGGAGTCTGAGATTGAGACAGAGCAGCAGCAGAAGGAATCAGAGAGCGAAACAGAGACCGAGCAGGAGAAGGAGTCGGACAACGAGGCTGAGATTCAAACAGAAGCAACACAAAGCGCCGACGTTAAGCCGACAAGTGGCGAAGATGATTTAAATGAAGCCAATCAATTAAATCAAGAACAAATCGAGGCACAACAGCAGCAGCAAGTCGAGCAGGATGAGACAGAGGCGGAGGCTGAGGCAGAGGCAGAGGCAGAGTTGGCAACAACCGAACAACAAGAGCAACAAATCAATGAACAGCAGCAAGAACAAGTTGCCAGCCAAACTGAGAAGCAGACCGAACTGGAAGCCGAAGCCGAAGCTGAGGAGGAGGAGGAAGAGACATCAACTGCTGCAGCTGGAGCCGAGGAGGCAATCAGCGAAGCACAACACGATGAATTGACTTACCCAACAAATGATGATGAATTGGCGCCACAGCAGCAGACCACAGAGCAAGTGGCACTCGATGAAGAAGAAGCTGAGGAGGAGCAAAAGATGCCAGAGGAACTGGACGCGGAGGCGGAGGCAACGACTCAACTGACGGCAGCTGAACCAGAAATCGCAGCCGAGTCGCATGAGCTAAATGCAAATGCAATTAAGACGCCCGAAGTGTCGGAAACAATTGCAGAGCAAGAGGCAGAGCAAGAGGCCGAACAAGAGGCAGAGCAAGAGTTTGAGGCAACAACTGAGACACAATCGGAGCCAGAGACTGCGACGCAGACAGTGCAGATAGACAACGACAACGACAACAACAGCGTGGCTAATGATGAGGTGTCGCATGTGGAAGCAGTTGAGGCGGAGACAGCGACCGAAACCTATCATGATGAAGGTGCGGCTGCGGCTGTCACAGAGGCACTGCCAATTAACCATGAAGAGCTGCAGGAAACCAGCGAAGCTTTAAAGGAGACCGACAACCAAGCAGCACCAGAGTCCGAATCAGATGCAGAGACGGAGACGGAGTCACAGTTGGATACCACAGAGCAGGTGGCGTTGCAGCAATCGGAAACTGTCACCGAGCGCAGTGAAAGTGGAGAGCGTGTTGTGGCTGAAACGGAAATGGACAAAAATGAAAATGATAATATCATAGAAGGAGCCGAGCCAAATGTGGAGCAAGAGCCAATCAAGGCCATCGAGCTGGAGGCGGCATCGCAAATCAAACCCGAAGCGGAGCTTGAGACTGAGGCGGAGGCGGAGGCGGAGTCGCAACCAATTCAAGAGGCAGCTGAGGAGGAGACAACACCTGCAGCTGAAGAGACTTTGGACTACACCAGCATAGAGCAGCTGAAGGAGCACATGGAACAAGAGCAACAACAAGCTGAATCCGCGACCGCTGAAACGGAGGCAGAGACAACACAAATCCCCGAGCTGGCTGCCGAAGTGCCTATTGTAAGTGAGGAAGAGGTTAAGGATGATTTCAAAGAAAGCGAAAGCATTGCGGGCATCCTCAGCGATTTGATGCTTGAAGGTGACAGCACGGTGCCTCCAGTGCCATTTGGCGAGCAGCCTTCTGAGACGATACCGATGCCAACGGAGACGGAGCAGGATGAGTTGCCGGAGGTGCCAGATCTGATGGCTGAAGCAGCGGAGATGCATGAGCATCAGCAGGAATTGGAGCAGGAAATGCAGCCAGAAGATCAGCAGCCAGAGGAGACAGAACAGCATGAGATTGTGCAGCAGGAGGTTCAACAGGTTCCTCAGCAGGAAGAACAACAGCATCAGGAACAGGAGCAACATCAGGAAGAGGAAAAACAGCATGAAGAGCAACCACAGGCGGAAGAAGAACACCAAGCGGTAGAAGAGCCACAACAGCAAGTTCAACAACAGCCAGAGGATCAACAGCCCGAGGAGACCCAACAAGTCGATGTGCAGTCGCAGCCCGAACAACAAGATGCAGATGAAGCAGCTGCCACCGATGCTCCCAGCAACGATGAACAGTTGATAACCTTCTATCCCGAAGTGTCCGCTCCAGCAGACAACGCAGAGGCGCAAACTCAGTCCGAGCCCAAGCCAGAGTACACCACAAACGCACCCGAAGCCGAAGCGGAAGCGGAAGCAGAAGCAGAAGCAGAAGCCGAAGAGGAACGCACCTTGTCACCCGAAGAGCTGCCATTTGACCTGAGCGACAACTCGGGACCAATTAGACTACAGGAACTTGAATCGGACAGCTTGATTTTGGAATCGACCACGCTGAACACGTTGTTGAACAATCACATTGAGGAGGAAGCTGCCCCAGCACACAAGCAACCCAATGAGGAAGCCACACCCAATCCTGCGGATATTGTTGAGATCACCACTCAAACCATGCTGGGCCTGGCGAGTCGTGTAACGCTGATGGAACCCGCTGCACCAGTTGTGACCACGCTGAAGCCACTGATGAACTGGGAGGAAGCCACGCCACAGCCAGGAGCAGCAGCTGCTGAACCGCTGCTTAGCGGCAAACCAAGCTCAGAGTTGCGCAAACGTGTGGAATTGGGATTGGAAGCCATCTCGTTGGGTCTGCCTTGCGCCAATGATCGCCAGTGTCAACTTGCTGATCCCCACACAGTGTGCAATGGGCGTGGTGTATGTGATTGCGCCAGCACCGAGGGAACTGCAGGACAGTGCAGTGCGGAGCGCACCGGATGCAGTCCAGGAACATTCCAGGTAAGCTCCTATTGAATTACGATTGCAAATTATATTAACCTTGTCTGTCGCTGGAATAATGAATTCGGAATGTTAAAGAAATATTCAATTTACGAGACGGTCTTATAGTGCTCCGGGTTAGAAGCTCTTATCCAAAAAAAAATTTCAAATGAATCGGTTAACTTAGATTTGGTTCAGAACCGGTTTAGCACTTAATTATTCTAAAGATTTGCCTTAACTATTTACTTTCCATTCCGAATCAAACCAAATCTTTTACTTACAAAAACCGTTTGGGTTACTATTCATGAACCGGTTCGCATTAAAGTATTTTACTGAACGCATTTTCCCAATCCTTCCTTACTAACGAATGTTCTTACACTTACAGTGCCGTTCGAGTGGCGTGTGCATCTCTTGGTTCTTTGTGTGCGACGGACGTGCCGACTGCAACGACGACTCCGATGAGGAATGCACCCACAACACACGACTGAACCAGACCTGTCCGACGGAAGCGTTCCGCTGCGAGCGCAGTGGACGGTGCATCTCGAGGGCGGCGCTCTGCGATGGCCGCAAACAGTGTCCACATGGCGAGGATGAGCTCGGCTGCAGCGGACAGCTGAAGGGCGGCAACAGTTGCCCGCCACACACGTTCCGCTGCAAGAGCGGCGAATGTTTGCCCGAGTACGAATACTGCAATGCGATTGTGTCGTGCAAGGATGGCAGCGATGAGCCGCCACATTTGTGCGGTTCACGAGCGATGCCCAATCTGTTCATGCGCCTCATTGAGGCGGGCGGTTTGCTGGCCAGCCGTAACGAACCCGACGCCTACTGTCCGCATCGTTGCAGCAACGGACTGTGCCGATCCACGGCCATTGTGTGCTCCGGTCGCGATGGCTGCGGCGATGGCACCGACGAGCAAACCTGCGCTGTCTGCCGTAAGCTGAACTGTTCATTGTATTCTCAACGATTTTCTTAACTTTATTTCTCTCTTTAGGTTGCCCTGCGCCCAATGCTGCCAGCCTGCCCGCCTATTTGGCCAGACATCGCCCCATGCCGCTGTGGTAAAGCTGTGGACGTGGCAGCAACAACATCTACCAACACTGCATTTTGCAACACTTGCAAAAAAACACTATTTCGCGCACATTTCCAATATTTGAAATATCTGAATTTTTGATTTAGCATTTAAGTTGATTTAACGCTATTTATTTATTTATTTATTATTTTGCTTGGACTGCGCCATGCCACGCCCAATTGCCACCTTGCTAGCAAGGGATTGTCCTCAAAGCGCATCCTTTGACCCAGCGATGTTGACAATTGTGCGCCCTCTGCGCGCTCCTCTATCATCCACACAGACAAACAACACCATCCCAAAACTATTCACTCATTCACTCTATTTATTCTACTCATCTACCCCATCAACCTATTTATTTTCACACTACCCAAAAAAAAAAAAAAAAACTCGAAAAAAAAAACAAAAAAGCAAAAACAATCTGCATTCGCTTAGCTTAGTTTTATGAAATTATCTAATTTATTTAAATTATGGCCAGGCAAAAAAAAAAAAAAAAAGAAAGAAGAAAACGAAACACGAAATACACAAATGATGCATTTTTATCTATTAATTTGTTTGTAAATAAGTTAAAACAATGCTTGATAATGTACATGATAAATGACTATAAATGAAATTGTAAGACATAATCAATTCCTTTATCTACTCTTACTTTATTTACAATATATACAAGTATATAGTGTAACTTTCTTCAAGTCAAAAACAAAATAACAAGAATCATCGAAAAATGCATTAATTAAATATTTATGATAAAAAAAAACGTATGTTTAAAATAAAAAAATATCAAAAAATTATGAAAAGTGTTTTATTTAAATATACTTTTTTATGAGTTACGAATATTCTAAATTTTAAATTAACAAGCAATTCATTAAATATTTAAATTAAATCAATATTTTATATATTTTTTAATTCGCTAAAAATATGACTCAACCTACATTTCAAAATTCTAATTGATTTCATCTAAAATCACAAGGTGCTCATAAAGTCAAAAACACTTTCAAGAATCTTTCATTTCAATTCATTAAGTGAAATGAAACACCCTGTACTGGCTTGGCCCTATGTAAGCAATGGCGTAGCCGCAGCCACGGCGGCGTCGCATCGTTTGTTTTTGTTGTGATTTCACGACTAGCACGTGCCGAAAATTCCACACAAAAACCTGGCGCACATGGCTCGCACTTAATAGCAGCCGAAGCGGCATTTTGTATAGTATGTTTTTGCAAATATTTTGGCTGGCACGGCCATTCAACAGATGGTTGTTAGGCAGAAGCAGCAGCGAGTACAATTACATAGCTGAGCCAGGCCTCAGTCAACGTCGACTGCGCAGTCGCTGTGAGTGTGTGATGGCGTTTAAAGCAACAAACAAATAAACATTGCATACTTTCAGGCGGCGCTCCTTAAATGCAGCGACTCTTGCCGTTGTCGTCTCGCATTGCTCGGCTTTCTCTCTTCCTCTCGCTAGATTCTTTAAGAGTGTGAGGTGTGTGTGTGTGCGTGCGGCGTTAGCGTGCAAAGTGTGAATGTGTGAAGGCTCTCACACTCTCTCTCACTCTCTCCGTCTTCTAAATAGGCTCGTTGCGGCAGCGACAGAGTGCAAAATATTTTGTATTATTATTATCCGTTTGCCAGCCATTGCAGCAGGACACGCGACTCGTTGGTGTTACTTAGACTGTGCGTGCGAGTGTGTGTGTGTGTGTGTGAATGTGCTTGTGGCCTGCCACAGTGCAATAAAATGAAAAATTAAAGCACAGCATAACATATTGCTTACCATACCATATATTGTTAGCAATCAATAAAAGCAGCTGCAAAATGCTTGCGAAATGAATTCAAGTGAGTGCTAAAAGTCCTTTTTTTTCTTTTTGTTTTTAGACTTTGACAAATTTGCAGATGCGGAAAAATGCTCTTGCAAAAAAGTTCTCTACACTAGTGTGTGTGTGTGTGTGTGTGTGTGTGTGGCACAAGGATGTGCGCTCGTCTGTATGTGTGTGTGTGTGTGTGTGTATCTGTGTACGCGCAGCTTGTTAGTATCTATTGTGCTTGCAATTTTTACGCTGTCGCTGCAATTGAAAATGCTTCAATGGGCAGCTTGACAGCACTTTGCATGCGCCTATCTCTCTATATGTGTATGTGTGTTATTTTTACTACGTCACTACGTCCTCGACATACCCACACATACATATATAGATTGTATTCTTGTTGTGTAAATTGCAATGCCAAGCCCCACGCTGTGACTCATTTGGCGCTCCTTTTCACAACAATGAGAAATGTAATTAAATCCATGTATAAACCATTAAATAAATAGATTAAATTGTTTAGGTATATTGACCCATTAAGCTGTTTACAATCGCTCTCCTTTTGTATTTATTGTTTATTTGGTTTGCTTTCATAAAAAGTAACTCATTTCTTTATACGCCAATTGATATATATTTTGAAATTGGTTCTTTGTTTGTTTGTCGGCGTACATATTGAAATAAATAAATTTAAAACTAATAACATCCACTTTGAAATGGTTCAGTTTAATTGCTGCGAGATAAGATCGACATGGGTTTAAAATTCACAGCAATCGAATTAGCTTTCGTCATGCAATCAAATAATTATAAGAACACAGATTTCTGAAACCAAATTCATGTTTGGGTTGTTTTGAATTGATAAGCAAACAAAACACACATAATCACACAGCATATTTATTGAATACGGAAGAAGTAAAAATATGAAAAAATGGTGTACACGAATAAAATTCATTTAATCTATAAAGATTAGTCATTTCACACAAGCTTCGATAAAAGCTTCGCTCGGAAGTTACACTGAAAAACTTGTACAAACTGGTAAAAATCTGTAAAGCTTAAGAATAATTAATTAAATTTCTAAGAATGCAAAATTAAACAATTTTCTATGCGAATAATTAACTATCAACTATGAATCATAAGTTCGTTTTGTTTTCAATTTCAAATAGCTTTCCCTTTATCATTAAGTGCGACTGACTATTTTTCATAGAAAACAAATGTGGCAACTCAAAACAGCATAAAATTAATCCATTACGTGCTCAAAGAAAAAACTGTCAATACGAAATTCAATTTCCTAAAAATCACAAAAATCAGTCGAGACCAGTTGAAAAACGAAGCTCGACACGTTTTAGCTAACAAGCGATAAAAATATAAAAATTACTTTAACTCGTAAGAAAAACATTCAAAGATGTATATTTATTCATATAAGATATTTTTGTTCATTGGTCTGCTCTACTTAGCAGTACGCAGTTTTCTGATGTGTATAAGATTCTTATTTCGGAAAAATACTTACAATGATTGAGTATAAAGTTATTTTAATTTTTAATCAATTCTTTATTTTTTTTTTATTAATTTCATTCTTATTATAGAGACCTCAATGCTTATGGAGAACGTTTAATGAATGTGAATCATATTTCAATTGCATTTTTTTTTTTCTATCAATCGTGACGTTTGCACACTTGCATCGAGAATTGTGCAATCCGTCATGGTTGCTTTCAGCAATTTGACTAAACTGTTAAACCAAAAAAAGAAAACCAATAAATAAATTAGGGGAGCTATAATCAAAAGACGCACGATATTTGAATACCCTATGTTAAGAGCTCTACCATTTTCAATGGATGGAGTTTTTATTATACAATTGATCAAATTGAACTGTGAGATGTGAGAACTTCTAATAATATAATTGCAAAAGAAAAAGCATGAACTTAATAAAGAATTATGTGCAGCACTTTTGTGAAATATGTACTGATGCTTGTTAAACTGACTACAACATAATAATACTTTTTTTTAATTATTAAATTATTCAATTCATTAATAATTAATAAGTATTGTTTTTAACTTACATTAAAAATTTCAGAAAATTTAATATAGAACACATAATTTATTAAATTTTTGTATTTTGTTTAATTTACGTTTTTTTCTATGCAAAAAAGTCACCCGATATTTTTTTTTTTTTTTTGCAGTTAAAACAACAGCTGTTAAATGCCAAATTTCATCGGCCTAACAAATTATAGTTTTATCGTTTTATCAGTTTAGTTAAATGAACAAAAGTTGTGTTATTCATCGACTCGGCAAAAATATTGTTTTGATCTCTGTAACTGTCAAGTAGCTGCGCGAGTTTGTTTACACTAAAAATAAACCCAATAATAATTTTACTTTACAGATAATTGCATCATTTTCCGAGTGTACAATTATCGATAGTATACTGCATTTAGTTTTCCGTTTTCTAGGGTATGCAATAAATGCACTACGACCATAATAATATTGATGTGATGTTAGCGATAATGCAAATCGATAGTCTAAACAAATACGTACATAAGCACATATGTAGATATGAGTGCGCAACATTTTTTTAGTAGTCAGAGCGGGAATGAATCGAATGCCAGCCGAATGGCTTCGGGTTTAGCTCGGTACGAGAGAGAGACAGAAAGAGGGAGAGCAGAGAGAGAGCGTGCGACTGTTTTGCTTCCGTCCGCAAATGCATTTGCAAAATTGTATTCAACTACACGAGATCGCAGATCGGTAGACAGTACGGATCAACAACAACACGCAGCTCTTTCGCTTTCGTTGCTCGAATTATGCAAAACTTTGTGCTCTCGATAATATTTTTGTGCTAAATTGTCGTTTATAAACACAAACCGAACCGACCACAGTCATTGCTGTCGGTCATAAGTTAATCAACGTATTCACGCCAATCAATTTAAATGCCATTATCAGTTGTTGAAATTGTCAACAAATTAGTCAAAAACTACGCCAATAGATTAGCTGTGCAAATTCATGTAATTTCATGCAATCCCAGAGAACTTTTATGTACAATATACAATGCTGGTCTCGTTCTTGGCAGTGAATCTCTTGGGTCGTGTAGTGTTGTGTGCTGTGCCGTTCCCATTCTAAACATAGACAACATTAAAATAATAATAAAAAAAAAAGTGCAAACTGTGCACTAATATGAAATGCAAGTCTTAATTATATGGCATTCAGTCAGTCATGAACGATTCTCAATAATTCACAACAAGCGTGTAGTATTTCAGAGTTAATTAAAAACAAAAAATAAAAAAAACAAAGTGTCGCAATTTTAATACACTTGCTTTAAAAATGTGCCCTTAGAAGGGAGACGAAATTTTTACTATAGTTGGTGAGTCTCTTTAAATCTATATAATCTGTAAAAAGAGAACTTCCGTGTTCTTATTCGATTAAAAAAAAAAGAAATCGCAGCACTATCGATTGTATCAGCCTGTTTTCCCGCCAAAAAATATACCCTTGCATTAATAGTGAGTGTTATGTTATAAGGAATGAGGGACAACTAAATTAAAGAGAATGTAGAATATATTAAAAACATATGGCAGCGTTCCCATTATTAACAATATTTTATCAAACCATGAGAATACTTTCAGACCACACCAAAAGGAACTAAAGTGGGTACAATATGGATCCCAAAAGAAATGAAATAATTAAATATTAACGTTTGTCACAACATTCTAAATCAATTTAAGTTTCAAATTCTGCATCGTTCACTTCTTTAACAATCAAATAATCAGTTGTTGACATTTGCAAACAAAAGAAAAGTACAAGTAAGATATTAAATTACCATTTTATAAAGAAACAGTTAAAACTAGAAACACAAGTTTTTAAAGGAGCTATTAGATAAGCATAATATGTCATGCATAGAATTTCAATACAACTACTCAAATTTCAATTAAGCACAAACACTTAAAAATGCGAATAAAAGTGAATATTCATATTAGTTTGGATAACGGGAAACACAGACTTCTGCATTCTGGTTTATGCCTTAATCGCTGTTGCTTGCAAAACCAGCACAATGATAAGCCAATACTTTCATATTACGTCGACACTACCCGATTTCTTCCTATATATAAAAACAAAACATGCATTATCAACATGCAAAGCGAAAATGCAAGTGAAGACATAATGGGAAAACTTGATAAATATGTTCACAAACTTCACAATAGACAGCTTGGAAATTTTGTAATTACGAATTACGAAAATTACATACTTTGTATTGTGTTTTATGTTTTGTAGATCCCAGGGCAGGCTTAGCTTACCCAAGTTGATCCGAAAATCGAGTCTCTCTCGGCCATCACCATGTCTGACACACGGCCGCTGTTGGACACGAGTGACAGCCAAGCTGAGGACAATGGCTGCAGGGAATTCAGCAGGCCAAATGGGATAACATATAAATCAACAGCTGCATCGGCTCCCACAGTCTTCTGGTATGGCCGACAAATATTGCTGCGTCGAAAGTTATTCGTTGGAGTGCTGGTGGTGTTTATATTCTCATATTTCGTCATCGGACCAGCTGATGTACTTGATCTGGATAGTGTCAGCGGGATTGTTCAAGTGCATCATCAGTCCAACGTATTGGATATGGAAGGTAAATTCCTCAACATTTAGTTTGCTAAACTTAAGTAAAAATAACAGCTTACGCTGATGAGTAATAATTACACAGTATTTATTATTAGTGAAGTGTTAGTTTTTTTTTGTTATAGGAAAGTGTTGCGCTCTATTGCACTCTTTGATCAAATAAATGTCTGTCTATATGTAGCTATAATCACGTTTATTTATTAAAGAATTTGTGAGCTCATCACAAATTTCGTAGAAGTTGCTTAAGCTATTTGCGTTACGTCTAAATACTTGATGTATTTATTAACTTGCAAGTAGTAATTATAACATGAAGTATATAATCTTTTTGAATTTGCAATTTTTATTGAAATACTTTTATGTTGGGATGTTTTGTTATGTTAGTTATGCATGATGTTTTTACAATAAGTTTGTATTGTCTATAAATCTTTATTATATTCGTTCTTTCATATTTTTGTTCATAATTTTTTTTTGTGATTCCTTCATTAAAAAAAATATAAAATCTTACAGAAAATTAAAGCAATTTTATTAAATTTTTTTGTAAGATTTTATTTTCTTTTATATTTATTTTATTTATACTTTGTTATTATTTTTCTTATATTTTCTTGCATGTAATTTAGTTTTGTAATAATATTACAATATTATAGCAGTTCAGATACAAAATTATGGCAATTCTAATAATTTATTTTTGAGATTGAATTGTCTATTAATCTTTTTTTTCTACTTTTTATCTAATCTGTATTTATTCTGAATATTTTTGTATTTTAATTTTTATTGTATGTTATTTTGTTATACATCATTTTGTAGAATGATTTGAAAGAAGATTATATTATTTTCGCTAGCTCAATTATTCAAGAATTGCTTTTAAATATAGTATATTATGCTTTCAAATATGATTTTTTTTTTTTTTTTTGTTAGAAGTTATGTTTTTAATATACTATTTTTTAAGTAGCAATTTGGTTCATCTTTTCAATCATTTATAATAAAATTAATTCGTAGTGTAGAAATGCTCTTTTTACTTAAATTTAGTTTGATTCACTTTTCACTTCGTATTTCATTGGTCTAATATTTTCACATTTCCTTTTGTTTTTTTTTCCAACTCTCTGTTGTCTTATGTGTTCCAATGCATGCCCCTTCCATGTGTCATCTTCCATCTCCAACTATTTTCGGTTCGAACATGTTTTTGGTGGACAATCTGTAAGATGCACCGATGCCAGTTGCAATCGTTGCGGAAGTTAATCAGACAATACTCTTGCCACAAGGCTATCTCGTGTACAGCAATCAGTGCCGAATTGTCGACTTGGATCCCTACAAACGCGAGGTGATGCGCCACTTCAAACGCGTCTCCTACAAGCCCTGCAAGCAGCGGCTGCCATTGACACAAGTGCGCTACGATGAGACCACTCGACGCTACGTGCTGAGCATCAATTCGACGGCATTCGAAGAGTATCCGGTGAAGCATACGCTCAGCTGTTGTTACATGGCCGTCGAGCGGGTGAGCGAAACGAATGTCAGTACAACGCATTGTCAGCACTTCAAGAGCAAAGCACAAATTGCGAACACCACGGACAGTGTAATTGTCAAGTGCTCCACGGAACGGGGACAGATCTATATCAATGGGCATGCCACGATACCGGAGCGAACGGAGATACGACAACGTCTCAGGCAATGGCGCAAACAGGATCAAGGACGACGACGTGTGCCCAGCGTGCTAATGATTGGCATCGATAGCATCTCGAGGGTGAATCTGATCCGGGCGATGCCCAAGACAGCGCAATACTTGTACGACAACGATTGGTTCGAGCTGGCGGGCTACAATAAGGTGAGTCGAGGGGAAGCACAAAGAAATATTCTATTTTATTTCATTGTAATTAAAACTACAACATACAGTTAGCATACATATTAGCTATAAAAACAAAGTTAATGATTACTTTGTTCACTGATCAGTAATGACTTAGGTAAATTTATTTATGCTAAACATTCATTTTAACACAAAACTCAAAAATATTGATCATTTTTTTTTAAATTGATACTCAAATATAAAGATATTGATCATTATTTCCTAAAAAAAATAAACAATTCAATTACATATTTTATTATATAATCATTAACAAAAAACACAAAAATTAAAAGTGTATGGTTTAATATAAATATCAAGTACAAAATATGTTATAAACTATAATACAAAATTTAAAAAAAAGTCAAGTTTTTATACATGAAATTTATAGATTTTTATTTTGACCAAAAAAACATATAAATAAGTTGTATTATAATACCAAAATTTATGCTTTTGTGCATTTAAAAAAAAAGTTAACACTGAAAAATAATTTATTACGATTGGTATCGTTTCTTGTTCAAAATAAAGTAAATCCAAATAGTCAAAAAATAGAATATCACAATATGTAAAATATTCAAAAGTACGTAGATATTATTTATGTATGTTTTTTTATATAAAATATATTAAGTATTATTATTATTTTATTTTCCCAAAAAAACATAAATATTATTTATGATTTTTTTCGCTCAATAGAAATCTGTAAATTACAAATTATATAAAAGTATATTCCTAACTCAAAATACTCCTACTCCATCAGATTGATGACAATACATTTCCAAATATAATGGCGCTGATGACTGGCTATAATCTGAGCAATGCGATGAAGCACTGCAATCCCTATGTCTCGGGTGGCCTGGACAAATGCGACTTTGTGTGGAAGCGGTTCAAGCAGCATGGCTACGTGACTGCCTATGGCGAGGATGCTGTGAAGATCAACACGTTCAACTACCTGAAGAAGGGCTTCAAGCAGCCGCCCGTCGATTACTATTTGCGACCATATCTCGCAGCTGCCGAGAAGATGCTGGACGTGAATACGGTGCTGGGATTGCCTCATTGTCTGGGCTTTGAGACGGAGTCGGAGCATGTGTACAACTATGCGCTGGAGTTTGCGCGACGCTATCGCAACGAGAGCTTCTTTGGCTTCTTCTGGACGAATACGCATAGCCATGGCGACATTTCGCAGACCAGCTCGATGGATGACTATCTGCGGGATTATCTACTGCGACTGGTGGCGCAGGGCACCATGAAGCACAGCATTGTGGTGTTCTTCAGCGATCACGGACTGCGCTTTGGTCCCACACGTTCCACCTGGTCGGGACACCTCGAGGAGCGACTGCCATTTCTCTTCATCTGGCTGCCGCCATTTATGCGCTCTCAGCATCCCGAATTTGTGGAGGCGCTGCGTCTGAATCGCAATCGTCTGACGACGCCTTATGATCTGCATTTGACACTGAAGCACATACTCACCCTAACGGGACGCACCGATAGCCTGGAAAGGGGACTGGACACGGCCAAGGATTGTCCGCAGTGCCAGAGTTTGCTGTTGCCCGTGCCTCTGAATCGTAGTTGCGAAGATGTGGCCATAGCGGATCATTGGTGTACCTGTTGGTCCTACGATGCCGTCTACAAGAACTCCAAGACCATTCGGCATCTGGGCGAGCGAGTGGTGCACTATCTCAACGACTTCGTGACCAACTTTCGCAACGGTAGCTTAGCGCATCTCTGTCAACCGTTGGCATTGCTGACCATCACTTCGGCGTATAAAGCGCGCATCGTGGATGCCACCGATCTGAGTGGTGGTAATCAGGTGTATTGGCTGACCTTTTCAACGTCCCCCAATCAGGCGTTGTATGAGGCAACGGTGCGCTATAATAAACATCTGCCCAGCGAGGAGAATGTGCTGGTCACCGGCTCCGTGAGTCGCCTCAATTCGTACAGCGGCGAGGCGGATTGCATGAATGATTTTGCGATCAAAAAATACTGTTATTGCCGTCATAAAAGTGGCTAGAAAGACTCCTCTCTCGCCATTCGATTCGATTTTGGGCTGATGGCCAACAAACCCCCCCAAGTGCCGTTATACTTGTAGTCATTATTTAGTAGAGGTAACGATAAGTAGCAGTTACAACAACTTGTTAGACTTTAGCAACAAATTATTTGGTGCCGTGTGGGCGTTAACAATACCAAGACTCGGAAAACAATTCCAGAGCAGCAAACGTGATAATATTTACTTAATATACTTAACCTACCTACTCTTAATATATACATATTAATATACTATAACTTGTATATACTACTAAATGATACTTATAGATGTATATCGAATGTACTTTTTGCTCACTCCTTAGACAGACTTGAAATTATTCCAATTCCAAAAATTATATCCTTATATTTACTTATCTCATATGTATATCCCAACAAACTAACAACAAAGATTTGCCAACATTTCAATTATTATTATTATGATGAATTACGCTTAAGTTTGCGGTATCAAATACTAAAAAAAACTTGTACCACTTAATGCAAAAATGTATTTGTTTGCAACAACCAAAATGAGTTTGTTCATAGAAAAATCTCATTAGTAAATAAAGTATATCGAAATTAATGAAATCGTTTTATTCACATTTATTTGCTTAATTAAATTTAATTCTAAGGTATGATTTTACAAAAATTATTATCTTACAACTAATAGGAAAATATAGGAAATATTTAGTCAACATAAATGATAAAAGGTGATTCAAAGAATTCGAAAAAGTGAGCAATTTAAATTTATTGTTAATAAGTCAGGTAAACTAAAATTTTAAATGTCTATATACTATACAGTATATAGTATATATATATATATATATATATATATATAAGTATACAGTAATGATTGAGGGACAATCATAGTCAATTTCAAAGATTTTTTCAAAATATATATTCAGAAGACAGCAAAGATACCAATTCAACGCTCATATTGAAAACTAATGACCTTCTCCTTAAAGTTATAATTACAGAGCATGTTCTTCAGTGACTTGAAGAACTTTGTCAACGGACTCTGACGCTGAAGACCCAAAGCATCGTCGGGCATCGGCTGCAGTTCAATGCGAAGCTCTTTGTAGTCCTCAGCGATAATCAACGAGAGGCGACCACGCAAATTGACCACATAGCTTTGATTCTGCGGTCGTGTTTTGCTAAACTCAACTGTTTGCTGCAGCTGCTGGGCAAAGAAGGATTGCCTTGTGGTGCGTTGAAAGTTCCGTGCACTCCACGTATCCAATGTTGTGCTTATCTGCCAGCTCATGCTTCGGGGCAGGGCATCTGTGTCTGTGGCAGGTACATTCGCATCCAACTCTTTCATACTTAAGGCATATATATGCGATAGAATATCCTTAATAGCGTCCACATAGCATTCAACCCATAAATGATAAACTGATTTCGTTTTCTTGCGAGCTTTGCTCAAGAAATCGGAACGCAGCGTCTTCAGATCATTATTGGTGGGTGTGAGTGTATAAACATGCATCAAAGGCATACAACTATTGTCTATAACTGTTGGCTTTCTGTCATCACTGGAAGATGGTTCATCCGCTTTGGCAACAGCATCCTTAGCTTCAACTGCCAAGACATCTGCAACTGCATCAGCCGCCTTAACCATTGTTGTTGCTGGCATCTTTTTGCGCAGTTTCGCTGGGTGCACGTGTTCCAAGCGATGTTCCTCCACCAGATGCTCGGCAAGACCAAACAGCAAGTAGTCATAAAACTTGGACGGCGTTGACTTTAATTTGGCATCGTTGCATGCCTCGTTTGCCGCTGCCAAGCACTGATTGAGATAGTATAGATTCGTTTGTGATATGGATTGACCCACATTACGCGTTAGCTCAAATGGATCCTGCACGCAAACGCAACGTTCAATCTGAAACGGTTCGATTTGCTCTTGCATGGCGCTTTCGATAGCCAGCACTTGGGCATTGTATTCGGGAAAGTTGCCGGGCACCGTGAACGCTGCTTCCACGTCCAAGGCATGACCCAAATACGGCGAGAGTAGCTTCTTCTCAAAGTCCATGTGACTGTAGAGCTCAAAGAATCCGGTGACCAGATCAAAGGTGGTCAAACTAGCCGGCAAAGCTGGCACATGCTCAAAGCTATATGCATAGTTAATGCCACCAATATCCAAGACAGGAATGCCAGACTGAAGCTCCTTAATCGAAGGCAAATGTCGTTGCTGTTGCA
Source organism: Drosophila niveifrons (assembly GCA_035046325.1). Classification (NCBI taxonomy): domain Eukaryota; kingdom Metazoa; phylum Arthropoda; class Insecta; order Diptera; family Drosophilidae; genus Drosophila; species Drosophila niveifrons. The sequence continues at coordinate 14,322,287 of JAWNOC010000052.1, forward strand.
GCTGATAAATGATGAGCGTAATCAGGCAATAGCTAGTCATGACACTGCTAATAATCATCAGTTTCTTAGCCCAAATCTTAAGGAACACGAACAGCTCACGCAGGCGTACATCTCGATTCAGCAGTTCGGCCACAAAGCGTGAGTTGTAGGTGCTATTCGGACTGGACATGCTGATGTCGAGACGCAGGCCGCTCGCCACATGCTTGCAACGAATAATCGGGACTCGAGCATGTCGTATGGCAATCACATTCGCAAAGCAATCCGAGCTACGCAAAAAGCTGTTGGTTCTCTTGTATAATTGATTATGCGACATGGCTTTCGAGCTGCTGTGAATCGGCTCCAAATACAAATCAATATCGCTATCTGCAAAAAAGAAAGTGACAGTGATTATTATAGATACTAATAGTGTGATGTATTGCATACCCTTCAAAGCCAAACCCGTGACTAACGAGCCAAATGGATAGACCTTAACTTTGCCCTGCATCTGCTTCTGTATGTTCTTGCGCACCTCCTGAAAGCATTGCGCCAATGCAGCACAATTGCCAGCATAGAATACCAGTACGACACGCAGTTGCTGCCCAGGTGGTGACTGGACAAGCATTGCCTCCAGCTGGCGTCGCTCGGATTGAGTTTGCTCGCTGGCAAAAAGTTTGGTGACGGCATCGAGGCATTTGCGTAGCTTCTTCTGTGGCTTTAACGTGTGCTTGAGTAACTCGTGCGCCAAACACTCTTGCAGTGTCTTAAACGGAGCATCGCATACTTTGCAATTGGCCGCATTATCTTGACCCAATGATAAGTTGGGCTTAGTTAGACGAGATTCCACATCGCTGGTCATTGTTCTGTAAAAATGTAATCGGAAAAGCAACAAATTAAAACTCAAAGTACATTTTATTTGCAAGACACACACAACAGAATATATTCTCCAGCACAACTCTATAATCGTAGCTGTAGCTGATAGTGTTAGTAGTTTATAATTTGACTAGATTAACAACGATTTCCCCGTGCGTCGATCGACAACACGTTGAAAATATTCCGTTGGAATGCTGCCCTCGTTTCCGGCGCAAAGCACAACATTGTTGCTCGAACGAAAGAGCTCAAGCTGATGCTCCAGCACCTTGGGCACATTCAAATAGATCAGCAGCTGGCAATCGCCACGAAATCCACTGATGACACCACGTTTATCACCCCCGCCGTTGTTGAGCACAGCGAAGTGAACATGATTGCGTTGCATACGCTTTAGACCCTCGCTCCTGATGCGCTCCCAGTGGCGATAGTAGGTGCCATGGACCACTACAGCCCCTGGCGGCAATTGCTCTATGTTTTGTATGCGCTCTAGGCACGCCTCCGACGTCACAGCGCCCAGCGAATGTCCTTGATTAGCGCGTATCTCTTGAGCTCCTGTCACGGGATTGCAGCGCAGTGTATATCGTTGCTTAGTGTCTGTGGCCACAAGTTCCTTTAATTTTTGCAGGCTAAAGTTGGCAGCGTAGCGTGGGTGTCGTTGAATATCGGCGACACAGACAAAACCATCTGGCTGTAATGCGATTCCCTCTTTTTGGGCGCCATGACGCAGTAGCCAGGAGAGCTGTTTACTCAATTGTGTGTTTGATTGTGTGTTTGCCATGGTATTACTCACTTTTTTCTACGTAAAATTTTGTTCAATTCATTTTTTTAAAAAGCAATCCAAAGTATAATCATGTTGTTAAATTTAATTATGATAACATGCTTCAACTACCGAGCATACCACACTTTTCGATAGACGTACTATCGACAATCGATAGCGTGAAATATGTGTGTACTACTCATTGTATACCCGTTGTGTGACGTCACAACTGCACATATTAAGTAATTATAAGATTTTAATAATTTTAATTTAACAATTTATTTACTTGTATTTTCTTTCCCTTAATTTCAATTTATTTAAGTTTAATTAAATCATTTGGTTTTAACATAGTAATTACAGTTGATAGTTGAGATTGGCAACCTTATTGATTGCAGCCATGAACTCAAAGGCTGGTCAACCGATCAGCTGTTATGCCGGCCTTCAGCACAATAAACATTTCATGTGCTTGCGTTAACTCGTGTAAATTTATAAATTCAAAATTATGCGTATTTTGGTGCTTTATGGCAGCCAAACTGGCACCGCACAGGATGTGGCTGAACACATCTGGCGTGAGTCGCGTCAATGGGGCTTCGAAGGTCCCGTGCTTTCGCTACAAGACTACAACATTCAGCAGCTTGTGGAAGAGCGCCTCGTGATTTTTGTGGTAGCCACCACAGGAGATGGCACCGAGCCGGACAACATGAAACAAGCGTGGCGCTTTCTACTGAAACGCAGCTTGCCCAGCAATTCATTGGCTGGTCTACAATTCGCCTGCATTGGTCTTGGAGATTCCAGCTACTCCAAGTTCAATTATGCAGCCAAAAAGTTACATAAACGTTTGCTGAACTTGGGCGCCACATCACTGTGTCCCCTGGGCCTGTGCGATGATCAGCATGACTATGGACATCTGGGTACTTCGCTGGCATGGACAGCGTCACTGTGGGAAACACTCAGCAGCACGCTGGCTGTGCACAAAACAGAAAATCCCATCGATGTTCAAATGTGGAATGTGCGAGTTGTGGAGCAACCTCCAGCAGTGGATGAGGAACAGCGCTTACAGTGGACACAAAGCCAGACACCTCAGTTGTTTAAATTAAAAGAAAATGTACGCACAACAGCGGCAGATCATTTTCAGGATGTGCATTTGCTGCGTCTTCAAGCGATTGACAGTGAAACGACAACGTGGCAACCAGGCGACGTTCTTGATGTACAGCCACAAAATAGCGCACAAATTGTACAAGAATTCTTTGAACTACTACAAGAACATCAACTGCCATTCGATGCCAATACTTGGGTTAAAGTGACGTCTGCTCACGAGGATTTGCCACTGCCTTTGCCCTATGCCACTCCATTGACACTAGAGCAGGCTGCTCGGCATATTTGGGATCTAACTGCGAAGCCGCGACAACGTTTCCTTGAGGTGCTCGCGCAGAACTGCGAGGATGAATTGGAGCGCGAAAAACTCTTGGAGTTTTGCACTGCCGAAGGATTGGACGATCTGATTGCCTACGTAAATCGACCACGTCGCACTTTGCTGGAGCTATTGCAGGACTTTCGACATGCCACATCGAAACTTACGCTATCGCAACTGTTTGAGATGATGCCATTGATACAAATGCGCAGCTTTTCCATTGCTTCCGATGTCTCGGTGGGCACACTCGACCTGCTGGTGGCTATCGTCAACTACAAGACCATAATGCATACACCGCGACTGGGTTTGTGCTCCAATTGGCTCAAGCAACTGCCGCCTGGTGTGGAGCTACGTGCTCTCATCAAACCGGGTACCATGAGCTGGCCCAAAGAGCCGCAGACGCCATTGATCATGATTGGACCCGGCACTGGCATTGCGCCCTTTCGCAGCATAATCCAGCATCGCCTACAGCTGCAGCAAACTGGCGCAAGCATTGGTCAAATTGTGGTCTTCTTTGGCTGTCGCTATAAGGATAAAGATTACCACTTTGCATCCGACTTTGAGGCATGGAAAGCTGAACAGAACATTGAAGTACATGTGGCCTTTTCACGCGATCAAGAGAACAAGGTTTATGTGCAGCATCTGATCAAAGAACATGGCTCCCACTTGGCTAAGTTGATCAGGGAGCAAAATGCTTATATCTATGTGGCAGGCAGCTCCAACAACATGCCGAAAGCGGTGAGAGAAGCGTTTATCGACGCGCTTGACAACGATGCCAACTATGTGGATCACCTGATAAAACAACGACGCTATCAAGAAGAAACATGGGCGTAATTAGCAATATAATTTAAGTATTTAGTTACTATTTTGTTGGGACGGATATTAAATAATACATCACTTAAGTAAATACTTTGCTACTTGTACTTAAAAGTCTTCCAGCAGCTTGTCCGATGAAGTGCGACAGAAAGGACAATGACCCTTCTGCAGCACTTGGAGCTCAAAGTCCTCGGCATAAAAGAGCTACAAAGAAGAGCAATTAGATCGTTGTTGTTGTCTTAAGAGATTTGCAGACTCACCAGCAGACACTCGGAGCAGTAGGTGACCTGCAGATCGGGCAATATGTTGCGATAGTAAATGTTGCGTATATGTTTATTCTGTCGCTTGAGTATTAACACATGATTCGGATCAATGGCACGCAACGCATTACGATCCAAACTCAGAGGCAATGCGCTGGCCACATCCTCGTTGAAGGGATCTGCATCCTCGGGATTCTTGGCAGGCGCCAAAAGCAAACGCTCTGCTTCCGCGTCTGTTATGTCTACTTCAGGGTAAAATTGTACTAAAGGCAAAATTTCTGCAAGTGGAAAAATAATAGTTTAAATTCCAAGTTATAGCATTGCTTAAAAGTTTGCTTACCAAAAGAAACAAATGAGAATATGTAGTCCTGTCGACAGGTGGGACAATTGTTGTTATTCAAATGTTGACTGTAGTTGGAACATTTGTAGCAAAGCGGCAGCAGCTCCTCGGGATCATTAAAGCCGCTCTTGCAGGCTTTGCTATTCAGGTAATTGAGCTGTAAATAAAAAGTTAAATATAAGTGGAATTGTATTTGGATATATGTCTTCTTCTTTAGCACAAGTGTTGTGTGAAATATTTTTTCAATGATTTTAAATTGAAGAATAAGTTAGTTGTGTAAAATATTTTTTCTAAATCTTAACATTATTATTATTATCTCCAATTGAAGAATAAGTTTCTTAGAAAACATATTTAGGTTTTTGGAAATGGAGATGTATCAGTTTAGTAACCTTTCTTTTACTTGGGAAGGCTTTCAGTTTATACTTTAATAAGTTGTGGGTTTAATATACATCAAACTAACATCGATTTGCTCTTGAACTCCCGCTGGGGGTTTCAACGACTGCAGTCGCTTATTGACCAAGAGACACAGTTTATTGGCCTGCAGCAACTTGGCCTGTTTGGCAAGCGTAAAGAGCACTGAACTGTAAATGAAAGAAACATTAATTAAATGTATTACAGATTATAAACTAATTACTTACAACATGCTGACGCCCTTTGGGGCGCCTTTGTTCTCCACTTCATTGAAAATGAAGCGGCTTACATTAAATAGACTGACGGGTGAGTGCGTGGTAAATGGTTCCTTCATATAGTTGTAGATGACGCTGTAGGCATAATAGACCTTGGCAATACGCAAATGGTTTTTGTACTCGTTCAGGTGATGATCAATGGCATTTTGTTCACTATTAAATAATTAAGAAAAAGATGGAATTACACTAATTAACAATGATATAAACAAATCCTACGGCTTCTCATGATAGATGTCCAAATACTGCTTCGCAAGCAGCCAGTAAAAGTAGCTGGCATCCAGATAACGTTCCTCAACAATTGCCGTATTGCTCAGCTGCTTTAACAGACGATTTGCATCCTTTGTGCGTCCGGCTTTTAAATACGCTGTGTACATATTGTTTAAGATTAAGGTATGCTATTTTTTTCGCTCAATTCTTAGCTTTACTTACCTTGATGCGCGTCAATAAACTGATCCGTTTCGGCCAGCCACTGCGCATGCTGGAAATGCACCGTGGGCAGCAGCTCCGGCAGCGCTTCGGCCAGACGAAATGCCTCCGACCAATCATGCACCTCGACATGCAGCTGCACCACTTGAGCCTCGTCGCCCAGCTTCTTAAACATCTCTGCAGCCAGCGGCAAAGCTTTGAGCGTCTTTAGATTCTGCGCCACCGATTGCAAAGCATCACGTTCACTCAGACTCAAACGACGACCAATGTCATAAAGACTGCAAATTACATCAAATTTAGTAACACTAGATTTGGAGGTAGATTAGCTTGACTTACACATCCGCCCAGCCCTGCTCGGCCACAATGTCAATGGCTTTCTGATGCTCGCCGGCGGAGAGCAGCAACTCGGCTGCAGCTCGCGGCTCTTTAACGGAATACGCCCACTCAGCGCGCTTGCGCACCAGTTCACGTTTCTCTGGCTCGCTGCCATCCTTGAGATACTCCTGCGCCAAATCAAACATGCGCAGATCCGTGTACATTTCCAGCGCACGCGATGGTTGTGCGCATTTGAGAAAGAGACGCGCTGCCTCCTTGAATTTGCCAGCAAAGGCACAACTCTCGCCCAGCAGCACTTCTTTGGGCACGCTAGCGCGTTGCTGCTGCTCGCGCAGCTCACTGATCACCTGCAGCCAGGGCAGATTGCGCACCTTGACGTACGCATCGCGTGCAATGTTGATGTGCAGCGCCTCCAAGGCGGACTGCGCCAGTCCCTCCCAGTCGCTAATGGTGACACCCAGACAGGCGACCTGGTATGCCTCACTGCAAGAAGGAATAGTTTTCATATTTTGGGGGTATATACTCCACACACTTTGCTACTCACTCAAATAGTCCCGCCTCGATGAACTGCCACATGGTTGCGCCCAGTGCCAGTGGCGTGTTGTGCATAATGTTGCCACGCAAGCAGAAGGCGGTGGCGCCACACAGTCCAACCACAACGCCATGCATGTTCTGCGGTGCCCTCGGTGGCAGATTGCCAACACGCACACTCAAGCCGCCGCTGGTGTGCGTATAGCAAAGCATCGTATCGAGATGTGTGTTCCAGGTGACACTATTAACGCCCGCATCCTGATAGAGTATGGTGTCGTTGAGCAAATCCCGCACCACCAAACGACCAGCATCGTCCACAACAGCAATCTTGCTGCGATTGGCATTTATGTCCAGGCAACGCACCGCCGACACCGCTGTGGTGATGAGCAACGGCAGCGAATTGTTGAGAAAGATGCGAAACACTTGCCCGTTCTTCAGGCCCACCATGAGACCCTCTCGACCCGGCGGACCGCCTGTGACCTTGATGTAGCGTATGAACGAGTCCATGATCCACTCGCGTTGCAACGCGCCATCAAAGTCCAAGCACTGTAGTCGCTTCTCCTGGCACAACACAATATTCTTGCCGCACACCACAAGCAGACTGCAATCGAACTTTTGTTGTATCTTCTCGCGCACCTTATAGTGCATGGGCTCGTTCTCCGTTGAGCTGAGCTCGTAGAGCACCACACGCTCTGGCAGCTGGACGGCCAGGCGATTCCTATAGATGGCAATCTTTTGCACCAGATCCCGACACTTGATGCGCACCTTTTGCCCCGATATCAAGTGCTGTATGATCACATCGCACATGTTCTCACGAAACGCGTAACGTTCTCGGTACAAAGCATGCACCGTGCTGGATGCAATGTTAAAGCTGGCCAGCGTGCCATCCTCACAGCCTATGGTATAGGATTGTCCATTGGGATGTATGGCCACCGTCCAGATCCACGAATCGAAGCCATCGCCCAACGTGCCCAAGCGTACGCCGTCCCGTGTGAAGAAATGCAAATTTCCAGTGCAGCCTCCGACCACACAAAATTCACCATTTGGAAAGTATTGCATGCAGAGCGGATCAAAGGAGAGAGCACGTTCCTTGCCAATCATTTGGCCACTGAGCGTGTGAAACGAGAGCGTCTGGCCCCAATCCGCAATGGCAATTGTGTCCACGCTGCCGGCTCCATTGGCGGGACAACACTGCACACTAAAGACGGAGCTCGACGAACCGCCTGGTCGATCAATACGTCCCTTCTCCTCGCCCAGTTTGTTGCGTATGGATATGGAGCCGTTAGCCAGACCAAGTATCAAGTATTGGCCATCATTGGTCCAAGCACAGCCATTGACACGCGAGCCAATCTTGTACTTTTGCACCGCCTTTTGATCTGCGGACCAGAAGGCGAAATCCGATATCGAACATGAGGCCAAATGATGTGAGATGGGATTAAAGCACATGCATTGTATGGAGTCGCTATGCCTGAGAGAAAATAACATAAATTAAAAGGCAAGTTGTGACTAGAATATACACTTATTAAATCCTTTTGAAATTGTTTCTATTTAAAAGGAAGAGTCTTTAATTAAGTTTAGCAGCACTTACGAGTACTTGAGCAACCCCTCCAGCTGTGGTGACCACACAATAACAATCTTATCCGCTGCGCCACTGGCAAAGCGTTTGCCATCCCGGGAATAAACTACTGCATTGACAGTATCTTTGTGCGCTTTCAAGGTATTTAATAGTGAGCCATCGTTGGGATTGTAAATAAGCAGGCGATCACCTGCTGCCACCACCAATTGACTGCCATCGGGTGCATAGCAGACAGAGTGGACACTGTATAAGATGTAAACAATAAACAAATGCAGGCAACAAGTGGTTGATTTTTGTTTTTTAAGATTACCTGGTCTTCTCGTCTTTAGCATTCGGAAATTCGATGCGTTCCAACCATTTGAGCACGCCACGCATTGTTTTTTTCTTAATTTATTTATTGCAGTCGCATAGTCGGCACTTTTTCCACATTATTTATGTTTTGTTTGGGACCAAAACAAAAGCTGCCATGACAACCATAGCGGTTATTTAAATATCGATACTAAACTATCGATAGCGATCAGGTGCGTAAGCAACAGTGCAATCGATGGACAAAAACAGCTGATGATGACGCCTCCCCAATTATTGTGTTGTTGCTTGTGCTTAGTGAATGATGCAAAATCAAAATAAAAGATGAATAATTTGGATAGTTCAGTGCAAGCACACACCAAATTGGAAAAGGAAACTACCAATTTGGTGCTGCTCAAAGATCGCGTTGATAAGTATCATGATCTCTCCACGCAAATGTCTAGCATACTCACTGTCTTCGAGAAGCGTCTGGGCAACTTGGAGCAAACGATTTTACCCGTCTACCAAGAGACGGAGCAACTACAAAAACGTCAGCAAAGTAGGTTGAGATAATAATGAAAGTTCTCTTTCACTCTACATTGACATCTTTTAGATTTGGAAGCCACATTAAATTGCCTTGAGAGCGTGCTTTCACACTACGATGTTTCGCAGGAAGTGTGTCAACTGATTCATCAAGGTCCCGTTGAGGGTAGCATCGGCACCTTTCTGGATGCCTTGGCAAAGCTGCGCGCTGCCATGGATTACTTTCTTCACCACAACTCGCAAAGTGTGGAACTTGAGAATGTCACCAGTTTGTTCAACACAGGCTGCGAGGGTCTCAATCAACACTATAGCATGCTGCTTAAGAAGCACAGCGCACCGTTAAAACCTGTGGAGCTGCTGGATCTCATTTATATCGAAGATGATTCATCGAGTGATGAGTATACCTCATTTCGCCAGCTATCGCAGACTACCCGTGAGGAGCTATGCACAATATCGCTGTGGCTCGAGCAAAATTTGCGGGAGTACACGCACATCTATGCAACTGAGCGAGGTGAAGTGGTGTTGCGCTCTTTGCAGTTACTAAAGGATCACCAAAAGAGCAGCAGTTGGGGCACCGAAGCTTTGGTAAGTGTAAAAGCATACATTGTTTATGTTTGAGTATCGAGCTCCCACCTTGGTCTTGAGCTCAATAATATTGCGCTGCCAACTCCTTAAGTGTTCAAGTGTCGCGCGCTGCCAATTACCTAAAGTGAAAGCTCGCGTTACCAACTTCTTTTCGAACGCGAATGCAACACTGAGTGATTTTACAGTTATATTAATAACGGTGCCGTTCCAGTTTAAAAAGTTTTCCTCAAGCATCGCCATCGAATTTTTTGTCATTCGTCGTTTTGTGTTTTAAACTGTCGTTCAATTTTTGTGAGAATTTTAAAATAAATATAAATAACTATATAAAATGGCAGAAAGTTGCACACCGAAAAATCGTCCAAAATTGTGCCTATCGCAACATTCGCTGAACGTTAACTCAATAAATGTGCGTTGCTTTTCGCCAATTATTGGCGATTTCCGTTCACCGAACTTGTCGCCAATTACGAATATGCTAGCAAGCAAGAGTCCAACTTCGCCCATGCACTTCAAGAAGCCATTGGAGAAGCCGCAGCAGCAACAACAACAGCAGCAGCAGCACCGGACGTCACATCACCAAGAAGCGTTGCCACCCAAAATCAAAGTTTCTGTTCATGAGAAAAAGAAGAAGAAGCAACCTAAGGAAGAGGAGAACAACAATAACAACAGTTTGGATTGCTTCATGGATGACACAAGTAACAGCAGCATTGAGACATCGTTGTGCAAGGAATCTCGGCGTCGCTCACTGCAAGCCGCCAATCACAATTATGTGGTGAATCATGCCAACAATGTGAGGGAAGTGCTGCTCCTCGTCGGTCTCGAGCAGTATTTGGATAAGTTCGAGAAGTCGCACATCGATATGATCGAGCTGGTGTCCATGAAGCGAGCGGATCTCAAGAAGATTGGCTTGCGCAAGGATGAGGACTGCGATCGCATATTGGATGCTCTGAAGGCGCTTTAAATTTGTCAACTGCTAGCAAATAAAATCGCTGGTTGATTTTCTTGCTTATATTAAGTAATTTTTTTAAATGTCATTTATGTATCAATAAAGCGAATTTCTGTACAACTAGGTTTAAATTATTATTTCTTTTTATTTAAATTATTTTCTTAATAGGTAAGTATTTACTTTCTTGGCCACTATTACTAGTAAATCATGAAGATAACAAGGCATCTATGCAACGATTAACAGTTTTATTAGCATTTGATGTTTCTGTAAACATTTAATGTTTTTACAGTGCGAAGTCACTGTGCAACTGGAATGTTACATATTCTGTTAATAACAGTTTTTAAGTTCTAAAGATGTTAAGCACACAAAAAAGCTAATTTGAATATTTTGAATGGGAAGCGGATAAAAAGCTTAACTATTTTTTAATAAGTGAATCTCAATAAGCAGAGAGTGAAGTTTGTCTATCAATTAAAACAATTTAGTATTTATGTTAAGTTGTCAATTAAATATTTAGGTTTTAGCCAATTATAAATGCGACAGAACTTAATTATGTTGAATTTTGAGTTGTAACCAATATTTACATTAAATTGATTTTATGCAAATTTTGTTAAGCAATTATATATTTTTGAGAACTTTTGTGAATCACCGAATTTATTCTTATTTTCTATAATTATTAATATGAATTCGTCAACTTTTACAGAGACCACGTCACAGTGGACGGCAGAACCAAGAGCCCAAGAGGAACACCTCAGCACGACTGCAGCAAATGTAAGCTGACAATAAAGTTGTACCTGATGAACTTAGCTAACCTTTTCTTTTTCCCAATAGCTTTGAGAAGAAGGCCAACAAACTGTATTTACGTGCAACACAGACTCTCGAGCAGTCCACGGGCATTTCCATTAAAAAAGCCTCCTCGCACACAGATCATTTGACATCCGAAGATCTGCTCGATGGCGATCAGGAACTGGACAAGTATTTGGTCATGCTGCTCGGTCTGCAGCGACTTCTGAACTGGGAGCGCGCAATAATGCGAGACATTATACCACAGTCGAAGCACAACGAAGTCTTTGCACGCCTCGCCTACAATGCCATCGAGCTGGTGGTCAAGGATGCCGAGGCGATAACCCAACGCATACTACGCTGCATCTCACGCAAAGAATGGACGTCGGCTTTGGGCATCTTCTCGGCGCTGAAGCGTGTTATCTTGCTGCAACCCGATATAGAGCGCACCTATGATGCGGCACAGCGCGAACAGTTGACCAAGGTGCTCAATAAACTGCAACATACGGGCTCCAAGGCATTGGAGCATTTTCTGGACGTGGTCAAGGGCGAGTCGAGCACAAACATTGTGGGACAAAGCAATGTGCCCAAGGATGCGACAGTGCACGAGTTGACATCGAATACGATTTGGTTTATCGAGCATTTGTACGAACACTTTGATGTAATTGGCGCCATACTCGCCCAGGATGTGCTCTACTCCACGCAGCTGGACACCATACTGATGAAGAAGGCGCTGCCCGGCGAGGAGCGCAACAAGGCGCTGCTGGCCATCTACATAAGTGAGACTGCCTTGAAGTGTTTGTAAATCACACTTGATAACAATTAATAACTATTTGCAGAGAAAGCACTGGCGGAATTGAATCTGTCGATTATGAACAAGTGCGAGCAATACAATGATCAGGCAACGAAGCATCTCTTCCGGCTGAATAACATACACTATATACTCAAATCGCTGCAGCGCTCCAATCTGATTGATTTGGTCACGCTGGCAGAGCCAGAGTGCGAGCATAGCTATCTGGAGATGATACGTGAGCTGAAGACAAGCTATCAGAAAACCTGGTCGAAGATGCTCTCAGGCATTTCCTCGCTAGATGAACTGCCCAAGCCAGTGGCCGGCAAGGTGAAAGACAAGGATCGCAGCGTGCTCAAGGAGCGCTTCTCGGTAATGGGAATGAAGACACTACTCGATAGTACAAAGCTTTTAACGTATATCTCTTCTTGGCAGACCTTTAACAAGGACTTTGAGGAGGCTTGCAAGATACAACGCGGCATTTCCATACCCGATGTCATATCTGCGTGAGGGCATCAAACGCGACAATGCGGAGCACATACTGCCCAAGTACAATCGCTTTCACGATATGTATGCATACTTTACTTTTATCGTTACTTTCTTTTCAAGTTATTTGTTTATTTGACAGGTATTATATGGTGCAGTTCAGCAAGAATCCCGACAAATACGTCAAGTATCGTCCGCATGAGATAAACGCTTTGCTGAGCAAGCTCTTTGATGACTCCGCCTAGATTGCATTCCCCCTTGGATTTGATTGGAGTTTTGGGTATATTCGGATTCGTTCGGCTTTTTAATTCCAACACAAATAAATATCGTTTTAAAAAATACACATACAATACGTATCGACTATAGTAGCCTAAAAATATTAAATGCCATGTAAAATGTAAAATGATGCGCCCCGATTGCGGTTTGGCGGATCAGTAAAGGAAGTTGTTGGATGGCGCCTCGGGGCGTCCACAGGCGCCATAGTGATGCACACCCACTGTGCTATTGGTGCGACAATTCTCAATGTCCAGGAAGCAATCGTTCAAATACGTTTTATTATCGTTGCCACACACGGGCTCAAATTCCCTCGGACAGATGCGGGCGCAACCCTTGAACTGAAAGGCGGCCAGGCACCGCTTCAGTGGCACCACAAACACATGCTTGCCGCAGTTCTCTTTGCGCATGTGGCACTCCGATTTGTAGAACTTATTATCCGATCCACACACAAAGTTCGGCGGCTGAGCATCACAGTCCGATTCACATTCCGCTGTCAAGGCGCAATTCTTCAGTGAAACTGGCACCACACGCAGATTGCAGGTGCGTCGCTTGAACTCGCACATCGAGGCAAAGGTGTTGCCATCGGATCCGCACACCGGCTGCTGCTCCAGATCTGCACGTGTGCACGCATCGCCGCAGTCCCTGGTGGGGCTGTTCAGATCCGTACAGGGTCCAATGTGCGCCAAATTAACACCGCGACTAAAAAGAGAATGAAAGATGTAGCTTCAGTAAAGTGTGATCGACTGGGAGACACTCGCCAACCAATTTTAGAGCTTTTAGGTAATTTTTTTCGACTTACAGCTTTGTTTCCCAAATAACATTTATCAATAAACCTTTAACATCCTTCCATTCCAATCTACATTCCTAATCCCAGTCTAAAGTTTAGTTGACTATTATTAGTGTTTCATAAAAGGAATGTTTTAGCTTTGAAATAATATACTCAACATTCATATACATACATATGTATAATCTTTTTGCAATTAGTAACTAATTAGAATCTGAATTTTAAATTACTAATATATGTTCTTTCAAAATAAGATGTTTCAGTTCTAGATTTTTGAAATATTGCTTAAAGTAAGTATACCAAGGATCTGAATTTTAGATTACTAATATACGTTCTTTCAAAATAAGATGTTCAGTTCTTGTTTTGTGAGTTGATATAGCTAATATTAATTTTGAAGTAAGTGTACCAAGAAATATTGTCTCCCAGCTTCTGTTATAACTACTGAGATCCAGTTGTTTAGGCACACCGATAGATTTATAGAGGAGAAGAGCTAGAAAGTCAAGCTCAATATAAGATTCCCCCCTCTGCTTATTATCTTGTTTGTAGACGTTGATAAGGCGTATAAACCAGTAATTTAAAGAATCATCAATGTGTGTTCTCCTGCCTTAAATACTCCTAAAACTTACAGGCAGGTGGCATGCGCCAGCTCGCACTCGTTGTTGTAGGTCTTGGCATCGGTGCCGCACAGCTTGTCGTTGCGTTTGGAGCTGAAGATGGAGCCGAAGAGATTGTTAAAGTCCTTGCAGGGCGGCAGCTGCTTGCAGCGAGTCAAACGATTCTTGCATTTGTCCATGCTCATCTTCTGTATGGATTTGCGCTGTGGTCTAAAAGTGGAGATTACTTTCAGATCATCATAATGCTATCGATTCTACCAAAACTCACCCGCAGTTGAGCATCTTGAGTTCGCAGAGCGATGAGTAGATGTTGCCATCACTGCCGCAGACATATTGTGAGGTGGCATCCGCTTCCGATTTGGGACATTCCGTGGGACAAGTCTCGGCGGCGGACTGACTGCCATGACGCTCCTGAGGCATGCAGAAGGACAACGGCACCTCGAACACATGCTTGCCACAGTTGGTGGAACGCATCTTGCAGGGACTCGCATAGAGGCGACCATCGGAGCCGCAAGTGGGACGCGCGACGCGCCAACAGGATTCACGGCACATTCGCGTCGACTGGCAATGCTTGCGACTGGTCTTCACCACGCCCTGGCCACAAGTGTGCAGCTTCATCTCGCAGGTGGAGTTATAGACGTTGCCATCAGAGGCACAAATGGGTCCATCTTTGGGTGCGCTGTTGCAGTCCACGGGGCAGGATTCACGCTGGGCACTGGTGTTGCTGCAAGGACCCACATGGGACAATTTGACGGCGGCCAAACCGACGCGACAGGATTGCACGCGCAGCATGCAACGATTCAGATAGGTGCGTCCATCGGTGCCACACACCGGATCCTTCTCAGTGGTGCAACGATGCTTGCAGTCCGATCCCTTGGAGCGTTCGCAACCATCGCGCACATCCTTGACCATGGAGACACCGTTGCGGGCACACGTCTTCTTGCGCAGCTCACACAGATTGGCATAGATGAGGCCATCGCTGCCACACACAGGCTCAGCGCCCACCGTCAAGCTGGGCGGACAGGAACGTGGACAGCTGTTGGTGCCGCCCGAGGCACTGGCTCGATGCTGTCGTCCCATGCTCAGCTGCTGCTGCTGATCCGCCTCCTCCTGCAGCAGATTCTCCAGAGCGGCAGCCGCAGCTCCCGGCGCCTGCATCAGCGTGGAGGATAACTCGGGCTGCGCATCCTGGCGATAATTGATCAACAGCGAATCCGGCGCAGCATCCGCGTTGCGGTAGCGTATCACAGGCGCCTGAGCGGGCAGCTTGATGATCTTAATGGGCGAGTCTGTCACGGCGCCTGAGCGAGTGAGAGAAAGAGAGATGAGAGAGAGAGTGGTTAAGGTGGAGTGTGAAAATGTTGAGGGCATGCGGAAGAGTCGCCGTTGGGCATATGAATTGTGGATTAGCTGAGAGTGCACAAAGTATTTTGCGCAGTTGCCTAGCTTCGTATGCTCGTGCTCTTTTTAACCCTAGAGGCGGACTTCTGTCGTGTCACGCACGTATCGAACAAACACGAAACAGGAGCAAACACTTAAAATTAATGAAGTAAGGAAAGCTTTAAAGCTGCAGGAAATAATATCCTTAAAAAACTAAAAAGGTAAACCAACATTTTATTCCCCAATCTTAGCAGTCTAAAAATAAATATAATGAATATAATTTGTATGATAACTTCATTAATAAAAACTCAAAGCAAAAAAATATAGCATAACATAATAACATAGCCATACAAATCAAATAGAAAACAGTTTCAAATTTCTTGCTAATCTCTAAGCGATATTACTTTAATGAATAGTTTTGGGTAATAATTAAGTAATCCACATTTCCTAAAAGATATTAAAACTAAACTGGTTTCAAAATAATTGCACACTAAATGCGTTTTTAAGTACAGTAATTTTTGCAAACACTACTTGTTTTTTAAATTACAACCTTTATTAATTTGATGTGCAATTTCTCTTTAACTTTCTTAAAAGATAAACTGCAAATACTTATTAGTTAATGATTCGCTAAATACCGAATGGGAACATATTTTCTAAACATTTTATTATTTGAATTCTTTAAAAATTTCGTTAAAAACAAAATAGATCGTTAATAAATTTATTATATTTATGTATTTCCTAACTATTTATTTTATTTTAATATATTTGTAAATGAAAAAGTTGTTCTTTTTAATTGGAAATTTATGACAGCATTTCTTAATGGGAATTTTGTTAACTCAAGAATTTAAGAAAGAGGCAAAATCTTATACACGAAACATACTATAAGATTTCGCCTCTTTCTTAACAAAATTCCCATTAAGAAATGCTGTCATAAATTTCCAATTAAAAAGAACAACTTTTTCACTTTTATGTGAAACTTTCGTTTATTGGCGTGTCACGATCCCATCTCTAAGCAACCCCACCCCAACGACATCGACATCGGCTGTGGAATCGGCAATCTGACTTAATGCTTATAGTCGGACATTAACTTGGGCATTTAAAGAACTGTTTATGTGCTATGTGAGTGCAGTCGAGTTAACGGTAAACGACCCACACAGTTTTCGTATCTCAAAAATATGATGGGACTATCTGTGACCTCCATCTATAATTGCGCTTGTGCTAATCCCCCATCCAGAAATCATGAATCTAGAGGCTAAAACTGCAAGTGAAATTTTCACACTAATTGCCTCCGGCCCCGGGCCGAAAACTCTGTTGTTGTCTCGTCGGAGAAGTCGACTTGGTTTTCGTTTGTGGTCGTGGTCGGATGTGTTGGGTTTTTGTTTGCAAAGAAAGCGACGCGACGCAACGAGACGAGAGGAAGCCAGAGCGACGATGGCGAGTAGAAGTAGAAAATCTATTAGCGCGCTTCAAAAGACTGCGATTGTTTGCCCGAGATAATTGAACCCACGTTCATTATTTCAATTTGTAGCAGCAGCAGCAGCAGCTGCGAACAAAAACACACACCACACACACACTTCCACATATCACAATAAAACAAGAAAAAAGAAAAGATACGAGTAAATAAAAAAAAAAACAAAAAACAATAAACTAAAAAAATGCGAAGCGTCAAAGACTTAATCCCAAGAGGCAGTCGTCGCATTCTCAGCCATTTTAATGGCCGCAACTAGAGAAAATTAAGCGGCGTTAGAAATTAATACAGACATCATCATCACTCTGCGGCGTCTCGCCTATGGTCCACATTCCACATGGCATTCACCAGCAGAAGCAAAAGCATCACACACCATTTCCAGTGGCAGCCATGAATAAAGCTCTCTGCTCTTTGCTCTCTCATCTCGGCTCCTGCTATCGGATGCCATCAATTGCAACAACAACAACAACAACAATTGCATCTATGTATAGCAAAAAAAAAAAAGAAGAAAAAAGAACGCATAACGTATAATTTTCAAAAGTGGAAACAGCAACAACAACAACAGCAACAATCGCACAACGCTGGGCAGGCTTAGGCCCGGACTGCGAGCTGACATGATATGTGGTGTTCGCTTGTTGCAACTGCTGCCCCCACATATCATTCTGCCAGCCGCACAGTGGTCCAAGGATGCCTGATAATGTGAAGACTTCGGAACAATATGCAAATTAACCTTTTCAAGTTTAAATTTTTATATTCATACTTAAAATTAATAAACGAATTCCATCAAACAATTCTGTTAACATTTTAACCAAATTAAACTTAGAATTGAGTAAGCTTTAAACTTGGTAAAAGTCAACAAACAACCTCAAAAATTAAAATTTTTTTAATATCTAAAATAATTGAATTCATTTTATATTGAATATTGCCAAGGTTAAAAAATCTAAGCCAAGAAATTCTGAAATTTAATAAAATTTTAAAGTCGGGAAGACTTGAAAATATAAGCAACGCTATGAGACCCTTACTAATAAAATATGGAGCTTCATAAGTTTGGTAAAGAGGAGGTAAAGAGTCATGATAATCGAAAATTAAACTAAGATTAGACAAATTACATTAAACATTAGTGGTAATACTACCACGGCTAACAGTATTAGCTAATGTGATTATTAAATCAAATTCGATAGATATATTAACAAAAGATAACTAAAAAAAAGTATTTTATCAAAAAGAATTGACCAATAACATTCCCTTCAATTTAATACAAACTAATCTACAAATTCTAAAATTTTGTTGAACCTTCAGAGTCCCGTTAGGTGAGATATTTGAGATATTAAGCAATTTATGTAACTTTAAATTAATTGAGCGTGAACTTCCATTTAGTAGTTGTCTCGCTAATGCTGCATAAACAAATAATTATGTTAGCTCATTTGCATTGCTTGTTACAATAAGTGGGCTAATAAATTAAACTAGTTTGGTAGTTAGTAGATCGTAAAACATAGCACTTATCTAACATTATACGAATAGCTACAGTAGCGATCATAATCAGAATTGCAACATATGTAAGCACTTAGTCATCAATCTGAATTGACGATCATGATGATGACGATGATGATAATATGTAACAATGTCATGATCTTTCCAGTGAGGAATTTTGATTTCAATTAAATAACGATGGCAAAGCAGAAGCAGAAACAAATCGCTTGACTTGTACTCGAGAAACTGTAGTACCATAATTGCCTCTGTTTGATCACACGGGTCAAGTCTTTTATGGATGATGACGACGGCGACCTAATAGGGCAATCAACCAAATCATTTGCTGAGCTGTGCTGTGCTGTGCTCTCTTTAATGCACTTCTTTAATTTGAACTCGTTCCAACCGGCTGCGGTAACACTGTTCTACCTCTTGGTCTCTCTCTTCGGGTTCAAGTCACTGCTGTTGTATTTATTCCGTCTGTCTGTCTGACTGTCGTGCATGAGAGCAAGTTTAATGAATTTATTTGAATGTTGGACAAATTGTGCACGACGAACAAATTTACGAGCATGTTTGGGCTATACTTTTACATACATATATTATATTATATAGGAGTGAGGAGGGCACATGCCATACTTCATGTGGAGCGAGTGAGAAGAGTGAGGGGCTCGCTGATGTGTGTCAGCTTTACATTCACTTTATACTTGAACCTAAAGATAGCTATTAATTGTTGCTGCTGCTGCTGGGCAGAAGACAATGCCAATTGTTGGCCTTTCTATCCGCACAGTGGCACAGCTGTAGGTCCCCCCACTTTCCTTCCCACTCTCTTACTATTATAGTATATTGTTGTTAGTTAAGCTGTATGACTTACCATTAGTGATGCTTGCCGTTAGCATTAATGCCAGCAGTGCGCCAAACAGCTGGTGCTGGAATTGCTGCTGTAGCCTAAAGCGGGACGACTGGAATGGCGTCTGGATCAAGTACATCATTTTCACTGTCGACTGCACTTTCCAGGCCTAGGCTAGACAACAACTATGTGTATGTGTGTGTGAGTGTGTGCGCGACTACGACGCTTTCGCTCGTTAACAATTGAAATAGTAGCAGTTGCTGTTTGCCGTTTTGTGAGCTTCTCAAGTTCAACACTAGGCGGCGTGCAAAGATCACGGCACGACCACGACTTTGACTTGCGCGTTTGGAAGAAAGTTTTCGTTTTGTTGGTGTTGTGTGTAGTACCACTTTCCGCCGTCTGTCTATGCACGGCTCTTTAAAAGAACTGGTGCAAGCTCCAAAAAACACGCAGAAGCTTAACGTTGACGTTCAAGCTGTGGCGCTGACGCTGACGTCGCTGCTCTCACTGATGCTGCTGGTGCTGCTGCTACTACTTCGACTGCCGTTGGCGTCGCTGCCAGCGTTTTGTACGCAGTTTGCTTGGTGGGCCCTTTTATGAGTTCATTCGTCGCCTATTAAACGTTAAGCGACGTTTCGGTTTACTTTTTTTGGCTGTGTATTTTTGCACAACGACGGCAATTACATCAAAACTCCTGCGTGAATTTTTCAAACTACTCTCGAGTTGTTGTTGTTGTTGTTGGTATCTGACCTCTCGCACAATGTAGCATAATTTCTTTTTTATCGCCTTGCCTTTTAGTACATTTCTTCTTTACTGTTGCTTGTGTTTTTCTTCTTCTTTTTTTGTTGTTGTAGTTTTATTATTATTTTTGCACGTTGCTTTAATTCGATTTCAATTACGACTGCTGGCTGACTGGCTGGCTTTTGAAGTTGCTTCTTTTTTACCACCGTTCCCGTTTGTTCTCTGCGGTCTTTATATATTTTATTGTATGCACACAAAAGTTCTTTTCAATGCTTTTTAGTCGTAGTTCGTTACTCTTTTGCCGTAACCGTAACCGTTTGAATTTGATTTTGATGCGCGCTCGTTGAGTTTCGCATGCGAAGTGATCGTTATGTGTGTGAATATGTGGACTATGTGTGGACTGCGGACGCTTAGTGTGGACGCTGTTCGCTGCTCGACGACGTCGACTGCATTGTTGAAGCTGCTACTGTTACTGCTTCTGCTTTTGCTGTTGCTGCTGCTGCGTTTTCAATGAATGAACATGCACAAACACACACTCACACGCACGCGTCGCGCTTTGATTTTTACACATTCATAAACAAAATTATAGGCTTTTATTGTTGACGGATGATGCTACTGCTGTGTGCTGTGTTGTGTTGCGTCTTTTGTTGCATCTCCAGCTCCAATTTCTATGCTTCTACTGCGGCTGCTGCTGCTGTTGCGACTGCGCCGTACCGAACAACACGAGAGAAAGGTTTGAATGACACTCACACTCGAATTTGCAATGCCATTTATATGAGTGAAAGGCAGTCGCAGCGCAGCCGGCTGCGCAGCTCGCGTTGCTCGGGCGCCGCACAGTGGTGACGCTTGACAGGCGCAAGAAATTCTAATGGAAATTGCTTGGCTGCATTTCAAGGTCGTTGCCAGCAGTCATTTTAATAAGTTCAATTAAATGATATAACTTGCTAATATTAGCGCAATGTTAGGGAAATATTATGTATGTACATGCATGTTAACATTGCAGTTATAACTTTTGCCGAACAGGAAGCTTTTCGTTGGCTTGTTCTGGTCACACTGTGCAACGACAATGTCTTCGGCTGTGCATCGATTCCGTTCGCTTCGTTTCGTTTCGGTTTTTGTTACTGCGCTTAGGCATTGATTTATAATAATGGGGTTTTTTAGCAATGAAAAACACAGCACGTCAGTGCTCTTCTGTGGTCAATATGTCATTATTCTTTATTTGGAATTATTGTTTTGACTTAGGCTAAGTACATAATGTTTGAATGCTACTGCGCTGCCGTTGGCAGCGGCAGAAGAGTAGATGTACATATATATATCTTATATGCTATGTTAGGGAGAGAGAGAGTCTTATGGGCATATATGCATTGAAAGCGGTCAGCGTGGGAATGCTGACTTAGCTTGAATGCTGTCTTTGCTTGCAGCAAGAAGTGGGTGATCTTATTTCACGTCCACTGGAATTTGATTGTTTACGTAAAGCAACTTTGTGTTGCTGGGGACTCAAGTCCGCTGAAGTTTTGGTTATTTATTTAATGCAACTTTGTGTTGCTGTATATGTATATATGTCCATACTACACCTCCCTCCTTTTGAAAAATAACGTAACAAAATGAAGTTATTTTCTATGAATTATATAATGATTGTAACATATTAATATGTATTAAACTATGTATTATTATATTTAATATTAATGAATTAAAATGATTATGATATTGAGTTTTAAATGAACAAAAAGGAATTAACCAAAAAAATTTTTTTTTTTTTTTAATTAATATTCAAACATATTTATGTCTATATATTTTTTTTTTTTTTGTGGTTGATCAGACCTTCTTTTTTTATATTTGTTTTTTTAGTCTATCTTTATGTACTATCTGTTGTTTCTTATCTCGAATTTTAATTGTTATGTTATCATTTACTCCTATATCTAATACGTCATAAGGACCTTCGTATCTATTATCTAACTTATGACCTGTTTCGTTTTTAAGCCATACTTTATCTCCTATTTTTAAATCGAAATTATTTATATTCCTATCGTATCTTAATTTTCTATCTGTCTTTGCTTTTTCTAACATTCTTCTAGCTCTATTGTATGCTGTTTCTAGTCTGTATTTTAGTTCTTTTGAATAGTCTTCTACGTTGTATATTGGGTCTATCTTGTTTATTTTACTGAAATCTTTAAATTGTCTGGGTAATCTGCCAAATACTAGTTCATATGGGCAATAGTCATGGACTATTGAGGGTGTTGTATTGAAACAATAAGTGAAATATGGTAACCAAATGTCCCAATCACTTTTGTCAACTGATATATATGAACGTATATATTCATTAAAAGTTCTGTGGCTTCTTTCTATTGTTCCTAGAGTTTGATGGTGGTGAGCGCTAGATGTTAGATTTTCTATATGCATATATTTGCATAATTCGTTTATAAGTGAATTTTTGTATTCTGTACCTTGATCCGTAATGAACGTCTTCATTGGACCGTACTTCAATACAAATGATTCGAATATAGCCTTTGCAACTGTTTTAGCACTTTTATTCGGTATTGGAATAGTGACTAAAAACTTGGTTAAATCGCATATGATTGTAACTGCATACTCATTTCCGTCTTCCGATTTCGGTAATGGACCAATGGTATCGATTAACACTGTATCAAATGCTGTTGCTGGCGTTGGTGTCAATGTTAATGGTGTTTTGGTATGTGTTATTGTTTTGGCTTGTTGGCATTTCAAACAAGTCTTTACATACTTTGATATTGTCTTAGTCATTTGTGGCCAATAATAAAATCTTTTGATTTTTGACAGGGTTCGCGCGATACCCGTGTGGCCTCCTTCTATAGGATCGTCATGGAATTGTGTCAAAATTTCTTTAATTTGAGCTTCATCGTTTTTTTCTATGATTATCACCTTTTGTAGAATAGCTAGTTCTACTTTTTCGAGTACTCGATTGCCCTTTGTTTTAAATTCATTTAGTGATACAAATTCAAATATTTGTTCACTTGGTGATATTCGCATTTTTGTTATTTTATGCATTCCGGCTTTTGAAATAAGCCTTTGAAAGAATTGATTTAGATCAAATGTTTCATTAGAATACAAGTCATTAACATCAAAGCGTGAAACAATTGTTTTTCCTCGTTTTAATAAACACTTATGTTTATCTATTTTGATTAGAACATGTTTCTTTGTGTCATTATTGTTGACAACTTCATAGACTTTGGGCTTTTCTATTATTTGCTCATTTTTATTTTGTGTTTTGACCTTTGTGTCTTCTTTACAGGAATTTTCCTGTACAGCTTTTGATCTAGTCGTTACTTTTAGTACTTCTCTATTAATTGTTTTCAATTCTTTTATTGTTATGCGTGACAAGGCGTCCGCAATATGGTTATCTTTCCCCTTAAGATATTCTACAGTAAAGTCATACTCTTCTAAGTCCAGCCTCATGCGAGTGAGTTTGGAACTCGGGTTTTTCATAGAGAATAGGTATGACAATGGTCTATGATCGCTTTTTACCATGAAATGCTTGCCATATATGTATGGTCGAAAATGATTTATGGCCCAATGAATGGCCGCTAATTCTTGTTCTGTAGTGGACTTATTACTTTCACCTTGAGTGAACATTCTTGAGGCGTATGCCACTGGAAGTTGTTGACCATTGTGGTCTTGTGTAAGTACCGCTCCGCATGCGTGTTTGCTTGCATCGGTTGTTATGCAAAATTCTTTGCTGAAATCTGGGTACTGTAATATTGTTGGTTTCATTAATTCCTTTTTTAAATATTCGAATGCACTATTGCATTCTGCTGTCCATTCAAATTGAACATTCTTTTTACAAAGCCTCGTTAAGTGGCGTGAGTGATCAGAAAAGTTTTTAATGAAACGTCTGTAATAGTTACAGAAAGCTACGAAACGTCTAGCACTGTCAGCATCTGTTGGTATAGGATATTTTTCTATAACTTCATATTTGGTGTCATCGGGGAGTATACCTTTATCGGTACATTTGTGACCCAAATATGTGACTTCTTTCATGAAGAAAGAACATTTCCCAGGATGTAGTTTCAGATTATGTTGCCTACATAGCTCGAATACATTTGTTAAATTTTTGAGCATATGTTTTTCTGAACAACCTATTACTACTAAATCATCCATATATAGAAATGCTTGCGATGGTTCAAGACCAGAGAATGCAAGTGTCATCATACGTTGGAAAGAGTTTGGTGCTACTTTCAATCCGTATGGTAGTCGCGTGAAGCGATATGAGCCGTTGGCTGTTGAAAATGATGTTATATCTCTATACTTTTTATCTAGTTCTATCTGGTGGAATCCAGACATTAGGTCGAGACATGAAAAATATTTTGCTCTTCCTAATTGATCAAGAATATCTTCTATTCTTGGAAGTGGAAATTTGTCAGACAGTAGTTTCTTATTTATTTGACGATAGTCTACTGCTAATCGCCATCTTTTTTCCGTTGAATTCGGAAGTGGTTTCTTTGGAACCAAAAGTAACGGACTATTATATTCGGACATTGATGGTTCAACAATTCCATCATCTATTAATTTCTTAACTTGTCGAGCGATTTCTGGTTTTTGGCTATCTGCCATACGATAGTTTTTAATATAGACTGGTGTTTTATCTCCTAATCTGAGTTTTTGTTTGTAAAAATTGTTAGCTGATATTGGTTCTGTTTCCAAACCAAATATATCGCTAAATTCGGTGCATAAATTAGTTAAAACTGAATGAAACTGTTTAGGAAATCTCAACTGTTTAAGGATTTCTTTGGTTCTATTATCGTTTTCTAATGATGTTGTACAAATGTCATAGTCTTCCAATGATTCGTATTTGATCTTTGCGCCTTCTATTATGGCGTCTTGAGTAGTTGTATTTATAATACGAATCAATGCGTTTTCACTATCGACAATTGTGGTTGCTATTATTATGCCCGGTTGTAGTTCCTGATTTGGTATTACAACCGTTTTTTCACTAGTGAGTAATTTGACTTGTCTAATTACTTCGCATCTAGCTGGCAGTAATAATGTGTCGGGATCTAAATTGCGTAAAATTGGAATGTTTATATGCCTATTGAAGTTATTGGGTCTTATTATGAACCAGTCTTGGTTGCTTTGAAATTCTAGTATGCAATTGTATTTTTTAATAAAATCTAAACCGATTATGCCATCGCATGGTATCGGAAAATTCTCAGGTACTACATGAAATTCATGTGGTACTAGAACATCCTGAATGCGTAGGTCAAGATCGATTGTTCCTATAGACTGTATGGTTCCTTGCCCAATGCCTGTAATATTTGATATATTACTGAAATTTAAGTTGTTATATTCATTTGCTTGGTCTTTTAGCAATGAAATGTCTGCACCCGTGTCTATTAATAATGTAAGAACTGTGTTTGTTTTGAAGTTCTTTGCTTTAATAAAAATACTCAGATTTAGGTTCAATTTAAACACCTTTACTGCTGATTGCTTAAGGGGGTTTGGCTGTTTTCCGATTGTACGTTACGCACATTTCGGTTGTTATTTTCGTTTTGATATTGATTATTATTTTGGTTTTGGTTACCCCTTCGGTTACCTCCACCTCTGTTATTGCCACGGCCGCGGTAATTTCCGCGACCTCTGTTATTGTTGTGGTTACCATTCTGGTTGTAATTATTTCTGCCTCTACCACGATAGTTGGCATTATAATTACCACGTCTATTATTCCCATTGTAGAATAAGACGGTGTTGGCATTGCCGGTCATTTCTGTACTGCAATGTATATATTTTTCCATTGCATCATTGAATGTACTGAATGTACCTGCTGTTAAGATCATTTTTAGTGACTCGTTGGCACAGTTTTTGATCATTGCCGATATCGACTCTTTTGTCGCGAATTTGTCGGCATTATCGGCGTCTAATCCGCCGTCTATGTAAGCTGCTTCAAGCTGCTTACGCATGTTGTCTACTTCGGTAGCGTACTGGGACGCGGTTTTGCCTTTTTGTTGGGCATTCATCAACTTGGCTTTTATAACGTCAGGCGATTCGCCTTTTACGTTTGCCTGCAATATGTTAATTATTGCTTGTATAGATGTCGCATGTTCGACTTTATACGTCAATGGTCCAATAATTTTTGTCTTTATGACTTCTACTGCTAAAGCTTCTTGATCTCCTTTAGTGAGATCCGTCAACTTTAATGCTGTCACAAACCTATTTAGATGGAGTTTTTTACCATCGAATTCAGGTATTGTGGCGGATACCTGTTTCAGGTATGCTCTCTGAGCTTCCACTGTATTGGCCATGTTGAGTGTTTCTGATTGCGCTATGTTTGTCTTTGTATCTTCTAAGGATTCGATATCACTTTCGATATCTAATTCCTCCTGCGGTTGTGACTCGTCCAGATCTTTTAGCTGGCTTTCGTCGAATTCCGCTTTTTTCGATATTTCGGTTGGTACTTCTATTATAATACTGTGTCTAACACTAGTATTATGTAGTCGTTTACCGAATGAACTGAGAACTTTTAAGCATTGAGCTTTATGTTCTTCAGTGAGTCTTTCTCTGTTTGTTAATATAAGTTTCTGCAACTCATTGTATTGCGTTATCAATACTTTTATGTGATAACTAAGCGTCTGAGTTTTTATCAGAGCGTTTTTGTTAATGCATTTATATGATTTATCAAAAACGTCTCTAATATTGTTTATGGATGTTGCTAGATTCAGCCATTCCATAATATGAACGAGCAGGTGGACTTATATTTCGAGGTTTAATATTTAAAAACCTCATAGTTAATTTCCTCTAAATTTCTGTTAAATACTGTCATAATCTCTATGCCAGGTATTTGTGCCAATAGCTGTGCCTTTTCTTTAGTAGATAGGCCAATGAAAGGCGAGAAATCTAGGTCATATGTTCTCATATATATGTTTTCAAAATTACATATATATGTAGGACTATATGATACTAGGAATTTAACTCTTTCTACGAACTTTGGGTCTCTAGATAAGACTTGTTTGAAATTTCTTTTAATGGTTTTTCCCATTATTATTAACTGCAATTGTTTCTCTTTGTTTTGTTTTTATTTTTATTTTTTTGTATTCTCTGTAATATGGTCTGTATTATGACCATCACCTACTCTAGTATATCTTTAAATCTTTTCTAAATCGTTGGCTCGACTCATGTAAGTCTTTCTCAACGATCTCTTGTGAAGAAGGTATATCTTCAATACTAAGTTAAAGGCAGATATGATCACCAAAATCAAAAGTAGTACATACAATGAGTTTAAGTGCGGAGTTGTATCCACTACCTCTACTGTATTTACTACATTTGCGGTATTATCGTCCGCTTTGGACTGTGTGCCTCCCATTATTGAAATATTAAGACATAGATATGCCTTGAATGTTTGAAAATTATTATGTTGTTTTATACCTATTTAAAACTCTATATCAAATAATGAATGAAATCATTATACTCAGTTTACATTGATTGCAAATTATCAAGTTTACAATATTTTACTTATATTAAGTTTACTACTGAGTATAATGTGTTAGTAATGTGTGAAAATGTACCCTAGCGTGTTAGTATGGTTGGTTTTGTTGCAGCGGAAACCGCATTGGCAACGTTAAATATATTTTGGCGGTTGGAGCTATGGCTTTTAAAGCAGCTCGCCGCGTTACTTCGCACCACGAAGTTGAAGATTGACGGCTGCCAGGCGCTCCTTGTAGCGCTGTCGGTCTTCCTCGTTGGTTGCCGTCTTCAGCAACTCGATGTTCAGCTTCCTTGCGCTGAGTAGTTTATTTCGGCAGCCACCTCGTTTCTTTTTAGGTGGCTGCTCCCTCGCTGCTGTCCTTGCCTTGTATTCTTCGATGGTCAAGGGCTTTGGTCCCGCGGCTGGATCTGCCTCAATTGCCTCTTGAAGGCTTGGCAGGTCCCTTTGCTCGACAGGAGCAGGGTGTTCAAATGTTGGCCTGGTCGTCATTCGCTAGTGTCGTCTGCTACTGTTGTTGTTGTTGTTTTTTTTTTTTTTTTTTTTTTTAGTGCGCTTGCATTGTTGGTTGGAACTTATCACTTTTGTTTGTTTCAGAAATTCCAGCTCATCGCAGTTGCTGCTATTGTTGTTGCTGTTGTTTACATTGTTTGTTACATTTGTTTAATACGCTTGTTTTGTTTGTTAATGCTCTGCATCTGCATCGCTGTTAAGTCAACACTCTTTCTGCCAAATTTAATATGATTTTGGGTGTTCGACTATTTTTAGCACAGTTGCTGATTTATCCATAGCGATGGCCTATTAATTGGCAATATGCATCAATTTCACAAACATTCACTTTACGTATTATTTACTATGCACTTCGTTGCAGTCAGATGTGTAGAAACAACGATCCGAAGAGCTTTAGCTCTTGTTCACGGTCGCCATATAATAATGGGGTTTTTTAGCAATGAAAAACACAGCACGTCAGTGCTCTTCTGTGGTCAATATGTCATTATTCTTTATTTGGAATTATTGTTTTGACTTAGGCTAAGTACATAATGTTTGAATGCTACTGCGCTGCCGTTGGCAGCGGCAGAAGAGTAGATGTACATATATATATCTTATATGCTATGTTAGGGAGAGAGAGAGTCTTATGGGCATATATGCATTGAAAGCGGTCAGCGTGGGAATGCTGACTTAGCTTGAATGCTGTCTTTGCTTGCAGCAAGAAGTGGGTGATCTTATTTCACGTCCACTGGAATTTGATTGTTTACGTAAAGCAACTTTGTGTTGCTGGGGACTCAAGTCCGCTGAAGTTTTGGTTATTTATTTAATGCAACTTTGTGTTGCTGTATATGTATATATGTCCATACTACAGATTAAATGGAGTTGTCGGTGGTATTTAAAATAACAACTTGGTCTTGCATGCTGTTGTTGTCGTTGGTGTTGTTGTTGTTGTTGTCTGCAACCTAATCGGTTTTGCGTACAAATTTAATTTACCAAAAGTGGTAGCAAAATGCAACCAAAAAGGCGAAGCACATTTGAAATTATAACACACACATAGCATAGGCATCTCTTACTAGGCACAGTTGCTGCTGCTGTTGTTGTTGTTGCTGTTGTTTGCAGTCGAGCAGAAAGAAAGTGCGCTGCGCTGCTTGCGGCTGCGGCGCGCACAGTTTGAAGTCGAACTCGATGCCGATATACTGCTCTTAAAGCCACAGGCGGCGAAGCGGCTGCTTGCTGGTTGCTAGCTGGAAGCTGTGTTTATAGACTTGTCGACTTTTAAGCCATAAATTTTACGCCTGAGTGGCGTTGCGAATAAGGGTCACACACATACAGCAAACACACACACACACACACACGCTAGCACAACATAAATAGATGCTGAAGCTTGCACATGAGCTTTGGCTTCGGCTCGCGTGCATAAAGAAAATTGAGTGGAGCGACATCTAGCGGCCGACGCCGCCACCGCAGTCGCGCAGTCGCTTAACGGCCAAAAAGAGGTCAGTAAGTGAATGTGTGGTGTACAGTTAGTTTTTCGGCAGCCAGACATGTAAGCGGCAAAATGCATCTGACAGCCGTGACACAGCAGCTAGCAGCTGCAGCGGCCGCCCAGAACTAATGCTGAATCCCAAGCGTTTTTTTCAAGCAGCAAAAGCAACAACAACAAAAAACACACACAAATATTAATTAAAAGAAAGCCGGCGTCAAATGGTTTTGGCAACCAACAAGACTAGAAAAAAAAAAAAACCTTTGGCATCACTGCAATTTCTTTTTGGCCATAACCAAGATTTTGATGTCGTCGTCGCCGTCGTCGTCGTTGTGGTTAGCGACTGCCAATAAAAATGGAAAGTGAAAATTGTAGCTGCAATGTCGATGCCGCTGCCAATGCATATTAAAAACGACAACAACAAAAATGTACACACAAACAAAAAAAAACGTATTAAACGTGTAATAAAATGTGTAGAAGCCGCAATAACAGCGACCACGCACCTGTTCTGCAAGTCGTGCGAGAGTTTTCTACACCTGCCTGATGCTGACGCTCTAATCACAGCCTCCTGTTTGATTCATACGCCCAGGCGTCGTCGTTGCACATAAAAGTATCACGAGTATTATATAAAAAGTGATGATAGAGGATGGAGACCGAGGCATCGAGAGGCCTCTGCAGTAAAAGCGGAAATTATACTATACGGCAAACGGCAAAGAAAACAAAATCAAAAGTGCTTGTTATGGGAATGCACTTGGGAAAATGCTGTGAAATGCCAATTTCAATTTGATGAGCCATCAACATGCCCAGTTATTTATTTGCTGCATTTCACAATTTCTAACGTTTTTCTTTTCCTACGACTACGCTAATTTTAACACAAATATGGACAACATATTATCGCGCGGACAAATTGTAACAGTAGCTTGGAAATGGAGAAACATCTATGGCTAAAAAATCTACGTTTTGAAAGCAACTACTTTTTATGGGAAACTGTGATAAATACACAAGCAAATAATCATTTTCTATATATTAATTTATTATTTTTTGACCAAATTATTCTTTAAAGATATAATTCCAACTTTTTGTTCTATTTAAAAACGGGCTTTTCCAAAGCGGCTTTCTTTGTCAGTGTGGCCAGAAGTGGTATTTCTACAGTAACGGTTTTTTAATGGTGAAGAAAATATTACTAAGTGCATTCAATAGTTATGGGCAGCACTGGTTCAGCATGCTGCCCAACACTGACTGTAAAAGGGCAGTACTGTGGTGTCGATTACACGATAGAAGGGTTATCGGTACTCACACACACAGCTGTATTATTAGTTTTAGTATTAAAATACTGAAGAACATCAAAAGTGATATATTGGTATATTTCGAGTTTAACTACTACTCAAAATTCGTTTCTTTTTAGCATGTCAGTCAAATCAGTTTTAAAAGGACATTCAATTTCGACCGAAGATGTAACAAAAAGTGACTATTTTAATAGAAAAACAATGAAACAAAAAGCCATGCAAGTCAAGTGTAACCAAAGTAACAAATATAGTTGGTATATTTTCCCAGATAAAATAGTATATTTGCAAAAGCCGGAGTGCGGTCAGTCTGACACTCACATGTACGCACACACACACTCGCACATGTACGCACACAGGCACACTCATTGAAAAAGTCGGAGAATTGTGTGGGAAAAAAATCGTGTATAACTAACAACGAAACGCGCAAATTGTGCAAATGCAGATGCCTAGTGCCAAAGGCAAAGTGTACGCTTAAGTGTATTACGGGTGTGTGCAGTCATTTTGGGGCGGGGGGCGCTGCAAAATTCATGTTGTCGCTAAACTGTCGTCGTTGTAACGCGAAGGAACTGTGTGTGTGTGAGTGTTGTTGTGTGTGTGTGTGAAGAGTGAAACCTACAACTTTACTCCCCAAAAACCAACAACACAGCCACAACAGCAACAACAACAACAAGAGGTAGCAGCAGCAGCAGCAGCAGTGTTGAGAGAGAAAAGATGGCGACGAATCGCACCAGTCGCATACAATCACAACCAAAAATTTTCCCTTCGATCTTTTCGAAACTACACGGTGCCATCTCGGAGGCATGCGTCTCACAGCGTTTGTCCACGGACAAGAAGACGCTGGAGAAGACGTGGAAGCTAATGGACAAGGTGGTCAAATTGTGCCAACAGCCGAAAATGAATTTAAAGAATAGTCCACCATTCATACTCGATATACTGCCGGACACGTATCAACGATTGCGTTTGATATACTCAAAGAATGAGGATCAAATGCATCTGCTGCATGCCAACGAGCACTTCAATGTCTTCATCAATAATCTAATGCGTAAATGCAAACAGGCTATCAAATTGTTCAAGGAGGGCAAAGAGAAAATGTTTGATGAGAACTCACATTATCGTCGCAATTTAACCAAACTCAGTTTGGTCTTCTCACACATGCTCAGCGAACTGAAGGCGATCTTTCCCAATGGTGTCTTTGCTGGCGATCAATTTCGAATTACCAAAGCCGATGCTGCCGATTTCTGGAAGAGCAATTTTGGCAACAGGTAACAACAACAATCGAATCCTGTCAAGAAGTGTATATTGTATTTACCGTGTTTTGCAGCACATTGGTGCCTTGGAAGATCTTTCGACAGGAGTTGAATAAAGTGCACCCGATATCGTCGGGCCTGGAGGCCATGGCATTGAAGACGACCATCGATTTGACGTGCAATGATTATATATCGAATTTTGAATTCGATGTCTTCACACGTCTATTTCAGCCTTGGGTAACACTGCTGCGCAATTGGCAAATTTTGGCCGTCACCCATCCCGGTTATGTGGCCTTTCTCACCTACGACGAGGTGAAGGCGCGCCTACAGCGCTACATCCATAAAGCGGGCAGTTATGTCTTTCGCTTATCCTGCACCCGGCTGGGACAGTGGGCCATCGGTTATGTGACGGCCGATGGTGAAATATTGCAGACAATACCACAGAATAAGTCGCTGTGTCAGGCGCTGCTCGACGGGCATCGGTAAGCAGAACTTTCCGCAGGAAATCATTCATGATGTACTCTAGAACTTTGTTGTAAATCATATATCTGACTTAGAAATCTGTGCGATTTACGCTTTTACCCATTCGTATAACAGCATAACTCTCGGTTAGCATCCATAACCAAAAAAAAATAAAATACAGATTTGTTATTAGAATAGATGACAAACAAATCTGGTTACTTTATCTAGATAGTATATAAAGCAGATAAATCGCTTAGCATTACTTACAGTTTGTTTGATTACCTTTCACATTAAAAAGTTTAATATTCATGTATTATTTAGTAAGGACAACACAATATATTTATATATTTTTATATAGCTTAAAAACCACAGTCAAAATCTTGTTGCTTCACTTTAAAATTTTTGCCTCATAGTCCTTTCATTCATCTTGTATTTAGATTGAAAAATAGAAGAATCTTTATAGCGCAAACCTATTACATTCATAAAAGAAGTTAAGCAATAGTCACAGATAATACAAAAAATTGATTTGCTTTACAAAATAGTTTCTTCTTTTAGTAGCCAACTTTTACTCTTTTAAGCTAGATTTATTTGCATATGAAATGTCAAAATTCTTCTTAAGATCAATGAATATGAACTGCTAACTAAGAAATATTTGTAGATGAATTGATTGAAATTCTTCATAAGATCAATGAATTCAAATTCCTTACTAAATCGCTTTGCTTTCTCTTTAGCGAGGGCTTTTACTTATATCCCGACGGGCAGGCCTACAATCCGGATCTGTCGTCAGCCGTGCAAAGTCCCACAGAGGATCACATCACTGTCACCCAAGAGCAATATGAGCTGTACTGTGAAATGGGTAAGTTTTCTGATTTCATCTTAGTTGAATGCTCATTAACTAAACTCCTAATTCGATTTGCAGGCAGCACCTTTCAGCTATGCAAAATCTGCGCCGAGAACGATAAGGACATACGCATTGAGCCTTGTGGTCATTTGTTGTGCACACCCTGTCTCACCGCCTGGCAGGTGGACTCTGAGGGACAGGTGAGAGATGTCTCCAATATATATTATACACTATAGATAGAGCTTGTGACTAATTTGATTTTGTGTCTTTTCCCTCTTTAGGGTTGTCCGTTTTGTCGGGCCGAGATCAAGGGCACCGAGCAGATTGTGGTGGATGCCTTTGATCCCCGCAAGCAACACAATCGCAATGCAACGAATGGCAGACATCAGCAGCAGGACGATGACGATACAGAGGTATAGTTTTGTGCAGCGCTTTTTTAGTGAACAAAAACAAAAAAACAAATATACAAACAAACAAAAGAAAGCCTTTGACATTGAAGCCTGCCCCGCGCCCGCGCTGCCCGCCTCTCTGCTGCCTCTCTATCACACACACACACACACATATACTCTCTTTCGTTTTCTCTTTATCTATCTATCTGTTTATCTATGATATATGTATATATATAGATATTGTATTTATATATACACAAAACAAACTTATTACGATTTCAGTTCATTTATACATACATATATATATAATGTTTATGTTAAGTTTAATGATTAGCAATTTTGATTTATTAGCTAAAATTTAATGCAACTAACCAGCAGTGCACACACGCACACACACACACACACAAGCAGAAACAGACATTTAGATACACACACATACACATATGTATAGCAAAACATTTGTGGTGTGTTGAGCGTTAAGCGGAAGTTGCTCATCAGCCGCCGACGCAACGCAGCGCAATCGCAATCATCGTTTTTTATCAGCGTTGCTCGCTTCTGGCTGTCGCTGTGCACTCTGCGTTGTTGTTGTGCTATTTTTTTTCGTTTTCATTTAGTTGCGTTTTCGTGTTTCCATTTCACATTCGCTCGCTCGTTTTTATATTATGAATCATTTTAATTGCGTTCTGCATTAATTCTTAAGCAACAACACTTTTAATGCTGTCTGTCGCTTCTGTCTTCTGTACTTTCTTCTTTTTACACTTCTTTTTGTATATACAATAGGCACACCTCCTCCCCTTCCCCTATAAATATATATAGAATTTATTACTATTATTAGTATGTATTATGTATAATGTATTACGACTATGATTATGTTTATGATTATGATTATTCTTACTATTACTATTATTATTGTGTATTTTGTACTTTGTACTTTAGTGAGCTACAAAAAAACAACAACATCATCTACAACAACAACAACAACTACATTAAACACTGTCTGTATTCGATCCCTGTTCTTCCTACACACACACACACACACACACCCTGTAATAATTTTGTCAGCATTTTAGTTTATTGTTTTGATATTTCCAAAGATATGTTTAGTTCATTTTTTGTGTGAGTGAGTGATTTATCATTTATTTTATTTTTTTTTTATGTATGTATGTATGTTTGTTTTTTTAGTTCTCAATTCGGTTTTCATTAATTTGTTTGTGTAAGCAGCTGCCTTAAGACTGTAATTTATTAATAATAATAATAATAATAATAAACAAGAAAACGAAATGCATATTGTATGTAAACTTATCATGATGTCATTATTACGATTTATACAATTTATTATCATGTAGTTTAGTTGTTAATTGTCACAAGCCTAGGCCAGAATTTATTATGTAAACAAAAAGAAATGAAACGAAATTATTTAAAGTATTAGCCAAGAAACATTAACATTGTGTGAATGAGTGTGTATTTTGTAGTGTATGTATTTGCGTGTTTGTTTCATTTCATTTTACATACTTTATAAACATTTTTACTATAAATTTACGATTCGGCTCAGTTTTGTTTCCTTAACAAATGCAGCAGCATACATCAACAATATTCAATAATTATTATTATTTATGTTTTTAAATGTAATACATCTAATGCAATTTTTAAATATACATACATATATATATAAACTTACTACAATAATAATAATTACAATAATAACGAGTATATCAAATTTATAGCAATTAGTTTTTTATAATTTTCGATTTCCTTAATAAGTTTTAATCGTAACGAAAACAAACAAAAAAACAACAAAAAACCGAACAAACAAAAAATATATAATATATACATGTATAAATATTTATAAATATTGGTTTTTCAATTGTGTTTGATATACTTTTTAATTTAATTTTGTGTTTTTTTTTATGATTGTCTACAAAATAATTTTGATACTTTCTTAACTTGCGTTGTTGTTGCCTTCTATATATTATTTCCAATGTTTGTTGTGCATGTCCAACAAAAAAAAAACCAAAAAAAATGCAGTTTGATTTCGCAGTTGCCTCGTTGCTCTCTAGCGGCATGTGTTTCTCCTAACCCCCCAAATTGAAAAATTAGTATGAAATACTCTCTCTCTCTCTCTCTCTGGCAAAAACAATTCTGAACCACACCTTCAAACCCACCCACACAGGATATGGGCGACTTCAATATTGCCACCTCATCGCTGCATGCGCTGAGCACCTCGGCATCGGCGCAATCCTCAACGGAGAAGCACAGTCCGCACACTTCGCCCCGTTTGGGCAGACGGAGCACAACGCCCAGCCTGATGGCCGTACAAAACGATCTCTATGCCGGCGGAGCGCCAGCATTAAGTTTGCCCAGCACCAGCAGCAATTGCAACGGCGTTGCCAGCAACTCCACGCAGCAACAACAGCAGCAGCAACCACAACCATCGGCGCCGCCAGCAGCAGCTGTGATCAGCAATGGCATCAACTCGAGCAGCAGCAGCAGCAACAGCAACAGCACTCAGAAGTCAACGAATCGCATGAGTGCACCGCTGATGGGATCGAGTGTAATCAACTCGACGTATGGCCAGAAATTGCCGAGCAAAACGGATAATGGCAACAGCAGCGATGCCGCTTCGATTAGCTCCTATGCCATACTCCAGAATCTACAAGATGCCGTCGGCTCTGGCTCAAGTTCCGGCTCAAGTTGCAGCTCCAGCTCAAGCTCAACAGCTGTCACAGTTGTGGCAGCAGCATCAACTACCGCTGCTGTGGCGCCTCCGTTGCCGCCACGTAAATCACCTGGGGTGGAGACGCCTGTGAAGCCAAATGGCAGCACACCGTCGAGCAGCAAGAGCATCGACAACATTCAGTGCAGTTTGGACAATGTGCCGCCGCAGACAACGGCGCCGCCGATACCGCCGCATGTGAGCAACAGCGTCGTCGATACGCTGGCCGAGGATTTGATGCGGCAGCAACGCATCTCGAGCAGCACCACATCGCCGGTGTTGTCGCTGCTCGACGAGATGGTCGTCGAGGTGGGACCCGCGGAGACCATCAGCGGTGTGATTGACACGCGTCCGTTGGAGGCACGCGGCACATTGCCCAAGCCCAGCAATAGCAACAACAGCAACAGCAGCAATCACAACAATACTAACAGCAGCAGCAGCAGCAACAACAATGGTGGCGCACAAGATGTGGCAAGTTCGCATTATACACAACTGTGCACCACAACAACAAGTGCTGCAGCTTTAGCAGCTGCTGCCGCCTTGGCCAATGGCAAGAAGACAACACTGAAGCAACCAGCAGTTGCAACTCCTGTACAGCAACAGCAGCAGCAGCAACATCACAATAATCATCATCAGCCGTTGCTCTATGCGAATGTGACGATCAATCAAAAAGACTGCGGCTCCGTGCCCTATGAGAATATCAATTTGGAGTACATTGCGCGATTGATGAACGCCGGCTACTCCAAGGAGAATGCGATCACAGCGCTGGGCATTTCACGCAACAACATCGAAATGGCTGGCGATATACTGCGTGAGTTTGTCTCCAAGAACAGCGCCTAAAAGTGCCCAGCACACAGTGTGATTTTTAACTTTGGATAAAGAATGAATTGATGATCGATCCCAAAACAAAACCAAACAAAACAAAACAAAACCAAGAAAGCTAAGCAAAAAGGCAAATGATAAATCATAAGAATAATTTGATATTCTCACTCGCTCTCGTGTCTGTCTCCCCCCTGTCTGTCTACCCTATTCTCTCTATCCTCTATATACATATATAAATATATTTCTCAATCGTCGCTTCAGGAGCACCAAACACTTCATCTAGAGTTACGCAAACACCCCAAAAACAAAATAAAAATAAAAAATATATATATAAACACACACAAACACACACAACCACATCTTTGGCGTAGCCAGCACAAGCAATTAGGCGTAAATAAATCTTTCGCTCTCTTAAACATAATACATTTAAAATTATAAATACAAAAAATCAAAGTGCAACTCGTCAAGTTCTCACACACTTAAAAGAAAAACAACAAAACAAACAAAAAAAATTAAGCACAACCCATTTAATATCAAATATAGCTCTATATATATATATACACTTATATTAAGACGTATCTACTTCTTCCTATTAAGCAAATTAAATTTAAAAACAAACAATTACAAATTAATAAAAGAAAACAAAAAAAAAAACAAAAAACTTCGATTCGATTCGAGATCGAAACTACAATTTGCCCACCCCACTCCACTAAATAAAAGAGGAAAAAATTCGAATTATGCTCCTTTCTTAATACAAAGAAACACAAAAAAAAAAGACAAACCCAAATCGCATACAATACATACAGTCAAGCATCGATATCATGAACAACAAAAAGAAATACAATTTTAATTGGTGCATCGGCAAAACATTAATTGAAACTTCAATTCATCTAAACACATTCAAACAAAATGCCTTTGATGCTGCTCCAGCATCAGATCTGCCTGAGTTTCCGAATCCGTAATATCCAAAAATAAATGAAAATAACAAAAAACAAAAACCCTAATATAATATTAACAAGAACAATGAACACCAAAATCCGATGCACTATCAAAGTTTACCTCGATTTTTTATACAAAACTCAACGTTTTTTGTAATATTTGTAATTTGTAAGTTTATGCAACTCAAATACCGTACCGAGTATTCGTTTAAATAAAACAAAAGAAACAAAAAACGTAAGAAATATTAACAAAAGAAGATTTGAAAATAATATTTGATGACAAAAAGTTTGTATTACAATGGAAATCCCTTTTTACAGAATTTATATAATGCAATTAATCGGTTTTTAAATTCTCGTCGAAAACGTTCTTAACCCTACACGCAATTTTTTGACATATAGTACGAGTATATCTACTAAAAACTAAGCTATATTACGATATATTATTATATACATAGGCGATATAATCATGCGTAACGAAAGCAAAAGCATTAAACCACAAAACAAACAAACAAAAACAAAATGGCGATAAAACCAAAACCCCCAAATGATATATCAATGCAATATTCACTATAAACAAATCAATGCAAGCGTAAACTTATAAGTAAAATTATGATTACATTACATAACCTCAAAAAACAAAAAGAAAATTAAACGTATTAAGAAAAACACCACAAACTATTTATGAAATATATATATATATTTGAATTTTAAGCAACACATCAGCGCGATAAATGAAATAGAATAGAGCAAAACAGAAAAAACGGAATCAAAGTCAATAAAAACGAATGCCGAATAAGCGAGCGTAAAGTGAGGAAAGAAGCAAGAGGATGTTTTGATGAAGATGAAGAGCAAAATGCGATACCATACCATAGTCATGTCATGTAACCCGGAAATCTTAAGCAGATATAAATTATTCTTATAAATAAAAATAAAAAAAACACAAAAACAAACCAAAAGGCAATTGAACGTCTTAAACTCAATTAAACTCTTTTGCAGATTTCAGTGATCAATAAATTATAAAGGTAAAGTTATGTATTTTTCTAAGATGTTATTGTTATTCGGCTGTTATCAGCTCTGGGATTCCCCTTCAGAATTACATTGCATGGAAATAAAATATGTTAAGCAGAGCTTAACAGAGCTGTTAGGCCGTCTCGCTGCACTCTGTTAAGTTGGTGTAACTGCATGGCTGTTAAGTACCTGCAGCTAATGCGCTGTTAACAGGTGCAGTAACATTAGAATGTTGTTTCTTACTAACCTGTTTAGATACGTTGTGGATGTGGAATCGTTATAACAAGCCATGTCCATCTTGTTTGTTAATGCTTTTCCAAAAAGCCATATTCATAAGGAACCATCAACTGCTGAGAAATTTACAGCCAAGCAAGTTAAACACAAGTTTTGTTTGCTTTATTGAAATATGTATTTATTTTTTATTATTTGACTTATATAGTTTGCGTTTGTTTTTTTTTTTGTTTTTGTTTTTTTTTTCTTTCGTATTCAAGCACATATGTATTTTTGTTTTATGTTTTTTTTTTGTTGCATTTTTTTTTGTTGTTGTGTGTATGTTTTACGATTTTTTTATGTTTTATATTTTATAAATAAGGATTAGTTGCTGTTCTGTTGTGTCTGTGCTGTTCATTTCATTGCATTGCATAAATATCTAAACGCCTGCAGTTATATCCTTGGGCATATCAGACGATTATGTATGTATGTATGTATGTATACCTAGATATTCGTATAATAGCGTTATACATATTTAAGTTACTATTTTACTCATGATTTGTTTTGTTTGCTTGTTGTGTTGCTTAGTGTTCTCTTGTTGTTGCTGTTCTTCTTGTTGCTGTTGTATATATGTATGTATAACATGGCTATAGTAGGACGTACTGATCCCAAATTTGTTGTTAGCTTGTTAAATGTTTTTTTTTTGTTTGTTTGGTTTTTTCCTCTTGTTTTAGTAATTGAAATTCATAATTTTTTTTCACAATATTTGCTCTTTGTTTCCGACACGCTTTCTTTGTATTTTTTTTTTTTTTGTATGTTTTTTTAGATTTTTGTTTTAGTTTTTACTCTATATATAATATACTTTAATATTTAAAAATACATTTTTAAAAATTAATTTTTGTAATCTTTCATTAAATGGTTTCAACAGATTTGGCGCAGCAAATTTCATTTGCTCTTCTCTTTACTCTCATACAAGACTTTTAGTTAATTTCTTTCTTTTCATTTTTTGTTGGTTTTGTTTTTTTTTTTTTGTATTTAGTTTTTTTTTTTTTGCTTATTTTTTGTGTGTTAGTTACAAAGTTCGATTTCTTGTTTGTTGAAATAAATATGTTTTGTTGTATATGCAAGATGTATGCAGATGTATGTATGTATGTATTTTGTATAATTAGAATATGTAATAAGTTAATGCAACCCTTTTGAATGCAGAAAAAATTCGTGAAACAACAACAAACACAGTTAATATTACTCGTCGAGTGTTTTGGTGTTGAAATGTTACAATTGAAATTAAGACTTTGTTTGCTATATATAAATACTTGTTGCTTTCATCTTCATCATCATCATCGTCACTTTGATCATCATTATCATCATCATCTATCATCTTGTTGTATACAATAATTATTCAATAAATATACACATATATTTATGAATATATATATATATATATATGCCAGTTTAACAGTAAGACTTCAAAGAAGAAGCAGTGAAAGAACAGTTTTGCGAGAATTAAAATATATATAGAAATAGATTAATAGAATATAGAGCATATATAAGTTGAGAAAAAGAAAACTATCTACGCATCTATGGCATATATTTGTTGTTGTTAGTTTTGTTTGTTTGTCTCTTTGTTGGTTTACATTTTGTTTAACGCACACATATGCAAGGATTTCGTTGCCATTATACAATATTTGTTATACTTTTTTTTTTGTTTGTTTTTTATATTTCATTTTATATATGCTAAATTAAATTAAAGCAAAACTAGTTGAAAAATAGTATACGTATACACACAATTTGGTTTCATCTCTCAGACACTTGAATTTCAGTTTTAAGCAGCGCACAACTTCAAATTTAACAGAATCTATATAAACTGTGTAGCATTATTACGAATAGGAAAAAGGAGGAGGGCCCTGGTTGTATTCTTTTTTTTATATTTTGTTTTTGTTTTTTTTTTAATAATGATTATTTAATTTCGTTTACATTTTTATCAGACACGTAGAAATTGTTTTTGTTGAGTTTGTTGTTTAGTATGATATTTTCATCATTAATATATTTGCATGTTTATATATTTATGTATGTATGCATGTATTTATGTATGTATGTGGTATGCCATATGCTTTGCTATCATTTATTATTATCGTTTCCAATAGTTTTTGCATTTTTTGTTTTCTAAGTTAATAAGTTACTTAATAAATTGTATCTTTCATTCATATTATTATATGGTTGTAGCGACAAATTCACATTGTAGTTTGTATGTTTGCAAATTGTTGTTGTTTTACGGTTTGTTTGGGAGTTGTTTGTTGCTGTGCCTTCTTTGTATGGTATCGTTAAGCCTTGTTCTGGGTTGATGTTGTAGCGTACAAGAATATATATATATAAATTGTATACAAATGTAATGCATTGTCTTTAATTTGCATCTAATATCTGTGATTTGGAATTACTCCACCAGGGTGCCTGCAAATTGAAATCCCGATTAGAAACATTTGAGATCTCAATCAATTCAATTGCCGGAGACTCACCTGGAATGCGTGGATGGCGTGCGAGTACGGAGAAGCCCTTGCCCTGTGGCCCCTTGGGTGCGCGAATGAGAATCAAACGCGGTATACCATCCTCGCCATTGAGCTTAAGGCGCGAGATCAGACGATCGGGACGATCGTTTATTTTCAAAACATTACAAGCCGAAGATTTGCCATTACGCTGTGAACAACATTATTTAGTTATTATGCATTTAATAAATGATTTTCTTCTGCTCCTACCTGATTGGTAACCACTGAGAACTCGACAGTATCGCCAGGATGCAGTGCCACAGTGTTGCCCAGTACCTCGGACATGTGAAAGAATAGCTTCTTGCCGTCTTCAACCTCAAAATTGAGGAATCCAAACTGACCCTTGATCGAGTCAACTGTGGCGCGTTTCTTCTGACGCACCGCATGCACCTCGGCTGCCCTTCCGCTCTCATCGATGCGGAAGCTAACCAGATCGCCCTTCTGCAACAAGTCACGCTTATTCACCAAACTGGTGATGCCAAATTCATGCTGCGAAATGATCGTAGTTCTCGACTCGTCGAGTATCTCAATTAGTCCGGCATACTCCTGTTGATCCGGATTGATGCAACGCAATGGACGTGCCACAACGCCATTGTGTACGGTTTCCAGCACCGCTGGTTGCGGAATCGAGTTCTTGGGCAATGTGCGCACATTCTCAGCCGGCAGACAATTGCCCGAAACAGATGTGTTGCCATTGGGTGCCAGTGTATACTCCACCTCCTGACCCAACTCCAGCCAATTGGGATTGCCTTGGTAGTTGCTAAAGTGAAAGAAAACCTCCTCGTCGTGCGACAGTGTCTCAATGAAGCCAAAATTCTCCTTAATGACAGCGATAAATCCGCGATACAATTGCCCGCCAGTGGTCTCAACACCGGCATGATTATTATTCTCCACCTTGAAGTCCTCAATGTGAGGCGTGCATATTTGTTGAGTGGTTGCATTGCTGCCGACACTGCTGTTGCTGCTGCTGCCGCCACCGGGACTGCCATGCATCATGTAACCATTCTGCATGGCATTGGCAATCGAGTTGATGCCATTGGTTATCAACATTTGATCATTCTGATTCATATTAACGCCAGGCTGTTGCTGATTGGCGGCCTGTTGGTTCAAAAGTTGTTGTTGCTGCTGCTGTTGTTGCAGTGAAATCTGCTGCACATTGACGGCAATAAATTCCTTATTACGTTTAACCTGCCAAGCAAATTGGAAGAAGAATTAGTTTAGTTTATTTAGAGTTAAGCACGAGAAACTTACCATATAAATATCGAAGCGTACACGCTCGCCGATTCTTGGTGGTTTTTCGCAGTCTTTAAGAAAATACATAATAGTCTTTTTAACATCGCCATGCTCGTAGGTGATGACGCCACCCTCGACGCGATCCTGAGATTTAATTGGACTCTTGGGTGCCTCGCGTGTCACGCAGCCTGAAAGTGATCAAATGTCATAATTATTTCGAATTCAACAGAAGTTTCGAAGAGATTTCAACGCACCCTCAATGTTGCTGGCCATTAGAGTTTCAAATTGCACAGTATTGGGCGGTAGATGCTTAATGCGTATGGCCTGCAAACGCGAGTTATTATAGGCTAGGCCGGGCTCCTGAATAACAGTGAACTCCACCTCATCGTTGACATCAATCTCACGGCTCTGCAGCAAACAAGAAGAGTATTAACAACCATATAGAAGTTAACATTTGAATTCATTTACTAACCGTATCGAGCACCTCGGTAAAGTGGAAAAATAAGCGCGGTTGACGCTCCACACAGCGCAAGAATCCAAATCCCTCTTTGAGCGAGGCAATTGTGCCCTGTTCCCGCTTCTCGCCGGACACCTTGAACGTCTCGTCCAGCAGTGCAATGGATGTGGCACGCTGCAATTGATCCCTGCGATCGGTGGCCAACAGGAACTGCACCCAATCGCCGTGACGCAAAGTGAAATCACCCTTTTGATCCTTATCGCCAAATGGCACCTCCACCTCAGAGTAGTCGGGTGCACGATATCGTATACGTCCCGGCAACGGATCATTATTCTGACGCACCGCATTGTTGCGATCCAACGATTTGAGCACTTGTCCCTTGTAAATGGTGCTATCGACATCCTCGAAAATAACCGAACCGGGCGGCAAACGAGTTATGTTGCAGGCAAATTCACGGCCCTGTGGCGGCACAGAGGCAGACTGTTTTTTTTTTTTTGTGTTTTAGTAAGATAATAATAAATTGCATTCAATTTTCATCTACTTACGCTCCGTGTTTGTATGGTGAACTCGACATCGTCGCCAGGACGCAGCTCAACATTGCCCTCGGCCTCGGAGAAATGGAAAAAGATCTCCTTAACGACATCGGCGCGTTCAATGAAGCCAAACGATTCCTTCATGGAGCACACAACGCCACGATATTTGACCGGTTGAGCGGGATTCTCTAGCCGAATATGGCACGCGCCCAGGTTGCCTCTGCGGGAGGGATGAGGGATAAGAGATTGCATAAAATTAACAATTTGCTACACTTCATTTGAATAACTACATGTTCCAATTGTACATAGTAGTTCCACAAAGTAATTCGGTTCAGTAACAGTTCAATGAACGACTAATGAACTACTTTCGTTTAATTTCAGTTATCGATTTACTTTGATTCGGAGTTGTGCATCATCGATTCCAAATGTAGTTCGATTAGGGTTGTGCACAATCGATATCAAATTTAGTTCGTTTAGTATATCGAAAGGAACCAAATTTGCTATGACACTTTTTAATCTATTATTATTAGTAAAAGGTTTGTACAAAAACTAGTCGGCAAATTAAAATTAATAAGATATTGATTAAGCATTTTACCTTTGGTTCGTTGCAATTTGAAAGCTGACCTTATCGCCAGCCCGCAAATTGACATTGCCCTCGACATCGTCTTTGGTATAGGGTAGAAAGAAGCATTCGCCGCGATTCTCATAGCTAATGCGACCGGTTGTCTCGCTGGAGCTGAGCACATTGTTGGCGCTATCGGTGCGCAGCTCGGTGGTCACAGTGCCGGTGACACGCTCCTCGGAGAGCACCACCTCGGGCGCAATCTTCGATACTTGACTAGCAATCGGTTTGCCGGTGCGTCGGTCATAGG
This sequence comes from Drosophila niveifrons, assembly GCA_035046325.1. NCBI lineage: Eukaryota > Metazoa > Arthropoda > Insecta > Diptera > Drosophilidae > Drosophila > Drosophila niveifrons. The sequence continues at coordinate 14,367,234 of JAWNOC010000052.1, forward strand.
TCATTTCAAATTCAACGGGATCACCGATCTTCAGATGATCAATATTGCCAGTGAACTGCGAGAAGTGAAAGAACAAACGTGCCTGACGCTCGCAGCACTGAATGAATCCATACGAATGCTAAAAGGTACGGAAAAACAATTTAATTATCATTTCTGATTTGATGTGGAGATTCAATAATACTTACCAGCAGCTTCTCAATGATGCCAGTTTCGCGTGTGGCCTGATTCGGATCGTTGGCTGCCGATGCTGCTGCTGAGGAATTGCTCGATTGTGAGCCAAAAATGGACGATGAGCTGCCAGCGCCGTTGTTCAGCACGCTATTGGATTGAAAGACGCCAATTTGTGGCGGATTCTGAAGGATATCGTTGACCTCATTTGCATCAAACATGCCAATGCTAGGATGTTGTTGCTGCTGCTGATGCTGCTGCTGTTGTTGCTGCTGCTGATGTTGCTGCTGTTGATGCTGCTGATGTTGTTGCTGCTGATGATGATGCTGCTGCTGTTGTTGTTGCTGCTGCTGCTGATGATGTTGCTGCTGCTGCTGCATATGTTGCTGCTGCTGATGGTGATGCATATTTTGCTGCTGCTGCTGCTGTTGTTGTTGACCCATTGCCATTTGCACGGACGATGGCGTTTGTGGTCCATGCGATTGCGGCTGCAGACCCAACGTGGTCGAATCTAGCGTAAAAGTGCTAATTGTCGGGAAAGTTGTCGGTATGCTCAAGCTGCGTATGGCAGACATATCGAAGTGCAAATTATCATAGATTTCTGCAATGGCAACAAGAACGATTGTTACAAAATTTAAAAGGAAACTTTGACACATCTCTGGCATTAGAAAATCGTAACGGTAAGTCTCTTCGTATTTAAAAACATCTAAATTAAGAGATCTTAAAGTGAAGACTATTAAATTGGCTATAACCCCTGCCTTTTGCTATACACTTTTTAGGAAACTCAAGTTTGTTATTCTATCCACAACTTCACAGATAAATTTGTAGTTTAAATTGCCTTGATTGACTATATTCTTACTCTTATTCATTATAGCCTTATTGTTGAAAGAAGTTATGTCAAATCTATTTTCTTCTAAGCATTTTACATTGTTCTGGCATAATTTTAAATTAACATTCTTAAATGAAATCATCATATGGTCACAAATACTAAAATGTGTAAGTAAAATGTTATAAAAGTCGAGTTGTATCCACAGCTGATCAGAGAAATTGTTAGTCTAAATTGCCTTGATTGACTATATTCTTACTCCTTATCATGCTTTCATTTATAAATTAACATTCTTAAATGAAATCATGTTATATGAAATATGTTAAGCTTAAGCAGTTGTTATGTAAGTTAAATGTTATTAAAGCCGAGTACACGATTTCTGCTTAATGTCTTACAAAATTCAAGATTATTGTATTGAAATAAGTTTCATCATATACACAGTTATAATTCAACTTCATCCCATTATTAATCTTTAAGCTTACCTTCGCCAGTGCGATATCCTTTGGATTGTGTATTCATGTTGTTAATTGGTTTTGCTTTGTTTTGGATGTTATAGAAAATGCTGATAGCGGACTAGCACAAGGAGACTGGTTTGTTGTTTGATTTAGAATTATGATGATCAAACGATGATTATTGTTGTTTATTGTTGTTGGTGATGACGACGCAACGACAACGATGATGATGACGACGACGACGGATGACGACGAGAATGGTGAAAGATTTAAAGAGAGCGAGCGCGTTTTGGAGCGGATCAAAAACTGACCTACTACTATCGAATCTATTAATTAATGTTCCGTTTCCGTTTTTATTATTAAATGTTCTTTTTGTTTTTGTTATTAATATTTTATTTTCGATTTTTAGTGTAATTATTTTTATATCAAAGAGAAAAAACTAAGCAATAAATACGTATTTGTTGTGTATATATATTTTGGCTAAACACTGGCACAAGAGGCACTGAAATTCCTTGTCTTCGAAGTTAATAAAAAAGAAAAACAATCATTTGTTCTTGTTGTTGTTTCTGTTCTTGTTTGTTGTTAATGTTGTTGTTCTGGGTTGTCACCTCTCTTTTATAACTTTTTTGCTTTTGGGGGTATTTGGGGCGAGTGGCCCCAAGAAATGTATGTAAAAAAATGCCGACAATTATTTAATGTAATGTTCAGTTTTTATTTGTTATAGTTGTTGGTGTTTTTTTGTTGTAGTTGGTTGTTAGTTGAAGTTGCGGCTGCTTCGTGTTTTAAAAATATATTTATATATATTCGTAATCTGATGAAAATGCATTAGCTGCTGCCGTTGGTTGCTTGGTTGTTTACTTGGTTGGTTTGTAGTTACATGAAAAACTTTTGAAATTTCTTTAACTATTTATTGCGATTTGTTCATATGTTCGAGTTATGTTTTTGTTTTAGTTTTAGTTTTTTTTTTTACTTTTTTCTTTTAGTTTTACTAGAAAAATACACTGGGGCGCTTTACGGAATACTTTTATTTTGTATTTTTATTAAATTACTATTTAGAGCTTTTGTTTGATATATTAGATGTTTGATTTTTTTTTTATTTTGGAGGGGGAGAAGGGGCGAGTGATTAATATGTTTGTTGTTATATTGTTTGTTTTTGTTTTTCTCTAATATACATATACATTTATATAATATATATATATTTGTAGGCAATCGTTGTGGTTTTTAGGAAGTATTAGTGATTTATTTTTATAAACTTTTTACTTTTTTGTTGTTTTGGTACAAACCAAGCTTTTCACTCTCTCTCTCTTAATGTCGCTCTGAGCTTGGCTGCCTGCCAGGGCTGCGGCTGCTCAACGATGCTCTTGATGAGGGCTGCAAAGTAGTGATCCGTTATTTCGCTGTATGTTTGTTGTTGTTGTTGTAGATTGGTGTTTCTCTTGTTGTTGTTGTTGCTATTACTTTTCGGTTACACGTTTTGTAATGTTATTATTGCTGTTTCGTTTACTATTCACTATGCACATATTATGAGTTTATATTGTTTAGTTTTATCGTTAATATATATAGATAGATACTCTTTAATTGTTGCTGGGTTTTTTACTTTTTATTTTTACTATGTTGAACTTTAAGCCTACGTTTTTTTTGTGTTTATTTCGTTTTTTCCAGTTTGTTTTTAAATATATATTTTTTGAATGCGCGTTTTGTTTAAAGTCTTTTTTTAACCTAGGGTTTTTTTTTTTGTTTTTCCTTTTGTTGTTGGTTGTTGTTGTATTTTTCACTTATGGGTTTTCATTTGTTTTTTGTTTTGTTTTTTTTTTTTGCTTATCAAGTTAAGCTTATTTACTTAGAGTTTATATAATATAATATATAATATACTATAGTATATGTATCGAAGTCCTTTAAGATATCACGAATTTGTTTCAATGTTTTTATCTTTTAATTTGCATTTGCTCTTATGTATAAAGTTGTTGTTTAAGATGTTCGTTCTTCTCCTCTTTTATTACTTCGTCTGTCTCTCTTTTGTTTTTCTATTGTTAAAAATTACAGTTGTTTTGTTTTAGTGTTCATTTCTTGTTATTTATGCAGAGATTTTCTTTTTTTGCGATTTTTGCATATTTTTTATTTATTTATATTTATAAATTTACAGTAATTATCACAGAGTTGTTAAATCTTTCTTTGAATTTGTTTTTTTTTTTTTGTTTTCTTTTTACTTTCTTTTTGTTTCAGTTGCTTTTAATCGTTATCTCATTTAGACTTTTAACATTTCTCACTAGGTACACTTATAAAAAAATGAAAACTATTTAAATATAAACAATAGTTTATTATTAAAAATAAAAAACTGTTTGGTTTTCGGGCACAAAGGCCGCAATTTTTTCAGTTTTCGACGTTTCTCTTCTGGGTTTTTCAGTTTTTTAATTTCATTTATTTACAATTTTCTTGTTTTTATTGGCTAAGTTGCGATTGAATTTTTTGTTGACCTTTTTTTTAATTTTTTGTTTGTATTTTATGTGTTACTCAGTTGTTTCTGTTGCTGGGGTCTTCTTCATTTTGTGTGTTTTTTGTTTTTATTTATTTTTGTAAAAGTTACTTAAAATTAATAGAATTCTTGTAGATTTTTGGTTTTAAATGTTTTTCTTTATTGTTACCGTTTTTTAGTTGCTCGTTTTTTTGTTTTTGTTTTTTTTTTTTAATTTTTTTTGTTTGCTTTTTTTAGTACATTTTTTGCTTGTTGCTTTTTGTGGTTTTTGTTTTCTTTTGCGGCACAATTGTTGCTTTATCGTTTGCTTTGCTTTTAAATTTGTTTCTGTTCTTCTTTTACAAGGCGGAACTTTCTAAAACACTCTCCAACTCTGTCTTTCCTTCACGCTGCCTTTCTCTTTTGCACTTCTTCACACGGCCGCCGCTTGGCAGGCGAAAAATATTTGTATTTTTTTTCGTTTTTTCTTTTTTGTTTATCGTCTTAGGCTACAGTATTTTTTTGTTTGCTTAATTAAATAATTTAAATTGATGTTGCGTTTAAATTAAATGTTTTTGTTAATATGTTTAAATTAGTTGTTTGTTTTGTTGTTGTTTTTCTTTTTACTCCCGGTTATTTTGTACTTTAAAACTTTAATTCAGTTGTTTGTTGGTGTTGCTTTTGCTGTTTGTGTTCCTCTTTTTATATCTCTCTCTCTCTCTCTCTCTTCTCTTCTATATCCTTTGTTCCTGTTCTTGTTGTAGTAGAGGCGGCGTTTTTGTTGTTGTCTTAATTTTAAATAATTTTTTTTTTATATTTTCTTTTTTTTTTTTAGCAAATTGAATTCACTTTGACTTAACAAAAAAATTCGTAATTAAATTAAAGCTTTCAGGAAAAAAATGAGGAATTTTGGGATTGTTTAACGTGTGTGTTTCTTGCTGTTGTTGCTGCTACTGTTGGTGTTTTCTTCTTATCCTTCAGTTATTCGAGCTTGACGTTCAACGTCAACGCCTAAGCGTCGCGTTTTTATATTATTTTTCGCTGTTTTTTTTTGTTAACAGTTACTAGGTTCTGTTTGATGTGGTTTTTGTTTTGTTTTTAGTGCGTGCGTGTGGTTTTGAATTTTGTAATTGTGTTTGTTAAGACTCCAAACTCCGTTTTTAATTCAGTTGATTTCTCTTTCTCTTCTTCTTATTTCGTTTTGTTGTTGCTTTGAGTATTGACGAGTTAATTTCACAGCGTTTCAAGTGTATTTGAATTTTGTTTGGTTTGTTGTTGTTGATGTTGTTGGTTTTGAAAGTCTTCGTTTCAAGCTTGGCTTGTTTTCTTCTTTTTGTTGTTGTTGTTTAGTTTGCACAGATGCGCAGTCGCTCTGTCGCCTCTTTCGCTCACACCCGTAGAATCTCAGACACAGAGACGCACTCTCACACACACATTCACGCAGACAGAGTGAAGACTCTTCTTCCGCTCACCGTTGCACACGATAATTCCTTTTACTGCTTTTTCTTCTTCTTCTGAGCTTTTCGGCATGCAGCGGTAAGTTTGCTGTAGTTGTTGTTGTCGGTTGAGAGGAGTTTTTGTTGAATTTTTGAAGCAAATTCGCAAACGAAAACAAAGGAAATTCAAAACTAAAAGTTTATGGCAGATGCCCCTTCGGTTTATTCGCCTCTTAGACTTTTTGAGCTTTGTTGTAGTTGTTGTTTTTATTTTGTTTTTCCATTTACTTTTATTTTGTTGGTATGTAACTCTTTTATTTTTATTAGATGATTTATTATTATTTTATTTTTTGATTCGTTTTCGATGGTTTTTTTTTGTTTTTTTATTTTTTATTTGTTTTGTTGTATTATTATTATTTTTATTCAGATTATGATGAAAGTGATGTCAAAACGGAGTTTTAGTTACAAAAGCTGCAACGATAAATAAGAAAGTTTAAACAATTAATACTCACATACATTTTGGCAGTTTTTTTTTTCTTTTCTTTAATCGCTCCCCCTGTTAAACGATAGAACAGCAGCAGCAGCCACCCAGTGAAATCTACACTAAAAAGTCTGCATTGTTGTTGTTGCTGCATTTTTATTGATTTTTTAGTGTTGCAAACCGGAGACTCGTACAATTCGCGCACACATACCACAGAGTGACACGCACACACACACACACATTTAGCCAGTCAGTCAGCAGCTGCATAGAGATTTTACTATTGTAGTCTCCCTACCCCTCCCACGCTACAAACCGCTAACAGACTGCCGGAAAAAATTGCACACACACACACACGTACACAATCTGCTGATATATATAAGAGAAAGAGGAGCTCTTTTTTCTCCATATGCATTTGTAAACTATTTTTACACATTTTTGTTGTGGTTTTTAGCAGTCAAAACTGTACACATAAGCAAATTCACACACACTCTCACACAGTGTCAAATCTGTAGCAAAAGTTTTTTGTTCACTTTTTTTTCGGACTGCTCTGCAAAATGCGTACCCTTCCAACAGACAGTGTTTGCGGAAAACGTTTATAATGCACGAAAACTTTATGTATTTGGCAATTTTTCATGGTAAATCACATGCAGGTTGATTGGTACACATTTTGTGCATATTTTCGTTGCGAATTTGAGTTAATTTATTGCCAAATTTGAACAAAAGAAAATTTTCACGTCTAGCAATACGTACCACACGACACAGCACAACACCGGACGCCATGTTGGTTAGTGTTGCTTAACGAGCGAATTTAAATTTTGCAAGGCAATTTTAATGTTAGCGTAACAATTAAAATAACGTATTCAATAATACATTTTGCATTATATGCGCTGTTTAAAGCTATTATTTTAATAACTTTTTAATAAAATAATTATTTAATTTGCATTGCAGCATTAATTCCACTTGCCACCCCTGGCAATGGTTTATTTCGGTATATTATTAAATGAAGCTTAAGGTCACTCCGCCCACCAGGTGATAGATAAAACCGCTTTCTTTAAAACTAATCTGTGTAAGGGAAAACTGATTCAACGTTTAATTTACTTGATAAATAGTATTCAACAATTTGTAATAATTATATTAAGAAATTGTAAAAGCAAAATCTACGTTGCCAAATATGTTTATGATATCGATGTTTCGATAGTGTTATCGATGTTTGACCACCTCTACTTCATTACAGCCGAAAACCGAAATTTCACAATAGCGCACCGCAAAAACTAAGAGGGACTGATTTGTTTTTTAAAACCATTTTTACGGCAACAAATTGAATCAACATTGTGCTATGTGAGGCGTCAAACTGCGCAACAGTGCAATAACTAAATAATTGGTACAAAATTCTCACAGTTTAGAAATTAACATCGCCGCCGCCAACGAATTTGTTGCGTTCTCATCGTTATTTAACCCAAAACGAGAAGAGGAGACACTTCGCACACCCCGCTGCCTCCCATAACATCAACAAAATCATGGCAATCCGGCTAATAAGCTCGGGCAAGGCAATGAAAAGCCTATTGAGACGTAGCTATATGAAAGGACCGGTGACAGAAACGGTGAGCTAAATAATTGTCAAAAATTTCATAATAATTTTGATCTTGCAGGTTCAACGTGCTCCAGCTGCAGCAGAGTTAACGCCAATGTTACACTACTTTGTGGAACAGTTTCAGTTGTTTTGCAAAAAGCCACCTAAGGGCTTTGAAAAGTACTTTGAGGCAGGCGGGAAATCAACGGCGCCCAAAGGCGACAAACCCACATCGGGCAACAAATCATCCTCTTCCTCCTCGTCCTCATCTTCGTCCAGCAGTAAACCCAAAGCACCAGCCGCCAAGCCAAGCGCCGCCTCCGAATCCAAATCGGATTGGAACTTTGGCATGTTCACCAATAGTTCGCGTGGCCCCGCAGCACGTGGTCCCGGCACTCCGGGTGGACGTCCCTTGGGCGAAGGCGGCGGCAGCGATCGCGAGCGTTGGATTCTGTTGGGCGCCATTGGAGCTGTGGTGCTTGTGGGATCGTTTGCCTTCTTCGAGATGGGCTACAAGGAAATCTCCTGGAAGGAGTTTGTCAACAGGTTTTTGTTGTACTCAAATCTTACATTACATAAGCTAACAGTTATTCTTATTTCACTGCCAGCTACTTGAACAAAGGACTTGTGGAAAAGTTGGAGGTGGTCAACAAGAAGTGGGTGCGTGTGCGCCTCCAGGCGAGTCATGGCGGCAGCGGTGTCCTGTGGTTCAACATTGGCAGCGTCGATTCGTTTGAACGGAATTTGGAGACAGCACAAACCGAACAAGGCGTGGAGTCTATTAACTTTGTGCCCGTCATCTATCGCAACGAGGTGGAGGCATCGAGTTTGACGGGTCTGCTGCCCACGTTGCTCATCATTGGCTTTTTGGTCTACATGATGCGCAAATCAGCAGACATGATGGGCGGCGGAAAGGGACGCAAAGGTGGCGGACTCTTTGGCGGCGTCATGCAGTCGACAGCGAAGCTCATCAATCCCTCAGAGATTGGCGTTGGTTTCAAGTGAGTTTGATAAAAGGCGTTCTAGACATGTTTAATTTACTAAAATGGTATATTAGCTGAGTCTGTAGTAGAAGGTTTGAAATAGTCAGCAGGGGAGTTTTTAAAGTATTTAGGTTTGTAATTAGCAATAGTATCAAAATTGTTGTAGATATTTTTCTTTGTCTGTCCGTTTACTTAAAACATCCTAACTATAATGGAGAGAGACACCAATTGTATTTTAAATGCTTTGTAAACTCTTACCAGAATTTTACCACCTCCGTTTTTCTATAATAACAACTAAAATGAGTATTTAAAGAGATATGAACATATAATAAGAAAACAGCCCTATATTAGTTATTAAACATTTTCTTTTACCTTTTCAGGGACGTTGCCGGTTGCGAGGAGGCCAAGATTGAGATCATGGAGTTTGTCAACTTTCTGAAGAATCCCCAACAGTATATCGATCTGGGCGCCAAGATACCCAAGGGAGCGATGTTAACCGGCCCGCCCGGTACCGGTAAAACGCTGCTGGCCAAGGCGACAGCCGGCGAAGCGAATGTGCCTTTCATAACCGTCTCCGGCTCGGAGTTCCTTGAGATGTTTGTGGGCGTGGGACCGTCGCGAGTGCGCGATATGTTCGCCATGGCACGCAAACATGCGCCATGCATTTTGTTCATTGACGAAATCGATGCGGTGGGCAGAAAACGTGGCGGCAAAACGTTTGGCGGCCACTCGGAGCAGGAGAACACATTGAATCAACTGCTGGTCGAAATGGATGGCTTCAATACCACAACGAATGTGGTGGTGCTGGCTGCCACCAATCGTGTGGACATCCTCGACAAGGCGCTCATGCGTCCCGGTCGCTTCGATCGACAGATCTACGTGCCTGCTCCGGATATTAAGGGACGTGCGAGTATCTTCAAAGTGCATTTGGGTGCACTGAAAACGGACCTCGACAAGATTAGTTTAAGCAGAAAGATGGCCGCATTGACGCCAGGTTTTACGGGCGCCGACATTGCCAACGTGTGCAACGAGGCCGCCTTGATTGCGGCACGTGACTCCAAGGACACCATTGTTCTCAAGCACTTTGAGCAGGCCATCGAGCGTGTGATTGCGGGCATGGAGAAGAAGACGAATGTGCTGGCGCCGGAGGAGAAGCGCACGGTGGCGCATCATGAGGCTGGACATGCGGTGGCCGGTTGGTTCTTGGAGCATGCGGATCCCCTGCTCAAGGTATCGATCATACCGCGCGGCAAGGGTTTGGGCTATGCACAATATCTGCCCAAGGATCATTATTTGCTCTCGAAGGAGCAACTATTCGATCGCATGTGCATGACGCTGGGCGGTCGTGTCGCGGAGGAATTGTTCTTTAATCGCATCACTACGGGAGCACAGGATGATCTCAAGAAGATCACGGACATTGCCTACTCCCAGGTGGTGCGTTTCGGCATGAACGAGAAGGTCGGACAAGTTAGCTTCGATGTCGGCGGCGCTGGGGAACCGATGTTCAGTAAACCCTATTCGGAGGATACGGCCATGTTGATCGATGGCGAGGTGCGTGACATTATCAAGTGTGCGCACACTACGACAACGGATCTGCTGGTCAAACACAAGGAGGATGTGCGTCGTGTGGCCGAACGTTTGCTCCAGAACGAGGTGCTGAGTCGTGACGACATGATTGAGTTGCTCGGCCCACGTCCGTTCAAGGAGAAGTCAACGTACGAGGAGTTTGTGGAGGGAACCGGCTCCTTTGATGAGGACACTACGCTGCCCGAGGGTCTGAAGAGCTGGAACAAAGAGAAGGATGAGCCGACGTCGACGGACACAACAGACTCGACGCCGCCGTCGGCACCCACAAAACCCGTGACGACGTAGAATCCGTTGGAAGTATTTCTCAAAGGGTTCTACATTGTTGTTGCTTTTCCTGTAGTCCTAGTCGCTAATAGTAAATGTTGTATGAACTCCATTCGACTAGAGTCGCTAAATTCATCATGTTCATAAGAATACACGACAAATTATTGCAGAAACGAAACCCAATTTCCTTTTACCTTACAATTCTTCAAAGAAACGAAACCAAAACTTTTTTTGTTGTTGTTTGTATGGCGAGTTTATAAAGATTTTTTTTCCGTTCCCATTCTGGCTTAAATTTGCCGTGTTCACTTACAAAGAAGAATATAAAAATAAGAAAAACATTGTAAAATGCAAATAAAACACATTTTTCGAAGAATGTAACGTAAAAAAACAGTGTTGGAAAATGCCTAGACTACAAATATTTTGGGATTTTTAGCACAGTTAATTTGATTCTGGTTGGAATTGATATTTTTCTGCATTTTCGAATAATATACGGGGATTCGTTGATAATGTTAATTAGAAGTGTTCCTAGGTTAAAGAAAAATAACATTATTTTTTGATTGCTTATTAAAATCAAATTTGTTAAGAAGTGAAAAGACAGAAAATATTCTTAAATATTTCAATAAACCAAATTCATCAAATTATATTAATTAATTTTTGTTTTAGATTTTGATTATAATATCGATATATTTCATATGGTTTTTAATCGTCTAAAAATTCCAAAATAATAATTACATATATTGCATTTACTTTTGAAAATTAAATTTAAATATGCTTACACAACGGTTTCACTTCGAATAACAGCGCGAAACTTTCAGTTCAAATAGTTTACAGTGTAAGCTTCGAAAGCTTCCACCGAGCTGTGCTCTTAAACTGCTAAACTGCTGCTCTTCAGTCACGTTACGCTTGCTCGCTCTCGCTCTCACGCACACACACACACAACACATGTTCGAAGCTCTCTGCATTTGCTTATCACTTATCAGCTGTGCGTTGTGTTTTCGGCATAAATGCAGCCGGCTGGCTGTTGCAATGTGAAAGGTTTCGTTTCGCATACACGCACACACACACAGAGGCAGAGAAACATGCATACGCTGTCGCTGCTGGCGTCGCTGTCGCCGTAAAGCTTTGCTCAACTAGAATTACACCACTACAAAGGCGAGTGCAGCGCGTGCTACTGTGACCCGCTGCCTGTCTCTGCTACTGCTGACGTTGACGTCGCCGCTGCTGCTGCTGGCAGTGTCAATGTAGTGTGTGTTTTGTGTTTGGGGCTTCAGCTACGTTGGGGCTGGCTGCCGTGGCCGTGTCTCAGTGTCGTCTTGTTGGTTGTCGCGTTCGTGTGCGCGCACTAAAAAAAAAATCAGCAGCAGCAGCAGTCGCAGCAGTCGCAAATTGCAATCATCAAATAGCAAAATAATAATAATTCAGTTCGCTCGCGTTGCAGTTGCAAGTGAAGTGCGTGCATCCAAACAATACTCAATTCTAATAATAATACAAATTGTAATAATATCGACAACAAAAAGAAAGAAGAGCAACACTAATAAATAACAAACTACCTAAATGATTTATTTATTTAAGGCGGGCCCAGGGCATTGTGTCAATGCAAAATTGACGATTATATAAAAGTGCGCGGCATTCAATTCTAATTACAAACAACGACAAACAAAGTGCAATTTGAGTGCTGTGTGCCTTGCGTGCACTGTGTGTGTGTGTGTGAGTGTGTGCGCCTGTGTGCATGCGTGCGTGTGTGTTTGTGTGTGTGCTCGTAAGAGGTGGCAAAGTGATTTGTTTTTTAGGCCAAGTGTTTGTTTTAGCGTCGTCAGACCGGAAATAAATAAAAGCTGCGACAACCCTGCCAGCCAAAGGCAATACTCGCCCACACATACGCAGCAATCAGCTTTTGTCGATCACACGTGCAAAATGGCGGCCGGCCGGCAAAACAACAACTACAACGATAACAAACAAACACAGCGACCATTTCAAACTGTAGTAGAGGTTTTTTTTTTTGCTATCGATCAGTGGCGCCAACTGTCGGCCAGAGGATAACGATAACATGATAACTGGCAGGCACAGCGCCATTTTAAGCTAGAGTTTTTCTTTCTATCGTTCCGTGGCGCCAACTGTCGGCCAGTTCGGTGTAACGATCACAAAATATTTTGTATGTAATTTTACATTTGATTTGCAGCAGCGAACTTTTGTTGTTGTTGTGCTGCCAATTGTCGCAATTGTCGGGTCACGTGTTTGCTGCCGCCGCCAGTTAACTTCTGCTCTCGTTGTAACCGTAACTGCTTGTTGTTCGATTCAGTGTCTCTGTGAGTGTGTGTGTGTCGCTTGCATGCTGCGCGTTATTATAGAACCCAGCTGCTGTTGTTCTTTCTCTTGTTTTTGTTGTTGTTGGGGGAGTCAACTGCTGTCCCCATTGCATGCAATATTCTGTTTACACACACACACACGTGCGTGTGCGAATGCGCGCGCCTTTGTGTGTGTGGGTGTGGGAAAGATCAAGGCGTGTATCACAAAAAAACAATGGCAATAACAACAAAAAGCGCATTGCTATAAAATCGTTTTAGTTTGTTCGCTTTGTTGTCATTCTTGTTCTGCTTTTTTGGTCGCCCAGTCATTGCACATTGTTCATGTCAATAGCTTGTTAATACGATTACGATTTATCGATGCAAGCAGAGACAAATAACTGTTTATGAGCAGTTAACATAAAGCACACAAACACACACACAACGAACATTTTCATGACGAGCAGCAATTTCTGACTCAATGCAGCCCTGGTCAAGTGAAGTTCTAGAGATGGGTTGACAAACTTAACCTCAACTAATTTATTAGTTCACTTCAGCAGACCTTTTGCACACTTTGCATTTAAATCAAAGTTTCGCATATAAGTGCAGTTAGATTTGTAAGCTGGGGAAAGCTGTTTGTTTGTATTTTTAACGATAACTTCAAAATTTATGGCCAGCTGTTGGATAATGAGATTTAGTAACAAATCATTGCAGTAATATGTTGCCTTGAAAATAAAAAAATTGAACAACAAATAGTTAACGCAACGTTTCTAAAACTTCTAAGAACATACAACAAAATAATAATAAATACAAATAAAATAAATAAACATAAACTTGATAACCAAAAGTGGCCTGCAAAACGAAGCAACAACCCAGAAATGTGATTCAAAGTGCGCAATGTAACAAAAAACGTAAAGCAACACAAGCAAAAAAGAAAAAGAGAAATACAAATCAAATAAATAGTGAAATTAATGAAAATCAAGTAAAATACACTCGACACACACACAAACAAACACAGCAATACAAATGGAACTCAAGACAGTGTGCAGCAGGTCAAGTAGCGAATTAGCAGCCATCGTCAATGATTAAAGAAGCGATAGATTGATAGCTCGTAACGTCGCCGTCGTCGGAGTCGCAGTCGTCTTAGTTAGTGTTAGACGTAGACCCCCTAAATGCCCGCACAGCAACAGCAGGAGCAGCCAAAGCAACAGCAGCAACAACAGCAACAACTTCTACAAACAGCAACAACAGTCACATCAACAGCTCTAGGACATTAGCCAAGACTTCCAGCTAAAGAGAGAGAGAGAGAGAGAGTTCAGATTAGAGATTGAGTAAGGATTGACCCCAACAAAAACAGCAACAGCAACAACATGGACATCAAGATTGAGCAGCAGCAACAGCAACAACAACAGCAGCAGGCGGAGCTGGGACCAGTTTCGCCTTCAGAGGTGCCCAATGATCCTGGGTAAGTGTCGAGACGTGGACGTGGAATTAATTGTTTTAGTTTTAAGTTGTCATTATTGAAGTTAAGCGTGAAACGCCCTCGCACAACTGATGAGGGGGACGAGGAGAACTGTTGACAGAAAGTTTTCTGTGTCAACTGCCGGATGGGAATGGTTTTTATCCCGTTGTCTCAGTCCCTTATGCAGTTCTCTCCAGTGAAACTAATTAGAAAACAATTTGCCAAGGACATCAAAATTCAATTAAAGCCATTGAGTTTAGTGCTTTAGTGCACTGCAGTTTTAGCCAGGATCCTCCCCCAACTAGCCATAATCACAGCTAGTGGCCATTGGCAACAGTTTATTATCGTACTCGGCCTCAATGTTTGTCTCTCTCTATGTCTGAAATGGGTTTAGTTGTGATTGCAGCAGCGGTGTCATATGCAGCAGATTAATTGCAAGCTGCATTGCTGATAATTTGCATCACTCGTTTGTCAGAATAGCCATCTAGACGGACAGACGGACAGACAGCAGGAAAGACAAACATTCGGTTAGACTGGCAAAATGATTGGCAATCGAATGCTGAGAGTGCTGAACGAGCTAAACAAACGCACAGATGGAAGAGCGTGTGCGACGAGATTTGAAGGCTAAAAAGGTGTGAAATATAATTGAACAGCTGCAGAAGTTGTCGAGGTAAATTTACGATTGAGATGAATGAGTCTACTGCACATATGACTCTGATGCAGTGATGAGAAAGTGCAACACAGCGGGAAGAAATGTCAATCAGCAGATGCCAGAATAAGTCGAGTAAGAAAGTTTTAATTAATGAAGTCCAAAGAAGCATTCAGTAGCTGAGAGAAAAGTGAAGAAAGTATTAGAATCTAATAAACATTTTACGAGGGATATTTCTTAATTATAAAAAAGAAACAGGAAATATTATAAATATATATTTTAATAATATTACAACGTAAACCTATTAATAAGATATTAGTAGAAATGATATTCCTTATATAAACTGAAAATTGGGAAAGAGAAACATTAAAAACATTTCATAATATGAAAAGCTTTGATGATTTAAATATAAAAATGATTATTCATAAAATTTCTTATTTACACCATCTTTACATTTAGTAGAAAAGATTAGAGTGAAAAGAGAATATTATATACATGTTTTAATAACAAAAGACTAAAATTTAATTTAGCTGTTGATTGTTGCAAGGAAGTTTAAAAATTAAAACTTATACTTTAAATATACCAAAAAAAAAAAATAAATCGAAAATATATTAATATATACTTAAAGCTATATTTGGTATATCGATTTAGAGTACTTTAGGCTTTAAGTAATATTCTTTGAATATACCAAGTTATGTAAAAAAGGCTATATTTGGTATATCAATACATTAGATGAGAACTTAAATCGCTTGAGAATCGCATAGAACAGCGCTTTCCTCACTGAACATTCATATTAGCTTATGAATGTACACAAAAGCAAAGCTCGATAAATAGATATAGATTGAGAGATAAATAATAAAATAAATAATTGTCTCTAACTTAAGACAAGTCATCATCAGTCTAATACACTGCTCAGCATAAATTGTTAGCAATTAAAATGAAAAACCCCTCTCAGATTTTAGCACCCGTTATCCAAAAATAAATACCACACACAGATAGGAAGAGAGACAGAGAGAGGGAGAGAGAGAGAGAGACTAACAATTAGATTGAAATTATGTTGACAAGTGACAAGGCACAAATATGCATGAACAATAGAAATAAATGTCTGTGCAACAACAAAACTAGATGATGAATTTCCACTGATTTATTTTGTTGGTGGATAGCGGAAGAGATGCAACAAATATTCTCATTTTTGGCTTTCTGGTCAAGTTTGTCTTTGGCTTGGTATTTATTTATTTATATTATTTACAATATGATTAAAAAATATGAAAGTTATTTCAATATTAAATATGAATTGTTGATTATAAGATAAAATTTTGGTTAGGTATAGAACAAATATAAAGAAGATGCAATTATAAAAATAAATAAGCACGGAAATAATTTTTTGGAATAATTTCGTATAATAATAAAAGAAAGGGATTCTAAGATCATGTTAATATATAATATCAATAAATCAATTAAAAATTGGCAAGTGAAAATGAGAAACTAGATCATTAAATAAACGGATGAAATATTCTTTAATGTTTACACGTGAAAGAATGCCACGCTGAGCTACTGATCGATAAAAGACAAACAGTAAATATGTTGAGATAAATGTTGATAACCGTAATTTAATACCCTGAGAATTGTTATATATTTGTTGTTTGAGTGATTTCGCACCGTGATGTATGAAGGGAGAATGTAAGCTTAATATGGATGCAATCTCAAGACAAATAAAGGAAATATAACATTTCTATAAATAATATACAAACATCTTAAATGAAATTTAAAGAGAACTACTCTAGACTACTAATCGATAAGTGATAATCAATGAAGTAGGGAAGTAAAAGTGATCAATAGGCAAATAAAAATAATATATAAATTAAATTAAATGAATTAATAGAAATCAACGCAAAACTAAAAATGTAATAAAGGGATAAATAAAGAATTTGAAATGAAATGAAAAGAGAACATCTTTAAAAGTGTTTCTGATAATTTTGAAATGAAATTGAAATAGAACTACGCCAATTATGAATTCCAATAAAGAAATTAGACAACTTTAAATGAAATTGAAGAAACTCAACGCTAAGCAACTGATCGATAAATGATCAACAATAAAAAAGGGAAATGAAAAGACAATAAACAAAAATATATAAATTCTATTAGTAAATTTAAAATGAAATTATAATGAAATAACGCCAAGTGAAAAAATATATAAAAAAGAATTTTGAAAGTAAATTAAAATAACTGATTGATAAATAATCACCAATGCAGTAGAGATGTAAAAGTGATCACTAGACAAATAAAAATAATATATAAATTCAACTAACGTCAAACTACTGAACGATAAATGATCTTCGAAAATTCCAATAAAGAAATTAGACAATTGAAGAAACTCAGCGTTAAGCAAGTGATCGATAAATGATCATCAATTAAGTAGAGCAAAACTGCATTAAAATGTGGATGTGTAATTGAAATTGCAATTGAAAAGAAATGTGAACTCAAATTGCGTAATATGCTGGGGAGAGTTCAATACTGTAAATTGTCTTCTATCAGCGTAGAGTTTGCAAATTCCAGTGAACTGCACCCAGTAATCAGCATCTCCATCTGAAAACTGGCCCGCTTTCCATGATGTGGATGTGGATGCGGATGCCGCTGACTATGACGATGACGATGACTATGACGATGCCATATGGCCACATCGCTGTCGCTTCGTCGTCGTTGCAACCCATTGAACACGCAAAGCCTATAAATTATGCAGTCCATACTTATATATGTTACATATACATATATTCACCTCTATCTCTTCACATAGATATATATGTATGTGTCTATGTGTTCACATGGATATATTTTAAGTACATGCACATATATCTATTATCGAAACAGTGCAAATTGTATAACCCCCCAGTGAATTGTACTCTGTGGAGTGAGGCTCATCTTGTCCAACAGCATTAGTTGCCAAACACACACACACACACACACACACACACACGCACTGAAGATGCATAGATACAAAAAGAAAGATACACTCGAAAATAGGCAGCGCTGTGTTGCATCTTCTCATCCTCGAAAGAAACAGAGAGAAGCTACCGGATAAAAGAAATGGATCACCTGCTGTTAGTTGCTCCACGCTCGACACGAGTTTGTGTAGCTGTATCTGCATCTGTATCTGTGGCTGACTCTGACGTTTGACGTCGACGCAGACGGCGGCAGGTGCAACGGCGAACTTTTTGTGGCAGCAGCAGCAGCAGCAACAGTCTGTGATGGCGGCGCGAATGGCAAATGCAGCACCTAGCCGAATGTTGAATGCATAAATCTTGAATTAATGTAAAATACCTTTTGATGACGCTGCACACACACACACACAAAAAGATACAAGTACAGATACATCTGCAAATAAAAAAAATGCATCCTCTGCTCGTTGTGCAACTTGGCGAATATCGCTGTGAGTACATGTGAATACAATTCCATTCACAGTTTCTTTCGTTCACTGTGGCCGGCGATCGCTTCGCTACGGCTCAGTAAATTTGGACGTCCCCTGCACACAGTGTTTCCTCCGCCTCTGTCACTGCCCCCCTCCGTCTCCGTGTCCATCACCAAGCCGGCTACTTTATAAATCTTTTGAAGGGCCCAACTGAAAAGATTTCGCTGGCAACATTGGCAGCGCAAAATGGCAAAGTAAATAAACACAAATGCGAACCAAACGAGCAAAGAAATGAATAAAAATAAAAAAAAAAAACGAAAAACGAAAAAAAACCCAAACAACAACAACTCTAACAAAATAAAATAGCAAATAGAAAAAAAAAAACGAAAAAAGTAAAACAACATAGAAAGAAATAACTAAATAAATGCCCTGCTATTAATACAATTCACTTTGCCAATGTATTTTTAGTGTAAAATACAGAAACAAGTGACACTCAAATAGCAAAGCAATTAGCTACGCCACACGCATACCCTGGAATTTCAAGCGAGTTAATTCAACATATACCACTATATATTTATATCAGAAAATAATGAATATATTATATTTCATTACAAAATTCTATTTTACATGAAATTTTAAGTAGTAATTATCAATAAAAATGGACATTTTTAATTTTCCCTTTGAATATGTAATATTAAATGCTCTTTTGAAATATTTGTAAAATCTATTTGGAGAATTAAATTGGGAAATATATTATCTATGGTTAAATATTTCAAAAGTAAAAGTTAAATTTTTTATTTAACAAATTCTTTCCATTTATAATTCTAAATAACTATTTTTAAACAATTATTTGGGCTTTAAATAAAATCAAGCTGACCAATATTCTAATATAATTTACTTAGAAGAAGAATTTAAAATTAAATAGAAGAAGAATTGATAATTATATTTTTATAAAATTCATTCATTTTATTATAATACGCTTTAACTAAAAAGACACTTTGCTATTATATTAAATTGACTAAAATAGCACATTATTATAGTCGTGGCAGAATAACATAGATTTTTAAATATATATAAATGTCACTAAGAAAATTTAATTTTAAATTACATTTTTATTACACATATATATTGAAATAAACTTATAATTATCAATTAATTTTTTTATTTGATATTCTATTAACTTATTTTTTTTTTAATAGAGCACAGGCACTAAATAATAATCAATCAAATATTCATTTTTGACCACATTTTGTGTTCTTTGCTTCCTTTATGTTTGTAAGCAATCAAACAACCTTTCTCCAGTGCTGTGTAGGGTATAGAAAATGAGCTACGACTGGCATGCGAGTTCGACAATTATCCATTACAACTGACACGCGGGTCCAAAAAAACTTGGTGCACTGTCGCAAGCGTTGCATTCTGTCGTCGTCGTCGCCGTTGTCGTCGCTGCTGACGTTGCGTTGGTAGCGCTGCGCCTAAGCCTCTAAGGCAGGCTGGCAGGCCGCATCATTTAACGCGTGTGCCTGTGTCCCAAAAATGTGCAACTGCATCAGAGGCAGATGCAACGGGAACAGCAACGTCAACGGCAAGTTTGCAATTGGAAATGCAATTGCACTCGCTGCTCTTTTCATAATTGTCGTTTTGTTCTTGTCTCTGCTTTGCTTGCTTGCTTGTAATTGTGGCTTTGTTACGTTTCGTAAATTGATTCATTGTACACGGTCACCGCCAACTGACTGAACAACCATCTCGCTCTCTCCCCTCCCACCGATTTGCCATCCCCTCCTTTGCCGCATATGAAACACTCAGCAAACGGCCGCTGTAATTGCTTTCAAATGATTTTGTGTCGTTGTGTGCGCATTTCCATTCCATATTTTCATCATCGTCGCCGTCGCCGTTGCCGTTGTCGTCATTTTGTTTGTAACTTTCGTCTGTCGGCCAATAAGCTCTCATTTTGTATGCATAATGAGACCTGCGGCAATTTGAGCCCAAAGGGCAGCAGCCATTAGTGCAAAGTGCTTGTGACGTAGTTTTATCAAAACACAGAGAGAGAGAGAGAGAGAGGTCCTCCGGTGGATTGATCGGCACATTAGCAATCGATAACTGTTGGCAAAAGCAACAGTTGGCAATCGGCCCCACTGTTAAATTCCATTTTAGTTTACACACATGTATACACGTACATACATACATACACATTTAAAAAAATATGCATATTTTTGTAGAAGCGTGGAATATATGCACATAAAATAGCAGTTTTGAAAAAGTTGCCATTTTAAAATTTGTGCCGCATCTGTGTGTTTTGCGTTTAATATGTTTCTAAATCGGTTTATTAGTCATGTGCATAAATTAGCTGCAACTTGAAAATGCGCTTGCAAAATGTTATATGGTCCATTACAAGTTAACAGTGCGCTGTAAACATTAGTGTCTCAATTGAACGCTGCAAGCGCCACTGACTTTATGTTTTACATGATTGTGAATGACAAGCTTGTCGAACTGATTCGTCGTGGCTTCTGTTAATTGATCTTCTAAGGAGTAATCGATAATATCTGTTAAAAGCGACCGTTGCAAGTCAGTGTTAAATTATTTTTCGGTTCGCGGGGACGCCTGGTTCGCTTATTAGAAAATTACGTAGTGTTTATAGTTATAAAAAGCTAATAATACATTAAATTGTTTTGTGCGTATCGCGTTTATGCTGAGGTTGTGTAAAATTGGTTAACTAAGCATGGAGCATATATTGGCTTTATATTTGCAATTGTTGCCTGCTCAAAATGAGTCATGTTGCTTTAAGCGTTATTGTTGTAACAGCTTCAAGCTCACTTTTTTGATTTTTTTTTATAAACTCTAAAGATATTAAGTTGAAAAAAGTGTCCGTTTCAAGTATTGCAAAGTGGTGACACTAGGTGACGTAATCAGGCTCTTGATAATTTGGCGCGCTCGTGGTCAAATTAGCGGGAAGATCGACAGCTTAACAGTTGGCAACAGGTGTCAATCGAAATCGCAATTACGTTTTTTGTGTTTTTTTGTTTGTTTTTTTTTTTGTATAAGTGTTTAATATAAATTCAATATTGCATTTGGAATATATGTTTATAAGTTGTTGCCCATTTTTAATTAAAAATATATGCGCAAAGTGTGTAAAGCACTGCTGTTAAATCTCATGCTGTTATCAGCGCTGCCAACTTCAAGTCGCAGCTGTCACACATGAATGCATGTGTAAGTGTTTGTGTAGTGTAAGTATGCATGTTATTCGCAATTTTAAATTGAGTTGCTAGCTTGGCCATCTAACTTGTCCTCTCACCCTTACATTTTTTGTGGACCGCAAACAGCAACTTCATTTTATCCAATTGACATTATCAAAATTCAATTTACAATCTGTAATGCAGGGGCAAAAGATGGGGCAAAAAAAGAGAAACTCACTCTGACACGGCAGTTGCGAAACTTTTCATTTGCTTTAGCTGCACTTTTGGGTAAACAGTTCGATTAAAATGGCGTAGCACTGACAGAAAAGTAGTGGGAGACGTTGCGAAGGGTGGAGGGAGGAGGCATTGCTTGAATGGCGCACTATAATACTTAGCCTAAAAGTATATAGAGAGAGATATGGCTTTGTACAGACAAACACACATACACACACACACACACACACTGACAGCAGTAGTAGTTATGTATGTATTTATTTCTCTACCCTTTTCAAATCAATGCAAGGCAAAAAACTTTTGCCGTTGCCTTTTCTGCTAAATGCAGTCATAACTTTTGGCAGCAGCCGACAGAGAAGAGAGCACAAAAAAAAAGAGAACGGAATGGAGGAAAACTTAGGAAGTGCAAGCCGCCATTAGAAAATGTAGATGAAGGTGTGGGGGCGGGTGTTACGTCTTATTGGTCGCCCGATTTGCCGCCTACAAGTCGCGGCTGGTGCTGGACAGGAGGCCGTTCCGATTGCGATTTCGACTGCAACTGCGACGTGTGGTTACGCAATAAAAAAAAAAAACACACACACATATTACAGAAAAAAATCTAGAAAATAAAAGAGATATGATAGGAAGGGGAGAGCAGCAACACAAAAAAAAAGTTTTGCTATCTTGTGGCTAAGAAAAATGTATCGCCGACATTGGCACAATGCATCCTTTCAACCGCAAAGTGCAGTCCGGCCCCGAAACTCCCGCTATATTCATTATACATAAATTGCCAGTTGAGTCGCTGAGGAGGAGGGAAATGTGCAGCAGAATTGCTTTAAATGAGCCAAAAGCCCGCGCCGAACGAAGCGTATCCCAATTTAGGCTCTATATTCTCTATGCTCCGCTCCAGACGCAGTCGCCGGTTGCCTCGTTCGCTACTCCATTTTGCAGTTCGTGTATTTAGCTTTCCGCACGATTAAATCGATGCAACTGTAAAAGTTCTTTTTCTATTACGCACACACACACACAGCGTGAGTTAGAGGGCGGTAGAAGGTGGCCAGCGGGGAAGGGGGAGTAGGGCACAGTGGGTGCCGCACATAAAACATTGCCCGAGCTCAACATTTAGACGCTGCATGTTCTTTGTCTGGCACCTTCTACTCCTCCGCCCTTTCTCTCCCTATCCCCTCGGCTCACTCAATTCCTCATATTTGCGTGGCCAGAGTTGCCACCCTTTTGTGTCGGCGGCTGCCTTGAATATGTGTCTCCTACTCAGACAATTGTCGGAGCAAACATATTTATGCTTTAGCATAGCTCGGCCCTCGTTTAGTGCTTCAGTTTTTAGTTTTGTCCATGTCGCAACGTTTTCTCCACTCGCACACACACACACACACACTCTTACACACATAGACGACGCACACAAAAGGTTGCAACCACGAAGCAATTGCAGCAACTCTTCATCATCTCTTCGCCACCCACCCACCAACATTTCCATGGCAAATGCTTCGTGTGTTGTTGCTGCATTTTGATGATGTTGTTGATAGCCGCACATGATAGTCATCGGACGCTTTGGCTTTACCGGGAGTCAAATTGTGCTTGGATTTCTGTGTAGCAGAAAACACAAGAATGAATGGAAACAACACAATATTCGCCATATGCAAACTTACAGAATACTAAATACACTTTTATACGCACTGCGAAATATGGGTCAGCATTAAAGTTGTTTGATTATCAAGCTTAAACATTATTAAAGTTTTGTTTTCATTTTTAATGTTTAAGAAAGAAAATTTGATAATTTAATAGGATAGGCTCTAATGATTCCGAAAAAACAAATGAATATTGAGATTTAGAATAAAATAAAGTAGAACGTCTTTAAACGTATAAGAATAATTCTTGACAGATGCTCTTTTAAGTGTTCTATAACATATTAATATTATAGAATATATGGAATATAGAATAAGTTCATTTAAGAAGGAAGATTTTTGTTAAAACTCAACAAAAAAAAAAAAGGAAAAAATATATTAAAAAGAAAATAAAGTTAAGTGAATTAAAACTTATGTGAATGTTTTTATTCGATTTTATCTGAGATATTTGCAAAATTTTGATAGTTTTAAATGAAAAATGTATAAAACAAATAAGATAATGAAATACGTTACAATTGACAGATAAGCTTTTTTTCAAATTATTTTATTGTCTTCCTTACTTTATGATGATGATTAATGCGATCTTTATCTAAGATGTTTGCAAAATTTTGATAGTTTTACTTGAAAAATATATTAAATAAAGAAGATAATGAAATACATTATAAGTAACAGAAAACTTACTTTATTTCGAATTACTTTAAAGACTTTCTTACTTTATCTGATTGAAGATTTATTTCTAAATTCGAAAGACAAATCCTACGATGTAGCTAAAATCCCCTTTTGAAAAGTGTATTGCAAAAGATTGTGCATTGGTTTGTGGCCAGGCGTTTATGTGCTTGAAAAATCCTTTTATAATTTGTTTAAAGGGCAACCATTAGAGGAGGCGACGAGGAAGTCCAAGAAGCTATTGTGTGTGTGTGAAAATGTGTTGAAAATGCATTTGTAATGGGAATCGATATGTTAATAGTGGTAGTAGTAGAGTCACAACACAATGCGGAGAAAATAAATTGATTTACATGATTTTTATAAAGATTTAAATGCAAATTGCTTTTTGAGAATCTGCTTGGACTTGTCCATAATATTGTTCAACGTAAAACAACAGGATAATAAATCAAGATAGATCTTTGACCCAAAGATATATTCTCAAAGGTTTTCTATTCTGTATTTTTAAAGATTGCACAAGTTTTTCGAACGTTTTGGTGTCAAGTTTTGAACTTTTAATAAATGGAATCTTTTCAAAAAAGGAATCGATAACAAATATAGTCAGCCTGTTGCCCGCATATAGAAACGCACACACACAAATTGAATAGAGTTTGAAGTCAAGTGTAAAGTTGCATTGAAAACAAAAGTGCTCTCTGGTCGAGAGTGCTTAACGGGAAAATAACTTTTATGCAGGCTGTGAAAGTACCTTGAAACACGTACGATATCGATGCGAACAGAATCTGAAACAAACTAGAGGAATTAGGCAACGATACAATAATTCGATTTGACGGCAAAGTTGCAAGAAACTTCAACTTCACATACATGTATAGTTAAGTTTGAATGAACTAAAGTCTAGACAAGTTTTCGTTCCTATGCAATACTTTATGAGTATATTATTTATCCCAACTATTTAAATATTATAAAAACATTTCATAACTAGTCAAAAGTCTCGTACAGTAAATAATAACGATTGAATTGAAATAAAATTTAAATATCACATTTTAAGAGGCTTTCGTAAATAGTTCCTTTAAGAATTCTTATTCAATGTTAATATTATATTAATGTTTTTGTAATTAATTTAAGTACTTTTTTGTAATTTAAAAGTATTCCCAATTAAATTTACTTTGTTCTACTAAATGTAAATCTGTATAGCAATAATGCAAACTCAAGGAACAGTGTAGGTCTCAATCAATGAATTATTCTGGATATGTTTCTTATGTGGAAAATTTTTTCTATTAGTTCTCAAGTTTACCATACTCATACCCATTTGCTAGAGGGTAATGAGCGACATCGAAAAATTTAAGAAAGTGCTAATATGTTAGCTATTGAGCTATTGCTCTGTTCTACTTTGAATGCTCTGAAGTCTTGTCATGTCGTGATTCGTGAAAGATTCTTTCTATTAGTTCATACACGTATTATACTCAGTTGTTACAGGGTATAAAAGTGTAACATCAATGAGCGTTATAGAGTCTAAGCCGTAGAAAAAAATGTTAAAAGTACTGAAGCCTAGCCGAATTTTCTATTAGATCATATCTTTATCAAAACGAAAGTCATATTTTATTGCCCAGATCAGTTGAACATTGGAGACATGCATCTTATGTGAAAGATTTGTTCAATTAGCTCACAACTTTATCATATTCATACCCATTTGCTAAAGGGTATAGGGCAACATCAAGCGACATAAGAGAGTACTAACCTAAGCTTTTGCTCTTATCAACTTTCAAAGTAATGAATTCTAAAGACATTTTTTTTTATGTAAGATACATTCTATAAGCTCACAACTTTATCATACCCACTTGATACAGGGTATTATACTAGTTCAAAATCAAAGAACAAAAAAGAGAGTCTAAGCCTAAGCTATTGCTCTGATCAACTTTCAAAGTAATGAAGTCTAGAGATGTTTTCACTCCTGTAAGATACTTTCTATCAGCACACAATATTATCGTACCCATTTGCTACAGAGTATAGGGCAACATCAAACGACATAAGAATGTACTAACATTTAAGATATTCCTCTTATTAACTTTGAATGTACTGAAGTGAAGAGATTTCTTTACTCCTGTAAGATACTTTCTATTAGTACACAACTTTATCATACCTATTTCCTACAGGGTATAATACAAGTGCAACATCAAAGAACAAAAGAAGAGAGTCTAAGCCTAAGCTATTGCTCTGATCAGCCAAGCATTCTCAATGCTTTCCATTCTCGCTTTTGTCTGACTGTCTGTTTGTCTGTTTGTCTGTCTACCGCTCAATTGCTCGTCAACTCCGATAAGTCGCCCCCGTATTTTGTGTGTGTGTGTGTGTGTTGTTGCATGCCACAGCGAACTGACCATTCGCAAGTTCAAAGCGTGGCGGTGGAGAGCAAAGGAGAGGGAGAGGGGAGGTAGACCCGGCACTTGCATAACGTTGGCCCATTTGCCGTTTTGCTTTGTCACAGCTCGGCACCTTTCGTTGCCTCTGCCCCCCTCCCCCTTCCCCTGTTTCTGCTCCTGCTGCGCACACACACACTTGCCACTACTCAACGTTGTACTCCACTTTTGTTGGCTGCACTCGATTCCAGACTGCGGAGTCCGCTGGCCTTTGTTGCGCCTCTCGCTCACGCTTAAGCTTTAGCTCTTGCTCTTCGCATTTTGTGCCGCTCACATAATTTGTCATGTGAAAAATTACTAAAGTTACAAGATCTGCACTTTTATTTCCATGTGTGTGGCAGCGTTAAGTCCACGCAACAGTCGACGAGTCGGTTCCCTTCTCCCCCTCTCTTTCTCTCTCTCTCTTCATGTGCGTGTTGTGCCCTCAAGAGGGGATTCGCTTCGTGATTACAGCGGTTGATGGCGGGGGCGCTTGCTGTTTTGCTATTTTCTTGCCTCTCGTTGCATACTATAGTAGCATACATATATGTATGTATATTTTTTCTCTGCTTTTTCGTTACTATTTTGCACATTTTTCTATTCAACAATGAAGCCACAATAGAAAAACGTCAACTAGTGCAGGGAAAACAGCGGGAGCAGCTATGCAAAAAGTCTGAACAAGTGGAAGCGAGAGCGCTACATTTGCTATATGTGGTGCATAGAAAGTCTGAAACGGGGGATTTTGAATGGCAAACAAGCGGCAAAGCGGCGGTCGACGGTCGACGGGCAAGCGGAGCAAACGAAGCGCGAGCGCTGCACAAAGCCAGCGACTCAAACCTAGAACTGCGAAGCAGAAGCTGAAGCAGAGTCAGCGCCAGAGTCAGAGCGTGCTCGCTATAGTCATAGAGCTCTATGAATGGCGACGACTTGCGCATGAATGGCACAAGTGTACAAGCGAATGTGTGTGCGAGTGTGTGTGTGTGTGTGTGTGTGAGAGAGGGTGGGAAGAGGGGCATACGCTGGCTTCGTTTGCAGGCCTATAGAAAAGTGACGTGCGCTTTACAATTATTTCGTAATGCAAGCAAATGTGACCGAGGAATCAAGTCAGGGGCGTTGGCAAAACGTGGCTCAGGGTTGGGTGGTCAGGAGGGGAAAGGGGGTAGGGGGTCGGGGGGTTAGTGCTGCCAGTCTCGGCAGCATCTTTTGCGGGCAGCGACGCAGCGACGTCAGGCAGTGACAAATGTCAGTCGGTGGTTGCACTACTAATCGGACATGTTGCGTTGACTTGTTTATGACTGCCAGCTTAACACGCACATCAACACACACACACACACACTGTCTCGAGTATGTGTGTGTGCGTTTTTGTAATGTGTGCGGACTTGTGGGAAATCTGTAAATAGCTGCAAAACTAGAAGCCATCGACGTCGCCCAAGAGACAAAGCACTCGTCATCAAAGCTGCTGCTCTTGTTGTTGCTGTTGTTGTTTTGTTGTTTCTTACTCGTTGCTCGGCTTTACCCGCGCGAATATTGTGCTAGACATAGCACAGATATTCAACGTCGGCAACAGCAACAGTAGCAACGCAGCAACAACAACAACAACAACAACAACAACAACAACAACAACAACAACGACAAGCACTTGGAATGCAATTTTTGTTGCGACGCACGCGGCGTATGCGTAATCTTGAAATTATTATTTTTTATTATCAATTTTATAGCCGCTTTAAAGCGCTTTTAAATCACTGCACAACAGCGAGAGAGAGCAAAAAAAAAACCTCATAAATAAGAGCAAGAGCAGCACTAATATTACAGCATATTAAGTATACGCCGTGATTTATTCTGCACGCTGTGTTATTCTGTTTTTAAGTAGCTATATAAATTTAACAATATGCGATACTCGAAACATCTGTGTATTTACATTTTTTTTTTGCTATATGCTATGAAAAGTGTGCGGTTAACAATAAGTTGCCGCTGTTTGCTAAAATATGTAGAATCAACCTGTCAACACAAAATAAGAATGGTTATTTCAATAAAAATTTCAAAAGGAGCTAAGTATGAATTAAGACGGCTTACGACAAACACAATCTCTAGAAGTATGTTAAGTTTAATATAAATTTCAAATTTCAAAGTTTGACGCACAATCTTTAAAAATGTATTACGTTTGAACTTTAACTAAAGGAGTTATTTATGATAAAATTTCCAACACAAAATAAAAGATTGTAAATAAAATATTGTATTCGAAAAATAAGTGATATCAGCACTTGTAACATTTTAAGAACAATCCCTTAATATATATAAGTCTTTTTAAAAGTTAAATAGTCAACACGAATATAATATAATATAATTTAAAATAAACAAGTAAGAAAGCTACAGTAGAGTGTACTCGACTGTTTGATACCCGCTACCCATTTTGAATATAAGCAAAATACACAAAATAATATCCCAAACACTATATTTAGTATATTGATATAGTACTACATTCAAGATATACTATAGAGGGCAAAATATACCAGATTGACAGCTAAAGTAACTAAGACCCCTAATAAGAAGGTGTTTTTGCCCATACAAAAGTATTTCTTTAATAACTTCGATAGTTTGTATTTGATTGCAACCAATTTTGCAAGAATCACGGTTTTTTTTTCAATTTTTGTTAATTGGCGGGGACGAGAGTAGGCGTGGCAAACACTTGAAGGACACTTGATCTGTCTCTTATAATCTCTGAGATTTGGGTGCTCATACGGACAGACATCGCTAGTTCGTTTCGGCTGTTAACGCTGTTCAATAATATGGGGTCGGAGATGCTTCATTCTACCTGTTACATACATTTCCTGTCTTCACATAGTTATAATACCTTTTTACCCTATGGGTAACTGGCATAAAAAGAACTGAACTGCAAGAAAATAGCTATTGAACTTTAACTAAAGGAGTTATTTATGATTAAAACTCCAACACAATCTTTAGAAAGTTGTTAAGTTATCACCTAATTTGTAGATTTTTTTTGGATTCATTAAATTCTCAACAACTTGAAGGGAAATATAATTATGTAAAGTGGCTGTACATTGTCTCTTAAAAAACATACCTCACAAAGCTTTTAAGCTCACACTTAGCAAATTATTAGAACCAAATATTGTATACATATAGTAGACTATTAGAAAACCATCAAACACTTTCGCTTAGTTTGCCCCAAAACACATTTAATCAATTAAAAAAGTTATCAATCACTGCTTAAAAGAATATTTTTGGCTATGTTTTGAATTGAATACAGCTTTTCGCGCAATTTCATTTGAATTTAGTTGTTTGTTTTTGTTGGTTGTTCTCGTTTTTATGTTCTTTTGTTGGTTGTGTGTTGTTTTTTGTCTTGTCTTTTTCTATTTGGTTTGGTTTGCCATGCCAGGCGGCAATTACGCGTCACGCAGCTGGACGCGAGATGCGAGCTACAAGCACCGAGAGCTTCGAGCTCCGTCGAGCTGAGTGAGTGAGTTTCCGAGCACCACGCAGTTTGCTCTTTCGCTCGAGCTGTGCACACACACACACACAAACACACACACATACAGACATACAGAGAAATTGCCAGTGTAGGACAAGGTCGCATTTATTTGGTGCAGGCCGCAATTGGGCAAGCAGCAGAACATTGGATACGCGACGCATTGGGGGATTGGCATTCTGTCGCTGTTTTGGGGATGCTGCTGATGGAAGGCTTGCAAAGAGTACAGAGAGGAGGGGAGGGTATGAATGGAACATGCTGTGTGAATGAAGGTTACCTGCACTTCTCGCTGCTCGCCCACACAACGCCAGACGTTGACAGCAAATGCTGAAAAATTATGAAATGAATACAAATACAAATACAAATATTTGCGGATCAGTGGAACGATGCGACGTTTGTTGCACAAAAAGATTACAAAAAAAAAAAAAAAAAACAGAAGAGTCATCGCCATTGAATGTTGCCTTCAATGGGGCAACATGGGGCGACAAAGTGCAAATCAAATGTGATGGATGATCTCAATGCTTAGTGTCTGTCTGTTTCTGCAGAGTGAGCACAGAGAAAAACCAATAAAAGTTTCGCCAAGTGCGTCGACTTCAAGACGTTTGCCAAAAGGTGGCAAGAATTGATTTACATGAGTGTTGCTGTGATAACTAAAGCAGTCAGCACTTTTCAAAAGTTATTAAGTCCAAGTGTTTTCTATAGGCGACTAGACAGGCTTTCCTATATTGAGTGTACTATTCGAAATTGTTTGCAAAGAGTGTGATTGAATTGACACAATGCCAATGATTTATTCGAATATTTGCCAATATTTATTTGAGCGGCAAAGTTCTCGATCGTTGCGCTTTAATTAGGCATTGCAAAATGCTAGTTTTTTTTACATTATTTAATCAAAATTCCCATGAATGTGTTATTAACGCTGAGCACTCAATTTACATTATTGACTGTAGCTACTAAGTATATTCGAGTGTCACGCTTGAGAGTGCAATGAGCATTGTAAAGGCAAATATATTGGAAAATAATTGAAATTATAATTTTGAAGATGTTGTGCGGAATGGCTATAATATTTTTTTGTAGTATTCGAAGATAAGTTTGATTAAATGTATAGAATTAATTAAAAAATGAAATAACTTAGAGATATTCATTTATTTCTAAGATATCTTATGGTTTATTAATTAATTAAAATCTGCAAATATTTGCAATTTATTAATGTCGAACTTTAAGTGAGTAGAATTTAAAACAATTGAAGATTTATTATTATTATTTTAAGCGCAAATAATACTCATATGCTCTATGTTCCGCCTTTCCTCTCTGGGGCAGCTGATGCTACCTAATCCTAATAATAGATATAAATTAGAAGACTAAACTCATTTCAATATTAAATGTTGTATTTCGAATAGTTCTTTGTATTATTTTAAATGCAAAAATATTACTTACTTTACTTATTATATTATATCGATATACCAAATAGAGCTTTCTGTATTTTTTATTATTTTAAATGCGAAAATATAACTTACATTTTTATGCCCACTTTGGTTGACAATTTGGTATATTTTGTAGTATATCGATGTACCAAATAAGACTTTCGGTATATTCTACTATATGTTTGATATACTAATTTGGTATATTTTATGAATATCTGTTCTTTATAACACCTGAGAAGAAGCTTAATTGAAATGTTTTTAGTAAAACGAACTTTATATTTCTATATTGGTTATGTATTATTTACAAAGAAATAAATTTCCTATTTTAAAATTTATTTTGCACAGATTTCAATTTTTAAAATTCTTTGAACCGACAAAATTTATTAAATTTGACTATGTAAATGAATATGTATATTTATTAGTAAGCAATCATTTCTCTATAGCTATATTAGCTGCCATAGGTTAAAGTATAGATAATTGCAATCTTTGTTTATGCAAATTGCCAAAGCTAATGAGGAAAAGGTAAACAAATTGTTTCGTGGCAAACTGTTTGGCTCTTAATGGGATATCAATATTGAGTTTCTAGTTGTGAAGATTGATTGGCGGCACTTTGAAGTTTTCGCTTTGCCCCCAAAAATCGAAATCAAAAACCAAAACCGACAGAAATAAAAGCGATGGTAGAAGAGTACAAAAAAAAAATAGAAGTGAGCAATTGCAAAGCATTGATTAATGACAAATTGTGTGGCATGCAAAGCTGCAAAACAGCAAATGGTTAGACCCATTTTCGCTGGCCATCATCCGAGTCATTCAAAGCGTTTGCAAATGCCTGCAAAAAGGTTGTTAGAGAACCCTTCCCTCTCCCTTTTCGCCCCGCTTCCTCTTACCCTGCTGTTGTTGACGCTTCTTCCGTTTGCTGGTTTAGTTTTTCTTTTAGCTTACTTGGCGTTGTTGTTGTTGTTGCTGTTGTTGTTTGCTGTTGTTGCACATTTTATTAACATTTTCATTTAGTTGCATTTCGCGTTGCTCGCTCTCTCTCTGTCTCGCTCTCAATATCTAGTAGCTATCTAGCGAGCTATAGCTGCCCCTTCTATCTTTCAGTCTCGTTGTTTTATTTTGCTTTTCATTGCAATTTGTGTTTCTATGCATTTTTGTGTGTGTTTTACATTCGTTTTCGTGTCGTGTCGTGGCACCCAAAACCCAAACCCAAAGCAGCCAA
The DNA here is from genome assembly GCA_035046325.1 of Drosophila niveifrons. Taxonomy (NCBI): domain Eukaryota; kingdom Metazoa; phylum Arthropoda; class Insecta; order Diptera; family Drosophilidae; genus Drosophila; species Drosophila niveifrons. Next base: position 14,399,449 of record JAWNOC010000052.1, read on the forward strand.
CCAACCAGCCACCCACCAACGACTGCGACGACTGCCCATTTGCCCCCTCTCCCCCTCTCCACCGCCTTGCCACACATTGTTGCCACTGTTGCGCTCTTTTGCAGTTTGTTGAAGTTTTCATAATCATTGTCGTCGTCGTCGTCGTCGTCGCAGTTGCAGTTGCAAGCCTTTTGCTTTTGTTTTTGCACTCTTTTTTTTTTTGTGTTGTTTTTGTTTTTTATATAAGCCTCCGTCGCTTTTGGCTCGGCTGGGAGATTTTCCAGCATGAAAACAATGCCGGGAAAGCGGCTTATTTTCTATGATTTAAATAATGACGAAGACAACAGTCAGAGCCACCTTCACCGCTGCTACAGCAACAACAATACAATGATCATCGTAATCATCATCATCATCATCGTGATAATAATGAAAGGGACAGAGAAGAAAAGCTGACGACAATGCAAGCGAGACGTCATTGATATAAGACGATGATGATAACTCACAGACTGTTTGTTTTCAGCTTTAGCCAGTCTATAACATAAACATTTATCTCTATTCTTACTTTACCATATATATACTATACTATACTCTACTATTCTATTATTTATTACGTTTTTCTTCCACTTGCAGTAAAATGTTCATTGGCGGCCTCAGTTGGCAAACAAGTCCAGGTAAGTCTATTTCCTCAGTATTGCAAATCGTCACAAATTAGTTGAAATTCGCTAAATTTCTCAATGCCCGAAGCGAGTAATTAGCATTTATTTTGGTGGCTAACTAAGCCAACTCAACTTTGACAGCTCTATGCTAACAAATCCACGCCCACACGCTAAACCACAGTTATTATCATCTCTGCTTCTCTCTGGGCATATTGGGAAGAAAACACGCGATTTTTTTGCATTGAGTGAAAGCTAGAAAAGTTTCTAGCAATCTGATGGAAAATCTTTGCAGTGAAATTAAAACTTCTTTTGTTGACGTGGGAATGCTATATCAGATTAACAACGAGCTGTTTAGATATACTTGTACCATCGGTAAAACTTTCAATGAAAATTGCCAGAAATTTGTGCATTTTAATTGTTGAAAAACTTGTGTGGAAGAAATTTCTAGCCAATTAATTGAGACAGTTGCACTTTATGTTTGTATATTGGGGAACTCTTGATTGACATTTAATTAAGTGATGTTATAAAAGAAAATTTAAAAAAACAAAAACATTTATATTTGACTTAAGTGAGAATTTTGATAAAACTATAAAGTTTTTTAGTTTTTAGCCTTCAAGCTCTGCCATTAAATCTGTGGATAGACACTCAGTTAATAGATATAAAACTAGCTTTATTTCTAATATCTCTTAAGCTGGGTCTCGAAAGTGTTTTTCAGTCAGTCAATAGATTTTAATATATTGAAATTTATGTTTTCTTTGAGAACAATTTTTGAGCTATATTATGTATAAACTGCAGCCTTTTTGCTCTAACTGTATATTACGAAATTATGTTGTGTAAATTTAAGCATTCTAGCTCTTACATTTTGTTCTGTGGTTTAATTATTAAGTCGTACACTCAAATGATATGAAACCATGTTTTTTTCTTCAAATTCTCAGCCTTTTGCTCTTACCGCTTGAACTGTGCTTCGATAGTGTTTTTTAGTTAGTCAACAGAAGTGAATAGATTGAAATTTATGTTTTCTTCCTTGTTTTTCTACACATTATTCTAAAATGTTGTTTGACTTTCTTGTGTGCACATTGCAGCCTTCTAGCTGTAATTAAATAATATGAAATTATGTTGTGTCAAAACTTCAGCCATCTACTCCATAAAGAAAAGTGTATTGTGTCAAAATGTTAGCTTAAGTGTTCTTATAATTTTCACTGTGCTTTGAGGTCAGTCAATCGATGCAAATAGATTGAAGTTGATGTATTTTTTATCATTGCTTCTCATTAAAATACATTTTGTTGACACTATTATTAATAGTTTTCACACTATGCTGAGCATAAATTACAGCCTCCTAGCTCTTACCGAACAGTTGAAATTGTTGAAGTTCGCTTTAAGTTTTCATCATTGCGCCCCAAATAAAAAAGACTTTGTTATCATTATTCTGGAAAGTTTTTATACTAGGTTGGATATATAAATCAGCCTCCTAGCTCTTACCTTTTGGAAGATGCGTTCAAAGTTCAGTTGATGTTATAAAGAATGTATTAAATTTGAAAACTTTGATATTCCACTTTTTTTTCTATATATAAACTATGTTATTAGATATTACCCCTTGCTAGATAGATGGTGCAATTCAATTATGACACAAAAATTGTGGCATTCACACAAATTCTCAATAAAATTGTATCTCAATTTGTTTAGCCGATTCAAGTTGAGTCGATTCGAATTGATTCCGAATTCATTCGGTATGCAATATTCAGTTGAGTTGTTTATTTGACGATCGAAAACAATGAACGACAAACGGGTTTTTGTTTTTGTTTAAATTGAAATTGTAATTGATGAAATGCTTGAGATTTGCTGCTGCCGCCACCAGCAACAACAAGGCGACGATGAAGACGCCGTAAATTTGACGTCAATTGGCGGCAGTTGCACAGATGTGTTTGCTGAAGGCGAATGATGGGAGAGTGGAATAGAAAGAGAGGAGAGAGAGAGAGGAAGCAACGTTCTCATTACATGCCGCATAGTTTCATTAGGCTAATCAAAAGGCGGCTCTCGTCATTTGTATTAACCAAATTTGATGTTGGCCCCAAAAAATGCCAAACAACAACAACAAAAGAAAAAAAAAAGCGCCACTCGAAGCTGAAAAAGCTGAAGATGCCTTTTGATGCCTGGCTTGGCCAACTTTGGAGTGTTGCAGTTGTTGCTGCTGCCGTTGCCGCTGCCGCCAACACAACCGCCGTCGCATTGCACACACACTCAGACACACACTCAGACACTCAAACACACTCATAATTATGTAGTTACAGTTAGCCGCATTGCTTTTTTTTGTGTTGTTGTCGCCGTTTGTGTTTTTGTTTAGCGAAATTGTTGGCTCCGCCCATCATCAGAATGGCACTCGGCATTACGCTAACATATTATAACCTATAGCACACACACACACACAAACACACACTGGCACACTCATATCCATATAGCAGATATAGTACTCATGAGTATATATGCATACATATATGCCCGCAATAGTTGAAGAGTCAATGCGGTCTTTGGTTTGTCTCTTTATTTCGCCTTTTTTTTTTTTTGCAATCTTTTTCGCTTGTCTATTTTATTTCTTTTCGTTCTTTTTTTTTTCGTTTCACGGTTTTTGTACCTGTGCCAAAAAAATTTTCAAATTTTCAAATGGCTTCTTCAATAGTGGCCCAACTTGAAATTGGCGAATGTATTTTTCCCCCCCTTCGTCTTTCTCTCTCCTGCCTGCCTTCCTGCCTTTTGTTATCTTTTCCCATTTGGTGTGTGTCTTCAATCTTTTCTAATTTTTATTGTTTTTTTTTTTTTTTTTTTGGTTCCCTTTGCTGTGCTTTTTTGGCATTCGCTGGCTGACTGCTGGCTGCTGCTTCGTTGGCTTGGTAAATTAGCCAAAGTTTGAAATATCTACTGTTAAATTAAAGATGTGACCAAAATGTTAATTTTTCTCATTGCTTTCCCAAAGCGTGGGAGGTTACAAAAGAACGAAATGCAATCAGTTATCAAACGGTTATGAAGTACATGATCTGAGGAAAATATTATTAATAGTTTTGTGTACAGCATTTAAAATTTAATAGAAAACGTTTATTTACATAGCAAAAGAAAATAGAAAATATTAAGTAAGGAAAATGAAATATAAATTAGCTTTTCTACAGATTAAACATTTCTAAAACAGAATGTGGACACCAAATTAGAAGAACGGAATATAAATTATCTTTTCTGCAGATTATACATTTTTCAAAACAGATAATTCGGGATTGAATATGGATACCAAATTCCAGAAATTCGACAAATAAACTGTTTTGCTTTAAAAGAATTTGAAATTATCTTTCGTTAGTTTTTACATTATAGAAGTAGGATTATGAAGTTTAAAAAGGAAGGAATATGCTTTTTAAAATACTCTGTTAAAACAATTTGAATATTATCGTTAGACCGGGCATTTGTCAAATAGAATAAGGATAGAATGAATTGTAAAGCTGTAAAATGTAAAGATTGACAAGTATATTTAAACATAATTCGAGAAATTACACAAATCTACGCTGAATAATTTAAACATATTAATCCATATTTTCTATGCAGTTTTGAATCGGTAGAGAAATGGTTACGGTTCGAATAAAGTCTAAATATTCATCATTATTTTATCATTAATAATTTGGGTTCATTTTGAATTTGGCTATAAAAGTAATATTATATCTATTGTTCAATAATTTTGATTTACTTCTGAATCGGTTATGAAACGATTATAAATCGGAGAATGTTAAATTTTCATCATTCCATATTAATTATTAGTGCTGGCTATACACTGTTTAAGCTCTGAATTCAATAATTTGGATTAACTTTCATCAATCGAAATTAGCTATTAATTTTGATTTAATATTGTATTAGTTGTGGCTGTAAAATGTTGAATTCATGAATGGCAATAAAATATATTGAATTCAATAATTTGAATCGGTTATGAAAAGGTTAGAGATTGAAGAATTTAATATTTCAATATTGTGTAAGTCCTGAAACTTTTATGCCATAACAAATTTTTAGTACTAGCACATTGTATATAAGTTCATCATTTTCAATCAATTTTGGATGGTTTTACAATGATTAAGAATAAGTCTTAATTGAATATTTTGTGTTTATATTTATACCTTTAATTTTTTATTAACTATTTATTATGCCTTTAAGCTAAGGTAGAGTCATTCATTGACTCATTGTGATAGGCGGTTAGGGAGCGATTATGACGTAACCGCTTTGAAGCATACAAAAACAACAACTATGCCACTTGACATCACAAGCAACTTGCAACTTGCAACAGACTGCGATCGTGCAATCGGCCACTCGCTTTCAAGCTGCTTGCTACTGCTGCCTGCTGCTACTGCTGCTGTCTTGACAAGTATCTTGAACTGTTTCTCAGACTCAATTTGAACAGTTTGTGTGAGTTGCAGTTGCTCAGTGGGAGTTGCCAGCTTTGAGTCTCTTGGCCCAATGGCTAGATGGCAACCGGAACAAGCGCCGAGCTTTGGCTCAAGTGGCTTCCACTTCCACTTCCACTTCCACTTGCGCCAGAGCTTATGCTTTTGGATTTTAGTCGCCAGCTATCGCCACTCGAGCACACAGTTGCAACTTACATACACATACACGCATATATCTCCCACACACACACACTCACACACAAACATACAGAGAGACAGAGAGCATATACTTGAAAAATGCTGACAAAGACCTAATCTAGGGCGTCTATAAACATGCGCCGGGGTCTAACGTCTAACAGCATAGTTAGGCTGCTTTAGACAGGTCGGCGACAGGCTCAAACTCAGCCTCAGTCTCAGCCTCAGTCTCAGTCTCAGACTTAGACTGAGGCAAACAGTAGCCATGAACGTACGTGTTGATAACTGCAGAGATGACGACGACGACGACGTTGGCATCCGCATTGCAGTGCGGTTGAGCACTCAAAGCGTTTTTCCTACCAGATTTTTAATGATTGGCACGATTGTCTTAGCTACTTAATGATGTGCCCAAGTGCGACTAACCTACACAGCCTCTCCACTCATCCGCCCCAAAAATCCATCATATAGGTGCAGCTTGTGAGACATTTTCATGTCAACTATGCGGCGGGCGGGGCGTATACATAACTTAATGAACTTTTCACTGATGACGCCTCTTCCTCTTCCTTTGCCTTGCCTTGCCTTGCTCTCTCTCCCTACCTCTCTCAGCTGCTGCTGTGGCGTAATTTAATTTTAATTTCGCAAGCAGCGCGCTGGAAGTAATTGTATGCATTGAAAATGTATTTGCTGCTATCGCTGGCAAACACTCGACGATGAGCAAAGCGTTGACAGCAGAGCGCGGCACGACAATGACGAAAAGGCGATGAGTTCGTCTCGCGTCAGCCCAATTCACAAATAATACTCGCACTTCCTCAACAACAACAACAACACACAAAACAAAAAATAACGAAGAAAGCTGTTTGACTTTGAGATACCCGGTAAAGCAGAATTGTGCGTTATTTTTCTTAAAACAGACCAAATTGATATACTGACAACAATTGTGAAATATACCGAATGCAGTATTTTTTATTCTTATATACTACCACATTATAAATATACCATAGTCCGTAAAATATACCTGCTTGTCATCCAAAGCAATTAAGGTCCATGTGCAGGCTTCCTATCCGTTGTCAATATAACTAAAAAGTTGTTATTTTTTTAATATATCAAATTAATATACCAAGGAAAAAATACTGCGTTATACTAAAACGCAGATTTGGTAAATTAATGTAATAGGTAAAATATACCAATTATATAAATATATAAATATACCATAGTCCGTAAAATATACCTGCTTGTCATCCAAAGCAATTAAGAACCAAGTACAGGCTTTCTATCCGTTGTCAATATAAGTAAAAAGTTGTTATTTTTTTAATATATTAAATTAATATACCAAGAAAAAAATACTGCATTATACTTAAACGTAGATTTGGTAAATTAATGTAATAGGTAAAATATACCAATTACATTATTTGGTATTTTGATATATATAGCTTGAAAAATATACCAGATTGTCATGCTAAACTATTAAAACTCATAGGAGCACTTTTACCTGTTATCAAAATAAGTAAAAAGTTATTATTGTTTTAATATACCAACAAAAAATGACTGCAATATACTTAAAGTGGAATATACCGAATTCAATATTTGGTATTTCTATATACTACTACATTCAAAATATACCATAGTTTATAAGCAATCTGGTATAATTTGTCAACCCAAGTTGTTAAGACCAGATATTGGCTGAAAAGTTAGTATTGTTTTAATATACAAAACTTAATATTCCCAAATAATACTGAAGTATACTTAAACGCAGAATTGGTATATTAATGTGTACGTGCATTATACCGATGACAATATGTGGTATTTTTATAAAATAGCTTATAAAATATGCCAGGTTGTCTAATATACAAAGAATAAAATTAATGAAGTATTATACAACTACTTTTTATATCTTCTCAGCTGTTGCTTTCTCGTAAGTACAAATTTATATTACCTTTTTACCCTGTGGGTATCGGGTATAAAAAAGAAAACTATATGGAAGGGATGGAGGCCTTCGTTTTGTTTGTCTCACCTCTGTGGAGGGGGCAGAAGCAAGGAGGCGGGGGCGGAGGTGACGCGCCGCAGATTTGTGTCAACTTGAAACAAAATTTTTGAAATACAATACGCCGGAGTGCGAGAGTCAGTTGTGTTGTGTTGTCTTGTGAATCGCATCGCAAAAGGCTTTTGCCGCCTTTTGCTATTTTGGCTGTGCGTTCAACTGAAATACTATTTATATATGCACGACTCCGCGAGATACATTTGCATCTACATCTGCAGCAAGCGGCAAGCACATTACTCATGCAACAACACCGAAACAACGGGCATGGGGCAAGCACAACTACAATTACAACAGAGAACAGCGAAGCAGCAGCAGCAGTAGAAGACAAACCAAATGGAAAATCTATTCACATATATCGCTCACATTTCGATGCCGCTTAGCGATAAAGTCATGCTAAACTAAAGACTCCTCTATATAGATATAGATATAGAGTATAGACTATATACTGCTGCGTACTTTGCGCAAATAAATATGCATTTTTTTTCGTTTTTTTTTTTTTTTGTATGTGTGTTGTCTCGATTTACTCGCATCTCGTTCTTTGCTCCGTTTGTTTTTGTTTTGTTTGTTTATATGCTGTGTTTTGTGTTGGCTTTTGTCGCGTTTGTTGTCTGTTGTCGAATGTCGAAGTTTGTTTGACGCATTTCGATGCCATGCAAATGAAAATGGAGACAGCTTGTAAAGCAGTTGCTTTATTTGCCTCAGGCATTAGCTTTTTTCTCTCGACTTTTATTTTATTTTTATTTTTTTTGACTGTCATTAACTGGCAAAACGATCGAGCGATCGACAAAGTGGGCAGCAGATGACTCTAACTTTAGTTTAAAATGATCTGTTTGACTATAGTAGTCAAGCTTGTTTATTTAGGTATTATTAGTTATTAGTTATTCAACTGAATCTTTTTTAATAGCAATTTAAAGCTGTGTATTTGCAATGATTAGAATAATGAGGAATAAATAATAAAAAAAGGGAACTATATAAAATACTATCTATTTAAAATATCGCAATTAATATACATATATATTACAAGAAATTTAGTTCAATTAGTTTTAATAAATTTGAGTTTTTGTGCTGGACAATTTTGTTAAAGGTTTTACAAATAAAAGTTTTAAATTTCATAACTTAGTTTTTATGAATTTCATAATTATCAAAGTATTTTTAAAAAGATAATTTATAATTACTATAAGTATAATCTATCATAGTAGAGTCGGCAAGAATTTCATAATTTTAAGTGAATGTTTAAAGGGAATAGCTAAAGCAATGATTTCTATACATTAAATATACATATTTTATAGCGGAGTCCTCAAGAATATCACATTTAGAATTACTATAAATTAAAATTGTATCTTTCATAACTGAGACATCAAGAATTTCTTAATTCGAAGTGCATTTTTCATAGAATAAATTCTATAAATAAAAGAATTATCTTTTATATTTGAGTCTTATAGAATTCCATAATTATAAACTTACTTTAAAATTTTGCAAATAGCTAAGACTTTCCGTAAGAAAATGTATGAATCTTTAGTTGCAATTTCTATTGCTAACACTTTCAGAATAACTCACAAATAAAGTAGTTATCACATTTCAGAAACTAATGATAAAAGCAGCTCATTGAAAGGGCAGCAAATCAATCAAAAAACCCAGTCAATATTTTGTTCTCAATGCATTCATATCAAAGTTGTGCAAGCTTAAAGCATTTTGCACTTCAATAAGCTACAGTTGATGGAATTGGTTATTAGTTTTTTGTGTAGCGCAACTGGATATTAGATTCAATTAGAAGCTGCATTTTGAAATTCGAATAGTATATTTTAGCGAATAGTAGCGAGGGAATATGGAAAAAAAGGAAACGGGCAATCGAGCAGATGGAATTCAATCAGGAAACGAAACGATGATGGGAAAATATTTTGCGTGACTTTTTTAAAATCTATGCGTCTAAAAATTGTTGAAATAGCTCTGAAGGTGGGCGGAGCAGATTGAAGCGGAGACTCTAAGCATTTCAGGATGCAGACAGGTGACAAAAATGACAGAAAGACAGAGAAATGGACGGACAACAGTTTTGCCCAAGATATAGACGAAACCGGGGGGCGTTTTGTCGCTGCTTCGATTTCCTGATTAATTTATGCAGTCGAGGGCGACGACGACAACGATGAGAACGATGACGATGACGAGGTTGGCAGCCAGTTAACAACAATTTGCCGCAAGCTTCGTTAAAATTGAAATGCTGCACAAAAAATTGTCAATAAAATAAGCGAAAGATGGTTTGTCGTCCAGTCGCAGGTCGCATAGTCAGTCAGTCAGTCCGTCAAAGTGTCACACTGTCATTCACTGACTCAGAGTTGCGTCCATCAGTCAAAGTTCAAGCGGACTCTTCGCCTCTCTCAGTCTTCGTGCTTTGCATCTTTATCCAGCTGTCTCTGTTTTTTTTTTGCCGTGCAACATTTCCTGTTTGCTCCAGCTTCTTGTTCTTCTTCTCCATCTTGTCTCTCAGTGTCTGTTGTCTCTTTACGCCAATCTTTGGTCATGTTTTTGCAGCTCGCTTCATTTTCCTTTTGAATGTGATTATCCTAAGGCTGTGTGTGTGTGTGTTAGTGTGTGGCTGTGGCCAAGCGCATCTTCTTCGGCTTTGATAGATGGTCGCCTCGTTGGCTGCTGCCTGCCTGCCTGCTTTCCACTTTTGCATTGCATTTAATGTCCTGCCACTTGTCCAAGTGGCCACCAAGGCAACCAGGCTACCAACTACCAACTACCAGCTACCAACTACCAGCTGTCTGGCTCCTTGTTCGCTGTTTTGTTGACTTTGGCACGAGTTTGGTTAAAAAGTTCACACATGCCACACGCCCCTCACAATACATTTATATATATACTACATACATATATATATATATTATAGTATAGTGTATCTTTGTTGGTCTGCTCGTTTTTCATATAGTATGTGTGTGTCCTGGTCATGTTGTTGCGCCTTTGGCGTTAGCCCCGTTGTTGTTTTTATACCTCGCAAGCCAGCAAATGACTTTAGAGTGTCGAACAGCTGCTAAACAGCCTTAAATATCTCATAAAACTGATTTATATCGCTAAACGCGCAGCTAACTGTTGCTGTTCCTGTCATTTAGTTATTCAAAATTATGCTTATTAACGTGCGATTTGCAATTGATCGTTCAATTTGCATTCCAGTTAAGTGTTTGTTTAATTAAAGGTTTAGCTTTAGTATATTTTAGAGTATAGTTCAGAATAGGTTTTCAGAAACTTGAAATTAAGTTTGAATTTTAGTTTAGTAAAACGCTTTAGTTTATTTAAGGACTATAGATGGCAATAGGTTTTCAGCAAGTGGGCAGTTCCCAAACTATATTTTATATTTATATTATTAGCACCCTTATTACTTGCTTATAAAATTTTAAGTGCATTTGCATATTTGTTCATTATTAACTTTTGTATTTACGGATTCAATTGCTTGCATATAATTCTAGTTGGGAATTTGTTTTGAGCGAGTTGGCAGCACCTAAATTATTATTGGTAGGGCTGCTTTGACAGAGTTGCCAGATTATTATTTTTTTTTTAATATTTGATTTTTCATAGCAAATAAATTATGTTATCGCCAAAGCAATGGTTTATATTATTTCGATTCTTTTTAAAATAAATTTTTAAAATCACAGTAACTTCTTAGCTCATATTGTTTTCTAAATGAAAATTGAATAACTCCGGAATAAAGAAATCTTGTGTTTAAAATTGTATTTATAATTTATCACATTTTAAATGAAATTATATTGAATTCTAAATTTAATTTAAAAAACAATTTACAAAAATGGAAAGAGGTTTTGAAGTTTCTTTAATTAAATTTTAATATGATCATGATAAATATGTTTAAAATTTAGTTTATTACTATGACTCATTGATTTTCTATTAATTGTAGAACTATCCTTTCATATATTTAAGCCTATATAATAACAATTGTAGTTTTTGGCTTTTTTTTTTCATTGTAGAACTTACATTTTCATTTTTCAATTCAATCTCCAATTATGGCTGATTAACTTTCTGTTCATTGTAAAATTTCCCTTTTCTTCATTTCCCAATTTCAGTTTTATTTCTTCTTTTACTGTTCTTGTCCCATTTACAGGGTATATCTTAGTCTTGTAGTATCAACTATTGCTTTCTTATTTCGACTATTTTTTTGTGTCGTTGTGTAGACTTCTTCATGGTGTGTTGGCTTTCAACTTTAGGGGGCGTCTGTCTCCGGTGTGCTGTTTGAATATTTACATAACTGACACTACATACACCCATGCACCTTTCTCTCTCTCTCCCCCCCCCACCCTCTCTCTCACGCACACTATCTACCTCTCTCATATGTAGTTGCATACGTGCATTAAATGCTGCTGGTGCTGGGCAACAATTAATTAACTTGTATGAGTATCAAACGTCGTCGTCGTCGTCATCGTTGTCGTAGCCTTTGGTGGCTTTTAGCAATTTCAAGTCAGGCCGCCTAAATGCATGCTACGTAAATTTTAAATTAATAAGCATTGCGCATACGCCGCCGGGAATCCAGCACAGAGTGAACGAAAGAGAGAGAGTGAGTGAGTGTGTGAGCGAGAGAGGGCGAGAAGTCGTTTCGAAGCCGCCTCGAAGCTCGATTGTAGCCGCATGTGGTGCTTGTCATATGCCATTATCATGGAATGTTCATTCTGGCCCAACTAATAGACAATTTTTTGGCAACCGAAAATGGAATAAACGTGCTGCAGCGGCAGCAAAGGCAAAGGGGAAGGGAGTGCAGGGGTGCACTGCAGGGGCTCCCTCCAGAAAGAAAAACACGAACTCGAACTATGTCGAGGCATCTCGTGACGTTGCCAAGGATTCTCGCCTGGTTGTTGCCGTGTGCAGCGGAAGCATTTAAATTAAGGACGACACATTAAAATTATGCAATAACAACAGCTATTATTATGTGAGAGAGACACAGAGAGACAGAGAGAGAGAGAGAGAGAGCAGAGGGCAGTGCTGACTAAATTGTAGTTAAACTTTAAGCGACGCCCACACTTCGCTCTCCGCTCTTCTTCAACTCTTTATCTCTATCTGTGAATAGAATGCACTTTTTTCTTCTGCTGCTGTTTTTTTGGGTGCCTCTGTTGAAGCAGTTTAATGAGCGCTGTGAATGTCAACACCCAACGAGTCCAATATAACAAAAAAGCCAGAGAGTGGTGGCGGAGGGGGGATGTAGGCGGTGGGCGGTGGTGCGGTGCGGTGCGGATGAGGCACGGGAAGTCATAAGTCGCAAGTTGTGCGCCCAGGCTAAAAACTAAAATAGGCAAAGCAGAAGAGCAAATATGCAGTCAGGCATAGCACACACACACACACACACACACACAGCTCACACACACACTATTACAACGCATTGACTTGGGATTTCGGGTGTAGCCGGTGGCACCCAACCGGGTTATCGACTTTATGTGTTTGTTGTTTTCGTTCGCTTCCCAGGCGTCGTTTCCTTGTCTTTTTGTTTTTTTTTCTGCCTTTTTGTGGGTGCCTTCCTCACTTTTCAATTGCAGACGTTGTGCTCCTTGCTTGATATTGGCTTTCATTCTCGGCTGTTGCTGCCAATGCAATGTTAGCTGCATTGATTTGCTACAACTACAACTACAACTACAACGGCAACGACAACTGCAACCTTTTGATGCACGCAATTGCTGTGTTGTAGTCGCAATCGAAATCTTTGCAGCACAACCTGAAGATTATGGCTAAGAGTCTAGTGAAGTGGATAATACGAAGAAAGCTCAAGCAAAACGTTCAGATAGATGGTCAAGCATGCTAAGAAATGGAAAAGAACAGATTGCTATACAAAGCGAACCGAAAGTTAAATTAATGAAAAACAAGCTATAAAAAGTGTGTGCTGCTCTTTATTGTATTGAATGTATGGCATAGCTTAATATCCATTTAATTGGCATGGAAATCGCATATAATTAGCGCTGTTAATTATAAACGCCACTTAGATGGTAGAAGTGTAACGAAATTCAACTTGATTTAAGCTTAGCTCATGGTGAACAAGAAAGCATTTGAAGAAAGCATTTTAAAGTCATTTTTTTCAAGCTGATAAGCATATACAAAAATAGTTTAAAATAAATAAATGACATACAAGAATAAGAATAAAAATATTTCGTTTAAGGCACCATTTTCTTGCGTATAAATTTAATTTGGCTTATAAGCATTCATTTGCTCAACTAACGTTTATTCAATTGTTTTTAATCAGCAAGTATATACATTTAAATTTTTTAGATTATTGTACTTTGTAACAACATTCGTGTATAATATATCTGAATTAATCGACAAATTTTATTTGATAAAGAACTAAACGTATTTAAAAAAATTTTTCCTCATCTCAAACATTTCTTTAAAGTCGCTGAATTTGCTTTGGCTTTATAAGAGAAAGCCTAAATATGTTATGATTACTATTTACAATATTTTATATAATCAACATATATTAAAGAAAAGATTTTTTGTATACATTGTCCAAGATATTTGAATAAATGCTTAGTTGATAAAAAACAAAAACTTTTCAAATAAAATACCATGGTATTGAAATTCTTTTTTAAGACGGCTAAATATATTATTAATTCATTTTCAAAGTATTCATTCAAATACATTAAAAAATACAGTTTTTTTACTTTTTTGTCCCAACATTTAAATAAAATAAAATAAAACAAATCCTTGAGCCTTAATAATTATAATCTTATATTAATGAATTTCAGTTTTAAATAAAACCCTCTGGCATTTAATAGATTGACTAATGTTAGAACTTTTAACTCATAAGAAACAACTTGTTTAATATTACTTGAAATATTTACTAAAAGCTGAAAAGATCTAAAAAAAAATATGAGATGTTTGGTCATCATCCGAAAAACTGCTTAAACTCAATTTGATAAAAAAGGGAAAAGTTTTTCAATAAAATACTCGTGTATTTAAACCCTTCTTACTTATGCTTAACGCATGTGTATTACTCCATTTATTAAATCAACAAAATATATAAAAATGATAGAAAGAATTACATACAAAATATTTTATCCAATGCTCACACTTTTTTTTTTGTTAAAAAACAAAACTAATGTAATAGACTTTTTGTGGTAAATATTTAGAGGTAGTGCTTCACTTCATGCATTAATAAGATTAATAATAATAATAGTAATAGACTTTTTGCTATAAACATATTAAGATAATGCTTCATTTCATGAATTAATGCTAACAACAATAGTCTTTGCTATTCTGGCCATATTTATTTTTGGCGTTTTTCGCATTTTTTTCGAGCTCTCTAATATAACTAAATATGCCATGTCCCGTATTTAAGAGTTGGCAAATTTATCGCCAAAAAAAGGCGCACTACAAGTGGCTTTAGAGTTGCAGCTCTCGATTTTATGGTCGCATTTAGTTGGGTAGTTGTGTCAGCTTTTGTGGCTTTTTCGTGTTGCACTCGTGAGTGTGTGTATGAGGCAGAAGAAGAAGAAGCATAAGAGGAAGAGGAAGACTACTTAGTTGCCGGCTTATCAACGGGACTTGCTTTGCCGAACGAACTTCGGTAACAACTTAGCCTTCATTGCTTACAGTTCGTTGCATGTTCTCGTCTCTCTAGCAGGCGACATTTTCCGACGTTGCTGCCTCGCGCATTGTCACCAGGGAACAGACTCGACCAGACCAAGAGACAGACAGTTATCGTCGAAGCCGAAGTCGAGTCTAAGGTTTGTGGCAAAGAGACTGCGGCAAAAAGGCGACGCAAGAGACGTCAACACAGACATAGACACAGATACAGACACACAGACCTTTGCCTCAGTCGCGCTTCCGTTTGCAGTGAGTCAAATATATTGCCAACTTCCTGCAGCGCCGGTTCAGCAGGAACACCCAACACAGCCACCTTCTTGATAGGCTTTTTGTCGTCGACGACGACACAAAACGACAACGTGCCCCATAACAAACAAAAAATTCCAGTTAGAAATACTCTCTCTCTCTCTCTCACACTCCCTCTCTCTGTCTCGTTCTCGATTCTCAGTTCTCGATTCTCGGTTCTACATTCTCGCTTCTCCATTCTCGCTTGTCGTAATCGAGTTTAACTTCTCGTATACCACGTACAATGAAAGGCTCAAGACTTGTTTGCACTTCATTGCTGAATAATATAGCAAAATTGAGTTTCGGGTTGAAGTTGAAGTTTACTTTGGGCCTCAAATGATGCATAGCATGGAGTTAAATTATTAGTTTAGTATGTTGCTCTTTCTAGCCCTTCGAGTTTATCGCTACAATCGCTACAGGGTCTTCAAAAATATGAATTACTGCAAATTGGTTGTATTTCATGGCATTTTTCTGGTGAGATTAACTTGTACAAATAGAAGAAAGTGAGCAAGAATTTGTTAATTTAAGACTAGACTATGAATGCCAAAGAACGTTGTAGAAATCTTATAATTTTATATATAGTATATAATAAAATCAGAAATAATAAATACATTTTCACATATAATCTACTATTTATATGCGGAATGTTTATTGTTAGCTATTAAGACTGGTTGAAAGTGAGCAGGAATTTGTTAATTTAAGTTGTTGAAATCCTCAAATTTCATATTTATAACAAAATTCAGAAATTATATGTTTATATGCCGAATGTTTAATTTTGCTTAATTTAAATTTATTCGAAATTTGATTTTATATTTCTAATTCATATTAGGCAGCTGTGACAATGTTTACTATTCGTATACGTTATTTATTTTTATGTGTTTTTAAAGTTATACTATTACTTCACTGATTACAGTGAAATTATGTGTAGGAAAGAGTGACACAGATTATTGAAATCAAGTTTTAAAATTTATTTGTAAAATTATATAAATATTTCTTGGTATGTATTTGAATCATAGTTTCCAGATTGTGATCTATGCCTACAATATAATTATTTCCATTATTTAACATACATATGTGTAAAAACGTAAGCTCAGTGTTTTAAGATTTATATGTTACATTTATAAATTTTTTTTTTCATGATGATTTTTTTCGGAATTTGAAGTTTTATAAGCCTTTTTTCTTATCATAATCATATAAAAGAGAATAATTAAAATAAAAATTATAGTCGTTAGCTTGAGATACAATGCAGTTATTTCATTTAGATTATTATAACAAAAGTCAGTTGTTTTTCTATTAATGTATGCACGAATTTAGAATTTAACCCTGAAGTTATTCTCTACATCTTTGGCTATTTTAGTTCGGAAATATTTCGTACAGTGAACTGAGAATATAGCGAAAAGTCGACTTTCTACATTTTCGAGAGAAGGAATTTAATTCGAAATGATTTTAAGTTGGCAAATTCTAATTAATTTTTTTATTTATATTTTAAGTGTTTTATGCCTTATTTCTTTTCATTATCATATAATCGAGAATAAATAATATTATTATTATAGTTATTAGGGCATAATAGTGTAGCTAGCTTTAGATATAACTCAGTTATGCAATTTTATTTTCAATCAGTGAATTTAACGAAGAAGTTATTCTCTACATTTTATTTTTCACACATTCAGTTCAGTTAATTATACATCGATCATTAGAATAAAACGAAATTTAACTTCAAGGGAAAAAATCTAGTTCCAAATGAATCTTAGCTTAGTAAATTCTCTTCTCTGCAACTTTATAGGGTATTCGCATATACTAAAAATTCTAGACCCGGCTCTCGACATCGATTAAGTTATTACGAAATGTGCACTACGTGCAGCGTCTTCGTTGCCACACACATACACACACACACACATGGGCAAATACAGATGTATCTGTCTGCGTGTGGCTGAGTCTGAGCCTCGTTGTCTGTAGTCCGTTGCCTGTAGTCTGCAGTCTGCAGTCTGCAGTCTGCCACCCGCAATGCCACAGGACTCACGTAATTTTTGCCTTAGCCTTAAACTGGGTCACAATTTTCGTACACGTTGCTTTGCTTTGCTTTGCTGTGCTTTGCTCTGCCTCTTTCACTACTTTGCATAACCGAAAATTTGTATCGTTGCAGACATTTTTGTTTACCTGCGACCCTCCCTCATCACCCCCTCCTCAACTGAATTGTTGTTGGGGTTTGTTATTATGTCAGCTGAGCTTGCCGGATTGACACGCGTGCTGCATTTCGAGCTGATGTCTGTCTAAATGTCTCTCCGACTTTGTCTGTCTGTGCTTTGGGGGCGAGGCGAGGTCAAGTCAAAGAGTGTCACAACATGTCTGCTTCCGGTGCACACACACACACACACACACACACACACACACATCGATAGAAGAGAGTAACATGCACACAAATACAGAGTTAGACAGACACGCGCGCCTGCTGACGGTGTTGTTTACATATTAAAGTTGCATGACCCCGCCAACTGTAACAGCAACAACAAGCACTCGCCTCGACTCGAGCAACAACAATGTTTACGAAGTTACCAACAACAACAACAGCAATAGCAATTACGACAGCAAAGCAAGAATGCAATCGGTGCTGCGGCTGCAACTTCATTGCACAGCTGTTAAAGGTCGCCGCTGTTAACTCACTGTTAACTCGCAACTGCTTAAGCTCCAGCACAAACACGCGCTCTCTCGTCTCTCTCTCTCTCTCTGTGTCGTTTAATGCGTTCGCTCTTTGCTTGCTCTCGCTCTCTTGCACAGTTTGCATTCTCTTTGCAAGGTTGCACGTGTTTTTGGCGAGCTTTGGCTTTGGCTTTGCCATGAAAGCGCTTTTCATTCATAAAAATGGCTGACAAGCTTTTTGTGCTGTTGCCCGAAAGCGACGCTAGCTGGCGCCAGCTAAACAAACAAAAAACCGCATGCGAATTGCAATACGTTTGTTTTTTCACCCCATTGCTCATCCTTGTCAGAGTCAGAGTCGTAGTCAGCGTTGGAATCCTGACACGACGATATTCATGTCCGCCCCTTAAATGTCAGTCGCTTGTTTTGATGCAAGCTCACGCGCCGTAAACAACTTATTATCATTGCCTTTGACTGGCTTTTCTTTGGCCAAATTTGTTGGCTGCCTTTCAAGTTACACACACACACACACACACACACACAAGCATTGCTCATACGCCCCGTATAGCGGAAATGCAACGCAGACATTTGCAAGGTTCTTTTATTCCTCAGCATTTCTATACTTTTTTTTACCTTTTCGCGTCGCCAATCTGCGACGCCTGATCAGCTCAACGTCGATGACGCGGTGTTGGTGGCGTCGTCGCTTAAGTGGCCCCGTCCTGGCTCCCCATAGAAAACTGAAAACTGGGGAAAAAAACTGAGAGCAGAGAAAAAAAAAATCCATCAAGCCGCGTGCCAAGTTTCAAATTTCACGACTTGCATTTCATTTGAGAGCTGCCATTGCAAATGATGCTACACGCCTCCAAATCTGGCAAACTTTTATCTGTTTGAAAATGTTTTATTTGCGCTTCCCCTTTCTTCCTTGCTTCCTTTCGCATCCCCATTCTTTCGTTTTTCTCTGTGTGGTGGTATAAATCATAAATACACTCACATTTCATTTGAAATAATTTGTGGCATATTGGCAATTATTCATTCTTTTTTCCTGCTTTTCTTTTTTTTGGGGGTTTTGTGCTTGTGTGTGTTGTCGTTGAAGTTGTGTCCTGAGCTTTTCAAAGGCATCGCATCGGCTTAAGTGCGACGAATTTTTCCCGATGTGGATTTTCTGGCGGATTTGTTGTTGGCTTGGGTTTATCTTTTTTGGCCTCGCAAAAAAAGAAAAAAACAACAACACAAACGACAACTGCGGTGACATCGCATAAAAGGTGTAGACCATAAAATGTTATCTATACTATATATACTTTATATATATATATATATATATAGCATGTGGGAAAGGTCGAGGGGAGGAGGCATTCAAGCTAAAGTTGATTTAGTGCTGCGCTCTTGATAAGGCAACAAACAGCGGCCAGAACATGAGTTTGGTCCAAGATGCGCAATTTATTATTATGAAAATGTAGTTGAAACCACAAATAAATGGTTGACAGATTGCAGATTATGCTTAGAATAACTAACTATAAATTGTGGCATGAGTCGGTGATTTAGTTATAGATTTCGAATGCAGCTTTGATAAGTTGTTTGACTTCAACTAAAACCAATCAAGTGTTGTGGTTAAATGATTAAATCAATCACAAATAGTGGATTAAAATTAAGATAAAGAATAGGCATATTAAAGTATGCATTGTATTGTTATTAAGCAATCAGTTTTAAAGTGAAAGATGTCACTTTAGTTCTATCGCATGCATACAAATTTAGGAGTAGCAAACAGATTATGCAAAATACAAGAAGTAAAATGAATGAATGTTGTAGAATAATGGTGTAGACGTAGATGATGTAGAAAAATGTATAAATCTACTAATACACTTGGTGTTATCATAAGAAAATTTTTAAAATGTTTTCTTTGGTATTTAAACTTTAATGTATTGGTATCTTTAGCTCCTTAGTTATTACCATTTAATCCGTTAATTTAGTTAACAGTAAAATTTATATTAACCGCAAGTAATAAATGATAATTTTATAATAACGTTTCAGTGTCGTTAGATATTTAATTATTATTTTGGTATACATAAATTTATTTAAGTGAAGCAAAGAAAGTAATATATTAACAACACAGTTCTACAGCCGAAATATAATAAAGGAACACAATAAAACGACTATATACTTAATATTTACTGAATAAGTGGGTAGATTTTTTTTTGAATGACATTAACAAAAGATGACTTTTGAAATGAGGATTGCTGCATCTTAAATTTATTTTTTTGTTATTTGTTTGATAACTGAAACATTTATTCAACAAATTTGTTTCCCTTAATGTATAGAGGATTACAATGTTACTAAGTTTTTATTATATTAATTACAATCTGTAAGAAAGATCTGAATGATTTGTGCGTTTTCTTATAAAGTTTCCTTAACTAATGAAATTAAGCAAATTATGTTATTCATAAGATGAAGGCTTTCGCTACAATAACTTTAATTATAGTGTTAGAATTAATTTTAATTATAACTAACTTTTTTAAATAAAAAATGTTATTCATAATATCAGTCACAACTATGTTTATAGTCCATAATATACTAGCTAACATATTTTTAGTAATATTAGCTTCAATTTGACAATCATCATCAATAAATACTTGATGCAATAAAGATCTTATGTTTAATGCTCGTAAAATACAAATGCTCAATCTTGAAGCACTTGCAGCCAAATGAGATTATGTTAAAAACAAATTGACCCTCGTTGAAATAAGTTCGTGGCGAAATATGCTAAGTGAAAAGGTCAATCAATGTGGTAATTTTATGTTAAGCTCAATTGCTAAATCACTTTTCCCCCAAAAACACATTCTCCTAGTCTCTTTCTCACTCACTTCTCTTTCCCCCCTTTTGCAACCCCTTTGGCTAACTCTCTGTCCAGTGTGAGTTTTTGTGAGTCAATGCGGCTTATCCTCAAATTGCCACAATTCGCATGCAAATGCCAACAAATTGTCGACCAAAAAAAAGGAAGTAAATGAAAATGAAAAACTATCAGCGAAAAGAGAGAATTGATTCGATTAACCTTTTCAGCTGCAGCTGCAAGGGAAATTCATAGAGAAAATAGGGTTAGAAAAAAAGCAAATCAAAAGCCAGCAACATCGATGATAACTGGTGGCAGCTTAGGGGCAGCTTAGTGGGCGTGGTTGCAGCGCCCTCAGCTTTGGCTCTATTCAATTGCAAAGCGAAAAGCGCTTCAATGAATGGCAGGTGTTAATGTATCTTCTCTCACTGGCAAATGTATCTTTCAAATGCTGCTGCCTCGCCAATGAATTGCAATGAAAGCTAATTTGCCAATTGGTTCTATTTCTCCCCTCCCCTCCCCTCCGCTCTTCCCCCTCTCGCTGCTCTTGCTGCATTCTGAACCAGTTAGCAAAGTGTGATTAAATGTGTTTTGCAGCTTTTGTTGCGTGTTTTTATTGCCAGTTGCCTGCACAAATGAAACAGATACACAGATACAAAGATACAAAGATACACACATGCACATGAGACATTAGACATTAGACAGCGCTCTGTGTTCGGTGCTGTGTCGTGCAACATTTTGGAAAATGTGCTGCCACAGGACAAAGCAACACAATACGAAATATACCCCTCCCCTCCTCCTCCCCTTTCCCCTCTGCACACCACTCGAATCGCTTTTGTGTTTCCTTCTTCGTTTTTTTTTCTGCTGAGTTGCTAAAAAACTTCTTTTCAACAAAACGCTCTGCGGTCGAAGCGTTAGAGGAGAGTGGGCAGGGGCGGATTGGAGGACTTATAAAATTGGGTTGGGATTGCTTTGCCTTTGCCTGTGTGTGTGTGTGTGTGTGTGAGTTTGCTGCAAACAAGCGACGAGCTAAGCAACAACAACAACAACAACCCCCCAATGAAAGTGAAAAAAAGCGAAGAAAATCTGTTTGCATATTACAGAGCAGCAGGGGGGGCGTGTTCGAGGGGGGTGGACAGAGGCAGATTGAAGGCAGCTGCGCTTCCAGCTGCGCACGCTAGGTGTCGCCAGCGTGCAGCGCGTTCGAGCATCTTCAAAGTTGAAGTAATGCGGCCTCAAGTGGCGGCAGCCCACAACAACGTCGCCAAACGTCATCATCATCATCGTCATCGTCATCGTCGTCGTAATCATCATCGTCATCTTCTCTTATATGCCACTCGTCCTTGCCGCACGCTGCGTGGAGCACGTTGCCATTTAAAATTGCTTGGCTTTGGCGCTTGTCCTCACCTGTGTGTTGTGTGTGTGTTTTGAATGAACGCCTGCGTCTTTTATCTTTTCATAAATTTTTTCGCTTTTTGTGGCAGCGGCGGCTGTGCCACCAACCTGCGCCACTTACAATCACTTTTATTTCCAAGTTTTTCCTTCTCTGTTCTCTCTGTTCTCTGTTCTCTGTGCTCCCTGCAGCACCATTTTAATGCTCAACAAAATTTGAATTGAATTTGCGCCGCGCCGCGTCTTTGGATGCGTTGCTCTAAAATGGCTGCTTGCTGCCTTTTTTTTCCCCATTCGTTCTTCTTCTCTCTTGCCATACCTTTTTTTTTTTACTTTATTTCCAATTTGCATCGTCGCTGCCTTCAATTTGGGTACAAAAAAAAAGAGATGGAATAACGAAAGCAGCTGGCAGCTGCAGGCGCAAACTTCAGCTTCAACTTCAACTTCAGCGTCAGCTTCAGCTTCGTTTTCGTTTTCGGCTTCAACTTACTGAGACAACAACAGGTATAAAAGCAAGCACAGCTGGTTGCCAGGTATTCACTTTTTTCTTGTTCGCTTCTAGTTTCACGCTTTTGGGTTTTCCTTAATCGTTTATCCTTGGGATTATGGTAACATAACAATGCCCAAAGCGTCGTCGTCGCTTGCATCCTTGCGGGCTCTGTAATTGGATGTGAAATGCAAGCTAAACTTGGCCAGAGACTCGTGTCCTGGCAGTTTCCCCAGAGTGTTTCTGCAATTGAGCGCTGCAAATGCGCATTTAATTCGTTACCCAGCAAATGCAAAGTGCAAAGAGAGCGAGAGAGAGGGGAGAGTAGCAACACCTTACTTAACCCTCCATGATGGATGGAGTTGCGAAATCTTTTGATTTATATAGTTATCGTATATATGGGTAGCGAGTCATAAATATGCCAGCGAGTAAAGCTCTTAAGTTGTCACTTTTTGACAAATTTGCCACACTACACACACTTTAAGCAACTAGCGATCGCTGGTAACTGCACTTAAAGTCAGCTTAACCACAAAGTGTTGCGTATAAATTCAATATTTATTTGCCATCAAGTGGATAACGTAATGCATTTATTGCAGTCAACTTCACTCGCTGGTTTCATTTGCTAGTTAATGAAGCAGCCTTGATTACATTAACTACTCGTTACTTGCACTCTTTAATTATATGTTAATTTATAGTTAAACAAATAATGCAATGAACTGAATTTAGTTGCAGTCAACTTTACTCGTTGGATTCTTTTTCCAACTCGTTATTTAATGAAGCGAATTAATTTCATCAACTACTCGTTACAGCTTGTCCACAATATATATTTATCTGTTGATTTATAAATATGTGAATAATGCAATGAACTGAATAAGCATTATTTGTTAATTTGTTGCAGTCAACTTCACTCGCTGGTTTCGTTAATGAAGCAGCGTTGATTACATTAACTACTCGTTACTTGCACTCTTTAATTATATGTTAATTTATAGTTGAACAAATAATGCAATGAACTGTTGCAGTCAACTTTACTCGTTGAATTCTTTTTCGAACTCGTTAGTTAATGAAGCGAATTAATTTAATTAACTACTCGTTACTGCTTGTCCACAATATATATTTATCTGTTAATTTATAAATATGTGAATAATGCAATGAACTGAATAAGCATTATTTGTTAATTTGTTGCAGTCAACTTTACTCGTTGAATTCTTTTGTCAATTCGTTAATTACTGGTTATCCACAGTATATAATTATGTGTTAATTTATAATAAATGAAAAATGAAATGAACCGAGTGAGCATACTCTGTTAATTTCACTTTGTGTATTTACCATCTCGTTAGTTAATGAGATTACTCGTTACTTAATTTGTAAACTCTCTTAGATCGTTTCTCATTTGTTTTGTTGTGCAACAAATTATATATGCGTATTAATTTACAATTAAATGATGCTTTCTTAATTTGCTAAAGCTAATTTTACTTGTTGGAATCATTGCCAACTCGTTAGTAAGCAAAGCAACTGGGTTAACATGCTTTTAGTTGGCTACTCGTTACTTGCTGTGTGCATTATATAGTAATAATGAAGGGAATGTTAACAGCTGAAGAAGACAATTTGCTATAGTCAGTTGCACTCGATAGCATTGCAATTTTGTTAATTAAAGATTATTTATAACTTGTTTCCTTTAAAGCAATGAGCCATTCTTTCATAGTTTCATTTTTTTAAGTTATGAATAAAGCAATAAGCTGAGTAAACAAATTGTTTAACTGACCTAGAGATTGTCGCTGAAATTGATTAATGAAATGATCGCCAACTTCAATGCAAAGAGAGCTCAATTTTACTTTTTTCAATGTTGGTTCCTCGCTATTTTCTGTGTGCAATAAATGAGATGTGAAGTTATGATTTGGTTAAATAGTTACACTCAAATTATCTTTTTGCAATTGTGATTTTTCTGTAGTTTAAGATTACTCGATTTTTTTTTCATTTTCTAGTTAAGCGAAACTCGCTACTCGTTGCTTTTCTTTATATTGTAGCGAATAAGTTAAATTTTTATCTTATGCTTTCTCTGTTGCTTCACAATTTTCATTTCATTTTCATTTGTGGTTTGATTTCTGTTCTTTCTTTATTGAAATTCATGCTTAAATAGGTAAAACGACAATGCTTAATTCAGCAACTCAATGGAGATTTTATGATGTCAATCAGTTGACTTATTTTTGACACTTTCAATTTAAGCTCGACAATCATTATTGTTGGATATGACATATTAAGATATGTTATGACGTTAAGTTAATTCAAGACAGATTTAACTTAATTACTGACAATATTTATTATATTTAAATTAGATGCAATAAAGATACTTAGAAATTACTTTGTTTCTTTTAAGAAGCCTTTATTTTATTTATTTTAGTTCCATTATTTACTTAGATGATGAAATTGGCTGCCTAAGTTGTCACTGCCGTCATTCAATCAACAAAAGTCTTTAGTTGGCTTGTCAAACAATGTAAAATTCAAGCGCAAAAAGCGATCATTGTGTATTGCACTCGCAAAATATTTATAAATATTTAGAGCTGTACAAAACCGAGTTCATGCATAATGTATTATTTTGCTTGTGTGTGTGTCTGTGTGTCTGTGTGTCTGTGTTGTTGTACAATATCTGAGCACTCGATTTGCACATTCATCATTGCCATTTAGTAACCGAGCTGTCGGCACTTATCTCTCCAGCCGACAACAACGAGTATTATGTAAAATGCGAATATATATATATATGTGTATATATGTATGGCCATTTAAGGCAATCAGATAAGATACAAAGAGGAAAACGAAATATATACGCTTCATCATTTAAGGATTGCAATTTTACGCAGCATTTTGCAACTTACTTTCCGACTTCATCTCTCTCGCTCTTTCACTCTCTACCTTTCTCGCTCTTTCTCTCTCGCTTTTACCGCTCGCATATAGAAAATTGCATACACAAAAGTACACCACAAAAGCCGCACTTACGTAATACATCACAAAATGTCCAAACAAGGTAAAAGGATTTCTCTCAGCCTCATTGCCATTGCCACACACAGCTTCCCTTCGCTTGCCTGCTCCTTTCCTTTCCTTTCCTTTCTCACCCCCCTTTTTCCGGGGCTCTTCGTTGCTCCTCTGCCATATTTTTGTAAGCCAAAATGCAGCTTAACATATCAGCGCCAAAACGAAACGAAGCGAAAGCGAACCGCTGACCGAGCTGTAGCTGTAGCTTCAGCTCCTCACGACGATGCCCCAAGCACCTGCACAGGTGTGTGTGTGGGGTGTGAGAGGAGCAGGGTTGCAGCATATATGTAGAGCTACGTGCTACGTGTGGAGGCTGCTGCGGTAATTAATGCAGCGCGTTTGCGAAAATGCGAATACATTTCGCCATTTTGCCTCGCCAGCCAAGCTAGCTAGCTACCAGAGTGTGTGTGTGTGTGGGTGTGTGGGTGTGTGCTACAGATACAGATACTGTATAGGGAGAGGGGGAGGTGGTGGTGGTGGTGGTAGAGAGGTGTAGAAGGTAAATGTATTCACGCTGAAACGATTTTGGGTGCACGGCGACACCTTGGTTTGGCGCCCGCCAACTGTAAACACATACATATGTATGTACATATATATAGGTGTAGGTGAACGTAGTGCCATATTCAGCACCCACTCACTACCCCCCCCGCAGCACCAGTCCACGTTCTCTCAGCTTTGCCACACATGTGTGAAAAGTTCCACGTTGCGCTGTTTTGCCAAAATGCAAACGACGACAACAATTGAGAAGCTGAAGCTGTAGCTAAAGTTACGAGAAGTAGAGGCAGAAGCTATAGTAGAGAGTAGAAGCAAGGGAGTAGGGGAAAGAGAGGGGGGAAAGCAGCTCTAGCTGTATTCAAAGTGAAGAAAATCAAGCAGAAATTTAAAATTTGAATATGTTTTTCTTCGAGATTTTGCTGCCCGATGACGCTGCCATTTGTCTGCTCTACACTTCTATACTCTTCTCTATTTCCCTCTCTCTCTCTCTCTTTCGCTCTCTCTCTCTCTATGTTTGTCTTACACATCTTTCTCGTTGTGTTATTTATTTGTTAGTTTTGCGATTCAAATGTATTCGTGCTGCGTTTGGTTACTTTTTCTGTTTGTTTTTTCGTGCAAGTGCCGCTTATTATGCACATTTTAAATCATCTACGCAACAGCAACAACAACAACAACAACAACACTAACAACAACAACAACAACAACAACACTAACAACAGACAACGAGGACGTTGGCAGAAGGACAACTCTTCTCTGGCTGGCAGCAGTTAAATTAAGCACACTTTCATATGAATTGCATTGCATCGTAGTCGTCGTCATCTTCTTCTTCTTCCTCTTCTTCTCCCTCTTCTCACACACCTTCTTCTTCTTCCCATCTGCTTTGCATATGAATTTCATATGGGCGGGCCTCTGTTGAAATGATATAGTATAGAGAATCTCTTCACAGTTTATTATGTACTAGATGTACTCTAATTTCTTAGTTTTTTATTTTTTCTCTGTTTTCTTCTCTGCCATCCATCATGGCTGGCAGTGGTTTAACATTCGACCTCAAATATAACAAATTATTCCAATTAAAATGCAAACAGAATAAATGTTTTTAAATTGCCGGAATAGGCAAAACTTTACCACCAAATATAAAATGGAATTGCTTTACGTTTGTTAATTTAAAGTCTGCTTAAAATAAGCACAACATTGAAATACTTGTATAATATAATTGGATAATTAAAATAAATAAATTCTATGACTTTCTAAACCTTATTTAGTATAATTCATTTTACTGTCAAGAATGTTATTTCTATATACATAATTATTTAAGCTTTTGTTTTATTCAAAACATGAATATATTTGTTTAATAGAGTAGATAACTAAAGGCAATAAATTGAGTGACTTTCTTCCTGTTAAACAAATATTAAACAATTTAATGTGGTATCAAAATTTAATGATTTTATAGCTGTTTGTAAAGCTTACAATTTATTTAAAGGTAACATAACATAAAAATGTTTAAATGATTGCCAAAGCTGAAAATGTTTATATAAATTTCACTGTACACAATTCAGTTTTTTTTTTTAATTTTATTCTGGCATTAAAATGTTGAACTTTTTGTTAATTTTAAATGAGCACAAAATATTTTCAAATCTTAGTTGAATACAATTAGATCACTTAAGTTAATAAGTTAAGTGACTTTCTGAACTCCATTTGCTTAAATAAATTACACTGTAAGCAATACAATCTCTTTACACAAATAAATATTATTAAAATTGATAGTTTTTAAATGTTTATTTAATAAGAAAGGGATAAACTCAATTTAGCTAAATAAACTTTAATGTATGCAATTCAATTGCTAGATATTCTGTTCCTAAAATATGAAATTTATCAAATTTTAAATTTATTATCCAACACGAAAATGTTTGTTTAACAAAGACGAGAATACGCTACTTTCAAACTATTAAATTTCTATACACAAATAAATGTTTTATACACTATTAAATTTCTGTACAAAAATAAATGTTTTATACAATTTATCGTATTTGTGCAACAATTTCTAGAAAGCATTTCTATAGATAAGCATTCAGAATCATGGAACTATTTTTTTTTGCATATTTTCCTTAAATGCACTCGCAAATAAAATGTTTGTCAAACAATGATTGTGCAAAATTGTTGTTGAACAAAAATGATTTAGATGTTAGATAAACATTTTGTATGAATTAATTTCGACATTCGTAGCGAGACAATTGCATTGGCAGCAGGCAAAACTTCGCAAACTTCGACAACTCTGACAAAACTGACAAACTCAACAATTGCCAATCGAGTTTTTGTACAATAATTTCTTTTCAAATATTGTTTCCTCTTATTGTTCAATTACTGCAACTTTTATTGCTGCAAATTATTTCAATGGACTCTCTCCACCTCTCTCCTTCTCTCTCTCTCTCTCTCTCTTTCCCTCTCGTATCTGTTTATTTGTTGAACAAATAGAACAACTAACCATGCATAGCAAATACTCAACCCCAATTACTGTTTGTATTTTATTACACTATAAAAAAAAAATAGAAAAAAATGAAAGACAATTGCATCTGTTATTATTGTTGCATTTGCCAGACTAAGAAATATCTCTACTTGAATAAATAATGATAACATAATCGAAGCAGCAAATTGGTTGTTTATATATTGAAAGATGAGTGCTTTTAGTTTGGTAAATTGGAGATAAATGTGAACAATATAAAATATGAATGAACTAACTGATGATTTAGTCAGATAAAGCTCAATAAAGTCTAAATAATAATGAGAAACTTCATTAAATAATAGAGGAGTAACAAAGAAAATGTTAAACTTTCTCCGGGGCATAAGAAATAAAATATTCTGTGTTATTGCAATGTTCATGATGTTTAAAATAAATATGTAGAAAAAGCTTAGTTTTTATAAAACTTACGAGTATCGGATAGAGCTACTAGTTTTCCTCAAAAATAAAAAAAAATGTAAATTTTTTTTTTTTGAAATTCTAATCAAAAATATAGAAACAATTGAATATTTAATAGTTATTAGGAATTTAACAGTTATGACTATTAGATTTGTTTTATCTTTTTGATATTTTATCTTATTGACCTAAGAATCTATTTTACCAATTTTATTAAAAAACAAATAATAAGTTGTAATATAAACAAAACAGTTTACCCTTTAATGGTAATTAAGTATTACCAAATTCACATGCATACCCATCAAATCAGGTATATTTATTTAAGTTTGATTTAGTCATCAAATTTATTTTACAAATATATTAAGTATCTTGTTTTTTTTTTAATGACAAGTGTTTAAAGTAATCTAATAATATTAGAGGTATAATACATTTGATTTTAGAATTGCAATTTTGTTTCTTACTATGTTTCTTACTATGTTGTTTTATCCTCAATAATAAAATATTTATTTTCTTATTAATCCATTAAAGTTTTAAAAAATATGCACTTTGTCAACTAAAGTGTTCTAAAGTAATCAAGCAAGTTCAATATGTGAATTAGTTCATCACTTAACCGCTATTCGAGCACTCAAAGTGTAATAAACGTAAATTAGATTTCATTTGCATTAGGCAGCATTATTGAGTGCAGTCAATTAGAAATAATACGATGAATATACATATACCCGACAGCAAACGCCGAGCGGTACGCGTATTAAGCGTATCTGTTTGTCATGGCCATTAAGGCCTGCATTTTATTGCTCATACGCCACGTCAGCCCAATTGGTTAGCAGCAGAGTGGCAAACAAGGCTTTACAGTTACTTAAAACGAAACGAAAAAAGTACACAATGTGTGTGTGCTGCGTTAGCTGGCAATTTTTCGGAGCCGTTAACGTTACCCATTCGTAACCCAGCGAACTGTCAACCAAAAGTGGGTGGAGGAGGAGGAGGCTTTGACTCCCCTCTGATAGCCATCGACAGTTGCAGTTTTCAGTTTTCCGTTCTCAGTTGCTGTCCAGAGGTTCCAGGTTGGTGGCAACGTCGAAAGCGTATTTAATTTGAAAACATTTTCGTGTCATTTACGTGAAGTGCAGCGATTAGATGCGGTTGCCATCGCTCCATCCTTTTCACACTCTGCTTAGTTGCTATCTCTTTCTTCACTCGCTGCAAGTTTGTTGTTGTTTGCCTGAAAGTTTTCAACTCACAGACAGAGAGAGAGCAAGAGAGAGAGAGAGAGAGAGCAAGAGAGAGAGACGGAACACCTATGGAAGTAATTACGGGGCAAATGTGAAGCAATGTTTGTGATTTTCATTGCAACAACAGCAACAATTGATTGCAGTTGTTATTGTTGTTGTTGTTGTTATTCTTGTTGTTTCGCCCGAGTTGACATTCGACAATGGCTTTGTTGTTGTTCTGCTTCTTCTTGTCTGAATGACTGTAATTGTTGTTGTTGTTGTTGCTGTCTTTGTGCCGTTATTAGCCGGCCACGCGTCACATTTTGTTAGTTGCAATTATCATAAGAAATTATTGATGAACGTGCTTCAGAATATCTGCTGCACTTTAAATTGGCCATCAACGAATTTACATACGCTTTTAATTAATTGACTTTAACTGTTCAAAATAAATTGTTATCGTTAGCTGTTTAGCCAAAGTTTACGTTTATTTGATGGAGTTTAACTATTTCAATTTAATTGATTTTTAACTGCAATTATAATCGAGTTGTAATTAAGTTAGTCAACAACTTTTTGTAGGAGTTTTTAAAGTCATTTTGAATTAATTCGTTTATTTGATGTTTAGGATTTTGTTGTTCAGAAAGTGTCTTTTAACATAAGATCATTATTTCTTCTATTTTATTATTACTTGTACTATAATTTATTTTTAATCTGTTTAGGTATAAAATGTCTAATGGGCCTCTATTCTTAACTTTGTTATACCCAAATACCTATTAAATAAACACATTTTTTTAATAAAATAAAATTTTTAATTCTAAAAATATTATATCTCATTTCGGTTTAACAATTACAAGTAAAGCATCGTTTAATATGTAGATTATTTTATTATTATTCTATTAAAACTCGCTGTCAACATTATTTTTACACTTTAAATTTTGTTTATTTTTATTTTATTTATTATTTAATTTATTAAGAACTAACTTTTATTTTGTATTAAAATTGCACAATTCTTAGTCAAATCTGCAAAAAAATAATCCAAATTTTATCATTTTATTTTCTACCTTCTTCCTTACATCAAATTTTAGTTTAATTTCATATTTACCTATTTGTTTCTTAGCACTTCTAGCTAAATTTTATGTTATTTTTTAATAATATGATATTTCCTTTTTTTTATTTATAATTATTTCATATTTCCGAATATAGTTACCATTAAATATGAAATTCATGAAAAGAAAGCTCATTCTCAATTTGATGAGAGTTCAGACTACTTAAATAAAACAAATTTAAATTGCTTTTCATACTAAACTAAAACTTCCCATTTGTTTTCTTATAAATTCAAAAAGTTTGAAAAATGTGAATAATTTAAAATTGAAAATGAAATAAAATTGAATAGAACACAACTGAAAACGACTTCAAAGAATTTCACTGCTTTTATCGCAAAACACTTAATGACGAAAAAAAAGAAAAGACAAACTTAAAAATCGTATGTAGCAAAAGAACTATTTGTTATGGCATGTAAAAGCTTTAGTTTAACGATCATTAAACCGGCTGTTAAAGTCATCTTAAGAGCTTGTTTCATGCCATTTCTATATATGTGCAAAAGTTTATGATGACATTACTTAGAGAGTAGAAGAGACTTAGCTAAAAGACTCGACCCGAAAATGCACTGTCATAAAAATTGCACTTCAACTTTGATATTTTACCTTGGACTGTGCTACTTCTAATGCATGCCAAATGGCGTTCGCATCAATAAAGCGTACGTCACTCTAATTGCACACACACAGAGGGAGAGGGAGAGTGTGGAGAGTGAAAGAGAGGGAGAGACATGCACATAGACACAGACATAAACATGACACACATAAAGACACACACACACACGCATTGTAGTTAGACTTTAGCCTCTTTGCAAGCTCTTTGTATGCAGCAGAGGCCAAAAGGGTTGAGAGAGAGAGAAAGGAAGAGAGTGAGGGAGATGGGGCTACTGGTAACGGATAACTGGTAACTGGTAACGGGCAGTGTAATGCCATTAGCTGCCAGCCGCGCGCAAAGCCATTTGAAAGTTCAACACGTTCAAAGGTCCAACATGCTGCCTCTCCCTCTCTCTCTCTCTCTCTCTCTCTCTGCTTTGTCTCTCTCTAACGCTGTCTGTGTCTTGGCGTGTCCTTTTTGCGCAACTTTCACTGTTTATTCTGCTAAAAGCGCTGGCCAACACTTATGCACTTGAAGCGCCCAGACAGAGACGCCGAGCATGAGGCGAGGATGGACACATGAACAGGACAGTGAGGACATGCACAGGACAGGACATGCAGGAGACTCAAACTAAGCGCAGCTGCAATAGCAACTCAGCGAACTCAGCGAAACTCGGCAGGCAACTAGCTGCGCTTTTAATTGACTTTTTATGCGCTCACTTCACTTCACTTCACTGCCAATTTCAAGTTGCAAGCAGCTTCAAGCATTTCGCACTTCTATTGTTGCCCCTTCCCCCCACCCTCCACCCTGCCGCAAGCTTGAATTTAACGCGCTTTAATGCGACACTCTGGAAATTCAGCATTCGGCATTCGGCATTTGCATTTCGCCTATCCACAGGCGCAGCCACTGTGACACTTTGCAAGCCATTAAGCATTTTCATTACCTGCCTCGACTGCTTTGCATTTTGATAGCTGCCCCAGCTATCATTGTCTATGTGTGTGTGTCTCTATGGGTGTCCTTAGTCCTGCGATTCTGTTTTGTTTACGTCTGCGCTATTAATTGCCACAGCACCCGAAAATGCAAATTGCAAACTGCAACTGCAAATGTCCTGTCCAGCTTGGGTTTGTCTCTCTCTCTCTCTCTCTCTGTCCTCCCTCCTTTTCGGGAATGTTCTCAATGTTGAAGGAGAAGGAGGAGAAGGAGCAGGAGGAGGACAGCCAAGTTAGCCAACTGCCAAAGTGAATTATTGTCCTGGTTTGCATATTATGCTAAAGTTTTGCATTGTACACCCAAAAACGTTTCGTTTTGTTCGTTCGTTCGTTCGTGGGTAATTAAAACGCTTAAAGACGCATCAGTGCGTGACAAATCTTGCTTTTCACTTTTCACTTGGCTTCCAACCAACCCCTCTGGGGCGAAAAGAGTTCTTGGCCAGTTTTTGGGCCAAGTGCACTGAGGCGGCAGAACAAGAACAGAAACAGAGACCAGCAGCTGAAGCATTTGCTGTCTCTCTGTAGCAGATCTCATCCTGGCCATTGTTTGTCTTGTCACTCAAAACTGTTGAGCCAAGTTTTTAGCCAATACACTTTAAATGAAACAAATGCCCAAGCAAACGGGCTTCTGCACTTTATCAAACCCTTTGAACTCTACATGAATCTACATACTAATTGGACTTTTCTTATCTTATTCAACTCGGGGTTTTTCTTTCCTTTCATTTCATTTTCTTAATCTATCAGTTACTTTAACAATTGATCTATTTGATGTGCCTGGTAAACAAAGTTGTAGAAAAGAAATATGTTAATGAAAAGTTAACATTTAAATGTTTTGTCAGTTCCAAAGTTTCTTATCACTTTTCTTATAAAAGCACATTGAATTATCTTAACCTTGTTGTAGTTATTTTGATTTACAATCATTTGTTCTTCTATTACAATTCAAATAACTAAGTGCAGATATTGTTAATTTGATTTTAAAATCCTTTCCTATTCACATTATTTATATAATCAATATATTCAAACTATCATTATACAATTATTAAACTCCTTGTTTATATACTTATACGAGTAAATTTATAAATATTCACCATTTAAATATTTGTCGATAGAATAAATAAATAAATAGAAAACTAGCTTTAAACATTTTGGAAGGTATTAATCTTAAATTTTGGTTTGTGCTCGTAAAGATTTCTTAATAGAAGATAATAGAATGTTATGTGTTTAAAAACTCAATAACTGGCCATAAATTATCTACACAATTAGTGCACATCTTTTACTTTAATCTTAAATTAAATTTTTTTCTTACTCATTGGTTTATTTTTTACATTTATATAAATAAGAAGAAATATAATGATTGGCATTTGGTTTTGGATTTGTTATGAAAATGGCTTAGTTCATTTATAGTAAATTATGTCTACAAATATTAAGTTTGTATTCATATTGATTGTTCGTAACAAAATAAATCAAATAAATACCTTATTTATATTCGTATTCGTTTTACAATTCAATTGTTATTGTTTTTCTAATTTCTAGGAAAACGAATAAAATTGATTTAATATTTATTTTCATGTTCAATAAATTAGCTGATCAAATTAAATTCGATTATAAAATAAGCTATTGTTAAAAACATTGATTACAGACTTAACAAGGCAAATAAATCTGAAAACTTTAAAATCTAATCAAATATAATGCGATTAATACAATAAATTATTATTAAATTGATCGAATAAATCTGAAAACTTGTATTATTTTCAAAGATAGTTTGACCGCTAGTTAAGCTAACAGCTGCTTTTAGTATTTGTTTAACAAGCAAAGTTTGTTAGAACAAAAATCTTAAAGTTTGCTATAGTTTCATAGCTGTCAGTTGATAAAGTTATTGCTGTTCGATTTTTAATATCGTACATAATCTAAGAAATTGAGAGCAGAGAGCAGAGCATTCTATAGTTGAAACACTCGCTGCGTTGTAGCTATTCTATTATCATGTTATTGTTATAGAAGGTGGAGAAGGAGGAGGAGGAGGAAGAGGAGGAGCAACAAAATACCCCACACACACACACACACACACAACACTTTATCATCAGTGCCCCGCTTTTGCCACAGCCGCAGCAGCAGCAGCAGCCACTCGAAGCTTCATTCAACAAAATTCTTGTGAAAGAGTTGAAGTTGTGTGTAGAGTAGAGAAGCAGAAGCTGAAGCAGAAGCAGAAGCATCTTCGATTGTGTCTGGTGCAGTGTCCGGTACTTGGTAGTTGGATGATAAAGTGTTTCTTTGACTAAGTCCTCGTCAGCATTAAACTGTTTAAAGTTGCACCCAAAAAGAGCGAGGAGGGAGGTATGGAGAACATGGCAACAAATTTTATGTAAAAATGCCACAAGAGTGCGGGCAATTAGTGAAGGATGATGCTGCCTGCCTGCCTGCGAGTGGCACAACAGCCAGAGAATTTGTCGCAAATCTAAAAAGCCAAAAAATGACTTAATAGCCAAAAGTTGTGCATGCGACAAAGTAAGCGTTCGTGCGTGGCAGCATCGGGAATGGGAATCGGGCATGGAAAGTAGGCAATGGGAGAAGGGTATTGAGTGGAGAGGGGAGGAAGGAGGTAGAGGAGGAGAGGTTGGATATTTGTGGCGCATATGAGTGACACAGGCAGGCTGACTTGTCGCCAACAGCAGCAGCAGCAGATGACGTTGTGGCATCTCAGAGAGAGAGAGAGAGCCAGGGAGTGAGAGAGGGAGGGGGATAACAGGCGCGTGCCGTTGGGAAAGTTGCCAGCCAGCCAGCCAAGCAGCCAGAGCAGGCCAAGTCAGGGCACAAGCCACAAGAGTATGCGTGCCTGTGGACAAAACATGTCAGCAGCCTCGTCTCGGCCAGTCTTCGCCTTCGTTTTAATTCATAACAAAATGGATGATGAACCCAACCCAACCCAACCCAATGAATGGTGTCGGTCTGAGTGTGGACTGAGAAAATGAGAATTGCCACAGCCACACAGACTGTAAATGCGAATACGAATACGATTTTCAGAAATCAGAATGGGGGGAAACATGTTGAAACTGCTGCTTAGATTGTTGTTGTACTCTGTTCTTTTCTCGTTTTGGGTTGGGTTCGGATGCGATGATGACTTGGGCTGCTCGCTCATCAAATGTTCAGCTGGCAATTATAATTTTCATTTGCTGTGTGTATGTTAAAAATATGATTCAATTTATTTGCCCCACGGGGCAAGTTTCTTAATTATACCCGGCAGTACAGTAGCTGGGGTAGTCTGCTAAAGGTGTCTACAAATTTTTTGCTTAAGCAGGTTCAAACATTTTTTTCTCTTTTCATTTTTTGGTAAAGTTAAATTCAATGTGAAAGAGCGAAAACACATACACAAATTGCTAAGCGACTTTCGAGTTTTATTGGACATAAATAATAAGGCCCCTCTTAACAGTTTTTTTAAGTATACCTTGTTTAAGAAAGTTTAAAGTCGCATTCATACATTTGATTAAAGGATTTATTAATAAATTTCTTTTAAATATGTTATGAAATTTAATTTACTGTAAAGTAATTAAATTTACATATTATATTGGGAATTTGCCTAAGCAAGTCTAAAGTATCCATTATTTTTTCTTTTCATTATTTTGTAAAGTTTAACTCACTGAAAATGTGCAAAAACTTGTACACAAATAGCTAAATTATTTTGAAGTTTGTTGGGACATAAATTAACATATCTTTTACTACATTTTTAAAGTTTGCCTTGTTGATTTATTACTAAATTTCTTTAAATTATGTTGAGATATTTAATTCACTGGAATATATTTTAAAGAATATTTGTATTTTAATTTACTCTGCTTAATATTTACTTTGCTCGACCCCCATTTTCAATAAAAACAAAAAATAAATATAGTCAGTATTGCAATTATCTTAAAATATATCAAATTATTATGCATAAAATAAATAAACTTAATATAGGGTTGTATTATTCTTAACATACACCAAATGAATGCACTGAAAATACGAAAATAAGTCGAATGCTATATTTGGTATATCGATATACTATTTACATTTAAATTATACCAGATAATACAAAATATACCAGATTGTCAACCAAATCAACAATGTTTCTACTGCAGGAGCCGCTTTTTGCCATATAAACTTATTTCTTAAATAACTTTTATAATTTTTATTTGATTGCAACAAAATGAATAATGGAATCATGAGGGTTGTAGACTTCCTGTTCCATACTTTTGTTTTAGTTGCAATGTTATAATACCATTCTAAAAATATATATTCACATATAAGTTTCAAGACAATTTACTTCTTTTTAAAGTAAAAATGTCGTCAGTAGGCTAAGGTTTTCTTTAGTTTTAAAACTGCTGTTATTTTTATAAAAAATAAATAAATTAAAGGTCAAACTATGCCCTTAAATTCTACAGGGTTTTATTAATATAATATTATTCATTAATTTATTGTATACTATTTTGACCAAAAATAAGCATTTAACATCTAAAATATATTCTACAATATGCGCAAATATATTTTTAGAAAAATTCTTGCAATATAAAAGGTGGAGATGCAAACTTCTATTTTCTGTAGTAACTGTTCTCAGAATCCCATTCGATTGTCAGATTACACATAACGCAATAAATTGTTCCTTCAATCTTTGCTGTACTTCAGTTTTATATTTCAAGAAAATTGCACCTTTAACTATATAAATTTATGGCGTTGTGTATTTATTAAAACGATTAGTTTTTTTTTTTCATTTTGTTGCTTTTTGTACTTTGCCACTTGACTGTTTCTCATTTTGGTGCCACAAATCTATGCAACAAATGCGGCATTAAAATTGATTCGCTTTTATCCGCACAGATAGCGAAAGCCGAGCCTAGTGAACTGGGAATTGGAAAGTGGAAATGGGAATGAGAATGTAAAATGAGAAAGGGAGTGAAAGAGAGAGAGAGAGAGAGAGAAAGAGAGGAGGAGGAGAGAAAAGAGCACTCGACTTAGTCGACTTCGACTGCTGTCTGCTGTCGGCTGTCTGCGCTGATTAGACCTGGAGACGAGGATAGACGACGGCGTGTAAATGGCGCCTGGCAAAAGGTGTTGATGATGACGATGATGATGATGTACATAAAGTGCCGCTGGGCTGACAATCTATACTGGCAGAGGATGGAAGGGGAATAGGAGACTACAGGAGCAGCAGCAGGCCAGGATTTTCTGGCTAAAACTTGTCGCCGCGCACGGAAGCACGAAAATTGAATTGACATGACAGTCTGTCTGTCCCTTCGTCCGTTCGTCCGTTCGTTCGACTGGCAGGTTGTCCTACGTCCCTTTTTTTACTTTAATTTTTATTTTTTTGGTGTGGAGGAGGACTGACAACAGTTTATGTTGGGTACGACAGTTCGGCGTACGCTTCATAAAATTCATTTCCGCGTCGCGCTGCTGCAAAAGTGATTAAAATTATAATTAAACTGTGACGGCAGCAGCAGCAGCAACAGAAGCTGATAGAGCTTTAGCTTCCTATATAGCTATATCTATCTTTATACATATATTTTGTTGGCTTGCCACCAACTGGCAACTCCTTTAGCATCCTTGTGGCAGCAATAAGTATTCAATTTGAACTAAGCCCCAACTAACGTGCACACGCTGCGTATGAGCAATGAGCAAATTCTAGCGTTTTATGCATTCTCAGCTTCCCTTTTTCTTTTTTCCTGCCGCTGCCTTTTCTCTTTTTCTCTCTGTGTGTGTGTGTTGGAGCAATCGAGTGTTCGTGCATTCAACGGTTCATTGGTTGCTATAAATATATAATACGTGACAAATACGTGCCGAGTTCTTTTCAATCCGTGTGCCGCTCTCCTCCTCTTCCTTCTCTTTAGTTCGTGTAAATCCTTGCTGGCGCACACACACACACACACACACATACACACACAAAAAGGACAAGCAGCAAGAAATGGTTAGCAATAAAAGCGTTCAGCGCACTGTTGCATATATGCGACTCCTTTTGCTGCTGCGGGGGCAAGATGAAACGCACTTGTTGATTGGCACTGAATGTTGCGTCTTATAGGATTGATATACTAGCAGCCAGAGTCTGAGCAGCCAACGAGTGTGAACTGTTGCCATGGACACAACGTCAATGATGCACGTGCCGACAACGTTTCGTCTGCTTCTGATTCTGCTTCTTTTTTGTTGCTGGTTGCTGGTTGCAAATGCCCTGCAATCATCTGCTGCAGGTGCACACTATTACTAAGTACATATATTAAACGCGCTCTCCCCAGACACTGACAAAGAGTACACAGCTCTGGCCATGTCGACAGCTGTGTGCCGTTAGCGACATCAGCTGAATGGCAATATAAAAACAATGAGCTCAACTCCCTCTTTGCTGCAATTATGATATTATGACCAGAGTAGACAAGTGCTGAGTTTAGCTTTTCCTATCGTCATCATCCTGCCATATTCGACAACTGTGTTTTGCTCTGCTTAGCGCTCACCTAATATTAATATTAATATATACATAAATATTTTGGCATTTGTGTTCTTAAAAAAGGCAATATTAAATAATACAAAATATGTATGATATTAGAGTATTTATAAAGGAAATTTTATATTTATGATTTTCAAATTCAATTAAACATTTAAAGCTCTCATTTACATATATGCTGATTGATTTTTAAATGCTTATTATATCAGTATTGTGTAATCAACTAGTATAATTATTTAGTTTTATGTTAGTTATATAAGCATTAAAATAATCTTTCACGTAAAATTGAATCAATGCGAATAGGATTTTGAATTAACTTAAGTTTTTTTATGATTATGTTTTCTACACTTTTGTGTTTTTTTAGCTTATTATTTTTAGAGTGATTTAGAACTCATGTCAGTAATTTTCATTACTTGCTGTACTCATTGAATTAATCTATTACAATACTCTTCTAAAGTCAACGAACTAAATTATGCTAAAGTAAAACACTATTTATTCATTTCATATACCGTTTCTTAAAATGTTTGTTTGAAGAATAAAAATGTGTATTGATGGACAATTTCCTTACTACTTTTATTGCCCTATATTTTGAAAATACTAATTAAATACAAAACCTATATTAATACTAAAATTATATTGATGCCGATGTATATAAAAAATACATAATTTGTAACAAAAATATCATTTTAGGAGAATCAGTTTTATTATACTGAATAAATTACTTGCTATTGATATCATATTATAATTTCATTTTGAAGCGTTAAACATTTTTTTTAAATTAAACATTTACTTATTAATTTTGTAACATTTTATGCCACAAATATTTCATGTTATGGTTTTAATTTTAAGAACAACTTATTGTTGTTAAATTGGTAAATTATTCCACAAATATTGTATTGTTTTTAGAGTACAAAAATCATTTTTATATATTTTTTGTATATGTTTTCCTAAATAGTGAATTTGGTATATTATGCTACAAATTTTGTACTGTTTGAAGAGGTAAAATAATCTTTCATTTAATTTTATTGAATCGATCATTATGATTTGATATTCGATTCCACACATATTGTAGTATTTTTATAAAGTTCTTGAACTACACTCAAAGTTTCTGTATTATTGATTTTCCTTTCGACCTCTTCGACTCTCGTACTTATCACCTTTCAATTTTCCGATCAGTTCTCATCACTCTCTCACACATTTTTCTCGGTCTTGCTTTCACTTTCTTCAGGTGCTGAACTTTTTGCCCATTGTAGCGCATTTCCGTAATCGTCCACATCCTCATGGGTTTGCCAGCCATCAAACCAGCCAAGCTGCTAGCCAAGCAGCCATATAGCCATCCAACCAGCCATCCATCTATCCTTATATCCATCTATCAGAGCAACAAGCCCCAACCAATGAGCGCGCTTATTCCATTTGCTTAGACACAAACAAAACTGTAAAAAAAGAAGAGGGAGAGAAAGAGAGTGAGAGAAGAAAAAAAATGATGGAAGGGAGCGAAAAAAAGCGCAAAAAAGGAAACGGAAATTGAAAATCTGAAGCTTTTGGAGAGCGAGTGAGCTGTGAATCCTATTTCAAGTGCAATCTTCAGTCGCAGCTCGCAGCTCGCAGGTTGAAAGTAATTCAATAGTTGGCGGCAAGCTTCTGCTGCTGCTGCTGTTGGTGGCATTGAATGGCAATCGAGAGTGGCACGTAATGCCAACAATTGCTGTAGTGCAGCAGTTCACCAATGCAAACAGCAGCAGAGCAGGACATGACAGCAGGGATCTGCAGTGAAGGGTTTGGTAGTTTACTCATTGGTTGCATTGCTTGCATGTTGCACGTGTGTAGATAACACAGAGAGTGAG
The DNA here is from genome assembly GCA_035046325.1 of Drosophila niveifrons. NCBI lineage: Eukaryota > Metazoa > Arthropoda > Insecta > Diptera > Drosophilidae > Drosophila > Drosophila niveifrons. The sequence goes on from JAWNOC010000052.1 coordinate 14,440,516, forward strand.
GAGAGGTTGCAAATGCTTCCCCCTCTCTTTCGCCTGTTTGCTACTTTCAGCTTAGTCTTCAGCTCCAGCTGCTGCTTCGTTCGCTTCCTCTTCCTTGCTCACTCGCTCTCTCTCTCTCTCATGTGCGTCTCTGGCGGCTGCGTACACAAAATTCATTTATGTGCACGCAAATCCCTAATCCCTAGTTTTTGCTGCCTGCCTGTTTGTTCTTGTCTTCCTCTTCCTCTTCCTCATGCTCCTGCTCCGTGTCATCATCAACGTTGTCGCCAGTGGCAGCGACAGCGGCGTGTTGCCCTCGCAGCAGCAGCTGACAGAGTTTGCGGAAATGACTTTTGAGCGGCTCCTCGGCATATGCCGCCACCGCGTAGCGCAGTCAGTGGACAGACGGACAGACGGACAGACGGACAAACAGACGGACAGACGGACTGACTGACTGCCTGTCAACTGTGGCTCGGGCTTAGTAACAAAATTAAAGTGGCGCCTGCCAGTTGCCAGTTGCACGCTGGCTCCCCTACTTACACTCCCACTCCCACTGTCTCCCTTTCTGTCTCTTTCACTCCACTACTATCGCTATCTCTTTCGTGCTCTCTTCTGGGTGCTGTAACGCACCTGCCGCAGTCGCTACCTGCGCTCGACACAAGATTGATGTAGCATTCATTTGATGCGGATTAGTATTTTATAGCTGCACTTCAGCATCAGCTGTTGCAGAGGTGGAGTACATAGAGAGGGGCAGACAGGGGGAAGAGAGGGAGGGATGGGGGTGGGAAACTTCCCCTTACAATGTCCTGAAGGTGTCCGACGCACAAAGGCAAAAGCGCTTGTGCATTTTTTGCGCTCTTGTGCCTCGCATTCCTTGCAATTGATTGCCTCCGTTTCGTAAGGATCTAACTACATACAACTATGTGTGTGTTTGTGTGTTGGTGTGTGTGTGTGTGTGTGTGTGCAGGTGTACACGTATAAGTGTGTTGGTGTGTGTGTGTATGCATTGTCCGACCAACTCTGATTGGGGTCAGAGCCATTCTTGATGGCGCTCGCATTGTGCGTTGCTTTGGGGCTGTTGTTTAGCTGTTAAGTTGCTTACTTGATTTGTAGCACAAATTCAATTCAATTGGCGCAATCGGAACAACGCTGCTGCTCTTGCTGCTGCAACACACTGTGCAACAAATTTACCGGACAGATTCCATTAAAATTCGTCAAAAGGAATACAAATTCTCCCTACACCTACCTGCTGCAGATTGGTAAATGTCTGAAGCCAAAGCTTTTAAGGGTTTCAGTTTAAAGACAAGAAAGTTTAAATTGTATTGAATTCTTTGCGATAGACAACTTTCAAGTAAATACATACATTACAGATTTGTTGTTTTCTTAATAATCATTTGTTCAACTTTAGTAGTGATAAAATATCTTTCACAAACTATGATCATATGGTTAATTAAGTTTCGTCAAAATGAATACATACATATTCAAATTACACTTTTCAGCGGATTGATTAAGGCATTTTAAGACTAAAATTTTTAAGACAGGAAACTTTTGACTTTGTTAGAATTTGTATACTAAAATGTAAATTATTTTTTAAGCTGTATCAAAAATTCAACAATATTAAACCCAAATCTTTTCAAGCTTGATTAATATAAGTCATAAGACGACCTTTCTTTAAAAGCAGGCCTTTATTTAAAACTTTTGAATACAAAGCAATGTTAAGCAATGATTAAGTTCTGAGAGTTGATGATTATATTTTATATATTAATAATAAACATTTATACATTTAATATAAATATATACAAAAATATATTATTGTTATCATTATTATAGTTTCCATAATCTTTGCTAACTATATATAAAATTATTCATTAAATTAAACAACAACAACTGGTTCTGTAGCTTGATAAATGTATTCAACCTAAGCTAAGATGAAAACATTACATATAAAGCTACATAGTTTTTTGAATTAGAAACAGATTAGATTACAAATTTTCTTCTATTGCAGCTTTAAAATTGTTATGGAATTATACAATGAAGTATGCTACACTCTTTAAGATTCAAATATTACCTCAAATGGTATAAAAATGCAACCACATGAATCCTTAATCCTTACTACTTTTCATTAGCATGAATGTGCTGCCAACTATGACCTTCGGGTTAATCCGAATTTCGTAACTAGCATTCTTAATATAATGCTTGGCCAATTGCCAATAAACTCAGAAGTAAACACAGTTAACAATGCGGAAATGATAGCTCCAAACGACGCGTCGTTCATCTAATTGCTTGTGTCTCACGGCTTTAGTGTGGAATATAAACCAAAGCAGCTATAAAATTAGTACAATGGGCATCATAAACCTTGTGTGCGACAGACGGAAAAACTGTTTTCAACTTAAGAATATTATTAAAGAACTCTAAACGAAAAGTGCGCTGCTGTCAACGTTTTTAATAATTCTTTTTGGCAAATGAAAATTTAAGAAAATAATAACATAAAAAGCTTAGAAATGTTTGCTTGTTTTTTAAAGAATCTTAACATGTTAAAACTGTTAAAAACTAACTATGTATAAATTAAATGAAACTTAATATTGTTAGATTTTTAATCGTCATTGATTCCAATATGATTTTCTGGAGTGATCTCTTACAGTTCAATTTAGAATAAACCTTAAAATAGTTATAGAAAAAAAGCCTATTCATTTATAAAGACAGTAAATTTTTTTTTATATTAAATAAAAAAAAAAAAAAAAATGCTACAATTGACTTAAAATAATATAAGGCTTAAAAATGAAATGATTTATTGCTCATTAGAATTTTTCTTGTTTAGACTGAAAACTTTTCAATCATTTCGTTTACCGATTTTATAATTTTATTCTTAATAAGTATTTCTTTTAAATTTAATTTATTGAAGTTAGTTGTTTTTGATGTTTTTAAATAAATTTTCTTCCAAAATTGATTTCAATAATGTATTCTATTCCTGTTCTTTTGTATCCCCCATTAATTGCTCTCAGTTTCATCTAATATTGTTGTCTATACAAATGATTTATTTAAGTTCAACGTTTTTTGGTGGAGGCGGCTTCGCAGATTTGTGGGCGTGGCACAACGTTTGAAGCCAGCGGCACCCAGCAAAAAACGTGAAGCATAAGTTTGGATGATTGTAAGCGAGACTTTCGCCACTTGTCGCCGCTTGGTTGAAGGGAGGGGGGAGAGCTGCAAATTAATTAACTTTGACGAGGCGAAGGCGAAAGATGTCTAAACCATTTTTCCCTCTAGCGCGGGCATTTGACGTTGACCAGCAAAAACCCCGTTGAGCAGACGGAAACTTTTGGCAAATATAAATTGTGTGTGTGTGTGTGTTGCCCGTATGCAAAGGTTTCTTATGCAAAGGTTTCTCCACTCTCTGTGTGTGTGTGTGTGTGTGTGTGTGTAATTACTTGCACACCTGTCGACAGCTACACATTTACTCACTCATTTAACAGGTAGAGAGCAAGAACTTCATACCACACACAAACACACACATACACATGCCGCACACAGATTCCAGACGCAGCTGCTCCAGCTCCAATTGCTTCTCTGCTTAGTTGGGTTAAAGTAATTTCGACCGACTATGGCAGCCATTACATGGTAACGGTTGCCAGTTGCCACAGTCTGCCACAATTGCAAATGATTTTCACTTTCCAGATCGAAATAAATGCGCCACTACTTCGGTCCAAAACTCTCTCTCTGACACTCTCTAACTCCAGCCAGACTCGTGTATCCTCATATACGACGGGCGCATAAATTTTACTTGTCGCACACACACACACCTGTCTGTGTGTGTGTGTGAGACCAGCGCTAAATGTTGCCGCTCTGCCTGATAAATGACCCTTGAACACCTTTAAGGCCCACACCCCACACACACACACACACACACAGTCTAACACACAACGTTTGGGCCGCCCTCAAGGCATATAAATTGAAAGCTATTTATCATACATATACAAGTGTGTTGTGCGTGTGTATGGGTGTGGGTGTGTGTGTGTGAGTGTGTTTCAGCCGCAGTTAACTAAGTTTTTGGTTGCGCTTCAGTTGGCTCTCTCTCGTTTGCTCGCTGTAGAGCGGCAAAAACCTTTGGCTCCAATGCTTATTACCTCAAAACGACACGCTTCATTTGATGCCACACTTCAAGTTTATATACCCGCTAGCCACAGGGTAGAAGGGCATTATAATTTTGTGCCTACTTGAAATCCATGTAATAGGCAGAATAAGTCTTCTTCGACTTTATAAAGTATATATGTATATTCATTATCAGATATTGTAATTATAAATTGCAAAAAAAAAAAACGGTTATTGCGTTCGGGCTTTTGGCTTTTTTGGTTGTCAATATGGTATATTTTTAACTCTATGGTATATTTTCAATATAATAGTAGTAAAAATATACTTAGGCATATTTGGAAAATATAGTAGTATATTTATATGCCAAATATAGCCTTTTGGATAGTTGAGAAGTTTTTTAGTATATCAATTTGGTATATTTAATGAATAATATTACTCACTTTGCATTCCTTTTATTCCCTGTTGCGATTGAATTTTAGTTAATTTGGTTGTGAATATGATACATTTTGTACTCTATGGTATATTTTCAATGTAATAGTATATTGATTTACCAGTAATTTGTGTATTCGGAATATAATAGTATATTGAAAAAGTCTTTTGGATATTTTAGTATTTTGGGTATACATATTCGGTAGATTATATTCGGTATATTTTGTACTCTATGGTATATTCTAAATGTAATAGTATATTGCCAATTTTTGTATATTCGGCATACAATAGTATTTTGATATAGTCTTTCGTATATTTTAGTATTTTTGAGTATACATATTCGGTATGTTTTACGAATATTACCTCAAAGTTTTGCATATGAAACATTTTGAACTCTATGGTATATTTTAAATGTTATAGTACATTGATATATAAAATATTTAATTTTATTAATAATACCGAACTATCTTGCCTTCATTTAAAATGAATAGCGAGTATCTCTTAGTTGAGCACACTTGACTGTAGCTTTCTCGCTTGTGTTAAATTTTTTTGGGGTATAGCCTTCTGTTTTTGAGGGATTTCTGTTGAATTTCGGCGCTGCTGGCTCTGTTTTTTATTAACTCAAGCATTTGACTGTACATTTAATGCAACACTGCGCCGCATAAATTGCCACAATACCGAAAAATACAAGTACTACACAATCGGAGGATCGAAACTGGTTTTCTTGGCAAACAGCTGCTGCCAAAAACTCGAACCCCAAAACTCTGACTTCACAGTATTTTGTCTATTAGTCTCATATGTGCCATAAAAATTCGTATAATCGTGCTGTTTTTTAATGCTGTCAAGCGAAGTCCACATAAACCCAACTCAAATGGCAGCTGGATGCCATCCAAGGCCATTGTTTTTTTTTTTCTTTTTCCTAGTTAGCTGCCATTGCAATCGGCAGTCGACAGTCGACAGTCGCATGTGGCAGCTGCTCAATTTTTTTGCTGTTGTTGCTGTTGTGTTTGTTTGTGGCCAAAAGAATAATGAAAATTATATACAAAAATACTAGTTGTACACTACACAAGAGACAGCGACTGAGGATGAGGATGAGAATGCGAGCTCCACTCGACTCGAAGTCAACTAATTGCCGCTCTGGGCTAGATTTGGGCATTAACTTTAAATTGATATACTCAATTGTCTTAGCCAAGTTTACATTTGCATACTTATTAAACTTTTGCTTCGCATTTCAATTGAAATTTCACTCCTCCCTCGTTTTTGCTTTCTCATTTGTTTGTCTGGATTTTTCAGTTCAGTTCAGTTTCAGTTCAATGGAAATGAAGTGAAATCATTTCCTGGAAATGCCAATGAAATTGTAATACTGTCAATCTGTTTTTCAGCATATGTTTGTTATGTCGTCTCTCTATATTGTAATTGACACATTTGAAATATCTATTTGACAAGGCGTTGCCACAATTGCATAAGAATTTTGTTGATTCTGATTCGAATAAATAATACGAAATTAGTAAAAATGTTTACTTTCTCTGCTTCCAAATTGGCCGTGTTAAATGCATTAAAAGCAATGTCAGAAATAGAAATTAAACAACAGGTTGATTGGGCAGAAAATAAATAACAAATTGTATAAATTAAATTGAGAAACGGAAGAGAAAACAATGTTTTGTGTTGCTTTGACAATATGTGGCACATAAAAATGTTATTTTGAACTCAAAACAATAATTAAATTTGGTAGCGTACAATTTCCGGTGGAATTAATTTAAGTTATTTGGTCAAAAAAGTTTTACTTAATTACTTTTACTTACTATTATATAGTGCTTGCATACACTATATACTAAATCTCTATATATTTAAATGTAAATGTATAAAAAATGTAATATTATATTGATATACCAAATATAGAATTTTATTAATAATAAGGCACTGCCTTCAATTTTAGTTTCAAATAGCTATTCTCCCATTGTATTACCTTTATTTATTTATTACCACTGAACTTATTAAATAAACTTAATTTTACACATTAATTAAACAGCGTGAAAGACATGATAATACTCTTCCACTTTTAATAAGCAATTCTGCAATCCAATTATTGCTGGCAACTCTTGTGATTTTAATTTAAGTATATGTATAATACATTCTCCTCCATTGCACTTCTTCTCTCTTATTCACTTCAATTGTTGCGCTCTCTCCCTCGTATTTTTGTATCTTTTTCTTAGTTGTAGCGAAGTTGTAGCGTTCATTAATTAGTTTTATCGCCCCTACTCTTTGCTCTCTCGCAATCAATGCATACAACAGCCATAAGTGCACACTCGACGCGACTCAACTCCGACTCGACTCATCTACATGTCCTTTTGCTATATATACGAGTATGGTATAGTATAGTGCTTTACACATATATCGTTCCCTTATGCTTTTGGCTCAGCATTTGCCGCAATTTCAAGTCTCAAGAGTCTCCCGAATGCTTCCGGCATCAGTTTCTGCAACTTGGCAAACTTTGAAACGCATTTGCCATTTGCCTCCACAACTGAATGCGTACTCTCTGAGAGAGAGAGAGTGTAGGAAAGAGGAGCGGGGAGTAACGTGGTCTGTTGGTTTTTGGCCACGACAATTACAGCAACAACAATGGCAAAAGCAACAACGAAAGCAACATCAACATTAACAACAATGGAAGCGAGCGGCAACAATGCAAGCAACAAGAAATGACAACAGATTTACGGCTACAAAGTCTAATTAGCGATAAAGACTGCTCTAATATTTGTCACTTGAGACCGAAAATAACAGCAGCCAGTTCCCCCCTCTCTCCTCTTCTAGTTGGGGATTTGAGTTGCTTGGTTTTGGCAACCCAAAATCGCTGCCAAATTGCAGTGGCTGCTGCTTCAAATGTTTCGCCGCGTTTTGCTGCTTTGCTGGCAGCCAGCAGATTTTCCCGTTTTTGTTTATGAAAAACTCGTGGGAAAAAAGGTGGAGAGAGTGTGGAGACGAGGCGAGGCGAGCAAGGACACAAGGCATTCCTTAGCCACAGTCAAGCTGTGGGCGTGGCTTCTTTTTGGGGAGGCAGAGCACGCGGATTAATTGCAAAGGTGCGCTGCCAATGGCAGTGGCAATGGGGGACCATTAGGCAAATAGTAGGCGTAGCATGGACAGTCGAGAGAGGGAAGAGGGGAGGAGTGGCGGCAAGAGGCGTTCAGCAACAGCAGCTCATTTGGCATTTCGAGTGCTTTTTGACTGTTTTTATTGTTGTTTTGGTTTGGTGAGTGTGTGTGTGGCTGCCAAAAGCGATAAAATAAAGTACAAAGCAAACGAGCAAAGCAAAAGCAAAACAAACACATTCGAGTTGATTTTGGTCGAGATCCAAAAAGTCGTTGTGGTCATAAAAACTTAACGCGTTTGCCATTTTGACCACAAATGAAGCATTATCCCTTCCAGTTCCAGTTCCAACTCCAACTCCAGTTTAAGTTCCAGTTCCAACTCCAGTTGCACACATCAAGCATGGGATTAGCTCCTAAATTTGCCACCAGGGAATAACAGGGGGAAAAAAAAACACTTTACCTTCAGTTGAAGCGGTCGAAAAAATCCAATAAAATACAAACTATTTGTAATCAATGGCCAACAGTTTGAAAACTCATTTGCCCCCCGTCCCCGATTTCGTTGTCGTCTTATTGAAATTTTATGCAAACAAAAAAACGAAGAAAACAACGAAGAAAAACAACTGCCAAAGACGTAACGCAAATGCAAACGCATTGTAATGTTGTCGAACGTAATGTTTGACGTAACAAAACGATATGAAACGAAACGGAAAACAAAATGAGAAAAATCCTTAACACAAAACACAAAAAAGAAAAGAACTCACGTCATGACTGGCCAATAATTTTCATTCCGGGCCTGTAGAACATTTTACCAATATTGCCCTGGCCCCTGCAATTGGCGTTCAAAATTTATTTCACTTTGCACTGGCAAATAAAAATAAAGCAGAGGCGCCAGAGAAGAATAAGCAAAATCGGTGTAATTGTTTCACAATCGCAACGAATACTGAATGCACTAATTTTCTGATAAATCGGAGGTTGATTGAAGAGATTTAACATGTTAGTTCTGTCAGATTTTTTGGAAATTTTTTTAGATATTTTAAAGTACTTTTTAACAGGCAAGAAATTAATTGTTAAATTGTGAACCAAAGTTTTTTTTTATAAACTATTTCTATTTTTATAATGACAAATTGAAGAATGTAATTTTTAAATATGTGAGAACTAAAAGAATAAATAGATTCCCAGAATAAAACTATAAATTTAATACTTTAACTGGTTTACTTTCAAATCGAATGAAATATTAGTTGCTTATTATTATTATTTTATATATTTTAATGAAGAATGTATAAACACCATAATGTATTATATTAATTTAGTGTTGATGATATATTTTTATTTTTAACTTTTATTGATTAAAATTACTCTGCAATATAAGTTTGGAAAAAAGAAAAACTAAGTATAGAAAGATTTCTGAATAAAACATTTCAAAATATTTTTTTAAAACCTTAAATGTATATTTTTATTATTATTATTATTCAATTTTATTAAACTTGAATTTAGTTTCAATACTGGATTAGATAAAAGGATTAAACTTAGAAAGGTTCTAATAGACAAATATAGTGAAAAGGGAGTAGTATAAGTAATGAATAAAGGAGAAATTTAATAGATTTTCAATGTATTTTATTTTAGAATTATAATTATTTTAATAAGCTTCTACAAATGCGTTTAGAAGCAGATCATATTAAAGTCAAATTTGATACACAGAATAAAAAAATACAAGCAAATGCTATTGTTACTTAACATGGTCAAAACTTAAGTTGCAAATGAACTTTTAATCAAAAATTGATGGCAAATTGTGCAATTGAAAAGTTTTGCTTTAATCAAGTCTCAGCGCTTAGTCTCATAACTCGAACTATTTATCAATTCATGAGCAAGTGCCAGTGCTTCAAATCATATAATATTCCAGGACCCGCAGAAAGAGTATAATAGAGAATGGCAGAGGAGAATCAAGTGTAGGAAAAAATAAAGGGAAGTGAAGTGAAGAAAAGAAAAAAGCACAGGAAAAAAAAAATCGAGTGCGCGTAACAATGAAATTGATACTTTTCTTCGTTTTTTTTTCTTTTTTAAATGAGACGAAGGATGGTTGAGTTGAGAGTTCAGAGTTGAGGGTAAAACTGTGCCTCAAGAGTCGCTGCTGTAACTCACAGAGTGTTAGTCAAGTTGGGGGCGTGGACAGCGGGTGGGAGGCGGTGTTTGCTACGTGCTGCGAATGCGTGAGAGATTTTTATTTGCCTGCCAGTCGAGGTTATCGATACACTAAGAGAAATGCACACACACACTAACACACAAATAAACAAGATACATATGTGCGTGAGTGAAGAGGGGGAGAGAGGAGAGGGAACGATGGACAGCAGCTCAGACATCAAGCATTCAAAAACAAATGGAAAAAGTAATGATTATTTGTTTAGCTAATGCCGCACAAAGTGGCCGCGACAGGGGCGAAGAGCAAGGGGGGGGGGGGGGGCGATGGCAAAAGTTGTGGGCGCGTCCTGGTCAAAGTCCATCTCGACGATGTAGCATTGCGCATACGCCCCGTGGCACATTTGATTGCTGTACATAAATAATGTAATGCTATCGATTTGCCTACAAGCTCTCTGCTCTTTTCAATTGTTGCTCATATTTTTTTGATTTCACCCCTCGCTCGCCTCGCTCGCTTCGCAAATTAACAGCTGTGCGCAAAATTTGCATATTTGACTGGCCAACAAAGTGAGAGAAACAGAGAGAGAGAAAGTCTAGTAAAAAAAGAAGAAATGCCTGGCTAGTGAGTGATCCCTGTGTGTGTGTGTGTGTGTGTGTGTTGCCTGGGCATTTGTTTACCATTTCGATTTGGCACAATTTGTCACTGGCAGGCTGTCATCTTATGGCTTGTTAGTTGGGTTTGTTTGCTTGCTTGCTGGCTTGTGTTTGCCCAGGCAGCAGCTTATGGACACCAACAAGTGCCACCACCAACTTTAAAGGCTGCTCCACGGCTTTGCCTTTGACTGACGCATGTGTGTGTGTGTTAGTGTGTGTGGCAGGCAGTCAGTCAGTCAGTCTCGTCGCTTGTCACTCTTCTGCTCTGTGTGTGTTGTCCTCATCGTTGTTCTCGTCTTTGTTTACACAGTTGCCAGCGTTGCCAATGTTGTTTCTCTTTGCTTCCTTGGTTGCTGCTGCTGCTGCTGCTGCTGGTCAACGTGTGGCTGCCACACTCGCTCTCTTTACTCTCTTCTCTCTCTTTCTGGTCAGCCAACACTTTGCGCTTTGGTTAAGTGTCAATTTGATGCTGCTTTCGCACATCTCTTCGACCCGCTCCCGCTGGCTTTTTCATGTTTCATGCTGTCGTAGTCATCGTTGTTGTTGTTGTTGTCGTTGTTGTCGTTGCTATTTGCCATAAGTGCGGCATTTTGTACAGCAAGTTAAGCCACTAATGAGGCGGCCACCTGCCGCTGCCAATGCCAATCACCAACTTGCCACCAGTCACCAAAATGGAGCAGCTTCTTCTTCTTCTCCTTCTGAGTGTGTAAACACAAAACTAAATTGCTTCGTAATTAGTATGAAAAATTGCGTGAAAAGTTGAAAGTTCTTCGACGAATATCACCATCAGCCACTGGATGAGCTGAAGAGCCAAGTGGCTGCCGAGTGGCTTATACTATATCTATTCTATATATATATATATATAGTATGTATGTATATAGACAAGCATCAAGTGGGTATAATGTGGCACTGTTTTGGCAAAAGTTTGCCTCGTGTGCTTGTAGCAGACTGTTATCATTATTATTTTTGTTGATATTTCAGCTGAGAGTAAGTTGTTTTCACAACTCAAATTAAAGAGATACTTTGTGTTGGCTGCTGCTGCTCTCTTCTCTATTCACCATGTGCAAAATATGAGAAATGTGTTTAGAGAAAGTATCAGAGATGATTCAATTTGTGTTACCAAAATACAGAAATTATGAAATAATATTGGCAAATTGGGAAATAATCAACTAATATCGAGTTAACAAATTTATACTATAGAAGATTAAGTTAATAATTTCTGGTAATTTTTATGTAAAATCTATTATGATATATCATTATTTAATAAATTGGGTGATAAGTAGCGATTAGGTTAAAATTATTTATAGTTTCAAAGTGTAGTTAAATGGTTTTCTGCAATTTTTAGAAGAAATATTAGCTGAATTCTAAAAATTAATAAGGACAATCTGGTATATTTTGTACTCTATGGTATATTTTGTACTCTATGGTATATTTTGTATTTTATGGTATATTTTGCACTCTATGGTATATTTTGTACTCTGTGGTATATTTTGAAAGTAGTACTGTAAACTATATATCGGTATACAAAATACAGTGTTTGTTATATTTTAGTATTTTTTAGGTAAATAAAAAAACGTTTTTTTAGTATTTCCCTCTACCAATTCTAAAATGAAAGTAAATCCACTTTTAAGTTTTTCGCATGAATTTCAAAAAATGTATTCATTTCTTTCATTAAATTAAGTCTTATTTAAAGTTTACTCTAAATCTTCAATAATCCCAAAAAATGTGTCTTAATATCACCCTTTCAACACTTGCTTTATCAAATTAAGAAAAAAAAGAAACCCTCATAGATTCAGCTCGCCATTAAGATTTGAAATTTCAGTCAAGTTGAATTTATGTGTCCATCGCTGCAATCGCTGATTATTGTATTTGAAGTGAAATCAGTTTTTAATCCATTATGCTTATAATTTCAAGTTTCTTTCTTTATTTTTTTGTTTTTTTGTGCATTTCTTGGGGAGTTTTTCAAATGTAGATCCCATTATTATTACCATTGTTAACCCAATTCTAGCAACCCTTTTGCGTGTTGAACCCTGTCGAGTTTTGTGTTCTGCGTTCTGCGTTCTGTGTTCTGAGTTTTCCATTTGCCCTTTTGTGCATTTTTGCAGCATTTCTAATTTGTTTGGGATAAGCCTTTGGCTCGTTGGAAAAACCCACTTCATTTTTAATGAATCCAATTTTGGTCTCACTCTCTGTCTGTGCTTCTGTGTGTGTGTGTGTGTGTGTGTGTTTGTTTCTTGCATTAATTTCATAATTTTCTGCTATTAATTATAATAGAATTTTTCAGTCAGTCAACGGCTTCGACGCCGCTGCCGGTTGCCTTGGCTTTGGCTGCAAAACTTTTGGCGCTCTCTCACTCTCTTTAGTCGTATTATCGGCCACCATCATATGCCCGTAATTAAAACTTATTTCGAGGTTTTTGTGTAGCCAACAAACCAAAAACTTAATTCGCCTCGTCTTCACTCACACTCCACTCCATTCTTGCAATCAATGCTGAAAAGGGGGTTGGCTTGGGTTATTGTTGTTGTTGGTTCTTCTTCTGCCCTGCGAGCCTGCCAAACACTTTAATACATCGAAATTTTTGGCTGGCGTCGCCTGCTGCACGTTCCTTAAGTAATGGATTCAATTATAAAGTTAAAATCCATGGTGGCTGACTTGGTTGCCCCGGCTGGGGGCTGCTCGCAATCCAACTGGAAATGATTCGCATAAATTCACAATAATTTATAAGGAAATCCTTAGAAGCGCGCGCTAGCTAGCTGCTCAGGTCAACACACACACACACACACAATACGTATACGCAATGTGAAACGCCTTTCCTCTACATATATACAGAAAATAACCTTCTCTCTAATAATATAACACAAAAGACGCTTTCATTCATTGAGCGTCGCATTTTTTGGTTTATTGACACCAAGTTCTCTCTCTCCCTCTTCCCAAACTCCTCCCTTCCAACGCTTGACCCTTTTGTTCGGCTCTTACTTATTCCGTTTACCAATTGACTTGACTATCATCCTACCTTCGGAACCAGTTTGATATCTGCTACATAGCTGACTTGAGTTCGGTTTGTTTTTCTCGTTTTTGTGTGTGAGTTACTTTTTAATTTGCCTTCAGTGATTTCCACGACGATTTACCTGCGGCGCTGCGAAAAATTTATTCCATTCGACTGCATTCGCAAAAACAAACTTTGCATTTCGCCTCTTCGGACCCCGTCGATGGGTTTTCCATTTCTCTGGTTACGGTCTCAAAATCAATTGATTCGCATATCAGAGCTCTCTCAAGCTGCTCTAAGCTTTCATTTCTTGACCCTTTTTTCGTGCTTGACTTCTCCGCACCTTCGCCTTCGTATTTGCAGCGTTTCCATCTTACTTCTATTCCTTCTATTATAGGTTTTTTTTTTTTGCTTTGCTTTTTTAGTTTAGTTTATTCCTGCTTCATGCTTCATACACTGAGTTGCGGCCAGCGTGCTGGACATTAGCATGCTTTTGATGCGCCCACATCCACGACAACAGAGCTAGAGAAAGAGTCAGAGAGAGGGAACTAGAGAGTTCAAGTCCAAGTCGTCGTCTCTTGGTTCCCGCTTGGGTTATGCTGATGTCTGATGAGGTGGGGAGTAGGAGGAGCACAGACTTCTTTGGGGTATTTGTTAGATAAGCAGGCCTCCGCTCACTTGACTGAAAGTTTACTTTTCTCTTTTGTGCTCGTCGCAAAGTTTTGTTTGGCCGCCTTTTGTTTTGGCCCAGCGACTTCTTTGGCTTTTGTTTTCGCAAGCACTTTAGCTTGGACTTTGATTTTTGACATTTCCCACCCAGTTTACCTTGTCCTATTTATATATGTGCATAAGTATGCGTGTATTGTTTTTTCTGCCCATTTCTACCCACTATCGGTTATCGAAGGGCCTCAGTCTGTCTCCAATTTCTGTACAAAACTATTTAAATGACTTTGCCCCCCAGAAAACAAAAGGGCTCCGCTTACAACATTCCCCTTTGCCCTCTCTCTTTCTCATATTCTCTCTCTCTGACTGTTTGGCCATTCATCAATCATTTTGTGCGTTGATTTTAATTTGTGCGTCGTTTCAACTTTGCCTCACATAAATTATGCAAAGTTGCCTACGCGTCTCTTTTTCTGCTCGTTTTTGTTTTTTTTTTGTGCGCCTGCGATTCAATGCAATTATCGTAAGTGCTACATAAGTCAAGGCAATCCATAAGTTTATGACTTTTCTATCCATAAATCGCGCCAACTTAGGCAAAAATTTTCTCCAAGCTCAACTTTCAGGTGAATGAAAAAACAAGCAAGAAAGGAAGGAAAAAAGAAATGAATGTAGGAAATGTTGACGCATGTAAACAACTTTTAAGGTTTTGCTCTTTCACGTTCCAAAATCCCCTTTGCTATATATAGCTTAGAGTTCTCTCTCTTCCTCTCTCTCTCCCTCTCTCTTTTGTTTTTTTGCGAAAAAACTTTCGAGTTTTAATGCTAATTTTTGCGTTGCGTTTTGTGCGGAAATGCGCAAAAATCAAATGCTCTCCGGGGAGCTGAAACTTTATGCGATTGCATATGCTCTCTAATCTACAGTTGTGTGCATTTAAAAATATCAATTTTTTTTTGTTGGCTATGGCTATTTTATTTAAAGGAAAATTCCTGGCGGAAAGGTTGACAGCAATCTCGTTTGCCAATTCGATGTTGTTGTTGTTTTGTACCGAGGGGGCCTATAAATTACACAACAACCGCTGGGACCACAGACTATCGAAAAGTTTTTGCCAAAAACAATAAAAAAAGAGGAGACTGGAAAATACAAAATTAAAAATAAAAATGTTTTACACAGAAATGTAGAGAAATATTATTATTTCAACAGTAGATTGAATAAAATGGCAAAACAAAAGTAATATCAATTAAATGGAATGAAATATGAGCCGAGCGCGTTTTGTGATGTGATATAACTTTCAGCAAATTTCTTAATGGATTTAGGGCATCAGGACGTCAGTGCGGTAAAGTTGACAGTTTACGCTCTTGTGGAGGGCCTTTGTCTAAATATTATTATTTACGGCTTAGGGCCAAGAGCCAAGAGTGACAACTGTTACCCGGTGTAGCACTACGGCCTGAACTTTAACCCCTTAAAGTCGACGTAATTCACTAAGCGAAAAGCTGCTTGGCTTGCTTGGGAGAGAGAGCGAGACGCAGATGCAGATGGCATTGTGAGCAGAAATGGAAGAGGAACTAGAGTGTGGAGAGAGAAGGTGGAGAGTGGAGAGTTGGAGAGCTGGAACTGGAGATGAAACGTGCGTTGTCTTGTCGCAAAGTTTTTAAGACTTGCTTGACCGACCTTTGTCAAAAGTTGTTGGAGCGCATGAAAAATGATGCCACACGGCACCGGGATGTGTTACACCAGTCGTAGCAGGTCCCCGGCCGCCCCTCTCTCTCTCTCTCTTCCTCCCTATTCCCCCGACTGACTCTGTGTGTATGTGTGTGTGCGGACAAAATAGCAATTTGCGTTTTCAAACAAAACAAGCTGAGAGCTGAGCTTTAGTTTTTGTTGTTGCTTTTGCTGCTGTTTCTGCTGCTGCTGCTGCTGCTTTTGCCTCGGTTCACAATTGATTGAAATCCCTTAGCGCACACCTTTTTCTTCTCTCTCTAGTTCTTGTTTCTCTCTTACGGTTGTTTTGTATAGTTTTTGTTGCTGTTGTTGTTGCGCCACAGAAAACACACAACTTCCGCTTTCTTTGGCAAAAACAATAGAAAGCACATAAATTTATGGTTTCAGCATTGTGCTTTTGAACACACACACATACACATGAAGGGGATGGGGGGAAGTGGTGTGGCAAACGTTAAGGGGTTAATATGCCTGCAACCGCAAACGGATTTCGGATTTTGGGTTTTGCCTAAGCTTGGACCAAGCACAAAAAACAAGAAGAAGAAGTAGAAGAAGAAGGGAGTGTGAGAGATGACTTTTCTTATAAATAATTTTACTAAATGGATTTGGTATAAATGCTGACATTAAGCATGTGTGCGTGTGTACTATATATATATGTGTGTGTAATTGTATGTGTGTGGTAGCTGCTTGAACTAATTACCTGCAAATTCATTTTATTTTTGTCATGATGCTAAAAGGAATTTGCTTACGAATTGCAACAATCAAAATTGGCCGAATTGAGTTCGGGTCGAAATCACTATATATGTATATGGAAGGTAGTATATATGAAGTATCAGTGTATGAGAGTGTGCTTGTGCTTGGGCCAAGTTTAATGGTTTTTTGGGGCATTTTCTTGCAGCTGTTTCGCTTTGTGGTTCGCAACACTCTCTCTCGATGCTGTTGTTATTGTTGTTGTTGCTGCTGTTGTGGCTGTGCGTTTCAAAATTTATGTTTGCTGGCTATGAAAATGAAATGACTGTGGTAAACATTTTAATTAAATCCAAGTTTGGCTTCTGCCTGCGTTACAACAATATATTTTGTTGTCGTTTTACTCTCACTCACTCTCTCTCGCTGTCTCTTCTCTCTCTCTCTCTCATATTTTATTTTGTATTTTTGTATTTGTCTGTTGTTGTTGTTGTTACAACAGTAGCAAATAAATTTTAATTTTATTTTGCCGCGTTTTAATTTGTTGTCCACTTTTTTTCCATTCTTTTCCATTTCGTCCCTTTTTTGTGTTTTTGTTCTGTGTTGTGCTCATTTTTATTCGCTGTGTTTTTATTCGCATTTACACTTTATGCATGTGCGCATTTATTTTGTTTGCTAGCTCTTCTATTGGCTCAGTAGGGTGGCTGAAGAAGCAAATGGTGTGGCAGAGAGGGGGACATTGCTGACAGCCGGTCAAGTGACAGTTGTCGCTGAGCACACACACCGAGTGTGGGAGCGAGCGAGACATAGAGACGGAGAGAGCAAAAGCGCGCAAATATGAAATGCAAAACAAACTTTGCAGCTGTCACTCAAAAATGAGCGTCGCAGTCGCAACGACAGCGAACAAAGCGATGCAAGTGCGGAATGTGCAGGACACAGAAGAGGAGCAAGAAGCGAGAGGGCAAGATTGAGGGAGCGTGAGCGTGAGGGAGATGGCAGATTGTGCAGTCATCATGCACTGTGAGAAATGTGAAATGGTTAATTGGGCGGAAAGGTATTTGGGTATGCGAAATGCTCGTTGTCGTTATCGTCGTTGTTGTTGTTGTTGCTGTTACTGTTGTTGCTGCTGAAACGAATAGTGTGCAATGCAACTGGCGAAATAGCAACCATGGCGACAAAGTGGGTTAGAAAGGTAAATGAAAGGTTGACGGACAGTTAATTTCGGGGCAGTTGATTGAGTTATGAGCAGCGCACACACACACACACACACACACACACATACAAAACGCTTTAGAAGCGACGACATTGAGAGAATGGGGGCAAACGCAAAAGAGAGAAGGCGTTGACAAAAAGGATACACGGTTTCCATTTCACCAGCAGCCAAAAGCAAATGCGTGTGCTAACAGTAACAGTGCGAGGAGGGGGAGAGTGGAGAGGGTAGAACGAAAAAGAAAAGTAAAGAGAACGACACACATGTCAAACAGGTTTGAAGAAGGTCGAGCAAAGTGGAAACCAGTTGAATATCTAAAGTGGAATTATCCAAAGTGCACAAAAGTGCCGATTGCCGCAAATGCGATTTTAATTAAAACTAGCTTGACTAGTGCGCTTTTTGGAACACTTGCAGCTGACGGATAAATGCAATTTAATCTTACGTCAACTTATACTGAAGACATATTGAATAACCGTAACTGAAACATATACATAATATAAATTTAAATCGCACAATCTATTCTCCCAGGTTTAAATGTATTATGATAGAGTCATTTTAGTTATTTTATAAGAAAATTCATAATATAATTGTAACTAAATTTTGTCTTGAAGTTCAATTTTAAACGCGTTGGTCGTAAGCACTGTTACTTTAAAGTACAAAGCTGTGCATTTATTTCAATTAAAAATGCTTAATCTTAAATAAATTTAAATATCGCTCTTATATTAAAAAATGTCAATTTAATGCGGATATAAATGAAAAACACATCAAATTTTCTTTTCTAAAAGATTTCTTTAATTTAGCTATTCTTAACATTGAAATTCTTAAGATTTCACCATTTCTCAATGTTTGATTTTGGTGATGATTTAATAATTGCTCGACTAGAGCAATTTATATATATTTATAATATACATATTGTTTTAAATAAGCCTAAATAGATTTTCACCATGCTCTTAAATTTTTTTTTCTAATGCCTTTCAAAGAATTTTTATTCATTTTTATATTTTTAATTTATTTTCAAAATTTCTTAGCAAATACATTTTGTATCTCTCACATATATACATTTAAGCCAATTGTTCATAATAACATTCTTATTAAAAACGAGTTTATAAAAGCTATAAATATAAGACAAAACAAAAATAGGAGCCTTAATTTTTTTTTTTTTTAAACTATATTTTATGATATAAGAACCATGTCACTAAAAAGATTGACTAAAACTTGTTGAATTCTTAGCTCTATCTTTGAAAACATATTTGCCAGAGTAAAATACCTGTAAAATCTTTTCTATAAATACCAATTAAAACATAGTTTCTATTTTACTTATGGGCTATCAATTTTTTGCCTTGAAAATTGCACAGTCTTCTTCTGGTAAAATGCATGTGAATTATAAAAGTAATTGGCAACTTGACATTCGTTTACACTTTGATTCAGCGAATGCTGTCAGAAGGCATTGAATACACTCAACTAAAAACGAATGCAATCCATACACAAAGTGTAGTGCATAAATCGAGTTGAATGGAAATGTTGGAAAGGCTGTTTAACTTTTAGCTACTTTGGCGCCATCGAAAAAAACAAATACCATTGAGAAATTTGCAGAAGTTTTGTGAAATGTTTTCATACGTCGTGCACCTGCAACTAATTGGCAGGTCATTCAATTTCAAATGTCGAGCGAGCCGCCCCATTAAAACTTAAAGTGTGTAGCATGCAACATGGGGCATGCACATTACAGAACGCAACACACACACACACACAGACACATTCATACATGGTGTGCCATCAATTTACATGCCACACACGCATAGCTAGGACAGCAGGATAGAGAATCAAAGGGTGTTTTTCCTCTCCTCCCCCCGGCCGCACAACTTGTTTTTGGTGGCATGCCACACCGAGTGAGGAGGACTATGCAGCCAGTTGCTGCTGTTATTTATGGCACCGAAACTGTCATAAGCAAACAAAATGTTTTTTATTGTTCATAATTATTGTGCATACTTATGTAAATCACGCGACTTGTTTCGCGTTGCATGCAACTCCCACACATACACACAAGCTGTGGCGCAACTAGTTGCTGCTGCTGTTCTGCTGTGCGTGGCAAAGCAACAAAAAAAATCGTTTGTTTTATTGAATTTTTATTGTAGTTTGAATTTATGACGCAACTGTGCTGCGATGCTTCAGCTCAGCTCAGTTCTCGACTGGATTAGGGTTTCTTTTGCGTGGCTGAGATGACTTTATCGGCTTTTTGTGCTGCATTAAATCGCAGAGAGAGAGAGCTGGCAACTGGTAACTGGGCCCATCAACATGCCACATGCCCCACACACACACACACACTCGCGTGTTTGTCTGGCAATTTTGTTGAAATAACTTCAGTTTTGCGTTTGTGTGCGTACGTGCCACTGAAGTGTGCGCTGTGCCTGGCTGCCAGATTAGCTCGCAAAACCGCAGACAACAGCTGCCATGAAGCCCCCCCTCCCCCTCCCTCCTCCTTCTGTCCTTCTTGGTTGGTTTTTTTCCTCTTTGCTCTTCATGCTGTTGAGCCTTGAAAACGCGTGTGCATGTGAATAATGTCCAGCAATTGGGGTTTTCCCAGAGTTGGGTTTGACTTTCGCCTGGTGGCAGGAGACAAAGGGTCGCCTCTACCACTCTCCCTCCCTCTCTCCCACTCTTCTTCCTTCTCCGCTTCTGTATCAGACGACGTCATTTATTTATTGCGGCAGGCCGAACGCGCAAATTTTATGAAGACCTTTAGTGTTACCGTCCCCGTTACCCAAGCAAAAATTAGTAACTTTTTTTTTTGATGACTGCTCCCTGACATTTCATAAACTTCTTATTGATTATTTAGCGCAACTCGGAATTTTACCGCTGTGTTGTGTTTTGTTATACTTCTCATATTCTTCATTTTATTTTTGTGTCTGTCTTTTTTTACAGAGAGCTTACGCGATTACTTTGGCCGTTATGGCGATATCTCGGAGGCAATGGTCATGAAGGATCCCACGACACGCAGATCCAGGTGAGTTTGCCAAAAACAAACAAAAAAGCAAACAAACAAACAACCAAACAATAAAACAAAAGATAAACAAATGCAAATTAAAATGTTGGGTTTGAGCACCGCGAATTTAAAGCACGTGCTGTTGAATTTCCTTCCGTTCTCAAGTGTGAACAAAGGAAATGTGCTTAAAAGAGAGATGAGAAAATGGGGGGGAAATATGACAAAAAAAAAAAAACGTAACAGAGTTAAGTCAGCTTTAGTTACTTGAATTGAAATATTGATGGATTTTACTGATATCTTTTAAAAGTGTTTTGCGGTATGTCTGATTACTAAAATGTTATTGAAAATAGTAATATTCAAAAAAGGGCACATATAACATATATATATATATATAAAATGGCATAAATCTGAATTTAACTTTAGTTAGCTCAAATAACAAGCTTAATTTTGAAGCTAGATTTTAAAAAATAGATACAGAAATGGATTCTTTATTACTTTGTTGGGCAATCTCAATCATACTCTATATCAATATACCAAATTTAGCCTTTGGTATTCATTATGTCAATATGCCAAATATAGCGTTTACCATCTCCTTAGTATTTTTTTGTATTTCAATTTAGTATATTCTAAAAGCGCACACAGCAATGAGGTCTTCATAGCTTTGTTCGTATATCTGGTATATCTGGTATATTTAGGTATATTTTGCGCCTTATAGTATATTTTTAATGTAGTACTATATCAATATACCAAATATAGTATTTGGTATTCTTTTAGTATATTTAGTATTTTAATATGGTATATTCTAGTCGAGCACACTTGACTGTTGCTTTCTTACTTGTTTTGGTTTTGAAACTGTATGTACTTTAAGGGTTCTACTTTCAGATTATTCTTTCGAATTCTTCACTTAGTAAAAGGTGGAATTAAAATATCTTAAACATTTGGTTTTGAAGACTGCACTTTTATTTATTGTATTTCAATTTTAAACTGCGCTAGTGAGTAGGTTTAATGTATGACATTATTTTAACATATTAATGTTCTTTCTATGATTCACAAATAAATTTAATATGAAGGTTCTATTATGAGAGAGTTGACTTGTAATTTTTTAATTTTCTCGGCATTCTTTTATGAATTTGTTGAATGTGAATGCCAATTGTAATCAAAATACAATATGGTAATTAAGACTGAGAAATGCAATCTTAAATCATATTCCTTCATTCAATATTTACTTGCGTTCTTAAAATAGAACTGAATTACCTTTGAAAAGCCACAAAAAGAGTCTCCCACACAGTTTTGCATTCAGAGAATTGTTTGGAGGGTAAATTACATATTCCTAGAGCACATGCTGTACCCAGAAAATACAACTCAATTCCACGAATTGAGAGCATCAAATTCAGCTGAAAAGTATGCTACAAAATTTCAGTTTTCGTAGTTGAAAATTGAAAAATTCGAAATTTGCAATCGATATTTGTCTGCTAGTTGTAACAATTATGCTTGTTCAACGCTTGCAAACGATGAAGTGAATTTTACAGGCTATAAACAGCAATAAATCCGTTTAAGCGTCATTTGGGAATTGGCAAAGGCAATGAAGGTAAATAGAATGATGATTGTCTATTTTTTTTAAAGGTTAAAGGAAGTTTTTTTTGTTTTCTGTGGAGTTGCTGTTGCTTATCGACCTTATTTGTGAACCCTCATGTAATATGATTGTTTTTTTTTTATGGTATATTATTATATTCAATTTAAAATCATATACCCTGAGCTTTACGTTTGCCACTCTGCTCTTTGTTGACCACACTTTGATTATTATTCTGGTAAATCTCGGTCACCTCTCGTTTACCTTTCCAGCTTGTTGTTGACCCCTGTTAGCTATACATATATTTTGCTCTTTTAACTCCTCCACTGGTTAGCATTGTTGTTGTTGTTGTTGTTTATGGCCATGCGCGACTGCATCCATTTCCAAATTTGAACAGTTTGGTTAACCGCTAATTGGTTTTCATTTTCATTGATTTTCCTTCTCTGTTTTGCGTTTTTTTTTTGCATTTTGCTGTTGCTGTTCGTTTTGTTTATAAATTTGTACATTGCATTGAGATACATGTACACAATATATATATATATGTGTTTGTGAACCCTTTTTACTTGTTGTTTGTTGTGTATTTTCGCATCGTTTGTCATTTGTTGCGGTTTCGATCAGCTTTTGGTTCGTTGCACAATTTCTTCCCTACCACTCTTCTCTCCCAATTGTTCGCCCCTCGCTGACCTTATTCAAAAATGCTTAACGTAAATTAGCTGGTTTTTGTGGACAGTATGAATAATGAGCGGCATTTAATGAGTCAATTGCAATTGAATTTGAGCTGCGATAATCACAAAAGCGCTCTGAGTACAGCAAAGTTACGACAGCACTGACAGCTTATAAACTAGCGCTGCTTTACGATGTACTCACATATACAATACAGTACTACAGTGTGTGTACTTTCTCTTCCCCCCCTCCTCTCTGTGTCGGATTGCACCGCGGGGCTGCCACTCAAATTAAGCGTTTTATGGCGGCACACGCGGCGTATGCGCGATGTCAGCAGCAACAGCATCACAGAACGCTAAGCGAAGCGCGTGTAAAAGTTAAGCGCATTTTTTTGTGTGTTGTTTAAGAAGTGGTAGCGTCGCAAGGGGGGGGGGGAGGCGGTGGCAGCTTGGTATGCCTGAGCGAAATATATCCTTGTTTTAATTGAATTTCGCCTAATGTCCTGTGAGGGGGCTGCAACAACAGCACACAAAACTGGGGTCTCAGGTTAACAAGCGTCCCGTTTTTGTGTGCTGGCAAAGTTTATGCCACATTCTGTAGCAACAACGACTACGATGACTGCGACTACGACTACGATACGACTTTGCTGCTGTTGCTGTTGCTGCCATGTGTCCTTTTGCCTTTGTGCATGTCACGTTGGCTGGCAAAATTTTTATGAACTGCGTGCAACAGCAACGAGAACGGCAAGAGTAACGTACTGTGTGTGTGTGTGTGTGGCAACTCCACTTGGCTGCTGTCTTAACAGGGGCTGGCAAACAAGAAGGACAACGCGATGCGACGCAACCAAAGAGCGAGAGAGAAAGAAAGAGAGAGCATCGAGGGGGTTTAAATCTAAGGCAAACGCTTGTGTTGTAGTTGTAAATTCCGCAGCTCTATTTGTTGCCGACGTCGTTGTCGTTGTTCGCTTCGTTGTTGATGTCGCTGCTGATATCATCGTGTCAGGGATTTCTAGCAAAATTTAATAAAAACTTTATGTCGCTTAAAAGAATGTTTATGGAAATTTTTCACTTAAACTTGCGCAAAGTAATAAATGTAAACAGAATTCCTGAAAAGGTGCGACAACAAAATTCAAACTGAGAGCAGCAGCAAAACAGTAAACGGTAAACCGTTGAAAGTAGCAAACAGCAACAAGCTGCACACAAAGTTGTTGCCGCAGCAGCAGCAGCAGCAGCCAGCGAGGCGACGTGAAAGCGAGAGAGAGAGAGTCAACAGTGCGGTTAATAAATATGCGCACCAGGGCAGCATAGACATTATACTGCTGCCGGGCGAATGAAAAGAAGAAAAAAAACAAAAGTAAAAAAGCATTGCATACTTCTAGGCAGCGACACCTAACTACCAATCGCAGTCGCAGTCACAGTCGACGTCGCAGTTGACGTCGCTGCCTGTTGCTGCTCTTGTTTTTAGATTGAGATGTACATGCTAGAGAGAAGATATGGCACTTTGTTCGCAAATGAGATTGTATATTACAATAAAATGGAGTGAAGTACAAATTAGAAAACTTGCAAATAAATTGTAAAAGCACAAAATGAAAATAGAACTCGAAACAACAACAACAACAACAACAACAGCAACAGCCAAGCAAATGGCAAACAAAAAACACATTCAGCACAACATTAGATAGAAGCGAATGAGAACGAGGGAATGTGGAGGAAAATTGTGAACAAAAAATAGCAAAAGTTTTGCGCAACTTAAGCGAGTTTTTTACTCAGTCAAAAAGAGAGAGTGGGAGAGAGTGAGCGGGAGAGAGAGAGAGACAAAGCGGGTCGCTGAAGTGCAACAACAATAAAAATTGAGTAAAATGGCAAATGGCAGCTGCTGGTAGAAAGCGCGCGCCCTTCGCTCCTCCTCCCCACACTCCGTCCTCTTCCCCCACACTGTAAGAGCAGCATAAGTAAATCCAAACAATTTATTGTTGTACTTTTAACATTCTTCTCATGCGCATTGTTGTTGTTTGTTTGTGTTGTTGTTGCTGTTGCTGTTGCTGTTGTTGCCTGCCACCATTGAAGCAAACATAAGCGACTTTTCAATGAGTTTCGAAAGTTATTGAAACATAAATTATATCGCACGGCGCACGCACGCCAAGCACAGACCCACTGTCACTCCCCCTTTCCCCCATCTGCTCCCTCTCTTTCGCTCTCTTTGGCAAAGCAACCACAAGCAAGCCCACAAATACGCTGGCGGCAACAACAACACGACAAACAACAACAACAATAACACCCCTTTATGGCAGTAAAAGTGTAAGCGCTAAAAGGGGCAGGAGGAAGGGGACTGGGGACTAGGGGGAGGGGCGTGTTACCTCACGCATTTTTGTGCATGGCAATTAAGTTAAATTTTTCTTTCTCTTGTTAATGTTTTTATGCCCTTGCCATTTTTCGGGGCAACACCAACAGCAGCAGCCACATAACAATTGTCATGCAGCTTGCAACAGTGACTACAAAAAGTTTCCACATAACAAACTAAATGCAGACAAATGAAAGTCAGCGCTTAAAAGTTTCGCAAGCTGAGCAGCAAAAATTAACATTATGCTGAAATACGAGCAAAGTTAAATTGCATGCGACAATTGTTTATATAAATGCAACAAACTTAAAGGGAACCTTTAATTAGCACATAAATATGTTACAGAACCAATAAGAAAATAAAAGTATTAAATAATACTTAATTAAAATACCAAAATACAATACCAATAAGAAAATAAATGATTTAAATAATAATAATTTCAAATACCAAAATAATAAATTTCGAATTCAACATTTTTAGAATCTTGAGGCCATTAAAAAATATGAAACTAATGCATCATTATTACATTAGATTCATATTTAAAAATGCCTTAAAGATTAGCTAGTTCCTTGAATTCGTAAATTTTAAGGTTTACAGATTTTAATGTAGTATTTTGAACAATAAGATTCTTTACAGTTCGTTTCTAGATTTAAATTGTAAAAGTAAGTTTCTTGTGTCGATAGCCCATAGTTGATGTTAAATAAATAAATAAATAATTTTAGGTATTAGAAAAAATATTCTAAAATGTGCATTTATTTAATTTTACATTATTTTCGTAATAGTTTTTTAAAAACAAAATAATGTTTTTAAATAAACTATTGCTTATTATGTTTCCCAAAAATAGTAATACAATTTTACAATCATTTTAGGTGTTTTGCTTATTTCCTAACCTTCTTTATTAAAGAACAGTAAAATTAGATTATTATTATTATTTTATTAATATATTAAAACTAGTATAAATACATAATACATTTTGCATTAGCAATGTTTAAAAACAATATAAAATCTACTTTATTATTCGCCTTTGTAAGAAAATAATTCATTTAAATATAATGGTGTCGATCAGTAATCTAAAATAAAGTCATTGGATATTATTTTTATATCGCGTTTGCGTTAAAAATTAAATAACAACTAATACAACTAACATAAATAAAATGTTGTTTATCAGACATCTTATTTAAATTATGTTACAAATTATATTTATTTCATTTCATTATTTGTGAATGAAATGTTGTATATCAGAAATCCTATTTAAATTCTATTACAAATTATATTTATTTTATTTCATTATTTCTGTTATCCATTATTTTTTCTATCAATCGACCAAGGTTAGAGCATTCAAATTGCGACTGCTTAAGTTGATTTCTCAATTTTTGTTTGCTTTTGCAAACGTTCTTCAATTTTGGTTGCTCCTTTTTCTTACACGCGCCAAATTTTATTTATTTTATTTGAGCTGGACGCTCAGCGAATGTTTTATATGTATGTACAATATAAATTTACCTGGATCTGTATCGGAGAGACTTGCCAAATAACTCACAATCACATTTGTGCTGTTGCTGCAATGAATGCTCTGCTTGGTTTTTGCCACGACTTTCCTCTCTTCTCTTCTCTGCTCTGCTCTACTCTTCTCTCCTCACTCAGTCAGGGGTAATAAATTTAACGGGTGTTAGATAAGAAGTGTTGTGTCGAATAGCGAAATGCGAGCATAACAAACAAAACGAACAACGAACAAAAAACACACAACACACAACAAAATACAAAGCACAAAACACGACGAAACACTTTTAAAACCATTAACTGTTTACAATCTATAAACATTCATAGTCTTTTATTATACCCGGTTGCCATAAAAATTGCGTCAAATCGCTTTAAATAAAACCAATGTAAACGCATGCACGAAAATATATGCACAGCATGTCCTTTATAGGGTCGCAGATGTCCACATAGAAAAACAATTCGATGAACGATGCTGAATCATTTTCCATCTGCCGACAGCACTTTAAAATGTGCCACCAGTTAAAGTAACAAACAATCTGAAAGCAGACAAGAAATAAATTCGAAAATGACAAAAATGTATTTGAAATATTGTTTTCAAATGACTAAAAATAGAAGAGAAAAATATAAAGAATAAAACAGATTAATTATATATGTATATAGACTCAAAAAAAAAAACGTTAAATTGAAATGATATTTAAAATATCGTTTCCAAATGATTTAAAATAATATGAATATAAGCAAGTAAGAATAAAAAAGATGAATTATACACAGAAAAATTATATATAGTACAAGAAAACTTGAAATCTAAAACCAACAACAAAATATTGAAAGTATAGACGATAAGATGATTTCAATTATATAAAAAATTTATAATAAAGCTAGATTATATGCATGATTTCTAAGCAAACTTGAAATAAGTTTGAAGTCGAGAAGTAAATACTAGCAGTATTTGAAGAAAAGAACCTGGAAATATAAAAATGAAAGTAAATGAATAATATAATTTGAGCAGAATTGAATTTATGAGGTGTTGAGCTATTTCTGTCCTTTAGTCCGCATTAATACCTAGATCTAAGAGGCAGAAATACTTTTTTTTTTGACAGCACTTGTCATGTTAGCACTCAGTATTGGTATATTTTTCACAGTGTGGTATATTTTAAATGTATCATATATTAATATACCAAATATAGTATTTGATATATTTTTAGTACTGTTTGTTAAATTTTATTTTGGTATATTTTAAAATTACTACCACTTTGTTTTGAATTTGTTCAAAATGGATAGCGGGTATATCAAAGTTGAGCACACTTGATTTTAGCTTTTTTACTTCTTAAGTTCAATATTCCTTAAAAGCAAATTATTTCCCTTATTTAACAATATTTATTTGATATTGACTTGAAGGGAAAATAAAAAAATGAAGTTGTTTGTTATAAATTACAAAATAATACAAAATACAATATTGTTGCCTAATGAAAATGTCAATACAAAATAAATATGTTTGTCCAATATAAAAAAAATTATTCTATGCCTTTGGCACCCAAAGCAAGTATGTTATTTATAATCAATCGATTCCGATTTAGTAATAACTGTAATTAATTACAGTCACATTTTTGTTTGCGTTTCTTCGTCATGACTTTTGTCTCCTTAAGCACATTATTCACTTGAAATTCGTCTCAACTCTAGTTAACTTCAATTAAATTCAAAGATTTGTGTCAAGGGAAATAAGTGTTATTAGTTGCTGAATTAGTTTCCTCGGCTGACATTCAATTAATCTCAAAATTAATGTGCAATTAAAGCGAGACAACAATTTGCAGCCAGTGTCATAATGACATTGAAGCTTAAGCAGCTTGTTGTTCAAATGTACAAATGCAAATTGCCTTTTGTTCGCTTTCGGCTTATCGAATCTCTTTGCAACAAATCACATACCAGAGAGAGAGAGAGCGTTGAGTATTATTGTGTTTACAATTTACAAATTTCGGTTTGTGGTATTTGCGTTAATCGGAATCTGCTGCGTTTTGATTACTTAAAAGGCCAGAGAATTGCTGTCATTAGAGTGAAAGGGGAGAAGGCGGAGGATGAAGAGTTTAATTTATGCCGCAACCACTTTAATATTATTTATGAGGCCGGGCGCAATAAGTTTCTGTTTCTCATCAGAGAAGCCTTTTGGCAAAGTTCCCGTTCAAATCACTCTCATCACACTTATTTCACCACAGCAATCCAAAAACGTGGCCATAATTAACTCAATTTAATCGCCATCCTCCAGCGACCTCAGGCCCCCCCCTGCAAACGCTTTAGTGGCTCACTTGTGTTTGTCATGCGGATCCAGCAGCAACCAAACAAGCGAACAGTCAGCAGCCAGCAGCCAGCAGCAGTTGACCTTCGCCCCAGCTCGGCTCACACTTGACCAACAGTGTGGCCAGCAACGAATGTTTGGCTGTTTTGGCATCGATGCTTTGCCCTTTTCATGTTAATTTGCAGCACAATACCAAATGGCTTTATATTTTGTTGCTTTATATACAGACTTTTTTTTTTCTCTGCTCTTCTCAACTGCATATGTTTTGTGACCATGTGTGTGTGTGTGTGTGTGTGTGCAGAAGTGTGTGTAGCAATTTTTCATCATTAATTATGGCGTTGGCTGTGGCAAACATCAGTCAGCCACACAGCAGCAGCAGCAGCAACAGCAGCAGCAACAAACGAAGCCAAAGACCATTAGGACTGCCTCCTGATGCCTCCTGTTTGCCTTCGTCTCCTTCATCTCCCCTTTCCCCCCTTCTGTCTGTACTCGTTGCTGTTGTTGTTGTTGAGATGTCAGTCGCACACTCGGATGTTGTCAACTCGTGTGTGCATGTTCAGCTCAACACAGCAGCAGCAGCAGCAGCGGCAGCAATAGCAACCTCCAACCTCCTCCTTCTTCACCACCCACTTCAGTACTCCTCTCTCTGGTCACCCTCTGGCCATCATCAGCTCCCACCATTGTTGTTACTGTTGATTATTTCATGCGCTTTCTGCGCGTTTTTATGCGCATTTTATGTTTGTATTTTTGCCGCCACCGCTTCACCAGAATTTTGTGCCAAAGAAAAGTCCTACCAAAAAAAAAACGAAAAAAAGTAAAATACTCGCACACACTCATCTCGCCCCAGCCTTGTGTGTGTGTGTGTTGTTCGCCTCTTTTTGTGCCTTGCGGCTAAACGGGTATATCGAGGTGTAACACTGAGGATATAGTCTCCACAGGTGACAGATATCAGCTGAGCGGCATCAGCGGGGGATTCTGTTTCTGTTTTTCGATCCTAGTTTTAGGAAGCCAATTGAATACGACTGGTTACTAAAACATTTCACTATGAAAATATTACAATTAAAACATCTATTAAACTTTGTCGTAATGAAGAAAGGAAAGCTTTTGTATATTTTCAAAAATATTAATCCAAAAAATAGCATATAATTTCATTAGCTCATCTTTTCATTAAAAACGTTTAGAGCAAAACAAGATTGCTATAAAACAAAGTTTATTATAAACTTGTAAATTTGCTGTTGAAATGAAGATTAAAATTTTGGGTTTCTATTTCCCTTTGAAAATATATGTATGTATATTTTTTCATAAAAATTACTTGTGAAATATATAATTACCAAGTATTAATTGAGCTATGTCTCATTTACGAAATAATAGCAGGTTAAGGAATGTGTGTTGAGTTTGTACCTATTATAGAAATTATCAATTTATTAGCTTAGATTTTTATTAAAGCAAGGCGAGTTTACCGTAAAATAAATTGTATTTATTCATTTGTTTTTGGTTTACTAGTCAAAGCTGATGAATTTCGAATAAAATTCGTTTTAAAGGTGATTGAGAAAATATAATTGCCCTGCTTGAAATAAGCCTTCTTTTAATACAGCAATTAAAAGTTGCATGTATGTATTGTGCTTAGTTCAAAAATCAGTGGATCGTTTTGTAAGCTAACTTCTCTGTTCAAAAAGAAAGAGTAAGTTAACTTTACCAACCCACAAATCATTTGTATACATTTTCTTTTAGAAATTATAGAAGCAGATAGTTATAATACATTTAAGTATCACTAGACAGGCAAAATAGATATTGAAACACTGCTACTTTTAAAAGTTTTTCTTTACTGCACAACTTTAACTAACTCCCGATGAATGCAACTCTCTTAACTTTAAAGTCGATACATCATTAATCGATATTTATGTATTGACTACATACACGTATAATTGTGGTTTTTGCTACACACTTTCCAACACTTAAAATATTCGGCAAATACCAACAATAAAGTATAATCGAAAATACAAAAATATGATTTCACAATTATAATTTCTAGCTTAAGAATTGAATGTGCCAAATGTATCATTAATTGGTTTTATAATAATATTCATAGCAATTATTTTGTAGTAAATTTGAAACTACAAATCGTATGCACAATGAACTTGAATATTTTAGCAGACTGCCCAGCCCACTAATTACAGCTTTGGCCCTTGGCTAAGTCATTAAAGTTTCTACTCAAACTAAATCAACACAGGAATTTTTGCTCAGCATGCCAAAAGTTGAGTTGACTTAATGACGGTGAGACTTTTCCTCTTAGCCACTTTTTTTTGTGGTCAGCTTAAAGCAACGAATTTGGGAAATTCCATTTATGCAGGGTATTTTGCTAGTCGTGGCAGCTGCTTACTTGTTACTTTTTTTACGATCTCGCTCACTCCATTGTAATTGCTTTTACATAATAATAATAATAAAATGAATTATAAAATAAAGTTACCTTTTCGTTGGGGTGGGGAGGGGCGCACAACTAAATGATGTGCCCCGCCCCCTCGCTAGGAGGAAAGTGAAGGAGGAGGGGGCGGGGGATGGTCGAAAAAGAATTTAATGTCTGCGCCGCGTCACAAAAGAAGGCAACACTCAAAATTGACATTAGCAGCAGGCATACGAACCATAAAAACATAACAAATGGGCGCCATAATGTGTGTCCTTAAACTGTCACTAAATCGATAAATTTTCATAATGGCCCGGCCATTTAAATATTTAGCCAGCAAAAGCAGCCGCAGCAGTTAGCAGTAAGCAGTAAGCAGTAAGCAACCCCTTACAAACCAATGTCTTTCCTTTATACTTCTTTCTTCTTCGCTGGATTAATCAAATTACCGACGACCCGCATAGATAGCCAGTAGTCCAGTTAAAAAAGAAAAAAAACGTTGCTGGCTGAGAGGCAAAGGCAAGGACACGCACCAGCAGGAGAAGAAGAAGTAGAAGCAGCGGTGACAAAGGCTCTCAAAAGTAGAGTGGAGAATGGGGATTCTTAAGCAGCGAGTCGCTGACTTGGAGGCGGTTACCCGACTTGGGCTTGAGTTCTGTTTTTTTGCTGTTGCTGTTGAGTAGCTCAACTGCCAGAGCAGCTTGGCACTCACGCAGGCCCAGTTAAGTGTGCGTGTTCAAGGATGCATTTTGGTGCCCAGGAAAACGACAACGACAACGACAACGAAACAAGACAAAGGCACACATATAAAAACGTGCAAAATGGGCGTGGGCGGTTGGTCTTTGGTCGTCGCTTGTTGGTTGTCGCTTGTCGCTTGTCGGTTGTCGGGGCGTAGGCTTATAAAGTGCGAGGACAGGACCAAGGCAGGAAGCCACTTGTGAAAGTTTCATGCACGCGGCCCCACTTCACACGACAGCTATAGAGCAAAGACTGTGAGAGAGAGCGGGGGGGAGGCCAGAAAAAACAAAACACGGCAAGGAAGCACCACAAAAGCAGCAACAGCAACGTCTACATCGTCTTGGGCCTGTCGAGGCAGCTGCAAGTGCTTGTTAGTGCGCTCGTCGGGATTGACGTTGACTGTAGCCAAAGCTTAGAAGTGCCAGCCAGCTACCTTCCCTCTCCCCTCACCCTACCCCCTCCTTTAAGTTGCATTCCTTTGCAATTGTTCGGGGCGCTTTTGTTTTGTTCTGAATTTTTACACGAAAAAGTCATTTGAATATGCGTCTCCCTCCCATGCGCCGCCCCGCCCCGCCCCGCTTCAGCATCCCCTTCAGCCTTGTGGCCCTTAAGACCTGCTGCCAGTTTGTCGTCTCCGATGCCGTTTCGACCTGCTGCTCTGCTCACAGTGGATTGAAAGTTTTGTTAGCCGTCAGCTACTTTGCTCATCGTCATCATCATCGTCGTCGTCGTCGTCGTTGGTCGCAAGTTTCAGTTAAGGTTGAGGGCATGACTTGCGGCTGCCATTAATGTTCTCCTCAACAGAGCAGCCTTGACAGGGCGACTGCTGCTACAAATGGCGACAATAAACAGTACATTGTACACTGTACTCTCTAGCACAGCATTCTCAGTCTTATTCTCAGTCTCATTCTCATTCCCATTCCCATTCTCACAGTCTCGGGCTTTTCTTGCAATTTGTCGCGAGTCTTTCTCACATGTGGCTGCAGCGAGCAGTTGGCCTAGGTCAGTCAGTACAATTCACTACAATACAAAGATGTGTTGCTTTTATTAACTAATTACGCTAGTTTATGGGCTTTTTTTATGGTTACTCGCTTGCGTTTTTCTTGCTCGCTTTTCATTACCTGCATTTTTACATTTTGAAATGGGAAATTTTGAAATATTTTACGGAATTTAATGTCAAAGTAATATTGAGACTTGGTTTAGCAAATGCTATGCCAAATTTGAGTGAGTTTACTCAAATAAAATGAAATAATTTATGAATAAGTAGGTATTTAGTAAGACGAATCACATTCGAATTATAAATTCAAAAAGATAATATTAAAGATTTTTGTAATATGTGATTATAAACTTATAAGTTTAATTTAAAGCACAATCCTATATTATTCAGTAGCTCAAAAGAAAAAAAACGAATCTTTTAAATTTTTATTATGTATTCAAAATGGTTAGTTGAAATTAAAATTAATACTAACACTATTGGTAAGCCAATGGCAAATAAATAAGGTTGCAGTAGTAAGGTTGAGGTCCCAAATTATTTCATATATCTTTCATGGCTTTCTCTTTTAATGTATTCAAAACAATAATAGCAAACTTCTCATCACAAAAATTGATTATTAAACTATACAAATGTTGTGCATTTACATACATATATTATCAAAAATTGTTTATTCCACATTAATTTATTCTTTGCTACATTGGAAAAAATATAATACAAATATTTCTGACTTTCAATACTGCATTTATTCGATTATTAGCGTAAAAATGTCTTTTGATGATGTTAGAAATGACTTGTTATTCCAAAAAATACAAAATGATATATAAAAGCTTATTTTTATTTATAATATATAAATCAATTCATTTGATTTTCTTTTTGTAAACTTATGTAAGCGAATCTTCTTTATTTCATATAATTTATTTAATTATTTTTGTGATACAAAAGCATTTTTTGCAATTGAATTAACTGAATTTTAAGCTTATATTTAAAATTTGTAAATTTGCCG
Organism: Drosophila niveifrons; assembly: GCA_035046325.1. NCBI lineage: Eukaryota > Metazoa > Arthropoda > Insecta > Diptera > Drosophilidae > Drosophila > Drosophila niveifrons. Next base: position 14,474,609 of record JAWNOC010000052.1, read on the forward strand.
AATAATGTTCATATGATGCCATTTTTAAAACATTTTAGGTAGTATACTTTTTCATTAAACTAAATATGAAAATATTTTTATAAAAGGGGTTTAAGGTTATATTATTTGTATGTGAGTTTATTCCTTTAGTTTAATCTTTATCCTTTAGTTTTAGCCTTTTGTTTTGTCTTGATATCTTTTAGTTCTTAGAATTTTGGGCCTATCCAAAACCCAAACATGGATCATCCCCTATTAAATAATTAGGATATTTGCTATTTAATTAACTCTGCCACTCTCTCTGTCTCTCGCTCTCTGAGGAAAACGCTTCGCAAACGCTTCAAGCTAAATAGCTCTTCTGCTCTGCACCGTTGTAAAGCAGCACTTGGCTAGCTTTCTCTCTCTCTGCTCTCGTTGTGCTTATCAAAGGCAAGCAAAGTCATACAATCAGCTCATCTTGAGGCGTCCTTTGGGACACTTTTGGATAATCCAGAGACTGTATACTAAATTTGCTTACTAAGCGCACTAAAATAGTGTGCACATTCACTTGTTTACTGGACCAACACACACAAAAACAAGCAAACACATGTGAGTACATATGCTCGACTCACTTTTGGGGGCAACTATATCAGTGTATATATATAACAAAGATATAGTGTGTATGTGTTTGGTTGCATTAAGTATGTGAGTATATCTGCGTTTTGGCAGCCTTTTGTTTGTGGTTGAGAAGAGGTCGACTCTTTGCTTATCATACAGGTTTTGTTAGCTGCTGGCGTTGTCTAGTTGGCAACATATTCACCGGGCACACACAGAGGCAACACAGACACATGGCTGCTGTACGTTGCAGGACGCCTTTTGGCAACACCTCGACTGAACTTTGACCGTTTGCTAACTCATTTAGTTAGATTATTTACGGTAATCCAAGACGGTAGTCAGCCTGCCAGCCACAGGAGCAAGCGGGCAACTTAACTGCAGACACACACACACAGCTCAGATTGCGCTGCAGGCAACTTAGAAAGAGAGATTCACACACAGAGAAGAGAGAGAGAGTGAGTTGAAGTGCTCAGGAGAGGGGAAAGATTCAACTAGGCAACCCATAGGCTAAATACATGCAAGTTGTTTTGCTAAATTGTGCGTAAGCCAGCAATAGCAATAGCAACAGCAACAGCAACAGCAGCATCAACAGCAACAGCAACAACTACAAAACATAGACAACAACTGTAGACTGGAATCCTGCGACTAGTAAACTTTCTCAAGCTCTGCATGGCAATTCAAATAAGACTTTTATGTTGCCTTGCCTTGCGCTTGCACTGCTGCGGCGACTCTTGAGGCTGCCTCTGGTCTGGTACGTGTTTGCGGCGTGTGTGTTACATGATTGCCACGCCCCCCACCACCCCGATGTCGCCTACTTTTTGCTACTCTCTCCCACATAGCTGAAGCAGCAGCAGCAGCAGCAGCCTCTGCTTACCTTGGCAGCTTGTGCGTGCGCTCATTAGCATTCTGAAACGGCTTTATAAAATTCAACAAGCAACAATCCAACGAACCAACGAACGGGCAACAACACAACACAACAACACGACAACAACAAAAACAACTAACCATATCTAGCCCCAGTCTTTGCCAGCTGCCCTTTCTGTCACCCTCCTCATCCTCTTTTTCCTCCCACTTCCTTTTGCACCTGCAGCACGCTCAGTGCATGTTTGTAGATCTCCCCTAGTCTGCGTGTCTCTGTTTGTTGTGCTATATACCCTTTAGATCCTAAGGTAAGAAAGGGGCTGCTTTTGATATTAGGCATTGATTAAGAAAGTAATTGAGGTGCTTCAAGGTATCAATAAGGAGTGTAATGTAAGGCGTCGATTACTGAAGCAGTTATTTTAGATAGCTTTCTGGCAATAGAAGGTGTTGTGCTAGACTACTTGCTTCTATTGTGTCAAAAAATATTCTTCAAAGATTTTATTTCAAGTTTTTATTATCTTTAGTAATCAAGTAATTGATTACTCTTTACATGTTAATTAATATATTTATTAATAATATAATTATCATTAAAATACTTAAGTAATCTAAAATAGTAAGCATATCATTAAAGAATACCAGATTTATTTCTTCAATGAGCTTAAAGCTTTTAACGAATGTATTTAGATCCATTGCTCAATTTTTGTAAATCAAGACCGTCATTAGTGTTGTCGAATATTTCAATCTTAATTAAGTTATTTATACATTCTTATCTACATATATGCCAAGAAAAAATCAATTTTTAAATAGCTTTGCTTTAAAAATATAAAACAAAAAAACATTAAAGTGTTTATAGTGCACTTGGCAGTAATGACAAGGCTCATAAAAATATACAAGAAGTGGTAATTATAGCTTCTGAATATTAATAAATCTTAAAAATTGTATGCGCTTGAACGCATTAAAGATCATTTATGAGGCAGTTTTAATGTGCTTTTAAAGCTTGCTAAAAAATATATCGCTCCAGTTTCGGGGCATTTAAAGTAGCATGAAGCTGGTAATAGGTGTTGTTGATATATATAAAAGTTTTAATTTTTCTGAAAATCAATAAAGTAATCTTTAAAATCTTTGAAATTAATTACGTTTAAGAACTTTAAAGTTTGATTTTTTAACAGAGTTAATGTGCTGTTAAAGCTTGCTCGTAAATATTTCGCTACAGCTTTAAATGAACTGTATGAAAATTGTTTGAAGATACGAATTTTCTGAAAATGAATATAATATTAAAAATTAGTATTATAAATATGCCTTTAAAGTGCATTAAAGTTCTTTTATCTAGCAGACTTAATGCGTGTTACAATTTTAGAGGCGTCGTTTTCACTACAGTTTTAGATGCATTGAATGTATGTAGTTTTGAAGCTGGCAACAAGTGTCACTTTTGTTTAGCATGCAATGCTGCAGGGTATTCTAAAGTCAATGCAGCACAATCAGTGATTTGTTGTTGTTTTGCTTTTTATTGTGCAGAGCAACACACTCACACATACATGTATAGTTGCTCGACTAAAGACAAATACAGACTCACACACACACACATACACGCACGTTGCTTTTCTGTTGTTATCCGGGTTGTGTGTGTGTGTGTGTGTGTGTGTGTGTGTGTGTGTGCTGTGTGTGTGTGTCTCTGCTGTCGTTGGGTTTTCTGGTGCGCTGCTTTTGCCATGCCTCGAGTTGCATAAATTGAATCTGAATTTGTGAGTAAATTGCACACAGGAGACACATTATTTTTGAGTTTTGCCTTTTAAATTTGTGGCTTTTCACTTGCGAGACAGAGCAAGAGAGAGAGAGAGAGAGAGAGAGAGAGAGAGTTGAAGTTGGAGTTTGTCGTCTTTCTCTTTTTCTCTTTTGCTCTCTCTCTCTCTTTTTCGATAGATAAACTGCAGGCATTTGCAACACTCAGTCTCTGACTTCAACTTTGTGTCACTTTTGTGTTTTGCAATTTTGTGTGACCCACTTGAACGGTAGACACGCCTTCTTTCCTTTGGGCCTCCCCCCGTTTTGCAATACTTGTGTGCAAAGCGTTTCCCTGCGATTTAAATCAATATTAATAGCGTAGGCCTCTTTTTCGAATTGCATTGCACAAATTGCTCGTCTATAAATACGGCACAAAATGTTTATTTAATATGTGCCAGGCGGTGCCGAGAACTGTTTCAACTATGTGTATAGTACTTTTCTGACTACTTCTTCTACCTTCTCTCTTTAGTCGACTTAGATGCAGTGCAATCGGATTGTGTGTGGCAACCTTTTCCATATGCAAATTGTTTTTATAAATTTGCAACAAGCTCTCTCATTGTTATTGTTGGCCATTGCATAGCAATTTGTGTATAAAACTTGCCAGCAATAAAAAAGCCAAAGTGGACAAGGAGCAGCTGTCTGTGCATAGCCATGGCTATATAGCTATAGCTATAGCTAGTTTTTGGGAGGCAACTCTATTGTGTGTGTGGAGTATAATCAAAACCGTAACAATCGCCACAATTGCAATAGAATCGTCGTTAATTACTGTCTGTGCTTGCGGTTGCTCTTGTTGTTGTTATTTGCTGTTGCTGTTGCTGTTGCTGTTATTGCCCCGGATTGGATAAAACTGTACGTGTAACTGTGTGTGTTTGTGTGTTGTTGTGTGTGTGTTGGTAGCGCCTAAAAGAGCAAGACAAATACGTTGTCTGGCTGAGAAGAGTAGAGTTAGCCGGAACGCCTGGCGCATCGTTAAGCGTCGCTGCCAAGTGGCAAAACTCAAATAAACATAAACGTGCACACATACAAAGTGGCAGAAAGAGAGAGCAAGTGAGTGAGAGGGATGGAGAGCAGACCAAAATCTCTGGAGCTGGTTTGTTGTCTTTGGCGCTGTCTGGTCTGGTCTGAAGCTCTGTGGCTGCTGCCGCTTCCTCCTTTGACTCCGACTCCGACTCCGATACCGACAGCGACTCCAACTTCCAAGCTCTGGCTTTGGCTCTGGCTGCCTGGGCATGGGAGACTCATTAAAATGCAGTGCGAGATAATAAGCATTTTAATTAAATATTTAACAAGAATAAGTTTATCACAACACGACACGAAGGCAACAGTAACGCATAGCTTACTTCATTATGTGTGTGTCTGATATCCTTCCCTCTCTTTCTTTATCTGCCTTTATCTGTCTCTCTCTCTCTCTCACACTCTCTTCGAAGTGTAATGGCTTGTAAGCGTCTGTCAGGTTGGCCATTAGCGTGCACAGCAACGACGACGACGACGACGACGTTCGAACCGTGGCAATTGGGTAAATGGTGAGACAAGTCGACAAAGTTAAGCCAGTCGAGTCAAGTCGACTTTTGCTAGCCAATATTTTGATGTAATTTGAGCATCTAATTGCCGCACGTGCCACACACAACACGACAGCGGCAGCAGCAGCGATTGCAATTCAGGTTTTCGTTCTTCTTTTTTTCTGCTGTTGACAAATATTTAAGCAACTTGTCTAAACCATGTTGATATTTACGTTTATCTCTCTCTTCTGTCTTTCTCTGTACACTGAAAAAATATCAAGGATAAAAAGATATTGTACTCTAATAGGGTCTTAGCTGTTTTGGCTGACAATCTGATATATTTTAGATCTCTATGCTATATTTCGAATGTAGTACTATATCAAAGGCTATATTTGGTAAATTGAATTAGTACTATATCAATATACCAAAGACAATATTTGGTAGCACTTAGTATTTTGCTGTACTACATTAATATACCAAATATAGTTCTTAGTATAGTGTATATTGATATCGAGTGTAATACTATATCAATATACCAAAGGATATATGTGGTAGACTTCGGTATTTTGTACTAATATATCAATATACCATATGTAGCCTTTGGTATATTGATAAACATAGTCATACAAATCCAAAATACTACCAAATATAGCTTTTGATATATTGATAAAGTATTACACACAAATGTATTCCATAATGTCACAATTGCAAAAATACTGAAAATTTACCAAACATTATATCTGATAAATCTGGTATGATTTTGGTATAATTTAGTATTTTTTGAAAATAATACCGCTTTCGCTAAAAATCGGTAGCGGTAATCTTTAAGTCATCTACCTCTAAGTATTTTATATTAATATCTCAGTTAGTCGAGTTTTTGCGAAACATTCTTCGTTGCAGTCTAAGTGTGGAGATCCTGGTTAAACATATAATGTACAATAAAAAAGCTATATCAAAAATAATGCCGTTTTATCTTTGAATAGGATTTTTGGTCTTAAAGCTATAAGATTTATTTTTTCTTATTAATAATATCTTGTTCTTATATCAAATGTTATTGAAAACATTAGTTGCTTTCTAATTTTAAGATTTTCATGCTTTTCAAGCACTTTTGAGACCAGAATTCTTATTACTCACACCAACATTTTGATCTTAGAAGTTTTTTTTTTTCAGTGTATACACATATATGTCTATATATCTCTACTCTTTTTCTACATTGCAGAGGCTTTGGCTTTGTCACATTCAGCGATCCAAATAGCGTAGATAAGGTACTCACCCAAGGCACACACGAGCTGGATGGCAAAAAGGTAATAATACTCTACACACACACAAACTGTTACATAGCCAAAAAAAAAGGGGAGTAGACAACTCAAATGCTCACCTGTGCGCTGTGTTTGGCAAACAAAAAACTTCACGAGCTATGCAAAATATTTGCACAAAGCAACGCGTTCGGCTGGCTTCATAAATTGCCTCTCATCTCATCTCGTTTCGTCTCGTTTCGCGTCTCGTTGTCTATTGACAGCAATTAGAAACTCAAAGCAATGACAGCCAACTAACAAAAAACAGCCAAATCAGCGCATACAACAACAACAACAACGAATTACCAAAATAATAAAAAATAAAAAAACGAAGAAATGACCTGTCAGTTAAAGGCACAGCCAACGAGATTTTTGTAAAAGCCAAACAATTTTTAATTACGTGATGTGTTATTTTAGCGCACACAAGGTGATGACGAGGATTTTGGAGTGGAGTGTTGCAAGGGGAGACAGAGAGGGAGACAGAGAGGGGGGAATCTGTCGCTGCCACGTGTGCTGCTCTGATGCAAGGTGCTCAGGCATCAAATGAGCTGATGCTTTTGCTTTTGCTGCTCTCTGGCTTAGTCATTTTGTCTGTTTTACAAGCTGTAAAAGCGCCACCGAGATTAGGCTGAGCTTAGTTCTATTATTAGAAATATTTGCCATATGCAGTGCAAACACAGAGAAAACTAGTCAGAAGGCACAGCAAAGGCTTCATTCAGACAGAAACTATCTGGCTTATAGAGAGCTCTTTGCTGGCATTGGGAATATAATCGGAAACTAGCTTTGATTTGATTTACGAGTAGCTGCAAATTAAATTACATTTCTCGAACTTAAGCAGAACTGAATAATTAAGACAGTCACATGTCATAAGTTTAATATAGTACTTAATTCGAAAATATAATTATGGTAAATGTATTTAGGGATAACTAGCTACAGATTGAGCAAAATATCTGACAATAGTTGATTTTTCTTTTCCAGTATGCACTCCAAGACTTAAAATGATGAAATTTATTTATTAATTCATTTTTAAATACATAAAACAAGTAAAGAACAGCAATCTTCAATAAGTTAATCAATTAAAAAGATTCAAAATTAGTTAAAGATTACATTGATTATAGACAACAACTAGCTTTATTTATTTGAAAAGCAGTTGCCCACTAAATTCTATATAATTTTTTCATCCTTAACCGCATTTAAAATCTTAAGCCTAAGTGAAGAAAGTAATTAAATAGAGCAAACCTTATGATATTTCTTTCAACATCAAATCAATTTATTTAGTTAAGCCTCTTAAAATTCAACACACACGATATTTAGCCAAATTGAGGTGTTTCTAAACAACAGCTAATGCAGAAAAGTGACAAAATTCTTTTTTAAATAACACTAAAGCTAAGCCTTCAGTTTGCGAAAAAACTTAAAACCCTTACCAACAAATAATCTTTGAAGAAAGCATTCAAAGGAATTTTAGGATTTCGTTCGTAGGCAGCTGTCGTTAAGCTTTCTTCATAAATCGGTAATTTCGCTAATAATTTCATGGCTTATACGAAAAATGCTGCTACCAATTTATAATATGTTTTTCTGGGAAATATATATTACGTTTAGTTAAATTATTTTGGCTCTATTTATAATATTTTTTTTCTGGATAATATATTATATATTTGGAGTAGTTAAATTAAATTGTCTACGTCTAATTGCGATAGATTTAAATGACCTTTCATTTAAAAAGAAATTAATTTCTTAGAAAACAAATTTTCTTAAAATTGTGAAATTTTAAGATTTAGTTTTTGATTTAATGCGAATTATATGGTAGAACATGAGTATAATATTAATTGAACTTAGCGATAATTGTGATTTTTTTTTAAATAGTTCCTGTTTTTAGCTTAAAATTGTTAACAGGTAATAAATAGTTTTACGAAGAAACAGAATAGTTTACAAATATTTCTTCTCCAACATTCTTCAAGCCATTTTGTTGTTAACCAGAGCTATGTCGACCACATTGCTCGTAGCAGCACACTTTTGTGCAGAGAATCGTGTCCAAGCTGGCCACAAAAACCAGATGCAGCTCAGTCTAAGCGCAGTTAAGTGCTGCGATAAGCCGAAATCGATGTCGAACAAGTGAGCAGCAGCAAAATGCAAAATCTGCTCAACATATTTTCCACAGCAAAATGCTGCTGGAAAAAGGGAGAGATTTTCCGGTTCTTATCATTGATGAATTCAGTTTGATTAGCTGCACCGATTGAATGGCCAACTGAGGGGTTGGGGGAAGAAAAAAAAGAAAGTAGTAAGGACAGTCAGTGTCTGTGTTGTGTGTGTGGGCAGCTGACATTACGCATACGCCGCATTGGCCGGCATTAGCTTAATTAGCTGCAGCTTACCAACGAGTGCAACAAATCTATCCATCTAACTGTGCGTCTGTCCGTCTGTCTGTCTGTCTGTCTGTCCGTCCGTCTGTCCGTCTTTCTGTCTGTCTGTCCATCTGTCTATTCCCTTTGCCCTATCGCTGTTTGTTGGTCATTCTTCGCACACACACACAGACAGATCGAAAATACGCCTGGCCAACTGTAAATAAAATGCGCAGCCATCATTTATATATGATTTTTTTTTAAACAACTGCATTTTCAAGTGTGTAAGTGTGTGTGTTGTTGGCTCAGTCGTGCAGTGTTTCGTGTTTCCGTTTGGCTGCACTGCAAAACTGAAAGCGATGCGAATTCATTTCATTTCATTTCGTTACGGCTTTTTCGGCCTCATGTATTTTCGAATCCTCCGCCCAACTTCCCACCCACCAAAAAAGTCGCTGTGGCAGAGAGACGTCGGCGTTTGCCACTCAGCGCTGATTAGTTTTAATTTTAATCTAAAAATCAATTTCCCGCCAGGCGGCTGCCGGGCCCAACAACATTCGTTGTTGTTGTTTTTGTTGCTGTTGTTGCTGCTGTTGTTTTTCGTCCTGCACACAGGAAATCAACACGGCAAACTGCCGTCCTGTCAGTATTCGCCATTCGCCGTTTCAGTTCTGTGACAATTTTTCTGCGAATTATTATCGCCAGAGGATATTGCGTTGGTTTTCCCTTTTCCCTCGCTTTGTTCTCTCTCTCTCTAGTTTCTATCTCTTTGCCAATATCTCTTCATTTTATTTGCCATTTTATTTGCGGCATTGGCTTAAGTTACCCGCACACTTGCAACTTGCAGCAGCAGCAGCAAGCATCAAAGTCAAGTAAGATTTAGCTTCGTTCCCTCTAAAGAAAAAAAAAATAAAATAGAATCTCCCCACTTGAGGTTTACCGTTAGCTGTCAAGACGTGCTGTCGAGGCGAGGCAGCCCGAAATGAAGCAAGCCAAGCACTTAAAATTGAATTTTTATGATTTTTAATTATTTTTAATGACGCTGCTTATTGAGCAAAGTGTGGAGGGGAGTTGGGGGAGGGCGAAGCTGTCTGTCCTCTGGTCGAGCAATTTGTTACGCGTTAATTTGTGCGTACTCAGCGAGGAGGAGACAGTCTCCTCCCCTTCCTTCTCCCTCCAAAATATTCTCCTAGGAGTAATTCCCGCTTAATGCGCAATGCAGGCTTATGCAAGATTTATGCTTGGCTATTAATATGAAGAGTTGCTCGAAATGCTTTTTCATTTAAATGTCATTAAGCATACGATTTCCTCACTACGCCCTACTATTAATGCTCTCTCTCTCTCTCTCTCTTGCTATCTCATTCACGCACTTCTCTCTCACTCTTTTTCTCTCTCTGCAGGTGGACCCGAAAGTAGCTTTTCCGCGACGTGCACATCCCAAGGTAAGTACCCACAAAAATATTACCAAAAAAATGAAGAAAACAACTTGACAGCAAAAAATAAAATAAAATAAATATATATGAAAGAAAAACTGTAGTCGAATCGGTTCGATGGCGGGAGGGGGGAAACGGGGCCAAAAGGATGTGTCATAAGCAGCAGTAAATGGCAGATGAAATTAAAAACGGAAGACGACGAACAGCAACAAGAACAACAACAAGAAGAACGATGGCAACATCAAGAACAGGCAGAAAACATTACGAAAAACTGGCAGGCAGATAACTTTGTGGCTGACAGGCTGCGGCGTTTTTGCTTCAACTCCATCTCTACTCCCCCTCTTTGCTCCCCCCCTCTTGACTCCACTCTAGAGCTGCTATTGCGCCTTCTTCCTCTATCATTGCGCTGCCTGCAAAGTGATGATGACAACAAAATTTCGACAGCAATGAGTGTGCGTGAATGTGTCAGTGTGTGTGTGTGTCGGTGTGGGTGTCGGTTTGGGTGTGCCTCTCTCTATCTCTATCTCTATGTGTATCTTTGTGGCACCACAACTCATGCCACACATAGCCACTGTCACTGCCTACTAAATGCCACACGCACATTTCGCCGCTTTTGCCGCTGCGCTCGGTTAGACAGAGTTACAAATGTGCCGCTTGGCGTTCGTTGCGTTGCGTTTCTTTTTTTCGAAATACTCTAACAAAAAAACACGGATTCCATTAGCTGGGAGAAGGCAAAAGATCGTGGAGAGCATGGAAAATGGAAAAGAATATGGGTAAAATGAAATATAAAATAAAATATAATTAAACAAATTTAAAGCAGCAAAAATGTTTATCTCAAATTAAAACTTTACTTATTACTATTACAAATACTTTGAATAACATTTTGGTATTATTAATATACCGCCTTATAACATCAATAAAGTTCCTTATGAGGAATAAATATATGGCGTTAAAAATAGCTAGCTACAAATTCGGTAGCAAAAATGTTTTTCTAACAAAAGTATCTTAGATATTTTTACAACATTACAACATTATTATAAATATACCGAATTTAAAAGTCAAACATGGTCCAAATAAGAATAGAATATTGGTATATTTTTATCTTAGACCTAATGTGTTTTAATGAGTGCTTAATAAAATCTTTCAGTGAATATTTAATCTTTAATATTTTATAGTCATATACAAATTTACATATATTATTACAAAATATAGTCAAAGAAGTGTAATAACTTTTTATTAAACATATTATTAACACTACATATAAAAATGCTTACAATTTAAAAATAAATCTTATATGCATTTCGTATATTGCTTTAGTATTTTTTGCTTTAGTACTTTTGTATGTAAGCAGTATATGTATAGTGTTTAAGGAATGAGTAAATAGGATATATTGGTTGTTTAAACTATCATTCGATAGTTCGCTTGAGTTGGCAGCACTGTGCAATAAGCTGAGGTTGGCAGCTCGGCGATAAACAAGCGTCAGTTGGTAACGAATGATCGAAAAATAATGAATAAAGAGACTTATTAAATGAGCTAGCTTTGTTTAACTCCAATAATGATAATGTACGATTCTATAATAGTTCGCAATTTTAAAACTATTAATAATTCTTTTTAAATGTTAGTAAGCATTTCCAACCTATTTCAATTAAATTCGAAAATCCGAAAATTTCACAACCACAAACTGTTTGAAACTCTCGCTGATTAATGAAACTGCTTGAAACGTGAAATTCCTGGAAATCGGCATTACGTTAAGCGTCTCAAAAATGTTGGAAGAAAGTGAAATCCTTTTTGTAGCCGGCTTATCTGTTTATGAGTCTAAGGGTATTTTGTAATGCGGCTTTAGCCAAACAATTCTGTATTTTCTTTTTTTGTTGTTGTTGTTGTGCCACAGCGATGCGGCTACTAACCGCAAAAGCACACCATAATACGCACCCAAAACGACACACTTACAAACACACACACCAACACACACACACATACACACACAGTGAAGTGCGAAAGCCTTGAGCAAAACAAGAGAACAAGCCGAAAGGCAGGCAAGCAAGGAAGCGGCTCCTTCTTAGTGTCTCCTTGGCTCTAGCTCTAGCTCTGGCTACGCTTTGCTTATCAACACGCAGCTGATTTCCGTTGCTATTCCTGCGGCGCGTGTTGCTGCCGTTTGTTAGCCTTCCCCTCTCCTACACTTCCCTTTGCCCTTACCTTCTTATGCCTCGGCTTGGGCAACGGCAACGACAGCACCCAACAATTATTTACGTAATGTTATTATTATAATATTTTTTTAAACGCATTCTCACTGGATTTGCGCCACGCCACGAGCCAAGCCACGTCACGATGGAGAAAGGACGACAACGATGGCATTGGCGATGGAGAGATGGCAATGGCGTTGGAGATGGGAGATGGCGACTAGGACAACGACGCGGCATTTGCGAGTGGCTTTGTGTTTCCCTGTTCTCTCCAGTCGTGGCAGCAAACGCGCGGCGCGAAGATCCTCTCGCATATTAAAAGGCGTTTAAAAACATAAATCCAACGTCTAACGGCTGCTTATGAAAATTACGAGAAAAAAATGAGTGACGCAGCGCGCGCGTAGAACACGGGGAAGCAGGGGAAAGGGATGGGCTTAGCAGGAGCCAAATGCCAGGCAGGCAGGCAAGCAGCCAAGTCCGTAGGGACATCCAAAGGAGTTGCTACGCAGGACAAAAAAAAAAAAATTGCAAGCGACATCAAAAGCAAAAAAAAAACGAAGAGAAGAAAACGAAAAAATAAGAAAAGGAAAAAAAAAAATGAAATAAAATAAAATAAGAGAAGAGTAGAAAATGACGAGAGGACAATTTCTCGCACCGTTTGTCGGCAGCCTCATGAAGCACACACAGAACATGGAGCATGGAGCACGGCACAGAAGGATTGCCCACAAAATGTGGCCCAAAATGCTTGCGGTTGCAGCGAAAGTTAAGAGTATATCTTTTTTTTTTTTTTTTTGTGTGCTCCCCTCAAACTGAGTTTTTTAAAGTACTAGTCATAGGCAGGCAGTTAGGGGACTGGGGACTGGGGACTCGAAACGGGCCATATAATGAAATGAAGCATACTAAATGAGGCTGCTAAGTTTTCACTGTTAAAATGGTGCCACACACACACAGACACAGCGCACACACACATACACATATACTTATATACGCACATTGGAGCACATAATGAAATGCGAAAAAATGATGATGATATTTTTGGACCATAAAATGCAGATGAGCCGACTAAGCACAAAAATAGTGTGGAGCCTGCAGAAGACGCAGCAACAGCGGTTGAAGGAAGCAGCACATTTTGAGTAGGCAGGAGATTCGCATCCGGGTTGGTTACACATTATCCATTACCCACATTACACATACGCCGTGTGTGTCGCATCGACAACTCGTCTCGCTCACTGAATGCGTCTCTCTCTCTCTTGCTTTCTCGCTCTCTGTGCAAACTTTTGTGAAGTTAATTTCTTTGCTTTTAAGCTCTCAGACTATGAATATGAAATGTGTATTTGTGCAACTTGTGTTTGGTCAATGGGTGGCCCCAACAATTGCAACTGCAGGCAGCAGCAGCAGCAGCAGGAGGAGGGCGGGCAAAGGGCGGGCGACTGGCTTACATATGTCATGTTAAAAAGTTCGCTTTTAATGTGCAAAATTTTTGGTGGCTAAAGCCATAAAAGTGCATGGGATAAGTGAAATGGATTTCGCTTGGCTGGCCCACATAAGTATGCCATAAAAAACTATCGCAAAAACAATCAAAATGCACAAAAAATAAAAAAGCCAAGCCGAGCTAAACTATTCTAACGGAATCTATGGGGAAGACAGCCACACAACCACAGCCAAAGCAACAGCAAAAGCAACCAACGCTGTCTGAACTTGGCGCTGAGGATTTATGGAATGTTTTGTGAGCACCATTCACTAAAAGAAAACGAAAAAGAAAAATGCTAAAAGGAAACTGGAAATCAAATTGAAGCTAAAGCAATGCATGAACTTGTTAACGCATTACACACAATGCTCAAACTTGAAGCTTTGTGAAAGACAGCCAAGGATATGCTTTGATTTTAATATGTGAGAAGGGAAAGTACATAAATATTGCGCCCAAGCAACACGAAATAGGGAAACAAAGAATGAACTAATATTTTCTATAATTTATTGATACATAGCACAAGATATCTTCGAGAATATGAAGCGAAAACTGCCCATTTTCTAACCAAGATTATGTTTTTGAAGCAAGTGTTAAGTTATTTAAAGATGATCTAATCTTTTAAAAGGCTTTGAATAGTATTTCTTTGCAGTATGAAGTATATACTTATTTATTTAAGCAGTTGCTATCATTATGTTATCTTCATTGCTTTTATAGAATTCTCAATTTTCTCTGAATTTCTAGATCTTTGTGTGTTTATTTTGTTTATAAGGCAATGGTTAACACTTTAATTTCTATTTATTATTGTGTTTTTACAAGTGTTGCTTCTAATTAAATTATATAGTAAAATAATAAAGTCGGAGTTACTTAGCCCTTCAGGCTACATTTTAAATTGTATGTTAACATTCATTCAAGTCATGTTTGTGCAGTCTAAGCATCTAAATAATTCTTGTTGTTTTATATTTGACTTCCTTCGGAAGTGTTGATGTAAAATAAAGCTTTTAACATAAAAAAAATTTCTGATTCCTTTTCACATACATTTTCAAATTTCGTTTGAATTGTTAAACTTTTATATTTAAGGCTTCGTATACGCTTTTGTTCAACTGTGTTATTATGTTAACTTACTTATTTGACTTATACGAAAGTCCTTCAATTAAAAAGACTATTCAATATTCGAAAAAATTTAGTCTTACGCTTACACTTTAATTTTAAGTAAGCAAAATTGTAAAAGATTTCATTGAAAAGCTATTTATTTAACAATTTTCTCAACTTAAAGTAAACAAGTTACGCATAATACTTAATTTCCTTTAAAATCTATTTAAATACCAAATATCGTAATCTTGAAGTTACGAGTTTAAGTTGATTTGGCTTTGGTATATCTTGCATTGTATGGTTCTTTTGAATACTATATCAACATTTCAAATGGGTTATTTTGGTATATTGTTAGTATTTTTTTGTTAAATAGTACCACACTGTTTTGCTTTGGGGTTATCTCGTAGTCGAGCACACTCGACTGGTATATTTAGCACAGTATGGTATTTTTTAATACTATATTAATATACCAAATACATTGATTTAGTTTTTTTATTTTTAATAATACCGCACCGTTTAGCTTTCATTAAAAATGAGCCATCTCATAGTCTATAAAACCGTCAAGTATAAACATTTGCTCTATTATTTTCCTTTCGTAACTTTGACTTTTCTATCTAAAACAAAATTGAGTTGCTCAGGCAAAATATTTTGCAATTTGCTGGAGCAATAACAGCCAAAAAGTGGATTTGACAAATTGGACAAGTTGTCGTGACATAATCACAATAATAATAATAATAATAATAAGTAGATATTTTGTGTCAGGCCTTGGGGTATTGATATTGGTCACATCTAGCAATTATTTAAGTGAATATTGTGCTTACACATTCCTCAAATATCACGTTATACCTATGGAAATATTTATTTGTTTTTTCTTGTCGTCTTGTGTGCCAAAGTGATGCCACAACTTGTGCTTAAGCGAGAAAGAGAGAGAGAGAGAGAGAGAAAACGAGAGGGAGAGAGATGGTATGAAATGTGTGCAATTGGAGCTGTCAAATTATCGATTCGGAATTTGCAAAGTGGTTTCAATTTTGTGTAAAGGAGAGAGAGAGAGGGAAGAAGGAATGGGAGGGGGGAGTAATGCAAAATAGATTACAAAACAGAGCGAGAGAGAGCGAACAGAGGAAGCGAGAGGAAGGAAGCGACGTAAAGTTTGGCCACATAAGTATGCAACGATAAAGTATGCAATTAAGGCACAAATCCTGTTTCAGTTGGAAGACAACAATGTGGCTTCGATTGCATGACCATGTCATAATGAAGCACATTTTCAGTCACCGCTCTTCCCTCGCTCTCTTCGTCCCTCGCTCTTCGTCTTTCTCTTGTCCGAAATGACAGATAGACAAGCGAGCGAGCGAGTTTGAGTGTTTGTTACGAGGCAAAAGCATCTTTCATTGCTGCTTCAGTCATGTTGCCATTAAATTAACACGCTCGAATATGTCTGTGTTGTGACGATGTGTGTTTGTGTGTGTGTGTGTGTGTGTGTGTGTTGTGTGTACATTGTGCAAACTTTTCTAATTTAAACCGGCAGTTTCAGTCAATTGCCACAGCTTACCGCTTTCGACATGAGTTTTACTTTTTAGTACCTTCGGAGCTGAAAACGTGGATATATCTCGAGATATTTCCAATACATTTAAAGTTCTGTGTGCCTGTGTGTGTGTGTGTGTGTGTGTGTGTGTGAATGGCAGCAGCCATTACAATACACAGACATTAAGACACACTCACAGACAGACAGACAGACATAGGAAAGTCAAGCCATAAATCTAATAAATACGTGTATTTCTCGCCTCCTCTTCCGTCCCTCACTCACTCTCATTCTCTCTCTCTCACTCTCGATGTACGTGTGTGTGCAATAACTTGTAAAATATGTAATCAATCAAGATGAAACAGTCGTTGAGGCAGCCAAACTATGTCGAAAGTATGCGTCTGACTGCAGTTTGCCTGCAGACTTTTGCTGAGGTATTCGACGAGAGTTTCCTGCTCCCCCAAGACGAGGTGGGTGGCGGGTGGAAGGAAGGGTAGGGAAGGGAACTTGAATGGGCGATTAATTCAACTTTTGCACAGACAATGGGAGCATCCCAGGCGCACTCGAGAGAGCAATACAAAGCCAGACGATGACTACGACTACGACGACGACGATTCTCTGCTCTCTACAGCAAAAACAAAAAAAAAAAACAACAAAAAAAAGTCAAAAGTTGAAAGTGCAATTTTGTCGTTATTATTTTACATTTACAACAAAAGGCAGGCAGCAAATAAAAATGGGAAAACCAAAAATAAAAGTGAAAAGTTACTCAACTATTTCATGCAGCGAGCAAACCGCTGAGCATGTGTCTCATTCCATCTCATTCTCTCTCTCTCTCTCTCTCTCTCTCTCTCTCTCTCTCTCGCACTCTTTTGCTCTATAGCTGTCTCTATGCGAGATGGTGTGGTGTGTAATTGTCAGTTAGTTGGCGCTGTCAGTCCGAATGTTGAAATTAATTTATTTCAATTGAAGTTGAACTTTTGTGGCTTTATTACTTTGCAAAAGTTGTGTGCACACTGCACATTCAGAGAGAGAAAAGAGAGAGAGAGAGAGAGAGAGAAAGCGAGAGCTACGCATAATAAACGGCAGCCACCAACACCAACATCAACCAACGACGTCACCAACGATTTTTGCCCCACGACGTTGCCAGGTGCTGCCCTTTGGCCTTCCCTCTTGCTCCCTCCATTTGAACTCTCTCTCTCTCTAGCAATCTTTTCATTCTGTGTCTACAGCACCTGACCCTTGCCACATCCCACACACACATATACTATATACGTATATTTTGCTTTGCAAAATAATCAAATTGCAAAATTGCAGCGTTTGCTTGTCCTGCGTCCCATTCTCCATCTCAATTCTCCATCTCGATTCTCCATCTCATCTTCGTCCTTGTCATTGTCGCCGTCAACTAACCATCTTTCCACCCACTTCTCCACTTCTCGCTTTGCCAATATTCATTCTTCTTTCTTTTTTTCATATTCTATATATATTTTTTTGTGGCTCTTTGATAGGGGTAAGTCAAGGAGGGAGGGGGGTGAGGACACAGCCTGTCTATGACTGTGCAGCAGGTGCCATTGACGTTTCTGCTGATAATTTGTTGCGAGATTTTGACATTTGCGAGTGGCAGTCGTGCGGCATTGATAGTTATTTGATATGCATATATTGACTAAAAATCATAAAAATAATATTGCAATTCTTGTAAATGAATACAATATAGCTAAAGTGAGGACAGCGTTGACTGAGAGCATGACAGACTAAGTTATACCTTATAAAGTGTAAACTAGACTTGGTAATGAAGACATTATAAATATTGAAAATATTAGATATCATTTCGATTTTTAGTAATCTTTAATATAATATAATGCATTTCAGACCAAAGTTGTATATATGAAATTAATTAAGAAAGCTACATTCGAGTCGGCTCGACTGTGAAATACCCGCAATCCATTTTGAATAAAAGCAAAACAGTGCGGCTTTATTAATAAAATACACCAAATTAATATACCGCAACCTTACTTAATTCTACTTAAGGATATATTTAATTTTTTGTTATATTACTAAATTTTTAAATATACTAAAGAGTACAAAATTTACCGGATGTAGTAAGTAGGGTATAAATTCTTAGTTTAACCAACAATTTTACTATCTGCATTTGAGCATTATCAAACTGTCGTATATTATTAATATTACACATATATAAGTCCCGAAATTAAAATCGGCTTTTAAGGTGATTTATATATATTCGCTATATACCGTTTTCTAAATAAATAGTATGTAAAATTAACTTTATTGTGAGATTTATACCTATATTTTTTATATTGTTTAAAAAGTGTTTTATTTACTTAATAATTATCATATATTTGATCTATTTAAATAATTTTAATGTATTTGCTTGGAAATCAAAATTCAAATTGTTCTCAATAACAATTTCCTTTTAATAAGCATTGATGCTTTTCCTTTTTAAAAACCAGGGTATTATTATAAATATTATTATACAAAACACAACACCATAAAAATAAATTAGACCTAACAAGAAATAATAGACCAAAATTGAATGTTTTCGCTGCAAACTCATTTCACTGGAAATTCCGGCATTCCAAAAAAAGATTATAACAAGCGCCTTCAATGAATAATTAATAATTGTCACATCCCAAACAAAAAACATAATACTAAAAATGAGGTGTTTCACTGAACGCGATTACAAATAAGAGATTGTTTTTAGAGAGCATTTTATAAACATAGCAAACATTGTCAAAAAAAAAGAGAAAACTAATTCAATTTGAAATTCTTTTTTTCTCGCAATTCCAATGAATTCATTATGAACGAGAGCGAAGGTTTCAATTTCCGAGAAGTCGTTTTATTGTGTTGACGTGTTCATTGACTTTTTTTTTTGCTTCTAGATAAATAATTTTGTTAATTGAATTGACATTTGAATAGAGTCAAGCAAAGAGAAAGTCAGAGAGTCGAAAGTTGTGCTTTAAATGTGGCAAGTTCAGAGTCGCATTGTTGCAAGCAAAAAAACACGAAAAAACAGAAAAACTTTCAACTTGAATCCTTTGCTGTAAAGCTTGGAGAATTTGCGTTTAAGTTGTTGAAATTCCTTTCGCGAATTTGTGTTAGATTCTCATAAAATGAAACTCTAATGAGTGTGTGGCATGAATGTTGTTGCTGTCGTAGTTGTTGTTGTTGTTGCTGTCGTTTTTAAACTCAAATCAAAAATCAAAATCCGCACAAGCTACAAATGTTAAATCCGCAAATAATTGACAAAGTTTAGGCATAAACGTGGCTCTGCCTCGGTTCAATTGTGGCATGAGGCAGGGATGACAAAAATGCTGCCACTCTTCTCTGTTGTTGTTGTTGCTGTTGCTGTTGTCGGTGGTGGTGGTGGTGTGGCACGCTGGGGCTAACTTCAAAATATGTTGGCCACAAATGGCAAAAGTTTGACAGGTAAACGGAATTTGGTAGAATGTGTGTGGGATATGGCTTTCATACAGAAGAAGAGTTCTCTCTATTCAGTGCTTTTGCTTTTGCTTTTGCCTGTTTTGTTTCTGCTTTGCTTTCTGCTTGTTGGTTGGTTGGGGCCATATAAGCCGTGTTAGAGCTGCGGGTGGTTTAACGTATTGCATATGGTAAATGCTTGTTTCCAATCTCAACTCAATTGTTGTTGTTGTTGTTCGGTTTGCGTGGCATAGTTTGGGGGGCTTTAATTTGTTGGTCCCGACTCAAAACTCGAGTCGACTCGACTCGAGTATCTATTATCCAGTTCTAGTTGAGTGCGATCCGCACCCTGTGAACACTCGCTGCCTGCTCGACTGCTTGGCCATTTATGTTTAATGAGATACTTTTTAACAGCCTCATAAATGGCTATGATAACCACTTAATGTCGAGCTATGGCAACAACGAACAACGCTCTGGCTGGCAACAAAAACAATTTACATATTAAACTTGCGCCTCTCTCTCTCTATCTCTCTCAGAGCCTTTTTGGCCTGGCTCACATTCTCATTCACTCATTCCACATCCTGGCCAAAGAGAGGGAGGGAGGGGGAGAATGGAAGGCGGCAGCGGCGGCGCTTCTCTTTCTCGCCGGAGCGTGCGAAATATGTTCGCCTGCGGCGCATTCACTTTAATTTGATTAAATTTTGAACATTTTCACGTAAAAGTTGCTCCTTTGGCATCGAGGCTTCAGCCTCAGCATCGACTGAGGAGAGATATGAAGAGCTGGATATGGATGGGCTGATGCTGCTGCTGTTGCTGTTGCTGTTGGAATCGTTTGGGTTGCAGTCATACCCAGCTGGATTCCAGCTGCTCAAAGGATTGCCGCAAAGTCGCCGCCTCCGCGTTCAGCTGTTGTCTGTTTGCATTTCTCTCAGCTCAGCTCAGTGTGTGTGTGTGTGTGTGTGTTAAATAGTATTTTTTACTTTTTATCTGCTGCTCTCGTTTCAGTTTTTTTTTTTTGCCTACCACTTTTTGTTGTATTTCATAATAAATAGTTGTTTAAACTTTTGCCCATTGCTCCAACAACAGCCAACAGCCGCTTGCCACCAATGTGGTTGCCTTCTGCCTCTCTCTCTCTTTGCCACATTGCCACTGCCACTGCCACTTCCATCTCTGCTGCTGTTTCAACTATTTTTTGTGCAATCTGCTCGACTCAGCAGCGTTGTTGCATTGTTGCTCGTTTCCTTTTGCCGGCCGCACATAGTTATGGCCACGGTTTTCGGCTTTTTCGGTTATGTGCACTGATTTTCCTTACTCTTCTCGCTCACTCTCTCTCGCTCTCTCTCTCTTCGTCTCTCTTTATGCACCTCTTCTTCAAGCATTCTCTATGAGCTGAGCAAATCTGACAATTGTTTCTGCCTCCTTCTTTTAGCCGGTTGCCAGGTTGCAACACATTGAAAATTTTCAAATTAATTCGCATCATTTAAATCACAGACAGCAAAGCAAAGCGAAGCGAAAACGAAAGCAAAGCAGAGCAAAGGCCAAAAGATGGGCGAGTATATCTTCCCCTTTTTGCCACTCGACTGCCATTAAATCGAAGCGAGTCCTTTACAAATACACCGAGTTTTTGGTGGCGTCAAGTCTTGCATCCTTGTTAGCCTAGAGATGGACACGTGTTCGCGTTTGCGACGCTAACGGAAATGTAATTAAACTGCTTCGCCTTATTTAGTTCAGGAAATGTGTGCAAGTTTATGTTGGCGGGGAAAAAAATAGATACAAAATTTTAAATAAATCTAAAAGGTCCTAAATGTAATGTTCAATATAATCAAAGAATAAACTAAATATTATATACTAAAAATACTGAATACTGAAATATTACATTCTAAAAAGTACTACCAAAAAATACTAAAAAGTATTACTAAAAGTTACTAAGATTGATTTCAGAATTGGAAGAAGTAATAAAACTGAAATTAATATAAGTATGTTGAGCTGTCTTTAATTAATAAGAAGTTGAACTTAGGTTAAAAATTTAGTCGTGAGAAGAAGTACGATTAAAAAAAAATAATAATAATATTATATTTAATCCTTTTTTAAATACTCAAATTCTGAAAAAAAACTGGTGTTCCTTATTACAATATTAAAAGAGCAGCTCATATTTTTTTAACTTTTTTAAGCTTGTTTGGTATTAATTTCCATATGAGCACGTTGTTACTTTGAGAGCTTAACTACAGCTTAAATGAGACACATCTCTCTCTCTTGGATGGCAACTAATTCGATTTGTATAGTTCTTGAGAATGGGCTTATTGAGTTCTCGTGTTACGTGATTTGTGTTGGCATTGTTTTCGCCTTGCTTTGGCTGCTTTGGCTGGTTGATAATGGTCGGGTTTTGTGTCGATTTGGTGTCTCATCTCTAGCTTGTTTGGCTGGTTGTTGCGACCATTTAAGTTATGGAGCACATCGAGCTGAGCAAACGAACAGATAAACAATAAGTAACTGTGAATTATAGCGGCCATTACTTTTGTCTTCTTCTCTTCTGTTCTGTGTGAGGGTGAATCGCCAATGCCAGTTGTTAGTATCGTTGTTGTTGCTGTTGCTGTTGATGTTGATGCTGTTGATGTTGCTGCTGCTTCTGTTAGTTGTTTATGGCAGGACAATAATTAGGACAATGGCGCAACGCATCAGTTTTGGACAACGACAACGACACGACACGATGGAGTTGAACCTTCAACCTTGCTACCCCTAAACGCAAATGATATTTTGAATGTTTCGGCCACTTTATGTATCTAGACACATGTATTTTGCCTATTTGTTGTTGCTACGAGTGTGAGAGTTCGAGAGTGGCAAAATTAGTTAATTAGACAGACGCTAGGGAAACGTTTGAAACGTTATTTGCAACAGCCACATCTTCTGCCTCTTCTTCGTCATCTTCTTCGTCAGTTCAATTTCCCCCGAAAAGTCGAAGCACTTCAGGCACTTGACGCGACGCGATGCGATGCGATGCGATGTGGCATCAACAGTTGGCAAATCGAACTCTGTCGCTGCGTAAATTGCTTATGAAATTGACATCCAATGACGACGACGACGACGACAACGACATCGATGACTCCCTGACAGCCTTTGCCTGCTTCCTACTCTCTCTGCTGCTGCTGCTGCTGTTGCTTCTGTCTGCCGGAAATGGAAACAGCGCTAATGACGAGCCAAACGCACACACACACACACACACACAGAGAGGAAGAGAGAGAGAGCAGTGTATAACCCACATAATTGGCAAATCACACACATTGATTTCAACGTGTGTGTTGTCGTTGCCATTGCGGGTTCAATCGTTCATTTCGCACTGCCAACGCAACCGCAACGTGTCTCTCTCCCTCTTCTCTCCTCTCTCTCTCTCTACATCTCTCTCTTTTGCACTCTGTTGGAGGCCACCACATCCGACATCCGCCTAAGCGACGAGCCAAAATGCTGACAGAAAATATGGCGCATAATTTTAAGGCAATGGATACCCTCAAACCACACACGCACACACACACACACACACACACACACACACATACGAAACGTATACACACCTATACAAATCATATACACACACAGACAACCTCAACTTCAACCTCAATTTGGCCCAAGCTTTTAGGTGTGTTGTCTCGCTATCTTGCTCCTCACTCTCTATCGCTCTGAATGCGTGTTTTTATCTGCAACTGTGCGTGTGTCTGCCTCTCACTCATATAGGACATCATTAATAACACTGAAACACAGAGAGAGATGCGGCAGGCGAGAGACAACATCATTATCAAAACCCGAGACGAGTTCAATTTTCATTGTTTGGTTTTTCATCTTGGCGTTGACTTGAAATGGCAGCAACAAAAGCGACAGCAGCAGCAGCAGCAGCGTTGATCTTAAATAATTAGGCAAACTTTGTTGTCTGCTACAGGCAGCTCACACACACACAAACACACACCGAGACAGTCATCAACTTTAGCCCTGTGCGTTGTCAGGGCAGACAGCAGCAAAAAAAAAAAATTGCTTCATTGCTGTAATTTATAACATTCGCTTGTCATTAACAGCAATTTTAATCGCTGCCAACTCACACATAGATATATATCTATATCAGCACGTGTGTGTGTGTATTTAAGGGTGTATTTGTCTGTGTGTGTACGGCATTTAAAGCGTGAAAATATTAATTTATGGGCTTTTAAAATGAGCTGGCAAAATGTGTAGGCAATAAATGTGAAATGCGAAAATGAATGAAGCGATATTTCGAATTAAATACTCCAAAAATATATATACATATGTATGTAATAAATACTCAATCAAATGCAAGCATAAATTCCACATATAAATATCCCACATTACTCCAACAAATACCAGTTTGATTTTATGAGCAGCTTAAGCTGAATACTGCAAGCAATGATTTATATTACGAAGATTCACAATTTACACATTACTCTTGTTCTCTTTTTTATTAATTAGTTATTTTGCCTTGCATAAATTATTGCTTATTTATTTTACATTCATTTGTCTGGCATATTTCAATGTTAAAAGAGATTTTTGGTATATTCAATCACGCATATAAGGATTCTTGGATTAGGATTCTACTGTGAAAGACAATTTATAATAGCAACAAACGGTCTAAGTTCGTTCAATTAATAATCTGGAATATTTTGTACTCTTTTATATAATATAATAGTATTAGGATATAGCAAACATATAAATAACTCTCGATATATTTAAGTATTTTATGGGTTTGTTTGATAGTAATAATATATCATATATATTATTCTGAATATCTTAGTATTTTTTCTATCAATATTTGGTGTATTTTAAGAATAAAACTACACTGCGTTGTCTATCGGGTATATTTTGTACTCTATTGTATATTCTGAACGTAATAGTATATTTGCTATATTTAGTATTCTAATTGGTAAATTTGATAAATAATACCACATAATACCAGGTAATTCACAGTCGAGTACACTTGACTGTATTTTTTTTATCTGTTTATTGTGTATTAATTGCCTAGCTCGTTTTCAATCTGTTTTCTTGGCATTATTAAATGTTTGATTGGCACTCTAAGTGTACTCTTTAATTGTTGTAATTCTGCTTGTGAATACTGCAAAATAATGCATATTGTATTCGATTTTCATGCAATTTTAATTATATTCATATTCATATCATAACATTCAAAATATCACAAATTCGTCCAGTAGATTGCCTAATTGTTATTTGTGTTGCTCTTTAATATATATTTTACTTAAATTGCAAATAAATCTGGTAAATTTTGCCATATCAAACTAATTTGTATGCATTAAATTGAAAATTTAAATTTATAATAATGCAAGCGAAAAGTTAAAGAGACTCAAAAATACCCTAGGATTTAATGGAATAATTTAACATTATGCTTAAAAAGTACTTTTCTGTTTATTGAAATACTTAAAGCCTTCATTTGAAAGACAAGTAGAAGCTATAAAGGCAGCAGCGAAAAAGACGCAAATAAAATACTACATGTTACTTATGGTATATTTGCTTAATAAGATTACACATAATTTATAGAGTTTGGCATCGCCTTACGCCTCGCTTTCAACTGCCATAATAGTATGGCCAAATATATAGCATAGCATAGCATTTTATAAGCCGGGATTCTAATTATCGTTGTGTGGTGAATTTATAATACACAGTCAGTCGACGCAAGTCGAGTTGTTATTACTATCTTGCGTTTATCAGCGCAACGTCTGCTATTTTCCAAAAGCATTTCCAAATGCAATGCCAGCCGCAAAACAAGGCCAGCAATACAAGCAACAACAACAACAACGACGTTGAGTTGCCCCAAAATCTATTTATGCCGCGCGGCTGCAAAGCCCATAAACCACAGCCAAAATCCAGTGGTCGTCGCATTTAAGTGCGGCGGCAACAACAACAACTAAAACAACAGCAACAACAACAACAACCACTGAACCACCGTTGAGGCAAATCCGCTCGCCTTAATCTTCACTTGCTGCTACTGCGCGTATCTTAATAAACTATTAAATCAAACTCAAGCTTCACTGCACGCAAGCAGCAAGATACACATACTGCGATATGGATACGCACACAATCGCATGTGTGTGTGCGAGTGTGTGTGTGTGTGTATGTGTAGTAAATAAATAAATGAGTTATATGCGCGCGTTGTTCGCATTCACATTATTCTCCATGGCATTGGCGCTTTCCTGTACTGAGAGGTTGCCAGTTTTTGGCATTGCCCAGCTCCGGCTTTCAGCTCCCAGCACCGGAGCGCGTGTCCTGTTTTATTTTATTTTGTTGTTGCTGTTGCTGTGCTCCTCTTTTTTTTTTTTCTTTCGTTTTTTCATCTTTCAGGAAACCGATACGACGTGGCCATTATGGCTGCGTTGGTTGGCCCTGTTAGTAAGTAAGTCACCCAGCAGGATCCAGGAAGTGAGTTAAGGCTCAGCAAACAGAAATAAATTGAACTGAAATTGGCCCACTATGTATTATAAATGTCCAAGGAGAAATTTGTTATCCGGCCCCCAATGGCACTGGCATTTTCGTTTTCTTTTGATTTTTCCATAACACACACACACACACACACAAGAAATTGCTATAATTTTAAAGTATTAATAATTGTTCGGCTCAGGCTAAAGCAAAAAAAAACAAATTGTATTAAAGATTGGCAAAAGTCAATGACACAACATTATAGAAAGTTCCACAAGTTTATGGAAAGCGTTTGACATCAGTTGCTTAAAGCTAAAGATTTGAATTCGAAGCAAACAAATTTATAGTTATTTTTTTGTAGTTGTTGGTATAATATTTCAGTAAACAAACTTCTTTTTATTTTGTATATATTTATTTGCCTTTGTTGCGACTTTCTTTCTGATATTGTAGAAAACAAATTTCTGTTATTTTGCATAAATGCTCAGAAATTTGTGTTTATCGCTTTGTGTATAATATAAATAATTTTTTTGAGCTATTCACGCATTTTAAAATGTTTTACACACAATAAAATATATTTTGAGAGAATTCAAAGAAAAAACTATTCTCAAAGTACTTTACTTCTGTATATTATTTCAAACAAAACAAATTTATACTTATTAGTATAAATTACTCAGTTATATAAATTAATTCTAAAATCGCAAATGATTTTTATGAGCTTCTCAAGGATTGTAATACGCTCTTTATACATTATATTTTTATTAAAGTTAACCATTTCTTAGACGTCATAAGCTTAGAGCTTTAACTTTTGACAAACAGACTTTGATTTTGGTAAATAAACTTTGATACTTGTGCCTCACGTTTTATGTACATAATAGAATTATAAAATCGTAAATAATTTTATGTCTCATTTCTTCATATATTTCCTTCGACTTTAAGTCATAGTTTAAGCTTCCTTAGCCATCATTAGCTTGGGGCTTTAACCACATTTTTTATTTACTACAAAACCAACACTTGTTGCGCAATTCGCTTTGCTTTGTGTTTGCTTCTATCAGAATATTTCATAAGTTGAAGTTATCTTCATGTTGATTGTTTATTGTTTATTGTCATCGATAGTTTCTTTTCATTTTTCTTGCTTGTAAGCGATTCTGCTGATCTCATTTGGCTGCCAGAGACCTGTAGCCTGCTTTTGGCCATGGCTGGCCAACAAAAAAACTATCTCCACAGCCTTGGCTGGCTTTACCTCTGTTCCCTTGTTCCCCTTATTTCCCCTACTGCAGCAACTCTGTCGTTATTATTTATGTTTTGTTATCCGTTGACCAGAGCGTTGGCGCTTGTTTTTTACACACACACACACATTGCTGCTCACCTATTTTACGATAGAATGAATATCTTGTGATGCCACTGCTGTGGCATGTTTGTGTGTATCTGAGTGTGTGTGTATAGTTTCTGCCACAGTATTTTTCTATAAGCTCGCAGTTTTCCCAGCTCAGAGTTCTATTCTCTGTTCTCGATTCTAGTCATCTTTTTTTTTGCGTTGTGTTTTCGGCTGCTGCTGCTGCTGTTACAGCTACTGTGCTCTGCTTCTATGTACTTCCGTTTTGTAGTGAAAAGAGCTTTGCGTGTTGCGGCATGCGTGTGTGTGTGTGTGTGTGTTAGTGTGTGTCCATGTGGGGCTCGCCTGTTTGTTTGTTGCTTAGAGAATTGATGGCAAAAGGATGTGTGTGATTTCGCATATGCGAGTATGCGTGTGTATTCGTGTCTGTTTGTGTGCGTGTGTGGCGCTATGTTTTTGCTACAGCTACGTTGTTGCCACTGCCACTGCTGCTTGCCGCAAATATCTGCTGAATGAAGTGGCATTTGTTAGTGTGGTTTAAAGTAAAGTGCGCGGCGTAAGCTTTTAACAAGCGAAATTGCTTAAATGTTGCTGGACAGCAGCAGCAAGAAGGAGAGAGGGAGAGCGCAGTGAGTTACTTGGCTGACTGGCTGGCTTAAAGGGTGTTGCAGGCAAAGACACACAACAGAACAGTATAGTGAGAGAGAGGGAGAACACAGAAGAGAGAGAGAGAGAGACAGTAGCAGCATCAGAAGCAGGCAGTCTCTGCACATTGTGTATGTGAGAATGTTAAGTAGTCATGTAGAGCGATGTCTAGAGTCTGTGGAATGACTAAATAAGTTATTCATATCAAGTTTTGTTTTGTGGCTTAACGCAACTTAAGTGCTTTTAGATATTCGCACTACACAACAAATACAAAAAAATAAATAACTGAAAATAAAACGAGCCACAACAAGTATAACAACAATCTGTCTTGTTAGTTAAAGTTGCACAATATTATTGTATTTATCTAAATTATATGCTCAATCGACGCGACGTTGCATAACAAAACAACATAACTCAATTTATTGTATCGAAATACAAACAAAGCCTTGCATCGAAATAAGCCAGACAAACTTTAAGGCCCATGCATTGAGTTAAAGACAAATGCGCCAAAAAGTATGCTACAAAAATTTGAAGCATTACATTTTGTTTTTTTTTTTAGAATAACAAGAACTAGATTGAGTTGACTTATTGCATTAAAATAAAATGCGAGTTGCAGAAAAAATTAAACATGAGATGAAATAAATAAGAATTTAATAATTTCACCACTAAGGGCTTTAAAAAAGTACTTGAGAAAGAAATACTTATATGAAGATAAAGATTTGCTTCTCCAGTTATACCTGTCTTGATGTTTTCGTTTTCTCTAATAATACTTTATAAAAGTTTCCTTTTCTGTTGCTTAACTTCAGCCATAAGATTTTATTTTATTTATATTACAATTTAAAATAAGTTAGTTTGAGTATAAATAGAGCAATACACGATTTCATATATTTTCCTAGGTTGAACGCTGTTGTCAACCTAAATTTCTAACAATTTAAATAAGCTGAAAAACACTAAAGAACAGGAATTTCTTAATAATTGAGTACCATCATAGCTAAATTGAAATTTTACGCCTTAGATTATTTACTATGCTCGTTAAAGATCATTTGAATTCTTGCTTACCGTCATTTTAATTTATTACTTAAAAAACTAAGAAGATATTAGCGTTAAATTTGCTGCAGTAAGTAAAGTAACTTTACTTTTTCGATTTGCTTCTTTTTTCTTGTCAGCTTTACGCAATCTTGTTGCCAGCTAAACTTTAACAAGCTCTTGTTATATTTAATGCTTAAGTGAATCTGCTTTGGCGCCGACCTCTTGAAGCTCTAATTAATTTATGCACAATTCGAAGTTTAAAGCGCAGAAAAAAAATGCTGTGTGGGGGGGTGAGATTGAAATTCTTATGAAAAATCTACAAGTTGGGGTCTTGTGGTTGCAACTTTGTGTTGCGTCTGGCGATTCACCTAAGCAGCTGGGGAGAGATGAGAGATGAGGGGAAAGAGAAGAGGGAGGCTGAGAGTAGTTATCGTTGTGTACATTCTTAGAATATTTTTGTGCGGGGAGGGGGGAGGGCGGAACAAGAGTGTGCGAGTATTTTGGAAAGTTTTTCCGGGCAACACGCACATTCCATTTCTATGCAACACTCGCATACAAATCGTTTTTCTAAGTGAATTTAGTTGCTGTCTACGCTTGCCCCCCATTCCACACTCCACCCCGCTGCCGTGTGTAGCTTTTCTTTATCAACAAAACACGCTTACACACACACACACACACATGAGTGTGTGTTGTATACGCATACATGCATAAATATAATCTTTTTATATGGCTGTTTTGAGCTGCTCGATAGCGCAATTTGGGGGGGGGAAGCCAGAACTGCGAGGAGTAGAAGGGGGGGCAGCTACTGAAGGCATCTCTAGCGTCCATTGTTTGATCTGCAGGACTGACTGACTGACTGGCAGGCAGCAGAGGCAGCAGGCGGGCAAAGCGTCCCCATGGAGTCGTCAATAAATGCGATAAAACCAAACATGTTTCATTTGCAATGGAGCACACAGGCAACAGCTTTCGCTTCAGCTTTCGCTTCAGCTACGGGCAACGTCTTGTTCTTTAGCTTCCTTTTTTCTTTTGGACTTCTTTTCTTTTTGTGAAGAGCTGCACATCTCTCATCTTACAATGGGGCAGGAACTCATAAAATTGTGCGAGCGAGCGAACGAGCGGCGTCAAGTGAAACTCCTGTGTGGATTTTGACCCATAATTGACTTGTACACATGCCAACTCCCAAGTCGAGTTGAGTCAAGTCCGTGGCCTCCTACTACTTCTGCTTCAGACATATACATATAGATTTATATTTATTTATATTTGTATGTATATGTTACTAATCCTAAGCCCAACTACTAGCGGAAGTACGCTTGCCTGCTCTCTCTCTCTCTCTCTCTCTAGTAAGTAGTGTGCAGAAATGTCAGCTTTGACATTTTTAATGCCCCCATAGCTATCATTAGATGGTCGAACAAAGCGCAGTCAACGAACAAAGGCAATCGAAATAATCAATACAAATTTTATAACCCCCGCCTCCTCCACCACCACCAAACACACACACACACACACATAGCGAGCAAAGTCAGTCGCACAACAATGAAATACATTACAAATCAATTGCAATCGCTCGAAAATCGGCGTACGAATTTCCATAGACGATGTCTGGCTTTGTGGGTTCCGTCCTCGTTTGCCTCGCTGGCTGGCTGGCTGGCTGCCTGAATTCCTGGCAAATGGCAAAAGGCGAAAAGGGGCAACATTATTATCATCATCAAGCGCACAAAGTTAGTGCCGCCGGCTGCAGAGTTACCGAGTTGCGAGAGTTTTGCGAGAGCGGGAGCAGCGGCAGCATCCCAAAATCGGCAAATGAAACAAACCAGGATTTACATGTACACAGTTATTGCTGCCGATGCCGATGCTGCTGATGCTGATGCTGGCGATGCTGCTGCTCCACTCTCATGTGCGTGTGTGCAGCATTTCCTTTGGGTTATTTTCCGGGAACAACATTTCATGGCACTGATAAAGCTGCCATGGCAGCAAGCAGCCAGCAGCCACCAGCAGCAGCAGCAGCAGCGACGTCAACGTCGACGTCTCAGTTGCCGCTGGCAGCGCTTACTTAAAACTGGGGAAACTGTCAGCTTGCCACAAACTGCGTCGGCGCGCCAAGAGAGAAAGTACAACTCAGAGAGAGCAAGAGAGAGCGGGTTTGTTTTTTGGCTTTGGGAAATTGTGCTCAGACAAGTGTCGCTGCGAGCGCTTTGTGGCATGTCAGCAGGCAACAAAAACTGCCCCCGGGCGGTAGGCAACAAAATATTTGACGCAAGTTGCGCGGCCTGCCGTGTATGTGAGAGTATGCTGCTATGTGTGAGCGGTGCCGCGTGCACTCCAGGCAATGTCAAGTTGACACTTTCACCAACACACACACATACACATAAACACACAGGCAGACACACACACGCGATGTACGGTAACACGAACTGAGGCAATTATCAAGCCTGCTGCTGAGTTTTGATTGAAGATGCAACTGAAGAGCAAGAACTGCAGTTAAAGTTAAAATTAAATTAAAAATTTAGTTGCGAGATTTATCTTTAACTTTACTTCGACTTCGATCTACAATATTCGAGTTAGTTTTTGGTAGCCGAAGAGCGAACACCCTCTATAGAGGTTACATTTGCTATTGTTGTTTGTTTGCGCCATTTGCCCCATCTCGATGTGCCTTCTCTTTTGCTCTGATGATGATGATGGCTGCCTGACTGCCTGCCTGCTTGGCTTGGTTCGGCTGCCACCCACGAAAACAAACATAAAGGTGCAACAATGACGCGCGTAGATTTTTCCAACTCTCCAAACTCACTCTAACTTGTAGTATCTCTCTCGCTCTCTGCGCTCTCCTGTTGCAATTGCTCTCTCCCACACACACGCACACACAACTCGCTCTCGCTCTCTCGTGTTGTCTGTTAAGTAATTTTCGGTTTGTGAAAGTGAATTTTTAGCGACTGTTTTGTGTGTGATTGCAACATTGTGTGCGACACTGCCGTAAAAGTGGAAGAGGGGATGGGAGAGGGGTACGGAAGTGTAGCAGGCAGTAAGCCAAGTCAAGATGTATGGCTAACAGCAGCAGCAGCAGAAGGCATGGCGCAGTTAGCAGCAAAACAGACAAGCAGCCAACAGCTAACAGCATCGATCGATGCACGCACAAAAAGTGTTGCATACCTAAAAGGCGCAGCATGAGAGCGAAGTTAATATAATAGGAATAAATTATGGGGGATTTTATAATATATTTTTATTTAAAACAAAAATAGGAAAAATTTCAAAAATTTAAGTAAAGATAATATAAATACTTAAATTGAAATTATTTTTAAAAATTAGCATATTGCATGCCTAAAAGGCCTAATGAAAGAATTATGAATTATTACAAACATATACATATATAAAAATAGAAGTAAAAATATGGGTATATAAAATTTAAAAATACTAAAAGCATATTCTTTTAATATTTATTATTAATTTTACTATATAAAACCATAACCAAAACTATTTATAATACGTATATATAAAATTTAAATCATATTCACCAATCAAATATAGCCATTTATTATTCGTTAGATTTTACAAGCTCTTGTTATCTATTAAATATTCCATATTTGTGTTTTTTTCGGTACTTAATTATGATTGTACTAATTTAAAGTTAATTTGAGAAAAATTATTAAAATTATAACTTTAAGCTAACTATTCATGATAACATATTATAGGGCTACAATAATGTTGAACTTTTTGTTGTCACCGGCAGTATAATTCTCTTTAAAGACTTATTTGTTGAAAGTAAATTTTATAAGTTTTTGTTATGTAAGTTTTGTTTGTTGAATTGTTGTACTTCATTTTGACTTTCTTATTCCATATGGAAAGTTTAGCAACTTACATTTTGTTATGCTATGCTGATCAACCTAAAGTAACTGCTGTTAAGTTTAGCAATACGTTGACAACCCTGGTCATTGGCCCGCATCTACTAGACTTCGTGTGTGGGGGTGTTGACGAACTCTCCGCTCTCTCTCTCAGCTGTCGTTACTGCTGTTGCTGTGGAGCCCGCTCTCTCTTGGTTTCGCTCTCTCCGCTCCTCGCTGCCTCTCTTGTTGCCGCTGCTTCTCGCTTCCTCTCGTTCAGTGTTTCGCTCTCTTTCTAGCCATGTGTGTGTCGCTGTTAGTTGCTTCCGTTGTTGTAATGCTTCTGCGCTGCCGCTGCGGCCAGAAGTAAAATGCTGTGGCTGTCGCTATTGCTGCTGCTGCTGCCGACGTCAACGTCGACGTCGCTGCTGCTGTCGCTGTAGTTGTCCTGACGCCTTTTGCTGTTGCTAAAAATCCTACGCATTTCGCGAGAGTCCTTCAGTCGTTATCAGACAAGCGAGTCCAGCAGTCGTTGCGTTCTGTTCCTTAGCCGTGCAAAAGTAGCCTAGTGAAAACACACAGCCAACAAACCAACCAACAAAACAACCAAAGTCAAAAAAGAAAATACAAAGCAAGAAAAGCATAAGGAAATCAATTCTCTGAATTCTCAGCACTCGGCTCTAAAAAAGCAAAGCAACAATCGCAACAACAACAACTGAGTTCAATTTTATTGTCAATAGCGGCGAAATTTTCGGTAGACGATAAACAAGAGAACGAGAACGAGACGCGTTTTTTGGGCTTAATATTAGCGACATTTTTTCACGTGATTCGCAACGCGTTCAAGTGCAATCAAACTTAATCAACATTGGAAACATTTATCAACGCGCTGTCTAACGTTTGAGCTTTAGTAGTGTAAAAAAAACGTAAATACAAAAAACAAAACATAAACAAACCCAGAGTATAAACAAATGCAATTTAGGTAAACACGGCAATTTCAAGAGCTTCTCAATTAGTTGTGAAATAAACAAACAAACAAAACAGAAACACAAAAAGTAAAACAAAAATCTTATAGCGATTAATAGCAACAACGAAACGAACATCAGCGACAACAAACAATAAAAAGCAAACACAAGCTCAACATCAACATCAACATCAAATATCAACAACATAACAAGAGCAACAACAACCAGTTAGAAACGCGCTCTTTTTGACGGCAACAACAACAAGTACAACAACAACAACAAGCACAACAACAACCACAACAACAAAAAGAGCAATCGAATTTTTCCTGTCGAAAGTGTTGCAATAAATTCAATCAAAATTTCACACTTTGGAGTAAATCTGTTTTACGTGAAGCAGCCAGCGGAGTTATTTCAGCAGCCGCCGCCGCTTCCGCCGTTGCCAACGCTACCAGCGCCGGCGACAATTAAAGCGATTAGTCCGCCAGTGACAGCAGCAGCGGCAGCAGCAGCGCCGCCTTTGACGCCGACGCCGCTGTCAGCGCAAACCGCCACAATTCCAACAAAGAAGCTCGTTGTAAGTAATCCATCCAAAGTCCTTTCTGTTTTTTGTTTTTTTTTCCTTCTGGTGTCTGCTGCCCTTGACAGACATTTGTGTGTTCGTAATTATTAATGTGAATGAAAGTTTTTGGTTGCTGACCTCCGCAGCGCCCAAAAAGTATGCAATGAATTATTTTTATGCTATTATTTTTACATATTTCGCTTCGCACGCAATAAATTAATTTATGTCCAACGTCAGGCACGTTTCGCAGCCAGCTCCAAAAAAAAAAAAAAAAAACAGAGGAAAAAGAAATGTTCATTCTCATTCCACTTCTCCTCAGTTCGCTTGGGGCACACGTTTCTCACCTGTTCGCCATTCATTTCAACGTGTCGTTTCGAAGATTTTGCGAGTAAATCGTTTTAAGTGTGTCTCGAGGGTCAGCAAAACAAAGAAATTAAAATTCTAGATAGAGTCCTTGGTACATCTGCAGCTCTGTGCTCTGCGCTCAGTGCTCTTATTTATAATATCGTTGCTTATAATTTGTTTTTAATTTGTTTGGCAAACGCCAACACTTCAACACGGACTGGACACACACAAAAAATGTCATAAAAATAATTACGCAGCGCCGCTTGCCCCGCTTGCCGCGTTGGCGTTGGCAATTCGCGTGTCTCAAAGCGACTTACAACACCGATCTCCCACACCTTACTTTATCTCTCCTCCTCCTCCTCCTCCTCCATTCCCTTTCTTCCTCTTTGGATGGGCCCATAAATTTTATAGCAGTGCTGTAAACGCGACTAAAGGCTCATCGAAAAGTGGCCATAAATAAGTTGAAATATATACTCTAGGTTCTTAGACTTATATATATATTTATAGTGCGGTTTTTTTGGCCTCAACATTTGGTAACTGCTGATGTTGTTCTTGTCTTTTGCGTCTATGACTCTATTTAACCCATAAACTTGACGGAAGTTGCTAACAAAAATAAGCGCTTAAATGTTGTTTTTGGTTGCTCATAAACAAAGGCACACACAAATGATGCCAAAGCAGAAGGCGCAGGATCTTATCTGCAGTTCAAATTTTTTTAAAATTAAACGAAACTTTATGTTTCGAAGAGCGAGAGCGCATCGTTAAAAGTCCATCAAATAATTGAAACTTTTAGTTTGGCCGAAAAAGTCATCATCAATTTCGTTTGGGGAAAAGTTTTTGATAACTTGCATAAAATCATAAGACTTTTAATAAATCATAATTATTCGCAGATTCAAATAATAGCTTTCTATCGCCATCAAATAGTTTGTGGCGTCTTTTTAACATACTTTTTTAATGCTGATCTCAAGCAGTTCAATTATTAGTAAGCTCAACTGGTAGCAGCATTATTTTATGTCAAAGAAACTATAAAATAAAAGATATAAATTTCAGAAAAGAAAATTTAGAGAATACTTTGCAGTTGTTAAAAAAAAGTTGTTTAACAAAACAATTTCTCAATGATACTTATTTATTTTATTAAATTTATTTTCAAAAAAAATGTTTTTATATATTCTGCAGCTTACATTTCTTGAATAAATTGTTAAGCAAAATAATTTCAATTTTTTTTAGATGTTGTCGTGTTTCTAAAAGATAAGAATCTATTTTGATTCATATCTATTATATTCGATTAATGTCAACTAAACACAGAGAACAACAAAGCCTAATTCTAGTAGTGATTTAAATAGAAAATGTTCATTAAAAAATGTAATTAGTAATATAGAAATATTTCAGAAAATGTTTCACTTATAAGCATATCTCAAAAACACATCTTGATTAATACCAAATTAACTCAGTAGAATGCAAAACACTTTAAAATTTGATGAAAATTTCATCAATATTGTTTTCCAAATTGATTCAGAATATTGTCTATATTTTTTCTATATAACAAATCTTGATTAATGTCAATTATTACTTTAGAGTTCAAGTATTCACTTGAATAAAAAAAAACTTTTTAATTGTTTTCAAAAATGTTTCACATTTAAAAATATTCAGAAAGTTGTCGTAACTAAATATTTTTGTATATAAAAACATCTTTCGGCAATTCAGCAGCCCTTGTTCAAGTACTTTTTATATTGCCGTGTGGTTTGTTGTTAGATGTTTAAGGATTGATGGAGATGGCTGTGAACACGCTTATCAGCTGAGTCATGAGAGAAAGCTCAGTTGATTTGTTATCACACCGGGCTTAGGCCATAAACAATGCTTAAGGCTGTCAGCCAAAAACTGAAGTGGCAAAATTCTTCATCAAATATGCGAGCATGGCCCATAAATTTGGTTGCTTTCGTCTTCTGCTCCCTTCCCCCCTCTCAAAACACGTCCCATGAAGAACATTTTCGTTGAGTAACTCGCTCAGTAGATAAAGAAGAAGAGGGAGAAGAAGCAGAAGTAGTTTGCACCGTCGAGTTGAGTCGCTTCAAGTGCAATGTGCACTGTCAGCTACACCTATTGATGCTGCTCTACAGCGACAACACGACAAGGAAAACGACACCAAGAACGAGACAAGCTCATGTTCATCCTTATCCCACATGTTCATCCACATTTGAGAGCAGCCTCTCTCTCTCTCTCTCTGTGTCTCTTTCTCTCTTGCTCTGAGCTCTGTCTAACTGCCAGTTTAGATTTGTGTCTAGTGACTTTGGCTTGTGGTAAACACTTGAGTTTAATGGTTTGTTGACTGCCTTCCCAATGACTGAGCCGATGCCAATGTTGAGCCTGCGAGAGAGAGAGACCTGAAGACGTTTCTATAATAAAATTCTCGTCTATTGCCGTGGCTATAAAAGCTGGCTAACGTAAACGAGCATTAAACTGCCACAACACATTGAAGCTTGAAGCTCTAGCCTAACATAGCTAGCTCTCAATTCTCAATTCTCAACTCTCAACTCGACCTCTTGACTATTTTATTATTTACTAACTATTTTATTTGATTTGATTTAATTTCGGCAGTTTTGCCATTGCCTTTTGGGCTGGGCTCTGGCACTTTTAAAGACCGCAAAGCCAATTTTTTGTGACAAGCCAAAGGCAGCTGGATTATCATCCGAGAAAGCTCCGCAATAAAATGAATTCAATGTGAAAGGTTTTTTTTATTTATTTTTTACTTTTAAGCACTAGTTTTAAGTGTTTTGTTTTTGTTGTGGAAAATCTTGGCGCTTCTTTTTTTCAGAATTTAATAAGTTTAAGTTCTAAGCATATATTTAACGACAGTTTTTTTTTTTGCGGTGGTGGTGCACTTAAGGTGTTTGTTCTCGTTGTTGTTTTGTGTGCTTTATTTGCGAGTGGATCAGCTGGCGAATAACACAACTCATCCGACTGCTTACAAAAGCACAGCCAACAACAAAGTCCAAGCTTTTTGCTTTTTGTCCTTTTTGCTGCTGTTGCTGCCAAGCTGCCAAGCTGCCAGCTGCCAGCTGCCGTTAAGCGCTGCTTGAGGGGCTTAGGCGACGCCTGCCTTCCATAAAACTGTCACAATGAAGCAGGAGTTGGAGTTGGTATAAAAGTGGGGGGGTGGAGTGATGGCTGTAGCCACAAGCAATTAGCTATCATGCATATGGAGAGCAGCAGAGACCAAGGGAGAAGCAACAAAACACACACAACACAACACAACACAGCACAGAAAGAGAAAAAGAAGAAAAAAAGGAAGCCGCAAATCAAAAGCAGAAAAAACCAAAAGCAATTGTCAGCCAAATTGGCATTGGCATTGACTGTGCGTTGAGATTTGATTTATCAACATGTTTCACGTGCGACACAAACACACAGACACATACAGAGAAATCTTTTGCTGGCATTGTCAGCATCTCCAGCTGAGGGACTAAGAAGCAGAAGTAGTCGAAGATGGAATGCGGAGTTGAGGCAATCACACAAATACGACGTTTTCGTTTTACGCGTCGCCGCATCGAAATGTGCGTGCCACACACACACACACACACATTTACACACATCTCAACTGACGCGTTTCCGTCAAGTGCAACAAGCTAAAGGGGGAAGCGAGAAACGGAAGGGGGAAGTCAGCGTGCGTGGGTTTATTAAAATTTTAATATCAACGGCAAAGTCGACAGGCAGCCAAGTAAAAAATGTGTGTGCGGCGCAAACTTTTTTTTCTCTCGATTTTTTTTTTGTTTTTTGCCTTGGCTGTTTTCGCTTTTGCGCCAGGACGAATGTCGACGCACAGAGGCAATCAACCCCAGCCAGCCAGCAAGCAGCCAGCCAGCAGCCAGGATGCCAGCTGAAGCGCTTGAGTTGAGCGTTGAGAGCATTGAGCGTTTCAGTGCTGAGCGTTGAGCTGCTTCAATGTGTGCGTAAGAAAATAAGTCATTTTCCCTTAAGGGGAAACGCTAGGAAGACAGCCTTGACTCTGAGTGAGCAGCGAGCACTCTTCTGGCTCTGCAGAAATTCATCGATTGAATACAATACAAATATGTCAACGAGCCGCTTGAGATGTCGACGACGAAATCTCAGAGAGAGAACGAAACTTTGCGATGGAGGCGCTTGTCTACGGGTTTTTAGCTCATTTCAATGTGCCCGCGGGGAGGGAAGAAGTTGCAAGAAGAAGAGGAAGAAGTGTGTGCGACAGACTCGAGTCGAGGGAAAAGTGCGCGACGACTGAAGATGAAGCTGAAGACTGACGACTGGCAAAACCAATCAGTCAGCGGAGTGGCTTCGCAGCCGGGGTGTTGAATTACGGGTATTTTGTGTGTGTGAATTGAATTTGGCATGCCAAGAGAGAGAGAGAGAGAGGGGGATGTGGGTGGGAATAAGAAAATGGGAATGGGAGGAAAAACTTCTCCCCCACACCTTGCAAATTATTTGCAAACGCATTCCATGCGAGTTACTTACCAGGAAGCAGGCGCCAAGTGACAACCACCGGCGGCAATCAGAGCCAAGCTAGTTGAGAGCGGCTGGGGGAGAAGGTTAAGGAATTTGTGAAGAGGAGGAGGAGTTCTGGAAATGGAGACTGAGGCTGCAGGCGGCGAATTGTTATTTTATGAAATTGCAAACACAATCAAGTTGACAAGCCGCCTTTGTCTTTATCTTTAGCTAAAGCTGAAGCTGGCTGCCTCCTCGTCATTGTCAGCATCAGCATCAGCATCATCATCATCAGCGTGTGTGTGTGTGTGTGAGTTGAGTGGGTGTAAACATTGAGAGTATGGGTGGAAATATCGTCAGACAAATAAATTGCACTAATGGAGCTGTTAACGTTTTTGCAACTCGCAACTTATAACTAAGCCAAAAAAGCAGCTTGTAAAATATTTGAATTGAGTGCAGGAAACTAGAAAATTGCAAAAACTGCAGGAAAAACTACGCCCCCACAGTCCCTCCTCCCTCTCTTCGGCACTCCCTCTCGTATCGTATCGTAAAATGAAAATGCCAAAGCACTCGACAACAAGTCGGCCAAAAAGCAAAGTTGCAACCGAGCATCTTTTGCACAGCTTTGGTCAGACAACCATTGTTTTTTGTACGCCCCCGTGTGTGTATCAGTGTGTGTGTATCAGTGTGTGTGTGTGTGTTCGGGACAAGCAAGTTATTAGATTCATTTCAAGTTGTACGGAAAAGTGCACTCGAAAACACTCTGAAGACTCTGGCAACTCTCTCTCTCTCTCTCTGCGTCTTGCGACTGTTGCAAAGTCAGTCAAAGTGAAATTTTGCGGCGGTTCTTGGGGAAAAAGTTCCCCCAAAGCGAGAGAAGAATACGCCAAAAAAAAAAAACAGTAAAAGAATGAAATGGGGCTGCTGGCGTTGACAACACAACAGTTGATAATAGAGAGAAGGGTAGCGAAAGGTGGGGCAGGGGGAGGAGGAGGAGGAGGAGTCAAGGAGACAGGCGGAAGTGGAGGCTGCAAACAGAGACCGCAACACTATAAATGTGGGTAGTTGCCACCGAAAGCGAGCGTGCGGCACAAAAGAAACCGCAACATCAGCAAAAAGCAACGCTTTGAGAGCGCAGCTGCCACAAGATGGAGAGGAGAGGAGAGGAGGGAGGGAGGGCAGGCCTAGGCTGGGGCGGCACTTATTTCAAACAATTAACTTGATATTGTAACGGCTTTTGTAAAAAGGGAAACGACCGCCTCAGCTTATCCTCCCTTCTCTCCAGCCTCCGCTCGAAGAAAGGTCAGCAACAAGAAGCGAGAGGGCAAGAGGGCAGAGGGCAGCGCAGAGCTTTGCAAGTTGCCTCGTCAATGTAGTCAAATAACAAAGAAGAAGCAGCATCGGGCCAAAGCTGAGGCTGGGGCTAAACTTGGCTGGCAGCATGTGGCCCCAAAAAAGACCGAGCAAGTGCTAGGTGTATATGTGTGTGTGTCGGTGTGTGTGTGTGGTGCCAAAAGAAAAACATAATAAAATCAAACCAAGTGGAGAGAGCTGCCTTCTCTCTCCCCTCTGTTGTAGTCGTCACACGAAAGTAAAATAAACTGAAAGAAAAACAAAAACTCACGACGCGACGCGACGCGACGTTGTTGTTGTTGTTGTCCATGGCTGAATCATCTCCTCTACAGCCAAAGCTACAGCTGCTGTTGTCTCTTGGAATTGCTATCAGTGTTACAGCTGGCGGCAGTTGTCTTCTCCTCCTCCTCCTTCTCCTTCTCCTTCTAGTTGCTAGCAGCAGCAGCAGGCGTCAACTCTTGTGCTACACAACTTGAACACGAAGTTCATCAACTAACGCGAAGCTGCAGGAGGTGCCCACAAATGGCAGCGTCCAAAAGCGTTATTATATTTGTTGTAGTTGTTTCTGTAGTTGCTGTTGCTGTTGCTGTTGCTGCTGCGTGTTTGTTTG
The DNA here is from genome assembly GCA_035046325.1 of Drosophila niveifrons. Taxonomy (NCBI): domain Eukaryota; kingdom Metazoa; phylum Arthropoda; class Insecta; order Diptera; family Drosophilidae; genus Drosophila; species Drosophila niveifrons. The sequence goes on from JAWNOC010000052.1 coordinate 14,515,596, forward strand.
CCAGCAGAATGAATATTGCCCAAGTTGCTGTGGCCCGCCCCGAAGCTGTTTGGCTTGGCTTTCGCCTGCTAACAATTGAGTAAAAGAGAGTGAGAGAGAGAGACAACTCTGGCGAGAAAGAGATGCTGCTGCAGGCAACCACCTGTCCTGTCGTGGCAGCAAGTTTCCTATACTTTTTTTTTCTTCTTACTGTTGTTGTTGTTGCTGCTTGTTTGTTTGTCTTATAAATTTACTTACGCTTATTTGCGCTGGAAATGAGCTGGCCCCGGCAATCTTGGCCCCAAAGTGCAAAGTCGTCGTCGCGCTACTCCAAATAACAACAATGTGAACGACAACGAGCACAAAAACAAACAAAGCGACAAAAGTTTTTTACGTTGACAAACACACGCGGCGTATGCGCAATAATTTACAATATTATTGTGCCAAATTGTTCACAAACGAGCCGAGGCCACAAAAGGTGCGACAGATTGACGCAAAAGCCGAAGCAAGCTTTCTATATGATTAGTTGAGAGACGAGAGAGACAAACATTAGAAAAAAGCCAAAACGAAACGTGCATGAAAATGCCCGAAAATTTGAAAATTGTGAAGGGAATTTTGTTTGGCTAGCACTTGGCAAATATTTAATGCGCTTTTACTTTTGCTTTCTCCCTCGACCGAGCAGCAGAATTATGCATTAACAATGCATAAGCACAGCAAATAAAAAACAATTTGCGTAGCAAAATGCAAAGCAAAGCGAAATGAAACTTGCTGAAATTGAAATAAAAACTTATTGAGGAAAATGTTGAAATAATTTCAATTGCAAGCAATGGAATAAAGAGTATAGAGATACAAATTGTTGCAGGGATTAGCCAAGATTTATTTTTACTAGCTAAAGTGTATAATTTTTAAGAGGAGCTCAGAGCTAAGTTATTGCGACATTCAAACCTAAATTAATAAAATGTAAATTAAAAAGACAGATTGCAAAGTGATATAGAAATTAAAGTTAATCGCTGCAGAGGTCAAACTAAGACAGAATTTGGAGAAGCAATTTACATTGTCTTAGAAAACGAATAAATTGTTGAAAAAAGAAAATTGAAATCAAAGAATATCACAACAGAGTTTATACTGAGACAACGTTTAGAAAAGCGGTTGAGTTTGACATAAAGAATCAATTCATTATTGAAAAAACAAGACTAAAAAGTAACATGAAAATCAAGACAATTTATAAGAAAACAAGATTTTAAAAAAACACTTACAATTATTATCTGGAAAAGGGAATCATAATTATAAGCTTATTTATTTGGGTATCATTCAAGGTAGTGAAAGTAATGATGAAAACAGATTGCACGCAAGATTACTCATAAATTCTAAGCCACTTTTAAAATAACCTAAGTAAATTGTAATCGCCATAATTGTTTTTTTTTATCTGAAAATGTTACAATTTGTTTGTGCAATTACCATAACCAATAAAGCTCAAACAATATCTTTTGCATTTGAAAAGTTTTCGGAAGATAGAAATAATAATGAAAAATATGTAATTTTAAAGGTCAGTAAATTTAAAATTGTTTTCAGAACTTAGAAATAAAAATCAAAAACATACAATTTTTTGTAGTGTCAGTAAATTCAGTTCACGTAGTTTAAAAGATTATCTAAATTGTAATACGAAGCTTCATTCTTATCTCAAAATGTCACAATTTGCCGAGCATTTAATCTATAAAGTTCTAGCATTTTCTTTTGCATTTAATCAATAACTTTTCGATTAACTTGCTCCCCCTTTGCAGCGACTTCCCCCAAAAGTAGTTGTGAATAATAAGTGAACAATGTTGCCTAAAAATGTTTTATAAGTCGCACTGATGTTGCTGCTGTTGCTCTCCATTATGTCTCCTATAAACATTTTTACTGACCTCACAGTTGACTATTGCTTATAAAAATCTGCCTGTGGAGCACTGTGCTGTTTATATGGGTAGCAAAAAGTGTCTTCGAGCTGCAGCAAAGTTTCAATTTTATGATTTTTCGTAATTTTAATAAACATTTGATGCGCATTCGCTTCCTTTTTGTGTACGTATTTTCCTTTCTTTTTTTTTCGGTGTGTTGTTCTGTGCAAATAAAAGTTGGCAATATTCAGCTGGAATTCTAATTTGATTGCAAGCTAAACAGACACACACACACAGTTTGCTTCCTCTTTGCTCCCTCTCTTTACCCCCTCATTGTTCCATCTTTATTCCTATTTTGCTCCCTCTTTCGGTTGTCCTTCGGCGGAGCTTTCGTTTTAGTGCACTGTCAGTTTTGTAGCTCAACCCTCAATCGTCCAATCAATGACTGCGAACTACGCGCATTTGACCGAAATCACCTCGTTGCCCTGCTTTTCCCCCTCTCCCTCTCCCGTTGCTCGTGCCCCTTTTTGTCATTTCCATTTGTGTACGAAGCAGCCCTCATCCTGCCACATCCTGCTTGGCCCGTTTTTGTGCACAGGAAATGTTAAATGATAATGCGCGGCACGCATAAAATGCAGTTGCAGTTGCAAGTTGCTGTCGCTGTTTGCTGCTCGCTGTTTGTGTGCGTCACACATTACGTATACGTAATTTTTATTGCGTATACGTAATGCATTTTGATTTCAGACAACACGCAAGGCAAACCCTGAGCGAGAGGGAGAGGATAGACGGAGGTAACAATTTAAATCGTTGGCGGTCATTTACGTGCACGCCATGCAAAATGCATGGCAAAAGTGAATGAGAATGAATACGAAAATACGCATGCGAATACAAATGTCTCTCTATCTGTGTGTGTGTGTATGTGTGTGTGTGTGTGTTGTCTACTTTACGGCGCGTGGCCGTTATTTCCGCTTTACGCGTTGCCACTAATAAAAATCGTTTAAAAAACCGCATGACAGCAACAGCAGCCAGCAGCAGCAGCAGCGACGTTAAATAATAACAATCATGTGTAAATTTTTGCAGCGCATCGCCCACACAGCAAATTCCCTTCCTGTTCCCCTCTGCTCCCCCTCCTTCCCCATCCCTTGCAGCTGCCTGCTGCACCCACTCGACATAGCGAGCGAGAGAAAGAGCTTCACGCTTCTGACAGATTTATGTGGCCCGACAACTTCAAACTGCAACGCGGCGCAATAAATCTCAGCTACAAGAGCAGCTTCCCCTCTATCTCTCCGTCTTCCCTTCTCTTACCCTACTTGCTCCCCATCTGCTGTTGGCTTCTTCACTTCTATCTGAACAGCTGCAACGCTGGCTAAGCTTATTTGTCTATCTGCCTGTCTCTGATTGTCTCGCTTGCTTCTTTTACTTCTTCATCTTCTTCTTCGCTTGCTTTGTCTTCCATTACTAAAATTAAAATCGCGAGGCAAACGCGTTTTCTTCTGCGATTCTATTACCAAAAGTGACTCACACCCGAAAATCGAGCATAAACAAAAAAAAAATAACGAAGAAACACAGAAATATTCTTCTTACTATTTGCTTTGCTGTTGTTGTTACTTCTTGACGGCTTTTACACTTTTAAACGTCGCATTATTTCCGCCGCTGCTCTTGGCCATCCTCCCCTCCCCATCCGTCTGTTGCCGGTTGTCTGGTCGTGTGCGATATTTCGTCTTGTCTTGTCTTTTGGCAAACGAAAAATACGTTAAATTAAATTATGATTTCAGTGCTTGGCCCCCTCTTAGCTGCTCATCTCAATCTCTCTCCACTCGTCTCTGGCATCAGCTGTCTGGCTGTCTGCCTCACTGTTTTCATATTCGTTAAATTCATTTTGGCGCGTTGCTGTTTTTTTTTTTTTTCTTTATTTTATTTTCCATTTTTTTGCATTATTTTCGTTTATTTTTTTTTCACTTTTTGGGTGCTTGTGCTAAAATATTTGCCTGCCTTGCGCACGTTCTGTGTCCCTTTCCCTTTCCCCTCTCTCTCTGCCGAAGTCAGTCACTTAGTCAGTCAGTTAGTCAACAAGCGGCTGCCGCGTCGGGACGACCGCAGTGTGCGTGCTTTTGGTGTCGGTGTCTCGGCATACGGAGATTCTGGGATTCTGGGAATCTGTGAATCTGGCATCCCAAACGCATCCCCAATCCAGCAATTTCTGTTTTTTTTTTTTTCTGTGTTTCCCCCCTCTCAGTGCTCTCAGTCTGTGCGCAAATTTTGTTATGCGGCTGCAAATCTTCAACAATTGCCCTGATTTATAATTTCTGCTTAGCAATGCAAAATACTTGAGCCCGCAATAGGGAAGAGGCTCGAAGAGGAGCAGGAGGAGTGAAGGAGGACAACGGCTGGTCGAGAGGCGAGTGGCAGCTGCTAGCGTCGCATGTGTTGGCTTAGCATACAAATATTTTGCTGTTTGTTTGCTTTAGTGCGCATAAATGGCAGAAAGAGGAGGAGGATGCGGAGGAAACTCACTGCACGAAGAAATGTGATGAGTACGTTGACAAGAGAGCTGCCTAACCGCTATGCACACTACCTACTATACCCCCCCTCCCTCTCCCTCTCACATCCTCGCCTCGACTGCCCCCGCACTGTCATGCATAATCCTGGCAGGCTGCTGCATCAGCCGTACGTCTCTGGCTCGTCATAATGTGGCTGGTAGTGCGCTTATGCATAATTTACCCGCTTGTCAGCCCACAAGAAAGAGACAGCCGCATTTCGCTGTAAGAGAGAAGACTCTAGAGGGTGGTGGAGGGGAGGGGAGGAAATATGTCAGAGCTGAAAAGCCTAGGAAAGTCAGAGACACATCACATCGCATCCGCATCGCTTTGACTTTCGTAAACTGCCAGGCAGACCTCAAGTTTCTCTCTCTCTCTCTGTGCCTCTTTCTCGTTCTTCAACTGTCACCACAGCAGCAGCAACAGCAAACCAAGTTCAGAGTTTGAATTTTTGAAAATATAGTATTATCATAGTGTAATTATAAAGCAAAATGCTATAGACACAAAGCAAGCAAACAAAGCTTGGAGAAGAAAAAATTATATTATAATTACTTTAAAATGTAAAAAAAGTAAAAGAAAATACAACAAATCTGTATTGTAGAGAGATAATAATAGCTATAGTATTGCAATTGCTGATAATTTCGTTGCAATCGAATAAAAATTTGAGTTGCATATTTAATAAGTATTGTATTTAAAAAATACTGCAATTGTGTCTAAGCTGTTTTGGTTGATATTCTAGTATATTTTAACCACTATGGTATACTTCGAATGTCGTATGTTATTTCGTGGATATACCAAATATGATAGTCGGTATATTTTAGTATTTTTGGTATATCATTTGGTATTTTTTAAGAATAGTCCGTCACTCTTTTGCTTCTATCGAAATGATTACAGGTTATTTCATATTCGATCACACCCGTCTGTAGCTTTCATACTATGTGGCTTGGATTGCAATTTATCGCAAAACGGTTCAGTTTTCTAAATAAAAATGTCTGCAATGATTTTTGAAATATGTATCTTCAAAATATTTGTCATACTTTCAATTCGATAATGAAATATTCACCGACTGCTAGTCCGACAAATCTCCAAAAGCTAAACATTTAAATGAAACTACATAATTTCACTCGATTTAATTGAAAAGCATGATTGCAGCATTTAGTTTGATATCTTCTCTCAGATAGATAGCTGGCTGCATGGCAAAAGCAGCTATTATTAGTTATTTATGCCTCACAATAAATCTAAGGATAGCTACAAAATGAAAGTCAAATTTAACTTGAGCCAAATTAAAAGTGATATATGACAGGCGCACAAATGCTGGTCAGATGTTATTCTATATGCTATATGAATGGCTTTTAAGCTCTAAATACAGCAAATATATATTTTTAGCTTTAATGAACATTTAGTGAAAGCAATAATTAAAGTCAACATTGAAGTGCGAGCTAAAACAAATGTTCAAATATAATATCGACTGTCTAATGCTATTAAAGAGCTGATTACATTTTTGCTATAATTCTCTACTTAATTTAAACTTGGAATGAAGTGAAGCTCAGTTTTAGACAACTCAACATTATAATACAAGTTGAGATAAATTCGGAATATATATTTCAATAAGTTTTTCATTCCCAATTGCCTTTAAATAAATTTCTTATAAGTAATCTTTTAGACATAATTTTGGCTCGAATTCTATGTATAATTGCAATAAAGCAAGAAATGAATAAATTCAATGCTGAAAGAAATTTTAAATTATTTTATGCCCAAGTTTAACTGTCAAGTATGGTAGTAAAGTAATAATGAACATATAGAAAAACATTAAGTTAAAGCTGGAACAGCTTTCTATATCTTTCTTCTACAGTTTGATATTGATCAACTTTGTTTATTAGTTAGCTATTAAAGTTAAGTTTTTGTTTTATTGCCATTTTTGCTCTATTTTTTACTTCATCTAAATTAGTATTTCCGAAACTCATCTTTATCGAAATCAATATCAAATGAAGAGCTGAAACAAATGTCAAAATGTCAATTATTTCAATAACTTTTTACTACCACTCGCCATCAAGCAACTATATTAGTTAGGTCTTTGACACATGCTAAAGCAGCCAAGGACTGTTTAAATTTAAGCGAGCATTCTAGGCAATTCTTATTTTGTGTGTCTAAGTCTAAGAACAGAGTCTGAGTTGTCGTGTCTGTAAGTTATTAGCAAGCGAGTGAAGTATACAGAATTGTGAGCAGAGTTGAATTGAATTGGATGGCCAAAAAAGAGATGGAAAAAGCAGAAAAGGAGAGAGTGTGAGAAAGAAAAACGCTGCTCCTGCTCATGTTGTTGACTGATTGCTTTGGCGGCGCCCAAGACAAGAACAAAACTCAGGATCAGGAAAGAGCGAACTAAACACAGAAATGCGTGCGCCATAAATTAAAGTAGTTTTAAGTTCTTTTTCTCTACAACATTTTCTTTGCTCTCTGCTCTTGCTCTTCTTGTTGTTGTATTCTTTGTGGCCATTTCATTGTTGTTTGTTGTTGTTGTTGTTGTTGTTGCTGTTGATGGCTTTGGGTTACGCTGTCATGGCGGGGGGGGAGATGGAGAAGGTTGGAGTCAGAGCTGGAGTTGGGGGGGGTTTTTAGCATTTCTGGTACCGCCCGCTGTTTGAGTTTGTGTTTTGTTTGGTTGGTTTTTACCCTAAAAATAGATACACAAATGTGTTTTAATGGTCGCTTTTTGCCTCGCGTTTTCGTTTGCTTTCGCTTCTGCGTTGCGTTGCTTTGCGTTTGTGTTCGTCTTTTTCTCTGTCCTTCTTCGTCCTTCTCCGTCTCCGTCTCCATCTCCAATCTCTGCCGCTTTGTTATGCCGTCTGTCGTTTTTCTATGTGACTGAATTTATTTGGTTATTCTCATGCTCAACGTTTTCTCATTCTCATTCTCTACTCCCCGTATTTTTTTGGCCACATTCTTCCTCATTTTCTCATTCAGCTAACGAATGAATGTTGTATATATCTTTGTGCGTGTTTGCCAGCCATTCGCCAAAAGTTTCCTGGCCGCCTTTTTTGCCGACTCTCGACTCGAGTTGAGTCTTTGCTTCTATTGCTGCCACACGGGGTGGCAAATGGTTTTGATTTGATTAATGAATGTTCTAATTAAGCAAAACCGTCACCTAAACCCGCCTCAGCTGCCATTTGACCTTGGCCAAAAACAAAACCTGCTGGGCTGCGAACCCAACAGCTAGAAAACTAAAGCGAGTTTTGTGGCGGATAAGAAGACAAATTATTTGGCCAAGTCAGGAATTACATTACATTTCAGTTCGTTGCGGTGCGGTTAGAAATCGCTCCACATTTCATTTCGATTTTGTGTTTTGCTTTGTTTCGTTACTGCAAGTGATTAGCGTTAAATGAAAGTCGAGTTCGTCGTCTCGTCGCTCGTTCAACACACTAAAACTTTATCGAAATTGACTCCAAATTGTTTTTTCTCTCTTCTCTGATTGTCTTGCGCCACAAATTTCAATTATATGCCCACCTCTTCTCGTTGTTGTTGTTGTTGTTGTTGGGGCTTTGACTCTGGCTTTCTGTGATTGCGATAATTACGTAATGGCCACTGCCTAATGATGATTGGGGACGGCTCCTGAAGTTTATGAGCATAGTAATTGCCGTAAGTGTAACTGCCTTGCCTCGACTCTCAACTCTCAACTCTCGACTCGACTTGACTCGACATTCAACTTCAACTCCGACTGCGTCTTCAACTCCACTTCTCTGCTCTTTATCGCTGCTGTCTTCCTCTTCTTTGGGGGCGACGCTTGTGCACTCAGTTATGTAAATTTAAAACTTTAAGCACAAGTTGTTGCTGTCGCTTTGTCCTCGGTCCTTCGTCTGCTTGCTTGCTTGTGCTGTGTCTGCCATATAAATTTAAACAATGTTGAAAACATGCTGCGTTGGCACTTTTTAACCACGCGCCACACACTCACACACACACACACAAACACTAACACACGAACATACACAGCCAGACACACTCTTGGCAGCATTTATGCTGTAGTCGCAAAAGTGTTGCATACGTTGAGGAGCAGCAGCAGCCAGCACACACAATTTACATACTCTGCTGCTCTTCCAGCTTCCAGCTGCCACACATGTGCATAAGTATGTGTGTGTGTGTGTGTGTATTTAATGTCGAAATTATGGACGACAATTTTAATGACAATTCAACTTAACATTAGAACGACAACAACAATGTCGACATGCGACCAGCAGCAGCAGCAACAGCAACAGCAACAGCAGCAGACTTTGCTGGTCGTTAGTCGCTGCTGCAGCAACAACAACAACGAGCAGCAACAACAACGATACCAACAACAACGATAGCAACAACAAGCATGACTGGCTTGGCAGCATCAACGGCAGCAAAACAGTTTCCGCATCCGCCAGCCGCCATTGTGCCAGGATGCCAATGCCACACACACACACATACACTTATACAGACACACACACGCATACATCTCGCTTACATGTTGCTGCTGCTGCTGCTGTCGACGACAATGCGTGTGAGTTAAATGTATGCGCATAAATTAATAATTAATTACACAGAATTACATTTCGGGCTTGTTGTATAATATTCATTATTGTTATGCATAAATAAGGAGATGCTTCTCCTCCTCCTTCTTTTACTCTCTCAGCAGCTGTAGTCCAGCTTACATATATGTATGTTCATATGTGTGTGTGTGCCTTTGTGTGTGTCACTCAATTTGTGAATGAGCTGCGCACATTTTCGTTTTGTTAGTTTATGTTGCAGCTCATTAAAATGCCAGCAAGAGCAGCGCTCACCAGCTGCCACTTTATTTCTCCTTCTCTTTCTTCTCCCTTTGAATTCAACTCTTTCTTTCTGCAGCACTTTGGCTCACATCAATCTTCAAATGTATTTATGCGGCGCTTGTAATATATTTCATTTGATTTACAAGCTACGACGGTCCGAGCAGAAAGCAAAGCAGAGCAGAGTAGAGCAGACGGTCAGACAGGACACACGATTTGCATTCCTTTTGATGCGGGGCGCTTTTAGTCCCTCGGGCATATTCAAATGCTGATTTTGCTCCACACACACATTCACAGAGAGAAAGACCGACAGCAACTATGGCAAAAGGAAGCCCATTATCCCTTGTCAGTGGCACAAACGTGTTTATTGGCTCTGCAAGGACACATTGCCGCATAAATATCAACGAAATTAAGGCGCAAAATATTTGCCAGGGCAATAAATCAACAGCGTGTGGCCCTCAGTCTCTCTTCATCTCTCTCTCTCTCTCTCTCTCTCTCTATGTGTGTGTTTGAAGGAAATTGACCAAAAAGTATTAGTAACGGAAATTGCACAAATTTTCGGTCAAGCAACTCGTAGGGATAACACACACACACACAACCAGACACACACCCAGATACACACACACATACATCATACGTAGTCAGGATGCGGATGCGGTGTGTGAGCTCAACACAAATGCTCCCTGGCTGTCTCGCTGTGTGGTCATTTTAATTGAAAGCAAGACAAAAGCACAATGGCATTGATGGAGCAGATCGAATATGCACAGACAACAACAACAATGATACGATAAACACACACACACAGAGACACACACAGAGACAGACAGAGAGACAACTAAAGCTGAATGTTTTGCTGCTGTCTTCACTGATGAAAACTATGTATGTGTATGTGTGTTTTCCATAGGCCTTTCGGCATTGTTCTGCATTACACTACCTTCTTCTCTCTACGTATGTGTGTGTGTGTGTGTGTGTTTTGTCAAAGTTTTCCTTGCCATTCAATTCTCATATTTCAAATGGCGCCTCGCGCTCATAAGTATGCAACACTTTTTCCCACGAGCCCCGGCAGCCATTTTGTAAAATTTGCATGGATAATTTGTCACTTTGAATGATGTTGAAGCTTTTTGAGTGGGTTAGACGAGCAAACTCACTCCCTTTTCTACCTCCACCCCCCCTCTCTACCCGTTTTCTACAACATGCAAAAATGCTTGCGGGAAGTGCGGCAAATGTTACAAATTGTTGTCGTTGCTTGACAGCCGTCGTAAGAGAGAGAGAGAGGGAGAGGAAGCTGGGAGGCATTGGCAGCCGTTGAGGGACGTTTGAAGGCGTAATGGAGTTGGTTGTGTAAATGCCTTGTGTCGCTTCTAAAATTTTGGGCGCACACAACCACACACACACACACACATGCATACAGAGCTAACACATATAATATAACATAATAGGAACATGAAGAGTTTTGTCGGGGCACAAAAACAAGTTTAATAAACCCGCCTTTTGCCGACTAATTTGACAATAAAAAGCAAATGTTTTTCGGGCACAGAACGCACATACCTATAAAAAATAAAAAGGGACATAGGGACAAGCTTAGTGGTGAATGAAAGGGGGGGATGGGGGTGACTAGCCTACCCTTTTTTATGGCACACACATGCACGCTAACAGGTTTAAAAATTACATTTAATGACAATTGGCATTGCACACAAAAACCAGGCCAACCAAGTCCCTGGCCACAATCAGATATACAAATTCAAACAAGACGGGGGTGAGCGAAGGTGAAAAGTGAGGGGGTCGAGGGGGAGGAACATGTGTAGCGAGTCAAAATGGCTGGCAAAAGTTGACTCGTTTGGCAATGGCAATGGCAATGGCAATGGCATTCTCGACAGGTTCGCGCAATTTCCAGCCAAGTTGCTCCCATTAGCCACATAATTTTAAGTGTGTGCGTGGCGCGAATTGTGCGGCTGCCAAAGGGTGGGTTAAAGTGCGGGGAGAGGTTGGAGAGGGGGCACAGCTCATTTAATATTAAAAGGATTTATGAGACATTTTCCTTTCATTTTGACAACGCCAAAAAGGACGCGACCGGACGACTGAGGCTGTGGATGAATGGGGTACTAAGAGGTGGGGAAAAGGGGAAGGGGGAAGGGGGAGAGAGCGCACGTCGCTGAATGGCGAATGAAAATTTTCTCGTCGTCGTCGTCGTCGTCGTCGACGTTGATGAAATTTTCGCTTAACAGAATTTGTGACGCTTCGCGTGGCGCCGTTGCCTACGCTCGGTTAAAGGGTTTTACTTTTTAGTCTCAGTTCCACTTTAGCATATAACCGACCTTTCCCTCCACTCCCTCTCGTCTCTCCACTCCTTCACTTTTGCTATTGTTGTGTTGCGCGCAGCGTGGCAACTTTTGCGCTGGTTTAGCTTACGCCTGGGAATTATTTGAGTGCTTTTTGCCAGAGAGCCAAGCTGAGCAGAACATCAGCCTCCTTCTGCTGCTAAGCGTGTGAAAGTGCAGACGCCGACAACCGCTGAATGTATCAAATAAAAGCCTCCTCCTCCACAATGTCTGTATGTGTGTGTGTGTGTGTGTGAATTTTGACAGATTTGAAAATTATTATGCAAAATGAATAATTTAGTTGAAAGTGTTAAATTGATTTTACCCTTTCACTACACACACACACACACAACCCACGTCGGAGATGATGGCAATGCCGTCACTTGATTGCCAGTGCTGATGGGCATTTCCTCGCTTGTTGTCTCCTCTCCTCCACCTGAAGGGCCGTTAAAATGAGCTTAAGAGTGCCAAAAATGATATCAACTATATTTGAGTATTTTCCATGCGAAACATTACACACACACACAAACTCTTACACAAAGGCATCTTAACGTCTGGCAATAAAGTTCCATAATATATGGACAGAGTGTGGGGAAAGGATGTAAAATTTTATAAAGCACTGTAAACCCATTTGATTTGATTGCTAATTTAAAGCTGCATACCATGGATTGACATGCTTTCAACTTGATAAAATTTTAAAATAACCGAATTTGATAACAAATTTAATCGAGCGAATAAGTAAAAATAAAAAGACTTGAAAAAAGTCTAGAAAATACATTAACTTACGAACAATTGATAGCAAATTTGATCAAGCATATAAATAAATATAAAACGGCTTAAATTAAAGTTAGAAAATGATTTTCTTTCCTTGGGGAAAAATTTTTTGAATAGTGTATTTAAATTTAGCTATTTAGTTCTATGTTGCCATTGAATATTGTTTGCAAATTCACACATCAACAATTAAGTGATTGAAGGGAATGTGTTAAAAGTAAATGCATTAAATTGAATGATTAGTAATAATATATTTAATAATTATGAGTATATCATTTATTGTTATAAGTTAAAACAGAATAAATTGTATTTATGTCCTAGAAACAATTTACAAGCAATTTGTCATTAAATTCTTACAAAATCAACAATAAAATGTGATAAGTAAAAAGAAAATATATTCTTGTAACTTTGAAACATGAATTGTGAAATCATGAGAGGTATTTAATTATCTATTAATTACGAAATAAATTGAACAGTTTGATTTATGCTTTTACCAAAATCTGTTTTACCTTTCTGTTTTACACTTTTCAAATATATTCTTCTAACAATTAAAATAAAATAAGAGAGAATCATCGGTTATGCTTTTGACAAACAAATCGACAAAAATTATTTCCCATATTTGAAGCGAATTGTAATTTTTGTTTATTTATGCTTATACTAAAATAATTCTTTTGCTTTTTATTTTACATTTCACCTGAAACTGAACTAGTGATTAAAATAAAATAGTGAAGAATATTTAGTTGTCCTGTTGACAAACAAATTGTAAAATCAGCAGAAACTTTCGATTCGCTTTAAAATAAAAAAACAAATTGTGAAATTTGTTTCATTTTTAGTTTGTAATTCTGAAAATAGCAGCACATAAATAAGTTGTCAGCCAGTCAGTAAAAATATTCTATAGCCTCTTGTAACGTTTACAGATTTGTATTTCTGCTTTTACTAAAATCAGTTTTTCCTTTTTGAAATTGTGGTCGGGCAACTGAGTAAAAGTAACTTAACCGATCAACCTTTTACATTCGTTTGAAAATCAAAGTCAGAAAATTGCAATGCAATTGATTTGAATTTTGCCATTCGTTCTTTATAGCTGTTAAATAGCTGCAAAATCGATTTAGCAACATCAGCAAAACATCAACCTGTAAATGACTCTCTGGAGAATTGCATTTCAATTAACAACTCGAAGCATTTAAGGCTGTCAATCGTGTATAGCTTTATCGTAGCAGCCAAAGGAGCAGCTTGTGTCAAGCTATCGTTATCTCATGTGTGTGCGTGTGTGTGTGTGTGTGTGTGTGTGTGTGAGCAACACCTTTTTGTAATAAAACAAGTTTATGTAGCCAAAAATTGTAGTCAAATGTGGGCAACAACTTTTGGCTATCTCTGCTTGTTAGACACTGCAACCAGAGTCGAAGTCGAAGAGCTGGCTCCTCCTCTTCCTCCTCCTCTTCCTTTTTCTCCTCCTCCAATCCTGACGTCATTTGTCAAAAATGTGTTGTTCTTGCTACACATAAAGAAGGGTCGAGGCCAACCCAGTCTTATAATCGTAGTCATAGTCGCTCTTTCTCGCTCTCTCTCGCTTTCTCTCGCTGTCTATCTTTGTGGCTAATATTGACATTCCTAATCTGTGCAGTGCTGTGGTCCCAGGCGGTGGTGGTGTTGTTGCTGGCCCCGTTAAAATGCCGTGTCACTTCGTTAGTATGCGTGTGTGGTGCCATTTGCTAAGGTCAGATCATGGAATTGGAATTGTAATAGGAATAGGAGAGAGTATATTAGGATTGGATGGAGGGAGAAGCTTTGCTTGTTATTTGTGGCTCGACTTCCTTGGGTGTGTTTTGTTTTTGATTCATGCCTCGCTATCAGCACTGGGCGTGTTTCACCAAGTCTCCCGCTGTCACAGCTCTTGCCGTTGATGATGACATTGCGAAGCGTAGTCCAGAGTTTATTAGTTTAAGTAGCTGGCTGCCTCATTGGCAGTGATTAGCGGCAACCAAACTCTGCCAACTGCCAACTGCTTACTCTATATAGATTTTCAGATTGCTTTTTAACCACACTGCAATCTTAGACAATTTTTTTATACCCGCTACCCATAGCGTAGTAGGGTATTACAACTTTGTGCCGGCAGAAAATATATGTAAATGACAGAAGGAGGCATCTCCGACCCTGTTAAATATACATATTTTTGATCAGCGTTAACAGCCAAGAAGATATGGCCATGTGCGTCTGTCCGTCTGTCTGTCCCACCGAAACTTCGAGATAGAAATATAATATATTTTTCGAACTTGTTATACTAGTATTATCAGCCATATGAAATTTGCTTAAAATTTTGGTCACACTTCTACTTCTATCGAGTCACATGAAGTTGGATTCGCCTTTTGGAACATTCAATAACAACTGCACTATTTATGGTTCCTGTATGGGGCTGCGATCATACAAAAATTATAGAAGTTATATTAGAAAAACTTTGTATGGGAAAATTGCCTACTTACTATTTATTTGCTTTTGCTGACAATCTGCCATGTTTTGCAATCTATAGTATAACATATTTTGAATGTTGTTCTGTATCAAAATACCAAACACAGCCATTGTCATTTTAGTATTTTCGTGGTATATTAATTTGGCATATACCAAACACCGCATTTTCTTTATTTTAGTATTTTCGTGGTCAATTTGGTATATTTTAAAAAGAATACCTTTTTTTTTATTTAAAATGTGTAGCCAGTATCATACAGTCGAGCACACTCGGCTATAGCTTTCTTATTTGATTTGTTTTTTTTTTTTTGTTTTCTTTTTTTTCTGTTTTTGGAAACGCTTGTTGGACGTCATGTTGCTACCACTTTCTTGACGGCTTTTTCTACTACTTTTTTTTGCAAATTGTTAGTAGCACGCCCGCAGCGAGACGCAAACACACATAGAACTAGAGAGACCCAGACCCAGACCTAGTTTGAGACTCAGACTCCGACTCCGACTCCGATTCAGACGCAGTGCAAGACCTCTGTGCACCGTGTGTGTACATGTGTGTGTGTGTTTGCCCAACCTGTGTAAAGTGCAGTGCACAAAACACACACACACACGGAGAAGGCGAGAGGCGACTCTCGAGTCGAGTTAAGTTGGGGGAGAGTCGCTTGCAGTCAGGACACGGGCCAAAGCGATTTGCTTTGCCAAAAGCTGCATGACTAACTTTGTTGTAGTTGTACTTTTTGTTGTGCGTGAGTGTGTGTGCGTATGTGTGTGCGAAGTGTGTGTTTGTAAGCGACAGCACAAGTGTTTTAATTTTACGACATTGTATGAATTTTACTGCTGGCACAGCAGAAACATCAGCACCGCTGTTACATATCGTTAGCTTCCTTAACGGACGTATCCCACATTTTCTTCTTCTTCTGCTGCTGCTACTGCTACTGCTACTGCTTCATCCCTTCTTCGCATCCATCCCTCGTTTCGCACAGTTGTCTGTGCATTGTCTGTGTAGTGTGCCATGCTCATAAATTGCAGCTTGCAAGCTTCAGTGCAATCAGCGTCATCAGCTTCATCCGGCCCCGGCAGCAAACCGAACCCAAAAACTCTGAAGGACCATGGGCCAAAACAGACAGCCTGCGAGTGATGCAGAATCGCGAGGGGGGTGGAGAGAGAGAAGGGAAGTGCGTACCACAGCAATGCGGCTAAACGGTTTAAATATTCCAGAAAAAAAAAGACCGAATTGCTACACTAAAAAATTGCTTAACGAACCCAGTTAGTTCCGTTGATAAACGTTTCAGCTAAACCAATTGCAACTCTCAACTCTCTCGCTTCTCATAGAATGTCATATTGAATTAATGTCAAGAGAAAGGGGGACAAAAAATTGGAGTAGTGGGAACCAGTTGAACTGTCAAAGTAGTGTCAAAGCACGCTGAAATCGAACCAGTTGCGAAAAATGAACTCAACTAGAAGTGACTGATTGAACTGTGTCTAAATCAAGCTGCAAATGATTGATTGAAATATGCCATTGAGTGGTCATCAGAATTTGATTAATCGCAGCGGAAATTAAAACAGAAATCGAACTGTATCAATGCGAGATAGAAACGAGCTTTGCAACCAAACGCATTGATCACATTTCGATAGATGTCAAATGCAACAAATATCAATGGAAGCATTTATAAGGACTTGCTTCTAAGATAGTTCTGAGTGCTTATATATAATCTATACTAAGCTGTATTATAAAACAATAAATAAAATACAAATAAATATAAATATTTGCTTTTCAGAATTCAAATTTCTCATTTTTCAAATAAAATCTGAAATATTTATAAAATTTTAAATTTTAAAAGAATTCAGTATGTTGCTTTTAAATAGAACAATTTTCCAATCTTTAACTAAAATCTGAAATATTTGTCAAATTAATAAATTAACTAATAGTTTATTTAGTTGGCATAACAAAATATTAATAAAATTAATAATAATAATATGAATCTAGTAATTTCAATACATTTGAGTATTACAATATTTCAAAATAAATTACTATTTTAATGAGTTAATTCAACTTATTTATTAATAATATTATTATTAAATTCTTCATTCATTTATTAGACTTATTTCAATAATATTCTAATTTTTTATTCATTTATTTTATAATTTGAGATAAATAATATAAATATTTAATTTTTAGTTTATATGATTAACTAATAACAATAATATGAAAATTCCTTTAAAAGTCTTTTTATAATGTCTGATTTATAATAATAATATTACATTCATTTATTACACTTATAGCAATAATGGTAAATTTTTGTTAGTAATTTATTAGACTTTGAAAGTAGCTAATAAGCGAACTAGTTCACTTTTTCCCGAACTAGTTGTGCATTTCAGCACTTTTGTAGCGAACGTGCGCATTTTTTTGTGGCCCACTGTCGCTTAACTGCCGTCACTTAACGTTAACAGTTTACGCTTGCCTGCGGGCTAAAAAGGCTGGCGTTGCAATACGCACACACACACACATAGAGTGAGCACACACATGTGCTGTAGAAGTCTGTGTGTGTGTGTGTGTTTGCCCTTCTGGCGTCTTTGCCTCGCCATCATTTTTGGTGCTGCTGCTGTTGCTGTTGCTGTGTTGCGCTAACTGCGTAAAGTTGGCACTTGAAACTGTCAGCTTAAATATGCCAGCTGCACACATACACACATACGATACACACACACACACACATACATGTGCGGCCACTACATAAAGTGCACAAAATGGTCGACGCATGGCGAAAGTTGGAACTGCTGTAAGTTACAGAAAACCCAGCTCAGCGCGACTCTTATGGCTCCTTGCAGTCTGGCGAGCTATAACTTTTGTGTGTCCCCTCCCCTTCTTTGTGTTCCCCCCCTTTGCGACTTAACATAAATGTATTTTTAAATGCCACAGCTACAGCTAAATTAAGCAGAGCGTTCATTTGCTGATACTTTACTTTACTTCCCAAATATATATGTATTCTATATATTAATTCGCAACTCTCTCTCTCTGCTCTTTTTTGTAGATGGTGACGAGAACGAAGAAAATCTTTGTGGGCGGCCTCTCGGCGCCCACCACACTGGAGGATGTCAAAAGCTACTTTGAACAGTTTGGTCCGGTAAGTGTTCGAAGCGCAAAAAATTGCAAATCAAATTGCACCGAAATAGCAATCGTAGCTTGTTTTTGTTTTTTTTTTTTATAAGCATTTCTGTCTGTGAACAAACTTGCGAAATAATAATAATAATAATAATAAAAAGAAATCAGAGCGACAGTTGCCGAAACGAAACCAATCATGCAATCTATGCGCACTGCGCGTGTCATGTTCCCCCCCTTTCCCTCTTCTTTACCCCTCTCTAATCTGGTCCCCAGGTAAATGCTGCTGAGCAATGACACCTTCACTGACTGCTACTTGCAACGTTTTGTTTGATCAATAAAAACGCCAAAAAAAAACACACACACACACACACACACACACAACTCAAAGAGTAAAAACTCTACCCAAAAAAAAAAGGAGGAAGAAAAGCAAAGGAATATACATCTATATATATTTTGTATGTATATCCGCAGCAAATTCAATCTTGACAAGTACTGCAAAGCGCAGACGATGGCCCGACACATCGATGTAGCCCTCCTCCCCCCCCTCCCCCTGCGGCACCCCTTTGGCAACCCTCAGTCATCATTTTACCCAATTTTTGCCACTGCTGCTGCTGCTGCCTATAGCTTCTCTATATAGTACCTGCAGCCAAAGCAAACTCCACTTAAACAGCGGCTTACACACATGCAGATTGAATATGACTGAGTGTGTGTGTGTGTACGGGTGTGTGTGTGTGTCTGTGTGTTTGCGGCTGAGTGCTGTTCGAGTGCTCTTTAAGTTCTCCATTCAGCCATGTTTGGCAGCGGCGGGAAACTCGTTGCCCCAGACTTGTTATAGCGCACAAAACAAATTTTTAGCACGAGAACAAAAAAACAATTTTTTTTTTTTTGGTGTGTGTGTGTGTGTGTTGTGTTCTTGATTACGATACTAAACGAAAATCGATTTGTTCAACGCGTTCGTCGCTTTTCGCTCTTCGATTTTAATGAGCGACTAGATCCTTCAGCCATCGCCAAAGAGGGGATTTCATTAACGATATGCAAAAAAAAAAAATAAAAAGAATCTGCGAATAAAGCGTATACGCTCTCAAAGCATGCGGGCTTCTTCTATCGTAAATCTTTAATAAGTACTATGAGGGATAAGCAAAGTTTTCCTCTACTCAGCGCGTAAAAAAAAGTTGCACGAGTTATAAAAACAAAACAAAAAAAAAAAAAAACGAACACACTCAAAACAATGGCAGCAGTTTTAAGATTCACTTTAGATTTCAGTTTGTGGAATGGTGTTAAGCTGCGTTTATCGTATAACGTTTAGAAAGCTTTTTATTTTTTGGCGCTTCAACAAGTTGATTGAGAGCAAGGACCGTGAGCAGCTTTTGAAGAAGTTCGTAGAATATAGAAGCTATTGCTATAATTATTATGAATTCTACCAACTTCCATATTTACATGTTGTATACGTATCGCAATTTCATACTCCAAATATTTCGCTGAAATTCATTAGCTTGAACAGATTCTAAATTCTGCTCGAATAAATGAAGCACCGAAATTTGCAAATTCTTTTGCGTTTGCCTTTTTTAAGCGAAGTGTTTTAAGGCGTCTTTGATGCACTAATAAATAATCTACCATATATTATAGATTAGCAAAACAGTTTTCAAAGTTTACTATCATCTAAAATAAAGTGATATTCCTTCACACCTTATTGCAAACAAAATTTCAAACATGAACATTAAACAAAATATGAAATTTAAAATATAACATAAAATTACTTTTAAATTTCGTTAATAACTTACAGACTTTTTAAAAAGGTACAAAATTTTTTAAAATACTTCTTTGAAATTACTTTCAAATTTACTTTTGTGACTAATAATGTCACTTTAATAATAGCTGAAATAATCTTGTAAAAATTTCTCTAAGCTATATTAAAATTATGTCTCTTATCTCCCTTCTATATGCTCACTCCATTTTTAATGCTCGTAACATTTTCTGAAAGCTTTCTTTTCAATAAGATTACACCTTGATCACTTCCATCAATAATCGAATTGCATTTCACTACTCTCAACTCAAGTGATAAGCAAAATGAAACAAATACTTTCGTTTGTTTCACCCACATCTCCAGCTCAAATTACGATGTAGAAAATGGATCTGGGTCTTTCAGTTTTCCACGTTTTCACGTTTTTGGAGTGCAAATCCAGCTGTGTTCACACCTGTAGTGCAGAGTGGAAGTCATCGTTATGTCATTTAATACTGCCCCACATTTTGCAATCTCTCAACGGATTTCGAAAAACTTCTCTCAACGACCAGCAAAGTGTGTTCCAGGTGTGTGACAAAGAGAGAGAGGGGAGGGAGGGGCAGCCTCCTGATAATTGACACAAATTGGCGCAACTTTTTGTCAGCTCTTCAAACCGCCAGCACGTCAACTGGCATTTGCGATGCCTCATTGCGCCCGCGCCCACGACAGTCGATAATGCGAATATAATGACGACGCCATTCTATAGTCAGTTTCCCCCCTCCCCACCACCCTCTTCTTACCACCACTCTTCTGCAGCACTCAGTGCCAAAGCACATAAACGCCCATCAATCAAATCAGCGCTGTGTGCAAAATGCTTTTAAGTAATTTTCATCATAACTGCGAATGAAGCTGTCAAAATGTATAACGATCAAATAGTAGTTGAAACACCTACCAATTGCCTAGGTAAGAGGGGGAAGGGAAAGCAGAAAGAAAAGCACTTTCATTTGTTCGAGCAGTGGAGAGAAAACAAAAGGGGCAGCGAACTTAACCAAGCGCGAATTCCTAATGGCAAACTTTTCAATTAATCCGCATTTCGAAAGAAGAAAATTATAATAATAATAACTTGGCTACCGATAATGCACACGAGAAGTGGACGGTGAGGTGGGGAGGGGGGAGAGGTCTGGGCAATAAGCTTTTGCAAAAGTTTCGACAGGCAAAACAACAGCCAGCAAATGCCTGACTGAGCTCTCTCTCTCTCTCTACATACATACTCGTCGTATACTTGGCCAAGTTATTGATTACAACTAATCCCCTTTTGGCTTTTGCCTGCCGCCTCATTGAGCAGCAAGAAGAGTGAGATAGAGAGAGAGAGAGAGAGATTTACGTTTTGCCGGCCATAAACAAAATAGCAAAATGGCAAAAACTGCCCCACGGCAAATGGCGGCTTAGATGTTAGCTAGCCGTATCCGTGTCCCGGATCCCGATCAACAACAGCAGCAGAAGCAGCAGCAGTTGAGCTACCGGGTGGCCAGGTGGCCAGCGAGGCGTTAATGACTTTAACGGCCATTTTTCTTTCTCGTGCCCCCAAAGATAGAAGAGAAAGATGGTCTCGATGGTAGATGGTCGATGGTAGAGATTGCCTTTGTCATGAGTTGTGTCGATGTCGTTGTCATTGGAGAGACGAAGAGAGAGAGAGAGACGATGGGCACACGGTAAAGATTGATTAGCCAGGATGACACAGTCAGGCACAGTTCTCCCCTACACATTCAATATGATTAATAGTTGTTGCATGTTGCGTAGAATAGCGACAATCGCAACAACAACAACAAAAAAAAGAAAGAATGGAAAATATACAGTACAATAGTCCGGGAATAGCGCAAACAACAGCGCGAGATTGTCTATATAGAAATTTATGACCCGAGCAACCAGCCAATTTCATGTTTGCCACTACGAAAGAATTTTCCCCCCCTTCCCCCACTTCATCACTTGTGTTTTTTTATGATTATTTTTCTCTTGTCGACGGCACATTTTATTTGCATTTCATTTTATGTTTTAAATGTTGCACTGCATTGTTTGCATTCTGTTTTATTTCTCATTCTCATTTCGCTTTTAAGGCTTTTGCACATCGCAAATCGCAAATGGGAGAAAAACGAAATATGAATGCTCTAGCAAATAAAATATGTAAATACGAGTATATTGCCAAAAGGGAACAACTCTGCTCGCAGTTGTTAGGAATTTGATATTTATGTGTATCAAAACTGTTTACAAAATCAACTTTTCCATCAACTTTTCGACTCGCTTGTGGGAGCTCTTCAAAAGTCTGCCATGGAAAGTTGTAGTACTTTATTTAAAAATGGATGGCAAGGATTTAGCTTTAAAAATGCTAGAAAAGAAAATCACTTTTCTATTTATCGCAAAGCTGCATTTATTGCAAATAATCTGATTCAATGTTGTTTACAATTTTGGTCTATGAAATATTTATTTGATTAACATAAAATCTTATAGATCCTCGTCATTATGCGTGAGATGGGGCGCTGTATAAATATTTTGTATGTATCATATACTTAAGAGCTTAACTTTTGGGTGCGTTACTTGCTTAACAGCAAAGTTTTAATGCCCCGCTGTGAAACTATAAAACAAGTATACTATGTTATATGGCATAGTCAGGCTCATTTGCAAACTGATACATTGAAGAGGTGGAGAGAGAGGGCAAACAGAAATATTCAAGCTGATGACCCCGGCACATAAGCCCTCTGATAGTTTGCCACACCTTTTAAATGCAAATCAGAGCTACATAGAGATAGAGAGAGAAATGTTTTCTGCCAAATGCGAGAAATGAGAGCAAAACTAAAGGCCCAGGAAAAACCAACAAAACAAATGGCAAATTTCAAATTTTCACTGTGCAAGTTTTTAGTGCAAATGCTTTACATTTAACTGCCACACACACACACACACACATATACACATAGACACACGCACGCACACACACACACTCATAAAATTGGACCCCAAAAACTGACCTCAGCTGGTGCAACCTTTGCCACTGATTTTATTGCAACTGCTGCAGCTGCTGCTGCTGCAAACACTGCGATAACAAAAATTTCACATGCACACCGAAGAAGAGAATGTCAGAGAGAGAGCGAGAGAGATGGGGAGAAAAATAACAAAAATGCAAAGCTCTTTGGCTAAAAAATTGCAAATAAACTACACATTTTGCAAGGCCCCCCTATCCGACAACAGTTTCAGGCTACAGCCACAGCTTCAGTTTTAGCTGCAGCTTCAAACTCTTGCAGATCGTCCTTCGTCCTGCCATGCCCCTGAGCCATGAGCTTGCTATGGAAATTTTGCAGTGGCCAACTATCAGGCAGCCTGCAGACATCGCCCTGTGGCTTTTAAAGGTGTTTACGGTGTTTGCTTTTGCCCTGTCCCCTGTCCCCAGCCCCCGGTCTCCCCGAGTCCCTCTCCTTCCCAAGGGTTAGTTAATTTAAGCGCTTTTCATAAGCATTTTATAGTCGGGGTCGAGAGAGTGCGAGAGAGAGGGAGAGAGAAGCCAGGCCAAGTGGCAGCAGCAAGTGGCAAAAGTGCAGCCAAAGCTGCCAAATGTCCGACCAAACTAAAGATGCCTTTCCCCCCTTTCCCCTCTCCCTCCCCTAGCTCCAGTTCCAGCTGCACCACAAAGGCTAAGGACTTTGTGCTGTGGTCCCTGCTCCCTGGGGGCATTAATTATGACAAATCATGCAAAACAAATTGCAACAAACACAAAAAAAAAAAAAGAAATTACAAAATGAAACGCAAGTTTTATTAAAAGCCAAATTAATTATTTAATAATGAGTTAATAGTGGCAAAGCATAAGCACCGAGTCCTTCAGCAAAAGGGTGAGAGAAGTGAGTGATGTCCTTGGCTTTGCTATGCAAATAGCTAAAGAGAACCCTTTGAGTGTTTACATATGATTCGTTTTGCATTTCAATGGAACTTTTAGCATTTTAATTAGAAAATGTGTAATATTTCGAATGTTGATGAAGGGAAACTTAAAAGCGTAAAGTAAAGTATTGCTTATGTTAAGAAAATGTTAGAGAAAGTGTATTAAAAATTGCACAAGTTTGAAATCTGAATTGAAATATCAAAGTCAGATGCAAGTTTAAATAAAGTTTAATAAGTTTATTGAAGCAAAGCTTGTCTTTGTAGAAAATTTTCATAAAATGTTATAATGCTTTGTTCATTTTAGAATAAACACAAAATTAAAAGAAAATACTTATGTATATTAAAAGTATGCTTTTGTATTTAAAAAAAAGTTAATTAATAAGTGAAGAAAACACAGTCAATGCATTTGCAAAGATACACAATGTTTAGATTGAAAGTTAATCTTAAGATTAATATTTAGTAAATGCTATACAAAATTTTAGGAAAAACTAATAGAATTAGAAAAATATTAATATTAATGTAAAACATTTCCATTTACTAAATGGTAATGAAAGCAAAGACTCCACACTAATATTAAAGCTTACATATTTTTAGCAAATATTAATAAAATTCTGGACAAAACCCATTTAATATTTACTGCATTTCGAAACAATTAAAATTGCCTAAATTGAGGAGTTTTAAAAGCACTTTAGTTGATTTATAGTTGACCACATTAGCTATAAAATAATTACTTACAGGCATATATTATATGCTGACATTAGACAAACAAAAAAAAAATGTAGTCGTTGATTAATGATGCCTTTTGAATTATGTTAATGTGCGGCTGCTGAGGTCAACTCGATTTTAGTAAATCAATAAAGAAAAAAGAGAGAAAAAAAAGAAACGTGAACTTTGCAAGCTTAAATTCAAATTAGGCACCGCAAAACCAACAGTTGGCGGTGGGATCAAGTTAAGTTATTATATTTGTACAAAATCATATATCATATCCTTAACGACGACTGTGGCGCATATCAAAAGTTTGCCGCAAAAGGGTAGAGAATATATACATATATGTGCTATATAGAGAGAACCTTTGTGTGTGTGTGTGTGTGTGCTGGCTTAGATAGAGTTTCAATTTTGTTTGTTTACCCACCTGCCTGACGGTATCAGGCAGTCAAGCAGTCAAGCAGTCAGTCCGTCAGTCAGTCAGTCAGTCAGTTTAGGAAGTCTTTGGGGTTCCTGTTTGGGTGATGTTTGTGTTGTCCTTGTGTCCATCGTGCCTCTCTCTCACACTCTCTTACACACACTCGGTCATTGTCTCGCTCTGACTGTGCCATAACTGTGGGCAATTTTTGAGGCATTGCGAATGAAGTGTCTCTTCCCAGTTGCATAAATTATGATGAAGCGCAAATCTTCAGTTAGCCGTATGTAAATGTAAATGAAGGCTTTGTGCCTACGTATTCCTCTGCGTGTGTGTGTATGTGTTTGTGTGTGTGTGCACGGTGAGTGGCAGATTTGCATAATCCTTAGCAAAAGGTTTCATGACAACGCTGCTGCTGCTGCTCGACATGTCAATGGGAGCGAGATAGGAAGCAGCAAACGCAGGTGCAGAGACGAGGTTTTGACAAGCCACAAATACTTCAGCACCTCCACCTAAGCTCGTAATTAACAGCAAATATGTATGTGCATATGCATGTGTTGTGTGTTTATAGGGGAATATATGTTACACACACTCGCACACTCGCACACACACACACACTCAAAGCCTGCACTTTGCCAGCTGTCATTTACATAGCCAATTAGTTGTACATAAGCACAACACAACAACACAACAACATTCTCAACAGGCAACTAGAAGAAGAAGAAGAAGAAGAACGTCGAGTACTCTGTCTGTCTGACTAGCAAATTTTCTACCTTAATCCCCGCCTGGCCGCAACTAATTTAATTGTGTTCAATTTGGCATAAAGGCGTTTAATGGCCAACAGCAGCAGGCGGCGCCCCCCGCATTTGACGTCCATCGATGAGCCACAGTTCGCTTTACAACTTATGCATATGGATTTTTCATATCATGCTCAAAGCGAAGCGAAGTAAAATGCTACAAAATATGACAGAACTTCGGAAAAAGAATGATGGACAAAGAGGCACTCAGTATATTAATAGACGGTCAAAAGTTGATAATATTATTATTATTCTAAATGCAACAATATAAAAAAAAAATCAAGAATGCTTCAAGATAAAAGCAAAACAGTGCGGTATTATTCCTAAAATATACCTATTTAAAATACCGAAAAATACCAAAGTATTCCAAAATCTACTTTTTTAATATTTTGATTTAGTGCTACATTCAAAATATACCAAATTAATATACCGCAAAATACTAAAATATTCCATAATATATATGTAGTACTACATTGAAAATATACCATATACAAAATAAAATATACCAATTCAATATACCGAAAAATAAACTGAAATATTCCGAAAGCTGCATTTCAAAATATACCATAAAGTACAAAATCTACCAGATTGTAGATTAGTAGCCAAAGCAACTAATTAACATACAACTGTACCATATAATTATCTATTATTATTATTTATTCTCTATTAATAGAACAAACACCAGCTGAGTTTCACAAAAAATTTGCAAAATTCATATTCTACAATTTACAACTCGAGCAAAAAGCAGCTACATTTTCTTTTCGCCAAAAAAAGTAAAGATTTCACTTACTTACTCACTTATTATTAATCTAAAAAGCTGCTTAAAATGCTTAAAGAAAACACAAGAGTCTTGAAGCTGCAGATGGAATTCGTCTTCCAAAATCTCTTAACTAATTTATTTTAATGAGCTTTTCCTTAAAAGTCATAAGCAAAAAGGGTTGAACGTGTTTTGTGCATGCTAAACAGCGAAACACACATCAACATTTTGAAGATGCTAATTAATATAATCGCTGAGATCTGCGCATTTAAACAAGCAAAGGCAGCAGCTACTGATCAGAAATATATATTTTACATTGTGTGTGTTGTGTTATATGCTTGTCTGATATCAGCTTCAAGCATTTGCACAGAGAGCTAAGCCACCCCTTTGATTGCCTCTTCTCAAATGGGCATATAAATGTGAGGGGCGGGGTCGGGGTCGGGGGCGGTGGCGTTGGGTAAAAGGCGATGGCAAAATAACGAACCCAATGCCAATGCAGACGACGAAGACGCTCAGCTCAGCTCGTTGTTAATGCTTTGATAGACACATTACTTCCGTCTCAGTGGTTAGGCACTGCAACACCAGCAACAAGAGAAGCGCTAAACTTCAGAGAGAGAGAGAGAGAGAGTGAGAGAAGTGATGTTAGAAGCGGCAGAGGAAGCACCACCAGAAATCTAATACGTCTTGCCAAAGCGAGGGATAACTGTTTGTTTACACAGCACCGACAAGCAACGACTATTTGCCCTGGCCCAAATGGCCTCAGCATAAAACCTGAGCCTTCTCCTTGTGCCACTGGGACCAAAAGGGATTGCTGCTGCACAACAACACACAAAAAACAAAAAAAGAAAGTAGAAACTGAACTGGGATTGCCACAGAGTCGTGAGTCTGAGTCTGAGTTTGAGACAGAGTCTGGGTGCTCGACTCGATTTTCATACATCTCTCTCTCTCTTTCGCTGTGTGTGTGTGTGTGCATATCTGCTTCGTGTCTTGCATGGGCTTTGGCAAATTGCGCAAAAAACATTGCAAAAGCAGCAGCAACAACAACAGCAACAGCAACGGCAGCAGCAGCAGATTTCATGCACAACAAATTGTCATGCGGACAGGCAGGCAGCCCACACATATCCACAGACAGCCAACGCTGCGGTTGGTCTCAGCTAACCTCTGCTTTCCCTCTCTCTCTCTAACTCCATCTCTATCTCTTCCATCTCTCTCTGTTTGTGTCGCCCGCTTCAGTTGCTGCTCAAGCACATGAAATCCTTACCCAGGCGCAAGTCAAGCAAACAAACAAACCGCAATGACATGCAGGCAAAGCAGCAGTCTGCATCTCCTGCTGCTTGCCACTGCCTCCACCCCCCTCTTCTCTGCCCAAGTGCTTGCCACAGCAACGGCATTGGCATTGCCACAGTTGTAACCGGAAACTGTCGCACTTATTTGGCTACGCGCTAGTTTCGCATATTTCACTGTCAACTTGCGGTAAATAGACTTTAAACAAATATGAAAATAACTTGCAAGCAGCTCACACACACACACAAACACACACACACTCGTATGAAAGTCGGAAAAGTGGGCAAGAAAAATGCAAAAATCTGCAGAGAACGAGAAAAGAAAATTTGCAAGTAAACGGTGGGTAAGCAAATGGCAAGTTGTAAAGTCTGCTGCGGCTTCTCTCGTATCCCTGTCAGCGCCAGCTCAACTTGCCATCCTTTCTCTCTTACTTTCTCCTTTCTCCCTTCTCCCTCTCTTTCTCTTGCGATTACTGCCTTTGGAGTCTGGCCACGTACGTAATGGAAATCAATTGTTTACTTTATATGAGTTTTTCAAGTGCTTATTCAATATCATTAGATGAAGCGGAGGTAACCAACCAACCGAGTTGCCAGCTGTTCGCTTAAGTTGCGTCTAAAACTGAAACTGAAACTAAAACTAAAACAATCTTAGGTCAAAGCTAAGCAAATTAGTTTGCCAAGAGTCACAAACAAATCTTTAAATCGTATACAAACTATTCTGCTGCCAGCTTATGAGAAATGGTCGCAGCAAAGGCAAAGGCAAAGCCAAAGTTAAGTTTTGTGTTGGCCAAAATCATTGGCCAAGAGTCGCTGGGCAAACAACTCTTCACTTCACTTCAGCTTAGCGTCTTGCGTCTGAAACGTTGCCAAGAACCTCAACCTCAATGCGTTCCGTAACTTTTCTCATTTTCAACGAGAATGTGCTACACACGCTTGTGTGTGTTGGTGTGTTGTGTGTGTACTTTCGCTCCCACACCTTAAGTTTTTTTTTTTTTGTCAGATGCCAAGCGAAAATCTTAATTTAAAAGCCCAGCTGTTGAATCAAAGGTTAACCTTTCAGCTGCCAGCCCTTTCAGCAGGCAAAAAGGAGAGAACCCATTTTGTCAGCAGTGTGTGTGTGTGTGTAGATTGAGGTGTGGCACACACACACACACAACAAACACACACTCTCTCTCTGTTTTCTACCTTTTCCTCTCTCTCTCTTGTATGCTGTGTATCTTTGGGCAACTCGCGAGAGATGCAAATAAGCGAATATTCATTTGATGATACGACTCTGAGCATGAATAAGAAGAGTGTGCGAGTGTGAGTGTGCTGAGTATGTAAACGAATACGTATTCGTATTCAAGTGTGTGTGCGTGCGTGTGTGTTACACGTGCCTTTGCCAGGCGAGCGACAATTTAAAAGTACGTTTTTATCGCAGCAGCAGCCGCGGCACGGCCAGGATACATTCTGTCCGTCTGTCTGTCTGTCTGTGCGTCTGTCTGCCTGGGATCGACAGCTTGAGATAGTCACGTACACGCCTTTGTTTTTCTGGCTTTTTATTTCGTGCCAATTGTGCGCCTAATTAGCGTCGAAATCTCGCAACGCCGCGGCATCTTTGCAATTAAAACGCACTTTTCATGACAGGGCACAAGCAGCCACAGTAGAAGCAGCAGCCACAGCTGAAGTTGGAGTTGGAGTTGGAGTTGGAGGCACAAACACAGTGTCTGGCAAAGGAAAACACACACACACACACACACATATATATACCTATAAAATGGCGCATGTTGCTGCCGCCTACAAAATTAATTTGATTTATGCTGTTTTCAGTTGCTCCGCTGTTGTTTGCTTCAGTGTTTCCCAATTGCCATTGCTGTTATTGTTATTGTTATTGTTGTCTGCTCCTGCTTCGAGGGTCAGGTAACGAAATTCGTTGCGCTAACACAGCGAAAAATAAAAATAATATATTGCCCTGGCCCCCAAAATGTAAAGTGTCGACTTTTACGTGGCATATGTGTTTCACGTCTTTGCAATAAAACAACAACGACGACAACAACACCAACACAACATGGTAACAACAGCAGCAACAACAGCAGCAACAACTGTGGCAACAACATGACACACAACATTGGGCGCTGCTGCGTTTTCGGCTTGTTGTTGATCTACTACGTTAAAGGGGCAGATCCACAACAAGCAACATACAACAAACAAGTGACAAGCCTGACATGCAACAGCAACAACCTATATAATAAATGTAGCCAAAACATAGGCAGCTGCAATAAGGCGAATGAGTAGTACTCTATAGAAAAGAAAATATATAAATATTGAATATGAATAATGTAGTTTAAGAACTGAAGTAATACAAATAAAAATAAAATATATTTCGCTTTTAAAATAGAAATATTAAGCCTAAGAAGATCTTGTTTTATATAAATTATTTTATTTCTTTGCGAAAATTTAAAACAATTCACATAAAAACTATACTTTCGTGCAATATTCTCTCGCAAGCACCTAACGAAGTTCAGAGACGCAGTCAAAAGCATTTTTATAATTTTAAAACTTGGGCAACACCACTTCAACAGTTAATAAAGGCATTTATTATAATTAACAACAAACTTTGTTTGCCTATAAAAGCACATAAAAGCACCGCTCATGATTAACAAGCAATAAAGCAGCTTTAAAAGTACATTTCTCTGCGCTCACGATTAATTATACTTAAGTCAAGAGAGCAGAGTCAGAGTCAGAGCTACTTTC
Source organism: Drosophila niveifrons (assembly GCA_035046325.1). Classification (NCBI taxonomy): domain Eukaryota; kingdom Metazoa; phylum Arthropoda; class Insecta; order Diptera; family Drosophilidae; genus Drosophila; species Drosophila niveifrons. The sequence goes on from JAWNOC010000052.1 coordinate 14,545,738, forward strand.
CACATTCGATTTATACGTTCTACGTTCGCTGGCAGATTAATCTAATATTTAAAATTGACTTTGAGCGGAAGCGTATTTGCATTTGCAGCTTAATGAAGACTCATTGCGCCCCAAACAACAACGAACAACGTAGAAGAAGTGAAAGAATTTGGCTTTAAACAATTTGAATTTAAAATTGCCTTTCCCCCCAGGCAAATGTTGTGTTGGTGTTTCACACACACACTCACAAGGATGTGTGTGTGCTCAGGTAGAGAAATAAACAGAGGAGAGAACATGAGAGTTGCTGTTGTTGCGCCTCCATCGCATCGCATCGCATCGTACAATGCAAATAAAAAGCCATAAACTTTCATTTAAGTTTAAAATGGCATTTAAATGAATGAGTGGCTCGCTGCCATGTTGCCATGTTGCGAGCTGTGCTGCCAGTTGCTGCTGCTGTTGCTGTGGCTGTTGCTGCCACTTTATGCCAGTCGCATGTTTTTTGGTGGCTCACAACAATTGGCTGGCTGCTGATGTGGGGTTGGCTTTAGCTGAAGTAACACATGTATCATAATTCATTGCCATGTTTTATTTCATTTTAACTGCAGTTTTTGGGCTGCTGTCGCACTCGTTTATTTGCTGTTGTGCTGCCTGCCTGCCTGCCTGCCTGCGTGCAAACATAAATACATATCAAAACAACACGGCTAACAACAACAACAACAATGGCAGCTACAACAACAAGTTCATCAAGCAAACAACATTCAAATACATGACATAAACGTACGTGGCAAATACACAAAATGCCTTCAAATGTGTGTGTGTGAGTGTGTATGTGTGTGTATAAGTGTGTCTGTATGTGTGCTAGTCTAATTTGCAAGCCAAAGCAATCAATGGCCAATTCACAACATAGCTTTCGTCTTCAGCAACACTGCGTATGCTTAATATGCATTGCTGCCAAAAATGTGTAGCATACTTTTGTGCGCACACAATGTGCAACATTTAAATCGACTTAATTCGCTTGCCAGCTCGACTTCTAGCTTTGCTGCGTTGCGCTGCGCTTATAAATATTAAATAAATTAAAAAGCAAGCTAATTGTTAATCTGTGCGGCTTGCGGCTTTGGCATATGCGCTTTTGTCAACAACGTTCTCTGCCTCGTTCGCTTCTCTCCTCTCCTCTCCTCTGCTCTTCGCTTCTCTAGCGCCACTAACAAGCTCTGCCTGGGCTCACCCAAAACTGGTCTCTTGCTGCCGTGTTTTAAATGTAAAGCACTTGCTGTGGTCGCTTTGAGCGACCTAAAAGTTAATCTCTGCCAACCGCTGACCAGGCAAACTGAACTCTCCCTCTACACAACCCCCCACTCTCTCATCTCTCTAGCTCTCTCCTCACTCTCTCTAGCCTTGTTAGATATTTTGCTGTGTTTTCAGCTTTCGCTCTCTCTTATTCTGATACGCTTTGCACAACCACAACTTACTTTTTTACAGAGTCGTTCGTGATGTTTGTTTGTTTGTTTGTTTGTTTGCTTACTTGCTTATTTTGCTGCCACTTTTTATACGTTTCTCTAGTGTGTTTCTGTGTGTGTGTGTGGGAGTGAGTTTGATTTGTGCCAGGCAAGAAGTCAAGCAGCCAGTCCAAGATAAATCGCCTTTCAACGCAACTGCGGGCATAAAAAATCACACGATCAGTCATTACACACACACACACACACAACCAGTTATAGCATAAGCACTTACGTGTGTGTGAGTTGCGTCCCCAAAGTCATTTTGCATCGTCCTTTTCCCCCGGTTTTTCATTTTTATCGCAAACGCTTTAAATTTTTTATGCAAGCTGCGCTGCTGATTTGGCGATAGTGTCGTCGTCGTAGTTGGGTGCAACTCAACCTCAGCCACATTCTCGACTCGACTACGCTGCCATCCGCAATTCACATTCACATTCTCATTCACATCCTTTTCGACGTCGTCATCGTCGTCGACGTCGTCGTCGTTGCGTTGCCTGCAGCACATAAGTCATTTTGCAAGCGCACTTGTAAGAATTCACACGAGCTTGCGTCCCATCCGTTGCAAGTGGAGACCCGCATCCTGCCTTCTGTTGCCTGCCTCCATCCTTTTGCCTGACTTGCCGCGTCACTTTAGCGTCTCAATAGTCTGTTACTAATACGTTTTTGCAGTGCTGTTGCCGTTGCCATTGCTGCTGCCATTTTAATGCCTTTTCATGCAGCAGCTTCTTTTTCGAGTGCATAAAAGGAGAGCGCTAAGGAGCTGCTTCAGCTGCTTCAGCTGCTTCAGAGCTATCAGCTATTGCTTGCTGCTTGCCGCTGCGTCACTGCGTCAATGCGTCACAGGATATTACCGCCGTCATTCATGATGAGGCGACCAGAGCGAGAGAGAGAGAGATAGAGAGAGAGACAGCTGAGCAGGATGCGTCGGTTGCCTCTGCCTTCTGGCAGTTTGGCACGCACATGTGCTGGACCGTATAGCTGCCAAAAGAGGAGGGGGGAAGTGGGGGAATGTTGCGCTGTGGCGCCTCAATACTCTGACGCTTCCGGTATTTATGACGCAAGTAATCAAATTGAATGGCGCATCGCAGTTTCTTCTTCTCTTTGCTTTTTATTTGGCCAGGCTGCGGATGATGCCGCTGCTTACAGTGTGCAGTGATAAATACTTGCATTGCACCCCCTCCTCCTCCTCCTACACCTCCTCCCCCGCAGTAAACTATCGCTCTTCTTTTTCGCCTGCCATTATGCCATCCGTTGGCGCGGCGTAAAAAATTGTGCGAAACTTTCAGCTTTTCTACACATTTTCGCCGCTTATCAGGCGACGCCTGCCTGCAGTTTAACTCAAGTGGGAGAACGAAAAAAGAAGAGAAGAAGGGAAGAGCTGAAGAGCAAGGCAATGAATGATAATAATGAACGTGCATGAAAAATTGCAAGTTGACTGAAAGAACTTGGCACTTGGAACTTGGGCATTACCTAAGGCACAATAAATAATAAGTACCAGTAGCAGGCAGCGGAAAGCGGGAAAGTGGGAAAGCGGGAAAGTGGGAAAGTGGCTGAAACTTGCAGCTGCAACCTCAGACCTGAACAGAATGGGACGCATAATGAACGACATCTTGAGGCTCTGCTGAACTGAGCTGAGCTGACTTGCATAATGCTAAATTAGTGGCCATAAGAGAGACCAGAGAGTGAGGAGGAAGCTAGAGAAATCCCAAGCTCAAGTGATTTACACAGGATGCTCTAGTGATTAGGGACAGTTGACGACGACGACGACGACGACTGCGTTTCGAGTCGCAAACCAGTTGAAGCTGCTTTCCGAGAATATTGTATCATAAGCAGTTGCACATCGTCCACTAATGACGCTCACAAGTTTACCTTAATGTTAACAATTTTAGCAAAAGTCGTTTAAAGGTGTTTCAAGCTTGCAATTTCGTATGAAATCATAAAGTTTGTAATTGCTTTTCTGCTGCGTTTCTAAGTGAATTGCGTTTAAAGTGAATTTCATTTCATGACAAAGTTTAAATAAATATCGTAGCAAACAAATTTTGTGGATTTAAAAAGAAATAGAGAACTAAGTTCTTTTTTAAAGCTTTTATTTAAATTGGATTTTTTGAACTTAGTTATTTGTTTAGTGGTCCTTTAGATTGCATCAAATGCTGCAAAGAATATTCTAGTACTCATATCAAAAGAATTTTAATTGAACTAACATTTTATTATCTTATAATTTTCAAACAACACTTTTGACAACTATTTTTTTGTGATAAATTCGAATATGCAATTTACATATAAATTGCTGTGAAGTGACTAAAAGAAAATAAATAATTCAAAATTTAAAGCCATTTTAAGCAAGATAGAGATTGTTATAGAATATTTCAGGCTTGAATCGAGATCATCAAGGAATGAAACACTCAGTTAATTTAATAATTTCCTAACTGCTATTGAACCACGCTGCGTATGATTGGAAATTATACGAAATGCTGAACTCTTGTTTTTATAAGGAAAATCATAGAATTGTTCCGTCCAGAATCAGTTACATCAAAGAATCGAACAGTCATTGAATTAAGCCAATATTTCACAAAAATGTTTCTATGTAGTTATATATGTGCCTTCGCTGCTTTTGAACAACACTGCGTATGATTAATTAATACAAGCAAAGCTGATATCTCATAGAGTTTTTTAGCCTAATGTTGATTACATCTAAAAGTTTCACAGTCAATGAATTGAAATAATATTTTACTACATTATTTTTCGTATCTTCTATACGGTATGAGTGATGAGTATATGGGTGATGAATACAAGCATTGAAAGAACTGGAATCACAATTTACTTTAAAGTTTTTTTGCTTTACTTAAAATAATAATTAAATAAGTTTCCATTCATTTCGCATCTCGCAATGCTTTGTTCAATAACTTTACATAACCGAGCCATAGATTAAAGTTGCGCTTAATCTGCAGTGAATACTGCATGAAAGCACGTTATTATTAAGCACTAATGAAATCCTCTTTTGGATCAAGTGCTAGGCTGTCGCCGCGGGGGGGAGACAAACGCACTAGTATTCGTATTCGTACTTGTGAATGGAATCAGTGGCAAAATCGTAGTCTTTTGGCGCTCTTCAGAAAAGAATGAAAAACAAAAAAAAAAAAAAACCAAAAAAAGCGAACCTGAGCAGAAACATTGAACAATGCTTGGATGTAGTTGGTTCGTTGGCAGTGCTTTAAAGCTTATGGCTTATGGCTCAGAATCCCTCGAACGGTTCCCATGGCCATTCACGTGGCCATTGCTATTGCCATTGCCAGGAAGCGGGCCATGAAAAATGCAGCTGCTGCTGAAAATTTTTCGCTTTTGTCGGCGTTTGTTTTTTTCACGTTGGTCAGCGAAAAGAAGTAAGAAAATAAAAAAAAAAACAACAAAAAAATATAACAAAAAAACAGTCAAGAGAAGAGACGGAAAAATTATCCGACTTGCTTGATTTATGTTTTTGTTATTGTTTTTCATAATCCTGGGGCCAAAGGCAGCAGCAGCAACAGCAAACAACAACAACAACCTGAACAACAACAGCGACAGCAACGGCAACGGCAACGTCAAGAATGTAAAGTGAGAAAAGCTGCAGAGCGAAAGAAAAGTTAGACACAGCTGCCACTTGGAGATAACCCTAAAAAGTTAGCTCTAAGGACTCAATCAGCGTGGCTTCTAAGCAGCTTGCAAGCATGTCCTGTGTCCTGCGTCGAGTCCTGCGTCCTGCGTTCTGTGTCCTTCGTGCAATAAATGAACAAATTAATTAAGAAGTGGAAGCTTTGCCGTGAATTGTTGCACGAATTGCTCGGGGGCAAGGAATGTCAACGCAGGCGACATGCGACATGCGACACAGCGACGCAGGACACGAGGACATGAAATTAATGCAGCGCTGCCAACAACAACAACAACAACAACGAGTGTGGAGAACAGGACAAAGGCGAAACAAAACGTTAACGTTAACGCTTCACTGCATCCCCGAGGCAGTTATAGCAGAGTAGTTTGCCCAACCAGGTAGTAGCTCAATCTGTCTCCTCTCTCGCTCTCTCCCTCTTTATCTCTGTCTTCCTCTCCATCTATCTCTATTTGCTGGGACTGAGCTCAAAAGCAGCTTAGCCTGCAGGTGACGTCGATGTCGACGACGGCGCAAAATCAATCGAGAAATCCGATGGCCATGCATAGATGGGAGAAGTTCGATCTGCTCTGCCTAAGCGGGAATATGCTCATCCATTCACCATTCGCCATTCTCTGTGATATTCTATCGCTGCTGCTCCCGTTTGTCCGTTCAGGTTCCAATGCAAGCACTGAAGCTTCATGTCCATGTGTGGGCACGTGCTGGTCAGCGCCAATAACGACGTAATCTGTTTATATCCCTTTTTCTACGTTTTTTTCTGCTCCTGCTGCTGCTGCTGCTCTTCTCTTTTTCGGCCATTGTGTTGCGCACTTTTTCCATTTGTCGTCGTCGTCTTTCCACTTTCCTCCAACTCCTGCTCCTTCTGCTGTCGTTTGCTAGAGCTGCTTCAATTTTCTGGCCGCCAGTTTTTGTCGCTTGTCCGCTTTGGCCGTGCCATTGGATTGAGTTGTTATTTTTCGCTTAGTGCAATTTATTTTGGCCAAGTGGCAGCCAACGGCCAACACACACAGCACACACACACAGCATAGCGCTTAATTTATTATACCAGCTACTCCCCAACCCCAATTTCTACCCCTCTCCCTCTCCCTCTCTCTCTCTTCTATCTCTGGCAGCATCTCCTTTGCTCCTTGCTGCTGTTGCTGCTCATCACCCAAATTGTGCTGGCCATTGTTCAATGGCAGATAAAAGAAAAATTAAAGGCAAGCGAAATGAAAGTCGTCTACGACAAGCTTCGTCGTTGTCGTACCAAACTGAAGGCAAGCAACAACGAACGAACCGAACAGAAAAAAAAAAACGTTATTAATTTCAACTTTGAAAAATTGTGCAATGGCTGAGCCATCGAGGCATTCATTTATTAGCAACGTGATAAATACTTTCAATTTTCCTTTCAATAAATGATAACGTAATGCCCTCGCATTAAACTAGATCAATGGCCGATGCGCTGTCAATTCTCCTCCTAACACATTTATTTTCCCACTGACAATAAATAAATTATCGCCATCGAAGAGCTTCGCAAAACTTCAAAAAGGAAATTTACTAAAATAAATTTATAAACACAACGAGTGTAAAGCAATTTCAAAGTTCAATCTATCGCATTTTATGAATTGCAAATGAACTTGACTCTCTGGCATAATGAGTTGTAATTGTTATGCCGTAGCAAAATATGCATAGAAAGGTCCGCTTTTGAGTTGTAATGTCAAGCTTTGAACTTTAAGTGAGATTAATTGAACTTGCCTTATGAAACTTGTAAATGAGCTTCAGCTGTCGAGCTGGCAAACGTGATTAATCGCCTTTCGTTTCAGCTAAGAGCTTTGAAAGCTTCTCGGAAATACTTTCAGCAATCTGATTAAGCTACAAAAGCTCTGCAATACTTGTTATATTTATTGTGCTAATCCAATTCATGATTTCTCAGCAGCACATTAATCATTGATAGCATTTGAAATCAATCGAGCACAACGAAAAGTTAACTTAAAACTCAAATTGAGATTAATTGCTTGTAATTGAAATGTTATTGTTCGCCTCAGAAAGAGCTTTAGTGAGCTACGTTGAGTAGCCTCGTAAAGATACAATTGATCAATCGAAAAAGTTATCTCGAAACTTTGCGTCATATTAAAGTCAAAATAAGTTTTGCATATAAACGAGTTAAGTTCATCATTGATTTTGGCCAGTTATGCTAATCAGGCAAACGATTTGATTCGTTTCAATGTGTGTGTGTGTGTGTGGTCAAACCAACAAGCAAAGTGACTAAGTTAGTTATTATGTATACGACGAGTAGTGCGCATAAAAAGAATATCAAATTGTGATTTGACTGCCGATTACGAGTATTGCGAAACATTTCGCATTATTATTTTGTGCTGGGGGGGGGAGGGCCGGACAAAAACTGCGGGCTTCGATTATTTTGACTTTGACTGAGTGACAAACTGACAGACGGACAGCAGGACTGACTGAATGACTGAATGAGTGAGTGAGTAAGTCGCATACGCGTCAATTGCTGTGATTAGCATGAAAATCATTACAAGCACAAAATGAATGGCAAATCACAAAAGCAACAAAGCAACTAAGAGGAGGAGGAGAAAAAAACAGAGAAAAGAAACAGAGAGAAGAAACAACAACAACGACAACAACAAAAATGACAGGCTGAGGGTCCGAAAATAGAAAAATTCTCGGCCATTGCTTTGTCAAATGTGTTTTGGTGTTTTTGTCTCCCCATATCTGTGTGACATCGTTGTTGTTGTCATCTCAAATGTGTCAGAGACAGACAAGAGAGGAGTGAGGAATGGGGGGGGGAGGGCAGCTTGGAGGATCCCTGCGAGATGAAGGCAGTCAAGCAGACAAAAGGCAGCCAGTGAAAAATCGAGTTAGGCAAAACAAATAGCAAAATAGTTTCGACGGCGATGGCGACATTGACACAAACAATAACAACAACAGCAACAGCAAGACAAAAAAGAAACGAAAAAACAAAAAGAAATAAAAGTAGCTAAAGCGGAGAGAGAAAAGGAGAAGGAGAAAGAGCAGAAAGAAAGTGGAGTAGGAAGCTAAATGGTGACGGCCCTTTTGGGCCGTTGTAAAAGTCAAGCGAAATAATATTTTCCGGGTAACAGGGCAAAGGCAAAACCAGCCACAGCCACAGCAACAGCAACAACACCAATTGGCTGTGCCCCTTTCCCTTTCCCCGCTTTCTCCTTTGGTCTGCTCTGCCAAATATCACTCGAAGCGTAACATTGAAAAAAAAAGAAGAGAGAGAGACCAACTGCAGCCAGGATGACGAAGAGTGGCGCAGGATGAACTTGTGGCCATCATTGTAGGCAATTTGCAAAAATAGCAACGATTTCTTGCCACACACAGTGCCCTTCCCCCCTCCTCTCTCTCTCTCTCTCTCTGCTCTTCACTCTGCACTGTTGTTTGTTGTGGCAGGCAGCAAAGTTAGTTTAAAGGAAATCAAAATAAAAATCATAAAAATGCACAACGTGCCGCGCGTTTGTTAAACTCCCAACTAACGGCAACGAAAGAGAGGGAAGAGAGGGGAAGAGCGAGAGGCAAATGCGTCGCAGACAAAGACAAAAATGTTGCCTTGGCACAAAGATGAAAAGTTGTTGCTGTTTATGGCGGAAGTAGATAATGCCAAAGATGAACAAGGCGAAGGCGAAGATGCTGCTGTTACTTTTGCCTTGGAAATGCCAGTCACACAGCGCAAAGAGAGAGAGACAGAGAGAGTGGGAGAGGAGGAGAGAAAGACCCGCTTCAGTTGGAGAAATGAAGCTTAAGGGTCGTCGCTTGGGTCTATAATTTTGCCATTACAAAACAATAGTAAAAACAAACTGCAACAAAGTTTACAGTCAGAGTTCTCAGGCAGCAGCGAAAGACAAGCGAAAAAGCAAAAGAGTGAGAGAGAGAGAGACAGGAGGGAGTGTGAGTAAGGGAGAGAGGAAGAGAGCTTTGCTGCATGAGCACATTGTCGCATTATGTGCAATTATTGTCGCAATTATGGCCAGACAATTGTCAGTTTTGGCGCTAGTTTTGAGCCTTTGACTTGTGTCGCATATTGTTGACATTTTTGGAGCACTGCCATTAATAACACGCACAGCAGTAGAGTAGTGATAGAGAGAGAGAGAGAGAGGAGGAGGGGAGTGGGGAAATATACTAGATGAGCTAATCAAGAATGTCAGACGCAGTCAACTAACTGCCTCACAGCTAAAATCCCTTACGTGCGATAAGAACCGGCAGCTTCACACTCCCAACCCTTAAACTCAGCATCCGATAAAGTCAACATGAAGCGTGACCAACGCACGCTGAGGAGAGAGGGAAGAGAGGAAGGGGAGGGAAGCGTTAGCGAGGCCTACGCAAAGTTCAGCTGTTTTGTCACTTATTCACAGCACATTAAACAATTTGCTTTTTACGCCGGCCAATAACAACAACAACAACAAGGTTGGCTATAACAGCCAGACCAGCTAGCAAGAGTCAGGACGAGACCAGAGAGAGAGAGAGAGAGAGAGAGAGAGAGAGAGAGGAGTGAGTCCGGGGAAGCGGGAGGAAGTGGAGAGCTACCCTCGGGGGCTGTCTAGATGGCCTGCTGCCTAGCCAACCGCACATTTTAATTGTTCTCGTCATGAACATGTCATAAAGCAAATCAGATTAAATGCGTCACTTATTATTGTGCCAGTGTGCGTTAGTCGCAGGGTGTGTGTGTCTGTGTGTGTGTGTGTGCAAGGTCTATGATACGCTCTGTATGTGTGTGTGTGTGTGTGTGTGTGAACTTTGTTAACTGCGGTCAAATGTGGCGAGCATATCGCGTCGATGGCAGGGGCGGGGATGAAGCCAACATGGGTTGGCAGCATATCGCTTTTATTGCATATTACCTACTCCAAACAGGCGCACAGTGGCGCAAGATTTAGACAAAATGCAATCGAAATATTAGCATAACAGTATAAAGAAAGAATTTTGAATGGAACAACAAAATTTTGTTAGAATACAAAAAGTGAGTCAATGCAGTTGCTTTCAGCTATGGAGTTGGAGATTCTTTGTTTAATATTTTAAAAAAATGAACGACAATATGCTTCACATAAAACAGACTTTATACAATATTAAAAGAAATGTTCAAAGTGGGTATTCAATGGTTTAGAAAAAAATATTACATTAAATAGGCTTCTATAAAATATTAATATAAATGAACTAAGAGTCTAAGAGAAAAATACAAAATAAAGTAAATTTCTCTACAAAATTATGCAATGCTTTGGTATTAAAATATAACAAGAATAAATAAATAAATTATATAATACATAAAATAAGCTTGAATAAAATGTTCTTATAAAAGAAGTAAATTTCTATTTAAAATGTGTCAAAAAAAAAAAATTTCTTTACATCAAACTTACATTCAAATATCATAAATGCATTTAAACGTAATGTGCCTTAGGGCATCAGTTATTTTGGCTCTCTCTTTTGTGTGTTAGAATGAAACGCAGAGTTCAAAATAAATATAAATAAATAAGAAGAGTGAATTTCTAATAAACATACCTAGAATTCTAACTGCTATATAAAACCATATTCTGTTGCTTGCACTTTAGTTGTTCCAAGTATAAAATGAAGCTGCCACTAGCTTTTCCCTTTACAAAATGTAGCTGCAATTTGCCTGTGACTCAATTAACTAATCGTAAGCGAAACATTTCATTAGAACTTTTGCTAATTTCTCATAACACAAATCGATTGGCCAAACATATGACAAAGTTTTGTTCTTACGCAAAATTGCCAACTAGTTGAGGAAATTAGTTCAACGAAAGTCAGCCAGTAGAAAAAGTTTGCCAAACATCAGAGACGAGTGTTTAGCTCGCTTTAATTGATTGTTTAAGAACTGTGATAAGTATCTGAAGGCGTCATCTCTTCCTCTTCCTCGTCGTCTCCCACTTAATCGAGTGTTTTTGCCCCACTATGCAGATTATTATATACGATACACCTTCCCTCGTCGATTTGCCACTTTACCGTTTGCTGGTGTTAACTTGCATGTTAGATTGTGCGTGCTGCTTAATTAGTTGCAAACTGTTTCCAGAGAGCAGCCAGCAGGCAGGACAACACGATGGGATGGAATCAAGGAGCTGGCTGAAGCACTTCATATTATGTTACTTCCTTTTTTGCCTCTACCCAAACTCCAACTTCAGCTCCAACTCATTTCGCTTTCAGCTGCATGTTAAGCACACGTTTTAGGCGCAAAGTGTCTGCAAGAGTTTTCGCGTCGCATTAAGTAAATTGACATTGAAAGCGAGCAGGCGAGCGAACGACCGTTTCCGCTTCCGGTTATGTCCGTTGTGTTCCGGTTGCAGTTCCGGTTACAGTTCGCTTCGCTGCGACGACGACGACGCCGATGACGACGACGGTTATCTCTGTTTTAATCGTTTGAGCAGCAAATATTGATTTCTAATATTGATGCAATTCCATTTTACAAATTTGCATACCAAATTCTGATTGCTCAGGGACTTGGAGACACAGCACACACACACCACGACACACACACTATACACGCACACACACACACATACGTAACGTGTGTGTCTTGTGAGTTGTTGCTAAAAGTCATGAACATGTGTGTGTGTGTGTGTGTGTGTGTGTGCTTTTAGTTCTTTTTTGTTTGGCCATCACACACAATGAGAATCGACAGCGAGAGACTAAGAGGGCAGGTGGGCGTGGCTGTCAGGAGGCGGAGCTGTGCTGTGCTGTGTGCTGGCACTTGACGCGCGCCGGCAACAGTCGATTAGTTGCACAGACACCAAGCAGAGAAGAGAGAAGCGAGAAGCGAGAAGAGAACACACTCGAATAGTCAGACACAGATACAAAGCGACAGACACACAGATACACAGATACAGATACGAATATCGACAGATAGTGCTTTTTCTTCTGTGTGTAATCACAGCAACAACGTTGGCAATTTACAAAATGAAAACATAAAATAATAAATACGATTTGACAGCGAACTATTGTACAGAGATATATATGCGATGGATAGTCAAAAGTATTCCCTTAGACATATGTGTGTGTGTGTGTGTGCGAATGTTGGGCGCATTGCAATGCCAAAACCGGATGTGTGTGTGTGTTGGTGTATGTAGAGTGAGCATCTACATAATCATATTATGCTTGACTGGCACGGCAAACCAAGCGCACAAATGTGGGTCCAACTGCATTCAGTTGGCAGCAGCAAGGCAGAGAGCGAGAGAAGAGAGAAGAGAGAGGCAAGGCAAAAGCAGAGATTCAAGTAATTTGACAGGCGACATACATTTCACGTGCTGCACACACACACACTCACACACACATAGTAGAGCAGTAGCTGGACAGCTGGTAGAGCAAAGGGGAGGCCGAGGCAGAGATCGATGCAGAGTGCAGAGTAGGAAAAACAGCTGCGCAAATCTGTTAGCCCAGTCAGTGAATTGATAAGGGGCAGCTAGCGATAAAAAGGCTTGTGAATTGCCTGGCAAATGGGTTCAGTTCAACTCAGTTCAGTTCAGTTCAGTTTTGCAGTTTTCTGCCATGGATATGGGCCTAGCAAACAGACAGACGAAGAGACAGAGAGACAGACAGTCAGACAGTTGGAGCGACAGCGCCACCTGGCAGCTGCCAAAATTGCAAAATTGAAATTGAAATGCGAGTGCTGCTGTAATGTCAGACAGAGAGACAGGCAGACAGACAGACAGAGAGACAGACAGACTGGGAGAGCGAGTGCAGCACACGCATGCATAATACGCATACGCAACGTATTGCACTTGGCTGCAGTAGCAGCAACGGCAACAACTACGACTACAACTGCGGCTGTGGCTGTGTGTCGCAAAGACAAGCCAAAGCAATTAATGTAATGAGCAGCAGCATGTCAGTTCACAATGTCGACGTCAACATTTTTGCACAAGAATTTTCAATCAGCAGCGGCATTCAAACTCACTCACTGAGTGTTCGAGTGAATGTGTGTGTGTGTGTGTGTGAGTGCTTGTAATGTGCAAAGGCGTCCAATGTAATTGTTTAAAACCAAGCTACTTAAGTGCAAGCTTTTCTCTCTCTCTCTATCTCTTTCTCTCTGTGTGTGTGTGTGTGCGCAAACAAAAAGTCCAATCAGGCTTGTATTAATGAGCAAAGGAGTGAAAAGACCGAAAGCGAGAGAGAGAGAGGGGAAGGGTGGAAGGGTGGCTGGGCAACCCTTGTGTTTGAAGTGCTGTTCGCATTCATTTGCATTTATGTTTTGTGCCAACTAATTTGAAGCTGCTGTCAGCGAAACAAAACAAAATCAGCGACAAGCCTCAGCTTGACAAGACATGTTGCTTGTTGCTACCTGTACGTGCCAACAGCCTCTCTCCACCTCCCCACCTTTTGGCACCCTCTGGAAGGCGTCCAAGTGCAAATGCAACAACAAAGGCACGCAGACGCTTCCTTTTCTTTCTTTTTTTCCGTGCCTGCTCGCCAGCTCACACATGCATACAATATGCATACTCATTAGTTTGGAGTGGTTCCGTCAACAGAAGACGCGCCTTCTCCCATCTCCCATCTCTCACCTCCCTTCCCACCTTCCCTCGGCTGCTTCTTGTTGTCGACTTGTCAGTCAGTCAGTCTTCATCATCGTCATCATCGCAGTCAGCTACATCTCCCATCTTCTATTTGTCTGTTTGTCTCGCTCCAAAATAAACAAACCCCGTTTTTTTGCTATTGCTGTTGCTGCTGCTGTCTTGCGCCCATGCCACGCCTCTTAAGTTGCAGCCAATTGTTATTGCAGCATTTGCCGCGCACGAATTGAGAGAGAGTTTGGGGGCGAGTTGAAGAAGCATTGCAACTTATGCAGCCTTTTTTCCAGCTCATAAATTTTTTTTCACAATCTTCTTCGCTTTTTCTTTTGCTTTCCACTTTTTTGTTGTTGATTTTCTCTGTTTTTTTTTTGCATTGGTCGCCATCGCGTTGGCGGCTTTCAATGTCAACTGGCGCGGCGCAGCGGCCTTTGTTTGACTTGCCTGTCGTGCTCTCGGTCTCATGAATAACTGATTAAAACCTTTTGGGTTTACGCCTGACATGGGCCATGGAGAAGTCTGCCTGCCTTTGCCTTGCCGCTCTATGAATGCCCCAGCCTGTTAGCTGCGCCTTTGCTCGCTGCGCTTTCATTTATAAATGACTTGCCAGCGCCGGACAAGGGAGCGAGCATCAAAGGGGTGAGCAGAGAGAGCGGGGGAAGCAGTGTCACCAGCTGGTTTGGTTATTGTGGCTTTGCCGCAATGATAAATAGCCGCCGTATATACAGCGTATGGATGGCGAATGTTCAAACGTGAAACTAGCATAAATGTCGCGACGGGCGGTGGCTTGATTATGCGGTTGTCAATTACCGCAAAGGCCACATAATGTTTGTAAAACTGTTATAAAGGTGGGTCTAGCACAAAGTAGGAAAGTGGCTACAACTGTTCATGTTAGCAAATACTTTGTTTATAAAACTGTTATATGACTGTTATAAAACTGGTATACAACTGTTATACAACTGGTATATAACTGTTATAATAACTGTTATACAACTGCAGTTACCAGTTCAATCTGTTATACGAATGACCAAAGTAACTTTATGTTCAACTAACTACATCTCTATTAAAACTGTTATATATACATTATATAACTGTTATACAACTACTTTTAAGCTGATTCACTATATACATATATCTGCACACTTTGTTCATCTATTTAAGTATATACTACAATCAAAACTTGTATACTATTAAATACTTAGCCAAGAAAATCTAATGTTTCAAAGATGTCAAAGAAACAGTGCTTCCAACTTAACTATAGATTAAAACTTTTCACCAATAAAATCAAAATATGTGTCTGACTGTTATACACGCGATGAAAAAACGATTGTAAATGCCAAACTCAATTGAAATTGCAACATTGAACTCATTTGACAAAGCGAAGTGCTCACAAAACTGTCATAAGCGTTTAAAAAGTATTTTACAAGCGCTTCATAAATTGAACATTCAATAAGTTGGCTCAGCTCTTTTTGCTGGTAGAGAGTTTTTTACGAGAGTTGAGGCACAAATCTATTAATCTTTAATACCTGCCATAAAAGCTGTTCTACGCCGTCGTCGTCGTCGTCGTCATTGAACTGGCGCGCATTCTAATTGGTTTCGAGCAGCTGTTATACTGCGAACTTTTTATGCACACTCGTAATTTCACTGTGAACTGTGAAGCTGCATAAATTGCACATTCAACAGCCATAACTTGCATCAATTCGCAACTATCATTGAATCCAATTCATGTGCTGCATAAACGCTGCATTGTTCGCTGTTCGCTGTTCGCTGTTGTTGCAGCTCATAAATACAACATTATTTTCACCGTGAATCGCAGCTCTAACATCGACATTCACGTCGATGTCTTCGTCTTAGTCTTGAGTCTTGTCTGCTATTGCTGCTGCGCGGTGCGCGTCTCAATTCACTGAACATTTTGCAAATAACAATCGCATTTTTTGAATAATTCAAATCCACTTTGTTGCCTGCTGCCTGCTGCCTGCCTTCTGCCTGCTTGCCGACTGTCTGACTGTCTGTCTGCCTGTCTGTCTAACTGTCTGACAGTCGGATTGTCCGTGCTGTAGTCCAATCCAGCTTTCGTTTTGTTCTTTCTTTTGATTCAAGCAAAACGCGCTGTGCTCTGTGCTATGTGGCATAAGAAAGGCAAGCGCAGCTTTTGCCGTATGTTTCAACTCGCTTTTGTTGTATGTGTGTGTGTGTGTGTGAGGAGATGGCATAAAAAATGTATAGCATAGTTTTCTGCGCTCGCTGCACCCTTGCACACGCACACTGGCGCACACAATTAGAGCTGGCACTATTATTAGGCAGGCAATGCATTCAAATATTTAAGCTTTGCATCATTCATGTGCTCGCTCAACTCTACTCGAAATGGCAGTTTCACGATTTAAATTTTATATTTAAATTTCGCGTTTCGAAATTAAAAAACCAAATTGCGCAATGGCAACGCTTTCGCTTCTTATTTTTTATTTGTATTTGTGTGATTTCATTTAGTTGCTTCGCTAGAGAATGATTGAGCGGGAGCGGGAGTGTGGATAGGGACAGTAAATGGGAATAAGTATGGTGGGGGGGGAATGGGTGGATAGGGGGGGATAGGGAAAGGCAACGGGCATCGAGAGAGCGTGCCCACAATTCAAAAATCAATTTTCATTTGCAAAACGATTACATTCACATTCATTCAATGTTCGTTGGTTCGCAGTTTGCTTTTTTCTGCTGCTGCTGCCATGTGTATGTGTTGTTGTTGTTGTTGTTGTTGTACTGGTGCGCTGCTATCGGTTCTCTTACACTCGAATGAACTTTTATTCAATTTGCAAAGCAACCACAAGCTGCACAATAGCCGTTTTAAACACTCAACCAACCATCGAACCAGCGAGTTTCCAACCATCCAACCATCCAACCAGCCAGCTAGCCAGGCAGCCAGGCAGCGAGATCGAGCGGCCATTTCATCATTCCCTGCTCCACCAGGAGTACAACTTGTCCCGTCTCTTTCCGGGGCTCTTCATCAAGCTACCTCAACCTCAACCTCATCTACTATATAGTAGCAGCAGCAGCCACAGAGTCAGAGCCACGTTTCTCATTCTGCTCGTCAACTGACATTTGCATGTCCAACTGTCTGCACTTTCTGTCCATGCTGTCTGTCCGTTCCGGCTTCGTTCATTTAAATGCGGCTTTGGAGGCTGCCACAGTCAACCGACTAAAATATTCTCCTACTCTCAGCGCAATTTTCGTGCGTTTTTGTCGAATTTCTTTCATTTTCTTCCCTTCGAGGTTTTTTTTTGGCAAATTTGAATGCATTTATTCATGCGCTTACTGTAATTTGCAATATTGACAGGCTGTTATACAACTGCTATACTGTTATATGGTAACTGTTATACAGTTGTGAAAACTGAAGCAAGCAAATATGCTAGCCAGAGCTTTTCATTTTAATACTGTCGCATACATCATGCTCACCCCCCCCTCCTCACGTAATGGGCCAACTAAAGACTGGCGCAGAGCAAAAAGAAAATGTAAGTATGTAAAAATGAAACAAATACATAATAAACAAAACAATGGCGAAGGGCAGCTGGCAACAAACAAAAGAATGCGCTCGTAAAACCGAGATTTAGGCCGTGCCACATTTGTGACCAAAAATACACACATACAAAGAGACACAGAGTGAGAGCCAGTCGGAGAGAGAGAGAGAGAGAGAAACAGAACAGGAGCAAAGCCCGTAGAATGGCACAGGAAGCGACAGGAAACAGGACAAAGCAAGCAGCACAGGCTTGGGGTTCTGCTCATTTTATGCGCTAACTGAATCAGCCCGACAACCATTAACTGAGGCCATTTTATTCAATTTTGCTACCCCCCTGCTTCTGCTCCATCCTGTTATACCCCCCCCAACAACAACAGCAACAATAACAAAAAAAAAAACGAAGCAGGACAACCCAACAAAAAGGACAACGCAAAAACGGAAAACGGAAGTGTGTACGCAGGTTAGACAGGAGTTTGAAGCTGCAGCCGCAATTGTAGCTGAAGCTGAAGTCGAGGCCGAAGCTGAAGCTGAAGCTGTTGCTATTGCTGAAGCTGGACTGTAGTGGATGCTACGTGTGACAATAATCAAAGTTTTTATTGCCGTCGCACACAGCTGCGACAGAGCCTGCCTGCCATTCTGCCTGCCATTTGCCGAGTAGATCTAGAAATTAGCCTTCGTCTGAGCCATTTCTCGTCATTGCGTCTCCTCCTTGCTTGCCTCCTCTTTGCCGTCTCCTAGTCATAGTCGTAGTCGTAGCACTCTGCACTCGCACATGGAATAATCTCAGTCGTAAATTTTGTGCAACAATGTTTTGAAAAATGCCAAATAGCCCAAACAAAATTCCGAGCGTACTAACTCAACACTGCAGTGCATGCGGTTGCCCAACTCCCCTAGAGGAGAAAGAGAAATGGCTTTTTTTTCCCCTAGCAGAGTTATACGACTCTAGCACTCGAGCCCAAGATCAGAGAGCTCGGGATTTACATTTAAACTTTGTGGTTTAAAGAAGCCAAGGCAAAGAACAACTCTTCAAGTAACAATACAAAAAGAATCTGTTAAAATTTTTAAGGACAATCAAATAAGAAAACCGAGACAATCAAATCAGCTCAGATGCAGAATTCTGCCGGAAATCTTACACTACTTAGGTCATAACAAATTGAAAGCTCCAATCAAGTATGCTCGACTTTGAGATACTCGGTACCCATTTTGAATAAAAGCAAAATATTGCGGTGTTATTATCAAAATATACCAAATTGATATATCACAAAAATACTGAAATTATATCATATGATATATTTGGTATATTGATATGGTACTACATTCAAAACTTACCAATATATACCAGATTGTCAGCCAGCAAATAATACCCCCAGTAAGTAGGCGTTTTTGCTTATACAAAAATATTTCTTTTATAACTTCGACAATATTTATGTCAGATGTCTCCTTACCCCTTCTACCCCATGGGCACAAAAACGCTTCACTATAATTGCATATTATTTAACTTATTTACTGATGATCTGAATTTACGCGAACTTATCATTATGTGATATACTGAAACTGAAATTCTGGAATTCTGAAATATGCGCTACAAATAGATTATTACAAGAAAAGCCAGGAAAGAACTTAAGGTTTACAAGTCAGCAAGTCAAGATCTCTACGTGGCCTAAAGCGTCTTATGGCCTTCAATCCAAAACGTCTCACAAGATATCTATCGACCAGGGGCCAAAGTATTTGATGATGTCGCCCCGTAATCGTGTGCAACAAGTGTCGCTTTCTATAGAACTGGATCACCGGCTGTATTTGATTATCGAACTCCGAGAGGCGAGCCATTACCACCTTGGGACGATCATCCGGTCGACGCACTAAACGTTCACCGGTCACATCATCCATAAAGGGAACGAGGGGCGGCTTAGAACCCATATTGTAGACACGTCCCGATGGCACATGAACTAGACGAAACTTGAGCATATTCATTATGGCCTCATCGGGTATTTGCAGATTGATGACCATGTCCAAGTGGGCCACATTCTCCAAGTGCAGCGCTTGAGTCGCAGTGCGCGGAAAACCGTCCAAGATCCAATTGCGATTGCCAGCCTTAAAGATCGCAGTCCCAATTATACCGAGGAGCAGCTTATCGGGCACTAGCATACCCTCGCGTGTATATTTCTCCGCCGCCTTACCGAGTGGGGTGCGTTCTTTGATGTGCTTCCGCAGAATATCGCCAGATGAAATATGAACAGCTCCGTATTTCTGCACAATCTTCTCAGAGATGTGGCCCTTGCCACTGCCAGGGGCACCCATGATGAGAGCCCGGAAACCACGACTTGCCATGCCTACAAACAAATTTTGAAAAGGAAAACCAAAAATGAATTAAGAATGAAATCAATAAGTGTTTAGACAAATAACGAAATGACATTTTTGCGCAGTGTAATTTGAAAATAGTTGAAGCGAAGTAGAATAGTTGATGACGCGAACAAATGATGGAAATTTGAGCGAGCATATTTTTTATTATGACCATGGCCGAGAGTCCGCATGCGTCTTCGTTTTGCTTGAATAGAAGGACCCTCAAGTGGCCTACGTGTGTCACATGCACAATGGAGCTCACAAGCAAGCAAAAGCAAGCATTCAACTACAACTGTAGGCATTCATTCGCTCTTCTCTCTCCTTCTCCTTCTCCTTCTTCATGCCGCACCATTAGATATCGTCTTTTGTTTTTGAAAAATTGTCTACTTCATTTGGGGCCTCTGCAACACGAAAATGGCCATGAAATATAACAGTACTCATTATGTTGGGATTATGATGCAATCAACGCAGAAAAAAGTGTCAGTCAAATAAATCACTCGCCCCCGAAAAGCGAGGCATGAGGAATGGGCGGCACTCAACCGCCATCCAACCACCACCACAGCCACCCATCACATCCCAATCTACACCCAAGAAGCAGCATCCACCACACTCACTGGGCACGCATTGCGACTTGACAGAAGCACGCAAAATATATTCTTTTCTTTCTTACTTTTTTTCATCGTTGTATTTTTGGGCCTCTGCAGGCCTGGCAATGTCAACGTCAAGAGTGCCAACCGTTTGTCTGCCTTGTTGTGCGAATGTGTGTGTGTGTGTGTGTGTCGAAAATGGGAGCATAGTTGAAGCTGACAGCAACGACGACATTGGAATCGGAGAAGGCGTCGACTCGCTGCGACTCTGCGGCTGCTGTCAGTCCACTTTGTGCCCCAAAATGAATGACGATGGTTTGTTACAGTTTCACTCGAGGGAAGCTCAGGGTGGGAACATTGTAGCAGGGGGACGGGGCAACACGCTTGCAGAGTGGCAAATTTTTTTAATTATGCACTTCAAGCGTTATTCGTTTCGTTTCTCCGAAATAAATGGTCAGCTAATCAGCGCTAAGTAATTTTCTTGTGATTTCCCACAGATTTCACATAATGAAAACTGATTGGAAATTTCATGCGCGGAAGCAGCGAACATCAAACCAAAAAAAAAAAAACATTCCCGGAATTGAGAAATAAGTATGCTAATTGCAACCCTTAATACGCGATTTTGGGAATTATAAGCCGCCAAGGCGTTAAATTTATGCAAAAACATTTACAAGACTCGAAGACAGCATTCAATTAATTTAATTATTATTCGTCGACAATGTGATTTGGGATTTCGAATTATGGTTAATTGCATGCGTAAAGGGAAAATTTAGGGAAGGCATTTGTGAATAAATAAAGAAAATATGGAATTGAAAAAATGAGCTAACAATTCAGAACAAATTTAAATTTGATATTCTTCTAATATAAATGTAAATAATTGTAACAAAAATGAAATAAGATAAATGGATCAAGACATTAGAACAAATTGTAAATTAAATATTTTATTAAATCTTATTAAATCTAACAAAAAGAAAACTTCATTATTCAATTTCTTTCTAAAAGACTTATATTTCTGTCAAAGTTGTGCTTATTCTGAACTTTACTTAATATATATTATATTTGTTACTTTCTGGCAAACATTTTAAAGTTTCAAATTAAACACTTAAAAAATGCATTGTTTACTTGCCACTTGTGTAAAAGTTGTGGCAAACATTTTCGTGCTTAAATTATAATCTACATAAGATGTATAACAGTTCTATATAATTAACTCTTTAGACTCCCTAAATCGGAGTTTTCCAGCACTTGTGTAAATTATTTGGAAATGATTGTTATTTAGCTGGAAATCGACTTTTCTCTGCTCAATTATAAGTTTTACGCCCATTATTTTCAGAGTCACAAAGTGTAAATCGTTCAGCAGAGAACAATTTTGGACTAGTGCAGAACTCGTGACAGCAGCACTGAATGGAGCAACAAATGAGCAAGTGATTTGTCTTGCGGCGACTACCAGACACACACACACACACACACACACATACACATTTCCCTGGGCTTCCTGCGATCCCCTCACCACAACTGTGAGCCCAGGGCAGCCATGAGTTGTACTAGGAGCAGCTTATCTCAGTTTCATTACAGTTATTGTCGTTGTCATCAGCTCTAGTGTGTTGCATGTGCCACAATGTTGACTAAAACTGTGCGCGAGCATAAAACTCCAAGTTGCCAGCAACTACCCGGCGGGCAGTCAACCCCGCAACTCCTTCCCCTCTCTTCCAGTCAGTAACACTGCTTACTTCTTAGCTGCAATTTCGTATATACACAACAACAACAGGAGCATCAGCCACAACAGCATCAGCATCAGCAAGGACAACAACAATAAGAGCAACACTTCCGTTAGCTGCTTGAAATAAAAACTTGATTCTATAGGGAGCCAGCGCGAGTAACGATAGAGAAGGAGAAGGGGGGAAAGTGAAGTGTGGTTGGGCAAGCAATTCTAAGCACCGCAACAAAAGCTGAGCACAACATCAACATCTAAATGCAATGCCATACAGCAGCAGCAGCAGCAACAACAACAAAAAGAATGCAAAAAACGCAGTTTCCGTGCAACGAAACAAGCAAAAACAAAAAAACAAAAATATAAAGAAAGAGTGCTGCAACAACAGCAACAAAATAGAGAGCGAGAGAAGGGGAGGGAAAAAATGTGAAAGAAAGAAAAAAAATACTTAAGCGCTTGCAGCGTCGATTTGTGCCGCCCACCAAAGACGCTGGGCGTTAGCAACGCCTGCTTGTTGTTGTTGGGGGGCGTGGCAGTGCCAGCTTCACACTTGAACACGTAGCAAGCCCGCGGCATTCACCAGCACCCCCTACCCCTAACCCCACCCCTCTGCCACCTCCTTAGCAACTCCTTTGCGTTTGGCTGCGTTTTAAGCACTGGCAGCGCTTAAAAGTATGCTACAACTTTTTGCATTTGCTTAAAAGCCGCCCCCGCTCCACACTCACCGCTTTTTTGGTCGTTTGGGATGTCGTTCGAACCAATTTGGTTGAAAATGGCATTTAGCATATAAAATTTATATTTTTGCCAAAATGCTTTTTCTATTTGCTACAGCTCTGTGCATTGTTTTGCGTCGCTGTTGTTTTGTGGTTGTTATTTTAGTCGATTTTAAACATTTTGATGCGTATTTCAAGCGTTTGCATAAATTGATTTATTTAGAATAGAAAATGCTGGCAACAGCTGCAACAATGTAGCAGTCTCATTCTCATTTCCAACCTCTCTCTTCGTCTCTTCGTGCCATGTCTTGCTGTCTAACCATCTGCTTGGTTATTTGTCTGCTTTTTGTCTGATTTATTAGTTTCGTTTTAAACATTGCGGTTTGCCTCGACAAGGCTCTAACTCGCAATGCTTCGCATCGCATCGCATCGCTTTGCATCCTTTTTGGTATTACCAAATACGTTAAATAATAAATAAACATAATGAAATATATGCAGAGATGCCCAGGCATGTTGTATTGTATCTTCATATGTTCAACTGTCCGATTGTACGCTCTCTCTTTCTCTCAATGTGCGGCTGCTGTCCAGTTGTGTCTGTTGGTTAGGCATAAACTCGTTTATCTGCAACGTATACGAAATATATATTTTCTACCCACGTCAGCGTAGGTGCCAGAGCAACAACAACAACAACTACAACTACAACTACAGCAGCAACAGCAGCCTTGGGGGTTGGGTCAACAGTTTCGGTAGCTGTTTGGCGGTGACGTTTTTGTATAATTAATTTTTCTTGTTCAGTGGTTTTGTACAATCAACATTCGATGTAAAAACACTGCAAACAAGTGCATCGCATACAAGCGCACTTAAAGTGCACACACACACACACACACACACTCGCTTGCACACTCATGTGTGTGTGTGTGTGTGTGTGTGTATGCCACCGCAGGACTTAACACCGAACAACTACAACGCTAGAACGAAAAAGCTTGGCTGCTGGACAGCAGCATCCTTTTGCTAGTGCGAGTGTGTGTGTGCTTGTTTGTGACTATGTGTGTGTGTGTGTATGTGTGCGCTCTTGGGCTGCTTGCATATGCATGCGAAAATGTTAAAGCAAATAAGAAAGAGTGTGAAAACGAGCAGCTTGTCATGTAAACAAGTAAACCAATAAGTGCATCTGTGTGTAGTGTGTATGCCCCCCCTCTTGTATGTGTGTGTGTGTGTGCGTGTGTGTAGAGAGTGAGAGTGTGACCAGGCTTTAAAAATGCCAAGTAGTTTTCTCTCTTGCTATGTGTGCTGTGGCAGCCTTCTAAGAAGTTTACTTCCAAAATACGACGACAAGCAAATTTCCATATTTATTTGACATAATACAATTATTAAAGCCAGCTTTATGACATTTCTTTTTCGGTCTCTGCTGCTTTTCAACTCGATTTTAACTTACTTTTCTCTTGGGCGAGATTTTTGGTATTAAAGGGCAAGAGAGAAAGAAATTTTGTCTATGTTTCTTTACTACAATTTTCTTAGCTTTACAATTCAAGTCTTATTGTAAACATATTTGTTAGATTTTGATATTTGGCTATTTCTTTTATGCTTAATGCATTCCTTTATTACAAATCTGCTCAAATAAAGCTTGTCAGTTTTACTACAAGTTCTTATATATATTTTAACCAAATGCTCTTTGGCAGAATACAGATAAATATGCAATTGCCAACATTAACATTCACTCTAAAAATTTGCTCAATGTTGTCAGCAACGTTCACAACAATTTTCACTATACCTTTCAATATAAGAGCATGCTTTAACAAAAGCATAACAGTATGGTCTTATTCTTAAAATATACCGAATTAATATACCTTAAAAATACTGAAATATACCAAAAGCTATGATCACATGTACTTTCATTTGAAAGTAAATAAGGCGAAATAATGATTACAACTGATTAATTAAATACTGCAAAAATACTGAAATATACCAAATATATAATCACATGCGCTTTTATCTGAAAATGAATGATGCGCAACTGTCAAGATTAAAAATATATTCAAAGTATACAACGCCAAAAAAACTAAATTACACCAAAAACTATAATCAGATAAAAATGGTCAAGATTAAAGCTGCCTATTTCATATTAGAATCAAGTATCAAAATTGTGTGCTTTCATTATTTACTATGTAAGCACAAATCTACTCAATAGAAATCTACAAATTTCTCTATAACTTTACAAAAATTGTTATCTAAATCAAAAGAAACAACAAAAAACACATTTATTTACTGCTTTCAATATTAAAGCGTCCGCTCCAATTTAAATTCGAATACATAGATTTAAGAGTAACTATTTACAAAAAAGAAACAAAAAAAAGAAAGGAATTCTCCCCACTTTGCTCTAGGGGATGCTATAAGCGCCTTGTTAGCTTTGCAACTTGAAACTCATTGCCGTTGGGTTGCCGCCTCTGGCCACGCCTACAGCCGCTCCCAGCATTCCTTTTTTTTTTTGTTTTTTTGGCAAATAAAAAATTGTTTAATGAATTACGCGCTTCACTTTTTTTCCAGCTTGTTCCTTTAGCTTTTTATTTTTATTGTAGTTGTTGTTCGGTGCTGTCTTTGCTGTTGGTTTCGTTGGCTGTTTATACAATTTGTTTACGCAACGCGTGACGCTTAAATGCTAAATAATGCAAATGTAAATGCGTCGCATTGTTTGGCTTTGTATTTGCCTCAATTGTTGTTTTTGTTTTTCTTTTAGCCTTTTGCCTCTCTGTGTGTGTTATTCTTGCAAGCCCTTTTTAAAATGCCCTTTCAGAGGGCTCAACGCGTTGGCTTAGACAATCTAATTGATAGCTGCAGGCAAGCAACTGACTTTAGGACTTAGCTTTAAGGATTTTTATGTAAGTGCTAAATGCGCTCAGCAGCAGAAAATGCGACTTCAAGATAATAGTTGAAATCGAAATGGATCGATTAAAGTCAAACGAAATTCTAGGAAAAAATCCAGAATTCAACAGAAATAAAAATAAATGTTTGACAAAAATGTAGAGATAAAACTTAATAGTTAATAAAAGACAGAGCATTTGTTGTTTCGATGTGCTTTGTTGAGTTTGATTTTCGAATTCATTTTCTTACGCATCGGAAAACGCAATGAACATGCCAGAAATTAACATATTTTTTGTTGTTGTTGCCGTTGCCGTTGTGATCGATTAATGTGCGGGGGACTAACAAAGTGGACCCAACAAAATACCAAAAAAAAAAGGGAAATGGGGAATTTTACAATTGGTCAAAAGACATTGGCCGAGGAATTTTAAAGGCGTGCCCTAAGGGCGGTCAGGGCGACAGGCAGACGACACGAGGCCTCCAAGATAGAGTTTTCTGTGTGTGTGTTTTTTGGGGGGCATTTTCTAACTTATGATTCGCGAAAAAATTACATTAGAATTGCAAATTGGCAGGCGGTGGCGGTGGCTAAATAAAAGTTGTGTCTTTTGCCACAGCAAACAGCAACAGAATTTGATTTAGCGACTTTCGTTGGAAGGAGACCATAGAGAGATAGAGAGAGAGAGAGAGAGAGAAAGAGGACAGCAACAACAACAGCAAAACAAACAAACTCAAACATTTATGACAATAACTTCTTAAATGCGTTCGTTGTTGCCGGTTGCGAGCTGTTGGTTTCTGCCTTACAGCGCAGGCATCTGCTTGCCCCAAGTTATGTAAGGATATGCAAGGGACGCGCTTCCCTCCTCTCCCTTCTCTCCATGGCACTTTCTCTCTCTCTGTCTCTGTGACTGCTGCTCTACGTCTCCGGGGCTGCCGTTGAATTGAATTACTTTTGCGCCAGTTGAAATTTCAATTGCCCGGGCGGGCCCAAGGAAGCGGTAGACAGGGGGGCGGGAAGAGGGGAGTGAAGGTGGCACAAAGTCAGCGAGCAGCACAAAAGGCGAAAGGCAAACGACAGCAACGACGACGACAAGGACGACGCACATGTGCAGCCATATGCAATGGCAGCGACGGCATTGCACTGGCCGGAAACGGAAATGCATGCTGGCATTTTAGCATGGCACCCACACACACACATACATAGTTGCACACATACACTGACATTGGCATACACTCAATGGGCACATGCTGGGAGTTGGGGCATACAAATGAGGCGTTGAATAATTGAAGACATAAATTCGCACTTGCACACAAAAAAAAAAAAAAAAAGAAAAGCAATGGCATTTTTTTCACGCTCGCGCTACAGTTTGCTATCTCACTCTCTCTTTTGCGATTTGACTACTTTTTTTTGTGTTATTATTATTCGCTCGTTCTTCTGCTGAGTTTTGGGGCATCGTCCAATGCTTCCGGTCAACCTACCGCCATTCGCTTTTTTATTCTTATATACAGCGATTCTCCAGCTCTCTTTCTCTCTTCCTCTCTCTCACCCGCGCTCTCTCTCTCTCTCTCTGGTATCTCAGCATGTTTAATTCACAATCTCGGGCACAGCGGTGCGACCCGGTGCCACCTTTGCACTCAAGTGCGCAGTCAGAGAACAGTTTCGCCCACGCTTCGCTTCCATCTCCAGCTTTCAGTTTCCAGCTTTGAGCTCGTGACCCCCAACAGCGAGAGCTCTGCTCTGCTGTGCAGTGCTGGGCACAGAGAGTTGCTCGTTTAACTTTCATGAAATTATAATTTGCTTTGTAATTCGAGCATCCTTAGCAGGCCGAGCAGGACCTGCGGGGCCAAGCGTAGTAGTAGACCAAACCAAACCAAACCAAACCTAACCAGACCAGCAGCCCTAGCAAAGCATATAACTACACATTGAAAATATTTTAATTAACGAAAATTGTTCAGCAAGTTGTTTTCATATACCTACACAACACACATAACGTTGGATGTCGGACAAGTTTAGACGGCTGCTGTCCGGGAGCTGGGAACCAAGTCAGGAAAAACCAATCCCATTAGAAATCTCAATTCCACTCGCAAGTCCAAGTCCAAGTCCTTGCGAAATATTGAGCAGCTGCTTTCGTTTGAATCAAAAACACACACCAACACACACACACATACACACACATACACACGCATACACATGTACTTTATGTAGACTTACTCTTAGTGAGATCTCATGTGGAATCGCACTCCACACAAAGTACATATATCTTACTTATGCTCGCAAAGATTAAAAGTTTTTCACTGCCGAGGCATGCAAGTTCTTGCCTAAGCTGTAACATCTTTGTATGAACCCGTCTCCCATTCTCATTCCCCCCTTTTCACTTCTTCCTTCGGGGTCGCTTTTTGTGCGCTCGTCTTAATTTTTTGTATATAACCCGCTCAAGTTGTTGGCCTGCCACAAAATCTGCCCCCAATCTGTGTGTGTGTGTGTGTGGGCGCACAAAAGCTCGACCCCCAAGAGAAAGCAAACGCAATTGGGAGGGGGGAGAAGGGAGTGAACCTTTTCAAATCCGAAATCGATATTAATTAAATTTTAGTAGCTAACGCGAATCTGTGTGGACTTTGCGTGTAGCCATGCAAAAGCTTAAGAATTTTTTCAGCAAACGTTGCAGAAAAGGTGGCAAAACTTTCCTTTTTTTTTTTGTTGTTGCCTTTCCCGTTGTTGCTGCTTCTTGTGGCCATCTCATTAAAAGTGATGACAAGTTGTAGGCTTTACAGTGGAGAGCTCTTTTCATTAGTATAAAATACATGTAATGGCCAGCTCAATAATAGCAGGCCATTACCCCAGGAATTGCCAACTTATCCCTAAGATTTGTATGGCCAAGCACGCCAAGATGATGGAAAATAATGTGCAAATCAGGGAAATCGTGAAATGGACCCGCAAAAAACAAAAAAAAAACAAAATGTGGCAACTGAGTTGCTGCCACCCAAAAGTTATTTTAAGCACCATTATCAATTGCTATTAAAGCTTAGCTGAGGCTATTAGTAAGGTAACTGATAGCGAGGTTAATCGCAATGCGGAGAATCGCAAAGAAGCGTAGCTCCACACTTACTAAAAGGTTAAACTCAATATTGGGAATCGACTAGAAGTGGAGGTAAAGCTTATGTACAATATTGATAATCAACTTAAAGACAAGGAAAACAGTTCTATGAGAATCGCAAAAAAAAAGAGTCGCACTGATATTAATATGATAAAAGGTTATTCATAATATTGAGAATCGAGTAGAAGAGCATTTAAATACTTTTATTAGAATCACAAACAAGCACCGTACAGATAGGTTAAGCTTACACTATTAAGAATCAACTAGAAAAACATTTACTCACAACTATGGGAATCGCTGTGATAGCATCAAATTCAAGTATGATAGTGCATATATATGAATAATATTTTGAATTGTTAGCTTAAGTGACCAGTTTAAATTGACATGACGTTTCTCAAGACTTTAAAGTTTTTGAATTTGGACTTTTTCTATGAATACAGATGTTTCAAGAACACTTTAGTAGTGATGTATTCATCATCGATTACAATTGTAGAGAAGATCCTCACTGACAGCATAGTCTTGACTAGAGGAATACATAGAATCGTAACATTGCATTGAAGGGTTATTCATAATACACAATCGAGGGGTCGACTGATGGTAATGAAATAAAAGGTCGTACACAAAACTAAGGATCAACTAAAAGAGCAATTAGTTATTAAACTAAGAATCGCAGAGAAAGGTCATTCACAAAATTTAGAATCGAATAGAAGAGCAGCTACTTGCTGCTATGAGAAATACAAACCAAATAAGTGACAAGCTGCAAACATGTGTGTGGTAAGCAATGAAAACTGTCGACATTGCTGTGGTTGCTGCTGCTGATGTTACTGCTACATACAAAGGGACTTTCTCAGTTATAAATAATAACTGAGGGGTTTGGTTGTATTTTTTGCTCCATATGCGAAATCAAACAACTGTGGTTGGCAACGCAGCAACTGCTTATATCATCTTCATATTCAATTGAGAACCCAAATCAACCAACCGCATTAAAAACTCTACTTCATTTCCGTGACAAGCTGTACACACACACACACAACAAAAACACAACAAGCACACACATTCATATGTAAATATTGTTTGTGCTCGCTTTGTGTGTGTGTGACCTTTGGTAAGCTAAGGGCAGCTGTTGTGACCTCTCTCGCTTGCTCTTTACCTCGATTTGCTTGCCCATAAAATTTCACTCTTTCTTCCATTAATAGTTGATCTACTAAGCCAAGGGCATCAACTATGCAAAAGCTTTTCCATCATTGCCATTTGCCATTCAGTGCAAGTTCTTCTCCCTCTCTCTCGCTCTCCCACTCTCACTCTGTCTGGTATTGCTGTCTCTGTTGCACTTAATTGCTCAAATCTCCATACACAATTTAATATTCATACTTGCGTTTCATTCGTGATGCTAATGTTGTTGTGGGTCCGCAACGGACGCAACAAAACCAATGTTGCGGATTACAAATCTGAATCCTTTTTTAATTGAAATACACTCGCAGTCGTACTTAGTACATACACATATACATATATATATATGTATAAATCACCCGCTGTGCCATGCTGACTCCGCTCATTAATGCCGACGTCGTTGTTGTTGTTGTTGCCCTGCCAATTGATGCGTTTTTGATTGCAAATTTGTCACAAACATTTCGCTTGAGTGCACTGCGAGTCTCACAGCGACTTCACTCCACTTATATAAATGTAAGCATCTATGTGTGTGTGCGCATTACTCATACGTCGCGTTGGCCCCGGGCGGCTGCGAGGCAAAAAGCAACTTAAATTCTACTTACAGCCAAATATGTAATAAATACGAGCTTAAAAAAGTTTATCTATATTTCAACCGCACGCAGTCATGTGCTTACTTACACACACACACACACACACACACACACAGCATATATGTATACCATATTACACATACATAGTATATTGCCAGATATATGTGGCATATACTCGTTTAGCTACTGCTGCTGTTTTTTTGCTGTCGCCTCGCAAAGTTTTTGAAAGATGTTCCATTGCCTTTGCTCTTCCCTTCCCTTCCTCACTCCCCACTCCCCTTTCCCCCTCTCCACCTCTCCCGCTTCAGCACTTAGACAACTCGCACGTCCAGCTACCAAAAAGTTCATTTCATCTACCGCCTCCTCTCGCACTTTTTTCTTTGCTTTTTCAACCAAACTCAAAAAAAAAAAAAGTATAAATGAAAATAAGTAAGTGTAGTGCAGTGTAAGTACACTCCACTTCACTCCACTTTAGAGTGGCCAGTGTAACCAGCGTCTAGCTTTCATTAAATGCGACGACAGCTTTAAAATGTTCAGACTTTTCTTCATTTTTTTTTCTCAATACGCCTAAAATCCCTGGGAAATCGTAGCAATGCTCGCAATCAAGGGAGCGCCAAAAAAAAAAAACACTCAAGGAAGGAGCTGTAAAAAGGGCAGCCAGAAAGATGAATTACTGCAAATTATCCAGTTAGAACTTTTCAGGCGACATTCCGCATTCGGCATTCGTTTGGAGCGGTCAAATGTTGATGATTTAACGACTGTTGCAACAGGCAGCAGAAAGGTTTAATGAAATCAATTTCGACGCGATTTTACGGCATTTTAAAAGGTTCTTTTTTTTTTGGGGCACAACTTGTAATGAATGTAACTAAGCAGAGCTAAGTACGTTTTTCAGACCAGATGAATATGTAAATTTACAAATTCTGGGTCTAAATGTAAAGTGAATTTCAGGTTTAAAGCATGTCTAGAAAAATTCCATTCATGATGTTTCTGAGTTAATGATGTGGCGTTGAATAAAAATGAGGGTTATTTAGTTTGAAGCCACTCAAATTATTGCTCAACATTAATTGAAATAGTGAAGTAAAGTATAAACACAACTAGAACAGAATTTTCAAAGGCAAGCTTATAGTTTCATCGCGCATCATTTAGATATTCATTAGCGGGAATAAGCATTTTATGTTTATTGAAATGCTTACTGACAAAAGTCGTAGAGCAAATAAGTAGAAAAGCAATATTCAAATTTTCAAATGTAGAGGTTATAGTTGAAATATTGATCATCGAAATCAACTTAATATTGTTAAATAATATTATATTCAATAAAAAGTAGAACAGCAAAACACTTATAATATAAATTTTATTTGAACAATGTTCTAGTACAAGAGCAAATAATTAGAGGTAGTATCAATTTCTTAAAGCAAACTACAAACTGTATTAGTTGAGTTGTGTTATATCTTTAAAAATTTGCAATAAATAATTTAAAGTAAAAAATGAAGTAAATAAAGCAGCAGGAAGTTTTCAAATAAAGAAAACAGTTGTTTATAAATCAAATGTTTATTAAGACAATACATTTAATGTTGTTTCTAAAAATGTTTAATGAAATGTAGTGGAGTAAATATAGAAAACACTTTCTTACAAAATATATTTGTTTGGCAAATTTATGCATCCAAAAATGCTCAAATGGAAGAGCAAATAAATAAAGTAGTAGCAATCTTTGCCCCCATCAATTGATTGAGCTCAGTTCACCTTTCCACAACATTTCTTAAAGCAAACTAAAAAGTGTAATAGTTAAAGTAGGCAAATAGCAAGTTTGTTGTATTGCAATTTGTTGTTGAAATTGCGGCGAAAGTGATTTTACAGACACATGCCGCACACTCTCACACACACACACACACACACACACACACACATACATGTGTGAGCAATTTATTATCGGCCGTCGTCGACGTCGCTTGTCGATGGCTGCTTTTAAGTTGAATTTTTCTTCATTTTTATTTTCGACATTCGCCAGCGCATCTCTCATGTATGGCGCATAAATAAAAATCACCCGCAGCAGTTCTTTTTTTTTCTTTTTTTTTTTGTTGGTGTGTTGTATTCTTTCTTTTACTTTTCTTTCTTCTGCTCGGCAACATTCATTAATGTCAGGCACAGCAGCAGCAGAGCAAAGCAGCGACTTGGTCCAGGACACAGCCACATTATGTGCCGCAGAACGCATAAAAACACACACAGAGACAAGGAGACACTCACACACACACACACACACAGAGACTAACAGTGACTGCGAGAAGTGTCTGTCTTTGTCGCCATCGTCGTAGTCTACCCGCTGTTTTATATAACGATTACGATAATGAAGCGTCGGCGTTTCCAGCGGGCGCAGCATTTTTGTACACAAAATGAGCCAAATGAATGGCTGCCACTAACTGTGGTAGCAGCAGCGGCAGCAGCAGCAACTCGCCAAGCGGCAAGTGGCAAGCAGAAGAGCAACAGAAGAGCAACGTCTGTAGTTGATGGCTTTTTGAAGTTCTCATCGCAGGCGGCGCAATGATTGGGGGATTATGACGAATTAATGAATTCAGATTTAAATAAAATTACGCAGCGCCTGCTTGTTAGTGCTCTGCGTCTTTGCTCCCACCACGCCCACTTTTTGGGGGCAAGCACATTTAACGTTTGCTAATAGAATTAAAGTTTGCGGTTTTGCCCCAGCCACAGCAGCAGCAACAGCAACAGCAGCAGCAGCAGCGTAATGAGCCAACGCAGCGCTTAATTATGACAGGGAGAGAGTGGGGGGCGTGGCAGGGCGGGGCGAGGGCATGACTGTGGCATGAGGCAAGCTGTTGCTGATGCAACTATTGGCGCAGCTTAATGAACAACAACAATTGCAATTACAGGTGCAGTTTTGTGCCGAGCGTTGCAACATTTTGCGGCAGGTAATTTTTGTCTCATTTGACGCGGCGCTGTGGCAGTTGCACATTGTGTATTCGCATTGTTGCGGCATTGTTGTTGATTGTTAATTGAAAAACAATGTTGTACTTGCACTTAAAGAGCTGCGAACCAACAACAACAACAACAACAACAACAACTGCAACTGCAACTGCAATTCGAACTCGAGCTGTGGCATGAGGCTTAATTAATTTTTATAAGGCTGTTGTTATCGCCATCGCGCTGTCGTCGTCGCCGTCGCCGTCGTTGTCTCGTTGTCGTTGTGCGTTGTAGTTGCTGCACTTTAATTACAATGCACAGAAGTTGCCTTAAGCCCATTGATTAAACTTAATCAATGGCCATAAGCAGAGAAGAGGACAGAGCACAGAGAACAGGATCGCATCAACAGCAGCAGGCGGCAACAGGCAGTCAGGCAGTCAGTCAGGCCGCAGGATGCAGGTTACCAATACAGCTGAAGCAAGGGGAGCTAAAGACAAGGAGCGAGAATAAATGGGTAGCCAGGCTGCAGGCAGCTCATTAATGTTCGCTCACAACTTTGACAGGCAAAGTGCAATTAGCGTCAGGGCCAAAGCGAAAAGTTGTCATATTAAAATATTGAATGGCAGCCCAAGATGAAAGCCCCATCGTCATCATCATCATCATCATCATCATCGTCATCGACATCATGCACAACGCCATCACCAAGTTAAACACATGCACAAAGAAACTGAAAATTAAGCAAGAACAAAAAAAACAACACACACACACACACACACAGAAATATGAGAAAAGTAAACTATGACTAAGTATATGCATTTCATAAAAAGGGATAATGAAATGCTCAAACAGCTGACCGAACACTTGTGACGAAGTGCTCTTAATTTAATCAGCAGTCGATACAAAAGATTCTTGAGCAAACTTGCTTGAGTAATTTGCACTTGCTCACAGCTCAATGGCCTTGTCTCCTTTTGCAACTTGTGGCAAAATTAATCAGCCAGCTTATGATAAAAGTTGTCGCAGAAAAAAAAAGAATTTATTTATATCATTCTTTTAATAACTGTCATGTTAAGCATCTCTTACTTTCAAATTTGAGCCTGAATTTAATTCTAAATTATGAACAAAAATATTAAAAATATTGTAATAGTCAAAATGTAAATCCAATTTTTATTATTCCATTGCTAATATCTAATATTAAGCAATTACTTGAATAAACTTTCTTTAAACATAATTACTTTAAATTAAGACTGAAATTCAGACTGAACTTTTGCCAACTTTGAATAACTTTGGCATTAATATTGGGAATATTTTGAAAGAAAACCCGTGTTGATCTTATATGAATTCTACATTTCCTGTATTTCAATCTTACACATTATATAAAAGCAAGATTCGTGGACTCTTATTTCGTTAAGAAATTCTGCTTGAATCCGCTTTGATATTACATCACGAGATATATAATACATATAATAATAACAAATTTAAGTTTATTTCTTATTATTTCTGTCATATTAAGCTTTTGTTCGAAGAAACTTTATTTAAACCAAATTAATTTAAATTGGGTATAATTCAGACTGAACTTCTCAGCCGCTATGCTTATACTTTTATGAGCTATTTATTCGAAATTCCGAGTAATAAAACAAGAAGTATTTCAATTTGTTTGATTTTAATTCGCCAAGAAACTTGTATTGATACTTTATGAACTCCAAATTTCCAGTATCTAAATATTAACTTCACTAAAACGCAAAGAAATTCTTCTTGATTCCACAAGAATTCAATATCAATGCTAACACACTATTAGCTAAATATTACATCACAATACTCAATACTTCTTTCAACAATTACAAGTTCATTTCATAATGATCCAAACATCAGCTTGTCAGCTGCACGAAGAACTAACTTTCTTATTTGGCTTGCCTTTGAAGTTAGGTCAATCGATTTTGCTGATGAGTTGCGCGACGATTAACATC
This sequence comes from Drosophila niveifrons, assembly GCA_035046325.1. NCBI lineage: Eukaryota > Metazoa > Arthropoda > Insecta > Diptera > Drosophilidae > Drosophila > Drosophila niveifrons. Next base: position 14,580,813 of record JAWNOC010000052.1, read on the forward strand.
AAATTAATCCAAGTTTGCGGCAGAAATTGAATGATGAAAACCTATCAATTATCGCAGTGAAATGAAACGAAGTCACTCTGACGCAAGTTACTTCATTTGGCGCCAAGGCAGTTGGCCATGGCCAAGACCGATAATGAGCCAACTCGAAAGTCGCCGTCGTCGTTTAGTTAGTTGCATAGTTTGGGCGCTGTTTGACAGTCAACTATCATTATAAGTTGCCTTTTTGCCTCATAATGGCCAAAAACTTTCCACTCACTCCGCGCGTGTTTCAAACTCTGTGTGTGTTAGTGTGTATGTGTGTGTGCAAGTGTGTGTGTGTGTGTGTTGGCCATTGTTTGCGTGTGCTGGCCGCTCATTTTTGCAATTAGCAACAGTTTTGTCTGCTCAGTGCTTTTATTCGTCCATTAATTGAGTTGAGCGCATTGAAAAGTCGCAAGAGAAAGAAATAGAAGAGTGAAAGAGAAACTAAACGAGTATTTTTCCAGTTGACTAACAAAACAATTGTTTGTTATTTCTCTTTGCAGATCGAGGACGCCATGCTGATGTTTGACAAGCAGACCAATCGGCACAGAGGTGAGTTAACAATAACCATAACAACAGCAACAACAACTAGAGCGATAACAATAAAGAACAACAATAAGAATGTTGAAACGAAATAATAATATTCTCGTTATAATAATAATAATAATAATAATAATAATAATACTTACACAGTGTGTCGATATATATAAATGCTGTGCGCTAGCTTCGTTTCCTGCCTTTAACGATGCAGAAGACGAAGCCGGAAGTGCGAGCATTTTGCGCAATGTTCTCTCGCTGTCAATGCATGACAGATACCGTTATAGATACGAGCACTCGCACTCGCATTCGCATTCGCACAAACAGCTAATACAGTTTTAAAACCGTTAGCGGGCAGGATGCAGAGAGCAGACAAGGCCAAAGGGGAAGTAGTTCCATAGAGCGAGTGAGAGAGAGAGAGACCCGAAAAGATTACCTGGCAATGCAACCGGATATAACCAGACACACACACACTCACACACACATACAGAAACGTACAAATGGATGGATGGGCTCAGCGGGTCGTAGCTTTCTGAGTGGGTGGCCAGCAGCTGCTGCTACTGCTGCTGCTGCTGTCCAGGCAAAAGGCTTAAATCTCCAGCGCACATCCGCTACACGAACTTGTGTAGCGCACGAGTGAGTCCATTGCTCATTGCAGAACCCCTCCCCCCTCCCCCTCTACCTATCCCCGCGCTCCTTTGCAGCGCATCCTGCTGTATCCTGTGACCCGTTGCGGCGCCTTGTCCGTTGTCAATTTTGCTTATTAAAGTTTTAAATGACGCGCCGAAATTCGCATTGCGTCCAACGCTCCAATTGACATGTGACAAAAGAAAGAGCGAGATGCAGAGAGAGAGAGAGAAAGCAGAGTCTGTGCTACACCTGAGACAAGGCACATTAAGATTGATGTGCCCATTTCGCAGCTAAAGCCCCAACACACACACACACAGCTGCTGTTGGCTAACAATGTTGCTGCCCAAAAGTAATTAGCTGCCCACACACAGACAGAGGAGCACTCGAATGTATATGTGTGTATGTGTGTGTGGCATGCATCAATAGTTACCACACACACACACACACAGAGAGAGAAGCAGACAAGCGGCATTGTTAACTTGGTTCGCGCTGTCCAAGCAAATTACGCACACGGGAATAAGAAAACATGATTTTTGCTTGTATGCGGCCCATAAAAAAAATTGTTGCATACTTCGGGGCGCCGCGAACCCAATCCTCATTCTCTTGCAGCATCCAAGCTCATCGCGAGAGATAAGCAGCATGCGCGACCCACAGAACATTTCGTTTAATTGGACGCTGGAGTACTGAAAGCTGCATCATGATGCAGTCATATGAAAAACACCAACTCAACTCAACTCAACTCAGCAGTCTGAAATTGCCAACTGCGAGTACTGCGAACGCGAGACCTTTTGCAAAATGGCAATAAAAACAAGCAGCGCCCCATTTAAAAATTATGTGATGCGCTCTGCAGTTGAAAGATGAGAGAGCGGAAAAAGCCAACGAAGCGCAACAACTGTTCAGTCTGTTCAGAGAGCGAGAGATAATACTACGCCAAAAGATATAAAACTGCGAAATTGCCAGCATGTAGATTTATTCGAGAATATAAAAAAAATAAAATAAAATAAAATCACACGCTCACACACAAAAAGGAAAATGGCAAAAACACTTACATAACGCGCGCTCGCTCTGAGGCAATGATTATATTAATTTTAATATTTTTGTTTTTAGTCTAAATGCCAAGAAAAAATTCCCAGTTATTCGCATTTAAATTAAATAAGCCAGAAAAGAGGATAAACGTTACAAAAAAAACAGCCCTAGAGCTAGGAGAAGCAGCTCTTATAGAACAGGTTAACAATGTGCTTAACCTTGAAACCAGATGGAAAGCTTAATTCACACACGCTGATTGAATTTGAATAGCTTTGTATTAAAGTTAACAGTTTGATTTAAGTACTAAAATACGATCAAATATTTTATTTATTCATTATATATTGAAACTTTGTGCGAAAATGTAACTAGGAAGTGTGTTTTCAGAGAAAAACAGGAATTCATTTTTTTCTACTTAAATACAAAAAAAAATAGGGGAAAAAAAAAGCGACTGTGAGACATATTCCAAATATTCCAAATAAATACAACAAAATTATAAAAATATACCAAGGACCATATTTGGTATATTTGTATATTAATTTCAAATATACCGCATACGTCAAAATATACCCGATTGTTAGCCTAAGCAGCTCTTAAAACATTCCGAATAATATATCTCAAAAATACTACAAATATAACGAAGGCCATATTTGGCATATTGACAAAGTGCAACATTCGAAATATACCATGTAGGTCAAAATATACCAGATTATTACACAAACAGCTAGGACCCAATATTATTCAGTAACAAATCATATCGATTTATTGGCTTGATATCGTTTCGTTGATATCATTTACTTTTGCAATCTTCAACTTTCAGTAACATCCAATTTTCAGACATAGAAGACTTTCAATCAAAATAGCTTAAGTATTTTTTAGCCTACAGTAATACTCCATACAATATATTCCAAAGTAAAAGATTGTGTAATCGAAAAATGCGTTAAAAACAATGTTAATCAAAAAATGCTTAAAATAGCAAAATCTTTTGCTTATTGCTCAACTTCAAATTAATCGCATTTGAAAGCACCACAAAGAATGCTAATGAATATCACAATTGACAGAAATGTTAATTAAAATGATTACAAATTTCTTGTAGCCACATGCAAAATGCATGCAATAAATATTTAAAATGGAATTCGTTGCGAATGAAATGTTTGTTGCCCACTTTTTGCGCACTGTGTCAATTACGATAATGCAACGCTGTGAGCTTTGATTGAATCCAACACATCAAAATGCCGCAAAATGTATCTCGGAAAATTGTAAATGTAACAAGGAAATCAATAAAATGCTGAAAATAACGCAAGCAAAATAAATGCAATCGCAAGGACATAAAAGGTATTTCATTCAGAGACAGAGACAGAGAGAGAGAGAGAGAGATTCGAATTCGTTGCTTAGAATTCAATTCATTGATAAATTGTCGAATTTTGCTGTTTTGCTAGTGAATTATGAATAATGAATTGATTGCAGAATCGATGTGAGACAGAGAGAAGGATAGAGAGAGAGAGAGACTTTGATTGTAAGGCTTTTTAGCCTCGATTTTGTGATTTGCACATTAATATGACATGCAAGGCGTTTACTGTTATTGACATGGCTTCAGTTGCCAGTTCAGTCGGTGGGACACGTCAATTTTGCAAATTACAATTGCTTGGGTCGATCGAGAGTACATATAATGAAATATGCAGACGTTGTTAGTTAGCAGTCATCCAGCAACAACAACGACTGCAACTGAAACTGGAACTATGTACAACAACAACAACAAGCAGCCAAGACCAACTGCCCAACTTCACAGGATAGGCAACTAACCCCACCCCCCTCCGCCCCACATTTGTCTCACCCCCCTTTGTCGAAGCAACGATTTCGTTGCGAGTCAATAGAAAATGTGTGTCGTTAATCAAAGGGTATTAGTTGTAGCTGGTAGCCTTCATTGCCACGACGATGGCAATGGCGATGGCGATGACGATGGCGATGGCGACCAGGCGACTTTTTGTACAGTTGGACGATGTACGACCTTTTGCCATGAGTTGGACTAACAGCCGCTCAAAGTAGGTTCCCCCTTCGTTCTTTCGTTTGCTCTACCTCCTGGCTAGAGTCACTTGCGATATGCCTGTAATTGCATTTTATCGATCCAAGAGAGAAGGTTCCCAGCGTACATGTGGCAATTGCCAGCGTGTGCACACACACACACACACACACCCATATACACTCGCATACAAAGAGGACACCAACTATAATAAAGAAAGAGGCAAAAAAAAGGCGAGCAAAGACGTCGCTGGTTGCTCAGGCTACACGGCAGCAAGTTTGTTACTCATTCATAAATCATGTGTGCAGCGACAGACGGACAGACAAGACAGACAGACAGACAGACAGACAGACAAACAGACAGACGAACGGACGGACAGACACAACACCAATACCAACACACACACACACTCATATAGAGATATAGTTACTGAAATGGCAGCCTGGTTGGTCACTGAAACTTGCAGCGACGTTTTTCCAACTAACGGCTGCAGTTGGCCCAAAAAACAAGCTGAAAAACAGAAAAACGTAAGCGAAGCATTTTATCTATACGGGGATGGGGGGAAACTGGAAGGATTTACTGCAAAAGGAAAACTATATGAATATGCCATAAAACAATATAGGCTGGCATACTAACATCTGCAACAACAGCAACAACGACAACAACAACAACAACAACAATGACAACGACAACGACAGCAATAACAATAACAAGCAGAACAACAATGGCGACAACAACAGCAGCAGCAGTTGCAAGTGGTACAGTGTTGCCTGCATAAATGCAACACTCTAAGCTCAAACGAAATGAAAATGTAAATTGGCATTGGGAATTGTGCAGGCAGCTTTTCAAAATTGCAAGAAATGAAAATGCAATAGACACTTTTCAAATATGCAAATCACGCTATTGTGAAAAGGGGATTTTTTGTTGAGCTTGGCGCGAAAGAAAATATCCAAAAGATGGAGGGCATTAGTTATCAAAATGTTTCCAAACAAACAATATAGTTGTTGCTCATGAATTTAAGCTAAAGATTGCAAACATTTCCATAAAGAATTTCGGCAATTCCGTGTACAATTTATTGACAATATAATCAAATGAAATATACACAAAAAACTACTATATACCCTTTAAAAGGCTCTTATTATTTCTTTTGTATATTTTTTTAACATTTTACAGAGTTTGTTTAGTTTCTTTTATTTAAATAAGACAGCGGTTTTGAAAGAACTCAGTTCGTATTTTTGTATATATTATTTAATATTACTAAAACAAATTTCTGTACAGAAAATGAATGATATATTTATTTGAGGCAATGGGGAATATCCTTTTAAAGTCCCCATGTTGACACTTCTAAAGTCATTTTTCCCACTCTCGACACAATTTTAAAGTTATTTGTCCGTTTTCCAACATTGTCAGCGACAATTATTTGTTGTGTTTTAAGTTTCATAATGTTTATAATTGCCATTAGAGTGGGGAAAAGCAGGCAACAATCAGCAACACAGCTAATCCTATGCGTAGCTCTCTAACTCTCTCTCTCTCTCTCTCTCCATCGCTGGATATTGCACAATGTTGTCCTTCATTTCCGTTTTGTCCTTCTCGAAAGTACATTTCGCAAAAGTTATTTAAAATGAAATTAATTGTTAACTTTAGCAGCATGGCCAAAAAAACTTTGGTAAATGTTGAATTGTTGCGATTTTCACTGTACGCGACGCTGCAGATAGTTCTACTGTAATATATATGTATATGGTATAAGGTATATATAGATGGGATAGACGACAGCAGCGCCCTAAACTATGCTATGAATTTCATTTGGCAAGCCAAGGACATGCACAACGTGCGCCTAAACAGCCGCTGCGAGTCGAGTCTCTCTCTCTCTTTCGGAGTGGGAGTCGCCAAGGTGTTGCAAGTGTAGGAGGTGGAAAGAGAAGAGGGGGGAATGAAGCGAGAAGCTCTGGCTGCTTGGCAGTTGGCGTCGCCAGCCGCTACTAATATTAAAATTGAAAATTTTGTAATTTTTCTTTTTTGGCAAGCCGGCGCAGCGCAGTCATAACAGCTGGCGGGCTAGCACCCATTCCATCCTTCCTTCCTTCCTTCCTTTCGTTTCGTTTCGTTGCGACTACCAAACACTGCTGTCTATATTGCGCTGTATAATACATATATAGAGCCATATCTCTGTGCCCCTTACTTGGCAATAACATGCATGAGTGTGCAATTTCTGCAGTTGGCAGTTGGCAAAAGCATCGCTCTCTGCCTCACTCTGTTCGTCTCCCTCTTGAGCTGTAGCTAAGGCTCCAACAGCGTCGTTGTCGTCGTCCTGCGGGAAATTTTCGACAGGTAAAAATGGCAGCAAAGCAGCCGCAGAATTAACTAGCAAAGCGACTCGGGCCTGGGGCATTTTTCATGCTCTGCCTTACCGCATTCGCATTTGTAGCTCCGACTCTAGCTAGCTAGCTAGCAGATACATTTTTGATTGAGTTACATGTGGGTGCAAGTGGTTTGTAGAGAAAGAGGAAGAGCGAAGCAAAGTGCCGAAAAAGCGAACAAAAAAAAAGAAGATATATAGAAATTGCTAGCTTCATTTGGTCGCCAGCAGCTCGGCACTCGGCTGATTTATGAGTGGCCAGAGGCAACTCCTGCAGCAGCAGCAGAAGCAACAACAACAGCAACAGCAACAAAAGTGGCAACTACGTGCAGCTTGCAACTTGCAACGTGCGCTAATTTTATATAATTAAAACAAACACAAACAAGCAGCGACCAGAGAGCAAAACGAAGCCCGCACGTTGTCTCAAGGAGCTGCAAGTTTTCGATGGACTACAAGAGGGCCCGAAGGGGGGCAGGCGGAAGTTGCTGCTCGCTCGGCACATGTCGCTAATAAGCCTGCGTGTTTACTGTTACTTGTTTCAACTAATTTGTCAGCTACGCCCAACGCCCGCATGCCAAAGCAAACACAGCCAGCGATAGCGAGACAACAAGAGAGCGATGCAGAGAGAGAGAGAAAGAGGGTAGAGAACGGGGGGAGGCAATGTGTATGTGTGTATGTGCTCGCGTCAAAGGGGAGGCGTGGCATCAGGTGTCTGCACTTGGCCTTGCTAATTGCACAGCCCTTTTGGCCAGGCCAAATCTCAGACAATTGCGCTAATTGAAAAACCTCGATAAGACCAAAAAGCGAAGGGCGAACGCGATGTGCGATGCGATGTTGAAGACGGGTGGTGGCGGAGGAGGAGAAGGAGAGGAGGAGGTGGAGGAGGCGAGGCGAACTCGTCGTCGCCCATTCACCACTTTCCCAAATTGAGAGCGCAACTCGAGTAGTTGCTTCCTTCTGCTCATTTTCCCCAGCTCTTCCCACCTCCCACTTTCAGCTCCTTCTGCCCTTTCTTCCTCCTCCTCCGCCTCACTAGTTTAATGCTTTCAGTACTCTTCTCTTTTTTTCTTTCTCCTAGGTTTTTTTTCCTAGATTCGGCTTCTTTTTTTCCACCCTTTTTCTCTTCTTTAGTTAATTTTGAGGTCTTTGTTGTCGCTGCAATTTGCCGTTTGCCTGCTTTTAATAGGCAATACTAAACAAGCATTACCAGAACTGGAATCTATATAGCATAGGTCTCTTTCATTAGCGTTAAAAGATCTCGGAACAAGTTGGAAAACATTTAGCAAGCATTCACTGAAAAGATAGACCAGTTTCTTAAATCATAAATAAAATACGATCACTTTAAGAACCAATTCCTAAAACTCAAAACATTTGCCTAAAATACTGCAAAACATAAAAATAAGGCCAAAGCTCTAGACTTAGGTAAACAAAATTCTGTAATTCATCGGAATTCCTATAAAGTTTTTTTTATCTATATCCCATTTCCCAAATGGTAATGAAATTCAAAGTCACTTTTCAGAATGTTATGATGTTTAAATTCCAAAAAAAAATTCCAGTAAATAAATTTGATAACATCTATACTAAAATGCAAAGATATAGTTTTAAAATAATGCTTTCAATGCATTAACTTTAAGGAGTAAAATTTATGAGCTTATGTTAGAATGTGTCAAACAAATTTTATTGGCAAAAGCTTATGCCCAATAAATTTAACTAATCAATTACTAATAGTGGCTCTCCATATATAATATATATAATATAAAATAATGTTTTCCAAGCATTAACTTTGAGAAGCTCAATTTATGAGGTTATGTAAAAATAATGTCCAATAAATTCGTAATCAACACTACTTATAGTAGTAACTATTTCTCTTATGGATACACAGATGGACAGTCGCATATCAACTTGGTTCATAATACACCTTTATAACTGAAACTTAGAGGGTTTGCCAGTATTGAAACTAATTTAACATATCCTCATCAACTATGACCGCACAACGATTATAATATATGCTACAAACACTGTATATTGATGATGTACTAAAAGTGCGATAAGATCTCCCCCATTTCTATACGCTATAGACGTTTTAATATTCGGATCGATTAAAACTACAAAATTTGGGGAAAAGTGTTTGCGCATCACTTTTCGCAACTTAAGAAGTTATGAGTGCCGCATATAATATATCAAGTTGAAAATTTTACGCAAAAATTAACAAAAATTGTGCAGTGTTGGGCAATGTTATTGGTCAGGCAAATGGCGCCCAACGTGCGGCGTGCTGATCCAGCATTTCTATGCAGTCGGCGTGGGGTTGATTCATTTTACTTTTTTTTAGACTTTTTGTTGTTGGGAGGGAAAACTTCATGACAAACTTATTATGCACTCGACTGGGTTATTTCCAACGCTACGCCACGCTGGCAAAGTTTGCTATGTAAACTGGGTGGGAGACAGGGAGAGAGTGGGAGGAGCGGGCAGTGTTTGAATTACTCGAGCCCAGCCGGCACTTGAGTCCCTGCCGCATATTGAGGTCAGTTGTGGAACGGCAAAGAACCAGTTGGGGAGGTTGGACTGTCTGGGTTCGTCTCGGTCTCGACACTTGAGTAAATTATTTAGCCGCTCGCACAAAAGCATATTTCGTTCAATTTTTGCAGCTCTTAAACTTGTTTGCCCACTCTTTCCACAAAATTTCGCTGCATTCGGACTGTTTCAACGCTTTTTACATTTATATTCCACTTTCCTTCTTTTTTCTTCTTTACAGGTTTTGGCTTCGTTACATTTCAAAGCGAAGATGTGGTAGACAAAGTTTGTGAAATTCATTTCCATGAGATAAACAACAAAATGGTAAGTCAAGCGAAACCAAACGAAACGAAGACGAAGACGTTTGCATCCAAAAAAAAAAAACATTCTTCTTCTCCCTTCACTCTACAGGTCGAGTGCAAGAAGGCGCAACCGAAGGAGGTAATGCTGCCGGCAAATCTGGCCAAGACCCGTGCGGCCGGTCGCTCTGCTTACGGTGAGTTGGTAGTCTGGGGCAGCCACGCAAATCAAGCGGCCGCTGCAGCTGCTGCTGCGGCTGCGGCACCTGCCGCCGCTGCCCTCTTGCCCAGTAGTTTAGCCGCTGCTGCCAACGCGTTGCAACAACAACAACAGCAGCAGCAGCAACAGCAATCACAACATCACCATCAACAACAACAACAACACCACCTCCACCACCAACAACAGCAACAACAACAACACTCACATCACCACCATCATCATCATCAGCAGTTTCTTGGAGCCGCTGCCGCAGCAGCTTCGCTCCGTTATACTCCCTATCCGCTGCCCACACACATTTCGGCTGCTGCTGTTGCTGCAGCAGCTGCGGCTGCCAATCAACAGCAACAGCAGCAGCAAGCTGTTGTTGTTGCCGCAGCCCAGCAGCAACACCAGCAGCATCAACAGCAGCAGCAACAGCAGCAACACCAACAGCATCAACAGCAACAACAGCAATCGCTGGCTCATGCTGTCGCCGCTGCTGCCGGCGCTCCCTCGCTGCTGCCACTCGCAAGTCCGGCTGCCGCTGCCGCAGGCCCTTCACTGCTGCAATATGCCGCAGCTGCCAATGCCACGCAGAACAATGTGGCGCTAGCTAATTCGTTGTATGCCGATGCGGCTGCTATGATGGGCTATAAGCGCTTGCTGGCCGCTGCCGCCGTCAGCAGTGGTCTTAGAGCCACGCCCACGTTGGGCGCCCTCACAGCAGCAGCGGCAGCCGGAGCGCCAGCAGCAGCCGCAGCCGCAGCGGCTGCCCAGCAGGCGCAATTGCGTCAGAATGCAGCACTTGCGGCAGCGCATTATCCGCTCAGCGAGCTCCTCGCAATACCCGGAGCAAGTCTCGAGATGCCCGGAGCGGCAACTGCGGCGGCGGCTGCGGCGACACTCTATCAGTTGCCTGGCATCTGACCGCCAAGGCCGCAGTGAGTTGTCAAGCTGCAACACTGAAACACAGACACACAAACACGCACACTATCAAACACACACACACACACACACACTTATACACATTGCTCATTCCGTCTCAAAGTCCAAAGCGCGAAACGTGTTCGCCAAATTTAACTCTTAGGTCATAGGATTACGTGTATGATTCTCCCTAGCCAAAGCATACATAACATACTATATATATGTACTCCATATGTACTTTACTTTACTTGTACTTGTACCATATACATACATACATATACATTACATATACATATATATAATCTGTGTCTAATCAGCGTCAACGCGGCGTATGCGTTATTTACTTAACTAATTTATTTAGCGAAGCATTCGTTTCTTTTGCCTAGCACTTAAGAGATTTGGTTTAAGAACTAGGCTTAAACATTAAGAGCAGATCCTAGAGAGCTGCTTAGATTTATATTATATATATTTTTGCTCATTTCGATTGATCGATTAATCAAGCGATGCAATCGAATACTTAGACAAATGAAACTACCTAAGTAGTAAAGTACTAAAGAACAAGCAAAACTTAACAACGTTTTCTCATTGTAATAACGAACGTAATGCTCTAAGTCTTAGACAAACTGTGCAACAACATTCTTAGCAAATAAGCCCAAAATTTTGTATTTGTATCGAATATCCGAAAAATACTTACTATCGAAATTGTGAACCGTAAATGCGTTTTAGGTAAATGTCAATTAATTATTCATGCATAACTCATAACAACAACAACAACAACAACAACAATAGCTGCTCCAATAACAACAATAACAAAACATAATAATAATTACGATTATTAATATTGCTAATAATTAGTAATAAGTACTTGCATATATACATACATATATTTAGCAAAATGTAACGAATTAGCATTTAAGTTGAAGGCGGCGCATTTAAGTAGGCAACAAAAAGCTAAAAGCTCACAGAGCTTAGAAATGTCTTACACACACACACACACGTATACACATACATTATGCATGCGTGTGTGTGAGTGTGTGTGTGTAAAACAATTTTGAAGTCGCATTTGTAGATGCCGTCGAATGTTTGAATTGGGAGCATTAGAGAATGGCAGCTGTCTGCTCGTTATTTTGTAAGTAAAACCAGACACTGGTTAATTGATAATGTCAATTAGAGACACTGGCTAAAGTCGAAGCCAAAGCCGAAGCCGAAGCCTTTACAAAATTACAACGTGGACAGTTGATGGCCCGAATAACAGGCCAGCCACTTAATTACTTAACTCTAACACACAAATACACACACACAATGACATTTACATCATACGTTTGCATATAGCCATTAATATTTGACTAAACATGAACTTAGCTATTGATTATATATACAACAACTACTACTTACTCTTACTTACCTAACTTATAATTATACTTACTTAACGATAAGCGCATTAAGCGCTCCAAAATTTCTAGCCTGTACTTTGGCCTTTTGTAATCTAAGCAACACACAGAATTATCAGCCAGCCAATTGATGCCAAAGATGAACGAATCAAATGATGTTGATGACGATGTTGACGATGGCCACACAGATAAAAAAGCAACAAACTAAAAAAAAACTAAAAAACTAAAAATAAAATGCAAATGCAAATGGATCAAGCAACAAAATTAACAATTAATTAATTTCCTCAACAAGCAAATTCAATTCAATCAAATTCAATTAGCTTTTAACTCTTTACGTTTTGATGCCCACATATTGAGTTGTAGTGTTTTTTATTAGCCAATTTAGTTATTGCCAATTTGTGAGTGTGTGTAAACACTTTTCAGTTATTTATTTAACTCTCTTTCTCTTTATCCAGTTTTATTATTATTATTATTAATCCTATGTGTAGTTTGCATCGATAGCTGGAGAAAAGCATTAGCTTCGCTTTTCCCTTTGTCGAAGCAGAACAAACAACAAATTACAAATAAAAAAAAAAAACTCAACACTTAGTACTTACATTTAGTCATAGTCTTTAAATGTTTAGCAAACAATATAACAATGTCTACATGTAACGATTATATAAACATAATAACATAACGATATATACTACATATTTAATAAGTGTTCGTGTTTAGAATTGTGTCATATCTACAAACAACTGAATGTAGCTCAACGAAAGGCTGTTTATCAAAAATGAATAGAATACTCAAAAGACACTTTGGCTGATCTTAACTGTAACTCTCTATAACTCTTTCGATTTGTAACACAGCCGTCTTAGCCATATAATCTTAATTAATATACATATATATAGTTAGTGAAATGAACGATCCTATCAGATCGTTTATTTCTTAGTTACACTTAACACAAAACAATTAGAGCGCTAAGTACACTAAATCAGATAATACGTATAACATACATATATATCGAACTTATATAACTAATTATAGTCTTTCAAACTATATATTCTTAGAGACTTATATATGCTCTTTTTTTTACTACAAGTACTTTTCTTAGCTACATCTTTATATACATTATATATATGAAAATCGCACTTTATGAATGTTAGTAATTGATTTATGTTTTATGCCTTTCTTTTTTGTGCTCTCTCTTTGTTTCTCATGCGCCATTTTTAGATAACATCATGTGGGGTCTGGGGACATTGCCCGAAGGTAAGACTTAGTCGACATTAGCTTTAGCTTTAACTTTTAATTGCGGTTATTTAATTTGATACAATTTTCTTAATGTATACGTTTCTCGGTTCTTTTCTTGGCAGGTTTTCCAGCAGCTGCGTATGCTGCTTATGCCGCTGGTCGCGGTTATTCGGGTTATCCCAGCTTTGGACTCCCTTATCCAACTGGTAAGTTCACCTTGTAACTCCTTATCTCTGTCTCTCTCTCTCTCTCGCTCGATTTGTGTGTCGCTCTGTCTCTGTCTCTCACACACACACACACACACTCACACATATACAAAAGCATATATAGATATATCGTATGATTCCCCCCTGTGAACAAAAATTATTCGTTCGTTTGTTTGTGAGTGAGAGTGAGTGTACTCAAGCTGAATTTTGAGCAAGTTTTGTGACTACTTTTAACTAACTGAACCCTAGCCCGAAATTCCCCCCAAACAACACAACCACATTACAATCTGTGTGTAGTTGATATGACGAATTTAGTTGTTGTCTCGATAATCAGTATTAACTACTAACGACTCGCTTTGGTTTGCAAACAATTTGGCATATTTTTCTTTTTCTCTTTCTTTCTTTTTTTTTTTGTTTCTTTTCATTTGATTTCACAGCTGGTATGATGGGTATTATGCCGGAGAATCGCGTACTGATCGGTGATTACATGGTTGGCCCAACGACCAGCACGGCCTAGCAACGCTGCCTGTTCAATCAATCAATCAATCAATCTGAAAGTGACTGTTTATCGAGTATTACATGTTTGACCAAAGATATACAATAAATGCAAAAATAAAAACAAACAATATCAACTCTAGCTGACAATTCAATCAATCAATCGAACAATCAATCAATCAATGAATGTGACTCTTTAACAACATGCATATGTTTATACAAGATGCAAAAAAAAATACAAACCAAAAATAAATTGTCATCAATCAATCAATCAACTTTTACATTTTTTGTTAAAGATATGGATCAAATAAAGTAGAAAAATAAATAGTTTCCTCTGACAGATCAATCAATCATTCAATCAATCAACCAATCTGAAGCTAATTGCTTACCGAAAATGTATGAAAAATGTAAAATTCAATTACCTTATTGATCAATCAATCAATCAAACAGCCCATCAGCCAGTCAGTTGACTGATCAATCAGATAATCAATCAATTTTAAACTACTTTTTTAACAAGCAATCGTCCCACGGTTAACAACAGTAAAAGATGATAATAAAACTTAACTAGATTTTTTATCAATCAGACAACTGAATTGTCAGTTTGGCGAGTATTACAAATGTATTTCTTTACAATTTGTTTAACAAATGATAAAGATCAAGCAACGCTAATGTTCGTCATATCAATGCACAAGACCCTGTTCTTACTATATATTGATTTACGCAGCTTGATCTTGTGTTTATCATTTGCACCTGAACACCACACGCAAGACCACAGAACACCACTCAATCATCCACTCGTCCACCCGACCAACCTTACAACCCAAACATTCATCCAAGAGATCAACTATTGTAGTAGGATTTTAACTAAACCTCCAACCACAGCCCGTCCTCGTGCTGTTTTATTTTTGTATCTGTATTGTTTTGACATTTTGTTTATATTTTTTTTATATTTTTTTGTTGGCTAGGGTTGGAACGTTTGTCAACGAACTGCGATTGAAATCGAGCAACAAATCCAACCAGAAAAACAACAACAACAAAACAAAAAAAAAACAGCAACAATAAAGAAAGAACTCTCTATGTAACATAGCTTAGCACAATGAACAAAATCCAAAACGGGGTTTTGTGATTCGACCCACAACAAACACACACACACACACGCACACACACGAAAAATTGGTAAACAATAAAAACGAGTGCAAGTTTCAACGTTTGCGAATATGCAATATTCATATGCGCATTCGTCCCAACCCTAGCTAGAGTCACCAGCCTCTCTCTCTCTCTCTCTCGCTCTGTCTCTTCCGCTGTTTGTCAACTGTCTCTTTCTCTTTCTCTATACATGCAAATCTTGTGTCTCGTGTGATATTTTGTAGGCTTGACTATTTGTGGCATCGGTAGAAGTTATGGTACCACGTGTAGCACAAACACTGGCCGCAGCAGAGCTGCCACCACTGGTGGCCACCACCATGGCGGTGGCAACAACGCTGGTGGTGGTGGTCAAGCTGCTGCTGCTGCTGCTGCTGTCCACAGTCAGCCCCAAACGGGATACCAACACCATCAGGCGGCGGCGTTGACATTGCCGTTGGCCACAGCGCTGACAGCGCGAACGGCGGCAATCAAATCGCAATTTCTGGGCAACATAAATTTCTAAGAGAGAGCGCGGCAAAAGAAATGAAACGTGAATAAAAGAGAAAGCGAAAGGCGTGCAGAAATTGTATTTAATATTTTTCATTGCCATTTTGTCTCTTTTTTCACGAGCAATGCGCAAGCCAAAAGTATATCAAATTTGTACTAAGACAAGTAGGTACAAGAACAACAACAACCACAACAACAACAACAACAAGAACAACACCATCAGCAACCAACACAACATCAACATTTAATAGTTTAGATTGTTTCGACGGTTGGAATGGTAACAAACATTAACAACAACAACAACAAAAAACAAACATAAAACAAAACTTATACTCGTTAGTTTGTTGATCTATTTCTCTCTCTAAAACCAAAAAACAAAAACAAAAAGCAAAATACGAATAACGAAACTTACATATATTTGTAATTGCAGACCCATGTAATCACATTTAGAGCTGCTGGCGCATACAAGTGTGTGTACAACACACCCACACACACACCCACACACACACCTACACACACACCTACACACACTCACACTGTATATGGCCTACTTATATAGCTGACACTTAGACTCTCTTCCTCTTTTTCTCTCTTACCCCAACACAAACATACTTGATATACACATGGTTTATAAACGACATTACTAAATAGTTCTAGACGCGTTGAACTTTCCCCTTTTTGACACGATATTAGCGCAATCCCTAGCTATACAAAAAAAAAAGAAAAAAAAAACATATATATCTACTACAATATATATCTCTATATTATAGAGCTGCACCCGTACTTAATTTAGCGCAGTTTCTTTAGCTTTGTATGCAAGTTGATCAACCATAATCGAAATATATAACTATTTACTATATATATATGTGTGTAGTGTTTAGGCCAACATAATCGCATAATCACAGACCCTAGAGGTATGACACAATATAACTTAGCAAAAAATAACATTTGAAGCCAAAAAAAAAAAACGACAACCGTAAAAAGTTTTCTCCTCTTTTTTTGTTGCCCTCATTAATTCTCATTATTGTCATTATGAAAACTAACTAGTAACTACTCTCATTTTGTAGCTGTTTTTTGTTTGTTCGTTTTATTTTTGTCAGAGGGACACAGAGAAATCTATTATTTATAAAACTATTTTGTAGCGTTCGCATTTCATATGCAAATTTTTATTTGTAGTACATCTGCATAAATTAGTTGGACACGACACAGCGAATAAAAACAGCAAAAACATTTAGATAACAGAACAACAAATTTCTACCCAGGCCTGTCATACTTTTCTATATGTAGTATCATTATTATTATCCTTTAATTAATTTTCTGCATAATATAATTTGTTGCCACTCTCTCTCTGTCTGTTGTGTGTTTTTTTCTCCCCTGAGTTTTAGATAATCAGCAGAAATGTGCAGAGATTTTGGTTCGTGCATTAATTAGCTGCGTTTTTGTATTTTTGCATTTCTGTTCAAATTGTAGTCACATACTTAATAATAATTGGGAATCCTTTAATTCTCGAATTAAAAACATATATCCATTTGAATCCAAAATCCGAAAAAAATAACTTAAACTATAGCCTGCAAAATAAAAAATTCTTTCATCGGTGCATCTAAAACAACAACAACAACAACAAAAAAATGAATACAACAAATTTCTACCAAAAATGAGCGAAATTTTTATTGACATTTCTAAGTATATAAATTATACATGAACTATATATATATACATATATATTTAATATACATAGTTATACAAGCTAAGTTTAAATATTCATTTTATACAACAAAAAAACCAAAAAAGAACAAAAAAATCTATTTAATTTGTACAATAACAAATAATTAAATACGTATACAACAATTAATAACAAGAAATTGAGAAGAAATAATAATACAATATTAATGTCCATCCATTTTTGAAGCGCGACTTTAAGTTTATGAAAAATGCAATTTTTCTATGTCCTTTCCATTTACGCATAATTGTAAGTTCCACATTAGCTACCAAAACAAGAAACCAAACAACTTATACTATTTATTGCTATATATAACTGAAAATATTTATAATATATACACACACACACACACACACTAACACTAAGACACTCGTAATACGCAAAATATGGAAATTGATAAGCTGTTAATTAGTTAATTGAATTGCAGTTATCGCAAATTTTTGGCAATTTAAATATATGAAATTTAATAAGCGAAAGGACAAAGGAAATGAAAATGAGTCGCAGCAACTGCTTCGAGGTGTATCAACGATAAAATATGCTTGCGAGTTATTTATATAGCATACTCACACATACACATACATAAACATCTACACACACACACACGCATATCTATGTATTTTACACGTATATACTGTGATTTATAAGAAAACGCTTCAAACAACAACAAGAACAACAAAAACAAAACAAACAAAAATGCCAATGCAGAATTCAAATTGCTTACGCATTAAAATGAAAAGTTATTAACTAAATAAATGCACAAAAAAAAATAAAAAAAAACATAAACGGATGCAAAAAGTCTTTTGTCCTTTTTCTGGCCGCAAGGCACAAGAGCTCTTTTGGTATTATTATTATTAGCGGACCAACGAGGCGTATGCGCAATATTCATTGACTGCAGCAGCTTAAGCGAGATAAAGAGAAGCGACTCGAATCGAGTGTCAACAAAGGTCAGCTAATGGTCGTCTTATTACTCAAAATGCATAATCCTACAACATATATCTGAAGTATACACACTCTCTCTATATATACATATATATATCGTTATATATCTGTTAAAGCCGTTGACACACACTTTATGATTAACTATTTCGAACTTAACGTAAATCGTTAGCTTACACTTTATAGCAAACACACTAGAGCAGCTCAATCGAAATCGAAATAATATATTGTAAACTGCCCCTTAAGGCGGCAGTCGTAGTTCACATACATATTTACACACAACTACATACATACATACGTGTATATCTAATCTTTATGTGTAGTGTTCTTACAACTTTAGATACGAAACTTTCTATGCGAGTTCATTAAATGCAAAATGGTCGTTTAACTGGCATATTAAGTAGCTAAACACTAAACAACAAAAATATTCTCCAAACACACACAATACACACACAAAAAAATACATTTATTAGTTGTAGTCAAAACAAAACATAAACAATAATTATAAACGCGTTCAAACTTTAACTTTAACTATAATGACCAATTGATTATAAGCTAAATTATGTAGTTAATTTCCATATAAACTTAGAGCATAGTTCAATCGAATTTAATGTCACTCAATAACAAATAATACCCTATAAATTGTGTAGTGTTGGTAAACGAAAAAATGGTTTAACTCTTATGTATAATTTTCGACAAATAATTGTACTACATTTTTTTTTTGTGTTACTAATTTAAGTAGCTGTTGAAAACGTTCTTGAAACTTTAGTGTAATTGTAAACCAGTGTTGTGAAGCGCTCATTGAATCATACTCAAAGGTTGTTTATGTGGCTAGAGTGTTCGCCAGAGTTGCCTTTCCTAATTTAATGTATAATCCAAAAACAATTCAATGTCAATTGTGAAATTTGTGATCATAACAAACAAGACTTAATTTGCACTAAACTGCCTTTAGACGCTAATTCAATATTTTTCGAGTTGCCTTGAGAAAGTCAGAAAAAATTAAAATGTCAAATAAGGAATTTGTGGTACTTACGAACAAAGACTGACTTTTGTTAGAATGTCTTAAAATTGTGCGTTGTATAATCAAATGAAGATTATGTTAAAAGGCCAGGATTGTCATTTTATGTTTTACAATCAATTAAAAGACCAGTGTTGAAAAACAGCCTTTTAATGCATCACATGAAATCATTTAAACACACAATTTATTTGTGACTTTTCACAAAACTGTCTTAAATTTGTATGTTTTATAATAAAATTTGAATTACATTAAAAGACCAGGGCTGTCATTTTATGTTTAAAATGAATGTTTAAAGACCAGTGCAGTTAAGCAGCTTCTTAATGCTTCATGTAATCATTTGAACACACAATTTAATTGTGCTCCATCGAAAATATTTCATTTTTATTCAGTACATAAAATGGAACCTGCGAATAGTCATCGAGGTTTGCGAAGTTAACAATCAATAGATCAATCAGTTGTTGTAACCACTAAAAAGTTAGGTGCAGTTAGGAATTGTTGCAGTTGCCAGTTGCTGTCTCCCTAGTGCTAGTGCTTTTTTTTTTTTTTTTTTGGCTTACTGACAGCGAACAACGAGCAACAGCAATGAGGTTGTCACAAATGGGCAACGTTGACAACTCTGACGTGGCGTGTCGTTAAACAACACTGTGGTTTGACAAACAACAAAACCACAAGTCTGACAACTAAACTAACTAAAATTGCAGCTGCACCACCGCAAGCTACAACAACAACAACAACGAAAAAAGTGAAAAAAAAACACTGAAAAGCGAAAATAGCAAAAGCAAAAGCATGCCGGAAACCCATTGCAACGAGAACGACAACTAAAAACTAAAAACCGAAAACTTATTTATTTAGAAAAAAGCAGTTACTGCTCTTCCTATGGCTAGCAGCAGTAAGAAGAAGAAGCAGCAGCAGCAGCTTTTATAGTTGTTGCTGTGTTGCTGTTGCTGTTGCTTCGCTGCTCGCTAATGAAAACAACATGGCGCACAGAGCTTTCCGAAAAGCGTAAACTAAACGTAAGCCAAAGTTGATTGGCGCCACACACACACACACACACACACATACACGCATACGCATACACACGCATAATGGGACAGACAATAAGCAAACGTCTGGCTAAGCCACGCCTCGTTACGTTACGTCACGTTACGTTACATCAATTTTTGTGTGTTTCCGCAGGAAATGCAACAATGCTCCTCCATTCCAATTGCTATTGCTGTTGCTTTAGTTTTGGAGTCGAAGCCGTTACCCGTAATCCGTTAGCCATAACCCGTCACTTCTTAACCGTCGTCGTCGTTCCTATCTCAATCCCCATTCCCATTCCCATTCCAATTCCAATCCCATTCGCATTCGCATTTTCTCCCGCATTCTGTTGTCATTTCAATATTGGCCCCAGCGTATTTTTACTTGCTGCAGCAGCTGTGACCGAGCACAACGGCAATGATAACACAGAGGAGACTGTTACTCTCCCTCTATCTCAATCTCTTTCCCTCGCTCTTTTTCCTCACATTGTTGTAACTGAGTTTCATTTGGGGTCTGGTTTGGTTTGGTTTTGTAAACGGGCCAAAAACCGGCGACAACGCTCGTTTAATAACCAAGCGTGCAGCATTTTGTGTTTTCATAACCTGCGCTCTAGTTTAGCTCTATTTTTGTCGTAGTTACTCACACTCCAACACACAAACACACATACACCCACATGCCATACAATATATAGTCTACATATCTTAGTTAGCTTTTGGGCTTGGGCTTTACTTATAGCATTTTACTATATACTCTTGCATTTAGTTAGTCTCGTATCACTTTTCTTTTTTCTAGTCGTATCTCGAGCTCTCCATAACTCATAACATTTATATACCTCAAATACTCTCTCACTACATACAACTATATATATATATATATCTTCTATATTATACTAATCCTATAATCGACTTATATATATCCATATATGTACATCTATATGTTTACATTCCACTTAGCGATCAGTCTTAATTATTTTGTCTTAGGTATTTTTAATGCCCATTATATTACTTGAACTTAACTTAGTTGCCTAGCGCATTGTCTTTGTCATCATCTACTAAAGTCACAACTCTTGCCACTCTTTTGCCACTTACAGTTGATCTAACCAATGGGCAGCTGACACCCAACAACAATACACCGCTGCTAACACAGGCGCTATCAGGTAAGAAATAAATCTGGTTAAGCACAAGAAAGAGACGATGATGAAAATATTTTAAATCTTAATATTATGCTAGAAAGATTTAAAATTACATTAAATATGGCTTGCAGTACAGTTTAGTACAGATCTTAAAAGATCCTAATAAAAAAATAAATCTAATGACTTAAGTGTAAAAGCTTATAAAGCTTTCGTATCGGAAAGTGAAGAGCATACATAGAACACAATGTCAAGTACATACAATGGAAAAAATAGGATCTACTAGATTTATTTTGAAATAAAACCTATGAAGCTTTCGAAACAGAAAATCATGTACATATGCTCACAATGCAAAAAGTCAATCACATAAAATGAAAGAAATTTTTTAGATTTTTTTAAAGTTGTAGGTTGTATAAATAGTACAGTGTAAAAAATGTAAAAGATAAAATAATCAGAGAATTCATTCAAACCTTTTTAAAAGTCTACAATAATGTTTTGGATGAATATTTTTCTTTAACTTGAAAAAGCTTTTAAGCTCTTGGAATTTAAAAGCCTTACACATTGAGTGTTTCCAAAAGTTCTTTTGGTATCTCAGACATTTCGATTCCGTTTCAAACTCAATTTATAGCTTTCAAAAATAAAAAAATTGTAAAAATTGAATAATTTGACTTAATTTTCATTTTCATTTCGATATAAAATATCTCCCTAAAGTACATGATACCGAAAAGATTTTATAAGAATTTGTATGTTCGACAATCCACAAAAAATAATTTAATTAATTATGTCAATTCTATGAGATTAACAAAACTTTAAAACTGAGAGAATTTCAATTAGTTTTACATTAAATTAATATCAATAAGTTTGACTTTTCAGCAACTATATGATAAATATGTCGATACATCTATCTTATCGATAGATATTATAGATAGATATATAACAGCATATATATTACATAGTTGATATTTGATGATATAGTTGCTGAAGAGTCATTTATATTGATAAGAAAGATGTATCTATATAAATCTATATATCTATATGGTTTTACATCTATAGAATATTAATAAATAGTATAAGAACTATTTGAATGCAATGACAGAAAATTTAGGATACAAAAGCATTCAACTAGTTGTTTTAGTTAAGTTATTGAGTTGAATGTGCTGCAAGAGTAATCCTAGTCATTAGCTTTGCAGTTTTATCATCACATAAGTAACACTTTTCCCCTCCGCCCATCTCTCCTTCTGGCGGTCTTGCAGTGATGAACAACTACCAGGCGGCTGCGGCAGCTGCACACAGTTTTGGTCCGTCGGCCTCGCCGCATGCAGCGGCTGCCACCACGGCCACACGGCAGGGCTTTCCGTCAACCAACTCGCCCGGACCAACCATTGACATGTACAGCTCGGCCGGAGCCGACAATGTGGGCTACGTCCAGGCAACCAGTCCGCAGCCATCGGGCTTTCCCATTGCCGTTAGCCGTGCCCCGTTGAACTACAGCCCGGTAAGTGACCAACCAAGGAGGTTTGAGGGTTTTTGACTACCCAAAAATAGCAAAGAATACTAAAAAAGATAAAGATAGTGCATACTTCGTCTCGGTCTGCGGGGTGCTGCGCGTTATCTAGGCCCAGTCGTGGTCCGTTAACCGTTAACCAAAGAGAAGAGCAGAGAAGAGCAGAGCAGAGAGATCACATCATCTGTCTCTCTCGCCTTTACACACAGCTCAACAGACAAGACAAGTGTAGTAAAAGTAAAACCAAAAAAAAAATTTAAAAAAAATAAACTATATCATCATCAAATATATTAGTTACATAGTTATATATTTTGCGACCTTCTATAAATATTGTACTATGTGTTTCTCTTTCATTTCGTACAGATTTATTCGTTGAACTTTGCGATGGCTAATATATAAAAAGACTGATAACCCCAAAAAAAAATAAAAAAAAAATATAAAGCAAAACAAAAAAGTATATACAAAAAAAAACTTAAAAAAAAAACAAAAAATATACCATATATATATAAATCGAAATATATATATACATATATAAATAAACAAAAGAAAACAAAACAAAAAAAAAAAGAGAAAAAGAAAGTAATAAGAGTATATAACAAACGCAGTTGCACAAGGTAGGCACACCAACAAAACTACAGCGTGTTTTTTTCCAAATAACAATTTCAATTATTTATCAAAAAAATATTACAAAAAAATTTAAATATAGTTAAAAACAAAAATCAAGTAAAAATTATGTATGCACGTCACAAGCACAGTTTTCTAGGCCGTTTCAATTAAACTATATTAAAACTCTTATGATTTATTTACAAATTCTATACAACATTTTCTACTACATATGTATTATATAAATATTAAATCTAAGCGCAGCCACCAATCATACATCACTCATACATACATACATACATACAAACATAGTGTGTTTTTTCGATAAAGAATGCGAAGACAATTCAATTAATTTGGCTTAGCATTGGATTAAGTGATTAAATATGAAAATTTGAATTAAACAATTTGTGCATTCTTTACCGAAATACAACAACTACATATCTATTTTTTTCTATCTCAATACTTTTTCACTTTACCTAAATATATATCAATTTAATATATATATATATATATATATATATAACTATATATGTATGTATACCTATAAATGTTGACAAACTTTCTATATGTATGTGTGCATTAGAGATGCTTGTACGGAAATTGTATTTTATTTGAATAATTTTGGTGTATTTGTTGTTTTGTTCTACACGAAACGTTTATTTACAGGGACCACTAATTCCTGCGGCATTTACAAATGGATACCATTAAAAGGTGGCGCCGACAACCGCAATGACAACAACAACAACAAGAACAACAATAGCAACAGCAATAGCAACAACAAGAAACGAGAACAAACAGCAGCAACAAAAAAAATAGAGCAGCACACAACAAAACTGAAAAAATAACAACAAAATGACAAGAGACACGAAAAGTAACTGTAATGCTGCAACCACACACACACACACACACACATACACAGAACACAAATACAACATTAATTTAAAATACAACAACAAAAATACAGTTGGTATATAACTAATATACTGACATATTATATACATACATATTTCTACATTTTGCAATTTGCAAAATCTGTTAAGCAGCCAAGCAAAAATCCAATAAACCAAACACAAACACACCTACACACACACATATTACAATTAATTAATTAAAGTATATACATGCATATATATACAACAAAATATATATAATAAATCATATATATATATATAAAAACAAATGATAGAACGCAGCGCAAGCAAACCAAAAACACAGAAGAAAAAAAAAGTTGCAGCAAAAAAAAATTAATTTTAATTTAATGACAACAACTACAACAGGCAGCGGAAGAAGAAGAAGAAGCAGCATAACAACTACAACTACAACAACAATATTACCAAATAACCAACCACGGCAGCCGCAGCCACAACCCTGCCACCTACTCCCTTCCCTCCCCCCTCTCCACACCATCAAACGTAGACCCAACTGAAAAAGATGCAACGTGTGCAGCAAAAATCGTTTAAAATGCAAATTAAACGAAACTGCGTCAAGTGCAGCGATGCTGGTGGAGGCGGAGGCGGTGGCAGAGGTAGGCGTGGCCCACACACCCAAACACACACAGGCAAAGACAAACACACTGCAATATGAAGGCCAGCCTGGAGGAGAAACGATGACAACATTGTGCCAGAGGCCGAAGCGTCACCATTTTTAAGTAATGAGAAAACCAAAAAAAAAACAAAAACACACATAAAAATACACAAAAAAATACCAAAATGTAAACTATAAACAAAAAGCTGATGAAGAAGAAGCAGCAGCAGTAGCAGCAAAAGAACGAAAGGAGAAAGTTGAAAATACCAAAACAAAACAAAACAAAAAAGCAAAAACAAAAAACAAAATGTTGCAATAATAGCGAAAATGTTATTATTTAAATGCGTATTATTATTGAAAGCAAATGATTATTATTATCATTATTATTACAATTCTTAAATAACTAAGTTGTAACTTTTAAAGTTAAAGTCGATATATATATATATACTTCTATATATATATACAAATTATATATACATATTATATACATATACTTATAAAGAAAACTGCAATATATACAAAAAGATATAAATTACATAAATCAAAACAAAGCAAACAAAACAAAAAAAGCAAATAATAATAATAATAAAACACACAAAATTATTTGTTTTCAAACGAAGCACTTCATAAGATCCAAAATGTAATGTTTGCAATGTTATAAGTTTTTTTGTGGGATGCGTTGGCAACCCTGTCTGTCGCATCGTATTGCATGTTTTCCTGTTTATTTTGTGTCAGTGGTAAAAAATCAAAAGAAATCAAAAATTGTGCTAAAAACAATTAGATGCAAAAGTTATCATTATGAATTTATTTTAAAGTACAACAATCTCGTTTATTGGCCAAAATGAATAAGATGAGGAAACTTATGTAAAAAGCAAATCACATCGATAGCATCGATGGATAAAAAAAGAAAATCTAATTAAATTAAATGTGTTAAATGTGTTGAAGTTCTGTATTATTTAAAAAAAAAAAACAAAAAGAAAAGAGAAAAGAAAAATGCAAGAAGAAATGAGGATGGAAAAACTGCAACTCTTTTGTGTTCACATTAAAAGCAAATGAATAATGCTAATTAAACAATGGATAGTTAGACAAATATGTTACAAGCATTGCTGCATTCATTATCAAAACAATGAAAGCGAAACTCGAGAATCGAGAATCGAGAGTGTGGTTGGAATTTTTGCATAACTCGAGGCATAAATCAATTTATTTGCACACGATAAAGCAAAAATCTAATGCTATAAGTATATAAAAAGAAAGCATATAACACATATACACACACACACTTATACACACACACTTAAAGACACCCATACAAACTGATGAATCAAAAGCGAAAACAAAACAAACTTAAACAAATTACAATCTAAGCGCATATGCAAATATAACACAATGAACTATTATACATACAACAATATATATTATATTTAAGTAAATAAAATATTTATAAAAAGAATTACCACAAAAAAAAACCAAAAACAAAAAAGACAAATGCTGAGAAACGCAAATGTTTAAACAATTAACTAAAATACTTATGTATGTAAACAAAAAAAAAAAAAAACAAAAATACAAAGCCAGAAATTGGATGGGTAATCAATGAAGGAATGCAAGAAAAATGTTGAAAATGAAAAGCATATGAAAAGCAGGCCACGTTATGTGCAATTAATTTATCTAGTCGCGCCGTCTCGCGTCCTTCTTCGCAAAAGGATACGCAGCAGGACGATAGAAGGAGGGGTCAAGAGCAGTGGACTAGACGATGCTACTTGGGGGGGCGTAATAGAAAAATATATTTATATACAACTATATGGAGTATTCAATTATTGGAACAAAACAAAAACAAGAAAAAAACCCAAAAAAAAAAAAAAAACCAAAACAAAATGAACAAAACTATCTGACAATTAAGTAAACACACAACATTTGTTACACACAGCAAGTGGCAAAAGCAACCAACAAAAACAAAAATTATTAAATAAAAAAATATGAAATGTATTGTTCTATAATTGACAGAACAATAACAAACAATAAGATGCGCTTTTTGTCTGTCTGAGATTTTTTGCACTAGGCGACAAACACAACAAAAAACAAGAAACAAATTTAAAGAAAAAACTAAAAGAAGCAGAGAAAAACAGAAACAGAAACAGTGAAAATGTTCCTTTCATAACTTTTTTGCCAAATTGTCAAACCAACGCTCTCCAGGACTTTGCCGATGCAAAGTCTCGGACCAAAATAGAAAAGACAAAACCTATATAGGAATGAAGATGACAAAAACAACAACAAGAACAACAACAACAAACAGCATATATACGATTATACACGAATACCATACATATATAGTTATACAAATTACAAACCAAAAAAAAAAAAGAGAAAAAGAAAAAATAGAATTGCAGTGTAATATATAATAGCGTTTATAATGTTGACAAAGCAATTCTACGATTATAACCCAAGAGAAACCCAAACACTGAAAAACGGATATGGAAGAATAACTTTACTAAAGCTTTATAGCCCGTAAAGATACTTAGCAAAGAAGCACTTGGGACAAAACATTTCATTAATTTCGAAATTTTTCACTTGTCATTTAACATTTCACTTGATTTCACCCACACACACACACACACAAACACTCACTGAATTGGGGACATAATTAATAAATATATATAAATAATCAAAAAAAAAAAAGAAGAAAAGAAGAGCAAATAAAATGGAATGAAAGAATGATGAATAAACACAACTTTTAGATAGGCGAAAGTAAGCTGCTAAATTACATATTTATATATACATATATTGTATATGAATCGGCTAGAGGCAATCCAGAATCTATATAGATTAACCGAGCATTGGTGATTGCTGATTGTCCAGCAACAAAAACAACAAAAAAAAAACACATTTTACTTATGTATACACGTATGTAGTCTCGCATACGGAGTGCATACTGTATCTGCAAGGGAGTCAAGGCAATGGTTACTTTAACGCTAACTAAACTATTTGTTAATACAAAAAAGTATATATATATATATATGAGAATAATATTACAGAATAAACAATAAAATCGCGGCGGGGCAAGAATTCGTAATCCAGGCAAAAAGGATGCGAGGAAATGCGTTTGGAAAAGCGAAAAGCGAAAAAAACATGTTATATTTGCATAAAAAAAAATAAAAAAAACAAAAATATATATATATATATGAAAAGCGTAACTTGTAAGGCAATATACATACACATATATAAATTAAATAAATAAATCAATATATTTTTAAGACACGTTCTAAAAGCAATAATTGAAAACAACAACAAGATGAGAAGAAGAAGAAGAAGAAGAAGAACAACAACAACAACTTGCCGGATGCAATTGCAGCTAATGTAAGTTTAATGGATGAATTAATGAGAAAATAAAGCAAATGGAATACATTAAATATACACCAATATATAAATATACATATAAATATATATACACCTAAAATTCTATATATATACAAAATATATATATATATATATGATAAATAAATATTATTAATTACGAGTGTAAAGCGACGAACGCATGAACTGCATTAAAAGTGGAAAAGCAAAGAGTTGGGAGAAGTTAATTCTTCTCTCTCTCTCTCACTTACAACAAAATATTCATATTGTAAATTACTTGTAAACATTTTTTGACTGTCCTAGAACAAAAATACAAAACAAAAAACATAAACGAAACTGAAAACAATTTAGAATCGGTCTCGCAGTGTCGTCTATATCCGACCCCTTGAGACTGATGCATTCTTAAATGGCATCCGAATGAAAAAAAAAAAGTCTAGAAAACAATTCTCTGCAAAATGCACACAAAATAAATCAAATCATTTTCTGTGGGCAACTCTAATGCCACATCTCGTTTA
This sequence comes from Drosophila niveifrons, assembly GCA_035046325.1. Taxonomy (NCBI): domain Eukaryota; kingdom Metazoa; phylum Arthropoda; class Insecta; order Diptera; family Drosophilidae; genus Drosophila; species Drosophila niveifrons. The sequence goes on from JAWNOC010000052.1 coordinate 14,609,604, forward strand.
GATCGTATGCTAAAACTTTGCTGGCCCAAAGTATTCAGTACAGAAAGCTAGTTTAATTTTGTTTTACGTTGTAAGTAGAAAACCGAATGCCGAATTTAAACCGGAAATGGTCCGATGCGGAAACGGAAAAAGCGCAGAACGATGGCGTATCGGGTTTTTTTTTTCGGCAGCTGTGTGACCCAAAAAACGAAAAGACACAAAACGGGAAACAAATTTTTTTGTGAGGGACTGTTGTTAAAACCGGTTGAGCTGAGCAGTTGAATCGGTTATTAAAATACATTTGTGAAATCAAAAAACACAAATAAGAAAAACAGCTTTAAGCGTACTGTTGAATTTTTTTCTAGCAATTTTCCTTCCCCCCCTGTTAACACGTTCGTTATGTGTAGAAGAAGAAGAAGAACCTGCTTTATACAAGACAAACAACATATTATTTTGTAGTGCTCTATATTGTTAAAACAAAAAAAAAAAAGAAAATCAAGAACAACAACTGCAAATTACTATAATAATATTGGTATACCGGATCAACAACAACAACAAAAACAACAACATTAACAACCAAAAGAAAATGCGTCCTTGTAACAAAATCAATTTCAGTCAATTAGATAAAACATAAAAGAAGAAAACCAAAAAAACAACAAAATGTTACAGCTACAAACACAAAGACAACAACAACAACAACAAATGAAAACACACTTAAGAAAGCAAAACAAAACAAAACGAAACAAAACAAAAGAAAACCAAAAACGACAATTTTTTCATTATTTTTCTACTGAAGGCGCCGTCGAAAAAGGACAGTTATTAGAAAGAGATAGCAGCTAGAATTAGACAAAAGGTAAGAGGAATAGAGGGAGAGTAAGAGGAAGAAATAGAAGGAATTTCGACGGCGCAGGCGCAAAAGCTTTAAATTGAACATAATAAAACAAAAAGATGTCTCTTTTTTATATAAATAGAGAGAAGTCGGTGAAGAGAGTATGGAAAACGTGTATAAAAATAAATACATAAGTATGCCGTAAAAAAGATTTTTTAAAAAACACAAAAGCGATATAAGAACACATACTTACTTTAAGCTAAATGCCGTTTTTTGAGTCGAAAAGTCAATTTGTGGTCGCGTTTTTTTCGAGGCGAATTCAGAATAGAATTGGACGATGAGACGACGTCTGAAGTGAATGTAATACAAAAACGTATGTAAAATAGTTTTAATGTGAGAAACCCAAAAGCAAAATAATTGAATATTATGAACAACAAAACAATTACGAAAAGACAAGACAGCCAGACAAGGGTAAAAGAGTTTGGCGTGTAGTTACAACTTATATACGACTTACTTTCCGTTTAATTCTATTTATGATTAATACGATTACGATAACGATTACGATAACGATTACGCTAACGTTTACGAATAACGATCACCATTATTATTACACTTATTGTCTTATATAAACATATCAGTTCTTATTATGTGTATGAGTAATTCGCCAACAATACGATTACGATTACGATTACGATTACGATTAACGATAACGATAACAACAGCAACAACAACAACAACAAGAAATAAACAATTAACTAATATCGAATATCGAAGGTCGCTAAATGGACGTGACGTTTCTTTTTATATATATACCAACAACACATGCAAACGCCCCTCCTCCTCACCACAACACACCCCCTTTGCAGCCTGGAACTACGATCCGAATCCCATTGAGAAGCGCATAGAGAGGCACGTTGGGACGACGCAATATTGTGAGCCTTGTACACACACACAAACACACACAGACATGCTTTTATATATGTATGGTAGCAATCAATTACTGACATCAGACAATTCTCTCTCTTCAGTTCTTTATATAGACACATATGTACATACACCACACCAACACACACACACACACACACACCCATACACACTTGGTAAATGCATAGAACAAAGAAAAACAATGATGGGAATGGAAAAAAAAACAAAAACAAAGAAAAACCTACATACAATACATACGAACGATCACTTGACTATTTTTGCTATAAGTAAGAAATTCCCCCCAGGAATGTGTCAGTTTGCAGTTGGTACTCCTACTGACAAAAACACCTTTACTATATTGACAATATCTCTTATATATTTTACACTATACTATATGGAAAAAAAATTATATATTAATATATACAAGAATACAAATAAATAATAAATACAACAAGAAAACAAATTAAGCTAAAAACAAACAAGAAAAAACCAAAAAAAAAAAAAATACAAAAAATAATGAAGACAAAGCGAAAGCGGATGAACGCGAAGGCGACGTTAAAATTGTATTTACAAAAAAAAAAAAAAAAAAAACAACAAAATGGGTAAACCAGCTAAATGAAATCATTTTAATACTTTATACACGATACAAGTCGAAGGAATCTTAACAAATAAACGTAAACGTAAAGCTAAAAATTTAACAAGACAAAAACCAGAGACAACAAATTGAAGATACATTTATAAAAACCCAAAAAAAAAAATGAAATAAATAACAAATGCGCAATATGAAAGCGTACAGTTTGTAAGTATTATACTAAGTAAGTAAAAAAAAGTAATTAAGAGCGACAGGCGCAAGAGAATGCAAAGAAAAGGAAAGAGCTAAAGAAATGGGAATTCAATTAAGCACACACAGACACACTCGTATGTAAGTAAGTATATTGCGTGGTATCTTTGAGTCGATCAAGCGCATGTTTTTTTGGATGAACGCGATTACTTTAAACGGAACTTGAATCCCAGCCCAAACGCATTGGAACGGGACATGAGAATCGCAGAGAAGAGTCGAAAGAAAGTGAGCGCAAAAGGAATGGAAATGGAAATGTTAATGGAAAGGCGTCGCCAATGTGTGTACATAAGCTCTATATATGACAGACAGTGTAATAGTTATGAGACAAACTGATGCAGTACTACACTTACAGCAAACTATACAAGGTAAATAAATAATAAACATGAAGAAGAAGAAAAACAACAAGAACAACAATTAAAAGACAACCGTGCGAAAGCCATACACATAAATAGAAGCATAACAAGAATTTAAAAGATACAAACAACAAAAATATTATTATGATGGAGAATAATTACAAGAAAAACAACAATTTTTTCATTTCTATAAAGAAATCCGGTAACGAATTTGTATATTTACTATGAGAAATACCACACAAACAAAAAAAAAAAATATATATATATATGATCAGCCCAAGAACTATTCATACGACCGCAAATATGCCCATATATACATACATATAAACACGAATATATATAAATATATATATATATATATATATGTATACATATATATATAAATAATAGTTATATAACCAAGAACAACAAATAAACATATAGTTAAATTCAATAATGTTAAGCATATGATGAATGGAAGCGAACAGAACAAGCGGACAGACAGACAGACGGACTGAAGGATGGACAGGCGGATGGTTAAAGTAATTCAATTATTTATAAGGACCCTTGGACAGCAGCAGCAGAAGCAGAAGCAGAAGGGAAACATAATATGCGGCCACATCAAGTACATTGAAATTAACATTAACTGACAGAACACAACACACTCAGAAATGGCAATTATTGCTTTTTACACACTTCACACACACACACACACACACTCGGACAAGAGCAAATTGTAAAAGTTTTTAACACACAACAATATCAACAAATAAGTATGCAAAACTTTAGCAACAAACATTTACAACTTACAACCTACCCCATTAACAGAAACTGAAACTGAAACTGAAACTGAATCTGAAATTGAAAAAAAGGCGAAAAAAAAAATACAGAGTGTAACGGGAAATTCAAAATGAAAGTTGAAGTGGAGAAATGCAAGTTGAGGATTGATGATAATGAGTAATCACTTTATGTGTGTGCTGTGTGCATCAAGCATACTATATAAAGCATGTTATAGGAACAAAAGTGTCAGAGAGAAAGAAAGAGAGAGAGCAATTGAGATAAGGTAAGCAGGGCAGGCCTAAAAAGCGAATTCCAATGAGCTGGTTATGAACAACAACAACAACAACAACAAACATCAATGTGCATGCAAATACATATAAATAAATATAAATATATATACATAAACTATAAAGAAACATGATTTTAAACCGAAAAAGAAGAAAAACCCAAAAACAAAAACAAAACAAAAAACAAAACCAAAAACCAAACAAAAACAATTAAATAATGGCATTATAAGTTAAGATAATGGTACATAAGTTTAAAAAACAATGGCAAAGAAATGCTCTAGAGCAACAAAAAAATATATAATACAAATTATAATGAAATAACTGAGAAATAAATAAATTAATTCATAATGATTAATAAACAAATATGAACATTGTTCAAAAACATAAAAAAAAACCGAGTTTTTACTTTTTTTGGGTTGGGGAATGAATCAAGGAATATGTAAAGATAATAAAAAAAATTAAGATTTGGTAAGTATAAAATTTAAAATATTTTAACTTAAAAAAGGAAAGGAAATATGATACTTTGTTTGTAGCGAAGTTGAATTTCAGCATATAATACTTTAATTTAATAAAATGCAAACATTTCAAATTTTTCAAATAAACGAAATCTTCAAGGTGCTGGTTTTAAAAATATTTGTTTATTAATATGTAATATGTTGTGCTGCTTCTAAAGAAGATGGAATTATAGATGATTAATTTTTACCTTAATTTTATTATGTGCCATGTTTTCAAAATCAATTTTTATAAAACTGATTTTGAAAATATTTTTACAATCTTGAAAAGAAATAAAATCTACACAGAATCTAAAGAATTTGAAAATTGGACGAATTATACTTACTTTTGGATTTTTTAAGGGTCAAATATTTGTTTATTTGTAAGGAAAATTTATACGGTGCTCAATTTTGTTTGAAATTTCATAAAAAAAAACTGACTTCATCAAACAGTAAATTTTAGAAATTTCTAATTTTTATATACGCACTGCTATTGAAGTTGAAAGTCAGCCAAAAAATATTTGGATTTTATTATTTAAAATTTTCATAAGTACACAAATTCCGCACATTATATTTTCTTCTGAATTATAAAGAATACTTATATATTTTTACTTCTCAGATTTCTAAATGTAATTTTATTCCACCCACAAAGAATCACGATTACGGATAAGATTACAAAACAATACCCACATTTATTACATTTCTTTGCTAGAAAACAAAAACACAGATTACACTAAAGAGTAGAGTGAGAGTAAAACGAGTATAACAGACTTTTGGCTAGAGACATCCTGAGAGCTTATCTAGCTTTTTTCGATTTGTTGGTCAGCTGCTTCTCATCCCACCACTTGGCATACCATTTGGCACTCCGCTCGGCACTGATATCCGGATCGAAGAGCGGCATATAATCCATGTGAATGGAGGCGCGCAGTCGATTGTACATCAGCATCGAGGATGTGAACGAGGCGATGGAGCGCAGCGAGTGGGGCAAACGGTATTTGGTATAGGGAAATGCCAGACGAACGATGAACTCGAGCAGAAAGGCGAGGAAGAAGAACAAAAAATGTGGCACATACCACCAGCTGGTCTTGACCTTAAAGCGTTCGCCCATCAATGCCATTTTTTGGAAGAAACGCGACACATCGTTGATGCCGGTGTCGTCGGTGACAAAAACTGGCAGACCATTGACCGCTTTGGTGGACACCTTAAGCGCCTTATAGGCACAGATGTGGCCCCAGGCCACATTGCCGGCATAGACCAGCTGCTGTTTGCCACCCACGCCAGCGATGCGGGGAAAAACCCAATCTCGTTTCGAGAGATACTCAAAAGTGTCGGTGACAAAGTGCGAATCGCATTCGCCGTACGTCAATGGAGCGCGTATTGCGCTGGTGGCCAAATAATCTAAACAAAGTAGACAACACAACGAAAAAAAAAAGGTTGAGTTGTTGAAGTGAAACTAGAGAGGGGAGAACTCACCCAGCTGGTTGAGCAGCGGTGCTCCATTTGAGTTCAGCACAATGTTCTCCGCTCGCAGTTTGCTCGAAGCGTAGCCCGCAATCAGAAACTCTTTGTCCTGCTCCCACAGCTTCGAGCTGTCCAGCGTGGGCGTCTCTGTCTTCGATTCCGTCGAGTTGATCACCGCCGAGAAGGTGCTGCGTCCCTTGAAGGGCACAAAGTTGACCGAAGTGCAGCTGCTGTACACCAAACGCTTCACATTGTTCTGTATGCACAGATCCACAACAGCGCGGGTGCCTAAAATTATTAATTTTGTATTACTAATTTAGTATTTGCATGAATGTAACAGTAATGTATTCTATTCGATTCAAATTAAATAAATACAAATTAAGCAAAATAAAAACAAGAAAACTACAATCGAGTGTGAGTGTGAGATACGAAATCAGCACGGCTTCATTCCCAAAATATACTGCCAGCAAATATACATATAAACTTACCAAAGGCTGTGCTTTTGGTATACTAATTTAGTACTATTGGTAGTATAATATAGATTGCAAAATATACCAAAGCAACTAAGTCCCGTAATAAGTGGGCGGTTTTGCCCAGCTTCAATCGAGTGTGCTCGACTGTGAGACACCTGCTCCCCCTTTTATATAAAACAATATTCTAAAGGCTACACTTGCTATATCGAGATAAAACTACATTAAAAATATACCATATGGTGCAAAATATTCCAAATTGTCAGCCAAAAGACGGGTTTTTGGTAAAGTTGGGTAAAGTTAGTTACTTAATGGCTGCATACATAATAAAAATTGACCCTTGACATTGACATTGACTATGCTATAGTAGCAAATTTAAACTACTTTAGGTTATTCTAATTTCTTAAAAACACCAAAAATTCTTTTAGGCTCCTCTATTAGGTGCAATTCCTCTTGACAAACACTTTTTCTACGTCGTTAGAAGTTAATCAGACAATTTCCTTGGTCATAAAGTATCCATCGAACAAAGTTTTCATTGTTTTAAAATATCAAAGAAATATTTTTATTCGCTTCATATATTGTAAGTCAATACTGCTTAAAGATAACTTTTGAAGCTTTCATTATAATTTCACAGTTTTTTAGTTTGGAAGCTTCATCTGACATTTGTTAACTTCGTTGAATATGAACTACATTTTACTCCGAAACTTTTATTTATTCTCTTCTCTTAATTAGCTGTATTTTATTAAGTTATTTTTACTTAACTTAGAAGATAAAGTTTTTCTGCCTGAAATTTCAGAAATACTTTATCTTCTATTCTATTCTATTATCAATTTTAAATCAAATTTTACGTATCTTAACCTAGAATTTATGAACTGTGGCTTATTAATTAGTTTTTTCAAAAGTCATACATAACATAAATAAATGTGTATCTTCAATGTTGTTACTCTATTAATAAAAGTGTACAGAAATAAAAAGCTTTTAACATCTTTTTTATTTTTAGCTTGACTACTTTATACCTTTAATAAACATTTCATAAAATTTTGTATGCTGTTCAACTTCAATATAAATAAGTTTTTCAATGCTGCTTAACTTAAATATAAATTTGTTTAGTTCTTCAATGCTATATAACTTAAATGTGAATATTTTGAAGTTCTCAAATTGCAAACTCACCTTTAATGTTAACCCTTTCGAGTTCGGCATAATTGGGCGGATACGCAATGTCAACCAATGCGGCGCAATGGAAGACGCTATCAACGCCCGCAAAGACTTTGTGCAAACTCTCGAGATCAGCTCCGATGTCGCCCTCAAATGTGCGCAGCAGCTTCGTCTCCTCGTGTCCAATGTTGTTCTTGTAGGGCACAATGTCCAGCGAGCGAATCTCTTTAATGTTGAGCTCCTTGCGCTGCTCGAGCAGCAGCTTTATGATGTGCTGACCTAGAAATCCACTGCCGCCCGTAACGAGAACCACATCACCACCATCGTTGCTGCCCATTGTTGTCTAATGTGTGTGTGTGTGTGTTTGGTGTGGACGCTTTTAAATGGCTAAAATAAAAAAAGAGTCGAGAAAACACAGTGAGACAGTGGTAATAACAACGGCAAACTATCATCAAACTACCGACTACAAAACTACAAACTGCAATGGCCATAAAACAAAACTCTGATGCGCAAGTTGGTCAAGTGAGGGCCATAAAGCATGCCGACGACTGTCGCAAGAGTGAAGAAGAAGAAGCCACGCTACTTGCCCCCAAACTTCCAACTTCTTCTTTCAACCAGTAAACATCGTGTAGCCAAAGCAGCTTGCCATGGCGTGCAGAAACCTTCGACGGGGTCAGTTTTCTGCTTATGTCTTGTGAATGACTTGCCAGTTTTTATAGCGACTGGCTTACGTGCGGCTTTGTTTTGTTATTATGATAATGAAGACGACGGACGCTTGAAGATGCCCAGATCATCTATTGCTTTTAATGCTTCTTCTATATACATATGTATATACCCGATAGCATAATAATACAAAGGTGTGATGACTTTGTGTTTGCCACAAAAATTTTAATTTAGACAGGAAACTTTAAAATCTTAATATGCACAAGTTTTTTTACTAATCATCATGTGGTTCTATTTAATATACAGTAGACACTGGCAAATTAGAACAACTTGACATATTCAAACATTGTATAAAGAAGGGTGTGAACTTGCTTAAAAAGACTTCTTTACTGTGTTTTATTTATTCCAAAAATAAGTAAGCGCAACTTAGCATAGACAAATCTTTTCTGAACTCCAAATTCGTTTTCAAACTTTTCGATTGCATTTTCTAAACGATTAAAATTTCAAATATATTAGAGAGTATTTATATTAATAATATTTAACTATGAAATATACATTTTTTTTTCATTTACAATAACAAAAGTTAACGCTCTCTGAAAGTATCAAATTTAACTTAAACATTCCTTTCCGAGCACTGAAAAAATTTGATAGTTTATGGAGGCAATATTTACTAGAGCATAAATTAAGTATACGTCGTGATAAATTTGCGTTAGGTACTCTTCGTATATATTACGTATACGCAGTAATAAATTAGTTTTTGCTACTCTTCATATAATGATATTTAATTTTCTTATTAGGGCCTATCTTTATTTCAAGTACTTGACCCCGTCTTTTGTAATTGTTTATTAGTAATGTGCTAACGGCTTTTGTAAATTTGTAACCTACTAAATGCATTTTTAATGAGTTTCACTTTTAAAATCTTGACACTTTTATTTTGGGACCAAAGCTTTTGGAAATACCTACTACTGCGAAATATTAAGAGTTTAGAGTTCAGTTTTCTTGCAGTTTTTAAAGCTCTGTGTTTTGTGTTTCACGAGGCCATGGCCAAATTATTCAACACCTTTTTAGCCGAACAACACACAAAATTCAATCCAAGCGTCAAGAAAAAAAAAAGAGTTACTGCGTCTGACTTGACGCTGGGCTAGCTGTGATTACAACATCAACAACAACAGCAGCCACGGCACAGAGAAACAACAACGATGGCAAAACTAGCATCAGTATAATTACAAGCGAACTGGTTTCCGCGTCTATTACAACATCATCCACAACAACAACAACATACGACACACGCGTCAAGTGGCTGAGCACTGTGATTGCCTTTTGAGCTGTCCAATTTGACATTTTGCCATTGATTACTGCTTTTGGTGCAATTGACCCGTTACACTACCAATTCGCGAATTATTGAAGTCAGCTTACCAACAAACAAGTCGCGTTTTTTATTCTATTATTATCCGTGGCAAACAGTTTGTGTTGCTTGCCGCTTTATAACTAAGAAACTGTCTCACGGTTTTGCAGGTTTGAGCGCAAACGAGCTACACAAACAAGCGACCAGCGTTGCCACCTGTCAAACAGTTGTAGGTAGCCTCTTCAGCGACAATCGATAGTCGACTATCGTGCTATCGATCGAGCGCGCAGAGCGCGCTTTTATTTGAATATACGCCGTGTTGGTAAAATTCAATTTTTATTCAACAACAATTAAATGAATATGGACATTAAATAGGCTTAGAGATTACATAAATAGTTGTTTCATCTTAATGTTTTTTTGTGGGTTTTCTTTTTATATTATCAATTGTGTTAATTACACAGACATTACAATATTTCAATAAGTACAATGGTAATTGTTTTCGTTGCATCCCGCCTCATAAATATATAGTATATATATATATATGTATACATTATATATATAAAGTAAACGAGAAGTAAAAGGCCGTTGATACAAATGACTTTGGATTAGATTAGGCGCGCTTAAACATTAACAACACATACATACATGGAATACAAAATGGTGTTTAGTACAATTAAAAATTCTGTTCACATTTCTGTTTGGTTTATTACAACATTATTCTGTAAATGTTAATGTTCATGCTCAGTTTACTCATTAGGTTTAATAATATGTATATATATAAGTATGTATGTATGTTTGTTTTGTATATCAATCTGCTTTTTTGTTAAGTACTAGTTGACTTCATGGGTTCCATCTTCATTCAAGTGCAATATATAAACATAAATATGTGTAATGTTTAAGATAAATATGTACAACTTTCACATATGTATGTGAAAGACGTACAAAACTATAAATTAATAATAATTAATAATTATCTAGCAATTTCATTTAGTTACAATATACAAAAAAACACAGTAATTTTCATTTTATTCTATTGCATTTAGATGCATAATTGGAGTGACATGACGAAATGATAAACAAATTCTATAATTATTAATTGTCGCGCTATGAACAATATGAATGTTTGATTGTATGTGTGTATGTGTTTATATTAAACTAGTTAGGTGTATATAGCTCTGTATACATACATAAATATGTATATGTATAGTATGATGTATATATATTAATATAGTAGGTATTATGGTATGCTGTCTGTCACAAAGAGCAACTCTCTCTCTCTCAACTAACATTATTTACTTTAACTATTACAAGTACAATTTCATTATCAGCTATTATTGTTGTTATTGTTTTGTGTGGTTGCCATATCAACAGACACATACTCTATATATACATACGTAAGTACATATATAGAATATATATATATATATCTATATCCATGCCATTCAGTACGATAATGCTGATGGTGAGCGTGAACCAACTGTAAAATCTTTATACACCGAAAATACCGAAATCTGCAAAAAATCGAACAAGCACAAAATTATTAAAAATAGTTCATAAATCATACAGTATAAGTGTTTGTTGTATATAATATATGTAAATGTTGATGAGTTGGCCAGTTTAATTGGCAAACTTGCGTCACAGTATAGAAACTGCATAATACATATGATGATGTGGGCAATTTGCCAACAACAAAATACAAACTTGGCATCTATAGAACTTTTCGCTTTGCCCGCATGTGGCAGGCAATGTGAAGGGTGCTCAAGGAGCATTTGAATTGAATTGGATTGTTTTCAATGTCAGTAGCTGTAGCTTATCAGTTAAAGCACTGCGCATAACTTTACCTTGTCTTTCAGTTGCTGACACAGTTTCTGGCCATTCATCAGGAGCAGGAGCACATCGTTGAGCCACTGAACACCGATTTCCGCTTGACGTGAATCGAACTGCATTGTTCCCTGATTGTTCAACAGCTGATAGACGGCAATGATGAGCTTGTGGCTTTGCAGATAAAAACTAACAGCCAAATCCTCGGGCAGGTTAGGCACAAGTGATTTCATATTGCGACCTTTGATTAGCTCCTCAATTGGCTTCTTCTTCGGCACCAGCAGGCTATTGCGACCGCGCTGCAGGGCATCCAGAATGTTTCCTATCACATGGAGCACTTCATCCGAGGTTCTAAAGTATTTTTTTTTGGCAAAAATAAGCATTTATAAATAAACAGACAATCAGAATCAACAAACGAAAATAACGAACGCACTTGAAGTGATAAGAGTCATCAACGTCGTCAATGTGATTGATTGCTGTTTGTAGATGATTGGCGGCATCCTGAACTTGCTGCAATTTCCAAGGCGAATCGTGGGTGATTGAGGTACGTTGCGTTTGACTTGGCGCCTTGCACAGCTTAAAGCTAATATCCTGTAAATAAATAGGAGTATTTATTTAGTCGACATAATTTGAATATATATTATATAATCTTACCGCCTGCGTGATTGCATCGCCTGTTAGGGTAAGCACCGCTTTTAGCTGATCTGGCGAAACGCTGAGTATGAACTTTTCAGTCTTCTTGCCCTCGTTATCATAAAGCGGCACAGGGAATCTGTGAGCACACTCCTTCAAGAGTAAGAGAGAGAGAGAGCGAGAGAGGGAGGTTAGTGCAACATACTTCAGATTACATTGTAAGTACTTACAACCAGAATGGTTCGTAATTGCTTTAATATCGCATGTACTTCTTGTCTTAGCACCCACTCGAATTCAATTTGCTGTCAGCGTATGTGTGTGTGTGTGTGTGTGAATACCATTGGGATGTGGGTTTTGTAGATTGTGGATTGCGGGTTTTTGGGGGTGTGGAGCGCGTGTGTGTGTGTGTGTGGGTTGTATGTTTATGTAGCGGAGGCAGCGCCATCCATAGTTTGCAGTATTTTTTGTTTTTTTGCGATAACGCCATCGTCGTCGACGTCGCAGCGTCAAACAAAGAGCAAAACGGCACGTTTCATGTACAAATCAATAATATCGGCGTTCGACGCGAGTGAGCGTGAGAGAGAGTGAGCGGGAGAGGGAGAGAAAAAGAACAAAACGATCAATAATCAATTGATTCTATGATTAATAGCATTGCATTGTTTTTTTTCGGGGAGGATATTGACTGCTTTTAAGTGCACACTTACCAAATTTAGAGCCTCCTCTCGCTCCGTGTCAACGACAAGCATTTTCATTGTGCTTTTGGCCTTCTTGCGCGCTGTTATGTATCTCCGTTTGTTTTTGTCACTAATTGCTGCAGCAGCGCTAGCAGCAGCAACGCCAGCAATGTGTAATGAGAGCGCTGTAATGTTATAACATTTGTTTTATATATTATTCTAATGCATTTGTACTATTTTAATGCCCAAGCCACTAACTTAGTAATATTTACTATGCGTTCACTGTTTGCTGTCAACTTTACACACACACGCACACTTACGCAGAGCCACAAACACTAGAGCATAACATTTTGCTGAAATGTTATTAACAGTGCGCACTCATTTTTTTCGGGGAAATCGCCGCTTGTCTTTGACGCAATCAGTGGCCTCCTTAACATTGCATTTGTCTACAGTTTGTTGCCAAATTTTGTGGCTACAAAATCTTTACTAAACAATAGTTTTTGTTACAGACAAGTTTAATAGAATAATAAAACCTGAAACATAAATTCAAATTTAACAGACAGCTCAGCCTAACAACCTTTTAACAGTGCTGTAACAGCGCACTGCTGTAATAGACAGACAAATCGATTATCGCGCTACAACTGTGTGTTGCAAGCAAAACAGAATAACAGTGGGTTTCTTTTTATGATTTATAAAAAACCTGCTATAATTTGGCAAGGAAAACATTTGGAAAAGGCATAACTATGCCAAAAGGGTCTATAAATTGATTTTTGCACGTTACATTGTGCAAACATGTAGCCCTGGTTATCGAGTTATCGACGAGCGTTTGATAAACTGCATGTGCGTTATCATGTGAATGACCAAAATCAAGGGCGCACTATATTCAAATTGAAAATATCACTTGAGTGCTGATTGCTGATAGTGGCAAGCATACTTACGTTTGCGCAGGGGAGGAGGCGTTGTGAGCACAGCTGTCTCCGGCACCGAGTTGAGCACATGGTGCTGGAATTGTCCGCTTCGTTGTCTGGATAGCGGATGGAATGACCAATTTGTTGTCGGGCTGCAAATTAATGACAAAATGTATACAAATAACACGTTGTTATTTTCTCAATCAATTTAACATTTGGGCTTTTTTCTTCTTTTGTTGTTGTACACCACAATTTTTCAAGTTTTGCCTTATCATTTTTTTGCGTGTTGCTGTTATTGTTGCTGTTTGATTTCGTCTTGATTTTGATTCAATGTGAAGTGCTAATTGCCATAATACTTGTTGTTGTCGTTGTTGTTGTTTTTGTTGTATTGGCCATTGTGCCGTTTCCCCGCAATGACTCATTTTGCCAGTCAGCGCTGACAGCGCTGTCAACTGCAGCGTCGGCAGCGCATGCTTAGTTTGGTTTTGGGTTACAACAGAATTATCAAAGCAAGATTCGCTTGAACTGCAGTGGCGGCAGCAGCAGTGTAATGTGGGATTCCCACAGCCGACACGGGGCGCGTGTCTCAGCACTTTGATAGAGATAGAAATGCCCATAGTGATGGCATTGACTTTTCGGCTACAATTACAATAGCGCTTATCAAGCTATGTATGCTGACGTTTTACACGCACACACACAGACACGCGCGAACACGCACACACACTATCAAACAGACACGCGCATAAATTTTCAAGCATTTATTAAGCTCTTTTGTTGTTGTTGTTGTTGTTGCTGTGGTGTTGGTGGTGGTGTTTTTCATTTGATAAGCCAATGTCAAGAAAAATGAAATATGTACAAACAAACAAAAGTCCCATTTAAGAATTTATGTGACCATAAATTTTATTGGCACGCCAAAGCAGCGGCGGCGGCTTTTTAACACATTCTTGAGCTGCCATAATGCCAAAACAAACATGGCTTTATTGTTCCTATACAAATATGTACTATATATGTATATGCATTTTTGTATGTACAAATAACGCTACCTCTGCGGCATTTTGGTTAATAATATGTTACGGCTTTTAGTAGTTGTTGATTATTTTTCTTTTCTTTTTTAGCCTTTTGCTTTTTGCTATTATCAATTGCAAACACTTCACAGACAAGACGCGTATCACGAGGCAAAGCCAAAGCCAAAGCACAACAACACAGCGAGGCACGAGCACGAACACGAAAACGAGCACGAGCGAAGCGAAGCACGAGCACGAACACGAACGTTAGAAGGGTGTAGAGCGTAGTAGAAGGGGTAAAGAGGTGCGAGGCAAAAGCAGAGGCAGAGGCGGAGGCAGAGTTGTTAGTGGGTGCACATGCGATCAGGTGTAGCTCCAAAACTGACTGCCAGCTAGCTATATTATGAGTAACGGCAAGCGCACACAAAAGCCACAAGCAAGCAACTGAACCGACAACGCTAAGACAACGTCGCGCATTGGTCAATGGCAGCGGCAGCGCCAGCAACAACAATATAACACAGTAATGCTCGTAGCAACAGCAACAGCGACAGCAAGCAGCGACGTAAGCGTCGACGTCGAGGCCAACGTCAGCGTCGCGCGTCGCTTTTTGTATGTAACATTAACGTAGTTAAAACTTGACGAGCTTTTTTTTTTGTATTTTTGTTTTTCGTCAGCTTTCTTCAGGTGCGCCCTCTTCACTAATAGCTGCCGTCGTCGTCGTCGCCGTCGCCGTTGTTGCTGCTGCTGCGCCGACGCCGTCGTCGTCAGCGCGTTGTTGTTAGCGTCGTCATCAGCGTGGCGTTTATCAGCAGAGTGTGCGGTTGGCATTGACAGCATAGCATAACCATAATACGAATTTGTTGTAGACTTTTTCATTTAACGTTTTTTTTTATTTTTTGCATACACAGTAATTTGTTTTTGTTTTCATTTTTGGTATAAAAAAGTAGTACAAAAGTGTTTAATGCTATTATTTTCTCTCTCTCAATTTAAATACGTGGATTTGTTTACGACATGAAACAAATGTGCAAATATAAACAAATAAACGTGTGCCCAACAGGTGTGTGTGCGTGTGTGTGATAGTGTACATGTATGTGTGTCACTGTGTGGGTATTTGTGTGAGAGTGTCTGCATGTGTGTCTGTGTGTACCAGGTGTGTATGTCTGCTTATGTTTGTATGTGTGTGCGTGGGAGCTTTGCGAGTATGTATGTGTGTGAGTGTGTGTTGTTGTGTTTGTGGATCTTGGGACTGCGTTTTTATTTTATTTTATTTTATTTATTCGCCGGTCATCATCTCCATGAATTCTGTAAATGAAGCAAAAATGACACGACATTAATGACCGAAAAGTGCATTTCAAAATTATGCATAAAAATAAAATGTAGAAAGTTCTATATATATATATATATCTGTGAGATCGACTATTAAATACACTCTTCTAGGCTAAAGACAATTTGTATATAACATTTTAATGGTGTCGAAAATTGCGGTAAACTTATTTCAGGAAATCATTAAGTTCTCAACGCTATAAATTATTTTTCGCGCTATAATCTTTGCTTGTTATATGTTCCTCAATATATTTTGAATACTATATCGAAAATTCCACCTGCAGGTTTTTTTTTTCTTTACATATTTTAAAAATAATTATTTTTTAATGATCGTTGCAATGACATCATTGAATTACAGTAATGGGTTATTACGTCCGGTTCTGTTATAGTACAGCAAAAAATAACGTTTATCAACAAGTTTTGCTAAAGAATGTTTACAACTCTAGAAATTAGCTTGATGACTTAAGATTGACAAACGAATTTAGATTTCTTTAAATATATATATCGAATATCTTTTTGTGAATGATCTGTTCAGTCTTTTTATTATTATAAGTATGTCAAAAACTGCAGTAAATATATATTCAGGAAATCTTAAAATTTCATTACTAATTCTTAACTTTTGGAATGATCATTTATAATTTTATAAAAAAGTGTCTTTCTCCTAATTTATTCAGATCAATGAAATCCTAATAGTATAATCGTCTCATCCCAAAATATTATAAATATCTTTGGCAATCAACTACGCCTCTGTGGTCATAAAATTAATGCACCCTTCAAAAGAGCATCAATTATAAAGGAAAAAAAATGAGTAAATACAAATAAATAAATATATGGACATGTGTCCATCCATTAATAATCATATTTTTTTTTTTTTCGTTTGAAAATGTATGCCACGAAAAGAGGAGAGTTCGTTTTTCTGTGTCGCACTCGATCGTCCTATAAATAGACTTCGATATGCTCCAAAATGATTGGGAGGTTGTCAAAAGCATCGAGAACTCAAGATCAACAGAGCAACAGCAGTAGCGATGTCATATCGAGCCATATCTTCTAGCTGATGTTTACAAAAAAGAACCGAAATTTATGAACACTAAACAAAACGTGGGTGGAAATCTGTCTAAATTGTGGGTGTGTGTGGGAGATTTTTAGCAAACTGCTAGAAAAGCGCCCCGAATACAAACAAAAAACATATGCATGGAAAAGATGAAGAGAGGGTGGGAAACTCACCATCGAAATCAACTGTACCGGAACCGTCACTATCGATTTCCTCAATCATAATGTCCAATTCCTGTTCGGTCAGCTGATCGTCGAGCTCCTTGAGGATCTCCTTCAAGCAGGTGGTGGGAATGAAACCGTTGCCCTGTTTGTCATACAAACGGAACGCTTCACGCAGCTCCTTCTGCATGGCCTCGGCATCCTCCTCCACAATGAATTTGGCAGCCAGTTGCACGAACTCACCGAATTCCAAGCGGCCAGACTCTAAAGGGGGAAAATAAAACATTTTGTACATTCCATAAATAAAATGCGAAACTGGCTGGAAATTTTGTTATACTATTAATAATTGCGCATGAAATATGGCAAATGGTCAATGATCGCCAAAATTTATGGCACTATCAGAGTGAATTATTGCCCCGTCGTCGTCAATTGGCCAATCAATACACAATATCTATATAGTATAGCTGATAGACAATCTTTTTTTTTGAAAGTGGCTAATCTTAAGAAGCGGAAATTAAAGTGATTACTTTTGGAAGCTTAAAATACTTACTGTCCTCATCGACCTCCTCGATCAGTTCCTCAAGGATTTTCTTGTCGAAGGGCTGACCTGCAAAATTAGTTTAGAAAGTTGTCAATGAAGAGTTCTGGAGTTGGAAATTCCAGTTGTGTAAACTCACCCATCAAACGGAGAATATCGGCAACCATCTCGGTGGGAATGCTGCCAGTTTTTTGATGATCGAAGCTGTTGAATGCCTTCTGGAGCACGGCAATTTGCTCGGGTGTCAGATCCTCATCCTTTAATCGGAAATTAATTGAATTAATATCGTATTTTCATTGATATATTCCAAATGTGTGTGTGATGACCTACCACGCTGCTCATGTTGCTGGTTTTGTTAATACACAAAAAAATGAATCGATCTGAATCTGAATCTTCTTACGAACCGATCACCTCGGAGTATTCGTGCCTACTACGAAGCAGTCGCGTTGCGTTTTCCAAAATATAGCGCAAAATATTTCAGATCAACTGTCTCTGAACTTGCCCACACACACACACAAACACACACACATAGACAGAGAGAGAAGATCGAGAACCCGAGACGTACAATTCGGAATATGTAGCACTTTTCCACACCGATGCCAGAATTTTATTGTTTTTTAGAAAGAACTGTAAAAGCGCGATCAAAAACAAAATTAAAACGATAGCAGCACACGTCCAACCCAATACATTCACAATTCGGAGGCAGCAGCAGCCGAATGTGAGCCGTATAGTGGTTTTCCACACAGCAGCAGCAACATCAACAACATCAACAGCAGCAGCAATCTCAGCGATCCAATCAGGGAGCAGGCAGGAGCAGGGAGAAGGAGGAAAAGCGAGGCTGAAGCTGCATGAATCCGTCCATCTGCCAGTCAGCTAGCTATAATGCGATGCGTTGCGTTCTCCCAATAGTATATACATAGATACTCTCGCTATATGTATTACATGCATACATGTGGATACATTTTATATATATATACACTGTATACAACAGTTGCACGACAACAACAACAACAACAGTGGGCGATATGGAGAAATGCCCCAGTGAAGCATGCCGAGCAGCTAGACAGCGCATAGAACAGTGCACACTACCTCCCAACTTGTAGGGCACTTTAGTTCAAAGAGTTCACAAAGGTGACAAATTTGCTAGTGAATTTGTCTTTAAGGGTATTTCAGTTCAACTCGAGGCATTTAGATGATTAAATAGCGAACACATTTATCCAGAAATAATGCATGGCATCAAATACATTTCTTTCATGGATAGCATATTCAAAATGTATACCATATGATTCCATCTTAATATTAATTGTAGAGTTATATTTGATGTCATATTGAAAGTAATACCAGTTTCACTTTTTAAATACAATTTTTTAATAGTCGCAGTACCAAAATTTCAATTCATATATTGCAACTTTGAAGTTGATCATATCTAATATAACATTTATGCAAGTGCGCCAAAATAATAGAAACTTATAGTATAGTGTACTTCATTTCAATATAGAGTTACATTTCACAAAAACATTGTGCCAGCGATCAAGTAACAATGAGGAATATGCAAAATATAGAAATATATTATATTTCTGCTACTGTCGCACTGCTATTTTAATGAACACAGCTGTATAACATATAGCTGTAGCTAAAAAGCCAATTAGTTTAACCTGAATATATACATTCTTGAATAGAACTTTAGAAATGAATATGCATCAATATAATAAAAACTTTATTAAAGTAAACGTCAGCTTAATTCTGAGTCATGAGCACAGAAGCAAATAATAAAGCCTTTTATTTTCATTGCCCACTTTGTCTTTCTTCGATATAATAATAACAGATGTATCCTGGCAGTTTTATATAGTTATATATAGGTATATTATATATATTTATTTTTCTATATTATATTTTATAATACATGTTTATTTTAATATATTATATTTGTGTATAGACTCCTATATGAGTTAAATGTAGTGCAATCTACAACTAACTATAACACAATATAGAATCATCTAACTTATGTGAGGTGTCTGTTAGCCTGCTAATTTCACCAGCAAAAATTGATTGGACGAAACTATCATCTAGTATAAAACTATTCAATATAATTATGGACCGGTGCCATATAAATTTTGTGTAGCGTACAGCTGTCAATTCAAAATCATAAAGGTGACTAATTAGCTACATAAGATAGCGTGTTTCTATATCTTGGTTATAAATTTTAAGTCTTTTGTATATGCACCAATATAATACAAGTTTTATATCAGTATCCTTTAAGACGTAGTAGCTTATTTATCCTATAATAGGTAAGTGCATTGCATTATCCAATAAGGTGCATAAGTGCATTGATCGAACTTTTAGCACACATATTAAACTGTCACTGAATACGATTTCACTGCATGATAATCTAATACGAAGTGTGCTACAAATTTATGAAAGTACTTAGCCAGCTAAAGTAGCAGGCAAACAGAGATCATAAGCAGAATATTGTTTTCATTGAAGCCACTTTAAAAATTGCACAAGTGAAAACGTTTGATTGTCGAACTCTTTGAACTTTGCGCAATCTTTACAAGGTGAATATTATATTTTTAGCTATAAATTGCATATCTGAAATTCAGCAATCAATTGTTTAGCTTGACCATAACACAAAAATACAAACTAATACTTTTTTGATATGAATTTTGCGTATACGTACTAAAATATTGCGTATACGTATCAAATGTTTGATGATAATGATTTTTATTTGCCAAGAAGCCAAAGAACTTTGCACAAATATTGTAAAGTAAATTAACACAATTATTTATTCATGAATGATTTAAAAAAAAATTGGATTCTTTTAATGAAAAGATTTTTAAAGTTTTTTTTTGCTTTTTTCAAACGAAGTTTGCTTTATGAGTTACATATTCAGTAAACTCTGTAACGGCTCAATTAGCGCAAACTTCCACTTGCAAAATTTATTACTAACTGGGTTACAACTTTTGTAAGCTGTAAATAATGTGTTTGAAATTTTTGCTTACCTCCAAACTGAATATACTTATTGCTATATTTTACATTTTCTTCCCTTTTTTTTACGCTAGCAACAAAAAACAAGAAAGCTGGAAAGTTCAGTGTGCTCGACAGTGAGATACCGGCAATTCATTTTGAATAAAAGCAAAATATTGCAGTATCATTTTCTTCAAAGTATTCTAGAAATACTATACCACAAAGTACCAAAAATGTACTAAATCGTATGTTTTGCATATTGATACTACACTTAATATAGACTATAGAGTGAAAAATATACCAGATTGTCAGCACAAAATTATAACACCCTTCTACCCTATAGGTAGCGGGTATAACTAAGTGAAGTAGAGACACTTTCATTTTGTACACTCAAA
Organism: Drosophila niveifrons; assembly: GCA_035046325.1. Classification (NCBI taxonomy): domain Eukaryota; kingdom Metazoa; phylum Arthropoda; class Insecta; order Diptera; family Drosophilidae; genus Drosophila; species Drosophila niveifrons. Next base: position 14,630,633 of record JAWNOC010000052.1, read on the forward strand.
AGGTTTATGTTTATTTTGTAAGTAAAAATGAAAGACTACACAGAGATCCAGCGATATGAGATGCGAGTATTGAGCAGCAAACTACTTAAAAACTAGTTATGAATATAGTTATTAATTAGGTTAACTAAAAACTGATTAATTGCGAAACTTGTTGCTGACGGGGGAAGCATTGGCCACACTGGCTCCTCCTTGATTGAGCAGAGCCGTAAGCGTGGCATGCGAAGAGCTCAGAGCCGAGCTGCTGGACATGCTTAGCTTGGACTTCAACGGATTCGTGGTGCTGCTGCCCACGACGGTGCCTTGCAGACAAGGCGATGCGGAAGTGGAAGCAGAAACAGAAGCGGAGGGCAGCTCCTTGGACAATGCATCATCAACTGTTGCTGACGCTGTTGTCGACTGTTGCACCGATTGTTGTGGAGCTGACACGCCTTGCAGCAGAGCATTGCGCAGATGACTATTGTTATTGCTATTGCTGCTGGCGAGTTGTTGTTGCTGCTGTTGTTGTGCTGCTGCTGTTGTTGTTGCTGCTGCTGTTGCTGTGGCTGCTGCTGATTGTTGGCCATGATAAAAGAGTTGGTAATCAGGCCGCGACTCTTGATATTCAAATCGACAAAGAACAACTTCATCTTCTGTATCATCGGCTCGGTGACCGTAAAAGTCAACATCATGCTCAGATCAATGTTGGCCTTGTGGCGATAGAGTTCATGGGTTTGTTGCAGCCGACAGACTTCGTCGTAAATGAGAAACAGAAAGCGTGAGCTGCGATTCTCGGCGGGAATAATGCCGCGAGCCGACAACCATTCGCGATCCTCGGCATCGGGCAGATAGCGTATGATCTCCGGATGTTTGCTGGCCAAGCGAGCGCCGCCCAACTCTTTGCCATCGATGCTGAAGCCGAAAGCCAGATTCGCCTGCACGTCGAGTACAAATTTGGTGCTCGTCGTAATCTGTGCAGTGTTCCAGAAGATCTGACGACGCACTGGCGTCGGCAGCGGTCCACTCATGATGTTCGTTCGCTGCAATTGCATCGATTGCGTTTGTTGTTGTTGCTGCAGCTGTAGCTGCTGCTGCTGCTGTTGTAGTTGCTGCTGTGGTTGCAGCTGCTGTTGTTGTTGCTGCTGCTGCTGCTGCAGCTGTTGTTGAGTTGATAATGCATTTGTTGTGCCTGGCATTGGCTTGGCAGCAGCTGCTGTGAATCCCAAATTGCTGGCAAACAATTTGCTATTGTTGTTGGTTGCAAATTCATTTGGTTTTGCTGGTCGCTTGAGTGCCAAACGTTGTTGCTCATTCACAACTGTTGTGGCAGCTGTGGCACGTTGCTGGCGCACCACAAAGTTCGTATACTGCGCCTTGGCATTCTCCAACAGCGCACACGAAGACATCTTCTGCAGTGTTTCCTCATTGACAGCATGTTGTCCTAGGTTTTCCTTAATGTTGCCAAAAGCGGGCTTGAAGTAGTTCTAAAAAGAAGAGATTAAGATAAATGAGATAACAATGAATATATAATGAACGAACTTCAAACATAAATATATATATAATATATTTTAATAGATTTGTGTTATCAATCTTAGCTGAATTATCAGGTATATGGAGAACTAACTTCAATAGGTTTGAGTTATTTATCTTAACTGACTATAGTAAAAGTTGTAACCTAATACCAAAGTAAATGAAAGCTGATCTCAGAATAGTTTTGAATTTATAGAAATAAGTTCTTTGAACTAATTAAACAAAATCAAGCAGATTTCGTTGAATTGAAATCTATATTAGTTTGTTACTTTTAGCTGCTAAAGAACATGAAAAGGCCTCAATTAATTGGGAAAATTCGTTGGATTAAAACAGTATTCGCTTTAAACTAATAAAGAAATGTAATATAAGCAATTGTTTAGTAAACATTTAAGCAACATTGTAAATAGAAAGTATTTTCATTAAAGCAAGCAAACTATAGATATAGCACATTTTGTTGTGTTGAGACAAACATTAAACTAATAATAATAAAAGCAATCAATCAATTCTAAACAATATTTGCCTAAAAGCATGCAATCTAAATGCTCTATATAGTATCTGTTAGTCAACCTACGTTCATGTAGCGCTTGATGATGTCGTTGACCTCCGAGTCGAACGCTTGCTGCACGCTTATCCGAAGCAGTTCCAACGCTCGCATCGCTGACTCGGCGCTGCCGCCGCTCTCCGTGTTGTGGACACCATTGTAGCGTTGCCTGATGCGTTGCAACATCGTCTCCGCCATCTCCGAAGTGGTCACATATTTCTGTATTTGAAGTAAAGAGAAAAAGCCAAAAATGAAAATGTGTATCTAGCGATTGCTATCTGTAGAGAGTAGTAGAGACTATTTACCACAGCCGAGTCTGTGCCATTTATAACCATGGGAAGAGTTGGCTCCGTTGTGACTTCAGTTGGCTCCGTTTGCTTGGCGGGACTGGCGACACGCGTGTCCATCGAGTGTGTGGTCTGATTGGAGCAATCGGAGTCATCCGATGATGAGTTTGCTTGCAGCGTGGCAGGTGAACGTTGTGCCACATCGCTGTTGCTGCCTCCTGCTGCTGTTGCTAATTGTGATGATGTTGCTGTTGTGTTGTTGCTGCTGCTGCTGTTGTTGTTGTTGCTGTTATTGTTGTTTGCTGTGCTTGCCGCATCGCTGAGAATTTTCCAGCTACGCTGTATGACCATTTTTGTGTTTTTTAATTATCTGCCTGAAGTGTGTGCATTAAATTTTCGCTGTGACTGGGGAGGGGAGATGCTGCTGCTGCTTTTTCTTGCTGGCCAGGGACCAAAAAGCGATGTATTTGGCAAGGCGCATGCGCTTGGCAGCCACCACCAAGGAACTCCTCCCCCTCCAGCATCACAGCTCAGCAGCTGCTGCCAACAGCTGTTGATGCTGCAGATGTTGTTGCTGCTGCTGGTGCTGCGGATGGTGGCGTGCAGTCCATGTCCAGCTCACCCAGCTCCAGACGTCGCTGATGCTCGAGCAGACTGCGCAGCTCCGCGTACTCATCCAGTTCATCGTGTTGCTCCTGCTCTTGCTCCATGGCAGCAGCCGTGGAACCAGTTGCAGCCTCCTCTTTAGCTGCCTTGCCACGCTGCTTTTGCTGTTGTCTCTGTTGCAACAGCTGCTGATCAAAGGCATCCATATAAGCCAGCGCCGCACTTGGCTGATAATCCTCGGGAGCCGCATAGCTGCTATTAACAGGCAACTGCAGCACATCGGGTAGCATGAAGGCAAACAGCCAGCAGACTAAAGGCGTGTTGCCGCAAGTGTAGCTCGCTTCCTTGTGGTAGAAGAGCAGTCCATCTAGCTTCGGTTGATTTGCTTCCCAAAGCGGATAACGCTGCAGCATCTCGTGCACTACGTTCGCATCCTCAAAGTCATAGTAATCCAGAAGTTTGAAGGGTTTCTCATTCCGCTTGCCACGCTGTGCCAACTCGCTGCCTTGCTCATCGAAACGCGACCGCAGCCAGAAGAAGCGAAAGTTGGCATCACAATCCTGCAGCTGTTGCTGACCAAATGTCAATGCATCCAGCACATAAAACGTGTCCGTCTCCTGCACATAAACACAGTCCAACACTGTCTTGCACTTTTGCATGTGCGCATCTCCTGGCAGCATTGTGCGCAGCTGCATGATTATGCGGCCCGCTTTGTTGTGCACCTTGGTGCGTCCGTTGGTGGCAATGACCATGCAACGCCGGCCCACAGGGCACGGCAGCAGCAACCAGTCGCTGAGATTCTCGGGTCGATGACGCAGCCACTCTGACTGTTGTAGTTTAAAGTGTTGTTGGCCGCGCTTCGCTACATTGTTGTTGTTGATTTGCTGCTTCTTCTTGCGCTGTCTGCGCTGTGCTCTACTGTGTGTTGGTGCCTCCTCTTCCTCCCCATCCTCTTCTTCTTCTTCAGAGTCTGGCATATGCCGCGCCGCATCTTGCTGCAGTTGTCGTCGCAGCTTTTGTTCGTTGAGTAGCTGCAGTTGACGCAGCTTTTGCTGCTCACCCAGATCCACGCTTCTTTTGTACAAATCCTTGTGATTGTCGCTCATTTTGTTTTGCTATTTCTTTTCACAAATTTATTACACAAACAAAAACAGCGGCAACTTTGCTGTTCATTCACCACTTTTTGTTATGTGTTGTGGTCACCCTAAGTTAGTGCTGAGAATCGATACATTTGTGTTGTCCGTATATCGATAATCATCGGGCAACAGCTGCTTTGTTGTTTTTATTTCAATTTATTCATTTTAAGTAATTAAATATGTTAAAGAATAATATTAATACAGCTCAAATTTGGGTTAAGATTTTGTTTTGTGGTCACTTTAAAACAGGTCGATAATCGGTTAGACTTGTGCGTCTCGATAAGTATGGTTCGAACAGCTGTTTTTGTAATTACTCTCTGCGTGTATCGGTAGCATGGACAGAACAGCTGTTTTGCATTTACTATTTTACTTGCCGGTTATAGTTTATTCGCTTTAAGTAATTAAATAAGTTTAATGAACATAAATTATGAATAAAGCATCGCGTCTTTTTTGGCCCACTTTGGTGACACCAAAAAATGCGGTGGTCAAGCAAACGGATCAGTTGTCGCGCAGTCAAAAGGTAAACACAAAAACCTATTACGAAAGCAGCTGGTGCAAGGAAAGATTTGTTAATCTTTAATTTTGCAGTTATTAACAGAACTAGGCTTGGTTAAATCTGGCAGCAATGGCACTTATCAGATCATGCCTATTGCACAGCGTGCAATCGACAAATGCATCCAGCTGGTGCAGAGCAATATGCAAGCAGCAGGCGGCCAAAAGATCAGTTTGCCTGTGTTAACACCCGCTCAGCTGTGGAAGAAGACGGGACGCTTGGAGGGCGACATCTCTGAGTTTTATATGCTGCGTGATCGCAGCGGCAAACAGTTTCTAATGAGTCCAGTGAGTGAGTAAATGAATCCCCATGAAAACACCCAAATTAACACATATGAAATCCTTTCCAGACTCACGAGGAGGCAGTTACTGCAATGCTGGCGAGCACAGCGCCCATTTCGTATCGCCAGCTGCCGCTGCGTCTCTATCAGATTGGACCCAAGTTTCGGGATGAGCTAAAGTCACGTTTTGGACTCATGCGCGCCAAAGAATTCCTTATGAAAGACATGTATAGCTTTGATGTCTCCGTCGAAGCAGCTGCGCAAAGTTACGCAACTGTTACGTCGGCTTATGAACGGTTCTTTCGGCAGCTAGAGGTGCCATTTGTGCAGGTCGAGGCAGCCACTGGCATGATGGGTGGCAGCCAATCGCATGAGTATCACTTCATTTCGCCCGTGGGTGAGGATACGCTGCTGCAGTGCAGCAATTGCAGCTATGCAGGCAATGTGGAAGTCTTTGGCAGCGACACAGACGCACCCAGCGCTTGTCCCAAGTGCCAGAGTGCGCAACTGAGCCGCGTGCGTGGCGTGGAAGTCGCTCACACTTTTCTATTGGGCGACAAGTATTCCAAACCTTTGGGCGCCACGTTCCTCAACACAACGGGCAAACCAGAGACGCTGATCATGGGCTGCTTTGGCATTGGCATCACGCGTGTCGTAGCCGCTGCGCTCGAGGTGCTGTCCACGGAGCAGGAGCTGCGCTGGCCCAAGCTCCTGGCACCCTACGATGTCTGTGTGATTGGCCCCAAGGCGGGCAGCAAGGAGCAGGCGCCAGCGGAGCGCATAGAACAAGAATTGTTGCAGCAACTGACGCAGATTTGTGGCGCTGAGCAGCTGCTGCATGACGAGCGCAAGGAGCTGACTATAGGCAAACGTTTGCTAGACGCCAAGCGTTTGGGACATCCGCTCACTATTGTGGTGGGTGCCAAGGCAACGCAGTCGGAGGCGCCCAAGCTGGAGTTGCATACGAGTGGCGGCGAGAAACTGGAACTCGATGTGGCACAAGTGCTGCAGCTGGTGGCGACGCACGAGCGGCACAAGCAGCAGCTGTTAGAGGGAGCAGAGCAAACCGAGGCAAAAAGAAGTCAACGAGTTGGTCATGTGCATTAGCTTTATGCAATAAAGATAACAATAACGCAAAACAGTAATATTTGATGTACACCAAACTAGTTGTATCTAGTGCTCCGTGTAATCCGGCTCGGGTATCTGCGGATAGATCTGCACCTGCTGCTGTGGCTTTCTCGGTGGCGGCGGTGGCTTTGTGATCATGCTGGTGTACGACCAGGGCATCTGATTGCGCAGCTCCTCGCTTACGCGAGGATTACTCTGCGGCGCTGGATACATTTCCGAGTAGCGACTGTTGAGCGTTGATCCATGGGCCAGCTGTTGCACCGCTGGCGATGTGGGCGATAAACGTGGCGATGTTGGATCAGCAACTGGATAGTTTAGCTGATCCGGATGCGCATCCGTGTTGCGATAAGTGTTGTTCTCCGGCACCGGAGACAGCGTCTGTGGCGTTTGCTGCTGCTGCTGTTGTTGTTGTTGTGGTGGCAACACAAGCACTGGCGACTGCACCGTGGTGCGATCCTGAACTGGATACGTTTCAGCTGGTATCACAAATGGCGCTGGTCGCGCACGTTCCGGATATTGAGGCTCCTGTTGCACTGAGGGTGTGGCCGACTCCGCTGGCGCTGTGGGCTGCTGCTCCTGTCTCACAATCAGTGTCTGTTGACGTGGCTGGATTTGGCTCGCAGCTGGAGGCGGCGCCGAGTTTGCAGCCGCCTGATTGGCCAACACATTGGCCAGCGACAAGCAGAACATGCTGCCAATCAGATTCAACAGCCAGATGAGCACCACACGACTGCTGATGCAGGTCATCACGATAGCCGGTGTGGAGAAGTAGACGCCAAAGGTTTCCAAGCTCGTCCACACTTCGTTGGGCATTCCCTCAACAGTGGCACCCACAAAATCAAACGTTTCTTGCAATCCCTAGAAGAGCAGTTAATATAAATACACTTGAATGGGAATCTTTTATCAATCAAGCTTACCAAAGTCTCGCCTATGTCCATGCCATGATAAACGGTGGCCACCACATCGAGGATGCAGCCCGCGAGCACGGACAGAAACCAGGGCCAATAGATCATGCCGGAAATCAGTTTGGTGGTCGTAAAGCACAATGTTACTGCGAAGTACAACAAATGTTAAAGTTACGCTGCGTATACTTAATATTCGAAGCTTTCAAGAACTTACAAATGATCAAACACGAAGAGGCGATCCACAGGCCACTGATCACCGCATACACAATCATGAAGATGTACTCGCGATTTGTCACCGCAAATGATTTGGCCCAGTCCATCGTCAGTTCGAAGGTGTAACTGTTAAACTCCAGCTTAGGCTGGCCACAATCCTCATCTGAAAGAGATTTCTTAATGCTGTTGCTTACGATTTTGATATGTGACATTTTCTTGCTTACCCACAAAGTAGATCAAGTCCATGGCGAACTTGAAAGGTTCTTTGGCAATATCCGTTGTCGTCTGGCAATCCTTCAGTGTAATGCCCCATATCGCAAGTCCCAAATAGACTACGCCTTGTGCCTGTAATGGAAAGTTAAACGGAAGTTTATATTATATAATTATTAAGGGAAATTAAGGAAAACATTGATTTGTAAATTTTAAAAAGACTGAGGAAAGCTTTTGCTAAAGTATGAAGTGATTTAGGTTTACTGATGTAATTGTATACAATAAAACTACATGTTAATCTCTCATTCGATCGTCATGAAATTTTGAGGATATGTGTATGCATAGAAGAATATTTTATTTTGCATAAGTAATATAATTTAGTCTTTGCTTTCAATTTAGATTATATTTAGAAACAATTAAATGAAATAGCTGATAAATAAAGTACAATTTATTCGTGAAAATATATTGAAGTAATCTATGTTACATGCATTTAATCAGTTGCATTTTTTAAATAAATAAATTATATAAAACAAGTAAGAAAGCTAGAGTCGAGTGTGCTTGACTATGAGATACCCCCTACCCTTGGAGAATAAAAGCAAAATAGTGCAGTATTATTCTGATAATTAGTATATAAATATATTTTAAAATTAATATACCCCGAAAATAAAACTAAATTTTAAAAAATATACCAAAGAGTGTAATATATACCAGAATGTCAGCCAAAACAATTAGGTTCGTAGTAAGTAGGCGTTTATTCCCAAACAATAATAAATTTAATAACTTTAACAATTTATATATCTATCTAATCGCAATCAAATTCACGTGAATCATAAATACTATAATTCGCGGTTCTAGCTTCAAAATTACGCTTATTATTCGATTTTTATCGATTTTCAAAGGCGGAGGTGGGGGTGGAAAAAATTTTAATTTGATGATAAAATATTACAACTCCTGTCGAAAAATGATAGCTCTCTCTCTCTCTCTCTCTATTTTATAGTCTCTGGGACCTAGTTGTTCTTATAGACGAAAGGAGAGACAGACCGTCGTATTGACGGACATGGATATATTGTCTCGGCTTTTGACGCTGATTAAGATTATATTATATATACTTTATAAGGTCGGAGATGCCTCCTTCTACCCGTTACATACATTTCTTGCTGGCAAAAAAAGATAATACCCTTCTACCCGGGTATAAAAATCTGATTAAAAATGTCAATTTCAATCTATAAATACCATGGAGAGATAATGCAGTGACTTAGAAACGAGAAATTAATCAGCTGCAGTTTTCAAATAAATAAATTATATAAAACCGTTGAACAACTTTCTAAATATTTTGCTTTTAAAGTCTTCGCTTAAATTTAATGCTATTATTAGAAGAAATTAAAGAAAGCTATTTAAATTGAAATTTGAATGAAATGATCTGCTGCTATTTTTGTTATTTATTAATTAAAGTCTTTACTGATAATCATTTCAGAATACAATGATATTGCAAATCTTTGCTTTACATTTACGCAATTAATTAGCTTGCTTACATTTTGTGGCCGCTTTTGAAAACATTGTGAAATTGCAAAATGAACTTGACGTGCATATAAATAAAGAAATATCGACAGCTCCAGCTTAAATAGTATAAAAAGATCTAAGATGTTCTATAAACGAACAGACAGACTCGACTTTAGAGACTGTTTAGAGATTTATCCAACTGTCGTTTATTTTTGATTGTGTCAATTTACTCTTTGTGCGATATTTACATAAATTTGCTGACGTCAGACAACATTTGTTGTACTCAATATTAAATATTTACTTAGCTTATTATTTAAATAAATATTTTGTTGGCTCATTAGCAAAGGTTTATGAACTGAATTGTTCTGAATTACACTTTTGTAAGAGTTGACAATAGATTAAAGTACATTGATATGAAGCACTGCTTTCCTTTTTTTAGTGAGGAAACAATAAAACAAAATGATTGTTTGATTACGCTGAAATTTCCGCTTTATCTATAGAAGAAGTATGAGTAATGTCGTCGAATTTGTTTTGCAATGATAGGGACTCAAAATAAGATAGAGAAAATGCATTTTTTTTTTAGTGACTTACCAGAATGACAATAGCCATGAAGAGCATGAAGCATTTGGCGAATCCCACGCTAATGCCAGCCATCGCTTTAAAGGATCTCGATCGATGTCCTCGTTTGCACTTGAAATTTGACCAAATAACTATGATCTATTACCAGGTTTTTTTCTTTGAGCTATTTCTTTTGAATTGGCGATAAGAGTTGGGCACGCAATGGCTTTTTGGACTGGTGATAAATTCAATTAGAAATTACTATAAGAGATTGCCACACAACAACAGCAAAGTATCTAATCAGTTTAATGAGCAGCGAGGGGATTTTGAGGGACTCGATTTGAATTTGAATGTCCATCAAGGTTTCCAAATTAAAGTATAGTTAATGTCACTATTCACTGCTGTTTTCTTTTTTATTATTATTATTATAATCACAAGAAGAGAGCGCGTGAGTCATGAATGAATTTACACGGCAATTCACAATAAATTAGAGTACAGACTCGAGAAAAAGCGATACGCATGTTGGAGTGTTGCGTTAGTTGGCCATAAAGAACACAACTGTGTGTTGGCCCGTGCCTGTTATCTCGCTTACCGTTAGAACTGTTTGTTATATGTATGTATGTACTGTTAGCCTCGTTTACGCGTAGCGCATTCGATGGCGGCTTCTCTGCAACTAACTGTCTGGCTGGCCAAGAACAGCAGCAGCAGCAACCAGCAACAATTGAATGGCCATCGACAACAGCAATTGCTGCTGCCAGTTGCTCTTCTTGGATTCTCTTTTTTTTCGTGTTTGGGCCGATAAGATAAACCCCATGAAGTTTTAAGGGTAACACTTGCTATCAACAAAAATTATTTAATCACAACAACAACAACAACAATGGCAAAAAAGCATAAATAGGCAAGGGGCAGTGAGGCAGACAGGCAAAGCTTTGGGAGCACTTATTCGAGTACTCATTCTCGCACTCACTCATTGTACTCGCATTAGCCGCTTATCAATAGGCCAACAAACGCCACTTATCTGACACTTCTTTAAACACACACACTCACACATAGTGCGAGTATTGCATTAAAAAAGCAAATAAATAATCGTAATATATTTACTTGTCGGCTTTCAATTTGCGTGCGCCCAAAAAATGAATGTATATATTAATAGCAATATTTAGTGCTAATTTTAAATGATGAATCGCTGCTCTGCACTAAATTAATATTAATCAATTTCATTTTTAAGTATAAATATTTGTCAAACGTCGCGTATACTTAATGTGGTCATGTGGACTCTCTTCGCTCTACGCTTTTGCACTCCTTATTTGCACTCGTGTGTTCGTGTGTTTATCAATTTTCGATCGTGTTCTGATTGATATGGTTGCTCTTCATCCCCCCTTCCCCTCCTCCCTCCCCGTATAAAGAATGGAGCACATGTATTGTTCAAGTACTTCTGGGTTATTCAGATTCAAATTGCGTGACTCAGACTCGACGCAAAACACATGAGTTTTGCTGACAAATCAATTCAATTCAGTGCAATGTGCGCAATAATTGCAGCACCAAAGTATCAATGGCTTTCTTGATAACACACAATTACTTTCAGATCTTAACAATTCTCCAAAACAAACATTACACAAATTTTCTTATCAACATAAGGCAGTAATTAGATATTTTCGGGTTTTTTTTTATTTATTTATTTATGCCCTTGGCTTTGGTGTGTTATAAATTACCCACATAATATCTAGAGTTCGGTTCAAGATCTAGATATCTATTTAAATCGATCGGTGAATCAGTATGCTAACTATTTCATTGGATTCGGAAACACATATTTATTGATATACGATTGTTTGATTAGTTTACAGTTTTTTTGCTATCTTTATGATTGTATGAGAAGTTTTTACTGTGTGTGTGAAACCCCTTCGAATTCTTGGCTAAAACAAAAATAAGTTTAGTTTAATGACAATTGTAATTATTAAGGAATCAATTGATAAATGATATTGCACCTTTTAAGAACGAAATCTTAAAGGCTTCTATATAGATTAGATCCTAGAAAATGATAATTTAGATGTGATATGTGATATTAACAAAAGCTTATTTAACAAGTAAGAAAGCTACAGTCGAGTGTGCTCGACTGTGAGATACCCGCTACCCATTTTGAATAAAAGCAAATTATTGCGGTATTATTTTCAAAATAACTAACCAAAAAATACTGCAAAATGCTAAAAATATACCAAATGGTATATTTGGTATAACGATGTGGTACTAACATTCAAAATATACCATAGACGGCAAAATATACCAGATTGTCGGCCAAAGCTTGTGAGACCCCTAGTAAGTAGGCGTTTTAGCCCATACAAAAGTATTTCTTTAATAACTTCCACAATTTTTATCTGATCTTAACAAAATTTTTAGGAATCATAAATAGTATTGTTATTATTATACACACCAAACATTATTATACATACCAAAATTCGCAGCTTTAGCTTTTAAATTACGCTTGTAATTCGATTTTTTTGATTTACGGGGGCGGAAGTGGGCGTGGCAAAAATTTGAAACAAACTTGATCTGCGTGCAAACATAACAAATGCTATCGAAAAAAAATTATAGCTCTATCTCTTATAGTCTCTGAGATCCAGTGTTTCATACAGACAGACGGACAGACGGACAGACAGACAGACGGACAGACGGACATGGCTAGATCGTCTCGGCTGTTGACGCTGATCAAGAATATATATACTTTATAGGGTCGGAGATGCCTCCTTCTACCTGTTACATACATTTCCTGCCGGCACAAAGTTATAATACCCTTCTACCCTATGGGTAGCGGGTATAAAAACTAGTTTTCTTTTCTTCTTGTTTTAGAATACAAAAAAATGTATTTCCCTTGAGTATAAATAAATAAGTTCAATGGGTAATTATTGAAATATATTAAGCTTCAAGTACGTATAATTTTATTTATATCAATTGTAGCTTAGAATTAAATTCTATAGCACAAAATGTATCCAAAATAAAAATAATAATAATAGCCACAAAACTTGGACCTTCACACTGTTTAAGTTTAAGCCTTAAATATGATATTCTTAATAATTTTTTATTATTATTTAATATTTATTGATCCATTTAAGAACCTCAAAATACTATATTCAACCTAAAGTGCTATAATTATATATACACTTATATAATTATAGCCAAGAAAAGGACTAAATTGATATTAAGAGTATTCCAATTAACAAAAAGTAAGAAAACAACAGTCGAGTGTTTTCGACTATGAACTTCTGCAAAACAGTGCAGTATTATTTTTACAATATACCAAATTAATATACCACAAAATACTCAAATTATACCAATGGCTAAATTTGGCATAGCGGTATAATTTTTAAAATATACCCAATTAATATACCACAAATTCTAAAAATATACCATTTGTTTTATTTGGCATTTTAATAAAGTACTAAGCTGAAAATATACCATCTCTATCAGTATATGTTATTCTGTTATATGTGAAATGAATGCCTTGATTTAAATATAGAATCTCAAAAACTTATTCTAATCAGTGCAAATGAAAAACAAAACAAATCTCTAATTATAAAACACCGCTTAAGCTTAATTAAACATTTTTTCTTTCCTATATATCTAAAGAAGCGACAACAATAGCACTGCAAATATTCAAGTCACGATATATCATACTATATATGATATGAAACTTAAAAAGCTTTTTGCTTAAAAGCCTTTCTCTATGCATAATTTAACTGATCGCTTGATGCAATGATTACTCTTTCAATTTCTATTCAAATTATTGGCCTCATCAAATTAGCACTTCGTTCTTTCTTTTTTTTTTGGTTATTTTGCCAGGCACACGAATATCACATGAATGCAAATTCGCAAAAAAAAAAAGAAATAAATAAATTGTAGTGTACAAAAAGTTGAGCAATATTTGAGTAACCCAATTGAAATCTGAATCGTTGATAACAATGCGTTATAGTATAATATTTACTAAGCAGATTGAATGGCAAATATATGAATCGTAAAAGTTATTTTCCCATTTTCACATTCGCTAATTTCCATATGCAATTTCCTCAACGCTGGGAAAAAGCGGTTTGGATATGCTTCGATGAGTCGTTCATTCTATTTCTATTTTTTTTTTGTTTTTAATTTTGTTGTGCGCAGTATGAAAATTCGCTACCAAAAAAGAGGAAAAAAGATCAGCTGTCAAGATGCTTATTTGTCTTAGTAATTAGAGCCTCGAATTTCGGGGCAAAGCAAAAGATTGCAGTTCCAACGATGCGAAACGTTTTCAAACTTATTTTTTCTTTCGACTGTGTGAATTTCAAATTTAAATAAAGCGACTGGGTTTTAGATCAAATCACATGACTTTAATTGAACTTGGCGTGACATAAATATGTATGTATGTATGTGTGAGTGAGTGAGTGAGTATATGTGTGTGTGTGTGAGTTGGCTACGACTAGAGTCAAGAGGTTGCCTAGGTTGACCTAGACGCGAGCCGTGAGAATAACAGGCTCAGCCTCGACCTCAGCGACCTTCTCCTTCAGCTTCGTCACAATGGGCTGCTCCGATGTGGTGCTCGAGGTGGAGGAGCTGGAGGTGCTCTCACTGGAGCTACTCTCACTTGTTGCCTGCTCCGTTGTGCTGCTGCTGCTACCGGTTGTGGACGTAGCAATCTCTGGCACAACGCTGCTGCTCTGCGTCTCGATGCTCTCCACAGGCGCCGTCGATGTGATCGATGTCTTGGTGATGCTGATCTTGGTCTGCTTGCCATCGCTGCTATCGTTGTTGGCATCCTCCACAATGGTGGCCGACGTGATCTTGGTGTGATGCACCTGGAATGTGGGAATCAAGGGCACCGACAGTCCATTATGTGGCTGCACCGACACATGATCGATGATCAAATGAGCTGGCACTCCATCCTCCGATGGCACCTTCTTGGTGGTCTGCACCAGAATCTTGCGCTCCTGTGGCTCATCAGCAGTCGAGGGCAGCACAGTCACGACCTCATCGGCACGCTTGGTAATGCTGTGCTCAGCTGAATCCTCCTGACCGGGCTGCACTTCATCCACAGTGCTGTCGGGTGCGCTGGCGCCGTGCAAACTCAACGCGGATTGGAACAAACTGTTCTCCAAATTGCCAATGAGTGTTTGGAACGAGATCTGCTTGAGTTCGCTGTCGGAATTGGCCACCACTTGACGCTTGACCACATCTTGAGTGGGTGCCTGCTGCTCCACGGGCGATAGACCCGAGAAAAGATCATTGAGATCCAAAGGAGCTGCGTAGCAGGTGGAGGCAAAAGCTGCCAGCAGCTAGAAAAGATTATAAAAGAAATATTTATAAAATGCCTGATTAAAGTTGAAGTTTTTATGTCACTCACAGTGAAGATCAAAGTGTACTTCATGCTGCTGTTTTAACTTGAGTTTCCAAAGAGAAAGAGAGCGAGATTTTAAGTTAGTTGTTGCCACCACAAAGTCCAGATTGATAATAAGTTCGTTGGCGAGCTGCTCGCGACTTTTTAAGCTTAACGCGAGTCGGCGACAAAAAAAAAAAACAGAAACTTTGCTGAACTAAGCTTTTTCAGTTAGCACCCCCGAAACGTGGCCCGAACTTGTTTGCGCGTGCGATTCGCTGCGATTCGATACGATTTGATTCTGTGCTGAGTGCAGCAAGTTCTCCTTTTTAATTTACCCTTAATTGATTGATCTACAAAGCAGCAATGTTCTCAACAAATTAATGGTAATAAATATAACCTTCCTATCATGAAATTAGTTGGTATCTAACTCAAGGATCGATCTCTGTCTTCTTTTCCGTGTCTCTGTGTCATATGAATTGATGAAAGGAATTAAATGACCAAGCGAGGTGAACTTCAACTTTTCATCTTTGATCATCGTCGTTGAATTCAATAAATTAACATAATTATCAACAGATTGTTAGATGTCTATTTATTGTTTATTTATTTCCACGAAAATGATTAAATCTTCATTTGATTACCGGGACTTTTTTGTTTATTGTCGTATTTTTTGATTTATATTATACATCACAAGTGAAATTTTTTTATGGAAAAAGCTTTGCAAGCTATTGTTCCTTAAACAGCCTCTAATGGGCTGATCACAGTTGCGGGGTTTGATTTGTGTATTGATTTTGATTTTTGTTTATCAACAGAACTCGAACTCGAGCTGTAGTTTCACTCTTCGACTACGTGTGATGACTAAAAGTTTGAAGCTCCTTCTTGGATTGAAAATTATACTCACTAATGTCAAGTAATTGAAAACTCAGTCAGCAGGAAACCAAAGTGCGAATTGCTTTTTGTAATTTTCCATGGCACTTTGATAAAAGAATCAACGCAGCTTGACAGCCCACAAAAAATGAAATAAATTATAAACCGAGCCACATCTGGTCAGCTCCGATCATGAATGAAATGTTGGGATCCATCTGGTTCAATGGTGCCACAAAGCAGCTCGAAGCGGTTGCCACTTGTGTGAAATGGCTTTAAAAAGGCGGCACTGCCGGATGCTCCATTAATTAATAATTTAATGAAAATGTCATAATATAAGCTGAGCATTTTGTTATTTATTTATGCACACAAAAATGTTGCTAATATATTAAGAGATAAATAATCAATAAAACAGAAATAATACTTTTACAACAAGCAGACATATTCAAGGCACACATATTTAAAGATTTCAGCAATTTAAAGAAATAATCACATATACATATATGCAACTTATCTTTGCAGCCATTTAAAATCAATGATTTCTATAGTAATAATAAAAATAAATAACATAAAAGTATTTCTAGGAATAAATAAATAATGGCTTTTCATTCGAATAAACCTTCTCATTATTTACTTTATTTATTTCAATATACTTCTCACTTCTCGTTAACCCCACTGCGTATGCGTAATATTTTTAATGGAGTTTCGGCACTTGCTAGAAACTGCTGCAACAATTTCACAAGTTGTACCAAAAATGATTGAAGAATGCTCAACAATTATTATTGTTTACGTCAATTTACATGCGCATCGCATTTTGCGTTGCCCGCTGTCACACGGGGCGAATGCGTAATTTGCTGACACGATGGCGCGTGTCCAGAGGGCGCGCATGCAGCAGCCGAATGCGTCAGCCGGCGGCGCAATGTTTATGAACCTATTTTTGGGGCCAAGCGTCCAGGTAAACAACACAATAACTTGGCATCAACATAAATTGGCGGAGGAGGCAAAAAAAAATGAACGTTGTTGGAAGGGAGACTTTACACCAAGCTGAGATTTGCGTAGACGGCCTCAGTTTTGCTCGTATCGGGCACAATTAATTAGAGCCCCGAGCCAGAAGTGTCGATAAAAACAATGCTAAACCCCTTTCGGGCCCCAACCCTGATCTTCGCCAGCCTCAAACCGACTTAGAAACAGTCGAGATGAAGGTGCGAAGAATGGCACGGAAAGCGGGAAGTCAACGGCAACGGCCAAAAGCGCAAAAACCTGTCAGTCAATTAACAGGTGTGAATAATTACACGGAATCGGAGCGTTTGCCTATAAAAGCCGATGATCTGCACTAATTAGGTTCAAACACGCGAATACCACAGCAGGGATCAGAGCAACTTCAGCTTTAGCTCAGCAATCAGTGTTTTTGTTGGTCTCTCCCATCTTTCTCCTTCTGTCGACATGCAGCCACAACATGCGATACTTGGAGCCGCCGTGCTGGGCATGCTCTTGGCCTTCGGTTGCACGCTGCCCGTGCTGGATGCCAGCTCGGGTCTGGACAATGCGACCATCGAGGAGTTGCGCGCCAGCATCAATGATACGCCCAAGAATCTGTAAGTCAACACAAAGAATCCTTCCCAAGATTTACAAATACTAATCATAAATTTCTTAACCTTTCAGCTATGTGGTCAAGGCGGTTGTCTATGAGATTGGCATTCTAACCGAGGTGGGCGACAATGAAACCGATTTTGAGAGCCAGGAGCGTGTCGATCTTACCTTCTACGATGCCCACACCAATCAGAGTCACATCGATTTGGGCAATATTCCGCTGCCCATTCAGACCAACGTTTCGGGTCAAGTGCTCACAGGCATTGCTCCGGTTAACATTGGCGCCTTCAGCAGTCCCCAGGAGTTGCTGCAAACGTTGCCACTCACGGGCAGCATTGTGAACATTACGCACAGTGACACCGCCTTCTATCAGCTGACCAAATCGAACACCAGCGCTCATGAAAAGCCGCAACTCTTAAGCGAAGATGCGTTAGCCAAGCTGACGCATGCGGCTCAGCTCTTCCCCAGCTCAAGTGGCTACGGTGCATCAGCTGCCTCCAATGAGTTGACAAACAATTAAAAATCAAAAATAGTTCCCTTTTTCATCACATGCAGTGCGTTGTGCTCCCCACTTAAAACATAATACTTAGTAGAATTTAAGCTAGTTAATTGTTATATGTATATCTATATCAGCATAAGACTGGATGAGGACGAGATCGTTAGACCCTTTAGAAAATACCATTGCCATTGCCATGGCCAAAATACAAAATCACATGGTTGGAATTTCGCATTTTGTATACAACAAAATATATACATACATATGTATAAAATAAATCACTTTAGTTATAGCACATTTGCTTGCTTTTCTCCCTACAGCCACTTCTCACCTAAGTCGAGCTCAGAAACTTGGAACTTTCCTTTTAGCAGAACTCTTTTTTTTTATCGCACATTGTTATGAAATTAATTTAAATGTTAGTCATAAACAAAAGTAATTTCTTTCTTGGTTCTTTCCTTGAATTCTCACATAAGTCTGGTTCGAAAACTTAGAACTTTTTTTTTTAGCAGAACTATTTTTTTCCGCACATTATTATGAAATTAATTTCCCATTTAATTATAAACACATTTTTGTATATTAACTAGTTTTTAATTTTTCTCATTTTCATTTGTTTGTTTGTTGTTGTTGTGTTGTTGTTTTTAGCTTTTTAACTGTAGTACATGGTTTCTTACTGGCTAATAGATGATATATTTTATATTAATAGATATATGTAATATATATATAAATATAAGTTTAAACTTGTACACGGAAATTAAAATTTGTTGAACGTCTCTCAGATCAGATAAATTACTTCCACTTCTCTCCCACCCCCCAAACTCACAAATACATATCCCCCCCTGCCTCCCCTGACCCACAACTACTATTATCACCCCGCGCTCAACTCAAAAACTGTATGCTGCACAACTTTTTCCAGTTGTGCTCTCTCCTTCCTTCTTTCCACTCGTCAAGTTGCCACAGGACGAGTTCATATACTATTCAAGGTTTGTGAGTGTGAGTGTGTCAGAGTCTTGTATATGTGTGAGATTGTGGACGTGTGTGGGTGTGTGTGTGTGTTTGTCTGTGTGTGTAATATGTACATACTGCAACGCACATTTAGATACTCGTATATAGTATAAATAATATTTAGTTTTTAACTAATTTACATAGTCATGTAGACGATGCGCTCTAGCGGCTTTTCTTTTACAATATATATTTCTATTTAATAAGTGTGTATATGTTTACGTGTGTGTGTAGTGTGTTCAATGTGTTATATGTTATGGTAATTATTTATTAGTAGTAGCTACAATTTTCAACTTATGTGCACACTATAACGTAGATAAACTAAACCGTAACTAGAATCTGAATTCGTATCTGTATCTGCATCTGCATCTGCTTCTTGTGTAGCTCTTGTTTGTATCGTAAATTGTCTGTATCTGGATCTGATCGGTGTTAGTCGGTAACCTTTCTTAATGATCGACGTTATATATATATATATATATAATTTTAGGTTGCTTTGTATGTGTGTGTGTAGATGTGTGTGTTTCACTAAATTTCCGCTCGCTTTATACAGTTCTGGCTTAGTAACAAAAACTTTATATACGCATGCATCGGGGCGCAGCCTACAAAAAATCATTAAGACTAAATCTTAACGCGCGGCCAAAAATGCTGCGGCAAAAACTATGCGAGATTAGGTTTTTTGGTTCATCATCCCATGCGTCATTTAATCTATTTTAATAAAGGAAGAAGAATTTTTGTAGTAAAATGAAATTCAGCTATTCAAAAATGATTAAGTAGTACTTACCTATAACATGACTCTCCATATTTGTGATGCGTGGCTTTGATGCAGGCTGTGGTATAATGGTGATCTCATCGTTGATCTTCAGTGGCTTTAGCAGTGAATCGTTGGCAGCACCCAGCGAATTGCGTATCCCACTGGCACTGCTACCGCTACTGCTGCTGGACTGAGCGCTATTCTTCTTGCTGTCCATCGCCTTGCGGGCCACCGTGCTGTGCGCCGTGTACACATGCGTCTCAAATTGTTTGTACATGCCAAAGGTGGCCGTGCACACGGTGCATTTGTAGGATAAATGTGCGGGCTTCAGGGTCATGTGATG
Source organism: Drosophila niveifrons (assembly GCA_035046325.1). Classification (NCBI taxonomy): domain Eukaryota; kingdom Metazoa; phylum Arthropoda; class Insecta; order Diptera; family Drosophilidae; genus Drosophila; species Drosophila niveifrons. The sequence continues at coordinate 14,650,437 of JAWNOC010000052.1, forward strand.
ATCGCGCGATACGTGATTCAATAGCTTCCATTGGTACATCTACAAAAGTTCAATAATACATAATTAGTTGCAGGTCTTCTTTGAGAGCATAAAAAAGTAAAACATACTCTGCCACAGACAGGACAGCGACCGGCATCTTTGCCCTTGTTGGCAGCCTCTTGCATGGAGCTGGTGACCAAACCGTGTGAGCCGAGTAAATGCCGTTCCAGGCCCTGATCCGTAAAGAATCGGAACTGACACTTCTGGCAATTCAACGGTGGCCGATTGTAGATCATCTTGGGATGTATCTAAAGAGAGAAATTTAAAGAAATTAATACAAATTCGTATATAAATTTTAAATTTTACTTACCTTCACTTTATGCATCCATTGCATGTGATTGCGCAGCTGCTCCAGATCCTTGATGTAGCCATCGCAAATCTCGCAGATGACAAACTGCGCCTTGTTGTTGCCAGCGGTGGGACTCTGGCCGGGCTTAATACCCGCGGCTGCCGCTGTTGGCACTTTGCTGGACGATGCCGCGCCAGACGCACCGCTGCCGGCTGCACTTTGTCGAGGTAGTGGCGTTATTGAGATGCTCGGCTGGCCAGCGATGGGTTTCTTCGACGCTTGCTGCAAGTGAGAGAAATATAAATTAAGTTAGCAAATGCAATTTAAAGTAGTTGAAAAATTTTTCTTACCTGCACAAGCTGTCCGGCTGCCAGTTGATAGCTGTTGGGCAGCGACAGCGCCGCATTGGTGCCGATGGAGCCACGCACTGGCGCTGGATTCCTCACCAAACTATTGGCATTGGGCATCGCCTTGGGCAGCTGTGGCGATCGCTGTCGCATCTTTGCCGCATTCTGTGCCGCCAGCGCTGCTGCCTGCATATTCCTTGCCTGAGCCGCAGCCTGTTGCTGTTGAATGGTTGCCAGCGCTGCCTTCTGCGCCGCCGCCTGAGCTGCCATCGCCTATAACAGAGAGTACAACAAAGATTAGCAAGTGTGTCAAGAATGTACAATAATTGTATCTTACCTGATAAGCGGTGGCTGTGCCCACAAGTCCGTGGCGTGGCTTGATGCGCGGTATCTTCGCAGGCGCTTCCCAATCGTTGGGCGGCGCTAGATTCAATTCTGGCCTAAACTTCTTTGCGCACACCGGCTGATGACGCGCCAACTTCGCCTTGCCATTGTCCTCAAATCCACAGTTCGGACACTGATGATAGGGCAAGGGTTTAATCAAGCGCGCCTTGATGTTGTGCACCGCCTCCATGTGATAGACAATCTCGGTGGCATTGCGTATCTCAAATGTACAAAAGTTGCACTTGTACAGCACTCCATTCATATGCGGCGTCTCGTAATGATTGGCCATCGACAGCGCCGACTCCGATTTGAAGTTGCAGAACTCGCAGCGTTTCATCGTGAACTTGAAGGGAGCATTTTTCGTTTTTGACGCCTGTAGATTGCCGCTTAACGCATTGATGGCCATCTCAAAGTCCTTCGGGTCCCGCGATAATGATTTGCGCATCTTGCGTTTCTGCAATCGCAACAAATCCGCCTGCACATACTCCTGCACCAAGCCAACGCCAATGTCCATAAAGAACTTGCCCAACGGACTCTCAAAGTAATTCTCCTGTCCCGGTTTCGCAGCCGTTGTCGATGGAACACCGCCAGACGCGGCCAAAGCAGCTGCTGGCTTGATGGCGCCCTTCAACGCGGTTAGATCATCATTGGCCTCTTTGATCAGCACCTTGGTGCGCACACCCGACTCTGAATCATCGTCGTCATCCTCATCGTCGTCCTCATCGGATTGCTCCGACCACGATTCATCGTCGCCACGCTTCTTTTTCTTGTTGTTCTTGTTCTGTGCATTCGCCTGATCGCCCTGATTTTGTTTGTCCTCCTTATTCTGTTCGGTCATCATATCGAACTCATCCACCTTGTCGGCCACAGCCAGATCCTCAGCGGACAGCGCATAGGTCGTCTCAATCGACTTGATGATCTCACGAATGTTGTCATTGGGCGGCTTCTCATAGATGTAGGGCACAATAAACGATGGCGCCTCCAGCACAAACATGTCGTCCGTCAGGCCAGGCAATAGATTCGCATTGTTCGTCATGCTGGGAAGTCCAGCGGCCGTCAGCGACAACGTTGGCGGATTCAACTGCACCGTGGTGCCGGCTCCAGACATGCCGCCCGTTACACCCGACATGGGCACCAGCTTAGGCGGAGCACTGCCCAGATTGGTGGCCACACCAGTCACAGCATTCGTTATGGTCACCGGATAGACAGCAGCAGCGCCTCCAGCTCCCACTGTTGGTCCCGCCTCGTGTGGCATCAGTGAACGGGCATCCTTGATGGTCAACTGACCGAGGCCAATGCCACCCAAGGCACCGCCAGCTGCCGCATTGAGCACTCCCATGGCTAGGCTGGATGGCGTCGAGCTGCGTTGTCGTTTGCTGTTCGGTTGCAGATCATCCATGTCACTTTTGCGTTTGTTCAGCGCCGCCGAATCGCTGGGCGAACTGCTGGGCGGCGTATCATCCTCAATCACCACACAATCGTCGTCGTCATCATCGTCATCGGGATGTTGAGCAGGCGGCGGTGGCGGTTGCGGCTGAGGTGTTGCCTTAACCTGAATAGCTGGCTTTTTGCTGGGCGGCGGAGGCGGAGCTGTTGTTGGGCCCGTTTCTGAATCCGAATCAGAGGCGATCAAGACCGCATCGTCAGAGGATTCAGCCTCGCTTGAAGCTGACGTCGTTGTTGTCGTAGTTGTTGTTGTTGATGCTGCTGGCTTTGCTGTGTTTGTTGCTGTTGTAGATTGAGGATTCGCAGTTGCATTCACAGCTGGCGGCGTCTTCTTCTCAGTCATTTCTGGCATTTCTTCATCGCTGTCGTCATCATCCAAATTGACCACAGCTCCAGCATCATCATCAGCGTTGTTGTTGCTGTTGCTGCTTTTCGTTGCTTCCGCTGTGCTTGCCTGACCATTGGCCTTGGCTATAGCGGCATCAGCCTTGGGACTCTGATCAAAGCCATTTACAGATTTCTCCTTTGTCGCCTTCTTTTCGTCCAGCTCGTCTTCTTCGGTCTGCATTGCTTCGGGCTCAGAGTCGGTTACGGTCTTGGCTGTGCCACTTTGTTGGCTCGCCTCCTCCTCCTCCTCTTCCGCCTCAGCCTCATCTAGATCTTCAATGCTCTTTTTCTCCTCTTCCTCCTCCTCGGGTTCCTCTACAGTGTTTTGTGTGGCTGCACCCAAAGGATCTTCGGCATCACAGCTGTTCTCGGCTGTGCTGCCAATCTTCTCATGCTCATCCTCATGATCACCATTGGTGGTCACTTCTTCCTCCTCCTCATCAGCCTCGCCATCCAACTTTGGCTCCTTACTACTGCTGCCATTCTCTGTGGAACTGGCGCTTGTGATTTGTGAATCGCCCTCCTCGGTATCATCCACATCCATGGATTTAGCAGCGGGTTTTACAGCGACGCCATCCTCGTTGGCAGCCTTGCAATTATCGTTGCTGTTACTGTTACTATCGAGTGGCAGCTTGGCAGTTATCACTGCAGCACTATCAACATCATCATCATCCTCTGACTTTGTTGATTTCTGCTTCTTCTCAGATAGCAGCAGTTCTTTTTGAGATTTGGAGTTCTTTTGTTCATCAGCATGCTTTGTCTCTCCTTCGCTCTTCTTGTCCTTTGCCTCCTTCTCGATCTCTGTCTCGTCGTCTGCCGTCGCTTCTGTTGTTGTTGTTTTGGCAAGTAGTTTTGTTGTGGGCTCGGCAACGCCCTCCGGCAAGGCGACGTCGACTTCAGTCATTTGTTGTTGTTTTCTTCTCGATTTTTATAATTTTGGAATGTGCCTCTCTTGGTCGATAGATGTCGCTGCTGCACTACTGTGCTTATTGGAGCTCTCGCTGTTGTTGTTGTTGTTGGGGATGCCTGCCCAAGAAAAAGATCGATAAATTATATTGTATTAATCCGTTGTTGCAATCGGATGCCAATCGCAAATCGATAAAAACTTAAGACGAGGCTTTACAGCCGGGAAATATTTGGCACTTAGAGAGAGAGAAGGCGGAAAAGAAAACTAAAGCGTAAATAGCAACGAAAGAGCAGAGCAAAGAGGAATCGACAACAATATAAAAAAAGCGCAAAACTTGCAGAAAATTAATCAACGAGAGCATAACACAAATGTTGTGTTAACAATTGCCAAAAACCCCAAAAGAGCAAAGAAAATTAAAATCTAGGTGAATTAAGCAGACTTCCAACCCACATCCCCTCTCTCCCCATCCTTCTCCTCCCTCACTCAAGCTAATAGCCAATAACTAGGGGCAGCAAAAAAGAGTTAATTGAGACAAAATGGCTGCCATATTGGATTAAAACTAAAATACAATTTAATATGTATGTATGTATTTATGGTATATATGTATGTAACTATGTATGTATGTAATATTGCAAGACAGCTATGTATACCAATTTAAGTATGTATGTAATTACATAAAAACGTCATTGCGCGCGGCATGTAACTTTGTATGTATGTATGTACATATGTATATATAACAACGTATGTATGTATGTATCGTATATACAGTGTTGCATAAACAAACATACATACATACTTATATTGTTACATACATACAGACAGACAGACGAGCAGTTACCGAGCACACAGCAACTGCACGATTGACATACATACAGACACACACACACACACACACACACACACACACACACACACACACATACATATACTCACACCTACATACATACATACAAAGCGCACCAACAAAACGAGCACACACACACACAGATACGTACGTATCTATATATACATATATAATTATATATGTATGTATGTAGATACAAACGGACACGCAGACGCTGGGACGGCCAAAGCGACAAACAGACGGACGGCCGGTGAGACGACGACGGCAACGACGACGTTGGCTTTGGCTCTGCGGTGTTGGTTGTTGGCTGTGCTCTGCTGCTGCTGTGGCTGTAGCTGGCGGCGGCGGCGTGGAGTGGAGTACGGGTGGGTACAGGAGCGTGTTTTGCGCTTGTGTATGTGTGTGTACGTTGATAGAGTGGTGTGCGCGCGTGTGTTTGCCTTTGTATGTGTGTGTGTGTGTGTCTTTATGACTGTTTGTGTGTGTGAACAATGTGATATTTTTCTTTTTTAGCTAATGCAAATTCTAATTCAATTTCGAGCATTTTTGCACTATGTGCTGCAGCAAACAATAACAAACTCCTTTTGCAATTTGACAAAACAACAACACCCACAAAAACAAAAACTTACAAATTACATTTTACGTCACACTTCAATTGGCAGTGGCAGGTTGCTGTTGCAGTTGTTGTTTTTGTTATTCCTCTTCTTGTGGCAATTAAAAACGATAACATATAAACAACAAAAAAATAAAGGTAAAAATGATCTTTTTTGCCGAACGCACAACAAATACTTTATTGTATTTCTTGATTTTTGTGGAGCACAGCACACAGAGAGAGAGCGAAAGAAAAAGAACGCTATGGCAAAGCGCGACAAACGGACGATAGACGGGGGCAAACAACAAGGCAAACTGGAAATGGAAGCGGAAAAAAGCAAAAACGTCGCTCGCAACCAACACCAACCAAACACAGAGTTGCACGAACGGCAACAGCCGGGCGCTAGAGCTCAGGGTTGCATATCCGATTCAAAAGTTACGCGCGCATCCAAGTTATCGGACAATCGATAAACTTGTAATTAATATTTATAGCATTTTACAGCTGCCCGCAAATTGCAGGTGCCCCATGCAATTTTATTAAATTGACTTATTCAAAATATTTATTTGAATTGCTAATTATTATTTGACAGCAATGACGATCAGCAACAATTGGGTAGTTTTTTTTAGGTTTTTGTTTTGTTGGCTTTGACAGAGCGCCAACATTGCAAACGTGCATGTGGCGCTCTATGCGAAGAGAATGAGAAAGAGAGAGAGAGCAGGAGATGTGTTACGCTCAAAAATAGCGAATGGCAATGTGAAGCGAAAGCCAACCGTTGTCACTGTGGCGTGTATGGATGTGTGTGTGCGTACGTGTGCTTGTTGGTGGGCCATTGCTGTCGTAGTATTGGAGCGCGCCCATGTGAATGGATGGATGGGAGGGACAAAAAAAACAAATTTGACAATTGTACGCGCGCCACGAACGAAATGAACAAAACAAAAATGAAACGGCATTGCTTCTGCTTTTGCTGCTTGCGCTGTCGTCGTCGGTGTCGTTTCGCTGTTGCCGGCGTATTTGATGGATTTTTTTTACGATGATGATGATATTAGGCATTTATTTGTATCTGTGCGACGCGCGAAAAATTTGAAAATAGCGCGCGCAAAAGTCGCAGCAGCAGTTCTTTGATAATGCCTTATTACTGGTTATGGTTAGTTAAAACTCTCTAAACCAGGCCAATATTGAATGCTCCCCCACATACAGACACTAATACATACATATATAGATACATATGTATGTATATATTGTAAGCATAGGCAAAGCGACGATTGCCCCGTCGTCGTCTGTAAGTTTTAAAACTGTATACTCATCACGATACTTCTGCTGGCGCTGCTGATGCTTCTTCTTTCCCAACTTATTTCAGATTACGCTGCTTGCCTCTCTGTCGCTCTCGCATGCTATGGGCCAATATACACACACACACATACTTATAGACATCCACATACAAACAGACGAGACATACAAACATACATAAGTATTTAGTATACCTACATAAGTATATGTATGTATGTAAGCGTGTGCATATACGATGTTTGCAAGTATGCGTGCATGTATGTACGTTTGTGTGTCTGACAGTGAGCGTATGTCTGTATGTGTGTGTATGATTTGGTCTATATGCAAGTACAAATTTGAAAGTAACCCGCTTCTCACCCCCGTTGATCGGCAACTGGTAGAAAAGTCTGAATTCGCCTACCGCTCGCTACTATTGTTGTTGTTCTTATTGTTGTTGCTGTTGCTGCTACTGCTACGGGATTCATTAGGAGCCACAAACTATCGGAATAATAATATAATGGAACGATAACAACAACTTTATGTTATACATACACGTGACCTTTTCTGTTTGCGTCGCCGTCTGTCGCGTCGGTCGGTTGTCAAGCAAATTTGGATACAACTTAAAAAGAACCTTGCGGATTTCTCTAGCCAATGCAAATTGAAATGTAATTTTTCGATTTTCAAATATTTCGGCTTAATATATCTTATATTTATTTTGCCAATCACTTTTCTTCTCATTAAATGATCTATTTTGCAACTATGCAATTATTTATGGCAAGACATTTGAGTTTAAAAAGAGGAGAATTTTGATAAAACTTCAAAAAATCTTGTCGATTACTCTACCAAAAGTAATTTTCTGATTTAGAAATATTTCGGGTTAATATCTATTTTACTATTGACTTTCCAATGATAAATAAGAAAAGTTAATATTAAAGAAGGCATCTTTGGATGCGACTGAAAAAGAACCTTGCTGATTTCTATAGTAAAAGTCAAGTGAAATTTGAATGTCATTTTCCAAAAAACATTTCTTATCTTATCTAATTTACCATCAACTCCTATATTTAACTTTCTGAAAGATAAACTTAAAAAAAAAATGTTAAAATAACAATACAATATAAATTTAAATATATTGATATTTAAATGGATAAAATTGATTATCATTTACTAAATGACAATGAAAACAATTTAAGAGACTTACAAGACGAAATACGGAAATAAGAAAATTACTTTCACACAAAACATAAAAGCGCAAAAACAAAATCATCGATCAAAGAATATTTAAAAAAAAAATATGTCTTAATAATGTTATACTTTTATGGAAACTGTAATATGTGAGATAGTCAAACATATAGAAATCCCACTAAATACTTGCTAAAGAATCCTCGACCAAAATAAAAAGAGAAAGTACTTACTTTTTCACAATTTTTAGATCTACACTAAAATTGAAACATATTTCTATGCTGACAAATCAAAAAAACAATTTCTGAAATGAGCGAATACTCAATCTTGCGAGTATATAAGTTGATATATATGTATATAAGCACGCATACATATAAACGCTATTCATATCCAATTTCGAAGTAAAAACATGACTATAGCCCCTATACATGCGTCTTAGTCATTTATCTAAGCTTAAACGCCTTTGATAATTTGAATACATTTCAATATGCTGAAGAATTACAATATCCAGTGGAAGTCACATTAATCAATATACTAGATGTGTCGTAAATATTTGAGACATACGTACATATAACGCATATTATACGCAAATTTTAAGTGCGCAGTTTAGATTTCGAAATATACATATACAAATACGTTATGTACACATGTGTGTGTGTAAAAAGTTGTAGCGCTCACCTAAACATGCACTGTGGGCAACCATACAAAGGGGCTGCTTGTTGGGATGATAATATGGCAAACTCGAAAGGGGAATTCGAGTAATATAACGTTCTCTCTCTTTATATATGTATGTGTGGTGTATGTGTTTAATCCTCGCCTGCTTCGGCCTCTTCTTCGTCCTCGTTGAATGACAATTTGCTGGAGCTGCTGCTGGCCTTGGATTTTTTACCTTTATCAGATTTCTTGGACTTCGAGTTGGATTTTGTATCTGACGTCGAAGCTTCAATCTCAAGTTTGGTCTGCTTAACGCGTTTCTTGAATACAATTGGTTGGTTTAAATCCGCGGGTTTTTCAGCTTCCTCTGCAATGCAAAAAATCAACAATTAGTCAAATAAATAAATAACTATTTACGATAAATCATATTTAAATTAAATTTAATGTTACATGTAATATTAAACTCAATACGTCTAATTGCAAATGCAGTTTCCTTTTGCAGTTGCCGCCCCATAAAAGAAGAAGAATAAGAGGAGAGATTGCTTGACTGTGAAATACCCGCTAATCCTTGCTAAACAATACAAGACTTATTTTTGAGCACATGATTTTTGCCCTATTTATTGTGTATGTTAGTTCAAAGTCTAATTTCCGATCATTATGATATTCTTCCACATGTTTCTTGAAGTCAATTTCTTTATCTACAGTAATATATTGTAAGCTTAAGCATGACAAGGCCTGCACTCCTATATTATGAATTGTATCATTAAATAATGAGAATAGAGAGTTAAGCAATGAAAATTACGATCATCTATCTGCATAAGCCGGACATGTTATTTGTTGTATTTTTTTAAATTTTCCTGGTACAACACTTAAAAAAAAGTTTTGTACGATTTAAGAGGATATTTTTGGCGGGAGTTTTAAATTTCATTCAATTATTAAAAAAAAAAGGATCCTGATAATTTTAAAATTTAGCTTTGCTATTGTAGTCTTGAAATTAAAGTTTAATGACTTAATAGTCCCTGATTTAATGCCTTTAATCTTTATACTATCAATCATTTTAGATGATTATAAGTTTATATAGTACTTTATGGCATCAAATACGATTCAAGCTGTCAATAATACCGTTTAACCCTTTTGGACAGCGCGGGTATCAAGAGTACACCCATTTGGGGCAACAACCGCCTGCTGCTGAGTCGCCTCAAAATTAGATGGAAATGATTTTACTCATTTCGCCTTAGTTTTTGCACACAGCTCACAGCACCCTCGACCCTCAACTGTTGCCCCTCCTCCCTGCTTCATGCATTCCCACCATCCCAAGAGAAAAACTATACAGCGTCTTGCAGTGCACCACCTTCGGTCGGACACGACGACGACCAGACGAGCAGAGGAGACTGTGTGAGACACAGTGGACATGACAGTGGCCACCATCCCATGGCTCCCCTTGCACACCCCGCTTCCCCACCACCACCCCTTTACTCCAACGCAACGCAGCCCATCCATCGTCGTCAAGCCACTTTGCCGTGTTCTCTCTTTTGTTCGCCTGTTTCGTTCATCATTGTCTCTCCCGTTTTGCTGCTTCGTTCATTCTTTCACACGTTTTCACCCGATTTTCTGCGCGCGATTCTTCCTCTTCTTCTTCTGCTTTAGTAGCAGCAGCAGCAGCAGAAACGACAGCAACAACAACAGCGGTGGCGGCGGGGCGATGACGATGACGACGATGGCAGCTGTTGTTGGTTTAGCGGCGGCAGCGACGGCGGCGGCTGTGGGTCGCCGTTATTTGTTAACTTCTCTTGGCCGGCTGCTTTAGCGTGCGCTCCGCTTTGGCTATGATTTTCATCACATGCTCCGCTTTAGCGGAGCCCCAATGAAAATGTCAGTGTGTATGCTTTGTGCCAGCCATCTGTGTGACTGTATGTGTGTGTGTGAGTCTGTCAATAAGTAAATTTGTGTGTGTGCATGAGGGTGCTCCGCTGGCAGCGACTGCCACACACTAATTGCAATAATCGAAAAAAAAGCCAAAGGAAAAGAATTGGCTGACAAGGAACGTAAAAAGGAAGAATCTGGGAGGGGGGCTGCCATAGAGACGCCAAAATGGGCGTTGCGGGCGTGGCAACTTCCAAAAAAATAATTATATAGAACACTAATTTTCTAGGTTAGAATTGAAGTTAGCATGAGAACGAAATTTTCATTAAACTAAAAAGAAAACAAATGCAGCCAACTGCAAGTAAATGCAACATATTTTTTCACAAACCACAAAAGACGCAGAAAATTGTCGAAAAAAAACGAAACGAACAAAAAAATACGTTGCGGGCCCGCAAAAATTCAAAATATGGACCGCGGCGGTTTTGTTATTTTTGTTGCAGTTGTTTGTTAGTTTTTTGTTGTTGCACTTTTAGGGTATTTGATTAGCGTTTTGTTTATGTTTCATTAAAATTTTCAAAATTCAATTGCGAAAATCCACACACACACACAGCAAATTGCACACGTACGCGAGCAAAAAAACGCACACATAGACGCGAAAACATACAAACATACATATGTACAATACATACATACAGTGTGTAGTGTTGTAGTATAGGGCAGCGCACAGAATGAAGAAGAAGCAGCAGCAGTAGTAGCAGCAGCAGCGTGAAAGAAGCGTGGAAGCGACCGACGCTCGATTCTGACTCAACTGAACTGAAAGCCAAACTGCCACAGACGATAACTACATCCTACCTACGCACACACCGACACGCATTCACTCACACATACAAGCGCAAAACATACATACATATACACTGAACACTGCACGTAAATATGTAGTGGTGTGTGTGCATACCTTTTGCTATGCGCTGCTGCTCGAGGGCCACCTCGTCCGCCGTGAGATCCCCACGCGATAGCACCACAATTTGCGGCTTCTCGTCCTCGCGTTCCGGCCGCTCTTCACCAGAATTGTAATCGTCGTCGTCGTTGTGGTCCCCGTCGAGTCTCTGTCGCTGTTTTTTTTTTCAAATTGGAAGCTGAGCATGAGCGAAACACTTTGTTTTGAGCAGCTGCTACTGCTATTGCCTCCCGCAATAATATGTATTTTACCTTTGTGTCGATGTTTGGCCCTTCCTTGTAGCCAATTTCCGCTTTAAGTTTGGCCAAAAAACTGGGTTCCTGTGGCTTTACGTAGGTAATATTGTTGCGCTTGGACATAGCAGAAAACAATGCACGAGCATTAAAAGTTGTTTGCGTTTCGTACGCCACTTGCCTTTTTTACTTGCGATTTTCTTTCTATTTTGATTGCCGACGTTCACTTGTCATTTGTGTGTGTCTCATCTCACGGTCAGTGTTGCGAAACGCGCCGTTATCGTTACTGAAGAATGCAATAATACGAATTTGAGCACACAATTCAAAATTACTTAGTTAACTGTTGGGAGAATTTTCATTAAATTAATGATTATTTTTTAAATGTTTAGTACACCTCAATATATTTATTTTGCTAGACTACTTATTTTCAGTTTAATCGTAGGTTTTTTATCGATAAGAGTGCCATCGACCAACAGCTGATTTTGTACACTGTCAATATTTGGCCGCCATCTTGACTTGCAGCGATACAAATTTAAATTGTGTCTATTGTGAATGAACTTTTTCTAGCGGTTACTTTTTGAATGTTGCTGCAATTCTGGGGACCGTTGGATTGGTATAGTTTTCTGGATTATTTTGAAACTATTATAAGTATTTGGCAATTAATAAGCTTTGCTTAATTTTTTTAATTTAAATAATTCTTGTTATGACCTGTGTTTAGCTGTTATTTGGGAAAATATTGATTCAATTAGTATTCAAGGCTCAGCTTTGTTACGTAATTCACATAATTTCTTGTATAGCACACTTTCAAGAGCTCAGCTATCGTCCACTTTACTGAATTGCTTTCGTCCTTTGTGTCACATGCAATTACATTGCATTCACCTTTGTTTGTAATGCATATTTTTGTCGACTGGTGTCTCTGGTCAATCAGCTGCTAGAATTCCCAAAGCGAATCCCACACTGCTATGTATGCAGTCAATTTGCAGAATTTCGCTGTCAAATCACCGCTTCGCTATCTGCGGCGAATGCTGTTCGCTCTCAACGAAAACGAAAAAAAAAAGTGGGAGGACACATAAAGCTGTCGCATAACTTGCAAATTTTCCACTTCACCTGCAATTCGACGGCGCCCGGAACGAATTTGGATCAAAAACCGACAACCAAACAATACACAGTGGCATTCATCAACGTCCGCTGATGTCGCATGCAGCAACGGCTGCCGCTTGCCCTCTGCCCCCTCCCCTCCCCACACTTCGCGGATACCCACTTTGGCAACATAATAAATCATCTGTAAATTGATTTCAAAACTTTAACGGAAGCAAACAAAAAAAATCTGAAAGGGGGTAAAAACGAGAACCGGAACACTCAAACATTATGAACTGCAGCACTCGGGATCATATGTTGCCTCCTCCTCAACAACAACAACAACAACAGCGAAAAAAAAATGAAAATTTGGAGAACTTGGAGTGCAACAACAAATCGGCTGGATTTGTGCTGCATCCTGGCACGCGCTTAAATCTCACAAGCGTTCCCACAACGCGCTGTTCCCTGAACTAATATCAAATTGATAGCTTTTAAATTTGATTCCGCGTCTTATCACCAAAGCGACAACTTTGACAGGCCCAAATGGAGTGTGCACACACACTCAGCTCACTCTTCCTCCTCCTCCTCTTCGTCCACGCCTTCGCCATCACTTTCTCCCTTGCCTCCTCTTCCAGTTAAGCTGTCTCGCTTCTTTCTATCGTTTTCTCTATGTGTTGCATTAAAAATGAGCATCGCAGAACATTTTATGGGCTGCAGTGGCAGCTACTCTCGAGTGCAACATGGCGTATGCTGCTTTTTTTCCTTTTCAATATACCCTTTATGTAAGAATACATGAAGGGTATTTAAATTTTATAATATATATTGCGATATTAAAATTGACAAATTTTATACAATTTTAAATTCAGTATAATGTATATTAATTTATTTAATTCATCTTAAGCATTTTGAAAATTTAAAAGGTATTATTTAGTCGATCAAACTATATAATCTGCATATTTCATTGCCGATTGCCCCGTTCAAGCTATTTTAAGACCAATCGAAGGAGTTGCTTGTAATAAACTTTATGCAGAGCGTCAATAGAAAGTCGATGTTTGTTAAAGTACTTTATTACAAAAGTAGATAATTCCTCTTAAAGTGGCTGATAGTATACACAAATATATTTTAATACATTTTGAAAAATAAATAAATACATTTTACAAATTTTTAAAAATTAAAAATTTATTTTATTTATTTTGTTGCTTAATTTTTCCAAATAACTAAAATATATATATTAAGTTGTAATTATAAACATTTATTGTATATAATTCAATGCAAATTTGATACTAATATAATGTTATTATTTTTAACTATTCCTATAAATTAATTTTCTTTAACATTATGAACTTAAATGCATGGGAATTTTTAAAAATATATTCTTTTTCATGAAAATTTATTATACTACTTTCTCTTCATTGATTTATCTTAATAACATTATTCAATTTAAGATCTGAATTCATGTTTAGTTATATTAATTCACGTTCACTTCAGAAGCTTATAAAGTCATGTCTATTTGAATAAAAAATAAATAAATATAATTTAATTGATACTGCAAAATAAGAAATTCACATATTAATATTAACTATCCTAAATTTGCAGAATATTGAGCAGTTCATCATTTGAATAAGAAAGAACTTCACTTCAGCCGAAGTCATTGTTATAGACGTTTTTATTTATTATGCAATAAATTGTATGGCAGTTTGATTGACTGTAGGGTATTTGATGGTCGTGCTAGTTTAATGTGAATAGCTACTCGAGGCGTTGTTGACATTTGTGTGCACATTTAAAACAAATCGAGTGGGCGAATGGCAGTTGCTTTTACTTTTGCCGCTGACTGCTGGCGAGGATTTCAAGTGTTCGTCGCATGTAGAAGTCCGATGGCCTTGACTAAGCCGAGTTAAACGTGTTTAGTTTCATATCAGCTTATTGACAGCGGCTAAGCACGCACACACACGTTGTTACACACATTTACAGTCACACACACACACACCCTCACACACACACACCCTTAAAAGACATAGCCAAATCACAAGATGCTTGAGGAAAATGTTATCACAAACTGCATCCGGCGGCGTCGCTGCCTCAGTCAGCATCGACGCAGCTGCTGCGTCGCCGTTGCTTCGTTGCACTTCGGCTGCTGCTGTTGCTGCGTTTCGGCTCGCTTCGTGTGTGTGTGTGCGGGAATCGGTTACAATTCAAAGTTTTTTCAGATGCTCGTCGGCATTTGGCGCGTGCAGTTGCGAATCGCGGCAAAACAGGCAACGACAAAAATTGAAAAACAAAGACATTCAAAGTGAAGCGTAAACAACGAATTCGTAGATAAAAGCATATTCAAAAAATATATACAGTTAGTTTTATCAAGTGTGTTGTTTTTGTGATATTTTTGCGTGAGTTGTGCGTCGCACTTGCGCACTACAAATAACATTTCGAGTAAAGTGCAGATAAAGTGGACAAAATCACATGACCAAAGCGAAGTAGAAACCTACTCCTCACAAAGTGACTATCTAGAAACTCTAGTACATAGTGGTGGGGCCTGGCCACAGCTATTTCCGCTTTGGGGGCTTGATTATCGCGGCCGCCTTGGCAACACTTTTGATTTCTTGAACGCAACAGTTTCAAGTGACGCTTTCGTTGGTTCAGTTCGGTTCGCTTTGCGGTTTCGGTTTCGTTTACGGTTTCAAGCAAATTTTGTATCCCAAGGATGCGCTGGAAAGTTGGGCCACTCATCGGGCTGCTGGTGGCCACCATCTGTCTGGTGGATGCCCAGTGGCAGCCATGTCCCAGCAGCTGCACTTGCTATGCGCGCACCGTGCGTTGCATGCGCGCTCGCCTCACAACCTTGCCGCCAGTGCCACGGGATACCCAAGTGCTGTAAGTACAACAACAAAAAAGCGGAATTGCGGGCAGATTGCAGTTGGGATTGGGATTGGGAAAGTGGGAAGCTGGGAAAAGGGGTCTGCGGTGGCATTCTTCGTTTACATGCATAAATCATAGCAAGTTTTTGGCTTTTGGCAAATCCATAAATTAGTTTTTAATGTGCTCGCCGGCTGAGCAAGCGATAGACAGGCGGAGACACAACGGAGTAGTCACTCAGCAGGCAGCGACACAGATAGAAAAGATGGACAAGCGAACTTTATGCAGAATAATAGTCAGGAAGATAAACAGACTATAGACAGACTTACTTTAACAGTGAAATCTCTATTTGTCGGTTCAACCTTGATGTCCGCTCAATAGGGTTCTAAGGCAATTCTTAACAACAATGTAATTTATTATACTATGGGCCGATTTTTCAATCTCCACATAAAAGGAACTCTCAATAAAACGAAATGTAATTTTTCAAAGGACTCATGAATTTTTTAACTTCATTATAAATACAAGTCTAATCTTGTCATTTATGTGAATGTTCTTATACTCTATAAGCATTACTACAGTCCTTAAATTAAGAAACATGAAAGAAAGCTGCAGTTCCTATGACTGTACTAGACCCATTACTTTTTAATCTGTCGAATTATCGAAGCTACTTCAATTTGCGGACCGTTTGTCAAGCTCTGTTTTTTAACAGTTAGGAAGAAATTTAAATTGGAGGATGAGCTTTAAAGCATTGGAGATTTTTCCTTTTGTCTGTTATGCACATAGCGATTTCGACACCCTTATAACTTATTGGGTATGTTTCATAATTAATTGTCCGCGTTCGTTCAAACGGTGTCTACCCCCAATAGTTGACTATGTTTAAATATAAAACAAAGTGAGCGACGCAGAAAAAGTGTTAGCCTGAGGTATCCGCTATGGAAAGTTTCACTGTAGGTGGAGATATTGCCAGAAGAACTGAAAGCAGCCAGATGCTTTAAAGGCAGACCGACAGACGGACAGTCAGATGGACATATAGACAGACGAACAGCCAGACAGACGATCAGTCAGACAAACGGCCAGTCAGACAGACAAGCTATAGACAGACAGATAGATAGCTGGGGGTATAGACAGGAGGAGGAGAAGCACTGCAACCAGACAGAAAGTCAGACAGATATAGTATAAAAGATGAGTGCGGGGGCGTTTGCAGTTAGCAGCGTTAATTTGATGTCTCCTCCCCGCCCCCGCCACCGCCACCGCCAGTGCCCTCGACCACGCCTTGTCTGCCTGTCTCTTTGTCTGTCTGTCTGCGGCGTGCTGCGTGTTGACTCAATTAAACGATGTCTAACTGTGGCAGCAACGCGGGAATTTGTATATTTATCACTTCGCATCACATCGCAACAGCGATTTGTATGCATGCGAAATGCGAGTAGTGCCCCCCGCCCTTCTCCCCCACCCACTCCACCATTCTCCAGCTCCAGCTGCTGTTCATCGCATTCACTGACGCTGCATTTATTTCCAAATGTCAGCACTTTTCGCATGAAATTCGGCTAAAGTTTTGAGCAAGGGGGAAATGTTGGGGGTTGGGGTTGGGTTTGGGTTTGGGATTCTTTGCTTTGCATGCAACTTGGTAAATGTTTGTGGAACATATGCATATTTATGCGATAGGCCGCGCAGCGCCTGAAGGATGCCGCACAAGAAGGATTCGTGGATTTATGGTTGAGAGAGAGAAAGAGAGAGGCAGTAACAGCGAGAGAGGAATTCAATTCAATTTGCGGCCAGAGTTGAGGCAAGTTGTGTGGCAGCCATGTGAAGAAGCGTGCGAGGCGCGTGACGGGCGTGGCAACTAAATGATCGGCATTTATTTAGATTGAGTTGAGCTGTGAAATGCAGCGAAATTGAGTTGGAACTTTTTGGCAAATTGTGAAATAAGTCGAAATTAATTTCCCTAGGATATGCATTTGAAATTGCAGCAGTAAATGCTTTTTAGGTTTTATAAATTGTATTTTAATTTAAATAGTTTGGCTTTTAAAGGTTCGTAATGAAAAACTATATTACTATCCTATTTATTCACTTGAACATACAAGTAGTTTTATTTAATATAAACAGTATTTTTTTACATACGTATTTTTAATATGCTATTCACATAAGTAGGCAGCCATTTTGCTTAAAGAAATTCAGCAGCGCTGCCAACTTAACTAACTTAATCTATAAAGCATTTACTATGCATTTTTTAAAAGGTGGCAACGCTGTACTCTAGTTGCGGTGAACTGCATTTTAATTAATTTAAATGCGAATTAACAAACATACATCAATATTGGCTTAAAGTATTAGTTATTTTAGATAAATGATTTTGTTATGTGAGTCGAGTATTTACACAACATGAGTTTAGTCAGTTGTAATTTATTATTGCATTTTTGGCTATTTTCGTATCAATTAATTGTGTATTTTTCGGGCATTTCGGTTGAATGGTTGAAGCATTTGCAATTCGCCCACAAGCTGGCAACTTTTATATGCCAATCAATCTTAATATCAGATAAGGTGTGTCATCCATTATTTATCTTGTTTATTTTGCCCTCCTGTAAAAAATAACTAAATAACAATTGAAATTGCAGGCATAGCACATACACACACACAAACACACTCGCATTTGTTTTGGAACAAACACACACAAAGAGAGAATTGCATTTGAAAGTTAGATTCGCATTTCGCTTTTAATTTATTTTGTGGCACTTTTAATTAATTTGTTACATTTGCAGTTTAGTCTAAAGCTGTCGAAAACTTTTTTGTTTAGCTAAATGGCAAATGAGGCACATAAAACACAAAAATGCTCACCGTTCTCTCTCTTGACTACAAGTATTTTTAAGCTTAGCACATATGTATAATACGACATACATAATATGTATGTTCTATATATGAGAGTATGAGTATTTTTGAATTTGTTTCCGTTTGTCGTCTCGTTATTTTTATGAAAACTCGGCATTCAACATTCAACACATGTCCATAAAGCTGCCGGCAGCCAAAAATGAAATAATACGGCACAAAAATGCAATTCCCCTTGACCAAGCAGATGCTTTTGGAAGGCACCAAACACAACACACAGTGTACCTCACATATACATATATACACATAGAACACACACACACATTCTAACGAATATACTCAGGTCATGATCTTTCTTTCTGCCAGTGTGGACTATTTTCTATACCTAAAGTTGGTTTGAGTTGAAAGGTGGTTTAAATGTTATCCAAAAAATAAAAGGAATTTCAAAATATGCTTTATTATTATTATTATTTTTAAATATAATATTACTATATATACTAGAATATACTGGTAATAATATACTTAATGCATACTAAAATGTACTAAATACTACTTAATATACTATAATGTTAAAGTTATAATAGTTATAACTAAAATAAATACTAAAGTATGTATCCTTTTCCATTAAATAACAATATCTAATATTCTTAATACGATTGATTCTCAATTTAAAGAACTGTAAAATAAAATATATAAATATATTCTTCATATTTTTGAAATAATTCAAATTAAATCACAAAATTTCATGACCCCTGTAATATATTTTACTATTTTCCCATTTACGATTCAAGTTTCTTTATTTTGGTTGCTATAAACTTTTTATATCAATGATATTTATTTAACGGAAAAATTTTAACTTAGTATCTAACTCTAACAAAACAAATATTAATTATTTAACTTATTACTTAAGTTTGTATTTATTTTATTAAGTATAATATAACTTTGACATTTTAGTATATTTAATATTGTTATCTTTTAAAAATCAGAATTCATATTATCAAATTTTCTTATTGTTAATATAGACAGATTGTAAATAAAAGTAAAGAAAAAAAAATATATTATCAAATTACTATCACCTAAATCAACTTAAGGTATTCCAAGTCGTATATTCCAGAACATTTCGTATGTTCTTTCATCTGTTTGACTTAATTTTGTTAATGGCACAAATTTGTTTACAGTTTTGGCTCATGCGACTTTGGATGTTTCTTTAGCTGCACATACATATGTGAAAGAATGTGTGTGTGTGTGTGTGTGTGTGTGTGTATAAGTTTTGTATAGTATGTGATGAAAAGGCGAATAATCATGACTGTGAGTCTGTATAGTAGATTATAGCGGGTACAGAGGGAACAAACAGGGGCACTCACAAATCCAGAGAGAAATAAAAACACGGCGAGAAAGAGATAGAGAGACAGAGAGAGAGAGAGAGAGAGAAAGAGAGAAGTCAACGCACAGATGGCAAATGCAAAAAGTCAGATCGTATTTTTGAGCTGGACACTGGAAATATGAAATGTGGGGCATGCATATGATAAACTACATACTATAAGTCAAACTGACATTTTGCAGAGAAAAATAAAAATGAACTGGCGGATACCCTAATATGTAGAATATAAAAATATATTATAATGTATATTATTCTTGGTGATATTAAAGTTTATATGTACATAATAAGTAAAGATTCTAAGGTTTTAGAAGTTTAGTAGGAGGGTATGAAAAATATAAAAATTCTTAATTGTCAATTATAAGTTCAATGCAAAATAAGTAAAGAAGAACATTCTTATTTAGGCTTTAAACTTGAAGAATTAAAAAGCAACAAGATTTAAAAATAGATTTCCAAAATTTAAGTTCATAAAAAATACATATAAAGTTTTTGCTAAATTTTCTATTGTGTTTACAGAGTAGATAGAATATAAAGATTTTATTTGTTCTCTAGAAAAAAGCAACACGAAATATTATCTAGTGATAAAAAAAAATATAAAGAAACATATATGATGGAGACATACACATATTTTTATAGCCAAATATATATTTTAGCCATTAATTTTTAGACATTAATATATATAGCTAAATATTTCTTTTAGCTACAATATATATATATATTGTTTAGCCAATAAAATCAATATCTATCTTTATCATAAATGTTTCTTTATATTCCTTAGAACTAGATAATACTATATTTCATGTTGCATTTTCTTGAGTTTAAATAAAATTTCGTTTGCCAATGATCATAGATTAAAAATAACTTTTGTAAGTTATGAAAATTTTCTCGTTTATTTAGATACAAAGAAAACAAATTTAAAAGAATTTCCACACTTTAAATTTCCATACAGGGTATAAAGATAACACGTTTAGTTAAGTAATTTTTTTCATTTAATATAATTTGTAATTCTTTCGTAAACTTTAGCTTTGTGTTGTCTAAACTTTGGCGTGGAGAATGCCAAGGCCTATGCCATACAAATTTGTTGCTATTCAAAGTGTCCATGGATCAACCTGCAGTAGAACTCTGCCACACAACTGTGGCAAGCAAGTCATGCATCACAACACACACACACACACACACACACAAGAGGCAAGTTCAAATGTTGCTGTGAATACAAAAGCGCAAACATTTTGACTTTTTGCTTGGCGCGTATTTAAACTTGCAACTAAATGCAAGGCAAACTCGAAGCGTGTGTGCAACATACGGGAAACGTTGCTGCCGCTGTTGCCTCCAGCATCATTCATCTTCCACGCCCACACACACACACACACACACACACACAGCGAGAGCGTGCCACATGGGGTTGGGGGCATGAACTGAAACTGAGACAGAGACTAAAGTCGGGGGCTTTGCTTTTTTGCTACTCTCGCTAAATAAATGCACTTGATTTCATTTCATGATGATGCATTTTAGCTGGAATCGTGCATACATATACATATAGTATATACATACACAGATAGTATATTATATATACCATATACTAGCTTAGAGCTGCAGCTTAGTGGTTCTTCAGGGTCTAAGGCATTTGGTTTGTCATTATGTGGGGAAAACTGAAACTGAAGCTGAAGCTGCTGCATTTTGTGGCACATAAAATGCAGATGGGGCAGGCACATGAGCTAAATATGATACGCTCTTCAGCCTGATTATATACATATACTACACATATAAGCATATACTATAGTCTTTATGGTTTTCTGCTTCTGCTTCTGCTCGCTTCTCATGTTGTGTTCGCTGTGTGATATCAAAACAAAAGTCGCCACACGTTGCACACACGCTCGGCATATTAAAAAGTTTGATTAGTGCCCAACTGAGTGAGTGCCGCCTCCCCCACTTTCTCCCTCTTTCCCATTCTCCTCCTCTTGTCTCTCTTGCTGGACAATGTTGAGACACGCCCACAATTTTGCAGCATATTTTGTGCTGTGTTCGAGCAAAACTATTTCACTGGCAAAAATACTTCGTTCCCTCTGCTCCACTCCCCTCCTATTTACCCCCCCTTGTGTGCTCATATATTACGAAGCATTTATGCGTGAGAAATGCCTTGTTCATGCTTGTTCCTAGCTGCCTGCTGCTGTTGCTCCTGTCTGGCCTTCCTGCCTGCACAAAATGTTGTATGTTATTATTAAATATGCATAAATTTCCTTTTTGCCGACTGCCATTGTTGCTGTTGCTGTTGTTGTTGTTGATGATGCTTTTTGCAGTTTTGCATTTACATTTGCTGTTTATTTGGCCGTGCAAATATTGAAAATGTTATCCAAAAAAAAAAAAAAGAAAACCTGCCTCACGTGTTGACAGCACACAGCGACATGTTGGAACTTGTTAAATGCAACTGTGAATGCGCCGTGAGTGAGGTTAGGTGCGCAACAAAGTGAGGTTAGGGTATGCTTCTATATGTGTTCGTGTGTTTGTGTTGTAATGCATATCATATGTTGCATGCGATATCCTTGTAGACCATTATTAAGCTGTGAAATACGAGAGAGCAAGGTGATTCATCCATCCATCTATCTATCTATCTAACGCTTGTTAAAATTGAATGTCATCAATATGAGCCATGAAAACGTACAAAATATTATATACAACAGTTTGCTTGTACTTTATTTTGTATGTACATCGCACAAGGACGAAACAAAGCGGGGAAAATCATAAATTTCGTTGACAAGTTTCCGCTCGTGTTACGGGCAACAAAACAAACTGCAGATTTGAAGTGGATAAATGGAGCTCAAGTGGATGAAGAAATGGGGGATGATAGATTAACTGCATTCACATGAATACTTAATAATCATAATGCGAAGACAAAATGCGAATGCTGCAAAATAATTGGCTTGAGGAGATTTATGATTATGATAACGCTGATTTTAATGCTGAGACTCAACATTTTGCGTTTGCAATTACTAGTAAACGTAAAGACTTCAAAGTGAGTTTTAGGAATAATGTGAATGAAGTTTATATATATATTGCTTAATGCTTAAATGTTAATGTGAACTGCAAATACTAATTTTGGTATATTTATCCCTAACAATGATAATGCCAATGCTAATGTAATGCTTATGATTATTTTTAACAATTTATTCAGTGAAGAAGCTATACAACTTAATAAGTACCTACTAATGATAATTTTAATATAATTTCTGCTGAAATATTATTGACTTTCTCCATAATTATATTGAAATTAGCAATACTAGATTCAATGCTTAAAGAGTAAATCCCTTTTATTTTAATGTTAATATCAATGTCAAAACAAGTGTTAATATTAATTAGCTAAAGGTAAAAGAACAATTTGTTGGAAATATGAAAATTCTTTACCTTTCTGTTTTATTCTAATACATTATTAATGCTTACTCTAATGTAAACATCAATATAAATGTAGCACTAATGCTGATTGCATATAAAAAGTTTATTATTGATGAAACTTTGGCTTTTGTTGCAGCTTTCAGTTTGTTTTTATGCCTTTTTAAGACTATTCATGCAAAAGTTGTGATATTTTTAATTAATGAAATGTCCAATGTTAAGTAGTCATTTATTGTAATCGCTTTGTCAACGCTACAATGCAACATATTATTTTCAGCTCTTATTCAAGCAGAAAATTTCACTTTGCCTTCCTTTTTATAGAGCATTGCAATTTTCGCATAATTTTCACACACACATTTCGACGAGTTTTTCACGTATGATATATGATATGGTTCATGACTTTTGTTTTTACATCCCCCGTTGAAAATTCCCTTCAGCCATTTTCCCTCGCTGGCGCATGAACTGAGGTCTGACTTTTCAATTGTTGGAAATTCACATTTGCATAAAAACGAAATAAAATTGTTGCTTTTCAATAAGTGCACGTGAGTGTGTCTGTGTGTGTGTAAAGGATGTATATGTGTGGTTGGATTTAAGTATGTGTGTACGTGTGTGTGGGTGTTGTGTGTGTGTGTGTGTGTTTGCTGACCACTTGGAAGTTCGAACAATGCAACAACTGCCACTCAATTTGTAATATTATTTGTAATTATGCAAATGAGGCTGGCATCGAAGCCAGGCCAGAAATAAAATTGAAAATGTGCCACAAAATTAGTTAAAGTGGGGCATGCCACAAGCAGCTCAGCCACATCAGCAACACCACCAATCAGTCTTCCATCCAAACAGAGAGATTGAGAGAGAGAGCGAACTTATCTGTGATGAAACTCTTTTGCTTCAATCGCATGGTATGCATTTTTAATTCACTTGAAAGTGTTGCAACTTGCAGCGTTGCAGCGTTGCCAGTGGCAGCAAGGAGGCAGCCTGCCAAGCGTTTCACTTTGACATAGAAAAATCTGCTATTGATTTCGCCTCGAAGCAGCAGATGAAGTAACGAATCCAGTTTTTGTTTCTCTGTGCTTTTCTCTCGTCACGCCGAGCAATTTGCATTTAAAGTTTCTTTTTTTTTCTGTTTTCTTTGCTTTAATGCTGCAAACAAAAGTGGAACGGCCTTCTTTGCCCCTCTCTCTCTCTCTCTGCCCAGCCACGCCCTCAAGCTTTGTCATTTCGCATGCTCGTTAGTGCGCAGAGCAGAGCAGAGCAGAGCAGAGAATGCAAAGTAGTTGTTGCTGAGATAGTGCACAGTGCAAAGCAGCAGCAGCAGCAACTCACAAACACATGCCACAATTTATAAGCAGAGTTACTATTTTTGTAGCAGTCAACAAGAGGATGAGGAGGTGGAGGAGGCGGGGGGAAAGGCAAGCCGAACATGTCAAAGTGGAGCAATCGGCATGAGCCGGACTGAGGAGGCAGCAACTGGTCAAGCATAAGAAACAAGCAGCCCATAAGTATGCTATGGCAACAGACAGACAGACAAAGCAGAAGGGAGAGAAACACAGAGAGAGAGAGCAATTGGAGCTGGGAGTTGAAGAGCAAAACGTTTGTAGCCAAAGCCATTGCAACTGCAACTGAAGAGTTGCACCGAGATGCCATCACGGCGCAGGTAAAGTCAACAGCAGGCAGCCAGGCAGGCAGAAGGAATTCAGAGGAGGAGGAGGAGGAAGGCAGAAGGCAGAACAGCTGCCTCAGTGAACCGTTGAGCAAAAATGCGCTGCTCGTCGAGGCGGCAAACTAACTAAGTAACTAAGCCAAAGTGGCGCACCACGTTCCATGTGGAAATGTGATAGACAGACGCATAATAATGTTAATTTAGCAGCTCCTGGCAGCTGCCAAACGTAACGAAACGATTGCTGCGTGGTCACTGCACGAATACAGATAGCGAAGCGAATAGTAATCTTCGATAGAGCTGACCAGCTGCTGGTTCAATGCTGTTAGTCAGCATATACACGGCGTATACGTCATATTATTAACGAGTTTTTTATGTGCACCCAAACCGCATTGCTATAAAAGGGGGCACTGCATTGATAATGTGCTTAGCACTCGCTGACTAAGATTAAGTATCCGCCTGGGCACAAAATTTATGGCGCAAATGGAATGTGGCAACATTGTGAAAATTTATACAGCAAATCAAATCAATTGCAAATATTGAGAATCGGCTGCTTAAAGCACCTTTACTGCACATGGGAACTCTTTACTTGAAATAGAACTTCAACTTTAATCATAACTTGTATTCAACACAATTGGATTAAGATTTCTGTTTGAGATGTCAGTTGAATTGATGTCAAATTGTGTCCAACACATTCATAAAGTGTGCGTCGCCTGGGGGCAAAACTCTATTGTTAGCAATTAAATTTTGTCGATTGCAAATATTTATTGGTATTTACAGCAACTTCATAAATTGCAAGAGCAAAGTTAGAGCAGACATTTTATGGCTTGAAATGCTAAAGTGCAAAATCATTTCGTATTATGTTTATCGTTTTCACAAAATATATGTATATAATAAACTGATTTGGCACACAATTGGATATTTCATGTTTAAATAAAAGCATTCTCAAACTGCCAATTAATGTCAAAGGAGAAAAGAAGAAAAAAGAACTGGGAAGAAGTTAAAAGCAAAGGCAAAAACAGCTTCAAAAGTATGCTTTACTAACCAAAATATTTTATGATTGGCTGAAGCTGGTTAAATGCCAGAGAAAAGGGAAATATTTATATTCGACATCTGCTTTATGCTTGGCATTTTCATAATTAATTCTAATTTTATTTATTTAAATTTGCATTGACTAAACCAAAATTAAATATTGCTTATTTCTGAGAAATTTACTTTATTTACTATTGGCTAAGCTGTTTACACTAAACAACACTTGAATTAAGTTGTCGCTATGCACTTCTCAACACTTAAATTAAGTGATTATTAAATACTAGGCAACACTTAAAAAAGGAAATATCGATAAGACAAGGAGTAGTTAGCTAATCGATAACAAAGATGGTAATCGATGTTACTAAAACATTGAAAAATTGCAGCTCAAACAAATTAAATCTGTTAAAAGTTAAAATAACTAAAATCATTAAATGTGTACATTCACCTACTACACAAAATTAAACATCATTGAATACAATAGAAAAGTTTGCTATTTATTTTAAAAGTTTTAAGTTTCATAGCGCTTTAAGTAATAAGCTTAAACACCGGATGAGAACACTTTAAGTAATGTTCAGGATCAACTTGAGACAAAGAGCTTTCAAAGCACACACGCAAAGGGAATTTCTCTCTCTCTCTCTCTCTCTCTCTCTGTCGATTCACTTTGGAAAGTGTCGAGCAGCAGTTGCGTCGAAGTGTAAACGATAAACGCAACGCCTTTTCGCCACTGACCATGACCAGCGCAACAACAACAACAAAGAGAACATTGAGCAATAAAGACGACAACAACAAGAAGAGGAAAGAAGAACGAAGAACGTGGAACAAGAAGTCGAAGAAGAGCCGCAGCGTAACTGCAACTCACATCAACAAGAAATTCCTGTCCTTTCACACGGAATTGATATGTCGTCGTGGTTGAGCACGTCGCTCTTGCCACATGCTGCATTGTTGCACTTATCTGTGTTGTCGCTGTGGCTACGCATAAGTGGCCATAGTGCCCATAGTAGTTTACCTTCCCCCCTAACCCCCCATTTCGGCCATTTTCCCTCCATTTGCGTGGAGCGTAAATTGTTATTTTCAGTAATTATGTCCAATAAGCGACGAAGCGTGAAGGGGAAATGTGGCAAGCGAGGGGTAGGCAAAGAGAGGGAGGCTGCCTGCCATTGAGCTCCTGGCGCTGCTGACGTTGCATGGCGGAAGGAAAACGTTGTCGTTAATGTTGTCGTTATGTAAGCTAACCCAGTTTTAGCGGCGACATGGCATTTCCTTCCTGAATGCCTCAACGCACGCCCCCCCGCACCGCAACCCCGCTTCCGCTCTCTCTTTCTCTCTCCAAACTACAAGAGCTTGTGCGATAAATGCACCACGACGAAATTATAGAGCTGCAAATAAAAGCGGTGAACAAAATCTAAAACGAAAAAGAAAAGAAAATTGCGGCGCGGCTTCAATTGACTTGAGGTTAGAAAGGAGCATTGAGGTTACGCTTTGGGGGCCACAAATGGGAACAGAAACAGGAACAGGTTGGAGGCTCAGCACAAACAAGCGTTACGCAGGCAACAGATTTTATTTTAGTATTATTTATTAATTTATTTTATGTGTAGTTTTTGTATGCTCTTTATTATTTCAAATGGTTTTATGCTACG
Source organism: Drosophila niveifrons (assembly GCA_035046325.1). Lineage (NCBI taxonomy): Eukaryota > Metazoa > Arthropoda > Insecta > Diptera > Drosophilidae > Drosophila > Drosophila niveifrons. The sequence continues at coordinate 14,677,657 of JAWNOC010000052.1, forward strand.
ACTTTGCCAAGGTATAAATTATATAGAACAAAATAAGAATGCGACAGTCAAGTGTGCTCGATTGTAAGATACCCGCTATCAATTTTACGTAAAAGCAAAAAAAGTGTGGTATTAACTCTAAAGTAGATCACATTAATATACATCATATATTAATTTGGTATATTGATACGTATATCTAGTGCCAATTTTTGTCCATACGAAAGTTTTTCTTCAATAACTTCTACAAATTTTACCTATTCGCAACTAAATTGTCAGGCATTGTACAATTAAGTTAATTTGTTTAATTTAAGTTACGCTTGTTATTTAATTTGCGGGCGTGGCAAAAATTTTAACCAAATTTCATCTGCAAGCAAAAATAACAAGTGCTGTCGAAAAAAATTATATATATATCTCTTGACGATGACAAAGATCCTTATTTTATATACTTTATAGGATCGGAGAGGACTCCTTCTCTAACCACCATATAAAGTTTACTTTTTTAGAGATATGTTTTAATTCGCGATTTCCAGACGGAAGATCCTAGAGTTCTAATTTGATTCAACTATATTTTAAGAAAGTTCTCGATCAACTTATTGGCAGCTTGTAGAGTTATAGTAAAAGCAAATAATAGACATTTTTAGAGCAAAACAAAATATAAAGATTCAAAAAACATAAACTGTAGATATTGAGTCAGTGTTCGCTAAGCAACGATTGTCGCGGACAGAAATTTATCTGCCCGCAGCTGCAACTGAAAATTCACTGCTAACATTTTTACAGCGAACTTTTTTGTTGCCTACTTTTTGGGGCCTGCCAACTGAAGCTTGACAGTGAACTTAATAAAAGAAGGAAAAAAAACGGTGGAAGAAGCGAAAAGCAGTCGAGCAAGCTCTCTTAAAACAGACTTTGTGTGTGTTTCCTGTTTCCCTTCTTCACAGCTTCTTCTCTTGACGTTGTCGAACATTGCATTGCTCTTATCGCTGGCGGCTCAGCGCCACTTTTCTGTTTTCTTAGCTGCCAATTTCTTTTTTTTGTTCCTCCTTTTTCTGGCTCTTGCAATTGCCATCGACATTTCCACAGGTGTAAATGTCTACACATACAATAGCATGTGTGTGTTAGTGTGTGTGTGGCACTAAGCTGCCTTTGCAGTGGCCAAGAGCAACTGTTTGGGCAACTCCTCCATAGTTTAAGCGACGCCCAAGCACAGATCTCGTTCTATTTTTTTTTTTTTTTTGGGTTATAATTTTCACGTTTGCAAGCGCCACACGTGTCTCTCCACTTGTGTGTATGTGTGTGTGTTGTATTTTTGTTGAAATAAATTTTATTTAAACTTTCGTCTCGTATTTTTGGCAATTTTCTCTGACCTTTTTTTTTTGGTATTATTTGTGCTGTAGTGTAACGTGTGAAATTCAATTATATGGCAGGATTTATATGTCGAACATGGCGTCGTTTGCAGTTTCGAGTTGCAGTCAGCTGAAATTTTATTTGAAGAGCCAAAAAAAAAAAAATCATATTCACCCACACACACAACCACACACACACAGATATTACAGACACATATTATATGTGTGAGTGCATGCATAAAAATAATATGAAAATGCTGCGAAATCAGCGCGCCATTCAATTGGAAACTGTTTAATATGCGTATAAAAGGCGAATATTATGCTCAGCTTTTATTATAAAATTGTTTTCATTTTTTTCCCTCATTCCTTTCTCTCTCTTTCTTGTTTCTTTCTCTCTCTCCCTTGAGTAGTTTGTGATTGCATATTTGAAGCGAGCTTTAAATTCATGGCCGACAATCTGTGAGTGGATAATTAAAGTGCAGCTTAGCTGCTGAATTATGCTTTGACCAGAGATTCCGCTTTCATTCAATTGAAATGTTTTTAATTTGGGTAAAACGTCAAATGGTTTCAAGCTGTCAATTAAGCATTTTAATGCGCAAAAATATGGAGATGTTTCAGCGCATTTTTGCAGGTGCTTTAGTTAAGTTTGGTGTTGAAAGATATTTGCATGAAAACTAAAATTATTAGGACTTGACTTAAATAGTAAAATAAATTTACAATAAATTATATAAAAGATAAAAAAAATTATCCATTATTCACCAAGTTTGATAAAAAAAAGAACAAGCTTCATAAAAATCCAAGATTTACTTCACTATCCATTGATTGATTGCTTTTTTAAAATGTAATTGCACCATGCTTAAGCTGAAGCTTAGCTAAGCAATAGTTAAAATATGTCATGGTAATCATAAAGAATATGAATACTTAATACTTCTTCAATAGCTTTAAGAGAAATACAATTATTTACTAGCAACACTTTTAAAGCTTACAATTAAACCACAAATATTGCATTGACAAATTTACTTACATTACACAAAAAAGCAAACAATTAAATAAATAGAATAATACAAATAATTTCAACAAGTTTTAAATGTTTGTTCGCTCACATTTCACAATTTTATTCGAGCTTAAACTTTCTATTCATAATCAATTGATGGAAAAGTCTCTTTTTAGCTAATTAATTATATTTGCAATTAACATAAATTCTGACTGAGTGTCAAATATCGTTTAAACTAGAGTATCATAGCATAAATTTCAATGTTACTCCATAATTCAAGCCATTCAATAAATAAATCTACCTTGCTATCGAGTAAATCAAATCTTCAGCCGTATCCAAAAAATATTGCTGTCCAAAAACGGTAACCAAATTCAATTCGATAATTATTCGGACAGACAAAGAAACAAGCTTTCATGTTTAGAGTGCATTAAAAATTTACGAATTCCCCAAACGCAAAATCTAAAAAAATGTACATGTAATCTATGATGTCTGCCAGAGAGAGTAAGAGAAATCTCTCGAAAGCAGTTGGAAGCTCACTTCAAAATAGTTTTGAGCTGCACTAATGTAGACTAAGCACTGACACACACACAACAAGTTTTTGGCAGAGAGTACTTTGAGAGATGCCTGTTGTTGCATTAGACAAACAAAGAAATTTTATGCATGCACCATATCCAGGGCAATTACGCAGAGTGCTCTTAAGTACCGCCCAAAAACAGGAACACCAACATGAATACGAACACTAACTGGACACAATTACATTAACAGTTTAGCACACACACACACACACACACACACACACACACTTACACATAGGTGGCAATAAAGTAAGCAAACAAACTAAATTAAACCCAAGCTGCAGCTCAAAATAAGCCCATGCATGCACTGGTGGTAGCCAGGCAACAATTTGGGGCAACAACGAAAAGGGGACAGCAACAAAATCCTCCTTACGCTTGTCAGGCATTGCAAAAGGCAACTGGCCGAGTGACAAAGTGACAAAGTGACTGCATGACTGACAGCTGAACTTTTACGCAAGCCAACAAAACAGGTAAACAATGTCAAGCAGCATCAGGCAAAGGAGAAAGCGCAAAGGCGGCTTGGGTGTTGTGGCTTTTGTTTAATAATAATAAAACGCCACTATAGCATACACAGCATACAAAGCAACAAAACGAAAATTGTTTGGTTGCGAAAGCGCAAAGGAAACGAAAACGCAGCGGGTGGCAAAATGGCGGCTCTAGGCGCTGGGAATTACATTACCAAGTGTCTGACTGACTAACTGACGGACTGACGGACTGAATGCAACTGCAGCTTACAGCAGAAACCACACAGAGACAGAGAGTGAAGTACTCACTGCCACACAGAGACAGAGACAGAGAGAGAGAGAGAAAGGGACACCACTGCACACAGCTGCAGATGGCAATTGTCATGAGTATTCGTCTGACTATCGTCTGTCAGCCGGCAATCACCTGGGCAACCCGGCAGCTTGCAGCTTGCACCATGCACCATGTGGCAAGCGAGGCATTTTCATCCGCATCCGCATCTCCATCTCCATTTCTATCTCCATCTACAACTACATCTGCATCTGCATCTGCATCTCCATCGCATGCCGAGCGAATTGCGAAATGCCTTTACTGTCTGCGTTATTATTATGGTTTGCCATTGGCTTTATATAACTCCATTCGGGGTATGCACGGCGTGGGATCAGCATGTAACAGCAGGCATAACACTTTATTAATGGTAATTGGTATGCTGTTGCAATTTCATATCACATTTCTATGCTTAAAGTTCACTTAGCAACTATTTGAATTCATTTTGAGGTGCTATAACTGTACTTATATTTCTTAATGTTTATCAAAGACTTAGAATTAAAAATACCCTAGAATCTTATTAGAAATGTCTTGAATTAAAGGGGACATATTATTTTTAAATTTAAAATTGTTTGAATTTAATTTATTTTACTGAATTTGTATACTTATATTTTGCTTTTTGACATTTGACATTTAGTGTGCGATATTTCTGAGTTTAAACTTTCTTAAGTTAGTTTATACTGCAAACTGAGTTGTATCATAAAAAGATCTTGTATTTTGGATATGTTTATATCTTATAACGATTCATATCTAAAGGAATTTGTATTCCTTCAAAGTTCTTTTTATTTTAAAAACAATTGAAAAACTGTTTTAAAACATACAAATATTTTCAAGTTGTACCCAAAAATTACACTAATCTAAATAAAAAGTTTGGTAGGAATAGATTAAAGTTATAAAATTATGTGAAATCCAATGTCATAAACATTCCTTAAATCTATCATCGTAATCAGTCTCATGTCCGAATAGCCAAAAGAACATTAATGTCTGAGAATAGATCAGATCCGATCAAATCTGGATCTCATATGTGAATGTGAAGATGCAATGTTGGGATTGAAAACTAATTAAGTATATAATAAATTTTTTAAATAGAATACGAGAGAAAGAGGAAGTTCTAGTGTGACCAGCTCATTTGTATAGAAACAAGTTATCGGTAAATGATACAGTATTTTTGATTGTTTGAAGAGGAAAATTCTAACAGTATTATTTTAAAGCTTGGAATTTAAATAACACAGCATTTTGTGGGGTATTTATCTGACTATCATTTAGTAAAAATATTTGTTAATAATATTTTTCATCTGACCATCATTTGGTAAAAACTTTTGTTAATAATATGTCAAATATTTGAATCCATGCGATGGAAAATATAGTTTTAATTATGATCCATATCCATTAGCAACGTTTGCTTTATTACTTTACATATTAGTATAGATTTTGTACAGGGTATATACTCGTCTATCAGTCTGCTCGCCTGTTGCATTCTTGTTGATTTTGTTGTTATAGCTGTTGCTGCTGTTGCAGCTTGTTATTTGCGTGTTTGTAAGCCATGTTATGACAATAATGTGCGATGTGTTGAGTGTGTTGTAGTACTCCCTGTGTATGTTGTGCCTGAGTGTGTGTGTGTGTGTGTGCATTACTGGAGCTGCTTGTCGTGTGCCGAGGCAAAGTTAAATCTTGTTTTTATTGTCACATTTGCCATAAAGGCAGCTGAGCGAGCTGTAGCCCGAAGAAGCAGCGTCATAAGATGCCGCCTAAGCTGATACACAGGTGGGTGTGTGTGCGTGTGTGAGTGTGTGTGTGCGAGTGTGTGGGTGTGTGTTTGTGAGCTGTGTGTAAGCCAGACAAATCATAATCAGAGACAACAGCAAAGGCAGCTGCAACAACAACAACAGCAGCAACGACGACGACGACAACAAAATTCACCTTAACAACGAAACATGACTTTGCCTTTCGCTCGGTCTTAGCACGGCGAGTAATGTGGGCTACGTGCCACGCCCATCGGCCAGAGCACGGATCATACAGATAAGAGTACAGCCATGTAGTTGGTGACGGGGGAAAGTGGAAAGGAGGCAAAAAGGAAATTATGCAATGTAGAATGCGCTGCGCGTGCTCAGCCTTTGCAAATAAAAAGCGCATATTTATCGGTTTTTTATGTTGCATACTTCATGGCGCAGAAAGGCACAAGATAAATGTGGAACTGTATGTTAGTGTTTGTCTATGTGTGTGTTGTGTGTGTGTGTGTGTGCGAAGCAAACTAACAATAATAAAAGCCAAAGCTAATGATAGAAACTAACTGCAGCTGCAACTTACACAAACGCAATTTGCAAAAGGCAGTTGCTGAGTTTCTTCCGCCTCTAATCTAAATGATGATGATGCTGCGCAAGAGTTGCGCTGTTCCTCAAGGCGTATACTTAATGTGATAGCCGTAGGCGTGGGTTGTTTGTGGGCCAACTTCATTGCCATTCATGAAAGTTGTAATGCGCATAAATTTTAGTTTTACGGGGTTTTAAGGAGAGCTCAATAAATGAATTTCACATTCAACAGCTTCATCATTTATTTACGCATCAATAAATTTTCGATTCAACATTTTGATTCAACAGTTACACCGCTTATTAACGCAACAATAAATTTAAGTTTATGCAGCTTGAACATTTATTAGTTCCACAATATTTTGATGCAAGAGAAACAATCTTCATTGCTTCTATATATAATTGTTATATACAATAAATTGGAATCCTAACATTCTTGTAATATTTCGTTGCCTTCAAATAATCCTTATAAGCTTAAAATCACACCTACATTATCTTTAGTGATTAAATTTTCAAATAAATTTCGTAAAAAACCGTTATAATCTTTTGCAAACTTGTTTGGATTTTATGCAATTGTTTGTAGTCTTCAAAAAATTTACTAGTTTATTCTTTATTTAATTTAAAAAACACAAAAATTCTCTTCAGTAATTAAATTGTTAAATCAATTTCGCTACATAAATAGAGCAACATAAATTTGTAACTCTTCAATCTGCAAAGGGAATATTTTTTGTATGTTCAATTGACCCACAAATTTTCAGATTATTCTTTTTGCTGTCTGTGTTGATGTTCCATATTATAATAAGAGGCATTTCCGACCTTGTACTCTTGTTATTTTTGCATGCAAATCAAACTTGCATCAAATTTTTGTCTAGCTCACTCCTCATGCAAATTGAAAAGAATCGAGTAACAAGATAGTGTTTTTATGAATTCCGAAAATTGTAAAAGTTATTAAGCATACACATTTATATGGATTTGGCTGACAATCTGACATATTTTAAATGCACAACTATATCAATATACCAAATATTGCCGTAAATTTAAAAATTAATTCCGCACAGTTTTACTTCAATTAAAAATAAGTAGCAAGTATCTCACAGTCGATAACACTCGATTGCAGCTTTCTTACTTGTTTTTGTATGCTTAATTGACCCACCAATTTTCTGATTATTCTTTTTGCTGCCCATGTTCATGTTTCATGTTACAAAATAATGTATTTTTTTTTTTTTTGTAATGACAAAAGCGTATTTTTATACGTTAAACTCTTTGATATTTAAAAGAATTAATTGCATAACGAATGTAGTTTATTTTACCAAACAACATTTACTTGTAATTTAATTTGCAGCTTTTCATGAAATAACAAAAAAAAAAACATAGTTGTGCTTTTGCAGCTCCACAATTAATAGTTATTTTTATGCGCGCCTCTTGAGACCTTTTGAAAACTCTTGCTTTGCCTTAACAAAATCTTTTTATAACATAACTTTCAAATGCTGAAAAAGGCAACAGGAAAAGCAGCCGGACTTTCGCAGCAACCGGAAACAAAGCGACGACTGAACTTGTTGAATCTTGAGCTCGACGCTTTCATAGTTTGCTTTTATTCAGCAAGTCAACAGCTGCTTTAATTGAGCTCGAGTAGTCAAAAGCACACTTGCCTCACACTCTCTGCTTTCTCTCATTAATTTCACTCACTAATTTTCATTGCTGTTGGCTGTGACTGTGGCTGTGGTTGTGCTTCACTAATTTTGGCAACTAATTGAAATCAAATTTGTAAAGCCACTAAACAGTTTAACGCTCATTGCACACGCGACACATTTTGAATTGCCAGAGACGCCTTTTGCCTTGTCGCCTTGCACAAAATTGATTGACAGCCACGCCCCCCCGCATCCGCCCCTCAATTGTTGGCTAACCGTTAGCTACACAATGATAATTGTTTTCATACAATTTACTGTTAGATTGTGGCCGAAATACACGATGCCATGCTTTAGTTGTCGGTCTAACCATAAATTCAACCCAACACGGACTTCAAAGCGTATACGTAATATTTCGTGTGTGCGTGTGTGCGGGAGTTCATGCATGCGTGAATAGACAAACATATTCGAGCTGGCTATGCTTTTGTCAATAATATGCATTAATTAAGTGCAGACATGTCTGTCGGACAGCTCACAACTCACAGCAACAGGGGTTGCGTTGCTCAACATGGCGTATACGTGTTCGGTCCATGTATGCGTATAAATTTAATTGGAATTTTGATATCACAACAACAAACAACATCTGCAGCTGGCATAGACAAAAAGAAAAACACACAAAAAGTATCTCTCTCACACTCCTCTAATACGAATGTCATTATCGAAATCACTTTGCAGCCTGAGCTGAGCGGAAGCCAAAAGTGAAAGAAAGTCGTGCAACAAAAAAATGCAATTTCATAGCTGGCTAGGGAGTCTGTTGGGAAGCGTGCCAGCTGCGTTGTGCCATATAAGGTGAGCTGCATTTTTGCCTGCTGCCAGTCTGCTGATTGAAATGACCCAACCAAGCGTTGAGGGCAGAGACTCAACTCTACTCCAGAGACTGCCACAGCAGGTGGAACATCGGCAAGAAAGGCTTCACAGATGTCCTTTTTTTTCCAGAGAGGTGTGTGTGTGTGTGTGTTGCTGATGCTCGACAAATAGTTGCGCAACTGACACGCAAACTATGCGGAAGGCCTGCAACTAGCACACAGCAGAGTTCTGTGGCAACATCAAGTGGGAGTGGAAGTTAAAGCTGTAGCTAAAGGAGCAGCAGCAGCTGCTTCGAACTAGGCTCAATGGCGTAGCTTGAACTATTTTCTGTGTGTGTGTGTGTGTACTTTGAGTGGACCATCGTTTGTCACACGTCAGACCGGGGGAAAGAGTTGCAGTTGCACAGTGGTTCTGCAACATTTATTTCCCCCCAGAAAAAGATGAGAATTGATTGAACATTTTGGAAATCTCTGCGCAAAAGTCAATTGGCATATTGACACTTGAACTCTTTTTGTCAAAACGAATTAAGTAGGAAGAGTAGAGCACTGGTAATTGAATAAGATTCAATTAGAGTTGCATAAATAACAAGTTGTTTGCGTATTGAGTTTGCATCTTACTCAACTTCAAAATGAACAATCCAATTAAATAAATTATTAGTAAGTTGTGAATAGATGCAACAACAAATGATTTATTGATGCTGAGCGGAGCATGAAAATGGGAATTTAAAGCAATGGTTAAAGCTTTATATGTTTTAGACTGAAAGTCAAAACTCTTAAATTTAATAATAAAGCAATTAAAAACAGCATCTCTTTATTAAAAATAAAATAAACCTATTGCGACTTTATTACTCACTTGATATTTTAGTTATTTATTTTGTTTTTCGAATATCTTAGTTTAACATTCCATATTCCATTGTTATAAAAGCAAGAGTTCAACGTTGATTCACAAAATATGTCTTAAATTTATCTTCACAATATTCGATTTTATTTGTAACTTTGTTATATTTATTTTATTTTAAAACTTTTTCATTTAGCAATAGGCAATTTGTATAAAGGCATCATAAAATACATATGCTATAACTAAATTGAACATAGCTTAACTTATTGTATAAGCTTTAATTACACTTTACTCATTTTTTATATTTATATTTTCTTATTAGTACTTTTTATTTACAAATAATAATTTTTGTAAGACAGCAACAACTGAAATTCCACATTAAATTAATTTCCTTTACACTTATGACCTTTGATTTTTATTGAGAGGTAACATATTTTTATTACACATATAATATTTATTTTGCTTTTCGAAATTCTGTACTTTTTACTTTTATTTAAAGCCCAATTTATTTGAAATTTATAGATTAACTTTTCTTCTTTACTTTAACCGCTCTAAAATTATATGTTGCATAAAAAATATTTTGAAATTTCTGTAAATACTTTGTAACATAACTTTAATAAGTATGTTTACTTTTATGCACAAATATTTTTGCTTGAGATTTGCTGTTACTCTAATGTTAAATTTGATCGATCGGATAAAAACTGTAAAAGGTATTTAAGAAATAATTTTATTAAAGAAAAGCTTTGGCTGACAATCTGGTATTTTTTGTAGTCAGTGGAATATTCAGAATAGAACTTCAGTATGTTTGGTTTATATTTTAGATATATTTGTAGTATGAAATAGTTGTTTTACTTGCTTATTTTATTGGCTTTATTATTTTTGTTTCTTAGTGATTCAAATTAAGATTATCCACTCTCATTTCGCGTCACAACTCTTATGCCTTGATCTGCTTTAACTTGATCTATTGTTTGGGGGGTTATTTTGCTAGCGTAAATTGCGTAAAATTGGTACGCTACGCTCTTTGAAGAGTGCGAGGACGACGACTTTGTATATCTCACTCAGCGAGCACTCACTTGTCTGTCACTTGGCTGTCTTGCGACTCTCAGTGGACCACACTGTGAGTTGTTGAGTTGAGATGGGTGTTGACTGACGCTCTGATGTTCTGATGGGGCTGGTGAGGTTGTGTTTGGGGCTAATGGAGTTTGCAGGAGAGCTCAAGGAACACAAAAACAGAAAAAGAAATGTGGATCAAGCTGCCGTATGCGCACAAAGGCAGCTGCTACAGCTGCTGCTGCTCCTGCTGGATATGCAAAGCAAGCCAACTTACAAATCGTTGTCGTCGCAGCTGTAAAAAAGGGAAAACTACCTTACCAGTCCCCTCAACTAGCCTGTGTGTGTGTGTGTGTGGCACAAACAACAGTTGCTGCAGCAGCTCCCTAACTCCCAGCCTAGTTTTGCAGTCTTGCTGCCTGCTCCTTTATCCTGGCTCTGCTTTACTCCTTACTCCACTCTCTGGTTTGTTTCTTACTCCTTGTTCTAGCTTGCTCCTCTCTCCTCCTCTCTCTGCCTTGCTCTCTGTTCCGTGCTCTGTCTATGCTGCATGCCTGCGCTTGCCCGCAATGTGCATGTGTGGTTGCCACAAGTTGAAAGCGCCGCTGCTGCCGTTGCATGCACACACACATACGAGTAGAGCTGCCGCCCCGAGGCTAGCAACCAAAACCCGGCCATGCCAGACCAAGACCAGAGTGCAGCGGCAGCAGCGGTTTTGTTTATATGCCAACATTTGGGCGCTACTCTCTATGTGTGTGTGTGTGCTAGCGATGTGTGTGTGTTTGGTGAGTATTTCACTGACTGCAGGTTGTTGTCGCTCTGTCGCTCTCACACTCACTGTAGTTGTAGCCCTCAAGCTATACGTGTGAGTGGTTTTAGTGTTGTTCTGGATTTTTAAGTTGTTTTCGTTGTCGTTCGTTTGTATGTTGCTCGCTGTTGTTGTGGTTGTTGTTTGTGTTGCCTTTTTTACTCGTCTTTAGTTGCAATATGCACACACATACAACATATGCACTTAGCCATCACACACACACACACACACAAACAGAGACAGGTTGTTGTGGCATAGCCACGCACTGAATGCTGACACCAATTAGGGTTAGGCAATGCTGCTCTGTGTTGTTCGTGCGTTGCATGTTTACAGTAGCCACAAAACATAATTTTTGTTTAGACAACTACCAAACAACGAGGACTAAACTGCAGCTGCTCCCCCACTCCAACTCCAACTCCAACTCCAGTTAGTGCTTCTGCCTTTGCCTTTGCTTCATAATTATCGCCTGCAACAGCAAAAGAGAGAGCAAAAGAGATGCTGGCCGAAGCCCGGTAACCGAATCTGGCCGGAGACGAACCAGCTGCCAGTTTGGCATAATTTTCACTTTGCATTTTCCCCACAAAGAAAACTTTTTATACGCTGCCGCTGCTGCTGCTGTTGCTGTTGCTGTTGCTGTCGATGCAGAAGAGTTCACTGCGTTTGAAATTAAATCCAAAAATTCGAATTAGTTGGCTCGACAACAAACAAAAGTGTAGCTTACTTATTGGCGCGTGTGCAAATTTTTCAATCATGCCATAATTATGCTACTTGAGAGCAGAGTTTGATTAGATTGTTATTGCATTATAAAGTTTGCATAAATACAATAAATTTATTTGTGCTTGAACAACGTAATATGTGCATTTTAACATGCATTTAATGTGCACTTAACATTTTTCGATTAGTTAATATTGATTTAAACGGTGTTTTTTTTTATATATATTTTCATGAAGTTATTCTTAAATTGTTTTTTTTTTTTTCTTTATTACTCTTTCAATTTTTTATTTACTTTGCCACTTATTTTATTTTTAGTTGAGCTGCAAATTATACTCAAATGATCATATATATTTATGTAAATAGGTCTTTTTTAATTTTATAGCTATTCATTTTACCACTCAAACAACTACTGCAACTGCTACGCAAATAAAACATAAATAGCTAAAAGTGATACTAAAAATGATGTACAAAAATTTGTACAGCTTCAATTGCAACCATTTTTGTTAGTCAGATCAAAACGTTTAATGAAAAATTCTTCTTTATTACTACTATTGTGTTAGTATATTAAACTAATCGTTTTTGTATAAAATACTGCAATCGCATGCAACTCTGTAAGTATTGTTATCGGAAAAAGTGTTTATCGATATCAGCCATCATCTGATCTTGGCAGCTATGATGTACACTTTAAATGTAAAACTAAACAGAAATGTTACATTTTTCAAACTATTTTAAATACTTTTCACGAAATACAAAGCTGCAAATTATTTTACTATAACTCCATTATTACATTATTCTATTTACTGCATTTTAAATAGTTTTTGCGACTTACATCTGAACATTTTCTGTTTTCGTCTTTCCATATTTCAACTCTATTATCTACTTCTAATGTGAGTGTATCTATTAGTCGGTCAAGCTCCAGATAATGTGCTGCACATTGTTTTTTGAGTTTGCTTAGATGTTGCTGGCGCTGCATTGAATTTGCACCACAACGAGTTCTAGTCGTTGTTTTTGTTGTTGTTGTTATTCTGCCAGTTTCATGAGCTTTTCTTGTTTTTGTTTTTGTTTTTGTTGCTGTTATTTTCGCTGCCAACTCCAAGAGTTGATTAGAAAGTTTTTTCAACTTTTGCCACTGCTGCTGCTGCTGTTGCCATCCTTGGTGCAGTTGCTGTTGCTGTTGTTGTTGTGTTTGTTGCTGTGGCCTTTCGCTGCGTTGCTCACTTGTTTCCATTAGGCGGCGAGTTTTACAGGTCGCGATTCGCGAACATATGTGGGTGCCACCTCAGCCACCTCTCCATGTCCCCCCCCTTCTGCAAAACATATGCAACTCATATCCTGCTGAAAGTACTCCAACATGTGTGTGTGAGTGTGTGTGGCTTATCGCTTGGCTGCGCTGTCGCTTAGCATAAAAACTATGGCACACAACTTTTCCTAATTAATTTTTAATGTGTGCAAAATGTTTTGTAAATGAGTATTTGCTTTAGTTTTACATAAACCAAGGTCTACTTCGGAGTTTAGGACAGGCAAATTACTGTCTGACAGACATCAGATGTCATCAGCAAAAGTAAAAAGAAGAGAACTATTTGAGTTGTTGCTGATTTGCAAGCAGAAAATGTTTAGGGAATTAAGACAATATGCAGAAGGGGAAACAAATGTGCAATTGTGAACATTGAAATAGCAGTACTTATAGACCAAATTTATGTTTGGGTATGTTATGTTTTGTTTTGATTCTATCGCACTGCTATTTCAAAGTTCAAAGCTGTATGCTATTTGCATTCATTCTGAGTCTTATTGTCCAATTGATTTTATATAAATTTATACTATTTTGTCTACGTAGTAAATTAAAAATATGAACACATTTTTAACAATTCAATTTTATGGAAGCTAGTATTTTTTTTTCAACATTTTTAACAATCAAAATAAAACCTAAATTCTGATGGCACACATTTTAAGAAAACTTTCTCTGTTGCTTTTTTAAAGAATATTTCAATCTAGCTGCAGCTTTGCATATCGATTATGAATTGCTGTTGAATTACAAATGGTCTGCTGCAGCATTGCCACACACTTTCTAAATCCATGCCATATGCAAACGCGTTCAAAATATTTACCCTAGTTTTCCACATCCGGTCTCGCTCTCTCTCTCTCTCTCTCTTTCTCTCCGCTTGAAGCTTAAACAAACGTACATGTTTTAGTTTTGAATTGAGTGCCAACTTGTTTGCCCCCCAGAAGCATTTTATGTGTGTGTGTTTTTTTTAGAATTTCCACAAAAAAAAATGCGAAGGGAAAAGGCGACTTGACGTGAAGTGGAATTTGTGCCACGCCCTTAACTGTTGATTGCGTGCTCAAGTAACGCACTAATTGCATATGGCAATTGCTGGTCCCAGTTACATGGATTCACACCCCACAAACACACACACACACACACACACACACACACACACACACACATACACACGGATGCCTGCTGGACATGACACATGTCCAACAACTAGCAAATTGAGTAAAGCAAAATGAAAATGGCAAAAGAGAGTGAAAGAGAAATGCAAAGCACGCTTAGAACTTTGCTCCATTATGCTCTTTATACAGCACACACACACACACCGATATATATATATATAGTTACTCTATAGTTCAGCATCCCCTTAACTAAACGTTTCTTTTTTCCATTTTCCATGTTTTTTTGCTTTTGTCTTGTGCAGAGATTTGCGATTCAATCACATTGAGAAGCTGCCGGCCAATGCATTCAATGGCCTCAGCCAACTGACGACGCTCTTTCTCAACGACAACGAAATGGCATTTGTCGAGGAGGATGCCTTTAAGGATCTGCGGGCATTAAGGTTTCTCTATTTGAACAAGAATCGCCTAAGCCGCTTACCCGCCACCATCTTTCAGCAATTGAGCAGCTTAGAGGCACTGTAAGTACTTTCAACGCAAAACACAAAACTGCATTCGGTTGCAGTATCAAGTTTAATTAAAAATATCGCGCATTCGCCACGTTTACCCAATACAAAAACCACTTTCAGCTATCTCGATGGCAATGACATTTGGCAACTGCCTGTTGGACTTTTTGACAATTCGCCACGTTTGCAACGAATGTAAGTAGCACCCTCCCCCTCCCCCTCAACCTTGACTGAATATTTGGCTAACCATTTTTGGTTTTTTTTTGTGTTTTCTTGTTTTGTTTTCTGGCTTTTTTGGTTTTGGCTGTTTTCTGTATGTCTGTGCACACAGCATTCTGAACAACAACAAGCTGACCAATCTGCCCCTGGAAATGTTCAACAAATTGCATAGTCTGAGGCAACTGCGTTTGGATGGCAACCCGATTGATTGCAATTGCGGTGTCTATTCACTCTGGCGTCGTTGGCATTTGGACATCCCAACGCAAAGAGTCTCCATCGTTTTGTCGTGTGCACAGCCCACAGCACTGCAGCGTCTCAGCTTCAGTCAGCTCAATGAGCGGCATTTCCAATGTGGTAAGTAGCGAGTGTTGATGACACTAGTCAAGCTTAGCACTCAATTGGCTCTTTAATACGGACAATATTAATGTTGAGCTTGGCAAATGAGTGGGTATATAATATGCTATTTGAAGTGTAGCTGAATAGTCAATAGTGTGAACTGTTAATTGACTTTAAAGTGATTAAATAAAATGATTTGAATACAATTTGAAATGTAGAATTTAAGACAATAATAGAGTCTTTAATGTCTTCATTACGTTAAGTAAAGAGTTCTATTTGAGTTTCTGCATCATTAGAAATATGTACAAGAATTGGTGATAATGAAAACAGAGAGCACTTTCTTTTATTTTGGCCATATTAAAAGCATAGCCAGATATTTTTTAACATACTTAATGTTAAATAATATACCAAAGTTAATTCACTCGCCTTCTTCAGCTTACTATCTGTAACTTACATTTATTTGTGTAGCTTTAATAATGAAAGTCAATTTTAAAAGTCAATTTTTAAAATTTATAATTGAGTATTTTACCTCTGAGGTAATTCTCTGGCGGTCTTCGTCGCGTGAGACAATTTTGAAAATAAGAAAAGGTTATTCTTGTAACTCTTAATTAGCACTATATAACATTTAGAGCTTAGAATGATTTTAGGAACTTTTTGTGCTTTACGATAAAATATATAAATTCGTTTAACTTTAAAAATAATTCCAATATTGTTCTCATTTTCTAATTAAAAGGCTAATAAACAGCTAATAACAACTTTACTCAAATAAAAAAAAGTTTTTGTATATGTTAATTTCACTTTAAATAGTGCCGAGTGCGACATTTTCGTCAGAAATTCATCCGCATACGAAATATGTTTAAAAAAGTAAAGAATGTATTTGTGTGAAACTTAGTTAAATAGGATTTGCAAATTAAACTTACTTTTTGTAACTTCAAGTCAGCCTTAAGCATTATATTAAAGTTGTTATTTATTTACATTGAACGTTTTGCTTTATCCACTCTCCATAAAAGAATGTCTGTCAAGCGGCAATCTTATTTACTTTAGCAGCTTATATTTTACCATTGGTTTTTTAATGATTTTCTATTTTGCGTATTTCTTTTCTAAAATTGTATCTAAGCACTTAAGTGGTTGAAATAGATAATCAGCTTTCATACCACTTTTATGTTGCATTTAATGCTGCAGTGAAACCAACTGTAAATACTTTTATCTAACGTATTATCTAAAATAGTCATAATCCAGCAATTAAATGCTGTTTTAAGCCAGTGCCAGTAATTTGTGTGCTTCCATTCCACAGTTAAGCCCGAATTGCTGGCGGGTCCACACGACATGCATGTGAGCAGTGGGGAAACGGTGAGCATGCTCTGCCAGGTGGAAGGTCAACCGAAGCCCGAATTGATTTGGATGCAAAACACAAACGAGATCGGTGTGGAGCAGGCGCCACGGATGCAGGTGCTGCCCAGCGGAGCGCTGCTCATCAACGGTGTCGAATCGAATGACATTGGCATCTATGAGTGCATTGCGCGCAATGAAATGGGCGAGATCAAATCGCAGCCCATACGCATGATGGTTAACGACGCTGACAACGCACAGAACAGCCTCCACCATGGCGACGACCACGTACATCCGGATGGCAATCAGGTGCGGGCTGGCATCGGTGCGGTTGTGGAAGCGACACCAATGCCACCGCATTTCACCCATCAGCCACATGACCAAATTGTTGCCCTCCACGGGTCCGGGCACGTGCTGCTCGATTGTGTTGCCATCGGCTGGCCGCAGCCAGACATACAATGGTTCGTCAATGGCCGGCAACTGTCCCAGTCCACGTCGACGCTCCAGCTGCAGGCCAACGGCAGTCTGGTGCTCCTCGAACCCAGCCAGTTGACAGCGGGCACGTATCGCTGTGAGGCCCACAATAGTCTGGGCTCTGTGCAGGCCACCGCCCGCATCGAAGTGAAGGGTGAGTGAAATGTGTTATACTCTGTCCAGATTGGGGCAGCGTTAATGTGCCCCATGCTCTAGCCATGTCTGCTGAACGGTTGCTGCAGTTATACAACTGTCGCGTTTAACACAATTTGCAGTCGATTTAATTTGTATAGATTTAACCAGTTTGCCAGTTTACCAGTTGTCCGACCCGGCTTTATATTGTATATATGTATATACTCGTAGACCATTTGGTAACTTCGTTATGCGAACACAGTTTGTTCATTCCCAATTGAGCGTCCATGATTTAAGTCAACTTACAATCGCCATCGCCATCGCTGAATTGAACTGCAGTGTATATTTTTTTATTGCAGGCAATTGGATTCACTCAAGGCTTAAGATTAATTGCTAGCAAAACAAGAGCAACGAGAAAAAAGGAAGAGCGAGTTTTCAAACAGCGATTTACGAGCGATTTCCAATTTATTGGCGTAGTTTTTAATGTTTTTCCATTTTCGGCAAAGCGCTGGCAGTCTATTTATAACTGTTGCATTGCATAAATCGAAGTGAATTCTGGTTGAAGTTATGCGAAATGCACTTGCTTTAAATTTCATTTCAAATAATTGATTCTGCACTCTATGGTATATTTTGAATGTAGAAGTATATATAAAAAAACTATTGGTATATTTGAGTAGTTTTTAATATATTAAATTATACAATTTTAATAAATATGCCACTTTTTCTACACTGTTGATTTTTACTTGTATACCAAATACAACTTTCGGTATATTTTAGTATTTTTCGGTATATTAATTTGGAACATTTTAAATAGAAAACGGGTTTTTCTTTTAAGGAAAATGTATATTTCAGTATTTTTTCGGTATATTCATTTTGAAATTTTTACGAAAATCACACTTTTTCACTATTGCTTTTACTGAAAATGTTATAGTATGTCGTTATTCCAAATTGTAAAAATTATAACAAATATACCGCCTTTCCACATTTTTGGTTTTTTTGTTATATACAAAATACAACTTTTGGTATATTTTAGTATTTTTTTTCAATATATTTATGTGAAACATGTTTCCTTTATTGAAAATATATATTTTTTACATCAATATGCCAAATATATATTTTGGTATTTTCTAGATTTTTTTTTGCATATTATCGCAAAATTATTATATATCTCACAGTCGATCAAACTCGACTATAGCATTTTTACTTGTTTTGTATTTACTATCTTTTTATTTAACTACATATTTATTTATGTGCAGCGAGTCTAGCAGCATGATATTAATTGCATTGAAGATTGTTTTTGACTTTTTTTATCAGTTAGCTAAAAAGTTATGTTTGATTGAAGTGCGCATTGATTTATTTTTCGTGGTACATTTTTAAGGAATTAAAAGCTGATAAATTCCAGTGATTGATTTGTAAATAACACAATGCATTTCAGCGCATCAGAAACAGAAACAGCAGAAAATAAAATAATTTGGTTTTTAAATTTAAACCGCGGAATAATATGATAAAATGTTCTACGTGAATTGTTTGGCATTAAGTGAATGCCAAAGTTTTAGTTTGAATTTATAATTGGTTTGGCCGCATTCGAATTTCGTTTTTTAATGACAAATTTGTAGTCACTTTTTATAAATTTGAGCCATTAATAATAATTCTATTAAAATGCAATTAATGTTGGTAAACAACATACTAGACTATAACACTTTTTTTTTGTTTTAATTTAATATTGAGGCAAGGCAATTGGCACGTAGTTGGCAATTAGCGAGAGTATTTAAATGTTTACTTTAATATCTTTAATTGCTAAGCCAAAAACCGTCGCGACGTGACTGTACTTTTAATGGCATTATTTAGAGAGTGGCCAACAACAACAAAAAAAAACAGAAACAGAACACACAAAAAGTGTTCAGTCAGCGCCTTAATCACAATGGCTCATTATAATTTGTGGTCACAGCACAAAATGAAGTGCAAAATGTGCGCATTATTTTGCGCAAATTAAGTGCAAAAATTATAACTATTATGAATGCAGCACGACGCACTTTTCAACCAGCAGCAGGCGGGCGGGCGGGCGGTTTGAAGTGGTTGAGGGGCGTGGCAGTTCAGGCAGTCAAGCGTGGCATTTGGTCAGCATAATTAACCCCACAAACACACATACACACACTCACACACACATACACACACACTCGCACACACATACATGGACAGAAAAACATGGAGTGGAGTTGAGAGAGACAAAACCAAAATGGCGAACAGCAGTTTGTTTGAGCCGCGCCAAAAAGTATGCTATGAAAAATGTGTTTGCATTATGCATACGACCCGTGGGACGCAATAGGCAAACTGCGCCTCGCAGAAAAAAAACAGAAAATATATTTTAAAAAAAGAAAAAAAAAACTGCCCAGCAAACAACAACAAGAAACGCATTGAAAAATGACCAGCAGCTGTTGAATTTCAGAATTTATATTTGGTTTTACTTTTTGTTCGTTTTTGTTTTTTCATTTTCTTCAATTTTGTTGGCCGTCTGCTATTTGGAGCGGGAGAAATTGCTCAAATCGCTCAATACGCCTCGTTGCATCTCGCTCGTTGCAGATTTACCCGAAATTTTAATGGCACCACAAAACCAAACAATCAAACTGGGCAAAGCCTTTGTGCTGGAATGCGATGCCGATGGCAATCCGTTGCCCAGCATAACCTGGCAATTCAATGGGCAACCACTCGAGGCCAGCGCTGACCTGCTGCTGGAGAACGAGAACACTGAGCTGGTGGTTAGCGTTGCCAAAGAGCACCATGCGGGTAAGCACTGCCATTCACTTGGGCTTGGACTCGCCATTCTGGCATTCAGCATTTATAATTTGCAGTCAACATTCGCAAAACGTTTTCAAACATTTTTCAGGTGTCTATCGCTGCATTGCGAGCAATGAGAACGGCGAGGTTAGCGCTTGGGCAGCGATTAAAGTGGAGCAATCGCAGCAGCCGCCACGTTTGGCCATTGAGCCAAGCAATTTGGTGGCCATTACGGGCACCACGATTGAGTTGCCCTGCCAGGCGGAACAGCAGGAGGATGGACTTCAAGTAAGTTGCCGCAGTTGAAAAGTTGCGACGACAAAAGTATTTGCCAGCCACTTGTTGACTTGTGGTCTTCTTCTCCTCCTCCTTCTCCTCCTCTCTCTTGGCAGATTGTTTGGCGTCGCGATGGACGACTCATCGATCCCAATGTGCAATTGACCGAGAAATATCAAATAAGCGGCACGGGCAGTTTGTTTGTCAAGAATGTGACCATCCTCGATGGCGGACGCTACGAATGCCAGCTAAAGAATCGATTCGGTCGTGCCACAGCCTCAGCTCTCGTTACCATCAGGTGAGTTCTTTTCTGTATTGTATGGGTAATGGGATAAAACTTGCGCCTTAACTACAGTGTGCAATCAATGCGAGTTGCAAGTTGTGCTCAAAGGAAACAACTTTTCGATCCAGACGCGCCTCACTCAAAGCACTCAATGCCAAAAGACAGACAGTTCTTAAGTAGTAAGGGTTTGTGCACTTAAATGCATTTAAGAACGCGCCAAACTTGCTTAATTAATTGAAAAATAGTTGTAGTGCTTGAGAGCAGCCAAAAAAGAAAACTGTATAATATAAGCACTTACTGCACAGTGGTGCACATACAGCAGACTATCTCCATATATTCACTTCTTAAATGGTCAACTGGGAGCGATTCTCTTCAAGTGTTTTGGGGCATTTAACAATCACTTCGAGTTGCGTTGCTCTTGTATGCAAAGCGAACACTATGCGACCCATGTAGAGCAATAAAACGAACCCTTAAAGCATCAGTTAATGGCACACTGGTGAAAGTCAATTGAAAATGTTTTACAATTATTTAAAATGATATTTGGAAATATTTGGAAAAACGTTTAAATTGAAACTTTAAATGTTTATAAATAGTAATTTATTTCTTCATTTTATTTGTATGCTTTTTTATATGTTTTAAATATGAAAGATTTGTAGACCCTTTATTTATATAGACGGTTTATTAAGTTTGTCGAGTACACAAACAATTAGAAAAACAATTCTCTGAGTATTACAAGAAATATATTACCTTGTGGATTAGAATTAAATTTCTGTGGCCAAGATTTTAAGTATACTAACAAAAAGGAAAGGATCTTTTGTAGTCATGAATTTAAGCTTTAAGCTTTCTAACATGATTTCGGAATATACATAAATTTTGAATTGAATTTCTTCTACCTTTATCTTTTAAATTAAATTTCTGTAGTTAAGATTTTAAGTAGACCAACAAAAAGAAAAGGATCTATTGCAGTCATGAATTTAATGTAACTTTCTAACATAATTTCCGTATACAAATGAATTTTGTATTGAATTCCTTCAACCTTTAAATTCCAAATGACTTTTTCATTTTCTGTATCTGAATAATAACAAATTTTTAATATATATTTCCATATTTACCAATTCTTGCCCCACTGTGCAGGTGACTTAATAGCATTTGAAGTAGTTTCTATTTTAGTTTAGCTGGCAAGTTGATAATCCCTTTAGGCAAATATCGTTTTTGAGTTCATAAACTTTGCGCAATTGTTCGTCTGCTGTGGCCCCACTGTGCCGCTGGCTAAACTGCATATAAAATATGCACTAAAAGACATCAAAAAGCGGCGACGAAAGCACAAAAGTTGCTGTGCCAGTTGGCAGCTTTGTAAAACGTGCCAAGACAGGACAAGAAACGTGACAAACAGACAGAGCGACAGACAAAGTAAGAGCAGGAAAAAGAAAAAGAGAACAGAGGGGCAGGGCATGAGAGTCACAGTGGGACACTGACAAGTTGAGTGCATGGAATGAGAGAGAACCGCACAAGTTGTTCAAATTGCCCAAATTGAAATTGAGTTGACAAGTTGTTCATGGGACTGGAACCAGTTTCTGTTTCTTCAACTGGCGCCGCCGGGTCTCGGTTCCAACTTTGCAAAGATGATACCAAAAGGCCGAAAAAACGAAGATAAGTGGATAAGGGGGGGGGGGAGGCAACATGCAGGCCGTAAATCAATTTGGGGCGCCCAAGCAAATGATAAAGCAAAAGCCGCACACACAAAACGGTAAACCAAAGCAAGCCCACAAATCTCCCAGCAGCAGTAGCAGTAGCAAAGAAACTGAAGGCGTTTGCTTACGCAGCCATTTTTAAATGCAGCGGAAAGGGGAAGCGGGGCTGACAGTAGTCTTCTTCTTCCGACTGGCATGTGACCTGCTTCCCTCTATGAGATTGTGTGTGTGTGTGTGTGTGTGTGTGCTATGCTGCTGTATTCTGTGCTGTGCACGCATCATTTAGTTTCGCTTGCCAGCTGTGGGCGAACAACTCAGCCAGGATGCAGGCTCAGTTGCAGACAGAGGCTGCTGCTTCTGCTTTTGCTGCTGTTGCAGTGGCAGCAACGGCTTACAGTTGTGCCAGCAGCAGTAGAAACTTTACTCATTACGCTGTGTGCCAACCTCAGTCGCCAGACCGCAGCAAAGCGACGGCAGCTAGCTAACAACAAAATTGAAAAAAGGCAAAACGCTAAAAGTGAAAAACTTCCTCCCCCCCCAGCACTACTATTGCTGAGTCACAGACCAAGAACGACACAACAACAACAACAGCGGCTAAAAAGAGTGAGCGAAAAACCGCTGAAAGCAGCGACAACAACAACAACAGCAAAAGCAAAAGCAACTGAAATCCGCCTAAGTTGTGGGTAATGCTGGCGTAAAACAAAAGCTTATCCTGTTACTGGGCTGCTAATGTGGGGGGCAGGGTAAGCTCGCCACGGAAATACGTTGCCATTGCCACACAGCATGTGGTACACTCACACACACACACACGCATTCACACTAGCACTCACACTCACACACTCGCACACACAACAGAAAGTTAAGCCAAGAAAAGACACACACACTAGAAAAAGTCGCTTAAGCTGCAACAATCTGACTTAAGATATACACTTTAATTGCAGTGAAAACAAGCGCGCATAAGTTTATTAATGCAGCCAGAGGGATATTTTCCCATATAAAGTTGCTATACACTATAACTGTAGAGAGGGATAAGTGATTTTGTTGAGTGGGCAACTATGCTTTGTAGATACATATACTTGTATAAAAGTAAAACTGAGTTTAGCAATCGCTTTTTAAAATTGCATATATTGTAAATATATATGAACACCACATTAATTTAATTTTAATTTCTAATGTAAAAGCTTACATTTCTTTCAATGTGAATAGCAGAAACAGATATTTTCCAAATAATATCATTATATAAATTCAATGGATTTTTTCCATGATATTCCTAATATATGAAGATTCTAAGTATACGAATATTAATTCAGACAATTACAACATATGTATTTGTATCCATATTTAAATTAACTTTAAAATTAACAACACATGTGATTTTATAATATTATTGCTACAATATGATTTTAATTTTTATTGTCACTATATAAAAAATTATTAATTTTTTTTTTAAATAGATACGATTAAATATGTTTGATTTACTTTATTTGTTCTTTGCTAAACTCAGGCGTTAAAAGTTTAACAATATTCTTGTTTCACATTTTACTTAATTTCTTCTTCTTTTATTCTATATAATATAAGTTACACAAAGAGTTCTTGCATTAGAGTTTTGCCAATAAACACAATATTTTGGGAAATACTTTTCATATTTTGATGAAGTATATACATAAATAAATACATCAAGTATTATCCGTGTTAATGCCAACAGCCTGACGAAATCAGAGAACCCTTTGTAAAGAAACTCATGAGTTAAGGTATTTACAAACGCTCGGGCGTGCCAGAAAAAGCGCAGCCACAGAAATGGCCATGTGGCAACGGGAAAAATATGTAGTGTAGTGTAGTTGGCTGGCTGCATGGTTGGCAGTGGCTTGGCTGCTATTTGCTGGCTGGCTGGATGGTTGGCAGGATGGCAGCTTGGCTAGTTGGCTGGCTGGATAGTTGGCTCGGTGGCAATGCGATAGTTGATAGTGAGTGGTAAGCAGTGGTTGTGGTGCAACAGGGTGTATTATGGTCGTTAAGTTATTACCTACCACGCCGACAATGCCAAAGTTTACACAGCGAAAGTTTCCAAAAGGGAAATTCCTTTAACGTCGACGTCGTCGACGCCAGTGAGAATGTGAGGCATGAATTGTTGTTAATGCCAATGCAGTTGTTGTTGTTATTGTTGTTGTAGTTGGTGTCCTTGTTGTAGCTGGGCAGCGAGAGCTTGGCGCGGATTTCGCTTAACTGCAACAAAAAGTGTGGCATAATTTTGTGCGCGCTGCGAAGTCAGCAATTGCCAACGGCAACAAACCGAAAGGCGAGTCCTCCTTCGCCAAGGACCAGCTCCAATGCAACACAAAACTGTAAGAAATAAGTATAACAAAAAGAAGAGAAAAAACTTTCGTTTTACTTGCGGATTTTTATTAGTCAACGGCCTTTTAAGGAACCTCCGACGCTGCCAACAATTAATTGCAATTAAAGTGCGAAAACTGTGCGAGAAGTCGCGCTATCTTAATATTAATTACTAAATTTTCGTTGCTGAAAGTTGGTAAAATACAAAAGCAAACATCAACATCGTAAATCACGATTGTTTTTCAACTTTTGCAATAAGCAGCCAGCTAGCTGTACACAGCGTATACTTGATACAAGTCCAATATGGATATTAAGTATACGTTGCATAAGCTAATAAATTTATGTATTTCTTTAACTTAAACTGGCTAAGCATACATACTCTACATACACATAAATCAATTAATTTTATTAATTTGCTCATAAATACTCAGTATGTCTTTAGTATATTAAGTATACGTCTTAACATAGGCAGAAACTAAGGTTATAAAAATAAAATAGTAAAAAAAAAGCGTTTAACACTATGTATAAACAAGATAATTTACAATCATGAAAATGATTATTGTAGAGTGCATATTAGCCAAAAGGTGGAATTCTTACTGAAGTAATAATCTATAGACTTTAATTAAACATATAATATACAACACATCTTTAGAATTGAATATTATATACCTAAAGGTCTTTTGAATGTAGTAGTGTATCAATATACCTAAAATAGCCTTTGGTATATTTTTAAGTATTTTCGATGTATATTAATTTGATATATTTTATATCGATTATAGCTTTCTTACTAGTTTTATACTGTCAGCAGTTGCAAATATTATTCATTTCAATATTATGTTAATCTGAGGTGAAACTTAGCTGTTGAAAAATAATACACCGTTATACTTCAATTTCTGATAATTACAAATTTTCTTAGAACGCAAAACTACTTTCTAACTTGGACTCTCCTTCTATCCTCCCCAGAAACAATGTGGATCTCGCTCCCGGTGATCGTTATGTGCGCATTGCGTTTGCCGAGGCCGCCAAGGAGATCGATGTGGCCATCAACAACACACTGGACATGCTCTTCTCCAATCGCTCCAAGGGCACACCGCCCAACTTTGGTGAACTACTGCGCGTCTTTCGCTTCCCCACTGGCCAGGCGAGACAACTAGCACGCGCTGCTGAGATCTACGAACGCACCTTGGTCAACATAAGGAAGCATGTGCAACGTGGCGAGAATCTGAGCATGGAGAGCGAACAGTACGAGTTCAGGGATCTTTTATCGCGCGAGCATTTGCATTTGGTGGCCGAGCTATCTGGTTGCATGGAGCATCGCGAGATGCCCAACTGCACGGACATGTGCTTCCATTCGCGTTACCGCAGCATCGAGGGCACCTGCAACAATTTGATGCATCCCACCTGGGGCGCCTCGCTGACTGCCTTCCGTCGCCTCGCGCCGCCCATCTATGAGAACGGCTTCAGCATGCCTGTGGGCTGGACAAAGGGACGCATGTATGCGGGACATCCGAAGCCAAGTGCACGTCTAGTGTCCACCTCATTGGTATCCACCAAGGAGATTACACCCGATACACGTATTACGCATATGGTCATGCAATGGGGACAGTTTCTCGATCACGATCTGGATCATGCTATACCCTCGGTGAGCTCGGAGAGCTGGGATGGCATCGACTGCAAGAAGACGTGTGAGTTTGCCCCGCCGTGTTACCCCATCGAGGTGCCACCGAATGATCCGCGCGTGAAGAATCGTCGCTGCATCGATGTGGTGCGCTCCAGCGCCATTTGCGGCTCCGGCATGACGTCGCTCTTCTTCGATGGCGTGCAGCATCGTGAGCAGATCAATCAGCTGACCTCGTACATCGATGCCTCACAGGTCTATGGCTACAGCACACCCTTTGCCCAGGAGCTGCGCAATCTGAGCTCCGACGAAGGCCTGCTGCGTGTAGGCGTGCATTTCCCCAACCAGAAGGATATGCTGCCCTTCGCAGCGCCACAGGATGGCATGGATTGTCGTCGCAATCTCGATGAGAATCAAATGAATTGCTTCGTTTCGGGCGACATCAGAGTTAATGAGCAAGTTGGACTGCTGGCCATGCACACGATCTGGATGCGTGAACACAATCGCATTGCGAGCAAACTGCGCGAGATTAATCCCCACTGGGATGGCGACACTCTTTATCAGGAGGCACGTAAGGTCGTGGGCGCCCAGATGCAGCACATCACCTACAAGCAATGGCTGCCGCTGATTGTGGGCGAGAGTGGCATGGAAATGCTGGGCGAGTATCGCGGCTACGATCCTCAAATCAATCCCAGCATTGCGAATGAGTTTGCCACCGCGGCGTTGCGCTTTGGTCACACCATCATCAATCCCATACTGCATCGTTTAAACTCCAGCTTTCAGCCCATACCCCAGGGACATCTGCAGCTGCACAAGGCGTTCTTTGCACCCTGGCGTCTGGCCTACGAGGGTGGCGTGGATCCGTTGATGCGCGGCATGCTCGCTGTGCCCGCCAAGCTCAAGTTGCCCGATCAGAACCTGAACACCGAGCTCACAGAGAAGCTCTTCCAAACAGCACATGCGGTGGCACTTGATTTGGCTGCCATCAATGTGCAGCGTGGTCGAGATCACGGTATTCCCGGCTACAATGTCTATCGCAAGTTTTGTAATCTGACTGTCGCCACGGACTTTGATGACTTGGCCGGGGAGATTACCAATGCGGACATCAGGCAAAAACTGCGTGAACTTTATGGGCATCCGGATAACATTGATGTCTGGCTGGGCGGCATTCTGGAGGATCAAGTCGAAGGCGGCAAGGTGGGTCGCCTGTTCCAGTGTCTGCTCGTAGAGCAGTTCCGTCGTCTGCGCGATGGTGATCGCTTCTACTATGAGAATCCGGGCGTCTTTCTGCCCGAACAGCTGCTGCAGATCAAGCAGTCGAACCTGGGACGCGTCTTGTGCGATGTGGGTGACAATTTCGAGGAGATGACCGAGAATGTGTTCATACTGGCCAAGCATCAGGGTGGCTACAAGCAGTGCGAGGATATACCCGGCATCAATCTGTATCTGTGGCAGGAATGCAGCAGTTGCAATAATCTGCCGCCCATCTTTGACACGTATATCCCGCAGACTTACACGAAGCGTAGTCAACGCAGCAAACGTAATGTGCAGCAACTGGAACACGACGTGCCCACTCCCGAGAGCTATGACAGCGCTTTGGAGGCACTGTATCAGGTGAACGAGGAACGTGTTAGCGGCTTGGAGGAGCTCATCGGCAGCTTCCAGAAGGAGCTGAAGAAGCTACACAAGAAATTGCGCAAACTCGAGGAGGCCGAGCCGGTGCCACAGATTGTTCAGCTAGCGCCAGCTGCCCAAACTCCAGCGGCAGCTGTGAAGCCCAAGAGGAGCCACTGCGTCGATGACAATGGCACCACCAGGCTGAACAACGAAGTCTGGACGCCGGATGTGTGCACTAAGTGCAATTGCTTCCACGGCCAAGTCAATTGCTTGCGTCAACAGTGCGGCGAGGTCAGTTGCCCGCCTGGCATTGAGCCTCTGACGCCTCCTGAAGCCTGTTGTCCTCACTGCCCCATTATGCCCAGCTCAAAGAGTGCTGCCAAGCCGGTGGTGAATTGAGCGACGCCGGCACATTTTGCATATCGACTTAACGAAGTAATCAAACCAAAAAAAAAGAAAAGAAACAGCCCCTTAATTCTTAGTAGCCACATTCAATTCCCAAATTGAAGGATCAGAGTCTTCACAGAAGACGACATTACATTGGAATGCATCCGACTAATAATCCTAATCGATAACGCACACACACACTCACTCGAACACACAAAAGCAAGAGCAAAAGCAATTAATTAATTAACAAAGAATTAAACTTAACATTTACTGCTACACATGTAATAAATAAAGCACATTAAATAGCAAACTGTTACAGTTCATGGGTTAGTGCGATAGTTTTGCAATATTTTCCCTTCTATCGTTTGCGAACTCGAATGCGATTAGTATGCGATATTTCCGCCTCTTGGCTTGTTGGGTTGCCACACAACACACTACTACTCAAAGTTCACGTATTTTGTGTGTGTGCCCTTGGCAATCACTGCGTTGTTTTTCTTATGTTTTAGCACGCAATCGATATACGCGAGATTCTTTCCGGCACGCAGCAGATTAGCCTCGATAACAACTTCGTCGCCAATGCGGGCTCCCTTTAAGTAACTGACATTGATGTCCACCGAGACGCCTGGATGGCAGGGCTTTGACATCAGTGCATAGGTTGTCACCATGTCCACCAGTGTTGCCGTGTAGCCGCCATGCAAACCGCCGCCCTTATTGAGATGCTCCTTGTCCACAGTGAACTCTGCGGTGCAAACTCCATCGCCACCGCCAATAATTTTCACCTATCAAGAAAAATTCATATTTATGAATGGAAACCACTTTTGGTTTATTCGTACTTTTTCCAAGTGCTTTTCGAATCCTGTTGCTTTGGCTATAATTTCGCTGATGTGCTTGGCAAATTCCAGTCCCTTCTTGCGAGTGCCCATTTCGGAATTGTTACGAAACGCGTACACAACAGAAAATGCAAACACACTCAACAGCTGTCAGTCGATAACTGAACTATCGATATGCGTGCATAGCATAATAAAGCAGATGGCTTGTCGTATGTGACGTCAGTTGAGAAGATAAGAAAATCATAATAAAATAGTATTACTCTTGTTTATCTATTTATTCGAGTACGATGACTAGCACTTTTAACTCATTTTTGTGTCCAAGTCCACGAATTTGGTTTGTCCACCTTTGGCAATGATTTTGCCAGTTGCCTTAATACGCAATTCGCACTCAATGTACGCCATTTTGCGACCTGCATGTATTGTGTTGGCGTCTACTTCGACCACATCGCCGGGTCTTGCGGCAGCCAGATAGCTTACATTGAGGCTGGAACTAACTCCCGGGTGTGAACCCTTGGACATGAGGGCATAGGTTGTGACGTTATCTAGAATAGTAGCTGTTAAACCACCGTGCAAAGATCCCATGCGATTCAAGTGCTCGGCTGCCACTGTGAATTCCCCGACAGCGCGTCCATCGCCGCCAGCCGTTATTTTCACCTGCAAAATTAAATAATGGCGCGTTATCGATAGGTTGAAACTTACATAATATCGATAAGTTAGTCAGCTGGTTTTGCGCGTCGTTTTGCGAATTTCACATTGTATTTGAGTGCAACAAAAAACTTAAATCTTACCATTTGTGTGACCCGATCAAAGCTGGATCCTTTGGATATAAATTCGGCCACCTGCTTGACCATTTCAACACCGCGTTTGGCTGCCATAGTGTTTGTTTTTTGTATTGCCTCTTTTGACTATATCACTAGCGGAGCAGAACTCTTCACGCCGAAATGAGAAAGACTACTGAGACAAGCGCTGGCGATGAGAAAGGTGAGCGCAAGCGTTAAGTTATAATATATACTATATAGGCTCGTTAATGTGAATGAATGGGTTATGAAATCTATGCACGAGACATCAAATAAATTGTCTAGACTTGGCCATGTGTAAATTTCGCCTTTTTGTTTTGCTCGCGCTGTCCGCGTCTGCGTCTGCCGGCAACTGTGCGAATTGTGATAATGAAACTGAATAAACACGGCAAAAATGGGGTAGTTAAAGAGTCGCGATACCAAGGCAATTCAGTTAATTGTTTACTCAACAAGTTAATACAAAACATATTAATACTAATCAGAGCATTAATCACTACATTGTGGTGATACAAGTCAGAGACAAAATAAACATTACACCTATCAACAACAGTTCCCACAGAAATAACACTTATGATTAACTCTGAACTATGAAAACTATTTATTTAAATGTATATTAATTTAGAATTAATTAATATCGTAAGCAATAGTCCATTGTCTTAGAATACCTATAGGAGTAGCTTATAAATGAAGTTGTTAAAGCAGTAATATTAAATTTTACACATGTTTTATGAATACAAAACATTTTAAATAATTTCTAATTACTTTTCGCGCTCCCAAAGCCGATATTGTGCTGAAATTTCAGCAACTTGCCAGAGATGGTCTGCGACAGGATAACACCTGTGACTTTATATGCCAAACCATCGATGGCGATCACATTGCTCTGCTTGGCTCCAAGACGGAATTTTTAACACTCGAGTTGATCGACAGAATAAACTATCAGATGCCATTGCCCTATGTAGTTGCTAGCTTCGAATTGAACTCAAAAGCACGTCCGCTGGATAAACTGGTGCAACAGGTGAATGTGCAGCACATTTACGACAAGTGCAATGCCTTGGAGGTGCAACAGTTGAGTCTGGATCCATGTTATGCCGGCATCTCGGCCCAGGAAGTGCCCGACTCCACGCTGCTGGCGGCCAAGTGGTCGCCACAACCGCTGCCCAATGGCAACATGCTGCTGGCTTTACTGAGCAGCTATGGATCTCTGGAGTTGATCACCAAGAAGGCGCAGCAACCATTCTGGCATTACTACGAACAACACGATATATCCGCCACCTTTCGAGATGAGCTGCAGCCGCCATTCGAGGTGGAGCCGGATAAGATCGATACATTTCGACGCTATCAGGCATTCATCGATCGCAGCTGGGTTACAATGTTTGCCTGGCGTTCACTGGAGTCGGACAATGGGAATCATGTGCTGGTGCTGGGCACTGCGGTGGGCAGTTTGTGGACGCTTAGCTTGAGTGGCGATGCACAAACAGTGCAAGCATATTGTGAGCTGCACACGCTGCTCGATCGCATCTGCTATATGCATGTGTTTGAGGATCTGCTGCTGGTGGGCGACATCAGCGGCCAGGTGCATCTCTACAGATTCAACGAGAACGATGAGGGCGGCATGGAGCTGGTAAAACCGCTGTGGCTGCGTCCCGATCAAATGGCACTGCAACAGGCGGTGATAACACGCTGCGATGAACGCAAATGCTACTACATTGCCTGCTGCAAAGGCGCACATTTGCTCGTCTGGTGCATGCCACAACGTCCGGGAGCAGAAAACTGGCTGGAAACACGTCTCCTTGTGGGCGGCATTAAGATTACTGGTGAGTCATCAGTTGACTATTAAATTATCGAATTAATTATCATTATTTTTCGCAGACTTTTGCAGCATTAACAACTCCAGCTATGCGCTAGCAACAGCGCGTGGTCCAGTCTATCGCATTGAACTCCTACACAAGGCAGCTCAGCTGAGTGTGAGCAAGCAGCTGATTGAGATCGACGATGTGGAGAACTTGAGTGCCATGGGAATCTTTAGCAGCCCGCACAGCAATCTACTCACACTGCTCTTTGTACGCAATAAGGAATATCTGATTGACAACAAGACGCACCGTCGCGAACTCACAGTCTGCGTGGGCAGGCTGAGCAAAGATGACTCCTTAGCCAGACTTGCTGAACTGCTCTCAAACAACGAACCCATCAACCGCTACAAGGATCTGTTAAGCGATGTGCGTCTGCAAGTTTTCAATCGTATCGACTTGGAAAAGTTTATCAAATTCGTCTCCTGCGAGTCACTTGTCCTTGGTGAGCTAGTCACGCTCATGCAACAGCAGCAACTGCAGCTGAAGTATCATGTTTTGGATGCACTTCAGCATGTGCAGCAATATCAATCGACAGAATATTGTGAAATGGAAATGAAGCTGCTGTTGTCCATGTTGACAATAACTCATATCCGTTTGCGTCTACAGTATCTGACTGGTTTGACTAAGCTAACGCCTTTCCAAACCAAGGCATCCCAATGCCAGCTGCAGGAGATGCTGCGCATTAAGCATCAGCTAGAGGAGTTGCTGATAAAGGAACAGCCTATTAATACAATTATCAAGCGTTTTTTGGATTTAATTGAGGTGCACTTTAATGCTTTGAAGCTCAAGCTGGGAGAACCGCCTAAGCTTGATGCCAATCAGGAGTCCAAACGCTGCTGCATTTCATTCGTTGAGGTAAGTGGAGTTAAAAGCAAAGTGATTCGGTTTTATGCAAAATCCATTATGTCAAATAAGTGTTCTTCTATTAATTAGACAATGGAGCGGATTCTTAATTTAATTGATTGTTGACTCCTTTGAAACAATTTAATGACAATATGAATTCTAAATTAATCAGATTAAAAAGGATCTTAATCATGTCCAATTTTTGTGGCAGATTAAAGCATATTTTGCTACACATTTTTATTATATCAGGCATTGAAACTCAAGCATAAAACCGATATTCACTGCACTTAAATTCTGAGATTGTTGCTTTACTAATTTATTGTCTTTACCCTTTTTACAGCTGCAGCCCGAGTTGGAGACACATTTCTGCACGCTCTGTGGTCGCCAGGCATTGATGGAACAGCAACTGTTGCTGGAGCTCTACGAGCCTGGCAGTCGCCTAGTTTGTCCCTACTGTCATGGAGCATTCATCATGGAGTTGTGCGATGCATAAACATGAGACACAGCGTGTCCAAATTCCGATGCCAAAACAATTCCGCAAAAACAAAACTGAACTGAAAACTTCGATTTTTTAAACATTTTTCTACTGCGACTAAAACTTTTACGGAATTGTTTAAGCAACGGAATTTAGCACACGCCTGTTTTCAATTTATTCAACTGAATTTTAGAATGTAAACGTGTGTGTGTGTGTGTGCATGTGAGAATGATATTTTTTGTATGTTTGCAAGTGCACTTAAATGTTTAAGCAATAATTAGGTTTAGTACAGGGAAACATAAATAATGGGACTCGTTTCGAGCAGTAGAATGTCCTGTTCGAGCTGTCGCAGATCGCTCTCCAGTTTGCCCTTGCGCTGACGCTTGTTCTCGCTATCGATGAGCAGCGACATGGACTGATAGCTCTTGGTCATCTCGTTCAGATGTGCACGCAATCCCACCAGCAGCTCATTACGCTCCGCTTGATCCATCACACGCATCCCAGGCATATCGGGTGGACCACTTTTGGCCGCCGGCGACTGTTGCAGCTTCTGAGCGGACAAGGATTTCGACACCTTGAGACCGCCACAAAGTTCGGCGAGGCGACGCTGCTCCTTGCAGCAAACGTCATGCGCCTCTGTCAGCATCTTCTTGGTCTTGTGTATATAGATGGGCACCTGGCCAAAGTCCTTGCGGCACACATACTGCGGCACCAGACCAGAGTTGAGCAGATTCTGACGCGTGCCACACGGTGTGTCCACGTAGCGGGGTGGCGGTGGACAACGGACAGTGCTGCGCGCACAGCGAATATTCCGGAGCACAAAGTTCGGCACCATATCGGACTTTTTCTCCTTTTTGCCGCATTCGGGCAGCGGCGGCATGTTGGCACCCTTGGGACAAACGTGAAGATTCTCGCGACGCCATTTGACGCCTTGATTCTTGCGCAGAAAGGCGCACGGCGGATCAAGTGGCACATTGGCACAGCCCATAGTGCGATGATGTGACTTCTTGGCATCTGTTAGGAGACGCACGCCATCCTTCAGCATCACCATCGAATGCTTCTTGTACTCTACGTCGAGACGATCCCGCAACTCTTTGGCGTAGCGAGCTGCCATCTCTGCTGTGTCGTGCTTGCCAACATCCTGAGTAGCCAGTGTCTGTGCCTGTGGAGCACGACTCTTTGCATCTGATGATTTTTCCGGTTCGCGTTCCACATTGAAGATGTTCTCGTTATGATGTGTTATGTAAACCAGCGACATGGTCTTTCAGTCTTCCTTCAAAGCAGCCACCTAACTTTGATCTTTTTGTACGGAATTTTTGTAAAAGTATTTGTTTTTTATAAGTTTTGCTATGTAGACTACCCGATTACAATATATACTTTCGGCATAGAAGACGCTGTTTTCGTTGCCAGGTTTCCAGGCATTTCGAAAATATGTTGCCATAATAATTAAGTTGCTGTTGCTTTAGCAACCTTTGAAATGTGAAATTCTAAAAGCTTAGCTTGTAATGCAGAATAAATATTTTATAAGCTGTCAATTGAATATTAAAAGACGAATAACTCAGTGCATATACAGCAATTACTATTTCGTTTTGATTTAAAAATTGCATGAAAGTAAACCATTGAAGAATTTTATATTTATAAATA
The DNA here is from genome assembly GCA_035046325.1 of Drosophila niveifrons. Classification (NCBI taxonomy): domain Eukaryota; kingdom Metazoa; phylum Arthropoda; class Insecta; order Diptera; family Drosophilidae; genus Drosophila; species Drosophila niveifrons. The sequence continues at coordinate 14,712,345 of JAWNOC010000052.1, forward strand.
CACAAATAACATTAATTTGTGCAACAAGTTTCTTAAAGAAACAATGTTAAATAAAAGATATTTATTTTTCGCTTAATAGGTTCGTCGAACTATTTTTCGTACAAATAATTTAAAAATAAAATGGATTGCATAAAAAAAAAAAAAGAAAATCTTAACCTCATTTTTATTTCACTCTAATATAACATAGTAATTTCGCTTCACAGCTTGTCAGTACTGATATCATCTAAAATTGATTTTGCACTGTTGATGACAAATGGTGGTGTGTGTGTGTGTGGGAGTGTGCTGATTGTATATGCTTAGGCAAAAGAAATCAATAGCGAAAAACACCAAGCGAGCATAAAATGCAGTAAGTTGTAATTCAGCCAAGGCAGCTGCTCGTTCACTTCGCAATTTCTCCATTTTGAATGTGGCGCCCTCTTCAATGCTTCTGCTTGTTGCTGATTCCTGTGCGCCTGGTAGAAAAATAAACTGCTTAAAGAAAATACCATAGTATTTTATACTTTGTGTGAGCATATTTGGAAGCCATTTCAAGTATTTTATTTTACCATACAGCAATATACTCAAAAAATTAATTCTGCTTATAATTCAAGTTTTAAAGAAAACTTTTAATTACGTCCACTCCACAATAGATGGCGCCATGTAATATTTACTCGCACTACGATAGAAACCAATTGCTGTGTTAAGAGAAATTCAAAACACAGCAATATAATTTTTGTAATGTTAAAAAAGATTTATTAAAGCACAATATCAAGCCACAGCTTGTGTCGCACACGAGTTACACTTACATAATAATTGTATATAATTCGTTATTGTAAAAAATTCGTGTTGTATATAAATAGTAGATTTTCGTGTGTGTGTGTGTGTACATAAAAAAATAGCACTAAAAACGTTACAATTTATTCGTATTTTGATTATGAAGGCTTTATACTACTAATTAACTGTGTGTCCATATTGGGGGAAGGAGGAGGAAATGTTGGAAGCACGCTGACAAAGGACAAAGACATCACCATCATCATCATTATCATCTCTACAGAGACGATATAGCAGCATTTAAAAAACACGCCAATTAGGCACAAAGACTCGGAACTTAATACAATCACTTAAATGTCTAGGTAAATATGTATATATATATATGTATCTGTATATGGATATGGATGTATATGAGGGGTTCATGGGTGTTTTTGTAGACGTTTCAATATGAAGACGAATACGTCAAAGCCACGTAGAATTTGCACTGTGTTGACAGCATTTATATAGGCACTACAAAAAATAGATCCGAATGACGATTATTATTGCACATTAATCATGTGAGTCATGTGGATGCAGATGCAGATTCGGAAGCGGCGAGCACAGCTCGTTTGCTCATTACTTGTTGCCGCCGCCGCTGCCACTCTCGCTGCTGCTCTCCTTGTTGCGCTCCTCGCGTATGCGCTTAAACGCCTCCGTCTTGACAAAGTCCACCGAGTTGTAGACAACGCTGCTCTTAACTGGGGCGCGCACAGCCGCCGCATCCGTTGCCCCCAGACGCACACCAGCACCGCCCACCGCTGCGCCGCCCTGCGTATACAGATTGCCCACACTCATGCTCTGGCGATTGAGCAGTGGCGGCTTGTTAGTCACATCCAGATCAAAGTACTGCAACTTGTGCTCCGTCTGTTGCTGCTGACTGGCTGCCTGCTGCTGCTGATGTTGTTGCTTCAGTGCCGCGGCCGCCGCTGCTGCAGCCGCAGCTGCTGCTGCTGCCGATGTGGATGTCATGGCTGCCGCAGCGGATGCGGTGCGTTGATGTTGCACCGATTGACTGCCCGGGCTGTTGGGATGCTGACGATGCTGTTGACGCGGCAGCGTGCGTGTCTCATGGAAATAGCCCGCAGCGGCTGGTGAGTGCACATCCGTCTCGTGGGGCAGCACCATCGATAGCGGCGCACCCGAGGAACGACGCATGGCCGCTGACATGGTAGCCGAAGAACCCATCTAAAAGTAGAGTAGAGCGATTAACATAAGCCACATACAGTATATGTTTAGAGTTTATAATTATTTTGCTGGCTAACCCAATTGATTAAAATAAATTTCATAATGGTTTTAGCTTAATTTTTCTTTCAATGTTATAGGCCACAATAATTGCTTTAAAACAATCATCGAAATTTCAGCTAAGCGATTGGTTGAGCCAGCAAATTTTGTTAATCGTAGGTCGACGTATTTAAATTCTTTAGAAGACGAGTCAAAGACCTTTGGACATCTTGCAATTAAGTTATTTCCAATGATGCTTGAATACCATAATTAATTACTCGAATGCAATTATGTATTCGATCACTTCATTAGCAATTAATAAATTTAGACTTGGTTGCAGACGTCTACCATTATCTTTGCTACTTATAGCATTCCTTTCTCATCTGCCTTACCTTATGTATGGGCTTGCACTTGCGATCCACGCTGGGCGGCGCTACGCCAGACTGCAGCTTTGTGGCACTCAATTTGCTGCTCAGCTGCTCCATGACGCCCACAGGTGGCTTTGCGGGAAACTCCTCCGGCGGCTTATCCTCCACACTCGCCTTGTGCGTCAGCTCAGCCGGCTTCGGCTTTAGCTTGCGATTGACTGGCGGGCAATCGGTTTGCTCAATGAAATCATAACGAAACACATTGCCCTCCATGCGCGTGGGCGCCGCATTTGTATAACAATGTGGGCGTGGCAATGTGCGTGCACTTGTCGGTGAATTGGTAGCGGTGACAGTGTGCGACGTTGCCGGGCTGGGATTAACTAACGCTGCAGCGCTGGCATCAGCCATGAGATTCGGTGTGGAGGCAGCAATGGGATTGGAATTGTGGGGACTGGTCACAGGACGCTCGCCCAGCAGCTGGCCCAAGTTGCAATAGGGCAGCTGATGGGAGCGTGGAATGTCATAGCTCTCTTCGATCAACGATGAATTCGCATGGCGTGTGGCAACAATCGCTGGCGATGTGTTCTCCGTATCCGACAGCTGCGGCAAATCACGCGTTAGTCTATAAAGTACAAAACATAATATGAAATGGGAAACTTCACAAGTCATAGTTGTATTTACTTTTCATTCTCTTTAAAGTCCAGTATGAGATTGTTTTTGTTCTTCAGCACCTTGGCCAGCTTCTCGAGCGTATGATGCTCGCCAGCGCCATCGGCAGCGGCTGTGGCATGGCTGCCAACTAGTTTGCCATGTTTGTCAGCTGTAGTGGTTGCCAAGGCGGCGCCATCCTCAGGCATTTTGGAAAAGCGCTGCGAATACGTTAGCACAAATGATTCGTTCTCAATGGAGCTGTCCGAGGGACGCGTGCTGCGATCTGTTAAAGTAACAACTTTAATAAAAGCTAGTTACAATTTGAAAGTTTTGCTTAACTTACCAACATTCTCGCGCAGTGGTAAAGGATGTGCCCACTCATCGTCGTCAGTAAAAACGCTCTCCGAGTCCGAATCAGAGCGTTGACTACGCTGCTTGTTGCTGTTGGCATTGGCCAATTGTTGCTGCAAGACAAAAACAAAAACTAATCAATTAGTTGCCTTGAGCAAAGACTTCAAAACACTTACCAAACTGCAATTGGTTATTTTGGGTGAGTAGGATTGATCGTTGGTCAGATTGAGACCAATGTTGTTGTGACTGCGCGGCGTATCATAGAATTTGGGATCCAAATTGTTCAGTGCACCCGCCAGCGCAGCATGGCCTTCCCACTGCAGCTTGGGACTGCCCGTGAAGCACTCGCTAATCGGTATATACGGCCCCGAGGCGGTGCTCAATGCCGGCGACGCTTGCACACTGCTGTGCTGCTGGGCCATGGCCTCGGCCAGCGTCTGCTGGGTGAGCACCAAATGCTCGGGCAGCTTCCTCACCACACCATTGGCATTGACAGCTAGGCGAGCTGCCTGTTGCTGTTGCTGCTGCTGTTGCTCAGCAATCGCGGCCTGGGCTTGAGCCTGTATCAATGCGCTCTGGTTCAAATAGAGCGCCGTGGCGGGCGAAGGCGGCGGCTGTTGTTGGGCAGCCGAGAGCAACTGTTGCTGATCGAAGTTCGCATCGCAGAGCATGGTCTCGCGATTGTTGTAGTCCGTATTGACGTAGACCGAGTCGGAGTTATTGTTGTGCAGCTGCTGCAGGCTGCTCTGCGGCTGCTGATCGATGACCGCCGCCGCCGCCGATGGACGCTGACGCAGCAGCGAACTGGCCGACGAATGGAGCGAGGTGGTTGTTGTGTTTTGCGTGGAGTTGCTCAAGGCGCCGCTGGAGCTTGTGTGTTGCTGTGCACTGCGCGTCTCATCGGCTGCAAATGCAAAAAACAAAGTTTTCGTCAATTTGTCAAGTGAAAGTGGTTGAGCATTTTAACTTACCTGTTGGCGCTGTTGTTGCTGTGGCTGCTGTGGGCGTTGCTGTGGCTGTGACACCCAGTGGCAGCTCATTGGACTGCTTGGTGTCATGCAGATGGCACACCTGACAGATGCAGTTCACCCAATCGCGCATGCTTGCCTCCGTCTCAGCGGCCAGATAATATGTGCGCTTTGGCGTCTTGATGTCAAACATGTACTGAAACTTTTGCTTGCGATTCTCGAGTCGCAGGCCACAGTCGACTTGCTCGCATTGATCCAGATCGATGACACCCTTCAGCTTACGGCAGTATTGATCCGTATAGTATTCAAGGCAAAACTGCTCCGGTATCTCGCCCTGTTTCAACGTGAACCAGCGACGACGCCAGCGCTGCAATAGTTGCAAAAAAAAAAATAGATAAAAACAAGTTATTATAAACACGATAAGCTCGAATATGGTTGGTGTATTGCGTTGGATTCGAGTCGCAGTCGCAGACTGACGGACTATCATCAGCAGTAGCAGTGAGTAAGCGACGCTTAACTCGCTGCCAGCGTCGCAGTCGCCGTCGCCGTCGCCATCGCTGTCGACGTCGACGTCGCTTTTCCGCGAATCGCTTTTACATTGACATTTTTCTTGTGTAATCAACAACGGCTCACACCCACCGCATTGCCAAACAAGCAATCAACCCAACCTAACCCGATTCGAGTCGAGAGTCTATTGACTTTTTATCCGTCGTTCTCTTATCCAGGTCACATTGCGGTCTCAGCTAAACAATTAGTTGAAGCTGATAGTCTTCAATGGTGTTTTTTTTTTGACAGTTAATATCGCAGCAAATGCGTCGCAAGAAAAACGTCGGAAGTTCGCTGGGTCACGATCTACTGATTTGCCAGATAAAAATAACAGCTACGTTTTCTCAAAAGAAAATATCAGCAACAAGACGTATGTACAAACAAAAGAAGAACGCAGCAAAAACTAAACGTGAAACAAGTCTCAAAGGTCAGACGGTCGACTAGAGAGTTTGGTAAACATTCAACAAATTATTAAATACGCATACCCTGTTTTCGAATGACTAGTAGGGTATGATAACTATAAGTGCATACAACAACTATATTAAATCTTTATTTTTAATTGTGTTTGAATCAGTTTGAAACAGCTAGAGCTATAAAATCTGCCTCAGAACTGAATAGAAGAACTAATCCAACTTTAACATTGGGAGGAATGCATATTTTAAAGATAAATTTCTTTCAATGTATAAATAGCAAATCAAATTAAAATATTTTAAATATAAATCCTGAAGACTTTGAGGGTTCTGATTCAATTATTGAACTATAGAATTAAATTCTAAGATTCAGCTAAATTAATTAATAAATAAAGAAAAGTAATACGCATAACCAAAAAAAATAAATATATAAATAATAAAAACTCAAAATGAAAACTAATAAATGATACTAAAAAATAAAACAAAATGAATGAATTTTCAAAATGAATTGAAGTAAACTTATTTTAGTATAAAAAAATGCAACAAACTAACAAATAATAATAAAATAATCCATTATAATAAATTTAGTTTAGTAACACTTTGAGGACCAGCATTTTTTTTTTAAAGAAAGTTTATTATTACAAACTAATAAAATAATAATATTCTTTTTCCCATATATCTTTAAAATGTATTTAACTTTTTTAAATAAAATTCTTTAATGTTCAAATTTTATTTATATCGTTAAAATCAAATGCGTATGTATGTTAAGTATTTCTTTTGGGTTCTTTGCAGTCGAACTACCCAATAGTATTAAAATTTTTACTCGTTTTTAAATGTAAATAAATTTGCAGATTAACGAGCAAATTTGCCTTGAAATAAACAAAGTTGCACTTTAGCCAATTGGCGATAAGTTAAAGACGCAAGTATTGGAAATCTATACCGCGTGGAAATAAAGAAAACTAAACAAAATACTTGGAATAGTGTTTTGATGAAAAGCTGAAAATATGCCAACACAAATACAATTGTTGCTCTTTGCACTAAAGCAATGGAGCATTCACTTCCTCGCCAATCAACAGGTCGATCTTTTAAAGGCGCGATCGAGAAATGACTCAAGAATTATGCGTAATTTAAAATGCATGCATATGAAGCATGGGAATCATTTCTGAATCATAAGAAACAACTGACAAATACATTCTTTAGGCGTCTGACAATATACGAGAATATTATTATCTACTATTATGATTATTCAGATTAATCAAAGGGTATGCGATAGCTCTTCAATGCTGGCTTGATTGCTGTTTTTATATGTATTTTTTTTTTGCCAGACAAATTTGCATTGTTTTCTGCACAGTTTCACGCTTAATTCAATTATAAACAATAAACATAATGCCACACACGCACTACACCACACACACACACACAGTGGCACCACATGGAGAAATTGGCACCCTGAGGCGAAGCAGCAACAACAACAATTATAGTACAACAATAATGCTCAGCTAATTTTCTTTAAGCGTATGGAATACCTAATGTTTAGCTGCGTATGTTTGGATGAATATTTGTTTACATATTTATTATACAGCCCCTATAAAAGGCTTGCCTAAACTGGGCAAGGAAACATAAAAGAAAAATGTTTAAAAAGAGTTATAATGTTTCGGTAGTCGCCAGTTTAATACTCTTGCTGCGTTGCATATAAATATTTACTGATTATTAAAGTCAAAATTCAATTTAACTGCGAACATAAATTCATAAATACTTTCAATTCATTCAAGTTCTTAATGTCAAATAAAAATAATACATTAAACAAAGATACCTTTTCATATTTTAATGTTCAGTTCAATAATCTTTAATTTAAAATGCACTCAAGCGAAGTTTTATATTTTTTAAATTATTTATATGTGAATTTATAAGTTTATAAAGTATAATCTTTTAGTATACACATAAGCAAGGTAAAGAATTCCGTAAAGAGCTACGAATAAGTAAAGAACTATTCAAAACTTACTTCAATATTTTTCAGTATCAAAAATATTAATTAAAAAATTATATTACTAGCAATATAAAGCAGGCACAGTAATCAGATATAATAATTATTTTAAGTTTTTCTTTAATGCCTTTAGACCACAACTACTATTTATCAGAAAGTTAGTCATTATAGATTAAATAATTCATTAAACTTATTTTTTTGATGTCTAAAATATTAAATTTAAATATTGCTTGATACAAAAGGAATCATGTTGAGCTAACGCTATTTTCAGTATAAGTATGATTTAAATATCGATACGATATCCGTAGCAGATGTTTTGTTAATATTATAGTTCCAGACAGAAAAACGAACCTTTTTAGTAAAGAGTATTTCAGCTTTATCAACACTGCCACGCCTTACTCAATGTGTTACAGATGCATTGACAAAATGATAATGCTCCCAGACAGAGTATAAGAATAAGAACAACAAAAGCAACAACAACCACAACAACACAAAGTTGAGCGACAAGTGCGTCATTCTGCATGATGTGTGGCTTATCGTATAGACTCGGCATGAATGTATTTATGATGTACATAAAAAAACAACAAACACAAAACAAAAAGAAATGAAAAACAAGGCATATGCTGCTTGCTTGTACGTGCCTCTTCTTCTTCTTCTTCTGCTTCATGCTGATCGCCTTGGGGCAGCACTTTCTACTTGGAAATAAATTTGATTAAACGACGACGCTGCCAGCAGCGACGTTATTGTAATTTAATACGCAACAAAGCAAGCTGCCAAGCTAGCGGCGCTTAACGGTTAGCACAGGGTAAACATTTAATTAAGCGTAAACTTTTTTTTTTTTCAATTTTCTTCTTTTCAGCCTAGCGTCACAAAATGTTCCCACGCCAAAAAGCCAAACATAAACACGGCAGCAACGCAACAACAGTAAAATACGCCATAAACAGAGAAACACACGCATACACTCACACTCACACACAAACACATGCGCGCAGCTCTAGCGTAAATAGCTCATTCACAATTTGCAACTTGCGGTTTTTCGCTTGTTTGCATTTCAATCACTTCTCAAGCATTTCCCACTAAAGCCAAAGCTATGCAGCAACAACAAGAACAGCAACAAACTCATATCATCAGCCATGCAACCCATGCACAGCCAGTCAGCCGCTTATTAATGAATTAAAAATGATTATCGGACACAAAACAACAACAACAAACAAACAAATGATCGCATACAAACACACAGACACATACTGCCACACACACGCATACCATTGCACACGCACACACTGAGATGATGTACACTGAACGTAATTGTGTATAAAAAAAAAAAAACAGAAAAAAGAATGCCACTGCCTGTTGTGCGTTGCTTTGTATGACTCAGTGTAGAACAAGCGGAAAGAAAAAGAGTTAAACATTGTTGTTGTTCATGCAGTTTTCTCTCCCAACGTTTGCTGCGCTTGCAGATTGCACATTTGACTGACCATTTGGTATTTGTGTGTGTTTGTGTTTTTGGGGTCTAACAAGAAAAAAATTGCTTTGTTGCCTCCTCTCGAATGCAGCAACATGCAATGGATATGTGAATATGGAGCACTTACAGCACGCCAAATGCGCTTTGTGGGCGGTGATTTGATAAGCCATCCCTCGTGGAATGTGCTATCCATTATTTATTTATTCGACACGTTTGTTGTATTAGCGTTATATTTATTATGATTTTTCAGCTCGTTTTTTCACTCACTGTCCGCGCACACATCAACCGCGACCAGCGTGACCGCAATACGAAATTTAAAATATACCTCTGCCACTGTAGCTTGCTTACAAACTTGTTGCAGAGTTGGTCACACAGCGATAACCATCATCGAGGTTCTAAATTATCGATATTCGATGATTGCTGAATATGATTTTAGAATGTAAAAATCATTTTGAAATGAGTCTGTTCTTATATACTTGTTTGCTATTAAATTAATAAGTCATAGCAGATCCAGCAAATATCTCTTAAATAATTTACTCAAAACCATAGTTTCCATAAGTGTACTAAACTGCTAAATGCAGTGTAGCCAGATTATTGGCACTTAACTCAAATTTTATAAATTTAACCTGCGGTCACACCCAACAAACGTGTTGAGCGAAACTGATATTTTGAATTACAATGCAAATGTATAGAAAATATTTTATAATTTCCATTATCTATTATATTCACTCACGATATTTGAATTATTTTGTCTTAGCTTTTAGGCCCATTATTGTTTACTTTGCGAAACCCTTTGAGCAAATAAATCAAGAAGCTAGTTAAGCTTTGAATATATCTATTAATATTTTTGTCTGTTTAATTAAAAAATTTGAAGCATATTTGTTTAGAAATAAATTTTATTCCGTCGTATGCTGATTAAAACATACATCTTTTTTTCCATACACATTAAGCCAAGCAGCGCAATAACAAACAATATCATCACCACGCTGATTTCAGACGGAACCTGCTCCTCCTTAACTGTTAAGACGGCGCATTGTTTATTTGTCCTTGCTGTCTCCCTTGCCACCACGAATACGACCAGTACGACGGGCAGCAATAAGACCGACCTTGCGACCAGCGGATGTGCCACGCTTGACTGTCGAAGCCTTACCAATATGTTGATGGTTACCACCACCGTGAGGATGCTCCACAGGGTTCATGGCAACACCACGCACCTTAGGCCAGCTGTTGCGCTTCACCTTGTACTTGTGGTAGGCACGACCGGCCTTCAGGATGGGCTTGTCGATACGACCGCCGCCAGCAACGATGCCGACCATGGCGCGGTTAGCCGATGGCACAACCTTCTTGGCGCCCGAGGGCAGCTTGACACGGGTCTTCTTGGTGTCGGGGTTGTGGGCAATGACGGTGGCATAGTTGCCAGAGGTGCGCGCCAAACGGCCACGATCACCAGTCTTCTCCTCCAGGTTGCAGATGATGGTACCTTCAGGCATCTGGCTCAGAGGCATCACATTGCCAATCTGGAGAGTGGCCTTGCGACCGCAGTACACGAATTGGCCGGTGTGCATGCCCTCGGGGGCAATGAACAGTTCCTTGCGGATCTTGTAGCGATAGGGATCGCGGAAGTGGACGACGGCCAGGGGAGCGCCACGACCAGGATCGTGCACGATGTCCTATAATTGAAGTCATATCAATCAATAAGTATTTGCTTTGACTTTAAATATCTTCCAATCAGAAACTCACCTTGACGACGCCGCGAATGTAGCCAGAGCGCTCGGCAAAGTCCAGAGAACGCAGCTTGGCGGCTCCCTTGCGCTTCTTGACGTGCGCCTTGAAGACGGAACCGGCGCCCTTACGTTGTGCACGAATTACACGACCCATTTCTGCAGAACAGAGAATAGAGAGACCATCATTTAATTTACGTTAGTCATTACACATCACATATCACAAACATATTGTGCGTCATTTTTAATCGCATTGTAATTGCACTTTTCCACAAATATCATATGCTCACGCAAGTGGAATAGTTATCTTGCACATATTGTTGATTATTTTTATTGGATGTTTTAGTTTGTATTGGAAATTTTGCGATTATCATTTCAGCAGTCGACACCTACCGATGCTCGGGTAAAAAAGAAAAGAGAGAAGAGGAAGAGAGACGCAAATTGTCAAAGTTGTGACAGCTAGCGCTGCCAACTTCACGTTGTTTTCCGTCAGCTGTTTTCAACACATTTTTAGTGTTGTTGAACACATGCTGTTATCGATGCCACACCGATTATAACCGCCCCACCATATGTCGCAAGTTATCGAAAAGACAGAATTTGAATTGCAGTTGATTTTTTTGTTTATTTTTTTTTGTTTTTTAATTTTGAGATTATATATATAATAATTTTTTTTACGATTTAGATTTACATTCATTTCTTCATCATCAATTTTACTTGTTTTATTTTAGAAATAAAGTAAGCATTTTTTATTACTAATTCGGTTTTTAATTGCAGTTTAGTGCATTTTTGTTTTAAAGAACATTATTAAATATGGGGGACATTTTTTTTGGGGAATAGGGGGTGTATACATTTATTTTCTTTTTATAACACAAAAACAAACAATATTTTAAATATTTAATTTTTTTAGATTTTAGATTGAGACGGGTAGTCGCGGATATATTTTCATTTCATTTTACTTAAGGGAGGGACGCACATATTGAGAAAACAACACAAAACAAGGAAGAATAATTCAATAATATTTAGCATTAACTGCCGCTCATCATAATAATTTGACATATGTATTGCAAGTGGTATTTGCAGTTGTTGTGTGCCGATTGATAATGAGAACATTAATGTATAATGTATATAGAATGTGTATATTGCAACGTAGCCATTTGAAATAATTAAGCAGCACACACGAATGTGATGAAAAACAAACTAAGGAAAGGAATATTCATTAAAATGCACAGCACACAAGCGGAGAATTTGTATTTTTGTCATCATCATAATTAATTGAGTTTTCCATTTTAACATGCTAGCTTTTTTTCGATTTTTGTATTTTTGTTTTATAGAGAATTTCGTTTCATCATTTTTAGTTCTGTATAAAAGTTCAGTAAAAAATGCAGCTTAACTAGGTTCATCGAATTCTTCCCTCCAATCGTGTTTGTTTTTTTCTTTCTTTTTATCAAGGTAAGTAGTTGTCCTCAAAAATGACATTATTCTTTTTTTTTGTGTAATTTGTAATTTGATGCATTGAATCAATTGTCTCATAAGTAGGTTTCAAATTTCGTTTAGCTTGCTTCATCTTAAATTTGTTAAGCATTTTGTTTTGTTTGTGATGCTTTCTGCTTTTTGTTTTGCTTTCTGTCTTATTTTACACATAAATCATCAATCATAATTGTTTCGGCTTTTTGCTTTTGCTTATAACATTTTTTTTTTATCTTTATTTTTTCTGTATCGCTCAGCATTTCTATATTATTTATTTGCTTTTTATCACTTAGTTTTTACAATGGCGCTTTTTTGTTTTACCTTTTCTCTTTTAACTTCATTTCTTTACTTTTCATTTTGTTTTCATAAAAATGAGCATACAGATACATTTAATTTATATATATTTATATAAATGTTAATGTTTTTGCTTGTTTGCTTTTGCTTTTGCACTAACTCAAAACGCACAAATAAATTCTAATAGATTGCTATCGAGAACAATGAAAAACTAATTGCATTTTTGTTTTGCTCACAATTCGATCATTATTTTCGATATACGCACGTTTCTTTTCCTTCTTATCTTGTTTTCTTCATATTTGTTTTGCTTTTCTCATTTTGCAGCGTTTCCTTTTGTTTTGTTTTATTATTTTTTGTTTTGCTTGCTTTTAACTTAAGTTTAACTTTTAGGCAAATTATGATAAGTAGAAGAGAGACAACATGAACACAATTCTAAAATGACATTTGAAATGAAATTGCTGTGTTGTGTATAAGTGTGTGTGTTCGTGTAGCTGTGTGTGTGTGTCTGCATACAAATAAACTGCGATTTAGTTATGTAACTCCATTGTACATATGAATATACATATATGCGTGTGTGTGTATGTCTGTGTGTTTCCAAACAACATTTTGATTTGTTGTTGTTATCTATTTTTCTTCTTCTTTTCTTCTCTAATGAAAAAAAACCTCGACGAGTGAGCTTTGAAAATGTCTCGCGCTTTTTACTTAACTTTCTTCGATGGCGCTAATTAATTAATTCATTTATTAACGCTCTTTGCTTAAAAATTGTTCACTCTCAATATTTGCGAGTATTTAAACTTTATAGCACATTTATTAATTGAAAAACGATTTTTTTCATTCTGGTGATTTTTTTTCATAAGCACAACGTTTACGTTCTTGTGTGTGTTGAGTGTGGTGAGTTTACTTGTGTGTGTGTGGTGTATATTATGTATAGGATGGTCTCACTTATAAATTATGCACTTTTTTCACTTAAACGAGCTAAATGTTGTGTGTCAGCGTGTGTTTGATATTTCTTTTTTTTTTGCGTTTTTTTTTTAGCTTGCTTTTTAAAAAATAAGAAGAAATTGTTGTTGTTATTTATATTGAATGTTGTTGGATCATCAGTTGCCAAGTTTTGCGGAAGGGTGCCAAGTGTCAGTTTCTTTTCCATTTCCGTTTATATATTTTTGTTTATTTGTTTTTAAGCTTGCTTGAAAGGGGCGAAAATTACCAATTGGCCATGCCTGGCTTATTGAGCGTCATAAAGTAGATTTGACACGATGAAGCACCTTTGGCACTGCTGAAGAATACTTTGTCGTTGCGCTCGCAAAGGAATTTCAAGCGTTGCGCCTTCTTGTGCATAAACACACCATCCAAATGGCCGCTCTCAACGGAACGTATCTGAAAAAGGGGAGAAATGAGAGTGAGGTGAATTAGTCAAGCGCCAATGAGAAAGCAGCAAGTGAGTATAGACTATGTGAGACTCTTTTGAGGATTGCATCATATTACTCACCTCTATTGCTTTGTTGCCCCAGCCCATAATTTGTCCAGTGCCTATGTAGGCCACAGAAGTGGGCATCTCACCCCACTGTGAAGGAATAAAATAAGCACAAATATTTGCAAACAAGTTATAATATTATTCTCAAGGGTTTAACTTGCCTGCAGCACAATATTCTTGGACACACGTCCGGCAGTGTTCACATAGACGCCCTCATTGTCATAGCATAGCAGCAGTTGCATACCATTTGAGTTTGGAAGCGCCACAATACAATGCGGAATGATAGCACCCTGAGTCTGTGTGTTGAATTTCACATTTACTGGGTATATCCAATCAGTATGGCAGGAGCCACTTACATGCTTAGGAAGATAGATATCGTATACTTCAGCCGAGTCTAAATCAACCGCATGGAAACCCTCAGCAGAACCATAAATCACTTTCAGTCTCGACTGATCCTCAATTGTGAGATCGACCAAAAGGGGGCGATGTTCCAGTTCACCAAAATTCTGAAAAAAAAATTAAAGAACAAATTTAAAATATTCATTAAATTGGCTACAACTTAATACTCACCTTAAATGCCATAAATTTGTGATATGGTTTGGGCGCCCAAGCATAAATTTCAATCGAGTCTTTTAATGCAATCACTAGGAACTTAATCCTCTCGTATTTGACAATCTTAAAATGTACAGCACCTTGTAGATCACCCACATTAATCCAGCCATTGCGGCGTTCCACTTGCTGTAGAAGATATAGAGGAAAAGTATTAAGCTAGAGTATGATATTTTTGAAATTCGAAACTTACATCAGAGAGACCGTCGGTGCGCAAGATCTTGGACTTGAGCCAGGACAAGTAATAGACGCGCACGCGATTCTTTTTGCCCGATATGGTAACCAATATGTTTTGACCCTCCAGCACCTCCATTTGTTGGAAGCGGCGACGCGAGATGAGCTGATAGACCTGCGAGAGAAGTTAATAGGTAGAATGTGAGGGGAATTATGTTAGAAATTTCAGAATAAGTCTCTCTTACCTTGCCCTGACCGGAACGATCGAGCAGCATGAGTCCATTCTCAGTGCCAATCAGTAAGTTGACGCCCCAGAGTGCGGCGCACAAGATCTCCGAGTTGAAACGCTTCTTATACTTACGTATCTCGGGCGTATCGTTGGTCACATCGTGCGATGTGGGCGTCACATTCACATTGACGGTGGATTCACGACGTGTCGGACCCGAGCCGCCGGCACCGAAGCCAAAGGTGAGAAAACTGCGTTGTTTCTGTTGCAGCGCATACGCGTGCGGTGGCAAGTGTGCGGGAGATGAGTTGGCGGATGACGAGATAGCGGAAGCAGCAGCACCACCACCACCACCGGGCGTCAAATGAAGAATGTTCGCGGAGGAGGAAGAAGCAGATTTATGCAATAAATTAGTAATACTGCTGGAAGAGCGCGTTTTGCTTATCGAATTCTTTGGCGAATTTTGTCGCGAATTCGATGTGGACGATGAGGCTAGCGATATGGTTGACTGTGGTGAATTATTGCTGCTAATAATTACACCACCAACAACGCTGCCGCCGCCATGACCGTGGCCGCCGACGCCGACAGCGACGCTGCCGCCTCCGGCGACGTTGATGCTGCTGTTGCTGCTAGCGATAAACGATTTCGATGGCGTGGAATGCACGGATGAACTAATGGCCGCTTGATACTTTTTTTTTTATTTTTTATCGATAACATTGATTGATTCGATTGATTTTTGTTTATAGATTTCGTTTTTGTTTTTTGTTTTGTATTGTATGTTGTAATTAAAGAGAAAAAAGAAAATAGAAAAAGTGCAAGAAAAAAATTTGAATTAGTCTTCGAGTTTGGCAACAAAATAAATTAATTAATAAATTAAACATGCTTAGGAAAGGTTGGTAGAGTGTGTGTATGTGTTGGTTGGTGTGTATATTTGTGTGTGTGTGTGTGTAGGTGATTAAATATTGAGTGCTGCTTAAGCGAGCGACAAGTCAAATAAAGAAAACAATAGCCAAAAATACATATTTGCATTAAAACAAGAACATAGAACTAAGTAGTGTAGGAAAATGTTAACAATCATAAAGAAGAACTACAAATAAAACAAAATGAAAAATGTGATTAGTCTTTCCCCACAGGCCAATGGTAAATAAAACATAAAATTTGTTTGATTTTGTGTATATTTGTGTGTGTTGGTTTGTATTTAAATGTGTACGTGTATGTGTGTGGGTGTAGAAAAACAATAAGAATGAGATTAGGATTTATAGAAAAGCTTTAATTTTGAAAACGGAAACGGAAATGCTCGCAAATTGTTATGGAGAATTCAAGTGCTGTTAATAACAGCGGCTGTAATGAAAAGGCTGATTCTCTTTTAGGCTTACAGAGCGTTAACAGCAGTGCAGCATACGAAATGTTAGTGACAGTGACATGAAGCTGGTTGCTATGCAACGCAACGAGAATGGTGAATGTTGAGCACAGTGGAATGCAACGCATTAACTCGCGAGCAAAAATATATCACATATTTATTTGAATTATATACAAAAACGATAAACGTAAAAAATCAGGCATTCCCATTGCAAAAAATGTATACAATTTGCTGAGTATTATAGGAAGCCCTGCACACTTAGGAGTATGTACAATACACATGAGAAAATTGTTTGGAAAATAAAACTATACACAAAAGTATTCATACTGGATATATTTGGTAGTTGTTTTTGGGGATATTTAGAATTTAATTTTTAGAGAGAGTATTTTTTTGTGTTGGTGTTTTTGGAAACTATTGCTGTTTGTTGTTGTTTTTCATACTTACTATTGTAAAATTTGGTTTGTTTGTAATTGATTTGTATTTTGTAATTTGTTAGAATATATCGTAGTGGCCATCAGCTCAAACGTTGCGGAAAGACAAAGCACAATTAAGAAGAAGAAATTGTTTGTAACGTTTTTAATTTGGTTTTGGTTAAATTCAAATCGATTTCGTTTCATATCGATTCATTTTCAAATTGAATTAATAATTCATGCACTTTTAAAAGCAGCGAATCGCATGCATCTTATATTTTATTTTAAATTCCATTATTTTTTTTGTTCTAATTGTTGACCAATTGAATACGATGTTTTTTGATTTGTACGGATATTTGATATTTCGTTACGCGCTCTTCATAATGAACTTTGTTCCACGTCAAAGAAAAATGTTTATGCTAAGATATTTCTTTTGGATTAGTTACATTCAAAGGTTAGATAATTTCGAAAAATATCAGTATAATTTTGTTGTAAAGCACAAAACTAATACGAAAATAAAAAACATTTATGATAATAATTAATTAAGGAAACATTTATAGTCTTATAAAGAAGATTTGAATTACGGCTTGATACAATTGGCAAGTAGTGACCCACTGTGCGAATAACTCCGACTTGTTAACTGAATGTTAAGGTGCTTTAAAAGCGACAATTTAGTGAAGTTTTCAATTATTGTAACCCAAAAAAAAAATCAAATGAATTAAGAATGACACACAGACAATGGATGATTCGATTTGTTGGATTCTTTTGGAGATATTTTACTTTTGTCTTTTTTTTGTTTGTTTTGATTATGCATGGGACAGACAACAAAGCAAAAAACTTGAGGAGGGCGTTTAAAAAGTTATTATCACAGTAAAAAAATGACAATAATAATAAAACAGAAACGCTCAACTCACAACTCGATTTAAAAAAAAAAAAAACAAAGAGTTGGAGTTGAGTTGAACGCACAAAACACACAATGAAAAATCGAGTCGATTGATAAATACGAGTCGAGTCGAGTCGAAAGTATTAATGGGACTCCAACGCTACTCACCTCCTCACTGGATGATTTATCGTGACGCGGTGGCGTTGCCGGCGATGCCTGGCTGAGTAGATCGGGTAGAACGCTGCTGGTGCGGGTGCCCGGGGTGCCAAGGCCGCTGTTGTCCCCTCCAGCACCACTGGCTGCACCTCGATTCTGTTAGAGGGAGAGGCAAGAGAGAAAGAAAGAGAAAAACACACACATGAGCAAAAAGTTTTAAATGATGGCAATAAATTTTGAAAACAAACACTTTTTTTTTTTTGGGGGAGGGAAATGAAATTAAAACGAGAAATGGGTTATAAATGCTTTTCAAAGAGTAACACAACAAAAAGTAATGAATAAAACAACAAAATCGAAAGAGTCGTAAATAGAGGAAGAGAAAGAGACAGAGAGTAAGAGTGGATAGTACGAAAGATAGATTGAGTGAAGGAGAGCAAAGTGAATGCCAATGAGATACTTAAGGATACTCGAGAGATGTGCCCTTCAAACAAGGCCTTCAACACAACATGTTTTCAACGTTTAACATTTATGTATATAAAAGCTTACAAACTAAAACAATTAATATTCGTTTCTGGGGGGAAGGAAGAGGTCTTCAAAATTGTTTTAAAGCTGAGCCTCATAGACATAATAAATAAAGTAAAGCACTTAAAATTAGTTTAGTTTTGTTTAGCGCAACTTTTTCGAAAGGTTTTCACAGCACTGCGCACGCAGCAGGCAAAAAACGTTGCTCAAATTGCAAACATCACAAAACTTGCTTTTCATTTTTTCCATGTTCTTTTAGTTACCAATTTAACTTCACACTAACCAAACCAACAAAACTTTTCCAATTCCATATTTGCCATAAATAATAATAAAATAGAAATGTGATTTTTATAAAAAGCTTTAAAACAATTTTGAGCAAAATAGAAATTAATTTTTTGGCAAACCTAAGCAAAGGCATAAATTTACATTTGCAATTTAATAAATAGAAAGCTAGCATTATCTATATCGAAATATTCACATATCAATTTAAAAATATCTGAATATGAAAAAATTGTATGTCGAATTCCATATCGGAAATATTTTTGAGTTATTGAAATCAAATCAAAATCTAAACATTTGAAAATTTTATACAAATGATTGATGTCATCAACATCAAACTAAGCTAAGCTAATCTTAATTTATTATTTGTTTCTGAAAGTCTGTCAAGTTAAAACCGTCTTAATTTGTAAATTCTATACTTTGTATTGTCTAAATCTTTTGTTTTTAGTCAAGTTGTACTAAATCTTTAATTAGTTAAAACAAAATCCCGCTTATAGCCCAATGAGCGTAAATCTTCTTAATTTCCATGCTTCCATACTGCCGAAAACTTTGAAATAGAGTCAAACGATGAGATAATGACATTATTTACAGGTGTCATAAAGAGAAGCTTACTAGTTAAGCCTGCAAAATTTTGGAGCTTAATGCTATTTTTATTTTTGTTTATTTTGTTGTTTAGCATCTCATTAGCATTCGATACTTTTGCTTTTTATTATGTGTATAGTAAAAATTATATACAGACGCCGGTAAGATACCGTTATTGATACTTAGATTTTGGCCGACAACCAATTAGAAAGCAACATCTTGGATTTTATGTATCTTATAATAAAATGTTATATCAAATCAAGCATTCCAATTGTCCAATTAGTCACTTTGAAAGGCTACTAATATATAGTACAAGATAGTCTTAAGCCTTAAATATACGATGTATTATAAATGTTATGGTTATGTATTTGCCTAATTCGAATTAGTTACTCTAGCTGTTGGATTATTTGCATGGTTCTCTTAAATTAAAAACAAACAAAAATGCAGTCAAATAAAATAAACATGCTGGGGAAGGTCAAAAGCAAAGTAGGAAAAGAAAAGAAGATACATAAATGATGATGAATGGTAAAACAAATTTGCTTTTTGTTTTTGTTTTTCTTTCGCACTGTTATTTACGAGCTGTTAGTGCAATGTTATTAACAGTAATGGGGCGAATGTACACAGCTGTGTGGGCGAATGAGAAGAGAGGCGAGACATAGACAAAGAGACAGAGATTGAGTGAGTGAGTGGGAGAGATGCAATAGAGAGACAGGCGAGCGAGCGAGCGAGCGATGCTTGTGTATGTGAGTGTTTGTATGTGTAAGCTGTAGTTGTAGTTGTTGTAGTTGCGGTGAGTATGAAAAATCTAGCCAAATGGTAAATTTAATTTGCATTTCGCTTTTTTTTTGGTTTTTTGGTTTGTTTTGCTTTCGAGTAGTTTGGTTTGGTTTACGTTTCTGGCGCCAAGACAAAACACAATTAATGAATGTTTGTTTTTTTTTTTTTCATCTGCTGTCCCTTTTAATGGTTTGTTGTTGTTTTGGATGCGTGCGAGCTGAGAACGTTTACCTGCTGCTGCTGCTGTAGCAGTTGTTGTTGCTGTTGCTGCTGTTGTTCTTGTTGTTGATGTTGCTGCGCACGCGCTGCTGCATTATGCAGCACAATGACAGACTCAGTCTTTTCGCGACGCGGACGCAAGAAATCTAAATTGGCCCAACTCGATTTTGTAGGCGCTGCACTTGGTTTAGCTGCTGCCGCCGCAGTTGTTGTTGCTGCCGTTGCTGCTGCGGTTGTTGTTGTTGTTGTCACTTTGGTTCGTGGTGCAGCAGTTGGCACATCCTTGCTGCTATAAATGCTGTTCCTTTGGTACATGGCACTGGCACGCTGCACCTGCGACGGCGACTGCAATTGTGCATTGCTGTTGTTGTTGTTGCTGCTGTTGCTGCTGCTGCCGCTTAACACCGCAGAATGACGTTTCGTTAATGGAAAGAAATCGGAATTTTCACGTCGAAAGCCGCGCACAAAACTCGGCAACTTTGAATCGGACTCTTGTCGCTTGTGTTGCGGTTGCTGTTGCGATTGCTGCTTCGACTGTGTTGCGTTGCTGCTACTGCTGCTGTTGCGATCTTTGGCAATGCTGGCTGCTGGCGTATAGCCAGCGCCCTTCAACGGCTGATAGCCTTTGGGCACATTCGTTGGGCCAATGGATTCGCGTTGCGGTCGCGTCTCTAGCTTCAAAGTGCTCCAGCTTGAGCCACGATTAAAGCTGGCCGTGGTGTTGGTGCTGCTGTTGCTGCCACTGCTGCTGTTGCTAATTGTGGTGGCAACACCGCTGCCGCCGGCGGCTGCGGCTTTCTTTGGGAAGAACTTATCAAAGTCCCAGTCACGCAAGAGTTTCGCTTCGTCGCCTTTTCTCGGCGCGTGCGAAGTGGAAGCCGATTTTTGTAAGCGATTTATGTTTTGTTCTAATTTCTGTTTACAGTTTACAGTTGTAGTTGATGTTGTTGTAGTTGTTGTTGAATGTTTATTGTTGTAGTTGTTGTTGTTGTAAGTAGCAACGCAAGAGAAGAATTGTTGTTAGGTTTTTATACGCTTCTTTTTTCTACAGACTAAATTGTTTCTTGCTCTTTCTACGCCCAGATAAAAAAAAATTTAAGCCCCGTTTATTATATATTGTTTTTTATAGGTAAGTGTAGCATGGAAAGTTTTTCATGAATTCTCTCATTGCATTGCATTCCATATAATATTGATAAGATATATATTTTTTTTTTTGGTATTTTTGCTGGTATGCATGTGTGTAGTTGTGTTGCTTTTGTGAGAGAGGGGGTGAAGAGTATGCACAGTGTGCAAAGGTGTTTACATACATACATTCACATTTACATTGTAAATATGTCTATATCATATATATATCAGGTGACGCAGTCATATGATCTGAAACCAGTTTGGGGATGCACTTTATCGTCGCCTGCATTCGATATATAATTTTCTATATACAATTGATATGTTTGCTTTAGATGGGCAAGAGCTGGAAAACTATCGTTGCATACTATCGTTAATATATCGATAAATATTCTGATCTCATATATTGATATATTATGATTGCATTTTACTGATTTAATATTAATAATTCGTTTAAAAAAAGGAATATTTTCATTGAAATATTGATACGAAGGATGGGTTATGTCTCAAAACTATCGTTGATATATCGATAACACTTTTCACGCTGCTTATTGACAACTGATCGATAGTTTAAATATTTAGCATTCGTCTTGATAATATGTAGAATTAGTTTAAGTGAAATATTTCAATTACAATTCAAAATATTTAAATTTTATTGATAATTTCGATAGTTTTCCAGCTCTAAATTGTATGCATGGAAAGTGCCCGTGTAAACATTCTATGCACCAGTGCGTATCACAAAACTCGATGGGGGGAAGTATCCGAAAATTCGTTTTAAAATAAATCAGAAAAAAAATTAACCAAAACTCATATAGAGGGTATATTACATAAAACTTTGTACAAAAGAAATTCACGAAAAAACGTTTCATACTGATTTTGTTTTTGTTTGTTGAACGAAACATTCTAATCAAATTAAGTAAATATTTAGTACAGAAATAAGTAATGTATGTATAGTTTATAAGATATAAAGACTAGATTCAAAACAAAACTGAACTTGTTCTGCAAATTGGTTAATCAAATAAATATTATAGTAATTTGCTGTAAAATAGTTGTCTAAATAGAACCACAACCATCCAAATTGTTTTTGTTGTTGTTGTTGTTGATTTACTTGACTAATATTAATATTTATTTTATTTTTTTGCTTTACTAATTATATAGTTATTTGTAGACCTTGAACCCTACGAAAGCTAATTACAATTTATACAGCTGCCTGAAAATTGAGAATATCCTAACTTAATGCCTCTAATACTGCTCAAAAGTATCTCAGTTGGAAAAATATCTCAAAGAAATAGAGCACAAACTAAAGACTAAAACTTATAGGGAAATGTACTAAAAGAAAACTATAAGACTAGTTAAATTAGATAGTGGCTGAGAGTATATTGGTTTTCTACTTACGCGCTTCATGATCAGCGTACGATCTCCGGCTTGATCATCGTCATCCGGCGTCGGTGGCAAGGGTCGATTTGGTGGACCGCCGCTGCCGTGGGTCAACGGTGTGGTCGTTGTTGTAGTTGAATCCTCCGAAACGGGTCCCAGGCCGGGTCTATATGAAAATTCGGGTCTGAACAAAACAAAATCCAACGCAAAACGTACGAAGAAGGAAAAACGAACACAACAAAAAAACCAAAACGCAACAAAAATACGGGCGGCATTTTCAAAAATTTTGAAATAATGTGAGGGAAGTGAGAAGAGGATAACAAAATTGGTGGATAACAAAAACGATAACGATAATAACGGGTGAGAAAATGTTAAGAATATGGTGAATTCAAATTCTATGTCCAATTTTAAGTTCAAATTTTTAATATTTGTGGTGGATTTTTGTGTTTACTTTAAATTGTGAAATTTGATTTCTGAATTAAATGAGTTATCAAAACGTTGTCATTTTCAAATTCCAATCTGGGAACACCCCAAAAATAATATTTGCATTTTTAGTGCTTAGTTGTTAATTGACTGTGATTCATATTGACTACAATATTAATCATTATTCATTATTCAAATATAGCTTGCTAACTGTGAAGTGATGACTACAAATTTGCTATTTTTAGCATGTACTTTGAATTGATTGAATTTTTAAGTTTACAATATAATATCAAGAAGAAAAAAAATGGTGATATATTAATGATAAAATTTACCTATTTCTGATGCCTAAAACCATTTAAATTTCGTGATTTAATCTTATGTTTTTCTTGTCAAGTTATTATTTGACATATGCCAATAATTTGTATAATGAGGTAGAATTTCGTGAAAAATTCATTAGCTAATTTAAGCTTAAGTGAAAAATCATTTTGATTAATAAAAACTATTTAGATTGCTTGGTAATGGAATATTGGTTAAATGAGGTATCTTTTTCATTTTTAAAAACTTTTTAGATTGCTCGCTAATAGTATTTTTACCTAATTATATATCCTAATATTTGTATAATAAAAACAGAAATCATGGGAGCAGTTTAAACTTAAGTGAAGAATCTTTCTGATTGTGAAAAACTATTTTGATTGCACGGTAATTGTATTTTGTAGTAAATAGGCAAATTTTTATGTTCCGATCCTAATATTTTTTAAAATAAAATGGTAAATCAATGGAGCCATTTAACAAATTTGAGCTTAAATAAAAAAAATCTTTAACTTTCCCGATATAAACTTCATATTTTTTATCATTGGACATATTTTTTATACCCGCTACCCATAGGGTAGAAGGGTATTATAACTTTGTGCCGGCAGGAAATGTATGTAACAGGTAGAAGGAGGCATCTCCGACCCTATAAAGTATATATATTCTTGATCAGCGTCAACAGCCGAGACGATCTAGCCATGTCCGTCTGTCCGTCTGTCTGTCTGTCCGTCTGTCCGTCTGTCCGTCTGTCCGTCTGTCCGTATGAAACACTGGATCTCAGAGACTATAAGAGATAGAGCTATAATTTTTTTTCGACAGCATTTGTTATGTTTGCACGCAGATCAAGTTTGTTTCAAATTTTTGCCACGCCCACTTCCGCCCCCGCAAATCAAAAAAATCGAATAACAAGCGTAATTTTAAAGTTAAAGCTGTGAATTTTGGTATATATAATAATAACAATAGTATTTATGATTCCTGAAAATTTGCTTGCGATCAGATAAAAATTGTGGAAGTTATTAAAGAAACACTTTTGTATGGGACAAAACGGCCACTTACGGGGGGTCTCAAATGCTTTGGCCGACAATCTGGTGTATTGTGCCGTCTATGGTATATTTTAAATGTTAGTATCACATCGTTATACCAAATATACCATTTGGTATATTTTTAGTATTTTGCAGTATTTTTTTGGTATATTTTGAAAATAATACCGCAATATTTTGCTTTTATTCAAAAGGGGTAGCGGGTATCTCACAGTCGAGCACACTCGACTGTAGTTTTCTTACTTGTTTTGTATATAATGATAAAATATGACTATATAAACTTAATATTTTTTATTATTAGACGTATTTTTATATATTTCTGTCTTTAATTAACGTTTCTTATAGTGTGATAATTTGCTTGTAACTATCAATCTCTAAATATGTACTAAAAATAAAATGAGAAATTAATGGAGCAATCCAACCAATTTAAAACTAAATGAACAAATCTTTAAATTTCCCGATATGAAATTCATATTTGTATCATTAGGCATTTTTTTGTATACCTCAACCTCTACTCAATGTTTCTTATAGTGTGATGATTTGCTTGTAACTAATGATTGCCAATCTCTAAATATGTACTCCAAGGTGCACTGTGCACAATTTGCAGGCAATGTTCAATGCAATGTTGAAGCTGCCACGCCTTTTGTCTTTTTGTGTTGTTTCGCTTTCTGGTTGGGGAGGAAGGAAAGAAGGAAGGAAGGAAAGAATACTTACAGCGGCTTGGGCGGATCGCTGGCGAGGAGTGTGCCATCGTTGCGTGCCCGATCATTGGGCTCATCCGGTTCGCTATCCGAATCGCTGCTATCGAGTGGATCCAACGGATTGACGGGCTGTCCCAGATGATTGTTCGACTGCTGCTGCTGTGGCAACGAGGCCGCTGGCTTCGATGATGATGATGAGGCCGATACACAAATGGCCCCATTGCCGGTTGACGATGCGCCCGATTGTCGATTGTTGCGCGGAGGCGCCTCCGGCTGTGCCAATTGCTGTTGCAGTTGCTGTCCACCAGCTGCTGTCTGTGGCTGCGGCTGTTGAGAGGAGACCACGCCCAATTCATTTAATTGTGCTGCTAACACATCTAAATGATCCTACAGGTTTTTTGTATTTTACATTTATTTTGATTTTCGGGTCAAGTATTTCGAATATGCCACACGGAGGATTTTCATTTTCATGTTGTGTTTGTGTGTGTGTGTTGCACGTGGTACCACAGTGTGTGTATGTGTGTGTGTGTGTGTTGTTGTAGTTGTAGTTGATTCAGTTTCAGATTTTTTTTTGGACGGGGGGCAAATTCGATTGTATCGGGGTGGAATGAAAAGTAAGAGAGCATTAGACTGGTTTGCACCTTTCACTTCTTATAGATAAAACACAACAAACAGGGCCAAACATTAGAGAAAGCTCGGTTAGTTATATATTATCTATTGGAACTTGCCGGGGTTAGTTCAAATTTCAATTCGATTTGTTTTTGGCATTACAAACGCATCAATCACAGCAACTCTTCTATATACATATATATATATGAGAAACTTCTATTTTCGTGTTAGTTGCATATGGAAATTGAAAGTGTTTTTTATGTGTATTTTTTTTTGGTTTGCTGTGGGATTAGTGGGCACGTGCATTGGAAGTTGGTTATAACGCAGTTACGAAGATCTATATAGTGTTTTTTTTTTGTGGCATGTTTACCTCCATTAAATATTACATTCTTTTCAATTTGTTTTTTCTTTCCAAAAAAATTGGAGGGGGCAATTACATATAGATAGACTCGTAAATCAAGCATAAAATACAACATACATATAGGGATAGATTGATAGATAGTTAAAAAGTAAAAGAGAGGAGCGAGCAGGCTACAACTGAAAAATGATTTACAAAAAAAACATACCTCAGGTCTCCTTGGTGGTAACTGTTTTTTATGTTTTCAATTGTTGGTTGAGTGTTCAAGTGTGTTTTTGTTGTGTTTTTGTTGGATCGGAGCAACGGGATGATTTGTTTATATATATTTATGCACACACATGAGCGAAATCATAAGGTCGATATAGAGTTATACAATATTATATATGTTATGTTATGGTGGAGGCGCACAAAACATGAAAATAAAAGAAAGTTCAGAAATCAAATATATAAATATTAAAATCGTACACAATGTTCACAATATTACGGGGTTAAATCATAAACTTTTACAGAGCGGGGGCTGGGGCGGGAAGCTACTAAGCAGCAAATAGTTTAACGGGTTTACTGAGGGGCTTTAAATACAGGTAGAGTTTTGGGGGGCAAAGCTTATTTTACGTTCAATTTATATTTGACCCTGGTACTGATTAAAAATGGTTCAAATTTATAGAGAAAAGAAACTTCAAAGGGTCTACCACAGTCTATACATTGACTGTAATTCTGTATAGTTGATTATTTTTGTGATTAAAAGATAATAATAGTCAGTAAAGGGTTTAATATAGTTAATACTTCAGCTGATGTTTTATCTATTCTTTTTTTTCCCTTAAAAAGTAAGATATTTTAAAGTAAAGGATCTCACAAAGTCTATAAATGAACTGTATATGCTTTTCTTAACTTGTTTATGGGGTATTAAATATAAACTAAAGGAAAGTAATTCTGTTTACTTCAATTTTCAATTAATTCTGCTTCACTTCAATTACATTTAAACGTAAGGTAAAGGGTCTACAATGTAGATGTAGACTCTACATCGACTGAAGTTTTATCTATTCGAATCTATTAACAATTTTCAATTGCGTTCAACACAATGACAAATTTAATCTACTATTAATTCAAATAAAGCTAATCGCCTTTCTTGAATTGACTCAATACTCTTGGGTATCTTTAACTACTTATACGCTGCTAGTAAGTCAGCTATTTTGCTTCTTTTTTATCGCTCGCAACAATATCAGCTAGAGTCATTGCTCTGTTGGGGGAAGAGAAACAGTAACGAAACACTGAAGATTTCCCCTTGGCTTTGGCCTTATCAGGCAGCAAATGTTGAAAGACCATGGTATGAATGGTTGGGGTTGGGCCGGTTGCAATCGTAATCACAATACGCACCGATGGCTTGAAGTTGTTCTGCGAGCTGCGCTGCTGCTGTTGCTGCTGAAGCGGTGTTTGAGCCGCGGGCTCGCCGCACTTCGGTGTCGGTGGCAATGGCCGATTGGCATGCGGTGGATCTGGCACCACAATCAGACGCTGTGGCAACTGTGGGCGTGCCGGTGGCCCAGGCTCTTCGATCTGCTGACGCTGCGAAAATTGATGTACATTAAAACAAAACTCAGAAACTGAAATTATAGTGTGCACTGATCTCTCACTCACCGATGGCGGTTTCTGTTGTCGATTCGCCTGTGGCTGTTGAGCCTGCGCCTGCTGTTGTGCCACCTGCGCCTGTTGTGCGGCATGCGCCGCTGCTGCCGCTGCGGCAGCCTGTTGTTGTTGCTGCTGCTGCTGCTGATGCAGTTGCGCCTGGGCCGCAGCATGAGCGGCAGCTGCTTGAGCCTGTGCCTGAGCCAGTAGCTGATGATGCTGCTGCTGTTCAGCGGCAAGGCGACCCTCTTGGATCTGCTGGAAGTTGCGACGCAATGTGTCGCCACCGGGCGCCTGAATAATGGAGCTTGGCTCGCCGGCCAGCTGCGGCTCGTCGTCGTCGTTGTCGGAGCCGGAATAGCGATAGTCTTCGCGCTCCTTTTCCGCCTTGCGCTTCTTGCAGCGATCGATGTGATCCTTGAGCTGTATGCGCACCTGACGATCCGTTGGCTGGTCCTTGATGAAGGCATGCTTCAGCAGATTCTCGGTGTAAGGCCGCTGGTGATAGTCTTTCACTACAAATACAGAATACAATAGATTAACAAAAGTTCAAATTTGGGGTAAAAATCGTAGACTGTGACTCACCTAGCACCGTGTCAATGAAGCCGTGAAACTTCTTGGACCATTTCTTGGATTTGAGACGCGGTGGCGAATTGCGTGGAATCAAGAAGAGCGCACGCATCGGATGCAGATCGCAAAGCGGCGGCTGTGACTCAGCCATCTCCAAGGCTGTGATGCCCAGCGACCAAAGATCCGACCGATTATCGTATGTGGCATCGGGATTCTCGTCGCAGGCAATGACCTCGGGTGCCATCCAATAAGGTGTACCTGTTTTGCAAAAAAAGAGAAACCAGTTGAATACACTCTGAAGATGACTCATTTGATTTAAATTCTTGAGAACTCACCAATAAATGTGTTGCGTCTGCCTATCGTGCGATCCAGCTGCGCAGAGACACCAAAGTCAACCAGTTTAACCTCAGCGTTATCTGTGAGCAGCACATTCTGGCCCTTGATGTCACGATGTATGACTTTGTTCGAATGCAAATAGCTCAGGCCACGCAAGATCTCGCGGCAAATGTATGCGATCCATTCCTCTTTCAAACTCTGACCCTTGGTCGATTTGACGAGATCGGTGACAGAGCCGGCGCCGCAATATTCCATCACCAGCCAGAGTTGATCGTCTTTGCCTGGTGGTGATTTCTTAATGAATGCCCCATAATAGGTGGCGATGTTGCGATGATTTGAGTATTTCTTAAGCACATTGATTTCCAGCTTAATCTCCTCTTCCTCATCCTCGGTGACATCCATCACCTTTATGGCAGCCAACTGACCAGTTTTCGTGTGACGACCCTTTAAGAGAGAGATAGAAAAAAAAGTGAGTAAAATCATAGTTTATACTTGGCTTTTTTGTTGATCAATTAACACGCGCTTAATTGGTGGAAATGCGGGGAAAATGCACTCGACATTGACAGATCTCCTCGAATGCTCTCGAGAGTCACAGACACTTGAACTCGACAGCAACAACAACAACAACATTTACAACAAGAGCAACAATAAACCGCATCAAGAGCATTAAGAAATTCTGACCATGAGGCAGACATTGGCGTTGGCGTTGACGACGACGACGACGTCAATAAACTACGTCGTGATCAAGTAAACAACAATCGAATGCAACTCAAACAATAGAACAGGAAGAAAAACGTGCCGAGGAGCAGGAGCCAAGCATACACACTCTCCAGACACACACTCTCTCTCAAGTAGCCAACAACGCAGCAAAGTGTGAAAATTGGTTAACAACCATGTGAGTAATCCACGGGGGCGGAAGTCCATAAATGTATTTTGTGATTGAGAAGATTAACACATCAGAAGCGGGCAGAAATATATATCAAGCAATAAATAAAAAATTCCAAATAATAAAAGAATTTAATATAATGCGAATTAATTATAAGTATTTGCTAAACAAACTGAAAATTCAACTCTTTTACTAGTTTTTTTGTGATTGGAAACTTAGGCAAAAGATATATAGGAAAATAAATATTAAGAAGTTCATTAAGAAATATATATGTATAAGAAAAAAAAAAAAACAGAATTTAATACAATGCAAATTAATTAAAAGTATTTGCCAAACAAATATAGTTTTATATTTATATATGTATTTTGTGTTTGAAAAGATCAGCACATCAGAAACGGGAAAAAATATATAATGGGGATATAATAATATAAACAAAATTCCACATAAAAGAATTTAATATAATGCGAATTAATTATAAGTATTTGCTAAACAAACTGAATACTCAACTCTTTTATGAGTATAAAAGTATTTTAATATTTAGAGAGGATTAACTCATAAGAGTTAAGCGAAATTATATAGGGAACTTGAACCGAGAATAATATACAGAAAATACCACATAAAAATAGAATTCAATATGAGACGAATTAAATATAAGCTTTTGCTGAACAAATTTTAGTATGAAATTTGATTGTGAATGAGAAGAGTTCGGCAAAAATATTTATAGGGAAATTTAATCAAGAAAAATATATAATATTCCCAATAAAAAAAAAAAAATTTAATAAATTGTAAATTAAATATAAATATATGCTAAACAAATTGTAGTCTTAACTTTTTTTATGTTTAAATGTATTTTTGTACTTTGTGGTTAAGAAGATTAACACATCAGTTGAACTTATAAAAGTATAATGGGAAATTTAATCAAGATAGAATACAACTATTTGGGAATCAAATTAAATATTTGAACTCTTTTTAGACAATAAACAAATTTGATAGCATAATAAATATAGCTTTTACGTACATAAATGTGTTTTGTGATTCAGAAGATTATCTTATTAAAACTTAAGCGAAAATATATATAAAGGGAAATTTAAATATATATCAAATTTTAGTTGAAAGCAGAATTTAATTTAATGCAAATTGAATATAATTATTTGATAAAACAAATTTTAGTTGTTATTCTTTAATATTTTGATACATATATGTATTTAATAACATTAAGACATCAGTTGAACTGACAGAAATATATAAGGAAATTTAATCAAGAAATATATATGAATTTTCAGATTTAAACAATTAATGTGAATTAAATATAAGTATTTGCCAATCAAATTGTAATCTAACTTTTTATATGTGTATAAATGTTCTTATGATTGAAAAGCTTAACTCATCAGAGAGATAAGTTGATAGAATTTCCTAAGGAAAAAATTACATAGTACATAGGGAAATCTTATTAATCTATAGACGTCATATAAAAGTCAGATTAAAGCAAAATTAAATTAAAGCATTTGCAGAACAAATTGAAATCACTTTTATGAGCACTCATTTGATTGCTTGATTTGTCTAAGCAATTTTAATTAAATTAAATTGAAATAAATTGTGCTGTTGCACAAGCTTGTCTAAAGGTGAAAGGAAAAATCTCATGAAATTCCATTTGGCGTATTAGATTTGGTATTGAATATGCATTTGAAATGCTATTAAAAGTATTTTAATAGCTCGATTGCTTGAGCTCAAAGCTAAACGAATTGAGCATCATTGTTTACTTTTTCCATTTCAAAGTGTTTATTTCGAACAGAGAGTAAAGTCTTGCAATCGAATAACATTCTCAATTGGAGCATAAATCGAATAATAAAACAAGGAATTAAAATAAAAGCGAGCAAATTGCAATTGATTTTAGCACTCAACACTTTATTTAGAGATATTTAGCCATAAAATTGACAGCAAATTGCAGTTTAACTAAATTGATTATTATCTCTTGAAATGGCAATTTAAATTGTTTGCTTTTTTGCGATCCGGTTCAACTTTCTTAATGTGCATTAAAAAAAAATGGAATTGAAATATAACGTGACTTGAATGCCAATTATTATCTCTCCTCTCCGTCTCTAAAGTCAGTCAATCAAGGCGTAAAAATGTATTTCAATTAGCTGTCAGTTTAATCAAAATCATAAATTGATTGAGTCTGTGCTTAAGATTAAGTTGTCCTGACCGGTTTTTGGTATTTCTACTCTTCTTCTCTATTTTTTTTTTGCTTTGGTGCTTGGCATCGTTTCGTGTCCTCATCTTCGGTGTGTCGTCTCTTTTAAATGTGGCATAAAAGTCATTTTACATTTAATACAGTTTTAATTGAAGAGTGCATCTAGCTATCCTCTTCTTATAACAGCTTTCAGAGTATCTTTAACCGTAATAAATCAAGTGCCTAACGAGAGATGATAACCATTTTCAAGTGGAGCAAAAAACACCATGACAACAACGATGACGATGACGATGTCGATTGGGAGGTTGGTGCTGAGAAGTTGTTGATAGTTGGGCCCCGTTTTGGTTTTATTGATTAGCCAGCGGGGCGTTTGTTGTTGCTCCTGCTTCTATCAAAATGCTATTAAGCAACAATTTCAGAGTTCTTGGCCAGCAGCTGTGAAATTGTAGTCGAGACGTGGCTTTGAGCTTGTCATATTCTCTAACGGTTGAAACGGTTGGTGAAAAATTGTGCAGATTTTATGCAAATTAATGACATGCACTAATGGATTTGAAAACTGAAGAGAGTAAGCAAGCAAGTGAAATCGATTAAACATGGTTTCTAGGCAGCCAGCAGCAGCAGCAGCAGGTGCAACCAGTTATGGATCATCATCGTGGATCGTATCCAGTTGCTCAAACGACAACGATTTCCAGCGAAATCAATTCAAAGCCCAACGGCGATTGCCGCAATAAAAATTGAGGAAAAAAAAGAAATACAAAGAAAAATATTTGTGAATCATTCACAGCGCACTCACGAGTCGTCTCAGTCTCAGCCCCGTTTAGCTGTAGAGCAAATAGAGCTAAACAATCCAAGAAATAAATAAACAGACGACTACGTTGACGACGACAAGCCTTTGGCCATATAAGAAGACAAAAACTGCTGAATACGACAAATAATTGAACGAGCATATGATGAAAACAAAAACCAGAAAGCACAAAAAATGAAAACAGAAAACGAAACGTAAAAATGTTTTAAAGGTAAAGTCAACAACAATGGAAGCGCATCGTGGAACAGCAGCTGTCCAATTGGGTTTGCCTACCTATGCAGAAGTTTTTTTGTTTTTATTTTTATTTTCGTTTTCAAGTATTCACTTGCAGTACAAGTATCCACACGTCTAGTGTTGTGTATCTGCCAGATACAGATACAAACACACACACACACACACTCACTCTGCTCATTGCCCCAGGCGTGAAAAATAAATACACATCGAGAGTCTACTATATATATATATATATATATATATATATCAAGCATCAAGCCGCACAATAAACTTGATGAAAAATGCAACGACAAAAACCCAAACAAAACAAAGTCAAAGAAAAAATCCACGCACATTGCACATTTTATGTAAACAGAGATACAGATACGAAGTGCACTTTCAGATACAAGTCACATGGACATATATAGATACATTTATTATATATGCATCTGCATAATAAGTCCATTACGTGATGTCTGTCGTTGCCTTTTCCTGTCTCGCCAATAATTTCTAGAAGAACATCCAAGGAATAGTTACGAATATTTCTCTCACGAACTTCATTGCGAGTTTAAAGCTTCGAAATATGTTTAGCAAGTAGCTGAAATAATTGTTGCTTTAGCGAATTATGCTCATTAAAGATTTAAATTTTCCCTGCCAATTTATTATTCTATAATTTCTGCATTAATTTCTTGTAATGAAAGACTGGCTAAAGCAAAAATATGAATAATGTAAAAGAGTTTCAGCCTTATATAAAGATCTAATGACAAACTAATCATTTGTTATTAATAAGTAATCATTATTCAAATGAAAATACAAAGAAATACCAAGAAATGCAGAAATGCTAATAAGCAAAAGAGAGAAAGAGCCAACGGAAACAAATTAAAATAATAAGAATAATTAGTTAATATAGAAATATTATGCCAACATTTATTATAACCGCTACCCACTTTAGAATTCTATATTAATTAATTCTATATTACAATTATAATTGATACAAAACAAAAAAAGAAAGCTGTCCATTTTAATTAAAGTAAAACATTGCGGTATTGTATAGAAAGTATACCGAAAAATGCAAAAATATTCCAAGGTAGATTTAGTATATTTCTACATACTTTTATTAAAACACAAAATATACAGAAATATACTAGGATTCGTTTAATATGTTTTATATTGTTATATTTTTACAATCAATATGCCAAAAATACTGAAGCACACCAAGCTAACTTTCGTATATTTAAATATTTTGGTATTTTTTATTATTATTTTATTATATTTTACGATTAACTATACCAAAATACTGAAATGTCCCGAACCTAATCTGGTTTATTTCAATATTTTTCGGTATATTTTCAATATTTTACGATGATACAGTAGTATTTATATTTTATGGGTGTCTTTCTTTATTGCATTTATTATAATTGTAATATCGATTTTAATTCTACAGTTTGGTATTATTTATACCTTAATCATCTAAGACTCGATTTCTGCTCTATTCACTAGAAAAAATACTTGAGGATGCCTGAAATGCATTTCCTATGAAGGAACATATATCAGTAGGGATTGCTTCTCTATTTTGCTCAAACTTATTTACTAAAAATAAATATTTGATAAAGTTACTACTCAACATCTTTTGCAGGGTATTTAACAGTCGCATTCAAAGTCTATTCCGCATTCAAAGTGTTTTGCTCTGTTATGATAACGTCACTCGCATTTCGCATTTCTATGGCACCGCAGAAATGCAAAAATTACTAGCTGGAAACTCGCAAACTGGCGTTGGTTACATAAGCTTCTCTAAGAAGCGAACGAGAGAGAAAAAAATGCAGTCAAGTGTCTAAATTCCCCTCGCACTTCTCTTTCCCCGTACTTCTCCAGCATTCCCTCGACATTATCGCTGGCACATAGTAAAAATGGCTAAACAGATTAACTTGGACATGTTTTGAGCCAAGTGGAGGTTGACTACGCAAATCGCCAAGCAAAACACACAAACACTGGAAAAACTAAACTCGGAATAGAAAAAAAACAAGTGGCAGACAGCTGGTGGGCAATGTGTGCGTTTCCGATAAGTCAAAAGAAAAAAGTCGAATGAGGAAATGGATTAGATGATTTGACCAGATGAAGAAAAAGAAAAGCTGGCTGAGAGAGAGAGAGAGAGACACTTTAGGAATTTAGAAAATTGAGTTATTAAATTGAACAATGACATTTTTTAAACAAAGTTAAAGATGACATCTCAAATATATGGAAGACAAAAAGCGCGTGACAAATGTATTATGGTTTCTATTTCTCCATTCCAAATGCAGATCCATTTCTGCCTTTGCCACCTGACAATGGTTGATTCAGTGTTAAGCAACAACCTCAGCAGCCGGCAACAGATCAAAAGCTCAATTCCACACAAAACCACATCTCCAACTCTCACAAGCAGACTTTAGTGCTAGCTCATTGAGCTTGCATATTTTAATTTGTGGCAACAATGGCAAAAGTTACAGATCTCTCTCTCACACAGACACAACCCACCGCAGCAGCAGCTGCCACACGTGCAACATACTGCAACCGCAATTGAATTTACAACTGAAATTGTGCCTCGCAAGTGGGAGCAAAGATCCCAAGACTGCTTCAGACCATATATGTTGATAGTAGAGGTGGGCAACAACAACAACCACGCCCCGTGCGATGCGTCAAGTAACCAAAGTGGGCCTGGCTTTACTTACACACACACACTTGCTTACTTTTGGCCCACTGGCCCACTGAATCTTGTGGCAACACAGCTGCTGCTGCTGTTGTTGTTGTTGTTGTTGTTGCTGTTGCGCAAGCTTTTAGTGCCCCCCATACTGCATCCAACAACAACACCTAGGCAAATGTGTGTGCAAATTTAATGTAGTTCCAAATACCACAAAAAAGTAACTAACAACTAACAAGTCGACTAACAAGTGCTCTACCAAACCAAATAAATATCATACATGGAGATAATACTTAAAAATTTTACTGCAACTATAAATTCATGACTTGAGAAATATAATTCTATATTGGACCATATAAACTTAAGACTTAAGAATTACAATTCTAGAAGGCACTTTCTTAAAATTAAATCCTTTATTTAAAATTGGAAGAAGGTCAAAATTTAACCAGCATCAAAAATTTTAACTAAAGATCAAACATTTGTAAATTTAAATTCTTTAAAATAAATCATTTATATATTTCCTGTTTGAATTTTAGAGGAAGCTAATTGCGGAAACTTTTATAAAATTAAAAAATTACGTTCTGAAACCTATAATGAAATCTTAATATACAGATCTTACAACATTGATTTAACTTTGAAAAATCTCGTTTTTGTATTTAAAGTTTTGCATGGTAAATTGCTTTGCTCTTTGATTTCATGCACAGTATTTTTTTTATTTGTATGGATCATTACTTTTAGAATTAGTATAATATTGTTGAATTAATATATTTGTCGATTTAAAAACCATAGTTTTAAAAAAAAACTAATAAATGTTTGAAGATTGAAATCTTATATAAATTTCTTTTTATGATTGAAAATTTGTTTCGAAATTTGTGGATAGAAAAGTAATCAAGCTAATGAAATCTTAAATTCGAGAACTTTTCTCAAAATAATGGAATTTTAATTTTGAGAACTTTTCTCATACTGATGAAATCTTAAGTTTGAGAACTTTTCTATTTAAAATAAAAAAAAAATTCTATAAAAAAAATAAAAAAAATAAAATTCTATAAAAATAAAAAAACTGTGATTATTTCATTAAAATGATCTCAAATTATATTATTTAATTAAATTAATAACCGTTTGCTCACAAATGTAGACTACAAACCATCAATGAAAGTATCTTATCACTAAGCATGCGAATGACTAATTAATGCTTATAAAATTTCCCAATTTAATAGCAAAATGTTGATAAGCTGAAATACAATACTAAAATGATAATAGCATCGTATTATTTATTAATCGTGGTATTCCCAATAGTTTTGACAATGCACAACATTTCGATATGACTAATCTTATCACTTTTGGCAACAAAGTCTCAAAAGTCGTATGTTAGTAAAGCGACTTGAGACAGGGTATCAAAATGTTAGAAGAAGAAAAAACGCGTTAACTGTGATTACTCACAATAATCTCTGAGGATAATAGGTGACTAAGGGGGGTGGGGAAGGGGGCAGCGAGTGGACTGCGCATCAATTACCAATTGTTGTAGTTAATTAACCCAGAAATCAAAGCTGTTTTTTTTTCTCTCTCTGCTGCTGCTGCACATTCGTTTTAAATGGCCACAACAATTGAACTTTGTTGCAATGTGTGTAAAGTTAAGTGAAGCCCCCCCTCGAAAAAAAACCGCCTCTTTCCCCCCACATCTATTTGCCCCGCCCCCTTGACATGCGTGCAGCTGGCACATAAAAAAATGGAAAGAACAAAACATAAATGAATGCAATAAAAGTTAAAGCTATGCATGAAATAACCTTAAAGAGCTGCAATAAATAAACGATGAATCATTGCTGAGTTTAGTTCAAGTCTCTCCCTCTCCCCCTCGCTCTCTCAATCTTCTACTCTCCCTCTCACTTTTAATAAACTGTTTTAGCACTTTGCCTGCCACTTTTATTAAATCAAATTTAAATTGCCAGCATTAGAAGTGAGTGAAATGTGTTGGCTGCCACAGTGTTCAAAGTGTTTTCAAATAGGCTTATTGGCAACTCACCCTCAACATTTCACCCCCTCCCCATCAATCCTTCTCACCTATCTGGCTTGTACCTGGTTAACCCAGTTAGCAAGTTTTGTTTGATGTTCTACTTTTCGAGCGGCTGTCAAAGGGCCAAAATGTGTTTCTAAACCTTTCAAAATGTTCTTACCCAACCCACCAAAAAAAAAAGCCTTCAATTTATGCAATCTTTAAGTTGTAATCAAACTTTGCACTTAAATATAATTTGCTTGAAATAATGTTAAAATAATCTAGTGTTCATAAAAGCACAAACAAAACTATTAAATTTAACAAATTGAATAAAGTTTAGTTCACTTTCATCGTTCATTTTTGTTCAATTCAATTTTGCTCCATAGTTCGTTCTTTTAAGTAGTTCATTAGTTCGTTCCTGTTCAGTAGATCCTTTTAGTTCTTTAGTTCGCTTTTGTTCATTTGATTAAACATTCTTTTGCTATTTTATTGTGGCACAAAATAATGGTATTCAAAATTTTTTAGTTCCAAATTGTGGAACAAAATGAAAAGAACAACCAGAACGAACTAGTTAAAAAATCAAAAATAAAGGAAAGAATTTTAATATAAATTGAGAAATGTTTAAATTTTATTTGTAGAACAAAAAGAAATAAAAACAACAAGAACAAACAAGCTCAAAATCAGAAATTAACGAAAAAATCTTTATATAAATTTAACAATGTTTACACAACACTAATTCCTAGCTTCGCAGTGCGTTCACATCAATTTAGTTTATAATATAAACAATAAATATGGCACATTTGTGCTTCCACATTTCGTGGAATTCGTTAAAAAAAAAATCCATTGCTTTCTTAAGAGCCAACTCACAGCACTTATAGATAAACAAATTTAGTCATCACAAACGCAATGAATGAAATAATTGCTTAAGCAACTATCATAAGTGATTGGGGGAGTTTTCTTGATAAAGTGAAATGACTTAGAAATGAAAGATTTCACAGAAATATTTAATGCTAATTAGTTATGAATTGAAATGCAATGATTACTGATCAATTAACGCTCTTTTAAACGGCTTGAAATCTTATCTTCTAATTTAATTTCACAATATATTTATATTGCACTTCCTACAAGTCAATAATAATGCATTAATCATTGACTTAATCATGAGTGTAAAGAAATATTACGAATAAAAATCAATAATTATATTTGCCCTGAGGCAATTTCTTATCGCCGAACAAAAACCTTTGACTCACGGCAGCTATTTTCAAAGTTGATGCCAATATTGTCAACATATAGTATAGTATATCTTTAGAAACACAAACCATATATATTATATGTATCTGGGTCTCTAGACATTTTGCAGGGATTTTCATTGTATATATATTTTCAATGTTGTGGTTGCGATAAGCGAACGAAATTTGTGTCAAAAGATAATTTGCAGTATGGCTGTTTGTATTTGTTAAATATGAGAATGTATTTGTTTATTTTAGCGCCTTTTTGATATTGCTCAAGTTCAGAGAATCGAGTACGATATTGAGTGTCACCTGATGACGTCACAAATTGAAGTAACTTCCGGTTTCGCTTGGGATTCACAACCCTCATAGGGATTATATACATACATTTAATTGAGAGTTAGCTCGCTCAACTTAATTAATTGAGAGCGCACACAATTTCTCATGCACTTTCAAAGTCTCAGGGGCTCAAGCGAGAAATTGAAATTAAATGAATTAAATGTTGATTCGAAATGCAATCAAATGGTTAAGTGTTTGTTTTTCTTTTACTTTTTCTTTTATGTGTGTATGTGTAAGGGGGGAAGCAACGATTTTGTCAACTGCGGGTCAACGGGGTTCGCCATAGATTCCGGGAAAGAAAAGTATACGAAAAAAATGAGCTCGTCATTGTCGCCCAATTACATGACACTCGACGAGTTTTATTATAATAACAATAAATACACTCATCCACAATAAAGCACATTATATTATGAGGCATTTGTCGTGGTTTATTTGATCGGTTGGGCATTGTAAACCAATATGCAGATAAGGGACCAGCAGTTAGGTAAGCTTCAATCCTACCACTAACAAAGCCGACTCATTGTGAGCTCTCGTTTATTTATTAGGCATGCAAAAATATCAGAAAACACACACTAAAAACTTTCACTCATAAATTAATTGTTGTTTGAAATGGAAACAAAACTAAATGCCCCAAAGTGAGCAAGAGAGAGAGGGAAAAACAATAAGCTATCATGAAATCAACGCTTTGCATTTATCTCTCTATCGCTACGAGTTTGCATAGTTAATCAGCAAAAAATTGCTTAAATATTTGAATAAGTTGTCTGCATGTTTACACATGCAATGGCAACCTTGGGGTGCAATAAACATTCAACTCAAAGTCGATGACGATGAGTCTTAGCGATTGCGATGACGATGACAGATCAGCGAACAACTATTTGCGCATTTGCATTGCAGCCGTGTTGAGTTTCGTCATGTTATCGAAGCTCAAATTCACCTCGATGCTTGCGCGTTCGTTGTGGTGGGCGGCAATTTGGAGTTGAATTTGAATTTGTTTTTGATGTAAAGTGTGAGCCGAAGTAGGTCAAGCAATGGGGGCCTGAAATGATGTTTGCCGATGAGTCACCACAAAATTGAAAGCATTTCCAGTGTGTGAGGGAGACAGAGAAATGACTGTAGCCAAGTGAATTGATGGCTGCTAATGAAATTGATGAATGAATGCAGAGAAAAAACACTCGAAACTCTCTCGACGATTTAACGTTGCTTTGCAATTCTAATTCACGCAGCTCCTGCTGAGTTCGCTTAACTTAAATGATGCGTTTAATGCGTTCCCCCCGAAATAAAAGCGGCAACTTTCGCCCACGCAACAAACTCGCTGTTGAAATTAAAGAGTTCCATGTTAGACACCGAAATGAGGCCCCATATAATTAACATTCTCCCAGCATAGCTGTGAACTTTGACCCAATTACGCGCAATATACGCGACACACACAATTCATATTTACGAGAGCATGTGTATGTTTGTGTGTTTGTGCGAGACATGATAATAAAGCATACGAAGCGAGAGTCGCGCATTGAAAACGTAGTGGAAGAAGAAGCAACAACAAAAGAACGCGTAGCGTGTAAAGCTTTTATTTACGACGACTGCATTTCGAGTGACGCAGGCGCGACCGCAGAACAAGACCAACGGACAGACGTGCAGACAATGCGAAGAGAGTGAGGAGAGAGGGAGACACACACGCAGTCAGAAAACTGCAGGCGCAGTCAATAAAACGCCACTTCGAAAGAAACATGCGAAACACATTAAAGGCAATAAACAAATCAAGCAGGAAATACAAGTACAACAACAGCAGCAGCAGCAACAACAAAGGCTGAAAAGAGACGGCAAAAGCAGACCCATAAAATGTTAAATTGAAATCAACAAAACTAAAGTTGCAATTAGACAGTGCTCAAGTACTCAGCACACACATACATACAACTTTGGCTTTTATGTGCTCTGCCCCCTTGCTTGCTCTTTCCCTCTCTTGGCGACCAATGTCAACAACAACAACTAAATAAATGACACTAAAAACAGCAAAAAGTGCTAGGCACAAAGCGAGCAGCCAAAAACTAATTATTACGCAAATTTTTATTTGTTGTAGACAACATTTGAAAACATTAACAAAGAGTCATTGACACAAGAGCATAAAACATTGTAAACGACAGCTAGAGAGAGGGAGAGAGAGCGCGCATGTAAAGAGATAACAGCAAAATGTCGTTATAGTTTGCCCTGTGCGTCGTTCCTTTCTCTTTCACACAAAGCAAACATTGCAAATTATTTGACGCCTCACCGGCGCCGCTCTCTCGCACTCTCACTCACTACTCACACCACACGCTCTCTTTTTGCTCTCCTTGGGGCTTGACTGAATGTCGCCCGTCGCTGCTCCCACTCTGTGCTCTGTTTTGTGCTATTTCATCGCATTGTATTTTTAGAGGTTCACTAACTTTGCTTTATAGATGTATTTATATGACTATACATGTGTACGTATGTGTGTGTGTGTATGCGTGAAGTTTGTTTTGTTGGCCGTCTCTGTTCGCTTAATTAAATCTCTAGCCCTGACACTTTTTTCATTGACAAGGCAACCTGTGTTGTGCCCCGAAAACTTCAGCCAGCCGAAAATAGCCGAAAATGCCAAACAATAAATGCGATTTAGGTTTACGAGTATGTCTTGAGTATTTTCGATGTGAATGCTTTCGCAAAAAAATCAAAAAAAAAAAAAAAAATATGTACGTATGGACAGAAGAAAACTGAAAGAAAGGTAAGGGAAAAAAAACAGATATTTGCTAGCGCAAGCAAAGCGACGTCGCTACGTTGGGAAAGTCAATGCGCCGCCACGTAAAACGGGAGGAGAGAGAGAGAGAGGGAGGGCGACGGTGGACGACCTTGGGAAACGACGCGTTGAGTTTACAATGTTATTATTGTTGCTAAAGTTTGCCAAGTTATGCAGTTTATAATGTTGCTGTCTGCTGATGTTGTGTGGGTCGTTTTTTTTTGGCATAAATTAAGTCGAAAGCTCAAAATTTATAACTTTCAAATGCGGCGTGTGAAATTTTTGCGGTAATCCTCCCCGAATATCAAAAGCCAAAGCCAAGCCAAGTCTAACCAAATTGCCGAAGGTCGCACAAAGTAACCGCAAATGGGTTTCGAGTCTCTCCGTCTCTTTTTTTTATGTTTTTATAAATACCTTTTCACATGTGATCACTCGCAGCATGATGACTGTGTTTCAAACAAGATTGCAGTTAGCCGCTTAATATAATGGCCAAAAGGTCAACCACAATCTTAGACCCTGTAGGAGACATTCCAAAAGCTGAGAGACTAATAGACTTGCATTTTTTGTTTAATAAATTTTAGTTTGATATTAAAAGACGATCCGATTTGAATACTCCACTTTAGTGTTAAAGTGTCTTTTAAATTATTTTTCCGGATTTTAATTTATAATTTTGATCTAAAAGATTTAGAACCCATTTATATCTCACAAATGAAATATTTAGATGCAACTCTATACATATTCTATAATTTTCCTTAAATAAATAAATACTCAAGTTGTCTATTGATACATTTAATTCCCAAGGGCAATGTACTTAAAAGTTCTCTTAGTAGATAAAAAACCATAATGGATTCTAGTTAATCCTAAAACTTTTACGCCGGCAAAATTGTAATCCTTTAAAAGCGCTCTTAAAAGCCAAAGATTTTCTCAATGCATCAATACATCATTCTTAACACACCCCACACAGACACACACACCCAAAAATTCTACCTTCTCAGCTTTATAAAACTCACAATTGTCATGTACTCATGTCTAAGCGCAAAATTTCTCGATTCCACAAAGTGAACAAAAAAAAAACTATAGAAACTTTAGATGACTCACGTTGCTCGTTCATCTGTTGATAAACAGCAATTAAAAAAAGCGCAGTAGCAATAAATTAAAAAAAAATATATGTATATGATATAACAAATAATAAAAAAAAAGTTATCAACAAGCCGGAAGTGCAAAGCACAGAACAACGTACGAGAAATTAGCTGATAAACCCAAATGACAAGACTACACACAAAGCAAATGGATGATGACAAAGAAGGGGAAAGAGAGAGAGAGGAGGGGATATTAATACGAACGGGGGAGGAGGCAAAAAACACTCGATGCATAAATCAAAGTCGCATTAAACGAAGAGAAACAAACGAAATTCGTAGAAATGTCGCCAGTGACGTCACAATTGCAAAGAAATTAACTCAAAAAAGCTGTTGTTCCACATACGAAAGCTGCAAATCTCGGTGTCAGCCATAAATGGAAGGTTATATTTTTTTTTCTATAACAATTTGCAAATTTATGACGCGACTAATTTTTGATAAGCAACTAAAAATGCGAGACCAACGAGATCAGAGAGCGAGAGAGAGAGAGAGGGAGGGAGGAGGATGAGCGAGAGAGCGCAAATAAAACCGGTTAACTGTCGGTCAATAAAAACCAAAAGCCAGTAAATGCCTAAGAAATGACACACAGAGACGAAACGCAAAGCGAACGAATTGTAGCCAACAACAAGTGGATAACAACAACGAGAACCACAAACCAACAACCACAACAACAACAATAGCAACAACGTCAACAACTTGTCCGTTACTCTCATAGTGCGTTCTAGCGACAAGTCACATGCAAGCGACAGCGACTCAAAAAGCATCTTTGCGTATTACTCATGCTAATTTCACACACACATACTCATAGGAACACACACACACATACGCACACGCATACACCCTGTGATTTTGTCAGTGTGTGCGTGGACAGTATAATGAACTACTTAATGCCCAAGCAGCAGCAGTAGCAGCAGCAGCAACAACAACAGTGACGGAAACAAGTTGTCGCACAGTGGGCAACATTACTCACATACACGCTCATAATCTCTGGTGTTTCGGTTACCACGTGCCACTTGCAGCTTAAGCGTGGTAATACGACAATGAGGTCGCCCGTCAGCGACCTGCGGCAGCTACAACAACAACAGCAGGAGGCGTGGGATGACGTTTTTATTTCTTTTCATATTTTTTTTGCGAATTGGCCGCATTTCTAAGCCCAAAAAATGCGAGACAAGTGAGCGCAGAATGACGCATGCAAAATTAAAGCGAAATCAACACAGAGATTGACACTTTTTGGAATGGATTTCACAAATTCAAACAAATATAAATATATATGATTATAAAAAATTGTAAAAACGGATTAAGTACGCGCAGATTATGCCATTAGAGTGTGCCTTATAAGGCGCTTGAAATGGGCAATCATCAATTGAAATGGCAATAGAAACAAATCGATTATAATTGATTAAAGCTCTAACGGTTATCGATACTATAAATGATATCAAAATATATTATAGAAAATAGAATACGGATTGACATTGTTGTGGGTTTTAACTATAAACATATTATTTAATAAATATATTAAAAAAAAAGTTGATTTTTACTGCTT
This sequence comes from Drosophila niveifrons, assembly GCA_035046325.1. Classification (NCBI taxonomy): domain Eukaryota; kingdom Metazoa; phylum Arthropoda; class Insecta; order Diptera; family Drosophilidae; genus Drosophila; species Drosophila niveifrons. Next base: position 14,756,471 of record JAWNOC010000052.1, read on the forward strand.
AAAAGCAAGTCAAATTAAAAGAGAACTAAACTAAATTGAATATTTCTATAATTGGATTAAAATGAAATAATAGTAAGCAAATCCATTTTGAAAACGAAATATGAAAAACGAATTTAAATTTAATTGACTATCAGCTGTATATATTTATCAATACTTAAAATGGCAACCAATGATTGAGAAAAACGAATTTTAATTTAACATGCTATCATCTCTAAATATTTATTAATACTTTAAATTTCAATCAATGATTGAGAATTTTTTAAAAAGAATTTCGATATATCAACAAAAATAGAAACAATCGTCAAAAAGAATGAAGTAGCACTGAAAATAAATCGATCGCTAATAAAAAAGTGATTAACAAAATATTCTAGAGCAATCTTTTCATTTAACGGAACCCATTAAATGTATATCGATTATCTCTCGTGAAGTATTGACAGTTATCGATTCTTTAAATGCCATCACTGTCGTACTTTGCTAATGAATCGTTGTCCAAATCTATTAGCGCTTTACGGCAGCGACAGTTATCGATAGTCGGCATGCAATCGCTGCATCAGCGGCGACGGCGGCGAGCTAAGCCCCCTACAAAGTGTGCGTGTGTGTAAGAATGTGTAAAGAGGAGAGTGGAGAAGGGATAGAGGAGCAAGCAGAAGACAGCAGCAGAACTTGCCGTTGGCCTCCCAAGCGCATAGCAGCAGCGCATGCCACAAGAGCAGAGCAGAATAGCCAAAGAAGAAGAAGAAGAGGAGGAAGAAAAGTGTGGAGCGAGAGCAAGCAACAAATGCTAACGGTAATCCCCACAGTGTCTATTTTTGTAGCAGCTGCTGCCCCGCCACTGCATTGTATAGTGTTGTTGTTGTTGTTTGTGTGGTGTTGGGATCTTGCAGATACAATTTTAAACTTATAATTTAAATACAAAGTCTTGGCATTGTTTTGCCTTGGCTTCCAGATAAACAACCGGCAGACAGCCGCAGCATTTGGTTTAAATCTTTGATGTGATTATTATGACGATGTCGACGACGACGACACGCTGATCGTAATGATCATCACAATCATTATGATGATTGTTGCTCTTGTTGTTTTGCTTTGGAAAGCCCTAAGGCGAGTGTGCGAGCGAAATGTGTTAATGTGTGAGAAGCGCAGAGAAGAGAACTTTTTGGTGGCAAGGCAAAAGAGTTACGAGCATTTCTCATTTCTCGCCCGCCTAGCGGTTCGCAACTAATTAAGGCAACATCAACAGCAGCCGAAGCAACAACAGCAGCGGCAAATGACGCAGCTTGTTTTGAAATAGATAGACAGATAGACTCAACTAAAAGATACATTTGTATCTACGGCTACGTATGCATCCCAGCCGAGAAAAAACCGCAACTACGGCGACGCATTCAAGCATAAAGTCTAATGATTGCTAATTACAAGACAACAACAATAGCAACAACAACAACAACAACAATGGCAAGAAACGCTCTGAAATTGTGAGATCATTGCGCCGTAACCAAATTGCCTCCCTCGATAGAAAGCTTGCATCAAATTTGGCCATAAAACAATCTCTTACTATATATGAAAAAGTATCTTTTTCTGCTATGCATTTAAAGTATCATTTTTTTGTTCTTTTCTTTATCGATTTTGGACTTACCTTGTAGACCTGGCCATAGGTGCCATTGCCAACGACCTCGATGAGCTCAAAGATGCCAGCTGGATCCTGCAAGGACAAAAGCAAAAGTCAAACATTAGTTTACGCAATTAAATACAATAAAGAACGAACAACAGCAGGGGAAACGCCCAACAAAATCCTTTTGCCAGCAACAACAATGAAATGAATCGAAACGCAACGAAATGAGTTGAAACTCGGAAACTCAGGCAGGCAAAGAGATGAGTTGAGATGAGTTCAGAGCTTAGGGCGGGGCTGCAGAGACACTTAACCAAAAAGGCAACAAAACAACGAGAACCTCAACAACAATAACAACAACAAGAACATCTCGAGCTGCAGTGTTGTTATTTTGACTTCGTTGCTGTTTGTTTGTGTAAACAAATTATTAAGGCATAATAATACAAATAAGGCGGAATCCGGCCAACGTTCCAAAATAAAGCGGCATTTAATACAAATCCCAAATTCCCCCAAAATGCCCCCAAGCCACCAATCTCATTCATTCTCTTCACCCCTCCCCCTCCTCAGACCATGTCAAGCCATACAACAACAAATCGCATGCGAGTTCATTGACACGCAACTCACGAGGCAACACGAGTCCACAGACTCGATACATAACGACGTGACACGACCCACTAGACAGGTGAAGCAGACGAACAAGAGTGGGGAAGAAAGAGAGAGAGAGAGAGATTGTGTGTGGGGGAGGAGGGAGAAAGAACTAGCGACAGCTAAGGCAAATGCCAATTAAAATAACAAGAAGTATAACAACAACAACAACAATTTCAACAGGTAACTGACTTCTTCTCTTGCTTTTTTTGACAGCAAAACAACGAAAATGGGAGGCAGGGCAGTCAATGCTCTAAATTCTGTTTATGACAAGCCGAAAGGGGTTAAAGGGCAGACCAGGTAAATAACAACAAGGGGAAGTTGAGAAGACATGCAAGTTTAGCATAGGATAGGGTAAGGTGAATGCAGTTCACAAATGCGATAAGCATGCCACACGGATTAGGAAGAAACTAGTGCAGCGTATGCGATGAATTTCATAGAAGTTGTTCAGGGGAATTAGTCTTTCTTGTAAGAATTCCTAGATTGCAAAATTATGAATCTAAGTACCTTGGCCATCATCTGTATTATCTAGATTTAAATTGTTATAAAATTATTCCTACGATATATAAATTGTTTATTCTATACCATGGTATACTTTGCGAATACTAAGAATTTTAAGGAGTTGTAGGCAAATGATGCAGCAGATTGAACAATTACATATGTCAAATCATAAATCATGAGAAGAAACTATATATAGTAAACTTATTCTTTCGATTTTTCCAAGCTACCTTCTGGCAGAAATTGTAAATCTAGTTGAAGAAATGGTATACGAAATATGTTTCCAGGATAGATATTATTACTGTTCCTACTAAAAATACATTTTGATTTATAATAATATTTCTATTTAAATGGTAATACCTTTAGTTAGCGATGCCTTTAGTAGTAATAGTCCTTTAAAAAATAATGAAAGAATTTAAGATAAACGATTTCTACAGATTTATTTCAAGAACAAATCCTAAAATTTAGTTTATTCCCCATTATTAACAGCAGCCATAAAAAAACTATCGATAGCAACCGCACTTAAAATCTTAAAGCCGACTGCACACAAAATACGGAACTTAAGCACTCTTTTTTTACAGCTGATTAGTTAGCACTTTAAATTCCTTCGTTAGCTTTTGCTTTGCGTTTGCATCTTAAGCGTTCTGCTTCATCGTCTTGCATTTCATGGGCAAAGAAAGAAAGAAAGAAAGGGGCGAGCACTTGTGACGACTTCAACGATACTCTTTAAAAGCTTCAGCTGTACATTTAAAAAAAAAAAAAAAGTAGAAGAAGCAGAGAACAAGAAAAGCCCCCTTCAGACAAAGGCTGAGCTGTGGCTGTGCTGCAATTTGCAGGCTGCTTTGCTGCTTGTTTGATGTGCTCAAGCAGCAACCGCACGAATTATAGAGCAGAAGACAAAGCGGCGCATTCGAAACCAAAATAAAAACGGAACAAAAACAAAGCAAATACAACGACAGTACAACAACAGAGTCAGACGGGCAGAGCGAGAAGGAACTATTGAAAGCTGCCTTAAGTAGATTTATGGCTGCCTTCAAATGAGCCATCGCTATCGTTCCCTCCTGCTCCTCTCCTTCTCTCCCCAACACGGTGCTATTGTTTTGCTGGTGGTTCTTGCAAAGTGTGTCAAACACATGCACCAGGCTGAGTGAGAGCGAGAAAGCTATACGGGATATGTGGGGAGGCGGGGACGCGTCAGCAATTACTGCTATTTCTGGCTGATTACTTCACGTTGTAAAAATCAATTAAAAATGCACGAAAAAATGAGCCAAGTGTTGTTCTGCTCTCCCTTTGGAATTCAACACACATCATGACTCATTAGCAACGTTGACATGTTAACGAAATGCAAGTCAAATGGCAGCCTAAGTGTGCGACTGAAACAGCAATAGAATGTGAGTTTTAGTGACGAGCTTAAGTTACAGTTATCAGTCAGTTGATGTTCTTGCATTCTCTGTCGCTCCTGCTGAATAAAGCTTTCCTGCTGTTGTATTTGTTCAAACGGGTGCGAGTGCAACTACAACAACAACTGCAGCTAAAACTAAACAACTCGCTAGTCGAAAACTCGCTGAGGCTGCTTTTTTTTGTATGTTGTATATTTACTGGGCACAGGCAAAACTGGATTTCTTTTTGGTCGCATTCGAGGCTTGGCCCAGTTAGAGCAGCAATGATACATGTACGCAACACACATGCATATGTTTGTGTGTGTATGCGTTAAGGAGACTCGCCAACAGGACTGACTACATATTGAACGCCCATGCAAAATAATAGCAGCAGCTTTTTCTTTGCATATGAATAAGTCTAGTTTATATGTATATCGTGTGTGTGGGCTGTGACCAATTTGATTAGGAATGTAATACATATACAATTACAGCGAGCTTTTTTATTTCTGGCAAATATGTGTGAAAGATAAAGTTACTATTTAAAGCGCCAAGTCACGCGAATATAGAATCAACTTCAACAAAATAAAACATACAGGAGTGTATAATTATCCTAATGGATAAAATAGCAAACACACACACACGTATACGCATATGTGTAATGTATATGTAAATAAAATTCATTGTGTGTACATCTGGTATTTGGAATATTTGGTAATTCGTTTTTCCCCGTGTATTTACCCAGCCAGCCATGTTGACTTAACCCACAATCAGACCAAACCCAAACATGTGTGTGATTTTTTCCCCTCTCTCTCTCTTTCTGTCTTTCTCTGGCTCTTTTAACTGCACAAATTGCAGCACTCAACTCAACATACACCAAATGTGGGCGAACACGTTTTTATCGCACAAAAACCAAATGCAATAAACGTTGATTAAAATAAATACACAAACTCAGACACATACACACACAACACACACATAGATACATAAAAGAAAAACAAAGACGCAGACAGAGAGCGCGCCTATGTGTGTGAGCATATGTGTGAGAAGCGCCGACATATGGCCATGCACAAAATAATGAAGGCAATCAGCAAAGCAAAGCAAAGACTGCGACGTCAGCAGTGACAGTGACTGCAACGAGTTTACGTTATCAACAACAGCGAGAAAGAAAAAGACAAAACAACAACAAGAAAAACATCAAAACTGCATAGAAGAAGCATCGTAAAATAATTAATGAAAATGCGCTGATTAATGCATTTTCAGTGTGTATTTGCTTTGTGTTATCAGTTTCGACAAAAGAAATAGAATGGAAAGAGGAAACTTAACCAGCACATGCCATTCGCCCCGCAACGACGTCAACGAGTCACAGCTTTAAGGACTGTGACCTTTTGTCAAGCTGCACAGCAGCAGCGCAGCGCCTGGATGCTGCTGCTACTGCGACATAGACAAACAACGCGTTTACTATTTCGGGGCACGTATTTTTCATTGTTTAATGACCTTTAAAAAGCCAACGCAGACGCGGCGCCCACGCGCCTGCTGCGAGAAGGCCAACAGCAAAAGCAGCAACATCAACAACAACAACTCATCATAAACCCCTGCCCAGTTTTTTTACTTCTTCAGTGCTTCATCATCATCATCTTCATCTTCATGTCGTCTGCACACATACACACATGCACATTAACATGTGCATGTATTTACACACGCATGGAGTTGCTGCTGTTGCTGCTTTTAATAAAGTAAACTAAACAATTTTCATTCTTGTCTCGTTTTTGTCTCGTCTTCACTTCGACTATGCACACGCACACATGCACATGCCAGCACACATACAACTCGCACAAGCATCCACCTCTTTACCCCAACTCAACACCCCACCAACCCACCCACCCAGCTACAAGACAGAGTCAACAAACGGACACTCACACACACACACACGAACACGCACACACACTGAGAGATACACAGGCGACACACAGACAGCAAACGCTACTCCTCAACATAAGGGAAAAAAAAACTTTACTTTCTGCTGCCGGCGCTGCTTTAGCCTCAGTGACGTCGGCGTCGACTTCGACGCAGTGTGTGCCGGCCCATCGTGGGGCGGCAGTGGTGAGTTTATGCGCTGTGGTGAATGTTTGCTGAAAGAGAAAGGCAACAACGCCGCCGCATAGGCGAAAAGGCAACGTGCGTGTTCATTGAGAAACGAAAAATAAGAAGAAAAAAAATACAGAAACAGAAATGGCAACAACAACAACAAAAGCGATAAACAAGAGACAGCGCAGAAGACGCTGACACCGGCCGGTCACTGGCTGGCATGGTGGGTGTTGTTGTGCCGTTGGTGGCGGTGGTGGTGGGCGTTGAGTTGAGGGTGGACTTTGCTTGCCTGCTTGCGGTTTCGGGGGCTTTTTGGGGTGGTGGATACGCAAAGAGAGCGGCGCGCATACTTAATAATTGGCCACGCAAAATGCAAAATGCCAATGTAAGACCTATTATTGTGATAATTGTGGTATGTTAATTATTAAGTATTATTAAAGTAGGTGGAGAGTGGGCGTTGCCATAGTCATGCTTGCAAGTTTATTGCAATAACTATTTGCATATCGCTTTTGTTTTCTTTTCACAGCGATCTTGCATAGAAAAGTAAATACAGTTCAATGACACGAAGCTCAAAATTCTTATCAGATTGCAAAAGTGTTGTTCAATCGACATGTTTGTACAATTGATAAGTCGAAGAATTGCAGTGCCATCGAAACTTGACGAGCAAGACGACAAAACAGAAGTAATAAGAAGATTAGAGGGGCGGGTGGGGTGTGCAAGACGTTGGAGCTGCTGCAATGCGGAAATTGCTTAAAAAATAACAAAAAGTCATGCACACATGGCCACACCTTGCACGGCACATTTATTGTTGTATTGGTATTTGTTGCTGTTGGAAGTTAACAAACTTACCTTTAGTGACGTCAAATCGATATCATCCAATGAACAATTCACCGATTGTGCCAGTTGTTGTTGTTGGTGCGCCATTTTGATTTTGATTTGTGTTTTTTTTTTTTTTTGTATTTGATTCTTTATTTTTTTTTTTTGTTATTTGCCTGCTGCGGCTGCTGCTGCGCTGCTACTTCACAAAAACACAACGCACATACAGACACACACTGCTATGCAGGCTATGCACACCAACGCACACACATATACATATATATGCTTAAGCACACACTACTCCACTCGCGCTGAGAGTGAGAAGGAACCACTCGCCGTCACTTTATTTATCGTTGCTTGTTGTTGTTGTGTTTTCGATAATTTTAATTTTTGTGAACTAAGGAAGACAATAATTTTTAATTACAATTCGCAATGAACAAAAGGGAAGAATATTTATTATATGCGGCAATTAACCAGACAACAACTATTTTGCTATCAATTTATTTTTTTTGTTGTCTTGTATTTGTTGCTGCCCATACAACTTTTCTCTTTTGTCAGTATGCGAGTTGTGCGTGTGTGTGTGTGAGCGAGCAATTCTGCCGATGTGTTTGTGTGAGTGTGTGTAACGTTTGGCAAACGGGCGCGGCACGCACTTTTTGCACTGATTTTTTAAGTAAACACTAGACGAATTTATTATTTAAAGCCGAAACGATTTAATTCTTATTCTTTACCGGATTATTCACACACACTCACAATCACATCAAAACTCTTCTGTGCTCTTCGTTATACACAACACTCGCACATACACATACTTAAAGCATACACCGAAGTATATGTATACGTATGTTTGTGTAGGTAGACAGGAAAAAATCTGCCACTCGCTTTTTTCTCTTTTCGCCGTTTCGAAAATGCAATTTTGTGCGGTGTTATTTTCTCACATACTTTTGACGCGCACGGCGATTAGATGTTTATGAATTTTGCATAACTGTTGGCACAATGTACAACTGACTTGCCCAATTCTTAGCAAGTTCCGGTTTGTGCAAGTCGATGGAAAAAATTAAATAAATTTCGCGAGCGACACGGACGCGACACACGTCCGAACTGCGGCGCAACAACAACAGAAATGTTACTACCCAGCTGTCTGGTCACTCTGAGCACACACATATTCAACAACAAATCTGTACATGGACTGCAATGTTATTAACAGTTACTTTGATTTATTTCAAATAAGCAAGTTTTTCAATTGTCATACACTGAAAAATTTTAATATTTGTTGCAATATGCTTTGGCTAATATCCCAGTATTTCCTTCTTTCCTAATATTAATTAAATGTTAAACTGAAAACGGATAAAATTTAAATTTAACAGCTGTTAAACAGAATTACAGGGGCTTAGCAGCGAGCAGGTCAATAATCGAACTGTTATTGGCCAGCTGTTAATATACTGTTATGACTTATTTAAGCCGATATATAACATCGATAATGTTAAACTCGCTTGAAACAAACGAACTTGTACAATTAGGCATGGAACTAATTATTGATAGAAATGCTTAATATTTACGGTGTTAATCAATGATTAATTTAAAAAAAAAAGAATTCCCGATATTGACTAAAATTAGTATCGATTTTGTTCTGAAAGACTCGAAAAGCACTGTTACTGCAAAGAACTTTAACTTTAAAAGACATGACCGTGGTAACTCATTGCAAAAAAGACGAAGACAACAAGCAGCCAACTTTACGGTGGCAGCTTTGCGTTTCGTATGTTAATTTGCGTCACGTAGCTCACTTTGCGTTTACGTTGTTGAAAGTATCGATAAGCGCGACGCGCACGTTATTTGAATTAAACAAATGAATGCACATTTATTATTCGTTTTTAATAAGTTATTGCTAAAAAAGTGAAATTTGAGATTCATTAATTGTAAATTAAGAAATTTATTGGAACTATAATATTGCTTTGAATGCACTCTTATTAACATTTTTTTCAGGAACCTTTTAAATATCTATGATTAATTGTTGGAAACTAATAAGCTTTATATATTTTGCTTTCAATAAGAAAATTTTTCTAAGCTATGACTTAAATTCAAGTGTAACGGCCATGTTTCGTTAAAATGAATTTGAGTTCATTTCGTTTTCAGATGAACGACTTGAGTGGCGAACAAGTTCCGCAGTCACGTTCCGTCCGAACTTGTTCTCAACGAAGCGCGGCGACGACACGAGTCTACAACCATTGTGAAGCCAGATCGCGAGTTGGCAAGACATGCGTGAAACGAGCGCGCAACAAATTAACGAGAAATTTCAATACCGCAAAAAGCAAAAGCAAACCGAAAAGTGCCAACAACAACAAAAGTAATACACGAATAAAACGTCAAGCTTCGTGCAAAAAACAAATACAACTTAAAGATTAATAATAGAACACAAAACGTTAAGCCGTTTTTTTGTTTTAACTGTTCTCTGCCTCGATTTAGTTGTTATTGTGACTGACTCTCGAATGTTGTTATTGTGACTGCCTGTTGCTGCTGCTATTGTTGTTGTTGTTTTTGTGCTAATTAGAAAGAGCAAGAGAGTTGTCGGCTGCTTGCTACGCCGGCGTTTTAGAACGCGGCTATCTAATTGTTGGCCCAAAAAAAAAAACAACACCACAACTAAGAAAAAAAAAAGCGGCGAAGCTGGTTTTTTGCGCATCAATGTGTGTGCATGTGTGTGAGAGAGAGAGTGTGTGTGTGCATTGGAATTTGTTAAAACGCGATCCATATTAAGGTCAAAAGCAACAAGTGACATCGCAACAGGAATGCCCAGCATAAATTAATGCAGCAAAAAAAATGAATATAAAAAAAAAACAAATAAATAAAGCAGATAAGCCAAAAACCGCTGCTGCTGCTTAAATAATAAATACAAAATTCTCTTCAATTCAATATTATTTCGGGCTTTTTCTATTGCCAACAACAAGAACAACAGAAAAGCAACAACAACATCGGCAAAGAACATCGGGAATAACACAAATCTACAGTACGCTCGCAATACAGTGAACACAGTTTGTTAAAGAACAAATATTTAATGAGTAAAAAACCTAAAAATCTTACAAAATGAACAAAACTAATTAAGTAACTTTTGAGCAAAGTGAAATTGAATTTAATTCAAAAGAAATCGAAGAAACATTTCTAATTATTCATTAAAAGATTTAATATTAAAAAAGTGTAGTTAAAAAGTATTAAGAGAAAAACAATAAGAATTTATGAAATACCATTTCTAGTAATGTTTACTGTAGCGAGCGTTCTCTGTATAATCTCCGACAATAACAACAACAACTTTCCGGTTTTTCTCTGATCTCTGCATCGTTTTCTTCTTATTTTGTTACGTGTGTTTATCGATCTTCTTTTTCGTGGCTTACGCGTTTTTTCGAGAGAACGAAGCGAATAGAGAGAGCAGAACAGAGAGAACGAAATAGAGAACGCGTTTTTAAGTCGTGTCTAGTGAAAAATCTGTAAAGCAAAATAAATCAATTTTAATTCAAATCGCAGCGCCACACAATCAACACAACACAACAACAACATCAAGAACAACTGCGACTTCGACTGCGACGCTGCAGGATAGAAAAGGATAGAAAGAGAAGGAACGCGAAGGAGAGATCACGCCGTCTTGTTTTGTGTGTGCGCTACTTTTGCTACAAGGCTGCCTGCTGTAAAAGAGCGAGAACGAGAGAGCGGAAGCCGAAAACAAAAACAAATCAGAGAAAAGAGAAGAATTTCTTTCGTTGAACAGGATTTGAAAATAAATCATTCACGCTGGATTTAGGATACTACGAGGCTGTCAAAGGTAAACAAAATACATACGGTATTTCTTTTCTTTTATATAAATTTTTTTTTTTGTCGATTTTTATTCGAAATCAAAATACAATGCAAACGCTTTTATGCAATAGAGTCGAAAGCAAAGCGTTAAATAGCAATAATAATAACAACAGCAAATAAATAACAATGCGTTTCCATTCATTTCCAATTCAATTAACAACGCCATAATAACATTTTTATGCAGTCAACGCACCTGAAGCCAAGCCGCGTTTATGGCGTCCAATAAGCCACACAGACTCGATAAAACTTGTTGCATAATCGCCAATTCGAATCCAGTTTGGAGTATGACGCGCACTCTCAAACTGTACAGTTTGAATGAAGGGCGTCATAAAATTGCAAGAAGCACTGTCAAAGTTTTTTGTTTTTTTGTTATTTGCTTTTTGTCTATTTAGCATAGGCGAGAGTGAGACAGCATAAGTGAGAGCTGCTAGCCAGCAAGTGTGGCTGTGTGTGTTTGTGCAGCCAGTTTACAGGTGGTGGTCATTAAGCCTGGCTTGTCGACGGGGCCGTAAACTAGGCTAAATAGGGTCTCTAGCCAAAGCACGTTTTGGTCGCTCGCTCACTCGCTTTGCTTTGCTTGTCTCTCTTGCTCTGTGGCCGTTTTGGCTTGGGCTTGGTTTATTTTTAAACCGCATTCCGCGTGGCATTTGCCACTTACCAACACACACACACACACACATACACAGATTTACATACATATAGCTATGCACATTACCGTTAACGTTAGCAGCGGTTTACGAGGCATTGAACAAACAACGGCGCCGCTCGCTGTGATTTACAAGACAATTGCAATGACCAAAGAGAGACACATAGAGAGAGCGAAAGACAATTGCACTAAATTAAATTACGCTTAACGGGGGCAGCCAAAGGCCAACGACGTCCACGCATACAAGCGCACACGCACACGCACACACAAAGAGAGTGTAAGATCAATGCATGCAGAAGTGCAGTGCGTCAGCGGCTGTCAAACTGTAACAAAACATTCCTATTGGCAATCCAAGTTGGTCCATTTGATTCTTTGCTCTGCTTTTGTTTTCATTCTTTGACTGCCGCGATTGCTGTCGCTGCTGCTGCTGCTGCAGCTGGCCACGTGTGTGCTCTTTGTTGCTCCCATTGCTGTTCTTAGTGCTGCTCTCCTTCCACTGCTGTTGATGGTGGAGTGCTGCATTTTGTTGTTGGCGTGGCATTCTTTGGCGTTTTGCGCAATTTGTGCGCTGTACTTTGTGAGTGTGTGTGCTTGTGTTTTTAATACCCGCTAACCAAAGGGTGAAAGGGTATTTATAACTGAGTGAGTTAGTGCATAAATTTTAGTTTCTTTTAAGGCAAAAGCTTTTAGATTTTTTTGAGTGAATATTTCTTATACTTGAAATTATTTTTGTTATGTTTAAAAATAGCTGGCGGGTATTTCACAGTCTAGCTAACTTTTTTTTTTTCGTATTTCAACATTCACAATTGAAAGTTGGCCACACATAATCCACAGCGTTATATTCCAGTTCCACGTTTCCAGTTTCAGTTCCATTCCTCATCAATCACAGCATATTTTATTTAACACTTGCAATCAATCAAAAAGCTGAAATAAAATTTTATATGTTTTTATGAGCGGCTTTTCTTATTGAACAACATAAAATGTTCGCCCCATTTATGATAATGATAAACATTTTTAATGATAATTGCGCAAGTTGAGTGCCCCTCAAGTTCTAATTAATTGAAAGACCCTGCAAAGGGCGTAAGACCTCTTGAATTAGTCCAATTGGCAAGCGAGGCTGAAATGTATGCAGGAAACTTTTAAGAAAGAGACGTCTAGAGTTACAAGTCAGATGATGATGATGATGCTTATAATCGCATTAATGATCTATGGAGGTTATCAAGACCTTGGAGGACCACCCAGATCTTTTCTATGACAAATTCAGTTCAATGATTTTGCACTGTATGTATATTATTTGTATTTACTCATTACTGCTGCAATTGTTATCAGTGCGAAACGTAAAGTCCAAAACAGCAAAGTAATCTCATTTCATAAATATTCTATATAGTATAGAGATTTTTTTCTATATATGTATATATATACTATGCCTTATGTCATGCGACATCGTGATAAGCATTTGAAAAACCCCTTCAAGTTGATTTTGAATGATGCGATCACTTTTTAAAAGCTATTTTTGGGCAAAAAAAATCGTTGATTCTAGCTTGACATTGAAAGAGCATTCCAGTTTTTGTGTGTTTTTATCGCCGACAGGTGAATTCAATTATAGCATTTGCATTCTAGCAGTTCCACATTGCTAAACTGGGTTAGTGTTAGTGTTAGATAGTTCCAATTGGTTGGAGCTGGTTGCCAAGTGTGTCAAGCAATTAGAAATAGCCGTAAGTTAAAGTGCAAAGCCAGAGACAGCGAAAGAGAGTGTGAGATAGAGAGAGAGAGAGGTGTCAGAGTGAGAGGGAATAGCGTGTCTTTTCACTTGTCTAACAGACAACAAATGCGGCCAAGTCTTTTTCGTTTTTGGGAACGCCTGAACTTCACTCTATGGCATTTTCATTTTTCCTTCAGCCATTCAACTTCCAGTTTTTGCCATACCCTGTAGCTGAAGTTGTGAATGGCAACTGTTAGACTTAACATCGAGTGTGTGTGAAATGTGTTCATGCTTAATGGAGGCCACTTGTGCTGTGGCTAGTTAAAAGCTTAATTATACGAGTGCACACACTTCAACTCTGAACTGCACAAAGTAGTTGCATTTCAAGTTATTTATGCATCACAAAAATAGCAGTTGAGTAGTTTGAAGTAAACTGTTGGCAATTATGATAAAGCTAGGAGTGCTATAATCTATTCTTGCATGCAGCTGTGTATGTAAATATTATTAAATGCTATGTTATTAACATATAGGTTATTAACATAAGTAATTCAGAACTATGATATTAAAAGTTTAACATTAGAATGTTATGGAAAGGCATAGAGAGAGGCGCCAACAGCGAAGTGTTACTGGCCATTAACTAAATGTTAAAAGTTTACTGTTAAAAGTGCTTAAAATTACAGACTATTAACATCAGTAATTCAGAACTATGATATTAATAGTTATAGAATGGAATGAATAAAGATGACAGGAACAAAATATTAATTTACTTTATCTAAATGTTAAATGTATCTGTTAAAAGTGCTTTAAATTAATGCAGACATTCGAGAGTAAGCAAAAGAGAATGTTTATAGTAATACATTATTTGTATTGAAAGCATAAATTTTGCTATTTTGCTATCCTATGTTATAAACATTCTTGCAACATTTTACTGCTAGTTAATCACCTGTTAAATGTATAACATTATGTTATAGACAGCCATTAATAGAAGCATTAGCAGATTAATGTTATTTTACATGTACTAAATGTTATCCATAAGCTATTAACTCTTAAATGTTATGTATTTCAATCACCTTTCTAAATTGTTTAAAGTATAACATCACCTGTTAAATTTAAAAGTCTATCATTAAAATGTTATGGAAATCGTTAGTAAATAAATGTTATTTCACATTTACTAAATGTTATCTACAAACGGTTAATTCTTAAATGTTATGCATTTCAATCACCTTTCTTTTGGTTGCTAAATTGTTTAAAGCATAACAGCAAGTCGTTCAATTTTACAACGAATTTCCTTGATCGTTGGCTGCCTTTTTTTTCCTTGCCTTTTTTCGCGCGCGCCAAAAACAGCGACTTAGTCAAAGAGCAACAATAATAAATGCACATTCAAGGCTACAACAGCAACAGCAACATCAATAGCAACAGCAACTGTTGCAGCTACAGCTACAGCTACAATCACACTGCCAACAATAATAACAACTCGCTTCGCTCAAACTGGTTTCCACATCTTGTTGCTTGCTTTCTTTTTTTGTGTGTTGTGTCGTTTTTGTTGCTGTGCTGTCTTCCTCCGCTCTGCACGTAGCCAAAAAATATGCTAAAGTCATATCACAACAACAACAACAACAAGGGAGCACAGGAAATGCATTTTACAGATACAGACAGAGAGAGAAAGAGAAAGAGAGAGACTGAGAGATGTAAGGTTACATTGACTTTATAAACAATTTGCGCGAATTGCAGTTGCATTTTTTTTTTGCATTGTTATTTTTACACTATGTGAAGGGTCGGTCAGTTTTTCGAATTTTTCGTGTTCTGAGTTGTTTACTTGGCTCTCAACACTGTGTGGGATTTTGGCAGTCGCCAGACAACTCGAGAAAAAGGCTTCAAACTTGGAGTTCACCATCTTATTATTGATTTTAATCAATCAAGAAATGTGAAGGGCACAGGGCGAGAAATACTTAAACTTTTTAGAATCATCAGCAGGCAGCTTACGTAATGCTTAAACTCAAGTGAAAGCCAAGCTTCAATACAATGAGCTTTTGTCAAAGTCTCTGAATGGAGCGAAAGTTCATCAAGATGTGCTTTTGAACGTTGATCTTTTTTTAATAGCTATAACTTTACCATTTTTTGCTATATTAATCCGATCTCCATACAACATCCTCTTCTATTACTTTATTTTTTTGAGTTGTCATTTATGCCATTCCCCTTTTCAACTGGAAATAAATAAAATACGCAAAAAACAGAAAAAGAAACATAACAAAAAGTCTGTTTCAACTCACGGTTCACCTGTTCCATTATCATAGAAAAATCGGCTGTGGCAACCTTGAAACTCGCCTCGCCTTCCGCTGACTGAGTGAAATTTCTCACCAAAAAAGACGTCTCTTTCTCTCTCTCTCTCTTCCTCTCGTTTTTTGTTTTTGTTTTGCTTTTGCTTTTGACTTTTGTGTGTGTTTTTGTTTTTTGCTTTTGCATTTTTGTGATTTTTTTTGTGTCTTTGTTTTCAAGTTTGGAGTCGCACCATAAAAAAAAACATTTTTGAGTCGCATTTTTTTTGTTGTTGTTAAAACTTATTTATTATGTAGCTACTTTTTGCCATATTATGGAATTTGGCTAATCAAGTCAAGTGTGTGTTTTTTTTTCGATTTTTTTCGTAGAAATTCTTGTGCATTTTTTTGTTGTGTTTGTTTGTGTAAATTATGTCAAATAATTTATGTAGAATTCCAAGCAATCAATGATAGTTGAGCGCTTAGTTCATAGATCATTTTACTCATTACTGAATGAATGATTCATGGATGTAGAAAGCTGACTCAGACTTCTTGAAAAATGTGCAAAGACAACTTTCAACTATAATATCAAGATTTGTTTTGGCGGAGGAAGCAATTAATCAAGTTATAAAAAGAAGATGAATAACGGTTGAACCAAAAGTTGATTAGAAAATGAGATGTAGAGAAATATTTTAAATTTTCTTTAAAGAAATGTTCCCTTTAAAATTTGTTTACTCTGTTATTGCTATGCGGAAATGCGACAAATATTTGTTGAAGCGCGCATTCTTGGAATAAACTAGCTTGAGCTTATCAGCTGAAGCCTTCTAGACTCGGAAGGTAGGCGTGGCCTCAATTGCGGGGGACACAAACAAAATCTAAAAAAAAGAAACTAAAGCCAAACTTATCGCAACCTTGACGTTGGCTTTAATTTTGGCAAATTGCTGGCAATCTGGAGCTGCCCAAAAAAAAACAAAACAAACGAACGAATAAAACGAAAATTTAATAACGTCTGCGAATAAATTGCGATGCCTGGTCATTGATGTTGCTGCTTGATGTTGTTGTTCTTGTTGCAGCTTCGTCCGTGGGCTCAATCAAAATATTTAGCTTATTTAGTTGCAAAAAGTCAACAAACAGACGAAGCGAAAAAAAAAATCACTAAAAATCCATCCACATCGTGAGAGTTCGAGGCAACAAAGTTTTCAATTTTTTTCTCTTCTGTTTTTGTTGCTGTTGTTTTTTGCTGCGCCGACGCAAACGCGACTGCGGACGACGACTTCACATTAAGCATACGCCGCATGGGCCGCGAGCTGCTTGAACTGTGAGCTCGCCTCGGGCAATTAATTACATTTTGCGCACTTTGTTTCCGCTTTACACCGGCGCAGTGGTAGAATTTCGTTATAGTCGTCGTCGCTCTTGCTGTAATTATTTTCCTAGTACTATCTACATACAAACATATATGCCTCATTTTTCTTCATCAGCTTCAGCTTCAGCTTCATCTTTTCTTTTTTTTTTTTCTTTGCCTTTCCCGTTGCTCTGTGTGTGTTTGTTTGTTGCAGCTAACAGCCCAAAAGACTAAAGCACAAAAACAAAAAGAATCAAAACGAAAGAAAGGAAAAAGAATGAAGGCACAAAGATGAAGCCATAAAAATGCCGCTGCTTTTGCTTCCACTACTGTTCTTTTTCTTCTTGTTGTTGTTGTTGGCTTTTGTATTTGTGCAGCTGCCTCGGAAGGTGTTGATGATATGGCCCCCAATGCCTTTCCGCCGGAGGGGCATTGATTTTGTTGCAGCCACAGTCACAGCCACAGCAAACGGCAGCTGAAAACGAGCCGTGGATGCTCTCTTAGGGATAGCGGGAAATAATAATGATTAGTCAAAAAATAAAACAAATAATGTAAATCACATAATAGCGGGAGATAATAATGACAAGTGGAAAAGAAGTTGAATAATAGAAGAAAGGAATATGAATAAATAATAATTAAAATATATTATATACATTAGAAAAGGAATACGAATAAATGAAAATTAAAGTATAATATAAATAATAAAGGAATACGAATAAAAAAAACTAAAATACAAATTATAGATAAAAGAATACGAGTAAAAGTAAATTATAATTTTAATTGACCAAAAATAATTAAAGGGTTTACAAACAGTTCCAAAAACAATTTGAATAATAAGAATCAAATAATAATTTGTCAACAACAATAGTAATTAATAATAATTACTAATAAAAGATAAACCTCCAAGGATAGCTAAACACAATATTAGTATAACAAAAGTTAAAAACAACATCGATAGATAATAATAATATGCTAAAGAAAGGTTAAATAATTTAAAAGTTAAAAAAAAAACAAACAAGTAAGAAAGCTACAGTGCTCTATTTTCAATAAAAAGTACTACCAAATTTATGTATATACCATAAAATCACTCAAATATACCGAAGAGTCGAGTGCGCTTAATTTTCAATAAAAAATAATACAAAAGGAATATACCAACAAAATACTCACAAAAGAATCGAGTGTGCTCCATTTTTCAATGAAAATATCAATAATTCCAAATACCGACAAAATACTAAAGTATACCAGAGAATCGAGTGTGGTCAATTTGTCAATACAAAATAATACCATAAAATAGTCAAATATACCAATAAAATATCGATATACTACTACGTACAAAGTCTACCATAACAAATAAAATATAAATTGTTAAATATTCTTTGTTTTCAAGAAAATGTCTTTTAAAAATAATACTTAATTCAAAATGATTAAATTTATTCGTATTTAAAAATACTAAACTCCAATTAAAACTTTTTCCCTCATTATTTAAAATGGCCAAACTAGTTTTCATTAGTTCATTATTTAGTTTTCTTCAATGCCTTTACCATAGTTAATATGCCCCGTAAGGAAAGTGTATTGCAGTGCGCAGCGAGCAAGAAGTCTGCGCATTTGTGCGCTACTCGTAAATTGTTGGCCCCCTTTTTTGCATACGCTTTCCACGTACTCGAACTGAGTACTCGCTTTCGTATTCGCATTCACATTCGCATTCGTATTCGTTGTTGTATTCGTATACTCATTCTTGTATGTATGAATAAATTATGCCCTAAGCGTCCACAGACCATCGATCGAAATCAAAAAGCGTAACAACAAAACAGAAATGCCAAAAATTCTTAGCTCTCAGCTCAGCTGTGAAATGTGAGCCAAAGAGACGAGTTAAAAATCAAAGCCCTGAGACTTACCTTAAACCTTACCTTTTGCCTTGTTGCCAGCTTTAGCTTTCCTTTTGACATTCTTAGGCGTATTTTGTTTTGTATTATTCTCGTTCCACTTTTTTTTTTTTTTTTGTTATTTACCTGCGATGGTCATAATGTGTACTCATATATAAAGATGACAATTTCAGCCTATTTATGGAGTGTTGTGCACGTTATCGGCGGAAGAGCTGAGTTAAGCTCAAGTGGCTTGGGGCCAATTTATGAGTATTTATTTCCAGTTCTAATCGAGCACTGGACACATTAACTATCTATCTGTATGTGGATCGATAGATAGTGCCGACTGACTAACTGTCTTATCAATTGCAAACAAGTGGTGATGATAAAAAACATTGCAAATATGAATTGCACAAAAGTTAGCACTGTGTATGCAATACAGGCCATGATGTCAGAGCCAAGTTGCGATCGTCTGACTCATATACTATATAGCGAGAATAGCTGTACAAACCACAGACTTGTCTTGGGTGAGAGCCTAACTGTGTAAGTCTAGTCTGTCTTGTCTGTCGAGACTTGTCTTGATTAATTAGCTGGGAACAACAGACGCTCTCTTTAGCTTTTAGTTCTCTCTCTCTCTCTCTGGCTCTATGATGATGATGATGATGCGAAATGACTATCAATGTTGTCTAGTAACAGTCATGACTAGAACTACTCAAGTCATCATCAATTAAATACACACACATAAAACTCGACATTAAACAAATGTATTTTGCATTTGCATTCAATGTGCGCGCACACAAAGATCTTAAACAAAAAATTACGATTCCCCTAACCTTGAGTTCCGACTACTCACCTACTCTCTTTCTCGATCTCTCGATATTTACTGGAATATATTAAACTAACCATTATAATAACCGAGTTCTCGTTCTAGAACTTGCATAAATGTATAAATATGACTTTGGTATTTGCTTTTCGCTGTTATTATTATTATTGTTGTTGTTGAACATTCTTCAAGCTATTGACGACTGTTGACTTTTGAATTCAAAGCGAGGCGTAAAATATTGTTAACACTTTGTATTTATGACACACTCACGGGGTTAAGGCATTGACGATCATAATAGAGGTGTTATATTCGGAACAAAAATGACAATTAAATTTATGTTTAAAAGTGCAATTAGCCACTTTGAATTTGTATTAACATTAACTGTTGTCTTATACTATAAGTAAAGTATTTTACTATAGTATATTATACTAAAGTATAACTTATACTATAACTAAAGTTTTATACTGAAGTATACAATACTATAGTATATTTTGTAGTAAAACTTTACTTTGAGTTTACGGAACATAAAATATAAAACTTCATAGTAAACTTAACATATACAACTTATAGTATAAAATTTCAGTATATTATGGTATAAAATTTCAGTATAATAACATAATAATAAAATAACAGTTAATATAAATTAAAAAAAAAAACAGTTTACTCTTTTAAACATACGTTTAATTAAATTATCATGACTAATATTTGCGAGAAATATTTAGCATTAATAATTTTAGAGTTGCAAATTTTTATAGGTTCCCGTTTCCGCATTTGCTTCCAGTTTAACTGGAATCTGCCTAAAGTGCTTAGCTTTTGTTTTATAGAAAGAATATGAATTTCTTTGCATATTTAACGACAAATGGAAATACTTGTTTAAGCATTTATTCATTGACATTTCTAAATGTGAAAGATGACTTTCTTTCAATTGATTTATCTGTCAAAGTGGACAAATGTTAAAGGTTAAGTACAGACTTTATTCTTACTCAAGTCAGCTTAGTTAAAACCAGCAAACAAACAAATTGTGAACAAGCAAGATGAATTCTTGACTTGAGTTGACAACTCTTTCGGAGCGTAGCAAACAGTTTGTGAGAATCGGGGGTACCAGGCACGCGCAGGGTATAATTACACGGTTAAATAACAAAATATTTGCTTAAACGCTGACATCAACCAGTAATTGGCAGCTTGGCAGTGAACGAGAGAGATAAAGCGATAGATAGAGCGAGATAGAAGCGAAGAAAGACCCCGAAAAAAATACAGAAAACTCGTGCCCCGTTCGAGGAGCTGTTAACTACAAAGTAAAAAAAAAAGATCTGTGTTGAAGCTACAAATTTTGGTTGCTTTTCGAGAGATTCTTTACCGGTTTTATTTTTTTCGTCAAAAATAAAAAAAAAAAACTGTTGCGTCTGTTTAGCATTGTAGCGTGAAGTTAATTTTTATTTTTTCTGAGTTTTGTTTGGCTTATTTATTTACGAATTTTTATTATGACGCTGCTGCGGCATCTCTTTATCAACGGTATCGAGACGGAGACAGTTCGCCACTCGACTCTGTCACACAATTTGCATATGCCGAAACGTGAAACACGTTTTGCATTTTCGGTTTTTGTTTTTGGTTTTCTTTTTCGGCCCACCCGGCAACGAGGTAACATCGAAGGAGACGCCTCCATCACTCGAGGCGACATCCAGACGCAGCAAGGGGCGTGAAAAGTGCCAAGTTAAAAAAAAAAACTAAGAATCTACAGACGAGTGTGCTCTGCTGTGAGATACTCGCTAACCAACTTCAATAAAATCAAATTACACAAATATACTAAAAATATACCACAAAATACTGAAAATATACCAAAGGCTTTATTTGGTATATTGATAGAGCACTACATTTAAAATATACCAAAGGCTTTATTTGGTATATTGATATAGTACTACATTTAAAATATACCAAAGGCTTTATTTGGTATATTGATATAGTACTACATTGAAAATATACCATCGAGCATTTAACGGTGCAAATTGTCAGTCGAAGCATTTATACATATGTATATAATAGACATATACCACAAAAATACTAAAATTATATCAAAGCCTTAATTTGTTCCGACATTCAAAATATACCACAGTATACAAAACATTCCAAACTGCCAGACAAAGCAACTTCTGCCTGTTAAATACATTTCCCGTCAACACAAAGTTATAGTACCCTTCTAACCTATAAGTAACGGGTATAAAAACGAAATAGTAGTCTACGAAGAACCAGCTGAGCAGCTTTAGATAATGAAAAGAAGCAGACAAATATATATACAATGTGCAAAAGATAATTTTAGAGTAGAACCTAGTCAAGATTTGCTTTTATTACAAGATATATATTTATCATAAGCTACTGTATACAAACACTTTTGTAATTTATGCGCCAAAAAAATAAAACCGCAAAAAATTAAACAAAAAATACTATAAAAAAATTCAACTCATATTTGTGGTTTATTTGTTTTGTCAATAACGTCATCAAAAATGAATTTTTATCGTGTAATTTTAAACGGTTTTATTTTTTGTATTTATTTTATTGTTGTCTCTTTTTTTGGTGAATAAATTATGAACATTGTGCGGTTTGCGCAACGTGCTTTCAACTTCAAAATGCAATTGGCAGTAGAAATGTGAATTATTGTTGTCTTCTTTGTTGGGGTTTGATTGTAATAACAAACCCATATCACAGTTCGTGTCTCATCAAAAACACATTGAAATCGTTTGAAATTCATTTAAAATCCATAACTTTCGGTTTAAAGCCTTATCACATGTTGTTAACAAATCTCCAAGGCTGGTGGTCCATTCCAAAAGAGAACTTGAAATATATATATTTCCATTAATGGTACTCGTATTTACAAAACAAACGAGGCAATTAAATGGCTTGTCTATAAACGAAAAATATGAAAATAATATTATTATGTGCAAGTCGACACTTGAATAAATATTGAGGAGGAGGAGGAGGAGGCGGGAGATGAGAGACAATTTCAGGGCTTAGCCAATTAAAAATTCAATGGGCGATTGAAAACGCGCTTTACTTTACCCTATCACATGTTTACAATTACTCACATGAATTCGTCGAGGCATCTTCAAGATACAAGCTGCGACTATGTTTTTGTGTCTCTCTCTCTCTCTCTCTCTCTGTGCCTATTTCATATTTATTTTTGGGTCTCTTGGGTTACAAAATGAGCTGTCAAATGGAATTGAAATGTTCGCTGACGATCTTCATTCCGATTGCCGTCGATTGCCTTGCTTGTTCTTGTTGTTCTGTTTTTTGGTACATTTTAATTAAAACTAAAGCAGCAGTCAACTCTATTTCTCGATAACACTTTTATTTCTTTGCTCTTTTGCTTGGCAACTTCCTGCGAAACGCAAACGGAAATATCCATTGCGTTTCTTTTTTGGGGTGTTAAACATCACTCATCGTAGTTGCGTAAATATTTACCCCTTTGGCTTTGGATTTGCTTCGGAGAAAAAAAAAGCGTTTGTCATTAGCAAACACACACAGTATATATCTCGGTATATATAGTATATACGGCATGTGACTCATTTTGCCGCGCTTGTTTTTGTTGTTGAGTTTCCCAATTTGGTCGCACACGTGTTGAGAGGCGGCGGCATATGCAAATCATTTCATTACGATCGCATCGCATCGAACTTGAGCTTGATTAAGTCATATGCCGGGGTTAAGAAGGAAATGATATTTTCGTTTTGCGCCTTGTGGGCTGTGCTCAGAGCTTAGAGAGAGAGAGAGACAATGCTTATTAATTACAGATGTGTGTGTGAGAGCAACTTCAAATGGTCACACGGCCCAGAAAACGGGTTGGCTTCCAAGTTCCTTTCTTAAATAGAACTTGGAAATGAATATCTAATCTAGAAAAGAATTTCTACCTACCTAAGCGAGTGTGCTAATTTGAACGGATTCGGATATTTGTAGGCATTCAACTATGAACTATGAAATTAATATTTACGAACCGAGGGTTACTTTTTTGAAGCCGCTACTCCTGGTTCAAAAACCAGGTATATTTTTATGGTATATTTTGAAGTTAGTAGTATATTGATATACAAAATAGAATATGAACTATATTTTATGGTATATTTCAAATTTAGTAGTTTATTGGTATATATAATTTGAAGTATATTTTATGGTATATTTTGAATTTAGTAGTATATTGGTATATAAAATATAATTTTAATTAAATTTTATAGCATATTTTGAAAGTATTAGTATATCCCAGTACAAAAAGAGGTATTTGGTATATTAAGGTATTTTTCGGTATACTAAATCGGTATATTTTAACCATAATACCGTTTTCGGTTGCGGGTATCTCACAGCCAAGCATACTCCACTGTAACTTTCCTACTTGTTTTAATTGCTTCGATTGTAATGAAATTTGTATAATACATTATGGCTACTACTTCATTACTTGCTTGATCGTCACGAAGTTTTCAGAATGCATTCAATACATAAATAGTTGACTTGTCTGCCAGCAACGCTTTGTAACCTCTACCCTTATCAAAGTTATCGGATTTTTTTTAATTAATAACTATAATTTCAACTTGTACAAATCAGCGTGGAAATCTTTTAATTGTTTTACTTGTAGCGGCGATAGCCGCTTATGATAACTCGGTAAATTTTTTGGTGTATCTGAACTTTAAAGTATTTACGACTCATTAACAATTTAATGACGACCCAAATTTGATATAGCAATAAGTCGATGACTGTTTGGTTACAAATGGAATCATAAAGTTAGGCGACTCGCCTTATCTGTTCGAAACGTAACGAAAAATATATAAATCAAAATATCATTATTAATTGATGGATTTATAGCTTTAAGCTCGCGTGTGCAACTTTCCATTGTTTGTTTCGTTATGCAGGAGGGAAAGTAGTCTGAACTTTATTGAAAGCACACCGAATTGTAATGCTCTACATGCTGAGATCATTTAACTTTAATGTGCCATGTGCTAATTGTATGGAACTTCCCCATTGGAGAGGAAATCAATCAGTTATGAGAACCTGTCGAGTGATTTTTACACCTTCTTCTCCCGATCGCTTACAAGAAGCGTGCAGATTAATGGGCATATATCCGGCATAACGAATCTTAATTACACATCAATTAAATGTAGACATTAAACTCTTTGGCACATAATTAATGAATATTGGCGCCTCTTCTTCAGAGCCGTTGGCTATCTAGTCTTTGAGGCTTTTATTAGATCGATTAAAGTCAGTGACGCCTTTAAAAAAAAACTCTGAAATCAGTTTATTAATCGCAAACATAAAAATATGAATAGCAAATTTCACTTTTAATTGATTTTTATTGTGGGGCAAAAGAATGTGTGCTGAGTGAAATTTTCTGTGTGTGAGCCGAGAACCCGCAGAATTTTGTTTCTGCTTTATTCATGTTCATTCTTTTATGCTTTCAAAGCCCGCCTGCTGTTAAATGGCACAAGCTAAATAAATAGCCAAAAAGCGTGGATCAATTTTTTTGCTTCTCTATCTAATGATGTCATCACTTGGACATTTGGCAAACAACAAAAAAATAGAAAAAAAGAACGCACTCAAGCTTTTCACTTGACCCCAAACAAATTTTCATACAACACTTTTTTCCCAGCAAATTCGAATTCAAATTCGATTTGTAAAGCTGTAAATTGTAATTGATTATTGAAGAAACAAAAATACCGTTTAAATGCGCGCCCAAAAAACAAAATAAATAATGAAAAGAATTTCACTGTCAAACTCGTTGATGCGGCGCCCACTCGAATTCCATTTGCATGCCAAATGAGCGCATGTCACAGCCAGGCAAAAAATACACAAAAAAAAAGGGCAGAGAAAAAATAAATAAATAAATACGGTAGCTGGTTGGGGCTGCGCATGCGCAGAACACGACCGCAAAGAATGAGTTCCAGCCACTGGCGTTGGCCCCATGTATCTGTTAGATACTTAGATACAATCGCAACGCAGCTGCTGCCGATGGATGATGTCATGTTGGAGTTTGTCTTGTCTTTGGAGTCTTGTGCGCATGTCTTCAACGAGGCGACGCGACGCGGGTGTAACGCCCCAGGGGGGCGTAGCAAATGCCAAACACAACCACACACACAATAGCCAAAATACAAAAACGAGGGGGAAAAAATAGTAATTCATAATAAGAAAAGAAACCCGAAAAGCATAAGTAATGGCAATAAGGAAGAAGGAAAGACGAGGGGTAAAACGACACACACACACACACACACGCTGTCTATTGACTAATTTTTGCAAATAACTTTTGGAGCAGCTCACAACAACAACAACAATAATAGTAATAAAGCAAAAGCCGCCATAAAAAATGAAGACAAGAAGACAACAACACCCAACCAACAAACCAACCGAATGCCATTTTGTAGTCATGACAATAATGAGCCAAAATGTTTGGTAATCATTTTTAAAGTGCCTCAACACACAAAATTTGACTGCAGCTGACACAGAGATGATAGACAGACGCTTAAAGCCTGAGTGTGTGTAGCATGGGAATTAATAATAAAAACAAAACAAAACAAAACAAAAGTGATTATAATGGCCAACCAGATTAGTTTAAACAAATAAATGTGCATGTTGCTTTGCTATGCAAATAATTCAATTGAAAGTGTCTGTGGCTCAATTTATACGGATTTTGCTTGAGCAAAGAGAATTTATTATTTTTAAATTGAATTTTTAAAGACAGCTTAAAAGAAATATTTCAAATTTTGGCTACAGTTTCATAAATTTATTGAAAACTTGAATTTAAGTTTGATTTAACAGTTTCATATATAATAAATATATTACAAACTTTAATTTAAAATTAGTTCTAACTAGTAATAAAGCTAGAGTCGAGTGTGCTGAATTGTGGGTTGTCCGCTACCCCTATATTAATATAGGCAAAACAGTGCGGTATTATTCTTAAAATGTACCAAATAATATATAGAAATATTACTAAAATATACCATTGACTATATTTGGTATATCGATGAAGGACTGCGTTCAAAATATACTAGATTGTACGATTCTAGACAATATATCAATATATCATATCAATCAATCACATCATATCAATATATCAATAAAATAGGTATTATTATATTTGGTATATCGATGAATTATCACATTCAAAATATACCATAAATTTTAAACAATATCTCTTTAAAACTAATTTCAAATTCAAGCTTTACACTTATTAATCTAAGAAACTGTTACCATAATCAAATTAAAATCGAAAATATTATGCAGCATCTTGAACTGATCAACACCCAATATAAATATGCATGCTTCTAACAGTTTATTGCATTCCAAAGTTTACACAATAAATAGCTGTGATTGCATGATATCAAACTGTGTCGACAAGCTGCAGGTGGTGTGGATCACTGAGCTCCTCCAATATAAACTAACCTAACCCAAGGCTGAGCACAGAAATTTATGACCTCGATTAACAGCATCTTTTTATATGAGAGAGAATTGACACTCCCATTTTTTTTTTTATTGTTTATTAACTGCTTTTCTTTTGCCAAAGTTATAAATTTTCACCCAAAGTTATTTACACGAGAGTTGTACTTATAAATAGAGATACTAGAGAATTCCCGTTAGGGTGCTGTCAAAAAGATAAAACGTTACCAATAAATACAAGGTTTACTTTTTTTTTTTTGGGATGGGTGCTGTGTTTGCTCTGATCTCGCCCTCTATTTCAATGGGATTTTGGATGAGAGAGATTTTCTCTTTTTTTTTTTGTGTTGTTGTTTTGGAAATTGTTTAGCATGCGAGGCACAAACAAAAGAATTTACGAGTATAACATTGTGTTATTGTCTGACTGACTAACTGACTGACTGAGAGTGGCTCTGACGCATTTTGTTGTTGTTGTTCTCGTTGTTGTCATTGAAGTCAAAACTGAATTTTAATTTTCGGCAAGTGATGAGGTAATTTTATGCATGAATTTAGTAGAAACAACAGAAAACAACAACATGAACAATTCCCCAAATTTGGGCAAAACACAAAAAACAACCTTGCTACAGGTCTCATTATTTGATAGTTCTACAAGTTCTGTCGCGATCAGAGTCAAAGATTGGGGGTAGAAAGAGAGAGAGAGAGAGAAATTAGAAATTATCATAATATTTTTTTTAGTGTTATCTCTTGACGATCGCCCCAATAATTAAATTCCAATGCCCGAAATGATAATGATTAGACACAACTCGAAATGATTTTGCATTTTTTTTTGTTTTTTTTTTGGCTCAGCAGATATATAAAAACCATACAGAATCATATATGAAAAAAAAGAAAGAAAGAAAGAAGAAAATTGGCTTATGTTTATTGATTTATGCAAATCTCTCGAGGTTATTGCACGCCTAATCAGCGGGTAGTCCAAAAAACTCTTCGGGGAGTGTGTTTGGTATAAACACACAATAAAGTTCGTCTTCTACTCTTGACGAACAATCTTCAGTTTGTTTTTGGGGGGAGGCGTTGTATAAAAATAACGAGACAGACACACAGAAATTGAAATAGCACCTCCTGGCTACATGTCGACACATGTGCGCCGCATGTTCCACTTGTCTTCCCCTCTCTCAACAACAACTAAAACCAGCTGCTCTCAGTCCTTCAAATCTCTGCTCAATCCTTGAGCGCATGCGCAGAGTTTTGTGTCTCGTGTTTATTTTAGTTGCCTGTAAACAGGATGCTCTCGCTCAGTGCGTTCGCTCAGTGCTCTCTCACACTCTCTTGAGCCCAGTTGTTGTTGTTACTGTTGTTGTTGTTGTTGAGACGGTGTGTTTGTACTTTCCTGTTTTATTGCCCCCGTCTTCTTCGCTGTGCTGCTATTACCGTTTGACACTAAAAATAGTCGGAGCATATTACGATGCAGCTGCGAGGTGTTTGCCATATACCCTATAAAGTGCAGAGTGCTTGAATCGAGTTGTTCGCTTATTGTAAAAGTAAGAGGTATGATGTAAAAGATTTAAAATGTAATAATGTGAATAATTTAATAGATTTAAAACATGATACATTTATTTAGGAAATATAAATTGGTTAATCACTTTGGGAATTCATTAAACAAATAACAAAAGCAGTAAAACAAACAAATATTTAATGTTTTCAAATTGCTAGATTGGGACTTTCAACGTTTTAAATTGCATATTAAAGGGAAAATAGTTAAAGAAGTTATTAATTAAGAAAGGTCCTCAATAAACAATATAATTTATACCTTGTGATATACATTGGCAAAGAGTTAAGTAAATTATTTTTATTAAAGCAATATGATTACAATGAATTTCAAGTGCTAAAACATTCTTTTGTGATCAATATGTGCTCAAAGAGTTATTAGCTTTTATTGGTTAACATTTTTAAATATAATTGAATGTAAAATTTCTATGGAGACCTATAAAAAAACAAAGTTTTTAACAAATTATTTAAATTATAGATTCTCTGATTTGGTTTACGCATTAATTACATTTTAAAAGCATTATGAATTTTAAGTGCTAAAATCTTCTTGTAATTTAAATTAGTAATCTACACTTTTTTAACATAGATTGGTTACCATATAAAGGTACAGATAAAAGAGAAATTTGAAGAACTACTAATGAATCAAACCTATAATAAACAATATAAATTTTAATTTCTTATTAATTTTGTAAACACATGATTTAGCTATTATTTCCTTAAGATCACTATTAGCTGCAATAAGAGGGTATCTTTACGTATTCAACACGCAGTCTTCTCTTGATCTGCTTCCTGGGGGTAATCGTGTCGTTTGGATAATATATGAAATGTGCTATGCACTTTGCTTTAATGACTTTTCGTGCTAAAGCCTAAAGTTATGCCTCAGTTTGTGCTGGATGTGGATGTGGGTGCCGCCTCTTATTACACACACTTAGCCTACATACAAACTAAACGAGTAAATGTGGAGAGTTTGGTATGTATTGTAAGTGCGAGTAAAGTTCGAGAGCAACAATTGAGCGTCAGAGATAACAAAGTTTACGGCGCACCGCACCTGTTATCGGTGTATATGGTAAAGTTTATTGTCACGCTGTTGTTGCTGATTTCATTGTTTGGTTTTCACCTCTTTTTAATTGATTTTTCACTTTATATGCCCACTTTACACACACACTGTGTTTTCTTTAACTTGTTTGCACAAGCCAACAACATCTATGAATGTCTTCTAGATGACCTCAGAGCAAACTCCCATAAAAAGGGGCGTCTCAAAGATTTACGATCATTAAATAATAATGGGCTTCTCTTTATTTTCTTCTGTTTTTTTTTTTGCATGATGTCATTGGCATGATCAATGAGTTTGTCCACATTTGGCAAATGAATTCTCGAATGTGTTGTATCCTCTTGAATTTATGGCAATTGGGATTTTTCGGCGGGCTAAAAATATAAGTAACGGACAGTTATTTGCACATTGTGGCGTGCATAATCTATAGGCCGACATATGTGCAAGGTATGCGCCGATAAGATAAGTCGATATGCGCGTCCCTGACTAAACTTTGTGTTTTCCCCCACCCCTCCCCTCTGTTGCTGCCTGTATTTTGTTTGCTTTGCTTCTCTGCGGTTTTTCAACAGCAGCAGCAGCAGCACAGTTACAATTCATGTGTTATGCTTAATTTTCGTATTCGCCTTATCGTTTTTAAGCTTTAGTGCGGCAGATAACGATAAAAAACAAAATGAGAAGGAATTCACCATACGCAGAAACCGACTTCGAAGAATTCGTTTTTTGCCACTTTCGTTTTTTTTTTTTTGTTGTGTGTGTTTTTGTTAGCAGCCAGCTCTAACAAACATTTCAATTGCTTACGACTCGCGGTTGCCGCTATCTGATAAATCAAAAAGGGGTGAAAAACGCCGAAAAGAAAAAGCTTTTGCTACGCCTGAACAAGAATTATAGGCAACTCTCCAGTGACCAAACGGCGCGGGCAGAGCGAGCAACTGCCTTCGATTCAGCCAAAAAAAAAGAATAGACCAAAATAAAAACGATTTTAGTGTGCGCCGTTTTACACATCCGAAATTAATTAAGTTTAAAAACTAAATGGTTTTCCCCTAAAAAAAAAAAACCATACGAAATTATCAGTTAATCGGGTGTGTGTGAGTGTGTGTGTGTAAGCCAGATTTAACCATGGAATACAACAGCATCTTACGCTCAAACTTCTCGCGCAATGAGTATAGACGATATATATCGTATGAGCGTCAGTCTTTGGGTAGGTTAAACTTGAACTCCCCCCTAAAGATACCCCCCCCATATTCGAATTACACAATAACCGACCTCTGGCCTTATCTGCCTTGTGATAAGCTTGTGAATTCTTTTCAAAATGTTGTTAATGGATCATCTGACATATCTACATTTCAAGAGCAATTTTGTGTGACATTAGAACTTGACGACTGTTTCCCATTTTTTTTTTAGCTGCCTAAAAGTTACGTAATCTGAACGATCGCAAAGTTGATATAAAAAAGTAATCATTATTGGCATAAATTAAAGAGTGGCACACCTGATACCCTGTAAAAGACCACAGACTAATATTTACTTTTATAAAAGTGAAAAGGTTTTTCTTATTTACTTTAGACCTATCTCAATTGTTAGTTTAGATTAAAGATTGTTTTTATCTATGACAAATTTAAGTTGCAACTTGCAATATATTTGTAAAGTAGTCGTAGGTTTTTCTTGTACTATTTGATAAATTGAATTCAGCATACCCGCCTTATCAATATTTTTTTTTTTTAGTATGGTGAGAACTCATTTGGTAAAAATTTATTGCTGATAATAGCGGCCGGAATTACGACACAGCTCCAAATGCTTTTTTTTTATTTTGGTAGCCTGGAATGTAGTTTTTTTTGTCTTAATCTATATTACTAGCAGCTAGGTCGTATCATATCACAAAAATAAGCCATTGACTAATAGTCAGAGGTATTGAAAACTATGCACGCTTCAAAATAGACATTACGTTTGACGAGAAACAAAAGCTCAAAGTGCTTTTTAGAAACGTGCCTTAGCTCATCCAACTAGCTGTAGTTACTTATGGAGACAACAAAGTTTGCAATTGCTATATTAAGCAGGGAATTGGAATAATCTATAATCAAAATGATGAATGATGTCATTTTTGAGTGACATGCTCATAAAAAGATTTGACAACTATTTGTAAGGTGCTATATGCTAATATTATTCTTATAATCTTATTATATTGATATTAATCTTGAAAGATTTCTCAACCAAGCGAAATATAAAGAGATCAAAAATAAAATTTATAAGAATGTTAACTAATTTGAAATAAATTAAAATTTATCATTTTAATTATATTGTTATGTTTCCTAAAAAGCTTGCCCATTATTAGGTACTAAAAGTTCTTTAATATATATTGCAGAAATTCAAATTTTTTATTATTCTATTGAATTATTCCTAAAAAGCTTCCATCTCCATATAAGGTAGCAACAGTTCTATAAAAATAGTTGTGAAGTTGGGAATTTTAAGTTATTTGAAAAATTTTATCATTTCCCTGATAGCTATCCATTGAAAAGGAAATAAGAATGGTATTTACACGTATTATGTTGAGGGCCTCTATCTGTACACAAGGGCAACCAATGAACTGTAATGTCTCTGTACAAATACCATATAGCGTGTATGTATATATAGCTAATGCCCATTAATTACTTTGACTTGCGATAAGTGGGCGCAAAAAAAAAAACAAAAAAGGAAGGCAATAACAATGCGACAGAAAATGTTATCGAGCCAATGCACTGAGCTGTTTGTCGAACTGTTAGAAACGATATAGCGAGAAAAAAACACCGTTTGCTATCTTTCTCTAGGTGTAGCAGCGCCCTCTATTGATTGGGGGCGGCTCTACCTATTGTGTGTGTGTGTTAAATCAAAACAAATACTAAACGTTTTTTTTTGCACTTTTATGGCTTTGGTGCTAACAAGCTAATCCCAAGCATTTTTTCCTCGACTTGTTTTTTAAATTTTTCTGTATTTTATTTATTTTTTATGATTTGTTTTCTTGTATTTTTTGTAGCATCACAATATGAGCCCGGTGGCTATTCAACGCTGCAGGCGTCGTCATCCAGCCGCGGCTCAACGAACAACATGACGCAGCGCGATGGCATTATCAAATTTGAGAATGAGCGCATTAAGACGCTGCAGGAGGAGCGTTTACACATCCAAAAGAAGACCTTTACAAAATGGATGAATTCGTTTCTGATCAAGGTAAGAGAGAGTGAGTGAGTGAGTGAAACACTTGCATTTATTTCATTGAATGATATTTCATTTATCTGTGCATGTGTATTTCCCGATAGGCCAAAATGGAGGTCGAAGACCTATTCACAGATCTAGCCGATGGCATAAAGCTGCTCAAGCTGCTGGAGATCATATCATCGGAGAAACTGGGCAAACCGAACAGCGGACGCATGCGTGTACATAAAATCGAAAATGTCAACAAGAGTCTGGCATTCTTGCACACCAAGGTACGTCTTACAACGGTAGAGAAAGAGAGAGAGAGTGAGTGTGAGAAAGAGAGAGTGCGCTGAAGAGTTGCCCACGCATTTGTAGAAAGTGCAAGTCTTGTGAGGCAGCTGCGCGTGGCCGTTGCGTGCTTTGTTTGCCACATTAGCCATGACACTTTAGATGCAAGACTGCAACCACCACAGCCACAGCCACATAACAGCAACGCAACACAGCAAATAAATGTACATTTCTGTGTATATACACATTTATTTAATTACTTTTTTGCTCAGGCGCAAAAAATTTCCTAAATATTTGCATACTTTCTAATGCACGCGTTGCATATTTTTACTTCTGATTATTATTATTATTATTTTGATTATATTTTTTGTTAAGTATTATTTCGTTTCGTGCTGGCTGGCACATTTTCCGCACACTTTCTTTGCCTGAATTTGATTTTAATTGTGCAGGCGAGAGTCGCAGATGGAATCCATAGAGCAAAAAGACAGACAGTCAGTCAGTCAGACAACAATCTGCAATCTTTTTCCTCTTCTCTCTGAAGCTAGCGTGCGACATAGTTTCGCTTGAGGTCTAGTCTTCTAGCTAGCTGCTTTAAGCTTAATCTAATTAGAAACAATGGCGCTTTTAATGCACATTAAATGCATGTAATTTGTACCCATTGCAACAACAACAACTACAACAACGACACCTCACACACACACTCACACACACACACACACACACATACATACATATCTTGTCTATAGTTGTTGTCTGTCTTTGCCACTTTTGTTTGACGCAGTGAAAGTTGTTGATTTTTCATGTTGCTGTTGTGTGTATTTGTTTTATTTCACTTTTTTTTTGGGCTTGTCTTTTGGTTTCTGTGACATCGGCATTTATTGCATTTTAATTGGTTTTTCAGCTTGAAGAAGCAGCTGACTGAACAGTTAAGGATCTGGCCGTTTGTCAGTGAAGCAAATAACTTTTAATTCTTTGCGTACTCGTTAGAGGTAGATTGAAGAGGGCATGATAAGTTAGTGACAGTGTCTATGTTATTAAATTCGTTTACACTTCATTAGTAGACAATGCATTGAACTTTTATAAGCAATTATTTCTCACAGATATAGATATTAAGAAAAATGTTATATTGTTGAACATTTGCTTATCATCAAGACACATGACCAAGTTGTTTAAGAATTTTAACGCGCCTCTAACATTTAAGAAAAAAGAATTGTACAATTATAAAAAGCTATCTTAGAGTTTTATCACACATAAGGAAAATTGAAGAAAATAGTTAAACTTGTATATTGTCTTATATTCAAGATTAAACTCAAACTTATTATAGAGTTTGTCGAAAGATGATAAAAGAATAGTGAAAATTCTTCTTTGCTAAGAATACTATCAAAAACTTAAAGAAATCTTTATTTGAGAGCGAAGATTAAAGATAGTCTTTATTTTATTCAAATTGAAGTTTTTTCTGAATTTACTATTATAACTGCACACTAAAAAGTCGAGCAAACTTAGTTGCAAACTCTGCTCTATAGATACTTTGTAGCAGTAGCGATTAATCAACTTGTAAGCGGATCAAATGCTCAGCTTTTAAGATAAAGATCAGTCGTAACTTATGCTTTCTTCGCCTATTTATCTTCGAGTGCCTACCTGACCTACTATTAATTCAAATGAACCTCAGAACGACCCAAAGACAGTCGGACAAACAGACAGACAGACTAAGACGGAGAGACGGACAGAGTGTCAGTCGGACATTGGGGGTCAAGCACCTGACAGCGAGGTATTCGCTCTGATAATGCGTGACTTGTTGGCTGGCCCCAAAGGCAGCTCCAGTTCCAGTTCTCTCTTTGGTTCACTTGTTTGCGCCGCTTTGTTGTGTGGTGTCTTGTGAAACTTGGGTAACTCGATATGCGCAGCTTAGCGAAGCGTTGATAGACAGCTCCTCTCACTTCCCCCCTCGCCTTAGACTGAACTGAATGCAAATTGAATTGTTGTTGTGTATTGCAGGTACGCTTGGAGTCCATTGGTGCTGAGGACATTGTCGATGGCAATCCCAGATTGATCTTGGGTCTCATCTGGACCATCATTTTGCGATTCCAAATTCAGGAAATCGTCATCGATGTGGTGAGTAAACAAATTGAATATTACTTGTGAGACTTTATAACTAATTTAATGCTCGCTTTTTTAGGATGAGGAAAACGAGTCGAGCGAGAAACGTTCAGCCAAAGATGCGTTGCTGTTGTGGTGTCAACGCAAGACACATGGTTATCCTGGCGTTAACATACAGGACTTTACATCCTCGTGGCGTTCCGGCTTGGGCTTCAATGCGCTCATCCATTCGCATCGCCCCGATCTGTTCGAGTACAGCACCATTGTCAATTCAAAGAATTCCAATTTGGATAACTTGAATCATGCCTTCGATACGGCTGCCAATGAATTGGGCATACCAAGGTAAAAACAATTGATAATGCGTTGTTTATTGATTGCATGCAACATTGATAGTGCTATAATAGCATAGTAATAGTTATAGTAGAAATACATTGAGTGTCATTTATAAATAGCTTGCTACGTAATTGCATTTAAAGAGAGATTATCAAGAAACAATTTATGTCAAGTAATCGCAACTCGAATTAATTAATAACATCTTACTTAACTTAACAGTTTATTGCGAAGTTTTGTATTAACTTTTATAATACTTTGTTAGGATAATACAAAAAAGAAATTTATGCTAGGGAACGTGATTTAAATTGTAATAAAGAGTACAGACTATTTTCAACTTTTCTACATAATATTTAATGTAAAGAACATACTATAAAAAGTTAAAAAGAAATAAGTATTACTCATAATTTTAAATTTTAAAGTCCCAGGATACAACTTTGTATGATATAAGCGATAATTAAATGTTTTGCCAATCGATTGTTTTTGCAAGTGATTTAAGCAGATAATAAATTTTGTATTACACTTATTTGTAGCCAAACTATGCAGCATACAACCCAGATCATAATTCTAATATTTTGTATTTATCAGTTTGCTCGATGCTGAGGACATTGATTCGGCGCGACCGGATGAGAAGTCGATCTTGACCTATGTGGCCTCCTATTATCACACCTTTGCCCGCATGAAGAACGAGCAGAAGAGCGGCAAGCGTATTGCGAATGTAAGTAACACACCTGGATTTCCAATTACAATTTGGAATTGGAATTCGAAATACGATTTGTAACTGGGTTTGGTGACACACACACACACACACACCAAGTAAAGTCAGGGTCGGGGGCAGACGTCTCATTTGCATGGGTGGGCGATGTGGCGCAGCTCTGCTGCAGCGTAACGAAGAGGCCAACAGAGAGTACGAGTACAGCGTAGTAGTAGTTAACGCTCTACTTCACATTGAATAGCCATCGCCACGATCGGGGTTGGGCCTTAGAAAGTTGTCTAAACTACTCTCTCTCCCTTGTGTTTTTTTTTTTGCTGTAGATTGTGGGCCAGCTGATGGATGCCGATCGCAAGAAGATGCACTATGAACGCTTGACCACAAATCTGCTCAGCTGGATCAGACAGAAAACCATTGAGCTGGAGCAGCGTGATTTGCCCAACTCATTGGAGGGCATACAGCGTGAACTGTTGGCGTTCAAGGAGTATCGCACCATCGAGAAGCCACCCAAGTAAGTTATAACATAGAAACTAACTCAGTCAACATATTAATATTGTTTCTTCTCTTCAGATACAAGGAACGCAGCGAAATTGAAGCACTCTATTTCACGATCAACACGCTGCTCAAGGCGCTCAATCAGCCGCCGTATAATCCCCAGGATGGCCAGCTGGTCAACGACATTGAGAAGGCCTGGCAGATACTCGAGTATGCCGAGCACAATCGCGAGGTTGCGCTGCGCGAGGAGCTGTTGCGTCAGGAGAAACTCGAGCAGTTGAACTACAAGTTCGAAAAGAAGTCGGTGCTGCGCGAGGGTTACCTAAAGGAAATGATTCAAGTGCTCTCCGATCCGCGTTATTTGCGTCAAGTGGATGCCACACTGAAGAAGCACGAAGCCATCTCTGCCGATATCTTGGCGCGCGTTGAACGTTTCAATGATCTGACGGCCATGGCCAATGAGCTGGAGAAGGAGAACTATCATGGCAAGGAGCGTGTGAAGCGTCGCGAACAGGAAGTGATGGACAAGTGGCGCAAGCTGCTCGAACTGCTGGAGAATCAACGCTTGAATCTGTCACAGATGAGCAATCTGATGAATTTGTTGCGTGAAATTGCCAGCACGACAGAATCGGTGCGTGAGCTGCAGCAACAGTTTGCCTCCGAGGATGTTGGCCCTCATCTGCTGGGTGTCGAGGAGCTGCTGCAGGCGCACTCGCTCCAAGAGCTGCAGGTGAACACTTACGGCGAAACGTTGAAGCGTTTCAATCGCCAGGCGCTGCCCTACAAGAACTCCGAGCACAAGGATGCTGCGCTGTTGGCTCAGCGACTCGCACAGCTAGAGGAGGCGTATTCGGAGCTGTTGAAGCTGTCGGCACAGCGTCGGGCTCGGCTCGAGGAGGCGCGTAACTTCCATCACTTCATGGAGGACTATGACAACGAGGAGGGCTGGCTGGTGGACAAGCAGCGCATCTGCAAAACAGGCATCACAGCTAAAGATTTGCGTGCCGTGCTCTCGCTGCAACAGAAGCACAAAGCACTCGAGGATGAGATCAAGTCGCGCAAACCGAAATCGTCGCAAATGTCCGAGGCGGGCAAGCGGTTGATTGGCGAACAGCATCCGCGTGCCAGCGAGATCAAGAGTCGCATCGACTCCCTAGCCGAGCATTGGCAAGCGCTTGAATCCCTGGTGGAGCTGCGACGTCGCCAGCTCGAGGATGCGGCCGAGGCGTATCAGTTTTACACGGATGCCAACGAAGCGGAATCCTGGCTGAATGAAAAAATGGCGCTGGTCAACTCGCGGGATTACGGCAACGATGAGCCGTCGGCTCAAGCGCTGCTGCAGCGTCATCGCGATCTGCAAGGCGAACTAAATGCTTACTCCGGGGATATACTCAACCTGAATCAGCAGGCAGACAAGCTGATCAAGGCGGGTATTTGCACCTTGGAACTTACAGCAGCTGAACCCGATTTGCCCGAAGTGGAGCAAGAGGAATGGGTGAATGAGACACGTCTAGTGCCCAAGGAAGTGTGGGAGGACGAATGGGTGGAGAAGCTCGAGCACAAGAAGGTAACCGAAACGAAAATGCTGCCACATGTGCGTTCGCTATTCCCCTTCGAGGGCCAAGGCATGAAGATGGACAAGGGCGAGGTGATGTTGCTCAAGTCGAAGACCAACGACGATTGGTGGTGTGTGCGCAAGGATAATGGCCATGAGGGCTTTGTGCCCGCCAACTATGTGCGCGAAATCGAAGCACGTCCCGTTGCCTGCATTGTGCCCAAGGCCGAGAAGGTCAAGAGCCTGCAGAAGGTGAAGAAGACCATCTTGGTGCGCCAAGTGGTGCCCGTGAAGCGCATCAAGCCGGTGAGTGTGGCACCCAAGCCTTTGGTGCAGAGACGCACCAGCAACCAGAGCATCAACGAGAATGCCGACAGCGTGGAGAAGCGCCAACAACGCATCAATGCCACCTACGACGAGCTGCAGGAGATGGCACAAAAGCGTCACGCACTGCTCGAGGATTCCATTCACCTCTTTGGCTTCTATCGCGAATGCGATGACTTTGAGAAGTGGATGAAGGAGAAGGAGCGCATGATCAAGACCGATGATGGTGATGGCGTCGACAATGCCAAGCGCAAGTTTGAGAAATTCATCACGGATTTGTCCGCCGCTTCCAAGCGTGTCGAGGAAATCGATGGCGCTGTCGATACGTTCCGTCGCCAGGGACACTCGCAGCTGGACAAGATCATCGCCCGTCAGCGACAGATTCATCAAATCTGGCAGCGTCTCAACAATGCGAAGGCGCAGCGTGAGAAGAGTCTGGAGGGTGCCTCGAGTGTGGAGCTCTTCAACCGCACCTGCGACGAGGCCAAGGTCTGGATGAGCGAGAAGATGCTGCAACTGGACACGGCTGTCATCACACCCGACTTGAAGACAGTTCAAGCGCTGCAACGTCGCCACCAGAATCTTGAACGTGAGTTGGCCCCGGTGGAAGATAAGGTCAATCGTGTCACCTATCTGGGCAACTCTGTGAAGAACGCATATCCTGCCGAGCGGGATAATGTTAATGCCCGCCAGCAGGAGGTGCAGGACATGTGGCAACAGGTACAGCAAAGAGGCAGCGAATTGCGCGCACGCATCGAGAGCGAAGTGGGTCAGCAGATCTTCAACAACAGCGCCAAGACATTGTTGGCCTGGATTGATTCGGTCAAGGATCAACTGAATGCCGATGAATCCGCTCGCGATGTGGAAACAGCCAACAATCTGCTGAAGAAACACAACGATCTGGGCGATGACAT
Source organism: Drosophila niveifrons (assembly GCA_035046325.1). Lineage (NCBI taxonomy): Eukaryota > Metazoa > Arthropoda > Insecta > Diptera > Drosophilidae > Drosophila > Drosophila niveifrons. Next base: position 14,795,838 of record JAWNOC010000052.1, read on the forward strand.
CAAGGCGCATGACAATGAATTCGTTGAGGTTATTCAGCTGGGCAAACAGTTGTCCGATGGCAAACCCAACATGGCGGAGACTGTGCAGCTAATCGAGCGACTCAAGGCCGAACAGGATGCCATACACCGCGGCTGGGGCGAGAAGCAAAAGTGGCTGCTGCAATGCGTCGAGTTGCAGATGTTCAATCGCGAGGCGGACAAAATCGATGCCACCACCAAGAGTCACGAGGCCTTCCTCGAGTACAACAATCTGGGCGTAAGTTGATGGACATCAAACTGAAGTTGAATTTAAATTTAATACTTTATTGTTTGCTTGCAGTCATCTCTGGATGAGGTGGAGGCTATACTGAAGCGTCATCTGGACTTTGAGAAGAGTCTCATGGCTCAGGACAAGATCCTCAAGGGCTTCTCCGACAATGCAGACAAGTTGATTGCCAATGATCACTATGATGCCAAATAGTAAGTAGACTAAGGGGAAAAAAGGGGTCATATTCAAACCGTCTGTCTGTCTGTTCGCTTGTTTGTAGCGTCATATTTTAAAGACTATAAGAGCTACAGCTACTAAACTTAAAGATAATGCTTTTAATGAAGATGTGTTTATTAGGCTAACTTTAGAATGCCACGCCTCCTGTCGCCTTTATTCTATAGGAAAATCTAGTTATGAAAGTTGCATATAGACTACACTTTTCCTGTACAACCTATCTAATTCCTATTTTACTTTCTCTAGCATTGGCGAGCGTCGCAAGCAGGTTCTGGGCAAGCGCAAGGCTGTCAGAGATCGTGCCTTTGAGCGCAAGCGTTTGCTGCAGGCCTCCAAGGACTATCACAAGTTTGCCGCCGAGGCTGATGATCTGAAAGTTTGGCTGCAGGACAAGACCAAGATTGCGGGCGACGAGAGCTACAGGGATCTGAGCAATTTGCCACGCAAGCTGCAGAAGCACAAGGCCTTTGAGCGCGAGTTGCGTGCGAATGAAGGACAATTGCGCAATGTGAACAAGGATGGCGAGGCCTTGATTCAGGCCGAGAATCGTGTGCCCGAGGTGGAGCATCGTGTGCGGGACTTGAACAAGAAGTGGAAGGATCTGTTGGCACTGTCCGAGGACAAGGGTCGCAAGCTAGAGCAGGCGGCATCGCAGCGTGAGCACAATCGTGCCATTGAGGATGCCAAGAAGAAGGTCGATGAGTTGGATGGCGCACTCAAGAGCAAGGATGTGGGCAACGATTTGCGCAGCTGCAAGGATCTGATCAACAAGCAGCAACTGCTCGAATCCGAGATTACCATTTGGGATCAAAAGGTCGCTGAATTGGTGTCCACAGGCGATGATATGGCACATGAGGGACACTTTAATGCCAAGCACATTGAGGAAGAGACCAAGGAGCTGCAGCAGCGCTTCAAGGATCTGCGTGTTCCGACGCAAAATCGTCGCGAGAACCTCGAAGAGAGTCTCAACTTCCACAAGTTTGTGTTCGAACTCGATGCCGAATTCCAATGGATTAACGATCATTTGCCCGCTGCCAAGTCCAATGAGCTGGGCCACAATCTGCATCAGGCACAATCGCTGTACAAGAAACACAAGAAACTTGAGGCTGAGATCAAGGGTCATCAGCCCATGATCTACAAGGCGCTGGACGCGGGTAATGCACTAATCCTCCAACAGCATCCCGAGCTGAAGAATGTCAAAGCGCTGTGCGATCAATTGGAGCAGGCATGGCGGGATCTGGAGCTGCATTGCAACGAGCGAACGCGCAAACTGGAGATGTCACTGAAGGCACAGCAATATCTGTTTGATGCCGGCGAGATTGAGTCCTGGTTGGGTGAACGCAACAATGTGCTGCGATCCACGGAATATGGCCGCGATCGCGATTCAGCCGCCAAGTTGCTAACCAAACACAAGACCATCGAGCTGGAGTTGGACACATATTCGAGCATTGTCACCGAAATGGGACACACGTGTGCCGCCATGATTGCCGCCCAGCATCCCGATAGCAAAGTGCTGGCTGCCAAGCAGCAGCTCATCGAGAAGATGCTGAAATCGTTGCATAAATTGGCCTCACAGCGACAGATGCGTCTCATGGAGAGTCTGTCCAAGCACGAATACTTCTTGGAATCGGATGAGGTGGAGCAATGGATAAGGGAACAAGAGCAGACGGCTTCGTCGGAGGATTACGGTCAGGACTTTGAGCATTTGCAGTTGCTGCAGAACAAGTTCGATGATCTGAAGCATCGCGTTGAGGTCGGCGCCGATCGTGTCGATCAGTGTGAGCTGCTGGCCAAGAAACTCATCGATTCGGAGAGCACCTATGCCAATGAGGTGGAGAAGAGACAGGAACAACTAAGGTGGGTAATATATATTGATAACATTGTATACTAATAAATATATTTCATACGTGTAGAACGTCTTGGGAGAATCTCCTGAAGCTGTTGAATCAACGCGAGCAGAAACTGCACGCCGCTGGCGAAATTCATCGTTTCCATCGCGATGTCGCCGAGGCTTTGTTCCGCATCCAGGACAAGAATGCAGCGCTCTCCTCCGAGCTGGGCAAGGACTTGAACTCTGCGCTCGCTTTGTTGCGCAAACACGAGGGCTTCGAGAACGATCTGGTTGCGCTGGAAGCACAACTGCAAGTGCTCGTCGAAGACTCTGTGCGTCTGCAAGCCAAATATCCCTCGAATGCCGCTGCAATTGCCCAAAAGCAGGACAAAGTGGTTGCCTCATGGAATGATCTGAAGGAACGTTCGACAGCACGTGGCGATCGCTTGGCCGCCAGCTCCGATCTGCAAACGTTCCTCACCGATGTGCGTGACATTGTTAGCTGGTCGGCTAATCTGCGAGCCGCTCTCCAAGCAGAGGAGCATGTCAGCGATGCCGCTGGCGCTACAGCATTGAAGATACAACACGATGCCATCTATGGGGAAATCGAAGCACGTGAAGACAAGTTCCGCTATCTGAATGAACTGAGCGATTCCATGGTCCAAACCGGACACTATGCGGCCGCTGATGTGGAGGAGAAATGCGCTGCCATGTTGGATGAGCGTCAGAAGTTGCACGCTGCCTGGAATAAGAAGAAAATCATGCTGGAGCAAAAGATCGATTTGTTCTGCTTCTTGCGCGATGCCAAACAGATTGATAATCTGTCCAGCACACAACAGGCAGCACTGAGCAGCTCAGACTTTGGTCAAACTGTTGAGGATGTGCAGAATCAGATCAAGAAACACGACGAATTCGAGCGAGTGATCCAGACGCAAGAGGAGAAGGTCGCTTTGCTGCAGGAGCATGGTCGCAAATTAATTGAGCAACGTCACTACGATAGCGCCAACATACAGACAATACTCCAGGGTGTGCTTGCTCGTCGCCAGAAGGTCAAGGATCTGTGCGCCGTGCGTCGCTACAAGCTGGAGGATGCGCTGCTCTATGCCAAGTTTGTGCGCGATTGCGCTGAAGCCGAATCCTGGATTAACGAAAAGCAAAAGAAACTGGAAGCGGATGCCGCAAGCTACGCTGAGGTTACCAATCTGGATGAGAAGATCAAGAAGCTGCAGAAACATCAAGCCTTCCAGGCCGAGGTCTCTGCCAATCAGGGACGCATCAAGGAGATTCAAGACACAGGCGTTATACTGCTCAGCAAACAGCACGAATCGTCGCCTGAGATCAAACAGGCCATCGAACGTGTGCTTGCTGCCTGGCAGGGATTGCTCGATGAGCTGGATCAGCGGGGACGCGGTCTCGAGGAGGCACAAGACATACTCGAGTTCAACAATCAGTTGGACAAGATCGAGGCCTGGATACGCGACAAGGAGATGATGGTGCAGGCCAGCGACACGGGACGCGATCTCGAGCATTGCAATGCACTGATGCGCAAGCTGGACGACGTCGATTCCGATATGCGTGTGGATGATCAGCGTGTGAAGCACATCAATCAGCTGGCCGACAAGCTGATCAATCAAGCTCAGTTGCCTGCGGATACGCAGAGCGTGGACAAGCGACGTCGCGACTTCAATCACAACTGGCGACAGCTCCAGGGAGCACTCAATGCTTATCGTGCGCTGCTGAGCGGCGCCAATGAGATTCACGTATTCAATCGCGATGTGGACGACACCGCTGAACGCATTGCCGAAAAGGCGTTGGCCATGAGCTCAGCTGATACCGGACGCGATTTGGCTGCTGTGGAGGCATTAATACGTCGCGAAGAGGCGCTGGAACGTGACATGTCTGCAGTGAAGCAGAAGATCGATGAGCATGAGACGGCAGCAGAGTACTTGATACGCAAGTATCCTGAACGTGGCGCCCAAGTGATTGAGCGCAAGCTGCAGGAGTTGCACAAATCCTGGGGCAATCTGCAGAGTCTCTCGGTGAAGCGACAGAGCGTGTTGAATGAAGCTTATCTTGTGCACAAGTTCGTGTCGGATGTGCGTGAGCTGGAGCTGTGGGTCAACGATATGGTCAAGAAGATGCATGCCACACAGGCGCCATCGACGATCAATGACTGCGAGACACAACTGGAACTGCATCAGGAGCGCAAAGTGGAGATCGAGGGTCGTGATCAGGCATTCACCCAGCTGAAGCAGCATGGCGAACAGCTGAGCAGCCAGGCTAAGCAGCCAGAGAGCGTGAGGCGTTATCTGAGCGCCCTGGAGGAGCTGCATCAGACGCTGCACGAAGCGTGGAGCGAACGTGCTCGCGATCTAACCGAGGCACATCAGCTGCAGCTGTTCAAGGCGCAGGTGGAGCAGGTGGAGATCTGGCTGGCCAACAAGGAGGCGTTCCTCAACAACGACGATCTGGGTGATTCGTATACCGCAGTGGAGCGTCTGCTGAAGAAGCACGATGCATTCGAGAAGCTGCTGGATGCCACGCATGTGGATGATCTGCAAAAGTTTGCCAATAGCATACTTGAGGGCGATCCCAAGGATGCGGATTTGATACGCGAGAAGCTTGCGTATGTGCTGCGACGTAAACAGAAGCTGCAGGAGTTGTCTACGGAGCGTAAGCATCGTTTGATGCAATCACTGCAACTGCAGGAATTCCTGCGCAGTCTCTACGAGATCGATCGCTGGCTGGTGCAAAAACTCCAGGTGGCATTAGACGAGAACTATCGCGAGCCCAGCAATTTGCAGAGCAAGATCCAGAAGCACACCGCATTCGATGCCGAGTTGTTGAGCAATTCACCACGTGTCCAAGCGGTCATCAGCGAGGGTGAACGCTTGATTCGTGGCGAGCACTTTGCCAAGGATGAGATAGCCCAACAGGTGCAACTGCTCGAGGGCGATTGGCTCAAGCTGAAGGCCGCCTCCAAGGCGAAGAAGGAGAAGCTGCAGCAAGCATACGATGCTTTGGCCTTCAATCGCAGCGTCGATGAGTTCAACAACTGGATGGATGATGTTGAGGTGCAGCTGTCCAGCGAAGACTATGGCAAGGATTTGGCCACTGTAAGCAATCTGCTGAAGAAGCACGAACGCATCGAGGCTGATGTGGCGCATCATAACGAGCTGGCCGATCAACTGAAGCTCAAGGATGAGCAATTCTTCCAGTTGGATCACTTCTTGAAGCACGACATCCATGAACGTGCGATGGCCACCATTAAGCGCTACAATACGCTGCACGAACCGATTGCCATACGCCGCGAGAATCTTGAGGATTCGCTGAGTTTGCAGCAATTCTTGCGCGATGCTGAGGATGAGTTGCAGTGGCTGGCCGAGAAGCAGTTGATTGCTGGCTCACAGGATTTGGGCAGCAGTCTGTTGGCTGTCCAGGGACTGCAGAAGAAGCACAATGCTCTCGAAGCTGAGCTGACGTCACAGGAGCCGCTGATTCAGGCGCTGCTGCAGCGTGGCCAGCAAATGATACGCGACAATCACTTTGCCAGCGAGCAGCTGCAATACAAATCCGAGTTGCTGCAAAAGCAATTGGTGCAGCTGCGTGATCTGGCCGCGATTCGCAGATTGCGTCTGCTCGACGCTGTCGAGAGTCAACTGTTCTATGTGGAGGCCAATGAGGCTGATGCCTGGATGCGTGAGAAGCGTCCGATTTTGGCCAGCAGCGACTATGGACGCGATGAGATCTCGGTGCAGGCACATCAGAAGAAACTCGAGGTGCTGCAACGTGAATTGACCGCCTTTAAACCTAGCATTGATAAGGTGAATAAACTGGCCACGGGACTCGTGGAACGCAATCACTTTGATAGCGCCAACATTCAGGAGAAGAATGGCGCTGTCTCTCAGCAATATGCTGAGCTGTTGCGACTGGCCAAGGATCGCGAACTGCGTCTCACCGAGTGCAAGAAACTCTTTGAGTATCTGCGCGAAACCGAGGAGCTGCATGAATGGGTTGGCGATCAAATGGCTGTCACAGCCAGCGAGGATTACGGCGAGGATGTGGAGCACGTAGAGCAATTGATGCTGGCATTCGAATCGTTTGTGTCCAACCTGAATGCGAATGAAGCGCGTGTTGAGGCCTGCTTGGAGCGTGGCGATCGTCTCATTCAGGAGAATAATCCGTATCGCAGCTCAATCAAGTCGAAACGCGATGAGACCAAACAACTGTGGGATGAGCTCAAGGATCTGGTGAATGCACGCCAGGATGCGCTCGCTGGCGCCAAGCAGGTGCACGTTTACGATCGTGTGGCCGATGAAACCATCTCGCTGATTAACGAGAAAGATGCTTCACTCATCTCCGAAGATTACGGTCAGGATTTGGAGAGCATTCAGGCACTGGGACGCAAGCATTCCGTGTTCGAGGGCGAACTAATTGCCATCAAGGAGCAGGTGGACTCAGTGCTAGCCGAGGCTGTTAAGCTGGGTGAAATCTATCCCGATGCCAAGGAGCACATTGAGGTGAAACGCGATGAGACAGTTGAGGCGTGGACGGACCTGAAGGAGAAGACCAATGCGCGCAAGAGCAAACTGAGTCAGGCGGAGCAGCTGCAATCGTACTTTGATGAGTATCGCGATCTGATTGCTTGGATCAACGAGATGCTGGCCAAGATCACGGCACCCGAGTTGGCCAACAGCGTTGCTGGCGCTGAACTGTTGCTCGCCAGCATCAAGGATCATCATGCTGAGATACGTGCACGTGACGAGACCTTTGCCAATTTCACTGCCAACGGACAGCAGCTGATCAAGGAGAAGCATTTCCTTGCCCACGAGGTGGAGGACAAGATCAAGGTGCTGAAGTCGCGACATGAGCTGCTCGAGCACACGCTGCAGCAGCGTAAAGAAATCTACGAGCTGAATCTGGACACACAACTCTTCCTCAAGGATGCCGAGATACTGGAGCAATGGATTAGCAGTCGCGAGCCGCAGCTGAAGGATGCCAAGCTGGGTGACTCGATACCACAGGTCGAGGATCTGTTGCGTCGCCATGAGGACTTTGAGAAGACGGTGGCCGCTCAAGAGGAGAAATTCCAGGCTATCAAGCGTATAACGCTGTTGGAGCAACGTTTCCGCAAGCAGCTGGAGCACGAGAAACTGGCCAAGCTAAAGGAGAAGGAGCGTCTGGAGAAGGAACGTCTCGAGCAGTTGAAGCAAAAGGAACTGCAGCGCTTGAACGATGAGAGACGTCGCGCAGAGAAGCAGCAGGAGCATCGCAACAATGCTGCTGCTCAAGAGAAGACGCCCATCTTCTCGTCGCCCATGGTCACAATCGGCGGAGGCAATGGCACCGCCAGCATGCCTGGCAGCGCTGCCCAATCGCCAGCTATCTCGCAAACACAGCTGCGTCCACAGTTCCCCGATCAGGACGAGCAATTGAGCCTGCAGAAGAGCAGCTCCAGCGGCATGTTTGGTGATCGTCTGCGACGCGGTTCCGCTGATGCCAATGTGAAGCGTGCCGAGAGCATGAAAGTGCAGCCCAAGCAGCCAAAGCGTACGCCTTCATTTACGACAAGACGTCGCGCGCAATCCTTCCGCAAGAACCAGAAGGGAGAAGGCTTCGATTTGCCACCAGTGGAGATTCAAGGCATGCTGGAGCGTAAGCACGGTCTGCAATCCGGTGGCAAGAAGGCGCCAGTGCGTTCATGGAAGCAATTCCATACCGTGTTGTGCGGTCAGCTGGTCTGCTTCTTCAAGGATGAAAATGATTTCCTGCAGCAAAAGACAGCCACAGCGCCAGTAAATATTCTGGGCGCCAAGTGCGAACGTGCCGATGATTACACAAAGAAGAAGTACGTGTTCCGGCTGAAGCTTCCCGACGGCTCGGAGTTCTTGTTCGAAGCGCCATCCCTGGACATCATGAACGATTGGGTACGCAAGATTTCATTCCACGCTAGTCTGCCGCCAAATCTACAGCTGCTGAGCTACGACGAGTCCATGAAGGTGAGTGTGAGCTTATAAATTCTTAATATTCTCATATTTTAATTGTCATTTGTATTTATTTTTTACAGCAACAATCGAGCAGCTCGCCGGACATTAAGGTGACCAGCAATGTGGAATCCCCCGTTAGTTCACGCAACTCCTCACCCGATTCACAGCGACGCGCCAGCAGCGGTCAAAGTTTGGATGCCGCTGGCACAGCCACGCCCCAAATGGCCTTCCTGCAGCGTCAAATGCAGCAGCAGCAACAACAGCAGCTGCAACAGCAACAGCAATCCTCGCAGCCCAGTTCACCCACATCCGGCTACGATCAGAAGCCACCGATACCGCCACGCGGAGCGCCGCCCGTTGCCACAAACCGTCAGAGCCAAGAGAATCTGGTTGTCTTGCGCAATCGCCAAAGTTCCAGCAATGGTAAGTTTTACTTTTAAGCCAATCTTAGTACATTTACAAAAGTTTACTTCACTTGTAGACTTAACCGATGGACGCCTGCAACAATCGGCAACGCTGCCAGCACAGAATGGCAACAGCAGTCGGGATGACATTGCATTGAGACGCAACACGGAGGCCAGACAATCCGGTAAGTAGTCGCAGAGTAGTCCCCTTTCCCCCTCTTTAGTTGTTGTTAGAGTCCTACAGCTATTTGTGTTTGTTCTACACACACACACATACATTCACACAACACTCACTCTCTTATCATCATTGTAAAAATGTGTCCCCCCTCTCGAAACTGTCAATTCGATTCGATACGATTCGATTTGATTCGATTAGATAATCCGCCACCATTGCCCACAACGATGCCGCCCTTGGGCAGCAGCGCCAGTAGTCATCATCCTCCCACGTCGCATAATCATCAATCGCCACATGCGGCGCAAGTGCAACAGCGCATCAATGCCTTCAATGCGGCAGCCAGTCAACAGCAGCAACAACCGGACTACTACAACAACAACAAATTGCGACAACAGCAACAACATCAACACCAACAACAACAGCAGCAACAACACTTGGCATCGCCACAGCGTGTGCCATCGCTGAACACTGGACGCATCGATTCGACACGCAAGTTCATTGAGATGGAGGCGCATGCGCCTGGCAGCATTTACGGCAGTAACAGCAACAATAACAATGGACACAACAGCAGCAGCAACAGCAGCACAACGACGACAAAGCGCACCATTAGCTACTCGAGCAGCGGTGCTAGCAGCAATGGCAATGGTAATATTACCACAACTACAACCACAACAACAACAACCACACAACAACAAATTGCGAGCAGCAGCCGCACGGTTTGGCATTTAACGAGCTCACCCACATCATCGACCAAATCATCATCGGGCTCCGCTGGGGAGCATAACAATGCCATCAGTAATCCAAGCTACATGGGTCTACATCTAAATAACAATAACGATGGAAACGGTGGTTAGCACACATCCAAAACAGATACATTATCTTCATATATATGATATATCCTAACATATAAGATACTTTTCATCTTCAATATTTGTTTTTATGCTTAGTTTGGAATGTATTTTTAATACGGTTTACTTTCAAGTTGGCTATAAATTTAGTTTGGTTATTGGTTATGGTAGTATCTAAGTTTACTTTTTAACTTTCTTTTCTCTCTTTATGATGCATGCCTATATTATATACTATATCTGTGAAGGTTCTACTGTGAAATCGGTTAAACTAACGCGTCGCTCTTATCTTCGGACGAGTTTACAAAGTATTATAAGAATTATACTCAAATGTCTTTACTTTCCGCTCTCTACGCTGGGTCCCTGTTCTCCCATGTTATCCTCTGTTCCTCTTCTCTCTGCTCCGGTGTTTTCTTCTTCTACTTTGCACTCACACTCACTTTACATTTTATGTTTTTAATTCATTTGCTTTGCCTTTTAAGTTAAGCTGCATGCGCTTTTTTATATACAACGCGACTTGAATCGTTTTATTATCAAATCATACTCACACCTCTCTCTACATTCACAGGTTGGGGCAACAGTCGCTTCGAGAGCAATCGTCCCGTCTCCCTGCAGCCGGACTCCATCAGCTTTACCCGTGTGTCTGCCGAAAGTTCCAGCGAGAGCGAAGCCCAGTCAATTTCCTCAGTGTCCGGTGTGAAGGGCAGCAAGAGCAAAGATGAGCGACGCAGCGGCATGTTCCGCATCTTTGGTCGCAAGGGTGGCGACAAGGAGAAGGAGAAGGAAAAGGATAAACGCCGATCCAGTCAAACGCCGCCACAGTGAAAAACAAAAACAAAAGAAACAAACAATTTGCAAACAAATCGTTTCAGCTAAATTAACAAAAAATTGAGACAATTGCATTGAAATAATTGTTTTTGTATTTTTTATATAAATATATAAATAAAATAAATAATATATATTTAATTCTTAACCCAACCACACATTGCGAGCAGTGCAAGCAAACAAAAGAAAAACTTCGAAATAAAAAGCGAAAATTACAAAAAAAAAAAAAAACTAAATAAACAAAATGCGAAACAAAAAAAAAAAAAAAAAAAACAAACACAATATTATTGATATGCAAAAAATATGTATTTTTAAAATGAGTCTTGAAGTGTAAAACAATTATTATATATAAAGTCAATGTTTTAATTGCATTACAAAATGTAACTGTAAGTTTGTTCGTTGTATGCTTATGCTTAAATATAATTTTCATAAAAACAAAAAGAGAAACAAAAAACAAATCGAAACGAAACACAAAAAAAACAAAAACAAACCAATAAAAATATTATATTACATGTGAACAAATGTGTGTTGTGTATTCAAGATGGCGGCATGTGAACAAATGTGTCAAGATGGCGGCCCTTCCTCAGAGAAAGCAAACATTGTTATGCTAGTGCACAGCAGATGGCGCTAGTAAGGCTTCTAAAGCAAAAACTATAAATCATTTTTTCGCTGCATTTTGTATGCATTTTATTGCTGGCAAGTAAAACTGCGCTTAAATCTACGACACAAAATGTCAATATGTATACATAAAAGATCAACCATATATATAGTAAATGTATATATGCAGGTATGGTGAGGGCCCTTCCACCGATTCGGGGTATTCGTTTGCTAGTACTACGAGTAAAATACAAAATAAAAACACTTAAAACTAATATGCAAATGCAACGCAAACAAGAATAAAGAGTACTCGTTGTCAAGTATACAATTCCAGGTCTACAACTACTTATATATCGAAACGATCCCTTCAACTTTAACCATAGTTTTGATACTGCACCAGATTGCCGTGAGTTTGTGCCGGCTGCTGATAGTAGGCAGCCTGATGATACAGCTGCGGCGAGGCGGGCTCATTCACCTGTATCTGATGGTAGTTGGTAATGGGCTCATGCTCGACCACTTCGCGCACCGTCTGGAACGGATGGTTGACCACAATGCGACGCTTGTGGAACGTTTCGCTGGTGGCAGCGGCATCGGTGGGTGCCGCAGTGGCGGAAATCACACGCTCATTTGGTTGCAGGTGACGATTGAGGTGTCCGGCAGCGCCATTGCCCGCCACATCCACATCGAGATTGGGTTGAGCTGGCGTCGGTGTGGCCTGGGTGCTGGGTACTGGAGCTGGCGCCTCAATCAAGCGCTGGAATTGCTGTTGCTGCTGACGTGGTTGCGAGTAGCGTGCGGATTGTTGTTCCTCCTCCACCTGCTGCTGTTGCTGTTGCTGCTTATCGCAGTCGGGTTTCACAGGGCTAATGGTTGCTGTGGCCACAATGGATTGATCGCGATCATTCTCGTGGGGAATCTGCAAGTGAATTTGCGCCTTGGCTGCCTCTTTGGACTGCACCTTTTGCTCCTGCTTGGGCTGCTCTACCAGGCGACCAGACTCCCCATCGGGATCGAAGCGCATGCGTGAATAGGGTGCACTGTACTCCAGCTCCTCGGCAAGTGGACTGCGCTGCTGGGACGACTGCTGGCGATAGTAGGATCTGGGCGCAGCTGGACGTACTGCAGACTTGGCATAGACTACTGTGGGACCCGCATGATTGCGCAAAAAGTTCTTCACTTCGGCAACATGGGCAATCTCTGGCTCAGAGATGCGACGCTCCTTTGGCGGTGGCTGGCGACTGCGACCCAAATAGATGTTGTGCTGGGATGGGGGCAAGTGAATCTTGTGTTCATGCTTGATGATCTGTGGACGTGGTGCTTCCTCCAGGCGCGCTGGCTTCGACTCCACGTTGCCAGCATTGGCATTGGCCAAGAACTCGCCGCTGAAGTAATCATCGTTGTTCTGGCTGGGATACGACTGGCGATTGAAGCTGTTGCTGCGTTGATAGCCACGCTGTGATGGATAACTGGCCTCACTGCGTCCAAAGTCGTAGTTCTGTGGCTCGGGCTCCTGGCGTGTCAGCATGCCGGGAGTGAGATGCTTGCGATTAATCTGGAACGTATTGCCATTGCCATCGGTCGCGGTAATGGTAGAACTGGAGCCGGAACTTGAGCTGGAGCTGGCGACGGGAGCAGGTGGAGCAACTGGAGCAAGGGGCTGACGTTTGCCGTCGGTGGCATCGCTGCCTTGTTGCAGTTGCGCCTCTACAAACTCATCCTTCGGGGCCTGATCGTAGCTGGGCATGGTGGTCACACTTGAGCCCACGGTGGTCACTTGCGATTGCTCCTTGGCAGCAGGAGCTGGCTGCTCATAGTTGGGTCTGTATTCGTTTGCATTGCTGCTGAAGCCTTGTGTCTGTACCTGACCATTGTTGTTGTAGGCAGCAGCCACAGCAGGATGAGGATGTCCCAGAGGCAACAAAGTCTCACCACGGGGTATCTTGGCCACTGGGTGATCCAGCTCAACAACCAACGTACCAGCTGGCTTGATGACCACACGTTCCTCGATGTCGTAGAACTCCTTTTGGATGGCCGGATGACGCACCTCGTATTTCTTGGCCTTCAGCGCCGGCTGCACAATCTGTATGGTCTTGGTTATCAGAGGACGAGGAGGAGCTGGTTGCACATAGCCACGTTGTGGCGGTGGTGGCAAATAACCGCCAACGCTGCCGGATTGATCGTAGTCATCATAGCCAGAGCTCTCATCTACAGCGGGTGGATACTGATCTTGATAGTCATCCTGGGCATCGTCGTAGCTGTAGCCGCCTTGATCGTAGCTGGGTCTGTTGTAGCTGGTGCCAGCATCAAAAGCGGGTTCATAGGAGGCAGGTTCGTAGCTGTTGCCACCACCCAGCTTGGCTTCATTGGGGATAGCAGCGGGCAGCGGAGCTGGAGCAGGCGCACTGGCAATGGGATTAGCGTTGTTCGAGGAGGAGCTTGAGGAGCCGGAGCTGCTGCTCACGGGTGCAATGGCAGCGGTTTGGACAGTTTGTGCTGGCGGTGCGGGCTCATAGATGGGTTTGCTGTCCAGTTGCTGTTCCACATTAACACTGGATGTTGCTTGAGGTGCTGGAGCAGCTACTTGACGCTCAAACATGCGCAGCTGCTGGGATTTGCCGCCACCAATGGATACAGCATCGTCGACAACAATGGGACTGGTATTGGAGATGGAGCTGGAGCTGCTGCTACTGAATTGGGTGTAGCGCTGAGGCGAAGGGCTGGAGGATTCAAAGACCTGTCGAGAAGGTTAATATTGTAAAAAAGAGACAAGAGTTAAAAGTGATCAAAGTAAATAAATCAATAATCGGCTATTCAGTTAACGTTGTAGTCAATTGTTAGAGAACTTAGAGTCACTAAAGTATCTTAGTTAATTGACAGACTTTCAGTCAACTTTTGTTCTTCAAATAAAGTCCAAATTAATGAAATGGTTAGATTCAATTGTAAAGAATCTATCAGTGAGCAGAGAATCGAAAGAATCTTTGTTCACGTTTGTACTTTATACAACACCCAAATTTACTATTCAGATTGTAACTAAATATGCAAAAAATATTTTAGCTGCAATATGTTTGTAATACAGATTGAGCAACTTTTACTTCCTAGTTTCATATGCAGTTTAATTCATGGTTAAATTCTCAAACAAACTTATACATAACGCTTTGAGTAAGGGTACCAAATATTGTATGTTAGATGATTAAATAGGTTAGATTATGCCTGCTTGACTCTAAGCTATAATATTCTTTCACTTTTTAGGCATGTGGTTAAATCTATAATGAATAAGTTGTCTTATATCTCTAATCTACTCACTGTTTCCACGGATGGTCCATGACTGTGATACGATTGAATGTAGCGCTCGAACTCTTGATTCTGGCGCAGCTGCTGATTGCGTTGACGGAACTGTCCGCTGTGTGGTGGCTGTTGGTGCAAGGAAGGGCGACGATTGTGGCCACGACGACGGGGCAAACGTCCTTTAATGCCTGCTACCGCAGGAGCAGGCTGCAAGCCCAAACCCTGGCGAGGCGACAACGGTTGCTGTTGCTGTTGTGGTGGCGACTGTGATTGCTGCTGTGCCAGCGGCAACTGTTGTTGCTGCGACGACTGCGATTGCTGCTGTTGCTGCACCTGTTGCTGCTGTTGTTGTTGAATCTGCTGTTGTGGTCGCTCCTGTAGACGCTCAAAATGAGCGGGACCCGCACGCAGCTCGGCAGGCGCACGTCCATCGACAAAAGTGACATCCGCTGGATTTGTAGCCGGCTGTTGGGCTATGGAAATGTTAACGTGAGTCGCCGCTTGACTGGCAGCGACCAGCAGCAGCAGCACAAGCAGCTGACGGCACATTATCGCTCAACTGCAGCTAAAGATCCTCGCTAAACAATCAATCAATCTGTAGTCTGTCTGTCTGCCTGATTGTTTGACTGAGCACTCGGCGAACGCTTCTCGTTGTGTGACAAACATTTGGCGCATGCGTCGCATATTTATACGGATTTACGCAACTGCGGCGGGAGCTGCTCTCTAACGCTTTGTAGCTACTACTGCAACGACTTCAATCGATCAGTGTCAATGTCGGCAGAAGCGTGCAAATGTGGCTGAAAACACCCTGTTTAGGGATTGAGATGCTTGCCCCAGTTCTACAATTAAAGGCATTCGAATGATGCACATTGCAACTTAACACTTTTTTTTGTAGCAGCTTCAATTGTTTTTTGTTATAGTTGCTACAGCAGCCTACATGTAAACTGATGTGTGGCACGCGCATTTCAATTGCCAAAAAGAAAAATCGCACCAGCTGCCAATGCGCCATAATTGGCAGCTTGCAACATTTTTCGCGTAATTGTCGGAAGGTCAGTGCTGTGCGGCCATCGGGGCATCGCCTATGCGGCGTATGAGTGATGTGCGTTCGTTTGATTTGAACTTGAAATTGGCGCATTTAGCAGTCATCAGTTTGTAAATGAGACGTTGAACTGCTTATTGGAATTTCGAGTTTTGATTTCAATTTCGATTTTGATTTTGATTTCGTTTACAAATTTTCGATAAGATAGTCTCAAGTGTGTTGTTACACATACGACCCATTGGACATTTTTGGTTTGTCAGGCAAAGTTGCGCAACTGGAGTTGCCAAATAATGCAGAGCACCATAAGTTATGCAAAAGATAAAGGTTAATGGCAACACATTTTGATTTTTTTGCGAGGGTGTCGCCGGTCGCTCAGTAACTAACATAGTAATAAAGCCAAGTAAAGTCATGAATGGCTAAACACACAATTGACAATCCACACAAAAAGCAACTCAAACAATGCACATTTTACAAATGAATTTCGCAGGTGCTGCTCTCATTCAAAACCAAACACACAATTGCCTTTCAGCTGCACTTTTCCAATCAAGAAATTGCACATAGAATATGCCGAAGCATTTAATTCTACTCGACGTCTATTTCATTCATACAGAAATATGAATCTATTCGACGTTGAAATTCAACGCAAAACTGGACGACTCGCTGACTGGCTGTAACATTGTTTGTTTTGTTGTGAGTTGTGAGCTGCATGCGAAACGAGATTCGAAAAACGTGTGAGAGACGAAGACACAGAGAAATGTAACATGAATCTGAACTTGAGTGGGACCATTTAAAGGGCGTTTAATTTGTTTTCGTTGTGGACTATCAATAGCGCACACATGAAGACAAGGGCAGTGAAAGGCACAATTTGTGGACGGCTACGACTTGAATATTTTAAAATGCTAAACTCACAAAGGACGCTGGGAAAATATTGGCTTGAAACATGTATCGAATAGTTGCTCTATGAAGCAAATAGATAACAAAACTAAGAGCTTGTTGGCTTTTTATGATGCGAATTTGTGATATATTTATAAATAACTTATTATATTAGATGGAATGGTTTCGATAAAGTATACAAAATCTTATGGCTTCAGTGAATAACTAAAAAGTTATTAGAGCATAATAAAAATATAAGATGAAAATCAGAAGAGACTGTAGCTCTTACTTGCTTTATATTGCTATATTTAATAAACTTTTAAGCTTTAAAATGTATTTAGTTAATTCATTTAATTCAATGTTGAAATTGATAACAAGAGATGCAACTGTTTCTTCTATCAAAAAAAAATCCACCAACTAACATATAATACGAGTACAAATTAAGAAATTGCAAAATGAATGAATTCCAAAATTAAATAAAAGTCTTAAAGTCAACTCATTTTCCATGCATTTCAGAAATTGCATTAAGCAAAACCCTCTTCAAATATTATAAAATAGGCGCCTGCATATCTTATATACATATGCGTATGTACATACATACATACATAAATACTTTTCTTACAAAAAAACAAGAATCTACTCAACACCTCAGTTATGCAGCTTAAAAATGCCAACTATTAATATTAAAGTGAACGAGCTCGAGAGCATTTCTATGTTGTAAACTCGAAGGACAACAACAAAAACTGTCAATGTGACTGACAGCAGGACTAAGAATAGAAGCAGCAACAGCTTATGGTATATGTATGTCTATGTACATGTATTTACGTACATATCTCGTACTTCTCAAATAAAGTTCCAGCATAGAAATAGAAGAACACGTCCAAGTGAGTGCTTAAATTAAACTCAATCGACTATACATAGTATGGAGTAAGAGACAGCGAGAGCTTGGTAAACTAATTGTAGAGCAACTACGCACTTGGCAGAAGGACCAGAAGGACATGCGGATCTGATGGGTATTGGGACATCGCACGTGGGAGCTGTGTGTATTGCATACATAAATAACAATTGGGCGACAAGCATCGCTGGATCCGGGCGACAATAATAAAAATAAAGCGGAGAACAAATAGAGACTGAGACGCTGATATTTAAATCAGTTGCACGTGGGTGAGGACAACCAAAGGAACGGCAGACGGGGTTAAGCTGGAGGGGGGGCGGCAACTGTTTACTATGCCTTGCCACACCTGATTAAAATCTATTGACACCACAGCAGAGAAAGTGGAGCAGCCCACAGGTTACACACAGGTCGCTAACAAGCGACCGCATAACAAAAGGAAACGGAAATGGCCGCCGCCCTCTGCCACTTAATGAAACCCAATTACACGAGCCAGCATCGCTGATGGCGATGGCGACGTCGGATGGCAAACAAAAACAGCTGCAGAGCCGATGGCGCAGCTGCCGCTACACCTGTTAACGCTATTTGCATTTTTCCTTGTATACATAGCACATACTCATACATACATATAGTTTATTATTATCAACGCGCTGCCGATGTCGATGCCAATGCGACGCGACGCGACTCATCGTCCTCCCTCTGCCAGTTTTTTGCAAGGACATGCGCAAACAACACCCCGCCCACCTGTGCCGACACTCGGCCGCCACTCGGCTAAAGCCTAGACCCCAGCCACCCTCACACCCCAACTTCAGTCGAGTTTACCACCACATCCACTAACCCATCCGGGACCCCGTCGACTGCTCCTGTTGGGAGTATAAATAAGACGCAGCCTCGCGCACACAGCCTCAGTTGCTGAAACTGTGTGTTGCTCGTTGCTCGTGGCCTCCTGTTTCGTTCTGTGTTCTCGCTTTCCTGTTGTTTCACAACTCAAGTGGTATCCTGTTATTATTGTGCTACGAGCTGCAGCTGCAAACTGTTGCAAACTGATTGAAACTGAATTCTCGCCGTCGGAAGTTATTGTTTTCATGTGTTTACCAATTGCCGGTCTAGGCATCATTTGATTACTTGCGGAATACTGAACTTGGTCAATTGTCAAGCAGGTAAGCTATCACTTTCATGGGCTGGACAGCGCCCATTCAGTGTTGAAATTAGATTAGGCATATTCTGGGATTTATATAAACAAGCGTGTTAATCGAATCGTTTACTAGATAAATGAGATAGGATATAATAATAATATAATAATATACCATTTGCTATTGTACATTTATATAATTTTTTTTAATGTGGTTCAAATTAACTCAGTGCTCAGCAGCTTAACTCTTTTGCCAAAGCAACAACAAACAATGAGCTTATTACTGCTCGCAGTAATGTAAACAAGCGACGTTTACCAACACTGCTGCCATTACTGCAAGTGCAAGGCGCTTTCACCATTTGAATGCAAGCGCTGCCAGATTGCGCAAAAAAAAACTGCAAGTTTGTATGCAGCATAAAGCCTGACTGAAAGCGAATGTGATTTAAATACAGGTTGCAAGAAGTACACGTAGCAAATGCATAGGAATCATATGGCAATAATACTGGCAAAATAAAAAGCACAAAACAGAAAGTAAAACAGAGAGAGAGAGAGCGAAAACCAACCCCTAAAAAGCATGTGTGTGCGATAAGCGACGTTAGCTTTTGTAAGGGTTCGTTTTTCAGTTGAATAGCAAACTTCGAGGCGTACGGTTCGCATTCGGTCGCGTTTCTCATTTCTCCAACAATTTTTAGCAAACTTCTCACACACACACACTCTCTCACACACACACATTTGATAGGCCACCCAGCGTGTCGCAAAGCCAAAGCTAAAGCCAGACAGCAGATACCCCGCAACATTCGCATTCGCTCGCTCGTATTACAAAGTGTTTGTTTTCTCTCTGTGAGTGTGTGAAACTAAACTTTTCGTGTGTGTGTGTCAGTGCGTGCGTTCGTGTGCGTGTGTGTGTGTTTTTCTCGACTTTGTCGACGTTCTGCCAAAAAAAAAGAAAGCCAAAATTACATACATTCATACTGTATAGTATATACTCAGTATATTGAGAGGAGAAAGTGCAAAGATGGCCGAAAATTGCCCAAAATGCAAGAAATCAATCAATTCGAAGGATGCAATCATCATTTGCAATTCGGATGACTGCCTTAAGAAGTTCCACCGTACGTGCGTTAACATCGATGATGCGATGTATGATTTGATACAGAAGAATCCAATGATATCATTTAACTGTGATGAGTGCCGCAATCAGACACCAAAGGCATTGTCCGCCAAGCTGCACACCATCGAGGAGAAGGTGAACAAGGTGTGCAATGGCGTTAATCAAATCCAGGGCCGCATGTACCAGCAGTATTTCCAATTTGGCAATCAGCCCGTCAACAATCTCGATGGCAAAAAGCACCCGCAACAGAATAATCTCATCGTTGTCGGCAACAATTGCAATTCGGATCGATTGCAGGTCGTATGCGACTACGGACGTTGGGTGCAGGTGGGCAAATTTGCTACAAATACCAGCGAGGATGATATTATCGAGCATTTGGCCGAGGAGCTGAAGATCAACAAGAATCTGGTGAAGTGCACCAAACTGGTGAAGAACGATGCCAATTTGTCGCAGCTATCATATTGTAAATTCAAAATATCCATACCCGACTATCGTTTCAATGAGCTGTTCAACGAGGCGATTTGGCCAAGTGGTGTTATGGTTAGCCCCTTCACGCCACGCTCTCAGCTGAATCAGAATCGCATATAAAACGGAAACGGCGACGAGAGATGACGAAGACAGAGACGACAGTGCAAATGGGGAAAGAGAGAGAGAAAGAGCGCGCCTGCGCTACACTTCACAAGGGGGCAGGGGGGTGCATTGCATCAAGAGAGAAGATGAGAGAGCGCAAGGATGAGAGTGAGGGTTGCTTGCCGGTCGGACAGCGACAATAGCAACCAGAGCAACAACAACAACGTCAGCAACAACAGCAGTTTTCATTCGATAATGTTTTTGCCGTCGCCGTCACTTTTTGTGGGGGTGTTCGGGGGGTTGCCTCACACTGTATGCAAAAATTTTTGACAACTGACAACACAACTCGAAAACTTTGCCCAAAACCAACTTTAAAAACTTATTCAGAATTAAACAAAAAGAATACAAGTAATTACTTAACGAATTATCTTTAAAAATGCATTTTCAAATGTTTAAGCATTGAGAAACCAGTAACCAAAAAAAAAAGTAAAGTAAAAAAGTTCGTAAATGCAAAGCCAAGTCAAAGTCAAATATTAGTCATTTATGCATAACTGTCGTATATTTAAATTACATTAAATTTAACACACAAAAAAAGTAAAAAACCAAACATAATGCAAATATTAAACCAAGCAGTCAGTATCTATTTAAATACCAAAAACCAAATAAGTAAAAACAAAATGAATAATTAAAAGCATATTACAAATATTTAAACTATTTAAGCAAAAAGCACTTACAGCATTTTGTTTAAAAAAATTTCGTTTATTTTTCCAGTTTTACTACTATTTTGTGTTCCATTTACTTTTATGTGTAAATCCCCGAAACAAGTTTAAAACCAAAGCATTAACTTAACAAATACTTAAACTTATCAAAATATATTCAGCTATATTGTATTCATATGCGTAGTTTGAGGCATTTTCAAAGCTTGTTCTCAAAAATATTTAGAAATTTTGCGAACCAATGATAAAAAATTGTAAAACCTATTCAAAACAAAATTATGTATGTATTTGTGTATTCAAAAAAAAAAAAACAAACAAAAAACAAATGAATATTGAAAAACCAAAAATACAAATAACAATAAAAAAAAAATGCAATTGCAATTATAGAAACTTGTTCAACACAACTGTAAACGGTTGAGGTTTGAGAATTCGTAAAAAAAAAACGCAGCTGGGCAAAAATTGTTGCAATAAACTCAACTCATGAATATAGAGAAAGTAATAAACAAATACTAAATATATATATTTATTTATATATATTTCATAATTGATGTATTTTTTTAAAGTGAAGCCCCGTTTCGCTAAACCACACACCACAAAACACATCACATAACAAGAACAAAACAATACAATATACAATACCAGAAATCAGTAATATTTTCATTGACCGCAGCTCCCAGACACGTTAAGACATTGGATAATTGGGAGAGTCAATTGGGCAGGGAATGTGTCTGGGGTGAATGCATCGATAAAGCAAGGAACAACAGCAAAATGTAGAGAAAATACAAATAAAACACATATATTATATATTTAGTATACAACAATATGCATGCATGTATTTATGTCAAACTTTTTCAATAAATTCTACAAAAAAAAAACAAAACTTTAATATTTGCAAAATTATTATATTATGGGTTAGATGATTAATTGCCAAAGTGCATAAAACTTATCTTTAGAAATTTCAATTTGAAGAATAAATTTAACATGTTAACTGATCTCTATAGAAAATTTAACTGTAATGGGACAAATAAAATTCGGACCAACTATTTTTCTGGAAGCTGAGAACGAAATTGTTGCACTCAAAATACCTCAATTTTCGATGGATTATGTCTATTACGTATGCACGATTTCAATATACAAAGCGAGAGATCTAGTATAGTATCTAGTATATATTCTATACCTAGTTTCACTAAGACATATTAAATCGAAACGGTAAGTTTCTTAGGAATATATACAAAATCAGGACTTACATTTCGAGATGCTTTTTTAACGTACTCCTTGCTTGGATATAATAGTGAAAGAAAACAATGAAATGGTATCAGGTGTTTTTATTGGAAACGCACATCACATTCAAATTCATATTGAATACGATTATTTGCAGCATTATGACCAACTCGAAGCGCAAGCAGCCCCCCACACCCAAAGCCTCAGACACTTCTTGTACAGACAGCAGTGAAAAATCTGCAGCCACAGATGAAATGAGTTACACAACGGAATCACAGCAGGATAACCAACCGGATAACGACAAGGAAAATGAGGAGGAGGAAGGGGAAGAGGAGCGGAAGCAAAGGCAAAAACAACTACCGGAGAGCACTCAAAGAGCTCAACTGTTTAAAGTGTGTTTTGGACATGAGCTGCATAACTTTAAGAGCTTGAATAGTTTTACGTGTTGGCTGCAACGTCCTGTCGACGGCGCCGCTTTGGGTGTATTTCGGATGCTCTACGGCGCCAGCATGTTGATTGACATTGCCGAGGAGCGTGGCGGGGGGCAGCTGGATGTGCGCTTCGGTGAGCCCCAACACTGTCACTTTCCCCTGTTCAACGGCATGCGAGCATTGGAGTATCCGCTGATGGGTTGCGTCTATCTGTGCATGTGGCTGGGCGCATTGGGAATTATGCTTGGTTATCGTTTTCGCTGGAGCTGCTTGACCTTCATCAGTTGCTATTGGTACATCTTTCTGCTGGACAAGCCGGCGTGGAATAATCACAGCTATCTGTTTGGTCTGGTGGGCACGTTGCTGCTCTTCACTCAAGCTCACAGTTATTGGTCGGTAATTGGTTTTGATTTTACCTTTTAATTGACTGAAAACTCTTTTGCACACTTGACTTTGCAGTTCCTTGGATAGTTGGCTAAAGCCAGAGCTGCGACAGCCGGTGCCGTATTGGAATTACTTCATCATCAAGTTTCAGTTCTTCATACTCTACATGTATGCGGGTCTGAAGAAGTTCTCGCTGGAGTGGCTATCTGGCTATGCCATGTCCAGTCTCAGCGAGCATTGGGTATTTGCGCCTTTCCGCCAATTGCTCGACGGCGAGCTCATCGATCTGCTGATCATTCATTGGTTTACGGCAATCTTTGATTTCTCCATTGCCTTCTTTATGACCTGCGAGCGAACCCGTCTCTTTGCCACGCCTTTTATGATCAGTTTCCATTTGATGAACTCACGTCTCTTTGTCATAGGTTAGTCGAGGCATAATTACAAATGTTTTCGTATCTAAATTTATACTCTTTTACAGGCATGTTTCCTTGGGTTTGTCTGGCAGAGGTGCCGCTCTTCTTTGGCTTCAGCTGGCCACGACGCATACGCTCCCTCGGGAAGTCAGTAAAGTTGCCGTTCAGTGAGAAGTCAGTTCAGCACAAAGCTGGCTTTAGAGCCCAACTGCGTAGCTGTGTCATACTCTTCTATTGCGCGTTGCAACTGTTCCTGCCTTATTCGCACTTTATCACAAAGGGCTACAACAATTGGACCAATGGATTGTATGGTTATTCCTGGGACATGATGGTGCATTCCTACGACACGGTGCTGACCGCTATTAAGATTGTGGACAATGAAAATCAGCAGGTACATCATTTAAATCCCTACGCCTTCACCGAGTACGATCGCTGGACTAAATTTGCTGACATGGCAGTGCAGTATGCCAAATGTATAGAACGAAATATACACGAGGACTTGGCCAAGCATCCGCAAAACAGTCCGTTGACCAGCACCAACATTTCCATATACTTTGACATTTGGTGCTCAATGAACGGACGCTTTCAGCAGCGCACTTTTGATCCGCGCGTGGATCTGCTAAGAGCACCTTGGTCTCCCTTCAAGAGCACGCCTTGGTCGCTCCCGCTGCTCAACGAACTAAATCATATGCGGCCAAAACTCAAGACGATTGCCAACGAGGTGCTCGCCTGGAATAACTATTCGGATGTCATCTTTGTGGCTGATTTTCCAGGTCTAACGTTGACCAATTTTATCGCTCCAGCGTTGTACAATTGCACTTTGACTATACTCGAAGGTAATGTGCGCTATAAGAGTGCCAACGATGAGGAGTCATACTTTTTGACAGCTGGCAAGAGCATTGGCCTAGAGAGCAATGCCACGCATACTGTAACCACCATTGGCCAGAAGCCAGCCTCCTATTTGTACACTTATGTCAATCGCACCATGCAGGAGGAGGAGAGTCTGTTGGATGAGCCCATTCCGCCCAAGGAGCGTCCAATTTTGCCCATCTGGCGGGAGCTTAAACAGCGAGTAGCCAACTATCAACAGTTCCTTATGCATTTGGCAAATTGTGTGCTCTACTTGGTGTACGATGTTCCCATTCCGATGTCCGTAAGAGAGAGAAATTAAGAATGAAGCAGCTGCGATCCTTTTCCATTTGCTACCATGCCTATTTCCTTGCCTATCCCTAAGTGTCACAATATTGTGTGGGTGATAAAACTGATAATAAATGTTAAATGTTATACAATCGAAAGTTGTTTAAGTCGAGGAAGCGAAGTTAGTTACGTATACGTACAGTATTACGTATACGCAATGAGTTGTTTTTAGGAATCAAAACTAAAAAATAAGAAGGGATATGCGTACCCTCTATGTATAACTGTATTTACAAACCGGACACAACATTACTTTCAGCCTAAAAATATAACAAATCTCCACGTGGGAGCCTCTACTGCAAATTTGGTGGCTTCGTCAAAAAAATGTGTAATTTAACAAACGTGTTATGACTTAGGACTACAACGCACTCGTGCTGGCATGCTGTTTCTCCTCTACCAGGCGACTGGGATCGAATTGCTGTGTCTGCGTCTCCCAAAGCCGAGCATAAAGACCGTTCTTCCTCAGCAATTCCTGATGTGTGCCCCGCTCGCCAACGCTGCCATTCTCGAGCACTAGAATCTCGTCGGCATCCTTGACAGTGGACAGGCGGTGGGCAATGCAAATGCTGGTGCGTCCCGAGGTGGCGCGTGACAGAGCTTGCAGTATGTTCTATGAAATCACAGAGAAATTAAGAGAATGTTTCATATAAAAGGAGATGTCTACTCACATGCTCTGTAATTGAGTCCAGACTGCTGGTGGCTTCGTCAAAGACGAGGATCGGTGTGTTCTTTAAGATGGCGCGAGCAATGGCAACACGTTGCTTCTCGCCGCCGGACAATTTAAGGCCACGTTCACCCACCTGGGTGTTATACTGATTAGGCCAACTCATGATAGCCTCATGCAGATCGGCCATGCGAGCGGCATTTTGCACTTCCTCATGCGACTTTGTTAGATTGCCATAGTGTATGTTGTGCTCGATGGTGTTGTGGAACAGCACCGAATCCTGAGGCACCACCGCAATGGATTTGCGCAGACTGTCTAGCTCCACACCGCTTATGTCTTGACCGCCAATCAATATGCGTCCCGCATTTGGCTCAAAGAAGCGGAACAACAGACGCACCATTGACGACTTGCCAGAGCCCGAACCGCCGACGATGGCCACATTTTTGCCAGCAGGTATGCTGAACGAAAGATTGCGGAAAATGGGTTTGCCCGACTCATACTCAAAGTTCACGTTCTGGAACTCAATGGACGAGTTACTGGTGTCCACAAACAGTGGTTGCGCATTGGCCGCCGACTGTATGCGACTGTCCACGTTCATTAGCGTAAACATGGCCTGCATGTCCAGCAGCGCCTGACGCACCTCGCGATAAACGCTGCCGAGAAATCCCAACGGAATGGACAGCTGGAAGAGCAAGGCGTTCACCATCACCAAGTCGCCGACAGTCATGTTGCCCTGTGCAATCTCCTTGGCTGCCAGCACCATGATTATGCTGAGAGCACTGCTGAATATCGCATTCTGTCCGAAATTAAGCAACGCCAAACTAGAGCTCGTCTTTAAGCTGGCCGTTTCGTATTTTTTCAGCACTTCGTTGTAGCAGCCAGCCTCGTACTTCTCGTTGTTGAAATATTTGACAGTTTCGTAGTTAATCAGCGAGTCAACAGCCTTGTTACCCGCCTCGTTCTCCGCTTGATTCATGTAGACACGGAACTGTGTACGCCACTGAGTCACACTCAGTGTGTAGAGTGCATAGACGCCCACACAACCCATGCTGACGCCAGCAAATGCCAGACCACACTTAAAGCCCAGCAAGCTGGAGACCAGCGCCAGCTCAAATATGGTAGGCACAATGTTGAACACCATCGCCGAGAGCACAAAGTTAATGCCTCGGGATCCACGATCGATTGTCTTGGACAGCGCTCCAGTCTGTTTATTCAGATGGAAGGCCAAGTCGAGGTTGTGCAGATGCAGAAACACATTGGTGGCTATTTTGCGTATGGAATGATGCGCGACCTTGGCGAACACCGCATTGCGCAGCTCATTAAAGCCAGCAGCACTAGCCCGAGCAATGCCATCTACAAGCAGAGGGGAAAAAGCAATTAATGTAATCAAATTAGAACAAAGGTATTTCTTACTTACAGCCTAATATCATTGCCGTTGCGGCGGAAAGCACTGCGTCGGGTGCTGTGTCCATGTTTAGTGTCGACATTGTGTCCACGGCTCCCTTGAATAAAAATGGCACACAGACTGTCAACAGCTTGGAGCCGGCAAGTAGACCCAACGAAATGCCCACACTGCAAGTGTTAGACGATAAAGCATACCGAATTTATGTACTAATATATGGCAGAATCATTTTTAATTGAATTAAATTAAAAGCAAATACAACTTAAAACGTCTAATTTAAAGAATAAAAATGATTTTTCCGAATTAAAGTAATCTGATTTAAGATCAAAGTTTAAGAAAGAAAGCAAAATTAAAAATATATATAAAGAGACTAATAAGATATTCAGGTTCTTTAAGCAACTCACCGCTTTCGCACTAGTGGATCCTCCTTGGGCCAAATATACGCCATCATGGCTCGCAACATGTCCTTGGAGGTCACTTCGGGGGCGTCTAGTTTGCCCAAGGCGGTGCCACCATCGCTGCCGCCTAAATGAATGTGACATTGTCTTGATTGTTGTTGTTGTTGTTGTGGCAGTCGTTGTTGTTGTTGTTGTCGTTGCAGCACCGCTGTTGCTACAGTTGAAGCTGCTGCTGCCGCTGTGGGTGCAACCGCATTCTTGAATTTACTCGAAGACAGCAAAATTCAAACAGGCGCCAACACAACAAACGAACAGACAAACTAACAAAACAAACAAGCATTTGTTTTTGTTTTTTGAAGGGGTGTATATCTTTGGTTACAAGTGAGCTCAGATTACAATAAAAAATCAATTCGATAGTTAGTCAAAATCAAAAGCGAAACACAATTAAAATTAATTGAAAACAAAGCGCAGTCGGCAGAAGCTTGCAGTTAAATTATTGGTGTGGATTGCATCAAACATCCGATGATGTTTTTATTTATTTAATTGCTGCAAGCTCATTAAATTATTTACAGCATAAACCAATTTTCGGTTTCATGAAAGCTGCCGCACTCACCTTTTGCCTTTTTGGCAAAAACGCCGCCTAGCAGTTTACTTCCCGGCGTGGGTGTAAAAGGTGTGATCTTCTTGCCCTTGGCATTCTGGTTAGCATCATCCTTGGAACTGGCAAAAGTATTATATAGCTGCAAAAGCGAATCATTTAACACAGTTATAGTTTATGTTATAAAAAAGTTGTACTTTATTTCACAAAAAAATTAGTAAATTAAATTTAATCGTTGGATTGACAGTGTACAGAGGATTCAAAGTCACACAGGTAACGAACACACTCCAGCAGATAGGAGCGAGCCACAACTCCGCTCTCTGTGAGTTGCGGCAGTTGATTTAGCGCTTTGACAAAGCCTTGATATTCGCTGATTTTGTGAGCCACCAAATACGATAATTCCGGCTGCACATCATCGAACTGTGCCACATCGCCAAAGGCAATTTGATTGAGCACATTGGGGAAGTATGCCTGCTGCTTGAAGATCAAGTGCAACACCACACGCAAATTGTGTGAGCAGCCATCGTCGATGTGCACAAACATCTGATCGTAAAGATTGTGTTCTCTGATGAATTTGAAAATGTTCCGGTGATAAGTTTGCCCCGCAAGTTTTCTGTTCTGCGCAATCAACTGCTCAATGTCGGACAATGAGAATTCGAAAAAATCGTGTGCATTACGCTCCAGATGAAAGCCGTAATCCGTTAATAGTTTCAAATTGGGCAATGCACCATAACTGATAAATAGTTGCTCATAAGGCTGTAGCTCCGGCTTGGCAGCAACATCTAGCGTAAGCACGTAATCTTGTCCCTTGCCACTAGGTGACAATTCCGCCGTCGTTCGAACGCTATCCGAATGATTGAACAGATCGAGGAAAGGCGCCAATGCCATGTTTGTATCGCCACTAAGCAGCGACTGGAAGTGACAACGTGCTGGCTTCAGTAGGCGAGGATTGAGGTAGACGCTGCGCGAATTAACCGCAAAGTAAGCACGCTTATACTCCGCCAATGTCCAAATGTCCTGGCAATATTGCTGGCCACAACATTCGCAGTGCAGCGTGCTAACAAGCGTCTTGATAATCTGAAAGTATTCACGTATCTGGCGATTTTGTGCCACTGTGCGTTCCAGCAATGCCTCTGGCAGACACTGCAGCTCCGACATGGCACAAAAATAAGGCATTGTGTAGCTACGCGGCAGCGTATCCAGATAGGCACCAAAAGTCGATTGCTGAGAGGTTTCGTGCAAGTGCTGTTGATGCATAAGATAGCAAGCAACAAGTGCTTGAAACGAGATGCGTGCATCCTTGTCAAACAAGTCCTTATTAAACAGCGCCTTGAACTGCTCATCCGCTTCCAACGTAGCTATGCTAATCAAGCAATTGGCGGGCAGGCGTATCAGTTCATCACCAGGCCGCAAACGTTGTCTCTTGGAGCACAAACCGCGTCCAGTTTGCGGAAAGTGCAACGCCGATAGTTGTGTTGTGTTGCGCCAGCCCAAAGCATTCAGATGAGCGTAGAGCACGTGCAGCGAGTTCAGCTCGTGATCAGCTGGGTGAGTTGTATCTTTTGGCGCGCGACGCTGCCGCAAACGCTGTGTACGTCCCATAATGTGTATATGCCTGAAACTGCAACGACGTGTGTGCTGTTTTGGCGCCTCTGATTTAAAGTAGTTTTTTAGATTTTAGGCTTGCTGCAACGAAAGAAGCAAGTGCGTAGTTTGTGCGTTAGTATCGAATCATCAAAACGCCCTACAACAAAAAAGGGGCCAAAACAACACACACGCTTTACTGTTGCCTGACCTCTTTATCTTTGTTTTTGTACCCTATCCAATTACACTGTCATTCCAAATTTTGTGCTAATCATTGGTCTGAAATTATGAAACCTCGTAATCTAGCCAATTGTTCACGCATATCTTTTGAGTATGGCCTTGAAAAAAGTACGTAGAATGCTGTCTATGGGAAATTCCATATTACTTACCACGCGGGCTTCCAGTCGCGTTCTAAATTGTTTGTAACATGTAATGTGATAAGTGTATTTAAGGGTATTTTTATTACTGCACAATTTACTTATGTGTAATAGCCCGGCCATAATAACTTTCTGCAAAACAACACAAATTTCTGGTTTGTTGGTTGCGATATATAGAGTGTGGCCGTAGACTATGTTTCGAAATTAACTAAATGGCACATCTGTTGCAGTGTCTACAAAATGTTATCGATAGGTGCCCAAAAATCATATACTTCTTTTAGTTATTATTACGCTTCTTAAATAAACTTATGTCAAACTTTGTAAATGTGTCACACATACAAATATTCACTACAAAATCAAAATAAATTTTTTGCTAGTCAGCTGTTGAGTCCATACACATTTTCAACAGACAGGAACGACAGCTGATTGTTGCTTGGGCTAAATCTATCGTTATATCGCTTACTCTTATGACACCTAATAAAATACCAAAATGTAACTGAACGTGTAAGCGCTTTCCTGTGAGTGGCTGGCAGTTGTATTTATTCTAGAAAAGACCATAACAACCTCAGAGATGTTTGGATTAATCTGCTCGGGAAGATTGGTAAGCTATAATTCGATATAAAATAGCACTGTTTAATAACAAACTCATGCACACAGCCACAAACGGACTTTGTTGCAGTCGATGAGAATAAACTGCTGGTTAATGTGCCCGACATCGAAGCAGTAAATTATGTTGTGGTTTTCCTAACTGGCATCTCGCCACTGCCGCTGGGCACCTCAGCAGCCATCTACTTCAGTTGGCCCGATGCAAATGCAGCTCCAACCTGGCAATACCTCGGACACATCAACAACAACAAGCCATCGGCGATATTTAAAATAGCGCAGCTGAAGAAAAGCCATGAGCTTGAAGCACATGCGAATGGAATGGTTTTTGGCGCGCAGGAGATTTCTCATATAGCACAAATTGGCGTATCGATTGAACCCGAGCTGACGGTGGCCCAACAAACGCCAGCTGTGGTAAGCCATTTAATCCTTTTTATTTTCTTGACGAGTTTAGATTATTATAACAAAATTTCTTTATTTGTAGTCCACTGCCAACGACAACAAACAATTTGGTCAACGCATGCTGGAAAACTTTTTCAACTATGCGTCCAGTTTTTGTGTCAATGTGCCTGAAATTCCACCTGCCTCCACCGAGGCATTTGTGCCTTTCTCAGTTGTACAGAATTGGTACACAAACTTTCAGCGGCGAATGGAACAGAATCCCAATTATTGGAAGCAGTGTTGAAACAGTCGCCAACTCATATGATAGTACTAATTTGATTAAGTACACACAAATATATGTTATTAGCATTTATTTTTTAAAGTATTTGAATCGTGAATGAAAAATGTGTAGAAACAATGAACATAAGTCTAAGTAATACTTTCCAATCGGCTGTGGTGTGTTATTTGTCGGGCTTATCATCTTTACCGGGTTTCTTTGATTTTTGACTTGGCTGCGGTTTGCTGTCATCCTTAGCTGGTTCCGACTTACGCGACTGCTTCGGCTTGGCTGCAGGCGCCGATCTCAATCCGGCTGCCTTCAGCGCTGGCGCAGCTTCATCGGCAGGCTTAGCGGCCTTTTTCTTCTTTTTGGCATCCTTGGCAGATTTACCAGATGCTGCCTTCATGGATTTTTCATCCTTTTTATCTTCTGCCTCCTGCTTTGGTTTGTCATCCTTTTTCTCTGCCTTTGCCTTTTCCTTCTTTGCCTTGTTGTAACTAGCGGCACTTTCCTTTAATGCGCGATCCTGTTGAGCTTTTATTTGGTCCGCCATTCGTTGTTTGTTGGCTTCGGTTAGCTTGCCAAAGATGCCGTTTATAATGCTGTTGTATTCATTATAATGCTGCACCTTGTTGCCAGTCGATGACGCCGAATTTGGTGGTCGTCCATGATAGGTAACGCAACGGCTGTGGATTAAATAAACAATAGATGAAGATGTCAGCAATTAAAGCACATTTCTGTTGGCTTAGTTATTTATGTGTCGCCTGCCGCAGAACAGCCGGCATAATATATAGTAAACATATAGTATTCGTATATGCTAAGCGTGTCCAACTATGTACGTATACATATATACATTGTTTCTATTTGAACAATAGCGTTGTCGGACTGCTTGGCACGAGTGATTTTTTTAGTCTACTCTTTGGCTTATTTTTCTCTTTTTTTCTACAAAAAATCAATTTGGCAAGCTGGCACATTTATATACTACAAGTCTATAGAACCTATATAAGAGACTACAGAGCTATATATGTATGTGGTTTTATTATAGGATGCATTCCTCTAATGAATCTTCGACAACAACTCTATCACCTTATCGGCTAACATGAGGTATGCTTAATATGTTGTTAAGCTTGTAATAGGGCGATAAACACAAGGTGGCGCCACTGCAGATTGAGGGAAAATTAAAGTGCATGCAATATTCGCATAGAAACGATTTACATATAAAATTTATTGGCGAATATGTTTGTATCAGAGAGCCACATTGATCTCATGGCATTTACATAGAATTTACAATGTTGCGAAAACCAACAAGGAAACATTTCTCAGACTGCTGAATGATTGCGCCAGTTTAGCTTGCAACGTGGTGTTGATTGCAGCAAACAATTTGCAGCGCGTCTTAAATTTACCAAAAAAAAAAGTGGTCAAAATAGGTCAACAACTGAGCGTAAGTTATAACGCGCGGGCGTTGACAAATTCAGGGCAAGAGCAGCAGCAAGAAGAGTTGGCGCCGCCGTCGACAGCAGCTAATAATAATAATTCGCAAATCTTGTCTGACGGCATCATAAAACATAACTGTGAGTCAGCCATGTCAACAACAACAACAACAACAACAACAACAAGAACAACGTCGGCGGAAATGCCAATTGATGGGCAGCGGTTTCCGCTGCAGCGACAACAGAGGGCGCCACTTGCATACAATCCACAACAACAGTCGCAGCAACAGCAGCATGCAAAAAAACATGTGATGCTTGTGCCAGGAAAATTTCCATTGGAACAGGCAGTGAAAGCTAATAGATTTCCCATGCAGCAACCACAAAAAAGCAACAACAACAACAAGAGCATCGACAGCAACAGCTGAGCAACCTCAACCGTTGCCCAACCACACTGCGATTTCCCCTCGAAGTGAATCATTTGTCTGTGGGCCAAAGATTCCCACTGATGTGCCAATTACCCAAAAAGAATCTCAATTATTCGATTAAAATAACACGCGATTGTGGGTGCCGAACCCCCTTGGCTATGGCTATGTCAAGGACGCCCAAAGAATTTCCCACAATTAAAAAACAATTTGTCAGTTTTCCCAATAATCAGCAGACGCAATCGCAGCAGCAGCCACAGCCACAGCAAACCTGTAAGAGTTTGGCGAATGTCGAAGCTGTTGCCAATGCTGGGCATGGAAATTGTCAAGAGAAAGAGACACGAACGGATGTGAATGTAGATGTTGATGTGTGTGCGTTGGCCACACCAGCAACAATGACGCAGATGAGCCACAATCCGAATACCAAAATAGACATGGACCCGACACGGACAGTTGAGACTGAGAATGATGATGATGATGATGTGGATGTTGTTTCGTTTGATGTACATAAGGCGGCGAGTGATAATGAACTTAGTGCTCATGAACAAACATTAAACTTGAACGTGGTAGAAGCAGAAAAAGCGGCAGCAGCCGAAACTGAAGGCGTTGGCGAGCGAAAGGAAATTGAGCATCAACAGGCGGAAAATTTTAATGACGCCTTTGGGCGGCGACACTACAACGAAAACGACAACGACAATAACAACAACAAGAATGACAACAGCGAGAATAACAACGTTGCCGACGATGGCAACGCAGGCGAAGGCGAAGGCAACGCCGACGCCGTCGCCGTCGACAACGACGACGACGCCATGAATGCTATTTCAGCCAAAAATAAACGCGAAATATGCGAGCAAAGCAAATTAGAGACGACGGCGGCAACTCATAATGAGCTAAATATGACTAAAGAGCAACAGCAGTCAATATGCTTAGCCAGTGAGCACGCCAGGCAAATTCAAACAATAGCCGACACAGAGCAGGCAACAACAGCTGCCTCCCACAATCGTCCGTCAGACGCGCGCGGATCGTCGTCAGAGCAAGTGGATGGTCAGCAACGGCAGCAAGAAATCAACGTTTGCCAGCCTGTCGTCAAATCCAACCCACCCATCACAATCGTAACCCAAAACGCTACACAAGCAGCGTCGTCGTCGTTGTTGTTGCCATCGTCGTCGTCGGGGCATCCAAGTATAGAATTCTTCAAGTGTGCGGTACGCGAATTGTTAGAGGAAGGCGCCAGCAGCCGTGTTTCGCTTATATATCGCGATTTGTTTGATCTTCTCAGTGAGCTGGCGCAATTGCTTGCCACGCCTACAAATACGGGTCTGTTGTGGAGCGAGCCGTTGCTTGAGCAGGTGGTCAGTGAATGTGTGGACATGACTGTGAGCAAAGTGAGTGACGATAGTGAGACAACAACAGCAAACGTTGTTGATATTTATACCGAACAAATTGAGCAGCAGCCACTTGAGCTGGATGATAACCAAAGCAACAATAGTAACAACAGCAATCAAACAATCGACATGAAGTACGAAGCCTTAAGGAGCAGTTCGCGTTTGCCGGAATCTCTTTCGAGTAGTCGTTTGTCCAGCGCAGCAGCAGCGACAACATCAGTTACACCAACAGCAGCAGCAACGAGTCGTATACGTGATACAGCCTCTACTGCATCGAGTCGTATACGCGATACAGCTAGCGGAATTACTTCTTCAACGAGTCGTATACGTGATGTGGCTACACCAGTGAGTTCAACTGCAACGAGTCGTATACGTGATGTGAATACACCAGTGAGTTCAACTGCAACGAGTCGTTTACGTGATGCAACTGGACCAGCAGTTTCAACTACCACTAGTCGTATACGTGATACGACTACTCCTATTAATGCAGCCACAACGAGTCGTCTACGCGATACAACACCGACATCGACTTCAGCTACAACGAGTCGTATACGTGATGTGCCGACGGCAGCTACAACGCGTCCGCTCTTAAGCGAACTTAAGCGCAACTCGAGCAGCCGCGATGATCTTTCCCTTGATCCTGACTCCGTGTTGCCGGAACGCACTCGCTTGCGTCGTCAACGTCGCATGCGTTCACAGGATTCGGTTGAGGAAAAACCCGAAGATGTCGTTGAGCGCATAAACAAACTCAAAGCGCGCATCTCCGCCTCGCTGAGTGAGGTCAAGAACGTGATCAAACAGTACAGCACAGAGGGCGAGGCGGAGGCAGCTGGCGAGAAGTGGCTGGGACCACCAACAACAGCGGCGACCAAAGTGGAGACTGAACCGGTGGCTGAGCAGCCTGTGCAGTTTCGTTTTGTGAAGAAGGTGCGCAGACGCAGCTACTTTGATGAGGCAGAGGAGGAGAAAGAGCAAGCAAAGGAGGCGGAGAAAAACGATAAGGAAAGTCTGCCACAAAGCAATGAAAATAAGCTAACAAAAGATAAAGAAGTAAAGGAAATCAAAGAAGAGGAACAGCAGGATAAATCAAAAGCAGCTAGTGAATCATCTAAGGGTCATGACGAGCTTAAGAAGTCTGCGGAAATTGCTACACCAATTGAACCAAAGGAAAATAATAACAATAATGTACCAAGTGAAGCTGCCGAATCAAAAATATCTGCCAATAAGGGAGAGCAAAAGCAAACTGAAGAAGCAGTCCAAGAGAAGCAAAAAAATCATATAGAAACTAAGCATACACTTAAACCTGAAAAAGAAGTGCAGGAAATAGCAAAGCAAGACAGCGAACCGATAGCAACAAAGGTTGAAAAAGACCACAAAAGTGTATTATCTGATGTCAAAGAAGAGAAAAAGCCAAAGGCACCAACTAATGCAGAAGAAAAGAAGCCACAAACAACAGAGAGTAAGCCGTCAATCAACGTGCAGGAAGAGGAAAAGCAACCAACAACAGTTAAAGAAAATCATAAGCAGGAGCAGCCTCCTCAAAAGACACTAGTCAATGGAGAGTTGCCAAAGGAAAAGGATAAGGTGCTGTCCAAAATTGAGTTCCTGGCAAAGGTGCAAAGCGAACTTAAAGCAAAGCCAAAAACAAAAGAATTATCCACCATTAAAGAGCAGCCTCAAGAAGCAACCGCAGAACCTGCTGCAACAACAGAAACAACTTCAGCAACAAAAGTAACAAACGCTGCAGAATCAACTACAAAAGCAACAATAGCCCCATTAGCAGCAACAGCAACTGCGACAGCTACATCTCGATCACCAACACCAACACCAATTGCAGCACCAACAACAGCCGCGGCAGCAACAACTAAACAGCCCGTTGAAGCTGTTGAAGCAACGTCGCAGACAGCAGCACTGCCCAAAGAATCAGCAACGCAACCCGCGAGTTTAGAAGACAAAAAAGTAGCAGCTAGTAAAACCGAAACACCCGCAACTGTTGCACACAAAAAGAAAACCACCGTGAAAGTAAAAAATCCACGACGTGCATCGATTGCGGCCGTAGAGCAATCAAAGATTGTGCCAGAGGCCGTGCAGAGCGATGCACTGACACAAAGACGACCCTCCGATTCGGAAGCGATTGTCAAGCGCAAGAAGAAGCAGAAATTAACGACGAGCAGCGTGGCAAATGCGACAACTTCCGGCAGCAGCAACCAAACGGCCGCAGCAGCAGCAACATCAACAGCAAAAACGCCACAGTTGCAGCAGCAGCAGCAACAGCAGCAGCAGACAACGACAACGACAACAAATGAACAACTTGTAACTGCAAAGGTCGAGAGCCATGAAAGCACTGCCAAACGCGTAACAAAACCAACTGCCAAAAGCGTTGAAGGCGACGAGCAGAAGACAACAGCGGCAATCACAGCGCCAGCAGCAGCAACAGCAACCACAATAGCAGCAGCAACAGCAAGCACAATAGCAGCAGCAACTACAACAGCTACAGCTATCACAACAGCAGCTGAAGCGACAACAGCAGCAGCAACCACAACAGCGGCGAGTGAAGCGATAGCAGCAACTGAGGCGGCGCCAAAACAATTGCCAATCGATGTGATTGCCAATAAAGCGCCAACCAGCGGATCGAGCAGACGCGCCAGCCTGAAACTAGCGGAGTTAGTTGGTGAAACGGTGCTGGTGGTGCCCGCAGCAGCAGCAGCAGCAACCACACAGGACTTGAGCACAGCAACCACAACAGTAGCAGCAACAACAACAACTTCAATTGCAACTGCAACCACAACAACAACAACAACAGCAACTGAAGCGTTAATTGGCCAGTCCAAAGAACCCATTAATCAGTCAGAGTCAGAGATAATTATCCCGGCTACTGCGACGCCCCAACAGGTGGTCGTTGCCAGTGGTGACATTGAAGTCGCCCCCGTTGTGGATGTTGTTGTCGTCTCAGCGACGCCACAAATAGCAGCGACATTGAGCGAAGTGCGGCACGACGACGACGAGAACGAGTCATCGCCACAAAAACATCAACACGATCAAAAACAAACTGAACACATCCAACAACAACAACAACAACAAACTGAACAACAACAACAAGATCAAGAGCATTCACAACAACTAGTGGAAGCTACAAAAGACAACGCTGCGGATCAGACCGACGACAGTCTAGCCACTATGCCGGAGCTGAAAGTACTCGCCGGGCCCGTGCAGCCCGTTAAGATTGAAACCGTTGAGCAGCCACACGATGAATCCGATTTGTCGGTGGTCAAAAAGAAGTCACCGCATCTCAAGAAACTCGTGCGCAAAAGTTCCATTGACAAGGGCAAGGAGAAGGTGCCCACTGAGCCAAGTAACAACAAGCTGAGCAACATACTCAAGGATAAGAACAAAATCAGCAATCTAACCGACAGACTCACCAAACTAACGCCGCCCAAAAAACAAACCAAGCCCAAGGAACAGTCGTCAACAACAGTTGCAGACACAACACAACAAGAACAACAGGAGAATGTTGTAATTCCCGAGCAGAAAGTTGAAAACGAAGTGGAAGCCGAAGCAGAGCCGGAACCGGAACCAGAACCAGTTGTTGAACCAGCGCCTAAGCCAAAGAAACCGCGACAGATCAAAAAGAAAGTGATCATCAAGCGACAGCAGCGACGTCTCTCCATTGGCGACACATTCTTCATACAACAAGAGCCCGAGGAGCCCAAGGTGCCCGAAATCGAGACCATCGAGAAGGCAATTGCCTATGTGACCGACGATGAGGAGGATCTTGAACCGCTGCCAGAACAAGAGCCAGCCAAGCCAATGAAATCCTGCCTGCATGTGCGCGAATATAAAATTGGTGATTTGATATTGTACGCAGAGCGTTATCGCAAGACCCAAGTGCGCTGGAAGCGAGGACGTGTCCTGGAGCGCATCACGAGCATTTCGTATAAGCTTGAGATCGAGGGCAAGGAGGTGCCGGCCCACATTAGCTACATTAAGAAGTACACGGGTCGCAAGGTCAAATTCGTGGGCAAAGAATATCTGGACATTGACTACGAGCAAGTTGTTGAGGAGGAGCGACGTGCACGCAGCTACAGCATATGGAATATGGTCTAAAACAAATAAAAACGGACTCATCTTTAATCTGGAAAGTGTCTCGTCTGTGTACCCAAGAGAAATGTGATCGTCGCCCCTTGAGTGGAATTAAAGAGTTCCATTGGTAAAATGTGAATTTTTTAAGGATCTCGAATAATGACATTCAGTTATTGTATAGTGTTTGTCTCTATAGCTAGTTAGTTACTATATAATGCGATTATATAGTTGTACCACCTAATCTGTGTAGTTTAGTTATCCTAGTGTTTAGACATATGTATATATTAGCTGTCTAATATTTTTTTGTATATGTACTATTTAAAATTATTCCAAAGAATTCAGCAACTCGCTCGTTTTCGCCAAAAACACACACACAAATTGAAAACGAACTGTCGTTGCTCTCGCTGCTAAAGTGACGAGTAGAAGAAGTAACGAATTTGTTATAAAATTTCACGTTGCCTTTCGTTTAAACAGTTTAGTTTACATTCTAAGCAAATTAATTGTTAAATAAAGATTTGGAAAATATTTCAAGAATGCGCCTTTCGAATTCCTAACATCTTCGGATATTGGCACTTTCAGCACCTGATCCATCATCATAAACAATAAACAAGCAGCCAAACAATTATAGACTGCGAAATACCTGGCACAAAATATTATTGTTTAGTAGTTGCTAGCTGAAAGAATTTATACTGACAATTAGCCAGACAGACTTATGGCATTATTCGCTAAATTTTTCACGAATATTCTTTACAATCTCGAAGTTACATTTTCTATTATCACAACGTCATAACGCCCTTGTAGCTTATTCGTACCGGATACAAAATATGCCCAAGAATAGCCAACTACAACAACGGCATAAATACAATTTCAATTACTCATAAAATTTTTATGAATTTGTTTATTTCAAAGTTGTGCTTTATTTTTCGACGCTGTTCGATACATTTCCTTTGCCCCTTTCGTTGGCCTTTTTGTTGTTGGTCAGTTTTATTTATAAATCGTGTGCTGTCTATAGCATCGTTGTAGGAATGAATGAATAAAATCAAAACAGCCGACAACAACACAATAATTTCGCACTCTCTGACCCGCTCCCGATTCGGTTATAATTGGGCGCCAATACTTTCCACCCTGTCTCTCCCAGACATGGCATGATCTTATTAATAGACTGCGACTATAATATAGATCTCTGCCTAGTTCTGATATTGCTTATCTTAATATACTTATAATAAAAAAAAAGTATTCATATAAAAAAACATAAAAAAGCAAAATAGCTAATATATATTAAGCGAATTTCCGCCCACTCTATCATCATCTATATCCCTGAGATGTGCCACAAAAATGCGTGTCATTAATAAAACTTTGGCGCAATGCATTTTAAAAATTGAGCAAAAACAAACAAGAGCTAAACATGTTGCCTTGGGATCAACAAAATTCGGGCATTTCTCATAATTGATTGCCAAGGCGAAATCCCTCAAAATTATTGTTTTGCTTTACGTTGACAAAAACAACAAAGACAATCCCATATAGTATGTGCTTATATGTATGCTATATGGTACTTTTATGTATGTGTATATACAATAATATGAGAATGTCTAGCAAATATGCTACATTCCTGGGATTTAACAGCGCGTCTTTGTGTGCAGGGTTTTTCATTCAATTTTCTTTAGCTGGCAATGTGTATACAAAATGTATGTAGTCTTTGAACACACAAAAAAAAAAAGAAAAATGTGAAAAATTAAGAGAAACAATTTCATGCCGATTGAGAATCGCGTCTAGATATAAGCGAAAAGCGACAGGAAATTCCCATTTAGTTACCCACAGCATAGAGAATAGAGATGTGCTTGTGGAATTTCCACTTCAAAAGCAAAAGAGTTGTGTTAAAACTTGAGATGGATCTCTAGACATTTTTAGATTGAATCTATTTTATATACCCTATATACGAGCGAGATAGCGAGACCTTCAAATGTTTAGGGAAGCAAAACTTTTGAGCACTTCTGAAACCAAAAATATTTCCATAAATCAGCGCACAAATCTAGCGAGCCACTTGTGCTATTAGCAGGACCATCGCATAATAGAATTCTATATGTCGCTACATTAAGTTTTATGTAGCAAAAGTACGAAGAAGAAATGGCAAACGTCGAGCGCTAAATTTCAATATAAAACGGGGCAACTTATAGTATCGTATAGTATAAATACCCGAATGATAGAGGCATTGGATAGGTGCAGGGTGCGGGGTGGAGAATAGAGACGTTATTTAGTATCAATCGCCGACTAAAAACTGTGCCAAGTTCCTTGCACTAGTTTCATGCGACAGCGACATGGACATAGACATCGACATGGCTGTCTAGCAGCAAAATGTGCTCAAAGTGCACTGTAAAGCACACAAAACGGAGAGCATGACGAGGTCGATGTCAGTGCGGGGTGGTGATAGTGATGATGTTGGTGGATCTGTTGGCCTGGCTAATTACTAACAACGCAAAAAGCAAATTGAAAATAATTATTGGAGCCTTCAAATGACTCGCTGGCCGGCCTGCTGCCGAAATTTATCGTAATCAAAATGACAGCAACATTCAACGTTTCAGCATATTTCAGCGCTTACTCAGCGTAATCCAAGGAAAACACACACAAGATGACGAGACACGTGCTAACGCTCTATGAACTTTGGCAAGGTCAAAGAAAATCAAATCCAAATGTGCGCGACTCTTACAACTTTGTAGCGATCGCGTAGCAAACAAAAACAACAAAAAAACAAATAAAGGCCAAGACACATCAATTTGGGGTAAAATATATGATCAAAATGTTTACAAAATGCGCGCACTGGTTGTAAATCTAATGGGAGGGATCAACCTTCAACCGTTCGACGTATTTTTTTTTTTGGTCTCTTTTGTTGCCATTTTTTTTGGGGGCGACGCACGTTGCTTGGCACACGATACGCTCAGTGCGATTTTGAAAATCGATTTAAGTGAAAAATCGGCAAGCGACTTTTGGGTGACAAATGGCAGCAGCGACATCGCAACGCGTCGTCGATGGCAAAACGATATGGCGTCATGGCGAGGCGACGCCATTTTGAATCATGGCAAGCGCTTGCGAATGCGACGGCTAATTCGTCACAGTCAACGAAGATATTCGACATCGATTGACACTTTGAAGGCGCGTCGCACCTGAATCATTTCGTTGCGACATGGCAGTAGACCAAGGCCCACCTCACATTGCGCCTTGGCATTTAGAATGCGCTTGCAGGCGGCACGTAGCGCAATACCAAAATAAACACTAGCATAAATTGTGCTAAATCACAGGTGGCAACGCTGTCATAGAAGGTAAATGCAATGAAATTAAGCTACGGCTGGGTGGCGCCATCTAGCGTGAGAACCGAAATGGGATTGACAAAGAGGACAATAACTTGCGATCAGTTGACAACTCCACCGTT
Organism: Drosophila niveifrons; assembly: GCA_035046325.1. Taxonomy (NCBI): domain Eukaryota; kingdom Metazoa; phylum Arthropoda; class Insecta; order Diptera; family Drosophilidae; genus Drosophila; species Drosophila niveifrons. The sequence continues at coordinate 14,837,269 of JAWNOC010000052.1, forward strand.
AGGAAATTCAAATTGGTTGGTGAAACACAAACAAAATTGACTTACGTGTCGTTTTGGAAATTCAAGATCGTGGTGTCAAAGCGCGCCTGCACATATGACCAAGCACCTTGATTCTTGTGCTCCTCTTGCGCCCATATGAGTTCAGCATTCTTATACAATTCCAGCTCCTTCGTAATCAGATCATATGGGAATGGACAAATCTGCGAAAAGACAAAACAATTGCAATACCAAACCTTTATAGTAGTCACAAATGCGGTTAACCTGTTCTATTCGCACAATAGCCACCGTACAATTCTGTTCATGATCATCACGCTCCTTTATCAGATCGTAATAAATCTTTCCACTGCAGAATACCAACTTTTCGACATCCTCTGGCTTATGTGCAGCTTCTCCCGTTTCGGGTATGATGCGCTGAAAGGCGCTGCACTCGTTAAAGTCCCGGAAGGGACTGCGAGCCAACGGATGACGAAGCACAGACTTAGGCGCAAAATTAATCAATGGCTTACGAAAACCGCCGCTCACTTGACGGCGCAACGCATGGAAAAGATTAGCAGGCGTCGTTAGATTCGTAACAATCCAGTTCGTGTCTATTATTTGTCTAGCAACAAAATCGCAATCTGCGGTGTCGGGATACACATCGCAATCGTCGTCGCTCAGCTGCAAAAAGCGTTCAATACGCCCAGAGGAATGCTCCGGGCCCATGCCCTCCATGCTGTGGGGCAAGAAGACAACCAAGCCGGTTTGTCGCACCCATTTGGTTTCGCCGCTGGACAAAAATGTGTCAAATATTGGCTGCGCCGTGTTGGCAAAATCACCAAATTGCGCCTCCCAAATGACCAAAGTGTAGGGACTGGCCAGCGAATAGCCAAGATCGAAGCCCAACACACCGCACTCGGAAAGCGAGCTGTTGCAAATGTCGTATTTCGCCTGATCCGGATACAAGTACTGCAAAGGATTGTACTTGACTTTATCTTCCTTCTGATGATGTAGCACATGATGACGATGCGCGAAGGTGCCACGCTCCACATCCTGACCAGACACACGCAAATGGATGCCATCCTTCAAGAGCGTTCCAAAGGCAAAGGCCTCGCCAAGCGACCAATCTGCTATGCGGTCTTTTAACATCTTCCTTCGTTGGCTTAGAATCCGAAGAATACCCCTAAATAGTTTATAATTAGGTAGTTGCATTTTATGTAAGATTAATCAAAGCTTTAGCATACTTATGAACAGCGAACTGGCGCTCTTCAGGTGGCGGAGAGCAATAAATATTGCCAATGTGCTCAAGGACTTTTACGTTGACACCTGTGGGACACATTTTAAGGCGATCGCGACCCTGGAAAAATCCTGGCCAGGGTGAATCCAGCCAATCAGAATACTAAGCAAAAGGGATTAAGTGTAAACAATTCAAATTAAGTATTAAATTCAAATAAATCAAGTAAAAAAGTCATAGTCGAGTGTGCTCGACTGTGAGATATCCGATATCTATTGTGAATAAAAGTATTGCGGTACTAATTATAAAATATTCCTAATTAACATAATTCCAAGGAGTACTTTAGGTTTTTTTATAGAGTACTATATTCAGAAAATGCTATAGGATAGGAGATGCCTCCTTCTGCCTATTACATACTGGCTAGTGGGAGGAAAAATTGTAAATAGAATACTTAATGCATTCAAGAATTTTTTTTTAAAAAGCTAGGCTATGCAACTACTTGCCTATCCCTCTTTTTAAACAGTTTTGAGGCTAAGATAAAGAAAGAAATGAATTCGTCATTAAAACTGACCTTAAATGATTCATTCTTCTTGGACTCCTCAAGGGCTTCGTTGCAGATCTTCTCATACCCGCTGACCATAGCATTGTAATCGTCATTCTTGATAACGCCTTCTCTTATCAGCTTATCAGCATAAGTCACTGTAACAGGCTTCAGTTTTCGTATGCGTTGATACATCAGCGGTTGGGTGAACATTGGTTCGTCGGCTTCATTGTGGCCATTGCGACGATAGCCCACAATATCAATGACCACATCCTTGTGGAATTTGGCACGCCATTTGGCCGCAACACGAGCACAATGAATACACGCCTCGGGATCATCGGCATTTACATGGAAAATAGGTGCATTCAGCACACGAGCGACATCGGTGCAATAGCGAGAGGAGCGCGAGAAACGCGGATCTGTGGTAAAGCCAACCTGATTATTGACCACAATGTGAATGGTGCCATGTGTGGTGTAGGCTGGCAGCTCGGACATGTGAATGGCCTCAAAGACGACGCCCTGGCCGCAGAAAGATGCATCGCCATGCAGTATGATGGGCAACACCTTGTCGCCGTTGGTGTCGCCTCGCTCGACCATCTCGGCACGCGCCTTGCCCAGCACCACGGGATTGACAAATTCCAAATGTGAGGGATTGGCCACAACGGTGATGCGTATGCGTTTTTTTGACTGTCGATTCTCTCGGTCGGTGAACACACCCAAATGATATTTGACATCGCCTGAGCCCGCATCCATGGCTCTAATGCCATGGAATTGCGTTAGAATATCTGAAATGGGTTTACGGCAGATATTAGACAGAACATTGAGGCGTCCACGATGCGCCATTCCAATGAAAATGGATTCCACGCCCAAACGGCTGGATTCGTCGACGATCTCTTTCATGGCCGGTATCAGAATATCGCAACCCTCAATGCCGAAACGCTTCTCCGATGTGAACTTTTTGGCCAAGAAGTTCTCAAAGCCCGTGGAGCGTGTTAGACGTTCTAATATGAGTTTCTTGTCTTCTGGCGTGAAATTAATTGCGCCCGGTTTCTCGAAATGTTGTCGAATCCAATGGCATTTATATAGCGATGTTATCATCATGTACTCCACACCAATGTGACCGCAATAAACTCGTTCCAAGCGATCTAGAATTTCTCTGTTGGAAATTGAGGTAGAGATGTGGAAGTATGTTAGATGAGTTCAATTCTAAGATATTTTTGTGTCTATTGCCAGTAACGTTTTGTCGATCAAGCAATCGACTACTTACTGCAGTGGCAGGAACTGCTCATCTCCCCCAATCAATGTGGTATAAGGTAACTTGAACACAGCATTCAAATCATCTACAAAAGAGCCCATTGAAGACAATTGTATGCATTGCAGACGATTAAAGTGACTCACTAAAGTTGTAATAGTAATGCTGCCGCAGCACAGCCTTAGTTGCCTGCACTTTTTTGTTTTCCGGCGACAGAGAGCTGCCAGTAGGTCCAACAATACCCAAGGGATCCAAATCTGCAGCCAGATGACCACGTGTTTGATACGCTCTGATAATGGCTTGCACCACCAGGTGATCATCGATATACTTCCAGTCTGCATTCGGTCCTTGAATAGTTGGTGCTTTTCCGCCGGCTGAATTCCCACCCAGTGTTCCACCTGCTCCTCCTCCTCCTTTTCCTTCTTTTCCTCCTCCTGATAGACTCTCTTCTATCGATTTGGATGGTTTTCGACTTTTTTCAGGAGGCGAATTGTGAGTTGAAGCTTTGCCGCCAAAATACGCATTCCAAGACTGTAAATACATAGTTAAGTCGCCAATTAACTTGTCCAAATTATCGCACATACCGAATGCACTGAACCGGGATCCCTGTTCCATTTCGAGAAGAGTTTCTCTACGTAGACAGCATTGCCACCATTGACAACGCTATCGCGTTTGTTCTTTTCAAACAAGGACTGATTCGTCGACTTTGTAGCAAGCACTGCTCCACCATGGAGTTTTTGGCGAGATCTATTGATAAACATACAATTATTTCGAAAGCCAGGAATGGAATTAATTTTCATTTTGCCAGTCCCAAAAAAAAAATTTATTGATTTGTAATTTGGATACGAAATTTTAATTGTATAATTTTAAGAAATTTTTTTATTTTTGGTGACTATATACTGAGCATTTTGATACTGTGACAACTGAAACTATAGTCTACTTATTTTGATATACACGACAACTCTGAATATCAAACTTAAAGCCTATTCTCTGTTTATTATTTTTTGTCAGGTTAACTAGACTCTTTTGTTAACATGCCACCACTTGAATCTGTCTTCTTCGGCTGCTTGACCATTTCATTAAATCCAACATTGATTTGCCTTCGTTGTTTATCAGTTCTCTGCTCTTTCATATTTACAAAAGGTTGAGTCTTCTTCATTCCAAAACTTTTTGTTTTTGGTTCCATCAAATCTTGAATACTCTTGGGCACGTTTGGGGTGTCTTTATATGGAAATAAGTTGATCTGGCCCACTTCGGTGGATTGATCTGGTGGTGTCTGTGGCGGCAAACTGTTGCCACTCATATAAGGCTGCTGATTGGATTGCTGATTGGACAGTTGAATCCATTTTTGCATTTCTGCAATGGGTTCTGGATCCGAAGAATCATACGCTTGAGGAACATCACCTAGAAGGATCTTAAACACATTTGGGGCCTTTGGTTTGCTAACATGTTTCTTTGTTCCCACAAGGTCACTAAAGTAGTAATTCCACGACTATCCAGAAATTATTATTTTTATAAATACTAATTTTCTTATGATTATCTATAACTTACCTTATGTACTGAATTCACGTTCCTAACCCATTTATAGAAAAGATGTTCCATATACCTGGCACTTGCGCTGCTGGCAAAACAATTCTTATTAAATGCGCTTCTAGAACAATCATTGGATTTGGCTATAATATGTGTATTTCTTATTTTCCTTTTGCTCCGAACTCGATTCTTCTTCATTCCTCCATATTTTTGCACTGAACTATAATCTTGTATGCGAGTACTTATGGAAGAAAACCATGTAGCAATTTTGAATTTTGTGCAAACAGCCATATCGCTTTAATATTAACCAAATCCGTTATTGAAAATGGCTTAAATGTTTATATGTATGATGAAAAAGCCTACTCTAAATTTTAAAACTTTTAAACGTTTTTAACGTTTGCAGCTGAAAATAGTGCTAGAAAACGTATGCACTAGTAGTGTTGCAAAATGTGTTACGGTTTACCTAGTATTTTTATTAAGTTAAACGGATCTGGGCACATTATTGTGGAGCAGCCGCAGTGCTGGCAAACAGTACAACTGGAATGCATTATCCAACACTAACAAACATTACCATTGGACGACACAAAAGTTCCACGCTAGGAAACAAATTTTGTTTTGGAAATTGTATAAATCATAGCAAACAGAGAGAGCACCAATAATGAATCAATTTCACACGCCCTCATTTGGTGATGAAGTGTTCGAGATGAATGACACGCCAATGGAGCCAACGCTTAACCCGAATTCTGTAAGTCTGCTCTGCAAGCCCCAACAAGAAAAGCGAGTTTGGGAGTTGCAACCAGAGAAAACAACAAAACAATACACATTTGCGCATTTAAAGCGTTTAATATCACCCATCAGACATTGTGTAAGAAGCATACATATATAGTATTTTAATTCGTTTATTCGTTCTTTCAAATAAGAATCCATTGCAAGATGTGACGAACGCGCCCCAACAAAATCTAAATGCCGCCAACATCGCAACAGAATTCCAACTGAAGCTGTTGGAGAGCAAAATTGAAAGTCTAACCATACTCTCTCACTGTTTTCACAGCTGAGTACATGCACTAATTGGTGGGGTCTGTCTGCAAGTGGATATATATATCGTATCAGTTGTTAATCGTTTTATAATAGTTGAAAAGTTGTGCGCCCAAATTATAAACGGCGCAACTGGAGCTTTGCTGCTATAGAGTGTTTATGTTTCGCGTGTGTATGTGTGTGCGTGTTTATGTTCCCTTGGTATGTGTGAGTGGGTGTGTGTATGTGTGCATAGCCCTAGATGATGGCATCAGTAAGCGCATGAGGGTTATCGATACACAGCAACAACAACAATAAGCCGCCGCAGCAGCAGCAAAGCGCTTATCAACAAACAACACGTACACACATGCAACAACGCAAACACAAACGCACACACACGTGCGTAGATGAGAGTGAGCTGGCCACACACACAACGAAAGCAGGACTGTGGCGCTCTGTGTTGCGTCTTCTCTCTAGCCCAGGCAGCCATATGTGTTGTTGCCGTCGTCGTTGTCGTCCAATAGCCGTATGTGTGTTATGCACAAAGCACATGTATAATAAACATATTACTCTACATACAAACGTCGTCGTTGCTGGATTAATACTTTCTAGTTTTTGGTTATACATTCAGTGATTTTGATTTACAACTCTTAACTTGCCGCGCACATCTAAAACATGAAGAAGTTGCTAGTGAGCGTCATTAATATACACACACACACACACACCTACACCCACCTGTACACAGTCGGACAATACACCAACACACACGTCTATAAGCAAAAACAAACAATAAATTAAAATGCCCCCAAAAAATTCGCTTGCTTTCTGTTGCAGTCTCGGCGCATTAGCAGGCTAAGCAGTCTGGATCACGTGGATGACGAGGAACAGATGGACTATGAAACAAGTGTCACCGCCACCAACAGCACTGCGGTGTCAACAAATCAAGCACTACCACAACAGCAACAGACTTCGCTGCCAGCTCCACAGTCGCTACAATCACAATCACAGCTGCCAGCTAAACCTCTGGCGCCCTTTGCGCTCTTCTTTCGCGACACAATGACCGCGATTAAGCAACAAAATCCCGCCTGTACACTGGAACAAATCACAACTATCGTGCACAACATGTGGGACTCCATGGAGGGGGATGAGAAAGCGGTCTACGAGCGACGACATGAGATGGAGAAACGCGATTACATGTCAAAGTTACGGGATCAACGCTTGCAGCAGCTGCAGGAAGTTGTGCCACAACAGCAACCGGCACTCGAAGAGTCTCAAACCGCTGCCGGTGTGGAGCAGCAGCAGCAGGAAACGGCGGGCACAAGTCAAACAGCAACAGTTGCTGTAGAAGATGTTGCGCCAGCAGTAACCGCAGCAGCAATAACGACTGCAGTGACGCCTCAACAACCAGAACAAATACAGCTGCTGAATGAAGCGGCAGCCGTGCAGAAATGTACGCGTGAGTTGTGCAATAAGCCAGCAATAATAAATCCGGATTGGGAGGACGAGTATTGCAGTAATGAATGCGTTGTTATCCATTGTCGTAACGTGTTTAACGAATGGGCGCGCGCGTTACAGTATTCGCCACCATAGTGCCAAACAGCATTGCCACTTGCTGGCCTCACTTCTACTAGGTATTAACTAAATAATTAGCCTAATAAAAAATATCGCATCGCAGAGCAATTGGATCAACAGCAAAAACAGCTGATTGGCTATCATACACAAACGCATCCACATTTATACATATGTACACGGCACGCACAGCGTTGCCATCTTACGCAAAAAAACAAAACAAATATACTGTTTTAACATATACCAAAAAATGGAACATTGGGAATTGAAAACATTTTGAAATAACGCGCGCATTCAAAATTATTTGAAACATACATGTTATCCATTTTAAAACACCCATAAAAAACCAAAAAAGAATAAGTCGGTTTTATGTTTGCAATTATAACTTTTAATAAATACACACATTTATTAAACTTGCACTTCATTATCAATTGTATCAATATATCAATGTCGGTTGCTTACAAAATAGTTTTTCTTTCTTGGTTTTTTGTTTTCTTTCTTATTTTTGTTCTCATATCAAATAATTAAAATGTATAAATTAAAGAAATTGGTTGCGCGCCCGATTCGCTGAACTATAGGTAAAAGATCAAAATAAACAACAGTATAAAAAAAACGTGCCTGACTTAAAAGTATTACGAGGAGGGAGAATTATATATAGTTAGAGAGAGTGCGTGTGGGAAGAGAGTAAGTATAAGCTGCAGCGCAGAGACTACTATATTATTATTTTTTTGATGTTTACCATAAATGCAGCTGGCAAAAAGCACATTAAAGTTGGGTTATATTTTCCAGTGAAAATATCAAGAGATTTAAAGCAAGCGCACACTAAATAATATCACCGAATTTTGTTACATTTTTTTGTTTGTTTTCAATTGTTGACATTGTCTCGACTCGACTCCAGTTTTGCATTTCTCTAATAATATGTGGTAATAGTAATTAATATGTAGGTAATTTTGGGGGGAGAAGGATTAACGACAATATTTATGTATATAACTGCTATCATATAAGTGGAGTTTGGAGTTCTGTTTTGCTTCTTTTCGCTTCGTAGTAACATTTTTGATCTCTATTATTGATTATTGGTTTGTTATAGTTAGTGGTATTCCTGCGCCTGCTGCAACTACATGCTATTATTGACTAGAGTTGCCTTATGTGACGTGTATGGGTGTTTCGATTCGGCACATATTTAATATGACCTGCAAACAGAAGAGAATAAATTAATGCAGCAAATTGCCTATGAGTATTTAAAATGTGAGCTTACCTTTTTATATAATTACTCGATAATCTGCAGCTCGCTGACATCCAGATCCAAGTCAGCGCTATCCTTGCAAAAGGTGCTGGAGCGCTCCAGCTTGGACTCGACACGCTGATCACCATTGCCGCTGCTCTCCAGCTGCGCGTGATCGATGAGCAAATCCAGTTTCTGTTTAACCGCCTGCGCCGCCTTATTATATTGATGACCATTCATGATGCCGCCAATGCCGCCACCATTTGTGCTGTGCTTAACATTGCCATTAGTGGTTGTTGTTGTGGTTGTTTTGCGCAACTGCAGCGTATTGGGACGTCGAGTGGGTATATTGGAGGGCAGACTGTTGCGCAGATTGTGCTGCTGTAGCATGCTGCTAACGGCGGAATGTGATGAGGAGCGCAATGGACCAGCAGATGCTCTCAGCTGTTGGCTACTTCGCTCATCGCCAGAGCTGTGTTGTTGCTGCTGCTGTTGTTGTTGTTGTTGTTGCTGCTGTTGCTGCAACTTGTTCTTCTCGGCACGCTTGGCAAGTATCTCACGCGATTTGGCCGAGAGAAAACTGTGACGTCCTTTGGCCGGCACTTCACCACCCGCTGGCACCGAAATCGAGCGCTGCTTGAAGAGCTCACGCGTGGAGAGCGTGCTGCTGACCGAGGAGAGGCGACTGGTCGCTGACTTGGTGGTGTGCACCGAGCTGGGACTGGAGCCATTCGAGGCGCCTGTGGTCGCAGCATTGTGCTGTTGCTTTAGCTGCCGCGTCGACTTGTTGCCCACCGTCGAGCCGCGCTGTGTGCCCCTCAAGGGAGGCAATGCTGCTGCTGCTGCTGCTGTTGTTGTTGTCGACTTGTTGCCGTGTCCATTGAGCTGCTGCACACGCGCCAACTTGGAGCTGCTGGACAGCGATTCGTGTGAGATCGTTTTGTTCGTAATCACCGAACTCTTCATGCTCTCCGCCAGCGAGTCCACATTGAGATCGGACGAGTAGCGTTCACGTGAGCCGCTCTTGGCCAAACTATCCGATGACATGTTGCTCGACTTGTTGCCCAGCCGTGTGTTGCCATTCTGTTGGCCGCGTCGCAGCGCCGCTGGACTCGAGTTGCGTGAACTGTCGCTGGATGAGATGTGCAGATTCTTGGCCTGCGCCTTGCTCCGTGTGGTTGCTGGAATCGTTGAACTGGCACTGCGTACGGGACCCGTAACGTGGTTGCTGTTGCCATTTGTATTGCTGACTGCACGCGGCTTGCGTGGCTCCAGATAACGAGCACGCACCACAGGCGCCGAGTTGCGATTGGTGGCGGCAGCCACAACCTTGGCTTCGGCAACTGCAACTTGTGGTGGTTGTGCAGCCTTCTGAGCCTGCGTTCTCTGCGGCGCCTCGGATTGTGTGCGTCGATGTGTGTTGAGGCTGTGGCGTTCGGTGGCCGTCTGTGAGCTGGAGCGCTGCGATTGCGACTGTGGCACATAAGCGCGAGAGTTGGACTTGAGCAATTTGCCTGTAAGGGAGAAAGAGTACATTAGTCAAAGATTCATTGGGTATTTTAGTGTTTAGGAACTTACTGTTGCCCTCGCGCAGATCGTTATTGGTCTGCGATTGCGCCTGCACTCCACGCTCAGTTGTCTGCACATCGTAGTTGGTCTGCGTCGCCTTGTACACGTGTGTCTCTTGCGCCTGGGCGCGTTTCGATTGCGCCTGTATGGCCAACTTGATCTGCACCAGATCCTGACTACGTGTGCTGCCGCCAAAGGAGAACGCCTTGCTCACCGGCTTGCCGCCATTGCGCTTCATATCGAGGGGCTCAGTGAGCCGTGCCATAGTCTGTATCTTCTTGCGCAGCTCCAGATCCATGCGTTGCCATGCCGTCACACGCATGGCACGCGAACACTGCCTGATCAAACACTGCTCCACAGCGTAGACCAAAGCACTCACAAGCCTTATGTACTCTGGCTGCCAGTCGAGTTGTTCCTCTTGCAGTCCCTGCAGCTCCTTGGCCAGTTCGCCTAGATTCACGGGCATTTGAATTAGCTTCGCTTGGAGCACTGTATTTAAGCGGGTGACACGCTGATAGCTGCGACAAGCTTGCTCGGGAGTGAGCGCAGCTGCCGTTTGGAGCAGCAGCGACTCGAGTCGCGGTATATGGCGACTGCGATCGTGGCCCAGCGAGAGGAATGAATCGCTGGCAATCAGACTGGCAAAGTGATCGCCCACATAGGCGTAAGCAGCGTCGAGTATATCGCGCACCAGCTGCTCACACACATGACCCCAGCGATAGGCTGAGAGCTGTGCCAACAGATGATCGCAGTCCAGCACCGTATCGAGCACCGATTCGGAAGTCTGTAAAGAGTTGCGAAAGATTATAAGTAAGAAGTTGTAAAACTGCAATACATTTTATGATATTGCTACAACATGGAAAACATTAAAGCTAAATCTAATTGATATACATTTAAGAATTCGAAACAAGGCAAAACATTAATAGATTGCTACACATTTTAAGGGATTACTATCATATCGAAACAATGCTGCTGCAGTTGAGCTAATTGTCGACCCTGTTTCATAATTTTTAATTAGCATTACAGTTGTAGCTCTCTATATACTATAAAGTATTCCTTCAGCATTCTACAAATGCAAATATTGTTTTATATGATTGGAAAAAGTGAGCATTCATATTCTAAAACGAACTAAATCTATATATTGTAAATCACATAAGAACATTGTCAATCAGTTAAGTGGCTCTAGTTTTTACTTTCACTGAGAAAGGGCTATAAAAACAAGCGGACACACGGATAAGTGAAGATCCTCAATGATCTGGATGTCACAATAAAATATGATTATTTCCAGCAAAGTTCAACACTCTAATTTCTATAGCTTCTAAGTTTGAGCTGCTTATACAAACAATAAAACATTTTTATATAGTTACAATGCTATGAGTTGAAGTCTTTTAAATATGATTGCTAGCAAAGTCTGTTGCTTAACTTCTGATAGCTTCTATGAACTACTTCTTGGACAAAAATGTACATATATAGAATCAACTTTCTTGAAGTTGTCAGTTTCTTCTCTTTATGTCTTCCATTGTTCTTTTTCTTGTTATTAAACTGGCTGCCTCGCTAATTGCCCAACAGGCCTACCTCTACAAGTAATTATATAGAGCAGCAGCAGTTGAAGTCTCACTCACCAAATAGGCCACAATTTGCTGGCGACAACGGCCCAGAATGTCCGGCGGCAGCTGGGCAAACTGTCGCGTTGGCCAGACCTTCAGATAGTGTCGGCACGTCCAGCGCAAGCACTTGCGATAGAGATCGTCGAGAGCATGATTCAATGCGACTGGCAGCACCTGAAGAATGCCATCGATGCAACCGGAGCACGGCTTATGGAAGTTGTGGCAGTAATTGGTCTTCAGCGCATGCGACGTCACCTCCTTCAGTCCCTCCAGACCCAGCAGATCAGCCAACGCCGCCAACTCCATTAGACTAATGCCATCCGGCGGATGCGAGGCACCCGAGTAAATGTGGCACAATGCAAAGTGGACCGCAGCATAGGAATAACCCTGGAGCGAGACGACGCTCTGGGAGCCATGCCCGGCAAGCATGGCAGCGAAATACTGACAACGACTGCGCAGGATGCACTTGTGAGCACGTATACGGCGGCCATGCACCTCCACCAGCATATCGGTGGCGATCTCCTGCAGAAACATCTTGAGCAGATCCTCGCCGAGGCGTCGCGGTTGCCGGCAACTCAACGACGACTCATCCATGCCGGAGCGACTGAAACTGGACGCTAAACTCGAGTCTGCACTCAGATCCGTTTGTATGTAGTCCACATGGGGTTGCTGCTGCTGTCCATTGTCCAAAGCCATGTCACCGGGCAGCGAGTTGGAGAACTCTTTGCTAAAGTTGGGAAACAGACGCGACAAGCTGCGCAAATTGTCCACCGAGCTGGCAAACTGTTGTATGTTGTTGCCGGCGTTGTTGCCACCGCCCGTGGAACGTGTCATGGCCCAGGAGTGAGGACGAGCGACGCCACCGCGATGCTGCTGCTCCTGCTGATCACGATAGAAACGTTGGCTATTGCTGCGCTGATTATTGCCGGCACTTTTGCTCATCGCATCCGGGGATTGCAACTCATGCTTCGCAGCAGGTTTATCCATGTCCGACAGCTTGACAAAGCTCGACGGTTGCTCCGCATGCTCGTTGACCGTCTCCAGCAGCTGCTTCTGCTTCTCAATTGTTGCATGCAACGTCTCCATGGTGTGTCCATTGGTTGTGGCTGTTGTGTGCGCCTGCTTCTTGGGCGATGCCGTCTCCTTGGCCTCAATGATCGTCTCCATGATCGAGGTGCGATTGCTGCTGCTGCTCAACTGCAGCGGCAACGTTGTCGTTGCCAACTGTTGTTGTTGCTGTTGCACCTCGCGCAGTGCCAACTGTTCATCCTGCTGGAAGGTGAGATCATCGGTGTCCGTATTCGAAGCCGGAGACATGTCCTTAGAGAGCACACCTTCGGTTAAAGCGGATGCAACGCTGCTGCTTTTGTCGTACGTCTCATTGAGCTGCGCATCGCGACGTCGCTTCTTCAGACGCGCCGCCTGCTGTTGCTCCTCATCGGAGCAGCTGCTCAAGGCGCCCGCATTCGAGGCGCCACTGTAATCATCATACGGCGACAACGAGCTGTCCACGGACAGCGACGATGCCTTCGAAATGATGGGCAACTTGTCAATGATGCTCATCAGGCCAGTGCCCGATTGATCGCCGCCATTTGTGCTGAAGCTAATGGAACGCTTGCAATCGTTTGTGGGCGCTGAATCCTTGCTGCTGCTGTTGTTGCTGCCCCAGCTGTGCCGCTTGCTCGGCTCCTGCATGCGACGCAGTGCAGCCACAGTCAACGGTTGCTGATCCAGATTGCAGCGATAGTCGAGGGATTTACTTTCCTCCTTCAGCGGCAACTGTTGCAGTTGTTGTTGCTGCAGTTGGGAGCCACTCTTGGCCATTAGCGTCTCTGTGGAGCTGGCGCTGGACTTCATTACATCGTCGCCACGTCGCTGCGCCACGCTCAGCGAGCTGGACAAACGCTGAGCCAGATTGAAGGGCTCCTTGCGTCCGTTTTGTGCACGCGCCTTTGGCGGCTCACCAAAGTCTATGAACATACTAAAGATGTTGTTCTTCTTATCCGGGTTCTCCTGACCATTCGCCGGCTCTGGCTTTGCCTCTGGCGGTGGCTGCTGTTGCTGTTCCTTGGCCTGGTAGTCGCTCTGCGAGAGATTCACAAAGAAATTGGCCGCCTTGGGCGCCGTATAGGATTTGCTTAGAGACTGTTGTGGTTGCTGCTGCTGTGACTGTGACGGCGGCTTTGGCTTTCGGTCCATGTCATCCAGTGACACATAGAAACCGCAGCCGCTCTTGTGCGAACTGTTCGAATCGGAGCGCTCTCGGAAGCGTGCCGGCGTCGAGGTGGCCGCCTCCAAGCTGGACGTGGAGCTGCTGCTCTTGCGTCGCTCCGGGCGACAATCGCTCATGTCCACCACCCAGGAAGCAATGCCAGGCAACGGTTTGCGTTGCTGTTGTGCGCTCGACTTGACCCGCAGCTCCACCCCGGCCAACTCGGCATCCTCCTGCGCCTCCTCATCATCATCCTCGTCATCGTCTTGTGGCCTCGTGGTCGCAAAGTCCAGCGACACAAAGCCACCCGAGACAATGGGACAATCGGCGGTGCGTCGCTTCAGGCTCGGACTATCGCAATGCTTCTGCCGATGGAAGTCTTCGATGGAAGCACCGCCCGAAACAATGGGATTGGCCTCATCGAATTTGGAGCAACGTTTCGGAGTGCGTGGCAAAGGCAGCGGCGAATCGGTGGCATCGCTGCAATAGGCGCCCGAATCGCGATGATGCGACAACGACGAGCTCAATGTGTAATCCCGATGTATGGAGCTGTTGTTGCTGCCCACCTGATGCCCATCGATGCCCACATGTACCATCGAATTGTGCGGCGTCTCGGTGGCCAGCGAAGGCAGCGGCGCCGCAGTATGTTGCTGTTGCTGTCGGGGCTGCGATTGCGACGGCTGCTGCTCGGATGACCAGACAATGCTGTGTCCCGGACTACTGGAGGAGTAGTCTGTGGTGTAGCTGAGATCGGGTGCATGATGTGAGGCGAATTTCGGGCTGCTGGCCAACGGATGCACGCTAAACTGTTGTGCATTGTGCTGAAAGTGATACGGCACCGCCATCGGTGCCGTCGCTTGCACTGTGGGCGCCACCCGACGTCGCCGCGCACTCAGCGATGAATCCGAGGAATCGGCATCGGCGGGCAGCGAAACGCTGCTGGCATCGGTGACGCCACCGCTGGCGGGCAACTGTTGCTCGCGCTTCCACAGCTTCTCCTCGTCGGAGAGATTGTGTGTGGCGCTATTTGAATCCGGCTGCGGTTCATCGTCCACATCGGAGCTGCAATTCGATTGACTGCTGCGCGGTGGCGCCTTGCACTTGGCAAACGCCTTGTGGAATTGCTCCAGTTCCATTTCCGACTCGGGTTGAACATCAGCGTCATCTACATCTCCATCCTCATCATCGGGTGGCTCGGGTTCGTTGGCTGGCTGACCATCGAGACTGGGAAAGGAGAGCACCTCATCCTCATCGCGCAGCGACGACGCGTCAATGAAGCAAGCACTGTGTCCCGATGTGCTCAGCTGCTCAGCGGCACCGCGCTTCTCGAATTCACGCAGCAAACAGCTGGCGGTAATCCCCTCGAGCGGCGGCGCCTGCGATGGCGCTGGCAATGCATTCGGATAGACCGACTCCCAGGAGCCGGTCTCTGTGGACACCGTCGACGTTTCCATGCACACAATCTCCTCGTTCTGTCGCTGCTTCTCCTCCTTCGACGGCGGCTTCAATTTACACTCGTAGCTCTTATTATCACGCTCTCGACTTGTGCCCGGCGTAACTAGAGCAGCTGCAGCGGCGCCGTTGCACTCGGGACTGGAGACTGGCGAGAAGGTGTCACGCTCCTCCTCGCCCACATCCAACTCACAGGTCTTGGCCGAGCCGCTGCCGCTGCCCGAGTGTGAGACACGCTGCTGTCGCTGCTGCTGCTGCTGCTGGCGTCGCAGATCTTCGCTGTACTGCGGCGCCGATGAGGAGGAGGACGAGGAGCTGTGGCTGGTGTCGCTGGCCACCGAGGGGCTGCTGGCGTTGCTGCTACTATTGCTGCTATTGGTGAGATTCGAGTAGTGCGAATGATTGGGTGAACCCACCACGGGCTCCTCCTGCTGATCCAACGAACGTGGCGCAATCTGTGTGGCTGCTGTTGCTACTGTTGCTGCTTGTGTTGCGTCCATTGGAGCGGCCTGACTTTGGTAGGTGGAATATTCTTGTAATGGATGGGTACGGGGGGAGGCGGGGGGATAGCTTATGCTTTGCAGGCCTAGCCCCTTGGAAAGACTCAAGTCATGGACACGACGACGACGACGACGACGACGACGCTTCCGGTGTGGCTGCTTGAATACCAAGTGTGACTGCCAAGTTGACAGGCAAGTGTTGAAGTTGCACTTGCCGCGACTTCACTTCAAGTTGCGCGTTGCAAGTGCTGTGTAGTTGCTGCTGCTGTTGTAGTTCTTGTTGCTTTGTTTGTGGCTGTTGCTGCTGCTGCTGCCTTTACATGGCCACATGCTGCATTCCTCGCAGACGCGTGGGCCAAAAAAATGTATCTCAAAATAGCCAAAGCGAAACCGAAACCGTCTTCTGCTGCTTCTTGTTTTAAATGATGCACTGCCTCGTGTCCCTCCGTTTATGCTAGCAATTCTTCTCTCGTTTTGTATTCTATTTCGTTTTTCTTTTGTTTGTGTTTTTTTCGTTTTTCCCCTCTTCGTTTTGTGTTGTCTGCGAAAAGTTCAAGCGGCGTCTCTCTTAATGTTGCTGCTGTTGCTGATTTATCGCCAATTGTGCCAATTGCAGCACTTGTTGTTGTACAATTAAACTGCAATGAAAAAAAAAAACAACAAAATACGCAGTATTTAATATGATTGTTTAAACAAGTCGCGAGTTTCTCGCACTTTAAACTTTATAAATAAACTGCAATTGTTTAGTCACTAAAATTTCAGTTTGTTCGCGCAGTTAATTATTAAAAAAATAAAGCTTAACAAATTATAAGCCTCAACTCGTGGTGTTGACTCAACACAGACACCAGGAAACCATGAAAACAATATATAAATTTAAATTACGTGTCAATGCTGTGATGGATCAGTTATCAAAGATTATAGATTGTAATAAACAAGTGTTGACAACAAAATCGCTAGCTGATTGTCAAGAATTCAATTAAATTTAATTGCATTTATCTCAATTATGTTTTTTAAGATGTTAGGCATTGTTTCAATAACGAATGCCATGTCAACATAATCCTCACCCTTTTCAATATTAAAAGTTTACCAAGTCTTAAAGAAGACTTATTTCCCAATTAATTATTTCATTTATTTGTCAACTACTTTAACCTTCAATTTCTTATACATGCAATATTTTTGTGAATTATATACTTCATTTAAGTATATTTTACAGAAGAAGCAAAATAAATAATTTTATTTATTCTTTTATATTAGGTTATAAATTGATATGAAATCAATCACTTTATAATAACAATTATAATATTCATCCTAAAATTTCTTCCTGTTATTAAATTGTTTTTAATTGTTAAATTAATTTAAATTTAAAAAATTTGGAATTCTACCATTTTAAATATATAGTATTTTGCAGTATTTTTTATGATAGTCTATCTCAACACCTCAGTTCTTCCGAATCCAGTTTTAACTATTTAATTCCTTATTTTAAAAATATAGTATTGCATTCTACCTTTATTCCTCACTATTTCAACTTCTCTTCCGCAATAGGTAATTGCATTTTAACAATTTCGTTTTTATTTTAAACAATTGCCGTGTTAAACTGCAATTACGAACCAAGCTCAAAATGAATTATAAACTATACTAAAATGGTGTCTTAATTGCAAGCGATTTAATTCAAGTTACGAGCTGCAAGAAGAAATACTAATTAAACATTTGCATGGAGCCCCCAATAAAATGCAACATTTGCATTAAAATTTTATTGGTTTCAGCTCAAAAAAGCGACTTGCTTGCGATTCAATTAAATGCGCATCATAGCCACCGCTTATAAAGTACGCATTTAATCATAAAAAACAGAATCGGTGAACAATAAAAAAAGAGCGAGAGCGATAAAAATCTGCATATAAACTGAATGCAAGGTCAGTTCAGCTGATTATTCGCTTCATTTATGAGATAACATTTCATTATCAAGGAAAAGATCGTTGTGCATAAAGCGATAAGCATTGAAATGAGATTTTTTATTGTAAGCTCATGAATGGATTATCTTTTAGTTATTTGTTTTCTTTAGTAATCCTATCGGTACAAAAAGTTGCGATATTAATATTAACATTTACATAAACTATTTCCCTATTTTATATTAATCTTTGTTAAGCTTATCTAAATTTCATACTAATGATCTACTTTTACATATACATTAAATATTGCTTTTAGGAAATATCTTAGTAATGTCCAATAATTATTATACATTCATCAAAAACTCTGCAAATAAATTGACCAAATAGAAATGAAAAGCTCTTAAATGGGGTTTGTCAATATTTTTCCTTCAAATGATCTATTTTCAACATACAATCTTCAAAATAAGAAATATCTTCTAAATTTCCAATTTAATAAAAAAAAAACGTTTAAATCACTTGCACAAATATAAATGGAACATTGCTCAAATTCTTTAAATGCAGCTCTTAAATGGGTTGAGTAAATATTTTCCCTAAACATAATGATCTATTTTCTACATACATCTTCATAATCAAAAATATCATTCTAAATTTCTCACAAATAAATTTTTAATTTAATCAACAAACACTGCACAAATTCTTGAAGTTAAGCTCTTAAATGGATTAGGTAAATAGTTTTATTTCAATCAAAATTGCTTCAAATAAGTTGCTCAAATAGAAATCAATATTGAACACTGCACAAAAAAATCCCCATAATTTTCTTTTATGCTCGATATATTGCCATCATCATTATCACACTCAGCGCAATCGATCGATAGTTCACAATTAAATGGCTTTCTATTCACAATCGACTCTTGGCGCTTGACGTCAATGCGACGCACCCAAACCCAAAGCCAAGTAAAACCAAACCAAAGCCCCGACTCATCATTAGCTACCACTTCCCGTACCTCCCTTCATGCCCCTCTCCCCTTCCCCCTCTCTCAACACTTTGCTAAACCACAAATAACAAAAGCATTAACAGCTTGACCCTCGTCTGTTGTGTTGTGCACCCACAAGCGCCCCCTCTCCTCTTCTTCTCCTCTCCCCCTCTTCCAAATACGGTTTCCCGTTGCTTCCTTTATCGACGGCCCCGTAAGTAAGCAAACATCTAGAATTTCAATTCGTTATCTCGGAAGTGCAAGTGCAGGGAAATTTAAGAAATTGAATTGAATACATTCAAAGCCTTAAAAGCATTTTTCTACCTTCTGTTTGCCCACAAGTTCCGAGAGTTCTGACACCTTGAAATTTTTAGCAAGCTTTCCGCGTAATCATGAATATTATATGCGACGATATTACGGAGTGCTTTACCCCTCCCCCTCCGCTCCCTCCTTTCGATTAACAGACTTGGTATAAAAATATTTAGTTAAGCAGTTCACTGAAATTTGAATAAGCCACAAAGGTTCCATCAGAATGTCTGGCATTTTCAGAGCGGAACTCAACAACTTCGCAGATATAACGCAAGTTTCGTTTCCAGACTTCAGAGACCCCCATTATTAATTATAGTAAATCGTAGTAAATGGTAATAATATTTTCTAGGCGAGACATTTGCATACAAAGGCGCGACATTGACGTTCAAGCTAAAGCGTTAAACAAGAAAATTAATACATACGTTCTACAAAGGAATCTAAAGAGTTAATCATGCAAATCGTGTCCATAATCAACGTCAATGACAACAACAACAACAATAAGTTCATAGACAACAAAGAAAGAAAGAAAAATGGCAATAAATAAGAGTTCGAAAAGATCGATTGGTTTCTTGTTTCAATTTGTTATATGATATCGATGATCATTAATAAGAGATAAATGTAAAAATTAAAGATCGAGTATTGAATGGACATGGAAGCTATCGGTAGTAAGCAGATATCTTGGGTTAATGGACTCTTTAGAATATTAATAGGACAGTTTATAATGTGTTGTAAATATTTCGAAAGAAAAGAATGGATTGTATATCCGATATTTCTTTTGATAGGCTGAAGTATAAATATAAAATATTGATGGTTATAAACTGGGAACATGTTGTAAATGTGAATTTACAAAACCGGTTAAAGACAAAGAAATTTCTTTACAATTTTAAAGTTTTAATAGTGTGTTAAAGAGAATATATCGCATTAAGATTGAAATTGTTTCTAGATGAAATCATGGCAAAAATATAAATTACTATATGATTTAAAGTAACCCTTTCATTTGCCATAAAACGTATCTTAAAACATAAATTTAAAAAGAAAGGCGCAGCTGTTATCAGTTTTGGAATAAAGATACCCTAGATTTATGAGTGTATTCAACCCGCGCAAGTTAACAAACCATAACCGAAACATAGGTCACAGATCGCCAGCAGAACAAAGACAACAACAACTGCGACAACAGAAGTTGCAATATCAGTAAAGAGATAAACGAGCTGCAATTATGTAATTTATGACTTCTAGCACGATATGCATGCTAAGAGAGCAGACACCAACAACAACACCAATAATAAGAACAACACCAACAACAACAACAACAGTGACAAATAGAACAACAACAACTGCAAAGTCAACAAGATACCAACACAATAATCAGCACATCATAAACAGAAAAAACGAATACGAATTCAAAATGAATAAAAACAAAAAAAAGACATTCGTTTGTAACTCGATAATTGCACGTTCCGACCGGCAACTGAATTACTCGCATCGAAAGCCAATTTTTTATGTATTTTATTTTATT
Organism: Drosophila niveifrons; assembly: GCA_035046325.1. Taxonomy (NCBI): domain Eukaryota; kingdom Metazoa; phylum Arthropoda; class Insecta; order Diptera; family Drosophilidae; genus Drosophila; species Drosophila niveifrons. The sequence goes on from JAWNOC010000052.1 coordinate 14,857,632, forward strand.
TATTTATATTTTTGCAGTTGCTCAACTCAACTTTTAGAACTCGCCATCCGCACGAATTGCCATTTAAGGCAGCACTTCAGATAGTTTCCAAGTACACCACAAATTGTTAATTACAAAATGATAATAATTAATTCCATTCAATGCTTAACTTTATGTTCGTGATGCTATCGAACGGATTTCCCCAACAATAAATGCACGAAAATTGCGCAAAATTTAAGATTTTTTTGCAATTTAAGATATGTTAATCAAATTTATACAAAGTTATAAAGATGAGAACTAAATTTTATATTGTTTAAACTTTGTGGACTCATAAAACGTAGCTATGCATAAATGAAAAGATTATAATATGGAAATGCTTCATACCAAATCCCATTTTTTCTCTTTTCATTTGAATAAAAATTTCATTTTTATCAAATTTGAATAATTTGCTAATTTCCCGCACTCTTAACATATCTAAAGAATTTATTTACAACATGTTTAGATAATCATCTTTGATTGAAAAAGCATTCCCACACACATCTATTTAATTGCCTTAATCTTTTTCAATTTATAATAATTACATCAATAATTTTTGGAAGTTCTTCAGTGCCAATCTTCAAATAGTTTTCGAAGTTCGTAAACAACGATCAAATTTCCTTTTACATACTTTATAAAGCATTGCCATGTTTTCCATTAATTGAACTTGGAACTCAGTTATTAGCATAAACAAGCGAGTACAAGTATTTTACAGTGATGTGTTTGGGAGGCAATTCACGACTCACTCGACTGCGAGACGCACATCTCTAACTGGGCAGAGCCTCGAGGCGCAATTGGTACTCAATTTGTACAGCAATTTGTATGCTCTGTGTGTGTTGTGCGTTGTGTGTGTGCGTTGTGTGTGTGCGTTGTGTGTGTGTGCGTTGTGTTTAGGCGTCGTTTCAAGTTGTCGCCGTTGTCGTCAGGAGAAACTGGAGGCGGGACTGGACAGAGCTAAAGCCAGTCTCAGTCACAGTTTTGAAGTCGGAGCCTGAATCGCAGCTACTTTGACAATTTGCAAACTCATCGCGCGACGCATTCTTCTTTTCCTTTCTCTACACACACACACTCTATAAAATACTATATATAGTAGAGGAGGCACCCATTAAGATTATTATTATTATTACAATGTCTACATATGTATAATATTTGTGCTTTTATCTATCGATCGATGAACAACGCGCTTGCCTTGCCAGCAACAATGTAGTCGGCATTAATAAACCCCATCATTTTGTCACTCCTTTCCCCAACTTCTTCTCCCCCTCTCTCTCTCACTCGCTCATTCTCTTTCTCTCTACAAGCATTTCGCTATCTAAAGAGGGAACATGTTTATTCTTGTGTCGTTGTTTTCGACTGGTTTTGGGTGGTTCAACAGATCCGCAGATCGTTGTATCGCTTTTTTGTTTATTTTTTTTTTTTTTGATTTTTTGACATTCAGCACACGTTCCACGTCCATGTCGATGGAGGATGAGGGGTAAATTTGTGCTTAATATCATAAATTAGACAGACACACACAAGCGAAGTTTGCTGGCTTTTAACTAATCATTCTCTATGGCACTCAACTTTCGCTTGCAATTAACTTTGCCACTTCACCCTTCTCTTCGCATTGTTAATGTTTTGACTTGAAACTTCAGATTAAATCAACCCACTTCACTTCCTCTTCCCTCTCTCGCAGCAGCAGCAGCAGCTTTTTACATTATTTTCAACTTATACAATCTGAATTTACATGTCGATAGTCGAGACGTCGTCGTCGTCATCGTCATCGACTTTGTAGTCGCGTCAACTTGTTACGCCCATATTTGGCAGCAAATTCAAATCTTACGTCTCTTTGATTGTTTTATCGACTGTTTACAATCTTCGATTCCGTCCGTCTGGCTGTCCGTCTGTCTGTCTGTCTGTTCACCCCTTCGTCTCTCAATTAATCGAATTCTCGCTGTCTTGTTCTAACGCCGCATTACTCATTCCCCACACGACCTTTGTTTAATAACGTATACATAATATAAATATAAATATAATTCCATTATACATACATCATATATGCATGGCAATAATACATAAAAAAAAAAAACAACGTTGTATCGATATTGTATATTATTCGTATAGCCAAATGGGTTTGCATATGAAAATAGATATGGGCTGCAAACAACAACAGATGGGAATGGGAAGCGCGCTTGAAAAGAGCGTGTAGGATTTTCATTATTGACAAATAAACACTAGCATATAACTATAATTACAACTATTGTGTCGCTTAATCATCATAATAATCACACCGAATTATTTTTTACGACTTGCAAATAAAGGTAATTCTAATACTGAAATAAAAGCAAACACTGATATATAAAAGAAAAGTATTTTTATGCTATATGCGGCTAAAATAATAGTTCGTTATTTTTGTACAAATCAGAATTAGGTGTTGATCTAAATATATAATTCTCGAATTGGAATTTTGTATCACTACATTATGCCCGCTACCCATAGGGTAAACGGTATTATAACTTTGTACTTGTATGACGATCTGGTATATTTTATACTCTGTGGTATATTTTAAATATATAACTATAACTACATACCTTTGGTATATTTAACTATTTTGGCTGGTATATTTTCTACTCTATGGTATATTTTCAATGTATTTTTATATCTATATACCTTTGGTATATTTTACAATTTTTGATTTAGAATATAGTTTTATTGAAAATGGGTAGCAGGTATCTCACAATCGAGCACACTCGATTATTGCTTGCTTTTACAATCATACTGCATTTAATTGGCTCAACTATTTGTATTTATAGTGTAGCATTGGAGGTGCCATCATTATCAATCATGTAACAAACATGAATCAGCACTTGTAATAAAAAAGAATAGTCATACAGTTTCTATTAGGCAACTTTTGTTTCACCTTATCCGATCGATTTTGAAATGGTTATCCATGTAACTATATCTTAGGAAAATACCCCACGTGTTTTTTAGGAACTTACGCAAAATGCAGAAAGTACTTTTGGTAGGGTCAACTTAAGAGTTAAGTGCTTTTCTTTTTATACCACTTGAACTTTACATTTCATTCTCGAAAGTGCTGACGTTTTATGAGCTGCTGCAAGTTGCATTGCCACTTGCCAAAAAAAAGAAACACGAACAAATAAAAGAAATAAGTATTAAAAGGGGTGAAAAGAAAAGCAAAAGCAAGAGTCGAGAGTCAAGAAATTTGATGGCTTTCTTGCTTGCTTGCGGCGAGAGCCCCAAAAACTAGAAATTCACTTTCGTCTGCTGCCCCAGAAACCAAGAAACCAATTGAGGCGTCGTCGTCGTCATCGACGTTGTCGGACTGGTCACAAAGTGTTCAAAGTGGGCAAAATGTTGCCAATGTGGGTCTTCATTGGGCATTTTCTTGTATTTTACTGTTGTTGTTGTTGTTGGAATGCAACAGCAAAGTGAAAAAAAAGCATTTGCGAGGTCAGTAATAGGCCCTGATTTGTTCACGAGAGAGACGATGAGTAGGTGGATTTTATGTTCTTGGGGTGGTTTCTTTATAGGACCTTGTGACACGCAAATGGCACGGATTAAGATCTCGCATGTGAGTTTTGAGTTTACAACTCGAGAACTACAAGCTCAAAGTAAAGAACACAACGCATTATGGCAGACAACTCAGCAACTAACTCGGCTAACTGATGGAACTGACCCTGACGATTGAGTCTCGAAAATCGGCAATAACAAAGCACCTCAACGAGAAAAAAAAACGTGCTTCATAATAAATCAAAAAAATTTGTATTTTTTCTTTGTACCAAAAAAAAATTAACTCAATCAGCCGGAACCTCAGTCCGAATGATAATTAAATCAACATTTATGAACTTTTATACGAAAAAAGAAATAAGTTGATTACGGCGTGTACAATAAAAAAAAAAATACTGTTAATTTTACATCGCATTGCAATGAAGCGCTTATTATTAACGCATCTCGTGACCCCTTGGCATTGACTTTTTGCTTTTGACCTTTGTCAACTGAGCTGAGAGAAAGACACAAAGAGTCAAGACTCGACATGAACAGTTGCAAAAACGATGGGAAACTTTGCTTAATTCATAATTAAATATGTAAAGCGAACATCTTCTTCAGCTATGCGAGGTGCCATACAATAGTTGTTAAAATAAACAATAAATTAAAGTAAACAAATTGTGCTTATTCAACTAAATTTAGGTAAATAAATATTACAAAATTATACATACAATTGTTGAAGTACTTTTCGGCTTTCGTTGATTCGATTGATTGTTTAAATGTGCTTTGCAATTTATTTTCACAGTTGAACTCGCTTTTTAGAATTATATAATCGTTAGATTTATCTATTTTTGAAATAATTTTCGTTATGCAATTGATAATTTCTCACTTTACACACTTATATATATAAATATAATCCATTCGAGTTATAATAATTATTAAATATTTTTAATTCTTTTAGCCTTGAGCTTATTTGAACTTTTAGTAATTTTCGAAAATTAAAAAGTCGCCATAAATTCCACATAACTCGAGCTTTTAGTTCTGGTCCCACAGCTGTCAACACAATTATTTAAAGTTCAGCGCAGGTAAGTCATTAATCATTGAATACATTAAATTCTCAATTTGGTCAAAATTAACATTCAAAGTATACCGATTTTAACATTGTTGAACACAAAAAGATGCACAAAATTATTATTCGATCATCGATTGAAAAATTTGAGGTGTGACATAATGTTTGAAAGGTTTCAAACATGGCATGCTAATAAAGGGAATTTTTTTTTGTGCCATATGGACATAAGTCATAATTGCAAATAGTTTTAAATTAACCCTCGCGCTCTTAATTATAACAAAATGGAAGGGGGGATAGACAAGGGAATACAACTTGTAACTCAATCAGGCGTCAAAATGTGGAGGCCCTTGAAGTCAAATGAGACGCAGACGTAACCAAACAATATTCAAATCTCAAGTCAACTGTTAAATCATTGTGCACAGCTGTGTGTGGAATGTGGATCGTATTTGCATGTGGAGTGTATTCACACTTGTATTATTATGACGAGCTTGCTTTTTGCTTTAGTTTCCAACTGGAATTTGTTCACATAGTTAAAATGCGTGTACGGCCCACGCTTCGATAATTACACAGCATTTTTGCATTTATTATTACAAAAACAATACATATGGCATATATGCAAATCCCACGTGTCGCACGCTACATTCGCACGATTTTAGCTAATGAAAATCAATTTTTTAGGGGGTTTTTAAAAGATTTACCGTAAACTTTTGTTATGTGTTTAGAGTGAATTGAGAGTACTTTCAGAGGGTATAAGATTCAATTTCACTGGAGTCACTGTTTTGAAAATAATTAATAAAATTGTGACGTGTCGCACGCTACATAAAGTGGAAGTTAGTTTTAAAATTTTCATTTCAAACGCAATTTTTAGCGAATTCTGCAAAATAAACCCTATGAAAGTTAATATCCTAAAGAAAGTTAAGAATATTAGAAGACAAAAACCGATCGTTTGGTCTTAATAATGTTTATAGATTTTTAGCAAAGCCGTAAACCCATTGTGTCGCACGCTACGTGTCGCACGCTACACTTTTTCCGCTGGCATTAACATAAGACAAAAATATATATTATATATATATATATATATATATTATATTCATAAATGTGCCTAAGAATTATTTCAACGTGATTTACTTTTGATTTGTATGTGAGCCCAAGCAGAGGCAAAAAATTGTGAAGAATACAATAGGGATTTGAAGGTGTGCGCAGAGCACGAATTTAAGTAAAATTATGAAAATTATAAATAAAATTGGGTTTGATACAAATTTGTGCATTTATAATGATCGAAATTTCTTTTTTGCTTTCAATTCTTAAAATGCCATATCTACTTTAATGTTCCATATAAAGAAACATTACAAAATGTGAAATTTAAAAATTGGTCGCTGGTGGACTGTTTCTGGGATTTGCCCATATGTGTAGTATGTGTTTATTGTCTTTAAACAAGCTCGCTTTTGTTATTGTTTATTTCAATTGTTACTTGTTGCTTAGCCATAAAAGTTGTGGCGGAAGTTTATACAAATCTGTCAATAGCCTATTGAAATTCACTGTATTGGCACACAAAATTATTGAGAACAAAAAACATTTTATTAGTGATTAAATTCCGCACGACGACCCACAAAATACATATCAAGAAACCGAAAGATAGTCTGTTAATCAAAGTTGTTGTGTGGCTCGTGTCGCGATTTCGTGTCTGCTCAATTCGGCGAAATTTTCTATAAACTAAATATCAAATTAGAAACTAACAATCAAAGAGAGCCAACAAAGCGTGGCACAAATCAGCAACAAAGATTATTTATTAAACTCGACGTTATTTTCAAACAATCGAACTGCGATAGACGCGATCCGATGACGCGTTACAAAACGTCAAAACGCCCGAACGCAAGCGAAACTAAAATCAGACTAAGCTCGCGGCATCGTCAGCAGCAACAACAGAGCCCCAACAGAGCAGCTGAGCGTGTGTGAGAGAGAGCAAGAGTGGGAGAGCAAGTGCTCGCAATGATACTCAGCTGTGAGTGTGGGAGAGAGTGCTGCTGATAGGCAAGTGCATTGCTATTGAGAGTGGGTCGTCGTATGTGGGGAGTGGAGAGTGTGTATCGAGTGTGAAGTGAGTGTCTCCGTCTGTCTGCATGTCTTGTGTTTGTGTTAGTGTGTGTGCCGGCGTGTGAAACTTTATGCAAATTAGCCAGTGTATTTGTATATGCGGAAAAATAAAAATAAAAGTTTATGTCAGTGTCTTTTGACAATAAAAACAAAACTGTCGCGCTGATATGGTACAATGAGTGTGTGATACGGCAAAGCAACCATATTAAAAGGCCTAACAGCAGCCGAAGCAGTGGCAGCAACGGCAGCAGACGAGAACCTGCCTCAATTTGTAGCCGTCATCAAGTATATTTATGAGTGTATGTGTTTGTGAAAAAGTTCATTGCACGTTGATTACACGAAATAGCGAGCCTACCAGCAACAGCAACAAAAATTGTACACTTTTATTACAAGCATAAACTAAACACATACACCATTTTATGGCTTTTCCACACAACTGTTTGGGCGGTAGATGCTTTTGGTACGTGCTTCTCTGTATGGTGATTAATCATTAAAAACGTCCAATGAGCACTAAATTAGTTACGCAAAAGTTTTTTGGGTGGCAAAAAGCTTAGCTTCCCCTCTTCTCATCCACAGCTGATGTCATCCACAGTGGAGATGACTGCAGGCGCATTGTGGAACCCAATTTTAGGCAAGAAAATGGAATGCATGCCAGACAACAAAAACGAAGAAGAAGACATTCGCATTGGCAATAAAAACGAAATTCAGTCGCAATATGCAAATTCTGCGGCAACTTGGCAAAAATTATGTGTCGTCTTTTTTCCTCTACATTTTGTAACGAAAATGAAATATTTATGGCCTCGGGGCGACAAAGTCACACAACAAAACGCATCTAACGCAATCCGAAAAAAGAAAGACGCACAAAATAAATTGCACTCTTGTGCATTAAATTTTTAATGTCAGGTTCATAAAGCTGGCCTCTCCGACTCGACTGTCTGGGTAGTTGTGTTTGTGTGCGTGCCAAGAAATTTTTGTGGACTACATTCAAGCATGACAGCAAGAAAAAAAGTGCGTGCAATTTTTCGATTAAAATGCAGAGAGACTACTCGATTATTTCGTCTGCTGTGTAGTGTTGAGCAGCGTTCAAGGTCAGCGCACGATTGCGATCGCTTCAGAAGCTTTTTGAGTGTATTTTTTTTTTCTTTTGACAGCGACACAAAAAAGAAGCCAAAGCAAAAAGATTAATTAAAAGCGATACAAGACTGCGGGCTGGACAGAGACAGCGATAGCCAAAAAATATTGAGAGTACAATATCGACAGACAAAACGACTAGGAAATTACTCTATTAAAAATATCAAAATTATTAAGATTTTAAGGCTAAACAACTGTGAATGCGATGATTCACTCAAACGTGCCAGGCAGCTGCACAGTTTATATGCCCCATGACAATAGGGTATAAAAAAAATTTAATGTTTAAACAGCAGGCCACAAAAAATAACACACAAAAAAAAGTAATTATTATAAATAATTATTAGAGCGAAGTGGCAGTTATACATACACACACTCTCATACAAAGTTGGCGTTGAAAAAAGCCATTGTTGTTATACATAATAATACTTTTCTAAATGTTATAGTTGTTGCTGGGGCGCTTAAAGCACATTGATAGTTGGAGAGATAGACCGCTCTCTTTCTCTCTCACTCCGCTACACTCTTTTGTAGCTCTAACTTTCCATATTGTAAATTTTCCATTGTTTATGATTAGAGTTGCGGCGTTTGGCGTTTGTTTCGCTCTTGTAATTGTTGTTGTTATTTGCTGTGCAGCACCTTTAGATGCAAATTGCGCAGATAAGCCCGGCGTTCAAGCAAAAACAAAGCTCATTAGGCGGCTTCATCTCTCTCGCTCTCCCTGTGATTTTTAAGGGCGTCTCTCTTTGGTTCGATGCAGAGAATATTGCAGTCTGTTTGATGCTCAACAAGGAAATGTACAATAATTTGTGTGTATTTGACTGACAATGGGCATGGCAGTCACATTTGCATATGAAAAACCAAAATAAAAGCAGCAGCAGAAACAGAAACAGAAGAAAAAAGCGAACGTTGTTTGTTCATTTGTTAATCTTTTGCATTTTTTTTTTTATGCGCCATCATTATTCAACACTGAATGCTCAGGTACCGTTACGTACATAAATCCAACAGCTAATGCTAACCAACTTTTGCGGTTGTTGGTCTGAGAGTCTCTGAGTCGTCTACCACACCATGTTGCCGTGTTGCCATCGTTGTTGTTATTTGCAGTTAGTTGTTGCTAGGCAAATGGGCAAAATGTTAATAAACTTTTATTGCGCAAAAAAAAAATGCCACTACATTTATTATAATTGCGCAAATGTTGTTTAATAGTTTTTGATATGCTTTGCAAATGATATGCACATATTAATACTATTGTGTGCTCTTTTTCAACTCAAAGTCATTTATGCACAAACGAAAGTTGTCATAATGAGCAAGCCTCGCCTGCTGATCAGCGCTAAACAGCAAAAGCAACAGCAAGTTGGCAGCGCTAACCTTTATTATGGCAGCGCGCGCGCACTGCCCACTCACACACATCTAATAAATAATTACATAGCACTGCGCCAAGTGCTTAAAAAGGAACCATAAAGTACAGCGCAAAGCGCCCACGCAGCAATGACAACATCGCGATGTCAGTTCTAATCCCGCCCCAAGGCGCAATGAGAGCGCTTACTAAATGGAGAGTGGAGACTGGAGAGAGCGAGAGAACGCAGCAGCAGCAGCTTCAGCAGCTGTTTACAAAAGCTCACACACACACAATCTACACTCCCCTTTACATGTGTGTAGTAAAAACAAAAACAAAATATACTGGAAGGTTAATGAACTTCTGAGCGCGCTCTTCGCAGTCATCGCGTCTCAGTGGCCAATTTTTATTGCCTACAAAAGTTGTGCTATACTTTTCAATTTGCTGTAATTGTGGCAAGTCAAGCTTTCAATTTGCCTCAGTTAAACGAAGCGTTGAATTGAAAGCGAACGGCGACCGGGGAATCCAAAAATATCAAAACAACAAAAACCGCCTTCATGTCCATACAGTAATAATTTGCTAATCACATTTTCAGCAAATTATGTTGTAAGCCGTCGCCTCAATTGTACAATCACAAAAACGACTGAATGAGAGACAAGGACGGCAATGGAGACATCAAAAAGCGGTTGACAAATTTCCATGTCCAATTTGCCGAAACTGAAACTGATGTATGATGATGGCATGGGGCAAGCGCAAGCAAGAAAGCAAGAATGTCACGATACACGCAAGATAAAGACAACAACATGAACAACAGTTAGGAGCAAAGAAAACATATGGCGAGGCAGGGCAAGAGAACCAGGAAAGAAAAGTCGCGTGAATCATATGCAAAAAAAAGTAGCACAGCAAAAACAAAAAAAGAAAAAACAAAGAAAACTTAATGACGCGGCGTCATTTATGGCCAAACAGGCCAGAAGTACAACAACAGCAATAACAATAATGAAAATTTAGCAACAAACAATTAATCTTGATTTGTTCTGGGCCGAGGGCAGGTTATATTGGAGTTTACACAACGCCACGATAGGTAAATGACCAAAGAGTCATCGTCATCGTCGTCGTGCTGCTACGAAAATGGATTAATTGAGTGGCATTTTATTGATGAGTGACTTTGGTTTTAGGACATGGGCCCCAAAACTTTAGGCACGTTCACGTTCGTTCATGTCGTTTTATTTGTTTTGATTTATAAGCAACATGTAAACTCGCTGTATATCAAATGCTTTTTCAATGCCCTTCAGGCGATTAGTCAGCTGCTGGTTATTAAAATGCGTTTTTAAAGAGTCATTCGATTTACGTTGCCTTATAAACAAAGTAATCAATTAATCCATGACTAATTACCAGCTTAAGGTTTATTTGTGCTGAGTGTTACCAACACTGAATATAGCTGATCACGAACACAGTGAATGTCAAACTTTTGATTGCCTGCAATGCTTTCTGAACTTTACATAAGGATTCATTTTCTATCTCGCTCCATCACTCTTAAATATATTTATTTTGTGGTTTGTGTCTGTGTGTTTGCTGACTCATGCAGTTTGGATCAGTGATGACAACATTTTGGAAGCAAAAGTAGCGAAAACAAAATAAAAGTGATTTAAAAAGTTAAATTTTTCTTATTCTTATACCAATTATCTATGAGAAAGACAACTATCCAAATGACTTAAAATTAAACTTCTAAAAACAACTTGAATAAATAAATTTGTGGATATTGGCATTTTCAAAAAAGTAGCTATAAAATAACCAAAGTGGCAACACTGATTCGTGATTTTGTTTTAAGAAGCCCCTCGCTATGAAGGGCGAACACAAAGATTTCCTCAGGCCTTTCGAAAACTCATGCAAGCAAATACTTGAGTGCTATGAATTTATTTTCGGTTCTTCGTCTTTTACCCACTTTTGAGGTTTTCGTTTTTTGCATATTGCAGTTAACGCTGCCAACGCCGCCAGCTTCAAAAGTTTTGACTGTTTGTCTCTAATTTGCATAATTTTGCACGCGAGAAACACTCGAAAAAGAAATCGCATGCAAATTGAAAATTGATTTTCGTCATATTTGTTGATTTCGGCGTTGCGCAAAATTTGCCAAGGTGTTGAAGGTTATTCATACTGCGAGTAGTTGTAGTTGTTGTTGTTGTTTTATTGTTGCTTTTGTTCTCTCTCGATTGCAGTAGTTTATGAATTGGCTTTTTTTGGTTGGCGGGGCCATCATAAATCATATTTGATGCACAGTAAAACGTGTATGATAGCACATAAATTGAAATTAAATTATGAATGGTTAGAGTATAATTGTTGCTACGCAAGTAATTCGTTGCGTTTGTTACAGTGTAATTATTGTTGATGTAGTTTTATACTCACGATTAATTTTTCGCATATTTTACAAGTTTCTGGTTTTGTTTTTATTGCATTCTGAAAATGCGCTTGTGTTTTCTTTCCTAAACTTTTCTTGCTTCAATTCATTTGAAACTACAAATTTTAATAACATATTTTATTGTTTTAAATTTTCTCAAATTTTACGAAAATTAAAGAATTGTTTATCCTATTTCATTTCATAGAGTATTTGAAAATACGCTGATAAAAAGAAATAAAATATATTTTCGTGTTTTGATTGGCCTAATTGGTTTTTCTCGCTTGATTTATGTGCTACGAATTGCCGATTTGAATGATTGATGAATTGTGTTGCTGACTGCCCAGTTTCTGTGGGCTTGCATAATGAAGCACTCAATTGAGTTCAATTGGGAATGGCAATAGAAATGTGCTGCCATAACACTGATTGTTGCGATGATGATGATAAAGATAAAGATAATGATGACAAACTGACCACAGTCAAGAGTTGAGATTAGCCGACGAGTTGGGAGTAATTGAGGCCTACGCTTATTAGCGCCAAATATTTACAACTTCCGTGGAATGTGCACAAATATGGCAAATGGTTGTGCCAAATATAAATCAATGGCCATAAACAGCTAGACCTACGCAAGGTAAATAGAGATGGATAGAAAACAAAAGCGTGCCCAAAAATAGCTGCATAGTTTTTGTTTGTCAGCCGATTAGCATCAGTAGGCAAATGCGTTGTGGAACGTGATGAGCTGCTGACTCCATCAGTCAAGCACTAGAGGCAGGTGTGCCCAGTTTGCGTGACTCTTTTGCACAAGCAGCCATCACTGGCCACACTGGCAGTCGCCTCAGCTAGCTAATTGTTCACACCCGCCGCATGGGACACACCCAGCACACACAGCACCCAAAGCCAGTGCTGCCCATAGTTGAAACTAATCTGTAAACAATTAAGGCGCTTGTGTGAAAGTGTGAGTGTGAAGCGATGTATGTGTGTGTGTGTTTGAGAGAAGATGGATATCGTTTAGCTGGCAGCAACATGTAATACATACATATTTCAAATTAATTTGCGACGTGTGCCATTAAACTAATTAGGTTTTAAATGGGCCAAGAGATATCCACGCCACAAGCTGATAAAATAATTAAAAATCATTAATTAGCAACGCGAAAGGGTAAACAATTAAGTTACACACTGAATTCGATATGCACTGAGCATGAAATAATCAAATCATCAGCACCTCTCTTTTGGTCTGCAGTGGAAAAGTACAAGTCCAAACGAACTACAACAAAAATAAATACAACGCGAGCGAACGAGAGAGCTGATAACACGAATGAAAAAAAAAAACGAAATGAAATCCACAACATAACAAAAGGGGGCGCATCGTCTGCATACACACCCACATATACATTACGTATAAACATATGTGTACACACACACACACAAACGTACACACGTATGTCCAAACTCATTGGACTCACTTTCACACAAACAGATAAGAGTTCCACAACAACAAACAAACGTTTCAAATGCAAACAAAACGCAATCAAAAACTAATCTCTCCACATACTCTCCGTCTCTCCCATTCTCTCGCTCTCTTTTGTGAGTAACACACAAATTTATTTCGAGATCAAAGCATTTTATTAAAGCCAGTTTAACTTGTCAATTTCATTATTGTGCCCTGTGCTGCAAGTTCTTTGATCGAAGTTTTAATGCAACCGCAAGGCTAAACAAATAGTACCTACATAACAACACACCTCACAAGTCTGTTGAGCTCCAAGTTACGCTGATATGACAGAAGCTTACATACTACAACAATACCACACAATACAATACACATTCAATACACACTCGCTCTCGCCCATATAAAGAAAAGTCTGTTTAAGCTGAAAAAATTCTTCAATTCTATATGAAATTTTTGAGTTATGAATAAACAAATATACACATGTTTTGCATTTGTTATTTAATCTGGTTAACAGCATGTGGTACATAAAGAGAAATTGCTATCTAAGAGTGTAAAACATGTGTCTTGATTATGCCTGCAATTTTGCTTTTGTCAAATGTCAGCTGTTGGTGCAATTGCCAAAGGGCAACTTCAAACAAACACACACACATCGAAAGTTCATTGAGAGTATGACACGCAATATGGCGTCATTTCTTTGGCAGCCACCAAGAAGCGCAGTTTACCAATGAACGTGACAATTGAATAAGTGAACAACACATTGGTAAGAGCGAGACAGTCAATAAATTCTAGGTCAGCATTTGAGATGAGCGCGTGAGCAATAACACGAGTATAAACACGATTATTGTTTACAGTAATGGCAAATTACACAACAAAAAGAAAAAACATTGCGCATCTCTAGTGTAAAAATTGCTAAGGAAAGGAAGACATTCTATTACCGTGGTGCGAAATGCTGGCGCCAGCACATAAATATTAGATAGTCTGAACCGAAACGCGACCTAAGCAAATAAATACATGCGTCTTGACAATTTAAGCACGCGTTTATTTTGTTTTTTTTTTTGACAACAAATAGATAAGCGACGCCTTGTTAATGATGTCGCTAATGTTAAATATCGCATGCGATACAAAAAACATACATAAATCGCCAGACACACACAACTGATCGATTGCCGGAAATTCAGCAGAAAAATGGCAACACAGATAAGTCTCCAATACATGTAGATATATAAATAGCGTAATTTTTCACACCAGCTTTCTATAGAATTTTGTTTCGCTGGCACTTTAATTGAGAACAATCAACGAAAATATGATATCATGAGCGTAAAAATTTTTTTAGAAAAGCGGCCAAAGAAAATGCTTTAATTACCGCGATACTGTGTTATATTTGTTATACAGATTAGCTTGCAATTATGACGCTGCTTTTCGTTTTGTTGTTGCTGACGCATTCACACACTTGACTTTTGGCCAATTGGAATTGCCTCCTGCTGTTGCTGCGATTAGAAATTAATGCGCAAAGTTGAATAAATTTTTAAATTTAAACATTTCAAGTCACTTTGCTTAACACAAACGGGCTAAAATGACGCCGCATGAGTCACGCAATTTTTTCGCACAATTCTTAGTCGCTGTTATTGTTTTTTTTTTTTTTTTAATTTATTCGCAGTCACTGCTCGCGGCTTCTCTTCGGCTCTCATGTCATCTCACTCTCTCTTGCTCTCTGGTCTCTGTCTAATCTCTGACTACATTTGTTGTCTGCCATATTGAAATTGGGTTAATACGATATGTACACACTATTTATCATGTTTGTTGGGCTAACTTTTGCTTTCCAAACAGAAGTTAGCAGTTTTTATTATTTTTTTTTACAATTTTTATTGATTTTTCTGATGTGCATTAAGTGGGGGAAAATGCACGAAATGCTGCAAACAACTCAAGTGCATATACATACACTCACAAGCATATTTATTTGTATGTACTAATGAGTGAGCAGGAGAGCTAGAGTGCGCTGCGGCAGCCGCCAAAAATACTATGAGAAGAAATGTTGGCGTTTTTACATTGAGCGGCTTATTTGTTTAATGCGGCTTACACACGAAAATACAAATACATATGCAAGCAGCATGAAAGCATATACGAACACACACCCAAACTGTGCACTCGTTGGTAAGTATGTATGTGTGCATGAGATTCCTACCCCAATTACGTCCTTTGGCCCCACGGCCCACGCATCATCACAACACAAACACACACATACACAGCTGCAGCGGCGCTGATTTATCGATTTTTCACTCTTCAACTCGCATTGAAGATTTCGGCAATTACATAAAATGTGCAGCAGATAGAGAGAGACAGAGAGCGACAAGTAAACAATCATAGTATTCAAATTAAAAATTAAAATTAGCATTGGCAATAGGCCACGGCCAGACAAAATTAGCAAATAAAATAGCAGCAGCAATAACAACAAAAACTAAACCACCTGTCCCGGGAGAGACGAAGCGTCGAGCTTTTTTCTTCTCTATTTATTTTGTATTTTCGCACAAGAACAAATCACACGTATAATTTCTAGCTGCCCTTGAGTTTTAGTTATCTATGTGTGCGTGCAGCTCTTCTACCTGCCTTTTGCGCACACATACAAACATACACAGGCGGCCGCCGCCTCTTTGACTGCAAAGACGAGACGCCAAAAACCCACACACAGTTATTTATTTGCTTTTTTTGTATTTATTTTAAGGCGAGTGCATTTTAAGTTGTACTTACTTTTTAGTGTTGTAGATATATCTTATTGCAGCAAGAAATTCGCTTGAAATCGGCTTTTGGTATCTGTTTTTTCTAAAATTTTTTTGTGGATTGTGAAGTTGTCATGGAAAATGTAACCTTGTCTGGCCATTTATTGTTGTTGGACTTGTTGTTGTTTTGTGCCCATATAATTAATAAGCGTTAAAACACTCACTTTAAACGAATCGCACAACACTTTCATTTAACATTTTTTCGCCATAAAATGTTGCTTTTTGCTCAACAAAAAGGAAACACTGCGCGACTTCGCATACATAACTGGTTTTCTTCTTTTTACTGGCACCTTGCTTTTCTTTTCTTTATTTTTTTTTTTTTGTTGAGTCGCACTTGGCTCTCCTTTTTTCTGCTATGACGTTTTCGATTTTCACACCATATGTTTGGGCATGCTGCCGCTTTTATTTACTTTTTTGTTTATAAAACTAGTAAAAATTAGTAACTTTGCTTTTGAACACCGAATTCTCACCGAGCGAATTTTGATTATTTCACATTGCGCGTTCAACGCGAGGGAATAATGAGATTCTTAGGGTGCAGCGTGACCGCTCATCGATTTTCAAAATATACCACTATTTGCTGACGGAAATATACACAAATATACCACTTTCAATATGTAGGAGTACGTTAATGGCTTGACTCAATTTAAAAAATCTGCATGTCCTTTATTATTTAATTTTAGCCAATTTGCCTAAATATATATTTACTTATCTATCTTATGCTAAAATAATGACAAGTAATGACAGTTACAATTAAATGGCATTTCGATATTATATTCGATTGTTAGCTTCAATAGGTATAACCAAATATACTAGTAATAGTGGGATTGCCATTATTTTAAAATCAATGCAGCCTTCCCATTTTACTACACAACAGCTTTGAAGGAAGTTCAATTAAACTTGAGCAGAAAATGTAAATGCAAATGAAATGTGCAAAAAGTGCATGCCTAAAGCAATTGTTTTCGTTGTTGCAAAGACTACGCAGCAGGCGACACCTGCTAAAAATAATGGTAAATTGGTATTTAACGTATGTAGCATGGCATTTAGCAAATTTGCACATACGACCACACTGTACAGACGTGTCATTTGACGAGGAGTGTAAATACATAAGTTTTTTAAATACATGGCGTTAAATTGTTATAATTGATCGCTGTGTACCAAACGATTACATTTCGTCAACGGCAATCTGCAAGTTAAATTTGCGCGATTCGTTCACCAATTAAACACAACGCGCGCAGTTCACAAACTGCCAGCGTGCCAAACATCAGCTGGGTTCAGCCGACTTTTTTTTGGGCAAAAAGAAAACGACCACACCAAACCAACAAAAAGGTCTCAATCAACCAACCACTCGACGACGCGCTGTCTTTGTAAATAATTAGAGAAAAAGGAGCGGAGCCGGTTTTGCGGAAGCAACAACTGCAATGGCGGGTCAAAAGTTTCAATATGATGAAAGTGGTGGAACATTCTATTATTTTGTGTTATCATTCTTGGCTTTGGTATTGATACCAACGACGATTTATTATTGGCCACGTAAAAAGAAAGAAGGTTAGTAGTTGTTGCTAGATTTTAATCACACTCTCCCTCCCGCTCTCACTAATCGCGAACGTCTTCAAGCGCCTATGTGTATGTGTGTGTAGTTGAGCTTTTCCCCATTTACAAACGTGTGGTAAATGGACACGTTCCAATAAGTTATTCTAACAACGTTGACGAACTCAGCTCATGTGTTGGTGAAAGCTGCGATTGCAGCAGCGACAGCAACACCGAAGTCTTAAGCCAGCTCACTTCACAAATGGGTCACACACACATAGACACACTCACACGCAGGTGACTTGCTCTCGCGATCTTATTTGCGCTCTCACTCTTCCGCAAGCACATTGCTTGACCATGCTTGCATTCTAATCACTCACACAAACGTAAATAACATTGCTCTCGCTGACTTGTGCTCTCGCACTCTCGTAACATAGCTGCATTCTAATCACACTCTCGTTTTATCATTTAGACCCCAGTAAGCGGAAGGAAGAGTGCCAATGTCCCGACTGTGTGAAAAAGAATTTCATTCTGGCCAATGCGGAGCCATATCGTCTGCTCAAATCGGTTGCCATCAAAGTGACTATTGTGCTCGGTTGGGCGCTGCTTCTCTTTCTCACCTATCGCGTCTCGCAATTCGACTATGAGATGGCAAGCTTTGATCCCTTTGAGATTTTGAATGTTCCACCAACGGCGACACAGGCAGAGATCAAGAAGGCTTACTACCGACTGTCCAAGGTGCTGCATCCCGACAAGGAGACAGGTGACGAAAAGTCTTTCATGATGCTGAGCAAAGCGTATCAGGCGCTCACCGACGATGTGGCCAAGGAGAACTATGAAAAATATGGCAATCCCGATGGACCGGGTGCCATGTCCTTCGGCATTGCGCTGCCCTCTTGGATTGTGGAGAAGGAAAACAGTGTTTGGGTGCTGGGACTCTATGGATTGGTCTTTATGGTGGCCATGCCCTCGGCCGTGGGCGTCTGGTGGTATCGCTCCATACGCTTCAGTGGCGACAAAGTCTTGCTGGACACGACGCAGATGTATTTCTATTTCATCCACAAAACGCCGCATATGCTACTCAAGCGTGCTCTCATGGTGCTGGCGGCGAGTCTGGAGTTTGATAAGCGCCACAATTCTCAGGTCATTGAGCGGCAGTCAGATAACGACGAAGTGCCAGCGGTAAGTGATGAAGTGCATGTCTTATCCGTATAAGAATAATAGTATAAGAGTTAACAGCGGTTGTAACATTTACATCTGTTTAACAGAAGCCTTAGATGTTCATGTGTAACTGTAACATGCCTAGTGTTAACATTAAGTTAACAGCGTTGGCAAAGAAAGGCATTTTAACAGAAAGGGAAGATCAGTTTAAGTGGACTCTGTTCATTTTAGAATACTTTATTGAAAAAGTATTTAAAAGTAAATTAATATACAAAAAAAATTAGTGCGAAAGTTTACTTAATTAAAAACAATTTAAAGAGCTTTTATAAAAAGTAGTACTAAGAAAAGAAATACCATTTATATGACTTAAAAGGTGGCATATCTAATATCTTGAAAATGAAACAGAATTTATTAAGCATGACGTTGTTTTAACTAACTTACCGTCACGCTTCAATTGAAATTTCCCGAGAAGTTGTGAATAGCCCTGCTGTAACTTATATCTTGAAAAGTTCTAGCGTGAAATGTTGACTTGACAACAGCGGTGATAACTGAATATGAATAGAAATAGGTTAAATACAGTATATAACATAATCAGTTGATCTGCCGAATACAATGTTAGAATAAAAACTTTAGGATCAGAATTTATTAAAATTGGGAAACTTAATGAAATGAATGAATACTTTACTAAGAGTAATATTTTATATACTGCTTTAGTACATTTAAAGTTACTTATCATAACCTTCGCAACAATACTTCTATAACATTTTATTATACTTATAGTCTGTTAGTTTACATATAATATACGAATATAAATGGCTTACAGATACCAGAGTTAATCTCCTATCTTCTTTGATCCACAGCTCATTCGACAGCTACCCAATTTGAACGAGAAGTGCAAGGAGCATCCCTTGTGTCGCATGTACTCGATCAAGGCGCGTGCCATTCTTCATGCGCATCTCTCGCGCATTCCCCTCAATGCTGAGACACTGGAGCGCGATCGTCAGTTCATAGTGAAGAAGTGTCCGTATTTGGTGCAGGAGATGGTTAGCTGTGTGCATCAGCTGGTGATGATGGCCTACGCTAGACGTGTACCTCGCCTGCCCAGCATCGAGACAATCGAGAACTGCATGAAGATGTCGCCAATGATCATTCAGGGACTGTGGGAATTCAAGTCGCCACTGCTGCAATTGCCCCATCTGACCGAGGATCATTTGTACTTTATGAATAAGAAACGTCATGTGAAGAATCTGCAACAGTTTGCCCAACTGAAGCCAGAGGAAAGTCGCATGCTGTTGAAGAATCTGTCGGACTTTGAGTACGAGAACATTATGCGTGTGCTGGGCAAGATGCCGTTGATTGATTTCTCCATACGCTGCGAGGTGATTGACGATGAGAACACCAATGTGGTGACAGCTGGTGCCATTGTCACTGTGACCGTGACATTGGAGCGCAAGGATATGCGTTCATTATTCGGCGACACGAAGGCGCCCGAGAAGCAAGGCATCAACGATGAACCCAACGAAGAGGCTGAGGATGAGGAGGGCGCTGGCGCAGCTGCTGCTGCCGCCGCTGTGCCTGCTAAGAAGGCTTCGGCCTGGGCTAAGCCACGCAAGGGCAAAGGAGGCAAGGGCGGCAAGAAGCCAGTGAACAATCAGAAGAAGAAGGCGGCACCGCCCAAACCAACAGCGCCAGCTGCAGCTGCAGCAGCTGCTTCGACTACTGCGGCGGCATCCACAACGGATGATCAAACGGCAGCCAACTCGGAGGCGGAATCGGATGCTGGCGAGCACAGCGATGTGGAATCTGTGGCGGGCTCAGGCAGCGAGGATGATGACAAGCAGGGCAGAAACAATTCCTCGCTGGATGATGACGATGATGAGGAATGGGAACGTCTGCAGGCGAAGCTCAATAAACGTGAACGTCTCGAGGGCAAATCGCGTATGTCGCATGCGGTGCACTGTCCCTACTTCCCCGAGGAGAAGCAGGAGTATTGGTGGACATACATCTGCGATCGCAAGTCGCGCACCTTGCTGACGGCGCCGTATCATGTGACAAATCTGGTCGAGAAGGAGGAGATACAGCTGAAGTTCACGGCGCCGCGTTGGCCCGGCGTTTACACCTTTACGGTCTGCCTGCGATCGGGTGAGTTAATCAAGATTATTAGAAGCTTAAATCAACGAAGAACCTTCAATAATCTCCAATTCTTTTTACAGATTCGTATCTGGGCATGGATCAGCAGCAAGAGCTTAAATTGGATGTGCAGAAGGCGCCCGCACCACCGACAGATCATCCTCAATGGGATCTTAGCGAATCGGAGCCGGAGCACAATGATCAACAGGAGAATCTGAGCGATTACACAACGGACTCCTCAGATGAGGAGGATAGCGGTTAAACTCCCCAGGAGAATGCATCCAAAACCTCTTTTTCCCCAGCGAGTGAATGTTCTACCCGTCTCCTAACAAAAAAAAAAAAAAAAACAACTTGAATTTTGTTTTTTTAATCCTTTTTTTAGTAAATGATTTTGAGTTGCGAAATAATGAGGTTCGCACAGTCTCTTTTTTAACTAGTTTTTGTAACATGGATAAAGTTAAATGATAATGGATAATAGAGCCCGAAACTAGAGCGTAAATAAATAAGTCAAGGAATATATAAACTTCATTTTTAAATGTCTGCGTACTAAACATAATTATAAATGTACTGTATATTTAATTATTTGGATACAAAACAAACAAAAAATAAAAAAAAAACAAAAACAACTCGAAACTATAAAAGTGAGAAACGTGACACTGAAAAGCAAACAACAAAAAAAATATATAAAACATTTTCAAAATAAAAATACACAAAAAAAAAGAAAGAAGTTTTCGATTTTTTAAGTGATTTATTTATCATTATAATAGTATCAATAAATTGTTGAAGTGCCATAAGTCTACTGTGAGGTCGCTGCGCGTTCCGTGTCCAAGAGTTGGGCCGATGCCGAGTCCGAGGTGGAATTCTTCGCAGACGCTGGAAGAACAGCTGTCAATTCTTCTGTTGTTAACTGCTGTGGAAACAAAAAGAATCATAGAATAATGTGTGTTATCTTTGGCACAAGATCATAAACATGTTCATTACCCTTCACCAGCTGTATTATGATTAGTAAATTCATTTCTTTTTCGCATTTTATTTACAATTCTTGTTCATTATGTGCTAGTAGTTTGTGTATGTGTGTGTGTGTGCGAGTTTGCTTCAATGTGTGTGTGTTTGAGGATGATGCAACTACAGGTGCGGTTCAGTTTATGAGGGGGGTGTGGAGAGTTTTGGGGTTCAGGGTTTCGTCGTTTATTCGTTGGGTTGGTTGGCAGTTTACGTTTTACTCTTCTTCACTTTCTTCTTCCTCAGCAGGAGATTCCGCTGCGTCTTGTTTCGCTTCCGTTTTATCGGCTTCTTCCTTTGGAGCTGTTTCATCGACCTTTTCCTCGTCATTCTTCTCTTCATTCGATTCTTTGGGTTCTTCTTCTTTCGTTTCTTCTTCCGCATCTGTCTTGTCTTCCTCATCTTGCTTCTCCTCTACAGTTTCTTTTGTTTCTTCTTTCTCTTCATCGATTTCCTTTGTTTCTTCTTCTTCCTTTACTTCCTCAGCTTCTGTTTCGTTCTTCTCTTCAGTTTCTTTTGTTTCTTCCTCATTCTTCTCTTCATTACTCTTTGATTCTTCGACTTCTTCCGTTGCTGCGGTCTCCTCATTCTTGCTTTCTTCAGTTGATTCTACCTCCGTTTTCTCTTCATCTTTCGTTTCTTCTGCGTCTTTCTTCTGCAGTTTTCTCTTCTTTCTTTTCTGCATCGGCCTTTGCTTCTTCTTCTTCGGATTCTTCCTCTTCTTCAGATTCTTCCTTTTCAGCAGATTTTTCATCAGTTTTCTCATTCTCTTCGGTCTTTTCTTCATCTGCCGACTCTTTCACCTTTTCTTCGGAATCCTCTGACTTTTCTTCGGCGTTCCTTAGGTTTCTCCTCTGAATCCTCACCAGTTTTCTTACCATCTTCATCTACGCTAGCGTCTTCTGTTTTACCTTCTTCAGCATTTGCGTCATCACCTTCCTTTTCGGCCTTCTTTTCATCATCGACTTTGTCTGTTGTCAGGGTCAGGAGAAAGTTAAGATAATATTCCATTCGTTGACTTTCCCTACTTTACCTGTAGACTCGGCACTCTCCTCTTTGGGCTCGGATTCTTCTTTACCTTCTTCGGTGGCTTCCGTTTCAGTCTGATGATGTTTATGTTTAGGTGCAAGTTGTGATTGTGTTGGGTGGGATGTTAAGAGTGGAAGAATGTATGTTAAATCAGTAAATATTTTCTAAAACTACTTTCTCTAACGGTACTTTAGCTTCTCTATTGCAGTCACATGCCGGATTAGCTTCTCAATCGCCTCTAGTCGAATAATGTTAAGATTTCTTCATCTTCTTTCATGCAGAATTTATACATTTCTACTGTACAGTTACCTTTTCTTCACTACCCTCTTCTTTTTTCTCCGCGTCTTCACCTTCAGCACTTTCGGTTTTCTCCTTATCTTCGCTAGCTTCGTCTTCGCCCTTTGGAGTTGTTTAAATCGTTAGAACATTTTCGATTCTCGCTGTTACTTAACATGCGCTGTTAAAAATCTGTTAAACGCTATACGCAGCTTGTGGTAAGTGTGGTGAGTTTGTGTGAGTTACAAAAGCTTAGTTTTTTTTTTTATTTTTTAGTAAATACAAATATATTTCAATTTTATTTCATATGTTCTTATATATCTCCAGCGGATTTTTATGTTTTCGCATTAACATAACTCAGCCGCACAAAACGTTCAGGTTTTCATTATATTTTTAGCTTACTACACTCTCAATTAGGTTTAGTTCACTTCTTTTTAGGGTTAATTCAATTGGAAGCTTAAGTCAACTTAAACTGTTTTTGAAAATTAATACAATTATTTTGTTACATACATACAAAATGGGTGTGTGAGTGTGTCAGTTTTTTTTTTATAATAAATATAAATGTATTTTGATTAAAAAATCTAATTTCTTTCAGCGTGAACACAGTCGTATGTGTGTTGTGTGGATGTGTGTAGTAGTATGCATGTCAAAGTATATATGTTTTTTAATATACTATATAAATATTGTAGCTTAGCTTAAAGAACCGCAGTCGTGGTGAATATAAGAGAGAAGCCCGAATTTTCTCAAATCTGGACAACAGGTTTTTTCTTTGCCGCAATGCTGTTAGATTACATTTTTATGTTATGTTATGTTTTGCTACTGTCAGTTAACATGGCTGTTTGCTGTTGTTGCTGGTTGCTGATTACGTCGTTACGTTACGTTACGTTAGTAGTTGAAACTTGCTGTTAAATTTATTATTGTTATTCATATTATTATTGCTGTCTTTGTAGTTGTTTCAGTGCAGGCATTTTGTTGTTGTCGTTTCGTAACAGTAAACAGAAAAGTACAAATTGCTTAAGAGCTCTCAAACCTCTGCCTTCTCCACTTCCGCCTCGCCTTCCGCAGGAGCCTTCTCTTCACCATCACCACCAGCCTCTTTTTCTTCCTCCTTTTCCTTCTCACCCTCCTTGGCATCGCCGTTCTCCTGCTTTAGTTCGATTTGAGCGGTGCTCACGGCCGTTGTATCGGCTGGTGCCAACTTGAGGAACACCTCCAGCGTGTCAATCTCGTTGGCCATATCGAAGGCATCGTAGTCACCACAGTATTCCTCATCGTTAAAGATCTGCGGTGGCAATGGATGCCGAGGCTCTGGATCGCTGACTGTGCCGCCATTGCTTGTGGATTTATTTTGCATCAACTCCTTTTCGCTCTCCTTTCCGGGCTCTGTGATGTCAACGGTGTCATATTGAATGCACTTGCTGTCCAGGATCATGAGCACGCGCTGTTGGCGTTTCTTCACCTAAAAAATACCGACAAAATTAAATAAAACCGACTATAATTGCTTTTGCTGCTTTGCCAGCCCTGGTTTCAAATTGCCGGCAAGCCCAAAACAAGCACACAAGCACCTTTACATTCACATACACACGCAAGCCGCAAGACGCACACAAATATATTCTCATGAACTCTCTCCCATAAACTAACAAATTGAACTGGTTTATTTGTACCTTAAATCATGCATTAGTATGTGTGTGTGAAGATAGTATAGTTATCAAAGCAGGCGTGTAATTAATTTCTGATAAAGGCCTTTATTTATTACCTAAGGTCTTTACACATGTTCATATATGTATGTATTCCATACATACATTCGACATTTTATAGACGCTGACGCCTTGCTTTTGAACCCACAACAATAAACAACGGCACAACACAAAGCACAGTCAAGCTCAATGCTCTCTTCCATTCTCGTATTTGCTCTCTCTTTCACTCTCTCTTATGCTCACGCCCTCGATGCACTGCACAATGAGCTTTGTTTAAAAGTCATATTGGCAAATACGCGAATCAAACAACGATGAGTGGAAAAAAGAGTCATCGACATGAATCATACACACAGACAAGCGCAGACATAGTTAAGCTCGCTTACCCACGCAAACGGAAAACTGTGATCAATGAATATTCTTTTATGCTTTCCCACACTATCCCAAATAGGCTTATATGGAAATGTTTGCGGTCATTGCGCTGCTTCTTGCCACCACCATCAAAAGCGCACGCACACAAACGCACAGCACACATGCACACGCCAATCAAAATACCCACTTGCTGTTCTGTTTTGTTGGGAGAGCGCGATGACGTTTCAACTGTACGTACTACATCATCATTCACACATACACGCACTCACATACAAAAATGCGTGTATTGTGTAGAGTACGCAAACAAACAAAGAGCGTGTGTAGACTATGCAATTAAGCAGTTCTTCTTTATCTATCTATCCTTCTAAACTGAACCATGCAAACATTCCATTAACATGACACTGACTCTCACAATTCAGTCATACAAAGCACACACTCACAGACACACTCATATAATTTGTCATTTTATGCCATTAGCCTGCCTGTCTTGCCCTGCCCCACCCCGCTCCACACCTACGCAACATTGACACTGCAGTATAAAACTCACCTCCTTATTGCCGGACATGCCGCTGACGTACACTTTCAATACCATTTTTGCAATTTATTATTTTTGTTGGATCTTTTTTAATTTAAAGCTTTATTTGTTGCGCGAAATTAAATATGCGACTTTCACGACGACGACGATCAAAATATTTTTAGAACTTTCTTTGCTCTGCTTTTTGATTGCCTTTGCTCTTGGCCCCTACCGCGATACGTAATGTTGATAATTAATATGCGCGCACTGGGCTATCGGCTGCAAAACACAAGTCGATTCGTATAAAAACGCGTATAAAAAGTTGAAATCTACAAAAGGTGTAGAGATGATAAAAATTAATAATTAAATTGCACAAATTCGCTGCCTTTTTATTCCTACTAGAGATGGAGAGACATCGATAGGTAGAGGTGGCCACACATCGATGACACTATCGATGCATCGACTTTTTTTAAACTTATTTTAAAATCGATCAAATAATAATAGCCTAATGATTTTTCAACAAATATTCTTTTAAATGATTTCAGATAGGGATTTAAAAGATTGCTAAATGAAAAATAATCTAATACACCCAAACAAAAATACTAAGCAAGTGCATTATTTTCTGTTTTCAGTGTGACCTATTTTAAATATTACAACAAAATAATGTCAAATTGGACCAAATTATATATATAATTAAATTATAATCTTTTTGCATTTAATACTTGTAAATAGTCGAAAGCTGTAGCCCACAACTAATTAGTTTACGAAATAATCTAAAAAAGACTAGCATATTAAGCGTAACTCTAATGAACGATGCCAGGGCTGCATCACTGACGCAATTAGGAAATGATTGATGTCGTTATCTCTTTGTTTCATAAATTCCAGAATTTTCTTCAACTTTTACCAATCTATTTAATTAAGGCCGTTAAGGTAGTCCGAGTTGTAAGCAAACAAGCAACCGCAAAATCGAAATTCATCAAAAGAAAATGCTTAAACAATTCAACTAGTTCCCCCACCACCGTCTAATTGTTCCAGTCCAAATTAGAAAAATAAGAGTAAAATATCATTTTTATAATATATTATTGTATAAAGAATCTTTCTGATAATCTTTTTTTTTGTTTGTTTTTGATAGTTATGGATGCTAAGACAGTTAGTTTTTAAGAAAATTAATAAAATACCATAAGGTAAATAAAAATACGGAACGACTTGAACGAACCGTTGCATTTACAAATGAGCTGAGCAAACTCAAGTGGCTCGCTGCGATGACTCGGCCAGTTGAACTTGTTCTGAACGAGTGACCACAACCTCACGTCGTCACGCATGCATCGGTCGTCCATTTTTCGTAAGAATTCGACGGAAAAGTGAAAAAAATACATCGCAAAAAGTAAAAATTTTACAAAGAAAAGTACTTTAAAGCAAGTTGTAATCAACTTACACCACAGTGCATTTCAGTGGCCTTTCAAATACTGCTCAAAACAACTCAATAAGCAATAGCAATACGTATATAGATTTACAATTTGAACTACCCGAAAAAAGTTCGTGTGCGTTTCTACGATACAATAAAAAAGTAAATAAAGCGCGTGTGAAGTGTGTGGTGCAGATATCAAAGCGGAAGAATAAAATACAAACTAATGTAAGTGTGGTAGGCAGAAAATATCTCAATGCTAGAGGCGTTGTTTCATTAATGCTATCTGCAGAGAAGAGCCAAGCACTCTGATAATGATATGCGTTGCGACCATTTTTAAAATTTCATGAAATCAAAATTCCAACTCACAGCTGCAAGTGTGTGTGTACGAGTGTGTGTGTGTGTGCGAGTGAGACAACCATTGAACACATAAGCTGCTGTCATTTTGTTTTTTTTTTTGTCGTCGTCGCATTTGAAATGGATCTTTTTTATTTGGCATGGTGTTTGTCACGTAAAACAGCACTAATCATTTATTATTGACAAAAAAAAAACGTAAGAAATGTGTAAATTACGACAAAGCAGCAGCAGCCTGAAAGTTAATGCTGATTGATTTTGAGTTCATTAGCAGCAGCAAGTATGTGCTTGTGTGTGTGTGAGAGCAGCTTGTGCTTGAACTGTGAGTGTGTGTGTGTAAACAGCTGGTACAGCTCGAAGGATACGCGACGCGTTTTTATTGTTGTAGTTTGTAGTGCGTGTGTACGTTCCTGTATATGTGTGTTTGTGTGAGCTAGTGGTTGGCTGCTTAGTTTTCTTTGCTGCTCGCGTGCATTGCTATGCATGTGTGTTGTTGCTGTTGCTTTACTGCGTCGTCTTCTTCTTGTAGCTGTAGTGGTGGGAAGTTGTATTGTCGGCCTGTGGCCAAACGAACACTCCCTTTAATTGCGCATCGCTAGCTACTTCGTTTTCTTTTTTAATGCCCTCTTCGTAGCAGCTGCCAGGCCATAAATCGCTGCACCATTTTCTTTTCTTTTGTATTCTACGTGCTTTGTCTGCGTGTGTGTGTCAGGTGAATCCTGTTTTCCTTGAAACCAGTTTTTAAAACAGTAGGCTCTTGTGTTTTTGCTCGACCCCGTCTGACTAATTCTCCATCATAAAAATTTTCTTCTCATTTGCAGTCAAACGCTTCCAATCGACAGAACTGTGTGGCAATAAATATAACTATTAGGCGTAAATAAAAAAAAAAAATTTATATTTATACATATATTGAAAGTTATTGAGACTCATTAATCATTGCAATGGCTTGTGCTACATTAAAACGCGCATTGGACTGGGAGTCGCTCAATCAGCGTCCCACAAAACGTCGGCGATGTGTTCCCTACGGACAATCTGCTGGCAATTCGCCATCACGCGGCGGCCAGCCGTCGGTAGATGGCGCCACCAGCAGCCCAAGCACCACAGGCATGCCAAGCAATCGCTTTGCCAAAGACAGCACTGAGCCGAGCCCATTCTCCGAATCCGCCTTGGCCAAGATGTCGCCAGGTAAGTAGAGAATATCTTCTATTTAAGAAAGCCATGTGAGTAAAACATCTCGAATAATGTTGCAGATAAAATGGCCGAGAATTTGTGCAATGAAATCAAAAGACTGCACAAACGCAAACAGTTGCCCATCACATCATCCGCTTTGGAGCGCATGCAGGACTCGGAATCCAGCGGTTCCGAAATGGGACCCGAGAGTCCATTGCGCCCGGACAGCCCACCAAGTCACATGATGCGCCAACACAACGAGAAAGCATTGTTCACATTCAAGCAGGTGCAACTTATATGCGAGGGCATCGTGAAGGAACGCGAGGATCAACTGCGCGAGCGTTACGAATCGGTGCTGACCACCAAATTGGCTGAGCAATATGATGCCTTTGTGAAATTCACATATGATCAGATCCAGCGTCGCTACGAGGCAGCGCCCAGTTGTAAGTGGTCTTAAATTTACTTAAATGCGAAGTATACAGTAATTGTTATATTCACTTTTCAGATTTGTCGTAAGGCAGACTACTCTCTCAACAAATACGATCTTATGTGACGGTTTTCTGGCCGCAAATGCAAAAAATAATGCAACTTCAAATGCAAGACAAAGATAAGAAAAAGAAGAGAAGAAAAGAAAAAAGAACAGTAATGAAAACAACATAGAAGCCCTCATTTAAATAAACAACTACATTTTTGTTTATATTATATATTTTGAAATATGAAAGTTATAGTTTAAACTAGAATTACATAAATTGTATTGAAAGCAAAATGAACGGGAGGAAATACTTTAAAAAACACGGCCTAAAGCAAACAACAAAACAGCAACAAAAAACATAAGAAAAGCAACAACTTGTTACCATTTACGTTTTCATATAACGAAAATTCTAAATACAAATGACAAATATCTATACCGTGCATATGGAAAACTATGTACACAGAACGCTAATATACAAAACAAAAACGATATGAAAAGAGAAAATATAAACAACTTGCGAAAGGTGCAACACAGACACACGACAAACACACTTAATAAACAAAATACACACAATACACAATTCAATGAAACCTCAACAGTAGCTTCGTATATATATATATATATATAAATATATTAAACAAGAGAAATGCGAAAAACAAATTGGTAAATATATATGTTAGGTACATATAGCAATAAGGTATAATTGTAAAACGTATCAAAACAAAACACAGCACACTATATATATATATATATATATATTATATATTGTATTTCAAAATAGCAATGCGAGATGAGATCGAGATTGACAACTAAACAAACTGCAAGAAACAAAAGATATATGAAGATATAAAGCAGTATGCAACTAAGAAACTACTCATGAAATATCGTTTTCATAGTTTATTTTTGCATAATAATCATTAATTTTCCTAAGCGAGTGAATAGCATCTGTATAAACAGCAAAAAAAAAAAACAAAACAGAAAACTGAAAACGAAAATCAACTTTTGTTCTTTGCTCTTCTGATTTAATGATCGATTGTTACTTGTTTCTTCCTTTGATGTACATTTTGCAAAGCAATGAAAACACACAACACAACAATTTATTTCGTGTATGCAATGTTTCCTTTGCTTTAAACAATGTAAAACAAAAAAAAAAACCCTAAAAAAAAGAAGTTAAAACAATTTTTATTATTATTTAAGTCAAAACTTGAACGCTTTCATATTTACACATTATATACGCTTGGCAGACGACGTTTCATGGTTCACATTATACATATTTTTCACTTGATATATAAACATATATTTTTCAATTACCGCGATCATACATACTTTACATTAGTAATTTAAACTTAATATTAGTAAAGAAATGCCATTTTTATATTAAAAAAAAAAAAAACAAAATAAAAAGCGATGAATTGAAAATGCAAAAATGATGAAATTTTGTTTTATTGCTATATTCATGTAAGTTAATTTCATTGCTTCGCTTAAGACGTAGTGAAGTGGCGAACTTTCAAAAAGTTTAGATTGGCGCCCAAGTTTCGTAACATCGCTTTATTGCAAAACATCGCAATGCTAAGTTGGCTGCGCGACATTTTAAGCTAAAGCGACTCCGCATTTAACAGGGTACTCCACAGTTAACAGAGACCTGTTATGGCAGTGTTATAAGAAAAAAAAAAACAAGCAGGCAGTCGCTGGAATTTCGAGAGCAACTAACAACAAAAAAAGACAAAAATTGAACGTGTGTGTTTTGAAAAACAAATGTTAAAACGTAAAATTATGTGTCGCTGATAGGAGGCCAATGAGTACTCAGCTCGCCAGCGCTTAAAATGCTTCACTCGCGCATCCTGTTCGCCAACTTTACAAAACTTGTCAAAATTTGTTGATAATAGAGAATTTGTACAAACAAAAATTAACCATAAAAAAGCAAAAGAAGAAGAGAAAAGAAAGCTTTGAGCAATAATGTGCGACGATGACGGTGAAATTTGTGAGTCAGCAACGCCGGCAACGCTGACTTCGAGTCCAAATTCAACGTCAACAGCTGATGGACATTATCTCAACTACAAGACACAACAACAAAGAAAACAAAGCTTCAATTATAATAGCAATAACAAAGTGGAGCAAATTGAGCACTGGCAGTCGACGGATGTGATACAATGGCTAAGCAATAGCAAGGATCACTTCTCAAATCAGCTCATTTCTTGTCTCGAAAGGGAGAAAATTGATGGTCAGGTGCTGCTTACATTAAGCGAATCGGATGTGCGTGACTTTCGCTATAGGCTTGGATACTCTCAGGTGGCCTTTGGTGAACTGAAGCGATTTTGGTTGCTCGTCAGCCAATTGCAGCAGCAATGGACGCACGAGCAGCGACAAAAGTATCAGCAGCTGCAGCCTCAGCACCAGTATCAGCTGCACAGCGTCCTAGCCGATGTGATCCACACATCCTGTGCGCCGGGTGGCAACGCTGCCACCACAATGACAAACGAAACGTGCCCCTCCCCCTCAACGTGCCAGGACTGTCCAGGCTACAATTGCAGCAGCAGCGGCGGACAACGCGACTGCAGTAGCAGCAAGAGCAGTCAACGTTTGGTGGCCCCCGATTACTTCAAGACAGCCATCAGCTTAGGTGAGAGCTTTTCGAATGGGTTCACTTATCGGTCATTTGATCAATCATATGCAATAACCTTGATATTTGTAATCTACAAATGCACCCCTTCCGCTCACTCTATACCAAAGTTCAGCAGAGAGCGAGAGTGTCATAGTTTTGCGACGTCATTTGATTAATTATAAATTTAGTTACTGTCTTATTACGCCAATGACGCCAATGCGCGGCATGCGCTACTGTTATTTATATTTTGGAGGTTAAACATACATACACATGTAAATACCTGTGTCTCGCTCTCACTCCCACTCGCATTTGTTTTGTTTACTGCATGTAGTGGAATTTTTTTTTGTTTTTTTTTTTCTGTTGCGCTTTTGTGTAACATTTCGTGCACAAAATTTTTAAATGTATTTTAGGCATTATACGAGCTAGAAAGAGAGCGAGAGATACATATGCCGTTTGTTTTGTCTAGCTCAAAGAGTTCAATTATTTTTTTTTTTGGTTACCCTGCAAGAGATCAACTTGAAAGCTTTGGTAAGCAGAAGCGCAGAGTAAAGAAAGAGAAAGAACAGTCACAGCTTTTTGATAAGTATGTTTGTAAATGCTTATGCAGTTTTGTAGGCTTATCAATGGGGAATTAAGTGAGTGTAAGCAGAATTCGGTGTGGGGTTTAATTAATATCATTTGATTGCCATAAATAGAATAGCTTATGAGTAATTACTCGATAGTCACAATGTAGGACAAAGTCTAGAGAAGTCTTTTTCGACCTCTTTATGAATTATAAATGCGATTAGTACGTTTTGTCTGTCCGTGTCTAGTTTTATTTCTATCTCTGGAACTATTTGAGCAAGCGTCATCAAATTTGGTGACGATACTCCTTAGTGATAAACGTAGCTTTATATATATTTTCTAATTTAAGACACCAGGCTTTTCGGGTAATAATATCAATCAAAGCTTATGACTAAACACATTATAATGCGCTGTCACAATACTTAAATGAATATTTTAGTTCATTATAAAAAAAAACTTAGTTTGTGTAATGAGGTATTGTTTGTAGACACTAAAAAAAGTAAAAAATGTTTTTGTTTTTGTTGAAATCGCATTGATTTAGGGAGATAACACTTTAGTGTGCTTGTCTAATAGGTTTTTAAATAAATACTGGTGTACAATAAACACTTTTATTTTTTTTTTTAAAGATGTACAAATATCGCATAAATTAAAAACAAGTTTTCCAGGGTATCTGCTAGTCAAATACTTCCGAGTAGCATGTTCTGATTTATTTCGATTCAAATCATGTGTGATAACGCCACTTTCAATGGAATATTTGTTGCAGGCTACTCGTTTGTGGTGACATGGATAACTTCGTTTGTCATGGTCATCGTGCATGAGCGAGTTCCCGATATGAAACGTTATCCACCGCTACCGGATATATTCCTCGACAATGTGCCCCACATACCCTGGGCCTTCAATATGTGCGAAATAACGGGCTCGCTGTTATTCACCGTCTGGCTGATTGTGCTCATCTTTCACAAGTATCGAATGGTGTTGTTGCGTCGCTTCTTCGCATTGGCTGGCACCGTTTTTCTGCTCCGCTGCGTCACCATGCTGATCACATCGCTGAGTGTGCCGGGTACGCATCTGCAGTGCAGTCAGAAGGACTTTGCCATCGATGATCCCAACGTGGATATGATCGGTGCGTTGGTCATACGCATGACACGTGCCTATCGCATCTGGAGTGGATTGGGAATGTCCATTCAAGGGGTGCGCACGTGTGGCGATTACATGTTCAGTGGACACACGGTGGCATTGACCCTGCTCAATTTCTTTATTACCGAATGTAAGTAGATGTGATTGCGCTTGATCTCACTTGATCTTGATAAATTGATTCACTTTGTTTGCATTTCATTTAGATACGCCGCGTAATCTGTACTTCCTGCATACGATGACTTGGCTGTTGAACATGTTTGGCATATTCTTTATATTGGCTGCCCATGAGCATTATTCCATCGATGTGTTTGTGGCCTTTTACATAACGTCGCGTCTCTTTCTTTACTACCATACGTTGGCCAATAATCGGGCAAGTGCATTCATTAATCCTTTCTCTTAATGAAAATGATTCTAATTCAATTTAACAATTTAACAGGCTTTGATGCAAAGCGATTCGACGCGCACTCGCGTCTGGTTTCCCATGTTCAGCTACTTTGAGAATCATGTGGATGGCATGATACCCAATGACTTTGATACGCCCGGCTCGCTAATCAGTTCAATGATCGATCAGTTGTGCTGGCTCAAGGATCAGCTCGTTTGGGTTGCACAACAAGTCGCATTGCCAAAGGCGGCGAAGTCATTGCATATGTTTAATAGCTCCGAATCGGAACTGTGCACACATCCAACTGGCTCTTCTTTTCATAGTCCTCCTCAGTCGACGGCCAGTGGCATAAACAATGTTCGTACCACATCCAACACAAGGCCCACGACACCGATTAAATTGTCACCACAACCGGTTAGACGAACAATTCCATTGGATATTCCTACGCCAGTTACATCTGTACCTCAAGTGGCGAAAAGAACAAATGCTGCGACTCCGCAGCAGGTGAAACGTTCGTTGGTCGATGCCAGCGTAAGTCCGTATGTCAGCGATATGGTTAGGAACGATGCAAAGGACTCCGCACAGCAGGCGACAAAGAAGCAGCTCTAATTCAGTCTTCCCACACTTTGCTGGCTTACATTTCTTATTTGCTTATCGTCGTTCCACGAAAAAATGGAAAAAAAACAAACAAACATTGCAAAAAAGCACCGACTGATAATTTTTACTTTAAAATTGTTTCTAATCCTCATTTTTTCCCCATTTTTGCAGCAGCAGCACCTTTCTTTGTATTATCTACTCTATATACCAATTGTAGTGCCTTCCGATTAGTCCCAATTTCAGGCAGCAAAACAACCTTCTTATCTATATCAATAGATAACTCTTAGTTAATTAACTGGATCAAAAGTGTTGGCAATTCGCATTAAAATATTGCATGGAACTTGAAAATGGCTTTTTGATGATAATCCTCATTCCGTTCAGTTTAGTTATAATATTACGATTATTATTATTAGTAAATAACTCTAAGCATAAAATATATCTTTATTTAAGTTATTTAGTGATAAGTTAAAACGTTTTTGTTGAATGCACAAAATCCAAATAAATTAAATTTCAATATGAAGCGGAATTATTTAATGTTGGCAATTATTGGCGAAAATATGCTATGTAAAAATTTAGTTTCTTACATAAATGTAATTCGAAACGGGTGATTTTTGAATTCGTAATTACCAGCAGAGAAATCTTAAATTTACGCGCTACTTTACTTTTACAACACTTACGTTTACAACACTGAAATAAATGTATCGATAAACGATAGCTAAAGCTATGCTGTTGTTTTCAATATATTTCAATGTCAAAAGAATCGTCGGATAATTGACGTGTTCCCTATTTGTAGAAATTAATTGATAAATAGACAAACGTGTTCATTTGATCATTGCACATTTCTCAAGAGACGGTTAGTATTACTGTATTAGTATTATGTTGACGTATGTAAATTAGTATATTTTGCAATTCAACATGTGGTCACGCTGCTTTTAGCGTCGGCGTCGTTTGTAGCGGGCAAAAAACGCGAACTTTATTCTCGTGCTGGAATTTGTAGATTTTATTTAATCTACCCAGAATATGAAGAAGAACAAACCACTATTACACGACCATTTGATAACGAATCGTGTCAAGCAGGTAACTTATTTTTGAATGCAGTTTCTTTTAATTGTGTTGAAATGTAAGCTTGCTAAAGTTGCCGGCAAGCAACGAATTGCAACGCAAAAAAAGACACGCGAGAGCAAGGTTAGTTTTTGATAAAACGACTTTAATAATCATTTTCGTGTTTTGTTTGTTTAATTGTTGTGCAGTATCTTGAGGAGCATATCGACGAGACGTATTTGGATGTGAAGCAGATGACCAAAGAGTTGATGCGCAAATATCCCGAATATTCGCGTCGCAAACTTGGACCATTCAGACAACTAGTGCATCAAGGTAAATAAATGTGGGGAAGTAAATAAAAGCAGCATTTGTGCGCATGACGGCAACAAAAGTAACAAGTAAGAAGCGAGCATGCTGGACTGCACAATACCCATTATCACAATACTAAGAAATGACAATAATTGGTGTAACAAAGGCAGCCGAAGTTATGCAGCTGTTGCATTTATCATGTGGTTGCCGCCCATTTAGTGATGAAATTATTAAATGAAAAATGCTACCCATTAACTACCCTTTTTGTGCACCGATACTGAGTATGTAAATGTAATTTCTACTAATTTGCTTTCATTGGATTTTGCAGCATTTTCCATCATTTCGGACAGCTATAATTTGGACAAAGCGAGCAGCTCCGACGACGAAGACGATTACGCATCAGACGAGGCACAAACGACAACAGCCAACAACAGTGTTATGAGCAACATGATGCACGGTCTGTACAGCAGCAACCATCAACAGCAACAGGCTAAGAAACCCCTGATTGCCACAAAGCCTAGCAATGAACCCATTGACATTTCCAGTAGCGATGAGAACGATGATGATGTCTCAAATAGTCCACCAAATGGAGGCCCGGCAGCGAATGTTAATATTGCTGCCACTATAAAAGCATTAAAACGTCCCTTGGAGGAATCAGCTGTAACAGCAGCCAATCTGCACGCCAAGAAAAGTGAGTAATCCTCTTCAAAGAATATAATTGTATTAAACTAAAACATTTACACACATGTGTTTGTGCCTTATCTACAGTCAAGCAAGATTTAACTCTAGCATCATTTGCAGGCACTCGACAGGAAGTGGGCAGCGGTGCCAACGCATCAGCTGTCAATCCCAAAAAGTGTGAGTACAAAAAAATATTTTATAGTTTTACAGTGCAAATGACATTAGCTAGCTTACAACTTGTGGAATATTCGTGTGAGCAGCATAGCAATACATGTCGTTGCAGTGTTGTGCAGTGTTTGCTAAAAGATCGAAGCTTATTTATCTATCAGCATTGAGCAACACTTTGTCAATAGCGCGATCAGCTGTTTGCAGCTTCAAAATCCAAGCTGATTTTTCTTTAAATTCAAAATTAACTGCTAGTTCAGTTTTACTTAGAACTGTTTATTTCTTGAATACAAATTTACAATTAACGCACAAACTGTTGAATTGTTGATATTAAGTTTAAAAAAATGGAGTATTTTGAAATGAAAAGATTTAATTTAATAAGAAGGCTAACAATAATTATTTATTCAAGTCGTTGCAGTTTCTGTAAACGCCTCTAAGGGCAACAGCGATGCTGGCTCACGTAAGGAGCCCCATGGAGCAGGCTGCTCGTCATATGATCAGTTACAGCAGCGACAACAGGCGTCACGTGAATTCAATGAGCGAGCGCCGTCGCGTGTACGCAAATATAAAAAGGAAGTTGAGATAACTCGGTCGAATGAGAGCTTCCGTGATATTGGTGGCATGGATGGTACATTAAAGGAGCTGTGCGAGATGCTTATACATATCAAATCACCAGAGTTTTACTTTCAACTGGGTTTGTTACCCTCACGTGGCCTGCTGTTGCATGGTCCGCCTGGTTGTGGGAAAACCTACTTGGCACGCGCCATTGCAGGTGTAAGTAAAGCTGTTGAATTGCATTGTTCGATTTATATTATATAATTTCTTCCTTTATAGCAATTGAAAATGCCTTTGTTGGAGGTTCCGGCCACCGAGTTGATTGGTGGCATTTCGGGTGAGTCCGAGGAGCGTATACGTGATATCTTTGAGCTGGCCATTGATAATTCGCCGTGTGTCTTGTTTATCGATGAAATCGATGCCATTGCCGGCAATCGTCAGTGGGCTGCCAAGGACATGGAGCGTCGCATTGTTTCGCAGCTCATCACCAGCTTGGATCAGCTGAAAAGCACTGAATTTGGTCAATCTGTGGTTGTCATCGGCGCTACCACACGACCGGATACCCTCGATCCGGGTCTACGTCGCATTGGGCGCTTCGATCATGAGATTGCCATACACATACCGTCGCGAAAAGAGCGTCGCGAAATCTTGCGCATTCAGTGCGAGAGTCTGGCAATTGATCCCAAGTTTAACTATGACAAAGTTGCGGAATTGACGCCTGGCTATGTGGGCGCCGATCTGCTTGCCTTGGTTTCACGAGCTGCAACGATTGCCGTCAAACGTCGATCGATGAAAAAGTTTCGTGAATTGCACGCTGCAAGTGAGCTCAACATGACCACTGTAACGTTGGACGATGATGAGCCTGGCGACGATAAAGCAGAGGATGAGGCTAAGGAGAAGTCGCCAACAGAAACAGCTGAGACAGCTGAGTCAGCTGCAACGGCAGATAGCGAAAAGAAAGAAACAAATGGTGAAGAGGCCAACAAAGCGAGCGAAACTCCAATGGAAGTTGATAGCAAGGCAGCAGATGATGCAACAACCCCAAGCCAAGAGGATGAGCAAAAGGAAAAGCCTAGTGTTGAGCCAATTGCGGATGAGTTCTATGAGCCCACATTGGCCGAGCTGACCAACTTTCTGGACAATCCGCCTGAGGAGTTTATCGACACCAATTTCTGTTTGACGCTCGACGATTTCATTGCGGCCATTAAGGTAATGCAGCCATCGGCGAAACGTGAAGGTTTCATTACAGTGCCTGACATCACGTGGGAAGATATTGGCTCGCTGCACGACATACGGGAAGAGCTCAAGCTGGCTGTGTTGGCACCTGTTAAATATCCCGAGATGTTGGTACGCTTGGGTCTGGAGGCGCCGTCTGGAGTGCTGCTCTGTGGTCCACCTGGTTGCGGCAAAACGTTGCTTGCGAAGGCAATTGCCAACGAGGCAGGCATCAATTTCATTTCGGTCAAAGGTCCTGAATTGATGAATATGGTATGGTTTGAATTGCATTTTGCTTGCATTACTTTTATTCATATAAAATGTGCTTTTGTTTGCAGTATGTGGGCGAAAGTGAGCGTGCTGTGCGCGCCTGCTTCCAGCGTGCTCGCAATTCGGCGCCCTGTGTCATCTTCTTCGATGAGTTCGATTCGTTGTGCCCCAAGCGTTCGGATGGCGGCGATGGCAACAATTCAGGCACACGCATTGTCAATCAGCTGCTCACTGAAATGGATGGTGTGGAGGAGCGCAAAGGCGTTTATATACTGGCTGCTACCAATCGACCGGACATTATTGATCCGGCCATATTGCGTCCAGGTCGCCTGGATACCATACTCTATGTGGGATTGCCCGAGGAGCAGGAACGCGCCGATATACTGAAAGCTACCACGAAGGTAAGTGTTGGCAATGTGCTAGTTAAATTTAAATTTAATACATTTAATGCTTTTGTAGAATGGCAAGCGTCCAGTGTTGGCGGAGGATGTGGACCTCAATGAGCTGGCGGCTCAAACCGATGGTTATACTGGCGCTGATTTGGCTG
The DNA here is from genome assembly GCA_035046325.1 of Drosophila niveifrons. Taxonomy (NCBI): domain Eukaryota; kingdom Metazoa; phylum Arthropoda; class Insecta; order Diptera; family Drosophilidae; genus Drosophila; species Drosophila niveifrons. Next base: position 14,896,535 of record JAWNOC010000052.1, read on the forward strand.
GTTTGGTGAAGCAGGCTTCCATGTTTGCATTGCGTCAGGCGCTGAACAGTGATAATACCAATACCGATGATTTGTGTGTGCGCAAATCGCACTTTGATGAGGCGCTGAGACAGCTGCGTCCATCTGTTAATGAGCAGGTAAGAGTTGCTTATTTGTGGATGAGCAAAGTTTGTGGCACTAACATTGTTCATTATTTCATTACAGGATCGCAAGGTTTATGAGAAGTTGCGCCAGAAATACGCTGCGCCGCGTGTGCCGTTGCTTGAGCGCAAGTGAGAAAATCTCAGCTGTTGTCTTAGTAATTAGTTTTAACAATCAAAAATCACATACACACACACTACACTCGCACACACTATATTGAAACATTGCCATTGCGCCCATATTCCTTTCTATTTTTGAAATGTACAAAAACCCCGTTGCGGAAAAATACAAAAATACCCAATTGCGATACAATAATTTTTGGGGACCAAAGCCCAGTTGAAGTTTATGAATAGTATTGATTTATTTTGTTCACACATAGAAATACACACACCTATTTACTACAGTTAATCCTATCGTGCAAATGTTTAAACTATGTCTGAAGGCTCATCGCCTTGTCCAGCACGTCTGACCAAAGCCGGGGCCGTCAATGGTCGCCGTGGCAACATCGACGTGGCCGCCTTGTGTCGCTTCTGCATATCGAGTATATCCGCATGCTGTGAGAGAATGGTGCGTTTGCTGCGCTTTCGTATGCGCACCTTCTTGGGTGTGGGTGTTTTCTTCTCCTCGCCACTGCTGTTGGCCGCCGATGCAAAATCGCCGGCGCCTGTGGCACACGGTGGCTTGGGCGCCATAGGCTCCTCATCGCGATTGATGCGACGCCGCAAATCGAAGGCACTCTTGCACATCTCACGTATGCCAAACCAGCTCTCGTGTCCAATCTGACTGATCATCTCGACGGGCGGCTGGAAGCCCAGTTCACGCGACGGCAACTCCATGACCAGCGCCATAGGCGCCTTTAGTACACCATAAACATAGTCCACCACTGAGCCGGCGATGGTGCGTTTGGTCAGGCAGCTAATGGTGCCGGTGCGATACTCGCGACCATTGTAGGTCTTGATGGCGGTACGTCCACAGGTGGCCAACGTGTGCAGCTCACGCCAGTGATAGGGCGGATCACGACAATAGCCCCAGGGGTACATGATGCTCTGGCCGTAGGAGTGCAGCGACAAGAAGAACAACAAATTGGGCGATAGGCTGTCGAGAATGTTGCGCATGGCACGCGTCTCGGGCTCGGAGAAGGGACGCTCACCCTTGTAGGTGTTGCGTTGAGTCTTGCTCGGTCCGCACTCCCAGAACACATCGTAATTGCGATTGCAGTCGGTGCCGATGAACTTGGTGCCCTTGTGGGGTCGACGATTTTTGCGCCAGTTGCGATTCTAAGTGGGAGAAGGGGATTAAAGGGCAATGAATTTAATGCCTTGAAGTGTCTCACCTTGGTGCGCGAGTATTCGTAGCCATCGGGATTGACCAGCGGCACAATGATGAAGCGCAGATTGCGCAACACTTCGATGTTGCGCGTATAACGTTCCGTCAGCTGGTAGATGCAATTGAGACTGGTGCTGACCGTAATCCATTCCCGAGCATGTGTGCCCGCCTCAATGAAGATAATGTTGCGATTCTTATCCCCGGGCAGCACCATGGGACCCTTGGCACCGCTGCTCCTATGCAACTCCGCCTGCTTGGCGGCCTGCATGCGCAATGTGGTCGGCAGCTCGACATTGTCGGGATTCATCCAGTTGATCTCCAGAGCACGCACTTCTCGCTTTTCGTGTGTGATGCCCAGCGTATAGAGTTTGACAAAGTTCGAATAGCGATTGACTATATACTCCAGATACTGATTGATCTGGCTGTACTCCAGATAAGTGTGCAGCACATCGGGACGCGGTATAACCAGGCGACGTATTGGCAACTTTTGCGCTGTGATGGCAATTATCTTTTGGACCCGTGATTTGGTCTTCTTTACACGTTTCGTTTTGGTGGTTTGCATTTTTAATTTGTAACGAAAGAATTATTTAAAGAATATTGGAAATTTCACTTAAAATTTATTAATACTTGTGCACTTGTGAGTGAATTTGTTTATCGTTTGAAGAAGTTGAAGTCCTCAAAACTCAAACGCTGCCTACTTGAAATTGTATTTGAAATCTCTCTTTGCTCACCTGGGTCTCGATTTCGAGCAGCTGCTCGACAATTGCGAGACGTGCGAGCCCTTTGGGCCTGGCTGCCATTGTGCGAGCTAAATATTATCAACATTGCATTATAAAAAGAGCCACTGCCAGTGGCAGCGGCAGACAGTAGCAGCTACTCACCCACCTCCTACCAAAAAAGAAGTGGCACATTTGGGGTATCCATGGCGTGGGCTGGAAAGAGTTCGCATTCGCTAAATTGGGACAGCGACAACGTTTAATAAGTTGGGCACGGCAGCAAAGCAAAGCCAAACACAACTAGCTAGCTGGTAAACAGGCAGCATGTAATGCGGAATTGGATTTGGCCCCTCTCGACAACTGCAACTGCCACAGAACGCAAATATGCTAAATGTCAGATCCCCAACTGGGGTCGGGAAGCTAGTCAAAAGCGCAGGCACGAGCTATGCAAATACAAATACGAATACGAATTCGAGCAGTGCAGAGCTGAGCAGGCCAAGAAATAAGGAAGCGTATGCTCTGCTCCTAGTATTGGCGTGCCGTCCCGGAAACGGCATATAGAACAGTTCAGTTTGATAGGCTCGACTCTCTTGTATAGCAGCCTTAAAGCTAGTATATGCTCCAAAGAAAACACTGTTTGCAGATTGACTCTGAAAAACACTGTGCTGCAGGGTTGCGGAACCAGAATCATATATTAGGCACAATAATATTGCCTATACATATTTATTCTTAAAAAATAAAAATAGTTTATCAATGCAACTACAATATTATTGATACATTATTTGGCTTCAATAAAAATTAATACATTTTATAGAATTATTATAGAATTTAAGTAATCGTATCTTATTTGTATTGTATTCAAATTGTTAAATTTCCTAGAATTATTAGAGAATTACATTAATATTTAAAATTTAAAAATTAAAAAATGGGAATATTAATAAAAAATATATTAAATGTAAATATTAAATGTATAATTAACAACAAATATAAAACGGAAAAGTAAATAAATCATAATCATAATCAGAAAGTTAAATAAGTATTCTTAGACGCAGTTGAAAATACATATAAAAGATAAATTTGCGTAAATGCGTAAAAAAACAAGTAAGAAAACTACAGTCGAGTGTGCTCGACTGTGAGATACCCGCTACCCCTTTTGAATAAAAGCAAAATATTGCGGTATTATTTTCAAAATATACCAAAAAATACTGCAAAATACTAAAAATATACCAAATGGTATATTTGGTATAACGATGTGATACTAACATTTAAAATATACCATAGACGGCACAATACACCATTGTCGGCCAAAGCATTTGAGACCCCCCCGTAAGTGGGCGTTTTGGCCCATACAAAAGTGTTTCTTTAATAACTTCCACAATTTTTATCTGATCGCAAGCAAATTTTCAGGAATCATAAATACTATTGTTATTATTATATTCGCAGCTTTAACTTTAAAATTACGCTTGTTATTCGATTTTTTTGATTTGCGGGGGCGGAAGTGGGCGTGGCAAAAATTTGAAACAAACTTGATCTGCGTGCAAACATAACAAATGCTGTCGAAAAAAAATTATAGCTCTATCTCTTATAGTCTCTGAGATCCAGTGTTTCATACGGACAGACGGACAGACAGACAGACGGACAGACGGACATGGCTAGATCGTCTCGGCTGTTGACGCTGATCAAGAATATATATACTTTATAGGGTCGGAGATGCCTCCTTCTACCTGTTACATACATTTCCTGCCGGCACAAAGTTATAATACCCTTCTACCCTATGGGTAGCGGGTATAAAAATGAGAAAAATAAATGATAGCATTTATGTATATGTATAAAAATTTATAAATTTTTTTTTATGTATTTTTTCATGTTTCAAGATGGGTTTGCCCTTATTTAGCACTAGTAAAGCCTTTGTTTTAAAATCGACAAAAGATTGCAGATAATCTAACTTCAAATATAACATTTTTTTTCGAAAAGTAAATAAGTTTAAGAACTCAAAGTGAAATGTAAAATATTAATTCAAATTAAATTACTTTAAATATATGAAAAATAAATAAATGTAATGAAACCCGGTTCAATACTAATTTTTGTAGTGCAGTATGATATGGTGCCCAACAAACGTCATGTCAACGCAAGAGTCAAAAGTCTGAACAGTCAGCACAGAGACATGTGTACCTACAGTAAACCATATGCATGCATATACATATAGATCTTGTGTAAGGACAAATATATACATATGAATGTATGTACATATATCTGCATACATCTACATATATCTATGCAGCCACATACATAAATACATACTATATCTATAGCTATGCTGTAGGAATACAATAATATTGCCCGCAACGCAACCAGTTGATTTATATGGAATAAGGTTCGTGTTGATTTTCATTTAACGGTCTTTTAGTCAACTTCCTGACACACTGACTGCCATATATTTACGTCTGACTATAACTACATTAAACGTCGCAATACCCTATGGACAAGTTGTGGGCGGCATATTTGTCTCTTGACAGTTTATGTAACTGAAATGGGTTGCGAACAATTTATTGAAATCACAATATTTCATTATAAGTTCATGTGATTTTATAGTTTATTGCTCTTTAACTATTACATGAGTTTAAATATTGCAAAATATGTGCAGCAGAAATAGCTTCTTTGAAGTAAATGCATATTAAAAATTGTATTTTATTTTACATGCATTTTAGTTTTGCAAAAAATTTATCTTATTTGAAAAATAAACTTATTATTTATAGTAGGCTTATATTAAAATTGTATTTCATTTTAATCTTGCGTATAATATTATACATGTTTATTATTTTAAAAGTTTATTTACTGTTGCTCTTCATAGTTTTAGAAGTAATAGAATTTTTAAATAAACTTGTATTTAAATGAAAGTTTTCGGTAAACATTTTTTAGACACAATTCTTTAATTTTATCTTTTGGATAATCTTTGTTTTTTCCTAAACTATAAAATATTTCTATAATTTTGATATTATCAAAAGCCAATACTGGATTTCCTAGTTAGGGTAGCTTAAATTTCATTCAAACTATTTCGCGCATATTATACTTAAATGTAACTCTGTTTTTTTTTTTTTTACTGTTACATGGCAGAGACACGCAAAGGCCCAGACAGGTTGCCAGTTCGGAGCTGGATGTTTCCTGCCGGGTGAGGGGCGTTTCTGAAGTATGCACATTATGTCATTAGCATGTTGGCAAAAATAAAAGGGCTAAAACTTTGTTTTTCGGGGAATGCCGAATAAAAAGTCTGGGAAGCAAAAATGTTCCTCAGTTGTCCTTTGTCTCATTGCGTGGGTGAGTGTGTGTGTGTGTGTGTGTGTGTGTGTATAAATGCAAGTGTGTGTGTGACAATTTGATGACGAAATGTTTGGTAAAGTAAAACTGACTACAAATTAACGAAATTCCAGCAATTATGTTGGAACGACATAAACGAGCATTGGCAGCCTCAACCTGCCTCAACAAAGGACAACAAGGATATGAAAACAATTTGCCATGCCAGCATATTGTTTGGCATGGCAATTTAACTTTGTTATACAATTTGGCATAAAGTGATGCTGATTATATACACAGAGATATGACAGTCCCGTTAACAGACAATGCAGTCTGATTAAACCCACTGACACACTGCCTTCTGACTCTGTGGCATGGCTAACAGGTGAGTTTTATGCTGACTACTATCTATTAATATATTCCCTTGTTTATTGAAGTTTTTTTTTTGTTGGTTGTTAAGATGGTTTAGGTATACTACTACCTATATACTTTGTGTTCAATCCTGAATAAAAGGCACAACAAATTGTGTTGCTATAAAACGTGTTGGTCATGTGCAGAGTCAAAAACGAAATACCACCAAGTTTGTGGTTATTTATAGATCTCAAATTCACTTAAGATAGAATCTAAACATATGTTCCTTTTATTGTCAAAAAAGATGAGGCTCTTCCAATTATTTAAAGGCAAGCAACTGGAATGATAGCTTTATAAGGACAACGATTTTACAAAGAAAATTTAGTCTACATGTTGAATTCTTTCGAACTTGTCATCTGCAATCCCTTTGGTCCTACGAATATTCGCAGTTTAACACAAAAAAAAAATATATATATATATATATATATTTTAAGGAGAACGGGAAAAGAAATCCATAGAATATTATAACTAAAGATTTGAAGCTGAACTTGATTATTAACAAAATGCTTCAAATTCCTAACATTGCTTGGGATCTTCTTTTCTCAATCATTCTAAAAAAATTGATCAACTTAAAACTGCGTTAAAAAATATTTAAGATCATAATTTTAAAATAAAAGACTAATATCTATTTCCCACATGCTCCTAAGTATCGTTATAATAAAAACATTGATTTTCATTCTGAATGCAAAACAAAAAAGAAAATGTAACTTAAAAACACCAGCCGTAACCTAACCAAATTAATTATAAACATTTATACGTTATAATATATCGATGGTAAATTGAATGTGAGTACATATCATCTAATAAAAAACAAAATTTATATTATTTATAATAAATCTAATAGGATTTATTTGTTATATTGATAACATTTTTGAGATCAAATTCTATTTATTCAAAGTCAACGCCTCCTATAGCCGATCCCTTTCGTTTTTTCTTCGATTTATTTTTAGAATTTGTTGTCCTCTTAAAATTTTTTTCTTTAGCTTCGAGATCTTTAATACGATTAATCACATCGTCAATGTTATCCAATTGCTTACATTTGATGGAACATTTCTCAACTATCGATTTGGATGCCTGAAGAGCGTCAAGAGCTTCTTTGAGCTTTATCTCGATCTCATCTACGCGTTTCTGCAGCTCGGGAGCTTTGTTTATATTCTCGCTTAATTGATTTTGCTCTTTTTCCAAACGATCTAAGCGTTCAGCTTGATCGACTGTCTTCTCGTTGTCGCCCTTAGAGTTGAGCTCATCGAAACGCTTTTCTGTATTTTCTTCAAATTCTTTGGTTGAATTTTTTTGATTTTCTAAACGGTTTGTCAGCTCCTCGAAGTTGTTTTTTGATTTTTGCTGCATTTTGTTAAGTTTATTTTCGTTATCAATGAGCGTTTTTTGCAATTGATCAAGATGATTAATTATATTCTCTAGTTCATTTGTAAATTCCTGATTCTTACTCGATTCTTTATTATTGTCTATGCCGGTTCCTTCTGAATTCTTTGATTTCTTTAAAGCATCTTTAAGGTCATTTTGCAAATCCTTTATTTCGTTGTTTAGCTGTGATAAATGTTCAGTGTAACTCACATTCATCTGTTTAATGTTTTGTCGTAGTTCTTTATTGTCCTTGCCCAAATTGTCGATGTCCTTGCAGCAAACCTTCGCCTTTTCCATTTGTGATTGCATTTCAGCTTGTTCTTCAATACGTTTTTCTTTACAATTATCTGGTAGTTTGCATTGGGTCATATTTTCAAGCATATTATTTAGTTTCTTGTGGTTTTCTATAAGATTTTGAATCTTTTTTTCTAAACTATCTAATCTTCGAGAATCGTCACTGACTCCACTATTTTCTTTGTTACTTTTCCCAGCTGTTTCATTTGCGCATCGCTTTTCGCAATTTTCCAATACTTTCTGTACGCTGGCTGCACGTTTTTTCAACTCTCCTTCAATATCTTTTATTTTCGTCACCTGCTCTTTTTGTTTACCTAGAAATTCTTTTAGTTCCCTTTCCAAATCTGCAGTTTTGTTTCCAGTTTTCGCAGTTTCTACTTGACTCTGCAATTCTTTTAGTTTGTGTTCTAATTCCTTGCAACAAGTTCCATTTTGAGATACATTTTCGTTTTCAAGCTGTTTCTTTTCCAGCTGCTCGATACGTTCCTTTAGTTTGTCTAATTTATTCTTGAGCTCAAGTTGTTTAAATTTTGATGGATTTTCCTTGGTTTCTAAATTCTTATTTATTTTGGATTTCAGCTCCTCCAATTGCTTGTCAAAGTCTGCTTCGAGTTCTTTTAGATTGAAAATTGAAAGATCGCAGCAGCTTTTTATATCTTTGCCAACAAGTCGCTTTAGTCTCTCTAAAATGATATCCAAATCCTTACCCATATCTCCAGTTGCCCTCAGTGCAGCTCCTCCAGCAATATTGTACTTCTGTGACAGCATTGTTATATCCTCAAAAACTTTATTCATGGTATTATTTTCATAGAAGCAACAGTGACTTTTCTCGATGGAGTTGATTGTATTATCATTAACGCTATCTAAAATTTTCTGCAATTTTTGATTGAATACTGCGAGTTTTGTATTTCTTGCAATTTGCAGGTTAATCCAATGTGTAATTTCATCTTTTCGATTGCATTGATTGTCTTTGGTTCTGCGTTGAACTGTTGGATGTGCATTGAAAGTACGACGACTAATTAAATGAGGTGTGCTTCCAGCATCATATGAATAATATTTGTATGCCTCCATTTCTTGAATTGCTGATAAGATGAACAGCAAGTGCAACATCAGCAGCTTTGGCGACGTCATCGATTGCTATTTACGATTTTGTTTATAAGTTTTAACGATCTGTTTCATTCTTATACTGAAAGTACTAACCATTACCTTTACTTCTTGCGCTACACGTTGTATTGCCTCCAATAGATTCACTCAAACTGAAGAAACTTGTTGACATTTTCTGTCTGATTCTACTCTCCACTAAAATTGATTTGCACGCAATGATTTATGCCAAGCAAACTGTGCAATTGCACCTAAGTAAGAAAGCAACAGTCGAGTATGCTTGACTGTGAGATACCCGCTAGCCATTTTGAGCAAAGGCTAAACAGTCGGATATTATTCTTCAAATTTACCAAATAATATACAGCAAATATACTCAAATATACCCAAGGGCATAGTTGGTACATACTTCGTTAAAGTACTACATTCAAAATATACCATAGAAGTCAAAATATACCAGATTATTATGTGCCATAAAAAAGAATTTCTTAAATAACTTCTACAAATTTTATTCAATGGCAATTAAATTCGCATGTTATTTTGAGATTCTTAGTTAAAGACTTAAAAACAGTGATATTAAAGAAATAATTTAAATATTCATACTTACATAAAATATACAAATAGTAAACATTTTGAGTTAAAATTAGCTTCATTCTTTACAATAAATTAATCGTATTTCAAAAAAGAAAAGTTAATTGTAATTTAAATAAATTCTAATTTAAACAATTAAAAAATTAACTTAAATTTAAGCCTTTTGCTTAACATATTCTAAAGTATTATGCAATAATAGATTTAAATGCATTTACCTTCAATGCTTCAATGCACCAATAATAGTTGCTATTGTTATACAAACCTTAGGATGCGTGGGAAATATGTTAGTAGACTTTAAAATATTTTTTTAAATTGTGAATTAAATATATAAATTCTTACTATTTTGTATTTTTAAATACGAAAAATATTGCAATTATTTATTGAATTACATATTATATATTTGTTTAATTAGATTCATTCTTTTGTTATGTTTATATTTCCCTTTTGGATTTAACCAAATTGAGAACAATGTAATATTATGTTCGTTATTCATTATGAATACTCCAACTCTATTGCTGCGGTTTTTCTTTTTTTGGAAATCTTGTTAATTAATTTTCATGGGAAAAACGATTAAACTTATCAAAATTTATCAAAAAGATGCAAGATTTCTTATCCATAACGTATAATATGTCAATTTTTTATTTAGCATTAATAAAGCCTCTGTTTACAAATCGACTTAGTCGAAAGACAAAAGCCTAGACATTAGATAGAGTGCGTGAAGATTATTTTAATGGTTAAGGTCGCTGAGACAAGATCTCGAGAGCACTCGGAGGGCTTTTTCATATGCTAATTATTGTACAACGCACAGCGCACAAAGAAGACAAATGCTGAGCAAATGCCTTGAGCGTTATGCGATATAGATCTATCTATACTATATACATATGTAAGTTAATGTGATTATTAAAACTGGGGGCTATTTCTTTTCGGATCAAGCGGTCAAGAGGAAAAGTTGAATGCCCTGAGAGTTAAGAGTTGAGTTAGAATCCCATTAGGCTGGCTTTTAAAATGATTTAGAACATCAAGTTTTACGGGGTTTTCGGCTGCCTGAAACCACAATCTAAATGTGAGTTGGTAGATTGTTAAATAAGAAAAATAGAATTTAAAATGCAAATTATAGCCACCGGAAACATAAAGTCGATATTATTAAATAGTTTGGTGGCGGCACAATGAGTGCCGTGATGTCTGCTAAAAACATCTCACGATCGAAGATCAAATGGATGATGATGATGATGAATTCATACATCATCGTTAGCTGTCGACGTTGGTCAAGCGGAAGTGCCGAAAGCGACAGTCAAGTGTCATAATTACGCATCAAAGCTAATGTTGAAGACTAACTCGAGATATAATTATGAATAATACGTATACGCATATGTATCTATCAACAAAAACAACCAAAAAGACGTATATTATGATAAGTGTCATGTTGATTTCGTTTTCGTGAATGGCTTCTGTTAGCCATGGACTCGGTGTATGTTTTTTGGCTATTTACAGCTGCTATCTGCACTTAAGGTTTTAATGAACTCGATCCACGCATCTTCGGTTTAACTGTAATGAAGCATAAGTGCCCTCTTGTGGCTTAACATTTCCGGCTCTTGCTCGACAAATTGACCTTGCACGTCACCCATCAATATCGAAAGTTCAGTGTGCTCTAAGAATTGCCCAAAATTAGAATGGAGCGCATCTTACTCGTGTTTGTATATTTTGGCGGCGTTCGTTGACTTTCGAAAGGTGATTTCATTAGAACAGGAATCTGTAGCCGATATACATATAGCCCAAGGCGCAAACATGTCCGATTGTGTGACATTAGGAAGACAAAGCACACACACTCACAACAGTTGGCCCATAGCAAAAGCACAGACAATACAAGTTCCTCTATAAAAACCAGTAAATAAACAAGTAACGGCTTCAGAATCGTTTCAAGACCCGCGACACGCGGATGCAAAAACGCATGAAAAGAAAAAATTGATGTAGACCGAAAAAAGAACCCACCACAACAATTGTGTGTCTAGCGATAACAAAGTGATCAAATTATCCAAAAACAAGTTTCAACAACTCAACGAGAAAAAAAGCTACTTATAGAAACTGAAAGAAAAAGCAAAACAAAAACAAAAAGCAACCAAAATAATACTACAAAAAAAAGTGCTTCATTAAAAAAACTCATAAATGCTTCGAAAAATTAGCAAACCAGCATAAATTATGCAAAAAAAAATGAATTGATTGGAAAGAACTAAACTTATGCCGCAATCAACTAACTACATTATACCGTATGCTATAATAAATATCAAAATCGACGCGTGCCGACGCTTTCCGCATTTGATCTCGTGACGTGTTTACAATCGCCCACAAAATCGTTGGCTCTAAAGCTACCATCATCATCATCATCAGCATCAGCATCGCTTATTGTTGGATACAAAACTGGACGGGGGATGGACTGAGTGAGGCACACCTGACCTTGACACTCACTTTTCTAAAAGCGAACTGAAACCATATTTAGTTGGTGTTTTTTTTTTGTTTTTTGTTGGATCTGTGTTTTTTCGGGTTTTTGGCTTTGGCAACGTCTTCTTTCTCAGCCGCGATTCAAACAGCTCGACAGTCTTTGATCGAAACGGAGATGAAACGGATGAGTTCGGGCTGCGTTCATGCTATATAATCGACTCATGCAGTTGATCAGAGTTTTGTATACGAGTTATGCAATAACATTTTTCAAGTGCAACGTGCAAAATAATAATTAATATATATACTATATACTACATACATAAAAACAACACGAAAAAAGTGAATTAAAAAAGCAAAACAGCTGCATATTTTAATACATAATTTGCAAGACAATCGGAGGAAGAGAGAGAGAAAGAGAGACTGTTTGGAAGTTTTGGATACGATATTCAGATAAACCGCAAAACAACAAAATGTGCTATAAAATCGTGTGCAGCTTGTTGCTGCTTTGTTTCATCAACTTGGCGTGTTCCAGCAGCAGCAGCAGCAGCAGCAGCAGTTCCAACAATCTGGCTGGCTATGCAGGGTAATTATCCAAAAAGAGAAAAAAAAAGTAGTTGTTTAAATTACAATTTACAGAAATTCATTTAAGCACCATCAATCAGTCGCTTCGCAGACATTAATTTCGCGTGGATGTTTTTTTTTTTGCTACTAGTTGGTAAACTGGTTTAGGCATTTACTTAACTTAAAAGCTTCCAACTTACCATTGTCCAGATTTATGCGATACGCCAATGATTAGCCTCCATGCAAGTGAGAACACCAAGTGCGACACTCGCGTACATCAGACATATATCGAAGGTACACAGCTTGTCGATTTGGCATTTAAATGTGATATATGGTATGGTAAAAACAATTGACAACTGCGCCCAGCGATAGCATTTATAAGTCCAGGCACAAACCGCTTCCTTGAGTGCTTCAAACATGTTCAGATTTTGATTTGAATAATGGATATACTACGAATATCTTTAATTTTATGTTTAAAGCTTCAAATTAACTCAACTTTCAATAGAATTTGTATAATGAATGGAAAGATTCTTTGATTGAATTTTCTAAGAATCGTCGATGTTCAGAAAATAATCAAATAAATTTTGTTTTAGGAATAGGCTTCGTTTTTATTAACTACATTTTAACTAATTTTTTTTATTCTTCTAAGTATAAAAAGAATAGGCATTGATTGTGTTAATTTAATTTCAATGAAATATTTTTCTTAATATTTAATTTAATTCTTCTAAATATCTCAATATACCGTCAAATCAATGTAGAGTATTCAACTTGCATTTGTATGCCAAATAAATTCGCAAAGCAGCTGCAAAATACAAATATTTGTTCAACTTGCTGGCATTAGTTCATTTGCATTTGCGAACTTGCGAAACAATTAATAAATATTTATGCTTGTTGTATATATTTATAAACCCATTAAGTAATTGCTTAAATTAAAATTATATAAATCATCAATTGCCTTTGATAGTTATCTAAACTATCATTGTAGTCAAATTTGTAATGTTTTAACGAGCTCGAACCATCGACAGTAGTAGTTAAAGCAATTAAAAGAGAGAGAGAGAGAAAATTAACGAGTGTCAATGTCAGTGTTTAGAAGTTGTTGCCATTAATTGTTAGTTAGTATTTATGCTAAACACTCGTCGCTGTCTGGCATAAGATAAAGTTAAACAACAGCTCCATTGAAGAAGATGTCAGCAGCTGTTGAAAATACCATATACGATATGCAAATGCCAAGCAAATGTTTGTCAAAGAAGTCAGAGAATTGCACGGTGTCAGTGGCGCATGCGGCGTATGAGCGATGTATGCGGGCATCTGTTTTTTGATTCATAACGAAAACGTAAAATGAATACAAAAAACTAACAAGTTGATATTTAATTAGTACGCAAAATGTTTGCTTCCTTCCGATGCTTTGTGTGTTTGCGATGTGAGGCTGAGGCTTGTTGTGTAGTCGCCGTTGTTTCGACATAATACACGTTTTAATGTTCAAAAATAGATGCTTTATATGCATCTATCATCAAGTATGTGGTTTTTTTTTTTCTTTTTTTTGGGGGAAGGTCACTTGGCATGTAGCGCCCAACAATAGAGCTTCATTTGCTTATAATTTGACGAGAATTACAAACACAAAATTGAAATTAAAATAATAAAACCAAACTGATCACATGTAAACAGTTGCTTTATGTAAAGACGTAAAACACAAAAATGAAAAATTAGCTGCATCATGAGAGAGATATCATCTAAAGCTTATAAGCATTGCTGGCGGGGTGTTTAATTAAATTAAATAACATTGTATGCCGCCGACTGCCACACGTGATTAGCCTCTTCTTTGTTTTTCTGTCTTCGTTTCTCGCTTTGCTTTTGCCATTTCCTTCGCATCTCCGCCTCCACATCTTCATCGTCGTCTTTGCACAAGATGAATATGCATAGATTTTCAATATTTTGTTGGTTGTCTGTGGTCCGCTTTTTTGTGGAATTTTTCGAAATGATAAATTGGCTACAAATTCATCGAGAGGTGGCAAAACGCCAATTGACGCCGGGGCGACGACATCCGAGAACGAGGCGTTCTGCATAAATTTGTGAATCAACAACTCATTTTGGGGCGCCACAAAATTAATGTTGTTGTCCAATTAGCTCAAGACATACTGAAACGTGTGAAGCAATCACATTACAAATGCTTTTGGGTTTTTACGTTATTATTAATTGGATATCCATTTGCTCTGCACAAACAGTTGCATGTCCATTCATTTAGTATGAATACGATGGCGAGTACTTATTGCTCCTGTGTAACTTCACGCTTCATTTTCTCACACTTGAACAATATTAATCAATGCCGAAAATAGCTTACATAGTTTCTTAAAGATTTGCATCTGAAAACAAAACTAAAGAGAAGCAAACATAAACAAAGTTAAGTGAGGAGTGTTTCGGCATGGTCATCATTATTAATTGCAAGCTCAAAACATGCAGATATTATTTTAAATCCCATTGAAATTAGCAAAAAAACAAATTAATTTTATGTGTTTAAAGTTGACACGGTAAATAAATCTATTAATTATAAGTTTCACTCTCAAGTTCGTAAAAGATATCGATATGCCATCATATTGTATTTTTTATTTTTCTTTATTTTATAAATAAACTTGAGCTTATTAGTTTACCTTTCATATTTAGAAAATAGAGAAATTAACGCTGTGGGAGAAGAAATATTTGGATTGATATCGATATGCTTATTAACTTATTATTATTAATTATTTTTATTCATGTTGATTATGTAATACAATTAATTTCACTTTCAATTTCTCTCATAACATTTTTGAGTATTAAGAAAGGGCTTAAATAATTGATTGTGAGTCAAAATGATGTATTAGTTTATTATGTTGGTATTATAAGTACTTAAGTGTTCTCCAATTGAATAAGTATATTAAGCATACGAAAACTGAATTAAAGTTAAGTGTATTAAGTGTACGTAGTATTAAAAGTAATAATACAATAATTGATATTTGAAGTACATGTTCAAATAATTTCTATATCAAGTATACGCTAAATATTTTGGTATGTTAAGTATACGTGCTTAGATTTGGTGCATTAAGAATACACTTAATTTATTTTATATATTAATTATATGTAAGAACTGAATTCGTACACGTTCAAATAACTGTTGTATTATGTGTAGTACACATTGTGTACGTTAACGGAAGCAGTATATAACATAATATATACATTTTTGACGTATACTTAATATATTGATTCTACGTTAATTGAATTAATATATTAAAAATACGTCAAAAAATGATGTATTATGTATAAGAGGAAAGAATTTGTTTTTGAAGTATATGAAAATACAAAAAGCTGTATTAAAGCAGAAGGATACTATTTTGAATAAAATAAATTGATTTTGCCGAAAGAACTATTTGTTCTGTCTTTTTGTTAAAAGTCCTGTTTACTTTGGAACGCACCTTGTAATTTGTAAGAATAATTTGTAAAGAATTAGTATACTAAGCGTACGTCCAATGAAATGGTATATTAAGTATACATTGATAAAGTTTTCATAATTAAACAACAAAAGTAGGTAGTTGTCCATATTATTGAACATACGTCCAAAGAATTGGTTTATTGAGTATACATTGATAAAATGTGCAGAATTAAACAACAAAATTACTTTCTTGTACATATAAATAATCGATTGTAAATTCATTTTAAATTTAATATTCGACATTATTTATTATTAAATTTCTTTCAGTTACACTAAGTACACGGTGCAGCATGGCGATGAGAATATCTTTCGCTACATGGTCGATCTGCAGACCAATGACTCCGATGTGGATTTCTGGCTGCTGACCAGGAACATGTCCGTGCTGACAGTGGGTCCCCAAAGGAAGCCGCAGTTCGAGTCGCGTCTGGCTCAGCTGGGAGTCGACTACAAGACACAGCCACTGATGGAACTGATGGCAGCCCTCGAAGCCAACAGCACCTATGCCGATAGTGATGACGATGACTTTGAAGAGTGCCAACCGGGAGCAGATTGTGATGCAGAGCGTCCGCATAGTCGCAAGCGTCGTCAGGCACGTGGCTTCTTCTCGCACTATCCACGTTATCATGAGATTCTTAACTTCATGAGCGGGCTGGCAGCGCGTTATCCTCAATTCTGTCGCTACGAATCGCTGGGACGCTCCAACGAGGGTCGCCACATTGCTGGCCTGTCGATTTCACTGAACTCTCGAGTGCGTCCTCGTCGTGTGGCCTACATTCAAGCTGCTGCTCATGGTCGGGAGTGGATCACCACACAGACTGTGCTGTATTTGGCCTATGAGCTGTTGAGCAATCTGCGCGCTTTTCAGCGTGTGCTGCAAGATGTGGAGGTGTTCCTGGTGCCGCTGGTCAATCCCGATGGCTATGAATACACGCATACTTCGGTGAGTGGTCGAGTATTGAAATGATTTTCATTTCTATAACATGCTGTGTGTGTGTTTTTAGGATCGTTTCTGGCGCAAGAATCGTCATCATTATGGTGGCATTTCATGCCACGGCGTGGACATCAATCGCAACTTTGGCAATCACTGGAACTATCAGGGCGCCAGTCAGAACGTAAGCAGAACCTGTTGAATTTGATATTTGTATATACGTATATTTGACTTTGACCTTCGTTCAGCACTGCTCGGAGGTGTATTCGGGCACCGCACCCAATTCGGAGCCGGAAACATCGGCGGTGGTGCGCTATTTGGAATTCAATCGTCATCGTGTGAAACTCAGCCTGGATGTGCACTCATTCGGCAAATTCATTTTTTATCCCTATGGCTATGCGAGGTGTGTATTGCGTTGGGCGTTGGACTTCGCTTTTATGCCCCCGAGAAGAAATTCAATTTACTTTTCAATTAATTGCTAAAAGCAATTAAAAGCGAAATATTTTCTGCCACTGCTGTGTATCTCCCAATTTTTAACATTTTCTCCATCTCCAATTCCATCTCCATTCTATATATATAGAAATACTGTCCCACCTACTGTGAGCACGCTGCGTTCGGTGGCATTGAGGGCCGCCAACCAAATCGGCAAATATCGCGGCACTCGGTATACAATTGGCACCTCTGCCTCCATTCTGTACGAGGCTTCTGGCAGTCTGGATGACTTTGCCTATGGCAGTCTTGGTATACCCTTGTCCTATACGCTTGAGCTACCCGGTGAGGAATTCCATGTGGCCTCCTCCGATATCATTCATGTCTGCAAGGAGACATTTGCCGGCTTTGTCGAGTTCATTCGGCATGTTAGTCTGTATTAAGATGACTCCGTCTGGGAGTGTTTTTAGTCTTTAAGCAATTGAATTTATATTTGTTAATTAAACTAATTAGTGTCGTCGTTGTTAGGCATTAAAGTTCCAAAATTTGAGAAAATCGTTACAAGTTGTTTCTTTCATTTTGGTGCAGATTCTTGGGAATTTAAATTGGCTTAACTATAGCTGATCTTTAGATATTTGTCTTTAATTTTTAAGCTGTTTATTCCTTATTATATTATATTTTTGTGTGTATTCCAGTTTTTGTTAATATATATTTAATATACAAAGTATGCCATACAAATATACAATATATAGTATATTTATATACAAAATTGACAAAACGATGGAGATTCTTTTGGTAAAAAGGCTTAAATTATTTTTGCACTTGGGAAGCTTCGCTTTATAGATTTATCAATCGAATTTATTTTTTTTTTGTGGGATTATATATAATTATAATAATTAGTATCGTCGTTGTTAGGTCTTCAAATCCCCAGTTCAGGAAGAATAAATATACATTATAAATATCTAGTCATTTCTTTTGTTTAATGAAGAATACTCAGAAATTTAATAAGGTTCAATAAGTGTTGCATTTTAAACAAGTTTTTGTATTTTTTATGCCCTCTTTTAGTTAGAAATTGTATTTGTCATCTGATATATTCATATTTTAGTTTTTTTTTTTTGCAAAAGTTAACACGCTTGTTTATAATATTTGCATATATTTTTCATGACTTTTTTAGCAAGAACAAACAACAAACTATTCCAGTGATAATATTTTAAAAAGTAATTGTTATATTATTTAAAAAGCTAAAGCTTCATTGAACTATATGCGATTATTATAATTATGTATATTTATTTATTTTATTCTTAATTTATTTTTATTTATTTATTATTTATATACCTAATCAAGATAAATTACTAATATTAATAATTAATTATAATTAGTTTTTAATTCACTATGGAGTATAAATCATCGTAAATTGATCGTCTAAATATGCTAAAATTCCCATTTAATGGCAGCATTTCATTCAGTGTTCGTCATTAATAAATCAACCTAATGATCTGCTAATTAATGACTCTAAAAAACGATATTCGTGTTCTTTTCCATTGCCAGAACTGGTTCAGTTTAAGCATCGCTGCCTGGCTGCCTTCAATTCGCCTTAAGCCATAAACAGAAGCATATAAAATAATGATATCGTTGATATCGTCTCTGGACTGAGTCGGCAGCAGTTCCAATTAAGTGATAAGTGCCTCGATTTTGGCGTGTGTAACGCAACTTGAGCAGTAGTCTTATTTCAACTTTGCAAGCAATGTCATCGTATACACACTTGGGATTGCTGTTGTTGCTTTCGCTGTTGCTGCTGCAGTCGGGTGAACTGTTGGCCTGGCAGGATTACAAGGATTACAAGGTCTTTGAGCTGCAGCCGCACAATGAAGCACAACTGAAACTGTTGCAGCAACTGGCGCAAGAGAAACCACATTGGGAATTTCTGGGCTCACGTCGCAGTCATAATGAGACCGGATTGCGTGTGCTGGTGTCGCCCACAGAAGCCGGAAGTTTGTTGACGCTGTTGCAACAACATCAAGTGGAGCATCAGTTGCTTTTGGATGATATCTCCGTGGTGCTGCAGGCTCAGCGGGAGGAGAATCAACGCAGCAAGTTGCGTTTGCAGTTGCCACAAATCGATGTGATGGCCGCTTTTTATACACACGCCGAGATCAATGAGTATCTCGATAGTTTGCCACAACGTTATCCGCAACGTGCCCTGCTCAAACAGTTTGGCTGGAGCTACGAGCGGCGTCCGCTCAAGCTGCTCACCATCAACAATGGCGATGGACGCACAAATAAACCTGTGATCTTCATAGATGCTGCAATCCATGCCAGAGAATGGATTGCGCCCTCTTTCGCATTGTACATCATTGAGGAGCTGTTGACTAAACCCGAGGAGCATGCTGAGCTACTCAAGGATTACGATTGGGTCATTATGCCAGTGGTGAATGCGGATGGTTATGAGTTCACTCACACGGATTCACGCTATTGGCGCAAGACACGCAAACCCACTTGGGATCCTGAGAACATTGGCACCGATCTCAATCGCAACTTTGGCTACATGTGGGGACAGGACGATGGCTCCTCGGCTGATCCTGCAGAGGAGATTTATCGCGGGGAGTACGCCTTTGATCAGCCCGAATCGCAAGTGGTGCGTGATGTGCTGCTGCAATATAGCGATCGCTTGCACTTTTATCTCTCTCTGCACTCTTATGGCAACTACTTGCTGCTGCCTTGGGGACACACGAGGTAAGTGAA
This sequence comes from Drosophila niveifrons, assembly GCA_035046325.1. Classification (NCBI taxonomy): domain Eukaryota; kingdom Metazoa; phylum Arthropoda; class Insecta; order Diptera; family Drosophilidae; genus Drosophila; species Drosophila niveifrons. The sequence continues at coordinate 14,916,324 of JAWNOC010000052.1, forward strand.
AACAAAAAAACTTACTGCTTGCAGAGTGAGAAAAATGTAATTTGATGGATATTAGATTTGAAAAGACTCTATAAAGCCCACAAATTTAAAATCAGTATTAAGTCTGAATGAATATAGAATAATTTGAGTTTATACAAACTAGAACCTCTCATTTAGTGAAAATACTTCGATAGTACTAAGACAAGTATAAGCTTAGATTTTGGGCATGATTCATCCTCATCTTCAATTTACATCGATAGTAATTCTTTTAAATTTGAAAAAGATAACAACAAAATTTAAAATTATATTTAAAGGTTACAATAAAGTATCAAGTTGTAAGGGTCAGTTTATCTATCTCTAGTTAACAGATTGTAAATAGATAAATTAAAATCGGTTCTTAACTTTGAACTATTTGCTGTTATCTTTGCATATTCTTATTAAGTATTATGACCCACATTAAGTGACGGAGTGTTAAAAAAACTGAACTATTTTTCTGTCCCATATGAAATCTTTGATTTCATTTCTTTCATCAAGAAACTGACCGTAAAGCATAATTTCAGTAGTATTAATGATATGGGTGAAAACACGAAATTAAAATGCTAAAGCGTAACTTAATTGTAGTTAAATAATATAAATACACATTGCACGTCAAAGAATTTATAGTTTGTCCAAATTATTATTTATAAGCAACAAATAAGACCAATTCTTAAAAGCCTACAGCGGAATATACTTGTAGATTAACTTAGTTGAATTTTAATTAAATTAATTTAATTATGTAGGTATAATTTATGTAGGTTGAATTTTAATTAAATTAATTTAATTATGTAGATAAATGAAATTATATTCATTTATATTATTATTATTAGGCCCTAAATTATTATTATTTAAAATATTTTATTTATTTATTCACATGTTAATAATTATACAAAACAATATAATAACTAAAAGAAGGGAGTGCTAGCTACCAAGGCCATCGACTCTATTATTTAAAATATTTATTAGTCATAGAGAGAAAATGAAGTTACAATGGTTCTTTCCATAATCGAAAGCCGTTATTCTATAGTTTAACACTCGAGTGATGCTTTCTTAAGTGTTTTCTAATGGTTGTTAATTTCTTATAGCGACTTTCCTGCCAATTACTATGATATGCTCGAGGTGGCCGATGCGGGTGCCATGGCCATTGTCCATGCCACCAATGGCATCTACAGCTATGGCAGCGGCTATTACCTGATGTATGCCACCTCCGGAGACTCAACGGACTACGCTGTGGGCGTGGCGAATGCGAAAGTGGCCATGACCATGGAATTACCCGCTGGCGGTTGGACGGGCTTCGATCCGTGGGTGTCGCATATAGAGGGCATAGTCACCGAAAGTTGGGTGGGAGTGCGTGCCATGGTCATGGAGGTGATAAGACGCTACGCTGAGCAATCGTAAATAAAGAAGGATTATTCCACAGAACTATGCATTGATTTCATTTCGTACGTGATAGGAGCGGGGCTGATTTATAGATCAGCGTGTAACTTGGAGCAGAGATTAGATACCATATTAGCTATTTAAGTGGCTCGAGCTAAGGGCGCGTGTGTCTATACGTTAGAAATGTCGGGTCTTGGCTGGTTCACGCTGTTGCTGGGCTTGGCCTTAGTGGCTGCCGATGCGGACTTTCAGGGGTAAGTGCACGGAAGGGATTAAAAGAAATGGCGATGGAGTTACAACTCGTGACATTTGCAGCTATCGCATCTATGAGGTGACGCCTGCAACTGCTGCACAAAGCGAAATCTTGCAGCATTTGAGCCAAGAGGGTTACGACTTCTTTAGCTTGGGTCGTGCCTTGGGTCATCCCGCTCGCCTGGTTGTGAGTCCCCTGCAGCTGGAGAGCTTCGAGGCTCTGCTCGCAGCCGAGCAACTCAATCATCGTCTGCTCAATGGCAATTTGGGTGCCACAATTGCCGAGGAGTTTGCCCAGCGTCAAATGCAACGTCGCCTGTTGCCAATCACAGGCAAAGGACGTTTGTCCACAGATCGTTATTATTCCCACGGAGAGATCAACAACTATATCGATGATCTGGCTGCAAGGTATCCAACGCGTGTTCTGGTCAAAACTGTGGGTTGGTCTTACGAGCGTCGCGAGATGAAGACAATCACCATTACCAATGGCGATGGACGTGCTAACAAGAAGGTTGTCTTCTTGGATGGCGGTTTCCATGCCCGTGAATGGATCTCGCCGGCAGCTGTGCTCTACATTATCGAACAGTTGGTGGAGGAGTTCGCTGAGAACGAGTATCTGCTGAAGGACTACGATTGGGTTGTTTTGCCTGTCGTCAATCCCGATGGTTATGAGCACACTCAGACCGGCACTTATGCTCGTATTTTCCGCAAGACTCGTCAGCCTTACAGATTCCTGACTCAGACTTGCTATGGCGCTGATCCCAATCGTAATTTCGACTTCCATTGGAATGAGGAGGGCGCCTCATCCAATCCCTGCATGGACACATACGCCGGACCTTCAGCCTTCTCTGAGCCCGAGACAATTGTGGTGCGGGATCTGATGCACTCGCTGGCTGATCGCGGCATTATGTATCTGACCATGCACTCCTATGGCAACTACTTGTTGTATCCTTGGGGCTGGACAAGGTAGGGAATGAATAAGTAATTAATTGTTTTACTTTTAGTGTATTAATATACTGTATTTTTTAGCGATTTGCCCGACACTGTTGATCAGCTGGATGCTGTGGCAAGTGCTGGAGGCGATGCCATCAAAGCTGCCACTGGAACCGTTTACACCGTCGGCAGCTCCACCAATGTCTTGTATATTGCAGCTGGCGCTAGCGATGATTATGCTTTCTATGCTGGCTTCAATATTTCCATCACTATGGAGCTCAGTGGCGGTGGCGTCACTGGATTCGATCCACCAGCCAGCAGCATCAATGAGTATGTTACCGAGACTTGGATTGGTGTTCGTGCCATGGCTGAAAAGCTCATTGAGTTGTTCTAAAAATCTGTTAATCAGTGTAATGCTAGTTTGATAGATACACTACTCTTAAGTCGGAGCCTTAAGAGTAGGCAGTATTTCAAATATATTTTATACTATTATTATCTTTTGTATTTATTTATGAGCTGATACTATTATTTTCATGCCCATTAATTTAACATCTCTTTTTTTAGCTGTAAGTATTTCTCTTAGCAGCTTTGTTCTCTTAAGATTTACCGGTAAACGTGTTGGAGAGTATTACAGATTAGATTGCTAAACTATGATATTTTATCTCAGATTATTTGTGTTACGATTTTCTGACCAACTTATAAAGTGTAGCACATTCAATCGGACTCAATTATGATGAGAAAATACTTGCAGCTTATCGGACATTAGATTTTTCGGCATTGTTATTGTTTGATTACTAATTATTGCCATTAAATGTTGTACTGCTTAATTCAACTAAAATTGTGCAGGTGTTATTTTTGGTTAAAAATTGGTTACGTGTTCCATAAATTGCTTTGTATTTAGCAGCTTTTGCCACGAAATAAACCTAAATTTATAAATTGCGAATTGGGATTTCTAAAATGATAAATGCAATGGAATTTATGACACGACATTTTTAAACATCAATAATTCTTCTTTGGGAGGAATAGAATTATTTATGGGCCCAGATATTATATAAGTAAACACAGTTTGCAAATCGATTCTACTACAAATAAAGTATTTAATTGCAATTAATTTTACAGTGCTGTGCAAATATTGCTGATTGAAGTATTACATGAAAATAACATTATTTATATATAGAGTAGATACTAATTATTCAAGTTCAAGTTCAACTTAAATAATAAATAAAGTTTGATTATTTGTTTTACTTGTTTGTTAGACAGTGCTGTGCAAACAATACTCTTAAACACATACCTTAAGAGTTCCTAACCGTTCTCTTATCACACCTCGAATTATATTATTTTACAATAGGTAACTAGCGATTATTATCAGTGTATTGTTTGTTAATTACAATTATAAGTGTTTATCATTTATCTTATACAAAGTTGTGATAAAACTTCACCTAGAAAATGGTCAAAATGCTCTTTCAAACGTCACTCTCTGGAACTATCAACGATTTTTAAATGATTTTACAAGCAATTTATTGATTAATTAGAGTGGGTTGCTAAACATGCCGTTATGTCGCTGATGATAACAAATTTTGATTAGAAATCATAGGCTTGGGAATTTCTATAGAACTCTTAGTAGTTTCCCACTTGTCGACGAGTCAAGATGCGATTCTTTTTGTTCGCTCTGTGCAGTCTGCTCATAGCACAATCCCAAGGGAAAGGAAGTGTCTACGATGGGTGAGTATGATTGAATATTTGACTCAAATTTATTGATCTGATTTATCAGTTCTTAATCAATTAGATTTAAGGTCTATGAGCTGTCTGCAAAGGGTCGCTCTGCGGACTTAGTTTTAGCTGAGTTGGTGAAGAATGAGTCATACTATGAGCTCTTCTCGAACAATGGAGCTAAGGCTCATGTGATGGTGCATCCAGATGCTCAACCGGAATTCGTGGAGCTGCTAGATGAAAACACTCTGAACTATAAGATCGTAAATCGCGATGTGGGATTAACGCTGCGACGTGAGTTCGAAATGAATCGTAATCTGCGCAACTGGTTTCCTTATCAGGGACGTTTGGGCACTGAGAGATTTTACACTCACGATGAGATCAATCAGTATATCGAGGATCTGGCTAAGCAGTATCCCAGTCGTGTTTTCGTCAAGACTGTGGGCAAGAGTTACGAAGGTCGCTGGCTGAAGACAATAAGGATAACCAATGGAGATGGACGTGCTAATAAAAATGTTATCCTTATGGATGGCGGTTTCCATGCCCGTGAATGGATTGCACATGCTGCGGTTGTTTATGCCATTGGTGAGCTAGTTGAGAATTACGAGGCGTATGCTCAACTGTTGCTGGACTACGATTGGGTTGTGCTGCCCGTAGTTAATGCCGATGGTTATGTCTACACTCATCAGTCGGCTGATACTCGATTTTGGCGCAAGACTCGCCAACCAAGTAGCGCCACTTGCATTGGCACCGATCCCAATCGCAACTTCGACTTCCATTGGAATGAAACAGGCGCCTCTTCGAATCCCTGTGCAGAGACCTATGCCGGACCGAAGGCATTCTCCGAACCCGAAGCAGTTGTGGTGCGTGATCTCATTCACGAGCTGGCAACCCGCGGCAAAATGTATCTCACAATACATTCTTATGGCAACTACTTACTCCATCCTTGGGGTTATGTTGAGTGAGTGGGATTGTAGCGGTCAAAAGGAACTATTTTATTTAACTTAAACTTATTAATTGCAGTGCATTGCCTGACACTTGGCAGGATCTTGATGAAGTGGGACGCGCTGGAGCCGATGCCATCCAAGCAGCAACTGGCACAGTTTACGCTGTAGGTGGCTCCACGGCTTTGTTGTATGCAGCAGCTGGCGCCAGTGATGATTACGCCTTCAATGCTGGTTTTCCCATTTCATTCACCATGGAACTGCCAGCAGGCGGCACAGGATTTGATCCACCTGCATCAGATATTGATAGATTGGTTAAGGAGACTTGGATTGGCATCCAGGCTATGGGTCGCAAAGTTGTCGAAAAATATCCACTTAATGCCGGTTCAGGCGCAAGCAGAAACTGAAATATTTGCAAATACAATGTTATAAAATGTTTAAACTCAAAGATAATCCCAAGGTTTTTTTTTTAATTGAAGAATGTGTGCGATAACTGAAGCGCAAAAGTGTTGTTGTAACATAGTACTCTATATATATATAGCAAACACAGTATATTTTCTGTATATTTTTAGTATGTTTGAGTTATTTGAATTCGGTATATTTTAAAATTAATACCACACTGTTTTGGTTTTATTAAAAATGAGTAGCGGGTATCTCACTGTCGGGCATGCTCGACTTTGGATTTCTTATTTGTTAAATAATACTTAGATAATGTCAATATTCTTGATTTATAGAAGGGGTTTCCAAAAGTTAACTAAAACTCTTAACTAACTTCTTAAATGCATTGAACATTGTTGCATAGTTGATAAAGATTGTATTTAAATACGCTTGGAAAATGTGCAGTTCAATAGTTGCAAGTTGTCAGCGAGTCAAGATGAAATTATTGTGGTACGCTATATGCTGTCTGTTCTTAGCACAAACTATAGTCAAAGGATGTATCTACGATGGGTAAGTTAAATTAAATTAAATTAAAAATAATTCTTTTTATAAAATTTTTCTGATTTTATACTTTATGCAGCTTTAAAGTCTATGAGTTAACTTCCAAGATACATTCGTCAGCCTTGGATTTAAACAGAATGATGAAGAATGAATCGCAGTATATGTTATTGTCCGACAGAGGAACTATTGTGATGGTGCATCCAGAGTCACAAGCTGAATTCATGGATTTGCTGGAGAGCAATAAATGGGAACATAGAATTCTCAATCACGATGTTGGCTTGGATTTGAGTAATGCCTTCGAAACGAATCGCAATCTCAGTAATCGATATCCTTATAAGGGGCATGCTGGCACTGATAGATACTATACATACGATGAGATCATTCAGTATATCGAGGATCTTGCTCAGCAGTATCCAAGTCGTGTGTTTGTTGAGACTGTAGGAAAGAGCTTTGAGGGTCGCACGATGAAGACAATAAGGATTACCAATGGAGATGGACGGGCCAATAAGAATGTCATCCTTATGGATGGAGGCATACATGCTCGCGAATGGATCGCTCATGCTGCTGTACTTTATGCCATCGGTGAACTGTCGATTAACTATCAGAAACATGCTCAACTGCTGCAGGATTATGATTGGGTCATTCTGCCTGTGGTTAATCCCGATGGCTATGAGTTCACTCAGTTATCACCGGACAACAGACTTTGGCGCAAGACTCGTCAGCCAATTACCGAGAGTTGCATTGGCACCGATGCTAATAGAAATTTTGATTTTCATTGGAATGAAATTGGCGCTGGTTGGCATCCTTGTAGCGAAACATATCCCGGACCGAAGCCGTTCTCTGAGCCAGAAACAGTTGTAGTGCGCAATTTGATTCAAAGTCTGGTGGGTCGCGGCAAAATGTATCTCACAGTGCATTCTTATGGCAAATACTTTCTCCGTCCTTGGGGCTATGTTGAGTGAGTATTGTTGAAGCGTTCAAATTTATCTGTTTTGCTTAAATTCAATTTATTTGTTGCAGCGAATTGCCAGACACTTGGCAGGATCTTGATGAAGTGGGACGCGCTGGTGCCGATGCCATCCAAGCAGCAACTGGCACAGTTTACTCTGTAGGTAGCCCCACAGCTTGGTTGGGCGCTGCAGCTGGCACTAGTTTTGATTATGCCTTCAATGCTGGTTTTCCCATTTCATTCACCATGGAACTGCCAGGAGGTGGCACAGGATTTGATCCACCTGCGTCCGATATTGATAGATTGGTTAAAGAGACTTGGATCGGTATCCAGGCTATGAGTCGCAAAGTTGTCGAAAAATATCCACTTAATGTGGGTTCGAGTGATAGCAGAAACTGAAATATTTGGAAATAAAATGTTTTGAAATGCTAGAGTTGAGACGGTCTAAACTCTAAGATAATCGCAAAGTTTTTTATACCCGCTACCCAGGGTAGCCTTCAGCAAAATGTAGAAGGGTGCATCTTCGACCCCATAAATTATATATATTCTTGATCAACGTCAGCAGCCGAGACGATCAAGTCATGCCGGTCTGTCTGTCCGTCTGCCTGTATGAAACACTAGATCTCAGACACTATAAGAGATAGAGGTCTAATTTTTCAGTATGTTTCAAATTTTTGCTACGACCACTTACGCTCCCAAAAAACTATAAAGAATAACAAGCTAGAGCCGCAAATTTTGGTACGTATATATTCAGTATTTTTGGCACTCTTTAGCATATATTGAGTGTAGTAACATATCAATATACCAAATATACCATTTGGTATATTTTTTTATCATTTTGTGGTATATTGTTTTGGTATATTTTAAAATGAATATCGCAATATTTTGCTTTTACTCAAAACGAGTTGCGGGTACCTCACAGTCGGGCACACTCGATTGTCGCTTTCTTACTTGTTTTAAATTGAAGAATGTGTGCGATAACTGAAGAGCAAAAGTGTTATTTTTTTTATACCCACTAACCACATGGTAGGAAAGTATTATATTATCATATTTCTTGAAAATTTGGTTGCCAAATGTTAGAAACTGTACAACTTATATAAGAAATACTTTATATAAGAAATACTTACTATGGTATATTTTGAATGTAACATAGTACTCTATATCGATATACCGAATACAGTCTATGTTGGTATATTTTTGTAAAATTTATATTGTAAAATTAATATCACACTGTTTTGGTTTTATTAAAAATGAGTAGCGGGTATCTAACAGTTGAGCATACTCGACTGTAGCTTTCTTACTTAATTATGAATATTCTTGATTTATAGAAGGGGTTCCCAAAAGCTAACTAAAACTTAATCTACATATTGAATACAGAAACACATCTTTGGAGTTCTAGCTCGAATCTAAAATATGTAAGAAATTTCTCATTGAGATTGCCCGACTCCAAGATACTTCAAATTTATTGTTTACTTAACTTAAGCGAAAATGGAGTAATTTTAAATAAAAGCTGATTTTGAACCCTGGGATTCGATCCCAAAGCTAATCATCAAAATGAATATTTATCTTGAACAATCTATACAGCTCCTACGATGGAGAAACGCACAGAAAAACATCATCACTGATGGTGATAAAAAAAATACACAGTTTGTTTTGTATTAAAATTTTTAGGTTTTTTAAAAGAATCGCTTAAAAAACAAAATAAATTCATTTTATATAGAAGCTTACTGCACTTTGATCACATATTGAATACCACAACTGCAAATTTCAACAGGTGCTATTCAACAGAATACTTCCGAGTTCCGAGTTACTATTTTCTTTATGACTTCTGGAAAACTGGGTTGCCACATGTGTCATTGGCTGGTTATTCTAATTGTTTGTAAATTCCTGCATTCTCCACAAATGTGCGCAGAATTCAACATTGAACACTTTTATTTTGTTGTGGATAAAGATTGTATTTAAATGAGCTTGGAAAATGTGTAGGCCCACAGTTATTAGCAACTTGTCAGCGAGTCAAGATGAAATTATTGTGGTACGCTATGTGTAGTCTGTTCATAGCGCAAACTAAAGTCAAAGGATGCATCTACGATGGGTAAGTATTAAATAAACAATAATTTATTTTTATAAAATTTTGCTGATTTTATACTTTATGCAGCTTTAAAGTCTATGAGTTAACTTCCAAGATACATTCATCAGCCTTGGGATTATATAGAATGGTTAAGAATGAATCTCAGTATGTGTTATTGTCTGGCAGAGGAACTATTGTGATGGTACATCCAGAGGCACAAGCTGAATTCGTGGATTTGCTGGAGAGTAATAAATGGGAGCATAGAATTCTAAATCACGATGTTGGCTTGGATTTGAGTAATGCCTTCGAAACGAATCGCAATCTCAGTAATCGATATCCTTATAAGGGACATGCTGGCACTGATAGATACTATACATACGATGAGATCATTCAGTATATCGAGGATCTTGCTCAGCAGTATCCAAGTCGTGTGTTTGTTGAGACTGTAGGAAAGAGCTTTGAAGGTCGCACGATGAAGACAATAAGGATTACCAATGGAGATGGACGGGCCAATAAGAATGTTATCCTTATGGACGGAGGCATACATGCTCGCGAATGGATCGCTCATGCTGCTGTACTTTATGCCATCGGTGAACTGTCGATTAACTATCAGAAACATGCTCAACTGCTGCAGGATTATGATTGGGTCATTCTGCCTGTGGTTAATCCCGATGGCTATGAGTTCACTCAGTTATCACCGGACAATAGATTTTGGCGCAAGACTCGTCAGCCAATTAGCGAGAGTTGCATTGGCACCGATGCTAATCGGAATTTTGATTTTCATTGGAATGAAACTGGCGCTTATTGGGATCCTTGTAGCATCATATATCCCGGACCGAAGGCGTTCTCAGAACCAGAAACACTTGTGGTGGGCGATTTGATTCAAAGTCTGGCGGATCGCGGCAAAATGTATCTGACATTGCATTCTTACGGCCAATATATACTTTATCCATATGGTTACACCAAGTAAGCGAACAACTGATACTAAAATATGTTTAATTCTTATGAAATTTGCTTTAGTGCTTTGCCTGTGACTTGGCAAGATCTGGAGGAAGTTGCTCGTGCTGGTGCCAATGCTATAATGGAGGCAACTGGCACGCGTTTTAAAGTTGGTTGCTCCGGAAGCTCGTTATATCCTATATCTGGAGCCAGTGATGATTATGCCTTCAATGCTGGATTTCCTATATCTTTTACTATGGAATTGCCACCAGGTGGCGCTAACAAATTCGATCCACCTGCTTCGGATATTGATAGATTGGTGAAGGAGGCTTGGGTGGGCATCGAGGCAATGGCTCGCAGAGTCATCCAAAAATATCCATTGAAAGACAATACTGCATTGTAGTTAAGATTCGTTTTAAATATAATCATTCTATATTTATTTTGTCTTAAATGAAAATAATTAAAATATAATTATTGTATAAGAAATTAATGAAGTAAAAGTTTATGAGTAAAAGCATAAGCAATAGAAATGGATAATACCTGAAATATATATCAAGTATTTGTTGAGGACTTCTAATAAATATTTATTATTGCAAAAGATTAAATAGAACTTTAACACGTAAATATTTGTTCACGAATACAGCTTAAACAAGTAAGAAAGCTACAGTCGAGTGTGATTGACTGTGAGAAACCCGCAAACAAGTTTTAATTGTGAATAAAAGCAAAACAGTTCAGTATTATTATTAAATTATACTAAATATACCGGTGGATATGTGGTATGTTTAAAATGTGCTTTATATAATTCTATATATATACCATAAAGTACAAAATATACCAGAAATATAAATTCTGAATAATATATTTTTTTTATTAATTATTAAAAATGTTAAGAACTAGTGGTAAAAACTTAAAAATAATTGTTAAATATGATTTAGTAGGTTTGTGTAAGTTAATTTATCTTTCGATTTATTGGAAGCTAACTCACACTGCAGAATAAATAGAGCACATAGACTATAGATCAGCTGACTAAGAGCTTTTAATGTATCAAAAGTATTTGCTATGCGCTCATCCCTATTATAAAGTAGACTGCTTAACCTGAAAAAATGCAATCGTTTCCCTTTAAAAGCGATGTAAATAGCTGGCGATAATTTGAAGTGCAGACACTGCACAGCAGGCATTTGAACGCAATTGGATCAGAGCAAAGTATGTCATGTCAACCATTCAGTAGACAACTCCATGGGACGCACTTATCGCTATCGAGTGAAACAGAAATGTGGAATGCAAGACGACAAGTGTGTGCTTCGATGTGTATAAAATATGTTGTGTTTTATTTGCAAAACAGTTCTGTTTAGTACTTGTCAATGACCTTCAGGGCCATGGCACGAATGCCAGTCCAGGTCTCGGTGACGAAGGGCAGAATCTGAGCAGTTGTGGGATTGAAGCCAGTGCCACCAGCAGGCAATTCCATGGTGATGGAGATGGGGAAACCGGCAACGCCAAAGGCATAATCATCACTACCGCCAGCGGCAGCGTACAACACATTCGTGGAGCTGCCCACAGTGTATCTGGTGCCCGTTGAGCTTCTGATGGCATCAGCACCTGCTTGGGCCACCTCATCGATGATTTTCCAGTCGCTGGGCAGAGCACTAACAAAGTGAATAAGCATACAAAATTAAGTATACGTATTGAATCATTTGCTTTTGATTGGGTTACTCACGAAGTCCAGCCCCATGGATAGAGCAGATAATTGCCATAGGAGTGCAGAGTCAGATAGAACTTGCCGCGGCCCGTCAAGCCGAGCAGCAAATCGCGCACAATTTGTGTTTCGGGCTCAGAGAAGGCAGTGACACCCTTGAAGGTATCAGCGCAGGAGGAAGAGGAGGCACCAACCTCACCCCAGTGGAAGTCAAAGTTGCGATTGGCATCGGTGCCAGAGCAAGTGCCGGCTGGCTTGCGAGTCTTGCGCCACAAGCGAGTTGTGGTGTGTGTGTATTCATAGCCATCGGGATTGACCACTGGCAAAATGACCCAATCGTAGTTCTTCAGCAGATCAGCGTTAGCAGCAAAGTTCTCGGCCAGCTGGTAGATGACATACAAAGCACCAGCATGAGCGATCCATTCACGAGCATGAATACCAGCATCCAAGAAGACGACATTCTTGCCAGTCTTGCCATCGCCGTTGGTGATGGTGATGGTTTTAATATCGCGACCCTCGTACGATTTGCCCACAGACTGGACAGTCACACGGCTGGGATAGGCCTTGGCCAGCTCATCCAAATAGGCATTGATCTCGGCAAAACGATGGAAGGCGGTGAAGCTGACGCTACGCGATGTGGAACGTGCGGCCATCAGACGTTGGCTTTGGTTCTCCAGCTGCTCCTGCTCGAGGGTGGCGCCAAAGTTCTCATCGACAACCGAGTAATCCAAATTGAAATGGCTCAGCATATCCACGAAACTCTCCTGATCCTTGGGCTGAACCATAACACGAGTGGCAGCATCTGAGTCACGTGGCAGATCGAAGAAATCGAATTCCTCATTTTGGGCCAGACGCAACATCAGCTGCTTCTCAAAGTTGTTTCGTGCATTCACATCATAGATCTTGTAGCTAAAGTGTGGACATTAGTTGACTCAATTGATGATGATGACAAATGATGTGTTTATTGTTTTCTACTCACCCATCGTAGTTGGTGGCAGAGAGCGCAACGACGCCGCACAGCAGCAGCAACAAGCACGATTTCAGCAACATTTTGTGGCAGCAACGCTTCGATCCGTTGGGTTCTGGCTCAGAGCGTCTATTAAATTGTACACTCACACGGGGCTTCTTTATATACCAGTTGGATTGTGCACCACTTGACGTATGCGTAATGTCAGCAACGCTTTCGAATTGAACACACAATTTGATCAGAAAAATCTTATCAGTCTTATCAGCTGCAAACAGTTTTGTTTGTGTTATGTCAAAGTTTTGATTTAATTCTTTGGAAAATCTCTCAAAATTTATTATGTGATTCGCACGTAGATTCAATTCGAGACATTACAAATTAAAACGATACGTATTACGGTTGGTATTCACAAAATGAAAGGCTTTGATTCTAAAGATGACTTTAATTTTATACAAATTGCTGATTACTTTTAATGACATTTGTATTCTTGATATTTAGTCTTAATAACTAACTAATTTTTGTGTTCTATTTGACTTTTTTTGTACTGATAAAATGGGGTTTCCTCCTTTGGAGTGTTTACTGTATTGTATCTATATATAGTAGCAGACATCTATTCAAAGTGCTGATGATTAAGAGGGAAATACCACAATGATATCATTAGGTTAGAAAAGTAAAGAGTATAAAAAGAAAACTTTCTTCAAGAATATATAGTTTTGATCGACATTTAATATGTGTGAGAATATAAATTAAAAATAAAATTGGAACTTTTTCATCATGACAACTTTATCCATATTTTATAGCTTTAAGCCAAAAATACCAAACTTAGTTTTAATTTTCTAATTTATATAGCAATATCATATTACAAATAGAATTTTTGTTTAAAATTTCATCATGACAACTTCATTCATCATTTATAGTATACAATTTTTCTGCACACATCGAAAACATTCTTTAATGTCATTTTCGATTTGCGCAATTCCGATTAGATCAGCACAATGTGTCTTTGAAGAATCACAAGCTTCTTAGTCTGTGTCTGCGATAGTCTTCTTCTATTCTCGTTTCCAATTTTTATTTGAGTCGCTCGTAAATTTGTCACTCGGCTTGCGCCATAACCGTTTTGATTTATACTGTCTTTAGTCTTTAGTCAGTTTCAGTTTTGATTGTGTGTGCAGAGTGAAGCTTTATCAGTTGCTCGATTTCACTTGCTGACTTGCACTGCACCCGAACAAAAAGTTAAAACAAAGTAGAACCATTCAAAACTACGGAAAGCCCGAACACGCGTACGCAGCGAACAAAAGTGAAAAAGAATTAGAACTGGGTATAGACGAATATGTTTGTGATCTTATATTTTTTACAGTAGAACAAAAAAGTTGCTAAGGAGCTAAAGTATATTGAAAAGTATGAATGTAGTATTGAGAAACTTATTTTTATTTTACAAGTGTCTTATTTATTTAACTGTATGATCAACACTGATCCCGTTGCTTAAAATATTTATTCAGAAGTTCAGAGTGTCAAAAGAGATGAAAGACTAATAATGAGCGCATAACTAGTATCAGGGGAAAGTTGTTAAAATAGTTGAGAGAGCAAAAAGTTAATATGTGTGTCGTCCTAATAAAAAATAATAAATCAACTTGAAAAAATCATATGTTTTAAAATATGGCTCGAGTTATTTATCACTTGCCAATTATAACTGGAAATGCTTTAGGGATCGAATGTTTAAATATAACAAATTAAATTATTGTATGAAAAAAAAAATAATCATGGATTTAGTCATAAAATTTATTTTTGTTAAATATAAGAATTATAAATATTCTACAATATGAGAAATAGTCATTGATAAACTTTAATATGTAAATTTATAAAAACAATACTTCGATGAAAAATATAAATTTTAAATAATGTTTTAAGAATAAAATAAGTTATAAAAAAGAACTTTTACAATGCTTACGAAATTAACATTGCCAATACTTCAAAAGAGTAGTTGAAATAATCGAAATAAAACTTTTTTCCTAACGTCTTTTTGCTATTTTGGGCAGCACAGTGAAAATATATATTTGAAAATTTATTGCATTTCATGCGTTGGGCCATATTTGTCTGCATTTGTAGGCAGTTTTGGTCAACAACTTTTTGGCGGCTGCTGCACCAAAAACAACAACAACAACAATAACAACCAGAACAACAATAACAACCACATCAACAAACTGCACAGACAGCGCAACAACAATAAGAGAGAGAAATAGAGAGAAAAAGTTGCTTACTTGAAACTGACAATGAGCGCATGGAAATGACAAAAAACACTGCGGAAACTGTTGGCTCGTAATTTTGAATGGCCCATTGGATGCGACAGGCAATGGACCTCTCTAGCCGAACACACCTCCCCCCTGGGCTCATAATTAAGCCACAGTGCGGCAAACTTTTGATGCCCTGTAATTGCAATTTGTGGGGTTTAGAATTATGGTAAAGAAAATTTGACTGAAATTGCGATAGAAAAATAAAATCACAAAACTTAAATAAGAAATCGATAAAAATAATTTATATTTCAGAATAATCGTTATTTTTTAGAAAGGTTTTATTTATTATAAAAAGAATAGAGTTCAGTCAAATTTAATTCTTTTAAAGCAGATTTTAGAAAATAATGAAAACAATGTTAAGATAACTAAAGGTTAAATAAGGTTATAGAAGAAAATTGCTTGCAACAAAAGCAAACAATAAAAGTATGCCTGTTAATTGAAACTGAGAAATGTCATATACGAAATTTAATTAAAAAGTCAATTAAATAACTCTTCCTTAACAGATCAAGGAAGTTAAAGAATAACAATAAAAAAAAGTTATTTTTTAGAAAAATAAACAAAAAATGAAAACATAATTAAACATAAGTTAATAATCCCAAATTAAACAAAAATAATTTAAATAATATGAGTTTAATTTAAGTGAAGACTTTGCTTCTTATTTTATATTTTTCTTATTTATCTTAACTCGATTGGAACAATTCAAATTAGGTATTGAAGAGCAACCTTTGGTTCATCAAAGACTCTTTTGCCAGCAATGCGAGCTACACGTGACTGTCATGTGTTGTGTGTTGTGTGTGTTTGTGTGTATGTGTGTGGTTGGTGTGTGTGGACATTGGACTGTATTGCTGGTTTTTGTGTAGTACTTTTTTAGCATTTTCTTTTTGGTTTCTGGCATTTGGAAAACTTTGGATAAAAGTTCCCCGTTTACAGTGCCTTTTTCCATTGACAAAAGATAAAGCGGCATTGTTTGCAATTTGCTGTGAATTATGCAAAATTATTTACTAAACATTTTGATGGAGTAGGGGAACTTGGCGTTGACTCAGAACTGCGTTGCGTTAAAGTCATTCTTGGCTTTAATTGAAATTGATAGCTGCGAATGGGCAAAATGACTTGTAAGTAGTTTGCCGAAAAATTCATTAGACACGTCATTTGCATAAATATTCGAGGGAAAACATTTGGAAAAGTTTTGCGGCATCGCTCTTTAATTTCCATTTTGCATAAATTAAATGCCGACAATGACTAAGCCCACATAAAAGGACTCTGGTATCCTTGGCTTGCCATGAACTTGCGGCTTTATTGCTCTATTAAGAGCCAAAACCCCTTTTTGTCGAAGTGTGGAGCAGGGGAGAGTGGAGGCCAGTCGCAAGTTGAGTGTCAAAAAAGCAAAGGCCACAACATAATGCTGGGGTGGCGTGGGAAGTTGGGGGCGAAGATTTTAATTAAAATTCATCTTCACATTTAATCAAATCATGGCTGAGCTGGCAGTGCGCAGATCTGCCGCTGACATCGACACTGGCTTCTAATTAAGTGCGAAAAATCGTTAAATGTAAAATCAAATCGTGCAAAAAGTAATTGAAGAACTCTCTCGCCCTCGCCTCTCGCCAAAGGGGTTGTGACGAGGGGGGGGGGGGGCGCCGACAACTCAGCGTCAGCCAAACTTGTAAATTGAGTCGAGTATTATGTATTGTTGTTGGCTTAAGGCCACAACAATAGCAACACCTTGGCGGGCTTTCGATGATGGGGTTGAGTGCGGCGGGTGTCAAATATTTACAATCTACTACGTCTATTACGAGCAAGTATTTGTTGCCACATAGCTAACATAACAGTTGAGGCCACTCGAATGGCTAATTAAAAGCAGCTGACTGTGGCCAATTTTCTTAATTGTTAGCTCGTCTTTGGATTTGGATTTGCTTACAAATTTATTTATTAATTGATGCGAAAAGTTGAGAGTAGAGTAGAGTACTGAAATCGAAAAGGGTGAGTTATCTAAATATGAATATTTTTAGTTTCATTAAGTAATTAATATTTCATGCAAGTTCATCGTGCAATATTTTGCTATGTATATTTGTAATCTAATTCATCTTTATTATTCATTAAATATTATATTAAGTAATATTATATTAGTAATAAATATCCTTAAAACTGAATACGATAACTTTCATAATTGAATTCTTTATTTTTTAATTACTTTAAAAGTAGTTATTTTTATTTAATATTAAATAATGTATTATTATGTTTGATGATTCTTTTTAAATACAAATTTTTAATATTTAATTTACTTATTTCGGAAGTCAATTTCTCATTATTCAAATATTCAATATTACTTTCAAAGAGCCAACATTACGTATACGCCAAGGTGGCTGATGCTGCGATGTCAGTTTTTCCAATTGAACTCTTCATTATCTAAATATAAATTTAATATGTTTTTCCACATTTATTTTTTGATAGGTAAGATGCATATTAAATTACTTATTTCGAGCATTCTTGTTTACTGATATAATGAATTTCTAATACTAAATTAATCAATATCTTAAATGATAATTTTTTATTTCAAATTTGAAAACGATAAACTGTTTAGTATAATTAATGTCAAAATGAATTTCCAATGCTTCAGTAATTTTTATTCAATATTATTCCCGTGTCAATTCATTTTTTAAACTAATCTTTTCACTATCTAAATTAATTGTTACCCATGTATTCTCTAAATATTTCAACATTGTAAAAGTAAAAAACTTGTCGACAAATCAACTTTAATCGTTGAGCTTTTGTAAGGAAACTTGTTTTTCTTAATCGAAGAAGCTTCCTATGGGAAATTTATGAGTTGTGTAGCAAGGATTCAATCGTTTGTTGGCCTGCAGCTACAATAACGAAACAAACTTACTTGCATTTTTGTCTCTTTTGCATATGACACATTTTTCGCAGACTCCAGCACTTCAGGCGTTGCATAAATCTAAACAGCAGCAGCATGTTACAGTGTCTGCAAATAGTCAAACACAAAACACATGGCATAAATTAAGCATTGCACACACGATACAGATACATTTTAATTGCGGACGCTTTTCATTTGGATTTATTGAACAGTCAACAAACACACACAAGCACACACAACACAAGCTTTTCCTGCACACACACACACACACACGACACAAAACTCAATTAGCTTGTTTGAACTCATTTGTAGCGGCAAATGTTATTTGAGAAATTAAGCTTTAATTAAGCCAAGCCCAAGCCAGAGGATTGCAGGTAAACCCGAACAAAAGCGGCTGCCACTGCGGCAGTAATAACATTAAAAAAAAGAGAGAAAAAAAAACGAGAGCACGACAACAACAATGCTTGGTGAAAAATTAAAACAAATAAAATGCGAATGAAAAACCAGGGAATCAGAGAATCAACGAAAAGCAGCCAAAGCAAATGCCAAACAAGAGCGCAACTCATACGACAGTGAAGAGAAGCAAGTAAGTCGTATTAAATTTAATTGGATTTGAGTGTTTACCAGCGGCACAAGCCGCCAGCAAAGCCACAAGCACCAGCTGAACGTCTCCCAGTTCTGTTTCCCTTACCCAAAATGCGTGCGACCCACTTTTCTTTTTTCCCCTGTTCTGTTTTCTTTTTTTTTTGTTTTTTGCTGTATTTTCCACTGCACACAATCGTGTGTGTAGTTGTTTGAGTGGCAGCAAAAATTTCATACATATCACAGGTAGCATGCGGCTTAAGCCGGATTTTATAGACTTGTCCGGGTGCGGTACAAAAAAACAACAATAAAAGCTGAACAAAGTAAACATTGCGTATACGCCAAGGCGGACAAGGCGTGGCCACGTGGTCAGCGTTGTTGTCAACGCGACGATGTGTCTGTTATAGAAGCGAGACCAATTAGCGTTACAAAATACCATTTGACCAATGCCATATTTTTGAAGTGCACTTCGTGCCACTTTTAAGCCAAATTAATTGTCATTTGTTGCTGCACAGCAACAGCAACAACAACAACAACAACAACAATATTTTGCAAACAATTAACAAAACAACAATGTAAAATATGTTAAAGTGCAGTGCGCGCTTTGCAAGCGTGAAAAGTGTTAGCAAATGCAAATATGATAAATCACCATCATTATTGGGCTATCAATCAAAATTATGTCGGATGTGTTTTCCATCTGTTTCCAAGTGTCTAATTGAATAACGAAGCGTGCAAATTGAGCTGATGCTTGTGCTTGTCTGTGTGTGTGTGTGAGGGCATGTAGATGTCCATGTCGGTGTGTATGTGTGTGTGTGTGTCTGGTTGCTTGTCTATTGTGGAACCCTGAGCCTTGTCCTTGTCACGAAGAGGAAGAGGAAAGAGGAGAAAGGGAAGAAAAAGCGTTAGCCCCGGCGGCAGTTAACGACACATCCGTTGAGATTTATAGAGACAGCGTTGCTCTGACGCTGCTGCTCAATGTCTGCGGTTTGCCGTCGTGTATGTAACCCAAGGCAAAAACAAGTAGGAAAGCTACATACGAGTGTAGAATGTGAGATACTCGCTATTTACTTTCAATAAAAGTAAAACATTGCGATATTACTCTTTATATCAACCAAACTAATATACTGAAAAATACTTAAATGCTATACTTGGTATATCGAGGACTGAATATGCCAGATTGTCAATCAAAGCAAAAAGACCGACATAGCGATAGTTGACGTTGATCATGAATATATATAATTTATGGGATCTGCTTGATATATACATTTGCTGGGTATTAAAAGTTCTAATACCTTTCTAAGCGCTACTCATGTTCATATAAGCAAATTAATACGGCATTATTTTTAATACCAAATTAATGTACTATATTTGGTCAATCAATGATAAAACAAGTAAGAAAACTACAGTCGAGTGTGCTCGACTGTGAGATACCCGCTACCCCTTTTGAATAAAAGCAAAATATTACGGTATTATTTTCAAAATATGCCAAAAAAAATACTTCAAAATACTAAAAATATACCAAATGGTATATTTGGTATAACGATGTGATACTAACATTCAAAATATACCATAGACGGCATAATATACCAGATTATCGGCCAAAGCATTTTAGACCCCCCGTAAGTGGGCGTTTTGGCCCATGCAAAAGTGTTTCTTTAATAACTTCCACAATTTTCATCTGATCGCAAGCAAATTTTCAGGAATCGTAAATACTATTGTTATTATTATATGTACCAAAATTCGCAGCTTTAACTTTCAAATTACGCTTGTTATTTGATTTTTTTGATTTGCGGGGGCGGAAGTGGGCGTGGCAGAAATTTGAAACAAACTTGATCTGCGTGCCAACATAACAAATGCTGTCGAAAAAAAATTATAGCTCTATCTCTTATAGTCTCGGAGATCCAGTGTTTCATACGGACAGACGGACAGACGGACAGACAGACAGACGGACAGACGGACATGGCTAGATCGTCTCGGCTGTTGACGCTGATCAAGAATATATATACTTTATAGGGTCGGAGATGCCTCCTTCTACCTGTTACATACATTTCCTGCCGGCACAAAGTTATAATACCCTTCTACCCTATGGGTAGCGGGTATAATGACTAGATCTGATCAAGGATATATATACTTTATGGGATCTGCCTGGTACATACATTTACTATAGGTACAAAAGAATACGGTATTATTTTTTGTATATACCAAATAAATGTATTGGAAAAATACTAAATTGTACTAAATAAATTATACCGCATGCTTTCTATTGGGATTTGGCGAACCAAAGATTGTCAACTAAGACTCGTTCTGACCAGAAATAAATATACTTTTCTGTACATATTATACCTTTCTACCCCATCGATAGCGGGTATAAACATTGCATTCCCCCAACAAAACTTGCATTTAAATTCGCTTTAATTTCCGAGCTCTTTGGCTCACACATTAACATAGTTTTCAAATACTAGCGATACGTACTGGCTATGCAAATGCCTTTAGAGGTTTTGCCAGGTTTTACAACAGCTCGCTTCGAATCTGCAGTCTGACACAAAGCCGCAGAGCAGAGCAGAGCAGAGTAACCGTTACCTCGACTCGTTACACGTTACCAGTTAACACTTACACGTTTGCTTTTTAATCCCGTTGCATTTGATTGTATGCAGCTGGTACAAAAAAGTAATTTAGTTCGAGCAAAGCACTGTCTTTGTCTCTCTATCTGTATCTGTATCTGTGTGTGTGTGAGTGTGTGTGTAAGCTGCTGTTTAATTTGCAGCATGTCAAAAAAGCCGGCCACATGTGTATGTGTGTGTATGAGTGTGTCTTTGTATGCATATAATTATTGCATTTCTGGCACGTTCCGAGACTGAAACCGAAACGAAAACGAAACAAAAGCAGGAGCAGGAGCAGGAGCAGAAGCAGAGCCCGAGTCGACACTCGAGTGTTTGTTTTGTAGTTGGCAAATGGCACATTTCCCTCGCTCGCTTTCATTATTTTCTTGTAGTAAGTATTTTTTAATGATACATAAACTAAAAAGATACACAACAACTATATGCATATGAGTTTTGCATTCATGTGTTGGTGAGAGAAGAGGTTGGCAACTCGTCTAAATTATTTACACATCCGTTTTACAATTTTCACTGTTTGTTTTTCCACGCATGCCCCGCCACTTCAAGCATTTTCCCACTTTGCATTTTCCTTCCTCCTTCGTTTCGGTTGTTGTTGTTGCTGTTGTTGCATTGTTTCCTCATTTGCAGCTCAACACTTTCTGTGTCATTGTGGTGTCTGCGTTGGCAACTAAACGCCGCAGGCTCTAGCCTTGTTTTCCGCTTTTTCCCCAGCTTTTGTGCCACTGCCACATAATGAATGCAATTTTTCAGTTCCCTTTTTTTTCTGCGCCCCGTTGAGTGGGTCGCCTGCAAATAGTACTGCAAACTTGTTTGCTTATATAAGCATCAGATACGTTGCATTAAAAAACAGAAATCAAACATTTGCATGCGCTAATTAAACATATCTAAATGGAATTGCTCTGGAAGGACTTTAAAACTTATCTAAGCGGATTTTCTAATTCTATAGCACTTGGTGTAAATTAAATTAATTAAGTAATGTACCATTTTTGAAATTTTAGGAAATAAAGTATTTTTAAAACTTTACTATTATGTTACTTACAGGCTTACAAGACTATAAAAAGTACTTAATTTGGAAAAATCCTTGCTATACAATCCCGCTTACTTTGGACTTAGTTTCAAAACATCTTAATGTGTTGAATATAGTTTTCTTTGTCACACAAACAACACTTAATTCATATTATATTGTATTTCTTATTATTAACTTAGAAAGTTTAAAAGGCTTAATAAGTTTGTACCTTAATTTTTGTATTATTAACAATGTATCCATATAAAATTTTGTTACTATTATCCTCATAAAAAGTTATAATTCGAAAATCTGGAATATTGTAAAGTTCGTATTCATATATTTAAAAGCCTGAGTTAGGGTTTTACCTTCATTTTTATAATATTAACTACGATCACTTATAAAGTTTTGTTCCCATTATACTAATAAAGTGTTATAATTTGTAAATATGAAATATTGAGAAATTGTGTTGAAGGACATCGAAGACATAAAAAGGTAGTTTCTTAATTTGAATTATAAGATAACTACAAATGATAAAATGACACAAATTATAATCTTCTCTTCTTAAATAGTTTTCCTTCAAAATAATAATATAGAATAAATTACCTAATTAAGTTGTCAGTTTAATTATTTCACAGCTTTATCCCGTGTCCCTTCTCCCTTTCTTTATTCGCTTCACTAGGCTAAATAAAATATTTACCACATTCTCGTAGCACTTTTTTTTAGATATTTTGAGATAACGCTATGTCGACGAGTGTTTGACTAATTAAAATCGCTGCTAAGCTAGTAAAACTTGCAAGATACAAAGTTTAGATGCATGTTGTTGTTTATGCAATTAGGGAGTAGCCGGAAGAAGGCCACACAATGATTTGTAGCACACTTTTAGGCTAACAAATTATTTTCGCAGGCGTATTTCAACTGTTTCGAGTTGCTGTTGTTGTTGTTGCTATTGTTATTGCAGTTGTTGTTGTTAGAGCTGCGGTTAGTTGCAGATAAAAAACGCGTCCGACTGGCAATTGTTACGTTAGGCGCACACAACTAACACCAAAGCAACGAACAGACAATGGCTTTAATTTAACTGTCGGAAGTGAAACACAATGCAAAATACGAGTTGAACTTACAAGCAATTTGCCTTATGCATTACCCGGACAAACTATATATATGTACATATACACATATATATGTAGTCAGAGGGTCTGCAAACACATACTATAAATCCTATGCCGACAAAAACGTGGCGCAGTTTCTGCACTGAATCCGAATCCCAAAACGAATTCAAGTCCGTTGCACGCACAGCAGAAAGCTGAGCTGGAGCTGGCGCTGAATGAGAGAGTTGAGTTTAGCTGAGTTGTTGCCTTCGTTGAGGGTCAGAAGGAGTGTGGGTGAAGGGGTGAAGAAGTTGGTTGCTGCTGATGTTTGCTGTTGCTGTTGCTGTTGAGTTGCCTCGTCGTTTGGTTTTTTCCGCCGACTTTTGCTTTGGTATGTTCATTATTTTTATCTTTCGCAATGAATGCAAACTACGAAACGAAACGAAACGAATCGCACAAAAACAACAATAACAACGAGATCTGAAGACACTGCACTGCACTGCGAGGGATGGGAAGAACTCCTGGCTTTCACACAAATATGCAAAACAGTTAAAGGATTCATGGCGCTCAAATCTAGGCGTAAAGTGTGAATAACGCGTAGCAATGTGAATGAGCTGACGGCGCTTTGAGGCGAAGCATGGAAAAGTCCACGGGCCACGGGAATGCAATCAGCGGAATTGTAATTTAGCGTAAAAGGAAGTTGCGGTAGCGCAAATTGAGGTTTTTCCACAACCTTCGCGTACACACACACACACACACAGACAGACAAAAAAGCAGCTTGCAAGTAAACAACTTCCGCTAGATAATGGCAAATGCCAGACTGGCCAGCATTTCTCCACTCTTCTCCTACAATACTTTCCCCCATTCCCGATCCCCGTTTTTCAGTCAGAGCCAGAAGCAGCGCCAGACACGTCATGTTAAATGCGCTGCAAAATTGCATTAAATACGCACGCTTGTCACTTTTTGATAAGGGAATTAAATTTTGCGGTTTAACGCTGGCGGCACACAAGTCGCCAAACCATCCCGTTCCCTCCCCGCTCCCTTCCCATTCCCTCCTCATCGCCATTCCTCGTTTCGCCTTCTTCCCAATGAGCTTCATATACATTGCGGCTGCAGCTCCCGGATATGCTGTGTGCCGTGTTTATGCCGCACGCTGTCAACGCTGCAAACCAAACTGAGACGTCGCTGTCATCAACATCCTCCCATTGTCATCATCATCATCATCATCATCATCATTGTCAGCATCATCATTATTAGCATCGTCGACACTGCTGTTTATTCAATTTGCGCTGTTTGATATTGCTGAAACAAAAAGGAAATCGTGCGGTTGCTTAGAGCCTTGTCAATCCTTGTCCAGCTTTCTTAACCTAATAACAGCGTAACATCATTTTATTGCGACTTTAGTATCATGACTGCCTTAACATAAATACTAATTTTTTATATGAATAAATACTTGTATAGAAAATAAAAGTGACAGCTTCTTGTTTACCAATATTTTATGAGAATATCTTTTTTTTTATATTTTTTTTATTTACGGAAGTTTGCTGTTTACCAATATTATATAAGAATCGAATTTTTATACCCGCTACCTATAGGGAATTAGAACTTTATGCCGACAGGCAGAAGGAGCCACCTTCGACCCTATGATATACATATATATATATTTTTAATAATAGTCTTCATGATTCCTAACATTTTGGCTCAGATAGAAATCTGTGAAGTCACGTCCCAATATGGATATAAGATTTGGTATATTTTGAAGAAAAGGGTATATCGATATACCGAATAGTATTTTATATATTTATTATTTATACTAAGTATACTATTTGGTGTATATATGTGTATAGTGTATATACTTTGGCACTATTATATTTTGCTATATGCTTAATGTAGTTATATTTAAATATACTAAATATGGTATACTAATTTGGTATATGTTAAAAATAATTCCGCATTGTTTTGCTTTTACTTGATTTCAGTTGCCAATATCTTTATTTATATTTCAGTTTTTATAGCTATTGTCACAAAACTAATATGATTGAATTATAATTTATAAACCAAAGATAATACAAATTGACGTAATTACAAATAACAAATAACATAAATTTAAAAACAAAAGAATAGTTTACTCTCTGCTATATCAGTGTCTTGGCAAAAAGGCTACATCCGGAATGAGCTTGTGGTTATTCATTTTTGTGAAGATCGCTAGAGCATCATCGATATTCCAATGCCAGTCCAGGAGGCACTTGTAACACCAATCTGGCTTCATATTTGTGATTTTCGAAAACAAAGCCAATCTATCTTCTATATCATATAAAAATATCTCAATAATCGCCTTAAAGTGTGAGATTGATATTTTATATTTGTCAGCTGTAAAAATATATTCATTCCAAATGCGAAAGTCGGCCTCAACATTAGGCAGCGGTACCAGGACGAAAGTACGGTTAAAATTACGATAGCAGTCAGTTTTTTGCATGCCAGAGATAGTGAAGCATATGCGATCGGCTTGCAAAACGTTCAAATCGACTTTGATTGATGGCAACAAGTGCTCTGAGTCCTCCGGTAATTCTTTAAACTTAGCGAGGGCATCGTCCAAGCCCATTTCTTGGGATGCTCTGAGAAGAACAAATCGATTAGTATATAAAATAGGGAAATAATTAATGGTACTTGCTTTTTGTTTTTATAGTCGAAGAATACTATCATTGCCTTCTCATGATAGAACCATCTAAGCTCCTCTCGTTTATTGTCAAATGCATCAAGATATGCATTAAGGAATCGTTGGAGATCATTGTGCGCTGCTTTTCGTTGACTGTCGGTAATTTGTGAACTTTCTTGCTTTACACTATTGCCAGTATTTTTATCACTCACTACCATCGGCGAATGACTTTTGATCTTTTCCTGAGAATGTTCTGTAATGCTCGAATCTTCGCTTAATGTTGTATTGATGTTTATCATCGAATCATCATCTTTATCTATTAGATTACTACGAGAAGTATTATCATAGTTACATTTAAATCGTGGCTTTTGTTCACAGCTCTTTCGATTTTGAAAATTTAATTTTTCAGACAGTGATACGAAAGCAGTTCGTAACTTATCTCTCGATGAACTAAAGTTTAAAGTTTTTAGTCTAGTTTTAGAATTAGAGCAATTTGTAGTATCTAGTCTCAAAACATTTGGGTCTAGTCTAGTAGATTTTGGTGTATCTATATGATGTTTGTCTACTAGTTTAGATTGAACATCTCGATAATTTGCAGAGCTAGTTGCATTTTGGGAACTTGCATTTGTACTTAATGATTGCTTACGAGTTGGATATATGTGGATTATATTTTTATCTTGCTTATTGTCTTGCGATGATTGATCATTTTTCTTCTTGTCCATTGATCTCATTGAGGATTTTGAGTCTTCTCTGATCTGAGGTATTTCCTCTCTATTAACTGGACGGGGACTGCAGCTTTTAGAAAATGATCTCTCGATATTCAGCATATTGTCTTTACTAGTTTCATTGCAATGATGTCTAGATCGTTCTTTAGGACTTGCTGACAACAATCGTCGAATTCTTTTCTGTTGCACTGGCCTCCCATCAACGACTCTGAGATTTGGCAAAACTTTTGACACATCCAATCGATAAGCATATGTGCAGGCTGGATTGCCTTCGAGTTCGAGTTCAACCAGTGGCAGTTTCTTAAAAACATTTAAAGATTCCAGACTTTCCAATTGATTTCGTGCCAATAATATTGTTTTCAGTTCGGGTAAATAACTCTCGATACCTTCAAAGGCAGAAAGATCGCTAATGTAGTTGCTGCTCAGATCTAGTCTGCGCAATCTAGGCATAAGTTCGCCCATTGCTTCAATGGCAGCTGACATGCAGTCCATATTGCATAGCGAACAAAATATATCCCCCCAATGTGGATTTTCCCAGAACTTTGACAAATCCGCTGACAATGTCTCCGTATTATAGCGCGTTAACATAATCTGGCGTAATTTCAATTTAAATTCAACATCTATATTGGGCGATGGTGTTTTGGGTGTGATGCGCACCCATATCTTTGATTCTTTTGGTATACCTTGTATTCCCTTTGCTTTATCAATTGAACGCACATAGAAACTAAAATTGGGATCCGTTTTTTCAGTCTCATCTCTTTCACCGCCCTCTTCTATGTAGACGGGATTCCAGCTGATATATAAACTCTTGCAATGCTCTTCCAATGTGCTTAGCATCGCATCAGTGCTGAGTTCTTGAGTGCTCACATTGCTATAGACGCTAAGGCAATACCAATTGTACTTGTTGAACAACATCTTAGAAAAAATTTTAAGTTTGTTATTTTAATAATTTAACAGCTTTGATCACAATATTCCGAATATTTGAAATGAGTTTTGAAAGTCATACTCCTACATAAGCTTACTTTTCTTCTCAATTTTATTTTGACTGCTTGAAAAAGTTAGAGTTGGGATATTAGCTTTGCTTACTGAGTGTCAATACATTTACTTTATAAGCTTTGTAAATTAATCGTTAATATATAAAGTTTTTGTTTTTAGTATAAGCATTATATTCTTGATTATATTAAATAAAAGAAGGCTAGATTTTCAGAAAACAAATAAAAATGCTTCAGTCAAAAACAGTGCGGTTTTACATTTAAAATATACCACAAATAATACACCAAATAAAACTAAAAATATACCAAAGTCTATTGACTATTGAATAATACAATAGAGTGCAAAATATACCAGATTATATAAATTATTTAAGAAATAAGTTTGTATGAAAAATACTAGTACTATGAGTCTTAGTTGCTTTGGCTGTGGTATATTTAAAATGTAGTACAATTTCCATATACCAAATGAAGCCTTCAGTATATTTCAGAATTTTTTGTGGTATATTGCTTGTTTTCTATTTATATAATAAGTTTAGTATTTAGGAAAAACATTCGAATATATTTTTATTAATATCGTCATGATTTATACAAATATTTTTTTACATTTTTTTACATTCTTTGTTTGATCTATAACATGTTCGTCATACAGATAATAATCTCTGTTAAATATATATTCTCAATAGCACTGCCAATTTGTTTAGTGAACTCGTAGCTAGCGTAATGTAATTAAATGAAATGAATATGCGGCATATTCCGACTTGTATTCGCATTCTCAACAATCAAGCAACGAGTACATTTCTGCATTTGCATTTGCCGTCTATTTACATAGAAACAAACACAATTGCACAGCTGGCAGTGCATAATTACCGCAATGGGGAGAAACCGCATAGTGGTTCCTCTAAGTGGGCCATAAAACAAAACTTTTTTACACACACCAAACATGTAGAGTGGAGTACTACTCACTCACTGCTATATAACACACACAGCGGAAAAAGTTTTGTAGGCCTGCGGAATTAATGTGCATATGGCACGCACGGAAAAATGTGCGAAGGACACAAGCGGAGAGATAGCGAGACAGCTGAAAAGCTGAAGCAAAAGGCGTTGCTGCAGTGCGCCAAAGTTTAATGAAAATTTGATTAATTTGATTAATTGGCCTGGCTCATAAATCATTAATTACATGCAGCATATTATTGGTGCCATTGATGAGCGAGAGAGAAAGAGAGAGAAAGAGAGAGAGACCACCACAAAACATTAACCCAAGCCTAACCCAAGGAGAAATCTCCTTCTCACAACAACAACAACAATAACAACACACAGAGGCTTGACAAATGGCATTTTGTGGCCCTCGACGTGCCGCTGAGCTTGAGCTAAATATTTTCGTAATTACATTTCCACGTAGAGTAATTAATTTTGTCTCGCTTTGGTTTTGCTGCCTCCCTTTTTGCTGCTTGCCACTCGCGTCTTGTTTCTTGCTTCTTGCTGCTGCTGCTGCTGCTGCTGCTGCTGCTGTTGACATTTGCCATTATGTGTTGCATACTTTCGTGCGCTTTTTGCTATCGTTAAATGTCACAAAACGTTCGCTTGACGTCTGGATTAGTTGCAGGCAGGCAACCCGTATTCCATTTCTTATTATTATTATGTTTTATTATTTGATGAGCACTTGGAAAGCAGCTAAGGCGACCGTTGGCTCACACTTTTCATCCATATATTTATATATGGTATTTCCTTGAACTAAATCTGTTTTATTGCCCTCTGCCGTCTGCTGCCTTTGGGGACCTCTTGCACACGTACTGTGGGATCCATAAAAACCATTTTTGCTTGGCTACTTAAGTCGTTGCCACTGTGACGCTCAGGTAGTCAGTTGCCCCCTCACAAAAATGGTGTTTGTAAATTATGCAGCTTGGTGGTCATTAAACAACGTTCATGGCATGTCAAATGGCAACGTGGCGTATGTGTAATTAAGCCCATAACACAGATGCTACTTATAAGCCATTTAAAGCTGCAGCTCAGCTTTCAAAACCTCAAAATCTAGCATTATTTACTAGATAATAAATACTCGTTAAACTCGCTCAAAGTTTTCACGGTTGGTGTTTGGTTGAGTTGGGAACAATGGCTGCTTAATTATGCAGTTGGGGTAATAATTTAATTCTAAGATGTGAAATGTCAAAAGTGTGCTGCACGTGCTTAGCAATTTTTAGTTTATAGATGATAGCAGACAATGTTAAACCTTGATGATTAACTAGTACTATAGTTTAGCATAAATATAAAGATGAGTTCTGAAGACATCAATCTTTGTTATATTGAAAATGAGGTGTAGAAGAAAATGATTGTTTGGTATTAATTGAGGAATTTTGAGAGTATTGTTAATGTTTACTGATCATTTACAGTTTGGTGATTAGCTTAATATAACATAAGTTTTTAAGTGTTAAAATTTCTTAGGAGTAAGTGGAAGATTCAAATTGTTATATTAGCTTAACATCTCTGTAGCTATTGGTGTAGAAACTTAAATTCAAATTTTAAGTATACCTCTTTATAAGTCCTAAGTAGTATAATCAATTAAGAATCAACTTAAAATTTGTATTTTTTCTTATGTTCTATGAAGTTGAATACGTAAATTTTATATTTCTTTACATTTCAAGGAAAAGAATTTCTTTCTATTAAGTACCAAGCTTTAACTTAATGCGATTAAATATATATGTATGTATTTCAATTTTTGTCGGTTGCCTTTGGTAATGGTCAAATTTTCTATATATTGTTAATAAAATTATATTTTGAATTCATGCAAACAATTCGTAAATTCTATATTTTCTTACATTTTAAAGCCAAGTAATTCATACTTTTTAATTCCGAGCTCTTCTTGAATGCCAGTAAATATATATTTTAATTTTACTTTAATACAAATAGTGTGCGGCGACTGATCTCGCCAGTTGCCTTTGGAGACATTACACATTTCGCTGTCAGCTGGGCGACAACATAATTCGTTGTTAATGTACTCGGGACTTGCAACTGGCACTCGTCCAGTTGTTGACACTAACACACAAACAAACACACACACACAGAGAGTAACACACATGTGGTGTATAAAGGTGCTCGTTGACATTTTTAAAGTCCAGGCGACACATAATTAACCCAATTAGAATTCATGCATGTGTGAGTGTGAGTGAGTGTGTATATGTGTGTGCGTGTGTCAACGCTAAGCTAAATTTATGTGAATTTTTAATTATGCTCGAAGCGAAGAGCAAGAGGAGACAGCGACGCGTCGGTGCTATGACCGCATCCTTGCATCCTTGCGTGGCCATTTCGTTGGCCCCGACAACCGCAAACCAAACAGCAACAAAACAACACCAGCCAGCAGTTACAACAACAACAACAACAACAACAATAACAAGAAGAAGAAGGACAGTGAACAAGCTGAACAAACGAGCTGAAACTGGTCCAAACGCTGTTGGTGTTGGTTAAATGAAAAACGTAGTAAACTGTGCGCAAAACACCTGAGGATTCACCCATGGCAACCGGCAACCGGGCAACCAGGCGACCAACAATGAGTGGCCAAGTGGCGGCTGCTGTAGCTGCTGCTCCTCTGGTTTGTTTGCCTTGTGCCATGACTTGGCTTGGCTTGGTTGTTATAGCCAAGCAGCTTTGCCATTTCCGGGCGTGCCTTTTGTTGGCTCGTTTACCTTTTTCATTGTTTCTCTTTTGCTGTTGTTGTTGTTGGTTTAACTGCACTGTGACTTTTTGTGTGCTGCAGCCGCAAATAGAAAGCAAAGCTACAATCCAAGCGAAGCGGAGATAGACCAAGTGTAGTGAAGAGACGCAGCAAAAGTTTTAAGCAAAATGTTGCCAAGTGTTTAACATTTTGTACGGTGTCAGTAGCTTCCATTTCCTCATACCCATTCCCATTCTCTTCATGTGTGTCTGCGTGTGTGACCACCTTAGGGACACTCACACACAGAGCATAGACACCTGTAAATGAACTTGCCTGGTAGGCTAAGCGTGCGGATAAATGTAAATTAAACAATGCTTAAGGGCCAGAGGGGCAGGGCAAGTGTCCGGACACTGCACAGGACGAAACAGGAGCAGTTAGAGCTGGCAGTTGCCAGTTGGCAGACGGCACTCGTTTTAACTGGCGTTGATTTTTGACATACACCCAAGTGGCTCAGTGATTGGATGTGATGTGTGAGAGTGTAAGAGAGAGAGAGAGGGGTACAACTAATGCGAGGGCTGCTTTAAATGTTACTCGAAAAAGCTATTAACGTTAATATAAGCTAAGCTCGTCTTAAGACAGCAAAAAGCTGCATATGTAGCACATTAAACCTTAGCAGCAGAATATGAAGTCTTAAGCTAAGTTAAGAGCTTTTAAGTCTTATTAATGAATGCAATATTGAGCAAAAATAAAGCTGAAGCACAATAAAGACGAAACACAATTGAATTAAATATTAATGCCATAATAGTTTGCTATACAAAGAAACTATTAATCATTGGTATATAGGCCAAAACAATCACATCCAATGCCTAACAATAGATATGATTAATCCGTAATAATGAATTCCTTTTTATAGCTTTAATTTAATTCTAATTGCGGAATAATGAAGATAATTGCACAATCACGTTTTACACAAAAAAAACCTCCACTCGATTTCAAGGTAAATTAAATTAAATGGAAAAGTATTTTTGAGTCAGCTGTTGATTTAATTTATGCAATTATCTGGGATGTGCAATTAAATGTAATTGCAATGAACATAATTGAATAAAGAAATTTTGTGACTGTTTTATTTAAAATATAGTTTAAACTGTTTATTATTGGTAGTATGTTATTATATTGTATTTTTTTTTTAAGAAATGTTGTTAACATATTTTCATTTATAAATCTGCTATGATAATTGTTATACAGCATATTTTTATACTGAATTTTTTCAAGTAATGTGGTTAATCATTGTTTTGCATTGTTGTATTAAATTATTATCAAAAACAAAAGAATTTCGTATGTAAGAAATAAGATATTTTGGATATAGTTGTACCTATAAAATGTATATTATGCTTTAAGTTGTTAGTATTTTTTGTACCTTAAAGTTAAATAAACAGCAAGTAGACTTTGTGAATTTGTGGACTTATTATATTTGTATACCAAAATTATAGTGTAATTATAAAAAAGAAGCTAATTTATTTTTTATTGAAATGAGTGCTGACTTTTGACTTTAATGACAGTTTTAAAATGTATTTTATTGTATTTTGTATTTATTATTTTACTATTATTTGAAATATATTGAACTTCGCAATAATTTCAATTTATTTTCTAATTCCAAACATTTATCCCAAACAACTTAATCTGCCGTCGTTCGCTATGCGATTTGTTAGCAGCTTGCCGAACCTTGTGCATTTTGTAGTGGCAACTTTAATAATTTATGCCACACGTTCGAAATTTGTTGGTCCGCTGACAAATGTGAGCATATTTTAGGGTGTTGATTTTGATTGCCAGTTGTCTGTCGCCTCATTTATGGAATTTCATTATAAACCCTGTTGATGATGTGGCTGCCCAGTGGCCACAGAGCGCACAGTTGGGGGGAATACTGTTCTATTGTGTATGTGTGTCCAGTTTAAAGCCTTAATCTGGGAGGGATGCTAACATTGCATAGCATGTGTAAGCCAAATTAAAAGCTTGTCCACGCACACCACTCAGACGATGATATATAAAAATTTATGAGGCACATTTTTTGTTTTTTTTTTTGGCGAGGAGTAAAAGTCAAAGGACACAGCACCTTCATATTTTTTGTTTTCTTTCTTTTTTTTTGGGTGTACCGAATACAAAAACACACGAATAGACAAAAGTCGGATGGTGTTTGGGAGCGGAGTGCTGATGTTTTTTGGTTCAAGGATAATCATTCAACATCGCGTGATGTGGAAATTCAAGGAGTGTGTATGTGATTTTTATCATGCAAACAGGCGGAAAATGACCGGACCCGCCCCTTGACACCCCCCCCCCCCACTAACCCATTCCCACACAAAACAAAATATAAAAAACGTGCTAAATGAGTAAGGTAAATGAAATTACCTGACCGAACACACCTCAAAGTGGACACACACACACACACCACAACACCCACGGAGTTGTGCGTGTGTGTTTTTTGTTTCCGTTGCTGTTTGACTGCGTTGCGTGTGTTGGTTGAGTGTGTGTGTGTGTGTGTGTGTGTGCAAAGTTTTATTAAAGAACGGAAATTACAAATTTGTCCGGCACTAATGGATTTCCATTTCAATTTGCACTGCTTTTCGCCCCTTATCACATTTTCCCAGCAGCAGCAGCCAAACTGATTTTAAAGTGTTGCAAAATTCGCCACGTGATTAGCTGCGAAATTTATGCGGCCTCTCAAAAATGTTGCGAAAATTAAATTCTTTGGGCTGCGTCGTCGTCCTTGCCACAGAACGCTAACGACTACAAAATTGCAAGAAAATTACCCGTTAATGTCCAACATTTATGGCTGCCGCCGCTGCCACAGAGTCGAAGTGGAAGCCGCGATGTCTGGCTTTCACGGACTCCCAACTTTTGCCTTTTGCCAAGAAGTAATCGCGGCCAGAGAATACCTACTTCTTCTTCTATATACATACATATATATAGAGGAATAACTGGCGAAACTATTATGGCCCTTGTGCTTATTACTTGCTGACATGCAAACACTTGCGCTCTCTTTCTTTTCAACTATCTCTATCTCAGCTGCATGTTGTCTGCCTGCTTGCCAAGGACAAGGACAATGTGGCAAGTTGGAGCTTTAACTCACGTGTGCTTTAAGCACATTAAATATTTAACATATTTATTTATTTTTTGTTTGGCATTTAATTTGCAACACAATAAATAATAAGATGACACATACGCTTATCGAGACGTTGGTAATTTATAAGCACAACTCGAGAAAAAAAAAGTAAATAAAATTGCTTTTCAACGAAAACTTAGTCCCGAAACCTGACACACATGTCGAGAAGTCATTAATAATGTAGGTGGTTGCCGGATGCCGCAGTCAAGTGGCAACTGCAACCACAATATCACAATGAGCAACCCCCGAAAATCGAAACGAATCGGAATCGAAGTCGAAATCGTTGTCGTCATTGAACTTTGAATCGTATCTTGCCCCCGCAACACAATACCGAAGGGGAATGTCAAACGTGCCGCTTGCCACTGTCAAAGTAAATTTATGCACCCATGTCTCTTGCCTCCTTCCTCCAATCGGGAAAAGAAGGAATTCCTGACAACAACTAAAAGTATTTTGTAGTTACTCGCATCTCAACAACAGCACACACAACTTTTCTGGTGCCTGCAACTAATTTCAATATCATCAAAAATTAATTTCACTAATTCGATTAGAGAGCATGTGTGTGTGTGTGTGTTAAAGCTGAACTTCCTTCACTTCCTCAATGCTTGAAGGTGCGTGGCCAGCAGTCACTTTCTGGCCTCGCTTTCGAATTCATTAATTTAAGTCAGCTGCCACAAATTGTCTTGGTCAAAATACATTTCACGCTAAGCATACGATGTGCCAATGGTGTGTGTTCCCATCCTAATGCTTAGTTGAAGCCCCATAATATATGGGCATTAGCTCAATGATTGTTGTTGAGCTCGTTGCGAGCAAAGATAATTGCATGAGAGCTGCGGCTTAAGCTCAGTTGCTGCTTAAGATTTCGTTAAATACATTTAAGAAATTCAATTGATACGATGCTGATGATCTTAGCGGTGGGAATTTGGAAGAAACTAATTGCATAACCCAATGTCATACAATAAATCTTTAAATATTTTTGATATTTTGAATACTTCAAATTAATAAAAGAACTATTTGTAGAATCTGATGATTACATCGGAAAAAACAATAAACAAATAATTTATTCGAAAGAAAAACTATTTCTTTTTAGTAACTGTATATCAGTTTAAATTAATAAAATAAATATATTGCTATATGCCATAATTGGTATTTATGATAACGATTAATTAAACTCAATTAAACAAACTACATTCAAGATGCGCTACACATTTTTAATAAAATCAAAACGGTGTAGTATTTTTATTGAAATATTCCAAATGAATACACCTAAGTAATACTAAAAATATACTGAAGGCTGTATTTGGTATATTGTTATAGTACTACATTATATAACAGATTTTTTGCGAAAGTATCTACATAACTTATACATTTGGTATCTGAAATATACCAATTAAAGTATCAAACATAACTTATACAGTTTTTATCTGATCGTGATAAATTTTGTAACACTATGGGTAGCAGGTACAAAAACTAGTTTGAGAAACAAATCATTTGTACTTTATTTTTCCACTTTCACAAATATCAAGAGGTTAAAGTTTAATAGTACGATGGAAAAAATCCTTATCCTTTAAAATAAATAATGTGTTATTTTAGGCAGCTATTAGAACAACTATATTTTAATGTAGTTGTTTTTAATTAATATGAAAATAATCGTGCAACGTTGAAATTAAAATGAAACTCTCTTGTACATAATATTATAAGTAATGAAATTTCGAAATATTTGTAAAGCCAAATAAATAAAAATTTAACTTTTATTTTTAATTTTAGCTACAATTCGACACAAGAAAGCGTCTTCCTTATTCACTCCAATCTTTCCGATTAAAGAATTAATTTTCTAAATAAGTTCATCCCCTGCTCAGACTAAACGGCAGATCTGCTGTCCCATTTATCAAATCTCACAAGTTCGCAATTACGTTTTAAAGCCTCTTCAAAAGCTGTCATCGACGTCGTCGTCGTCGTCGTTCCCCAAGTTGTGCATTTAATTAGGTCTCCGGCATAAACGCGATATGAAAAGCGAAAAAGCCCCAAACCCCAAAAGCTAAACCCAAATGGCGAATTACACACAACATTTGAGAAACATTTGCGTATTCATTTACCAAAAAAAAGAAAAAAAAACATGTACTCGCAAATGAAATCCCGCGTCAAAGACAAGAAGGATACGAGTGAGTCCTTGCGACGTTCTACTCAACAATGTGTTGTATGCAATGGCTGCGTTTCCCTTTTTGGCTTTTCCACAATTCCCTTTTACTTTACATTTCATTTTTTTTTTTATTTTATTTAATTTGGCTTTATGGGCGCTGCCGCACCTTATTTCATTTGGAAGCAAGCAAAAATAAAAATGAAAGAAATGCTCATGTGTGTGAAAAGGCATTTGAAGCTGAAAGCTGAAGCTGAATGGTAAAAACTCAAAAGTGAGCGCCAAAAGTCACGAAGTAAAGAACAGAGCACAGCTAGTGGCATTGGGATGTACTCCTGTCACCCCCCATTTCCTCACCACCCGTGCACCCCATGGAGAAAGAAAGAGAGAGAGAGAGAGAGAGAGGAAGAGAAGGGAAAACGTGCGCTTGGCTTTCACTAATTGTCTTTGCCGTGCGTGCGTGCACGCTGTAAAGCTGCCAAAGGGAGAGGAGGGTGGCAGGAGGATGTGAATGGATGGGTTGGGGGATGAGGCATGAGTGCTGCATATATTTTACGGTTGTTTAGCTTCACGTATGCGGCAGTTGCCTTTTATGACGCCTCTAAATGGCTGCCTCTCGTTCAGCCGCAAAAGAATTCACTTGAAAAATTCCAAACGAAATTTCGAAATGTTTTCATCTTAAATTTTTTGGTCTTGTGCTTATTGTATTGCACACCTGGCCAATTATGCAATCTAATAATAGGTCACTGCAATCACATTACTCTCTCACTCGTAATGAGCAAAAAATACATTTTAATAAAATGCAGTCAAGGTAACGAAAATCAGACACACTTCCGTTCGGTTGAGTCAACAGATTAGACACAAGCAAATATTCACCAGTTATGCGGTACAGTGAAGCGTGTGTAAGACAAAAACCACACTCTTCAACATGATTAACACATTTATAGATTTGGATAACTTTATGCTCAGCAGCCGCATTCACAGCGTGTATTTTTATCGTGCTGCACTTAGCAGCTGTCAATCAAATGTTTCCCACTGTTCGTTGCGCCACAGGACCTCAGTTTATGAGTCGTCACACAGTGTTTTTGTTTGTCTGTCATTCTTTTTCTTTTTGGTTTTTGTTGGTTTTTGCTTCGTCTGGCAAATTCCCAGTGCCAATTAAATGTCGCTTTTAGATTGTCATGCCTCGACCAGCACCAGCCGAGGGCAAAGACATTCATATGACAATGCCGCAATGGTAATGAGCCACAGCAGCTATGAGTATATGAGTATATCCACCATCTATCCACCATCCACCTACTCATCGAAGTCAAGTTGAGAGAAACAAGTCACTCTGCGTCAGGAACTGCTCAGCGTGTGCTCGCATGTCCTGCCAAAGTAAATTAATTGCAGACCTCACTCACTCCCTGGACCTGTTCCCATTTTGGCTTCCTACTGACTTCAGCTTGGGCTTGAGCTCACCCCTCGAAGTGCAAATTAACATTACCATCAACAACAAACAGCAATAAGAATGAGTGCTCGGGTCTTGCACTAAACTTTGCGTAGATTAATCGACCTGATTAACCGCACGCAGTTGAGGTCCTTTCCCTCTGTCCGATCCTGACAGTGATCCCACCTCAGTTAGCCCTCGCATCCGGCTTGCCTATTCATTATGCAATTATTTTGAATGACTCTCGTAAGTGATATTTCCGAGACATTTCAATGTGTATATTTCATGCGGTCTTGTTAGTTGAAATGCGTTTTCATTTAAGGCGCAAACTTTTCGGGGCAGTTTCATTCCTCATGCTAAATTGAGGTTAATGCCAATTGCTGTCTTGGCCTCAGTTGGCCTAACTAGAATTATATATTATTACTAAGTTAGCAATTGAAATGGATGAATAGATTTGACAAAAACTTTTGTAGCTAATGTGGAGCAATAAAAAGAAAAGAATGTTAATAGATTTTTTATTATTATTTGGACGTTGACGTACTAACGGCAGTACTATCAAGTGGCCCAGCGATACCAAGCACGGGCTTGTTGACGCGCGGCAAAGCAAAATAAATTTTTGAATAGCATGCATTAAACGGAAACCGCGAATAAATATTAAAAGACGCTGGACAGATAATTCAATTAAATTAAAAATATGTTAGAATATATGTATAATAGGATTAAATATTCGATAAATAAGCTAATAATAAGGTTTTAAGCAAAGGAATAGATTTACTAGAGCAAACTACGTTATTGAGATTATTATAGTTCACACACAGAATACGGAAGGGATTATGGCAAGCAAAGTTAGTAGTTCTACGTGAAATGAGAAGAGGAAGAAAATTCCTAGTGATCCTAACAGGAACTGCAAAACTAATTTGACTTAACAGCTCCAAAGAGTCTATTTCACCATTAATTAGTCTCTGTATGAAAACAGCACCTTGCATAGTTCTACGGTCAGAAAGAGAAGGAAGGTTTAGTAATAAAAGTCTACTGCGATACGGTGGTAATCTAATATTAGGATTCCAATTAAAACTACGAAGAGCAAATAATAAGAATTGTTTCTGCACCGATTCAATCCTATCTTGATGAACCCTATACTGGGGATTCCAGACAAGAGATCCGTACTCAAGGATAGGACGAACCAGTGAGACGTAAAGAGTCTTAGTAATGTAGGGATCATTAAATTCTTTCGACCATCGTTTTATAAATCCCAAAACGCCCATGGCCCTATTAACAGCAGACAGAATGTGTTTATCAAATTTTAGTTTTGCATCAAGCAAAACTCCTAAGTCATTCACACCTTCAATTCGCTCAAGAGGAGTATCATATAACATATAGTTATTTAACTGGGAAGAACCCCTAGAAAAGGTCATAAACTTACACTTATTGCAGTTGAGATGTAACATATTTACTCTGCACCAAGATTCTAGACGATTAAGGTCACCTTGTAACAGTGAGCTCGCAAGACTATCATTAAATGTCAGGCAAATCTTAACGTCATCGGCGTACATAAGTACACGGGAACGCTCAATAACAGAAGGAAGATCATTTATGAATAAAGTGAACAATAGAGGACCTAAATGACTTCCCTGGGGCACACCAGAAGTAACTTGGACACATTTAGATACAAAACCATTATAATAAACATTCTGAATTCTATTGGCTATGAGGAAACCCTAAAACATTAAGCTTATGCAGTAAGAGGTGATGATTAACAGAGTCAAAAGCCTTACTAAAATCAGTGTAAATGACATCCGTTTGCATTTTATTCTCGAATCCTTTAATTACAATAGAAGAGAACTCCAATAAGTTAGTAGAAGTGGATCTAGACTTCACAAACCCATGTTGGTAAGGTGAAATTATAGATTTACATAGATGTTGCAGTTGAGAAGTTATAATTTTTTCAAATGCTTTCGGAATCGCAGACAATTTAGATATACCGCGATAATTTTGAACTTTAGATTTGCTCCCTTTTTTTAGGATAGGTATAATGTATGATTTTTTCCAGATTTTTGGAAAAGAACATGAGTTAACGGACAATTCAAACAATTTCAAAAGCGGTTTACAGATACTACCAGCACAATACCTTAGCACACAACTAGGCACTCCATCCGGACCTGCCGAAAAAACAGGTTTTATAGCCAATAGTTCCGTTAATATAGAGCCTTCAGTAATTAAAGGACCAAAAATACAATTAGATGAATTTAGCTGATAAGGATAAGAAAAGGAATTTTGAGAACTTGGGACAGAATATGTCGTTTGGAAAAAGTCCGCAAATAAATCGGCAACATCATGACCATTGGATACTGTCATATTCTCCAAAGACATAAAAGCTGGTGATGACGCGGATCTACGCTTCGAGTTAACGAAGTCATAAAATCGCTTTGGATCACGCTGAAATCTTATTCTGCACCTACTCAAATAATTATTATAACACTCATTGTTATGAGTGCGAAAAGCAGCTTGAGCAACAGAATAACGGAGAAAATCAAAAGAAGAGCCAGTTCCCTTGAATTTTTTGTAAAGTCTCGACTTACGATTTTTTAAATTCGATAATTTCTTAGTAAACCATAAGGGTTTATCAGAGAAATGTGGAATACTTGATGGAACACAAGCATCAAATAGCGAGTTCAAAGTAGAATAGAAAAATTCAACCGCTATATCCAAGCTCGAAAACAAAGAAAGTTGGGACCAGTCAGTTTGAGATATAAGCAGAGCAAGTTTCTCAAAGTCGGTTTTCCGAAAACAACGAGAAAGCTCTCCACAACGAACACTCGACTCTGACGCAATAAATGGGAGCTCCAACATAATTTCCAAAGTAGGGTGGTAAGGGTCTTCAGGGGAAGATATAGGAGATATTCTCGATAGAGAACAAGAATCAGGGTCTAAAACAAAAATAAGATCTAGAGACCTGTTTAAGCAATTTGGAATACCATTAATCTGAGACAATGATACCCCGAAAAGACTATCAATAAAAACATGGGATAAAGAGGGGCAGAGTCCATTTAGATTTTTGGCGGAATGCCATGACACTCCAGCAATATTAAAATCACCAAGGACTATAAAGTGATCACGATCAGAAAGCATATTAGAAATGCTATTAATAATAGAAAAATGAGCTAAATACAAAGCATCATCTGAAACAGGGGGGATATAAGAGCAAGAGATAAAAATGTTAAAACTACCAAAGGATAATCTAACAGCCACAAGCTCAATATCAGAAGTGTGATCAATCAATTCTGAATTTAGTTGAGCATCTACAGCAATTAAAACCCCACCACCACGACGTACCTTGCGGTCACGTCTGTATACGGAAAATCTACTGGAAAAGATTTCCGTATCAAGAATGTCATTCTTTAACCATGTTTCAGTAAAGGCAATGACATTGAAAGGGAAAGATATACTATTTAAATATAAGTCAGTAAGTTTACTACAAATACCTCTTACATTCTGATAGCCAAGAAGTAAAGAAGTATTAACGCTTTATGAACATTTTAATTTAGTTAATATATTTGTAGATTTATCTTTATAAATTCAAAAAATAGAGAGTTTTGCAAAACTTTTAGGCAAAAATATCATAGTTTTTAAAGTTATATAAAAATTTATTAAAAAAAATAGGGATCATGAAAATATCATGTCAATTGATATACAAATTTTCATAGATTAGAAATATAAAAACATATTTAGTCAAAAAAAAAAAAAAACTAATTAAGGAATAAAATTTGTGATAGTCTAATTCAAAAATTATTTACACAAAAATAATTATTTAATTCAATACGAAATAGAGATGAATCGGTTTTTCAGATTTCCCTTTTCAATTAACGCGCTTGCTGTAATATTTTAAAGATCTTACCAACATTAAGCGAGCTGGTAACACTTCTGAATTCCACCTGTTTCACGTTTCTCTTTAAAAAGTTGCTCAACAGGTTTATAAAATTAAATTTTGTGATGATTTACAAAAACCAAATGGAATTTTACCTTTCGAAATTTTATTTTACAAAGATATGGCTACCTCAAAGTGACTAACAGTCTATTCCGTTATTATACATGTCTTATCGATCTTTTATATCGATGATCAATCGATTAAATTCAGTGCTGCGTAACGCTGCTAAGCAAACCAGCCGGCAAAACAGCTGTCTGATTGTTTGGAACAACATTCGGTATCTAATCTATTAGTCATTTTTGTTTCTATTACTGAAAACCCCTCTACATGAGTAAGCACAGTCGTGAAGCGAAACTAACAGCTGATATAAGTGAAAAATATGGAGTTAAATATATTGGATCTGAATGATTATTGTCTCGGTTCGATATTGAAGTATTTGGAACTAGAAGATCATGTTAGATTTGCACAGACTTGCAAGCGATTCGAAGAAGTGCTCAGAGATTGGTCACCTGTTCTCTATCCAGACTTTCGAGTTAAGAGAAGTCATGATACGGATCCCGAAGAAGTGAAATGGCAATATCAATTATTGTGCATACTTCGAGACGTGGTTAAGCGACTGTATCTGGATATCCATCAAGAAGATGGCAAAGCCCCCTTATCCATCGATGATCTCGTTAGTCAGATTAAAGATATGGAAAGTCTGGAGTATATTGCAATAAACGAAGGAAGCATGTTTGGTGGCTTGATGCTTAAGTCGAGCACACCTCGCCAACAACTAATCGAGAAGGTATTGGATGCATTAGAATTTCTACCTAATATTAAAAGTGTTAGCGTTAGCAGCAAGACAGACATGTGAGTATGCAATCACCATATAATTATGATTTTTGTTTAATGAAATTTATTTTTAGTTATACCGCATGCAGTTTGAAGCGAATGAATTGTAGAGGTGGAGAAAAATCGATGGTAACATCGATGTAATCGATGTTTTCAAAACATCGGTCAAATCGATGTTTGGCCAGCCAACATCGATTTTTTTCCATCTCTACGTGCGCATAGAAGAAGAAAACGCGTAAATGTAAGTAAATTGGGATTTATTTATTATTTTATAAATTACTTATATTATGTTTCATATTAGTGTTCTGTTGGTGGTGTTGGCTGAAGTAGTGGAGTGGACGGTCATGGACAGATACCTGAAACGTAAGTAATTTTAATATTAAAGCTGTCGAAATTTGGACATAAATGCTTCAGGCATTCAGGCATATGTGTACCTCTGCTTGGATGCAACCGCATGATATGTACATATGTACATTTGTACGTTATACGTTTTATGTTAATATGAAAATATTACTTTTTAAGGAACATCAAATTCAGAGGAAAATGTGGAGCCAGCTCAAAAAAAGAAGCGAGAAGCTTCCATCGCTTGGAATCATTTCAAGAAAACGGTTGAGAAAACACATGCCGTTTGCAATTACTATATGCTAAGACATTTGTTTTTCAAATATTAAATTAAACATACTATCTTATTTCAGATCTCAACTGAAGAAGCTTTGAAAAAGATATCCAAAAAGTTCCTTTGCATTCCAGCTTCGTCATGCGAGTCGGAACGTCTGTTTAGCAAGGCAGGCCAAGTTATTTCAGACCGTCGTACTCGCCTTTCCCCTTCAGTGGTAGACAAGCTTTTGTTTCTCAACAAAAACAAAAACATAAATAAAATTGAAATTTCATAAAAAATAATTTTTTTATTTAAAACATCGATGTTTAATCGATTTTTAGCGCCAAAAACATCGAAAACATCGATGTCCGTGAACATCGATGTTTCTCCACCTCTAATGAATTGCTTGGAGAAAATATCAATCGATAATAAAATATCTGTTGACGATTTGATCGAAATCTGTAAATCAAATACAAACCTGCGAGTTTTGTGGATAAGAGAAGTTGTCGGCGAACTTTCGGATATTGTGCCCCATTGTCAGAACCTGGAAGAAATCTCCTTTCCCATGTTTGCCAGTCATAAATCATACGCCCGCCTTGCGGATCTTTCCAAGCTACGCAAAGTTATTATAAAGAGCACAAACTCGACTTCGCCTTGTGGTAAATTAATGGAATTATTCGATGCATTTGCTGAGAAGAAGGAACAAACTGCTTTGGAAAGCTTAATGCTATTCTCCTTCTTAGACTTTGACGAGACAAGCAAACTAATTCAATTGACTTCTCTGAAAGAATTGCGTTGTGCTTTCGATGATGCCAGATGCATTGATCTCTTGACTGACTTAACCGAGCTCGAGGGACTTTATATTATGCTGGGTCGTTCAGCTGCCGGCTCCAAAGAGTGCTTGAACATACTGCGATCATGTCAAAAACTGCAACGTCTGCACATCAATTCGAATCTATCAATCGAATTCACAGCCAAAGCGCTGGAAGTCTTGCGGAATGTACGCATACCCGAAAAGCAAAAACCACTACAATTGTATTTCACGGGAGTTATGCATTTGTGCAATGACGAAGATGTAAGTGTAGCACAAGCATTTCTCCATTTATGACCTGTCTTTCAATAACCTTATCTTTCCAGGAGAAGCTGATTGATAACGCTTTCTGTATAGTGGTGAATCAGTCCGAATATTTGCGCTCTTTGCCCTGGCGATTACCAAATTATCAATGAATTTTTGACATATATGTACAGACCTTATTTATAACGATAAAAACATATTCTAGAAATATACCAAATTCATATGCTGAAATATACTTATAGATATATTTGATATATGGGTATAGTACTACATTCTAAATGTACCATAGAGTACAAAATCTACCGGAGTTTCAAGCAAAGCAAGCAGAAG
This sequence comes from Drosophila niveifrons, assembly GCA_035046325.1. Classification (NCBI taxonomy): domain Eukaryota; kingdom Metazoa; phylum Arthropoda; class Insecta; order Diptera; family Drosophilidae; genus Drosophila; species Drosophila niveifrons. The sequence continues at coordinate 14,961,062 of JAWNOC010000052.1, forward strand.
GGTATTATAAGGTAGAAGGTGGCATCTCCGACCCTATAAAGTATAATTTCTCTTGATCAGATCGTCAACAACCAAGACGATCAAATTAACAGTAATCTACTTTCAAGATCTAAAAATTAAACGCTGATTTCCGGAGTTTTGCAAACTTGTCGGCAAAACAGCTCTGTCTGATTATTTGGAACAAGAATCAGTATCTAATCTATAAAGATTAGATAAAATTAGAAACACAAAACGACGTGTTTCTATTTAAGAATACCCGTGTTCATGAGCGAGCACAGTCTTAAAGCGAAACTAGAAGTGGAAGTAAGGGAAAAATATGGAGTTAAATATATTGGATCTCAATGATTATTGTCTCGGTTCGGTATTAAAGTACTTGGAACTAGAAGATCATGCTAGATTTAGACAGACTTGCAAGCGATTCGAAGAAGTGTATAGATATTGGTTGCCCGTGCTCTATTCAGATATTAAAATAGTCAGAAGTTTTAGTACTAATTGTGATGAAGTGAAACGGCAATTTGAATTATTATCCAAAGTACGAGGCCTGATTAAGAGGCTGCAGCTGGACTTCGCTGATAAGGAGGACGAAGTACCGATTTCCATCGATGATATCGTTAGTCAAATTAAGTATATGGATAGTCTGGAGCATATTGAAATAAAGGAAAGACGCATCCGTAATGTAATCTACATGTCTAAGAGACGTCAACAACTGATCGAGAAGGTATTGGGTGCTCTAAAATTTTTACCAAATATAAAAAGCGTTACTGTTAGCGGCGAGATGAATAAGTGAGTATAAAGTTACTATAAATACTAATAATATATAATATAAATAAATGTATTTTTTAGTTATACCGTGAACAGTTTGAAGCGAATGAATTGCTTAGAGAGAATATCAATCGATAATAAAATATCTGTTGACAATTTGATCGAAATCTGTAAATCAAATACAAATCTACGAGTTTTGTGGATAGGAGCAGTTGTCAGCGAACTTTCAAATATTGTGCCCCATTGTCAGAACTTGGAAGAAATCTTGTTTCCCGTGCTTGAGGGTCACGAATCTTACGCTCGACTCGCCGATCTTCCAAAACTTCGCAATGTTTTTATTAAAATTATTCGTCCAATTCCCTATTGTGTCGAATTGTTCGATGCATTTGCCAAGAAGAATCAACGAAAGGCATTGGAAAGCCTAATGCTATTCTTTCCTTTGAACTCTCACGAGTCGAGCAAACTTTTACTTTGGACCACTCTGAAAGACTTGGAACGTGCTTCCGATGATACCATATTTGTTGATCCTTTGACAGACTTAACCGCGCTCACGGGGCTTTATATATTGGTAACTAGTTCAGCTGGCGGCTGCAAGGAGTGTTTGAATGTACTGCGAACGTGTAAAAAATTGGAGCATCTGCACATCGACTCGACTTTGTCAACTGAATTTACAGGCAAGGCACTGAAAGTCTTGCGGCAAGTCCGCAATCCTGAAAAGCAAACACTCCGATTGTATACCACGGGAGTATGGCATTTGTGTAATAATAAAGGGGTAAGTGTAACGCAAGCAATTATTTTTTTTTTATATTTCTTTCAACAATCTTATCTTTCCAGAAAGTGGAGATTGATGATGAATACTGTGTAGTGGTGAATAGGTCCAGGAATTTGATTGCTACACCCATGCGATCAGATTTCTTTAAAATGAGACGTTAGCTAGATTTAAAGTGAATTTGTTACTCGTATTATCTGTGAACTTTTTCTACCCGCTACCCATAGGATAGAAGGGTTTTATAACTTTGTGCCGACAAGAAATGTATATAACAGGTAGAGAAGGCATATTCTTGATCAGTGTCATCAGCCGAATCGATCTAGCAATGTCCGTCTGTCTATATGAAACACTGGATCTCAGAGACTATTAAAGATAAAGCTATAATTTTTCAAGTTTGTTTCAAATTTTTGCTACGACCACTTCCGCCCCCACAAATCTATAAAAAATGAATAACAAGCGTATTTTTAAAGCTAGCGTCGCGAATATTTTTTGCACTATATGGTATATATTGAGTGTAGTAACATATCAATATACCAAATATACCATTTGGTATATTGTGGTATGCACATATAGCGAGGTTGCACTGTAACCAAAATATCGCTGTATGTCAACCGGTGTGCATATCACACACTCCTCCATATATACATATAAATATAAATATATACACTAGCAGCGAAGCTTTCGTTACTGTTACATTCCGACTCGAGTGCATGCATATGTATGTATGTATATGCAAGACTCTCGCTCACTCTCGCTAATATGCTTTGTCGCATATTCTGAGCATAGATAATGTAAAGCGTAATAAATAGATATGCAGCCGCTTCGCTGCCGGCTTCGCCGCGTGCTTTTTTCTTACTATGTACTTAGGCTAAGATCATGCTAAGCCTTTTTGGAATAAATCATTGTGAAAAAGTAAATCAAAGGGCACAGACGTGCTAGTGTTATCATTTGCCAATTTTTCTCGACACGTGCCAACAGCTTGGTACAGTTTGGCACCAATAAAATATAACAATATCACATGGCGACCGTGACATAGTCCTGGAGGACTGGACGACGACCAAGGAGGAAATTGAAATCATCAGCGAAGACTCAAATCATCGTCGCTGGATTGGCATCGAAATCTGCAACGAAAAAAAAAAATCGAAAGAGAAGAGCATTGGAAAGACGGCAAAATTTCTGAGTGAGTACAGGGTATGGACGGAATTCAGAAGCGAAAAGCCCGAAGGAGCGGTTTAAAGGAGAGAACAAGAAAACGAATTTCTGAACTCGTTCAGATTTTATATAAGTCCAAAAACCCTCCCACGTGGGCAAAGGCAAATGTTCTCACCGCTGAGCTACGGGCGCTTGAGGAATTCTTAAAGTCCAAAAACACACCCTGTACCACAACTATACAGAAAAACATAACTAAAACACACCGTCCTTCACCGAAGCAATTACCAAAGCCAACTCCAAGATGCCCTGCGGATTGTGAGGGACCACTGGGAAGCCCACATTGCCTAGGCACCTGCCTCGGCCATCAATAAGAAGAACAAATAAAACATCGGTGAACCATCACCGGCACCGCCCTCCCCCGGGCCAAGGAAAGCCTGCGCAACCAGCGCCGGCACCGTCAACGCGTCAAGTTGACCATAGAGACCGACAGCGCTACTTAGAGCGTAGATGCTGGCAGCACACCAAGGTGCAGGACTGCAGCAAAATATATTTAAATTAAATTTAAAGTAGATACTAAGTACATTTTGTAATGCCCGACGACAATTGAGTCGACCGGCAAGAAGTATGGCCCAATAAAGCCATACGAAATATTAGGCAGGAAAAACAATTGTAAAACATAATTTTTTTTTGAGCATTGAAACAAATGCAATAAGCAAATACTTACACAACTGTACTTCACTGAAAACCTTATAAATAAGGTAGAGTCAAGTACGATTGACTTGACATTTACATATAGTATTCTTTCAATAATAATCGTTGTAATCAAAAAAAATATATATATAATAAGCCAGGCAAATAATTTAGATAAAATTAAAAAAAAAAAAAAATATGAAAATATGAAAAAAAAAAAATAGGAACAAAGAGTAAATGAATGATTAATAAATAAGAATCATTAATAAATAAATACAATAAAAAACATTAATTACTAATTTTTGAATAATAATAGTAATTCTGAAAGTTGAGAGTTGTTGAGCATGAGTTGGATTATTATACGTCTTATTACTTAATATGGAATGGCAACATATAAGAGCCAACCTACAGAGTATCAGAATAAAATTTGATAAGTCATACAAATGCTTATCTCAGAATAGAAATATTTTAACTGATACAGTTAACAAACATGCTAAGATATTAGTGGATTGCTTTAATGAAGCACGAATACTAATACATAACAACAGGGGAAAATTAAATCAATCACACTGGTCATTGGTATCTAAACTGTTGATCAAGTTTCGATCAAATTTAATATCAATTCAAAGGAGGTATAACTTAGATATATCGGTACCTACTATATTAAATACCACTTTGTTTGTTAGAACTAGTGAAGAACTAGAACTAATAGACCAGGACGATTTAAACCCAGTAGAAAATACTGAACAGGAAATTAAAGAGAAAGATCTGCACGATCTTACCATACCTGCGGTAATAAATTTACGAGTAGTAGAAGAAGACGAAGAAGAATACTGGTCAGAATCGGAATCAAATTCAGTAATAGAACAGAAACCAGCAATCATGGCGCAGACAAATATTGAATTTATAAATACTGCATCCAGGCTTATACCGGAGTTCAACGGGAAATCTGAAAACTTACGTAGTTTTATAGATGCATTAGAAATAATAAAAGAAATTCAAGGCGCACATGAACTTTTAGCTGTATCATTAATAAAAACAAAGTTAAAAGGAACAGCAAGAAACTTAATAGGAACCGAAAATACAATAGACCAAATCATCAAACGACTTAAAGATAATGTTAAAGGTGAGTCTATTAACAATCTATCTGCAAGGTTATTGAATCTTACGCAGAATAACAAAACAGCTAATGTCTATACCCAAGAGGTAGAAAAGCTAGCTAAAGCTCTAGAAGGAGCATATATTGAACAAGAATTCAGCATGGAACAAGCTAGAATGCTTAGTACCAAACATGCGGTGACAGCAATGAAGAAAAATTGCATTCACAACGAAGTAAAAGCAGTTTTGCGTGCTCATACATTCGATAACATGGATGAAGCAATATCGGCTTTCATAGAAACTTCAAATGAAATATCAGAAGAAAAACACTCCATCATGTATTACCAAAATTACGCTCAACGCGGTGGAAACCGTGGTCGCGGAAATTTCAGAGGCCGTAACTACAACAGAGGCGGCCAAAGGTATTACAACAATGGTGGTAGTAGTAATTATAACTCTAATAACTCTAGAGGCGGCTCAAACAGAGGCGGCTCAAATAGAGGTAATAGAAGACACAATAATAACGATCAAGTACGAGTTACACAAGGTAGCTCGGAAAACGCTCAAGCCCCCTTGAGCAACCAATCTTAAAAATATTTAATATAAATCTAAATCTCAGCAGCGTAATAAGAATACATAATCAGAAAAATAACAATATACTAACTTTATTAGTCGATACTGGAGCAAATATATCAATTCTAAAAGATAACAACTTAAGCTCAGAAATAAATGAAAATTTAAAAACCAATATATCAGGAATTGGTCAGGGAATTGTACAATCAATAGGTTTAGCTACAATAGATCTTCTCTTTGATTATTTCATAATCAGTCACAACTTCCAAATAGTTCAAAATGAATTTCCCGTACCTTGTGACGGAATTCTGGGACTCGATTTTATAAAAAAATTCAATTGCACGTTAGATTATCAAAACGATGAACTAATATTAAAACCAAGAACGTTAGATTACCAAATACATGTACCGCTATTACAAAATGATATTGATAATTCAATATTATTACCAGCAAGGTCAGAAGTAATGAGAAAAGTCACACTTCGGACTGATAAAGATACTGTATTAATACCAAACCAGGAAATTCATCCCGGAGTATTAATTGCTAACAGTATCGTGAAAAGTAATAGTGCAATAGTTCGCATTTTAAATACAACAGATAAGAATATAAATATTAAAAATCCAAATATTATATTCGAATCAATAGACGACTACGAAATTAAATCAATAAATGGTAATAAAATTAATAGAACAAAAGAAGTACTAAATAAATTACAATTCCCTGAACACGTTAAAGAAGAACTCACAGAGTTATGTACCAATTATAGTGACATATTTGGTCTAGAAAAAGAAGCTATTTCAAGCAATAATTTTTATAAACAAAAATTAAGATTAGCTGATAAAACTCCAGTATATATTAAAAACTATAGAAATGCAGAGACAGAAAAACCTGAAATAAACAGACAGGTCGAAAAACTGATAAAAGACGGTATAGTCGAACCATCTATATCAGAATATAACAGTCCACTTCTCTTAGTTCCCAAGAAATCACTTCCAAATTCAAAAGAAAAAAGATGGCGTTTAGTAGTTGATTATCGACAAATTAATAAAAAACTTCTGGCAGACAAATATCCACTACCAAGAATTGAAGAAATATTGGATCAATTAGGTCGAGCTAAATATTTTTCATGTCTCGATCTCATGTCAGGATTTCATCAAATAGAACTTGAAGATAAATCCAGGAACCTAACATCATTTTCTACGAGCAATGGCTCATATCGCTTCACGCGACTACCATATGGTCTAAAAGTAGCACCAAATTCATTCATGAGAATGATGCAACTTGCTTTTTCTGGTTTAGAGCCATCGCAAGCATTTCTCTACATGGATGACTTAGTTGTTATAGGTTGTTCCAAACAACATATGTTAAAAAATCTTACAAACATTTTTGAACTTTGTAGAAAACACAACCTTAAGTTAAACCCAGAGAAATGTTCATTCTTTTTACACGAAGTAACATTTCTGGGCCATAAATGTACAGACCATGGCATCCTTCCTGATGAAAAAAAATATGATGTTATTAAAAACTATCCAACTCCAACAGATGCAGATAGTGCACGACGATTTGTCGCTTTCTGTAATTATTACAGAAGATTCATTCATAATTTTGCACAATATTCACGTCATTTGACAAAACTGTGCAAGAAAAATGTCCAATTTGAGTGGACTAAAGAATGTGAAGAATCGTTTAAATATCTTAAAAAGGCATTAATGAAACCAACATTATTGCAATACCCTGACTTCAGCAGAGAATTTTGCATAACCACAGATGCAAGTAAACATGCATGTGGTGCAGTACTATCTCAAGAGTACGACGGTGCGCAACTACCAATTGCATATGCATCGAGAGCCTTCACACAGGGAGAAAGCAACAAATCAACTACAGAACAAGAATTAGCCGCTATCCATTGGGCAATAAAACATTTTAGACCATATGTTTACGGAAGACATTTCTTAGTGAAAACTGACCATAGACCGTTAGTATACTTATTCTCAATGAAGAATCCATCTTCAAAGCTGACTAGAATGAGATTAGATCTAGAAGAGTATCAATTTACGGTTGAATACCTCAAGGGGAAGGATAATCACGTTGCGGATGCATTATCTCGCATAAACGTAGAAGAATTAATACAAATGAACAGAAAAATATTGATGGTACAAACGAGATCATCAAAAATACAGGAAAACATCTGCGCAGATGAAAAAATTAAAATGCATGAAAATATATACGAGCCCAATGTCTATGAAGTTGTTAGCAATAACGACGTAAAGAAATTCGTGAAATTAAAAATGAACAATTTTAAATGTATATTTAAAAAGGGAAAACAAATAATTTCACAATTTGCAATTAAAGATTTATATTCTAATGAAAAATTCGATTTAGATCATTTTTTTCAAAGGCTTATTTCAGAAGCCGGGATACACAAAATCACTAACTTACAGATGTCACCAAGTGAACAAATTTTCGAATCTGTCGCTTTAAATGAATTTAAAAATAAGGGCAATAAAGAATTAATAAATATAAAAATAGCGCTATTACAAAAAGTGACACACATAGACAAAAATGACAAAAGTCAAATTAATGCAATCCTGTTAAGATATCATGACGATCCAATAGAAGGAGGCCATACAGGGATTACGCGTACCCTGTCAAAAATAAAGAAATCATACTATTGGCCAAAAATGCTTCAAACCATTAAAAATTATGTAAAAACGTGTGTAGACTGCCAAAAAGCGAAAACTACAACACATACAAAAGCCCCTATGATCATAACAAACACCCCAAATACAGCTTTCGACACTGTTTTAATCGATACAATTGGGCCATTACCACGAACAGAACATGGTAATGAGTATGCGATAACTATAATATGCGACCTTACAAAATATCTAGTTACAATTCCAGTAGCAGATAAAAGCGCAAAAACAGTAGCCAAAGCGATTTTTTAATCTTTTGTACTAAAGTACGGTCCTATGAAGACGTTCATAACAGACATGGGTACTGAGTACAGAAATTCACTTATACAAGACTTGTGCAAATATATGAAAATCAGTAATATAGTTTCAACTGCACATCATCACCAGACTTTAGGAACAGTAGAAAGAAGTCATCGAACATTTAACGAATATATTCGTTCATACATATCGATCGACAAAGATGATTGGGACATATGGATAAATTATTTCACATATTGTTTCAATACTACTCCATCAACGGTACATGAATACTGTCCATTTGAACTTGTTTATGGTAGATTACCGAGACAATTCCTAGAATTTAATAACTTACAAAAAATAGATCCAATATATAACATAGATGACTATGCAAAAGAATTTAAGTTTAGATTACAAGAAGCACATAAAAGAGCAAAATTAATGATAGAAAAAGAAAAACAAAAACGAAAATTAGAATATGATAAAAAAGTAAATGACTTAAAGTTAGAAGTAGGAAATCTAGTGTTACTTAAAAATTATACGGTTCACAAATTAGACAACCAATACTTAGGACCTTACAAAGTAATAAAAATAGAAGATAGAAACAATATAGTATTAGATGTAGGAAAAAAGAAGCCACAAACAGTTAATAAGAATAGACTAAAATTATTCAAAAATTAACACAATTACAAATTAAAACAAAGTTAAAAAAAAAAGAAATAATAATAATAATAATAATATATAATTTTCTTTTCTTACTTAAAATCAATTCATTTACTCTAAATTTAAATACCGGTTAATAACGTTTATTACTACACAAAAAAAAAAAAATATATATATATATATATCTATTAATAATTAATATACTCCATATTACATACATTAAAAATAACTTCATATTACATATATACGTTATTTTTCAAAAGGAGGGAGATGTGGTATGCACATATAGCGAGGTTGCACTGTAACCAAAATATCGCTGTATGTCAACCGGTGTGCATATCACACACTCCTCCATATATACATATAAATATAAATATATACACTAGCAGCGAAGCTTTCGTTACTGTTACATTCCGACTCGAGTGCATGCATATGTATGTATGTATATGCAAGACTCTCGCTCACTCTCGCTAATATGCTTTGTCGCATATTCTGAGCATAGATAATGTAAAGCGTAATAAATAGATATGCAGCCGCTTCGCTGCCGGCTTCGCCGCGTGCTTTTTTCTTACTATGTACTTAGGCTAAGATCATGCTAAGCCTTTTTGGAATAAATCATTGTGAAAAAGTAAATCAAAGGGCACAGACGTGCTAGTGTTATCATTTGCCAATTTTTCTCGACACGTGCCAACAGCTTGGTACAGTTTGGCACCAATAAAATATAACAATATCACAATATTTTTAAAGCATTTTTCGGTATATTGTTTTGGTATATTTTTAAATGATTACCGCAATATTTTGCTTTTACTCAAAATCGGGTATCGAGTATCTCACAGTCGAGCACACTCGACTGTAGCTTTCTTACTTCTTAAACATATGTCCAAACTTTAATTATAATGAGAAAAACGTTGACTTTCAAAGCCCTGTCCCATACATCACAGGGTGATGTGTAGATATAAAAAAAATGCCGCCCATATTTCTGCGGTGATATGAAATATAGGCGAGTGAATTACCACCAATTCTCTCTCGACATAAATCTGCACGTAATAAGCAAAAGAAATGCAATGAAAATGTATTTATTAAATTTAAAATGAAAATTGCAGTAGTTGCTGTTGAAAATTGTGCGAGTCGCTGATACTTTGTATATATGTACGTATGTATGTACACACATAGATGAGATGACAAACTGGACCTGAGCTTGCGGATCTTTCCAAGCTACGCAAAGTTATTATAAAGAGCACAAACTCGACTTCGCCTTGTGCTAAATTGATCGAATTATTCGATGCATTTGCTGAGAAGAAGGAACAAACTGCTTTGGAAAGCCTAATGCTATTCTCCTTCCTGGACTTTGACGAGACAAGCAAACTAATTCAATTGACCTCTCTGAAAGAATTACGTTGTGCTTTCGATGATGCCAGATGCATTGATCTCTTGACTGACTTAACCGAGCTCGAGGGACTTTATATTATGCTGGGTCGTTCAGCTGCCGGCTCCAAAGAGTGCTTGAACATACTGCGATCATGTCAAAAACTGCAACGTCTGCACATCAATTCGAATCTATCAATCGAATTCACAGGCAAAGCGCTGGAAGTCTTGCGGAATGTACGCATACCCGAAAAGCAAAAACCACTACAATTGTATTCCACGAAGATGTAAGTGTAGCACAAGCATTTCCCCATTTATGGTCTGTCTTTCAATAACCTTATCTTTCCAGGAGAAGCTGATTGATAACGCTTTCTGTATAGTGGTGAATCAGTCCGAATATTTGCGCTCTTTGCCCTGGCGATTACCAAATTAGGATAGAAAGTGACTTTTATTATCAATGAATTTTTGACATATATTCTAGAAATATACCAAATATACTTATAGATATATTTGATATATCGGTAAAGTACTACATTCTAAATGTACCATAGAGTACATAATATACCGGAGTTTCAAGCAAAGCAAGCAGAAGGGTATTATAAGGTAGAAAAAGTATATTTATTCTTGTTCAGATCGTCAACAGCCAAGACGATCAAATGAACAGTAATCTAATGAACAAGTAAGAAAGCTACAGTCGAGTGTGCTCGACTGTGAGATACCCGCTACCCATTTTGAATAAAAGCAAATTATTGCGGTATTATTTTCAAAATATACCAAAAAATACTGCAAAATGCTAAAAATATACCAAATGGTATATTTGGTATAACGATGTGGTACTAACATGCAAAATATACCATAGACGGCATAATATACCAGATTGTCGGCCAAAGCATTTGAGACCCCCCGTAAGTAGGCGTTTTAGCCCATACAAAAGTATTTCTTTAATAACTTCCACAATTTTTATCTGATCTTATCCAAATTTTTAGGAATTATAAATAGTGTTGTTATTATTATACACACCAACACACCATTCGCAGCTTTAGCTTTTAAATTACGCTTGTAATTCGATTTTTTTGATTTACGGGGGCGGAAGTGGGCGTGGCAAAAATTTGAAACAAACTTGATCTGCGTGCAAACATAACAAATGCTATCGAAAAAAAATTATAGCTCTATCTCTTATAGTCTCTGAGATCCAGTGTTTCATACAGACAGACGGACAGACGGACAGACAGACAGACGGACAGACGGACATGGCTAGATCGTCTCGGCTGTTGACGCTGATCAAGAATATATATACTTTATAGGGTCGGAGATGCCTCCTTCTACCTGTTACATACATTTCCTGCCGGCACAAAGTTATAATACCCTTCTACCCTATGGGTAGCGGGTATAAAAATCGTGACTCTACTTTCAAAATCAAAGAACTTAAGGTTGATTTCCGGAGTTTTGCAAACTTTTCGGCAAAACAGCTCTGTCTGATTGTTTGGAACAAGAAGCAGAATCTAATCTATAAAGATTAGAAAAGATTAGATAAAATTAGAAACACAAAACAACGTGTTTCTATTTAAGAATACCCGTGTTCATGAGCAAGCACAGTCTTAAAGCGAAACTAGAAGTGGAAGTAAGGGAAAAATATGGAGTTAAATATATTGGATCTCAATGATTATTGTCTCGGTTCGGTATTAAAGTACTTGGAACTAGAAGATCATGCTAGATTTAGACAGACTTGCAAGCGATTCGATGAAGTGTATAGATATTGGTTGCCCGTGCTCTATTCAGATTTTAAAATAGTCAGAAGTTTTAGTACTAATTTATATGAAGTGAAACGGCAATTTAAATTATTATCCAAAGTACGAGGCCTGATTAAGAGGCTGCAGCTGGACTTCGCTGATAAGGAGGACGAAGATCCGATTTCCATCGATGATATCGTTAGTCAAATTAAGTATATGGATAGTCTGGAGCATATTGAAATAAAGGAAAGACGCATCCGTAATGTAATCTACAGGTCTAAGACACGTCAACAACTGATCGAGAAGGTATTGGATGCTCTAGAATTTTTACCAAATATAAAAAGCGTTACTGTTAGCGGCGAGATGAATAAGTGAGTATAAAGTACTATAAATACTAATAATATATAATATAATATAAATAAATGTATTTTTTAGTTATACCGTGAACAGTTTGAAGCGAATGAATTGCTTAGTGAGAATATCAATCGATAATAAAATATCTGTTGACGATTTGATCGAAATCTGTAAATCAAATACAAATCTACGAGTTTTGTGGATAGGAGAAGTTGTCAGCGAACTTTCAAATATTGTGCCCCATTGTCAGAACTTGGAAGAAATCTTGTTTCCCGTGCTTAACGGTCACGAATCTTACTCTCGACTCGCAGATCTTCCAAAACTTCGCAATGTTTTTATTAAAATTATTCGTCCAACTCCCCATTGTGCTAATTTGATCGAATTGTCCGAAGCATTTGACAAGAAGAATCAACGAAAGGCATTGGAAAGTCTAATGCTATTCTTTCCTTTGAACTCTCACGAGATGAGCAAACTTATACAATGGACCACTCAGAAAGAATTGGAATGTTTTTTCGATGATGTCAGATCTGTTGATCCTTTGACAGACTTAACCGAGCTCAAGGGACTTTATATATTGGTAACTAGTTCAGCTGGCGGCTGCAAGGAGTGTTTGAATGTACTGCGAACGTGTAAAAAATTGGAGCATCTGCACATCGACTCGACTTTGTCAGCTGAATTTACAGGCAAGGCATTGATAGTCTTGCGGCAAGTCCGCAATCCTGAAAAGCAAAAACCTTTGCGATTTTCTTCCACGGGAGTGTGGCATTTGTGTAATAATAAAAGGGTAAGTGTAACCCAAGCAATTCATTTTTTTTTTTTTTGTTTTTATATTTCTTTCAACAATCTTATCTTTTCAGGAAGAGGAGATTGATGATGAATACTGTGTAGTGGTGAATAGGTCCAGGAATTTATTTGCTACACCCATGCGATCAGATTTCTATCAAATAAGAAAGATAAGAAATGTATTTAATATAGTTACAAAGTTGTATCAAATTTGTGGCTTGGGCAACTTCCGCCACTACAAATCTTCGAGAAATGAAAAACAACCGTATTTTTAAAGCTAGCTAATGAGAAAAACGTTGACTTTAATTCAATTCAAAGCCCTGTCCCATACATCACAGGGTGATGTGTAGATATAAAAAAAATGCCGCCCATATTTCTGCGGTGATATGAAATATAGGCGAGTGAATTACCACCAATTCTCGCTCGACATAAATCTGCACGTAATAAGCAAAAGAAATGCAATGAAAATGTATTTATTAAATTTAAAATGAAAATTGCAGTAGTTGCTGTTGAAAATTGTGCGAGTCGCTGATACTTTGTACATATGTACGTATGTATGTACACACATAGATGAGATGACAAACTGGACCTGAGCTACTTCTTCTAATGCCACTCTGATTGGTCTTTGGCTATGCGCCAGATGTGTGTGCTGCTGTCGTTGTTTTTTTTTTTTTTGTGTGTGCCCCAAGCATAATGTAATTAGTTGCAACAGCCCACAACAACAACAATAACAAACAAGTAGGGAAAACAGCAACAGCAAGAACAATAGCAAAAACAAAAACAAACCGAACTAAATAAATTCTTAAGAACGTGCATAAAAAATTATTTGCTCATACGCATGAACGCTTGCCCAATGAAGACTTATATATTTTTTGTTTATACCCCGCTGGCAAGGAGTAGAATAGTCCAAGTCAGCCAGACGATGAACTGTCTGATCTAATTAGCAATTTACATATATATTCTGTCAGTCTAAATATGGCGATTAAAGAGTGATTTTGTATATTGGATTTACATTTAAGAGTGTCGCAACATTGCAATTAAAATTCGACTTTTTTTTACGCCCTTAAAATATCCAGAATTTTTCCATAGAGAATAGTATCACCCCAACTTCGTCTTTAACCAATTTGTATTGGTATTGTTGTTTCGAAAATTTGGCAATGATCCAAAAAACTCAGCCACAGCTACAACAAAAACAACTGATTTGTACAGGTGCGAAAACTCTGTGATCTGTGCACGTCGGAAAACACAAGCCTATACACAAAATTTGTCTTTATTTAATGCCTGTCTGTGTGTGTGTGTGTATGTGTGTGTGTGTGTCTGTTTGGCCCTGGGTCAATTCTCGTACTCAAAGATCATGCCCTTAATGGCGATTGTTGTTTAATAGCTGCCATCTGCATTTGAGCCTTATTCATTTTTATTGCACAGATCGCGACAGGTCGGTCCTCATTTCGTATACTTATTTATATTTTCTTCTTTGAGTATTTTTTGTTTTGTTTCATTCTTGTTGCCTTTTGGCTTTTGTAGCACAATGAAAGTATCGTTTGTTTATTTGCCAAGCATCTAATGATTTTCCTGGGTGTGTTTTTCATTTTTTTTCTTATTTGCTTTTGTGTTTTTCGCTTGTGAATTGTATTTTTAGTGCCAAATGTGGCAGTTGCTGGTTGCCTGTTCATTTGCTTAGCTCTGTTCAGTTTAAATTGGCTAATTGAGTATTGACTGCGAGACTTAATAGTATTCTTAAATAAGTCGAAATTCATTGAGTTTTTGAATGTATAAGAGTATAATAGATAATTATATTTAATATTATTTAAATAGATATTTTTAAAAAACGATCGACCATTATATTATATTATATTACAACTAAAATTATATTATTTTATTTTATATTACAACTAAACACAAAAATTGAGAATTTTTAAAAAGAATTGTTCGCATTGCTAATATATTTGATTAATCAATTAGTTAAATTAAGAATAAACAACATAAATACGAGTAATATTAATATAGTAAAATGATTTATTCCTTTATATTATGACCTAGCACTTTAAACAATTTGCTTTTTAATAAAACATTAACATTAAACATTAAATGATTTTGCTATAATTTCGTATTTAAAGAAAATTCGTTTCATCAATTGCATCTGCCGAAAGCTTCAATCAAATTGTTGATCATTGTGGCCTTTAAAAGTTCAAAAGTCAACGTTAAACAGATTGCCCAACGCACGCATCGCTTGGCCACGCCCACAGTGTGTCAAACACGCTAATTTACTGTTACATTATTTACATACAAACAAACATACACACACACACACACATAGACAGTGTAGCAGCGATAAAACTGAAAGGTTGTCACTTTGGAGGCGTTAGGCGGTCGCTCGTCGTTTTGTGGTGTTGCCGAGGGAGACACATAATAAGAAAAACAACGAAGAATGCCACCACACAACGACGAGGAGGAGGCATGGCAAACAGGGCGCATGAGCAATATCTGTGCGCGCTAGCAACATGCGAAGAATGTTGCCAAGCCAAAACACTTGCCACTATAGAAAACATGGAAAACACCATAAATATGCATTTTTTATGATGCAAACACTTGGCAGGCTTTTGATACTTGTGGCATAAACAGTAGTGTGTGGAGTGTGTTTAATTAATAAGCGAGGCTGCCATAAAATACACAAAATGTTGCTAAACTCTGCTGAGTCAACACGAATAGCATCCACAAAGTTTCCCGCCAATTGCAGGCCAAGCCGAAGTGTATACAAACAAACACACACATACACACACACGACACACATATATACACACATACTGACACACACTCTAGCAACCCCGAAAAGCCGCAACGCAAACAGGGCGTGTTGGGCATGGAGAAGTCGTGTGTAGTGTCAAGAGTGGGTTGCGTTGCCTTGGGTTGAGTTAGTCGTCGTGAGT
Organism: Drosophila niveifrons; assembly: GCA_035046325.1. NCBI lineage: Eukaryota > Metazoa > Arthropoda > Insecta > Diptera > Drosophilidae > Drosophila > Drosophila niveifrons. The sequence goes on from JAWNOC010000052.1 coordinate 14,976,861, forward strand.
CGTCCTCTGCAACGGCAGAAAGCGTAAAATCTGCAAAGCTCAAACTGAAACCAAAAGCCGGCTAGCAGTACTCCCCGCTTCCCTCCTCCCCCTCATCAAACTAGCACTCTACAGCATAATCTACAGCGCTGTTATTTACATTTTGTTTTGCCGGCTTTTCTGCTTTCGTTTGTGCGCGACCCGAACGAAAACCGAACGCTTGCCGACAGCCCTTCGGCTGTGCTTTCGTTTGACGACGTGCACGACGATTCCGAATCCGTTTTGAATATCGCGTCAGTTGGCGACGGCCTGCACTCTGAAACGGACGTGTTTTCTGCTCGAAAATTTTCACATGAATTTTTGAATTAGCATTTTTGAGTGGTGTGTGTTTTGTGTGTGAGTTGGTTGTTGTCTTGGTGTCTTATTTTGAGTTATCGCGATTTGCGTCTAAAAGTGCAATTAGTGTCGCAAAAATTGTGTGCAATGAATTGAGAAATTGCCCTGGGACATAATCCCAAAACCGCAAGAGATCAGCCAACAAAAAGTGCATTAAAATTGTGTTGAAGTAAAACATTTGAAAAATTGAATTGAATTGAATTGAATTGAATTGTGAATGCTCCAGTGATTTGCACAGCTGATATTCGCTGCTATATAAAGGTAACAACCTCTATACATTCTTTAGGACTCAATCATTGAAAAAAATGTCACGAAACCAAATAGAAAAGAAAGAGAAATGTGTCACCAAAACTGAATCGAAACCAAAGCGTGCATGTTAATTAAAGACAGGCGCGCACACACAGAAAGAATTTTCCAACAACAGCCGGGGAAAAAAAAAGAAAAGTATGAGAGATGTTATTGCGGGTGCCATGGCCAATCCATCCATCACTCAATTGCCAGTACAGAATTTTGGATTTTTTTTTTTTTTTTTTTTGTTGTATTAGTTGTTGGATTGGTTCTTGCTTTATTTCAGCTGCGACATGAGTTTCTAGCCGTTTTGCTTTTTTCTTCTTCTCTTTTTGCTAACGCCCCATAACAACTGTGCATTAAATTTAATTTGGAAATTTAAATTGAGAGCATAACAAACAGCACAGAATGCACATGTGTTTTTTTTTTGCCTGCTGCTTTCCTCCACATTGCGTCACTCTGGCACCCAATATACAATCCATAGAATACTCAATAGTCGCCACCAATAAGCAATGGGCTCATTCCAGACCCGGGGCCAAAAGCTAAAGCATTCGTCTGGCTGTTGGGTTGTTAACGATAAATAATCAGCAGACTTTTGCCAGCCGCTTTGATTTTCAGCCATAAATATTTATGCAATTGGACGCACTTGTTTAAACAGACAAACAGACACTTCATAAGGGGAAATGGATCATCATTCATTCGTTGTGAGTCTGAGAAAACAGTTGGCATATCATAAACGTGAATTGTTTATGACTTATGCAATTTGCCAGGCCACGCCTCTCAATTAAAACTTGGCTGGTGAATGTGAAATTATCCCTCATTGTTTTGATGTTATCAGCTGAGCGGTTTCCTTTCTGTCTCTCTCTCTCTCTCTCTCTGTTTGATTTTCCTGCGGCCTGTTTGTTGCATGTTGGCTAACAAAATAATTGACAAAACAAATCATTTACGTGGCAAAAGTTTCAGGCCCAAAACACGCAACATGTACGATTATTTGACGACAACAGCGCGGCCAAAAACAAAAACTAAATCAAAAACACACAAAAAAGAAAGAAAACCAAGAAAAACAAAACAAAAAAGAAAAAAAAGCAGGCAGTACTTTGCTCAAATATAAATATAAATAACAGCATAATAATGAGAGACAAAACAATACGAAATTCCAATGCTGCAACATTGTGCGGCATGTGGCATGCGGCATGTGGCAGGGGTGGCAGATACGAGTGGCTTTCAGCTGCATGCGATGACATTTTGTAAACATACAAATTAAATAGCTTAAATTTATATGCACACTGTCAAAGCTTTTAATAACATTTGTGTAATTAGCTAAATCGCATTTGCTGCAAATCACATTTTGTTGCCAACTACTTGAGAAAACATGAATTAGATTTTCCATTAAATAAATTATGGTTTGCTTTAAGTATTATTGTTTTAAATAAACAATTGCTTTTAAAGATTTTCACATGAATTGATTGTATATATTCTCTTAATAACAAACACAAATCAAATATTACACATACGCCGCGTATATTTTGCTTAATGGTTAATAAATTCAATTGCGTGATTTATATGAGCTCTTCATTCCAATTTTTATGGTACTTTCCGGCTAAAAAAGTATTAAAATTTTTTACCACCGCGTTGCTTTTTTTTTCAATGAAAATGTTTGAATGCTCTCTCTCTTGATTTGATTTCTAACACATCGCCAAATTAAATCAACTAATTAGCTTAATACCTTTTGGTGCCATTTGGACAACTGATGCCGTCTGGGGTATTATGCTGATGCCGATTCGAAAATTGCGAAATGTAATCGAATAAAATGCAAACAGCATTTAACCGCTGTTTAAATCATATTATGGCCAGCAAACCGCAAATTTGCCGCCTGTGGCTGGGAAATGTCAAGGGTGTTTATTTGGTTTGTGGCTCACAGTCGATTGCCTGATTTACAAACACAACAACACACACACACACATACAAAGAGCACGGTCTGCAACAGTCAACATGTTAACAAGTTGTTAAACACACACACATCGTTGTTGTAATGATGTTGGTGGGGGGAAGTAAGCGTAATTTTTACTGCCTATTTTCTGGGTAAAAATCGCCACATTTATGGCTATTAGTTTTTGGTTATTGGCTGCCGCGTTCATATGATGTCTGGGTGTCGATCGCAGTTTGAGACCCTAACATATACTACACTGAAAAAAAAGATCAAGTTTTAAAATCAAGAACATTCGCCTTACAAATTGTGTTCTTGAAATAAGACCACTTAAAAAATAGATTCTCAAAACTAAGAAAGTAAGTAAAAAAAAGTGAAACTTTCGAAAAAAGATCAAATATTTCTAGATTTAGATTACAAAATTCTGTAATACATCGAAATTTCTATAAAGTTTTTAAATACATTAGAGACTTTTCGTTCATAAGCTCATTTAGTCGAGCTGTCGAAAACTTTTCTTCAATGCAGTCTAAAAAGAAAGAGGCTTGGTAATAAAATAATGTTAAGTGATAAACTTACAACTAAATAACAAATGAATGCAATAATTATTAAAGCATAAAAGAGTGAAATAGTAAATAAATAATTAAAACTACAAATTAATATTTTTTTTAATCTTATTGATAAGAAGACCAAAAATCATATTGTTAGATAAAAAAAATATTATTTTATTAAGATTTCCATATTCTTGACACATTTTTGGGATAAAAATTCTTAGTGTTGAGACCAAAATCTTCATTTCAGATCTTTTTCTTTCTGTGTAGTTCCCTGTTGTCCATGTGGCAAATGGTTTTATGTTGAACAAATTGCGCCTAGGCCTGACAAATGTCGGCTCAAGTGTCTGCCTCTGACTCGGGGCTGGTTTATTAAAATCGAATTGCGACTTATTGACAGACACGCTATGCCAGGCAATGCGCCTAACAGCAGGCAATAGTTTTTATTGCAAACTCCATTGCGACGACAATATAATGAGCATAATGCCCATGGAAATGATTGTATGAGCGCAATTTACAATGTAATAAACTTGTCGTATTCGTTGTTAAGTACGATATAAAATATGCGTTGAGTATGGGAGGGAAATATTATGGTGTAAAGGTATTTCGAATGATACAAATTATGAACTATTATAAATATATTTAAAATGCATTCAATCGCAAATGAAATAATGTTAAGGAGAAGAAGTTGTTAAGCATTTATATACATTATATTTATGTAATAATATTATTGAAGAGAAGCTGATAAGCATTTCTAAAAGGTAAAATAATCATGAATTGATAAATATTTAAGGCAGTTTGAATTACATTTAAAATCAAAAATGAATTAATCAAAGGAAAACATCTATTGCGCATTTAAATCTCTAAAAATATTTGTAGATTTGATCAATTTACTTAAATTATTTTATTATTATATTAGTATTATTATCATATATCATTAAACCAAGTTTCTGATACTCTGATGTGGCATTTTAGACTAGCTAAAAGATTGAAGTTGTAAAGTAGCTACAAATATTATTTTCTTGCCAAATATATTTATAACTATCTTCAGATATTTTTGTAAGAATATGAAAACATTTGTACTACTTTTAGAATGAATAATTATTTCAAATACTTTCCACATTCATCTAAAAGAAATTATATGATTAATTTTATTGGAAAGTTCAGTGAATAAGACTTTTTTTTTTAAATTGTACTATATTTGAAATTTATAAGCAACAGCTAAAAAAAAGTAAACAAGAGTCGTTTAAAAACTAACAGCTTATGAAGATTCTTTTTTTTGATTTTCATGCTGTAGTCTTGACTATATTCTTTATCACCTAAGTTGATGCTGAGTTTACATTTCTTTCTTATCCTTGAGAGCAACTTGTTATGTGACGTTTGGACAAATAAATAGAATTAAGCATATAGTTTATGCTTCATTCTGGCAAATACAAATCGTACTTGAGCGCGAAGAACTTTATGGCATTTTAATTGTTGCCAGTTGCAGTTGCTCTTTGAATTCAATTCAATTCAACATCAAGTTGACTCACTTTTGGGGCATAATCAAATTTTCTTCGCCACTTTTCCTGTATTTTATGTGCGCTGTTTATTTATGTGCGTTTAATTTATATATATTTCTGTAGTCTGGTTAGCAGACTTTTGCGATTGCGATTGCGAATTGTAACGATAATAAAGTATAAAAATTTCAACGGCTTTGTCATCGTCGCCCCATCGGCAGCTATAATTACCGCGAAAAACCAAAAATTGTACACAGATCGAAAGTAGATATGAATCACAATATTACCTGTGTGCATTTTTGTGTAGTTACAGCATCAATTTCCTCTGCGATCGCGCATTCGGCATCAAAGCAGTCGTCGTATTAACTTTTCATCTCTTCTGGGGGCTAAAACTGCAGCTATTAAAATCGGCAAAAATCCAAATTGTATATATTTTTGGTAAGAGGACGTGAGATGAGAGCGAAATGCAAAAGTGCAAGTGCGGAGGTTGAATGATGCACAAATTCCAAAGCATATCAAAACCATTTTGGGCCGCAATCGCAATTGCAAACAGAATTGCAGATTCAGATTCAGATGCAGATGCAATTCACAGGTGGCGAGATACTTGCTAATTTATGAGCTGTGCATTGTGGGTTAATGTAACCGTAAATTGCCAGTTTGAATTTAACAAGATGCCCACAATCCACCCACAAGAATCCCCCCCAGAAGCAAAACAGAAGCGCACAGAACAAAGCCTCAATGAGCTGAATGCTCCAATTGCCGTCAATGCCGGCTATGAGAATGGGCATCAAAAGATTACAAATTGGCAGCTAGTTAACATAGAGTTTAAAAGAGGTTAAGCAAACAAAATGGCGAAATAACAGCGAAATATAATGAGCGATTAGGTTATTTCCTTTAAAGAATATATTAAAGTATTCGAGAATTGTTTTCTGTAATACAAAAGTATTAAATGCATTTCAGATACAAATACTCAAAGTGCTCTAAGTTAGACTATGGAAATGTGTTGAATACTTTTTAATATTTATTTTGTATATTTGGCTGGCAAAGAATACTTAAAAAAAAAAATTAAATTAAATGAAAAGATTACAAATTGGCAGCTAGTTAACATAGAGTTTAAAAGAGGTTAAGCAAACAAAATGGCGAAATAACAGCGAAATATAATGAGCGATTAAATTATTTCCTTTAAATAATATATTAAAGTATTCGAGAATTGTTTTCTGTAATACAAAAGTATTCATTTCCATATTCTAACAAAATGTTCTACTAATATTTATTTTGCATTTTTTACAATGAAATTTAAACACAATGAAATTTAATGAATAGATTACAAAATGGAAGCCAGTTAACATAGAGTTAAAAGAGGTTAGGTAAACAAAGTGGAGAAATAACGTTTAGATTACTTCCTGTAAAACATCAAGGTTTTAAAATATCATTTATATTCAAAATATTTCCATATTCCTAAAAAATTTCCCAATAAAAATAACACTCAAAAAAATAAAACAACAAAATTAGATCAAAAGATTACAAATTGACAGTTAGTTAACAGAGTCAATATCAATTTATAAAAAAAGCTTAAATAAACAAAATGGTGAAATAACAGCTAAAAATAATGAGCTATTTCATACATTACTGTAATGACTCTTGAAAGTATTGAAAATATTATTTATACCTAACAAAAGTATGTAAAGTATTTTTCTATTCTTACAAAGTTTCATAATAATTGTTTCCCTTACCACAAAATTAAATGAAAATATTAGAAATTGGCTTCCAGTTAGCATAGAGCTAATAGCGTTTAGAAAAGAAGGATGAATAAACTAAATGGCCAAATTACTATAACTGTAATAAGTCTTAAAAGTATTAAAAAAAAAATATTTTTACCTAACAAAAGCATTCAAAATATTTGTATTTTCATACAATAATTCCAATTAATATTTATTTCTATTTTTGGCATTCAAGGAAAGTGGAAAAAAGAATAACAAAATTATTTCGGAGTACTCAGCAATTGTGTATTCTAAACGTCTGAGACATCGATCGATTGTTTATTGAGTGTTTGATTCATTTGTTGAATTCCATTCTATATAATTGCATTTCTTTAGTTTGGCGAGTCTTTCTTTATTTATATTTCTTAGTTCTGACGAATTTTTATTTCCAAACAATCAAGCAGTCTCACGAATTGCTTGCGATTGAATTGCAGCTTTCTACTTATAAAAAATATCGTTATAAATATTTGTAGTATATTTTATAAACTATTCAATCTTGACGTTTTTTCGTCTTGATCATCATCAATGGTATGTTTATTGAGTGTCTGATTCATTTGTAGTATTCGAATTCCAAATAATTGCAACTTATTGGTCTTCAGTCTCTTTCTTTATTTATATTGCTTAATTCTGAGGAATTTTTATTTTCCACAATATACAAGTAATTGTGCAGACTTGAGCATGTATTTGTATATAACAAAATTACTGCAAATCAATTAAAGTTGACACATTTCTTATTTAAATTATATTTTAGCCAATTAAACGTACTTCAAGCTTAGTAGTTGTAACCAACATATTTATAAATATGAAATATATATCTATGCATATTTTGTATACTTACATATTAAATCTTGACAGATTTTGACTTCATAAATGATTTTTTGACTTCATTAATGAGTATCTGATTCATTTATAAAATTCCATTCTATATAATTGCATTTCTTTGGGCTTCAGATTTGTGCTTTTTTATATTACTTTATTCAGAGAAATTGTAATTTCCAAATTATGCAATTTAGCAAATTTCCATAAATTGTTTGTTTATAAAAGTAACACTTCAAATGAATAGAAGTTTTTACATAAAAAACAATCGTTAAAAAATGTATATATTGTTATAGTTGTCTATATACTTTGTAACCTATTCAATCTTGACGTATTTTCGTTTTCATGTAATAACCAAATATAGAAATAACATAAGGCATATACAAGTATGTACGTGCAGTGTGTTGATATTAACTGATTGATGTTTTCCTGTCAGGAAATCATTTGGAAATGGCGTGAAAAATACTCTCACTACATTTGTCAGTTGTTGTTCTTGCCATTTCCCATTTCCCATGCACATTTTGACCTTTTGTGTTGGCTGGGTTTACGTGTCTCAATGGTTTCATGTGCCAAGGATTTTGGATCGAATTTGCTTTTTGCTTCTCGGTTTTTTTGCTTTATTGATTCCGAGTGTAAGACACTCGAATGAAATGGAAGCGAAGCGAAATAATTAGCAGTTACCCATAACTCTCTTTTTGTGTTGGATCATAAATTCAAGTCAGACATTTCATGTCAAGGCTCAGCGGCGAATCGATTGATAAATTAATCCAAATTAGGCCTTGAAAGTGCATAATAAATATTTATAAGTTGTACTTGGTATTTTTCTCCCTTTTCACTACATACTATGAGAAAATCCTTAGTTGTTAGCTCTGGCGTGTTGTTTGGCTGGGGAAATTTTCAATTTCAACTGCAATTTAAACGTCCATCAATAACCTGGCTGACACATACACAGAGTGAGGCAAGCGGAGTGTTCCAAGTGGGCAAATCGCCAGCAAAACGTTAAAGCACAGATTAAATTGTGTGCTTCGTATTTGTGTTTGTGTGTGTGCCATAATAATTCATGCCCAAGAAATGAACTCAGTCTGACAACGAAGCCACTTAAGCCACCAAGCAGATCCTCAATCCGTACTCTGTATTCCGTACTCTGTATGCCGTAGTTCCAGTTCCGGACTCGGGCACCACCAACAACAACAACAACACAACAACAACAATGAGTGGGTGCGACTGACAAATGAAGAGTGACAGTTACAAAACAGCTAAAAAACAAAAACCAAATCATTCCTCGTGCAACTTGTCGCGACAGTTGAGTTTTTAAAAGCAACTTGTTGTCATAAGGCCGACTCGCGAGTTCTCTTCCTCTTCCTCACTTTTCTCTTCTTCTCTCGCTCTCTTACTTTCTGTTTTGTATGCTGCAGTTTTTTTTTTTTTCTTTTTCTGCGGGTCTTGTTCAAGTCAAACGGCAGAGTTTGTTTGGCTCTGGAATGGGGGGAGTGTTGTATTCTGTTGTGTTGCTCTCTGAGTACGTGAAAGATTTAAAATAAAACCACTTAGCGACAGCTTCATTTTTTGACAATTCCTAAAGCAGCGGCTGGGTGTGATAAAGTGTCCTTGGGGATTTAACACCATTGTAACACTTCCCTATTTAAGCATTAAATGTATGCTAGGAAATGAAACAATATTTAAAATGTGAAAGTAACATAAATTTTGAATAGGAAATTAATTCATTATATGAAGTAGCTAATAACAATGATGTATTGCTTCTTAGGAAGAAATAAACTTATTGAAAAAGTAGTTAAATACTTAATAAAGAAAAACTAAGTAGAAATGTATTTCTTATAAAATTAAACAAAGTTTAAATATATTTAAATGTGAATGCACGTCTCTTTTATTTCCTCGTGAAAATAGATTACCCGATACTTCTTTTAGCATTGTTCTATATAACTTAACAGTACTTACATTAACATATGTTAAAGGTATGTTAATGTTACTATAATGCTAGCCATATTATTTTAAGCCAGCTCTGCCACCATGTTAACTGGCAGTTTTTAACTAATTTTAGAGCATCCAACTTTTGGAGATGAAAGTATGAAAAGAAAAGCTAAAATGTATATCTTATTATTAATAGGGCATGGAATGATGTACTTCGATATTAAATTTGGTCTTCTATATAGAAACACTAAACCTAAAAGTCAGTTCTCGTTACAAAATTACTTTGATGGTGTGAAATATTACCATAATAATGAAATATACACTAAAAAAAATTTTAATTTCCAAAAATAGAATATCTTTAAATGATATATCTATAAATCTGTTCTATATATACTTAAAACATAGAAATGTAATTCTTAAAATTTTTACCAAGAATATAAAATGATAATTAATTCGTTCATTCGTACTTTTCTCTTAATTAAGCAATCTTAACAGCAATCTTCTAGGTTTATTTGTGCAATAACATAATTACTGAATATTTTGGATATGTTTATTTTGCGTGCAATTTAAACAATTAATGTCAATCTGCGAGCTGGCTAAATAATTGGGTTATTCGATGTGGATGCGAGCGAGTATTTAAGTTAGAATTCTAGCTAATCAAATTAAATGAATTTCACATCTCATTGGCGCTGTGAATTTCGGCTTCCCATTTCCCTTTGCCATTTTCATTTCGATTAAGATTACGCAGCAATTTTAGCTGTGTTTATACAAGTATTTATTGTGTATGTGTGTGTGTTTGGTTTACTTGAGCTGCATTTATAATAAAATAAATCGCAGTGCTTGCGAAATGTCTGGCAGGCATAAGTACATATATTTAAAGAAAGAAATGGCCAAGAATCACAAGCGACATGAACTGTAAAATTACAACAACTCAACACTCGGCGGGGGAGGCAACCAAAATAGCTAAAAACTAAAACAATACTATATACACTGAAAGAAAATACATGCTAATACCAAGAATAAAGTCTTTAATTAAGATTGTGTGTGGATATTTAACCAAGACGATTTACTTTTAAATCAAAATTGAAAATCTACAAAATAATCTAGATTACCCAATCTTAAAATTCAAGATTACAATCTTGTTTGAAGAATAACAAAATCTTAAAACAAGAATAAAATTATTTTAGAATAACAAATTCTTGAATAACAAATTCTTGAATCAAGATTTTATTCTTAAAATAAGATGTTTTGCAATATACTTTGGAATCTAAAATAAAACATTCTAGAATTGAGATTTCATTCTCAAGAAATAAGATGTTTTTAATGCAAATTTGAAATGCAAATTTAACATAAAACCTTAATTCAGTATTCTTTCAACTCAAAAAACTTATTTCAAGATTGTCCTTTTATAGATCGAAAAAATGTTAAATCAAGATTTTTTTCAATATAGATTTTGTTTCTCTCTGTGTAGTTTTTGTATTAAGTGCAATTGCTGTTGTTCACCTGCAGTGCGCACTCAAATGCCTCAGTTGACTGCCACAACACGATGATTATTAGAATAATATTGATAATGATTGTTGATGATGATCATTATTGTCTTTGGGTAGCTGTCCATTTCAATAGAATTTATTTGTATTTTTAGCGCACTTTTCATTATTAACTAAAAACTGTCAGTTTGACGCAAACACACACACACACACATACATGTTGCAAACACCTGAACACACACACACACACATTCGTGCACACACTTATACACCTATAGTGTAGCGCTGATTTGAATGTCAGTCTGGCAGGCATTCAGCTTGAAGGGAGAGCGGAAATTTTGCGAACATGTTGAAAGTTGTCAACATTTCAAAACGCTGAATGCGGCGCAACAAGTTGCCTGCAACAAAATGGCGGAAACGTGACTCAGTCTGCTGCCGCAGCCGTTGCTGCAGCCAGACACTTGAATCAAAGTCGAGGGGCGCAACTAAATTTATGAAATGAATTTTTAAACGCAACTTTAAAGTTTTTTATTGCTTTGAGAGTTGCAGCCGTTGCAGGCAGCATCCTAATTGTGGCAAACTTTCGCACACGCTTCATATCCTGGCCCAGGACTCCCAGACTATCGCTCTCTCTCTTTCTCTCTCTCTCTCTCTGTCTGTCTCTGTCTGTCTGTGTTTGGTGAGCCGCCTGTCGCACTGTCCCTTTGCTCTCTTTTGCCTGTCGCTGTTCATTGACTTTGGCAGCAACAACAGGCAACAACAACGTTGTGAATGTTGCAGCTACACAGCACACTCATACGTTCAAAGAGTGGGAAAGAGAGAGGGGAGTAGTCGAACGCACTGTGACTTTGTTTTTAATACACTCCAGTGGGCGCTCGCATCGATCGACAGGACAAACAAGTCGCCTGTCGTTGTCTGCCAGCCGCAGTTCATTACTCCTCGAGCATGTCCTGTGGCCAGCCAGTTTTGTGCACTGACTTTTCATCCTCATATTTCTGCCATGCCACACGCCACACGCCACGCAATGCAACGCAACGCAACTCCTTGTTATCCTTGGACTCGACGTCAACTCATGGCAAAGATAATCAGTTGAGACCAGTTCAGAAGCCAAAAGACAAGCTGAGCTTCTTGCTGCTTTTTGACTGCTACGGATATTGGCTATATTTGGAGGCGTGTCCGCCGCCCTAATCCACTATACACTATTCACCATTCACATCAATATCAATTGCAAACGCCGAGTCACTTTTTGTTCATTTAAAGTTTAAATTGTTGTCGGGCAACTCCATTTGGTTGGACGCACAACAAGAATAGATTGTATTATTTAATATTCTAGCAAGAATTTGGAAAGATAGGTATATATTCATTAAAAGTTTTTCTACTCTAAATTATATTCTTTAATATGCAGAATTCAAATGTTAGTTTGTATATTAATCTTTAAAACTTTGAAATGAGTTTTCGAATAGGAATAGACATTGTACTATTGTGCAGAAGTCAAACATTGGAGTATTATTCTTAAAACATACCAAATAATATGTCGCCAAAATATACCAAATGTCGTGATAGTATATATTTAAAGTACTATATTACAAATATATCAAATTTATATATATTTTTTTTAAAACATATTAAATAATATACATCCAAAAATACTAAAATATACCGTTTGCCATATTTGTTATATTATTGAAGTAATATATTTGAAATATATCATCGAAGTCGAAATATACCAGACTGCCAGCCAAGCCAGCTAAGACCCTATTGCAATAGATGTAAATAAGAAATAATAAAAAAAGAAACAAACAGCTTATGACGATTTTTATATTTTAATTCTCACAACTGCAACGATTATTTTATATGTATTAAGATACAACATTTATTTAATATTCTAATATCCAAATGTTGATGCTTTAAAAATCATTAAAGATTAGAAATATTTACGAAGAGTAGTATTAAAACATTTATATCTAGCTTTGCTTTGAGGATAAAGATTGCAAAATGAATTAAACAATTGGAATTTAGTTAGTTGTATTAACAATGAATTTTGAAAATTTATTTTCATAGTTAGAACCTTGGCCACTTCATTATTGATTGATCAATATGAAATTATTGACTTGTTTTATAAATTCAGTACTTATAAAAGTGTATTTAAATAATTTCAATTTAAATAACTAATTTGTAACTTATTTTAATAACTGCAAAAGCAACCCGCTGACATAACTTGTTTGTTGTATGTAGTGTGACAATGTTGTGGCAACTTTTGTCTGGCAAGAGCAAGAGAATAGAGGAGAGTCCAGCGTCTGTTTTATGTTATGGCCTGTAGAGGACTTTGGACTTTGGCAACGCGCAAACATACGCATATATTTGTATATGTGTGTGTGTGTGTGCTCGGGATGTTTGGCATTTTGGCCGCATCATCATAATTTGTGAAAGGCGCTGGCAGGAAGTTGCCGCTACACCAGAATGTTGATATGTTGAAACAAGTAGCCAGCCGAGTCGAGTCGAGTCGAGTTGAGTCGAGGGGCAACCTTGTCATATCCTGTTGACGTCGCTGACAGACTCGTTGCCTTTGCCACCTGCCACCTGCCACGTGCCCCCTTCCTGTGGCTGTGGCTGCTTGCCCCTACCACTATCATCATCATCAGTATTTTTTGCTCGGCGGAAGTGTGAAATATTTTTAGTGAACACTCTTTTTTTTTTGTGTTGGTTTTTCGGCTACCTTCTTCAAATGGAATTTTTCGTTGAAGCGTATTTTATTGGCATTTTGCAAGAAAATTTGTGTGGTTTTTAGCGTTCTACTCAAAATTCGTTTTAAATTCCTTGCGATGCGCCAAAAATGTTCGTGGAAATCTCAATTAAGCTCAAAACCCCCCGTTTGCGTTCATTTGGTGTGCGCAGTGCGTATAATTGATTTAGCCAAATTGTTAAACGAATCAAACGTTGGCAAATTACGCGTGCGACTAATGTGCTCTCTAGTTGTGTCCGTTGCTGAGGACCAGTGCCTGCCAAAAAGGACTCCTAAAGGACATCACCACCACCGCCCAGTGATTGTGACAGGCTTTTCGGGGCCTTTTCATTTTACGCACACGTTGCATAAATTGCTGGCATGTTGCATAATTATGCGACAGTTGTCAATGAATTTGCATGCGATTGCAATTGCATTTTGCAGCTGCATTTTTGACCAAGTTTACACCAGAGATTTCTCTCTACTCAATTCATGGAAAATTTCGCTAAAATTTGCACATATTAAACCAAATTCAATTACTAATTAGAAATGCCTAAAAGATCGCAATTACCAAACATATTGACAGCCGATTTATTAATGCAGTAAATACAGAAAATAGTTTTAGTAGGAAGTGTTATTGAGAAACGAGGAAACTTTCAAGTTTTCAAAATCAAGATTGCAATAAACCTTGTTGAGTATAGAATAAGAAAACCTTTAATGTTGACTTCTGACAATTATATAAAGAAGTAAGAGTAAGATTTAAAATGATTCTTCTAAATTATCAACGGATTTTTTTTAATAATGGTTTATAACTAGTATTATAAATAGAATCATCGAGTTACATGCCAAACATTTTCTCTCTTTTTTTTTGGGTTCCAACAAAAAGATAAACAACACGTTCGACTAACAACTAATGCAACAAATTAAGAGCATTAAATTGCTATAAATGCCACAGCTGTCAACAGAAACACAATTCAACCGCATTCTTTGAGGTGCAACTGCAAGTTTGCCAAAGGTGCATGTTTTAGTTTTTGCGACGTTGTTCTTTAGCTAATTAAATGAACTAAAAGCGGTATGAGAAAAACGCTAGATACAAACAGCAATTGCATATTGCATTTTGAGTTGTGATTTTTCGGGGTGAACAAATGAACAAACGCCTCCCTCGCTGTGCTATAGTTGTTTGAAATTTGGGTCAATTATGCGATTTGTCGCGCCACAGACACAACACGACAGCAACAGCAACAGCGACTCCGATGATGACGATGACGATGATGACTGCGAAGCACACACATCCATCAGTCCCCGTATGTCACTGGCATTGAATTGCTTTCACAGAGAGATGGGAAGGCGGAGACGATTTTTTGGGGAGACGGAATGCTATACTCTCCTGTCTTTGGCAGACACAGAGCACAGAACACAACACACAGAACACACAGCAGGTTGCTTTGCGTAATTATTTGTCAAATTCACACACTGGCCACTAACGAGCAACAGGCAGTCTAATATTCAGGTGGCTGGCATTCATTCTTCTGCCGGCTGCCCTGTTGGCCCCACGCACTTGTCAATTTGGCAATCAATCAGGAGCTCAGGCACAAATAAATTCATATATATTGTTTATGATTAGACTGGCCTATGGACTATCACAACATCCGTTGCCGTAACGGAAGTAATTATCAAACATTTTGTGACGAATTGTCGTAATAACCTTTCGATAACCAGATAAGATTAAAGCTGGACGCGTACGTCCATACCAAAAATACATATTTTGTATGTAATTCCAGCGCCGCCCAAAAGTATGCAACACAATTTTGTGTGTGCGTTGTTTTTTTGCCAAGCCCCATTGTCAATGCTGTCGACGCGTCCATTAGGCCAATAAATATTTGTTTGGCATTATATGCGACATAATTCACATAAAATCACACATCATTTGCTTTTGTTATTATTTATTTACAATTTTTTTTTTTTTGCTGTTTATTTCTTTCGTTTCTTTCATTACATGTATTAACAGTAGTAAATTATGTGTTAATATAAATAAATTGTATTTTCTCCATTGTAATACAGTTTAAAATATATGAGTGTCTATCTATTATTATTAAATACAATAAACACGAAAGCACATTTTGGCAAAGGTTGATGCATTAAATTAGCGTTTGTCATATTTAGTTGCTTAATATGTAAAACATTAAAGTCATTAAATAAATTATAAAATCTAAGCACATTTAAGGCGACCAAATAAAGAAAAATGCAGTCAAAGGCATTATTCTCTTTCTTCTTCTTTTTTTCATTTTCGTTTATTGCACTTTGCACATGTGGAAGACGATTAAAGTGTAAATTGTAATATTGGAACAAAAAAAAAAAACAATAAAAAATAATTGCTTTTTGTTTCTTTAAAGATGTTTAGCCTGCGTGAATCGGATTTCTAATTATAGGTGTGTGCAATAAATTTGTTTTAATCGATAAGCGATTGAAAGCGATCGGATGGCGCCTAGACTTTCATTCTTATCAGCGTTCATATATATTTGAAATCATCTAGATTTATTTACAATTAATTATAACATTTTATTTGTATTTCCATAGAAATTCTAAACGCATTTGTCATATTTTTTCTTGCCTGCGCCCTGTATAGTATCTATCAACATTCAGCCACTCATACATTTCAATATGTATGCGTGTATGCATGTGTGTGTGTGTGTGTGTGTGTGCGTGTATCTTTGTTTTTATTTTTATTTATATATATATATTTTTTTGTATTCATATCAACTCGTCGTCGTAGACTGGTGGCCCCCCTCTAATAACGCGCGCTGCGCTGCGCTTACAAATTTAATGCGTTGCCCCCCACACACTCACGCACACACATATGTATATGTATAGCAAGAACAACAACAAAAAAGAATACTTTGCTCTTGTGCGTAATGCCCTGACTCTGTCTGTCTCTCTCTTGCACACACTCAAACTACATCATCAACACAAAGCTTAAGCTGTAACTGTAACTAAAGCGAATTCATTTTTGCAAATGTTCAGCGCTTTGTTCTCTGCCTTCCTTCCGCCTCTCTCTTTCTCTCGCTCTCTTTAAAAACATTGAATATTTTTTAGCAAGCTTTTCCACCCTAGAGCAGCACGCACTTGCGCTTGCGTGAGTGACGTATGGGGGGACAAAGCACCGATCTTATGGCCTCATCAAAGACCGTCTTCAAACCCTTTTGCGTCAAGGCTGAACATTCCAGATACTTGACAGCTGCGATTTCCTTGGCCATGGCCAAGCCCTGGGGATACGTGATGGGCGTAAGTTTTTTATCCTTGAGCTTCTCAATCGTCTGCTTGTCGTCGCGCAAATCGAGCTTTGTACCCACCAGAATAATGGGCACATTGTTGCAATGATGACGAACCTCGGGAAACCATTTGGCGCGCACGTTCTCAAACGAGGCGGGATTCACCAGCGAGAAGCAGATGAGGAAGACATCAGTCTGTGGATACGATAGCGGACGCAAGCGATCGTAATCCTCCTGTCCGGCTGTATCCCATAGTCCCAGATTGATGGGCTTGGCATCGACCATCACATTGGCCGAGTAGTTGTCGAAGACGGTGGGAATATATTCCCCCGGGAAGGCATTCGTTGTATAGCTGATCAGCAGGCAGGTCTTACCCACGGCGCCGTCGCCAACAACAACACATTTGATTGCTTGCATGACGTCGTCGTATTCGTCTCCGTCTCCGTTGTTGCTTTAGTTTCTTTGTGTATCTTTTATAGGTAGTTTATTAATTTACACTCACACAGCAGCAAGCAGCAGTTGCTGTTGTAGTAGTTGAACAAGTGTGAGGGAGGCAGCGAGTTCAACAAGTTTTTGGCGATTATACAACTCAGTTCAGTTTTTTTTCTTCTTCACACACACTTGAACACTTTAATATGCAATGTGTGCAGTTGTTAATTTTTAGCTGTGGTGTTTGTTTTTATTTTTATATTTATCGATTCGATTATTATCGTGTGTGCAGTTTTGCCCTTTTTACCACTTGTTTGTAATTAAACTCTGTGCCCGCATAGAGAAATTTTTGCACGAACCGCAATTGTAAAAACACACCCAAACGCTGTGAAATCGACGCTATTACTGAGCGCAGAGAGCGTAAAACTGAAAAATTTGTCGGTCCAACTGTGCTCAACAGCTGCGCAGACACACTGGCCATCTCGCTTTTGCTCACAGGCATTGAGTGGCCTGTGCTAAGTATGCCGCGCACGCTCCCACACAAAACATCAGCAGCGAATGAGAGAGAGCAGCAAACAACAGTGGCGTCGATCGCATTAGGCAGAGTTACAAAACGCTGTGTGACTCATCTGGTTTTGTTGTTGCTTTGCTGCTGATGACGTTTGATCATCTCGACGTAAAGAGAGCATAATCGAGAGAGAGCGCCCGAGAGACAAAAGAGCGTGAGAGCGGCGCTCTTCAGATGGCGCGTTCACTTGACCTTGCTTTGGTCTTTTTTGACGAGTTTTTATTTATTTTTCTATATTTGTCTGGCGTTTCCATGAAAATTTTCTTTGCCAACATCGAGCTAGATAGTTTTTACAAAATAAGCCACATACTATATACGTATGTGTATATGTATGTGCGTTCGGTATGCACATAGACGGAATGCACATTGTTATTGCTTCTGTTGACCGTTTTAATGCACCACAAAAATGCAAGCGATGGCAAAACAAATCGACGGACGGTTTTGTTGTGTGGTCGCTAACACCGAAACTGAAACCGTAACCGAGACCAAAACCCAAACACAAAACCGACATCGAATCTAAGAGAAAGAGAATGAGAAGCAAAAACCAAAATCCGCATCCGCGACTGACAAAAGCGATAGCCCCAAAAATTCGCTATTGCTGCATGTTTCCGCCTGCGCCACCCTCCTATCTATCCTATGCCACCAACCACGCCCACTACGCACTATGCACAGACCACAACACAATTTTTGCATATGAAAATTGTTGAAGCCGAAAGAACGGAATTTCAACAACAACAACAGCAACAACAACTTCAGCATTAAACTGGCGAAATATTTCACGCATTTTTCAGTTAATTTCTTTTGGTGGCAAGTAATTGGATAATTGAATAGGCGCTCAAAATTGTTGTTTATAATAAATTTACATAAATGTATTAAGTGGATAACGCAATTGTGGGAGAATCTACAGCAATTAAATCAGCAATGCAATTGTTCAAGTGACAGACAGGAATGCCTGAGTTTCTAATTATCGTAATCGTTATCATTATCGTTATCGTCATCGTCATCGTTAAAGGGTCATAAAAGATAAATCTATAGCAAACAATGCTGTGAATGCTTTATTTTAATTATAGATTTCGAATGGTTTCAAGTGCATGCAAATTTGTGCATATCAATTCCTAGAATTTGTCATTATGCTATTTTAAAATATTGCGTATCATAATCGTAAAGTGCAAAAATAAAAATTACTGTCGACGCTTTATCGCAAAAGCTTGAAGATCTTTATTGGCCCAACAAATAACTTTCTTTATTTTGCAAACAACTGCAGAGAATAAAACGGTTAAAAGATTGACTGCTATATAAAAAAAAGTTGCATTTCTTTATATCTAGGGGATTAAGATAAATAGTTTTCTTTTTATTGAGAGTACAACTTTTAACGACTTTGTCGAGTCCATAAAATTCATCAAAACATTTCCTGGAACAAAACTTAATAAAAACTGTCTGGAAAAACTATATTCCAATGAATTTGAATTTGAGTGAAGAAAATCGTTGATTAATGATTCCAACTAAAAGGAAATAGTTTGAAATGTAAACAATTTGGGGATCTATGTATTTCCTCAATAATAATTTAAAGGAAAATAATTTGAAAAGTAAATAATTTTGTTATATTTATTATACGAACTTTCATCTTTAAATCTTTATTCTTTTCAAATATAAATAAAAGGAAAGAATATTTAATCGAATAGAATTAAACTGGCCTTAAGTTACCTTAAATTAAATTAAGTTAACAATGTAATTTTATGCTCGAAGTTTGAAGCATAAGATGAAAAAATATATTTATTTGATTCTTACTTTTAATCTTAAGTACTTTTTTACTGAGAATTGATGTATGCCCTTTATTTTTGCCAAACATGTTCATTACAAAAAGTGGAGAACTGTGCAAATAATTAAAGTAAAAGCGTGAAATATATGACAGAAAATGCAACAATTATTTGATTACTGTCGCAGTCGTTGGCTGGTAATTGGCGAAGTGAAATATATACGCAAACAAGAGTACGCCACAGGAAAAGAGCCTCTATCACGCCCACATGTGCCACTGCTTGGGCCATTAAGTGAGTGAGACAATGAGAGAGAGAGAGAGGGAGGGGGATGTGGGATGTGGGAGTGAGTGAGAGGAAGAGTTATTCATAATTGTTGTTGCAACAAAAGTGGCAGAGAAATGCATAACAAACTGAAAAATATGCACGCCATTTTTATTGCCACACCAGACACATCAACCCACACACACACGCACACTTTTACACACACATACACATACACTTTTACACATACACACACATACACTTTAACACTCATACTATTGTTCGACTATAATGAATGAATGCACAGCTAAAGAACCGCAGCCTGAACCGATGCTACTCCTCTCTCCTCTCTCTTTCTTTGTCTCTCTCCCTTTCTCTCTCTCTCTCTCTCTCCCCATTTGGCTACTGTGTTTCTCTTTCTGGCTCTGTCGATGTCGACCCAAAAACAAATATAAGCCGCCTGACTGCTGACCAACAATAAATTTAACACTTTAACTGCTGTGTAAACAAGTGAATGAAATCCGAGCTGCTAACGGTAATGTGCCTACTGCGAATGTTCTCAAAGCTGTAATCTCCTGAAATGCAGCGAATTCAATTATTTGCAAGTGCGCAAGCAACTGCCTAAAATAAACGAAGCGGATCGTATTAAAGTACTTCCATTTTATTTAAAAAAAAAATTGAATTTCATTCATTTTAAAATATAATGCAATTTGTTTCACATTTATATGAATTTCGTATTTTTTATTTTATTAAAAAAAAAGAAGCGAAGGAAATTACCAAAGATGACATACATTTATTTCATTTTTAACTTTTCTTAAAAAAAATTGAAAAAATTTACTAAAGTTTACTCAAAATCATTTCTTATTATAACTTTATTTAAGAAGCTGTAATAACTTACTAAAAATGATTAAAATGAAGTATTGAAAAGGATAAAAAATATATTATATATGCCCAACTCAGACTTTTAGTCCTTTTGATGACAACTGCATTAGGATATATTATAAAAAATTTAAAAAAAAAAAATATTCTTCATTTTCAAATGTAATACAATTTGTTTCACATATATATTTATTTCAGATTTAACTTGTTTTTAAAAAAATTAAAATAATTTAGTAAAGATGACATAAATTTATTTGATTTAAAACCGTAAAAAAGCGATAGTCGAGTGTGCTCGACTGTAAGATACACGTTACTCATTTTGAATAAACGATATTAATTTCTAAATATACCAAATTAATATACCAAAAAAATACAATATACAAAACGCTAAATTTGGTATATTAATAACAAAATAAAAATATCCTAAATTCCTTTTATATTTTACTTTTACAAAAAAAACTGAAATAAGTTAGTAAAGATGACTTAAATAAATTTCATATTTTACTTAAAAAAATTCATTTAATTTACGAAAGATGAAAAAAAAAAGTGTTACGCTTGTTAAGAAATAAATTATTTGTGCTCCGCACAGAATTTAATATTGAATTAAAATAAAAATATATAATAAAATTCATTATTTATTATGTTTCGTAATTGAAATTGACTGAAGCATCAACACAAGCTGAAGTTAGAGCTTAAGCTTTCCAGCTTGACTGTTCATTGTGCTGACAGTTCTTTTGTTGTTTTATTATTAACAAATTAACAACACAGTTGAATAGTTTAATTCAAAACGTAATCCCAATAATGCAAAAAACACAGTTCTCGCTCGCTCTTGCTGAGTTTCCTTCTTCTGTTTGCTGCAAATTAAATTTGTTTAATGAGTAGCGCAATAAAACGCATTTACTGTCAAGTGATAAAATATCATTTCACTTTGCTTGCCTGCAGTTTTATTATTTCCATATATGTATAGGGAAAGAGATGGAGAGAAGAGAGAAAGAGTATATTCTGTATTTTTTCATTTATATGCCACATGTCGCTATCCGCCCTTCTCCCTCCCCTCTTCGCTTCCCCCGCTCCGAGTGGCTGCCGCCTGTTGACATGCAGCAATTATTAACTTTTATGCGGCTGCTGCCATGGCGCCGTGTGTTTGTTATTAATTTCTTGTTATTTATGCAAATAGTTGGCACTTAATACGCTTGTAAATTCAATTTTTTTCACTCTTTCTCTGTGTGTGTGTGTTGCAAATTGCTTTGCGCATTACAATAAATTAACAGCATAAACGAACTGCAATTGCAATAACAACAACAACAGCGACAGTAAATTCGCAACACGTTTCGTGCTTATCGACAACGTTCCAAGTTTTGTTCGAGAGAGCGCTTAACTGGAATTTAAAAACTATGTTGCATACCACAAGGCGCTTGTTTCTCAGCTCTCAGCTCTCTCTGTTCTTTCGCTTCTATAAACTCAACTGAGTTATCGCTCGCAGACGTGAAGTCATCTCGGAATGTTGACCATATAAATTCCATTCAGCTTCGACAGCAGCATCACCATCAACATCAGCAGGATACTTTCAGCATCTGTTTGGTTTGCTGAGGTCACGTCTGTCCGTCTGTCTGTCGCTCAGTCTCCGTCTGAATGCTTATGAATAAAGTTGTTGGCCATTCTGTCAATACACATATGCCTGCGCATCATCATCATCATCATCAAGAACCCCTCCATTCAATTGGGGTTATTTGTCGCTCTATCTAGCACAACGCGCTGTGTTCTCCCCGCTTTGTTGACTTTTTGGCTTTCAATGGCCCCAACGTCTATTCAATATTTTTTTGTGTGTGTTTGTGTGTGTGCCCCGCTATTAGAGTCAAACACCCTAACCACATTCACATAGTCACCCCTCAAGCAATTTGAAATGAAAAGTTGTCTGCCACATAAACACACATACAAGAAATATAAATAGAGAGAAGACCAAAAAAAAATGAGACTGCAAAAAAACAAGGAAACAAGCGAAGGAAACAAAAATGATATGTTCCGCCCATATTTGTAGGCAGTAAATAGCAACACATCGCACGCTGACGAAATGTGTCCTTTGACATTTGATGCCTGATAATTCCAGTCAACAGACAACAACAAAAGTAACAACAACAACAACAACTACAGTATCTGAGTCGAGTTTTCAAAAGCTTTTTGGGGGGGGCCCAGCTTAATGGCCTGCTGCATTATTTAGCACGTCGCAGGCCAATAAAATGGCTTTAAAATACAGTCCGTTAACTTGTTGACTTTAAGCCGTAGACAATGCAGCGCATTAAGCATCCAGCTGGCTGCTCAAAATGCCGGCAGTCAACGCGATAATTACACTTCACATGCCAACAGCAATAAGCACTTTTTTATGTAGTCTGCATCAGAGCAGCAAGGAAGTTGCTTAAACGCATATAAGTGTAGGCTTTACTTTTGTACTTTGGGAAGGCACATTTTTTTATGAATAATGTGTAGAATTCGTACAAACATTAGATAGTAGTATATTACAGCTTAAAAATCATATAAATGAACTTAACCCTACAGCTAATGAAAAATAGCGAGACGATCTTTGAGAAAAGTTTTGCAAAATTTTATTGCATACTTTCAAGCGTAACCA